>CM057384.1:9837500-14637500 GCA_030015415.1 Cynopterus sphinx
GCGGGTCGTAGGGCCCTTTGTCAGTGTGCTAGGCTCAGTGGCTGAGTCGACCTGTCACTCGGGACAACCTGAAGCTGTATTCAGGAGCGGTTCTGTGCAGCCCCAAGTTAGAAATAGGATCCCTGTATGCGTGGCATTTATTTCACCTTGACTAAAGCAAGAAAATTTTGCCACAGGGATAGTGGCATGATGAGTGCGGATTGTTTTACACAAGCAAAAAGTCACCGTCAAACTGCAGCAAATGTCTGTGTTTCTCACACAATTACACAATACGGCCACATTTACAGTCAATGGCTAAATATGGTAAATGCGACACGAACGCGTGGGGTGGGGGTTCACTGGGAACCAAATCAAATTTTGTAAGGTATTATTCAAAAAAAAATAATAAAGACTGGTGAATCTTTCCATAACTAAGTCAAAAGACATTTTAAATATTTATTCTCAGATATTTGAAGCCTGCGGGAATGTAAAATTTTAGATTAAACTTTAGATTAAAAATTCTTAGTTGAGAGTAAATAGTGATAAATTTGCCCAATATTGACTCTTGCCTTATTTACTTACCTTTAGATACCTTTTGTAGAGACAGTAGCCAGTGACTTATCTCTTCATCTGTATCTCACTATTAGCATTCTGGGGAAAATTCCATATCTCGGATTCTGTGTGTAAGTGCAAGGCTGTGCTGCAGAACACCTCCAGCCCGAACGCATGTCTCCAGGTGTACTTATATCCCGTCTTCCTTGCCTGCTTTTACAGTACAAGGCCATCTTGTTCTGATGTGTCTTGAAACAGGACTTACCCAGGCTGGGATTGGAAGGCCCTCAATTTCTCTACATTTATGGAAGATTCCAACGCTAATCCCAGGTTGGGAGTGGAAAACAGAGAGGGTACCCCAGGCTAACTTGAATCATCTTCAAGGGTGCTCGCCAATCCTTCCCCTTGGTTTTGATCTCACTTTCCCGATCCAGCCCAGAGGCAAGGCCTGACAATCTGCCCATCTTAAGTTTCCCTGTAGCCACAGTGGGGTAAGATCATCCTCACTCTTAAATCAGAAGTGCTGTCTGTGTCTGTCCTGCTGCATAGCTGCCCCAGAGAGATTTGCATTTCTCCTTGAGGTTTCAAGCGTACAGTATGGAAATGTGTTCTTAGGTTCTGAGAGTTAAGAATCTTTCTGATCAGACATCAGCACTAAGCATAGGAGGTGAGCTCCATGGTGGCAGGGAATTCGGTCACTGATCTATCCGGAGTCCTTTGAATAGTGCTGGCCACGTAATAGGCACTCAGGAACTGAAGGAATAAGTAGCCCTATGCTACTAGATTAAATTTCAAGTAGAGTCAACATGTTTCTCATGATGAGCAGTCTCAACCACTTAATGGCCTTCGTTGTCATTAATACTCTCTTCAGTTCCCTTCACATACCAACTTCCCATGAGGAAATTGCTTCCCTTTGCTCTTTTGGCCCTGGGAATGGGTTGGTTCATGCTAAACCATCCACACCTTTTGTACTTGTGTTCCCTTGTGAATGCCGGTGGTTCACATATACTTTTGGCCTTATCACTGCCTTGTTAGCTCTCACAAGTTGCTAACCAGATCCAGAAATATCTCACCAAACCCCCTTAGCGTTCAAGACCTTGTGCAATATTGCTTCCAGCTACCTCTGAGAGGCAAAGCAGGCATGCACCCCAGGCTCCTCATCTGGAAAACGAAGCATTTTCCCAGAAGTGTGATGTGATTTCCATCTTCTTGTCCAGAAAGCCCTCAGTTGGCTTCTTGTTAGTTCAGCTCATCTCATCCTTCGAGGCCAAGACCCTATAGGTCCTTCATGCTGCACCTCCCCTGAGCGCTTTCCTCGTCCCCACCTACGATTTCTCCCTGCAGAGCGATGGCTTTCTTGTCTGCTTGCTTCGTATAGCACAGCGGGCTGCAGACCTGACTCTGGTTTTTGCCCTACTGCTTTCTGACTCTGTGACCCTGGGGAAAACGACTTAAGCACTCCCAGCTCCAGTTTCCTCATCTAAAACAGAAGTAATAATACCTATCTCATGGAGTGTTGTGAGGATTAAAGTTTTGCATGTAAAATGCTCAGCACGGTGCCTATTATGCAGTTAACGTCTAATAAGTATTATCCTATTTATTCAGTTTATTACCTTAATTCACGTGTTCTTTCTCCACATATCAAAGACATATTGAGGGCTGGCTACAAGTGGTATTATATCTTTTTTTTAATTGGAAATTTTATGAGATAACTGTACAGGCACTTGCAGTTGCAAGAACTAGTACAGAGAGATCGCTGTATGCTTTGCCCGTGTTCCCTGATAGTAACATTTTGCAAAAGTATAATAGACTATAATTAAGATATTGACATTGATGTCATCTACGGATCTCATTCAGATTTTCCCAGTTTTACTCATACTCGGGTGTGTGTGTGTGTGTGTGTGAGTGTGTGTGTGTGTGTGTGTGAGAGAGAGAGCTGTAGAAACGTGTCACTTGTGTAGGTTCATAAATTATCGCCTATGTAGTGACAACTTATGAAACTTCACGTTAATCTCACTTCAGCCTAGCAGCTGGGCAGTCAGTGTAGGAACAGGGTATCCAGCAGTTTGAAACCCTCCATGGCCATCCAGTGACAGGCAGGGCACAGAGGAGGTCTCTAGCAGATACACATTTTTAAACACGGGAAAATGTCAGGATAATCCAAACCTTGCAATATGGTTTTCATATTGGGGACAGCACAACTGGAGAGCTTGGATTCATTTGCATTATAAAACGTATCTTCCCCACCAATACCGACTGTTAAAATGAAGTCCAGAAGGCTGATGATGGGAAGGGCAGAGTTTACAATCCCTCATCTCTCAGCACCTGGCTGTGGCACCTCTTGTCAGCACCACTCCGTGGCTGACGCAGGGAGCAACACGAGTATTTGTTTCTTTCCTTTTTTTTTTTTTTTAAATCACAAAGCCCACTGTGTCACCTCGGCCAAATACCATTACTGTCCTGGACCTGCAAGGTCACCAAACACCCTGGCTTGCTGCAGTAATTGCCCTCAGTAGGTGTTAAATAATCAACGGAAAATCATTAGTACCTACAGCCTTGCTACTACTCACAGTGTGGTCTGCACGTCAGCTTGTCCAAGTGCAGAATTCCCGGCCCCTCACCAGTCCCACTGAAGCAGAATCTGTATGTTAACCCTATTCCTAGGAGATGCAGAAGCGCACTCAAGTACCGGGAGCTCTGGTCTACAGAGACGAGATCGTTCTCAGATTAGAAAAAATGCTAAACAGTGGTCTCAACCCTGGCTGCACATGGGGCCATCTGGGACCAGCCGGGACCTCAAAACATTCTGATGCCTGCGTTCCACCCCAGGGATACTGGTGTGATGCAGTCTGAGGAGCGGCTCGGGCGTCGGGGTTTTAAAAGCTCCCAGGTGATTTTCCGTGCCTCCGAGGTGGTGAATCCCAGCTGTGCTTCAGAATCACCTGTGGTTCTTCTACATCTACAGGTGCCCAAGTCCCACCGAGGTCCTGTTCTGGTGATTCTAGGGTGGGGCTCCGGCTTGTGCACCCTGGAGCCCTCAGCTGGTGGAAATACAAGGGTCTCCCTAGGGGGACTCCAGTTTCCACCCCCAACCAGCGGCACTGCAGAGAGAAAAAGGCTGTACACCCGGGAGAGCGGTCTCAGGGATTCTGGAGGCCCCTGCTCCTGATTTTTCCCAGGCTCAGCGGAGGAACAAAGCGCCAGGTTATTCAGAACTACTCTTCAAACAGAGGCAGTGGGAAGTCTCCACACACAAGGTGTTTCTGCTCTAGTGCAATATATATGCATTCTGAAACACCTCACTTTCTGCAAAATCACACACTTACAATGTCAGGGCTCCTCGAGAAAATAGCATTCTATATAAGTTAGGGTTGTTTCTGGGCCAAGTTCATAGTCATTTCATAGGTGGGTCATTTTAAAAACAGGGACAAAAAAATAAATAAATAAAATGTACCCAGGAAACCCACTTGGACCATCCAGGGAGACGACTCAAGTTGGCCAGTGGCTGCCATGGCAGATATTAAAAATACGTGCGATAATTGAGTAGAAAAGCCGACAGACCTTTAGAGTGAAGACAGAAGTGGGTCTCCAGGCCAGCAGCACTGCTGTGACGGTGGCCCGGGAGGTGCCACCTGCCCCCTGACACACAGGCATGGAGTGTACTTAGGAGAGAGGGGCGCTGGGGCACCTGCAGTTTTAATTCTATTAGAGTATGACTTGAAAGCGTTCCTGCTGCCAGTGCAGACGCTGAGTGAAAGGCTGTTCCGCTTCCTGCCCAAGATCCCATCATTTACTCCAGGTGTTCAGAGTCCCCATGCGTAGGAAAAATCGCACATGAAGCAATGCAGCATCTGCACTAGACTGACGTCATTTTCCTATTAACCGATCTCATGGGACTAAGTCATTACAGAGAGACCTCCCGGGGCTGTGAAAGCCTCTTTCCGCTCGCTCAGGTGCTCTGAGTCCTCACGGCAGAGCATGAGGAGTGAGGGCCTGGATTCTTTGCTTCGGTATCACCCACTAAGGTACATGTTTAAAAACACAGATCTCTAAATTTCACCCCAGACTTGTCGAATCTGGACTTTTAATAAGTTCTCGAGGTGATTCTAATGGGCAGTAGAATTTAAACTCTGGGCTTGTTCGGACTGATACCTAGAGAGAAAAACTACACCTTGTGGCATTCCTGTAGAGAATCACAGGATTTGGGCAACAACAGGAAGTTTAGGGCTTGTCAAGGGTAACCACTTGGCTGTAAGAGAAAAAAAAAACAACACGTGATTTGGGTTTTTTTCTGCTTTCTAGTTGGCTTGCTATAAATGTGTCCTGTTCTTCACCTGCCCGGCAACTGAAATAAATACAGATCTTGATTTATTGTAACTAATCCAAAACAGGTGTGCTATCTACAGCTGAGTTTTATTTTGAGGCGTATAGTTCAGTGACAGGAATTTGGGTGGCAGCAGTAGAGGCTGGTGAGAGGAGGGTCACTTGGCTGCGAGGGCGGGTTTTAGTCCCTGAAGCAAATCTCTCATCTCTGCCTCGTGTGGGGGCTGAGTGCCAGAAACATGCCTTATCGGTCTTTTTGTTGTTGTTGTTGTTGTTGTTAAGACTGAAAATGCACATGCTTTGCTGAAATGGGCTAGAAAAAAAATGTGGGATCAACCAACCACCTGTTACTACGAATGATAAAGCTACGGTCATCAAAACAGTATGGTAGTAGCCTCAAAGAGATAAGTAAAACCAAACTGAGTAGAGAGTACAGAATCAAAGCCAAGAATATACTGGAATTTGGTTTATGATAGACATAGCTTCTCAGGTTTTAGGGAAGAAACAAAATCTTTACCTTAGACACAATTAGTCATAAAAAAAAAAAAAATCAGTACCTTACAATGAACTCCAAATAAACTCTAGATGGATCTCTGAGTTAAATACAAAAACAAAACAAAACAAAAAACTAGTTGTTTATAAACTGGAAAAATACTAGAAACTATTTTTATGACTTTGAAAGCCATAAGTTCTTAGGACCCAAAGAACAACAACAAAAAAAACAAGGAATAAAAGCGTTAATTTTGATTACATCAAATTAAAAATGTCTATGTAACAAAAAATACTGTAAATAAACAAATGAAAGCAACACACCAGGAGAAACACGTAGAACATATGTAATAGACAAAGATTAATTTCCAAAGTGTATAAAAAACAAATAGATAAGAAAAATACTCCTAATAACTGAATTTTAAAAAAAGGTAAAATTAAATAAATATGCAGTTCATAGAAGAGGAACTAAAAATGGTGAAGAAACATGAGAAGACGTATACAACCTTGTGAGTAAGTAGGAAAATATAAATTTTAAAAATATGACATCTTTTACCCAACAGATAGACAAAAAAAAATCAAAGGATAATAACATCAAATTGTCGAGATTATTTAGAAATGGATAGGTATATTGCCAGCAAGAATATAATTTGATGATATCCTTTGAAATAAAAAAACACATTACCCATTATGTAGCAGGTTTCCTTCTCCATATGAACTCTTGAGAAAAGCTTGCATACAGGCCCAAGGAGACATGTACCATGATGTGTGTTGAAGAATTGTTTGTCTAAGGAAACATTTTTGTGGAAATAGCCAAATAAAATGTGGCTTGTTGAGATGGTAGACATCTCAAAACGTTATGTAGAATGACAAAGGTATGTTGCAGAATAATTCACGAAATGTGATATCATTTATGCCCTTAAACCAACCCATAATAGTACATGTTATTTGTATATCCACATATAAACAGATAAAATTATTTCATTTAAGTCTGGAAGGATCCACACCAAAATGATAATGATGACAAACTTCAAGGGGGGAAATAAGAATCTTGCATTCACAGGGGCGATTAGTGATGTAATGTTTTTAAAGGAAACAGTATTTATTTATTTATTTATTACCTGTATTATTGAAAACTATTTTTTTTTTTAAAAAAAGAAAAACAAATTAATCCTTGATTTTAGTCCTGGTTCTGCCATTAACCAGATGTATGTCCTGGAGTCATTTTTCCTCCTGTTTGGGCCTCTTCCCTCAGTGTGAGCTGAAGTGGTGAAACACAAAAATCTCTTAGTTTCCAAGACGCTGAAGTCCCCTGAATCCCTAATTTTACATCAGTGACCAAAATAAGTACCAAAGAAAGTGGAAGAAAATGTGGATCTCAAGGTGAGAAAAGCCTTTTTAAACATCAAGGGAAAGAAAATGATGAATCTGTCAATTTAAGAATTTTTCACATTAAAAATAAATCAAATAAAAATGAATGAAAATTTAGAGAAGTACTCGTGATGTTAGGCAAAGAAAATGTATGGAAAGATGAACAGCTTAATCAAAAATAGGCAAAGAAATCTAAGAGGCAATTCGTAAAAAGTGTACAGTTACACCATAGACGTATCAACTCCTTCCATCCCTCCCTTTCGACCTTCCTTCCTCAATTTTCAGGGATTGTTTTTAAAGTAATAATAGCATGTGTTGATTAAGACTGTGAGAAGCTCAGGCTTTGTCCTACACTGTTGGTAGAAGTACAGACTAGTACAACCTTTCCAGGTGGCAAATTGGCAACATATACTAATACCTTTGAAAAGCAAACGTGGCCTCCGTAATTAACCTAATGAAATCATCAGAGGTGTACACAGCTAGACCAGCACATTCACTGTCACATAATTTGGCAATAATGAAACATTGGGAACAATCCACCTACTTAACAATGGGGAGTGAAGGGATGGTTAAATATCATGATACGAAATTTCCTAGACTGCTATGCAGCCATTAAAAATCATGCTTTCAAAATATTTAGAGATATGGGGAGATGCTTGTTAACAAATGGTAAAGATAGGCATACGTTTTTTTTCTTACTTTGAGGAACTTAGTTTCATAAGAGAAAGATTAAGCTCTTCACGTGTGGTCCCACCATTTGGTCATCGGCAGACCCTAAGCTAAGGCCATTTTCTCAGTTTAATGCCCTCATGCTTCACCGAGGTTCTAATTTTCAGGACTCTAATATAACCATCCAGCCCTGATTCACTCCTTGGCTGTGGTCCTACGGCTCTTCATTTCACAGGACAGGCTTGACACTATACTGATTCACCTCTCTGCCAGACTGCGATTCCTTATGGGTCAGTGGTGGGCTTTACTGAGCACCCACAGTACCTGATAGAAGAGCTCAATACATGCCAAGTTGAACATCATCATGTGACCGGTTAGGCTCACATGTGGAAGAGGATTCCATCTCAGCAGGTGTGATAAGAACTTCAGAAACCTGGTAAACCAAAATAATATGAAAAGATTCATTTCAGACTATCCAAAGATATAAATATGGAAAAGTCGTGTTTTAGATAAGTAGAGTTGCTATAATAAAATACCATAGACTGAGAGGCCTAAACAACAGAAACCTATTTCCTCCCAATTCTAGAGGTTGGAAGTCCAAAATCAAGGAGTAGGCAGAGTTGGTTTCTTCCGAGGCCTTTCTCCTTGGCTTGCGGATGGCCACTTTCTCACTGTGTGTTCATGTGATCATTTCTCTGTGACTGTGCGTGTCTGATGTCTCTCTCCTTTTATATCCTAATCGCCTCTTGTTATAAAGACACCAGTCATTTTGGAGTAGCGCCCACCCTAATGACATTCTTTACCTTATTCGCCTCTTTAAAGGCCCTGTCTCCAAATACAGTCATATCAGAGGTACTGGGGTTAGTTAGAGCTTCAACATAATAATTTGAGGGGTGGGACATGACTCGGCCCATAGCAAATAGTTTGTAAGTCTCTCACTGACCATTCTGGGGCATGGAACACTGAGATCTAGGATCTGGAAAGTCAGCATTTGACAACCTCAGCATTCAGACTGGAAAAATTGCACAATTTCGAGAAAGCAAGTGCATCCTAGTTCCTTCTTCCTGTGGAATGAGGGTGGCAGGGACCACCCCAGCACATCACCCAGGTCCAATTGCCAGAAGAAAATTCCCCCGAATCTGTGCATGTTACTATACATGGCGAAAGGTAGGTCATAAATGTGAATACACAAAGGGCTTTGAGATGGGGACATTGCCCTGGATTATCCAGTGTTCAAATGTGATCACAAAGGTCCTTCTAAGTGAAAGAAGGAGGTTCGGAGGATCAGAGTCAGGGACAGATTTGAAGATGCCATGATGGTGGCTTTGAACATAGGACCACGAGTCAAGGATGTGGCAGCCTCTAGAAGCTGGAAAAGTCAAGAGGTTTCTCCTTTGGAGCTTCCAGAAGGAATGCAGCCCTGCTGATACTTTGATTTCAACCCAGTGAGATCTATGCTGAACTTCTGACTTCCACAACTGTCAGATAAGAAATCTGTATTGTTTTAAATGACTGTGTTTGCGGTCATCGTGACAGCAGCCATAAGAAACTAAGACAGCAGAAAGGATCGTTTTAAAACTAAGTACCTCAAAGCAGGTCAAGATAGCCTTCTTCAGGGTTGTGCTTTAGACATCAGAGAAGGAGTCCACTCGTGACATAGACTTTGCAAATTCCAGTTGTCTTTGGCTTAGAAAATCTGACATAAAGGGAAAACAAGAAAAATGACAATCTATCCAGCATGAGGCAGACTTAATTTAAAGTAAGTTTAACATTACGAAAGCCTCAGAGAGTAAAGACAGATTCATGGACTCCACAGCTATCCATTCCAGAACTTTCGGGCCCTTTCAGAACTTTGCATAGAGTAGCTCCAGACCCCCAGGATCATGGACGCCCCAGGGAGCTCCCGGCCTGAGAATGCCTGGGATGTGCCTAGACTCCAGGAGGAAGCAATCTGGGAAGGTCATGCCCAGGATGGACCTTCTGACCCCAGGGCAGTCAAAGAGGCTGGGTGGTGCAAAGGAAGCTGGGAGCCTCAGAGCAGCCTCCAGTGCCGGGCTTCTCTAACCTGAGGCTACTGATATTTGGGGCCGGATAATCCTTCGTTATGAGCAACTGTCCTGTGCACTGAAGGATGTTTAGCAGCATCTCTGGCCAGTAGCAATCTCTGCTCCTAATTTCCATCCCTGTTGGCAGCCAAGAATGTCTGTGGGCATTGCCAAAGGTCCCCTGATGCAGGATTGCGAAAATCACTCCACGTCGATGAGCTCTGACTAAATTCTGGACCCTTACCAGTGACAGCTGGGAGAGAAACTGTTATTTCACCTAAATCGGCGCCGCCCAAGAGAAATTTCATGGAAGCCACACAAAGTTGCACAACCATCACCATTCTTTAATTCCAGAATATTTTCACCATCCCGAAAAGAAACCTCATACCCATTAACGGCCACTTTCTATTCTCCGCTTCCTCTTACCCCTGGCAAACCCTGGTTTCCATCTCTCTGGATTTGCCTGTTTTGGACCTTTCATCTCAATGGAATCACACAATATGTGGCTTCGGTGTGTCTGCCTTCGTTCACTTAGCGTAGTATTTTCAAGTGTCCTTGTTGGAGCATCTATCAATACCTCATTCCTTTTCATGGTTGGATCATGTTGCACTGTATGGAGATCCCACATGTATTTTACCCATCTCCAGTTGATGGGCATTTGGGCTGTTTCCAGTTTGCAGCTATGGTGGATAGTGCCGTTACGGACATTCAGCGCAAGTTTCTGTGTGGACATCTGTTTCCAGTTCTCTTGGGTAAATACCTCCGAGTGGAATTGCTGGGTAGTCTCTACATGTCGCCTTCTGAGGAGCTACCACACTGGCTTTCACAGCAGCTACACCATTTTGCATTCCCACCAGCAGTGTGTGAGGGCAAGCCAGACATGCCATTTAAATATTTTTGGAAGCCATGTTTTTAAAAAGAAAAAAAAAAAGGTTTGAAGACACAGGTCAAGCAAACTTTAATATTTTATTAACTCAGTGTAACCAAAATATTGTTTCAATATGTAATCTGTAGAAAAGTTATTAGTGAGATATTTTGCCTTTTTGCGGTAATATTTTGCCACAATATTTTGCCTTTTTCCAAGTGTGTTTTACACTTACAGTCTTTCTCAATTTGGGCTCTAACTATTCATCAGAAACGCTTGATCTGGATGCAACTTCATGAAACTAACAGCTGAAAGAGTAGATCCACGTACCCAAATTGTCCCAAACCTACTTACAATTTTTGTGACTGAATCACACATGTCCATTTTTTAATTTGCATGCAAATGAATTGAAACTAAATGAAATTGAAAACTCAATCTCTCCGTTGCACTAGGCACATTCCAGAGGCTTCTGGGCTGGACGGCCCAGCTCTTAGTTATTTCTGGTGTAACTGAATTTGAGAAAGCATGCAGGCCTAGGCCTCCACCTTGGTTTTTTTCTTCCCTCCTCTATAGCTGATCCAATGACAAAATGTAATTTTTCTCTCTTTTTTTAAAAAAATAAACTTTCTGTTTCAGAGTGCTCTTAGATTCATAGCAAAACTGAACGGAAGGTACAGAGATCTTTTTCATGTGTCACCTGTCCTCATACGTGCCACAGCCACATCCCCCACCAGAGTGGAACATTAGTCACCATCAATGAACCTCCACTGACACATCGTTATCACCCAAAGTCCACAGTTTACCGTAGAATTCACTTTGGGTGCTGTACTTGGGTGTTGACAAATGTATAATGACACGCATTCACCATTATAGCATGCACTTTTATTTTAAAGGAGAGCGTGGCTTCTTGTATGTCATATATTCCCCCAAGCGAGGTCTACCAATATGGGACAAGGGGCAAACAGTGGCAATTGTCACACCAGGAGCCCCTCCGGCCTCCCAGCCTTCACCCCATGCAGGCTCTAAGCCCCCCACTGCCAGGGCCTCAGTGTCCCAGTTGGCATCCTGGCAGCCCTGCTGCGTTCTGGGCAGGCTCCACTGGGTCTCTTGTATCACTTTAAAAACAACACGCCACCAAGCCGTCTCTCAGGTTACTATCAAGCTGCCAGACAAAAGAGGACACATCCCAGTTGTCTTGTAGGTCACAGGTCACTGGGCTTGAGAAATCATAGGTGGAACAAGCAAGCTGGGGGTGGCAAGAGGAATGGCTTTTCCCCTAAAAGTATGTTTGTCACGCGTTTTCATCATGAGACGTCTAAGGGCTCACAAGGCAGCATGGCCACCTCCCCGGAGGCCCGGATCTACCCATTCCCTGCAGGATTCCTGGCTCCTACAGGGTAGGGCTTCTCAAACTCACTGGAGAGCTTGTCGGAACATCTCATTCAGCAGGTCTGGGGCGGTGCCGGGATCCTGCGCTTCTAACAGGCTCCGGGATTCCCTGGGAGCGCACTGTGAATAACAAAGGCTTAGGGCTTTTCCTGGAAGGTATTCAATCTGCCCCACCTGCCCTCCCCCCTCTCGGTGGCCCCATCCCTAATCACAGCTGCGGGTGACTGAGGGGGAACTTGCACCAGGGACGGTGCTAAGATGCACGTGGGTTAGCCCTGGTGAGGTTCAATCATCTCCACAACCCCGTGAGGTCAATCCAGCTGCCGTCTGGGCTTTGGGAGGGGACATGGGCCCACCTGGCTTTGAGCAGGGTCTGCCTGACTCCAGGCCCTCAGCCCCAACCACGACGTTCCCCAGTTTCCTGATTCCATTCTAGGTCTGAGTTCCTTAACTGTCTTCAGAGCGAAAATAAACTCTGATAACTGTGGTTGCCTCTGGTGAAGGAGACCAAGAGGGCGGCAGGGGTAGGAGGGACACTGAGTTGTCACGCTGCACCCTGTCACTGTGTACCTTGTGAATTCTGTATGTGTGTGTGTGTGTTTAGCTACTCAAATAATTTTTTTTTTTTTAAATAAGTAGTTTATAGACATAAGCCCATGGCCTTCCTAGTTAGAACCATAGACCAACAGCTGGGCCAGTGTCAGACCAGTTCTCGGGGCAAAGGGATCAGATAACTCCCCCCGAACGGGCATTCGGCATCATTGCTGAGATGACAGAGCTTCTTCAGGCTCCAGCCAAATCCTCCCCAGCCTCCGGGATATCTGCCCAACGAGGCTGGTCTGCGTCTTCCCACCAGATGATACAAGATACGGTTACCACCTGGCTGGGGAGGACTTCTCCGGAGCTGGTAGGTTCTATAGCAATAATTCAATGAGGAGATAAGATTGGTAAAAACGTTGCTTTTCACAGTCCTATTTGAGAATTTTTTCTCTTCAGGCAACGTGCCGAGGGCCTGAATTCCTCGGTGCTTTTCTTTGCTGTTCGTGACATCACCCATGAATGGGGGAGAAAATAACAAGGTTCCCCCCAAACTGGTTGGATTCAGCTGTCTCGGGTGCCCAGATGCGACCCGAACCTCAGTGCTGTTTCGCTAACTTAAGCTAATTGCCGTGATCATGAAGATGGGAGTTTCCACATATGTTTTAAAGAAATGCGGGTTAGTTCATTGCTTTCAGATCCACTTTGCGAGTGGACCTAATTGCAAAGAAGAGCTCACGAGAAGAGAGCCTGACCTAACCAGTTTTTACTGAATATGCAAACTTTCAGTGTAATTGGCCATAATTGAAAGTGCCCGTATGAGAGCATCAATTGGCTCAGGGGACCTAGTAGGGGAAGGCAAGGTCCGGTTTGGGTGGAACCAGGTGAGAGTAGATTAGGCAGGTTGGGGCCGGAGCCTGTGGGGGTCTTATTGGTGTCTAAGCAGCGAGAAGAAACCCAGCCAAGGGCCAGGCAACCAGCGGAATATTCCTGCTATGCTCCAAGTACCTTTGGATGCCTTCACCTGTCCCCTCAAATAAAAAAAGGAAAAAAAAGGAAAAAGAAATCCCACTGGTCTAAAGTTGACTCGCTCCACACACACCTACAGTAACACCACGGCCCTCACGCTGGCCTTCGGACTGCGCTTTGTGTCACTAACGGAAGGGATATCGGCGTATGCGCAGTGAAACCCTGGGTCTTCACAGACAGGTGGCTGGAACGATTAGCTGAGTCGGGTCCCGGCCACCGTTCTGGTGCTCGTGGTCCCTGAGGTCACCGCTGAGAGGCGACCATTGCTCTGGCCCACGTGGACTCAGGTCTGGTGGCTTCTGCTCTTTCTGTGCCACACGGAAGGCTGGTGGTCCGTTCTGCGGGGTGTCACACAGCCGTGTCCCCCAGTCTCTTGCTGAGCCCGGCAGCAGCACTGTCCTGGCTGCTGGGAGCACAGACTGCCCCGCCCCCCCCGCACAGGTGTCTCTTTCCTGCCTTCCCTCCTAGGCCAGCAGATGTTGCACGGAGGGAGGTCAGTCTCTGGTCAAAATACTCCTTCCACGTCCTTCGTTCATCCAACCGATATGTTAGGTCCTTTTCTATGTGCTGAGGACACAACAGTGAGCAAAGCGAAGTCTCAGCTTACCTTCCAGTGGGGGAGCCAGACGACGAACAGACGGCCCTGACATCCGTGGGGACGCGTGCTGACAAGACAGGGCAGGGTCGGCAGTGAAGGGGTGCTCCTTGAGGAAGGGTGGCGGGCCTCTCTGAACCTCCTGTGTGAGAATCTTCTAAATCCCCTGAGATTTTAGGCATTTTGATGCCCAAGAGCAAAGAGTCTCGAATGCAGGCACTGAATCCCACCCTCCCAACCTCCCTCCCCGGACCGTGAGGCATCCATCGCCTCCCTGTCTGCTTGGCGGGAGAGAGGGTGGGAAGGAAATACTTGGAGAAGAGTGACCTGGTACAATATTCCTTCAACAGCCAGGGGACGGAACGGGAGTGCCCTTCTAGGGTCTCGCCCTGTCCCTCAACCTCCCCATCTCGCGTTTTTGAGTGGCAGCTCCACCCTCCAGAGGACTCGTGGGCTTGGGGTGGGCAGCACGAAGGTTGAGGGAGGGAGAGAAAGTTCTGAGCCGCCGAACGTGCTGATCCATGTCCAGACCAGGCCTCATACCTGTTATGAGGCTGCGCTTTTCAGAGAACTGAAAAAGGCAGGGAATTGGCTTGAAAAGATACTGACGGATTTGAACTTGGAGAAAGCCAAGTGTGCAAAGCAGCCGGAGTGGTCCCTCAGGCTCCTCCCTTGCACCCCAGTTTCTCTGCTGAGTTAGCTTAATCAAGGGCGGCAAGAGAAGGAAGAAACAGAGAAGGCCGTGTGGCCAGCTTCTCCTGGGCTCCTCTGCTGTCCTCCTCCTCCCTAGGCTTGGACGATCTTTTCTGCGCAAAGGCTCGGCTCAAGCTCAGATCTCCGGCTTTCTTTGGGACTGGGAAGTTCCTGTCCTCTCGATGTGTCCTGCAGGCTCTGCGTCAGGCGTGCGGAGCTGGTGGTGTTCCACCCGTGGGGGCAGACCAGGCTAGTTCAAATGCTCCTGGCCAGACCCCGTCAGTCTCTGCACCTCTGAGAACAGGGAGGAGGACAGAGAAGCCTCTTAGCTTAGGACGGATCCACAGGACCGAGGTGGCAGAGACGCTCATCGGGACGGCTGATGGGGAGCGGGGGCGGGGGGACAGGAGCACTTCGAGTCAGTGCCCGCAGAGATGTTGCAGTCCGTCAGAGGATCAGGGCCGAGGACAGAGTTCAGGATGTGGCCTGTGGCGACAGAGAGAGATGAACCACAGCACACATTACCCTCCACGCCACCGAGGTGTCTAGCATTTTCTCCCAGGCCCCTGCAATCAAAGACAGGAATAGCAGGCATCTCTTGTCACGATTCTGAACCACCCGCACCTCCTGGCAGCCCTGGGCACCCTCCCTCACCTTCCCCCGGATCCCCCCTTAGAACTTTGACGCAAACAACTCAGTTGTACAGAGGCTGCTTCGTTATAGCGCCAAGAGGACAGCTGAGCGAACAAGTGTTTATGAAGCATCTACTGTGTGTGTCAAGTGCTACAGCAAGCAGGTGTCACAGCCCCTCGAAGAGCTTGTAGTGGGATTCCCTGAGCTGGAACCCCGAGAGCCGTCCCTGATGCTCGCCTCGTCTCCGGCCCCTGAACCCCAGCCACTCCCCCTGGACAGTGTCTCCCGAGTCAGGATCTTCCTCTCTGGCTTGGTTTCCAAGGGTTGTCATACAAATTGTCACGCTGGATGGCTTAGAACAGCAGACATGGATGGTCTCACGGTTCTGGGGGCCAGATTCTGAACAGGCGTTGGCAGGGCTGGTTCTTCGTGCAGGTTCTGACCCGCTCTCGCAGCTCCTGTGGTTGCCGGCAATTCTCCTCGTCGCTGTATTGCTCCAGTTCCTGCCTCTGTGGCCACGTGGCCTTTGCCTTGTGTGTCATCGTGGTAGATTTCCCTCTTCTTAGAAAGATACCTGTCGTCGGGTCAGGGCCCACTCTCATCCAGTGTGACCTCATTTCAACTTGATTCCATCCGCAAAAACTGTGTTTTCAGAAAAGGTCACATGCACAGGTGCCAGGGGTTAGGACTTAAACGTGTCTTTCTGGGGGACAGGATTCAACTCAGAACATTTTCCTTCTCTTCGACCACCAGCGTAGCCCAGGCTTCCTAATCATATCTGGACTCAGGCCAGTGTCTTCCTCTTCTAAGACAGTGTCCACGTGCTACTGCGATTATCTTCCTGAAACCCAAATCTGGGAATGTTTAAAAACAACAACAATAGCACCTCCTCCTGAGTCCCTGTCATGCTGTGGTGGATGCTCTTGAATAAACCTGAATGCATTAAGTGATAACCTCTTCACACATCGTCTCCCTGCGCCCACTCTTCCCTTTCCACGCCCCCGCATCCTGGTTGTTCTGGAGACCGGAGACCTTGCCTGCCCCAGTGCCTTCGCTCGTGCCGTCTCCTCTGTCCATACAGAACATTTGCTGCCTTCCTCGGCCTTGTCTGCCTCCTTTGACAGCACGTAAGTTCTCAGAGGACAGAGTCTTTCACGGGTGATGTGGTTTCCCCAGCAGCTAGGATGACTCCTGGCACGTGGAGGACTTTTAACAAGGATTTGATGAATAAAGGAATTAGTAAGTGTAAGTGCATGGGCAGCCAGTAAGTGGATTCTGGGTCTTTCCCGGAGACACTCGCCCCTTCTCCTCCGTTGGAAAGAGGACGGATTCCTCCCCTGCTGCTTCATTCCCCTCTCTGTGCTTTGTAGGCTCGTAGTCACCCTGTGAGCCTCGTGGAGACAGACCCTGGGTCTGATCCATCTGAGGACAGACACGGTGCCTGTCGATATGATTCGTCGAACTGGAGTAAATCTAGGAGGCAAGACAGGAACGTGAAAGATCATGCTCTCCCACCCCCTGCAATCCACGGCCTCCACCGCCTCTGCAGAGCTGGAGTGGGCGTGGGGACGGGCCAGGAGGCAAGATTGCGCATTCGGTGAGTTCCCTTTCTGCTGATGCGTGAAAAATGTTCTTTCTGAGTCAGCACAGGTATTCTGATGCCGCCTTGAGATTTTGGGCTTTTTTTTTTTTTTTTAATTTCGAGCGATTTTTGAAAACAAGTGCTTTCACATTTACCATCAGCCTGGTGCTGCTGGGTGGGAAAATAACCGCCACGAGAACTGTTTACCCCTTCGTCTCTGCCCTTCCTCGTTCGGGGTCTAAATCTGACAACAAACCTAAGGAACTTCCCGGTCATCGCCCATCCATCAGCAGAGGGGAGAAGGTTCTGGAGTGCCGAAGCGGCTCACAGGGCCTGGAGGGCTCCAGGATGCTAGCCTTGGGGAGAGCCGGGCGGTGACCAGGCGTAGCCTCTTGGTGGCCCTGAATTCCACCCTCCCAAGAGACTCTGCTCACCACGGAGAATCGTCCCGCTGGCAGGGCATCATTCTAACACTCTCGCTTCTCAAGCCAGGCTGGGCAAAGAATGAGCTGCTATCGTGGGTCGAATAGTGTCCCTCCCAAACCTCGGCATGTGACCTTATTGGGAACAGAGTCTCTGCAGGTGTCATCACTTAAGATGAGGTGAAAGGACAAGGACGGGTTCTTCCCTGGAGCCTTCAGAGGGCCCTGGGTCCTGGGGAACCTCGATTTCAGACTTCCCTCCTCCAGAGCTGAGAGCGTAGGTGTGGGTTGTAATTTAAAGTCACCCCGTCGGTGGTCGTTTGTCGCACAGCCCTAGGAAACTAATGCGTTTGCCGCTAGTGCAGACAGGGAGGCAGCAGAAAAAAAAAAAAGTGTTTCTTTTTCCATTTCTGCCTCCAGGACCTTCTTCCAAAGCAGCTCAGGAGAGACTTAAGGTCGCCTCCCAGGTGAGGGTTGACACCGCGATAAGGGTTGTGCCGAGGAAAGCAAACCGATGAAAAGAAACAGGTGTTTATTTTATTTTCGTAGGAGGACAATAATTTCTAAAGTCGGGCTTTGCTGAGAGATGAGTTCTCTGAGCTCTTCTGTTCGTATTAGACCCGAGTCTTCTCTCTGCCCCCTCAGAAAGCGGGAGCGCGTGAGGGTTTAGACAGGGTACCCAAGCCTTGAACAACACCCGCAGAGACGCTGGGACAAAAAGGCTGACAGAGATGGACTCAGGGCCCAGAGGCACGTCCATCCTGACCTCACCTCTTACGTCAGGGTTGTGTTAGAATAAGCCAAGGGAAACCACAAGGACAGAGCATCTTTCCCTGCTTCCTTTCTGGGGCACAGGGTCTAGCCCCCACCCATGTACCCATGTGGGCAGCTCAGACACCAGCTTCCAGAGGATCAGCATCATGGTGAGCAGAACTGAGCATCCCCGAAAGGCCTGTTCAAGTGACCGGATGAGAGGCCGGCCCAGTCAGAGGGAAAAGCTTATTCTCCGCTCCTTCTCCAAGCCCCAACCTGTGATCGGGAGCTCCCGAGGAAGACAAGCTCGGTTCCAGAGAAAGAACAAACAGATCGCGTTCGCTCACGCATGTGAGCAGCAATACGCTTGAATTTTCAGATCGCCGTAAGTGCGATCATCAGCCACGCGTATTTTTTGCTTTCCCAGCTCAAATCACCGCATGAAATCCCAGACACGTTCTTTCCTGCTCCACCCAGCACGCCCCAACAGCGTCGGCCTCCCAGAAGCGTCTTTGCCGATCAATTCTCTTCCCTTACCTCCACTAGGGGAAAGTGAATTTTCATGGCTCCATCAGAAGAGGTCCCCGAATATCCGGTGAACGCTGTACCACGCTCCCCCCACCCACATCCTGCCTTTGCTTCCCTTCGTCTTTCAAGCACGAATCTCTTAGACCTCACCTTGCAGTATAGCACTTGGAGACTTTCCAACTCCGCGCCATGGCCGAGTGGATTTTACCACGTTCAGTGCCTGGTGCAATCGTGCTGGTGTCTTCTGGGTGGTACACAATGGAAACGAGGGGTGCTTCTCTCTCTCTTTCTACTCAAATGGGAACCGAGGGCTTCAGACTTGATCTAAGGAAGACCGAGGCCAACCAAGTACCAAGGCACTAGTGATGAAGAAGAATTACGGTTTAGTAGAAAATACATACTGACCAAAGCACAGGGATCTTGGGCAGTGTTTCGGGTTAGATCTTGACAGGGGATGAGAAGAGAGCCAGGCGCCAAAGGAGCGGGGCCTTCCTGCCTGTGTCGACACGGGGCCGAGAACAGATCTGATGGATGCTCGCCCATCTGACCTACTGTTTGAGCCCTTACGATGCGTCCTGCACCCAGTCAAATAAGACTAACCCTGTGCTTCCTCCCACTACCCCAGGAACTTTGGTTTCTCCTGCTGAACGAAGCTGCCTCTGAGCCTAATCTCGTAACTGTTACCACCTGCTGGAAACTGTATCCTCCTGACCTGTATTCTTTGGGATAGTTCTGCTTACCCAGAAGCCAAACTTGAGGACACACAGCTAGAAGAGAGACGGCATTTTGGGGCCCTTCAAGCCCCAGAAGCCTGCATTTTCTCCTCATTCTTTGGTAATGATCATCCCAGAGGGGTGACCTGCCTGTATTTATGTTTATATTCAGATTTCTCAAGGGCCAAATAGCACGATTCCTGTAACCCCTGAAGTCATGCTGAACAAGCAAAGCAGCAGTGTAGTAACCATGACGAGCGCTTCCTGTTTCTGAAGTTTACAAGAACTTGCTTCGGACCAGGTATTCTTGTCAGCGCAGTACGGGAACCGCTGCTACCTTGGTTTTGATTTTGCTCACAGATTCTAGAAATGGTACAGAGGGAGACTGATTTGAAAACACTCTCCTAGAGCCTCAGGTTGAATTTTTTCCCCCCTTGTTATCCACTCTGAAGTCTGCTGAGAAGCTTCGATCTGTGGGAAGCAAACAATACACCCACCCCCAGCTCGCTCACGCCTGACAGCAGGGGTTCTTCCATTCGGTGGCCCCGGGTCTCTGAAATGGGGATCAGTCGGCATAGAGCGACATACTGTGTCTTTTCCCCCTCAGAACCCTTACAGTTAATAGAGTTAGATCGAGAAGCCTTAGGAGTCAAAGGAAAACCTGGTTCCAAATGGAAGGAGGGGTTTAAGCCCCGTTTCGATGTTTGTGTTGTTTACATGGCAGCAGGTCATAGAACACCAAAGCCGTGCGGGCCAGGAGGTGCTCTCAACCCTCTCACTTTACTCAGAGGGATCTGGTGACTTTTCCGAAGCCATTTCCCATGCAGCCGTGCATCCGGAACCAAACTCTGGGTTTTCTGAGGCCCAGTCCTCTCTCGAGCACCCTGCTCCGCCTGCCTCTCACCTCCTCATCCAAGTCCTGTCTCTTCACGACACAGCAAAAAGCCCCGAACACGAGGTAGAAATGCCTTGTGGAAGTCAAGAAAAAGTCACGGGCCTTCCCAACTCCATTTTTCTTAGGTTTGCATGAATCCCAGTTGCAGAAAAACAAAGATGCACATACAGGGACTGGGTGGCTGCTTTTCTAACCCGCTGAACTTGGAGGTTATGACACCAAACGGTTCTCTTGTGTGTGTATTTCTTGCTATCGCGACCCGACCCAAAGTCCCCAAGGTGTCCATATCGGTGCCATTTCACAGACATGAACTGCATCAATGTGTGCTGAGAACCAGAACAGCGTCTGCTACGAGTTAAGGGCTATGTGGGGCTCAGTGGTCGTTTTACTAATACTCGCCTCGGTCACCGGAGGCGAGCGATGAACACACTGAGCTCCTGGCTCGGAGGCCAGTGCTCCTTCGCTCCCACCGTGTCACCAGGCAGGTTCCACTGGACGCACAGAGCCCCTTTGCTCTGGGAAAGGTATTCCTGTGCAAACCCAGTTTTCTCCCAGCAAGAGGTCTAACGGGTATTTCACAAACTCTACGACTTCCCCGAGAAATCAGGACAGGGCTGTGAGGCCAGCTGGCTGGAGCTGCCGCCTCTCCCTGGAGGGAATGGAATGTAGATGAGCTGGTCAAATGACAGGGGTGTTCGGGATCCGGTTTCAGGGCGGGGGATTTCAGACGAGTGTCCTCCACTTTATTAAGTGTTATTTTAACTTTCAAAGCCCTTAAGTGAAGCTCCTTTCTGGGCGACTCGGCAACTCCCAAAAATAAACTCACGTTCCTGAAATATTCTCGGTTGCCTCTAAGCGTTCTTGGGCCGGGGATGGGGCTGTTTTCACTTTCTCAGGCCCAGGTGGTATGGATTTGATCTATCGAATGACAAATGGCTGTGTGCCACGGTGCTTATGGTGAGGGCTCAGCAAATATTTAGAAAAGGTTAGCTGCGCACGAGGCTTCAGCAGCCCTGGGGGCTGGGGGCTGGGGGCTGGGGAAGTCCCCATTTAAAGATTCCCGAAACCACAAGGGGGATTGATGATGTGTAGACAACCGCAGAAGGACACGGTGCTGCTATTTGTATCTAGTCCGGAGAAGGAGGAAAGGACATTTAAAGAACGTTTAAAAAGAAACAGGAGTTCGAGGAAGAAAACCATCTCAGGGGAGGACACGTGGGTGCATGGAGGTGCTGCCCAGCTAAATCGACCCTCCTGGCCCCCGGGGGTCTCATCTGGCCTTTCCAACCACGCCTCTCTTCTCTGACCCACCTTCTCACATTGCCCCATTCCCCTCCCCCACTTGTCTTCAAGTTCATCTGGACTCAGGCCCTTTCGATCCCTTGGCGTTTTGACCAGCCCTTTGCCTTTGTGACACTGTCCTTTAGACTGAGCCCCACCCACATTCATGCAGGGCCCCCAGGAGGGTGCCAGGGTGCACCTCACAAGCCGTTCCCTTCGCCCTCGGCCATGTGTTCTCCTCTTGTGCCCATTAGGGCTGTTTTTGGCTGCAGTTAATGGAACAACCAACTGATAGTGGCCTCAATCCTAAGGACCTTAGATGTTCACTTCCCAAAAAGTGTGGGTATAGAAAGTCTCAATGTTTTCCAGTGGCACAAGGATGCCTGCGAGCTCCCCTGCCTTGTCTCTCTTGCTGCTCCACCAGTCATCGTGTGTTGGCTTTTCACACCCGTGCTGGTTGCCTCATGGTTGCAAGGTGACAGCCGCAGCACCAGGCATCGCATCTTCATTCCAGGAAGAAGGAAAGCGGTAGACAAAGCGCCCGCCATATTTGTACCTTATATCTGGAAAGCAAAGCTTCTTCACAAGCCCCTTCGTGGAATCCACCTTGCCAGCCAGAACTGGCATCTCACTCTCCAGAACGGACTCCCTGGCTCCATCTCACGAGGCAGGAAGCGGGGAGAGTACGTGGTTTTCCAGCCTCTTGAGTTGGAAGTATCAAGGGGGTGTGGGGGGCTTGGGGATGCTGTCCAGTTAGTCAACCCAAACTCCTGAGACTGCACTGGAGTGCCCAAGACTTAGCTAAGAGCTGGTACCCGTCGCAGAAGGGTGCAACCTCTGGCATTTTGCACGGCGGGGTCCGGCGCATCCATGGAACAGGAGGGTTCAGGGGCGACATCACCCTGCCCTGGAGCAGCGCTGTTAGCAAAGCTCCATCCATTTGGCCGTTGGCACAGCTCGTCGGGAATTGTCTGTCTTTTCCGTGGACGTCTGGCCTCTTCAGCTGATTCCGAGCTATCTGAGGAGAGGGGTCTCATCGCGGGCCACCGCGGTTAGCGACTCAGATGAGTGCCCTGCACTTCGCTGGCGTCCAGGACGCTCTCATTAACGAAGAGGCGTGTGACCCTGAACGCCACGAGGTGAGCGACGAGGAAACGAGCCTTTCCCTGGGATCCACGGGTGAAAACGACGCGTTTGTAAAATCGGGGGCGCGTGGCATTGGGGCGGGGTTGGGAAACGTGGTGTGAGCCGAGTGTAGGTTTGGGAGCTGAAAGCTGCTTTCGGAATCGGGTTTGAAGTGGCACTGGGTTTGGTTTCCCCCTCCCGTGCCTTGTGTTCTTCATTCACGTGCTTAGGCATTCGGGAGAGTTCATCGAGCCCCCACTGTGTCTGAGGTTCTGGAAATCCAGAAGTGAGTGACACAGAGTCCCTGTCCTTAGAGCTCGTGGGAGGCCGACCAATGACCAGGTGGTCGTTTTTCATGCGCTAAGGACCAGTATCGTCTCATACCCAAGGGTCTCGGGAGCTCAGAAGTTCTGAATTTAAATCAGGGGTGTTCCCAGCCCTTTGCTGGGATTTGTCTCAAGTTTCCTTTTCAGGAAAGCTGGAAAGGGCCTTCTGGCCGGACAGACTTGGCTTTACATCCTCATCATGCCACTGACTGTGAGACCCCGGGCGATGTCTAAGCCTTGAACGTCAGTAACCTCACGTGCCCGTTTCTCAGTTTACTGCCTCTCAGCTCTGAATGCGCCTGTCGGTCACGCTCAGTGACAGAATTCTGTTAACCGTTTCTCTTAAAATAAGCTGAATGGGAAGACTTCTCAGCAGAGGGTGCTAGCAGGCCACTGGAGGAGGAAGAGAATTCCTGTCGTTTTCAGCATCAGCGGGGGTCGGTGATGTGGGTTTGTGGTCACCCCATGGAGCCTGTCCCTGCCATGGATCCCGAACACAGTCCATCCGTGACCTTGTAGCCTCGGCCTCGTGATACCCTTCCTGCAGCCCTCTCTACTCGGGAACCCAGGCTCGGTGTGGCCCGCCTGCTCTGAAGGTCTCCCTCATCTTCCAGCATCCAGACTCCCTCCGCCAGCCCCCGTGTGGCCTGCGCATGCCACCGTGGCCCCGGACACCCAGGGCTGCCCTTCTCTCTCCCTGTCCCCACCACACGTAGCCCACTGCGAAGACCTCGGGCTCTGCCCCTGCTGGTGCCCCGGGGACCACCTGCTCCCTGCCTGCCTGCAGCAGGTGGGCTGCTGCTTGCCTGGCTGAGCCAGTGCACTCCTCTGCCGTCTGGTGGCTGCACCTTCCCCAGCGAGGTCGGCGCCCCTTCTGCATTGTCTCCCCGACCTTGGGGCACCACGGTGCTTCCCGGTGCCCTGCAGTTGGCGATTCTTCACATTCGACTGCCTTCACTTCGCCCACCGTGTGGTCTCTCTCCCTTCTGATTGGACCCAGGCCGCCGCCTCATCACTGAAAGAGACACGACAGTGCGGTGTTTTAGATGTATCCGACCCGTCACACGAGAAAGCCTGCCTAAAGCCCGGCACACACTGCTCTGCCCGTGCTCTCCCCGCCTCAGCCACTACTTCCTTTTCACAAGAACAAGGGAAACCACCGGCAGCGAGTGACGAGTGACGAGCACTCGACAGGATGGTGCTGATGTGCGTGTGGTTTTAGCCTTGGAGGAGGAGACAGAGGGTCAGGGAGGCCCAAGAGATTCCTTGGGGTCATTCACGCAGTATCGGGCTGAGCCGGACCCAGGTGGCCAGTCCTCCAAGTCCACCCACCACACCTAGAGCCCCAAACCCTCCTCCTTTTCACCTGAACGAGGACAGTTCTCCTGCATTATCAAACCTCCTGAGTCCCACCACTCACTCCACGATGAGAGTAGCTGGGAAGCAGAAAACCCGCCTGCCGGAATTCTTTCATCGTGACTCGACTGAAGGAAAGGTCCGCATCGTTTGAAAGGCGGGAGTCTGTGGTTTCTCTTTCTCTCTGAGTCGGCCTTTGCATGAGACCTAAGGAGCCTGTCCGGTCACGGGTGCTGTAAGCCTTGACATCATGTTCTGGGCTGTGCAAGGCTCCACTTTGAGAAAACCCCATTGGTTAGTTAAAATCAAATTCGTGGAATTTGCCACCCGCAGCGAACCAGTTGTACGGTGTGTTGCTTGAATACGTCTTCCAAAGGGCCAGACGTCTTTGCTACGTTCCCTGGAGCTTGGTACAGAGCCTGGTGTATTGTTGACGCTCTCAGTAATCTCAGATGAATTTAAACGGTCGAAGATTTGCCACGATTTTTTTTTCTTTTTCCATGTGGGGCTTCAGCAAGCTCATTTAAAACAGGGTTTTATTTTTAAAGCAAGAGAGAGGAGGAGTGAGGAGGCTTTGATGGGAACATGACAGTGTTGTGAGGGGAGGCACGACACCGTGGCTGTGATGCCGTATTCCAGCGACCAAACTCACCCTAATCAAAGCTTATTTGTCCTGTGCGTCACCCTCTCCAGGTGTCCGTCTCTCTCCACATCAGCCCGTCACTCTGTTGACATGGCAACAAGCAATAATGAGTGTGTAACCACGTCCCAGTAAGTAACAGAGCGGCTTCTTACCCCGCGCCCTTTGGAAAAATGTGTCCAGTGCCTGGCAGAGAACTCTGCACATGACAGCTCCTCCATAAATGCCTGTTGGCACCGACGGCATCGTGATGATGGCAAGACCTTAAAATAAAGGACTGACAGGGCCAGTGGAAACGCAGGCAGGGGAGGAAGGCTCAAGACGGGGCCTGGGGTTCTGATTAGACAGGTTCCCTGCGCATTCCAAATCACGACCGGGAAGCTGCCCACGCTTTCTATGCTTTATCTTACAGTTCATTATAAAAAATCCCTGAACCAGAATAGTGATGGGAAGAACATTGTCTACGTGTGTTGCAGGTAGATGTTCAGGTTCGGAGGTGGAATTGAGTGCACATTAAACCTTTGAAACCTCTTTAAAACTTGGCTTCTTATGTCCCAGAAATTATCTTTCTGTTTTCCAGTTTAAGATGATGAGAAAGAAAAAGGGATCTTGAAAGAGAGTAAATACTCTTTTCTTCAAAAAAAAAACAAACAACCAAACAACAACAACAACAAAAAAAAACAGGGTGTGACCCAGTACTGCTTCTATATAGGGTTAAATTTCCTTTAAAATAGAGTTTTTCCAAAGTCAGGAGCACACGAGTCCAAACCTTTCCAATTTAGAGTTGTAATGGGCTGGGCAGAGCGGTCTCACCTGGTGCGTGTAGGTCATTCACTTCCTCCGTCTTTCAACAAGTGCTTGCGGGACACCTGCCAGGTGCTCCCCGTGAGACAGGCCTTGAGCACAGCGTAGAGTGGGAGCACCCTGCGGGCGGGCATTTTGCCTGTGTTGTCTGGGATTCTCCCCAGTACTTTGGGGGCTTTCAATAAATATTTGTTGAGTTGGTGAATGGTCCCAGCGCTCATAGACCTTATCACATTAAAGTGTCTCCTTGCTTAGTTAGCACTTTCATGCCAGTGAAATCTGAGTTAAATGAACATCAGGGTCGCTTTAAGGAGAAGAGGAGAGGTGCATTACTGCTGGCCACAGCTGGCCTTGGCGTGGTATGAAGGAGCTGTGGTTACGCTGCTGTCCTGTTTGCCACGGACGCGTGTGAAGGGATCGGGGTGGGGTTCTTACCTGTGACTGGTGGACGTGAGCTGAGGAGCACAGGAGCTGCAGTGAGCACAGGCACATTTCCGCCCTCGTTCCCGTCTTTAACCCCAGTCTTCAGTTTCTGCACATTGGAACGTGGCTGCTCCAAAGCAAGAGTCCTCCAAAGGGAGCAAAGATGGGTGTGCCGCCAACAGTCAGCAGTGATTCCCATCTCCCTGGCGGGGCGTCATTTTGATATGAGTGGAGATACAACAGATGAGCCAACAATTTCGAGAGACAAGAATCTAGCCAAAGGGTTTGCTGCTGCATTAAACCATATCTAATGTCACAGAACATTCAAATGGGACCATTATGGGTTCGTACCCCACAGTGTGGATAGGTTCTTCTTTCCTTTCTCCCCCCGTCCCCCACCTCTTCTCCTCTCTCTGTCTCTATTTTCTCTTCCCCCAAACCTGAGCAATCCTGGGCCCCCTGTTTCTTGTGGACATGATCTGCCTGTCACGGGGCATCTCTTTTAAAATGGGGGAAGGGGGCATTCCAGGATCTTATTACCTTCCCGGGGCAGACATAATTGGCCGTGCTGATGGCCAGTCACAACCCTGTTCCTTCCTTAAAGGTGGCCTGGGAGGACCAGCTTCTGTTCTTTGGCAACATTGTGGACCAGCAAGCTGTCCCATCCGGGAACGGAGATTGCTCAGCGCTCCGTTACACGCGCCGCATTTTTCATGCGTGTTCGTGTGAGATTTTATCTTTCTGGAAAGGTACACACAAGTTCTTAGGACTCACTTTATCAAAATGGTTAACTTTCGATTTGTTTTCATCTTTGAGAGAGAGAGAGAGAGAAAGAGAGAGAGAGAGAGAGAGAGAGAGAGATCACTAAAGGACGATTGTCAGGAGGCTTTTTCGCTCATAATGGGCAATTTAACCAAGGGTCCCCTGGAACATACAGTTGCTTAACTTTGCCTTTTCCCAGCAAGTCTCTAACAGCTAGAGCGAGTTGGGGATTCATGTTCCGATTTCGATCATTCCTGCTGCTCTTCTTGTCCATTATTACACTCATCAAGGATTAACACTCTTGGGATCACAGTTCTGCCCTATTGTGGGCTCTCTTTCAGGAATAATTCTATTAATATCACTTTTCCTCTTCCTAGGTGCAAATTCAGGAAGCAGCCAGGGCGGGAATCTCCCTCAGCCGGATGCCAGTTTTCTCCGAGCCTGCCGGGGAGGCGTCTGCATTTACTGGGACCACAACGAATTCCTCCTCCTACTTAGGAGGGATGGACGAGGAAAAGGCATCATTGGTCCAACACCTGGGGATAGAGAGCTCTACTCAAGGCCCACAGAGTGAAGAAAAACAAGGCAGAGAAGACAGTGCACCTGGCTCTGGGCATTCCCGGGAAGACCTGGGACACGAGCTGAGCCTCCCAGAAGCCAGTCATGCAATTCTGCACTCCGGTGAGCTGTCGGTGCATGTCCCCCAGGAGGGCAGCGCTGACCCCGGGGAGCCCCAGGCTCTCTCTGTTGCTTCCCCTGCACCTGCAAATATGGTCCCCGCCCTGGAAACCATGTGCCACAAGCCGAGAGACAGAGAAGCTGAGTGTGCGATGGAGCATCTCGAAGCAGGTCACCCCAGCACACGTGACACCATGGGTTCTCCTGTTGGCATGCCAGTGGATAAATATTTGCCTCAAGAAACTTGCTCCATGGACTTAGAGCTGGCAGAGGGTCAGAGTGAAGTGTCTGAGTCCTGTTCTCCGGATGACGAGACGCGGGACGTTCTCTGTCCAACACGAGGTTCTGAGCCTCCGCAGTCTACGTGCAGAAGCAACGAGGATGGAAACACGGTTGTGTCCCCTCCTCCTGTCGCTTCCTTCGCCTGGAACATTCCACAAAAAGCCGGTGAAGGTACCAGCGGGGAAGGTCTAGCCAAGGGAGAGAATGCCACCTCCACGCTGGCCTCCGTGGGACAGGCCGGCCAGGCGAGGCCGAACCCCAGCCCCTCAGGAGGCCTTGAGGAAAGGCAGCCTCCGTCTCCAGAGGACTCCTCTGTGCGGTGTAAAGAAGGGGCTGCCGAGAGCCCCAGGACCGGTGCCCCGGACCCCACGGGCACATCCGCCAGTCGGAATTTAACTGTAACGTTGCCTCAGGAGATGCCAACAACACTCACTGCTGATCTTGACGGTCTTCAGGTCACCAGGGACAGTGGGGACATCGCCACCAGAGTCCACCCAGCCAAATACGTCCCTGTTTCCATTGCTGGGAACCACCAAGCAGATGGCCCTGAGCAAAGCTTGCCTCGGGCACCAGATGAACACATCTTGCCACTTCCTTCCGATGTCCACATTTTAAACGATTCCCCCACCGAGTCTCCAAAGGAGCACCTTGGCGTGGCCCCCAGTGGACCGGGGGTCTGTGACTCTGTCCCTGTGCCACCAGCGGGGGAAGGTGTCTGTAGCGATCCTCCTCTTCACGTCGATGACCGGTCTGAAGAGAACAGCCAGGCCGTGGACCGAGCGGACAGTAAGAGCCTCGAAGAGAATTTCCAAGAAAAAGGAAGTGAAACGACCCAGCAGATCCGGCAGGAGAGCCTGCCCTCTCAGCACTCTCTTTCTGCAGATAATTTCCCAGAAAGTCGGCCCACGACGTATGTTGCAGGAGGGGACATGAACCCGGTGCCCTTGGACCACGCATCAGCAAACTCCAGGGAGGAAGGAGGGCAGAGCCCAGGCCTGGGGACTAGCGAGTCTGCGGTGGCGACAGCCGCTGTGGACGATGGCAGTCAGGCTAGTCCCCCTCTCTGTAATGCCCTCCCGGAGGCGTCTAAAGAGAGTGGACCGGGACACTGGGAAGCAGGCAAGAAGCTGAAGATTATCACTCTAGAGGCTTCTGTTTTAGAAGCCTGGCCACCAAGAGAACTGGCAGAATCTGAGGCTAAGGCGTCAGAAGCTGACGGGGTCTGGGCCGTCTCCGACGTTCTAAAGGCCCCAGGTGCCACGGGGCCCGAGCCGGACCCCTCTGCGGTAGCATCAGCGCCCAGTCCTGAGGCTGAGTCAGGCTCCGCCCTCGTTAACGACAGAGAAACCCGTGAAGGTGCAGAGCCAGCCGGCCGCGCTCAGCAGAGTAGTCTTCCTTTCCGGCGTTTCAGCCAACCCAGGCTCCTGGAGTCGTCTGTGGACCCTGTCGATGAGAAGGAGTTGTGTGTCCCAGGTTCGGCGTCAGAGGCTTCCAAACCCGGAGGACGGGACAACGCAGACAGTGCGAGTCAAAACCAAGAGGCACGCCGCCTCAGCGCAGGGGACCCTGCCTCCTTTCCGCGGTTTCTGACCGGCCCCCGAATCCTAGAGTCCTCTGTAGACCCCATCGATGAAACAGGGGGGGTGAAGGGCAAGGCCGAAGCCCAGGAGCCTCCCGAATGCTCTCTGCGGCTCATCGGAGAGGAGAGTACATCGAACGATGGACACTTGGGCCTGAGCGTGGAAGTCGGACCTGCCACCTTGCCAGCCCCGTGTCCTGGTGAAGGCGGGGAGCCAAGTCCGAGTGGGTGCAGCCAGGGAAGGCACGAGGGTCGCTCGGGGGAGGCTGAGCAAAGCGAAAACCTCTCTGCAGACTTTGTTTTCCCCGCTTTACCTCATTCTAACTGCCTTGCAGCGATGACTCACGCGTCTGTCGGAGTCGACACTTACGCCCCAGGTCAAGGTCGTGACACCCCTGGAAACGAGTCAGTTCAGCCCAGAAATCATCAGGGCGCGGTTCCTGCCTCAAAGGGAGCGAGGGAGAGTGCGTGTGAGAAACACCTACCCGCTCCCAGCGGTCTCGCTCGGTTGCCTTTTGCCTCATGCCTTGAAGGAAAAACGACCACCTTTTCAACAAGCCACAGAATTGAGGAACCCGAAACAGAGGCACCCCAAAGTGGGGACGCCCAACCCACAAACGCATCTGGCTCCCTGTCAGTGACTCCAGCACCCGAGTCAGGAGAATGCTCCTCAGAGGAAGCTCCTAAGTCACAGCAGGACCCCTGCCAACCGGGCCCCTCCCTGGACCACAGGAAAAAGTCAGGAGGGGACAGGCTTAGTCACACGGCAGCCCAGAATGGCAGGTGCCCAGTGGTGTCTTTAGGGGAGGTCAAGAAGAGGCAAGAAACCCTAGGCAGTGGACATTTAACCGAGGGGATAAAGAAGAAGATTCTGTCCAGGGTGGCTGCTCTGAGGCTGAAACTGGAAGAGAGGGAAAACGTCAAAAAGAACTCGAACTTCCTTAAAAAGAGTCCTAAACTCGAAACATCGGTGTCATGCACAGATGAGCAAAAAGATCCCCAAACGACACCTTGCAAAAGAGAAGGAAAAGGTGAGGCTCTGTCGCTTTCTGTCACTGTTAAATTTGGGGTCGCCGGCCAGATGTCAAGTTCCCATGTCCTCCTGAGCGCTCAGCAATCAAGGTGGCCAGGTAGGCCTTGACTCTGCGCTGTGACCAATGGCTCGGCAGGTAGGCTCGAGGTTCTCACACTTGAATGGCCCCTGAACCACCTGGAGGGCTCATCGAAACAGAGGGCCGGCTCCACCTCCAGGGTGTCTGATCCCACGAGAAACTGCATTTCTGTTAAGTTCCCAGGTGATCTAGGGGAGAACCAAGACCAAGGCTACCTGCGGGCACGTTTAATTGAGGGAGATGCCCGTCTGTTTAATTATCCTTTAAAAACAATATTTCTAAGGGATAAACAGAAGCATTCATCAGTGCAGCTAATTAGCATAATTAAATAGACCACATGCTGAGCAGGACTCCAGAAATGAACATTTAGGTGCAATTTAGGAGTCTCCTCTGTCATCATTAATTTCTATTAAACATGGCTTTGTCAAACATTGGGTTTCCTTCCAAATTGGAGTCTAGAATATCTTTGCGAGTCACCCTTCCCTTTCTCTGAGCCTACAGGCCCCTTTGTCAAACCCAATGTCTGACAAAGCCATCTTTAATAGAGGGTGAGTCTGAAACCTCTGCTCCAGGTTTCAGGGGCCTTGTAATTGCAGCCACTTCTGCTTTGTGTGGGGGAATTGCTGCACCCCCATTCCCACCCCACAGCCTGCATTTTGGCCTCTTCCGTGTCAGCTCTTCTCGCCCTTCCCATAAAACCTGCTACAAGTTGGAAGAGAAGAGTGCTCCGGCCCCTCCTGGCCCCGGGAAGGGGTCCTCCCCCCTTAACCGAGTCCTCAGACCTGCAGGCTGCTGCTTGCCATTCCCCATCCCCATCTGATGGGCCCTCAGCCTAACCATAGGAAGGATTAAATGCAAAACCGCCTTCCGAGGAGTTTGGAGAGATCCAGCCAGGTTGCTGGTCCACACGTTTTTAAGTGCATTTAAAGAGAATGGAGTGATGTTTTAAAAGACCTCTAAAGTGGGCCTAGCCAACAGTGGCAAAGACGAGGGTCCAGCATTCCAGGAGGGGCCGTGCTCTCGCACCTGACACCTGAGTGGGGTAAGGGTTGGGGGTGGGGGATGACTTGGATGATTCTGAAAGAAATTAAACAAACCGAGTGACCTTTTTTTTTTTTTGACACTGAAAGCTTAGGACAACTGCACTCCCAGACCTCCTCGTAGCCCCGTCACCTGTGTTGCTTCCTCTGCCTCCCACAGCGCTGAGGCCTCCTGTCCACACCAGCTTCCTCTCTCTCTAAGGCCCTCGTTTAGTTCCGCCCCCGTTTTATGCCCCGTTCCTCCATCCCCTACTTTCCCCCGTGTTCGGAACTTATTACGGGTTGTAGATGGGGTTGGTGGCCTTGGAAACGTTTAGGCCTCCCCAAGTCACCCACAAAGACTGTCACCGCATAGCGTCGGAAGGCCCTGGAGGGAATATGTCCCAGAGGAGGCGGGCTTGGTCAAGACTCTAGACCAGGGGTCTGAGACTGGGGCCTGAACACCTGGAACGGCCAGCGAGAGCCAGCAGGGCCACGTGAATGGGGACGGGGTTCCAACCACAGATACTTGGTATGTTTTCTCTCTCTCCCGTCATACTGTTAGTACCCCCGGCTGTTCTCCTTACCCAAGCAGCCCATGATCACTTCCCAGGAGGAGAATAAGCCTTTAAACATGCTTCTGTCCTCCAATGTTTGTCGGCTCCAAGGAGCGGTGGGAACCACATTGAACACATCGACGGGGGGGATTTGAGGCGACAGAGCCAGCAAAGCGTCGGTACTGATGATTTTTTGCCCTGGATGTGGATCGTACAATATTCCATATTAACAAAGCTGTGGAGTTACGGAATTGGGTCTCTAATCGCCCGACAGCACATGTCCAGGAAACTCCCTGCCCGCCCCGGGCTTCTGACCACCTACCTGGCTGGCTCCTCCATCCTTGCTCTAATGTGTGTGCTGTCACCCAGTGGCTGCCCCGTGTAACGACACACTAGCCCTGCCGTCCTCGCTCTCATCCCCGATTTAGAAAGCCTTCTTCCAACCCTAGGAATCTTTCCTTGTCGTCCTTATTTTGTTCAAGTGGACGCTTCTCTTTTGTTAATGAAATCGATGTCAGACATCGCCGCAGTCCACTAAGATGTCTTCAGCAAAGGCGGCAGTTATCGGAGGGAAGACAGGTGAAGATTTTCCGGCAAACGACAAACGTTGAGTTGCCTTTTGCATCTGAGAGCGTAACCACCGTTATTTGGGTCATCCAAATTTTATTCTACTCCCGAATGCCCAGCTCTGATTTTGACCTGGACCATCTGGTGGTCATTTAAAAGCATCTTTATTTGAACCAGGTCCTATAGACTAGATAGCTATAACCCTGCTCCCACCGCTGCCATCATTAAAAAAAAAAAAGAAATCTCTCAAGTTCTATTTCACTTTGTGCAAGAAAGACCTCATTTAAGGAGTTTTTAGTAATGAAAAGTAAGGGTTTCCCATTAGATGGATTTGTTCGTTTTCCTGCCGTTTAGGCAAGCCACATCTCCCTTCAGATACTCAGTTTCCTCGTCTGTACATTGAGGATTGTAATTATTACCCCTGTCTTTTGGGATTGTCAGGAGAATTAAGTGAGATGGAGTGGGAAAGCTTTCATTTTTTCCCACTGAAAGCTCTCTGCTGCTATTACAGGAACACTGACCTGCAAATCTCTCGTTTCTAGCGCCAATATTACTGAGAAAGATCCAAGCCGAGATGTTCCCTGACTGCTCTGGAAATGTGAAATTAAGCTGCCAGTTTGGGGAAATTCATGAAGATTCTACCATCTGGTGGACGAAAGATTCAAAGACAGTGGCCCAAGGGCAGAGAAGGTACGGCATTCGTCTCTGGTTACTTTTCACAGTTGTCCCTTGTTTGTTTCACGATAAAGCTCTAAAGTAAAATAATAAATTATAGGAGGCAAAGAGGGGGATAGAAGCAGAAATCCCACACCCAAAGCATCCAGAAAGAGTGAGTAATGGAAGACAGATGTCTAGATGGGAACAATGGCGATGGGTCTTGCAACCGTTGAGTTTTGTGGCCTTAGGAAGTCCTGAAACCTTTCATTACATGTAAACATGTAATTAAAAACACTTTTGATGACATTATTAAATTTTAATTTTTAAAATGATTAGATTTTCATTACATTTAGGGGAAGATGTCAACTCCTCTTCTGGGCCGAGGTTCTGTGGTCCCAAGATTAAAGAGCTTCCTTCTCTATGTCTGAATTTTTGCTGTTTTCCATTTCGTAAATTCCCATTAACCTGACAAAGATCGAAGGAAGCGAAGGTCAGTCGAAAGGAGAAAACAGGCCATGGGGTTGCAGAAAAGTAGCAGCCTTTGAGGGTGATAAGCAGCCAGCGCGAAGGCAGGAAAGGCAGTTCGTTTCTGGAGACTGAGGAGGAGAGAGCGATGAGAGAGAATCATCGCCAGGAATACCCTGTTTGGGATGAATCTGGTCAATGCTTCCCGAATCACCTTCCTGGCAATAAATACTCGTTCAAGTGAACAGACATCGGATAGACCTGAGGAGGCGTGGCTCATTCTAGAGACAGATCACCTGGGTCCACTGAAACTCTGGAACCCAAACTATCAGAAACTCCTTTCTGGTGAAGGAAGTCTTGGCTCGGCTCCCTGAGTCGCAGGTGGTCTGTTCCTATCCCCTTATTCTTGCCTCAAGTAGATTGAAAAAGTGAGAAAATCTGAGAGTTTTCTGTACAACTCAATCAAACGTGTCTGCTGGGAACATGCGTCTTGACGTTAATGCCCCAGGGCCCCTGGGGAACATTCGAGCGATAGATGTGTTTCTAGAACATGACTCCAGAAACATCTCCCTGGGTTGTAATTGGTATAATAAAGCCGCTTTCCCTGAAATGTCATCCTTACGTATGGCTTTAGAAGAATTAGGATGGAGAAACAATAGCTTGATTTTTCAGTCAAGGATATTCTCTAAGCTTTAGAAAAAGGGAGTACACATTAATCATTAATCATTAATCATTGACAGTTACTTTCTGTAACCATCAGCCAAGCCCAATTCACCAGCATTTTCTGCAGTTTTGCTCTAAGCTCAGACTTGGCGCCTGAATCTTTCGGGTCCCTTTTCCATTTGAGGTGTCTCTACAAACCTAGCCTCTCTCTAGGGAGCATGTGACACTTAGTCCCATGTTCTTGGCCGAAGATGACATGTGGCCACGGCCTGAAAGTCTTAGTGACGGTCGCTGCATTTCCTCTCGGCCGCAGTCTGGTGCAGGCGCACCCGTTTGCCTTCTCTACACTCACACTCAGGGATATTCGGGAGTCGTCATTCCCCTCGTATTTAGTGGTCATTTACGTTACTTCGGGTGGGATTTCAAATGTTATCGAATCGCTGTCCCCCCTAATTCCAGGGGAGTGTTTTCTGTACATGTCCCTCCAGGGAATATCTGACCGCCTCATCAAGATACAGTTTTCAAAAAGGCGAAATATCTCAGACGAATATGAGAACATGTAGCGAAGGCCTTCTTCAGCTCATTAAATAATGAGGAACCGGTGAGATGGTAAAGCATTTGAGTGATGGAGATTTCTGTAGTCAACAAAGGAATGCTGGCATAGGCTTGCAAATAGGTACAGAACTGGTTAGTGTTCACAGGTAATAACCCTTGGGGGTTATCCTTTCTCTTGGACAGAAACCTATAAGTTCCAACTTAAGACCGTCTAGGGGGATGTATTTAAATAGTAAATAGTAAATTCTCCCTGGGGTAAGCCCATTAAACAGTGGCACACAAAGGACGTGCAATCATCCTTTTGCCTTCGACCCCTAAATTTTGGATTCTTTTCCTTACCCGGCTAAGGTGTGGCAATTAGGTGTCAGGACACTTTCTCGTAGCTAGGGAAAAGCAAATGGGCCCTGAAGAAGCCAAGAAAGCGGTAGCTTTCCCCAACTGTCTATGTGATGGTGGCTTGTGCCATGTCTCGGCTTCTTGGAGAACTCAGGCTGGCACCCTCCAGTGCTCCCTGGGCCTTCGGTACCTTCTCGGCAACCAGAGAGCCCGAGGCTTCTGAAAGGGCAGTTGTCCCCATGGAATGGATTGGCTGGAAGCTGAGCAATGTCTTGGAGCCCAGGCCATATCCTTCCTGCCTGACAACCAGGGAATGACAAGCTATCGAAGGTGGGTTCCCACTGGTTGGCCGTAGGAAGGACACCCAAGGACCTCTCGGCCCAGACTGGACGTTGTGCCGTGGGTGCTGCACCACCCCACTCTGGCTCCATGGGGCTGGGGATGGAGGCTTCTGAGAAGTCCCCAGCCAGTTTAGTTCTTGGCAGTGTTACTCCGATCCCACATGAGACACAGTTTTGTGTTTGTCGCCCCAGCTTAGCTCTACTACTTTCCAGTCCTCTCTGTATTTGGCCATTTCTTCCCTTTAAAAAAAAAAGAGATTTGTCCCTTATAGGGTAATAGGATGTAAAACTGAGCTTTTCCCTAATTGATTCAAAAAGGTGCAAGATATTCCTTTTCACTTCCCACGGTTTGGGCTCTCTGTTTGTCCATCTCCTCCCAGATAGGAAGACTCTCAATGGCAAGAACTGGGCCCCTTTTTTTTTTTTTTAAATTTCATCATCAAATACCCCAGGACTGAGCTCATAGCCGCTAACCTGTCACCAGATCAGACCAGACCCTTTGCTAAGGCTTCACATGCCAGCCAAACCTCCCGAATGTTTCTGTGTATTCACATTGCACGTGAGAGTGGGTGTTAAATAAAAACTGTACTGACCACCCCTTACAGATAAATAAATGATTTAAATGGCTTATCATGACCTTGTTCCTTAGCCAGCTCTTTGGCTTCAAGCACGAGGTCCGAGGAGCATTCGTTTCTGTCCTTCAGTGTATTAGAAAATGCGCAACCTCAGAAGGATGACGCGTGCCCACGTTCATGTCCCCCTCTGCAGCGCAGGGGACAGCTCCGCCGTGTCTTTGGTCATCGTTCAGGCCAGTCAGAAGGACCAGGGCCTCTATCACTGCTGCGTCAAGAACAGTTATGGGAAAGCGACGGCCGAGCTGAACCTCACCGCGGAAGGTAAAACTTGGCCTTTCAGCTTCCGCTGAGACCTGCTAGTTTCTGTCAGTTCAGAGCATTTATTTCTACTAAAAGCATTTTTTCCCCCCCTGTGCCTTTCAGTTCTCCAACAACTTTCAAGTCACCAGGACATTCGAGGTAAGCCAACCTCACGACCTGAGTGTGAGGCCTACTGGGGGTTCGCCGGGCCACCAACATCCAGACGTGTGTCATTCATGAAAGAGCTCAGACCGAAGCAGGCAGTTTCTGGGAACTGGCCGAGGGCGAGTTTGGGGTTAGACTTTTCCCTTTAAGCCTCAGACTCGCAGGCAGCCATCTGCGTGGGGCCTTGTCAGCCTCTGGCCCTTACACAGTAGGTTTTGTTTCTTCAGTTTGCTTTTCAGTTTGACGAGCTGAGCGGATTCCCAAAGAGAGTCAGGTGTCCAGGAGAGTAACTCCAATTCGTTTGCATCTCGATGGAGATAAAAGTCGGTTTTCAGGCTTTCCTTGGGTGCTTGTGCACACCTGGCACAGCAGCCCAGCACTCACGTTGCCCTGGGCCACGCACTGAATACGGTGTGGTGGCGCCCATGCTTGTCGTGAGCTCCCCTTAGGGAAAATGACCAACCCCCAAACACGCACCCACCCCCACCCAGCAGTCAAGGTGCTGGGCAGTATGTAGCAACATGCTTGTCAGGGGGCAGGAGGGAAGGGAGACCCTGTAGTGCAGTTTTCCAATTTCCGTGGCATATGTACTCCCACCATGGCCAATTTTAAGCTGCCAGTGTGACATCATGAGAACGTGGAAGTGGGAAGCGATGCCCGCGATCTGCTCCCCTCTCGGTCCTTCCTCTCTCCCTCCTCCCCCCTACCTACCCCATGTTACCACAGCTTTCTGCACAGTGCAGGGCCCTTGCTCACCTCTAGGATAGATATGAATAAAACTCTGAGCATGAGATTGATTTTGCATCTTAGAGATTTATCACAAAGGCTGATTTTTAAAGTGAATTTCTGAAATCTTTGAGAAAATGAGACAGGAAAGGCAATCGAGATACAGGACATTAAAGGCACAGAGCTGCGATCTGGACTTGGACGTGGTCTAGCAGATATTGTCAATGTTTCTTCAAAACAACAAACTTAGACACAGACGCTTCGCGAACCCTCTCGAATGCTGAACACCTGTCTTTGCTGTGTAGTGTGCTTGTGTTAACTTGAAGTCCTTCTTCCATTTCTGTGCCCATCTCCCCAAAAGTCAAAATATGCAAAAGGATGCCCTACATTGTTATCGTTCAGAAAACAAAACCACCTTCGGAAGGAGGAGGGTGTCTCTGTCTCATCAGCTTCTTAGCATTGCTTGGCTGTCGCATCCCAGACACTGGCTAGGACCTCGTTCATCTAGGTTTGCAGAAACTCATTTCTCAAGGTTTTTAACAGTCCGGAACGAGACCCCAGTGGGGGTGAGCCACTGGCCACCTGGTGGAAATCACACCTCTGGTTTAGCCCTGTGACTCCAACCGCAGAATCTGGGTCCATCCCCTGATGACGTCACCTTCTCCCAGCTCCTTCTCCCTGCGGCTGGGGTTCTGGTTTCAGTGGCTCATCAGGCTGGGGGGGGGGGCTGTCCTCTCCTTCCTCTTGCACTGTCAGATGAAGATGCTTCAAAAGATGTCTTTATCACCTTTTTAATGGGGAGAAATCTCTCCTGGTAAACATTTTATGAATTTAATAACCTTGAGGAGGAACAAATACCATTTTATACAAGTTGGTCTCTAATTAATAAACTAATAAACCTAAGTTTATGGGAAAACCTAAAATGAATGATGGTCCGAATAAAACAAACTAGAACAACTTAATAGTAGCACACAGGACTTTCAAACAAAAGTCCTCAGATATATTATTTTCTAATTTTTTAAATCTTTGTTAAGTAGGCATTTTGCTTAGAAATTATAGACTGGATTGTTAATGATACCATACAGAGTAATGTGCAAAAAAAATTCCTTGTTATTTCTAAGCATTCAATCTGGAGCATTCAATTCGATGAGTCTTAAAGCATAAAGTACACAAACTTCTTTTAAGAATAATCAAATTTTAGAAATTTTGAGATTTTGAAAGAAAACAGAGTAGAGTAAACGTGGTTTATTGGGCTCTGTATATATACATAAAACGCTTTCTAAGTGGCATTAGGGGCCAAATTGGTAAAATGAAATTAATTAAGTAGCTAGAATTGAGAAGATTTGGGTTGTATGAAAAGTACTCCCTCTCTATTTTATTATCTAATTTTTAAATTTAATTAAAAAAATAAAATGACACTTTTCTCCATAAATTAAAAAAAAAAAAAGTCTGGTCCTATTACTTAGGATGAAATCTGTGATACAACCATTTCCTTAAAGGTTATCTGAAAAATGCCTCATCTGCCTACGTGTTTTCCTGTGGCTCCCCCAGTGCTCGGTGGAAACCCAGGGCAGGTTACTCAGCAGATTTCTGCTGTCTTCATGAAAGGTCTTCGTGAATATTCTTTCTGAATATTCCTTCCACTGGCACTTTCACCCACTTTTTCTATTTGAAAACCCCGCCTATCGTCGTTCTTCCTTTTTTCCCTTCTCCCTTCCTCCCTTCCTTCCTCCCTCCCTTTCTCCTTTTCTCTCTTATTCCTTCCTTCCTTCCTTCCTTCCTTCCTTCCTTCCTTCCTTCCCCCTTCCTTCCTTCTTTCTTTCCTTTTCTTTCAATAATGAGGCCTAGATATATTAATCAATACCCTTAGAAATAGTTTCAGCCTCCTTATAATTTTAAGAGTTAGCATCAGGCATAGACTGCTCTTATAAGATATGATTTGAAAATATCTTTTACAAAAGAGAAACTATTTCTCCTAAATATTCTAAATACAAACGTGAAGTGAGATTTTCACACAACCCGTAATGTCTTTCTTCTTTTAAGCATTCAGAAAGATGACCGTTTTCATTGACTTTGAGGAGTGGAAGTCATTTAAACATGTGAACGATCTCATTTCATTAAAAACTCCTCCTTTTTTCTCTCAGCCAATCAGAAGTCTGGCTTGGTCAGCTCTAGTTTAAAATGGAAGATTCTGATTCAATCCATCGTTATCGGAAACATGCACAGAATCAACGCTGAAACACCTGCTAGAAAACAAAAATAATTCTGCTTTTCTTCTTACAAATAAATCCAAAGTCATTCTACGTTTTTTCAGTTTCTCCCCAAAGGCAGTTCTTTTTACTTATTTTGCTTTGTTTGGGTTCGATTTTTGCCTGCCTGTTTCTTATAGTTGCCACAGGCATCCTCAAAAGGCAGTATTGGCCCCCAAGGGCAAATATTGGTTCTTAGGGAGGCAGAAAACACTCTTTTTGTGTATAAAGCACAGATACACATTCAGTAGATAAGCAGATATACAATACATCTGTGGCATTAAAATTTTATGAGAGGCAATTAGGAAAAAGTCTAAAAAGAATGAAAAAAAAATTGAGAAACATCCATTTGTCAGATCTTATCATTGGTCTTCCCTCTTCTACAAATCACCCATCTTTTCAACTTACCCTTAATTACCTGTCATGGTTCTGCTAATATTTTCTAGATATGGCTAACATTCTTTCCTGGTCTTCCCAGTTTGGTTCCTACAATCTTTTCCCCTCTTATCTAATCCATTGGGGCCTCATGCTGACCTTTGGATATGCCCCAGTCCTGCTTTTTGGCTAACCGATGTTCCCAGATAGTAACAGATGACAAGGCTGACCTGTAGAACCTAAAGGGGAAATCACAGCTAACTCCCCACAGAGAGTGGCTCACAGATGAGTTGGGGAGAGGGATCACCAAGGAGGATGGAGGAGACGCCTAAAGCTGAGCTATGTTTTAGGATGTGAAGAGATCGAATTCAGCCAGCTCATCTTTAAAGAAGACTTCCTCCATGACAGCTACTTCGGGGACCAGCTGCGGGGGCAGATCGCCACCGAGGAGCTGCACTTTGGAGAAGGCGTCCACCGAAAGGCCTTCCGCAGCAAAGTGATGCAGGGCCTGCTGCCCGTCTTCCAGCCCGGCCACGCCTGTGTGCTCAAGGTGCACAATGCCGTTGCCCACGGGACCAGAAACGACGACGAGCTCATCCAGAAGAACTACAAACTCGCTGCCCAGGTGAGTCCACCTGCTCTACAGGTATTCCGTGGTGTATGAGAGGGCCTCATGATAATCAGACTCAGAATCCATGGGAGAGTTTCCAGGAGGGTGCTTTTCTCCCTTCGGGGTGTGGTGATAAGGCAGCCGCTGGATTAAGGCTGACTGCTGGGAGCCCCGGCTCAGTTCCCGGGAATACTTTCTTGGCCTCGTGCCAGCCAGATGGGACTCAGCCTATGTCTGGAGACACCTCAGCAGTTCTGCCCTGAGGTGAGACCATTTCTGTTCCCAGGGAGCCCTCTGAGATCCCGGAGGCTCTGAATTTACTTGGACGCAGGATGGTATGGAAAGTGGCGGTTCTAAGCTATTCTGGATACCAGGATCCCCAAAGACAGCTAAAATCAGGAGCGTTTCCCGGGGTGTTTTGTTTCGGATGAAAGCAGAAGGTGGTGGGACATATTTAGAGGGACAGGACAAAGGCATTTGTCCTGTTTCGCGACTTCCTGAGGTTTTTTTCAATGTCAGCCCATAGGCTACAAAGAGAAACCCAAGTCTCTAGCTCTAAAGTTCCCACCTTTCTGTGTTATCGAATAACAATACTTGTATTTTGTTATTATTTTTTTTTAATCACAGCACTCTCAAGGCAAGAGGGGAGAGGAAGAGAGCGTTAGCTTCTTTCCCTTCCTCCCCCTCCCACTCTGGTCCGTGCATTTCACTCGTGACAGTAGCACTAGCCAAGCTTTCAGGGGAGCTGGGACGAGCCCTTTCACAAACCAGGTGCTCTTTAGAAACGTTTTACCTATAAAATGAACAGAGTGGACGTAGATGAACGCCTCGGTTGCTCTCAGGCATTCACCACATGTGAAGCTCTCAGACGTGGCAGTGTCACGTGGGGCTCAGGGCTCATGAAGGCAGCCCCTCCTCTCCGGGTACGAGGCTTTTGCCAATTGTATTTCCTTCTCCTCCAAATTTATCCTGCCCGCCCTTTTCTTTTACTGGGTTTTCTTTCCATTTCAAGTATCATCTGGCCCAGTCGTGGAACATCCCCTAGTGTCCAGACTCCCATCAGAAAGGGCCCACAGACTAGAAGGCAGTCTCCAACCTGCTTTTCCTAAACCAATGGTCTTGTCAAGGTGTTCACTATGTACAACTCAAAATGCACCTCTGAAGAGGAATCTCAGATGGTAGAGCTCATGGGAAACCCAGCAGGTCCCACACTTTATCTGACATCCTGCCAAGGGCCTAGTCCCCTTAGCTCAGGGGTGGAACCCATATGGTTCCACAGATTTTATAATCCAGAGACACTGGCCCCAGAGACCACTTGACCTTCCCCTAGATAGTTCCTTCAGGCCTCATAGCTCCTCTGCAATTGAACAACTCTAGATAGTACCAATTGTTGCTTCTGTGGCCCCCCAACCAGGGAATGGGAATCCATCGGCTTGATCTGTATTAGGAAATCCGATTAGCTTTACGCAGCAACTCTCTGAATTTCCTCTAACCACTCGGTTTTCCCTTGTGTTCGGGGATACAGGAATGCTACGTCCAAAATACTGCCCGATGCTACGCCAAGATCTATGCTGCCGAAGCACAGCCTCTGGAAGGCTTTGGAGAAGTGCCTGAGTAAGTGTGCTTGCCCTCTCCTGCATTTCCACCCCGACTTGTTGGGGCCTTGGGGGGCCTGGAGGGACGAGAGGTGGAGAAGGCCCAGTAGGACAAGCATTTCAATCGGTCCCTCTGTCTGAAAGCTGTGGGGGCATACCTGGCTGCTGTCCTGCTCTTCACGGGGCTTACAGAAAGGTACTTGATAAACATTTTTAAAATAAATATATGGTGGTTGGATGGATGGATGGATGGATGGATGAATGGATGGATGGATGGGTACAATGTATTATGTGAAGTAGAAAAGAAAGGGTTTCTACTCTCATGGATATTACATTGTCTAAATAATAAGCAAATATGAGAGAACACGAGACTATTCCAAACCGATTAGTCCTGTGATGACAACAAAATACGGTGCTGTGTCAGGGAAGAGCGAATCGGTGATCAGGATTATCAGAACGTCGTACCCATTTGGTGGACTCCTACAGAGACAAATTGCACCGATTACTTGATCTGCTCATTGACCAAATATTTATTCACTGAAGGAAATTTCTGGGTGTCTGGAGCTTGTGTTTACTGGTCTTTGATGTGGTTGAGATCATACTTGCATGCTTAAGTGGGAGGAGACACACTGCACCTTGGGAATTTCAGAAAGAAATTCGAGAAGTTTGGTTTCGTTCTCTTTCTTCCCCAGTCCCGCCCCATCCCAGTCTCTGTTTTCTTACCTTCTTCTCAGGGAGGAGGAGCGTTAGCCAGGTGACCAGCCTCCACACATGGAGCAGGAGCCACCTCCGGGGACTCAGGCCTGACTTGTGAGAGGCTTGACTTGTACACAATTTGGGGCCCTTTCCGAGGAAAAGGACACTAAGTTATGACTGTGGAGACTGTCCAGGGACTTGGAAAAGGCCTGTGCAAATGAGGGACACAAGGTCTTAATCAGTTTCATCAACATCCCAGTAAATACGCCACCACCCTGAGGGTGGATCAGGATATTCTGATATCCGAAACCCCTTTCCCTTTCTTCCCGTGGGAGGACACGCGAACACGGGAGTGGTGATGGCAACTGGAGGGATAAAAATAAAGGTCCTCAAAAGGGCATCTGCGCCAGATTCCACGTTTATTGAACTGAAATCAGAGGATTCTACACTGGGGCGCCCTCCCCTCCCCACACACACACACACACACTGTGCCTTCTTCCATCCCCCTACCCTTGAAGCCACGTTAGAAAAGATGAGAGTAAGCGGGATGTTGGGGTGGGGTGAGCCGGTGCTCCCCAGCCCCAAACGCACCCGTGTGCAGGGAGGTGGGGCAGGGACCACGAGACGCATCGGCCTGGTCAGTGGCTGTGAAAGCAGGGAGGCGGCATCCGGTTAGGCCCCAGAAGGAAGGGGCCCGTGAGGGACCAGGGCTCACAGCGGCGGATAGGGAAGCCCCCAGCAGGTCCCGCACAATCACAGTCTCCCCGAGAGCCCCGGGCTCTGAGCCGTGGCCCGTGCGCCCAGAGAGAGGGTTGGCCCTTGACCTGCCCTAGAGGCTCTTGGGTCAGCCCCTTGGGTCCCCCCCCCATGTTTATTTCCTGACAGTGAAGCGGGCCTCAGAAGTTCCTTTGTATGGGGCACGCGGTGCCTAACGGAGAAAGCACTCCACACTCTGCAGCTTCTGTTTTGAATTTAACAAGGCTTGACGCAGGCAGTGAGAAGGCGGAGGAGGCCGAGTATGAATGTGAGGGGTTTAACTTAGGAGGCTGGGGAGATGCTGCTGCCACTTGAAGACACTGGAGTCAGGGAGAAGACTCCGAGAGGCGTGGGGCAAAGTGAAGCATCTGCTTGGCATGTGCCGAGTCTGAGGTTTTCGGCCTCTGTGGCCCATCAGAGAGCGCCCCAGGTGTTTGGTCTTCTAAGCCTGGAGCTAGAAGGGGAGAAGGGGCCAGCGAGCTGGTTTGCTGGTTGGTCATCAGCGCACACGTGGTCGTTGCAGCTGCGGAAATGGTCAATCACCTGGGCAGAGTGTGCGGCAGGACAAGGAGAGGAAATGACCAAGGGGGAACCCGGAGAAACACAAACACGCAGGGGTCAAGGTGCCAGGTAGCTGTCAGCAAATGCTAAGAAGCGACTCTCGTGGAACTACCACTAGGAGGGGGTGCTGTCCTGTCCCCAAGGTCAAGGGCAGAGGGTGACTCCAGGAGAAGAGGTTAACACCATCGGATGCTACAGAAGTGTCCCCAGGGAATAACTAGGATCTGTCAGAATGGGGGACCTTAGCAAGGGGGTGTTCGTAAAGTGGGGGGTAACAGGTCACAGAGGGACTCGGAATCGAGGTCACTCGGAATAGATACAAATGGAGGCTCCTCGTCCAGGACGTGAAGGAAGCAAAGGGAATTGGAATGAAATCTGTGGCCAAGTCCCATGGAATGAAGGTGACAATGAAAGATTTTAAAGATGAGGAGACGAAATCAAGTTGTGGCCTTAGGCCCGAGAGAGGAAGTGAAGAGTAAGGTGATAGTAACCAGTGGAAGACAAAGCTTGAGACCAGGGCTTGGCAAACATTTTCTGTAAAGGGCCAGAGAGTAGCCATTGGGGGCTTTGTAGGCCCAGAGGCAAAATCTACAAACCTTTATCGATACATCTTAAAATATAATAATAATAATAATAATAATAATAATAATAATAATTTTTGTTATTCAGGTGTACTAAGAAAATGAAAAAAGATTAAAGTAATATTTTGCTGACTTTTAAAGTAACTTTGCCTACAGCTGGAGTTCAGAGTTAGTGTTCCCTACCACCAAACGAGCTGCAAATGTTCATCCGCAAAAATCATTCTTAGCTCTTGGGCTGGACGAAAACAGGCCTCAGACCAGGTTTGGTCCAGAGGCGACGGGTTGCCGGTTCTGCCACACACATAGCTTCTGCTGCAGTGAGCAGTGGGTGGAAAGGATCCACGTAGCATCCTTCACTCGCTAACCTGTGTTTCGATGAGTTGACGCCCTGCCCCGTGGCAGGTGGAAATGGCCAGCTGTGACGTCACATCCTGCTTAGTGCCGGAGCGACTGTGTTGGGGAGTGGGAGGTGTGGGCAGGGCATCACTGGGTGGAGCTCGGGGTGACGTGTGAGGGACCCCTCACCCAGGCAGGGTGGGGTGAAGAGAGGGTCAGGAGGTGGGACTCGAATTGGCTTGTGCGTCGTGTGCGTGGGTCAATGGAGCCTAAGATGTGGGGTACCGAAATGTAGGGGGTGGGCTCGCCACCCCCTGCTCCACTGGCTTTTTTCTGCACAGTCTTTACGGCTCAAATTGGACCACCCTGGCCCTGGAGGACTGCCGCCTGTCATTGTCAGTTAGGCGCAGGGGTGATTCACCCTGGAAAGCAGGGACCCTGTCTGTCATCTCCACTTCATTGGTGTGGGTCAGAGATTCTGGCCCAAGCTATTCAGTAGACGTGTCTGTTGAGTGAAAACAACAGGAGAGTAGAGTTGCCAGTCACCAAGACGGGCCTGATGTAGGAGTCTGGAGCAAATGAGAACAGTCTTTGCCGTGTTAAATTCAAGACGCCTCTTAGAATCGAGTGGAGACGGAGGGTGCGTAGCTGTGAGTCGGGAACCCAGGGGAGGGGTCTGGGCTGGAGACACAAACCCTGGACATTACTGACATGCAGGTTGTATTGAAAGCAAGGAGGTCGCTGGGGGTGGGGGTGGGGGTGTGCAGAGAAAGGCAAGCTGTCCAGGCCATGTCAGGGTCTCGAGGTTGGGGAGAACTGAGGAGCCACCAAAGAGACAGCGCAGAAGGATGTGGGGAAACAGGAGGAAAACCAAGAGGAGGTGGGTTGCTAGAAGCCATGGGAAGGTGTCTCAAAGAGAAATAAGACAGACTAGATCAGTGCCACTGAGAGCAAGAAGGTCGAGAGCTGGGAGGAGACCGTGACACTCAGCAGCATGTGGTGCCCGCGGTGCCCATGGCCGAAGCTTCTTCAGTGGGAAAGCCTCTCTGAGTGGGATCGAGAGAGAATGAGGGGACGGGTCGGTACAGCGAGTCTGCAACTGAGCTGCGTTTCGACGTGGGCTGTGGGGTCCACATGGGTGGATACCGGGCACACTGCGGTGCTGTTGAGAACGATGTGTGGAGGGAAACGTGGATGGGAGAGAATGGGAGCACTGCTGGGGCGATGCCCTGAGCAACATCCTTCCAGAGGGGGTGGGGTCCAGGCACCAGAAGAGAGGGGGGGTTCAGGTGGGAGCCGCGAGGGCTCTTCCACCGGAGGGGCGGGAAGGCGGGGGACATGGGCGCAGACCCGGGGAGGCGGGAAGTGTGGGGTGGCGGCTTTTACAAGTTCCCCTCTGACTGTTTCAGTTTCCACAATGAAACAGGAAGCAAGGGCATCAGCTGAGAGCGGGGCTGGGGGAGGAGGTGTGGGTGGTGAGAGGTGAGGGGAGCAGGTAGGAAGCGGTCGTCGGGGATGGCGGGGCGGTGCACGGGTTAGTGCTGACAAGTGCGTTCGGGACCTGGTTGGTTCTCCCCTTCCAGCTGCCATCGTCAGGGCAGCACCTCCCTCTGGTCTCCCTGCCTGTGTCTGGGCCCTCACACGCCTGTTCCACACAGAGTGGCTCAGCACTCCTTGTGACTTAGAAGTTTGATCATGTCGTCCCTTGGCCCCAAACCCTCCAAGGCTTCTCATCAATTCAGTACAAAGGGCAGAGTTTTCGAATGGCCAACCAGACCCCCAAGATCTGGCTTCCCCCTTCCCCCCTCATTTCCTCCCTGTCTGCACTCATCCACCACCCTCTCCCCTGGCTTACCGCACTCCAGCCTCGCTGGCCCCAACCTGTGCTTTGAATGCGCTGAGGATGCTCCCGCCCAGGGCCTCTTCCATCTGTGCTGCTTCTACCTGGAAGGCTCTTTCCATAGAATCCAAGGGAGGGGTCTGGGCTGGAGACACAAACCAAGGAAGGAAGGAAGGTTGGCTTTACGATGGAGGGATAGATGAGTTTAGTCACCTGGTTCATTGAGATGTGGCGAAAGTGAGACATTCCTTTATTCATGAGCAATTCAATTCCATCCCAAGGGGGAATTTCTGACCAATTCTAGGTACAAATAAGCAGAAACACATCTTTTTGCCTATGGAATAATCATTGGGGCATTTTCCGTCTAAATCGCATCGAACGCAGGCGTTTATTCTGAAGCCCCCTGCTACCCTAGGTGAGACAGAAGGTCCTCGAGGTCTTTATTCCCATCCCAGAACCTGACGTGTGCCCATGTTCTCTTCCTTTCCAGGATCATTCCTATCTTTCTCATCCATCGACCCGAGAACAACATCCCGTATGCAACCGTGGAGGAGGAGCTGATTGGAGAGTTTGTGAAGTATTCTATCAGGGATGGGAAGGAAATCAACTTCTTGAGGAGAGAATCGGAGGCTGGTCAGAAGTGCTGCACCTTCCAGCACTGGGTATACCAGAAAACGAGCGGCTGCCTCCTGGTCACGGACATGCAGGGTGAGGAGGAAGCCACGGGACCGCGGCTCTGGGGATGCGGTGGACCTGGGGTGCTCTTGGGATGCGGAGTGGAGGAGAGGGAGAGGTCTGCTGGGTGCCTTTGAGCGCCATCTCCAGCAGCAGGTGTTACTAACGTCTCATCCGAAACAAGGTGTGACGGAGGAGCCTGAAACGACCAGCCAAACGGAGTAGTAAAGTACATTTAATAATTCACAACAACACTGCCTTCCCAGTACAACGGGCCTCCGAAGATTGACTTTCTTGTTACGTCTCCAACAGGCACAGCCTGGATGTGCCAAAAGACAAATTAAGATGTGATAATTCGTTCGTGAGAGGTGAAAGGGTCCTTCGCAGTTACCTTAGGTTTCAGGCTTCCCTGTGAATTTACTGCATGTTTGCAATTTATACCCACATTTTCAGGGATGCGTTTGTTGTATGCGGTGGAGATGTCATAATTAGTTTCCCACAGAGACAGCCTTGATACAGGTTGTGTTTGGGGGTCCCCAAGACCACACTCAGGTTCATTAATTGCTGGAAAAAGTCACAGAACTCAGAAAATCCTTCATACTCATGGTTACGGTTTATTACTACGAAAGGACACAGACTTAAATCAGCAAAGGGAACAGGTGCATGGGGCAGAGGCCAGGGGAGGCCAGGTGGGGGCTCCCAGTTGTCCTCTTCTGGTGGGGTCATGCGGACAGTGCCTACGCCCCCAGCCGTGATGTGTAGCCACACGCAGGCGGAACTGCAACCGGGAAGCTCACCCAAGCCTTGGTGTCCAGAGTTTTTATCGGGGGCCCACCACGTAGGTGTGAATGACCGCCCATGAGATTGACCTTAGTCTCTAACCTCTGCAGAGGTCAAGATGATGCCACATGGCCCAAGGTCCCAGGTAGACAAAGACACTCTTATCAGGCAGGGCATTCCAGGGGCTCAGAAATGCGCTGGGCAAGGAATGAATTTTTATTTACAAATGTTCAAGTACAAATATTTGGGAGGGGATCCCAGGAAACACCGGCAGGAAAGTGGACAAGTGTAACAGGGAAAGGGAAGGCAGCCCATGAGGGTATCTTATAATACAGCCAGCTCCCACTGTGGGGGCCTGGAGCTCATGCCTGCGGGGGGACTTCTGGGAGCCCCACCCCAGCAGTGAGGGAGCAGGGGTGTTTATACACCGGTTCCCTCTAGATACCCGTGGAAGGCTGCTCTTGGTGGGGGTGTGGACTCCCCAGGACCTGCGAGCTGCATACGGGCAACGCCAAGCTAAGCAAAGCAGGACCCTGTGATCACAGAAACTTCTCAGGCAAAGACACGCTGGCGGTGGCACCTGGAGGTGGGGCCCACGAGCAGGAAGCGGTTGGTGGGAGGGCAGAGGGTGGGGCACCAACAGCCCTGCCCCAGGGGTTTCCCAGTCTTTCTGCTTTCTAAATAATCATGCTGTTAAGACAAACCTGAACTGGAACCGTATGCCTGCTAAATGGCAGACGTCCTCGCACACACACGTCTTTGCTAGACGTCCTTGCTAGAGATCTAGCAACAGCAAGGTGGGGAAAGGCAAGCCTGCGTCTGGGTTCTGTCCCTTGCTCCTCCCTTTCCCAGCTGTGAGCCTTGGGCAACTCGCCTCGCTGTGCCTCAGTGATTTCACGGGGGGTTGTTGTGGGGGTTGAATGAGATGGTGTTCTGGAAAAGGCCGTGTGTGCAAAGTGGCCCCCGGATGCCGAAGGGGCTCAGAGACCCAAGCACAAGGCTGACAAGTCCAGCTTGTGGGTGAATGAATTTAACAGGAAGCTCACGTACAGGAGGAAATGCCCTTCTTGGGCAGAGCAGGACGGTCAGATCCCCAGCATCTCCCCCTCCTGGACCACCTTCGTTTACACCCCTCAGAGATGGGGCTGTGCTCCAGGAGGAAGGCGTGCGTGGTTAAGGGAGGACCAAAGGCCAGACATCAGCCGGCCCTAGGACCAGGAGGAGCTATGAGATAGCTGACATCTAGGGTGCCTTGCCCACAGAGGAAAGGGTAATAGAAACTCAGTGACCAGCCGGAAACCTCTGGACACAGTGGAATACCACGCCTCTCCTCAAGCGTGTGGTTTAGTGTGGCGGGGCGGTGTGTCCTGATGGTGTTTGTTTTTACCTCTGCTGCGGGGCAAGATCTTTTTATCGTCATCGTCATTAAGGCACAAGATAGCACATCCGTTCCCTAAACAATATTCATATTTTATCATTTTACCAAGATGCTGGTATTAGAATTAAATGAAAGAAACCAACCCAAACTCAACCGTTACCTTCCCAGACTCTTAAATGCTATCCCCTGCCTGGTTGCATTTGCCTGTCGGCAGGTCCTGCAGGTTTGAGGGGTTGAAAGCAAAGCCTGGGATTTGGCCCTAAGATCTACACCCTAGGGGCTCCTGAGAGGCAGCCGCCCCAAAGACCCCTAATTCTGGAAAACAAACTCATCCTGCTTTGCCCCCTTCCTCCCATCCAAAAAAGCCTGTGCATGACTATTATCCCGACTCAGGTTCCTAGCTGCACACTAGAATTTAAATTATTTTCCTAGAGAGACTCTTAATAGCCTCAGTCGGGTGGTCGGCAAATTATTAAACCAAGAGAGAGACGTTTCCTTTAAAAAATTATATTCTGTCTTTCTAAACTGTCAGTGACGGCCGGTGATTGTGAAAAGCAAGAAAAAGCAATTCCCACGTTCCAGGACCTTTTGTCAAATGACGTTTCAAACTGGACTTCCAGGCAGCTTAGAGCTGTGATTTTTAAACACAACTTTCTATGAAACGAGATGTGCGAAAAGGGGGCTTTTGCAATTTAGTGTCCCCCTTTTTTTTTAAGTCCCTATAATAAAAGCTATGCGAAGCGTTCCGACATATGCTCTTGCTGTTAGCAGCTTTGAAAGCACGAGATGGATTCATTTCCAGCCGTGAAGGAGCCTTTTAAAATGCTCACTGCCTCCCCCAAAGTGCCGTGTCTAATTCCGCTCGCAGGTGCACTGCAGAGAAGGAAACAGCCATCCCACCTGGCCCAGGTTGGATAAGAGTCAGGGGCAAGAGAGAAGCAGGCAAGACTGAGGCCCAGGGCCTGGCAGGTCCAAACAGACTGGTGGGGGCCCAGTGTTCTGCCACCAGAGGCCCGTCACTAGGTTGCAATGGTGAGGTTAGAGCAGGGGTCCCCTGAGTTGGAGCAAGCGTCCATAGCCACCACCCTAGAGAGGCAGGACTCCTGAATCGCTGCATCAGAGGCCTGCCTTCCCTGTTATCCTCGCCTGAAGCTGAGAGCGGTCTGAAAGGCTGGCTGTCAGCCTTGACGGAAGGAGGCCCCTGCGGATGGAAATGAGGAGAAAAGCGTGTGTTCATGCAGGAAGGGGACACGACGGGGGACTGACACCATCTCTCCCTGTGAACAGGTCGTCCCTCCTTTCTGAACAGCCCCGAGTAACGCGAATTCCGTCTTTGCTCTCTCTTTCCGCAGGCGTGGGAATGAAGTTAACGGACGTCGGCATAGCAACATTAGCTAAAGGGTGAGTGGAAAAGAAATCAAGCGCACTTTATCCTTCAGCCCTGGGCTTCCCAGGACCTTCTGGGCAGACGCTGTTTGCCTGACGGGGGCAAAGCAGATTTCTGGTCCTAACTGAGGGTGACAGAGGTTCTTGGGATGAATCCAGTTCATTTCTCACTTACATAAACCACTAATGGGTTTTGCTCTCCTAGGGGAACACATTGGTTTCCTGACTTTGAAACAAACACGAACTCTGCAAAGGCACCGCAGGATTAATTACTAACAGAGGTGCCATGGAGGGGGAAGTGCCAGCCTTATTGGGATTCCTTTGAACTCTGCATGTTCCATGTTTCTGCATTTAGTACCGTCAAGTACATACGTACGTGAGCGTGTATATGTGTGCGCGTGTGTGTTTTGCATTAAATGCAGTCAATTCAGTTGGCATATTTTCGTGTATTTTCCCCCCAAAGTCCTTGAGGCAGCTCCCAGACTTCCACGGTGATGATGACAGGGGCAAACGGCACTGGGAGGAAGAGCTGAGATTGGTTCCCTGGGTTGTGTCTGAGGGTTTGTTTTCCTGAGCCAGCGTGGGCCGTGGCTTGTTCCTGGGGCTGCCTGGACAGCATGTCCCAGGTGCCTGGGCCCTCTCTTTAACGAACTGCATGTTCTCACCACCTCGCTTGACCATCACTGAGGAGAAAGCAAGTTCTTTATGGTGCTCGGTGAAAACAGAGTTCTGGGCTGGACTCGCCGGTGCGTTGCGTTGCCATTGCCCACGGCTGCTGCCTCCATGCACTGAGACCGTCCGTACGGAGGAAGCGATAGAGGGGGAGGTGCCTTTCAGAAGCGATGGCTTCTGCTTTAAAACGTGGGCATTACTTTTGTTCAGGTATGGTGGGACCTGCAGATCAGGAGACAACTGCCATCGAAGACAGAGTTACTCAGAGTTGGCGGGAGAAGGGGGCCTGCCATGCCTTTAGGGGGCGGGGGTGGGGGACACAGAGAAGCACCAGCCTCTGTCAGGAAGCCGAAGGGGCGAGGAGAAAATGTGGTTTCTGCGGGAAGGAATGGGCTTGGCAGGGGAAGCCCGCTGACAATCGTCTAGTTTGAACATTTGCAACTGCCTCTGCGGCCTGGTGGCTGTCCCTAGTTGTCTGGTACCTGTCATGGGGTGAGCCGGGCAGGGGCACAGTGGCCCTGAATGTGAGACCTCAGTAGAGGGGGTGGTGGGAGTGGGCTCTGGATTGGCCCTTTGCACGTGAAAGGTGTCATTTTCTCTCTCTAGGAATTAGCCAGCCCCGAGAGGGGCAGTCCCTTTAGGGCCAGCAAGGCCTCAGAGGTCAAAGCATCAGGACACAGATGATTGATACAGCTTATTCCCCTACGCTGATCTGTGTGAGCTTTCTCGTGGTTCAGATCAGCAATGCTTTAACAATAGTCTCGTTTCCAGGGTTAATGAAGGACGGAGAAAAAGGGGAATTTTGGGGGGAAAGTGGAAAGGGGACCACTCTCTCTTTTAACCTCCAGATTAATGTTCTCACTGACTACACAAAGTGACTGATTTGGTTTTAAAACTGAGATGCAGTTTGGATATTTTCCTTCTCAAAAACTGCTCAAGATAATAAAAGTTTGTGTTGGAACTATCTTTGTGCTCCATCCCCAAAGCTGACCAGGATTTGGTCATGGCCTTGGGCTTGAGAAGAAAGCACATCGGGAGGGAGTACAACGGATTGGGGAAGACAGGGGTTTTACAGAGAGGCTCGGGTTCAAACCTTGGTCCTGCCATTTCTGATTCTCCTGGCGGCAGCCTTGCTTCTTGATGTCATGGGACTTTGTCTGGCCCATGCGATGGAAAGGGGTGCCTGGACACCCCCGTTTGTCCAGGACAGCCTCATTGCATGCCTGCTGTCCCGGCATCGCACCTAGTCAGTCATTTGTCCTGGCCAAGTCCCCTCATTTAGAAACTAAATTAGATGGCTCCCCTATTTAGGAAGCGATCTCTCTGGACCCCAGAAGAATCTCCCCAGTAAAGCTTTCCGTCCTAGACCCCGCGTTCTCTGCGGGACACTGCAAATCCAGGCATCATCCAGACCTGGTTCGAAGGCTGGGTTCTTGTCTCACTAGCTCCGCGAGCACATGACCTGAAGCTCTCGAAGCCACTGGTTACAGAGTGGGGACACAGGGTGATGTCCTGAGGATTCCCTGATTCATCTACCTCTAGTCCCTGAAGCTCAGTATGGACCTGATAAATACTGGTTTCCTCCCTGCCCTGCGCCTCAGCCTGACGCCAGAGGAGGCAAATTTCATGCCATTATTTCCCACAACTTTCCACCAAGACAAAGCAGAAACTTGCCCACGAAATTTCAAAAACTAAGAGAAACTTAGGAACGTAATTAATTAAGACATTTTTTAAAAGCATCGTGACAGCTTCCAGGAACCCAGATCACATTTTTCTTCTGATTTAAAAAAGAAATCCAATCCCTTGGTTTTGCTCTCAGCGTTAATGCATCTCCTCTGGCCTGGGACAACTGCCCAAGGCCCATTAGAAGCATTGATGGCTGGAGTCATCCTGTCAGGGTGTCTATAGAGTGTTACTTACTGCCTCCCCGCCAACACACGCTCCAAAGAGGGCTTAAGGAACAGAAGGTGGGAGAGAAGGGCATTTTATATCATCGGAGAGCTCCGGAAGGGACAGTAGATCATCTTGGTCATTGTCTTTCTATTTTTTTTTTTATTGTTTTGATAAGCCTTTCTTTAAACTTTTCCTTTTAAGTCACATTATTTTCCCCAAAATAAATATTTCTTAGAAACCCAGTTTAAATAACTGATAGAAGGGGGACCTCTGGTCAGAGTGCAAGGGGTGGTTGGGAGATCTCTTTGGAGCCCATGGGAACCCCTCTACTCTCAAGGGAAAACTGACAAATGCATCCAACCTTCTTACTTCCCAAGCAAGGAGCAGGAGGTGCAGGACAGGAGGTGGCCGGCCTACAGGTCGGGCACCGTGTGAAGGAAGCTCCCTGAGGAAAATGGGCAGATGTTCGATGTTTGGAGGAGGGGTTCAATTGGAGAAACTCTTTAGTGGAAGCCAAAGCTGCAAAATGGAGCTCAGGCAATGGGGAGAGACGTGTAAAGCGTTCCAATTCATTTTATTTTTACGCCTACAGCCCCTGGTCTTCCTAGGTGGTCTCCCATCCAAGAACTAACCAGGTCCGACCCTGCTTAGCTTCCAAGATCAGATGAGATCGGGCACGTTCAGGGTGGCATGGCCATCGACTAAAATGATTCCAATTCAAAGGCACCTTGCAGACAGGCAGAGAAGCATCCTGGTGGGAGTAGTGGTGAGTAGGGGATGAGAAGATCAGGGAGCGTTGCAGGCAGCATCCAGAGAGCAGGAGGGAAGGCTGGTGTCAGCATCAATTAAGCATTTCCTTGTTATCCTTGGCAAGCACCTGCACCTGTTCAGTGCATCCATGCTGGAAGGGCAGGTTGTGTGAGTTCCGGGAGCCCAGGGGATGGGGGTGGCCATAAGCAGCAATGCTCCAGGTAGGCAGCATCATGTACCGTCTTTTATCCACTTGAAGAGATCTTGAGGCATGGATGGGAGAAGCAGCGAGGAGCAAACGTGACTTACTTTAATAATAATTAATAATGATAGCAATAATAAAATTCTGTATTATTTAAAACGGAAAGAAGTCCCCCCCCCCACGTTTAGGGCCCACCCTTTTCTGGCCATCAGTGGTTCGGATCTTTTGCAGGAAGAGGAACCTCGGGTCATTTAAAGAAAATATTCCCTTTGTCTCAGTTTGGGCCATCTATTCGGCTGCCGACACCCCCATAAATACCACCTGCCATGTTCTGCCATTTAGTGAAGTCAAGAGCGTGTGGTCCTGTTTTCGAGGGTCCATAGTTAGAAGCTCATAAAAGAAAGTAGGGAACAGTCATGACTTATTCATTTTAAGCAACTCTGTAACGCGACCCTTGCAACAGAAGCATGCCGTGTTTCTTTTTGCAGCCGGTGATGGGAGTAGGTCTAGGAGCACATCACGGGCACTTCGATGCCCATAACCTTTGGGCAGTGCTGAGAACAAAAAACGTCAAGTGGCGAAGTGTGGTGCATAGGACTGTTTCAGCATCTAATCATCTATTTTCTAGGCAGATCCGAGACGCTGACCGGACTGCCGATCGCATTTCTCAGTCATTTAGTGTTTTCTGAAGGGGCGAAGGAAAAAGGCCGAATTCTATAACCGGATATTTGGAAATTTAACCTCAACAAATCCAACCAAAACCAGCGTAAACCGGTGCCTGCCGGGGAGCCCACCTTCCCGTGCCACAGTGGGTCCTGCAAACACCTCCCCCACCAGCAGCTGAATTTCTGGGGGAAATGGCAAGATTGTGACTTGGTCACCAGAGGGCACCAGAGCCAATACTTTTGCTTTTACGGTCTCCCCATCCTCCCCACCCCCACACCACAAAAGCCCATTTCATGCTGCTGGCCTAAGGAGCCCACAGAAGGTACCTCTCCACCCAAACATCTACTTTCCCACGCTGCTGTCATTTGTCAGCCGCCCTGAAAGGCGGCCCACACCCTGTTTGATCTGATCGAGCCGTGAAGTACGGAGGGAGCTAGCTGGCCAGCGGCTGATTTATCAGATTCTACCACCAGGAGCACCTGGAGGCCGCCAGGGAGCATTCACCAAGCTCACGATTTTGGCAAGGCTGACCCTGCTAGCAGTGCTCGCAGCGCGTGTTCGCAGTCTCCTGGGTCCGAGAGCCACGCAGGACCATCCCCTTCACAGAGTGGGCATAGCATGACAGTCCCTTGGCCTCTCTGCCCAGGTCTTTCAAAGGACAGTGCTGTCGGGATGACTGGAGTTAGAGGGTCCTCCCCACGCCCCAACCCTACTCACTAGTTATCCTGCTGCCCAGTCCATCCCCAGGACCAGTGGGACTCACGGCCAGGCTCCTAGACATTTGTCATCCGGCCTCAGGGATGAGTCTATACGGAGCATCAGGGAGGCTTGATGGACTCGCGATCGCCCCCTGCAGGACAGCCTGGTGGACAGTAGGAGGGGGCCAAAGACAGGGGGGTGATGGCCAAGAGAGTCAGGGGTCACAGAGAGTCTGAGGGGATGAGACTGGGTAAAGACCAGAACCATCCGGAAAAAAAGAGGTTATCGGTGCCTTTGGGAAGGTCTAAGCGAAACGCAGGGGTGGGAAGCCGGGTCACAGGGACTGGAAGGGGAACGGGCCACTGGGATGTCATGGACTCAACAAGTTTGTCAGTAGATGACAAGAAAAAGCCTAGGGGGTGGCTGGAAAAAGGAAAGGTGTGTGTGCGCGTGTGTCTGTCCAGAAGAGCTGTTGGAAGCCAGGAGGGAAGGAGCCTATAGACAGGCACAGGATGAGGGACCAACTGTGGAGTGGGTGAGTTCCATCCTCCCTCTGTGAAGCATTCGTAGAAGCCACCAGGCACTGGGACAGATCACATCCCTGGGGTTCCCGGAGTTCTTATCCACCACGTAATGTCATTACTTACGTGGTGTCTTCCCTGCGAGATGGCCAGCTTCTAGAAAGGGGACACCTGCCTCATGAGTCTTCTTTAACCCCCTGGAATGTCTGCCACATAGCTGGTGCCCAGTGAATGAATGAATGAATGAATGAGCTATCCCTGTATTCCAGCTGCGATATTAAGAGGTTTCCAAATCGAAGAGGGACGACTCGAGGTCATTCGCTTGAGTCTGTCTCTTTGCTGCCCCGAGTGGCACTTCTGGACCAGTGGCATCAGCGTCCCCCTCGGAGCTCGTTAGACATGCGGGGTCTCAGACCCCACCCCAGGCCTGCTGAGTCCGAGCCAGCCCCTGAACGAGATGCTTCCGTACACACCCCTCTCATCCGATGGGAAAGCTATTTACGAAACACGCCATCGGGTGATACCCTGTGGAACAGACTGATTACTCCACTTCCCGAGGGAGAGAGGATGGTAGACTAACACAGTGGTGGCCTAGAAAATGAGACTGATTGGAGGTTAAGGATAAAATGAGTCAGTTAGTAAGATTCTGCGGAGCTAAGGTTTCTAAAAATGGAAATGTGTGGGAAAGTTCTGGAATAGAAGGGTCTTTCTCCCATCGTATTAGATTCTTGGGCTGCTATGACAAACCACCACGAGCTGCGTGGCTTAAAACAACGGAAAATCGTTCTTTCACGGTTCTGGAGGTCAGGAGTCGGGAATCAAGGTGTCAGCAAGGTGTGAGCATGGCGGGTTCCTTCGGGAAGCTGAGAGGGAGAATGTGCCCCATGCCCGCCTCCCGATTCCAGATGTTGCCGCCAGTGCTTGGCATTGCTTGGCTCATGGGTGTAGCCATCCGATCTCTGCCTCCGTCATCACGTGGTATTCTCCCTGTGAGAGGACATAGGTCTCCCTATGTCTTTTCTTGTCTTCTTACATGGACACCAGTCATACTGGACGAAGGGCCCATTCGACATCAGTATGACCTCATCTTAAATACAGCCACAAAGACACTGTTTCCAAATAGGCCACGTTCTGAGGTCCTGGGAAAGACGTAATCTTTGGAGGGGACACTATTCAACCCAGTACGTCCATCCAACCAGTACAGAATGGCGAGTGTGTGCAGCGGGAATCACGTGGGAGAGATTTGTGTTCCTGTCCCATCCCGAGGGTGACAGACGGCACATGTGGCATGCAATGTGGGCCACAATCGGGAGAACCTGTACTTCCCGCTGTTTAGCATTATATGAGAGCTTGGTCCTTTGAAAAATTCTGGATTAATTGACCTAGAAGCCCAAAGGACGTTTCCCGGTTTCCCTCCTAGACAGTGACAATGCCTGTCAGCTGGAGGAAACAGAGGTCAAAGCGGAAGCCAGGCTTTCTTGGCTGAGACAGGGACCAAACTGAGAAAGGAGAAAGGCTTTTAATTCTGCAGATGCTAGGTAGCAAAAAAATAAAATAAAATCTATACCTGAGGGGAAGGAAGTCCAATATTGCATGAGGTGCCAAGTCCAGCATCCAAAATTAGACTGAGAGAGAGAGAGAGAGAGAAGCTCAGAAATGTGATCTGGAGACTCCGGGCTAAGATCAGGGAGCTCTGGGGGTGGGGCTGGTATCCCTTCCTTTGTTTCCTTGACCTTTGTTGAAAAGCCTCCTTGGAACCGGTTTTGGGGGCATAAAGCACAGTCTTTTCAGAGAAGATGTGAGGAGAGATGGAGCTCTCATAAACGGGTGGGTGGAGGTTGGGGCGAGGGCCAGGGGGCCTCTGCAGCAACGCCCCCACACTGGGCGGAAGGGTGGGGGGCTGAGAAAGGTCACCTGAGATGCCAAAGCTGCCTGCCCTGCAGGGCCGCGTCATGCCCACTCGGCCTCATACAGGGACATTTAGCCTTGTCCCTGCCTCCTCGCTCTGTCTGGCTTTCTGTAAGGACCCTAAAGAAAGAGGGACATGGAGGAAAAGAAGGCACCAGATCCCAGGCCGAGGTCTGGGCTCCCAAGGGCTGCCCAAGAGGCCGCCCAGAGTTCTGCTCTTTCATCCACACCCACCCTCATCCACAGCAGAGGGCGCGAACCAGCATACAAAGACTCACCTGTGACTCCACGTTGCACACTCAGCCTCCAGGCGGTGGTGCTCAAGTCGTGGCGGGTGAATTTTCCGGGAGGGCATGGTGTGAATCCGTGATTTTTTCTCTGCAGGGACGAGAGGTTGTCTGAATGTTTAAAAGGCTCACTGGAGACGGATGACCATGATGCTCTCCTTAAACAGGGGGGCCGCGCCCCCTCCCCCACACCCCGCCTGTGATCTTCCTGCTTTGTCTGAGAAGCTCAGAAAGCGGGGTGAGAAAGGGAGGCCCCCCACCCTCCCAGCAGAAGTGTGGCCCTCCCCTGGGCTGTCCTTCGTGACTGACACACGCAGGCCCAGGTGGCCTCGCATCCTGCCGGGAGTGCTCGGGCACCACCGAGGGGTGGTCAGGCTGACATCTCGGCCTTTCTCGTGGTCTCCTGCAGGAGACGGTAGAGATGTGAAGGTGACATGGTTGGCAACAGGGCTTTTTCTACCCTGCTAGAGTCAGCTCTTGACTTGGGCTGACTTCTTCTTCAACGAGGGAGCTTAGTTTTTAAAAACAGAGTCATTTTTTACAAGAAAATGGACTGTGGACTCCCAGGGTAGAGCAGTCCCTCGTGGGCAGGGGCTATACAGTCCAGCCCATTCATTCTAGGTTTATTGAGCTTTAAGGTTTCTACCAGCGAATGCAGGAGGCCGACTTCTGGAATCATGTTAGCTCCAGGTTCAGCATGATGCCACCAGCATCGCGGGCTGCCTTTGGCCACTCTGTGTTTGGTCCCACTAGTCAGACACGGCCAGGACTCTCACAGCCGGCGGGGCCGGTGCCATGGGCGTGCAGCCTGTGCCATCGCACAGGGCCCCACACTCAGAAGCGCTTCATTTAATGCATGTTCCACTCTTGTCGTCTTGAAAGTCTTAATAATTTTCAAACAAGGAGCCCATGTTTTCATACCGCACTGGGCCTTGCAAACGGCATCGATGGTCTTGTATGCCAGGCATGGCCCTGCCCCTCTCTGTCACCTGGCACATCCCTGCTCCTTCAGTCTCAGCTGCCGCATCCCTTCCACGGGAAGCGCTCCTCAGGTGCACCAATAATCACGTTGATAATGATGATAATAATGTGGCCAACATTAATTAAATGTCATACACCACGTGTCATGCACCGAGGTCGAGGCGGTTTGTATGGATTTTCTCATTTCATCCTCTCAGCCGCCCTTTGACCCGCTTTCTTGATGGATCTCACTCTTCCGCAGGTGGGTGGCAAGACTTGGGGGTCCGGGGACTTGTCCATTCGAGGAGGACACGACACAACCACGATTAGGATGCGAAAACACGGTCATTTGTAGTTTGAGTATTAAACGTCCCGACCAAAGGCAACAGCCCCTGAGACCACCCTTTCCCAACACTTCCTTCCACAGGCTTTGTTTATCCTAGCAATCGTGTGTCAGTCATTTCACCGTTCTTGCCTAAAATCGGAATAACTGTATTTTCCATGCACCATCTGTGTCCCCTTTCAGGTTTTTTTTTTTTCTTTTAGAACTGTGCAGTGTCCTGTTTTCAAAAATTATGTTTCCTTCCATCCAAACTCACAGGTACCAAGGGTTTAAAGGCAATTGTTCCATGACCTTCATCGATCAGTTTAAAGCACTCCACCAGTGTAACAAATACTGCAAAATGCTGGGGCTGAAATCGCTTCAAAACAACAACCAGAAACAGAAGAAGCCAAGCGTCGGGAAGAAAAAAGTTCAGCCAAACTCCACGACGGGGAAGCACACGGCGTCTGGGGCCCCAGCGGTAAAGAAAACCTAGCACAGGCACCAACGGCCACCGCCTAGCGGCACACAGACCCCCGAAAACACGCAGGAGAGAGAACAAGGCCCGCAGAGGATGCTGTGGCCGTCCTTGTCCCCAGCTGCCTGTGCTCCCAGCTTCTTCGAAAGCCGTCGCCTGTCGTCTTCGCTGCAACGATTCCGGAGCACGGTTTGCGACCAGGCTTATGGAGAGGCTGCACCATGGTCAGTCTCACAGACAGTCCATCTCTGTATGCACCTGGAGCGTTTTCACCGACCCCGACTGACGTGTCGACTTGTGCGTCTGCACGTGGCTGTGTCACCCAGGACTTGGTGCTGAGCGGGGCCTGTCCACAGCCCGAACCCTCTCCACTCCCATTCCTAACCTCAGGATTTCTAGACACTTTCCAGCCTTTGTATAAACAGAAAACGTGAATTCCTTTATTAGGTCTAGTGGTCACACTCGTGTCAAGTTTGCTCTCGTGGCCGGAGGTGCCTTTGGAAACGCGAGGCCACCTCCCATCGTCATCACACATCCAGTTATAATGTCTGTTGAACTAAATTCGTATTTAAACCAAACGTGTCAGACGCCTATTTTAACACAGACCCGTATGCTTTGTAAGTTGTGCCCTATTTCTCATCCGCCAGACTTCGTAATTCAGTAATTTGCTAGTAGGTTTGCGGGAGCACCAAGTATTTGCATCGGTGTTCTCTCCCCATTCTTAGATCACAGCTCTGTTTCGATCGTCATCCCCTTGGCTCTGTAAACCCGGGGCTGGCCCAGGCTGGATTACAGGGGAGACCCAGGCAAATCCAGGCAGCAGAGCACCTGCCCCTAGGGATCCCGGCCCCTCCCACCTGTTCCCCGTGGGTTTCCGTCCCTCCTGGTTGGTGTGCCGCCCAGCTGGAGAGCAGCCGTCGACATGGGCAAGAGGATGCGGTGTGAAGCCAGCTCAGGGACAGCTTTATGCACCCCGAACTGTGAGACTTCTGTGCTGTCGTCTAATGGGCTCTAGTTTTCAGAGCAGTTTCAGGTTCACAGAAAAGTGAGCGGAAAGGAGGGAGTGTCCCTGCATGCCTCTCACCCCCTCTCTATCCTTTACCCCCATTATTGCCACTTCGGATTAGTGTGTCCATCTGTTCTCACTGGGGAGCCAATACTGATCCACTTTGGGGAATTAAAAGTCCGTAGTTTGCATTAGAGGGCTCTCTGTCTGGATTTTGACACCCAGACCATGACGTGTGTCAATCATCACAGACACGTCTCACTGACAGCCCCCTCTGTGCCCCCCTGATTTGCCCTTCCTTCTTGCCCTCCCAACCCCGGGCACCCACTGACCTTTCTCCTGCCTCCATGGTGTTGCTTTTCCCAGAATGTCTTATAGTTGAAATCCCAGAGTATGTAGCTTTTTCAGAGAGCTGTTTTCCCTTTTTTTCCTTTTCCTTTTTCCTTTTTCTTTTCTTTACTTTTTTTTTTTCTAAGACAATTCCAGGTTTTCCCTGCCAGTATCTGGAAGAATTGTTAGGATTCCCCTGAACAGCATGATCGGTGCTTCTCCAGCTGAATCACCTGGGAACCTGCAGCCATGCGGCTCTGACTCGATGGGTCCGGGGCGGGGCCCGAGATGCTGCATTTCTAGCACATCCCTGGGGGTCTCCCTGCTGGCCAGGGACACACTTATAGGGGGTGTCCGGACCGTGGGTAGGCGCAACCTGAAATGTCGAGGGGAGTGACCAGAACCAGAGCACAAATAACCGCCAGACACCCAGCTCCTTCTCGATTCGGATCTGTGACCCCCACCCCACCCCGGAGGCCGCAGGGACCTGCAGGGTGGTTGGTCCCCGTTCAGCCTGTCCTCGGGGTGTGGGCAGCAGTAGAGGACTCCCGCCGTCTGCTCTAAAACACGCTTCTCCGTAGGCCCGGGGTGTTGATGAAAGAGAGAACATAGATGGGATTTTGTTTTGAAAGGAGATTTGAAGGAGAAAACACTTCAGCCAGTCGCATCTCATCTTTCCAGAAAACCTGCCATCTCCAGCCTTTCTTCTGAAGTGATTTCCCCTGGCCGCCAATTACAAAACGCTCATTTTTCTCCGAGGCAGCTTGCAGCCTGCTTTCCCCGTGGAGATCCTACAGATGTGTTTAGCGGTGGCATTCCAGAAAGTTCCACAGTGGCAAAAAGGTGCAGGACAGATTTTGATTAGAGTGTGTGTGTGTGTGTGTGTGTGTGTGTGTGTGTGTGTGTGTCTGTGTCTGTGTGCGTGGGTGACCAGAGCTCTCTCAACCGACCAGGGTACTTTCTTTAGTAACAATTTTAATTATAAAAATTATATCAGCACAAGTGATTACAATTTTTTTTTAATTATCAAAAGGTACAAAATGAAAAGTCAGGCATCTCATAACCGTGTTCCCCTCTGGCTGGCTTTGAAGTTTGTCATGGAGAGACAGTTGAAGGGAAAGGATTTTCTACCCCAGATCTTGTGTTTTGTGTCCGCCCACAGGGCGCCTCTCTTGGATGGAGTCGTCCCTTCCTCCATTCATGGAGGCTTAGGTTTTTTCAGGGAGTCCTTATTGTTTGCTGTAATCTGATTTCATCTGTTTAGAAACATTTAGAAGAGCCGAACAGAAGGAGTGGGATTTGTCCCAGCCATGGCTCCCAGGGGTGGCCTTTGTGGGGCCGCGTGGCCATCTGTCCAGCTACCCAGACCCTGACCTTCTGTTCTGAGACGAATTGCCATTTTCCTCACACAGTCGAATATCGATTAGTGAGCAGCCAGCTCTTCCCCACCAGAGGCGGTGTCCTGAGGTCTCAGAAGTGCCACATTCACTGCCGTTATTTGAGCTCAGTTTGCAACATGTTCGGTTTCTATTGCTTTTCCCATTGGTCCCCGCAAGTGTGCCAGGTCAGGAGCTGATAAACACGAGGAATGCTCGACCTGGGCACCGAGCTAGGAGGGCTTGGTGGGTCCCACGGGGGAGTTTGTACCTGCAGGGTGTCTGCAGGGTACGTGTACGTGTCTCCATTTCCTGAAGAGCTCAACAGTGGGGCTCTGTGACGGGCAGAGGACAAAAGTAAACGACCGCCTCCTTAAATGGGCCTGTGTTTTCCCCGGGAGGCTCATCACTAATGAGGAGGATGGCTGGGGTAGGGTGACTCACGTTCGGGAGGCCTGGTCCTCTGGATGCGTGGACGGCCAGCTCGTGTTAACGGTCCACGTCATCTTATAGTCCTGGTGCCTGCCTGGCCATGCTTCTGATAGGCCTCACAATAGCGAAGGGTTTCCATAGAACCTCATTAGAGAGGATGTCAAAAGAAGTAGCCATTATTGCTAGTTACGAAGGGCTCTCTTTTCTAAACAGACACATCGTTTTGTGCATGTGTTGGGCGCGTGTCCAGCTCCCTGCAGATGGGAGGAGGTTGCCGCCGCCTGGTTCTGGCTTGTGTCCCTTTTGCGTGTTCTCTTCCTCTGGACCACGGGAGCAGCCTTGCATTTCCCCCTCCATTCAGGCCTGCAGATGCCAGTTGGGCTTCAATCAAGGAGACACAAGACTCTCTTCTGCCTCCCAGCACAGCAAATATTTTACAACGCTTTGCTCTAGCAGCTCTGAAACCCTCTGAGGGCCTGCTTGTTCTAAAGCTGTTTGGTAAAAGGTTGAAAGGCATCTGTACGGTCAAGGGAGCACAGACTTCAGCTCTAGGATGCGACAAGCAAGTATTCACAAGTACTGATTGTGCCGATCAAGAATTTTTTAAATCTAGTTTTTATGAGAGCTCTAAATGGTCCCAGATAGAAATCACTGAAGGGGCTTTTTTTTCAAAAAGTCACATTCTTAATTAGATATAATTAAGAAAAGCCAGGCTGTCCGCTTCTGTTTTAGGGACCAGAAATATCAGAAGCGACTATAATGTATATTTTACTCTTTTTAAAATTATCTATCTCCTCCACACCAGGATCGTTTTTCTGTTTATTCACCACTGTATCCCGACTCCTAGAGGATATCTGGCACGTAGAAGACCTTGGGATAAACATTTGTTCACTGAATGACGATCTCTGACCCATCCACGTCACTATTCTCCTCTGACGAGGAGAAGGACGTCCTTACTTATACCGATTTGATATGGCTAAAACCTCTAGCTTCCCTCAGTGCCTCGGCAGGAGATTGTTGGGCTTGAAAATGCACCTAAAGCAGGAAGGCGGCGTGGGGAGCAGTGAGGCCTCTGGTCTCCAGATCAGACTCGTCTGGGCTCTACCCCCAGCTGGGCGAGCTTGGAGAGTGGCTTCATCTCTCTGAACCCACCTTCCTCATCTGATAAATAAGTGTCATGATGCCTATTTTGCAGGGTCATGAAAATCAAATTATGTATAAAAAAATAACGGACCTAGAGTGGCTTTTAATAGATATGAATTATCATGATAACTACTTAGCTTATATGTAATCTGTATGTAATATAGAATATATATTTTAGCTTAGAGAAGTTATTTATTTATAAATACCTATATCTCATTCAAAACAGAGGAATGAATTTCATAAATCATTTCACTAGTCGCTGGGTGAAGATAACATAATAAAATGCCACCTAAAAATGACCTGCAACTGTAAGTGAACTATACTTTCTCCCATGGTTAATATTAAGAGGAAAATGAGAAGAAATCACATCCTATGATGAATGCACATAATACATTTTTGCAGGATTCAGTATTCAAAAGTCATTTCCCACTGTTTTGTGGGTCCCATGCTATTAAGCCCAGCCCAATCTCCCAAGTCTCGTTAAGAGGGCTACATAATCAAAGTTTGGATCATCTTGCTGCACAGCTCTTAGAAACTCTCCCTTCCAAGCTTCAAAGAGCCCCTCGCTGCATGAAAACAGCCCCGAAATGACTGCCGAGCCACCTGCACTATCTTCGTGCTGTTTTCAGATAAGCATAGCTTTGATCAGCCGCCCTTCCAGCTTCCAACTCCCCTTTCATCTTCTCTCTTTCTGAAAGAGGTGAATTTTGAGCAGGACATAAAAGGTGATGGATTGGCAGAGAGAAGAAAGGAAGGTAGTCTCCACAGGGATGATCTCAAGAGTGGAGGTTCAGAAGCAGGGTGAAGAGGCCATTTGGGGGGCAAAAGCAAGCACATTCACCCAGAAACACAGGAGGCATTTCACCGAATAAGGAAAAAAGAGGAGCCGGCTGGGGCGTGATGGAGGCAGGCTCTTTGCTACTTGGTCAGGGATCTGGGCTTGTTTTTGCAGCTTCATAAGGTGCTGGAGGTTTCACGGGGACGTCCCTGAGCAGCTGGGCCCTGGGGCATGTCGTGCTTGCCCAGGAAGGAGGCTGGATGGAGAAGCAGAAAGCAGGGCACCTTAGCACGTGACACACCTTAGCGCGTGACACACCTTAGCGCATGACACCCCTGTGGGCCAGCGAGCAGGAGAGGACACCAGCAAACTGGAAAGACCCCGAGTCTGAGAAAGGCTCAGAGGCCAGTCAGTCATGGGAAGCTGGGGTGACCCAGAGAAGGGGAGAAGAAACCAGAGCAAGGCAGAAGCCGTACTGGGTTGTCCATTTCAGCATCAGGAAACGTCCCTCTCTGGGCAGCTTCCCCCGGGCTCTGCAGGGCAGAGGCCAACCCCGCACGCAGGTCACCTCGACCCTGAAGGACAGCGGGGACGGCAGAACTGGCTGGGGTGGGGAAACCCGGCGGGCTGTCGGGCAGAAGCATCCCCGCAGAGGAAGCCGCCGGGTGCAGGTAGCCCAGCGTCTTTCCCGCAGCGGCAGGCCGCAGGGACGCGGGCGCGTGGTAACTGATTCACTGGGAGTCGCCGCGGCTCCCCGGGAGGTCTCTAGTTTTGTCATCCTCTATGTCTGTGGTTGCACATCTTGCCAGCCGTGCCTCCCGACGTGGTCGTGAAGGTCGATGCAGTCTTTTCCATCGTTTCCACATCCAATAAAGCAAACAGACCCCTCACCGCACCGGACTGGACAGCGGGGCTTAAATTAGATGCGGTCCTGAGCCCACGAATCACCTTCCCCTGACTCCCTCCCAGTGACAGGCTTGGGATACGGAAGAAAAACCAGCCCACTGCAGAGAACGGAAGGAGAGGGGCCAATGCCCTGTTTGCCTGCCCCGTGCTGCCACCATGGTACCCCCTAGAGATCCAGTTCCCCACGCGGTCACTGCCTACAGCAGGCCGGGTCCTGACGACCCCAGTCAGGCAAAATCTTGCCCCATCCAGCTGTGCTGTTACCATCCTGTGCTCAGTAGAAACCTCTTTCCCTAGAAAAATTGACCTAGCTGGTTTGAATTTTGAGGTTCCATGTCTGGGGACACTGGGAGTTATCTTTGATTCTTAGGCCAGCGTTTCCTAAAGAAGAATCAATTGAAAAAGGCGAATAAGACTTTTTTTTTGTTTTTAATTACTGGAAGAATCCCACCGGTTTTTATTTTTTGTTGGTTTTTTGTTGTAGTTGATTTTGTTTTTCAGAAACTTCTCTCAGCTCTGGCCTTATCTTTCTGATCTCCACCCAAAGTCACCTTCTCTGGGAACCTCCCTAAACCATTCATTCCTGGTAACCTTGGGGGAGATTATCGGGGAGGTCCGGAGAATATTGGTGTTAGGCCCCACCCCAGGGCTTCTTACTGAATCAGTCCGGGGTGGAGCCTGGTGGTGGGACTTTTGGACTGACCTTTAATTACTTCAGGTGGAAGGATTCAATGCCCTAACCCTACAGGGGACTGGGCCATGCAGAACCCTTGCTTCTATTCAAGTTTCTAGGGTGCTTTTTCCATCACCACCACGCGTGTCTGTGACACCAGCTGGATGTCCTATCACGCAACTCAACTCTGATACCATCGCCCTGGAGGCAGTGTCGGATCCCACAGGCTAGGGGCTCAGTCCTTAAACACCGCCTCCACGCCCCACTTCAGACACCAGCCTCCAGGAAGGATATCAAAGCAAGGAGAAAAAGATTCCCCGGACCACCTTGGCTGGCCTCCCCATTTTGCCACCCTCGAGCTGACCTCTGAGGCCAGGCCTCAGTGCCGTGGCCGTGTTTGTTTCTTTGGGACAGAGAGACCTCACTGGGTGTGTTGCCTCGTTACTCAGCGTTGAATTTTCCAGGCTGCTCGCGAGATGCTTCACCCAAGAACGTTAGTCGGGTCTATTTTTTAACCCTTTCTCTTTATTGTGCGACAGCTCGAGAGAAGTGCCACAGTCGGATACACACATGTATGGATTTACAGCATCTGTGGACACACACAGTGAACGGCCCTACATGCATAGCGTGTGAGCGGGCAAATCAAAGGCCACGCTGCTCTCTCTCAAAGTTGTGAGTTGTCACTTCCCTTGTTTGGTACAGAGCTGGGTGCTGGCGCCCACTACCAGACACTCCTCATACTTGGCCCATGTCGGGGTCTCTGTGGGTAGAGGGGCTCCCACCACTGTCGGGGGCCTGGGCTTTGTCGTTCACGCCTGAACTGCAGCTCTGGGGTCCAACTCCCATCCCTGAGGAGGCTGTTACTGTCGCAGGCCGCAGAAAAGAAGGGTGTTTCCATATGTGGCACTGGCGCAGGGGCCCAGCCAGTGTCAGGCATGGACAGATGTGTCTGCACATCCCCTCCTAGACATTCTAGGGACCTGACTGAGCAGGCAGCTGTGGGGCATCGTCGCTCCGCAGAGACCAGTAAACAGCTAAGGTGACTGCTAAAATGACAAGGAACTCCACCTTGTAGGCTCAGCCTCCAGGTGGCTCCCTCTGCGGCATCTCTCCTCAGCCTGGTCCTTCCAGCATCCCCCGCATCAACACGCTGCAAGGTCCCTCCCGTCCCCCACGCTCCATGCTGCTCTCCTATTCCCCCCTCCCTAGGTGGGAAGAGAACCTGGCTTCACCTTTGATTCTGAAAAGCCTGTTTTGGGGAAAAAAAGATTAAAAACTGTGTTTTGTATTTTTTTTTATTCCTACTTCTCCCCCAGGCTGAATCATATATCTCTGCCTCTCTGCTACCAGAACAGTCCACATGAAGGAGAGAGAGAAAACCACCCTCCATCCATTTTCTCTACCCAGTATCCATTTCCCCCTCCTGTAGAAACAGAGCCCAATAAGCTTCAGAGAGGTAAAGTGCTTCGTTAAAATACTGCATTTCCCAGACAGCAGCCGAGGGTAGGCCTGTGTCAGTGAAATCCTAGCAGAATCTCCAGGTGGGGCTTCTTTAAAGGGGATTGAGCTAGAGGGCAACTACTTTTTTTTTCTTTTTTTGCCCTTCATCCTGTACGTCTTTCCTTCCTGGAACACCAACTCGATAGCTGGAGTTCTAGCAATCGTATTGTCACCGCGAGGACAGAATAGAGTGGGCGCCCAGAAAAACCCACATGTCTGAAGACATCGTGGAGCTCCTGCCCCCGTCCCAGGCTCTTTGTCTCCTGATTTTGCAGAAAGGAGAGAAAACGAAAGCTTTGTGTTGGCTGAATGACTTGGAACTTGATATAAGTCTCTGTGTAAGTTGTTCCTGTTTAAAAATAAAGCTCTCAGCGTCGTTCAGAACAGGGCGTCTTGTGAATACCTTCTCTTCCTGCGGCGGTGCTCGATTTCAGCTCACGTTGGAGTCACCTGCTGTGCTTTAGAAGCTGTCGCCGCCTGGGTCCTCCTCAGAGGTTCTTATGTAATTGGACTAGGGCACAGCGTGGGCCTCGGGGTTGTTAAAGCTCTCGGGGTGGTGCTATTGTGCAGCTGAGGTTGAGAGCGCTCTGCTGTTCCCTGCCAAGGCCAGAGTCACGGGCTGATTGATCTCCACTGCTGCCTTCTCATTAAACACTGATGAGCACCGCAGCGGCCAGGCCCGAAGCCCAGTGGTTCATCAGAGGCTTGTTAAGACACCGGGGGCGCCCCTAGAAGCTTCTGCTTTAAGGGCCCGGGGTGGGTCAGAGGGTTTGCACTTCCAACGAGCTCCAAGGTGGTGCTGATATGGCAGGTTGGAAACCACAGCAGTAACTGGGGTGTGTTTCCTTTTGCCTTCCTCCTGTGCCCTTTCCTGCTCCCCAGCCCCACCCCCACCTCCACCCCAGGGCCCTAGGGGCCCTGCGGTTTGCTCTGCTATTCACTCTCTATAAAAAGCAGAGCGAAGTCTCGTCCCCTTTTAAGGACTTTTAGGCAGTAGCACCCTAAAAGCTGATGCCTCTTCCCCCCTCTTTCATCTAAGAACCCTCCACTGTCTTCGGGGTTTCCACTTAGATGTCACCACCTTTAGGAAGTCAGTTTCCTCTGAAAACCCAAGCCTAGGCCCTCGGAGGCCCTGGAACTTCTGTCTCCTTGAATTGAAAAACTGCAATTGCCTCGTTGAAACTCTATTCTTCTAAAGACAGAAATATGTTTTTTTCTCCTTCTATGTGGGGGTCCTAGCGCATGGCTGGTATTTGGTATTTTCCTGAACAACAACAAAAAAGAGAGTGGCTTCAAGCAGGTTGGGCCTCTACTAGAGTTAAAAATGACCTGGGGTGGGTCCCCTCTGAAACCAGTGCAGGCAGAGGTCCCTCCCTGCGTGTCCCCTGTGACCTGAGGCCTTCCCTCCCAAGCCCAAGCCCATTTGTGTTCCCCTCCCCGGAGCCTCCTCTCTCCACAAGCTTGGGCCCTTCTCACGTTCTCCGACTTTACGCCTAAACCTGCCCCTTGCCTCTGTCTTCCTCAGGAACTTTGCTCTGTGGGACATTTGGCGTTATTTGACTCAGCAAGATGTGTCTGTCCAGTCCCTCTGAGCCCCTGTTGTTGCTTCAAATCAGAGCCCCTCGGCCCTCTGAAGGTTGAGGTGTGACGTCCCGAGAACTGCGTGACAGCTCCGGACCCTCCCCCTGGAAAAATGCATCTAAGTGCGAAATATCATTGTCATTTTCAGAGGGTTGAAGAGTCACCCTGATTCAGGAGTAATGATGCATCCATCCTTTGGACAAGAGAAGTGGCAGTATTTCAAGCTGGCATCTGGCGCAAGGTATCCACAGAGCAGATGTAGGATGATTAGAGACAAGGTGTTTGGCAGGAAAAGAGGCCGGTGGGCGACAGAGACAGCCAACTACGTCATTGTAACAGGGCAGATATTGGCTAAAATGAATTGTTGATTAGCAGTGACATGGTCCAACGAGTGGGGGCATAGCCCAGAGACCTGCAAAAAGTTCTTGACCTTACTAACCATTTATGAACGCGACAAATATTTCTCTCAAACCCACCGTGTAATTGGCACTGTTCTGTGAGATGGGGATACAGCAAGGTCCTTGTCCTCGCGTGCCTGTCCTTTTAGTGTGGACACAGAAAATGAATAAGTGACGTAAGGAGGTGAAGGATGCTACGGTGAAGAAGGAGGCTGTGATTAAAGGGCAACTTTAAATAGAGACAGGAATGAGGTGAAGGAGCAAGGTATGCATAGATCGGGGAGAAAGGGTCTGGACAGATGAGAGAGTAAGTGCAAAAGTCCTGAGGCAGGATGTACTTGGCATGTTTAAAGAATGAATATGGGCCTGGAGTGAGCGAGGAGAAGAGCAGCAGGAGGAATGTATGGGATCCTTGGGTTTTATTCCCAGTGGGATGGGAAGCCATTGAAAGATCCTGAGCAGGAGAGCGATGTGATCTAACTTAGATTTTCAAAATGAATCAGCTTCCGATAGAGAAAATAAATAGGCTTGGTCATCGCTCTCATGATAGTAACAGTCAGTTACAGGCCCTAGCCTTGCCCGATAAATTATCTGCTCTTCCTTGGTCTTGATCAGGGGTTAGCAAACTTTTTCTATAAATAGCCAGATAGATAGTCAATATTTTAGGCTTTACAGGCCATATGGCCTCTGTCATAACTACTTAACTCTGCCACTGGAGTGTGAAAACAGCCACAGACAATGTGTAATGAGCCTGGCTGTGTTCCAGGTGACCCACCATCCCGATTCGCCTGGGACTGAGGGGTTTTCCAGGATATAAGACTTTCAGTGCTAAACTAGGCCAGTCTGGGAAAATGGAGACCAGCGGTAAATTCTAATAAAACTTCATTTGTGGACATTTAGATTTAAATTTCATCTGTATTTCACATGTAATGAAATAGTAGTCTTTTGATTTTTATTTTATTTTATTTTATTATTTTATTTTATTTTATTTTATTTTATTTTTTTATTTTATTTTATTTTATTTTATTTATTTTATTTTATTTATTTTATTTATTTTATTTTATTTTATTTTATTTTATTTTTTATTTTATTTTATTTTTTTAGTGTGAACTGATTGGTTCACATAATCAGTTCTCTGGCTTTGGGATCCGAACTGGAGATACAGGAGGGAGTAAGTCACTTGGTAGCACATGAAGAAACTGAAAAAAACACCCAAAAGAGGCAGGTGAGCAGAGGTCATTAAGTAGCAGGGGCCACAAGACTACAGAATTAGCAGAAGATCTGAGAAAGCAGTAGTTCTAGGTGAATAGATCCATAGGTAAGGATGGAGACAGAAACGACAGCTGGAAGAACAGAAAAAGAGAGCAAATGGATCACCATATGGCAGAGGCTGGATTTATTTCTACGGCCTTGGGAGGGACCAGACACCCCAGTCTCTGACGCACACGTGAATCCCGACGATCTGCCACTTTCCACCAGGCCGTGCCTCATGACTGGGATCTACCCTGTGATTCCTGTCCCTTTACTGCCACGTGGCTTTTTCCAAAAAAGTGTCCTCAGAAAAGCTCAGCGTGTCTCACATAGAAGATGCTTAAGAAATATTGCTGAGAGATGAATCAGCTGAGGTCCTCCAAGAACAAGTTGCTTCTTGCAGTCGACGTTTCCCCACATGCCCCCTACGTTCTGGGATGGCGATTTGTAGCCAGTTTCTCTGGGACTCAGACAGTAGCTGTTTTCATGTTTTATCCAACCCAGCGTTTCACTTTAATTACTGACCTGAAAGGGTCTGACCTGAACGAGCCTGAGCCCACGCAGAGACACAGGAGAGAGCAGGCGAAGTCCCGGGCACGGGCGGCCGGCTTGCAGGAACTCATCTCTTACTTCTTCAACTCCAGCTGCCATTGAAAGCCAAGCAGGAAAATCAAGACAGGACGTGCTGTGTGGAAGACAGGCGGCCCCCAAAAGGAAAGAACTTTTCATCAGCTCTTGACTGGGCTAAATGTGCCAGAAAAGTGAAAAGGAAGGACTTGTTCTCTGGGTAGAACGAGATTAGTTCTCGTCTGGTGTACTTCACGGGTCAACGACAGGCACTCGATTGAACAGTCTCTTCCACGCCTCTCCATCCCCCCTTCAAGCCTTTGAAAATGCACTTGATGGGATTTAAAGCTGGATTCTGCTCACAGGAAGCTCTCAGTGCGGGCAGTTGGGAACACGGAGGCAGAAACTGGAAATCTTTGGGAACCACTGAGGGTGGCAGAGAGTGAGGCAGAGACCGCTCGGGGGCAGAGAGTGAGGGCTGGGACAACAGGGATGCTCGTTCCAGCCTCAACTGGAGATCCCAGCGCTGGCTGGTCTCTGGTTCAAAAAAAAAAAAAAAAAAAAGTCCCCGTTGAATGAGGCTTCAAAGGCATTTATTTCACCCAGCTCCTTTGAGGAATTAAAATTCTTCACCTACATGTGCGCTACAAACACGCAGAGACACACACACGCTTGTCCCGGTCACTTGCCACATAGGATAAGGTGCTTTTTTTAATTTAAAAGGAGATCTTTTTCTGTGGATGCTTTGTGAGAGGGGAAAATCCCACCCCAGGAACTCTAGGCTTGCTCTCTGGAGGGAATTGCTGGGTGATGCCTAGAAAAGGTGAGACTAGCGCAAGCTCCGTCAAGGTGAAAACGTCTCCGCGTCACTTGCCAAGGTCATGAGTTCCTCTTTCATTGGGTGGCTGCCTGCAGCACCCGGGTGCTTCTCCCCTGGCGTGCTTGTCTCTCTCTCATTCCTAATCACGTCTCTCTCACAGACCACAGACAGTGTTTTCTCCCCTCCACCACGTGCCTTAAGGAACCTGTGACTAACCACTGCTCTCACTCACTTGCCTGGCCGTGTCCTCTCTAGACTGTCAGCACTACATTATGGAAAGAGCATCTTATTTTTGAATTCTCAGTGACTAGCATAGCCCTGACACACAGTAGGAGCACATGGTCTAATAATGTTGGTTGAATGAATGAATGAATGAGTAACTGTCTTACCCATTTTTGCGTCCTAGGCACAGTATGCTAATATTCTAAACACACAATAAATCTGCGTCATACAGTCTTTTTTCCCAGAGCGTACATAGTGACTCAGTTTTCTGAATCAGGCTATCTCGGGACGAGGCCTTACGAAATGCTCAGAAGCCACCTACGGTTTCGTGACCTTGTGTATATGTTTGAAATCTTTCCTTTTCCTTTAAAAAGCTTGGAAGGGAACTTGGAAATCGAAGAGATGAAAGTGGATGCCCCCATCCCTCCACCTCCCCACAGGCCCTGGGGGCTCCTGGTGCAGATTTATTCCCAGTAGATTCCTGGAGCCTGTCCCACGAGAGGGGAGCCTGAGGGGCATTGAGACGTTCAGCTGGAGTAGGTTCCCCATGGTGGGGAAGAGGCCTCAGTGGAGGACCTGGTGTTGTGAGCTTGAACCCGGCCTACACTGTGAGAGACAAGCGGCTCACACCTTCCCCAGCTCCTGTGAGACGTAAAATTCCTCATGCACAACTGAAAAGTGTTCTAATCCACCCCCTAACACTTAAAAAGGCCCCTCAAAAGGTCCTGTGCTGCTCATTAAGTTGCCAACTGGCGAAGTAAAAGCAACAAGATCTTCATGTTCCAGCACCACCACCAAAGCCAACAAAATGTCCTTTATCTGGGGCCACCCAGGAATGAAGTGGCAAAGCCTGGAAACCTGGCTTTGGGGTCCATCCAGCTCGGCCACAGACTAGCTGGATGACCTTGGTACATTCCTTAGCCACTCTGGGCTTCAATTTGCTCATCAGAACCAAGAGCAAACTGGTTTCCAGTCCTAAATTCTATTGTCACTGGATCCTCTGGGGCTGGCTAGAACCTGGGACAGGCCCTAGGTGGCAATTGTCACGTTTGAGATACACATTGTCCTAAGATGAAAGGATCTGTGGGGCTGCGCATGTGACTCACAAAGCAAAGTAAGACTGTCTCCTGGGGAGGAAAAGCCCTCGGTGTGGCCTCCTGCTTCTCGTGGCCTCCCAGCTCAAGTGTGATTTCATCTGCACTTCCAAGTGGACTCTTTCATCTTGTAAAGTGCCTTCGGAGCCAGCAAGAGTCCCGTCCCCAGGCATGCTTTATTGGCGAGGATTGGCTAGGATGGGCAGTCGTCCTCCTGCGGAGTGCAGGAGAGATGAAAGCCGGCCTGGGGAAGGATGGCGTAATCAGAGATTCGGAGCAGCAGGATTGTATGACTTTGGCTCTAAAACGGGCAGCGGCAGCTTTGCCTTCCTAGCTACACAGAGGACGGGTCCCCCGTCTTGGATGCAGAACTAGCCCAGGCATCATAAGCCACCGCGTGAGCCAATCTAGTAACAAAGACGTACGACGCCCTTCCTTTTGCTCCCCGTTCAATTCCATCTGAGCAAACTCTCAGGGTGAGGGGGAGGAGGATGTGAGCCTGCTTTGCACTATCCCTGAGGCTGAAAGCTCGGGGTCTGTCATTGCTGCGTCAGTTTGCCGGGTCACTAAGCTGGCTGGTCCATGTCTGGATAGTGTGGTTGCCCCCTCCTGACCCCAAAGCGACCAGTTAGATGTTCCTTCCCTTCTCTCCCCTTTCACTTCATGACTACAGAGCTTCACAGCCCTTGGCTTTTCCTGCATTATGAATACTCACAGGGACAGGTTGTCATATGACTCACCTCCCTCTCATCCTCCCGGCTTTCCCTCAGAATCCCAAGACAAAGCAGACAGGGGGCCAAGGACAGTGATCGAACAGTGATATGATTAACCCAGCTTCCACATGGCCTCAGCTGTGGAGCAAGAGGGTTTGTGGGCCAACCAGGCCGAGGGAGGCGGCCGGAAGGAGGACTTTAGATCCAGGAGCCCCGGACTGAGCTGCTGTTGCATGATGAGACGAAGCCAGGAGCACTCCCAGGCTCAGCCCTCTGCTTGGGGAAGGAGCCCCATACCTGTCGCCTTCGCCCTGTGAGGATAGTGTGCACAGGAGAGGCCTGGATGACCGCAGAGCCCTGCCCATGCTCGCTCAGTGAGCGCCCTCTCCAGTCAAATGCAATGGAGCAATGTCAGGGCATTAATCATTTCAGGAGGGTCTGGTTCTCCTCTTGACATCGGATAATGTCAGGAGGGAAGAAGGGGTAGGTGGAAGGAGATGCAGGGCAGGCAGGAATGCACTTCCTTTTCTTGGGATGGGGTCATCTCATGACCTCGGAGCCTTGGTGGTGCATGGGAGACGTGCGGGCTGTACCCGATGGTGCTTTCCAGAAGGGACTGCGAGTGATTTGGGAAAGTTTTGCTCATTTGTTTCCCTAATAAACATAACTGAACGATCAGAATGGTTCCAAACAGGACGTGAGCCGGTGAGCACCATTTCTGGGAGCGAGGCCGGACACCCAGAATTTAAAGGTATCCCCTGTGCCTAGGGCTGTGCCGACACATGGCAGCCCCTCGGTACATATCTGTTTGATAAATGAATGGGGATAATTGAATAAACTTGTTTCTGGCAGACGCTCCAACCCTTTCAATTTGCTTAAACATATGCTGGTTCATCTAGCAAGTCATGGGAGAGAAGCTTGGGCTCTGCACAAACAGAACCTGCTCCTTTCTTGAAACGCCTCCCAGGGGAAAGTGTGTGTTTCAAACCAGGCCACCTGGCTGGTCCCACTGTCCCAGAAGCTGCTTGGGTTGAAAGTGGTCAGATTTGCTATGGAGACTCACACGTAGCTCACGTGTCATTTCCCGATGGTAATTCATTGAGACGCCAGGAAGGACCTAGCATACAGATTCAGTAATCAGCCTGGTGACGGATTAAAATTAGTAGAAATCAAACACGTTCTAGAATTTCTGAAAGGTCACGTAAGCCATATATGAATTTATTAAGAAGTTGTTTGTTTGTTTGTTTGTTTGTTTTATGATGGAGAATGGAGGACCTCGATTTTGCACCCACACGCCTGAGGTTTGCATTACCTAGATTTAACCCAGTTTTAGTTTTCTGTGTCTAACACTTTCTTCACCATTCATTTCAATTCAGTAAGAATGGGTTGGACCATTTCCACGCCTCTAGCCTTGTTCTGGATGCTCTGGGCACTGCGATTTTTTTTACTGACTCAGGAAAACAAGCAAATTCATTAGCAGCTAAAGCATTTCACGACGGCGTGTGAGAGGCGAAGTTCGGATGACATATTGGTAATGAGCACAAAAGGACCAGAATTTATTCCGTAATTGCCCACGACCGGGAGCGCTGCTGTCAGGTGAACCGTCTTGCCAAGACCAAACAGATGCCAAGGCAGTTATCGAGCGGAAGGACTGCCTAACAGTAGCTATTTAGTGTGATAATGGCGTTTGATAGTTTGGACACAAACACCATTGTCACACTCCACAGCTCTGCTAAGGAATCGCTGTAGCTGTGAAGGTGTGAACTGCACCTCCACATTCCACCGAGGCCACTGACGATGGAGACATCAGCTCCATGGGACCTGAGCATCTTGAACAACGGAAAGAGATAAAGACTCGCAGAGGTCAGGCTTGTGTGTTCTGGAACAGTCAAGCCAATGACGGGATCCACTGCCATCTGTGCTGTCATCACCCCACACGGGCCTCCTGCCAACAGGAAGACTTCCTATGGGGATGGATGAGAAACCTGTTTGCCTCAATTTTCCAACAGGGCAGAGACAGAAAGATTCCCTAGAGGGAATCAATTTTAGGAAACAAATACTTAATGGAAGACCCCGTTATAAGCCATAATAATACTCACAATGGCTCCTCCCCACCTCTCACCTCACTATATCTATCTGTCTATCTATCTATCTATCTATCTATCTATCTATCTATCTATCTATCATCTATCTATCTATATCCCAATTCACCATCAATAAATGTGGTAAATTCTGCAGTCTAAGAAAATTAAAATCATTCTGCATTCAGGTGGCCTCTAATCTGCTCTCGGTAACACTTAGTGGATACAGATGCATCCAGATTTTAAATCTTATTCACCACAGTCATTTCCCACCATCCCAGTGTTGGGGAGATGCGAGGTGTTGTAAGGAAGGGAAGGGAAATGGAGAGAGGAACTAGTCAATTTTTCATGACTAATACTCATTTTCTAGGCGAAGGGAGCCTCCTGTGAATAATCCCTCTGGTTTACTGGGTTTCCTGTTAAAAATGGTTTCTAACTGATACATGAACTCCTGCTCACAATCGAGAATGAGAGAAAATAAAGCATTTTACAACCTCCTTCATCTTCTCCCAAGTGCTGGAAAGAAAGAGGGTTGGGGCCAGTTAAGGATAACTGAGTCGTTAACATTTGACCAGGACCTTGCATTAGCCCTAAAACTGGCCCATTTTTAACAACTGAAAATAAACCCTTCTGTGTTTTTTAGTAAAAATGCTCATATTCACATGCAGACCACGAAATCACGCTCTTCCAGGTAGACGGCAGTTACCAGTGCCCCGTGAGGGTCACTCAGCCTTCACAGGATGGGCGCGTTGAATCCCGCCTTTTTTTGTTTTTTGGTTTTTTTTGGCTTTCTGGTTTTATAGAGACATCACTGACATACAGCATTGTATTTGCTTTAAGTATCCCACCCCAGCCTTTTTTTCTTTCTTTCTTTTTTCACTGTGTTGATCTGCTCACCTTCCTACTAAGAGACCGACTTCCTTCGGTTCCTGTCTGCGACCCTGGCTCGCCTTTACAGGGTGGGTCCCTTGCTAGGCAGCAGGGAAGGGCCACCTGGCCCACCGTTAGACCTTCTCCCAGGTGGAACTCTTCACCTGGGCACTTTCGCAGGCAAACTCACACCAAATACAAACTCTAGAGTTCCAGCTGGCCACCCACCCATAGCTCTCAGGGCACAGGTGCAGCTGCAGTGAACATACTCGGTGTTTAACTCTGGTTCATCCCTTCCACTTCTCCTACCAAGTTAGCCAGGCTCATCTGCTTTGTCCTTGCCTGATGGACCTAGAACAGAAACACCCCACTTCCTGACCACTCAAGGGATATTGCTGCCCATGACAAGAGGCTCCAGGAATCTCTTAGTGCATTTAGGAACCATCAATGAGAGGTGAACAATTTGCTAGTTCAAGGTCCTGGCAAGACATGTTTGGAGAGCTTCTCACGGAGCCAGGGCTTGGGCCCATTTCACTTCTAAGGGCCTAGTAGCAGCATTCGAGCCCCACACCACTTCTCCACATGAGCTCTGTACGCTTCAAGTTTTCAATAATCTGCAAAAGACAGAAGAAGGAAGGAAAAATAACAGGGAAGAAGAAAAGAGAGGAGGAAGTTAATGCCCTAAGGGGTCCGTCTTACCAACTCCTTTCCCAAATAAACCTCTATTTTCTTGGCCCAAGAAATTCTACACATTTGTAGAGCTACCTAGAAGGGTGTCCATGACGGCGTCGTTTGCAACCGTAAAAACTGCAAATGTCCAACTACAGAAAAAGGTACCATATTCATGACACACCCCCATCATTTAAGTCGACGTTGTAGAAAAATGGTTGTTGACTTAGAAAGAGATTCAAGGTATGTTATTGCACGAAGTAGTTTCCAACACAATATACACAGTATGTGCTCCTTTCCGTGAAAAATGCAGAAATGCCAGGGCAAAAACATCCAATAGTGACCAGGACTCTCTCTGAGTGGTGGAGCTAGGGCTTCCTTTTTTTCCTCCTTTTGCATCTCGGCCTTTATTAATTTCTGCAGTTCATGTAGTGCTTTGTACTGAGAAAAGTAATTAGAATTTAAACAGTTTTAAGTAGTTTGTGTGTGTGTATTCATAATAAAAATTCCTTCTTGCAAAAGGCTCTTTTGCGTTGGGTGGTTACAGCTTACCCTATTTCTGCACTACTTGTCAACAAGCTTGAAAAGTCAGGACGAATGGCTGAGAGACGGGCCTCGGGCTAATTCCTAGTAAACTATTAGTGAAATACTTTATTATGCAGTACAACACTTTAAAAGCATTATTGCGTCAATCGGTAAACATGTTTATTGCACGCCTATTACGTTCTCAGCCTCGTGCACGATTTTTACACGTAACCATAATGGCCATCACCTTTTATTACTTCTTTGATTGTTTCTGCAGGCACAGTTAGACCCTGTTAACCTGCAAAAAAACGCTTAAATGAGCAAGCAGAATGACTTTATTGTTTTCACATGCTATCCACTAATACGTCACGAACAAAAACAAAATTAGACATTGCTGATGCCAGGACCTACTTGCATACATACACATTTTTAATTCACATGCTCATTTCTCATTTTGAAGGTATAAAAAGAGAAGCTTTTGTTCTAGTGTTTTCAGATTTAACGCCCGAACCTAAATAGTACCAGTTAATAAAAGACAGAAGGTTTATAACGTGGCTGGGAAATAATTAGACCTATTCTTTCCTGTGGAAAAAAATCAGTGCTTCAGGCAGAGATGTTGGATATTCATCAGGGTGACACGTCCACATGCCAGCACGGTGTTCTCCAGCTCAGAAACGGCCCCGAAGGGTCCTGTCTAGCTCCTCTCCTCCGATCTCGGCCACTGTCATCCCTACCATCTCTCTTTGCGTCCTGAGATTTCCCGAGAGGGGCTAAGCGCTAGCCATTCCTACCTAAACGGCTGCCTATTAAACTGAAATTTCTGTGCAGGGCCTCTGCCTCTCTTCCCTCACCTTCCTGACCTGGACTGAACCTCTAGACATGTCTAGCTGCTGTGCTCGATTCGGAATGCAGTTTCCCATGGAACCCGTGGGTGTAAAGAACAGGCAACGCTGGGTCTGCCCTTCATTCTATGTCGATGGTTTCGCTTCATTAACAGGCAGGCAGCCTTTCCAAAGCCTAACCCTCTAGCAAATTCTTCAGCCTGTAAGTATGTCGTGCGCATCACAGCGCTTTGCAAGATGTCTTAGATTTGCAGGTTCCAGGAATATCACAAAACTCCTATTCTTTCGTTAAGTCTGTGCTTCATATTCTGATTCCCAGGGGCTGAGTACATCCGAGAGCAAACCCCGGAGAAGTGAGGAAAGAGTGCTGTGGGGAGCGGGAAGTATGACCTTGCCGCAAAGCGAATTCATTAGCACCGAACAAAGAAACAAACAAACAAAGATTTCTTAAAAAGCAAAAGATAAATGACGATGCCTTTTCTCAATTCCAAATCCAGATTGTCTGTCATTTTGCACAGACGTGTTTAATGCATCAATGTGATTCTTTTAGGTTGCTAGAGGCTAGATGAAGACAAAGAAAGGCAGCGTCGTATGCCTGAGTCTTGTCACTTTGAAAGGACATGGAAATTTAAAAATAGAATGTTCTTCTCAATGCAGAGCAAAAAAAAAAAAAAAAAAAAGCATTTCTTTTCTCATAGAAATCCACCTAGAAGGGAAAATCTGGAGGCTCCTGATGCATGCACCTATTATCCGCGTTTGTCACCACCAGGGGGTGAAGTGGGGAACACTGGGCAAATTCTTAGCCAAGCTGGGGCCTCAACAGACTCTTTGTAAGAGAATCCCTGAGGCTTGGGGGTTCCTAAGGAGCAGCTTCGTCTCCGTGCAGGTGTCCGGCTCCTTCTATCACTGTCAATGGGACAACGCGAGGTGGACAGATGGGCAACTCTGAGGCTGACATCTTAGAAACAGACCAAAGCAGAGTGAGCTTTGCGGGTGTGCTTGCCCCGAGGCTTGGGGAAGGGAGGGATTCCCGGGCAAATGCACCTCCTAGTTCTGGTTCATTTTCTGGAGGAATCCTGAAGGCCTTGGTGCTAAGTCAGACCACCACAAGACAGAAAATGGCTTCAGGTGCTGCCACTCCAAGGGCAGAGATAAAGGTCCTTCCACCTCTGGGTCCTCGACTCCTCCCTGACCTTATCTTTTTCCTTCACAGGGGTGAGACGAACCTCGAGGCAAGTCTCTAGTTCTCTCAGGCCTTCCGAAGAAGCAGAATAATCACGACAAATTCAAATAGTCTGTGTCTAGCACTTTACCTCGCTCAGGTGTTGTGGGGGGTCTTTGGGAACACCTAGGTCACAGCTCAGCCCCGCAGTGGGAAGTTAGTGACCCCCTAAAGGGAGAGCCTAATTCACACGGGGAGTGGGCAGGTGCATGGGGAGACAGGCACTTACCTTCCAGGCAGGAGGAGTCTGCTCTGAGCTCGGGGCTGCTCTGGCCACGGGGTGACCCTTCCTCTGCTGGCTGCTCAGGGCGGCCGTGGGCACCAGCCCTGAGCTTCTGTGGGTTTGGAGCTTTCCCCCTCTCCCTTTATGGGATCCAGGGTTTTAAAGTAAACAGTTCTTTCTCTTTCTGATAAGTCACATTAAATTATCGATTGGGAGGGAGGGAGGCCACGACCTTAGCCCAGCAAGTCATCCTCACCTTTGGTCGAGCACACTCAACTAAGCAAGACCGGAAAGTCCAGCGTCCCCGCCCCCTCCCCCTGCTGTGTGGGGGTGCAGCATCGGCTGACAGGGAGGCTGACAGCTGGAGCAGGTAGATGCACCTGGAGAAGGCCTAATCCCCCCAGAAACCCAGGTTTAACCGTGTTCACCTCTTTCTGTACTGGAAGACTGCAGTTTATCGGATGATGGCCTCCTCAGATTTCTAGGCTCCCCCAAAAGTCACCCGGTCATATGAGCCTAATAAGTTAAAACCTCCTTGGCTCATCCTACTTAAAGGTCTTGACCGATATTTGGAAGCCAATCTCATTCTCCCTGTGAACGAATCGTTGCTGACGTAGTCACCATCTATTTGCTCATGCCAACCATTATTTATTAAACTCCTCCTTATCTGCTAAGCTCTGGTAATGCCTGGTGAGCAAGGCAAATGCAGGGAAGACGGACGCATACCAAAGCAGCAGCATAAACAACCGTTGGCGGCTGCCACCATCCCACACATAGCTTATTAGAGGCCATGATTTTTAAGGCCTCTGATGACTCTGTTTCCTTCTCAGGCCCTTTGGCATTTTGCTTTTGTAAGCTTTGAAAGGCAGCTATCTGTTGCCCTCTCTCTAGTGATAAATGCAATCTACGTGAGGTCCATTATCCTGGTCCAGGATGGACTAAGAAGGCAGATGGCCCTACCTACCAGGTATTGCCATCTTGCCCCACGTTTGCTCTTAGTTACATTTCTGTTTAGGTGAAAAGCAAAATACAGTGTGGCTTTTTCTTTTTCTGTCCTAAGCACTGCTAGCTGACCTCAAGAAATGGCCCCAACAGTTGGTGGAGCTATTAGTCCCCAAGTGCCTGAGGGAGGGAGACCCCTTCCCTGGTTGCCTGAGACTGTCTGAGGTCATCCTGCAAACTCGCCCCCAGAAAAGGGCAGAGGCTGCCTACGAGGGCTGGGGGATGAGCTGCGACCTCACAAAGGCCACCATGCGCACGTGGTAAAAGCCCAAACGTTCATCATGAAATGGGGAAAACATTTTGCAGGCCCCACGGGAAACCACCCGGGTCCCACACACTCCAGCTTTCTTCAAGGGCTGTGGCATCAACATGATTTTTTTTTTAACGTAATTTTTTTTTTAAAAAGTCACATTACTGGCATTGCCTGGAATAACATCCTTCACACTTCTTAAGTTGCTTTCCCTGGACATAGCAATCGTACTTCTTTTCGGAATTACTGCTGGTTTTTCTCCTTTAAAGTGGAACAGATCACCATGTCCAACATGAAAATACTCTTTCAAAGGGCAGGACAAGTCCCTCCCACTCCCAGGCCTCGCGGTGGACATCAGAGTCACTTTCATCAGCCTCTCTCCTACTATGGCAGTTGATGCATTTTTGCCTCGATTTCCCCTTTTTTTGGAAAACCACGATGAAGACAACTGTTCAACTTTCAGATGATTTTCTCTAAACTCCCAGCCGTGGTACTTGCAAGGACCCTGATTTTCAGAGAACGTATCAATCTTGTCCTATTTGTAATCCTTAAGAAACGTCCTCCAGCATATCCCACAGCCCTTACCGCTGTCTTTAAAAATGATTTTTTTTTTAAAGGAAAAAGAATGCATTCTTTTAGGATAAGATAGATTGGGATCCTGCAGGGATGAAGGTCACCATGGAATAGCTCAATCCTCAAATTCAACGTTTGCCAGAACCGAGGCAGCCCTTTAGGAACTGGGAATATTAGGAGTTTTGCCCTTGGACGTGACTCTTGATATTTCTGCGTCCTTAGTCTCCTTCCTCTCTGTGCAGCGAAGCTGAGAGTGCTTGTTTGCCATTTGCTCTGAAACCTTAGGTGAAACAGGTGAATTTGTTCTTATTAATGAATAGAGAAGGAAAAAGAGGCACGTCGAGAAATTACAGAGGTCGCGAGCTGTACCGAGTAACTGGTTATACACTGGGCTAGTAAAGGAAAAGAGGCCGAAGGAGTTGACTTCAGCCTGTGAGGGACAGGGCTGAGCACAGGGGGACTGGAAGGGTGCTGAACTGCCACAGCATCAGATTTGCTATCAAGAGGATCAAAATCACTTTCTAACCAATGTCCCAATCCAGGACCCAAGCGAAAACAGTGTTGACAGCGAGTCTGGGTTTCATCACTGTAGTCACACGTGGGTCACCTTCTCCCACTCAAAGTCCTGCCCTTCTCTGTGGCAACAGACTCAGAACACCAGTAGGGGCAGGGACCCGAATGCCAGGGGCAAAGGTGAGGTCCTCGCAGAGTGAGCAGTACCCTCGCTTGGGTGGCAGGTGAAATAAAGGCATATGTGCTGGAGTATTTGCTCCAAATTTGGAGCAAATAAGAACATTCTGCTTAACCTGAGTATTACTGTCAGAACTAAGTTAACAGTAATTCCCTCACAGCATCTAATATTTAGCTCATTTTTTCAACAGTGAGGTAGGTACATATATACTGCGTTGTGTGTTCACCCCCCACAGTCAGATTTCTTTCTGTCACCATGATATTTAGCTCATTTTCAAATTTCTCAAAATATCTCCAAAATCTCTTTTAGAGTTGTTTTTATTTCATTCCTTTTTGTTTTTTGGCTATGATCTGGTCAAGGTTAATGCCTTGCATTTGGTTCTTCTATCTACATTTTTTTAAATGACAAAATTAATCTAGATGCTCTCGAGCACTCTGCCAAATGTCATGTTTCCATCATAGTTTTTCAAGAGATAGGCCGCTCCTCTGGACTGCTAATGAGGTGTGACCCAGAATGCAGACCCTTTACATCCTGGCCCCTTCTGACGATGAGCAAATACTGCATGAGTAAACATCCTTAACCATCAAACAAGAATCTCCAGCGAGTCCTCATCCATTCAATCAGAAATATTTGTTGAAGACCACAATGTCCAGAGCACTGTTCTGTATAGGGGGTATACAATAACAACAACCAGCCCACCAACCAACCAACCAACCAACAAAACCAGACTAAGATGTCTTCTGTCATCACATTTACATCCAGGAGTCAAGCAATAAACAAAATGATTAAAAGAAAGAAGAGAAGGGGATAGTGAGTGCATTTCTCATAGACCCAACTGAGATGAAGAGTTCTCTAAGAGTTCTCCCCTCCCCCCTGTAAATTGAATTAATTTATTTCTTTTCTGTCCTGGCTGCGCTGCCTTCTCTTTCCCTTTTGTTTCAGAGACGGGCAGAAAATGGAATCAGCACGGAGTCTGTCTTCTATTCCAGAGCCACAGACGCCCAAATCCACTGAGCCTGATACCCAACAAGTAGTTTCATCAGTGGTCTCAAAGTCACTCCTGGGCTCCGGAGGGAGTAGCACGCTGTCTCCTTCATGCCTCTTCTACTGTTGCCCCTATTCTCTGCTTTCCCTGTCACCTCCAAAGGTCCACCACACCTCAGGCTGGGGGGTTAATGTGATTAAAACGCAAATCTGGTTCAGGAGTGCTCATGCCAAGCACCCATCCTGGGCCTGGCAGTGGATTGTTGAGGACGAGAGCGAGACAGACCGTGGCTAATGGTCAAGGTGCAAAGCCTCCAGGAGCTCACAGTTCAGTTGACGAGACGGGACTTTAGAATCACTTACTAACTCTGTGTCTGAGATACTGTGCACTCAGTCCCTTCAGTGGGTGGTACAGGTGGCACTCGGGAGTCAGACCGAACCCCGGGCAGCCCTCCATGAGAGGGATGCCTCATAAAGTCTGCATTTAGGCCACACCCGGTGGTTCACACGCACAGGTCCAAGCGTTCCTCGGTGGCCAGGCTGAAGCAATGGGCTTGATCCAGCCGGCCGTGGGGAACCAGTGGACTTAGGGAGGCACAGGGGGTTGTGGGAATTACACAGGGCCCAGCACCCGCTGTGAGCACAGGGGACAATGGAGGAAGGTGGGGTAGCTCTTTGGTAGTCTGCCTGGAATGTGGGTGAGGAGGGGAGAGAGGAGGCAGGCCCAAGGAGCAGGAGTGAAGCAAAGATAGCAGGACTGGAAAGGTGAGGACAGATAGCAGTCGGGAGTCTTTGTTCAGGAAACTGTCCTATGAGTGGTGGTTAAGAGCAGAGGAGGTGAGCCTAAATTTCCTAATCCCTTCCCAGGTTATGGTGGCGATTAAATGAGATGATATATATAAAATACTTTGTATAGTTGCTAACATACAGTAAGCACTCAATAAATTTATTATTACTATTATTATTACTATTACTATTATTATTATTATTATTACTATTAGGCAGGTATTACAAAGAAAGAATTGAGAGAAGAAACACTCAGCTATTTTTTGGGGATGGAGCACAAAATAATTGATCATCAGGGGAGACCACAGAGGGCTCCTGCCCTCTCTGCAGCTGGGACTACAGACTCCAGTTGCTGCACACCCCCTTCTCCCCTTTGCTGGGGAAGAAGGAACCTTAGGTTCAGAGGTTTGGAGTTAGACCAGAGGGAAAATTTGTGCATTGGCCTGAGCCCCAAGGATTTCCCTCTGCCTGAGTCTCCCGAGTGATCAGGACAAATTGCAAATGACAGATAAAATGCTAGTCAAGTGGTGGCCCCACACCGCTCTATTTGTACCATTTCACCCATAACCCTTCCTTCACCTATCATTCAGATAGCTGCGTTAGCTCTTTGGAGGGACGGCTGGGGAGTCTGAGGCATCGTGTGGAGCCTTCTCAGTCTCTCCCTTCAGCATTAGCTGCCTGGATCCCAGCCTGGACTGGATCAGAAGTCAAGAGGATGAATGTGGCAGCCGCGGCCCTCAGAGACTGGGCTGGACTCTCCTCCCTAGCTCTGCCCCAGCCTGCTCTGTCCCTGGTTATCTGACTCAGGAACAAATTAGTTATCTTTGCTTGCTTTACTGGGCCTGTGGCAGGCCATCCTTCCGCAAATTTCTCAGCAACCAAATCTGACATCCCTTCATCTACTTGTGCGTGTCTTCCTTCCTTGGGTTCTGTAAAGCCCTTAGGTGGGCAAGAGTTTATGTAACTGTGATTGTTTCTCCAAGACAGAAAGAAAATTTGCATCACCGAAAGCAAGTTTAGTGTCTTCTACTTTGTTTTCATGCTTCTGCATAGACTATAACTTTTCACGTCAGTGCTCAATCTTCGTGTCATCTTGGAAGCCATTTGGGCAGACTCAGAGTATGTTGTACCAACAGTGCAGGTAGCTCAACTGAGATGACACCATGATCAGCAATGACGGAGGCAAGCACAAAGATGACAATTACTCACATCCGCCCGCTGGCTGAGAGCAATGGCGATGCCATTAAAACTGAATCCATCCTACTTTCAGAGATGCTAAAACACCAGGGGGGAAGGTGTGCTTCAAGAGACAGAATACAATTGTTTTGCAAAAATATGATAATTTAGCAACCTGTGTTTTCCATTTGATGTTCCATCCTCAACATACTTCCATGTCAAGGAATATCTGTATCAACATTCTTAAAAATAACTTAGGATATTCTTTTATCTCATTGTGTTCTTTGGACTGAATTTATTGTTCATCAAAACCCTATTTTGACATAAGTTGGGCATTCCTTTTTTTTTTCAGAATTATTAACAACGATGCAAAGACCATAGATAAATAATCACACATATTTTTTTTTGTAATTTTTAAAAGACTTTGAACATATTGCATTAACTTTTTAGTTGGGTACCAAGAAAAATGGGCAAAAGTATTTCATGCCTATAAGATCTTAAGTGCTAGAAGGTGACCTCCCTCATTTCTATCTTGGGAAGTCATTGCTACAACTCAGCTAAGACTTCCTCAGACCAAGAATATCACAAATCTTATTCTATTGACACACTGTCTCTCCTCAAGCAGAATTGCCAGATTCACAAGTAAGAGCACAGGCCATCTCATTGAGTTTTAGTTTCAAATAAACAAATTATTTTTTAGTTTGAATATGTCCCATGCAGTTTTGGAGGCACCCTTCTGCTAAGATTATTCAACATTTATCCGAAATGCAAATTTAACGAGGCACCCGTGTTTTACATGGCAGCCCTAGCTGGATGTGCCCCAGGAGTCTGCAGGACCCTGCACCGCTAACACGCTCACCGGGCTCAGCTCTTTTTGCAGGTGGAAGGTCAGCTTCCTTCCTTAGGGTTACTTCATCTCCTGAGCACATGATTATTTTAGGAAAGGTGTTGCAATAAACCTTAACGCTTCCATTACAGGAGAGGCAACGTCGAGCAGCGGGGGGCAGGGAGAACTGGGGAAGAACCAGGAGCCTCAGCTTTGCGACCCAGCTTAGCCCTTTTTTGCTACATTATCTTCATCTCCTGGAGACTCCATTTTCCTACGTGAAAAAAATCAAGAACAATAGTATGTCTCTCCTCAGCATTGCTGGGTAAAACAGCAATGGACTGATTTATGTGAAGGGATTGATAAATTGCACGACTCTGCGTATTATAAGCTAAAACTCAGGGGAAAAGGCCGGTGATGCCAGAGCTTCAGACATATTGAATTTTCCTCTATTAGTCCCCTGTGCAGCTCATTCCCATTCATCCCTTTCCCGTGAAACACTCAAAGCTACTCCACAGGCTGTCAAGAAAAAAAAAAAAATCCCTCCACTCTTAGAAATGGTTCAGCAGAAGTTGCTGCACAGAGAAGAGCAGAGACCACTGGGGAAGCATTTTTTCTCCAAAAGCTTTAGGAAAAGCCCTCAAATAGGATCTTCTGCTTTAAGAGAAGGATTTTAATTAGACCTAAGTTTATGGGTCTAACTCCAGGTTGTGCAAAGGGCATCTGAAAGCAATCAATAACCTGGACAAGAGTTTGGAACCAGGGGAGAAATCAATTGAATTAACCTCAATTCTACTGGCTCTTTTGGCTGAATTTGTGAGTACAGGAAAATCTCAGCCAAGACTGTCAGCATTTTCTTGAAGCTGTGATGTCTCAAGGGAGCTGGGCAGCGACAGACACTAGGATGAATCTTTAAGATAGCCCGCAGCGATCGTCTAGCTCTTTAAAACTGATTAAAATGTATACAAGTTGGGGTCAGGGAATGCACACAAGGCTATAAATTAAGATTTTCTAATATTACGTGATTGGAATAATTAAGTCAAAAGACCAGAAAGGAAGAAAGAAAAAAGAAAGAAAAGAAAAAAAAGAGAAAAACAAAAAGAAAAATTAGCAATACAGTCACATTTCTTCAATTTACAGACCATTTATATAAATCAAGATTGAGTAATTCAAGATGAAAATCAGGAAAGAAAAGGATATGGATATGGAGTTAACAGAAAAATAAACACATGACAACATGGTTAACCTCACTCATAATTATAGAAATATAGATGAGATATTAATTATCAATGAACAGATGAGTGAAAACTAAACAGTTGATCAATATCTAGTATTGCCTTGCTGTAGGCAAGCTGCCACGCTCAAATGGTGTTGCCAGAAGTGGTAATTGTCCACTTCTGGGAAGATAATTTGACAGTATCAATCGAAATTTAAATATATCCCTCTTGGTCCAGTAATTCTATTACTGGTATTTATCGTACAGACGTATTCACAAAAGCACACTAAGATATGTCTATAAAAATATTTGATGCCCCATTGTTTGTAACAGCAAACAACTAAAATAAACTAAAAATCTGTACGGTAGACTGGCTAAGTAAATAAAACAGCTAGACGATGTAATAATGTAATAATACAGCCATACAAGGTAATATTGTGCAGACATTTAAACAGAAAAAGACCAGGCATCGGGGTGAGAATGACGACTAATCCCATGCCTTCTAAGTCCAAAATGTATCAGAACACATTTGGTATAAATAAAGAGGATATGAGTAAATACTTACGTGCATTGGTATATGTATTTATTCGATGATAACACCTTTTCTTTTCTTCCTTGATGGCTACAAGGAACATAATGGATGGTGTCCTTTTGGGGAGTGGGCTAGTGGTTGGGAGGGGGGATAGGGGACTTTCTGTTCAGGGCTTTACCTCGCTCTTCTTTCATTGCTTGGAGGTGTGATCAGAAGCTGAGCTCCAAGTCCTCCCAACCTGGCAGCAGATGCAGGAAGACATGGTCTCTTGTCCAAAAGCTGAGAACAGGTGCAACGAGACATCAAAGGACTAGGATTTCTCTATGGACAAAGGCTGGCTCGGTTGACATTAGAGGTCACGGCGAAGCTGCAAGCACCAATAGAAGTGACCTCCCATTGGAAGCGGAGGGTTTTGACACTCGGCAGCCTGGGGATCCAGTCAGGACTGGAGTTAGGGCAGCTTTAGCTTTAGGTCGTGTAAGGGAGCCAGGCAGCTCAGAGTGCTTGCGGCGTAGGTGTCTGGGTGTTAGGTGGGTGTCATGAGGGCCCGACCTAGCAGAGGAGTATGGCTTTCCTCCAGGAAGCCAGGTTTGGCCTGAGCTCTGAAGGAGGGCTAGGGGTTGTGTAGGCAAAGGGACAGGCCTGGAAAGATACCAGGTGGAGGGAACCCAGGTGAAGGTCTGAGACGGGGGGCGGAAGGCGAGCCCATGTGGACATGTGGCATGGAGACACAGTGGGAAAAGACACACAAAGAACCACGAGGTAGGCAGGGTGCTCTCCTCTGGGACTTGGGGGCAAAGGTTGGGGTTTCACCATTATCCCAAGAGCACTGGGAAGCTACTGAAGGGTGATAATTATATCTCGTTGGAATCACTTAGTTGGCAGTAAGAAGAGGGAGATAGAGAAGGTAAGAGAGGAAGTGATGAGGCTTTGGTGAAGTTCACGTGAGTGATGGGTGCTGGGGGGGGGAACAGAGCTGGTGCTAAAATGGGACAGAAGTTTGTGACTGCCTCTTGTGATCCCTGCTTTAGGAGGACCATGCCAGCTAGCACAGCTTCCATGCTGAGCTCTCCTGCAATGCGGCAGTGGGGATGGGGGCCACAGTGAAAAGAAATGGAAAAGGTCTGAACACCAGTTGTGGGAGCTCCAGGCTCCGTATGCCTCAGTCTGCAGCCCACGTTCCCACCCGAGCTCTTGGCCTCCTGCTGTTCCCAGGCGGTGGGGCACACAATGACGATTACCTTCCTGTATCAGCATTAGACTTAAAGATTGGCTGCCACTGGAATAGGAACTTCATGTTCCGGAAGAATCCACTGGCTGTCCAGATGCTGACTGCATTGGTATCCCGACTTTCAGCATCATTCTTACTTTCCATTAATCTTTAGGGACAGGACTACCTCTCGGCAACACTGGGAATTAGGAGAAGCCGAGGCCCCGGGCCTTTTCAGAGTTCTCTCCTGCCTTAAGTGCCTCATCCCCTGTAGGCTCCGGACGTGGGGTAGGGGTGCCTCAGAGAGGCTGCAAATGCCTGAAAATCCACATGGGCACCAAGCCTTTGATTGAGGACTGATAAAATAGGAATTTATTTCAATAAATGAATAGAATGAGTTCTATTGAATTCACTAACTGTGGGTCATTCTGCATTTTCTTAATAGATTTTCAAAGTTTAACCTGCTTTTCTGTGTGTGGAGTGGGGATTCTGGAGATTTTTAAAGGGGTCATTATATCTGAGAACTACTGGCCTAGAACAAAGGATCTGGCATAGTAGGCTGATGTGTTATTCATTCAATAAAGCTATTGCATGCCTACTATGTGCTAAAGCACCACTCTAAGGCCTGGAGATATTCATGAATGGATTCAGCACCTGTTCTCAAAAAGGGATGGTCCGAAGGGTGACGGATACCAGTAAGCAGGCAAAGTTGGTGACTGGAATGCTGGAAAAAAGCTGGTTTTAGGTAGAAGATAAGCAGTTTGGTTGGAGATAAGCTGAGCGTTAGGCCTCAGAGACATAATGCTACTCCTTCCTGAGGGACATGCATTTTGAAAGAGGAGCCTTGAGAGGGCTAAACATGAACACAAAGGACTGAATTTCTCCTGCTGGGTGGGATTTCAGGAAACATTGGGCCCGACTGCAGAAAGCCATTTAAGTAACTAGCTCAGAAGACAAATGATCCTTTGCTAAAATGGTAAAATGCCATTCAAGTATACGTGTTAATAACCCACATCATCAGGCTGTTTGCCACTTACTATGTGGATCTCCAGGCTGTGCCTGTGGGGAGGACTCCGCTTTCATATACTTAAAAACATACGTCTGTGTGACATGACTGGCTGTGTGACGAGGCTTGCATCCTTAACACTATAGAACGTCAAAAACAGTGCTTGCTGGGTCTGGAAGAACGGTACTGATTGCTGGCTGGGAGCCAGTCGTTGCAAAGTCCAATGATAATATCACCACTGACGGAAATAGAAGGTGAAATATATTTTTAAAATGAAAAAAAAAAAATGTGGACCCAGCTGGCTTGTAGGAGGAGGCACATGGTGAGGAATCATCCCCCAGAGCCGGTGGAGGTGAACATGTGGAATGGGTAGAGAAGGCAAGTCTGGAGGCACAAGGAGTTGTTAGCCGAAGTGGCCGGAAAGGAAGGGAGAAATGGGGCAGAGCCCAGTAGAGTCAGCCGCAAAGAATCAGGCTCTTGTTTTCTTAGACTATCAACGTCCTTTCAAAAGTATTGAGATCGGCCCGAAGAGCATCCTTCCTGATTAATCTGACTTCAAGTATATTTTGGTGTTAACGATCATCATCTTGGAAGAGACTCACAAAACTCCCGCTGGGGACCCTTCTGCCAAGGCACGTGTTCCCGAGAGAGGCTTACCTGGGCGCTGCCAAGTTTGGTTTGACTGGAAAATGAGAAAAGCTTCCAGGCCTTCCATTAAGCCTCTGTGCCTGTATTAATCGGTCGGGTTGGTGTCACAGCACATTTTAAGGTGAAGGAGAATGTTTCAACCATTCATTCTAAAACAGACAGGCCAAGTCCCATAAAATTTGTACGAAACGACCTTCTGATGAGGCATCTCAAAGCAGTGGCGATGGGCTCTGGATGATGGCGACTTTGCTTTGTGACAAGTTCCTCCACCTGCTTGGCCTCCGTTTTCTCGTCGGCTAAGCTCAGAGATGTTGCCGTAACTCCCTCGAAGCTCCGACATTGGGGGTTTCTGATTCAGTCACTCCATGGGGAAGACAGTTTCCTGTCCTCTGCTTGATAGCCCCTTTTGCCCCCTTCTCCTCCCATGACTATCCGCCCTTGGGTGGCTGTGCATTCCAGCCCAGTGGGGCAGGGAGGGTTTATCAGAGATGGAGATGCACCAGGATCCCTGAGATGATGAGAGACACTCGGTCGTGTCCTGTAGGGAAGATAGGCCACATCTCTGCGTGTCTCTTAGGAGAGGCCAAGAGCACAATGCAGGAAGGAGGAGGGGGAAGTCCTAGCCCCTGACACGTCACACTTGTACCTAAGCCCCAAAGGAGTGTGGTGAGCTTTGGCTAGAAAATTACCTGATTTGGCTAAACCAGGGTGGCAGCCAGCCTTATTCTCCGAAAGCTAAAGAGGGGCCTGTCTTCTGCCGGTCAGAAACCAGGGGACAGGGGTCAAAGGCCATTACCGGAGGCTCTGATTAATGAAGCCACCTTTGCAGGGGAGAGTAAGGGGAAGTGGCAGGTAAATGTGGAGCCCTCTTCCCTCAGACTTCACAATCTTCCTGCAGAAACTACGTCCCCGTCAGGAGAGTGAGGACTAATCGTTACTGCCCAACATGTGCTGTGCGCTCGGCAGGCAAGAGGCCCCCTCCGCGTGAAGATCTGCACATCGGGCAACTGCCTTTGCACGCTGGGATTCAGCCACCTGCTTGGGTTTCACCTCCCCGCGAAGAGGTGCAGAGATGGCGTCACAGACCGCCACCCCTCCTTGAGGGTTACGGGGCCTGTCTGTCTGCCTGGCAGGACTGAGGGGTGGGCAGAGCTGGTCACAGAGCTTCTCGCATTCCTGGTGGCAGCCTGACTTCTCCTGGGCAGCCACATGCCCCCATGCGACACCACCCAGGGCCTAACTGTGCATGCTGGCGAGCTTCTTACCTCCTGTGCACGGTAGAAACTCACTAGCTTGACCGTGTCGGTGGGAGCACAGAAAGGTGACAGGGGCAGGGCCAAGGATGCCGAAAGGGAGGCTTGGGGCCTCGCACCCTCCAGTGTGGACCAACAGGAGACAAGGCACTCTCCTCTGGCAGGTCCCCAGGGACAGAGGACATGGGGTGAAGCTGGATGTAATTCCCATGAAAGCCACACCTGCCACCTACTCAGACACCCCTAGGGTCCCCGCAGAATCCTCCCTCAGGGGAGTGGACGCCACTGATGAGCCACCAGCAAGTGGGAGGACTCACCACCTGGCTTCTCTTCCCTGCCGCTGTGAGAGAAGAGGAAGGAGGAGAATTCAGAACTAGGCCCCTGGGGTGGGGGATGGGGGTTAGGCGGGGGGATGGGACTCATTAAAGAGGTTGGGGCAGGCTAAGGGCAGGCTCTGCCACCAGGCACTGCCACCAGGCACCCCGCCTTCTGTTGCCCAAATACGTGAACCTTCTTGCCACTGCTAACACGCCCACGAACGGCTTGCCTTGGCTCTGAGGCCCGTGAGCCCACCTGAGCATCCCCATGCTTGAGTCCAGCGGCAGAGGCAGAGAAGTCCCAGTAACCTTTAGGAAACCCCGTTTCCAGCCGCATGCGACAGAGTGACTGTGCCACAGGTGCTGACGTCGTGCTCGACATTTTTCGTCTCCCTCGTGGTAGGCGCGCGAGCCGTTGGCATGACAGACCGCGTTCAGCGGGGAGAGGAGGACTCTTCCAGAACCCCATCCCTTACTCATTCTCACTAATTTATTTTGTGCCTTTGACTCTCGTGAACGCTCTCAGTGACCTCACAGGAGGCCGCCTGGGCTGTCTGGTGGCATGTCATGCGTTTGCTGGACCTGAGGCCTGGTCCAGCCCAGCCACTGGCACTCTTGACTCCCATCCCTTAGAGGGAAAAGCGCCACTTGGCCCCCAAGTCTGCTCTGTGCACGTTTTCAATCCCAGCAATTTTCCAGCCCCTTCGCTTCTTTTCCTTTAGTGTTGGTTGCTTATAGCGGGACATCATCCTTCTGGTTTTAGTGGCCTCAGAGCCCGGAGGCTTTTTGCTGGGAGGGTGCACTGGCTTCCTTTTCGCACAGGCGACAGGCAAGGAAGTGCCACAGTCGTGACAGTGCTCAGAGGCCTCCACTCGTCCCTCTGCAGCAGGAGGGAGGCGCCAAGGAACCACATTCAGTTGGTAGGATGGAGGCCTGTGACTCCTCACAGCTGTACTTTCGCGTCCTGCTCCTCAGCCTTGGTGGCATCATTTGACTCATTTGGGGTGATTGTTAAACTACCGACGTCTGACCTCAGTCTCAGAGATTCTGCTTTAATTGGTTAGGTGCCGGGGAACACCTGATGTCATTTGGGAAGGGCAGAGGGGAGGAGAAGCCTTGGAGGGGGAGCCCTTTGAAGGAACAGGTCTTCTCATGGGTTTGTCCCCAGATTCTAGCCCATCACTGGGCTCATAGGAGATGTTCCAGAAAGAATAAATAAAAGGCCAAATGGATGATGGAGAAGATTAAGTGGAAGGTTTTGAAGACAAATGGTAAGGGGTGGGAAAAGCCAGCCAGCTGGGGGTGGGTGGTGGGCCCTGGTTTAGCCCCGCGATGTGCTAACTGGGCAATTTGGGCCAGGAACATCCCCTCCCTGAGGCTGAGTTTCCTCAGCTATAAAGCAAGGAGTTTGGAGCAAAATAATTTCTAATGTTCCCTCTGCTTTTAAAATTCTCCCAGGAGGTGGTTGCTATGCCTACCCCTGGCATTCGGCCGTTTTTCTCGCCACCTGCGTGATTCAGTCCTCTCAGAATTGCCTTCGGCTGGAGAGCAGTCGTCCTGGAGCAAGGACGCTGGGGCCACTGAAAAGAGGTTGCTTCGTGACCGTTGGTGCAGCGGGGACAGATACCCAGTGTAAGGGGAGAAGGCAGAGTGTTCCAGAACGTTCTCTGAGACCCATGATAATTCTAGGGTGGGCGGATGTGGGTGGGGAGGGGGACACACACAAGCCTGGGGCATTTTCTTTTTTGATGTGAGATGCGGGTGGCCTGACAGAAACATGGACACCAAAGCTGCCTGCAGACTCAGAAGTCAAAGTTGAACTTACCCCCGAGCCCACTCCACCCAGAATTGCCCAACCCTCTCCAAACACTGCAGATCGTTGTTCATGTGGAGATGAAGACAACTTCTCTGTTGACTTTATTTCCAAACCCCGACTTTTGGAATTGACACAAGACGAGGGCCAACTCCCAGCCCGGCTTGACCATCCGGTCAGTGGACTCCGACCCCGCTGTCCGAGCCCCATCTCCTCAAACAGATGCGATTGAAAGAGGTATCAGTAACACAGATAAAAAGTCGAGCAACACGGGCTTTGGACCCCAGGGCCAACAGGCTTATCGCAAACTGGTCATCTTCTCTCTGTGGCTTTCAGCCTCCAGGGCGGGGGGAGACCAAGGCTCCCGCCTGCCCCGAGACCTTCTCTGCGAAGGTCCCCACAGGTGGGCGCATGGGGTGTGATGGGGGAACCCTCAGGGATGCTTACCCAGCACTCCAGGTACCCGGAGCCCCAGGTTTGCCATGACTGCAGGTGCGGGGAGGCTCTGGCTTGAGAGAGAGGCCCAAATCGCTGCAAAGGCAGCACTGGGGCTTCAAAGCACAAACCCAGAAACCTGACCACCTGGTCTGTCTCTCACCAGCTCCGTGACCTTGGATGAGTTTTTAAAGGTCCTCTTTGTGCCTTGATTTCTCCATCTGAGAACTGGGAATAATAATGTACCTAATAGTGTGTTACCTTTAGGGCACTAACTCAGTGGTTCCCAAACTTCGGCTTGGATCGGAATTTCCTGAAGAACACATTTAAATGGAGTTTGTGGGGCTTCATTCTCTGAGAAGCTTTAGGTGAGGGCCCAGGCTTCTTGGTTTTCATCACGTGTCCCAAGGTGACACTGATGCAGGTGACCGGCACTGCCTGGTCCTTGCTGTGCCCGCCAAGCAGGGCCCACTTCGCTCAGGACTGGCCCTGGTTGCCCCGTGGGCCGCTTGAGTCTTTGCAGATGGCTTGACCGGTGTGTGCTGGAAAGTTCTCCCTCTCTTTGACCAATTTCAAATTTCAGCTCAATCCATGTCTTCTCTGAACAAAATTCTTTGCCTGACTTTTTGACAGTCCTGGACCTCTGGGCAGGGGCACGATTCCTCGTCTGCCATTCCAAAATCCAGTGTTTAAAGATGTGAAGCAATCTCATCTGGGGCTATAGCCCAACCCGATGGCAAAAACCTGACCTGAACTGACACGCTATTCATAGTCTCTATTTATTCAACTTGGTGTGAACATTCACCTGCTTTGCTATAAAAATATGAATGACATTTTTCTCAGACGACTAGCAGTGCTATCCAAGGCCTGGGATACCTAGCACAGCACTTTTCTAAAATGCAAAAGTAAAATAAAAATAAAAAGCTGCCTTCCAAAATATTCGTGGCCCCGAGTTTTAGATTGTGGATCTGTAGCACACTTTGCTCGGATGATTGTTGTTCTCCCCTGCTTTGCCTCTGAATGAGAATCCTAAGGTCCAAGACGCCGATTTCCATTTAGCATCCTCGGCATCTAACACAGTGCTTGATGCAAATGGTGATCAACTAGTGTTTCTTGAATGAATGAATGCATGAATGAATGAATGCATGAATGAAAGAATGAACAGTTTCTTATAGAGGAAACTGTTTCTCTTTCGTGCCCTGTGGCATTTCCTCCCATTCTACAACATCCATGGTAAATTTTGTAAAATCAACCTCACATAGCTCTTTGGCTTCTCCTCCTTGGGCCCAGGCCTGCAATCGGGTAGGCTGTCTCTAGACTGGGGTGGGTAGGACGTGTGAAGATTACGTTTCAAATGTCCAGACTCTTCCACTCTTTCTTTGAGCAGGGTTTTTAAAAGGAGCATTTTTGGAGCATTAGGATGTCTTTAATAAAAGGAGTTTCCAAGATTTGAGGGATAAGTTGAAGCCTTCACCCCAAGGTGCTCTTTTCCTTCTTCTTCCCCAAGATAAAGCTCTCCCCATACAATGTCAGAGCGCCCGCTCCTTGATGAAGGCAAGGAAGGACTCCAGGGCACGAAACTGGAACCGACACCTCGACAGCCCAACCCAACCCAGCTGAGCTATCAGAAGGGGAGGGGAGGAGAAGACTCAGAAACAGGGTTGCGAGAAATCGAGCTCCCGATGTATATGGTTAATGGCCCCCAGGCCCTTGGGATGCATTGTGGCAGTGAGGGAGGACAGTCACATTCTAGGTAAACAGAACCGGGATGATTAGACAATTCAAGTCCAGTTCTCACACCGGTCCAAGTTGCCTGGGACCACACGCAGAGGTTGCAAACTCGAATGCCTCCGTGGGCCAGACAGATAAGGAGTGAAGCGGGCCAGATGCGAGACAGCAGGGAGTGGAGGGGAGTGTGGCCAACCGGAAGGTTCAGGCCTCATTTAAAGCCCACAGCCCTAATTCCGTTACTGACTGATGCCAGGTCTTCTAACTTTTCAAGAGAAATTAGAAAACTTGACTTTCAGGTAGAATTTTTCTATTAAAAAATTCTGGAAAAGCCAAATAAAGTTGTGGGCGGTAAAGTCGTGACCCAGGAATCACCATTTTACAACTTTTGTTTCTATGCATCCCGGGTGTTGTCCCCTCATGTAATCTTAGGGAAGTCAATTTGTGATTTCTGGAGATTTTCACATCATTCTGAGCTGAGATGATCGCAAGTGGAGGCGGTTATTCTCATCTGCAGCGTCTCATCCTGACACCTGGGGCAAGCTCACCTCCTCCAGGACCACATCCTACTCCAGCCACAAAGGCCTCTCCCCTGTGTCCCTGGTCAGCACCTCCAGGAGGTCGCTGAGCAGCCCCTGGCAATCATTCGCCAGGTGCCGTGGTTAGACAGCCAAGGGTGGTTTCTGTGCCCGAAACCTCCAGGGAAACGGGCATCTCTCGAGAACGAGTGTTGCTGAAACCGTGAGGCTTGAAAATTGTGTCTGAAAGAATGAGAAGCAGAGTGAAAAGGGCCATGGGTTCATCTGCCGTTTTTTAGGCAACAAGGCGCGTTGGCGGGCACCCAAACACGTGGGCTAAGGCGGTGTGACTCTTAGCAGATTGTTTTCTGCTGTTTCATTGTCTTTCGCTGTCGCCTTGTTCTCTCTCCAGAGACCTTGCTCTGCGTCACTGTAGACAACCTGATTACATCGATGCCTTTCTTATGGACGGTCAGAGGGATCCCTCAGCAGGTCACGAGGTGAAAGATGCGCATCAACCTGGCTAAAGTCTGGTTATTATTTAGGGGCAGACAGAGGTGGGAACCAGTGAGGATCCTCAAAACTGAAATCCACAGGCAAGTTCCAAGCTCACAGTAAGCTGCAGCTTCACCCCACTTCCCAGGCACCTATCCCATTCCTTATCATCGTGCTTTATCGAACATCCAAGGCACAGAGAGAGCATCAAAGGAACCTATGCTTTCAGGTTTCCTGTGGTGACGTATAGGAAGGAACAATTACACAAATGACCACAGCGAGAGGCAGAAAGGGGACGAGTGCTGTAGGTTCAGAGGAGGGATGCAGGAATCAGGCAAGGCTTCCTGGATGAGGTGACATCTGCGATGGAGTCTGACTTTGGGGTAGATTCGGACATGTGGGAAGGTCACTCCTAGCAGAGAACAGTGTGATCAAAGGCAAGAATGTGGGAATGCAAGCGGCATGGTGGGGGTGGTCTGTTTGAGTGAATAGGGTGCATGGGGGGAAAGTGAGTCAGGATCCCGATCATGAATGGCCTGCAAAGCCTGGCAGAGGGGTTTGGAGTTTCATCGGTCAACACTGACGGCCTTTGAAGGATTTCTGCAGGGGAATTCGTGGACTGGAGTTGGGTGAGACTCGTAGCTGAGTGCAAACTGCACTGAGAATAGAGAGAGGAGAAATGTGGGATGTGCAGTCAGGAGGTCATTGTCATAACTCCGGCAGAAGCTGCTGAGGCCTGTAAGGTGGCGGGGGCATGGGGTGGGCCAGAGATGAGGATAGAGATGCTGAGCCGGTAAGGATGCTCCTACTGCCCCCAGCTCCTCCCCACTCCTCCCCGAGCCCGCTCTCTCAGGCATCTGCCTTCATGATTCCCCCAAAACTTCTCCCCTGAGATCACCGGTGACTCCCCAGTCCCAGGGGTCACTGCTCAGTCCTCATCCTGTGGACCTGCCCGCAGGATTGGATCCCCGGCCTCTCCTCTTCGCTTGCATGCCTAACTGATAGACGGCCCGACGTGAGTGCATCCTGAAAGGGCCTTGACCTTACAGCCCAGCCCGGCTTTAGGGCCTTTGACTTGCTGTTCCTTTGTCCCCAGATGCTATTCCCCAAGCAGCGACACGCTCACTCACTCTCACCTCCTGGACCTCTTCGCCCTGAGCCACGCTGTCTAGATTTGGACCCTCCCACGCTACCTTAATCCTCCCTCTGCTTGCTTTCTTCCCTCGGCTTCATCAACATTACGGATATTTTATTTATTTATATGTTTATTGTTTGGTTGCCTCCATGAAAGTATATGTTCGGACGGAAAGGGGTTTTGTTTTGTTTTTGAATTGCTGTTTTCCTAGCCCCTTAGAAGGATGTTGGTAAGTGGAAGCCACTCAAGGTATCTTTGTTGAGTGAATGAGTGAACGAGGGATAGAAAACTGAATGCTGTCCCTCTTACTTGGGGAGCAAAGCCACGCGGAAGGTCAAAGGTGAAGTTCCGGTGTGAATGCCTGGAAAATCCCGGGGTACCACTCCCAGACATTCTGAAACAAGGAGAAGTCTGAGGTAATGTGAGTTTTAGCTTGAGATATTTCTGAGTTTGAATGACTTGAGGACTCTCCTGTGATGACATTCAGCAGGATTTGGGATGTGAAGGTTGAGGGCTCTGGGAATGGCCGGGGGTGGAGGTAGATCTGGTCGTTGCCCCCGTGGAAGCGATGCCTTTCAGTTCAGCCATGTGCCGGGGGTAGGGGGAGAGAGAAAGAGAGAGAGACAGACACACAGACAGTCAGATAACAAAGTATTGGGGAACATCTCCATTTGGTGGAGGGGAAGAACCAGCGGGAATGGTTGGAGAGGGAAAACAGAACCAGGAGAGTGACATACCGTGGACGTTAAAAACAGAGTGTCACGAAGAAGACATGGCCAATGACACTGAACCCGGCACAGAGACGGGGAGGACGAAGACTGGGGGGAATAGCTGTTACGTGTGAGCACCCGGAGATTGCCATCCTGCCGCCCCGGTACCCCAGGGGGCCTCGAGCACCAGGTAGGAGTCAGGGATGGTTTGCAGATAGCAGAGCGATGTGATCAGAGCTTTGCGGGGGGCAGGCTGACAGGAGTGTGGGGGGCAGGAAGGCAAGAGAAACGAAGCGGACGTACCCTCTAGGAGGGCAGTGCCCAGACCCAGGGAGTTCCAGAAGCTAACTTAGGGGCTGGCGCTTCAACCTTCAAGTTGTAGAGCAAGAACATGACTGGCCCAAGGTCGCGGGGTCCTTGGGGTTCCCGGACCTCTAAGAAGGCAGGAGACTGTGGCTCTCTTCATGTCATCAGCCATGACGATTTCCCAACACAGAGTCACTCCAGCCCCCACGGCCAATATTTGTCTCCTATTGATCCAGTCCCCCGCCTGTTACTTTTTAACTGGAGTTGGGGTTCAAAGGCCTGGGTTTTGTTTAAACACTCGTTACACTGGGGAGGGTATGTCCCTCTGATAATCTCAACTGATGAACAAGCAAGGATCTTCTAAGTAAATACAGACCACAGAGGAGGCATGAGGGGGTGGGCTCTCGAGGTCCCGGGAGAGGGGCAGAGGGGCGTTGAGGTTGGGGGGTTGTGTGTGATAGGGAGGGAGAAGACCCCACTGGCAGAAGAGGCCTTAGAGAGTGTAAGAAAGCCAAATAGCTAGAATTTAAAAGACAAATCCCAAACCCAAAAGTTCTACCACAAAAAAATATTAAATGTAAGCCTATATCTAAAAAAATCCTCTATCAAACGATAACTTTAAAAACGACAACATCCCGGAGCTCCATCAAATCGTCCCCGGGGTCGAGAAGCCAGCCCTCAGCCTCTCTCTGGTCCTCACGGCTAGCAACAATGTGTGCGCTGGCCGGGAAGGCAGCTGGAGCAGAGGAGACCCCTGCTTGGGGTCCGTCCTGCACCGGCCAGGGGCAGTGGGCCCACTGCGACCCCCTTCAGGGCCCCGAGGACAGGCTGTCTTCCAGGCGGCATCTCTCAGGGACAAGGGATTTTGTAGCCTGAAGCAGGCGCCCTGCCTTCAAAACCCCTCGTTTGCTCCGTTTGCTGGTACCTAAATGCCATGATTTCTACTTTAATTCCTTTTGGCTTAAGCCAAGCTTCGCCTTTGGGGTTTGTTAAAATATAAATTATTCTGGAAGGGGTCATTTCCCGCTCACTGTACATGAGAGTAGCAGCTCTCCCCTCTGAGAGGCTTGGACAGGGACGGTGGCCGGGCAGGGGAGCACGCTGGCTGGAGGGTGGTGGCTTTGAGCCAGTCGGCCTGGGCCCCGGTCACCACTCAGCACGTGATCACCACCTGCAGGCTCGTCTGGGGCCTAGTCCCCCACCTCCGAGCCCCATAGTTTAACTGACAAGCTCAGCATGCCCTGGGGTGGGGACCCCCAATTCTCACGAGCCGCTTCCTGACGTCCATGTTCCTGGGTTCCAGGGCTTCATCTGAATCCCGAGGAGGACAAGGGGTTCGTCAGAGGGAGCGGTGGGCTCTGGCCCAGCCCAGGAAGAGAGAAAATTTCCTGCAGGCGGTTGCCAAGGTTCATCTTCTGGCTGACATGGTGTGCTCCTTGAGGTTGATTCAAGCTTTTAAAATGACCTGTCACTACATCCTTATTTGGGACCTTCAAGAGGCTGAGAGGACGCCTGGGGCGTAGACTCCTGAGTACCCAGCACCCCGTCTGGGCTCTGGCTTCCCACACGGGGTCCACCCGCACGCCCCTCAGCCTGAGGCCGAGGGCCCAGGGCTGCCTCCCTCCATGCCATGGTTTAGGGAACGAGACCAGCTTGATGTGCTCGCATGGTTTCATGCCCGAAGCAGCAGAAAGGTCTGATCCGGATGACCCCATCCCTGGGCCTAGCTCTGCTGGGAGTGGCATCGAGGCTGAGAGTGTTTGTCGCTCCCCCCAGCTGGGCTGTTAGTGTCTCCCATTTCAATCCTGGCTCAGTGATGAGCAGTCCCTCTGCTGAAGACAAGCCCTGGCTGGAGGGGACAGGGCGAGTGAGGTCACGCCAGCCCCCATGGTCCCACAGGGACGCAGTGAGAAGTTGGTCGCCTCCTCCGTGTAGGCCTCTAGCTCCCAGGAATGAGGCACCCTAGGTCGTCACCATTCCAGGCTTCTACAGGGGAGGGTTACCCTGGCAGTCCCCGAGGGTACCGAGCGAGGACAAATTCTGGTCCTTTAGGCCAACAGCACTAGGCTCATGTGGAAAGATCAAGGGCAAGAACCCGGGACGCTCACGGCCAAGGCCCTTCTGGGCCAAACATTCTCAACCGTGTGACTCAAGCTCCATGAGCCCTGGGCACGAAGCCGAGCGAAATCTGTTACCTTTAGCTTGTCTGCCATTCAGCCTAATGGGGCCAAGCAGGACTGAATCAGTTTCCTTCCTAAAACTGGAAACTGCAGGCAAACTCCCACGGCGGGGGATTGCTCAGAAGTTGCCCAAAGGCACAATCTTCCTTCAGTCCCTGGGGGAGGTGCCCTCCAGTCACCTGCGGTGGTGCCCAGTCGGTTCCTTTGGGTGGGGTGCTCACTGTAGTGCCCTAACACTACCCTTCTGGGCTAGCTGGTCTCCAAGTTAGCCCGTCCCTAAGGAAGCAGAACAGGCTGAGGCGCAGTGAGGTGAGCAGAAGATTTGGGGTGAAAACCTGTGCCCCCTCCCCATCTCGGCCTCTTGCTCTGAGGCTCTGTACCTTGTACGATAGGGAGCTGAGCACGGAGGCTGCAGATCTACAAATGACGTGTGGCCCCGTGATGCGTTACAGGGCACACCTGAAAGAGCGAGTTTTGGGGGGACCTGGCCACAGGGAGGAAGTTAGGGCAGCCAGCTCGAGCTTCAAGACAGGGCCCTGCAGGTGAACACGGAGGAGCTGCATCCCCACTGGGCTGTGCGACTGAGCAGGCCTGGGGAGGCCGAGACACAAGGGCAGTCTCTGACCTTGGCCCTGAAGCACCCAGCATGAGGAGGGCTTGTCCCCAGAGGCCTCAGCTGAGGTGAGAGCTGTCTGAAGGCAGACAGGAGGCGCTTTCCACTGCTATCCTGTCCCTCGTGGTGACTTCGCAGCCCTGTTGGGAAAGTGGCTAGGACCAACTTGGGGAAAGGGTAGGAGGCACATGGCAGCAGGGGGACACCGGTTGCGGGAGAGGATGGAGCACTGCAAAAGGGCTGGGCAGGAAGGAACAAACCGATTGGGGCTAAACTGATCTTTTTCCCAGTCCAGCCTGAGTTCGGCCCTACAGAGAGGGGCCCTGGCTCTCACCCTCCTCAGTCCCCAATGGTGGGCAGCCCCCCCCCCCGTGGTGACAGGGTCCTGCAATCTGTGTTTGGAGGGGTCTGTACTGAGTCTTCAGCAAAAGCTCCATCAACGTGTTTTCCTGTTAATTCAAATCCTACAAACACTTGCTCACAGAAGCCACAGCCCGAGCTCGCTGGAAACGCAGTTTTGAGGTGTCCTTCGCACTCGTAGGTCCCAGGGCTCCTGTGAACGTGGTCCTCAGAGCCAACCGTGATCAGAATTCCCGGAGACCCACACTCACCACGTTTACGAGAAGCTTTTCAACTTTCAGAAGTGCCTAGGCCACTCTGGCACTTCGCAGCTGGTTCACGTAGCCACTGAGTGACTGAGGGATGCTAATTTCTCCTTTTTTTTTAATTTGACCATTTGTGTTTCCCTCTAAGGAAGAGCAAACTGGACCTTCAGAGTGGCTCTGGCCACTGGCACCTCCCCTGCACCTTCAGCAGGAAGGCAGGACGCTGCTGACACCTTTCCAGCGAGACCCCATCCACCACTAAATTATCTCCTGCTGGGATATTTCCCTCCTGGCAGTCCCTAGGGGACAGGGTAAGGCCATTCAAGAAGAGGCTCAGTCCTACAGAAAAAGGAAAAAAAAGCTGGGGGTAAGGGTGGTCTGTGAGCTCTCAGAGAGAAGGGACATGAGGTCTGGGTTCCGACAGCCGCTCTGGGAACCACTTCAAGCTTAATGACCGAGTGTCGTTAACTCACATAAACTGAGCACTGGTTGGGGAAAGACTAGAAATATGCCCTTGCAGTGTCAGACAAAGTTATCAAGTCTCAAGTTTGGTCAAAAGACAGATGGATAAGATTCGACGTGCATCCCATTAAGCTGGAGCCATGTGTTGGGGCGGACTTCAGTGATGTTTTTATAGGTGTGGAAACGTAGGGAGATTAAGGAAACGAACATACACTATCAATCTGCAGGCATTTAAACCCCCGAAATCAGACGACGCATTCAACAACGAAGCTTCAAATCAGACCACCCATCATACTTGGTGTAGAAAACGTTCCAGCTTCCATAATTCTTTATTAAATATTTGACAAGTTGCATCACTTATTTACAACGACTTCATTTTGTCACATTACTCTTTTGCTGTCAGGAAAACAGTCTACAATTTCTCATCGGGTCTCTCAAGAAAAAACGAAAAGCCGAAAGGATTTGTTCTCAAACAAAACTTCTCCTGCGTGTACCAAATCCAACCACATTTCAAAGCTACTCTGACTGTGAAAATGAGCGCGGTCTGTGGGCCGTCTTTAAAAAGTTTCGAAGAAGTTTGGCGTTTAATCACGGTATCAAACAGTCGTACTCGGCTTTATCGTAGGAGGTGGGTTTGTAATAAAAAAACTATAAAACACTGAGAATTCATTTGGAATGCTTGAAACTCTTTTCACCTTAAAAGCCACCGTGTTTATTCCTGTTTCGTTTGCTAACAGATCCTGAATTGAGAAGTGACAGCGTGTTCACACCGTCTTCTGGGGGTTCTCTCAGGCTCCGAGGGTCCGAATGCTCAGGATACAGCGTGGAGGGACCGGGTTCTCACGCCCTCTCCAAACCAGATCACTCGAGAAAGGAGTAAAAATGCTATACAAATATATACAGATATATTTGGACAGCACACGGACGTGTTTGTGTATATACATAGGACATACACAGTAGCAGAGAAAGAACAAAGTCACACAAAGGAATTCACATGAAAGAAACCGTGACGATCCAGGTGAGATTAGTCTGAGTGGGAGGGCCGAGTGGCTTCTACAGGAACAGGGATGTCTGTGGGCTCGGGGTCATGGTCATGGGAAAGGCCTTGATGCGCTGATACCCGGGGGAGAATGCAGTACACAGAGGTCCGTGGCCAACGTCCTTAGATTCCCACTGTCACTCCTTACAAACAGACCGACAACAGAAGACGAGCACTTTAAACCAGCGATGCTTGGCGCCTCACACCGTTCACGAAGGACAGGTTAGTCTCAGGAGGTCTTCTCGGAAAACCTCACCCAAACAGAGCTCTCCTTTTCTACAAAACAGGAATTCCGCACGCTCAACGCTGTTTTCTGACACCCGGAGGACACTCTGGGGGGTGGGGCGGGTGCAAATGCGCGGGTCTACGCCCCGTTCATTAAGGCCTTTAGATAAATTAAAAACAAAAGTGGTCCGGAGTAGATCGCATTTTCTTCCCAGGTTTAAAATCCAAAAGTACAAAGTGGGGTTTAAAAGGATGTTTAAAAACACATCTGAGACCTGAAATTGGCAGTTTTGACTGATCAGAAGGTGCCCCAAAGCCTGAATAAGGCAGAGGTAGTGCGTGACCTCCTGGGGGTCAGGAAGGGAGCAGACAGGGCCGTTACCCCGCACGGCAGCACCCTCTACTGGCAAGGCAGAAAACGATACCAGACAGCTCATCCCTTCCCCTCTCCGTAAGGACAGGGGTGCAGAGTCCAGGTGAGGAGAAAAGAGGCAAAGAAAGAGGACAGCTAGCACACACAGTGGGTAGGAGCTCGGGAATGGATCCATCCAGGCTCTCTTAGGTGGTACGATTTCAGAGAGACCAGACTTAGGAAAATACTAGTCAAATGCTCAACAATTAGTTAACTGTTAGAAAAATTAGTAATTTGCTGCAGATGAACGTGGCTTCCAAGAGAGCCCATTTGGATCTGGCAAGATCGAACAGCAGGGGTACATGCTGTCTATCGTGGCAACGTGAGAGGCAGAAAGTGGTTCAAACATTTCGCTCACCATTTCTCAGCATCTGCATCCTAATGTGGGAGAAATAATCCGCATCAGGGCGCTTTATAGCATTTGTCATCTGACCTAAGGGAATACCTGATGTTAGCTACCAAAGGGCCATGCAATCAAAAATCAAAGAAGCATCTTATATTCTGGTGATGTGGTAGAGGACTGGCTACAGAAAAATGAAATAATGAAAAATGTTTTGGGGGAAAAAGAGCACTGAAACGGAATATAACAGCCAAACAAACACCTCGGAGCTTCCTGTTCCAGAGGCAAAAGGGAGAAAAAAACGGCGCACTATCTGACGTTAACCCCACGGGGCAGAGGGTCCAGGTTTACTTTTGGGCCAACAAGAGGCAAGAAGAGAAATATCCAGAGACGGCTGAGATAACTGGCGCCAAAAGATCTCCAACATGCAGTCTGCGAACTCTGGAACTCCTTAATCTCACAGCAAATTGGCCCAAAACAACTATACCTTCTTCTGGGAACTAAAATAAAACCCAAACTGGATTCAAGTAAATTCTAAGAAAATGGAGGCCACAGAGACCCTAGACTTCAAAACAGCATCACGGCTAAGGACCAGTAGAAAAGGTGACGTAGCCTCTGCCCCCAGGCCTGTTGACCAGAGCCACTGAAGGCCCAAGGAATGACTGGCCAGCCTGCTCTGTAGGTGGCACACGTTCTTTACTGGCATCTGTCATTATGTCTTGAAGATGATGGAGAGTGAGTGGTCATCAGGATTTAGAGAAAATGAGATCTATGACCATTTTCAACCAAGAGCGAAACACTGAGACTTGTTGAGAACTAGGGAAACTTATTTGGATTAGAAAACAAACACAAACCCCAAACCCAGCACTATTCAGCTGTCGCTGACATCAGATAGTAGCGAATAGATGAACTGAACTGTCATTCACAATTATTGCTTTTCAAGTATTCGCAGGGGTATAGTTGGATAATTCTCATCGGTTCCCGGCATAGAAATGATCTCAGATTGGTTTTTCATATTTTCAATATGTTGCTAATTCGCATGCAACAAATAGTCTGCTTTCAAATATACAATTTAAAAGTGACAGAGGACCCTGGTTTTTACCCTCGAATCGCTGGATGCCGCCCCCTACAGTCACGTGATCACTCTCAGAACCCGTGCAAGCTCGCCCAGGCTGTAGCGTGAGTCTTGGAAAGCAAGCTGACCTTGGACCGGCAGGGACCGCGACAAGGCGAGCTTTGCTACTGAGACATCTGCTACACTGACAGAAGGGAGAAAAAAGAATCACACCAAAAGATAAACATAACGAGCAATACTGTCTTTATCCCCTAATGACTCAACATCTAAGTTCTCTGATTATTATTATTTTAAAATCAATAAGCAAAGGAAGCCAATCCTTAGCTCTGTAGAAATCTACCTCCTCCTAGACACCTTGGCACCCCCTAGGACAACCCATTTATAACCACAAACATTCACGGCTTCCCACAAGCCACCAAAATGGAGTTTCTTACACCAAAAGGTCCTTCTTCCATAACACACACAGGGCCTGAAACCACCATTTTTGTCTTATTTATGACTGGCAAAGAGATCAGATCTCCAGGGTCCCCCGACAGCTATGACAGGGTCTAGGACAACACAGGTTACACAAAAAAGACAGGAGGGTTGCTGAACCCCCACACTGCCTCAGGCGCCCTCTCAAAACACGACAGAATCCTGCAACGGGGAATTACAAGAGGCGAAGGATCGGCCAGAGCTGATGCCCTGCCCTGGCCAGGTGAGTCGCCCAAGGGCAGCGGGTCGAATCGAGTCTGCCCCCTCACCCTTAGCCTAGCACACGACACGTGACTCAGGCAACACACAGCACTGAAGCATGCAACGTGTCACAGGTAACAAAACCGGTTCGGTTAAGTGCAAATTCAATTCATCTTTGCGTGGAAATCACAGAACGGTCGGGGAGAGCAGGTCTGTCGGCTCAGCTGCACAGCCAGCGGCCAGGTTCGCTGTCGACAGGTGCCGCACCAGCAAGGTGCAGAAGGGAGAAGAAAGAATCATCCCATTTAATGTCTATGATCAAAAACAAACACACACACAAACAAAACATGAACACCACCAGGCGTGACCTCCATGGAGTACGTAAAGTGCCTTCGGAATCGATGCGGTTAGAACGGAAACTGGTTGTAGCTGTCAGCAGCTGCGCACAGAGAGGAGACTAAAGGGGTCTGGGTTCCACAGTTTCAAGTCAAGCAGTGCCAAGCTTCGTCCAAATGCCTCTACCACGAACAGCAAAGAGGAGGCTACACGAAAAGGAGGACTGTACAGCATTGGGAAGGGCGAAGCAATTTCTCTGACGAGAAACGGCAGTCCAACCCCGTCTCGAGTGTTCCAGCACACGTGATTACCTCTAAGGGATAATGGTGAGACTCCTTCAAGTCAACACAGAATTTGTCATGCTGTGGTACAATTCTCCCAGCCTGTAGCTGTTATGCTGAATTTGTACAAAAAAAAAAGAACAAAAAAATGTGATATCCAGTTTGTTTTCATTCTGAGTATGCAAAAAGTCATCATCATGTTCCACGTTCTAGTTTAAATTCTCTCCAAGTACTTGTCTGTAAGGTTTTTGGGGCAAAATCAGTCTTCCAATTCTAATAAAGCAGACGGCAGGGGTGTCAAAGTACTTCAAAAATAAAAAAAAGTCACAAACATGAAACCTGGTATGAAATTCGAATACAAAAAAAAAAAAAAAAAAGCTCATTTTTCCACGTACATGAGACATCTTTAATTGTAATGAAATGAAATCGGAAAATCGGTCTAAATCATTTGAAAAAGTAAACATGAGTTGTAATACCATACCTGTCGAGTGATTAATTCCATTCATTGTCATGATAAAGTATGTAAAATATTTATTAAGGGCTTTGCCTGCAGAGGCACAACATAAATAGAATAAGTCCTCCTGAAATGTAATTAGTGTGCACATCAACCAGCTGATAATTGGCGGTGGAAGATGCAAGAACGCGACCTGGGACCGGGTTCGCACGTCTGAACTTGGGCAAGTCCCGGGCGAAGGCTCCGCTCCAAGAGCCACGCGGTGCCACTGCTCTTCCGCCACCACCTCTTCAAAGTCTCTTGGGCAAATGCAAGCAGGACTTGCTCCACGGACAACCACTCGGGGCGGGGGGCGCTTAATCCACCCCCTCGAAGCCTTGCGCGTTTTCCACGGCCATGAGAAGTTTCTCTCGTAAATCTTCGAAGGTTTCGTACGGAGGTAAGTCGAGGCGATTAAAGCTGCAATGGCAACAAAGGGTGTAGGTGAAACGCCAAGGTTAGGACCCGCTGGGCACGACCGCATTTCCTAGATCTGCCTGAGGGGGTGCTGGGGTCGGAGCGGGTGTGTGCACATGTCTTAATCAGAGTCTGATGATGGAAACAATAAACGCCTGCTTTGAAACCGTTCATACCGAGGGAGCTGACATGTACTCAAGCCTTCAGAACCCCTTGAAACACAAAAGACTTTATGCAGCAGGAGTTCCCGGAGACTTGAGGCTGTGGCATTTCTCATGCTCAAGCTTTTTCTGCACCAGGCCCCGGGCCAAGGGTTTCTCTATGTAGTAACTCATTTCCTTTCCATCACGGGCCTAGGAGGCGGGTGACGCTTTCTCTGTCCTGCAGATGCGGGTCTCACCCTCGGGAGCAAGGAAGGCTCGCGACGAGGACCTGGCTGGCTGCGGCTCCAGAACCCCAACGCTAAGCAGCTGCCTTCTCTATCGGTGTTTGGAGTGAGAAGCTGCATCTGAAAAAAGCCCCGAGAGACCTGCAGGCTTCGTCTGGGACCTTACAGGTCACCCCGGGGGTGGCGAGGCCTTCAGACAGACGAAGCGCACTCGTCTACCTAAGGGACCAAGTTCAGATTCTGGCTGGGCCTCGTGCCGGCTGTGTGACCTTGGGCACGTCACCTCCTTCTCGGAGTCTGTGCGTCTGTGAAGCGGGGAAACAGCTCACAGGGTGCTGACAGGCTCAAATCAGAACACATTTAAAGTGCGCCTGGCACACGGCAAATGCCCAAAGATGGTGACCGCCATCATAACTCACGTGCCATTCACAGAATGACGTGTGGGGTGCAAGGAGCTGGAGGCCCCACTCACAGAATTCATGCCTGAGGGCGGGGGGGGCCCTGCTGACATGTTGTGTCGTGAAAGTGGCCACACACCCCCCTTGCCGCAGCTAATGATTTAACAAGAGCTACTGCTCAGGGGGCACTGACCCCGCGCGCTCAGCATGGAGTGCTGTTCACTTATTACCTCGGGAAATCCTAGCGCTCGCTCACCTGACGAGGCAGGTGACGATTCACCTCTATTTTTATTATAAAGGAGAGATGAGGTGACTTGCCTAAGGTCACACAGAAGGCCACACAGCCAGGACTCAGCCCCGGGCTGGCCCCACAGCCCACGTCCAACCACTGTGCGAGCTGTGCCCCGGCAGAAAGCTGTTCTCCCCGGGCACTGACGGTTAGCAGCGGCAGTGAAAAACAGACACGCGGCCACAGTGGCCCTGAAATGCTGCACGAGGCACACCGAGCTCTCGGGTTGTTCTCAGTCACCGAACATTAAAAGACACAGCAGAGAACCGCACTGCCTCTGGCACCAGAGCCCTCAGACACCCAGAATCCTGAAACAAGCCTAAAAGGATTCCTCGCTGCTGGTTTTCATCTCATCTCATTTAAGTGACCTCGGACAGGATTTGACCAGTGAAAAAGACAGAACTCCACGCTTCCAGACTGCCCTTGAAAGAGCTGTTCACAGAGGTGGCCTCGGTCTTAAGTTTAAGGTGGCATTTCACAGTCCGGGGCCTGCAATCTCTGTGGGGTCTGGAGATGCATTCTTCTTTTTCCCCTTTAACAGGACCCGCTCTTTAGAATCGCTGAGGCGATGGCATGAGTTAAAACACACAAAGCACCTAGGACAATGCCAGGAGCACTCAATGCTTAAAGTGTTTGTCGCTTTTAATTCTGGGGTCAGGGGGCAGGGGTCTGGCTCTGGTCTGTCACTAACTGTGTGACCTCACTGCCCTCAGCGGGCTTCGGTGCCTTCAGGTGGACGATGCATGGGCCGAAGGAGATTATTTTTAGAATCGGCCTCGGAGGGCAAGTAGGTCTTTGATTCTCGGTAAAGTGAAATTTTACATATTCCAGCGGTGGCCTTCGCCAGAACAACAAAACAGAGCCCTTTAGATATCAGACACGCGATCAGCGCATCTGGGATTATCGGTCCTGGGTCAGGGCTCAGTGCCGGCTGTTTTTCCAACAAAGGCTATCGCATCCCAGAGAAATTACATTCGGCGCTGGGATTGTTTGGAATCAACGCTCCTCGCTACCAAAACACCCTTCCCTCCAGCAAAGGCAGAGAATCCCCCAGACAACGACCGTTCTGGATATTCGCCAACGTTAGCTGCAGTTGGCTCGGTTCCAAGGGTCTGATGGGCAATGACCATATTTGCATTCCATTCAGAGTCACGCAAATGGCACACACGGGGGGTAAGGGAACCCTTTCCTTCCAGCGAGGGAATCACACAGAAGCAAAAAACCCCGCTCACAGCCCATTTTTTCACACGCACACTTTCACGAGAACCCTCCTGAGATGGCACTTTGCGTTCCTGCCAGACACACTCAGTGGCCCCGTACAGGGTGGGGAGGCCAGGGTGAGCTGCAGAAGCCCTCACGGCTCATGGGGAAAGGTGGGCTGTGCGCGTGGCTCCCCATTTTTGGAGGGGCCACTTCCACTGGCTTCCCGAGCAAGAAATGAAAGCCGGACTAGCCAGAGGGCACTGACAGCGGCCAGGCTCATCCCTGTGCTGGCTTTTCCATAAGTAACTTTAGACCCTGCATCTTGGAGGCCACCACGTGCCACCCTGTCCCCCTGGGCCGTGGTCCCGTGTCAGACCTCCCACCCTCCTCTGGCCACAATCATATTGGTACCCAATTCTAGAGACTTAGGAGTTATCAAGGCCTTGGAAGGCCTTTTGGAAACAAAGCTTCTACAGAGAATTTTATCCCAAGTTCTATAAATCCACTTTGGGGTTGGGATAAACCCCTCGTCTGGTTAGAGTCTGGGAGCTGTCACATCCACGCATGGCGAGTATGAGTGAAATCATCTCTGCTTCTTGGAGTCAATAGGGAGGCATGGGGATGGGAGAGGAACCCTGCACAGCATGGCCGGCCTAAACCTCGGGCCGCACGTACTGGGGCCACGCATCCTGGACACCAGCATCCTGGACAACCTATATTTTCCCCCGCACCACCGACATTTCAGACGCTAAGCTCTTTACGGGTAGGGAATGGAGCTTTCTGTAGCTGCCGGCCGACCCGCGCGCACTGGGAAGTATTTAAAATACGGTTTGTTGACAAGGGCGCATTTTCGTCACTCACCACGTGTGAGCTCGGGGCAGCTTTTCGGGACTCCCCCATTGCTCTATTGTAAACAGCTGAGGACCATTGGAACCTAGACAGAGAGAGAAAAACCAGAGCTGATGAGAGTGCTTGAGGCAGGAGCAATTTAAGGAAAAGGAAGGGGGTGGGCGGGTGCTGGGGGGAGCCCAGGCACCCTCGAGGGCTGCGCCGCGGCATTTACTGTTTAATGAGCGGGGAAGTGTGTTTGCACAGCCTCACAGCAGACTCTGGTTCACCTTCCGAAGGAAACCGAGCCAAGCTTCCCAGACGCGGCTGCACACGGAGGTGCAGACAGCGACAGCCTGCAGCTGAACCTTGGGAGTTGACATTGGAAACTACTTTTTAGGGGGGGACCAATGAAATGTGACCTTTAAGAAGCAGGGGCCTCTGAAAAAGAGATGTTTTAAATCGAGAATAAGGACCGGAGACTTCTGCCTCCTGGAGGTGAGAAGTCCTTTAAACGTTCAGTTTAGAATCACGTGGACGATTCTGCACAACCTAGTTCTTAAAGAATGGACCGAAAACAGAACAAAACAACAAACAAGAGCGACAGTATCTTGCTCACCATAGAGTTCGGCAAATCCATTCATAGGTACTCGGGACGTCCCTGTGACAAACTGCAGTAACCGGATACGCTTCTCGGCGTCCATCAGCAGCACAGCCTATAAACAGAGGCGGAAGGTCATCGTGTCGCCACGTGACACTTGGCGCACGCTGCTGTGACGCGGACAAGCAGACGTAGTGGAAGACCTAGACAGTTGACTCTGAAAATGGTCTTTTTTTTTGCTTTTTTTATGGCCGTCACAATACTGGCCCCTCTCTAATCTCAGAGAAAGAGATCACAGCGTCTCTTTCTTCTTCTGCCAACCGTCAAGATAAATGATGTAAAAAGCAAACTCTTTGAGGGCACCAAGCTCGAGTGTCTGTGCGTGGGGCTTGCCGGGTCCTCCGAGCCAATTATAAATACACAGGGTTGGAGAAGTGTCAACACCAGGTTAGGAGATGGGATTTCAGGCCGTAGACAGATCCTCCAAGGATAATGTGTTATAAAAAGTGAGAAAAACCAGAGGCAGGATAGGCCTCAGGATAATCTGTGTATCTTACATATCTGAATTAGTACAGGAATTGAGTTGGCTTTACTGGCAAGGGTACTTGAACTGCTATGAAAAAAATATCCAAAATCAAAACTGAGTGAGACTTGGACTAGAATTTAAGATTCTGCTTCTTTCCTTTTATCTCTGCTGACCCTTGAAATATTAAATTCACATTAACATTTAGAATGGACATCAATATAGTAACATTTAGAAATTTATAAAAGTGTTATGATTCCTTATTTCTATTAAAATAAATAATCAGCTTTTATTTCTATAATTGTCCTTTTAAAGTTAGTTTACTATCTCTGGCCTTGGACCCACTCGATTCCTACTTCACTTTTCTCCTGAGCCAAACCGAAGGCAAACACTGGCCCTAAGATAGTAAATAATATTTCAGGTGTAGCCATCTTTGACTAAAGAATATAAAAGATCAAAATGTGTGTTGGCATAAACAACAATAAAAAAAAATTGAGAATATGACTTTTTTAACCAAAACTGCCTGCCATCTTGGAAAAGTCAGCCCCAAAGCACGTTTTTGCCCTGAGAAACCTCCCAACGTATTTACACTTTGGACGACTAGTACCAACTCTTGAATCCCATGGCCCCCTTCTCAGAGTTGGTCAACTCAACGGTTCCTCAAATAGGAGCCGCTTTAACTGGCGGTCAAGGAGGGGCCATGTGCTTTGATGAGAATCAACCTTATTCCGGGGTGGTTGTCCACTGGAGTTACAGAGAAATACGGCAGGAAGGGCTGCTTCTAGTTCAAGTCTGCCTCTTCTCTGCCCCAGCAACCCAGGTCCTAAGTTCCAGTAACTGGACTCAAGCAAGACCACACGGAGGGCGGCACAGAAGCCCCCGACCCCTCGGCCTGAGCCACCGGCGCAGCAAGCAGGGCCCTGGGGGCCCAGGCCTTACCTTCCAGAACCACTGAATGACAGGGTGGTTCGGGCAGTAGCCGTTCTTGTAGATAGAATGCTGTCTCCAGTCATTCACGTCCACGTCGCCGAGGCCACACATCAGCAACTAGAAAAGAGAGGGACCAGATGTAAACGGGGCCTGGTGTGGACGCCAAAGAGGAGGCTTCATGTCAGCACCGGCGAGCGCTTGGTCGTGTGCAAAGCCCGTGAGCGGGCAACTCATAGAAACAACAAATGAAGGGAATGTGTGTCCCAAATTTTACCTGCCAACACAGGTCAAGGGGGATCCTCCAAGGGGCGCCCAAATGTAACGCTTATGCGGGCCACATTTCATATTGGAAATTAAGTCTTCAGATCAAACCGTCTTCCCTCCCCCTGCAAGCGGAGCACGGTGCTCCTAGATTTCCTTACGTTCCATTTACATCCGCTCATCACCCTGGCTGTTTCCTCCTCTGAGAGGCTATTTGTCTCAATATCTGAAAACAGTTTCCCACCCACAAAGAATCCGTGCCTTATGACAGCAAGAACTTAGCTTCCCCAGACCCACAGACCTGGGTGAAGCCAAACCGCCCATCCGCTCAGAGGCCCCGGGGACGCAGACCTGTACTAAGGCTGTAACGGGCTCTCTGACTCAGCCGTTAGCCTGAGGTCTGCTTTCCTTAAGAACCTAACCCTCCAGCAGGGAAGGTTTCCTGTGGACAAAGGAACACGGCCTTCCTGCAGAGGCACGACAGTGACAAGGAAGGAGAACGAAGCCATCAGCCCGAAAACCAGAGTGCTAGGCCTAACTGTGCCCAAACCCTGCTGGGTCAACCTGTGGGGTCATGAACGGCCCCTGCCTCGGTTTCCCCACCTGTCCAATGAAAGGCTCATACTACGTGATTTCTAGGATTTCGACTATCTTGAAGTTTCCACGTCAAGATGAAAGAACAGAAAGCCAGTCTACGCGAAGTGCTTCGCTGGATGGGGCTCGGGCGAATGGCTAACTGGGTCCCGCCAACAGCCTTCCTTGTTCTGTTTCTCTCGATGTGACAAAGGGTGACACAGTCCTTTTGCATCTTACATGGCCAGTTCTCATCTACGCCAACACGAAGACGTTGAAACAATCTAACGTGAAACTACCTCCTGCTACTGCCCGTTGCCTTCTGATGGTTTCCCTTACTCAACACAGACGGCTTCAGGTTCACTGAGGCGTCTGTCCTACAGGCCCCAGTAGACAGTTACACTCACCTCCCGGCCAAATCCACATTTGGATGCCAGGGTGCGTGTGCAATGGAGGTGCAGGGGCCTCAGACACCCGGGTCTTGGGAATAGGGTGCTGCCACCCCAATGAGCTGCTGCAAACTCGGCTCTTTTAGAAGCAGCAATTCCGTCACCTGGAGCAACGGGCCATGAACCCAATTAATCTAGCTACTGGGCCTCTACTTGTCTGGCATGTCCCCAAACTGTCCTCACCTGGGCAAGGAATCTGCGGGTGACTACTTGTGCTATTTCCTGACTCTCGGGATAGCAAACAAACGAGCCTCTTAAACGGTCTGTAGTAGAAGTCACCTAAGCTCACACCCCAGAGAGTCTGGATCAGAGAATATTAAAATATCACACGGAAAGTAATGAGAAAGTTTTTTTAAAAAAACCCACTTTATACAAAATGTTCGCAATACAAACCTCCAGCTCATTTTCATCAAAAATTTTAATCAAATCAATAGGAAGCAGTTCGGTGAATCCCTGAAAGAAAAAAAAAAGCAAAATCACCCTAAATACCTTTTTCCTTGAAAGAGACAAATTTTACAGGAAAAACAAACTTTTTTTCACCAGCCAAGAAAAATACATTCTTTACGAACGATTTACATATCAGGGACAGTAGCCAGTAGCTGTTCCTATAAAAACAGCTGAGTCACAACATAAAGAAATTTGGAAAAGAGAAGAAATCTAGAAGGTTCAGGTATTTGGGTATTTTTTGAGAGCCTATGAAAACATGGGTTACTGTAGGCAGGCGGATTCCAAAGCCATTTATGACACATTGCTGTGAGTCAGGGTGTCCTAAAATACACAAGCCATAGACAGACGAGCAAGAGAAGGAAGAAGGCGTCTAGAAGAAACAGAAAGGGAGGCAGCGCGCTGGGCACAGAGGAGACTGGGACCGGGGACCGGCTCCAGCTCCCGGCTCTGGTCCCCAGTGAGTGCAGGGATGGAGGACGAGACCCTCCACGCCCCGCGCCTGGCATGGGGTGGGCTTCTGGAAGTGTGGGTGCATCACCTGGAGTGGGGACCTGGGTTTCTTACTGAAGTATAAATCCTGCTGTTCTCAAGGGCCCCAACGCACATTTTATAAATGCTCCTACGCCCTGAACACTTCGGCTCAGGAGCAGGGCCCACGAGAACTCTGCCTCGGTTCTGCGGAGACTGAGAACATGCACTTGGGGCTCGTTCGCTTTAAGTGACTACTGCCCATCATCAAGATTTAAGATCACTTTCGATTAAAGTGAACCTCTGTGTTTTTTTTAACCCTTTTCCTGTTTAGAAAAAAAAAAGCAGCTCGCTGCCAGTGTTCATTTAGCATCACGCGTAGGAACGCTACGTTCTCTAGGATCTGACATTTTCAGCGATCGAGGAGGACTGTAGTTTGTAAATGGAAATAGCACTGCTAAAATCAGAATGCTATAAAGAGAATGAGGCCATTTGTTTCCAAAAACTATCGATACATGAGAGCAATGCAGCAACAACAATAATAGCAGCAGCAAGATATTTCGTGGCAAACTTTGGGGGGGAGGCTAGGGCTGTAATCCGCGAGTTATCTCGGGGTCAATGCGGTAGCCACAAGCAGTGCTGACGAGTATTCTCAGGGCAAATGGGGGAATGGGTTAAATCATGAACCACCTCCCTCCTCTCCTCTCCGCTAGGGGCCTCCCATGAGGGGCCTGGAGCATCACGGACATTAAATCCTTGGGTCTGCGAAGGGCCTGCTTCGCCTTTGATGGGGTGGAAGTTGGCACAGGTGGCTTGGTATGAGATGAACCCCCAGCTTGGGAAAATGTGTTCCCACGTGCGTGCAGAGGAGGGACGCGTCTGAGGAGCCATGAAGGAAGGGGTGACGAGACTGGAGGCTGTTTTACACTGCTCAGCCCCCGAGCCCTCTGGTTTCTGAGGACCTGTCACTGCGGCGAAAGGCAGAGGCGCGTCTCCCAGCCTTGGCTTGGGCACCACCCGAAAGGGCAGGCCTGCGGGTCTCGCCTCTGTGGGGACGCTTGCTCTCCCACATCAAGAACTTGTAAAAAGTTCTTTTTACAAACAGTTAAGGCAAATTTAAAATTAAAAGCACCAAAAAGCAAGAGGACACTAAACAAAAGAAAACAAAGGAAAGGGTGGCAGGGCAGTGGCCGAACGCTCCTGTCCTAGAAATGGTTCGACGGTGTGAGCAGGCGGTCCTGGTCTCCGTGCTGTGGGGTCCCCACACCGTGCCCGTCTCGCTGTGTGACTGTTCCCATCACACCTCCCCAAGGAGCGAAGCCATCCTCTCTCAGCCTGTGACCACAGGCGCAGGTAGACAACCCTGGTGGGCACAGCTCACCTCCAGGAAGGCGTTCATTTGCTTCTGGACCCTGTTCACGAACCTCCATTGGATGACGAGGCTGCAGGGGAAAACGGAACGGTACGTTAACAATCAGTCACCTTCGTCATCGCTGGCACTCACGTCTTGACGACTGTGATTGCTTCTCTGCTCAGACAGAATCTCTATATCGGCAAAGGCGAGGTGGGGCGGGGGGAGGACCCGAGGGCACACGCTGTTTATTCATTGATTCTTTCGAGTTAGTGGAACACACGTGAAAAATCTGAGATCTCACTGAGGATTTCAAAAGAATAATTTCCTTTTTCCCCTTAGCTCAAGCTTTAGGTTATCAGAGTTGGTCTGTAATGTGACTACATGGAGAAAAGGGAAAAGTCCTGGGGTATGAACACGTACATACCTGTGTGTGCACAATGTGTGTACACACAAACTCTCATACGTCCACACCCACATACGTACCAATATGTACACGTATGTTTAAAGGGACTACTCAGTACAGCATCTTTTGTCATATATTTCATTCTAGTATCCAATGTACTGATTTTAAACAAGTCAGCAAAATGACCGACGTGAGTCCTTCAACACCAGAATTTGGAGGATTCACGGTAAGACCTCTTTAGGCAACAGAAATCTGCGAAAACCCTTTTCCCTATGACAGCATCGGATGGAAAGCAGAATTTACTGCTAAGGTGAATCAACTTTGGATTCCACGGACAGTGTTTTGTCATGAAAGAGCACAAGGACCTTGTCATGAAGGGCTGTGACCTACAAGGTGCACCACGGCTATGGCCCTCGAGGACCAGCCCTGCTCACAGCCACTACTGGGCCACGTCTGGCTTTACTGCACTGAGCTGCAATCATCATCAGCCTTCCTCCTGCACCGGAGAAATACAGGGGTCAGGGGGCGGGGAGAGAGTCCAATCACCCTTTTATTCGGTGAAGCTAGCTGAAACACTGCCTAATCCCACACCCACTGAACTTGAAACCTAGAAGAAGTAACTGCAAGGAATGAGGCACAACACACACCGCAATGTCTGAATCCCCAGACTTTCAACCCTAGTCCCCCCGGGGTGGAGTGGATTTAAAATCTGTTCAAAGTCTGTACTTTCCATCTACGGACAGAGGTGTCTGCCAGGCTGCTGTCTGCCTGCTGAGTCTGTCCAAGTTCAAAACAAGTGTTTCAATTACTGTGAACAGGGATGGACGGTAGTCTCTTGCTCCTCGGTTTTTATTAAGCTTAGCGAGCTTTTCACTCGGGAGTTCGGCAGAAGCCTGCTACGTAACAGTCCATGCTTTGTCAGGGACTCTTCAGTAGAGACTCCAACACCCTCCATTGCTTCCTTATTAGGAAGGACAGTGGGTTTTCCTTCGCAGATCACACCCAGAGATCCCAAGACCCTTGGCCAATCCTTCGCATTACGCCCTCCTGCCTGATTATGCTGAGAAGAGAGAACACCCAGCACGTTGAAAAGGAGTTGGTCTGCTGAACACGAACAAACTGCTCAGGCCACGGGTCCCAAACACTGCTGCACTGACCTGGCCCCTGCACCCGAATCCTTGGAAAATCCCAGAACTAGGTGCTTGAAGCACACGTGAATGCCCAAGAAAAAAATGTGACGTGTCCAGCAGAGAAAAACCCTCTGCCCAGTATAAATAAAGGCCCTAGGAGTACGCAACAGGCGGACTTCCAAAGGACTCAACCTTTTGTTCCGCCAAGGGAGGCTGAGACTGGGTTAGAAAAATTACAAATATCAGAAGCCATGCATTACGTCGGCATGTGCTCCACTTTCCTGTCCATTTTCACGATCCCCCTACATTTTCATTACGGAAAAGAAGTCAGGAGAGGGATAAAAATGTTTTCTCTTTGGTGGTTTCCAATTTTACCCCACTGCGCTTTGACGCTGCGTTCCATGATCGCAACTTTCCGTTTTAGACTGGAGAGTCATGTTCCCCAAAAGAGCATCTGCCATGTGCCTCCAAGACGAGCTCCCTTTTCTCCTTCCACCGGGCTTACTACGGCAGCTCACTGAAGGCACGATACACGGCAAACCTTCCATCCCCTGACTCAACTTCCTAGCAGCCCGAGCCAGAACAGAGCTCATATTGTTGAAACTATGTCCATAAAATGCACAAACAGTTTTAAAAGGAAAGGGATAACAACCCAACACGCCAATTTAATAAAAGAAAACGTTGTAAATACGCGTATACGTACTCAATATATTCCCTTTTGTTTTCATTCGTAACCATTATTTCTGACCCATTGGGCTTCAGATCCACTTGATATGTCTGTAATTACAAAGATGAAACAACGATCACCATCATGAAGTTGCTCTGCACATTATTCCTGAGTAATCACGTCTTACTATAAAAGGGAGATAAGCAAAATTGATTCAGAAATATTTTCCAGCGACTCGGCTCTGTGTACGAGAGGATGTCTAACGAGGTTTTCCAGCTGCTAAGATGTTACACATGTAAAGATGCTATCATTAAAGGCGAACTTCTTTATGGTTCTTTGAATTTTAATTATGCACACATTTGGCAACGAGAGAGAGAGGAAGGACATTTTTCATCTGCTACTCATTTATCCAGAAATTATGTTAACAGAGAAGAGATGGTACGTCCAGCAGGACTACAGAGAGTCAAGTTCTAATGCGTTTTGTGTCTAAAAACGAGATTTTATAGTCATACTAAAAGACATGTGGAATTTGCTTCAAAGAGGCCAAACGCAGGAACTGTAACAAAAGAAAGACGTTTACGAAACGAGGCTGGTGAGATGATTTACCTGATTGTAAAGAGCAAAGCGGCTGAAATCACGGCATGGCTTTCTCCTGCACTTTGGGCCAGCCTTGGCCTCATATCAGTGCGAATGAGGCAATGACCAGCAGAAGGGGAGGCAGGGAGAGGCCAACCGTTCCGCAAATAAAATGTTTAGTCTCGTAAAAATTTTGAGAAAAGAACAAGGAAAAAATATGACTCAAGACTCCCCTATTCCAAGATAACCATATGAATTTTGGGGTGGGATTCCTTTAGTCTTTTTTTTCCCCGTACACATACCCGGCTATATCTGACCGTAAGCCAAGGCTGAGAGAAAGGGTTTTTCCAGAACAGGTTTCTGGGTTATGTCCATGATGAGGGATGAAAAGATTTCAAGTCTGTAATGAAATCTTTAGTTTTGGCAGAGGCCTATGCTCGGTGAGCCTCCTCACCACTGCCACACACAGCCGGGGACAGGCGGGGCCTTTCTGATCCGAATACTTTCATCTCCAAAGGTTTGCTCTGATCGGACACTTGATTATTGTCCCTATGCAAACTGAGAGGTTTTGTTTGTTTGTTTGTTTGTTTTTTCAATGAAAGCACACTGATCTAGACCATTTATGCGTCGACATCTTTCCCTTTTCTTCTTCGTTTGGGAAGGATCTGGTTTTCCACCCCAAGGCTGAACTCCAGTTCTCACGACGTCAATTCAGCTCTTTACTTTCCCAGTCTGACTCTTAATCGTCACCGTAGTTTCAGTTTTCTTCAAATCCTTCCTTCCTGTCCATGTTCCCCCTTCCCACGGCTGCCTTTCCACCTCACCCAGTTTCCCTCTGTGGTTCTCGGCTCCTCTCCTACCCAGGCCGTGGCTACTCTTGAGGGTGTTAAACATATGTGCTTAGGGAGTGGGTGGGAAAACCTCTTACAGTAACATGTTTTCAGTTCTTTGAAAGTTACTTGGAGGTTTGTGGACACGATTTATTTAGACGTTTGCAGTATTTTTTAAATAAGCCCATGAGGGTTTTTCTTTTTCTTTCCATTTCTTGCTCCTCAAAGATTGTCTTGCTATTCCCTTCAGGGATGGAATTCTTCTAGCAGATCCACATGAAGCAAGTTAATAAACCCAAGCCCGGGACTTGGGAGTTGCAATTTTCAGAGGGCTACATTAAATATTAAATGAGAGGCTCAACTACAGGCGAAATGGGGTGTGGAGGGGAAAAAACCTTGGAAAGCAGCACCCACTGACGACAAGAACAAAACCAGCCAGGGACTCTGAGTGTGAAAAGTGTTTCTTACCTATGTTGTCGGTGGGAGTCTAACTGGTTCAACCTTTTTGGATGGTAATTTGGCCACAGGTGTCAAAAGTGTCATGCGCATTTCCCAGTTTCATAGTTTCTTTTAGAATTTACACCAAGGGAAAAAAGTTGGTCAAGTGCATAAAAAATAGATATTCCGGATAATCACTGTATTGTTTATAGTGACATACTGAAATGGCCGAGAAGCCTACTACCCACCAATAGGGCGCGGTTAACAAATGTGGATGGTCAGTGCAAGGGAATTCGGTGTAGCTGTGAAAATGGTACACACTGCTATTTACTGTCACGAAACAGTATCTAGGATATAGTAAAACCATGCATTGCACTCCTGTTTCTCTTAATAAATAAATAAATAAATAAATAAACAAATGAACAAATAAACAAACAAACAAATAAGTAAATAAATAAATAATCTTATATGCATGTGTTTACAGAGGATAATTCTGGAAGATATATTTGAAATTTTAATCGTGGTTTTTCTCCAGGTGGTTGGAATGCTGGGTGATTCTTATTGTACTGGCTTTATTTTTACCACAAAGATTAATATTTCATAATCAGGTAAATAAATTTTTTTTGTGGGGGTGGGGTGTAGAAGGGACCACAGTATCCATCCTAAGTAAAGAGGTCGAACAGCCACGGGTCAGGGGGGCGTGGTCCAGTCACAGCTGCTGTTCGAATGCCACTTTTTAAAAATCTGGCTTCCCAGGGCTGGGTGCAGGCCGCTTCCTGTGGCCCAGGTGTGGAGAGAGGCTCCTCACAGAGGCCATCATTGAGCTGAGCCCACCGGGCAGGGGCCACGGCCTCCGTTCTCTCGCTGAGGAAGCGGAGAGAGCCAGGGTCAAGCCCAAGGTGGCCTGACTGCCAAGCCCTGACGACAGGAGCAGCCTGACTCTGTGAACATAGTAAATTTCTCTGGCTGGCTTCCATCTCTGCCCTTCCATCCTAACACAGCCTTGTTGTGTTTGTGGGTCTCTACCCCCCCCAACCCCCACTTCTCACTGATTTCAGACATCGCTGCCACAGGTGGGGAGCGACCAAATGCGCTCGGTGACCGTGCTGCGTGTGCCGCTGGGGCACAGGGCGCTGTCAGCCTGGCCGGGCGACTGAAACCGGCTTCGTCCAGTCCTGAGTGCAGGTCCATCAGGGGGCCTGTCCTGCCCCTCTGTTCCCACACCCGACACCAACTGTGCTCCAAGGCAGTGGCCGAGGCTCCGGCCGGTGGACGCCAACAGAGGGTACAAAGCAAAGGGGGACGGAGCCAGTGTTAGAAGCCAAGCGCGTGCTCCCTGGCAGCATCTCCTCCACCCGCTCCACTGGGGGCTCTGGCTACCCCCACCGCCTTCCCCACTACCCTTCTGCACCTACGCGGTGACACTGGCTTCCTGGGCGGTGACACCGGCCTCCCCGGACAGCAGTGGCCCTGGCTTCTGCGTGAACTCTCCCAGGACCTGACGCGAGGAACAGAACCGCGGTGCCTGGCGTGCAGTCAGTACTTGCAGGGAGAACAATCCTATTTCTTTCAGTCCGCTGGCCCGAATGTGAACCTAACTGTCTTTGTAAAAGCCGTAAAGACCAGAGCGACCTGAGGCGACGTGACTCTCACAGCTATGGTGCTGGCTGCACACACGACCCCCGACCTGTCCAACATGCCACCGGCCAGACGTCTGAGGACTGGCTGAGACGCTGCCTGGATCACACTGAGACACCGGCCTCAGGAGGAGTCGGGGCTGGCTCTCCTCCCACTCCTGGTGCCCCCCGAACGCCGTGGGGTGGTCTGTGCGACCCAGGCCTCCCTCGCCCCCCTGCGCCCCCCGGCAGACACCAAGCGAGCGACCGTGCTCAGGTTACTGAGCAGCCCAGCTTCGGCCCCGCGTTTCCCGTGGTGGCCACCCGTCTGCTTTCTCGACCTGGTCTCTGAGGAGCCGGGGCCTCTGCCCCTCGCAAAGCCACCTCCACTTAGGCCCTGGGACTGGTGCTTCCCAGCTTCTGCCAGGACCTCGCTGTGCCTCACCTCTCTCTCCTCCCACCTCCAGCTTCTGCCTTTCCCTGTTCCCTTTCCCCAGCCTAGTGTTTCTCAGCCTTTTGTCACTCGTGCCCCCTAAGGAGCTAATTTCCTAAGCTTCCCCCTTGCCAACCGGCCCCTTTCTTCCCATGCAATCTTAACGATCTTAACAAACAAGATCCGCAGGACACTGTGGCCTTGTGGAGGCCACAAACCTTTGTAGTGGCTGAGCCCTTCTGTCCTCCAAGGACCAAGTTTTGTCCCCTTTTAGGGACACTGCACCCCAGGTGAAGATGTCTACCTTGAGCCAACTCACGCCTGGCCCCGGAGACCTCTCCTGCAGGGCTGCCGCCCACTTCCGTCCCTGCCCTACAGCACAGCCGCTGAAAAGCCCACGCTTCTGGCGCCTCTTCGAAACCACCCAGCCAGATGGATGCTGCTTGGCTGAACTTGCAGTAAGAATTCCTACTTCACCCAGCTCTGCAAGGCAGCCCCTTCCGGGTGGGGGGACACGCGCACAGGGCGCGCGGCTCGTTCTTTCTGCGTGGCCCATGGAGAGCGTTCAGATGCCCTGACGTGTGTTCATTTGAAGCATTCGTCCGAAACATGCCCCAGAAACCAGCAGCTCGGGATTCTTCCCAACCGTTAAGGAAACCGGGGGCTGCACCATCGCATGAACTGACGGCTACCACCAGATTCCAGATTCAGGGTCTGAAATTTCTATTTATGGGGCGGGGGGGGGGGGGTAGACCCAGCTTGAAGCACTGAGGCCTCGTGCACAGCCATTTCACTTCTGTGGTGACTTCACTCCATTAAAGGAACGGCCGTACCTTTAGGCACGAGAGGTGTGGGCTTCGCCCCTGGGTTAGAATAAACTGCGGCGCACAGGGAACGGCGTTGCCGAGGGCCCTCAGAGGGGACAGCCTTGCACAGGCGTCTTGGTGACGCCCACGGGGTTGGTTCCACAACTCTATTCTGCAGCCAGCGCTCTGCCGGGGGGTGTGAGGTCACACTGGGGAGCAAAAGGCAGCCTCCGTGTTGCTGTCACGGAGACTGAGCCCGGCGGGAGAGGCAGATGCTAAACACACAGTCATACAAGCCCAGGCAAAGTCACCCGTGGCGGGTGCCACAGCGACACACGGGGGCTACTCTCAAGCATTACGGCCTGGGGTCGGGTCGGCTTCCTTGAGGAAGGGACACGCTAACTGGTGGCCGTTTTTAATCGCCCGACAAAACCGCGTTACAACCTGTGAAGAAGCAAAGACTCTGACAGTCAGGAGACCCCGGGCTTCCCCGCACCTACCTGCCCAAAGTTTTCCTCATCGATACAGAACATGAGGTCCAGCTCGGTGGGGTCATTCTCCAGGATCCATTTCAGGGAGTTGTAATATTCACTATCCTGCAGGGACGACACGGAAATTAAAACTAAGCTCTTCTCCTCCCCACGTACAAACTCGTTCGACTTTAAATAATTAAGTCCTTCTCCTGAGATTGCATTCACGCTGCTCGAGAATCGCATCAATCACTAATATACTCTCCCCCTTTCATTTAAACTATAAACCGAGAAAATGTTTTAGTAGCAACAGGGGTTCCTAGTCGAGTCCTGTCCTCTGTGAGGGGTACTGGAAGGAACCTGCTCTGGATGGGGGTCACCGGGTCATAATATTGAACACGCAGAGATGAACATGCTTCCTGTCCTTGAAGAATAAAAACATCAGAGGCCAATAGGAAGGACAGAGAACATTCTATCTCAATATCGGCGGTTTTAAGTCATGCCCCATCCTGTGCTCTCACTACTCTCTGCAAGTCAGTGTAAGCGAACGGGGAGGCCGCTCCGACACGGGATGGGGGGCCTGGGACTCCGGTGCGGGGACCTGACAGGCTCTCAGAAGGCAAAACAGAAGGCGTGCACCATCTGCCAACACGTGGCACAAAATTTAGACTTTAAACGTCCGCGCTCCCAGCCTCCTCATTATACAATGACAACGGCGTCAGTGAAAGGTGAAAGCTAAACCGATTTTTAGACGGCGACTGTGGACGTGCCCGGCCACCCTCCCACGGGGAAACCGCTGAGTGGGTTCAAGCGCACGGCCAGTGTCCTCCTCTGACGGGCAGAAGCAGGGATCAGCGCTGGTCCTTAGGGAGAATACGGCCCAACTACGCTAGAGACGCCGTCTGCATCCCAGCAAGGCCGGGGGGTACCGACACTCTGATGTGAGTGGCAGAGCTGCGAATGCTTTCATGGAAAAAGCTGCTTCAGGATGGCCCTGTGAGTGAGTGTGCTGGGGCTTGGGCAAACACCCCTACGCTCAGGGGTAGGTGATGGGGTGCAGGTAAATTGAAAGAAAAACAAAAATGTAGGTTATGGAAAGAGCATCCCTTTTGGTTTTTATAGAAAATCCTTTCTTTCAGCCCCAAGATGGTCAGTGTAGATAAGCTGAATGCAACATGGAAACCCAACTCGCTTTTTAGAAAAAACTTTGCACAGGATTCGGTTCCGAACTTGTCTTGTTCTTCTCCACATGTAGTGGTCACTCGCCCCTCCGCATCTACGACGACCCTATACGCTGTTCCCTGTATCTACTGTTTTGGTTTGTGGCCGAGCCGTTTTTTGAGGTCTGAAAACAGATGAATCTCTAAATATTCAGTATTAGCAGTTTTTGATGAAAAGCAAGGGCTACAGTGAGGTCCCCAGATGTCCCTTAGATGTGATTTGGTCGCAGCGGTTCTGGCTAAGCAGAGGTCACTGAGACTGGGTGTGTCCAACCCAAGGACCATGCTTCTAGTTAACGTGAATGAGGACTTGCTCTTTAGAAAAATTAGGGAGATCGATCGATTAATTTCTCGAACAACTAAAGGTCCCTGATTCTCTACCGTGAACGGTGACACCCATAAACACTGCTGTGACTGCAGCATGGTCACGGCGACTCTTCCGTAAGGCACGGGTGGCCCACGATGCCCGGGGGAGCGATCCGCAGCTACTCACCACGGATTCCATGTCGTTCAGAGTTATCTGCTTTCCCAGCATCATTTTGTAAAATGGTCTAATGAAGAAACCTAAAGCATGACGAACACCGGGTTAGTTTCCAGTCTTTGATACTGCTGAGCATCAGAAACACAATGAAAGATGGACCTGCCTTCCGTCCGAATGGACACCGGAGAGAACAATCAAAGACCTTCTGATAGAATCCTGTGACCAAGCAGACGAGGGCCTATTTTTGGGGGGGAGTGGGGGTGGGGTAGTAAAGATGGCAGGGTTTTGCGGTGCAGACAAGGCACACAAGCAGAGGGACAAGATGGGGACTCGCCAGCAGTTTGTGGGGACAGAAGCACAGGGTGCCCCGGCGTGGACAGGCCGGAGAGGTCACTGGGGAGTGAGCACCTTGCACATGGCGCTGGAGAGTTTGGGCTGCTGCCTGAGGGCGACAGGAGTCCCTGAAAGGCCAGGCAAAAACCAGCCTCTTCTCGTCCGTCTGCATTTCAGCACCACTGCTCGGGCAGCCATGGGGAGAAAAGACAGGACCAGGTGGAGCTGAGGGAGGCCACTTAGAGGCCGGGCACTCTTCCAGCGCAGGGCTGATAAAGGCCTGGCTGGGGCAGGGGCAGTGAGGATGACCCTGCCACCACACGGTGTCCCACAGGGACCCCCAGTCCACCCTGTGCAAAGGCAAGTCGGCATCACACGCGTCCTCACCAGGGACACTGGAACCTGGGCCTCCCCCATGCCGCCCCCCATCCAGTCAGTCACCAGTCCTCTGCAGTGTGACGCCACTCGAAGTGGCCCAAACACCTTCAGTGTCTCGGGAGGTGGAGGAGGGGGCTGCGCTGACATATGGAAAACCTGTGCCCTGCCCACAGGGTCACGCTCATTTTTAAGAAACTAAAGATACTTTGACCACAGTCTGTGGGCATCCTGGCTCTCAGGTTTGCGATTCCTGATGTACGCGGGTACCACCTTTCCAGCAGTCTCCTAGATGCCCCCATCTGTTCCTGCTTCTCTCCATCACTCCCTCCACGGAGCCTTGACTTGGCCAGTCCTTCCTTGCTCTTCTGAAGTGGTCCCAGCTTCTAAATGCTCAATTCCTGCCCCGCCCGCACGGTGTGCCCAACGGCAGCAAAGAGCTCTCCACCCTCCAGACAAACCCGCGTCTCCTCGGAGCCCTCCCCGTGTGCCCTTCTGCTCCCATCACTGTGGGTCTCCTGCTTTTTGTTTTTCCTCCACTAAAATGTAGTGAGGTCGGGACATATCTTACACTTTTCTCTGTTTCCCACAGCAAGCGTGAAAAGGCCTTATTTAGCTTCTGGAAAGGTAAATAAACTGACCTTCTGAGAAAAGGCTGAAGCGACTTTGAACAGCAGAAACAATCTATGGCATGACGCCAACGTTGCAAATTTAATCAAAATACATTCGCACGCCATACACATATAGAAAGGGTTCAGTTCCCTTCTAATCAGAAATAAGCGCTTATTTCACACCCCACTAAAAATAAAATATCGAAGGCAGAGGATCGAAACCAACTACAGTTACCAATGAAACTACATTAAAGGTCAACGTACAGAGAGTACACCAATTATTTCTTAAATAGCTAAGGTTCCATAGAGGCAAGTAACACCATTCCCCTGGAAATCTCTTTCTCTACAGATTCCGCGAAATTCTCATGACTTAAATAAGAATGAGGTTATTTTGTGCCATCCGTCTCAGCAGGGACCTCAGGGCCACGGTCTTCGCTGTGTTGTAACAAGTTTTAAAATTATTTATAGTCTCTTCTCATTGAAAATAACAATAATTTGGGGACAAATGAAACAAAGGCAGGATACTGGACGAATTCGATCATTTTAATTAACTTTTCAATTAGCTTTTCCATCTGTCACTAAATCTAGCCATCGCTAGAGAAAAGTTATTCTGGAAAACAGAAAATACACAATTACAGAATGTTCTGTGCTTCGCACCTAATGTTTTTTTTAGTAAAAAATTTTTAAACTGTGGATAGACACTATGTCTTCAATGCTCAAATTAAGATGACACCAGGGAGAAGCATCTCTATTCCGTAAAAATGATTGAACTACTCAGAACGGGTAAGGCTTTTGCTTAACATCTATGATGTAAAAGATGAGATACCTAATAGGGAACCACAGAGAGCCCTGAGCACTGTCCACTATTTTTATTACTTTGATTTTTTAATAACTTACCATCTAAAAGTTTCCCATGAAATACTGCCAGACCAGCAACTCTTCCAATAAAAGTGAAATAGGACAAATGATCTTCATTACAGAGGCCGGAGTTGGGATTGATCTGAAGTGTGTAGTTGTCCCTTTGGGAAGGAAGAGGGAGAAAATGCCCAATTATATTTTTAAGCAGGAAGCGCAGGAATCTGAGTTTGCCTTTGCTATGGTCATTAAGCTTTTACAGCACACTTGCACCTGCCCCTGATGCGAAAGGGAATGGGCTGACGTGACTTACCAATCAGTTAGCCCCTTTCTGTGACCAGCGACTGAGGTCTCACAGAGCTGGTGCACACGCCCTACGTAAGTTAAACCATAAGAAACTATCGATATTTGACTATTATGATCTACAAAAATGTTGATTTCATACGGTTCGGCCAGATATTTTGGGAAGGTGAGAAATCCCACATGGCAAAGGGACTGTGCCCAGACTGTGAGGCTGTGAGTATTTCAGGTCGTCTCTGTGAAGGGGAGGCTCTTTGCTCCTTTGGTGGGCTTTTGGTTTGGGGGTTAAGGTTTTTATTATGAGCTGAGCCTTTGGTTTGAGCACCACTCTGCCCTGAAAGGCCCCAAGGCCACAGGGAGCAGTATACACTTGCTCCAACAATGCAAACAGCAATGCAAAATGCAAAATACAATGCTCCCATGTACCTCATCTTCCTTCTTTGGTCCCAAAATCACAAGGATCAGTGGTTTTCAAATTAGGCTCCAGAGATGAATGCAGGTAAAAGGCAAGGATCTTGCCTTCCTGCCCACCACTTCAATGGTTTCTCTCAGTTTTATACAGCCGGCTTTCTTATGGGACTCGGTAACGACCACGACAGACAAGCTAGGCAATTCTTGACTAGAGCAATGGGGCAGGAGACAGGAGCCCCCAGGAGTTGGGCACCAGGAGGAAGGTTTGGGCGACCCAAGTTCCCTGAGAGCACAGTTGCCTTTCATCAAGGTCAACAACCATTCTACTGGGGACTCAGGCCCAGCCCGAGCCTTTGGAGAACCACGGCCTGCAGGAGAAATGGCTGGCCTTGTAAGCAGCCAACGTTTGAATCCTGAGAAAGCAGCTGAATATGTTCTAGTGTCCATGCCTGGCCACGATGAAATCCTTGTGCAATGGGGAAGTGGGGCGGGGGGCAGGAGGGTCTGCTTCTTCCCCTGCAGAACCAGGGCAGGGCCCTTTGGGTGCTGAAGAAGGGTCCTTGACGTTGTCATAATTTGCCTGTGACTAGTGTAACTTCGGAAACTATTTTTGTTCGTAAGACGATGACGACAATGACAACCTTCTGAATTCTGACACTGACAAATTAACGTGACAAATGAAAATCGCCTCTTGTTCCTCACCATAAGTACCCAGCACATTTTCCATTTCAATCACATGAACCCAGCAGACAAGAGAAAAAATCTTTTTCAGGTGTTCGCAGGGTATGTTACTTCCCCAGGGAGAGTCGGAACCGGCTCTAGATTTTAGAGGGTGATGGTGGTGATGTTACACATTTAAACGTTTTATGCTTATTTATGAGTTTTAACTATTCTCCATACATATAGCCATGATGGAGAGGAGGAATGTTTTTCACTTGCTATTCATGTATCAAGAAATTATGTTAACAGAAATGACTGGGCAGGTCCATCAAGATGACAGAGAGGTTCAAGTTCTGATGCATTTTGTTTCTGAAAATGAGATTTTATAGTCGTAAAAAGAGATGTGTGGCATTTCTTTCAGAGAGGCGAAACACAGGGACTTAAGAAAAGAAAGAAGCTTGAGATGTGATAAGATGGATTTACCTCATCGTAAAGACACTGAAATCAACAGTGTTAACTCGTTTCAAATGCCTGAGCTGCTTATCCTCTCACTGCGTTTCAATTCGTTAAGACTAAAGCTGTGTCTGTGGGGACGGGTTCTGAGTGCCCGCCAGTGACTTACGTCGCAGAGTACTCGAAGAGACCGTAGTAGGGGTTGAACATCTCTTTGGACAGCAGGAAGAACCATTCTCTGGCCACGCCCCCATAGTCAAGACCTTTCTCTGATTCAAATTCAATCCACAGCCTGGCTTTGAGGACATCTGGCCTTTTCACAGACATGATTCTCCGGTAGGACTCTTCGAAAATGTTATTTCTGTGAAGTTTCATTTCAAACCTATTTGGAATATCAGCCTACACAAAAGAAAAAGAAAAGAGATAAGCGTACAATCAATATACATGTCATGTCCCAAGAGAAGAAAAACAACATAGAACAGAAATAAGGGCAGAAATAAATAAGCAGTGACGAAGGGCTCCAGCTGAGGTTCTCTCCCTTATGGATTTTCCTTCACAGATGGAAAGCCTCACGATGCCAGGATGAGACACGCCCGGCATCCAGCAGCAGATGTCAGCCTGAGCCGGCGACATATGCTGCAGGACAATCTGCCGAGCAGGAGGCAGCCACTCTCTCTCCCCCTTTATAAAGGATTGTGAGATGCTCATCCGTCCCCTAGCAACTGAAATATGGTCAACTCTATACATCGTTTCTGTCAAAGAAAGAGACTTTTGTCCAGGTAATGAAAACCCTTAAACAATCCCCACCTGGGCAGGGTGGGGCATTCTGAACACCAACAGGGCTTCCAGGGAGAAGATGTGATACAGGGTGCCTACCTACAAGCTATTCTGTTGCCACGGGGTGTGGAACCCTGGTTATCATGCCAGGCTGTGGAAGCATCCCAAAGGCTACAGTTCACACATGTGAAAATAGGAAAGCACCTGACTGAAGCCGGGAACAGTTGCTTCCTGGAGATGTGAGGGCCAGGGGCAGCTCTGCTTTGAAAATGGACTCGTGGAGTCAGTTTCTAGGCAGATGATACTCAGGGGACGTGCCGGCATGAGACAGGGTGGCACCCACAAAGTCGACACTTATTTCTGGTGGAAATGCAGGTGACTCACAAAGAAACAGTGTGGGATTGTGTGTGTTCAAATCTGAGTCATTCCAGAAGCCGGCATCCAAGAGCTACTGAAATCAGGGCGTTGGAAGCGAGAACAGAGCCCTTGGGTGGGGGGTTCCCCAGGCAGAGACCACCTCTCGTGCACCTTTGCCTCCCCTGTGCCTCACCCACAGCAGACGCCCAGAAAATGAGGCCTCAGTGGAGGGGAAGGAGCAGGGAGAGATGGTGATGGAGCACAGGCAAACTGGGATGACCTGAGTAGGGGCAGGTATTCTCCTTTCCCCAAAGGGAAGAAACCAGGAAACAGTGACTGGTGCAAGCCTCTCCCCCTGATCCCCCCCAAAACCCCAAAAACAAAAAAACAAAACCAAAAAGCAAAACTAGTGAATGCACAAACAAAGGAGAATATGGGAAAAACCCTATAGCGAAGAGGTAACATCAAAAAGTAAAACAGAAGACATAATGCTGAAAACAGGAGAGATGAGTCAGTAGAAAATACTGTCATTTAAAACACAGTCTTAAAAAACCCTGTAGGGTTTCTCAGTTTTGTAGAAATCTTATAGGGTTTCCCATTGAGAATTTCAATGTGAAAATTAAACTTGGTCTTAAAATGCCAAAATTATAAATTATATTTGTTATGAATATAATTAAAAAATTTCTTTTGATCTTAACGGGCAAGACTTGAACATTTTTCTAACTGGGATCTAGGTTTTATTAAATACAATAACCATAATGAATTGCTTGCATAGGCTTCTCCAGATTTTTTGACTAGGTCCTGAATTATTTTATGTCGCATACAAATCATTTCTATCTTTTTATGTATTACATAAGAAATTACCCGTCGGGTGATTTGATATGCAATACGAGTTGGTCTTCACTTACCACTTCTCTTAAAAAGAAAATTCAGATTGAAGATCCAGGTGGATCAAAGTGTGATGAAAAAGGAAGGTAATATTTTTAGTATTCATATAAAAGTAACACACACGTTCTCACTCAAGTAACTCCGGTAACTTACAAAGGACTAAAACAGCATTTTTACAAGACATGTTACTCACAGGTTTCTTTAATTTCTTCCTAAAGTAGTCATATTTCTGCTTAAATTCTCTGGAGTAAGGAACAGCCTAGAAGATAAATTTATAAATGTAAACAATATGCTTGAAATGTTATAAATACTGAGCCAACATTCTGAGAATTTTATGAATCATAAACCTTAAAATTCTCACACTCCATCTTATTGAAATGTATATAATGTCTACATAGCATATGGGAAAGTTCTAGAAATGATTAAGGCTATTCGAAATTGAATGGGGCTTTCGTCCCTGAAAACAACTGTACTGACATTCAAGAAATCATTCAGGAATATGCTACCTAACCTAAATACACTTTCTACCTGACTTCTGCCTGAAAAGGAGTCAGGGTGGAATTTTTAAAGCTTTTTGCTGTAGCTGAGATAAAAGTTATTGGCTATGTGGTACTTTAACACACAACCCCAAATGACCCAAACTGTCATTCTGAAAAGACTAATAATCATGCTTTTAAAAATCTTTAGGAGGAAATACAATGAGCAGAAAGGCAAGTGAACGGATACTCTTGTCAAGGAGTAAACTCAGGCAGACGGCCTTCTGGAAACGTTTGCCATCTAGGAGTCAGAAGGCATGCCCTTTACTATTTAAGAGTCTCAGGTAAGGATTTTTAAAAAATCTGGAATGCCTTACCTAGGGAGTAGTGATAGAGCTAACTGCTATTACTCAAAAGTCCTGGAATCAGTTTAGGCAAAGAAGATTTCAATATTCTCTCCTTGCTGTGTCATGAAGTAGCTTAACAACATCTGAAGGCCAGAGCTCTGACTTCAGGCTTCCAATTTGCCTACGAAGCAGAAAGGGCTGGCTTCGTATATACACGGACGTAACTGTGAGAGCCTCATGCTCAGAACAGCAAACACATTGCTTTTTGGTGTATAGTGTAACTTTGAGTAAGAATAGTTCTGTTGATATCATTTTGGGTTAAGTTCATAAAATACGCTGATCCTTAGTGAAGTGTCTCCAGACTCCAAAGCTTACACCTTCACCACACTTATTCCTGACCAGAAAGAGGAGAAATGCAAACAAAGCTTCCCTCCTTCATACTGTTTTTTTTTTTTCATACTGTTTTAAGACATGGTCGCATCACTAAGCCGAAACAAAAACAAATAGCCACTCTTAACATTCTAAAGACAATTTATACTTAGATTTTGAAGCAATCTTTATTTGTTTTTTCATTAAACACTAGATTTGACCACACAGCATATCCATTCTGGACAGAGTTTAGTCTGAGGAAATGATGTATGAATTCTGATTCTAGAAGAGGTAAACATTTTGCCAATATCTGGACAACCACCAAAATAAGGAAAAGAACACGATGAACGTTCGGACATAATCTAATATGTTATGTTTTTTTTTTTTTTGCTCTACCAATAACACTCTATCCCACAACTAGAATTTTCTATCTAGTTTATTTATTCTTTGGTGGTTCATTTACTGATTCAGGTATGTCTTGAGCGCCTACTCTGTGCCAGGCGTTTTAGTTGGTAGGGAAATAATGGGACTTCCAAAGAGTTCTTTTCTTGTTCTCTCTCCTGGAGTTTACAAACTATTGTGAGCAATGAGCAATAAAAATAAATGAATATACAGTGGTTATCAGTTCCCGGGAGGCTATTTACATGAGCTGGGCAGGGCAGGCAGCTCTGAGAAAGGGCTATCCCAGAGTGACAGAGGGGAACAAATTAGGACAGGAACAGTGAGTACAAGTTCTTTAGAAGGCAAAACGTTCGGCTGATGTTCTTACCTGGGATGAACTGTGATAAAGGGGAATTAAACTAAAAAAAAATTACTTCCTATCATTATTGCACGTTAGCCTTAGGAGATCTGACTTCTAGAATCGATTCTATTGCCAGCTAGCGCTATGAAATACCCTCTCCAAGATACAGTTAAGCAGAAGGATATGACTAAACGAACTTTAAGGTACTTCCATTTCTAAAAAGCTATGATTCCCAGCAATTATTTTGTTTGTTTCCTCCCTGGAAATGCTGAAAAAGACTTAACCATTCCTCATTGTGAATGCAAGTTCAATAGGCTTAAATGACAAATTTCCCATGCAATGTATTTCAAAATGTTACCCCCCCAGCCTGAGATATCCATTCCCTCGTCTGACTTAAAACCTGGTAGTTGCTGACTAGATGTGGGTGGAAACCAGATGCTGAGATATTTCTGGTCTTTCTTCTTCTGTGGGATGATGCATGAATGTTGAAAAATCATTATCCTCGTCCAGTACTTATCTTTTCACTCTAGAGGTAGTTCTTATGATGGAATAAGAAGAGTCGGTTTTTATATTCTCCTCCTGAAAAGATTTCAACAACGTAACAGGACGAAGACATCCACCAATGCAGCCTCTGAACAGAATTGCGTGTACAGTGTATTTCTTGTATTGGCCAAGTTATTTATTTACTCTCGAAAATCTGACATCTTATTTTCTTACACACAATTCAACTTGTAAAACAAGCCCATTTTAAAAATTAACATGTCTGTTGATTAAAGCCCTTTCGCTCGGAATTAAAATATGCTTTCTTTTTTTGAACAAAATGAAAAGCTGACTTATTGTGTAAGTTGGTTCTAAATGTTTTCATGGCGTCACTGTCCTGTTGATTCTGGAGCTCTTTTGAGAGAAGGACTCATGCCTGACGCGGAGACACCGGTGAGGCCAGCACACACGGAGGGCTCTGGTCTTGATTCTGATATTTGCTGGAAGTTTTGGCAACACAATTAGCTTTCTGATCTTTCGACAGATTGGGAATAATAACATCTTTCCTACCTTCCTGAGGGGATTGCTGAGGGTCTCAAATCAGATGATTATAAAGTTCTTGGCAAAGTACAAAGCGTTACACAAGCGTGAGACAGTATTCACAAGAGCGGCAAGCATGGAGAGCACTTTACGAATGCTTTTAAATGAGTGACGTTTATTACACAGAGAGCACGATGACTTAGAGTGATGCTGTGATGGGCGGACACGGAAAGGGTCCCCTCTCCCCTAATACGTAGCTATTTTTTAAAACTTGGGAAAAGAGAAACTCTAGGTACCAGATAGGCAGAAAGACTCAAAAATAGAGAGATAAGTGGGCGCTGGACCTAGACATAGGTGTTTGGGCTTGAGTTTTAATCCTCGCATGGGGGCACAGAACGTGGCTGCCAGTCTGTATGACCTAGGGAGCCAGAACAGAGTCCCCTGCTTAAAACTTACATCTGAAAAGGGGACAAAAAAACTCTACCCACTGGCCCAGGAAAGTTGCAAGGAAGCTTACCTTCTGTCCAGGACCATAAATGGAAGAAAAAGAAAAAGAAACAGACCTGTAAGAAATTCATACTCCAAGCCTACACCAAAGTGGGTATGAGGTCTATAGTTACACTAATTGGAGGTGAATGAACCCAATCCAAGTAGTTAACAGCAAATACAGGTCAGAATTTATAAAAGCCCCATAGGAAAAAATAAATGAAGATGAACACACACACACAAATTACAAACTGAACTAGGCAATAAACTACCATTGAGGAGAGTCTACAGATATAACAAGTGGGAGGTATTACGTGCCTGAGACCAGAGAGAACAGAATAATCTGGAAAAGGCTATGAAAGAGGCTATTTTCAGAATGATTACAGAGTCGGAAGTATAAATTAAAAAAAATAATAAAATAAAAGGAAAGAACAGGACAGAAAACGAACTGCTAAAAAGACCAAGCAAATTTTAAGACCAAACAGAACTCTGAACAATTAAACATAGTCACTGAAATAATAGAATGAACTGATAAAGTGGAGATTATAAAAAGTGTAAGAATTAACTAGAAGAGCCGAGCCCATAATATAGCAGAGATAGGAAATATGAAAACTAAGAGGTAGATACGAGTTAACCAATTATGCAATTGAAGTTACTAACAGAAATAATAATAAAAAAATACAACATGTACAGAAATAGCTGCTGAGAATTTCCCAGAACGAAGCAAAGACACAATCCCCACACTGAAGAATCACAATGAGTCCAAAGCAGAATGAAAAGAAATCCACACTTGCGATACATGATACTGAAATTGTAGAACATCAAAGACACGGAGAAAACTTCAAAAGCACCAGAGAAGAGAGTTATCAACACACACAAGAAAAGATCATTAGATTGACAACAAGCTCTCATCACCAGTTAGAGAGACCAGAAGATAGGACAGGATGGATAGCTCCAAAGTATCAAAGAAACATGCCTGTTAACCAAGAATTCCACAGTGAGGGGCCAAACAAGTGCCCTCAGGCGAGATGAGTTCTTCACTCAGGCTCACACCGAAATTGGTGCCAGAGCCGAGGTTCTCAGCAGGGCGGGCATCAACATCTCTGGGAGGATTTATTAAAACACAGATTGCTGCACCCAATCCTAAAGTCGCTGGTTTTCAGTAGGTCTGGGAGGGGACTCAAAATGTGCATTTCTAACAAGTTTCTGGATGATACTGGAGCTGCTGATCTGTAGTGTAGACTACACTTTGAGAACTATGAATTAGAGGTTATACGTCATTAAGAAAAAACTTAATAGAAAAAAAAAAAGGAGATGCAAGAAATGGTGGCAGGCAAGGAAATCTGTTTATATATAAGTAAAATTTGGTAAGCGTATACTGTTTCAAAAAGATCCTAATGATAGTTTGGAAAGTTTAAAGATGGAGTAGTTTTAAAACTTCACTGAACAATGGGAGTAGGAAGAATGGAATTGAACTTGTCTGAAGTCCTATATCATCCAGGAGAAGAGTAGAGTGATTAATTTTGACATTAAGTCAAGTACGTGGGTTAAAGTTTTTCATGTGAGCCCTAAAAGAAAAAGAAAATACCACTTCCGAGCAAGTACAGAAAATGAAGGAAAATAAAGAGTGCTCTAGCAATCTAATAGAAGGCTAAGGAAAAAAAATCACACAGCAAGATGAGAGACAGAGAAGACAATCCTAGGCAAATAATAACGAAGAGAAAATGAACGTAGAGATTGTGGGAGTTTGACATACTGTCTTGGTGAGATACAACAGCCAGGAAAAAGTAGAAATGGAAATGGACTAATTTGAACATCACAGACTTGATCTAGTGAACATGTAAAGAAAGAACTCTTCTACACCCCCAAAAGACAACACATTCTTTTCAAACACAAAAAGAACATTTACAAAAAATGGGCAAGCCTCCCAAAGAAGTTTCCAATGTCTGATAATCAACATTCCATAGACAATATTCTCTGACCACGATGTAATAAAATTAGAAATCGATTAAGAAGTGGATAGGCAAAAATTCTCTCAGTCTTAGAAACTAAAACACGCCTTCTAAAAAACTTATAAGGAGAGAAATCATTATGGAAATTATCAAATATTTAGAATTGAATGACAAGGCCAGATGTCTACACTATTGATATTTTCCTAAATACACATACTCTTACTGAAAGACACATCACTAGTAACAATAAAGGAGTAAAGAAAGCTCTCGGAAAGCAAAGAAAGAGAGATCCTTCTTGGGGGCAAAATCTATCTGGATTTAGGATGCTACCTAATTTTCAATCGTAATCAGTAAGACTAAGTGCTTGAGTGAAAGGAGATGATCAGTCATACAAATATTTGAAAAAGCTTCAGAATTATCAAGTCAAAGGTCCTCTGCCAGTGGAAAACAGCATCTTTTCTTGAATGCACCCGTTTCTTATGATGGAGAAGAGAAAATGCTATTCTAACAACTTTTTGTGACTGTGACTATATCTAAAGAAGGCCTCAGTAGGAAGGCAAGTATTTATTAAGCGACACAGAGAAAACGTAGTTGACTGTTCTCACCCAGGTCTGACTGGGCTCTCTAAACTGTAGCAAAGTGGCTGAGCAAATCCAAGGAACAGATCCAAGATAACTCAAGGGATGCCAGGTGCCAAGGCGCATTACATCACTTAGGTTTTCAAATGGACCTGTCTTTATAATATAAAACAGAACTTGAACCGAATCAGATGAAAGCCATGAAGTTAGTATTTGAAATATACCTACTGGCCTCTTACGTCAGCCCTGAACATAACACACGTTAGTTCCTTTTGCTCCTCCAGGTTGGAATAGAATCCCAAATTCACAATCCTCTGTGGCCCCAGTCCATTTCCCGTGATTCCAAATGATCTCCACGCACTCATTTAACCAATGACGGAAAACGCTGGTGTTCTCCCTGCCCATGAGGATGGCCCCGTCCTACAAAGTCCTCCCGGGTGTTTGGTACCAGGTGTCTGTCACTGCTGAACGGCCCGCAGGGGGTCCCCCTCCTCCTTATGAACACGTGCACAGCAGTATTTTAGGAGGGCACCGGACCTAAGGCAGAGCTGGCTCTTTACCTACCTGGCATATACGAAGGGACTAGGGGAAAGTGAGAGGGTCAGCAGAGAGAAAGATGCTTAACTCTGCCAGCTCCAGAGGTTAGTGACAACCACCCCCCAACCTTTACAGATACTTTTCTGCGGGAAGAGATTCAGAATATAACTTAGATTTGTCAGCATGCATTAACTGCCCTTGGCTTGAAGAAATGATAAAACTCTACAAACACAAGGCTGGCTCTGTCTCACATAAAAAGGGAGAGAGGACATTTGGATTGTTAACTCTTGAAAGGAGGAAAGGAAAGGTACAGGTGCAGGTTTGCTACCATTAGCAAACCATTTTCTCTTCCTTCGTAATGAAAGCCCTGTGAAAAGGCAAATACAGCTATATTGCACCCGAAGTTCGGGAAGGAGGAGATGGGGGTACTGTTAAAATACCCGATGACACCAGGCTCTCAGTGACCCCCGAGGTGGGCAGAAATACACAAGAAATGCGTGTTTAAGATGCAACCAAAATATTATACTGAAGAGTCCAAACTTGAAAATACTGACCGGACCAGTAATAGCTGGGTTCTGCAGTCTCGGGTCTTCCCACTGAGTAATTTTGCTATCTGAAAATTAAAATAAAAAAAATTAGCATATTAGGTCAAATCGATTTGATGTCAAACATGTTTTAGAAGTAATTATTTCTAGATTTTTCAAAAGCTCTCCAGTCCCTGAGCCTGGCCCTCAAAGAAAATAACTTAGTACTTCAGGGTTAGAAGAGAATGGTACTCTGTATGGCAAACCTCCTACAAACTGTTTAGTTAAAGTCACTCAGTCAAAAATGCATGACGAAAGTAAAACCATCTATTTACACTGTTTTTGGCAAGCAATTTGCTTTAGTTTCAATTAGAAACCCCTGTTCTTTCAAGGATTTATAACTCGATCTTGATTTTCGTTTAATTAAAAAAAGGCACAGAAAGACTTAGTCCCCCCAAAGTTAACAAACACATGATTATTTCTCATTTCAAATACTTTTTCTTTGCTTACGGTATTGAAAACCTGCTTTCGCTTACGAATCCTACATCAAACGAACGGATCATCTATTACACGTGTCACTCAGATGCATCCAACAAACAATCAAAGCAGCGAAGGCGGCCCCCAAAATGAGAATTAGATTCAGCAGAGGAAGGTTCCAGAAAAAGATTTCCCTTTGGCCAAGTTGGCGAGAAGTGGTTTTCTTTCTTCCAAGTGAGTCAATGTCAACAAGACTGATCAATGCCACGTGTCACCACTACTTCAGTGATGTAGGTTTTAACACACAATGGCTACCCCGGATCGCTCGAGATTTGTGACTGTGCACAATTAAAAAGATGTCATCAATTAGTGAGTGAGTGAGTGAGTGTGTGTGTGTGTGTGGTAGAGACAAGAATGGACTCACAGGAAGCTATGAGAAGGGCAGACTGGAGGGGAATGGGTTCTCTGTGGACTTTTAGGTAACGTAAGTGGGTTAAAAAGAACAGGAAATTATTTGTTTGAGAAACATTGATTCTAATTATTTCCTGTATACCCTGTAAGTGGACCGGTAAGAATAAATTAATAAATTTAGTTTTAAGGACCATGACCAGCAATTTTTCAGTCTGGTATTATATAATTCCTTTAATGAAAGCAGAAGTAAAGTCTTAAAATAAAGCTACCAAAGATCACGATGATCTAAATTTTACATGAAATGTTTCAGCTGTTCTAGGGAACCTTGATGGTAGCAAAAGGCATTTTGGGGTCCCTTACCTTGAAAACAGAGATCTTTGGAAAGTAAAAGTTGCTCTTGTGATGGAGAGCAACAGCAAAGAAAAGAAAACCAAGTTATGGAAAAAGAACGCAGTTGAATAAATAACTGAGCTGGACTATCACGACTGGGTATTATCACTCAAGCAGAAAATAAATTAATGGCGACTCCCAAATCTTCAGTCTGGATCTGAACTTCAAGATCCATCCTTGACATCTGCGCCTCAACTTCCCAGAGGTACCTCAAAACCCAGCCCCATCGAAACCAAACCCAAAGCCCTGCAACACCAGAACTGTTCATATGACCCCGTGTCCCTGATGCACAGTATCACACGTTCGTTCACTGTTCCGATCTGGAACCTGGACACATCCTTCATCCTCCCCTGCCGTTCACCTCCAGAGGCCACCAAACTGTCCCCACCTCTCTCCAAGAAGGCCGGGGCACTCGCCGTTTCCCTGGACTATTCTCTAGGTTTCTCTGGCCTTAGTCTCATTCCTGTCACAACACCCGTTACAGCTCTGCCGAAAGGACCTTTCTAAAGAACAGGTATGACCATTGTTCCTTCCCTCTGGGGTGTCTCTCAGGGACGCTCTCTTGCCTGCAGAAGGGACCAGATTTCCAAAACCTGGCAGACCCCCTCTGACTTGGTCTATGTGCCACACCTGCCTCCTCCGCACACAGGGCCATGTGCAACCCTGTCACATTTCTCTGAATGTGGTACCATCGGCACAACTTCACACACCTGCACATGCCTTCTCCCTCCTGGAATTGCTCTTCCCTGGGTGTGCCTGGCTAATCTAACTCATAATTTGGGACCCCCCTGAAATGTAATTCATTCCATAAGGCCCCCTTGCAGGCTCCTCTGACCCCTGGCACCCAGCCGCTCAGCTACTGTCTTTCTACGTTAATAAGAGGTCCATTCCTCTAATATAACACTTAAAATACCTCCTGGTACACCCTGGTACACAGGGACTGTGTGTATTCCTCTCCGCAGTCTCCTCTCCATCATTTAACACCCTTCCCAGCATGCAATGGGGGACTAATGTTATTTTTTTAAGTGACCGAATGAAGGTGATGGTGACCACAACGTTCCTTTAAAACCATCTAGGCTTTCGGAACTATACAAGCTTCTGTGTGGTTACGATAAAGATCCATTTTGCAGCAAAGCACTGTTAGTACCTGAAAGTATGGTGGCCAGTTACCTATGTTTTCCTAGAACTTTTGAACCTAAACTTGCTTTTCATCTTTGAGACATTATATTTCAAATAAAGGGGACAAGAATGAAGTAGAAGAATAAAAAACTCAGCCAATTTAGCTACTATGAACTATAGTTTGATAAGAATGTCAGCAGAAAAGACTGAAATAGGATTTTTCGGCATCACGGGAGTTTTATTTTCTCTTCTAGCTTTGGATACAGATACCAGCAGCCACGTGCTCCGCTGCTGGGCATATCTGGTCTTTAAGAAGAGTGACGTGATTCCTAAGAGAGGTAGAGATTCACAAGACCTTCCCTTAACCTTTAACATCAGGCTTGAGACGTTGGAGCCGTTTGATAAATGTCAACCAAATGAATCAAGGTGTCTCAAGAGGAGATTAGTATCGAACCTTCACCTTTTCTGAAATCAAATCTTTAAGCTGAGTGAATATTATTCATCTTGAAAATGTCTAACTTCTAAAGAATTTATAAAGCTGAAAATAAATAGCCTATTTAAAAGACGAGTGCAATGCTGTTTTTGTCATTTAGTGTGCAGTCACCTGTCCCGGAGCTGTTGAAAGACAGGGTGATTCTGCAAAACTTACAAGATGATGGCTTTCCAGCATTTGTAAGGACGACCTAATTTCTGTCTGGTAGGTAGCAGGACAGCAAAATGAGATGCTGAAATTTGCTCAGAATCATTCGTGGGAAAACTGTTTAGAAAGAGAAGTTCTTTTGGAAGGTAAGGACATTCTTAAATGTCACCTACCAGGTAACCTAACCCATTTTGGAGTATACCTATCAGCCTGATAAAGCCTCTCAGGTAAGTACTCCGCACTTTTTTAGAGACTGGAATTCGGAGAAAAGACATAGGAATTGAACTCTGTCTTTAAAAAAGGCCCTGCCATGTGCTCTTTGCTAAGAGGAATTGGGAATATCCGAGAGGAGTGTAGGGAGGGAGGCAGGGCCTGATTGGGAAGAAGAAACTGCCTGGGAATTTATTTAGCAGGCAACCAACTACCCTCTCCCGCCTCCCTGCACACAGGAGAAGGCAGGCCTGGGGGCTGGAGGGACCAATGCTGCTTCTCAGGGCAGCGTCTTTCCCCTTTCTGACCAGACACAAACTTCCTAACACTCACGCTGACCGTCCACGAACCAACTTCGAGTCACCAAAGCATCTACAGCACATATACTAGGCCATGAGAAAAGGCAGTCCCTGGTTTTTATTATTTCTGATGTTCACGAGGTTGGCCCTTTTCAGCAGCGTTTCTCTTGCTCCTAGGTCCTTGCAGGACAGTAAGAACATTCACGAAGCTTTTTACGGGTGGACCTGAGGATGAGATCACCCGTCGGGACAAGGCCACAGTGTCGTGTGTAGCACACCAAGGTTGTGTTAGCGGTGAAGCCTTTCATGAAAGGATCGTTATTATTTGTTCCTATCTTTGAAAACTGAAATCGTACTGCACAAAAAAACTGAAAAATTAACTTTTTTGTTTTTAATGGGAAAATGGGGGTACGAGCCTCTCCTCTTTTAGCAAGTTATGCTAAGAAAATTATAAGTAGCATACTAAGGAAAACGCATATATTTTCAAGCACTAATAACAGCAATTTGATGCTCATGTTAAATTCTCAGAAGTAGGCAAATTAGTATCATTCCTGTCAAACACAAAAGCTAGGCCTGTGTACCTTGACCTATTTGATTTATACCAAAAAGGTAGCCCACGCCCCTAAACACATCTCGGACGTCTACTTTTGGTTTCATTCTGAATTGTTGGGCTTCTTGTTTAATTCAGTTTATAATAACCCCTCAATCCTCCATGCCCAAAAGCAGCAGAGGTCTCTCTCTGATGCACTCGGTGACTTAATCCAACCTAGAGGAAGCACTGAACCTAAGAGGCAGTGACAAACCCTGGCCATGTAGGATTCCTCAAGACCCACCTTCCCAGAAACTGGCCCATCGATGAGCTTAACTAAACAAGGGGATGAGTTACGAAAACGTGAGGCTGGGGAGGCCTGGAGCAGACTTACCGTGTATAGACCAAATGACAACAAAGATCAAACTACTACCAAAATGCATGTCACCTGAACTTACACCTATTTAAAGACTTCATTTTAATATACACTTTCGGAATTTTTAATAGATATACAAATATGAAGAACATATCACTTCGAAAAAGAAAAAGAAAACACGAGCTAAAAGCAAACTTTTATTAGTTTAACTTTTAGTTGAAATGAGAAACCACGCGTTCTTAGGTGCTGGAGCAAATGTCTACAGCAAATATGCTACAATTTCAAGGAAAGAACCGCATATATATTAGTGTGCTGGGTGCAAGGAAACATGCTACGAATAGAAAATAAGTCAGAACGGGCATCTTGCCCTAAGGCCTGCAAAGGCAGTGTTTCAACAACTCAAATGCTGCTTCAAGCACTGCACACACACAGAGTTTTGACTCAGTCATCACTTCTAATCTTATTTTCTATTACCAGAGTGTATTTATTAAAAGCGCAAAAGGGGTCATAAACCAAAAAATGTATATTTGTTTTAATTAAAAAGTTAATAGGTCACAATTGGGTGAAAGCTTGATGGGCTATTTTCAAGCAAACTTGGGGTGAATGCACAGTACCGTACGAGGGCACTGATTCTCTGGTATCATTCTCTCCACACAACACCTGGCTGCCTAGACAGAGAGTAAAACGACAAAGCTTTCACTCTAATATTTGAGTTACCTTCCCCCTCCCTTTACCTGCAATCCCTGTGTGTCCATAACATCGCCTACTTACTATGGTCAATGTAAAATGTTCGGCCATCCAGGTGAATTCTTTCTTCCCAACCAGGCTAGTATGGGGGAGAGAGAGAGAGAGAGAGGGAGAGGGAGAGGGAGAGGGAGAGGGAGAGGGAGGGAGGGAGGGAGAGAGAGAGAGAGAGAGAGAGAGAGAGAGAGAGAAAACACATTAGCTGGCCATGTCAAAAATCAAAGGCAAAATTGAGAAACTCTGGGGGGCCCTTTCTTACTCTTCATGAAGAATAAACCGCAAACATTTCAGGTTAACCCTTGACAACACCTGGGAGCAGGTAACACGTTCACAGTCTCAGATGTATTCACTGTGCGAGGACTGGGAAACGGGTTGCCATTTCAAAAGCTCCCTTCTGTTGAATTTGGGGTGGAACGGCTCATTTGATAAAATAAATATTTACTGAGGACCAAAGGGACGAGGCAGGTTAATATGAAAATGCTACAGACAGACGCTTTATTCAGGGCATTGATGGTGGAAGATTCTGGAATCTGTAATTCGCTGTTCAACCTCAGGAACCAAACGGACTCAGATGATTTTTTCAAGAGGGGGCTGGTCTGCTCTCAGTATCTGAACTGCACCCAGGGACCCAAAAGGTCCAGACCACAGGCAGTCAGTCTTTCCTTTTCTAAACTCCCTCTCCAGACATTTTCTCTGGGCTCTTTCTATCAAAATCAGGAACCAAGCAGATTTGGAGAGCGAGGGACGTTTGTATAACCTGAGGAATGAAGAGTGAACCCTAACCTTCCTGGGCTTCAAGTTTGGCCATATTATATCACATGCCAGGCGACAAAAAAGGCTCTTACACTTGGAAAACCACCACCCAAGTGCCCTTCCAGTTTAAAATAGTCTGAGAGCCTCCCTCACTTTGTGCCCCTGTTGGGGGTGGGTTGAGGAGGATGCATGGTGGAAATGTCATTCAAAATCCAACGTGGAGTAAATAGCTTAATCCCACTCTGCCCCCAAAAGAGAACAAACTGATAAAAATTTAGATTTATAAAGTCATCAACCAGGGAGAAAAGCTGAAAGCATCTGCAGGCTAAAGGACTTTTAAAAACCTTCTGAGATTACCCATGCCTTTTTCTCCCATTGTTTTAAATATTTTTGTCCCTGTGACGAAATCAGCATTCATTATGGCTGGAACTCAGGGGTTGCTAAGTTACAAAATAAACGTGTGCTGCTTAAACTGTCACCTGGAAAGAATGCCTCTTACATCCCAGCTACCAGATCTACCTTCTACTAGCAGCTAGCAATTCAGAAACTTCTTTTCCCGCATACGGGGTGTTGTGCAAACTGTGTGGGCTATTAGGATTCAGCCACAGAACCCAAATCTATTAAGAAATTACAGAATAATGTGGCCCCAAAAGCCTGGAGAAAGAGGTCACAGGGCCTCTCCAGGAGCAGTGAGCAAATGAATGAATAACCATTTTCAGACTTGTCCACGAGTCTCCAGGGTACTCACAGGAAGAGGGCCAAGGTCATTGGGGTTTAAAGGTGCCTTTGACCGCATGTGCACTGGAAATTTCAGACGTGGATCTTCCTGCAAGAAAAATGTAAAGGCAGAGGTGTTAAGAGTGACCGTCGGTGTGTGGTTACGGGCTCCTCCCCTCTGGAGCTGTGGCCTCTGCATGGAGCCGCACTCCTGCCTGCACAGGGGAGGGGAAGGAAGGGGAGAAAGCAGAGGGGAGGGTCTCATCTTTGTGCAGGAAGGCTGGTCGAATCTCCCTCTCTAACAACATTCCACTCTCCCCGCTCCTTGTCCTTAGTAAAAGAAGAAGAGTAAGAATATTTAAATAAAAGGTTAACTGCTCTCCCCAAGACCCTGAGCAGGTGAAGAGGAAGAGAGTCCCAGCAGTGACGTTACTATGGAAACCAGAACGAAGGGTGCCAGCGAAGAGGAGGCCTCTCAGCCGGCCTAACAGTCTCTCCATCAGCATTTGCTTTTTCTGCTTCTCCCTTCTACTTGCCCTTGAACTAAAGCAGAGAGTCTGAATCTGGTCTGACCGTCAAGTCAGGTGCCACCTACCCTAGAGTTAGTCGACCTCATCACATAAAGTCAGATGCCTGCTATCCAGCTTTCCTGAGACTCTCACGTTCTACAGATGAGATGCTCATTTATGTCTTAATATTTAAAGGTTTGCAAAAGATTTTTCCTTAGATTCCACAGAGAACCAACAAAAGAGAAACGTGGACTCTGACATCTTCGGTCATGCTTTATAGTTAAGGAAGAACAGTCAGAAATATGACTCTGCACCTGCCTTGTTGATGGTTGGGCACAGGGTTGCTGCTTCTTCAGATAAGAAAAGTGAGTTTCAGAGAGAATGAGAACTCGCCCACGGGTTCTGACCTCAAGTCTGGGAGCTGCTTCTCCCTTGTACAGACCCAACAAAGGCAAGGGAACTGAGAGAAGCCACATTTCAAACGCAAAAGATTTAAAAACAAAGGATAAAACTCAGAAGAATAACTGATCGCATAAGCTTAAGATTTTTTAAAAAATCTTTAAAAATAACTTTCATTTCATTCTGTTAAAGCCTTTATTACTGTCAAATGACTAAAAGGTTTTCTGCCTCGGCATTTTCCCAAGTCAACGAGAAAATGAAATAATTGGCATAAACCTTGGAAAGTAATAAAACTCACTTTGTGACTGCTAATGGCTATGGAGTTGCCTTTGGGGTTGATTATGGGGATGGTTTCACATCTTTGTTCCACACACTAAAAAACACTCAATCGTATATTTTAAATGGGTGAATTGTATGTTATGTGAATTATATCCCAATAAAGCTGTTAATTTTTTTTGCCCAAGTCAACAGTTTAACCAATAGTATCACTAGATTATAACAAAGTGATAGATTTTTGGAATTGCTAAGAATAAGGGGGAAAAAAATCACACAAAAATAAAATTAACCTTTGCTCTCTGTTAGCTATAGAAACTTTTAATTGAAAAAAATAAACCATGAGAGCAGTTTATGACGGATATTGACCCTGGACCTCACTAATAGGCTTTTTAAAAGGATAAGGAAAAGGATAAAGTAGGCCCATTATTCTGCAGCATTCTGGAACACATGCAGTGTAAACAGATATACTAAGTAGATTTAGGATTTAGAAAGCCAAGCAGCTGATAATCTGGGAAACATTTGGGACGAGTTAACCATGACAGAGGAAAAACTCAGAGCTCCAGACCCCACAAAAGCTACCCACTTAATGCAACTCTGAGCTGGACCAGGTGATACCACAACCACAGGGGACCCCTGGGAACCCACGCAGCCCCTGCCCATGCTAAGTTGAGAGAAAGCCTGAGACCACTATCACGTGAAAGAAGGCAGGGGCTTCTGGATGCTAGATGCAAGGCCAGCCACGGAACCACGCACAGGCTACTGTGAAAAACAACCAGCTCTTTTGGTAAAAAGCTCATGATTTAAAGAGGAAAAAGGAGTGAAATTAAAGTGGCAACAGGTAGGGGATGGGGAAGGCAAGGGGAGCATCAAGTATAAAATAAACTTGACTTCCCAGATCTGCCATAATGGCCTTGTGTGGAAACTCAGAAGTCACAGAACATTAGGGCTAGAGGCCCTTATGGGTCATATTATTTTATCATATCAGCAAAAAACCCCCACAAAAATAATGGCAGCAGCTGCCATTCCTCAAGCTCCGAGAGCACACACTGAACTCCCTGAACAACCAAGGAGGCAGCACCCCCCAGCTGATGGTACAGGCAGACGGCAGCCTGGGCCCCAAATGAGTTGTGACAACTTTAGTGATGACAATAAGTTGGAACACGAACGAGGTCTCAAATGATATGAATGTAAATGAATAAACTATGAAAAGCACACTTGGTTGTGCTCTTACTATTTCACAATTATTTCGATATTTCACAAATGCTTCCCTCACTTCAGTTGAAAGGGCTTTTAAACAGACTGCAAAGATTGATATCTCTCTAAAAAACAAAGAGAACATCTAGGAGAATGAATAAAATATACACATGTAAACACATAATATGTACACACACACACACATAAATACGGGAATGCTCGCTGGTTCAAAAACAAGTGTGGTTTTCCATCGTGGAAGAGATCAACCAGCATGCCTAGGCTACAGTAAGTTTTATTAGTTTAGACCAGGTAGAAAACAAACCTGACACTTAAGGTATAATCTTTCTCGCTACAAAAACAATTTGACTGTGGGTGATGAACACACAATGCAACATCCATATACGTATTATTAAATTGCACACTTGGAACCTATAAAATTGTATTAACCCCTGTGACCCCAATATATTTAATAAAAAAAAAAAAAAAGCCAATGCTTTGTCCTGTAAAAAACACATATGCACTCTTAGACCCATGCTTCCAGCTGCTTCCTTAGCAGAAAGCCTGGGCAAACCGAAGGCCTCTTGTAGTCTCTGCTGGGTCCCTCGCTGGCCTGTAACATGCATCCCTGGCCTGACCCCGGTGGGGACAAGTGAGCCAATTCTTAGCAAGTCTGGCCACAGGGAATCCTCAGATGGACAGGGCTTGTCACTATATCACAGGCTTAGTGTCCCTTCCAGGTGTCCCTGAGGGACTGAGCACGTCAGGGACAGGCCTTTGCTGTCGGGCTCAGAGGGACCGCAGGCACGCAACTTTCCTATAAGGCGGCTTTACAAAGAGTCTTCAGAGGGCACCTTCTTGCTGATGTACGTAAGGCTGACGCTGGCCTGAACCTCCACGCTTCTGGTTAGTGTGGAAAGCCAGAGCACATAGGTGATAGAGTATATTTTCATTATTCTCAACCTGCCCTACCAGTTTTTCTTCCTTTTTCTATTATAACACTCAAATCTAAGAACAGCTATGCTGTTCTCTTCCTAAAAATGAAGCAGACTCAAACCACTTCCAAACAGAGTTTAAACGGAAAATGATCTTTGCAGTTCCCTCGACCCCTCCATCTTATGTCGAGATAATCAGGCGATTAATTCAGTGTGTGCCTCCGACGGGCCCCTGTCTGCCAGAGACGGCCCAGCTGTGCTAGCACATCTGCACCTACTGACGGCCAGTGGCTTGTGGGATTTCCAGTCGTTACCTTAAGGATTTTCAACAACTGCAGCAGGAATGGAATGTTGTTTTAACGAATTAAAGTTTTAAATCAGTAAATGAGTCAATGATGAGTATCTGGGTAAAAAGGGACAACTGGAAACTCAAACTCGGTTTCATTCAGCAGCGGTGCAGGCGGTAAAGAAAACCAGTGCTGTTTAAAATAAAATCTGCCCAGCCAGCTGCAATTACATTGCAGCGATGGCGTGAAAGGCTGTGGAAAGGTTAGGGGATCTGATTACTAAGCCAGTTCAGATTACTAAAATCATAGCTTATGTTGGCAAGCCACCGTGGCTCCATACACTAATCCATCCACTTTTACAATATTTACTCCCTATTTCTGGAGTTCTCATTTCTGGCTGAGGGTTTGTCGGAATGGGCGCACGAGCGGGGCAGCCACGGGTTGTGTCAAGGAGGAAAAATAGACTTTAAAACACCAATTTCCATTAGTAAATTTTTCCCAAAGCTGCCTACCCCTCATGCTCATCTTCCCCACAACCCTGTAATATCACCTTCAGACTCAAAGGTGAGTCACACAAAGCTACATGTTATTATATGCCTTAGAGGTAGTTATGAGTTTAATGAAAGCCACCAGGATCTAGATGACAAATTCTCACGGCAGGCTATTCCTTTACTTCAAAATAGGAAGAACTTTTAGAGTGGTTCTCACTAAGGGGTGTTTGGAAATGGGTGGGGGCATTTTAGGCCATGAGTATGGTGAAGGTAGGGGGTGAAATGGCAGTTATTAGCATTCAGGGGCAGGAACCCAGGATGTTAAATGTCCTGCAATGAAAAGGCACAGTTACGGTCCTGCCCCAAACTCCGACAACGCCCTCGTGGAGACGTGCGGCACCACGATCCATAGCATGTGGGAGAGAAAGCTATCTGGGCCATCCAGTCCAGTTCTCAAGGGAGCAAATTACACAACAGGCAATGCATAAAGGACATACCCCGTCATTTAGGTCCAGGCCTGTTCATTGCTTGATGTTCTATCAACTGGACACTCAGTGTTTCCACTAGAAATGGGAACTTAAAGTGTGTGCTGACTATTGATCCAAGACCAAAGACTAGGGCCCATGACAAGCACCAAAGCTCAGTTGGCTTTCACGTAACATCAGTTCTAAGCAAGCAGCACAGATGTTGGAAGGACTGAGTGAAACTCTGTACCCAGGACCATTCAATGGGGGAACAAGGGCAAGAAAAACCGACCTCACGCAGCATCAGAAATAGTCAGAAACAAGAGAATCCATTTCAGTTTAAGTATAGAGACCACAGAGTAGAAACACACCACTGACTTTTAAAAGAACCAGATGCTTATATTAAAGAAGTCACCACTGATTCAGAAAAAAAAAAAAAGAACTGGCAGAGGAATACAAAGATATGCATATTTACTTTTAATTAATCTCACCTTGCCCGAGTTAATACTGTACACGGATGCTTTCTCATGTACGACTCAAGGACACATGGCAGAGCAGTGTGATAAGCAAAACCAATGTAGACAAAATGTTCACACATTTACAACCAAAGTCCTTCAGTACGTCTAACCCACATTTAAAGGTACGAACTGTAGCACAGGAGTATAAACTACTCATCTGAGGCGAACAGTAAAAACTAAAAGGACAAATCAAATAAAGATGAGTAATGTCAATGAAAATGCAAAACAGAAACTGACAAAATTTGTCTAAAAAAGTTATTTCAAAGATCAGACTTTCTGTTATAGTTTCATGAGACGTGAAACAGTAACATCAAAATCCTAGCAATATGGAGCACGTATTTTCCTCCTCTAAATACGATAAAATGCCCAAACTAGAGCTTTTGAGGAGTGCTATGAAGAAAAGGCAGCTGACCCGGAGCCAAGACCAAAGCTGGTCCTTAACCTGTACCTGTTCGTCACCCGCTGTCACCCGCTCCCCCCAGCCCACACATGCGGGGTCCAGAAGGCCCTCTGGAGACACGCATCGGTGACAGTGAAGTTTCTCCACAAGAATCACGGAAACAGAGTGAAGAAATGAGGAATCCATACCAGACCTCACGGCGAAAACGGAGCCCAATAAAAGCAGCAACCTTACCCAGGTCGTAGTCTTTGTGTTATGGTCAATGAAGAAAGGCCGGCCGTTTGGCGCTATCCTCATCTCCCAGCCCGGTGGCAGGAAGCTCTGTGTGACTTTGTGTTGTGGTTTGGGGGAGTTGTAAGGTGATGGCTGTGGGGACTGTGGATTGGAAAGGGTATCTTTCACAGTCCGACGTATGGGTGAATCCTTGGCACCCTAAGGAATAATAATGCGCATTAGAACTCTCGTCACGTGATTTGCCAGATGCGTCAAAATGTACCTGGGTACCATGGAACGCTCCTCTTTGAAAAGGCATGGGGGCGCTCCTAAAAAACCTGTTTCCGTCACGCTTTTATTTTTAAACCGATCTAACTTGAAGGTCTTCCTACTGGTTAAACACACAACATGAATGACTTATAACCACCACCTTTTGATAGTTACTGGGTACAGACCCCACATGTTGAGCGTGACGGATGGAGATTCTACAGAGGGTAGAGAAAAGTACGCCTGCTCTTAGTGAGCTCACAGTCTAATAAGGACGGGCCTGGCAATCTGCAGAGCACAAAAAGGAAAACCTGCATCATCAGAGACGACCACCTGGAATCGCACCGTTACCCGTGACGTATCACAGTCTGGAAAAGCGACTGTCCATTCCCGCTTAGCAGCATCTTAAGCCCCGGGCACAGAGAAACCCACAACTGTCTCTAAGACACAGTCAAGTTTAGCACCTCGACTGTTTATACTCGCTGGATTCTTGGACACTTGGGATGCTAAGGGATGGCACTGAGATCGCACAAACAGGAGAGCAGAAGCAGATGCCCAGCAATGACTTACAGATGCAAATGTGCATCAGAAACACGTAAGCCCACAGAATGAGAAACCCTGGAGTCGAAAAGAAAACAACAAAATGATCAAAGCCAAAGCTGGTGTTTTTTAAAAAAAATCAATATATAAGCATTGGTGTTTGAACGAGTTATTATGCAAGTCTACGGAGGTAACAAGCACTAAGGAGCGAGACACAAGAATGGAGAGAGTTCTGAAAGGAGGTGCCCACACGCCCAGCGCAAGTCACCGCGGCCTCAGCCGAATGAGAATGGAAACCAGACGGGAGGCGGGCGGAACAGAGAAGCATGTAGGAAGGCTGCACGAGAACACCCTTCCCCGCGAACACAATGAGGGGTCGGAGACAGGAGGGTGGCTGCCAAAACGGAGGTCCGAGTTCAGAGAGAGGAGAGAGAACGAGAAGTCACGGGACAGACGTGACCCCGGTTAGATGAGCGGCCTTCTCACCTCCAGCGGGGCGGATAAAGTTACTGTTGGCGAACTGAGGCTACGAGGCCGGCGGATCTGAGGCTCGATTAGGTGGTTGTTACTGTTTGTGGCGGATCCGGAGGCGCCGTCTTCTGCAAGCTATGTTGGAGGCAAACACAAGTTAGCTTCACATGAGGATGTGCGCGTGTGTGTGTGTGCGTGTGAGATGAGGGCTGTGGACCCAAACAACAACACAGCCAGCGCTAATAAGAGGTCTGGCCTATTTAAAGCATGGAGGGAATGATTAAACATAATAATGGGAGAACACATTCAAGGGAAATAAAAATGAATCACTAGCCCAACATAAAAACTAGCCTCAGGGAAGAAGGGGGTTGGGAGAGAAGCTACACATTGTCATAGGCTCTTACTTGGAAAATATCTTTTGCGTGACATATTTTTTAAAAAGTATTTCTAAAGATAAACTGATTTGGGGACCAAATTCTTCCTTAGGCAAATAGTATGCTTAAAATAATGCATTTTCCTTGTAAAAAAATATATATATATATTTCTAAAATGTGCTTTTTTTTTTCCAGAACCATACATAAATATCAGGAACGTGGAACTTCCACTGCCTGCAATTTTCAGTTGTCTGGCGATCTGCATACCTGCATGATAGGCCGAGTCCAGGTTGTGGTTCGATTGTTATGATTGACATAGTATGTGCGTCCCTTAGCATCTTTTCTTTCTTCCCAGCCTGAAGGTAGGCCCGGCGTGGTATGTACATAGGCCACTGATGGCTGTTTGTGTAAGAAATCATTATTATTTAATATCTTGCATTTGTTTTCTAATCAGTTTAATCAAGTAATGTACACCCAGAGAAATTTTTTTTTCTAGACAAAGTAAGTTAATTCTGTTTGTACCGAAAACATTGGCGATGGAGTCCAAAATCTTACAGAACTCAGTCGTAAGGCCCTGAAGTCTTAACTACGAAGGGTCACTGCTAGCGTGATCGTCAGGAAAGGGAAAAAAATACAATAATAGGTTTTAGTTACTAAATTTTACTACCAAACCATGTCGAGCTTAAAGGGATTTCAATTGTCAAATGTTATTGTCTGTAATAAGAATGCTCTAAATATTTTTTTCTTAATATAGCTGCTATGGGCTCCTTAATTGCTTATTCTTAAATTCTTCATCGGCTTAGGACACTTCTGTCTTTCGGGGGAGGTCTGCGTTCACATGAGTGGCACAAAATCGAGAGGACTGACCAGGACACCGCAACTGCCCCAGCTCAGGAGGCCACCTGGTAATCTAGGGTGAGAATTCCAAAGCACCCTGATAAGTGAGGCTGCGTTTACCCTGTCTGCCCATGCAGAGTCTGTCTCTGTAAAGAGTGAAGGAAGCACAGGCAGTTTCTGGGTTTAGAGACACGTCCAGGATAAAGAGACTATATTTAAATAGTCCAAATTAGATCGAAAAAGGATTCCCGAGACACTTCTGCTTATACGAAGCAGTCTGAGATATGCAGTCGGGGTGGAGAAATTCTGGAATAGCAAGGATGTTTCAGTGAGTCATGGAGGCAATGAGATGGACATTTGAGGTCAGTGCTGTCCCAGGAGGAAGTACTGGGTGTTGAGAAGCTGCATATAAGATCTCTAACTGGGAGAGGGTGCTTGCTACTCTAAGGGAGATGGGCTCAGAAATGAGATGCCAACCACAGCTACCAATGGTCCCAGGAGAACGCAAAAGAAGCAAGAGGCCTAACGTTAGGAATAATCTATTACGTGAGGTTACACAAGGAAACCGCTTCATTCTGGGTACCTCTTCCCTGATCAGGATCTTCTAACGCTCCAGATGTTTTACCAGGTGTAGTTTTCTCATTAGGCCGAGGATGTAAATCTCTTAGCCCAGCATCTCCCTGTGCTCGTCCCCTCTTTTGTGCTCACTACCAACAACGTGCCTTGACAGAGAGAGTCACATCAGAGGGTCCCTAGTCTGCCGCAGGACCCTGAATTAGAAAGCATGATCAAGGATGCTGCCATGGAATTTGGGGACTTCAGTTAACAAGACTTAAATCTACTTCATGAGCTCGACAGCACATTCAAGCAAAAAAAACAAACAAACAAACAAAAAACCAACAAAAAAACAGGCCATGAAGCAGCGGCCTCGATGGCTATTTCTGAAACATGTTTACCAGGCAAGGCAAGATAATTTGTAAGAAAACTTTCTGCGAAACTGCAGCAAATATTCCACTGATGGATTTCCAGATAAACTCCCGAAGGCCCCATAATGGCCATTCCAACACTCGGACCCGAGAGCATCCTGGATCTAGGTGTGGGATTCAGCCAGAGCAGAAGAAACACCGACATGCAGGCTTGATGCTCCCTTGAGTATTTTGAAGCTCTTTCTTCCCCCCCTCCTCTAGCTATGGCACCAATACTCTTTACCTAGATGTGGAAAAACTCGTCTCTGCCGAAGCAAGTCAGAACCCAAGCTGCAACCTAAGTGAGCGGTCAATCGGTCTTTTTTGGCGACGTTCATGCTATCAAGCTTTGACCTGGTATTGTTTACATGATGACCAAAAATGCTTTGGCTAAGCGGAGCGCTCAGTGGAATCTGCTGTGCTCCTCCTCCCCGGAGAGTTATTTTTGGAGAGAGGCAAGGAGATATGCCCTCAGAAAACTCCATTCTGAAAACCTTCAGGACAGTTTTACAATTACCGCATCCCTGGAAAGGATGATTATGAGGACGCTGATAAACTAAAATAACTTGGCTGTGTGGTGGACAGTCTCAGGATCGAGTCCTGTACGTCGTACGACTTTCCATCACGGCCACTCGTTCCTGGAACTAATCACAGTTCGCGGGACTAATCGGCTCCTGGAAATCTGGACGTGCAGTAGAGAACGCCGAATGTGATTAAAATGTTCATTCTCCCTCACACTGAGAGCTGAACTGGCAACCTATAATCTAGTCCCATTGCTGCGAGATGGTGCTATTAACATGCTTCTTTATAGATGTCTTTCCAAAGGACCATGGAGAACAACCTGTGCTGATTGCCACTTTTGACTCAGAACACTGCCTCCGATCACACCCAGCCAGGGCGCAGGTGGGACTCAGTGTCCACGGACAGATCATGGAAGTGGCCCAGCCCTGGGCCCAAACCAGACTCCTACTGCCTTGTGTGTATGTGTGCGCATGTGTGTGCATGTGTGTGTCAGCACATATGTGCATTCCATTCTACCTTAAGTAACAATTAACCGAGAAATATGGTCAAAATCGCTAGTCAGTTTAACTAAACATTTTGCAGCTTTTCACCTGAATACATCGCTGTGTTTCACAGTGCCAAGTAGCCATCTCATTACGGCCTCCTGGTGGCTTCATTTATTTCATTAAAATGAAGAACTCAATTATGCTGAAACTGGAGACGTTTCAATACGCCTTTACACATGCTAAACAGTGGGCACGGTCACTCCAAGATTCTCCGAGGTTCGCTCAATCCCTGGCATTCCCGGTACCTCAGTTTATTTTAGGCTGTGTACAGCAAAGGTCAAAGGACTATGCTATCCCTCTCGTTATCTCACAGAGAGGGCCCATGCTTAGCTAGCTGGAAAGTGACACCAGAATGTACTTATTTGTCGTGAACAAAAGAGTCGTGATTGCATAGGTGGGTGAGGCTGAGGGCTGGTTCATTATACTATAGAAACAAAAGCACTACCTTGGAAAGATAGACATACCAGGACGGTTAATGCGACATGGTGTGTAGTGGCCACAGGGATAGGGGTGGGAGCTGAATGCTCGCCAGGGAGGGAAAATGATATAAACTGTGTCACATTCACATCACGGAATATTATGTAATTATTAACACGTCCCACAGGAATGACTGTTAAGTGGAAAATACCAAGTTGCTAGGTAATATGTACACGAGATCCCACTTTCCTCTGTGTGTGTGTGTGTGTGTGCACGTGCGTGCACATCTGTGGGAGCACGGAGCCTAACTCCTGCGTGAGACTGTACACTTCAGTGTGGGGCTGACAGGGAGAGGGATGGGAGAGGAAGGAGGGAAAAAAATGTGGCAGGAGATGAAACTAGAAAAGAGAAAGTAAAGGGCACTGGTGACAAGGAATGGTGAGGGTGGAAGAAAAACGGATGTGATACCGTCAACCCTCCCTGAATTTCTAATGTAGCCATAAAGTAAGTTGGCTGCCTGCAGCCGGAAGATCCCCGGGCACAGAGGAAGCATGAGAGTGGGTAAAACATGTAGGAACTACTACTACTGCCCCGTGCTTAAAAATAAAAAACAAAAACCAGCTCATCTTTTTTATTCCTTGATGGGGAAGGGCAAACATAGTCCAGAAGACCAAGTCCTGGCAACGGCCACCAGGACCTGATTCACACGGTCACCCTGTCCTGCCAGGTAGCGCTCCACATGGAGCCCGGCACTCTCACAATTTAGTCTATCCTGTCACTCGATAGCCCAGCAATTGCTGCACTCCGAAACGAACAGCAGGTTCCAAGGCCAATAAAATGCAAAAATAAATGACAGAGAATGCTCATTAGCATTGATTCTATTAAAATTATTTCATGGAATGATCTCATCCACCACGCAGCCCTACCCCCACAGAAATTACTAGTGCACAGCAAGAAATACGTTGGTCCATTTGGAATTCCCTGAATTCTACTGGTGGCTGAGCCTGGTCCATCCAACACACGACTCTCACATAAATCACTGCAGCTCAATGCCTCGAACTAGGCTGATTCTTGCTGACTGTCAATTTGATTTTCCAGTGTACAATGCTGAGCATTCAATTCCTACAATATCAATAAATTGTCGTTGGCATCATCAACATCCTGCAGAAAGCCAGCAATTATATAGGCATTTTAAAAAACTCTCAAGTAATAAGCAGTTATAAAAAATGTAATAAAGGTGAAACAATAGGGAAAATCCTTCAGATAGCTACAGCAGCTCAAAAACATAAACTCTACGCTAACCTATCTTTAGGGATCAAGTGGAAAACAAGCAATTAAGATGCACAGTGAGATCCGAGCAACCCACAAACATGAATACTAGAAGTTATTTAAAACAATGAATAAGATACTTAACTTAGAGAAACACCCATTTTTCCTAGACCTCTTAAACTTCTTAGATATGTTCCCTTCCTGCCCTCCCCCACAAGTACATGAAGACTTGTTCGTTCCTGTGAGTAAAGCCCCTGGTAGTAGAGAAAGGTCACTGGTCACTGGTTCGTGCTTGTGATACAGCGTTTAACATGTGGTAGAGAAAACACACGAGAGAGAGCCCTGTGCACAACCGAGAATCCACACACATATGACCGCATTCCATTCCTCTGGCCTCCCCGATCCTCTTCCAACCAAATTCATTCACCCAAGCATTCTAATAAACAGTAAAAGCTTATCGGAAGTATAAACACTAAACGGCAAACATATATTCTAAGTGATCAAGTCAAACACACTTAACCAAAGCTTGACAGTACCCCTAACAAAACCATATGAGACTAAAAATGGCTATTTTACCTGGCCGGTACCTTTGAACAATGTGGACGTGAGGGGTTTAAAATAAGAACCATGCGCCTCTCTAGCACAAAAACGCTTCAGATTTCATCAAAAAGGATGAGTATATTCACCACTCTACAAGGTATTAAAACCAACCCACAGGTTTGCCATTGAAGTCTAATCAAGGGTATCATTACCGTTGGCTCCTCACCACCCGAGACAGTTGATGAACGTGCTCTCCTAGACGGGGCAGTGGGCTGTTGAATGATAATTTACATCAGTGAAATGCACTTAGGGAGACCACCCATTGTTTCCTGAATCAAGAATCAGTGCCGTTGCAGCCAGTGAGGCAGATGACGTGAATCAGAACCTTGAGCTCCACTCTGTCCCGGTAAAGCTGGGCAATCACTGACGACCAGAAGAAAACATAGGACCACCACCACCCTCTCACCCAGAGACGGCTGATTCGGGTGAACAATGAATTGACAACCTCAATGATATTATCGTGAGATGGCATATTAAAAAAATTTTTTTTGAAAACCACTATGGTTTCGCCCCTGCTGTTAAATAATTAGCTGATTCTTCAATCTGCCAGACTCGAAATTCAAGTTGAGAGACCACTGGTCATCAGTGAGTTTACAGCTTTATCGAGTACCAGGAAAGAGGGAGGAATCATCAGTTTCCAGGAAAAGGAGCCCTTTGGCAAATAAAATCGACATTGATTTTGAAAAGGAGAAGAAGTGCCATTGATTCACCAAGACAATCACAGAATCAAGAGGTTAAAGAGGACCCACTAGTCCATCATCACAGCTGATTGTTCTGTTTTGGGGGGGGAGGCCCAAAAGGAAACCATCCCAGAAAAGATGTGCTTGTCAAGCTTCTTATCAACCAGCACATGCGACATAACCCCCAAATAAATCTATTATTTTAATTACTCAGTTGACTAGTGTACTCATTAATTCGCTTTGTAAACATAAAAGACTAACATCTAGGCAAAACACATCTTTTTGAGTTGTGCAAAAATGTATACAATAGGGAAGACACTGTGCTTTCAAAAACTGTAACTGTACTTTTTCCCCCTTCATTTTCACACATAATAAATGACGGAAGATTGACAGTCATGAAAAAATTGGTTACGGTCAAACATCAACTGGAAAGTGCTAAAACCACGTATTTTCTCCTCCAAAAGAAGAAACGAATTTACATAACGTTTCTTATTTTTAATGTGTACACCAAACATCTCCCCAGGCAGTTCTGGTCTGCCTTCCAAGTTTTAAATATTCATTTTTATATATGCCCTATATCATTAAACACCCCTCACACTTCCACATTTGCTGCTAGTTATAAAAATTGGGGGAGTGGAAACAAATGAGAGCTCATTCTTTAGTCAGCAGAGCTGCCTTCAGGGAGAAGGTACTGAGGCTTTGTGGGGTTTAGAGCTTGGGCCATTAGTTACAGAAAGGAACATTGCAGACAACCCAGAAGAGTTCTTCCTGTTTAAAAGGATTCGGTACATTCTTAAAACACAGGTCACTGAATTACGGCTAAATTTTTTTTAAAAAGCAATTATTAATATATGCGTTTAGTTAAGTAGTTTAAAGTCAAGTGAGCACATCAGAACTGGCATTAATTTGGGTGAAAAACTAATGAAATTTTGACCCTTTCAGAGACTTTGGTGGCAATAACAAATCTTTGTATCAGAAATCCACCCTCCTGGGGCAATTTGCTAGGAAATTAGAATGTCTTGTTTATATGGTAAATGCGTTCGCACAGGAAAAACTCTTCCCCAGTAGCCCAGATGATTTTAAGTAAAAGCCGCATTTTCAGTAGCTGATGATTGTTTTAAGTAAAAGGATGGGAAATGAGCGTGGGTTACCGGTGGTAGATGAGCCTGCTCTGCGACCGCGTCGGTGACACTGCACGACCTCAACCTCGAGGAGGGCTCTCTCTGCTGAAGGGGAAGAAAGGACATGAAGCATCAAGAAAACATATTCTTAGAAACAGCTTTCATTGGTTCAAAAAACACACCAATCCTATTCACCGCTCTGTGATTAACAGAAGCTACGTAAAGAAAGCATCCTCTTTTCAGAGTAATGAGCGCAATTCTTTAAGGAGTCAAGTTATCTTCCACTTTCATCCTCAGTGTTTTCAGCAGACTGAGGTTTTGACTGGCCTCTAGAGAGAAATAAGACCAAAAAATAAGGGAACAGGGTCAAAACACGAAAGGGGACCCAACAGGCTGCCACAACACTGCAGGATGACTTTAAAAATGGAAATAAGAAGCTGGAAGTCTTCTATTCTGGTCTGGGATGTGACCTCTAGGTAAATTCTTACATGAGACGAATAGAGGAAGAAATACTCACATATGATTATTAAACATTGATTATCACTGACAAAGAACCAGCTGGATTCTTTGGCTAGAGAAACTCAAATATAATTAATGCTACTTCTTCTAAAGGGTCAGGTATTTATAATTTCAGCCCCTCAATGGAATTGAGGTTGTACAGATAAGGAATGAGGGAAAATAGGGAACTTAACCTAAAAAATCTAATGTGTAATGTATAATGTTCCTCTCATTTGTCTTCTCAGTGGTCCCCAACCTTTTCGGCACCAGGGACCGGTGCTCCTATGAGAATCTTATGCCTGATGGTCTGAGGCGGAGCTGAGGCAGTGATGCTGGCTCTGCAAATACAGGTGAAGCTTTGCTCGCTCGACTACCACTCACCTCCTGATGTGCGGCCTGGGTCCTAACAGGCCAGGGACTGGTACTGGTCTTCGGCCCAGGGGTTGGGGACTCCTGATCTATACGTTTTTTTAAAAAATCCTAACAGATCCAATCAGTATTGCTATAACTCAGGCAGTAAACTTCCTTCCCTTCATAGGTTTTAAATATATGGCTTCCCTGCTTATGTTATTTCCACAGAAATGGTTTTACCTTTTCGAATACCCCATATACGCATCCTCTTTTATTTCCCCCCTGTCCCTTTAGGCATTAAATTTTCATCTTGTGGTAGTTCTGTTTCTGAAAAACAGTCACTGAATTTTAATATAAAACCACATTAAGTAAGTCGTCACTACAACTCATACAACATGGGCCAATCGTGTCTTTTTAAATAAAAACATTATAACTGAAGGGGTAACCATTTTGTATTTTCTTGCTCGTATGGTTATGCAGTCCTCCCATCTGTTTACATTTGATGTGGTTGTGATAATGACTGTTTTTCTAGGATGACGTTTTCAGTGGAGTCACCACCATCTTTACTACAGTGCATCTTTAAGTTCACGTCCTTAAGAAACACGGACGTTGCATTTGTTCTCGATTTTATATGCACAAGCAGGACTTTTCTATGGGCTTTTTCTGCACAGTTTTGGATTGTCAAACACAGATGTCCTCACGGCTGATTCTGCTGCTTCTCATAGGGGCTTAGCCCCATCCGAAGCTTCTAGAAAGAGTGTCCCTGATGGTTGAGAACCCATGATGTCAGTATCTCAATTCTATAGCCTCTCCCGAGGATTCATCCTCTGGGACTTAGCAGATATCTTCCCTCTCCCATCCTAACCCTGTCCTGGACAGGTCACTTAAAAACCATGCCTTCATCTGTGCGGTGAGATGATAACGCCTGCAGAGTATGACTCAAGAGGATCGATTAGGAGACCCAGCATCTCCTACATCCCAGTGCAAAAGTACCACCTCAAAGTACTTTTTATGAACCTCCGGCTGGGAAAAGAAAAGTTGCAAATGTAAAGTTGATAATTCTAGGAGTCATGGACTCTTATTTTTTGAGTTCTTTATAAATCAAGAAAGATTCCCACCTGCTTGGGCTAACTTTGGTGTAGTCTTGCTTCTCCTAGGTTAGGAGGAATTTGGAAAAATGTCAGGGCTACCTGGGAGCCGGCAGACCCTTGGTTATTATGGACATGCAAGATTCTCTTAAAGCAACTAAAAATGATAAAAATATTGGCTCGGCTTCTCCTCCAAACAAGACTATTACTTACAATCAAAGAACTGAACTGCTCCCCGTTGGAGTCCGGAGTGATCTGAAGCCTTCTGCTCAGTTCCTCAGACAGCTCCTGAGGGCTGGTCCGAGACACTGGGGACGATGGCGGTGGGGGCAGCGCCAGGCTGAGGGCGTCTCCAGTGACGGCCACTTCTTCTGAAATGGTCTCCCACGGCTACCAAGGAATGAGACGCTGGGGTAAATGCTAGGAACGAGGGATCCTCTCGTCCCTTCCCCAGCAATAACCATTATGATAACTATAATTAGTATTTACTGAGCACTAAGGAGGCACACACTCTTCTCGAGAACCACCAGGAAGATGTGACTACTACCTTAATGAGCAGATGAGGAAACAGAGGCCCAGAGGGTCATCTGCCCAAGGTAACAGCGCTAGGAGGAGACAGGGCCAGACGTGCCTGCTTCCGGGGGCCGTGCTCTCAACCTACTTCACAGCACCACTACTCTGATCTGTGATTTACTTTTTCAGCCCTTGTCACTCACTATATGCACAAGCAGGACTTTTAGAAAATATGCTCAGCAACTCATTCATGATTTTCATGGTTTTTTTTACTCTGACTGCTGGAGTTTCACAATGAAAAAAAGACCGGATGCTATAAACATTAAACAAACACTGGTATAAAGGACCTTTTAGTAAATTTATTACGTCATCATTAATGTTGCTTTTTCAACTTTGATCGCCGGGACATTATGTAAATGACATTCTTCCGAACACAACGTCCCTAATGGATTTCTAGTCAGTAAACGGTAGTTAAGGCAGCATGGAAGGTATGGTAATTGCTAACTTGTTCTCCATAACTTTTCTCCTCGGCAATTTATCGAAATTATAGAAGGAAACTCTAAAACATTTTGATTCACCCCAATTTGCATTTCCTAGGTAATAAATATCTTTTGCGACGTCGAAACTATTCAGCGAGAACTTGTAGATGGTACCCGGACGAGTGGCAGAGCTCACGCATTGCTCCAATACGATAACCATGTTGCCATCTAATAAGATGTGGTTAGACTCTGGGCGGAGAAAAATTACAGAGTGAAAGATCCTACGATTCCCATACTAAAGTTGTTCCCTTTTGTAATGATACAGATACATGTGTTCACCAAACAGGGCTTTTACGAGCCCTTGCTAAATTCATCTCCTGATGGCTGTCAATTAGCTGTGAGGATACGAGCTTTATTTTTTCAGACAGCTTTTACCAAGAAATGGTGGCACAGAATCGAGTCGGACAGGTGGGAGGACTGCGGAGTTTGGAGGTGGTGGGGAGGCGGAGGGGACGCAGTGGGGATGCGTACCTCGGGGCCCTCTCCGCCCTCGGTGGGCTCAGGCTCCAGGTCTTCGCTGATGTGTCTCCGCGAGCGGAAGCGCCGATGTGCTGCCTCCTGGTTGATCTGCCTGATGTTGCTGTCCGATTCGGAGGACACGTCCCTGGGAGGGGTGAGGGGATGCGAGACAAGAGAGTTGGTGTTGATAGGTGGCCCTTCAGTGAGAGTCCAAAGCTCACCAAGGGCCTTACACCTCCTAAAATGCCAGTGCTCTTAAGTTAAACAAACGGACCATTGGTGGGCCTTCACATATGAGAATTCTTCCGCCGTATTTGGGCTAAAGTATAGCTCCTAGGTTTGTTTCGATCAAATCATTACAGCTTTTAAGTCATCAGTCACAATATTTTGGGCATCTTTCAGGCACATACTTCAAAATGTACTGTGGTATTGAAAAGAAATCAAAGTCCTCTGTCTGTTTGCCCCAGTGATGGCAGGCCTGGTGACTGGAAGCTCACACACACGACCAGTCAGTAGTGACCCTTCTGGGAGTCTAGCAATGACAAGATGGCAACTTTGGGGCATTAACAACAGACCAAGAAGGGAACACAGTGCAAATTCAAGGCTGGGATCTGCAGAAAAGTGTTCCTGCCCCAATATGAATTTTTTTTTTCTTTTTTGGCTGCTGTGGATCTGATAGAGGCTCAGATTGATCTGATAGAGGCTCAGAACCAGGACACACTGCATGTCCCCCTGTTAAACTACTTTTAAACATTCACACAAGCATCCGGAGATAACCTCCCAAATCAGCTGTGATGTGAAGAACACTGCAACTTTATACTCTATTTTTTTTCCATCACATAACTCTCTTAATTCGGGTTCTGAAAGCACTGATTCTACCTTGAAAACTTGTAGTAAATTACAGGCAATCATCCTTCTGGAAAAACACTATTTGGAGGCTTTTAGGCTAGACGTTTAAATGTCAAAATGTTTTTCAGAGAAAATGCTCTGACTCTTTAGATAAGACACCATAGTCACTTGACAAAAATGATGTCACAAATTAATATTTCAAAATATGTGAAAACATTATTTCAGACTAATTAAAATATAGTTATCAGTCAAGGGCCCTTGGTATAGAGTCTTCCTAAAACAGGTTTTAAAACATTTTAATACAGTTCCAGACTAATACTACATCCCAATAAAGAGTCTGTTGGGCCCCAAATAGTGATAAATCTGCAATTCACATCATTTGTATGCAAATAAATAGGTGACTTTTTAAAGCCGGTTTCTGAGATAGTTTAAGTACTTCAAACAAACATCTTTACATGATTAACTTTACTGGTAAAAGGAGTAGTATGAAGATTAGTTTTAATTAAATCTATTAAAATGATAATCCTTTATCATGAAAATCTTAATTATTAAAGTTTTACTGGGTCTGCACACCCATGACACAAACTTTTGAACTTAAAAGAAATATGTAACCTGCATATTTTACAGTCATATTAAACTATATCTAGATAAAAACAGTACATTAAATAGAGATACTGTCAGAGAAACTGACGTAATTATGGCCATATAAAAAATAATTAAAATCAAGGGACACACAAGTATGCTAATAAAATTTCTGAAACCTCCAAAACCAAATGATAAAAATGATACCACTGGCTATGTCAGAAATAGAGTCGTTTGTGACTTTATTTTGCTGCAGTCATTTTAATATGACTCACATCTTAAGCACGAAATGATTATAAAAAGTAATTATAAGATATTATAGAACACAAAAGCTAGAAGATCAAACTGCCTTCATAAAATACGTAAAATATTTCAGTGACATCTAAGAAGGCAAAGGAAACTTTACATGATCCTCTTTCATTTTTTACTGAGGATGAAAGTGTTTTGCTCTAGGAAGACTGGCCTGACTTAAAAGCATTTTATGCAACTGTCATCAAAATTTTAAATCTTCACTTGAAATATCAGTCATCATTTATTCAGTCAACACTGAGTGGCTAAGGTTTGTGCACAGACTATGCACCAGGTCCTAACATGTACCTGCACTGTGACAGGGACTTCTGAGAGGATGAGGTTGAAAGGAATATGGTTTTCATATTACCACGTCTGCATTTTGTATCTCTCAGGAGTAAACAAAATTCCATTATTTTGGAAGGACCCATTTTTTTTTTAAAAGGGACATTTACAATCAATGATGCCAATCTTCCTTACCTAACATGCACCATTAATTAGTAACCAGTGTGATCCCAAAACAACTAAATAGCATAAAGAAGCAAGATACCTCTGATTTTGAAATTCCAACCATAGGCTTTTATGCCTCTGGTGACAAAATGAAAATGTGCACACCATGGAGGCCTTTTGCATTTAATTAAGCAACTAAATGAGAGGGTTTGGAATGGAAGCTGTCGAAACTGACTGTGAGTATACACGGTCATTAATGGGAACATGAACACGTAAAAATACTTCTACTCTGACGAAACAGGACAATGATTTTATTGGGGGCAAGAAAAAATTTAAGAAGTGGCTATTTCAATTTTCTTCAGGCATTAATTTCACACATATCTTCTTTATTTGACTTTCATTGGAACTAAACAAACGAATAGAGAAAAAACACAAATTTATCAAGTTCAATGTCAAGATTAGTGTGTCATATCATTTACATTCATATACATTAGTGACTGTAATTATGGTCTGAGTTGCCTAGATATGACTAAATTATCGCCAAGACGGGAGAATAGTATAAAATGTTTCAGAAAGAGAGCTAATAAAAAGAGTTAAAATACGTTAAAATAAGAGTTAAAAGAGTTTAACAAGTTCATGTTCATTTAGTCTTAATATAACTCATCATTTAAAAAATGTGTGGCTTTTACAGTGAAAAGTTTACAGTTTATATTTAAATAGGATAAGGACAAATCTAAAATTAAGGGTGTTTTAAAGGGCACCGTCAGATCCGAGAGGGCTGGAGAATCTTCTACGGTCGCCTTCTGCTCGAAAGTGCTAAGTATTCTTCAGGCCTAAACCCTCCCCAGACATTCCACTAAACCATGTGCCTATAATCACTTTCAGAAGTGATTCATTGATTCAGTTAAAAGGTATTTGCTGAGCTCCTACGTTGTGCCAGGTGCAGGGGGCAGATCTGTGAATAAGAAAGAACAGTCCGTGCTCAAACAGGGAACTGGGGTATTATGTGCACTGTGCCATGACGGAAGCAGCAGACGGCGTTCAGAGACCCGGGCAGAGGAAGGCGCATTAGGGCTGACATCTGAAGGCAGCCAGGAGGAAAGGCATGCTCTGGGTTTGTTTTGCTTTTGGGGGGCGAAGGGCGGGGAGTAGCACAACCACAAGGCTAAGGAAGAAGAGAAACTGGAAAGCAGCGGGCATGATCATCAGGTCCCTTCCGTGCCCCACCTGTTGACAACTATGGGTGGCGAGTCTGGAAGAGACAGGATGGAGCAGGACCTTGTAAGAACGGGCTGAAGGCACTGAGATTTTTCAGGGTGAGGGCTTAAAGTTTGGGACATAAGTCTGTAGTAAACTGGTTACGAAATGAGTCACCAGGAGAGTCTTAATTCTTTGCTTAGCACATGTCTGATCTCCTCAGATATGGCCTTTGAATAAAGACACTTGGTATCGTTTTCCTCCAAAGAGAACCATAGTATTCTGGGAAAACTGGATTACGAAAACCAATATTTTTGCATTAAAACAATTCTTTAATTCTGGAAGGCTTGACGGCTTCTGGACAAGCCAAGCTAAGTTAAGGGGAAAGATCCCCAAATTCTCCAATAGTTCAGATGGGACGAGGTGGTCATTGTGGAAACCAGCTTTCCTTATTTAACTTTTCTCTTGCTTTCTAGAAGTCAAAATTGTTGAAAAGAGGCACTCCTCGAATCCCACTGATGCCCTTCCTGGCTTAGCGCCTCCTCTCGGCACAGCTGCCTCCCTGATGGGGACAGGCAAGTCACTGACTTCTCCTTCAACTACCTGTGAACCCCAACTGGGATGAAGAACTGCATTTTCCCCTTGTCGCCTCTGGACTACCAACGAACCAGCCTTGTACAAGTTCTGTCTTTTGTTTTGGTTTAGTTCCTTGGGACACTGCCACCAAAGACGGTATGTTTAGGAAAACATATGAAGTGTTTTCTCAGGAATTCCCTCATTAGTTTCACAATTCTGGGAGGCAGAGAAAGCAGCAATTGCCTCCATTTATCCCCCAAATATAGACTTCAGTCTGTATAAATATTAATGAAGGCAAACATCTTTCCACGTTTGCATTGGCCTTTAGTATTTCCTCCTTTGGGAGTCACTAAATGGTCACTTTTCTACAGACGTCAGATGACATGCGATCCCCACAGAGTGCTACGTTTTCAGGTATTCCTTTTTCTATGATGTTTAGCCAAGGCAGATAACGGTGCTTTGCTTAGGGTATTGGTACCAAGATTCTTCTGATCACCTCCTGTAACCAAGTCTGAGATGAGTCCACCTTTTTTATTTTTTATTTTATTTTATTTTATTTTATTTTTACTACAAATAGCTAGAATAGTCAAATGGCTTACAATAGTTTTAATAGCTATGGTCGTTATTGTTAAAGAGAAATAGAAAATAAATAAAATTAAAATAAAATAGAAATTTAAAGAACCAACTAAACCATTTCCATGGGGAACAATTACAACAATTAATGCTCAGCATCATCCCCATGTTCAGATATTTACACTGCCTGGGAACAAGCTGACCGAGGACAACAGATATTCCCAAGAACCCGCTTGGGGACGTAGGAAGGACTGGCTATTTGTTGTTACAGATTCTGCCAGCTTTATCTCTAAATCAAACAAAACCCAGTCCAAACTTCTTGGCCACCTTCCCCACCCGGAGTCGTCATACGCAGAATATCTTTTTGCAATTTCTAAAGAGAAAAGGGTTATCAACACAGCCAGCCATCATGACACTGCTGACACCACATGCTTCAAAAACATCATTAGCAAATTTCCTTCAGGGTCTGGGTAAAAGGGAAAATGATCTCACCTAATACACTTGGCTTTTTATAAATTATATAATTAATTGACAATGACCTCCAGATCTTAGCTGCCAGGAAGCTCGTGATTTCTAGGATGAGTTTTCCTTTTCCTTTAATACTTTGTTTTTGCCTTGTGTTGCCTATTAATAGTTTTAGGTCTTGCTATATACTATGATTTTTCAAAAAAAGCTCCTTGAGATCCTTTTTTTTTTTTATAGTAGCTGAGGTTTAGTGTTTATTTGTGATTATGAAACCAAGAATTGCCAAGTAAGCAAAACAATAATCAGTTGGCTGCATCCCTGAGGCTGGGGAGGGATCAGAACAATTTAATTACTAATTCTGAGTTTGCAACCCTCCCATGTGCTCCTGATTATATCAAGGGGGCGATATATAAATTTCCCAAAAAAGGAAAAATCAAGTTTTTTTTGAGAGGGTTGCCAAACCAAACAATTAAAGGAAATACACATCCAAAACCTTAAGGAAGAGAGAAACCGGCAAAGCCGATTTGCTGGCTGTTTTCTCTTTTGGGTTAGAGTGAGAGCTTTGCAGTCAAAGCTGAAGGAGAGGGAAGTGCTGTCATCACCATGCATACGACAGACAGATCGAGGAAACACCACAACCTCTGCCCTGCAGTTCGTGAATCTCTATAAAGGAGGCACAGGAAATAAATGACTTCATATTTCAAACAGCAGAGCATGACACGAAGGCAAGAGGCTCTGCAACAGTCTCCCATGCTCTCCTTTCCCAAGTTTGGGGACCCTGCGGCCCTCCAAGGCCACACGCCTCCAGAGACAGAGGCCTGCCCCCCAGGGCGGCCGGGCTGGGACCCAGCTGCGCAGGCTGAGGACGTGCTCCCTGCCCCCGCACGGTACTCACATTAGGCTCGGTCGGTGCCACTGGGTGGTCCGGTTGTTGTGGTTGACGTAGTAGGTGCGACCTAAGTTGTCCACTTTTTCCTCCCAGCCCGGGGGCAGCGGGGGCGGGGGCAGCTCCTCCTGGTGCTGAGAAGCCGGGTCGTTGGAGTCGACCACTTCCCACCCGTGCTGGGGAAGAAGAGCAAGAGGCGGGTCGTGAGGCGGGTCCCTCAGGTGTGAGAGGGGACGTGGCCGTGCGTCCGGGCCCTTCCTCGCTCCGTTGCATCCTGGCTCTTGCACTAAGTTCACGCGCCACGTGTGAAGAAATTCCCCCAAAAGGGCAAAGCAATGAATCCTAGCAGAGTCTTAATCTGTGGGGCTGTGGCCATCGACTGTGCTGCCCTCTGTGATGGCCGTGTGACAGGGAGCGACAGAGGAGGATGGTATGTACGGTCTGCTAGGTTTACTCTTTTCACATTTCACGTTTGTTATTTTAACCCAAGGGCCCTCCAGGGCTGTACAAAGCTGTGGCAAGGACATGGGCCACGTTACAGCTGTTGTCTTTTCAACACCTCCCTAAGGTAAAAGGGAGCTGGGAGGATAAGCTGACTGTACGGGTGTCCACTGCATGAGTGACCAGGAGGCCCCAGGCTCTATCACTGCCCAGGGAGAGTGGCACTGAGGCTGGCTTTGGAGGTACAGCTCCTGCTCTGCGTCGAGCACAGTCATGGGAGCCAGAAGAAGTCGAGGAGCTGTAGCTTTCTCCTTAGAAACTCCCCACTGGCTACCGCCACAGAAACAGGCTTCACGGTACCAGAGTCAGAGTTACATTTTGCAACACATATTTTAGGCATTAAGTATTCCTTCCGAACATCCCCTAGTAAAGTCCCTGGAAAATTAAGTAATGCACTGGTGACTGCTGTTGGAAGGCTAGAGGAGTGTAAAAAATGCCTGGGATTTGAGATAAAAATCTGTTGATGTGCTTATGAGATCTTAACATTCATGACTGTCTACCACCCACTTCACTCTCCACGTCGAGGGATGAAAGCTCACACATGAAATACTGCCTGGAAACACGACCTCTTGGTCTGAGGGAGGTTTGGTTAACTTGCCCAAAAGACATTATTCACGTATCATATACATCCAGCAGCTGCAAACAGATGTGCAAACAAGCCCTAGACAGGCCTTGTCTAATGGACATTTTCAAACAAGAGGAGGCTGGACTCCATCTGACAAAACAGCAATGTCTGAAGGGTGCGCTAAGGGACAATGGGACCTACGGCAGAGGTATGTGACAAGAAAGTCAACAGGCAGTTACGCCAGGAGGAAAACAAAGGAAATTCCTCTGGACAGCTGATGCCAACATGGCCTTTCTAGAGAAAAGCTCCCCTAATGCCCGTATCACCTGCGCACCAAATGGGTAAGAAACCTGGAAAAGATTTTCTCAATCATTTTGTCCACTTTGAAGCAATTCCAAGGGCTAAAAGGAATGTACAGAGCTGAAAGTCCCAAGCCATGAGAACATGTGAGAATTTCACAAAGGGATGGGGCTAGGAAGAAAACATGGCTTCAGCATGTGATCCAGAGGAACCCCGTCAGTGATTAGTGCTGGAGCACAAAATGATAAGTTCCATCTTTTTTATTAAAAAACAAAAACAGTAAGTTGTCAAAGACAGATTCCTGAGTAATTTTAAGTTTTCCATATTCAAGCTTTATAAACTTTTACTTCCTTAAATTATAAAGTCTGAAGGTAGAATATTAGTATGACCTTAGGCTAGGATGGGAGACCAAGGCCCGAACCTCTGCAGCTTACCTCCATATCATCCCTCTGCTCACTGTTTTCTTCATCCTGACCTCCGTTTTTCGGCATATAGGCCATTTTCAATCGCAAAAATCCCTTAACTCGAGATTTATGACTGCGTGATGGAAGAAAAATGGTTATAAAGGATGCGACGTGGTTACAGTTTTCATATTTATGATGAGTTTTGAAAAAGAAGAAACAGGAAAAAAAAAAAAAAAAAAGGTCGACCCTTCCTCAGAGAAAACCAACAACCGAACGTAAAGGGGCCTCACCTTCTCGGTCTAAGGAGGAAATCCTTGAATGTGTAGGGTCGCTCCATGGTCGGGTCCTCTGTCTACAGGAAGAAAAAGTAAGTTTCAGTATTCCTGATGCTCTGCACTCGGAGATACGCCACCCTGGACGGCAGAGAGTGCTTTTCCGTATTTTAGATCGTGGTTATGTTACAGGTGGAGCTGGTTCCTCACCCAGTACTTGACAATTAATGAGACATTTCAGAGGTCACGGAACTTTATCTCTTCGAGATCCACTAGATGTCACTACCGACATCAGTTGTTAGGAGCCAACCCCAGCCTTAGACAAATGACAAAATTATAGACGTCGCTGCCAAGTGTAATTTCTAACTGCAGGGTGGAGGCCTCAATCTCACACACTCATTAACGTCAGAGAACCAAACCAGTGGGCCACTGGTGCCTTCTGGTCACCGTGATGCAGAAAACCTAAAAGTGGAGTTAACAGGAAAATATGGAAGATCTAATCTGAGAAGGCAATTTTCCTTTATTTTTAACAGAAAAGTATCATGTCATCAGCCTAAGATAACTGAAAGATTATCTTCTCCACAGAGATCGTTCTGGGTGCTACCATCAATCAATCGCCTTTTGCTGGTGCTTATTTCAAGAAGCAATGAATGTGGTGGTGACAGTTAACTATTTTTAAGAGAAACCAAAAGACTGCAAAATGAGTTGGTCAAAGCAAGCAGAAAATTAGAAAAATAAAAGTTATAATTCCATTATTTTTTAAATACTATAAATACATAGTAAGTCCTCGAATACATATACTCTTTAATGAAACACAATTTGAAATATTTACTTTTTAACGACAGAGATAAACCATAGTATGACCAAATTTTTATATCGGGGGTGTGCGTACAAGCATTTATATATTTGATATGTTGTCTGTTTACGTCATTTCCTGCTTTAAACTCCTGATGGCTCCCTACTTTGCTTGTAATAAACTGAAAATTCTTTCTTATAGCCTACGAGGTCAAACAGGACCTAGCTGTTAATTGCCTACTGCCTCATAGTGAACCGGTCTCTGTTCGCGCCTTCCTCCTGCTGTCCTGGCCGCGCCTGTCTGCTGCACGCATCACATCCGATCCTGCCCTCTTCAGTCCCTCTACTGGGCAGCTCTGGCTCCAGAGGCCACGGCTCCCTCCACTTCGCCACCCAGGGTCACATCCCAGACAGAGCATCCTAAATTGCCATCCTCAGCCTCCCCTTAGCACACTCTATCACGGCATCTTCATTTATCTTCGCCCTTTTCACTGCTATCTGATATTATCCTATTTATTTATTTATTCATTCATTCATTCATTCATTCACTTACTTACTTACTTACTTACTTACTTACTTACTTACTAGGTTATTACCTATCATTTCTAGAACATAAACTCATGAGATCGGAGACTCGGATTTGCTCTCCGTTGCATCCTTGGTGCTAAGAACATTGCTCGGCACAAAGCAGGCCCTTGAACAAGGAGCCGGTCGATCCATCTAATCTACAGTGAACTGCTGAGGGCATGACGATCCACCAGCACTGAAGAAAGTCAACTACAGTCTCCTCTAGACTGTCCTCCCAAAGGCGTGGTAAGGTTAGACATTTTGGAAAGATTTCCTTTAAAAAATGTTTCCAAATAGTCATCGCTTATGAGGGAAAGTTTATTAATCAAGAATACTACTGCTGGTACGTCTTCTTTTTTTTTTTCATTTATGCGACCAACAAGTAATTTTAGAAAATTATTTTCCCACGTGAAAGACGTGCGGGCACAACATGGTATAGGTGTACCTCATTTTATCACACTTTGCTTTACCGCACTTCATAGATTTTATTTTTTTTAAATACTAATTGAAGGGAAGACCCTTCACCAGCAAAAAGACTACGACTCACTTTGTTGTGATATTCACTTTATCGCAGTGGCCTAGAACTGAACCCTCAGGATCTCCAAGGTGTGGCTGTACTTCCCTTAGGGTACAACTATGGAGAGGCCTCCTGTGGACAAATACCTTGACTCTAAGGCAGAACCAATTCACTGATGTGCACAGGTCACACACATTCTGTGAGACCCGGGGTGAGACTTGTGGTGGGGGGAAGAGACAGTTTCTGACTTGGGGGATCAAAACGGTTGTCAGGTGTGTGGTTCAGTCTGAGATGAACGGGGAAGTTGACAGATGGAGAATTTGGAGGAAGCATCATTCGAGCTGAGAAAGTTATCCGTGTGAGCAAAGCTATGGGATTGCCGGGAGGTGCGAGGCATCCAGGAGCAGCAGAGAGCCCAAGAGAGGAGGAACAGAGAAAACCACAGGGCCCAGAGGGACTCTGCAAACGAAACTCTCCATAGTTTCGTTTAAATGACAACCGTCACATGGGTCCAGAGGCAGATCTTCTGGCTCTCGGTCCTGGCTTCGTCATTTACGGAGCCAAGTTCCTTACCTCTCCGTGCCTCAGTGTCCTCACTATAAAGTGGGGGCAGTAACAGGATCCTACTCACACACACAGTAGGTGTGAAGATTCAGTCCATCAACGGAGCTGGTGCAGACCAAGTCCTCACACTTAACGAACACTGGCTGTTACCAGCCGCAGCCAGTTCTACATTTCCATGTCATTAAAAATGAAAATTCGCCCTCCCAGACATTCTCCAGGGATCATGTGGGTAAGGACCCGATCCTTCCGGGCATTATCCGGGCTCCTACGTGATCCTGTGCCCTGGAGAAAAGCCCAGTGGAGATTCCCAGGACAGAACGCAGAGTGTTCCTGGTAGAAAGCCATCTCGGACAGACTGACGCTAACAGTATTATTGGCTAAAATGGATGCTGCTGCCTCAGGTCCGGTCACAGGACGTGAGTATTCAAAGAAGATCTTTTGGACATGCAGCTCTTTCATCTTAAAAAGATGCGTCGCTTTCAGAGGAACTCCAGTCACTTAGACATGTCGTGAGAAAAATGGCTTTGTGAATAAATGGAAGGGAACAACTTCATCAGGACCCTAGACTGAGCACCTGGATGTAGCAGCCAAAAGCACCCACGCCTGGGCTAAGCAACCCCATCCCCCTTGGCTCTTGACTACATCACACATCGATGCTGCAGACGCAGGTCTGGTCCAGCACTGCGCCAACTCGCTGATCACCGGGCAAGTCGCTGCCCTCTCTGGGACCAGGTGTCCTTCCCGGTAAAATACAAGGAGTGGATAAATGGTTTCTCAAGTCCCTCTTAGCTCTATGACACTGAATCCCACGCATGGGAGAGGGAACTGTACCCTGCCACCAGCTGTGAATATAAAGGGCTGTGTCCATCATCTAAGTCACCCGACCCTACCACTGCCCTGAAAATGCCTTGCTCTAGGAAGACTAACACTGAAACGTCACCCATGGTCGTCTGAAGTAGCACCTGACCAAAGCAGAAGAGAGTAAAGTTTTAAAAGTAGCTCCCTCTACGCCAGTGCATTTCCTGAGGATGCAGACATTTGGTAGCTGGGTGGGTAGGGCCAGCTGCGCTCAGGGCTCCAAGGCCAGGGGACCACATTTAACGAATGTGAAAAATCAAACGAAGGTAAATCACAATTTCTTTAAAATCAGCAGTAACTGTACATTTATAGGTTAAGACTACTCTTGGTGCCCCACTGTAGAAGGAGAAAAAGACAGAGCTGTTTCAGCTGCAGTGCAGACACCAGGCTGGTTGGGTGCTAACTTCCTTCCTAAACTAGTCTCGCGCCCCCCACGCCCCATGCCCTCAGTGCGTCACGCTGCCTGAGTCTCCCAGGTAACACCTACGTCACCGAGGCTGTCGGTGCCCCCGCTTACTGAACGCTGTGATGCTGCTCCACAGAGCCGGATGGAAACCTGGTACCATCTATGCAAATGCCCCCACTTCACAGGTCAGAAAACAGAGGCCTAGAAAGGAATGCTAACGTATTAAGGTCAGAAGGCAGCTCGCCCATCTTCCAGGCTGGAGTCAACAACTCCCAAGAGATCTTTTAAAGCTGTGGAGACTTCCCTGTATATGAATGCGTGTTTTATCCTTAGACCTGCAGGAAGGAACTCTCCCATTCCTCCTCCTTCCACTCACTCAAAAATAAATAAAATAGAAAGGAGATATTAAAACTGAGTGGCAAATATGAAGCCAAAGAAGCAGAGGTCCCTAATACTCTACACTTCTTGGATTTTGTCTCCTATTCATTTCTTTTCTAAAAAAACAACTGGGAGAATTGAGTCTGAAGGCCAAAAATGAACGTGAATCACGATTCTAAAATTATTTTCTCTTTCATCTGGAAGTATCGGATAAATAGAAAACATTGAAGAATCCATGATCAAAAGGGGAAAAGGAGTTTCTTGTCCTTCTCCTTACCACTCCATACTCTTTCCTGTTCAGGGGGCAGTGACAGAGCTGACACTGGCCTCCTCTGGCCGCCGTGGTCGACGGCTGAGGAAGTGACCACACACGGGATGCACCCGGCTTCACACGAGCCTCCCTGCCTGCCTCTCTGCTGCACGTAGCCTCCTGCGCTCGTCTCCCTGGCAGAGTTCCAACGTGGACTCTCACAATGGCCCATGGGGCCCAGCAGGGCACCTAATTAATCCAGGGACCCAACATCGGGCGGTGGGCCAAGGAGGCCCACCAGGTCCAAGATGCCCAAATACTTGTAACTTCACAGTGCGTGTCCATAGAAGGGATGACTCCTACACCAGCCCCGGAGATGTAGGGTCACCGTGACCCTCTCATCTTCCTAGTAGGCTTCTTGGGGTTAGGGGATTTAGAGCTGCAAATAAGGAACAACTCAGACCCATTCCTCAGAATTTAAAAGCAAGGTTTGACATTGCAAACATCAATAGCTCCCGGCACCCGCCCCAATGTGCCTCTAGGATTTCGGCAGAGGAAAAAGATTCTTCAGCACACATCATTACTGGGTTCAAAGGATTTCTTTTTCAAAAACGCCAAATGGAATATTTAAATTATTGACAGTAATTTCCTAGCAATCAAGAGAGATTAGACCAAGTTCAGTTTTGCTGTCTTGAAATCTTCTCCATCAAGCTCCTAATTTAGAAAAGAACTTTCCCTTCAAGTGCCGGCAACTTCTTAGACCAAATCAAGGCAGAGATAATATATATATATATGTATTTTTAGAAAGAATAAAAGGCTCACAGTGTCTCAGGGCAACAAGCATTCCTGGCTTAAAATGCCTCATAATAAATAAATGAATACATATGTCAACATGGAGGCCTTGGTAATTGAGAATTTTGCTAAAAGATTTGTAAAAATAACTTTAAAAAATGCTCTATATTAATTTCTATGATTTCAAACTTCAGGGGCCTTTTTTATTAATGAAATTCAATATTCTTGGTATATCAAATATATGTAACGAGAATAGCCTCAGTTAGGGGGAAAAAAAGCTGAATGAAAAATCATCAGGTAAAACTGGTGGGTTTGGGGATCCCTCCATCCCCAGTTCCCTCCAACAGCCAGAATTATCTGCGGAAAAGGGAATCCAGAACCATACATATATGACCTAAGCCAGGGAACTCTGGTCTGATCCCAACACGTGCCATCCAGTAGGGGACCCATTTGCCCCATGTGGCTTCTTAAATTTAAATGAAATGAAATGAAATAAAATTATCCATTCAGTTCCCCAGTGACGCCGGCCACATTTCACATGCGCAGCTACCACAGGGGGCGACCACGACGGGGGGCTCTGCTAAGCTACCCCAGCGAGGAACGTGCTCCACTGATGAGATCAGATTCATGTCCATCAGCAAATACCTGCTGAAGGAATACATTCTCTAGCAGCTGATGAGGCTGCATAAAATTAACAAATAAACACCCGACCAGAGTTCTTAAACCTTGAGAAGCTCTGGGTGCGTTGGCAATGGCCACTGTACCCCACATCACTGTTCTCCATTACCTTCTTCCATTACTAACGAGACAACTCTCCTAATTTCTTTATCTAAAATTTGATGCTTTTGACAAATATCGAGTCCATGGGCCATATAGTGTCTGTGTGACAGCCTGCGGAAATGTGATAAGGGTACAAGTTAATTAAAACCTAAAACTAGACAAAAGGATGTCTATACCTTAGGCCTAGTTCCTGGAACCCTTAGCCACATTCTGTTAATCATGAAACTTGTAACAATGAGCTCAAACGCTACCTGCCTGAGTGACCCTGCTCGCTTGCGTGGCACGAGAAACAATCAATTGTGTACAAGCTGGAAATTACTGCTTGGCTACCATCATGGGAACGTAGGCTATTAACCACAGGAGCATGACAGTCTAACAGTAGGCATTCGGCTTCTGTACCCCCCGCTTGCACACCTGGCCAGTGGGTTGACAGGTAGTGAATAGAAGAAAAGTAGATCTTTGTGTTCAGACAGAATGAAGAATAGGATTTAGGGCTTAAAAACCTTGTACCTCTACATTTCGGGGCTGCTCCCGGCAAGGACAGCCGCCGGCTAAAAAACAGCCTTTGAGAGCAGACTTGGTTTGGTCTATTCTATACCGGCCACAACAGTCTGCCATGACAAGGGCCACGTAGCTATCGAGAAAAGAACATTCATTATCTAGGCCACACAATATGTTCAAAGGCTAAAATCCACTTTCCACGCCCACGCTCTTATGTTACCACACGAAACAGACACGACACTGCGATCTTCCCATGAGCATCCTACAAACATGGTCAAATACACACATGACAGCACCTCAAATGCTGGGCCCAAAGGCCCCATGCATTCAGAATACGCTCGTGGGGTTCTATGACCACTTTGAGGATAAAGACCGCACCTTCACCCCCCTTCTTATATTTCTTTTGTGGTCCACCTCCTGGGCTGTAGCTGGCTCCACAAAGCCAGTCAACGTACAGCGTGGGAACCTGGGCACTCCAACCTGAGCTGACCTTCCTGCAGATGCAAAATCAGAAGGCTCCACAACTGAACTGGCTCAGCGTGAAGGTATTCCGTCTCGTCCAGGCATCCATGGTTCCCCTCTCTTTCACCGGCTGGTTTCTATTCCAGCCCGAGCCTCAGCACCACGTCCTTCTTTGAAAGCTCACTCTTGCCTCCGTCCAAACCCCACGCTGAACCATTCCTTCTGCCTGAGTTGGTCTCTGAAGAGGGGTCCATTCTTCTGCTCTCTGGGAGTCCCACTCAACCTTTCATAACCCACCTGCATTCACTCACTCAGACAAGGGACTGCGGGAACAAGCCGTCAGAGATTTCACGTCTGTCTCTTAGAGAGCATCAGTGCATAATTTGCCTTGACGGAGATGTGGTTTCTACGTGAAGCACAACGGTGGTTGGGGGCACCCATGAAAAATAATTGGCCAGCCGACCACTGTCGTATAAAAGTGTGAGGACATTACAGCTTCAACTCGAAGAGCAGAAACAGAAGACCTGCTGACGGAGGGATACGTGAAGAGTCTCCCCTCACAAATGCTGACACCTCCACACCCTCCCCGCGTGACTTTAAAGGGATAATCAGGTCTCTGCTGGCTCATGGAATCAGTCTCAGGCACCCACGTGCACCCTCCGCAGGCTCCTCAGAGCTTCAGATTTTTAGAGAGAAACCAACAGATTTTAATGATATCACTGTTGCTGCCGATCTTTTGGAAGGGAATGAACTTGAAACCTTCCATCCTTAATAGCTCCCCTGAAGAAATAAGAATAAATTGCTTGCTATTACATTCCTTCACAACATATCTTCAAAGCTTCCTGGGTGAGACACAGTCTTTCTCGGTATTTAACACACGGTAACAGCCACCGTTTCAACGCAGCAGCGGGCTTACACTAGGTGGTTCAAGTCATTTTTAGTTTACAGACTATTTAAGGTTGTTTGCTCACACAAAGCATTCACAAAAAAATAACAAAATGCTCTTGGAAGGCAGAAACATTTGACTTATCCTCTCATAGCTGCTCTTTCAGTCACTTTTGAGTTGCCCAGGGGACAAAGGGCCAGAGAAAGGGTGGACAAATGTGGAAAACTGAAGCTGGAATATAAAGTGCTGTCTCTTTCACCAAGGCCTCCAGGTCTTGTCCACACCGTCTATCTATAGCGCCTCTGGGGCATGCGGTGATGGCTCGAACCTCAGTTACTAGTCATTAGCCTAAAGTGTTTTACTCCTCATCTGCGGAGAGAAAAATGGTAGCAGCACCACACTAACGCAGTACAATTTCTGAAGCACCTTTTCCTCGGTCTATACTGAGAAAGCCATACAGCATCATGCGGGAAATGTGAGCGTGTGCAGAGGTAGCCTACAAGAAACATCTGCCATTCGACACAAAGGGGGCGAACGGCTGATTAGACCCAAAGGATGAATTTGAAAACGAAGGCACCCCGGAGATGAGGAGGGGGCTGACAGAAGAAGGGAGCGGTTCTGCAGGATGTGACAGAGGAAGACCAGCTACAGGGCAGAAGAGGAAGATGCTGGTGATGCTGGTGATGGTGACAAGCCCATGTGGCTGACTCAGATGCATTTGGCTTTTACGAGACCCCCGTGACGATTTCCCGGAGAAGAGCTAGGACCAGACAACACGCTCTTTATTTTAGCCTTCTCCACCGTGTTGAGAAAGTATCACTCTGAAAACTCATCCATCTACACGCAATTACAAAGCGCTGCTCGCAGCATGGAATTACAAAGCGGATAACCAATGGTCCTTACCGGGAGATGACTCAGGGGCACGTCCACCTGTCCCAGGAAGTCGTCTCGTGTCTGTTGAGAAGAAAGAGAAGTCACTGTTTCCATTGATTCCACTGAGCATCAGCATTCTTAAGAAATGTTTTCTCTTTTACAAATAGAGATAAAGGTCCAGGGCCTGACACAGGAGTACAGTGGGGATGGGAGGAAGGCAGACAGCCCAGATGAGGCACAGACAGCTGTGTCCTACGAGACCGGGGAGCCTGAGGCTTCACACACCTGACCTTCAGCTGCCTGACCCTCTTGGGCATCCACTATCCAACTGGATGGCAACGGGTCATCTCTTGGACCGGGGGAGTCAGGAAAGGGACACTCAGGACCACAGAGGGTTTTGGGGGGGGGCGCAACTGGACCAGTTTCAAGAGAAGAATTTTAATGACTATTTACTGATCAAGTGCTATAAACCGAAGAGCTCCCTAAGAGCTGAGAGTCTAGGTAAAGAATGTAGTTATTAATCAATCTTACAAAGTACCTGTCACGAAAAAATGGCCTCAACGTTCAATCTGGTAAGTAAGTACACTGCTTCAGAACCCAAGTTCATGGGTTAGCTACTGCTTAGTTTTCGGACACACCACGCTTCTCCCTCTCTCCACTAAACAGCATAGGCCTTGCTGACTTACAAGGGACCTAGATGAGATCCATTTGGAGAAGCTCGCAGCCCCCTCTCAGGCTCTGGGAGCCACCTCGAAGTCCTAACTCAGATTCAGGGGTCGCTGACCTGGACCACAGGTATCTCTCACAGGTCGTGTTTACACTATATCCTGTCAGAGTGCTTGTGTCATAGCCCCGGACATTTACATGACCTGAGGAGCAAATCAGAACACAGGGACTTCTGTCACCTTCACGGAAAACATGGCGTTGCATCTCCCACCTTCAAAAATGCCCGAAAACTGGAAGGTTCTGTATAGATAATCAGACCTGTCCCACAGCCTGCTTGAGGAAAAGCCCAAAAGAGAACCCAGACCTCCTAACTCTCAGTCTTGGGCTCTCATCTTCCCTCTTTACTGGTTTACCACGAAATTTTCGCATTTACAAAAACTGGTTTTAACATGTCTTTGAAAAAAATCTCTCTTCTTGCATTTAAAAAGCAGCAGCCGGTAAATATGAACGAGATTTAGGAAAATGATTTGCTCCAGGCTTAGGGTTTCCTTTTAAGTGATTTTAAAAAATGTAATTAACTAGAAAGCTACCTGTCTCTTCTAAACGAGGCAAGAAGGATCATGGAAAATCGAAGTTACCCCTGGCCGGGTGTGCATGAAGCATGAGCCCACCCCAGTCCTTATGAGAGTCTCGTTTCGTTTTCTCAGCTCCATCTGCTACCACCCACCACGGAGATGCCTCATGCAGCACAAGGCAGTCAGGTGCCAGTACACGCTGTACACACCACAGCAAAGGAAGCAACCAGGAGAAGGCCCAGAAAAGGGAGACAGGGAGTTAGGGAGCGCTCCCACTCCCAGTTCTGCTGATTTAAATATCAGTTAACTCCACGATAAAAAGAAAAACGAAAAAAAAGAAAAACAGAAGTGTGTTGACTACTTACTGACCACAAAGTGTGTGTCTACCTAATTGCCACCTGTCCCCTCTCCCGTCCCTCTACTGGTGCTGATGCTGTGAAAGAAGCAGTGCCACCATCACCTGAAGACAAACTTCCGAATGTGGGAGATGCAACTGCACGTTTGACGTTCACAGCCGCTGCCTTCGGAAGGTTATTCACCCACCGTTCACCTCAGCGCACCGCAATAAAAAATTCACACACCTGCACGCCCACGGGGTGCTGCTGGGGAGATGTTACCGTTCCAAACCGATCCAACGAGTTCGGGTGTGCCCAGACACCCAGAGACAGGCTCCCGCCACCAAGGGCTCCAGCAGTGATGCAGGGACCGTGCCACGGCCACACCCACCCCTCACAGCCGCCGTGGGAAGCAGGCGCTATTCTTAGTCCCATTTCACAGGGGGGGAGGCGGGAGTCTAGGGACCAGGGAGGTGTGCTCCAGGCTGCTCCCTGGGCGGGCTGGTTCCGGAGTCTGGCGTCTAAACTCAGCATCCGGCGGGACCACACGCCTGTGCACCGCTTTGTCTCATCAGAACAGAAGAACTCTGGCTCTAAACGGTGAGGCTGAGAAGGGACTCTGACGAGAGTGCAGTTTTGTGACCCTTGACGGGGGGCAGTTCTGTTAAAATGCCCGGTTGGCTGTGTTGTTCTGACAGTACCTGCTGTTCCAATTCTGCCCTTTTCCTCAAGTGAGACAGTTTGCCGAATCCCCGAGGCCCTAATCATGAAGCTCGGCGGCCTCACTCATGTGCCAACGAGTCTTCTTGTTACACTGGAAAAAACCTCAAACAGCCAAAGATGGAGCGACCTCACCTGTAAATACAAGGCTCCCGTCTCTGGTTTACACCAAGGGCGACTGAAATAAAATGATTGTTTAAAATAAAATAGGGATGAGGATAGACCAGCTCGGGGTCAAAAGGAATCGGCTTAAATGGTGTTTCATTAGTCAGCGGGACGTGTTGGCGAGATCTAGGTTTCAGAACAACCCACTGTTGCCAAAACTGCAGAAATTTCAGGCAATATCAAACATTTAGGAGAATAACCCTATCCCAGTTTTAAGACGTCTCTTCAGTACCACAAAGAAGGGGACCACAGGGGCTACTGGTGACCTTGAGGCCTAGATGAGAAAGCAGGGGTGTCTCGAGGACACCTGGGTTTGATGGTAACAGAAATTAGGGACAATGTGCTGGACTGGCAGGGCCTCAGGTTGGGGCTATCGCAATATCTTTAGGTCCTTCCGGCCACAGAATGAAAGCTTACACCGATGCAATAAAAACGCATGAATCGAATTTTTGTTACGAAATTATTCCCATCGAGCATCACGGTAACCATAAGAGGCTACAAAAACCAAATCAGTTTCAACTCACAAGAGTGAATGCCGGCATTTCCTGTTGCTTATTTTTAAGTGGTAAATGCTGTCCAGGTCCAACCCCAATCACCTGTCAAACCATCTGAGGCTGAAAGCGTACAGCTGAGTGCCAGTTAAAAACGTCTCCTCTCCCGAGCCATCGGATATTTTCCCCGTGTCACGACAATGCAAAGCAGAGCCCCCCAAATGGGTCCTAGGAGGTTGAAAAGGAATCTCTAGTCCACTTCAGGAAAAGCAAAATTCATACATCAGACGCTGTCTCTCCGGGAGCCTCTTCTCTGAATGGCATTTACTAGATTCAGCACTGCCCCTACCCGCTTTGAAAGGAGCTGTTGCCTTCTGAATAAGGAGACAAGCGCTCGCCCCGGGAGTGGAGGCGTGCCACCCCATGTGTGAATGCCACGGGAACCCAACGCCTGGCGGCTGTCACACACACCAGCCCCGGGGAGACGCCGTTACGGCCCCAGGGCACGCCCCGAAGCTTCCAGGGCTGGGCCGGAGCTGCCAGCACGGAAGTGGACACCAGGCTTGGTTGTCTTCTCCCCGAAATAAAACCGGATTCCTCCGAGAACCCAGCCATGCAAAACACGACCCGGCCTTCCGATCTCGAGAACGGCACTCCCAGGATGTGACCTGAATTCTGTTACACGCGGATGGCCACGGAGGCCGCAGTGAGGGCTCGGCCTGTGCATGTCAGGGGGGCGAGGTGGGGAGAGCTGGGGCCACCAAGGCGCACTGCCAGAGCGTTTCAGGAAGGATCGGCAATTTTCGCAGAGAAAGACGACCCACATGCGAGCCTGGAGCCGCATGCGAAGGCAGTGCTCTTGAAAGTGTGCGCTGCAACCCCACTCGTAGGTGGCAAGAAGCATTTTTTAAAACATTAAATATAACAGAAAATATTGGCGTCTCACATGGGATACTGAGCAAGCACCGTTTCGAGAACCTCGTTTCAGACAAACGTGAAGGTGTGAGTTGGGGCCTAAAAATTCATTTCTTCTTGTGCGGCACCATCCAAAGTTTAAAAGCCAGTCAACACAGCAAATGAAGACCATCCAGCCCTCCCAATCGCCTGGGTGTTTATCCCAGAAACCATTAAGCAGCGACTTGCAAGAAAATCATATTTAGAATTTCTTAAGACAAATGGAAGTATAGAGAAATGAGAATATAAGCTACAGGAAAAGAATTTAAGAATAGCTGTGGACGAGTGTGGCCCCACACTCGGGCACCGCGGATGGCGAGACGGGGCAAACGGGCTCTATTTTTAGGGTGATTTGGGAGCATGCACCCGGAATCGTCTAAATCATTAACGGCTGGAGAAATTCAGACCCTTCGTACAGATACAGCGACCCTTCAGGAGTCACCAGAATGTCAAGATGCATTCAGCATCAGACACCGTCTCGCTCCTCACGCCAGGTTGAAGTCAGCGTTATCTGCCACACACAAAGGGAAGGCAGGCTACCCTTGCTTCTCCACCCCGTGTCATCCGCCACTGCAGAAGCGCCGAGGCCCGTGAAGAGAGAGTGAGCTGGGCCTCCCTTGCCAATCGGGGTTGCATAATCCAACACTTCACCACCTGGCGCCTCTGGCTTCCGAGGTGAATTGTTTCAACATACGTTGTCACAGTAACCGTCATCAAACAGTCGACTGGCATGCCACCGAAAGTCGAGGTGAAGGGACAGTGACGAAATCCTCTGCAAGCACACGCTCTCACGCAGATTCAGAACTCAGAGCCTGCCACGCGGACGTGCACACAGGCCGTCACTCCGCCAGGCCTCTGCCGCCGCGGGACCCAACCGCCCGTTCACTGACACAGAATGAGATGTGTCCTGGAGACACCGGCTCTTATTTATGACAACAAACAAGACCTCCATGTCAACGCGATGTCAGAGCAACCACACAGGACTGTCACGGCGGGGAGGCGGGCTGAATGTGTGCTCGGGGGAGCCCGTCTACTTTAAGAGACACTTTGCTTGAAATTCAAAGGACCAGACTGAAGGGGTAGACAGAGCAAAGGACCCCCCCGTGCTGGCAAAGACGAAAGCAGCCGCCCTCTGACAGCAGCCTGGCTTGCATCCAGGAGCCTAACCAGACCAGCACCAACTGGGCTGCGAGAAGCCGCTGCTTGGCGGGCTCAGAGGCAGGCGGCCCTCGTTGGTCCAGGTGCCCGGCGCTCACATCAGGGGATGACCCCTGCCTGATGCTCCCTCCTCCCGCCTGGTGGGAGAACATCCAGTCCTTTCCCTGCTCCACATACACACACACTCCAGGCCAGGGGTCAACTGCGGGCCACAGAAACTGCAGCTTCTTGCAAGAGAAGCACTCGATATTCTGAATATAAGATCCAATCAACTCCAGGAAGAACTTCGGGAACCAGACACGCCAACAGTGAGCAGCGCTGTTGAGCTCACCGGCTCCTGCAGGCAGGGGTCACGCACGGCTAGACTGTACTCTGTGGTGACAGGCCCCAAAGGTGCAGAGACCGGGGTGCCTGTATCTCCTAAGGGGAGAAGCTAACCAGCCTTGTGTAACAGAAATACAATGCAGCCACACAGAGAATCTGGAAGTTTCTAAGTCCCATTTGAAAAAGTAAAGACAAAACAGGTGAAGTTAATTCTAATTTTTTTTACTTAATCCAATACCTCTGAAGTATTATGTCAATGTGTAATCCATATAAAGATTACCAAAATGTACTAAATCTTTGAAATTCGGTGCGTACTCCTTCCTTACAGCACACCTCCATTGGGACTATACACATTTCAAGGCCGAGGTGGCCAGTAACCTCTGCAGCTCCGGACAGGCGGTCAGCATCCCACACAGTAGCCGCCGCACATCGGAGGCATGAACGGAATGCTGCAGGAAGGCCACAAAGGGACTGACTCATGCTGCCAAGGGTTAACGTGATGGAGGGCATAATCTCCGAGCAGGGTCATGCAGGAGGAGCTGGCCAGGAGGCCGCAGGGGGGCGGAAGGGGAACGGTACGTAAGCAGACGGCCTAGTGAGGACAGGGTATAGAGGTCTGTGCAGGTGACACGAGGGCCACGTGGAAAGGAGGGGCGGTGGGAAGAGGAAGAAGGTCCCACATGGCTTGCTTACAAGGCATGATGGCATATGAGGACATTTGGGAAAAAACGACTGGCAAGGGCTGCATTTTGGAAAGGTCCCCTGACAGCTAGAGGGAGAATTTATAGGAAGGAGGACTCCGGAGGACAAAGAGAGGTTGGGAGAGGGTCAAGTTGTTGGGAGGAGGCCACACGAGGGTCTGGCCACGTGGGAAGTTGGAAGGCACAGTGTTGGTTCAGCGGCGTCCCGCTCCTAGGCTCCCTGTCAGCCGGGAGCGTGTCCACTGCATGATGAGGGGACAAACTGTGTTACGTATGTGAGGTCCTGACACAGTGCCCACCAGGAAGACGCAGGAGCCAATGCTGCTGTTCATAAAGCAGCAACAAGGACAGCAATGCCACTGAGCTGACAGAGACGTAAAGCAAACGCAAAAGATGGTGGAGGAAAAGGTCCCAGTCAGGGAAAGGGGTGGCCAGGGTGCTGGTCCCATCAAGGGCAGAGGGGTCCCTGCAGAGCAGAGAGCATCATTAGCCCCACTGCGTGTCACCCTGACCTTCCCCTCCCCTTCACCACCCTGTTTGTAAAGAGAAGTCTGCCCGTCAGCCTAGAGGTGCCCAGTGACACAGACCTAGGAGAACTGATTCTGATCTACAGTTGAGTACCTTTCAGAGGACAGAAAAGGCCACTCACCCCTATGGCTCCGGGGCATGGCCTCCTATCGCGGTTATCTCCTACCTCTGCCTCAAAGCTGTCCTGCCGCACAAAAGCGCCTGCACGAATGACACTGACATTCTCATAAGGCAGATTTATCTTCGTAAAAAATGCAAACGCAGATAAACCGTAGGCTTCATTATAATTCCTTGTGAAAGAAATGCTAAATGTACTTGATGAATGAACTATAAAATGTTAAGGAATATAGCCTGCTAAAAATAAACACTCACATATAGTCTACTTGTTACAAAGCGAAGTGACCTGAGATCGAACCGCAAAGTTAGTTTAAAAGGAAAATGTGTCAAGGGGTTCCTTTAATCACACGATAGCAAGTCTGTACTTCCAGTTTTATGGCACAACTGTTTTAATTTCTCACGATTTCAGGATAATTTTCTCAGGATAAGCGTCTCATTTCTTCTTTGGAGAAGTTTTTCTATTTTATTATTATTTTTTTAATTATTATGTACGCCTACAGCACCTGGTCTTCCCAGGTGATCCCCCGTCCAAGTACTAATCAGGCCCGACCCTGCTTAGCTTTCGAGATCAGACATCAGGCTTATTCAAGGCCGCAGACCATGGATCGTGGCCCAATGGGGCGCGAACCCAGGACCTTCTGCGTGTAAAGCAGATGTGCTAAATAACCGCTATACCACGTCTTCTGGAGACGTTTTAAAATTGAATTTTCTACAAACAAGTTTCAAATAATAAATCAAATGTATAAAGAAAAAAGAAGTAAGGATACTTCTAGATTCTGTAATCTCTCCATGCACTTAGCTACCAAACCGGAGACCTTATTACTCTGGAATAATTCCCAACAGGCACCTTTAGTGACCACTGCAACGTCAAGGTATGATTTGGATAATGGGGAAAAGTGAACCTAGGTATATACTATGAGTTCAGGTGTCATTTTTGATAGCTTGATTTCTTTAATGTGCTTATTACTGCCTAAAGTCCTTCCTCATACATCTCGGGGCATTTGAAACTAGCAATCCATCTCCTTGCCTGGCTGGCCAATAGTTTGTATTCAAGTTGTATTCAATCAAGCCACAACAGATTCCGTGTAACATAAATGCAGTGTGGCATCCCTCTCGGAATTTTAATGAGCGACGTCTCTGAACTAGAGCTACCTGGGCCTACCCCAGGTCACCGACTGACTTTCCATACAGACTCCATGGAAACAGCCCCATTGGGAGCTTCGGCACCCCAGGTCGACCCCGATGAGCGGCCTTTTTGCATGGGCCTTACTTTGGCTGAAACCACATCTCTAGCTGGTGGACTCCATCTAAGTTTGCCGGGCAGAAAGCTCCAGCTGTACCCTGGTGAGAAATTCAAGACTGCAAAGAATAGTAAGCCGACATGCAGCTCATCTGTCATCTGTCAGAAACTGTTATCATCAGGTTAAGAGCCTTACCCAAGGTCTCTGAGCTAGTGAGTAGTAACCAGAACACAAAGCCAGGCACTCTGGCCCCAGAGGCATGCTTTACCTCCAAGATAAAGAGCCTGTAACCAGGGACTTAAGGAAAACATCAAGAAGCTCCTCTCCATCCCTTAGAAAACACGCATTTGTCGTGCTGCAGGGGTTACACACCTGCCAGACACAGTTCTTGCAATCCGTAAACTCTTAAGAAACATACATTTTTGGCAGTATTTGCCTATTCTTACACGTGTCCTTCTTTCCTTATCTATGTTTTAATTTAAAAATAAAAGGAGCAAAGTGTACGTTTGAAAAGCAATCGGAATGGAGCTAAATCATTTTTATTCTTTTACCATTGCCCCTCCCCATCATCTTTTAAAGCAGAGCTCTTCCAGGTGGAGGATACACACCCCTGAGGGTATACAAAGACTTTCCAGAGGCCCTGCGAATGGGCCGTTTTAAAGAAATCGTTTTCTGGATCCTTCCACAGGTCTAAACCTGATCTGCCTGAGATCAGTGTCTGCCTTCTGCTGCCTCTCCTTTCCTAAATCACAACCCCCTTGCTCTCCAAAAAAGTGTACTTCCTGAATCTTAACACGGTGCAGTGCGCCAGGTATAAAAACTAACCTCTGGAACACAAAACGACAAGACGACTTGAAGATGCATAGCTCCTGAGGGAGCAAAGAGAATCCAGGGAGGACATGAAAAAGACGCAATCTTACTTCACCGAGGCAACAGGCCTATGGAATGACAACGTCTCGCATATTTACCATCCATCCGACTAATTTTCATGTTTATTTCATTTAAAACATGAAGTCAGATATTTTTAGTGACAAGAAATAAGCCTGATGTGTCTGTTTCTAACAATCGGGACTGGTTTTGTTAATTCAGTTGTATGGCTGGTTATTTGCCACAAAATGAGCCATAGCTGCGATCGCAGGATGAAAAAAAACCCAAAGTACTGGCTATGGCATGAAATTTATTCGGAGCGCACATGTTACACTCAAATGCACTAGAAAGTACATCTTTTGCAACTACTGAGCTAATAACTTATTTGCTGATAGATGATAGATGTCAACTTCCACAATGTGTGAGAAAAGAGTTCTTCCAAATCCTTTACAAGGTTCACTAAGCAGAAACATTCGGAGACTACACTTTAAAGCATACAATCTATCATACAGTCAGGCCATTAGCTAGGTTGTTATTAAAACGTTTCCCACAAAACCCATTAAGTAGGCAAAGCTTTCTCCTCCACGGTATGGATGGCAGCAGCTAAAGACTCCTTTCTACATACAATACTGGCGAGAAAAAAAGTCTGGAGAGGAAACCTTCAAATTTTTGTGGAAAATTAAGCAAATGGTTCAATGCAACTTACGATTAAGCCATTTAAAATGAGGAACTTGAAGGCTGGGGATAAACTTAATGTTAATTTAAGATTCCAGCAGGTGCAAATGTAAGACCAAACTGTAGGTCTACCGAGGACATACCGTAAAACAAGCCCCCAACTCTTGTTCCTTTCAGTTTCTCTGTGACAGAATAATGTGGCTCCCAGGCCTGGCTGCACAGGAGAATTTCCTGGGAAGTTCTAAAAACACTGGTCCCCGGGCCTCACCTGAGACAGGTAGCTCATTCCCAGCTCGCCCTCCCCAGCTGCCCTCGTTTCTGCCTCTACTGTCCTCCCACATGAGACCGAGCTGGACCCATTTACACATGCGGGTAAAAATAACTGCCCGGGCCCGGAATGTGGACGACCGGGGGAGGGGTGCATTTTTGGCGGCCCCCGCTTGGAACTCTGGAACGCTCGCCCTCTGGCCGGCTACGGCTGGGATATTAATAGGAATAAGGCTTCACAGGTGCACAAACAAAGCACAGGGATTTCTCTGGTCATGCCCAAAGGCTATCCGCCTCCCCCTCTATAAACGACAAGTCCCATTTCAAACTAGAATGAGAGAATGGGATCCTTAGGGGGGACCTCAAAAGTCATTCAGGGCAAAAAACGTCTGAGACTCGTACCTCTCTCCATCCCTCTCAAGTGGCTGCTGACCCTGTCGTGTTCTGAACATCATCAGTGATGGGGAGCTCACTACCTATTGGGTCGGCAGAAAAGGAATATATATTCCTAGGTTAAAATCCCAAATCTATCTAGAAGTAGTTAGACAACCAAAGGCAAGTTTCTGGATCATGATCAAAGGTCAATTTTCTCATCTGTAAAATGGAGACAAAAACTTTAGCCTGCATCGTCATTGGATAGATAATAATGGGACAATTAGACCCAGTAAAAGTTATTCCTAACCCAGGGTTCGCAGCCTCCACACCATAGGCATTTTACACTAGATGATTCTTTTTGTTTGTTTTTAGGGTGGAGAAGCTGTCTTTCTTATACTTTGTAGGATTTTTAGAAGCACCTCAAGATTTTACTCACAACATGCAGTAGCAACTCCTGTCCCACAGCTGTGACAACCAAAAATGTCTCCAAATATTGCCAAATGTCTTACGGGGGTAGAAGATGGACTGGAGAAAGTTGTTCCCATTGAGAATCAATGTCCAATTCCACTTCTGTCCCCTACACTCTATATTAAGGTGTTCCTGTCATCTTTGGGTAATTCTATAAGAATGTTCTGGCAACGTGGTGCTCATTTTTCTTTATCTCCTCCTCCTCTAAAGCAGCAGGAAAGAAGGAAGAGTAATTTTGTTTCTACAACTAGAAAGTGGCAAAGCTGGGGTATGAACCAGAATCTGACTCCAACACTTAAGATTTGTTTCTATGACGCTATGTTATTTCTTAGGGGGCTAATCCCTCTACATCGGGATGGGATGGCTGAATCACTTATTTGAAGAAAGCTATCATGTCCTTATTCTCCATACCTCCCCCCCAGAGTATTTTAGAAAACCCCAAGAGGTCTGCAAGCAAAGCTACGTGCACCCTACTATTTCCTAATTAATGGGTAAAACAGAGTGTGACACAGTTTGCTATGTGGCTGCCAGGAAAGTCCCAAGAAGCTGAGGCTGAAGGCTGAGCTTCTTGCCTTCAAAATCAACAGCAAAAGGCGACACAGTTATGAGGAAGGAACTGAAGCTTTGAGCCAAAAATGTTTGCAGAACAAGGAATTGCGTTGTACTGACAGAGCTACTACTGGGAGCACGCAGTGGGGCGGCATCACAGCCAGCGAGGCCTGGGAACACGGGAGAGAAAACGTGCATATATCTAAGACAAAAATCACAGTCGAAGGATGCCCCCCTTCAATGCCACATCCAAAGTTTCTGAACAATCAAACTACTGAAGACAAAACTAGCACACCAGGCACCAAACTTTAAATCTTTACCAATGCCTCCAAACGCAAGGTAAACCTGGGAGAAGAAAGTTGTGACTTTTTCTAAGATTCACTGGGGACTGCCCTTCAAGAAGGACACGTGCTGTGTGGCAGAACCCAAATGCAGCCGTCTGTAAAACCCACCAGCGCTGGATCTAGGATGCGGCCAGCAAGGCCGAGGGCAGGGCTGGCAAGGCTGACACTAAGTCCCACTTAAATCCTGGGCCCTAGATGGCTCTCCACTTGCCCTGCTTAGTTCTGGCCCCGAGACACACGTGTGTGTCGTGCTGCATGCCTGGCACCAGTGACTCAGAGATGAGGGCAGCACTGTCTCTGAAAACCACACGGTCCAGATGTGTGTGTTCTCAACTACAGGTGTGGATCTGAAAAGAAGTGCGCCAGGGGAAGAAGCCTCTGAGCCTGGGGGTTGGACCCTTGGGTGTGAGTCCTGGTTCAGGAACTAACGAACTCAATGACCTCGGGCATTGGCCTTCCCTGGACCAGGACCCTCATCTGGAAAACGGGCCCACGATCACCGGTACTTCCCAGTTCATACGCTGTTAACTGACACAGCTCAGATGCCAGTGCACGTGGAAGGCTTGGCCCGCCGAACGTCATCAAGCTACGATTACTGGTGCGTGTTTTAAATGGAGAGCTGGGAAATGGGAGGATTAGTGGGTTCCCTGCCAACTGGAAAGCAAACGTTTATTGGTGGTTCGATCAGTCTGGTCTCCAAGCAAAAAACTTTTCTTGAACTGCCAAGAGGTGCGGCACGTACGTTTTCAGGAACGCGGTTCTACCACGTGAGGCCGAGACAGACAGAGAGCTTTAAAACAGAAGGAACTGTTCAAAAGTTAATTGTGCCTTAAAAAAGTAAATTCATGAAAATGAAATGTAATGTTGAGGACCAAGACGGAAGCCTCCATAGGACTAAAAAGCTTGGTCCAAGCTTAGAAATGCCCTTATTCTTCTGCTTTTTTAAGGATGACCGTTGTGAGGCTATTCATCAACTTATAAAGAAGGTATACACGAGAGTCCACTGAGGAGGAGGCTGCTTGTTTGGCGCATTAAACTTATAATCCTGAAGCAAATGTGTCATAAGGAATTTACCATGAGGAATACCCGCCTTGGAGGCTCCCTTTCTACGACCCTGAGCAGCACAAGACATTGAAAAAAGGAGATGTCGGAAAAGTAAATTCAATCATTGTCACTCTACGGTGTATGTTCCAGAAGAAAACCAGAAAGAGGCATAAATTAGAGACTCTCCTGGGAGCCGGTCTATGTGCTCACAGCTGTAGGGCTATAGAGAGGTCGACCACCACAAGGGCACATGAAGACATAATGGCATTCCCACGTAATTCCTAGCCTTCTTGTTGACCAAGGCCTCCAATCTCATTAAAATTAGACTTCTAATAACCATATTCACGGGCTAAATAGTCATCACTGGACCCTCGGGGAGGGGAGGGAGTGGGTGGCCGTGTACAGTGATGGCCCCGGGGTTCAAGTACTCTCAGCTAAAGAAATACAGTTAAACACTTCAATGAGCTGCAAATTGTCATTCTATTATCTATTTTCTCATTTGAGGCCCCCACCCCCCATAGTTCAAACGAAAGCGTCCTGAAAAAGTTAACTGGGCCCTAACTCACCAGGGAACTGAAGGCGAATCACTCTGACTTTCTGAGCCTTATTATCTCCATAATAAAACACGGGGGTTAAGATTCGCTAATGCTAAGGATCTTTATATGTGCACAAGTCTCTGAACTTATAAGATAAACTTCCCTATAATACCGGCTTCTCTTGCCCTTAGTGTCAATTTCGGACCAAATAGTTACCTTAAAATTTTCTGTGATAATCTGTAAATCAAGCCGTATGCATCTACTTTCAGTTTAGAAACTCAAAAGGAAAATGTGGTGAGGCAGACAGGGCCGGCTCACCCACCGGCCAGCCGCACCTGACCTGCGGAGAGGCCCTGGCAGCGGGCAGGCCCAGCCTGTTCTGACTACCGTGTATAAAACACCTGCAAGTGTAACTCCAGAGACAGAAGTCCCTTCCTCTCACTCCTAGACAAGTCCGAGGACAGGCGACTGACAGAGTGTGGCCGTCTATCCGTGTCCCCTCCCAGCTTTGAACCTTATGAAATAGCGACTTGATGCCATCCCTCTGGGCCTCAGTGGCCTCATCTGCAAAGTGGGGCTGACAGTACTTTTTAAATTTTTTACTATTTATTATTATTTACGCCTACAACACCTGGTCTTCCTAGGTGGTCTCCCATCCAAGTACTAAGCAGGCCCTGCTTTGCTTAGCTTCTGAGATCAGACACTGGGCTTATTCGGGGCGACGTGGGCATAGACAGACCATGGACCGTGGCTCCACTGGGGCATGAATCCAGGACCTTCTGCATGTAAAGCAGACATGCTAACTGCTGCACTAAGGAACCACATCTGGGGGTGACAGTGACAACCCTGAGAGGCGGCTGTGAGGATGAGCGCTAACTTCTGTAGGGCCACGACCCGGGAGAGGGGCATAAGATCACTCAGTGGGGAGGATTATTACTCCTGGACACATTTCTCAAGGGTACAAAGTGCAGAAAAAACGGCGGGCTAAGCGGGCGCCCGTCACCCTTCTCAATGTTCGCACGACGCGGTTCATTTTTAAGTCAGAAACCCTCAACAACCACAATGAGTTGGGACGCTCACCCTGTGCCCAGCACATTCTAAGTGCTGCACATAACTCATCTCCCTTAATCCTCCTAACAACCATGTTAAAGACGAGCAGACTACAGCACAGACAGGCCAAGTAACTTGTCCAAGGTCAGAGTCGGCGAACGGAGCACAGCCAAGGCCTGAGCTCTTACCCAACACGCGCGGCCTTCGAACAGTCACGTAGGCTTGGCTGCCTCCATTCAAAGTGAAACCCCCACTTCTCACGTCCTTCCACTTTTGCTGGATAAAAATCTTACCCAGACACTAGCACATCCTTGCCCGTTCCTCTAGAAACTAGTCAGCGGGACCTGGGGCAGATCACACATGGATCGTTTTAATTTCATTTTGAGACTAAATTACAAATTTGAGCCTCACTTTTGAGGCCATCTTGGGAAAAACTGACAAGAGCTAACGAGGAGACTCTTCAAATCTTGCAACACCAATGAATCTTTCCTAAACTCTCCACTCCCCGAACCCCAATTCCCAAGATGGGCCATTATAGGGGAAGAGATGGTTTATTTATTTATTTATTAAACATAATCTAATTATATCTGTAAAAGCTCAGGAAATAACTTAGGGAATTTCAAAGCCTCAGGGACAGACTCACTTCAGAGTTAAATTTTCAAAAAGAAACCAAAACACACTCACTTTTAAAAAACAAAAAAGACTGAAAAACGTTTTGGATTCATTAGCACCTACTGCACTGTTCTTTTTAGGCGTGAACCTGTCAAAAAATACCTTGGGGTCTAGCTGCCAAGAAATCTATCATAGTTATTCATTTCAGTCAAGCTCGGCGCATGCCTCTCTCCCCCTTAAAGGGGGCTGAGGACAGAAAGCGACATTTGGACAAAGGCACTGATGCGAAACCTTCCCCAGGCACTTATCACGCAGAATGCACATGGTGTGTGGACAATTAGCAGTTCTGTGTGAGAGCAATCTTTTGTTTTTTTTTCACTCTTGAAATTCAAGAAAGAATTTCAATAAAATAGAATCATAACCTCCAGGACAGTGATTATTCAAACCAGACCCAACTGTGCTTAAGCACACGCTCTCCTTCAACCTGATCACACAGAGGGGTGTGTGTGCACGTGTAAGTGTGCAAACACACGTTATAGTTTTGAAACGAATGTATATGCAAACACTCACGTTATTTGATTAAAGATAACATTTAAAAGGCAACTGTCATCACTAAACAGAACGGCTATGCAATCCTCAGTCACGATGCAAATCACTATTAGCCACGGTCCGCAACTTAACCGTTTATTTATTTCATTTTGTGTTCTGCGGGAAGAAACATGTTACTCTGCAATTCAAGAAGTTCACGGGACAAAAATATGGGGAGACACTGTCATATAAAAAGTAATTTAGAAGCCTGGTTTACATCCAAGGTGAAATGGTATCCCCAGAAATGCTGGGTTTGTCATCATGGGCTTGTCGAAGGGGACCAGACAGGAAAGTGTTTGATTACTTAGGGCAATGTGCTAAACAGCCAGTAAAATCATCCAGGCCACAGACATCTTTTCTAAATGGGGGGAGGGGGGAGGGAGGGGAACAGGGAGAGGGGGGAGAGAGAGAGAGAGAGGGAGAGAGGGAGAGAGAGAGAGAGAGAGAGAGAGAGAGAGAGAGAGAGAGAGAGAGAAGGAAAAGCCAAACTTTTAGGCAATGTTCTGAACGTTTTATATGCATTTCATTTAATCATCTCATCATCCCTGAGAGAAATACTATTACTAGCCCTATTTTGAAGATGGAAAAAAAAAAAAAGAAAAAAGAAAAAAAAGGGTTTAGAAAAGTATCTGCTCAAGTCATCCAGAAGGGAGCACCGAGATCCAGGTAGTGAGAGACCCAGGATTCAAACTCAGGCTCGTCTCATCTTTCTCCGTTGTCGCTGCAGACTTAGTTAAGATAACCAGGGTCCCAGAGATAACATGAACATCTCTGGACTCTCATCGGCATCATGCTTTACAACTCCGTGAAATTCAGGTTCCCTTAAAACATATCCAGGAAAAAATATACATTTTTTTTCTTTTGAAAGGAAGATTTCCACAGTGTTCACTAAGACACAGGGCATTCACATAGACAGACTGAGCTAGGACAAATCCTATTTACCCAAAATGATATAAAATGACATTATAATAGATTGAGTCTGCTATAAATTTAAGTTTCCTTGATTTTACTCCTTATTCTGTATCAGTGATTCGCAGAAGTGATTCTAGTCATACTTGTTAGCACAGAGGCCTTATCTTTGAATTGTTTCCATTCAAGAACTGGAACTACTATTTACTGGAGAAAGAGAAACTGACAAATAGACAATGGCACCGTATACACACAGGAAGGCACTCTTGCAGGAGGTCGCTCTTGGGGAAAAACCCAGAGTCAGTGAAAAACAATGAAATGGGAAAGAGTCAAGCTGCGGGTTGGACGCGACCATCTCCTGTGTGACACGTTCTAGTACACGTGCCAAGCGCACAGATCTGGGGGCCTGGACGATCACCCAGGGTACCACTTTCTGGCTGTCAGCATCTAACGTGACCTTTTTCCTATGACTCACTTTACACGTCCGTGTCTTCTCTTCCAGCAAAATCAGAAGCAACCTCAGGGCAACCACAGGTTTGTGTGTCTCTGTATCTCCCACAGTGCTTAGCAACAGCACCGACACACAGTATGTTCTTAATAATCACTCGACTTAGCTCAAACAACCCCTATAGCAGAGAACCTGAACTCTTTGCCTCTTTGTAAACGGTTCCAGTCGTTGAAAATGGGGTGTCGTGGGCTGAATCATGGCCCACAAAGACATCGGGTCCTAATTCCTGCACCGTGTAAATATCACCTTACACAGAAAAAGGCCTTTGCAGATGTGACTAAATTGTAAGAATCTCGAGATGGGGAGATTATCCTAGATTATCCTGGTGGGTCCTAAAAGAAATCACAATCGTCCTTGTAAGTGAAATGCAGAGGGAGATTTGACACAGACGGAAGAGGAGGAGGCAGCGTGGCCTTGGACTTACGGGGCCGCAAGTTAAGCTGGAGGTGGCGAGGGGCAGATTCTCTCCTCGGGCCTCCAGAGGGAGTGCGGCCCTGCTGACATCCTGATTTCAGTCCAGTCATAACTGATTTTGAACTTCTGACCTCCAGAATTGTGAGAAAGTAAATGTCTTTGTTTTTGAGCCAAGCCTGTAGTCATTTGTTATGGCAACTACGGGAAACTCATACATGGGTAAAGGCCAATCCAAAAACATGTTTTAGGAGGAAGAGAAGGGAACTGGAGGTCTGGGAGATGCCCCACCCTCGGGTCGACCAGGATGCTCTCGCTGTGAAACCAGCAGAGACTGAACTGCCTGTGGCATCTTGTTCTCACCCAAAATGTTGTGAGGTGCCATATAAACCTAGCCCTGGGCACCCCCAAAATAAAAACGCTAGGCATGGGCCAAATTGAGATACTGCAAGGGAGCTCAGGGCTGGCTCTAGGTCTGCCCCCAACATTATTCCACAACCGACTCATGACTCGGGTCAGCTCGCACACACAATACACTTTCCCCATCCTGCCCAACGCTTCTGGTCTGTGCTCCCATCTCAGGAGGAGCTCCCTTCCTGCAAATGCACGGAAGACACAAGGAAAAATGAAATAATGAGAATATCTCAGAAAAACGAGTACTTATGCCATAGAAATGACGAGCAGGCAGCTGCTAGTTTTTGATAAGGCGACCATTTCTGTTCGTCTCAGAACTGACATGTTTTTATTTAACCATTTCGTAAGAAATTTGTATGAACAGCTGCGTGGTTAAAAAAACAAGGCACTGAATTTGGAGCCATTCAAGAAAGGTCCTTCCCCCACCCCCAGAAGCAGCTTATTCTTAAAAAACAAAAAAAAAAGGGGCGGGGGTGTGGATACCCAAATTGATCCAAGTCAAACCAAATTTAATAGTCTCGATAAGACATCGCACCACGGCTTATGAAAGCCTTCTCACTATCTTGGTTATTTAAATTAAGTGAGAAAATATTATGACGTTGGCAGAAAGGGAATTCTTCAGTTTATTTTGGGGAAAAGAAGCCAGCAGCAAGTGGTGCTGCATTTCTGTGATAATCACTTTAAGATTTCCCATGTGCTAAGGTGAAAGGTCAGTACAGCGGCTAAAACGATTGGTATAAAACAGGCGTTCGTGTCACTGAAGACAAGTTGTAAATGAAAAATTCTCTAATGTCAAAATTCCCTTACGCGGAGTAAACTGGTCTTATAAAACAAACGAGTCATGAGAAACCATTATTACACCCCAGAGAGCATGAGTCAAAGGCAGTAAGATGTTCTGCAAAGACTAGGTTAATTAAAACTTTAAATTACAACGTAAATAGTTTATTATTACGTGATCATGGGACATGGCTGATGTAGTCTTAAGAAGTCAGGGTTTTATTGTATATAACTGAGGTTATTTAAATTACTGTGCTTTTCAATGACATCAAAGCACGGGATATTTACCCCCCCATGCAACAGTGGACATCTTCGTACTATTCCAAAGGGGGATTTATTACTGCTTTAAAAGACAATTTGTTCTTTAAATTAAAACCCAGCTAGGCTGGTGCACGAACCACTTGCTTGCCAAGAAGAGAACAAGCAAGCCATTTCTCATCTCAGCTTCATAACATAATTTTATTAAGAACCGTGGTCCGATAGTTAATGAAGAATTCAAAGACGCAATTATACCCCAATTGAGAAGCAAATCCATGCATGACGTGTACCAGACAATCACCAACCAATTTTGCTCTGGTCGAGTACAATTTTCCTTGCCTCGTTTGACAAACTTCTCTGAACCACTCACTCGCCTCAAATTCCGGGATATCACCAAGCTGATTATGATAAAATCGAACCAAATGATTTGAGAGAGGGCGATTACCTTAGGTACATCCTACCTCAAAGACAGGTTAGTACATTTTGTGCCCCTCAATAAGCTAAACTTATAAAAAAAAAAAAAAGAGTAAAAATTTACATGGATGTCAAATATGAATAAAAATATCTCACTTTCCAGACTAAATTCTATTTTACAGGTATTTATTGACTAAATACATTGTTATCTAAGTATCCAAAAAGTATTAATACCAAGGAGGTAGCATTCCACATATTTAATCTATGATAAACTCATTCGTTCAGTACTTGATGAACATTTAACCACACATAGACATTATACTAGACAATAAAAATAAGAGAAAACGTATCAAACAATCCTTGACCTCATAGGAGCTTAAAGGATGTAATAGGAGACATATGTAAAAATATCTATAAATATAAGGTAGAGTGTAATAGGAGCCACGAGCAAGGCAAAAATAAAGTACAGTGGGAGAGCAGAAGAGAGCGTGACCGGGGTAGGATGGTCATGCAGGGGGCTGAGGGAACCCCTGGAATGAGACGAGAGACTGGGCAGGGGAGCCCGGCCCTGAGGGACAAGGTGGCAGGGAGAGGCAACAGCAGCAGGAGGGCCTCCCTCCCAGGGAGAGCGCTGAGGAATGGCAAAAACCCATCCCAGGAGGGCCCCGAGAGCGTCTGCAGGCCCAGGGACTCCACCTGGGGAGAAAGGAAGTCACAGAGGCAGCAGGCAGGGTGGACGCTGAGGTTCAGGAAAACCAGCTCAGCTGAGTCCTGGCAGCCGCCTGGAACACGCTATTTAATTTTCTGTGTGCTTCTGCAGTCAACAACACACATTCAGGCTTTAGATCTGTGAACCGAGCGCCTCTTGGGCACCCCTACTGTGTTCTTTCGTGTTCCTTTTCACACTGGAGGGCTACAGATCACTAATGGCCAGAGTGCTTATTCGGTTTAGCTTCCTAAACTGGTGAAACCCCAGGTAAGAAAAGATAACTTGTTGCTTCTTTCCTAAATAAGCAAGGGTGTGTGGGAGTTATAATTCAAAGGAGGGAACTACAGGAGGGAAGGAGAAAATTAAATACGTTTTCCCTTGGCTATTCTATCAGCTGTTGGCAAATGTCCACTGTATCTACGGGGGAAAAATCCCTGAAAATTCCGGTTTCACTTAACAATGATCATTAGTGGCAATTTTTGTTGTTGTTGTTGTTCTAAATTAGTTTCACTGGATTCTGCTTCAGTTTTAAAAACTGATATATCCGATTAGCTTACTGGAAAAAAATCAAGTACAGATGAGTGCTGTCTGTCTAAGGCAAAGGTTGTACCACAGGCAAAAATCCATTCATTGTGCGCCAGTAAGTTGAGACAGTGGGAAAACTAACCAGACTGAAGCTATTCTCAGAGCTCAGAAAAGAGCCAATTGACATGGAATTAGGCAAATTAAATTAGTCCATTTAAAACCGAACCTACGGTGCTGAATGTATCATCATCGCATTTCTCTCTGATTTTCACAGAAAAATAATTCTCACTAATTGTAGAAACTGTTCATTCCTTTCCAGGTCTCTCTCCTTCCCAGACACAGAGACTACACTTTCCAGGCCCCTGGCAGTCAGACAAGGACGGATTACTAGTTTCGGCCAATGCACACTGAGGAGAGGTGACAAGAGGTGACAATAACGTCACCTCCGAGTTGAGGCTGTGAAAAGCTCCTCCTATACTACCTTCTGTCTGTCGGTCTGGGTCTCTGCGTGACCACGTGGATCAGGATGTCTGCCGACCTGCGTTGGCACGTAGCACAAATAACAAATAAACCTTTGGTGGGGTAAGCCACTAAGATGTGGGGATGTCTTCATATACCAGTAGGTTTCTCAATGGACATCCCCTGGGAAAACGGGCTGCTATTCTGTGGGCAGAGGACGTGTCTTACGGGACAGAAAGTCAGATGTCTGTACAAACGGGTTTTTTTTTTCATCATGGAAAAACTGGTTACGATTTGGGGCCACATTCCGGCAGTATTAATTAACCCTGTGCTTCAAAGTCACATTCGAGTATTTTCTCATTCTACGCTGTAAAGCACATAGCAGGGATTCTGTTCTCACACATCATTTCTAATAATGTTGCTTCACATAAAGGCTATTTTCATATGCAACAAGATAAGGGATTACCTGTCTATTTTTAGATGCTCTACCCGCTCCCGGCCTGGCCGGGGCTGTTTATATACATTTGGAGTAAACGCGGAGCTTACACGCCGGCTATTGTTTCACATTTGCCAACAGTGAGATTTCGGCAGCAGCAATGCATCATGCAGATGACAGGAAGCGTCTGTTTTATCCTGCATTTATAAAGTCCACAAACAATGGGTCTCAATCTATTTTAGACTGTCCTGCGAAACAATGAAGGTGGGTCTATTTTTACAACAAATACTTTGTGCTAATACGATTAGCAAAAGAAATCTCATCACTGAACTTCCCTGTTAAACTTCCTGATTATTAAAATGTAAGCTAAACCCTTGGTCCCGTTGGTCATTTTCTTCATTCCTCGACAAGTATTTAGTGCCTGCTTTGTGTCAAGTATACAAAAGATTCCGAGCATCTAGAGACTAATGCCAATCTGTGGGTTTGTGATAATATTAATTTATTAAAATATCTGTCTGATCACTAGATAAGTGGAAGTTGTGGGTATCTTCTTTTAATAGTATAAATGGATAGAGATTAAATAGGTAACTTTTAACTGTTATGTGGGAATTTAACAGATAAGGAATAAAGTTCCTGAAAGTCAATCCCATTAATTTTACTAAGAAAATCATTATAATCAGTGGTATACGATGCTGGGGTAAGAACTTAGGTTTTGTAAAAGCAATTAAGTTAATTTAAGGTAGAATGCGAAAACTTGTAAAGAGCTGTATAGATATTCACACTTGGCACATATAAATTTTAAGAGATTTTACTAACTGTGATAACCCTAAAACATGCAAAAGCCACAGGAGACATTCTCTTTCCTTGGACACCAAAGACGCTCAATAACTACATGGTGGTGACAAGGTATCAAGTAGGAGCTTCCTACCCTCATGACTAAAAGCTTCCCTTTGCTTCCTCAGTTGCCATCGCCACCACAGCTCCGGGAGCTGGAGGAATGGGCCTGAGTGTGTGCGGCTGACTCATTTTACACCTCCAGAGGCGTGCTCTCTGCAGGCTGTGTGCAACACACGCTTCTGTTCACAGCCTTATTTTAAACGCATCTCAGAAGCAGATTCTAGTCATCGAAAAATTAAGGCCTCAATAAATGGCTCATTGGGTCTCAACCGTTTTTCCTTCACAGGCATGACGTTCTTAACGGCCACACAGCCCAAGGTGCAGCCCAGGAGCACTCAGGGTTATCGGCAAGCCCCGGAGACAAGACAGCTAGCTGTTCTTTCCTCCTCCTTCTCTCGGTCAGCAGCAGCCCGTCCAGAGATGCAGCTGAGAGTGAAGCTGTCAGAGCAAAAACCTTGAATCTGAGCTCACTTACATAGAAAGTAATCGTTTGTAAACATTAGCAATTTGTTACCAAAGTTATTTGGGAAAACATTCGCAACTGATCTAGCATTTACGTACCGCAGCAATGTAGGTCATTCCCTCCGTCTTACAACTGATCTAGACAAATAAACATGCAGATCGACTTAGTGGCACTGCTGTGGAAATGTTTAAAATCTCAGAATGAAAGAGCAAACACTGTGCATTGTACTTAAGCCCAGGATGGGGTGCCTAATTATGGGGCTTTTCTTTTGTCTGCAACTTACATTCATAACCTCGGGTGTGAATAATCAAGCTGAATCTATACCAAGAACATGGCATAAGTTGAACACTGTTTATCTGATCCTTTAACTTTTTTTGGTAGCAAGTTGGTAATATTTATCTAGACTGCAGAGGATGTTATACAGTGAATTTTCAAGGTTTAAAAAACATTTTCACTAGGACCTCAATTTAAAAAAATTCCCTCAATAGTGCCGTTGGTACATACTTGGTATCTATCATAGGGTTTTGGAAATAAAGTCAATATTTAATCAAAACTTCTCTTTCATTTTACAATAACAAACCAAAGGTCATAACACACTGAACTATAAAACATCGCAGTTAGAGCACTCACTTTTCTTTCTTTTCCTAGAGAAGGAAATACTGTCATAAGACTATTGGTAAATCCCATTAAAAACCCACTGCACAGCCTCACATAAACTGTCTGAGACTTATCTCTAGCTGAGCACTTAAAAATTTGTATTGTATCTCATGACACTTTATGGTAGGTTTCCTTAAACTAGAAGCCTGCTTACAATTATTCACACTTCTATTTGATGCATTTTAAAAATCCTATAATTAAAAATCAGAAAAGAAAACCCAGCCTTTCAACAGATGTTTTCTCTCTTGATGGCTTGGCAGATAAACAAATGAACACAGATCCGTGATACTGAAGGTGTATCACTACACTTTCCACAGTGAACCTTGAAACGAGCAGAAACATGAGCCTCTTCCACAGCCTACTGTTAAATTTTTCTCAAAGTCAGTAGAAGAACAGCAAGATTTTAGTGAGAACTACTGGGTGGGCAAATTAGTCAGGCCTGGATTAGCAAAGTTCTACTGTAATTTGATTTTAAAGCTTATTTCCTTGTAATGGTCAAGATCATGCTCAGCTGTAAGAGAATCTGGCACATGCACTAGGCACACTATCATCATTTTGCCTTTTTCTTTCTTTAATAGTTGTGGGAGAATTCTCCCCACCATCTTGTATTAGAACAAATGAGCTCTGCCCTGAGCTTGCCCAGTGTTCTTCCCAAAGCACAAGCATGCGTGCATGCACAAAATTTACAAAAAAAGAGGATCACCGGACTTACATCCGCAACACGATGGCTCAAGTGTCTATCAAGTTTGATGCTTGCATGTGAACAAAACATGATGCAAAAGGAAGCCAATGGAAACACGCATTTTAAAACTTTTATACCTCATTTCACAAAAATATTCATACCAAGATTTATGGACAGCCTGGGAACATAAAAGATCACACGAGTAGGGACTTGGATTCTGTTCTATAAAGTCAGAACCTCGTTAATTTGTTTGGAAGTGTTGTGTGGGACAGAAGTGAGCTCATGAGCATGGGGGCTAATGTCACCGTGCAGGCTGACGTCTTCTCCAGGACGCCCACCACAATCCCACTCCGGGACTTTCATGGGCAGGAAGCACATGCTGGAAGAGCTATGGCAGATTCTGCCTTTCTTTCTTGTGTGGATTTATTTTTACATAAAATTACTTCAGCTCCATATGTTAAGCACAATTACCGACTAAAGCTTTGTCCTCTGTTTGTAGTCAAGCATGCAGTTGTCTGAATTCTTTGGCAGTGGGCAAACAGAAATAAAAGAGTGGAATTTCATGCTGAGTTAGGAGGTGCCTTTTTGATCATATAGACCTGTATCAAGCTCCTTAGCATTTGTACGGGATGAAGTCATATGAAGACAGAGTTATGAGCAATGTCAAACTCTAAGTGTCCAATAAAAAAAAAAAAACTTAAAGAGTTTTCAAACAGCCCTTCTAGTTCCTTAATTCAGTATCAGCAGCACACTAAATACCCTCTGTGTAAATGTTAGCCTGCAGTTGCTCTTTCTGGGCCAATAAAAAGGTTATACCATTATGGTCCCAGAACAATTACACGTTCCCACAGATGCCTGGCTTCCTGGGAAAATCTCTATTGGCCCCAGATGTGACCCTCAAATCGTGAACATTTCCAAATGCAGGTAATGGATGTGAGGGGCAGCTCACGTCTTCATCACTGCCGCTGCACGTCTGGCACAGCAGCTGGTGGTTTTTACTATTCGACTACTTATCCAAATTGACCTACCTCAGCCCTACTGTGCGCTACGGATCAGCGATGGATTCGATATTCCAAGCTGCCGGGACCGCCACTAACTGCTGGAACCCTCGGCGTGCCTGGCCTCACTCTTACGCACACTGAATCAGTTCATTTTTTGCCAGAGGCCATTGGATCAACAGGATAAAGAGTACGGACTATCTAAGGATCATTTTCTATTTTCATAGAATGCCTTTAGGACACCATCTGTTAACAGAAGCGTCTGATAAAATTAAATGCAAAACAAATTAAAATTTTTTTTAAAATACGGTATTTTACGTAAAGGATTTAAAAATACTCCATAGGGAACCGATTTTTCCTAAAAGGATAGCACGTGTTTCTAGATGTCAAACCGATGTCTCGAACATGGCTCCCTCACAGGCGTGCTGACCACTTCACTGAAACAAACTCTCAGGCCTGCCGTGGTGCCACCTCACACTTTATAGAACGCAGCACTTCTACGTGCGAATATCCAGTTAATGTTTGCAGAGTTCATTTTACATACTTAAATTAGCCAAAATGACTCAGAATTGGCTACGTAAACATTTTACTAAGTTAAATTTCTATTTTTTACTGCACAGACTTGAATATACCCGCGGTGAGCAACTACCCGCAAATGCTGACACTGTATGGGTTAAGAACGTGTGCCTATATGCCAAATGCTTCAGTATTTCTGAAATGTGCATAAATAATTGAGAATGTAAGATATAGAAATTGTGTATAGTATAGGTACTTACAAAAGAAGTCAGATTTTTTTTCATAGGTGAGGAGACTGTACCTTAATAAATAATGTTGTTTATTGGGTAAAACAAGATAACAGCTTATTAAACATGCGATTTGACTAAGACTTCTAAAGTGTTGAAAAGATGAGGAAACAACCCACTAGAAATATAGTTCATATAATATTCACTTTATTTTTCACATTCTGCTTTCATGTAATACCTTAAAAGTGATTGAGTCTTAAAAGAATCCTTTGAAAAGGGGAGACAGGTTTTAACATCTGTGTCCTAGGAGTGGGAAAGTCAATTTTATTAACTGCAATAACCTAGAACTTCTCCTAGAGAGGAGTAAGAAACACCCAGTATGAGTGAATGAGAGATGACTTTTCTATAGATTTTATACTGCATCTCTATTATCAATTTCTTTCCCTCTTAATTGAGCAGTATCAGAGCCTGGCCTCAGGGAAGAGCCTGAATGAAAGTGTGGGAAGCAAATCAATGTCAGAAAAATCTATAAGGCGAAAGATGTAAATTAGCCTAGTGGATTTCTGTCTAACAATTAGGATTGTCCACACAATCCTAACATTTTAGAAGAGTGAACCCCATCTATCCGAAAAGGTACACCGACCCCTGACCTTCCTGAGGACAAAACAATCTAACAACTTACATTAACTCATTTATTCAGTCAACAAGTATTGTCTATTACCTTCAACACCTAATACTAGATGCAAGTAACATAATTCGGAGCAAATGAATGAAAATAAGGCAAAGAAGAGGCAAGAAAGAACCAACATATAACCTAGAAAGCTACTGGCCATCTTCGTATACAGCCTTCCACTTACAAAGTTCCTTCTTCCAAGATGTGAAGCAGAATAATGAAGACAGAAAGATGGGTTTCCAACAAGAAAGTTAACTCGAGTTCACCAAAATGACTCCCCAGATCTTAACATATTAATGTGATCGCCACTGAATTAAGATTTAAAGGGGGCACAGAATTAGATGGAAAAGAACAACAACAACAAAATTTAAGAATCACTATGAAATTAAGATAAATCTAAAGATATTTATGTACCCGAGAGCTCAGTTATCCAGGACAGTGAGGAAGAATCCTCTAGAGATATGTGAGGCAGAAGAAGCATAGCCTCCATGGGAACTGATAATGTCAGGGCAACGGTCCAAGGTCCCCCTAAACAAAGAGACTAGACACACATACCCGGATGGCAACCATTATGTTGTGCAAGAAGAGATATGTGAAGACTCATTAAATATACTTCCCAACGACACTACAATAATCCAAGGAAACGCTGCATCCCTGTAAGAATAGCAGGTTCTTTATTTCTCAAAGCAGATTTCAGAATCCCTAAATCAAATTTTCTTTTTCACTTCCTCTGACCCTAACAGGACGAAGTCACCATTCCCTGATTAGATCAGGGGTGGAACGAGAAGGGCCCATCCATCCTTGGGCTGAGTTTTTCTGTTGAAAACCATGTAGCCACAGGCCAATCTGCAGATCAATTTTCATTTTAGCAACAAGAGGAAAAAACGGTGACCCCAGGTCACAAAGAAACAGCTTACTGATTCTTTCGGTTATTATTTTGCCACCTCCTATCTCACACGGACTCTTAAGGTCAGCTTCGCAACATTAGAACCAAGAAACGCTTCACAATGAAGTCTCAAAAGCAGATTATTTAGGTTGGCCTACAATGCTCTCTTCCAAGGAGTTCAGTGTCTGCTATTATCATCCCTCTTCAGCAAGTGATTAACCAACCTGTAGCATCTGTTTCACCCCTAGTTAAGGAACATTTTCAAAAAGTACTCTGGCTTTCTGTTCACCTCTTTGGTGGCTATACAGAAAGTCTAAAGTATTTAGTCAATTAAAACACCAAGTATTCAACAACGGTTTGGGCAGCATGTAATTTCAGAATAGCTCATGCATTTACAATGAAGAACAGAATTAGCTAACTTTAATTTACTCACGTTGAAACAATTGAAGAATTCACTCACAGAACAGCATTTACTAATGTGAAAAAGCGTATTATAATGCTTATGCAGCAAACACAATCAGATACCAACTTCCCTTTTTAAAGAATCCCATTAAAACATATACAGGTCCCTACAAAATAGCAAGGCACCATGAAGAACACGTCCTGACTTGAATCAAGAATTCTACCCCTTGGACATTTTAAACTTCGCAGCACACCCGATCTGTGGTCAAAGGGGTATCAAAGAACACATGAGAGTCACGCGGATTTTTGTGCTTCAAAACACCCCTGTGTACATCCTTTCGCTGGTGAGTGGCTTCTCAGAGACTCTCAGAATGGGTCCATTGACTGGAGACAAAGCAGTTTACCGCCAGTCTCTAGGCCTCTGTGCCAGAAGCCAATGGTTAAGCAGATACACAAAGTCTGGGGTTTATAAGCAGCAGGAGGAGAACTTCATTTGGGGTAAAAATGAGAGTTTGGTGACCATTTATTTAGCACCTCCTTCCCTAGCACTGAGCAATGATGAAATCCTTTGCTTAAAGCAACTAAATTCAGAATAATTAATAATAATAATAATAATAATAATAATAATAATAATAATAAAACAAATGTAAATCTGACTCTGAAATGCATTTGCACGTGTGCAAGGGACAGTGTGTGTTTGTGTGATGTATGTAGAGAGGGGAGAGAAAGCACAAGAACGCCCCCAGGACAATGCACACATGGAAAAGCACAGTAGGGCACCAGCGCCTAGAAGGAACAGCCTGGTACCCAGGCACGCGGCAGTTCCAATGACCAACCAGGTTACACATAACCTAAAAGTTCAAATGATGGGATGCCTGGTAGTGTCCACAGCATCATTCTCCATGGCCATCTGAGAAAGTACGTTTACAATGAAACAAAATAAATAGCCAGACATATGGTTCAGCAAAACAGTTCAGTTTGTAAGGATCGATGATACAAATTTTTCAAAGCAATACAACTAAATATTTGACAAACCATCTTTACTATGAGAAACAGATGATTTACAGTCAGCCTGGCCCCAAAGTCCAGATGTTGCCACAACAACGGAGATAGCCGATGGAAGTTTCCAGCACTTCCACAGATGCGCGCTTCTCCCTTCCCCCATCGCTGACAAAAGCAACTCCCGTCCCTAAAGCTTCTCATCACAGGCAAGCTTGTTCTATCTTGATAACTACCTACAAAAGTACAATAAAAGTAGATTGTTCCTATTGCCAGAATTGCCCCTAAATAATCCTTCTTACTAATACTGAGTTTCCACTAATATATTTTACTCTTCGCTTCCAAGGCTGCGACATGAGAAACATTTGTTAAAAGCTACTGGGGGTGGAAGGGAGGAGGAGGAGGAGATTACTCAAAGAGAATTTCTCTACCAGTAGCATTAGACATCATCTTGGCTAGGATTCCTCACTTGCCCAAGGTGACCCTTGTTTTCATTTCCCCCAGTAGGTCTGCTTGCCCAGCCAAGGAACAATGATAAAATGTATGATGACTAGTGAATTAGTTTGCTGAAGATGCTATATTTTGGGGGTACACAACTCAATCTGTATCTAATAACGATGAAATGGCCAGGTGAGGTACTTCTCAAGAGTAATTTCCCACGAGCCGAGTGTATGGTGCGTGGTATCAGCAGATGGCTAGGGGACCGGCTGCCAGACCCACTGCCCCAGAGCCTCCTGACCATTAAAGCAGACCGAGGGGCACTGCTGTGGTCATGAAGGCTGTCCTCAAATATCCCATTTCTCCTCCTCCTGTGCTTCTCCAGTCTGAAGACGGGCATGCCACAGGACTCTCTTTGGCCAACGAAACATGCAGTGACGTGTTCAGGCAGAGCAAGGTACAATCTCCCACACGCCTCTCCCCGACAGCCGTGATGGCGGTAGTGATGGGATCCGCTGTCACCACCCTGGGGACTCTCAGTGACAATGATGAGCATTGTGCTCTTGCTAACAAATGCTGGACACGTAGCATGAGGAGACAATCGATCTCTGTGGGCTAATCCCACCGAGCGTGTGCTTGTTTCTGCAGCACAGTTTAGCCTGATTCGGATGGGGATTCTCTCCTGGGGATTCTCCCTCGCTATACGCCCTCGGGCTCTCTTTTTCACATGTCATCAGGAAAGGGAAGTCTATTTCGTGAGCACATGTAAAGTCACAGGCCTAACTGGAGAATGTGACATCACTCTGAGCCACTTTGCCCCAACCACTGAGGCATCAAAGCCTGCGAGACAGCAAAGCAGATCCAGCCCCACTCAGGTCAGCTCGGTGAGATGAGCCACACAAAGCAAAGTCCCTATCTGTTCATTCATTCAGCCGTTCAGTGGGCATAAAATTTTCATTTAAATCAACTAGAATGGTCCGAAATGTACTGACTGACCTTTAATTTATTTTCAATTACTGCCAACAATATTTTACAATTTTTTTTTTTTTTGCAACTAATTACTACATTCATTTCAATTTCTTGGAGAGGAAATAGCAGCAGCGTTTTAAAATCAGATAGATGAATAGATGAGAGGCGAACGATCGTGAGAGGTAGTTCGATCCTTCTTTGTTGAAAGAGCTCTGACCTTCCTCTGAGGTGGCAGGGCTGGATTTGCCAAGCTAAAGGCCAGCTTTTTAACCAGATCAGAAAGCATTCCTTGTCAGAAATGCAGTGAACAGATGGAAAAAAGAGAAAGCAGAAACTATGTACTACCCACTTGGATATTTTGCTGGAATTGTAAAATAGAGACGTTACCAACTTTTACCTTTTAATTAAAAAATTGTATTTCTTACACTTCTAACTTTAAAATTGCTGATAGATGGGCTGTGGTGTACTAAGGAGGAAAGGGGGCATTTTATCCCCCTCCAAATCAAGTTTCCAAGGATTCGAAGAAAAATTCTATTGCTCTGTTGATGAAACATTGCTTATTCTCACACCGTAGGCATGAAGAGCTAGGAGAAGGAATTAACCTCGTGATTAAAAGAGGTTTTAGAATGTGCGGAAGGAAACCATGAGGTCGAAGCTGAGAGAAAAACGTGGTGCAAGGCGTGCCGCAGAAGGGGCAGGTCAGAGAACAAGAAAGAAAAGCCTCTTCAGTGGGATTTGACATTCTGCACCGCACAGAAATGCCAGCTACAGTGTTCCCCCTAAGTCTCACCACTCCATTCGGGCGATTCCCTCCAGATTGAAGAAAAAAACAAAGAAAAAGACAGAATTGAAATTACAGCAGCATTTGGGAATGGTCACACAAGTGGAAAGTGGTTAATTATGAAATAAACCATGTATAGATTACTCTTTTACCTAAAACTCCACTGTTCGCCTTTGAAACGCCTCCCAAATAGGTAGCAGAGAATAAAACTGTGGTTATCTCTGGGAGGTGAGACTGTGCGATCCCGGTTTTGTTACTTTTGAACTTTTCTAAAATAATGTCTATTAATTGTGGTTGGATATAGAAAAAAAAAAACAAGGTACTTAAGATCACTTAAAAGGACGATTTCTCAGATTCGGCCCTCCTTCCAGTTCCCCCGGTTCTCCCCGCCTCCATCAGGGCTGCCGGAACCTCCTGGGGACACACCAGCAGCTTTCTGGAAACGCGCCCATGAATCAGCCTGCCCAAAGATAACTTCGCAGCCCCCGCAGGCCTGCGCCTCTGCACGCCTCCTAAACCCGCCTCGCCCACCCGCCTCTGCAGTGCCCACCGGCTCTGCTGATTCAAATCAGACTCCTGACCCCGGAGTCCTTCCCACCTCCTTCACGGTCCCCACCCCCAAAGCCCCTGCTAAGAAAGCTCGCCCAGCCAGGCCAGCCCCGCTGGTCCTCTTGGGACTACACACGAGCCCAGGCCGACGATCACAAGTACACGCAGAGGCACGACACCTTACAGACGCCCACGGTCCCTCCTCGTATGGATCGTGGACTCCACACTGGAAAGGGTGTCGGGTTAGTGGAGTGAGTTCCAGGATGGAGGGAGTGGGATCCTGCCAGGAACATGCAGCCCAGCTGAGGGCAGAGACCAAGAAGTCCAGACAGGCTTTCCCTGCCCTCGAAATCTGTGTACCTAATAGTGCACAGGGCGGTCTGTTCTAAACAGACTCTACATAGAGGTTTAATGTATATATTATCGGGCCCGGAAGGGAAAAAGTTTACCGATTCCTGATTTAGAGCATAAAACCAACTCCTGTCCAACCAAGCCGAGTCAAACAGGTCGAGAGGACAATAATGCAAAATCCCAGCCCTCGAATGGCAGGGACGTTCCCCTGGCCCTTTGTTGCCCCAACAAAGAGTCCTGCTGACACCTTCAGAAAAAGCCATCTGCACACCTGCTCCAGCCTCTGTCTCCAGTCACGTCCTCTCTCTACCCAGCCACACCTCTGCCTTCCAGTGCAGACCTACTGACCCGAGATTTTCTCATCTCCAAGCATTCCTGCTAGAAATGCCCCCTCTGCATGTCTCCACCCCATTCATGCCTCCTTCACTGACAGCCTTTCGGCCTCCTCAGCTGTGAGAACCCATAGCTGTCACTCATTTGTCTTCCTCTTGGTGTGAACGTGCACCACCATAATTAGTGCACACGGCCTGGCGTGTACTGTTCCCATCCCTGCCTCTCTCCCTAGACTGTAAGCTGTGAGGGCAGGGGCCCTGTCACTTTGGACTCCGTCACCTTAACTAATAAACGTTTTTAAGGTAAAAGAAGTCACATACATAATCAGTGTGAACGCTTTATCCTGAAAATCTCTGTCTCCAAACTTAAAAATTTTCAGCCTAGTTTTGAGAGAAGACAGATCAGCAAACATATGCAGGTGCAATGGGGGAGACAGGAGTGGGACAGAGAGAGGGAATGAATGAAGACTTGTTAGGAAGGGACTGAAGAGAGAGGGTCGGGAGAGCATCCTAAACAGAAGGGCCATGGGGAATAAAGGTGCCGAGAAGTGCACTGCATCAGGGAATGTTTGCGGGGCAGAGGCAGACCTATAAGGCGAGGAATGCAAGCAGTGGTGAGAGAGAGCCGCTGTGGGGTGTAGCAGAACATGAGCAGATAAGATTTGCAGTTCAGATGACACTCTGGGGCTATAGCGTAGAGGATGGATTAGAGGAGTGCGTGGGGAGGTGGTTAGGAGTCTAACCAGTTAGGACACTACTGCCTTGGATAACAAGCTGGCCACTGGGTGGATGTGGAAAACAAGAGTATAAGTAGCCTCCGGAGTTTCTGATCTTCAAATGGTTTTGGCTACCCTGAGGGGTCAGACCCCGAACTCTAGAACACTCTGCATTAGACACCGTGAGTTGTGAAATACGCAGGTTTCCAACAGAGACAGCATCTCTGAATTTCTTAGGCCTAGCAGAGGCTCAATGCTGTCAAAGAACTACGTGGGATAATAGACACATTTCGACATTTTGTCATCAAAAAAGAAAGCATTTTTGATATTTCTCGAACAATGACATTGCAGCCAAAAAAAAAAATACGCTTGGGAGAAAACGCTTCCAGGATTATTGAGTTATTATGAGGCGTTGTTCGACATCTCTCAGACTAAGGTTTCTCAAAACGGACCATGGACCACCAGCGCTGGCATCACAGATGCTTATAGAAAGTGAAGGTTTTCACCATAACCTACCTAGGCAGTCCAACGAGTTAAAATCGATATTACAATCATCTAGAAGGAAAACAATAAGCTAGCAGACTACGCCACTGGGGTCAAACAGCATATATATATAGAGAATCTCAAGATATAAAACATAGTCACGTATTTTATCATTACATGCTTTATATTCAAATTTACGATACTTCTCTTTATGGTTGTTAAAGGTTAAAAATAATAAAATTTGCAGAACCGTAGAGGGAGCCTTGGGAGCAGAGTTGGAAAACCACGAGTTTTAATTACTCCATTTATACCCGCTGAGAAGCCAAAAATGCAAATGCGACCAGGGACCTGGGCAGCAGTGAACATCTAGCAACTACAGGAGATGGACTGTCACAATTCCAGGTCGAGCTTTCCCACACATACGAAACGCCTGGTCAACAACCCTTCTCGGCTCCCCGGAACCAGCGTGACAAGCCTGACACATCCTGGAATACGCCACCGCACCCATGCGCCCCTCCTACCTCCACCGGGGGATCCCGGCTCCTGACACTCAGGCTGCAGCTTGCCTTCCCCCGCTGCCTCAGGCCTTACACTAGAACTACCTCCTCTATTTTATTTGCTGCTTCTATTTTCACCAAAGCATTTTTTTTTTCTTTCCTGTTCTTCACGCTTCTCCTGCCCCACCCCCGCCCAGGACGGTCCCCCGTACTAACAAGTGCTCAGGTCAAAGCCCCCGCGACAACGTGGGCCCAGGGAAGCCAAGGCCAACACGCTTCCCCTTCAAGAACCCAGCACCCCCTTCCTTCTCATCAAGCCTTCCTACTGAGACCTGCCAGAGTCCCCCCTTCTGACCTGGCTGCGAGCCTGGCGAGCGCAAAGCCTGGGTAGCCCAGCCAACTGGGAGCCTGGCACTACAAAATAAATACTCTCCAGGGACGAGACAAAGTCTCTGCACACAGCACTGTTTGACCCGCGGCAGGACCTGGTCGGCTCCACCGAAAGCCTCCGCACCACTGTGTGAAAGTCCGTAACCATGGACACCCAGCACACGCCAACAATCACACTCGGGCCCAGCCACAGGCACGGCTCGATGCGGAGCCTTTGTTCACGACATCATGCGGCTTCCTTAATTGCTGAAGCTTAAAATCCTTCTCGAGTAGTCGGAGGAGAAAAAAAGGAAAAGAGAACTGCCTATTAACTTTCTCTAGCAAGCACTTTTTTGTTAATAATAATGTAATCAACTGCATTTGTGAAACACACTAGCGTTTGTTTGGCTCTTAAAGTGATTTCATGTATTCCTCACGGGAACACAAATGAAAGTGTTGAGTTACGAATGAGGAAGTGGATTCAAAGAAGGTAAGTAAGTGACCGGGGGTCACAGAACCTGTACGTGGCAGAAAAAGGGCCTTAGGTCGCGTGTTTTATTTATTTAAAACTCTCCAGAAAGCTATTTGAAAATCTGAACACAAAACATAAACACAAAGCCAGTGTCCCTCTTTTTCTTGCTGTTGACTTGAAAAAGAATGTTTCACACAGCCTTCGTGTTAAAAAGTGTCAACAGAGGCCAAAGACTTAAACTGACCAGTTGTTCCTGCTGGCGCTCATCCACACAGCGCCAAAGACGACAGACAAGCTGAGACTCTGTCCCTGCTGACATCGGTGGCCCACAGGAGATTCTAGTGGGAGGCCAGGGTTGTGAGTTCCTGCTTTTTAAAGTGTTCCTGCCCTTCTCCGTGCCATCCTTCTCCAAATGAAATACCTCTGACCCATGCGTGTGTCAGGTAACAGGTGAGGATGCGGTCCCAGGGTTGTTGATGCTGCAATTACAGAAAAGGCTGGTGTCATGAGCAGCCCCCACAACGTGTAGGTAGGTGACTAAGGCCATGGCAAAGGGAGGGACTGACACAGCTGCCAGGCTGGGAGGCCCTCGGAATGAAGACAGAGCATCAAACTGCCAAGGCCTCCTTCACGCTCAGGACATACGCATCACGTGAGCTGTGTATCTTTTCCAATCACTAAAGAAATATGAAGTTCTCTGCTTGTCATAAACAATTTTGTTTTGTTCTGAGCTGCGTGTGTGTGTAGGTGGTTAATCACGTGACATAGAGAATCACCACTGAAGTGTGTAGGCATGATCTGTGACGGATGCTCTTGTGATTCTAAACACAATAACAGATTTTGCTTAAGAGCAAACTTGGCTAAATTGTATGGAACACGAATTAAATTTCTATGAAAACTAAATGGATCCCACATAATGAGTACCTACTACGTAAAAAACGCCAGCAAAAATGCTAGTGGCTGGTGGCTACAAAGGCCTTCGGGACACAGTAAATGAAATTTTCGTGGACACTGAAATTCACTAGCATTTGAGAAGGAAGAAAACGAAGATCATCATCTTATATCCCACCATTCTTTATTATTTGGAAGAAGCCCTTCACTACCCACCTATTAAACCAGATTTTTAAAAAGAACTGGATTTTGGTGCAGGCCTAGGCTAAGGACGTTTCTCTATCTAGAACTTCTAAGAATATGATACATTTCCTTAAATGACCTTTTCCCTTTAAAGTTGAATAAGTCCATTCTTGATTACAAAACACCCACTCTTTCTACTCATTTGGGCCACGGCAGTTGTTTCTCAGCTGTCTAAGCCAAGAGTCTCCCTGCATCGTCACTGGGTCTGGCCATCCTGCGTGCAGCTCGCCTCCCCTCCCCTCCCCCAGCTTCCGGGAGAACAGCTGTCCAAGCAGGCCACCGTCCCACACTCCCCAAGCTCACCTACAGGAGGTGGCTCTGCTGCACGAGCCAAGTTTAAATTCCCCGAGACTGAATGTGAAGGGCATGGTCTCTTTTGGTTATCGAGTTGCTAACAAACCACTCTGAAACGCAGAGGGCTTAAAACAGCAACGGCCGCTTACTATCTCTCAGGATTCTGTAGATTGGCTGGGCAGCCAGTGTCATCTTCAGTGCTGTGGTCAGGTGATGACCGGGGCTGAAATGTCCAAAGCTTCATCATTCATTTACCTGTCTGGCCCTTCGGTGGGGATGGATAGAAAGCGGGAACTTCTGTGTGGCTAACTTGAGCTTCTTTACCTGGCAGCTGGACCCGAAATGCACACATTCCCAACAGGGAGGAAGAGGAAACTGCAGTCCTTTGAAAGGCTATGTCCAGGACGAGGCCAGCATCTCTGCCACGGGATACACAGGGCCAGGCCAGTTTCAGGGAGAAGGGAAATGCATTCTACCTCTTGACAGGAAAGGGATAAAAAAAAAAGTCTATGGCCATCTTTACTCTGCCACACTATCTTCCCAAGTTTCCTCTGAGAAGGATATGCAGAGGCCAACTCTCACTATGGTCTTAGGGCAAGACCTAAAATCTGCCCCGAAGGGCATGCGGCCTACCATCTGGGTCTGTCTGGAGTGAAACACCTTGCAAGTTAAGCTTGCTGAATGGATAAGCACATTTATCTAACTTGCTGTGGGGTCACGGAGCCCTGTCTACAACAGCCAGGTTGTCAACAACCACGCAGTATGTGCACACGGACACAATTAGCTGTGTCCAGAACATGAACGAAAACCAAACCAAAAACAGTTGAAACTTCTCCGCCAGAAGTAAAGACAGAGGCTAAACACATGGCACGGACATTTGAGGAGGAAACAAAATTGGCTTCCTATCGTTTTTGAGAGGGAGAGACCCTTTAGAAACCTCAGAGGTGATATTAGATATTAATTTGTTTTTCCTCTTAGAAATTCAGATGATTTATACATATACATATGTATTTTGTGAATAGCTACTTTATTTTCCCAGGCTCCAAAGAAGCTGAGTTCATTTCAATTGTTTTCATCTGCCAAGGCACCTCCACGTCATTTACCATCAGATGAGGAGGGTGGGCATACTGAGGCCCTCTGAACATCTTCCCCTCATCCTGGACCCCTAACCCCTCACTCACTAAGCTCGAGCCTCATGATTTCGGCTTCTCCAACACACCCTTCCCGACACAGGACGTCTTTGCGTGTGACTCCCTCGGCCCGGGCTGCACATCCACACACACGGGAGGCCTCCACTATTGGCCAGCCCTCGAGAGGGGCATGTCCTGGGCACCCTTCCTCAAGCAGGCCTTGCTATTTTGCCTCTGTCTCAGGCTCTGGTTTACTTCCTTTGGCAGACTTACGAAAAGATGCAGGTATTTCAAAGATTACTATATCTTTGGTATTCCTAATAACTACAATAGCTGAAAAGTGAGCCTTTTGCGAGTGACGGTCATGTTCTTCTTACTCAGACTTGCATCTCTAGAACAGTATAGGGAATATAAAGGAACTCAGAAGGGTCGCCTACCCATCCCTACTGACTTCCTGTTTCTAAAAGTGGCAAAAACAGGCAAATCACATGACCTTTCTGGACTTAATTATTTTTTATTAAATTGCAGGGGGAGAGGTTGAATTAAAAAATATTAATTTCCTGTCATCTCTACTACTTACCTGAAGCTTATTTCACAGCTATTACCCACTGACCAGAATTTAGAAATAAGTATGTCTTATATTTACTATTTAATCAGTAAAGATTTGTTTTCTAGTCTCTAATCTCCAACAGATTTAATCCTGCAAAATCTTAATGGAAGTAAAATAATCCTGGAAAGAAAAACTATAATTTTATAACATTTTAAGTATCTTAAAGGCATGTAAAAAATGTCTAATACACGGAGAAAAAAAGAATGACGTTTTTATATTGTTTATGAGTTTGGAATTTATCTTCTACACCAGGGATGATGTCTAATCCACAACGAACTGGAGTCCTACTTAGGTTAGAAGCTGTAAATTGCTGACAATCTCATTTCAAGCACATCCAAAATTAGCAACTAATTCTTTACACATACGTTATTAATAGACTCCTGAAACTCAAAGAATAGATTAGAAAGAAGCACATACAGTGTGAAGTGGGGAAAATGAAAAAAAGTCACTTAAATATAATTATCATCAAACATGATAATTAATGAGGGAATCCACTCAATTCCTACACTTTTATCTCCTACTCACAACCACAAACACAGACCACATGTGCAATCACATCGCTGTTGATAAAATGATCTGTAATCAGCTGTACATCCTGGTTTATAATTTGGTTTTCATAATTTATGAAAAGTTAACTTTGAAAAAAAGTAGCTTTTAAATTATAAAACTCTGTTTGGGTTTAATGAAAATCAGAAAAAAAACTCCTCCAGCAATACATTCAGGTAAAGAAAGGAAAAAGAAAGATCCAAAAATGATCTTGGTTTATCCCTTAAAAAAGAGGAGGATAAACCAGCAAATCCTATAAAGTCCTTCTAAAGTCATAAAAATAAAAGTTGCAGATACCTGGTAGTCTAATGAATCATAAAATCTTTTTTAAGAACACTTTTTATTGATTTCCCCCACCACTGGTTCTTCCATGCAGTACAGTATAAAATGTGTTGACCTAAAAGGATAAAAACAAAATCTAGATAACAAAAAAAATTAAGATGAATTAAAAATGTGTTTTCCAATATAAATTCAGCTGACAGGTTCGTTGAGTATCCAATCCTTAAACATCTGTGAAGAATTTAACATCTTTTCCTTCAGAGGGAACGAAAATGAAAACAGCTAACATTTATTAAGCACTAATATGTGCCAGGAACTATGCTTCGCTGCTGACATTTATGATCCCACTGAATTCTTCAACTTAAATCTTACAGTAATCTATCTGATTCTGGACACACTTCAAGAGGACAAAAATAAAAGTACAAGAGGCGAAGGGATATGGGGGAGAAAGACAAAAGACAGATCATACGCACTTTATTTAAAAAGAACGATCTGAATCCTTACTCTCAGCCTATTTATTCTCATTTTATAAACAATCCTAACAAGCTCGCCCAAGCACCTTCTAAGTCCTTACCAGGTCAGAAGGAGAAAATTACAAGAGGGAGGTGGGCGACTATAATGCCGGCCTCAAGAAGTGGTAATTAGCAAGAGAAATGCGAAATCAACACCCAGCAACAGACTTCACGGTGTCCCGAGAACTTCAATAACGAAGCATATTATATACCTTATTAATCCCTGACAGCGTCATCGATAAATATTTACTTAAAGGATGACTAGATGATACCGCGAGGGAAACAGTGAGTCAAAACAAAACAAAATAAACAAACAAAACACCTGTTGAGATCTGCTAGAATGTTCTTCTTAAGAAGGCGGGAAAGAGAGAAGCAGGACAGTGGGAACTGTCCTTGGGCAATTCGTTTGTGAAAGGCCCCAGATGGCCAAGATGCACTGTAAAAGGCACACCTCGGAGATATGGCGGCTCTGGTTCCAGACCATTGCCATACAGGGAGCTGTAATCTTTCTGCTGGTGGAGGGTCTTGCCTTTTATTCATTTAAAAAAAAAAAAAAAATCCACGACGTCTACGAGGCACAATAGAGTGAGGTGTGACAAGCCACCGCACTCCACTGTTTAAAGATGAGACCGTGGCCCAGGTGATCTGTACAATCCTTTTCGTTTTTAATATTTTGCTTTCAACGCGCTCAGGAAGAAACCACCTATGACCACAACGCTGAAAGTCATGAAAATTTGACAGCTGGGCAAGAGGTGGAGTTTTCAAAAGCCACAAAAATGCAGTCAAGTTAATATTTACAGAAGGAAGATACCTTAGTTACCTGGAGGAAAAATGGCATTTGCACATAAAATGTTAACAGGGCAGACCGGTCTTTCCAGTCGAGGTCTGAAATCCCACTTTCACTAACTCTGTGCAGTTGGAAACCGAGGAGAAAATTATTCCTTTCATTTCTAAGCTATTTTGGGAGATAAGTTTTTTTCCATGTACACTGCAAATATTCAACTGGAACGCGCTGCTGCTCTTAATGCACAGGTATTGTACGAACTTATGTCCATGGAAATTTATTTTGTGGACTCTTGGGCCACAAAAGGACACCCCTTCTTCCAGCAAAAGCCATCACATCGCAACAAAACATGTATTTGGGGGTGACGAAGGAAGGACCTGGGGAATAAATGTACTAGAAAAGTACTCACCCCAAGGATTATTAACCAACTCAAGATTTAGGTTGTCACGAGCACTGCCTTCTGAAACTGGCTGTTCTCAACCCTGATGGCACTTCACAATGAGTACCATGCCCCACCCTCCACACCCGATAAACGCAGTGAGATTTTTTATCCAGTCTGCGTTATCCTTGGCAGATTCTCTTCCTTAAAAGTCAACCTATTAATAGGCGGAAATAGCAATACAGTAAAATAAAACAAAAAATCTGATGAGCAGTGGCTTGCACTGGGCAGAAGGTTAATACCATTTAATTCTTTCTGCTGTATTGTGCCATTTAAAGACCATTCTGAATGCAGGGTAAGAGATGAAAAAAGCATTCAATAATAGCCTTGGAAACACTGTCATGAACCCAGGATGATTTTCTGAGTTGTAAAGCAATGACTTTTTAAACACTAAATCCCCATTCTATAGATAATTACTGTTTAATCCAGCCCAGACCCCCAAAACAACCTACCCACTCACTCCCCACCCTCCCTTGCCTCTCCTCCCCCGCCCCCATCTCCACTTCAGCCAAATCCTCCTGCATCCCTTTTCCTTGGCAACACACACCAGCATTCAAACAGACGCCACCTGGCCAACTGAGTGAAGGCTGCAACGTATTAGGCAAAATAAGAAATGTGCTCTAAAGGAAAATCCATTCCAAGTGAGGTTTCTGTGAAAAAAAAAGATCACTGGGATTACAGGGCTGACCCCCAAGGGAGGCAGCTCTGACCCACTTGGTGCCACACCCTGCCCGTGACCCAGTCATGGCTGTTCCCAGGAGCAGTTCCCTCGAATGGAACTTTCCGCTCCCTGAGGACCTGAGAGGCTCCTGCAAACCCAGAGCCTCTGTACATGTTTTACAGGGTAGGTTCAAAGAAATGCGGGTGAACTGGCCGTGGCCACTTTGGGGTGCCTGCAGGATTTGGTAGAAAAGTGTGATGTCTGGTATTTCCCTTTCTCTTAACCCACATAGAAGGGAAACTTTCAGTAGCTGAGACAAAGGAACACCTATTTCCTTAGCAGTGAACTAAAATTCTCTGCCCACCTCAGGTCTTCTCCATGAACTGAGCCTGCATCTGTCTGTTTTCAAGTCCTCGGCCTGTCAAGGAAACATGATGAACCAGAGGGCAAAACCAATGAGCTCAGAAACTGGAAAAACAGATGCAGAAAACCCTGCTCCTGCACAGCACTTTGGAAGGGCCGGCTTCTCCGGGAATGAGGCTTGCAGGATAAATGAGCTATTTTAAAAGCTGTGTATCTGCTCTGTGGCCCACACATTATTCATCAATGGACAATATGCCTTATAATAAGTGCAATCTGCAAATCAGGAGCAGGCTCCCTGGTGCAAAACTGCAAAAATAAATCCACCCACATCCTGGCATGACACAGGCAAGCAGAAAGCATCCTGAAATATCACTCGCTTAAGGAGGATAAAAGCTTCCCATTTTCTAGGCACTGCAACGTGAAAATGACAGTCTAAATACTTAGGTTTGACAGTCTAAGTATTAACTTCAGACGAACTCCTGAGAAAATCGATGATTGTCCGTAGGAGCTGGAAGAATAAATATGCAGAGGGGGCCGGCAGCACAGGCCCGAATTCAGGCACCACCACTTTCCAGGTGTTCCAGCTGCAAAAAAGTTCCACTTACGAAAAATAGGGAGGTTTTGGAGAAGCATAAATATTACAATTCCATGAGTCAGAAACACATAGCCATCTTTTTCCCCTCAGCACCAGTTCTCTCCAAAGCAGTCTGACAAAACAAAGGCACTGGAATGAAGGTCACGCACACCTAGAACCCTCAGGTTTTCTCTCTTCTAGCACCAGGATACAGATGTCAGGTGCAAAGCCTGCATTTCTCTGCTTGAGCTCTTCAAAATAGGCCCATTCTTCAATGCGAAGGTAACAGTAAGTGGGCGGGTGATGTAACAATCAACTTCTACCATTTGCTTTAAAAAAAAAAAAAAACTTTCCCCCTAAAATCTCTAATTAGTAATTAATTAAAAAAAAAGATATTAAACTATTTTTCTTCAGATTAAGGCAGGCAACCTGGTACTTTGATCTCCAAGATGAATTTTTTGTTTCCTTTCTAGGTCCCTTTTCACGAGATGTCTCATGCATGAGTCACACTTACCTTCGGCTCCAGAGTCACAGAACGGCTTTTACAGGAATTCTGCTGTGTCACAGTCTCCTGATCAATACATACTCGACCTATGCACGTGGTCCCCTTCAGGGTTCCCCGGATGAGGCAATGTTGTTGTTTCCTAATTTTTCTCAGTGCTCTCGTGTGAGATCAACTCTCTGAGAGCAGCAAACCATTAAAGGACATGGGCCGCCCTTATGTGCCCAGGAACTGTCTTTCATTTGTGTGTGATGTGCCCCTTTTCTCTATAAAAAGAATCGTCCCTTTGGGAACAGAAATTCCTGTATCCCCCAAACTCCAGGCCTCCTTCACAAGTTTAAAATCTGTGTGTAATGTAAAACATCTCTCTGCCAAGAGAGGCACTCCACTTGTTCAGTGATCCCCCCTGGGGACTGAAGTCTCGGTCCCTTGGGAATTATCTCCGCTGCAGTTTAACTCTTAACATCCCATTACCTCCTAACATCGTATTACCTTAACTACACATTACCTCCTAAGGTAACCAGTCTTCGGCAGAAATGAAATAGGATTTTAGGCTACTCGATTTTAAAATACGAAATATAGACAATTTCCTGTACACTGCAAAGGAAGCGCCAAGTCAAGTGGCAATCGAAGCTTATGAGATTAACACCTAACCGTAAGAATTGGGACATTCTAAAGTGCTTAATTATGTGAACTTCAGGAAGCATATTCTTGTGACAGTAGAGTTTTCATAAACAAAAAATAATAATGTATCAAACTCAATGCACTTATTTCACATATGTACCGACTGAAAAGAAAAATTTCAAATTAAAAAAATCTAGTGACAAATATATTAAATGAAAAATTAAAGGAGCATTCCTCTTCCAAAAGGTTTCATGGCTTATGCCCAGATATAACTGCACAGTCGCCCAATTATTTTAACAGTGGTCATTAACCTTAAAAGAACTTCTTTCCATCCCTCGGCTCTTTGTGATGGTATGAAAAGCAAACCTACTTGAAAAGTAAAAAATAAAAACCTCTTTATAAAGGCTTTTGCATAGATTTGTAACTTCTTCTGGGTTAACTCATATTTCAAAACAGAATTTTAGCACCTAAAGTTTGTCTTATCATTTTTAAATACTTAAATGGATGAAAAGCGTTCCATTGTGATTACAGTTATTTACCATTTTTATAATGTAAAAGGTACATTAGTGAAAAAGTGGTGCAACTTGGGGGTCGGACATTTCTGTCTTTACTGTTAATCCCTTTATGTGGTTCACCTACGTTTATCTACCTCCCAGTGCAAAGGTCAGAGAATCAGGGGAGATGGGAACCTTGACAGGTTCTAGCATTTACTAGAAGAAACTTTTGACATACATACAAAGCTGTTAGCAAAAATATATGAGTAAAATCTAAGACACTGAAAGATATACTATATGAGAAAAATCATACTAATCACTAAGAAAAACATCTGTTGTCTTCCCAAGTTCACTTTTTTCATGGCTCATAAATTTAATACTTTTAAATGGCTGAATCTATCTTTTCTTTGTGGTTTCCTTTTCTGTTTCCAAGGTCAGAAATGTGTCATCCTTCACAGATCTGATACTTTTTTTTTTTTTGCTTCTTATTCTGTAGTGTGAAACCATTTTATATGATGTTATTTGAATAACCTAGATTTAGATAATCTTGAACTTATTTGAATGCTTGGTTTAGATTAATTTGAATGATGGAAATGTGGGCTATTTTCCTTGTTCGATTTGTTGTTGTTAAATCTCAATGCAAATGTTTAAGAATATGTACTGCACATAAGTAATATAACATTTCCCGTACCATAATGTGGAGTAAGGATTAGCATTTTCTGATATTATCATGTCATTTCAAACAGGAAGACACACAGAGAAATGCTTAGACTGTTCATTCCTTTTGCTCTTTCTCCTTCAGGATAAATTCTCCACTGCACATATAAACATTAACAGTCATTTCTGTTCAAGTTCTGGTTCTACAATATATTTAAAAGGTGACAGACATCTGTTCAATTAATTCCTGCTACCAACATTCAATGGCAGGAACTGCCCTGCTATTCTTTTGTCAGCTGGACCCAGCTCTGTGCGAGGCAGGCAGGCAGGCAGGCAAGGAAAAAATTCATTCAACTTCATATTTGATGGAAAAGAATCATTCATGCCAAAACCACACCCAAAAATTCTTCAATGGCTTTTGTCATTAAAACACAATTTGTTGCATCACGATCAAGGACGTTCCTGGGCAAATGTAGCAACCACATCACCCACCGACAGTCACTTTTACCTTCAGTCTTCCAAACGAGGCCCCTCCCACTAACCCACTGAGACAAATCCTGGTCATCTTTACAGATCCGGTTCCAACCTCCACCTGCATGACATCACTCCTGTCCATGATGACCCAAGGTGCTCCATCCCATGTGAAAGCGATCTGTCACCCGTTGCCTCTGCTGGGTATCAGCACTCGCGTAGCAGGGCCTGCTCCTCTGAATTAACGCTTCTACTGGGTACGCCTCATCTCAGCTACCCCATGTGCTGAACCAAACGATCTAGAGACCAGACTTCCCAGCCTTTGCTACTCCTAAAATCAAGAAGCACACTGCTTCATAGGCTGCATTATGAAAAAATAATTATTTCACACATATGAGATTAAAAAAATATATATTCTGTAATTGAAAATTAATGCTCTCAGTGTCCTCATCTTTAAACTGAAAAGAACTGGCCATCATAACTCCTAAGGAAACTCACAGTTCCATAAGTTTATGAATATAAAATTTAACAACGACTCCTGCACACATCAGCTGCAGATGAATGCCATAGTGAACACAGGCGCATCTCTTGCTAATATAATTTCAGTCGAGGGTGCAGGCAGGCATGTAGGAACCTTATGTTTATATAAGACTATTTTCATTTCTTTTACCTTTGTTGTAGCATCTGGGCATTCCAGTAATACCTACTAATATGAACAATATTATATTGGGGTATTTTTAAAGCATGAGGTTAAATTGGCTTAAATATTAAAACTACATTAAGATGTTTAAAGTTACATTACAATTTAGTATCTCTTTTTTCAAGTGGAAAAGCATAATCAGTAAGTACATATGGAACAGATACTAAGCTTAGGGCATTTGTGCTCATGAGAAAGATAATACAAAGAACCCTAGAGCGACACTGTTAGCATGCAGAATTCAGCTCAGCCTAACTTCTTAGGGAAGTTAAAGAGCTGTTAGCTCTGCGGTAGAACTAGCCTGAAACACTGCCTGCTCTGACAAAGTGCTAGGTTTTTTAGTTGGAGCTTAATACACATATTTCATTATTCCTGCTCCACCTCAACTTTTCTATTCAACTCAATTTTAAAAATCTGGACCAAAGCAACTTTTTTCCCCCATCTTCTAGAATTAAATACCTAGTCATGTATTTTTAAAGAATATGGGGAGGAAAAAGGATTCTCGAGAAGTATGGTTTACTAGGAAGCTTTAAAAAGTCTCATTGGATGAGTTGTGACATGTGTGGGTCATTAAATACATTTTAAAAGTCTATCATAAAACAAAACAAAAAGTCTATCAGTTCTGGACTGAACTACAGAAAGTACGAAAGAGAAACTGTAAATCTATCAAACTATCTGAATCATCAAATACCTAATACACCTACTAGTCATGTCCCTACTCTAGTCTGCCCCCCTCAAAAAAAGGAAAAAAAAAAAAAGAGGTAAAACAATATAATGAAAGATCACAGGTCGAAAGCAAATTCCTCAAAGTTTTTATAAGGGGGAAGTAAAAGCTACTTGACACACCTTGATCTATAAAAATTAAGCCACAAAAGAAGACCGTGTCAATGCCGGGGACCTACGAAAGGCAGATTTCCCAGGGGACGCTCTAGTCTCTTCCTCCCTGGAGGAATTCCCTCACTTTCTGTTTACGCAGTAGTATCGGGCACAATACTCACCACTAAAATAAACACAAAAGGGTTTCAAAAGAATAAGCATTTAGGGCAGGCACTTAAAGGGACTGGTACAAAGTATCTGAACACTAAGGGTAGCAACAACAGTCCAACTAGAGAAAACAGGGCCCTTTCCAGCTCAATTGATGACATTTTCATTTCCTTTTACCTCTCCTTTCACAATAAGCACTTTATTCAAAAGTGTCAGAACAGTCCATGGTTCTAAAATGACCGGGGTATAAAAAGCAGGCTTCTTGAAATTCAATCTGCTCCATCCTCCGTCCTGAAAGCTCGACTTCCTGCTAATGTGTGGCGATGCCTGCAGACCACCCGAGTGTCAATTCAGGACAGCACAAAACGGCAAGACATCAAAGATTTACTTTGAGGCCCACTCATGTCAGGCCACCTGTTTCACTCACTTATTTTTTAAATATTCTTCTGTCTCCCGGATTGCCCAAGGAAGCCACAGAAGAAGAATAAACAAGAGATTCCAGAAGGAAAATCTGCTGAGGTGATCAGGCATCCTTGGAGCATCCTCTGAGTTGAGATGAGATTATTTCCAAAAATCTTTCAATAATCTCCCTTTGCCCAGAAAATCAAAGGCCTCTTGCAATACATATTTTAGGTAATATTTTCAACACTCTATCCTGTTAAGCCTTTTAAATCTTTAAACTGGAGCTGGGTATACACAGCAGGCAGGCTGTCTAGTCTGTCTCGAACAGGGCAAGGGCTATTATGCTGCCTGGTGTGAATCAAAGGAGCTGAATGATGGCAAACAGGATACAAACCTCTGAATAATCACCAGCCAATTCTGGACTGGGTTTCCCAAGCCTCTTTTGGCATTTCCCGAGAAAACTTAGGTATTCTGGTATTTGTGCATTAGATCAACAGTTTCAACACCATCCATGAGTTTACTGCTTTCTCCTCATTGCTGCAAATGTCTTGGTAGTATCCTTAGGACCTAAAAAAGGTCAATGTATGTAGGGAAGTAATTTATCTCAGCAGTAATAATTTTCAGTTCATCATTATTATTTTTTTAATCTGCTTATTTCAAGTTGTGCAAATAGATGACCATTTAGATTAGCCTCGAGTGGTTTTAAACCATCAACTCTACAATTTTAAGATAATTCTGACATGGAGTAAATTTCTTCTGGTATTGTGAACCTTCATGTTGAGGTATCAATTTTCTTATTAACGTATTATAAAATTATAGATTTATCTCAGTGCTGAAGAGCTCTGCTTCCAGGCTTAGCCAAGAGAAGCAGCTGGGGCATTTATGAAAACCCTCTAAAACGCAGTGTCTATTAAGGCCCATTCCCTAATACAGCCCTCATTTGTCAATCACACAATACGGAAATTTTGGACAGATAACATTAGATTGTTTCAGTCTATAAGAAGAAAAGGAAATTCAGCCACTGGAAACATTATAGTGAAATGACATTGGAAAATTATAACATGTCTGAAATGCCAGAGAAGTAAATGTTTCAAAGTTTCAAAATCCAACAGAGCAAATACAATTAAAGGTCATTTTCTATAATGCATAGCCCAGTCTTTTCAGGAACTGCAACATCACGGAGCAGTGTTAGGGCTCTGTGATGCTGATTATTAAGCGGATTCATATTCAGGACTGATGAGATGGCAGCAGGAGGACAGCAAAGCTAGTTATTAAACATGCCTCAAATTCATGCTGCCCCCCATGTCGAATGCCATGCTGTTCAAAAACTGATAGTCCACAGTTAACCTAATTACATTCCTCAGAAAAAGATTTTTATATTACAGATTCTTGGTTTAGAAGGAGAAAAGCCATCATGAACATCAGCCAGGTATGTCCACATATGCCGCCCTCATCTAAACCTCCCCACAAACCTGTGAGGCGGGACATTTTTATGCTCACTTTCCATGATGAGGAAGTACACCCAGCAAGGGCATCTAACTACCCCAGGACATGCTGGGGCTGTGGTCCTCCAACAATAGCCCCTTCTCTCCATTAGGCCAGTGCTGCAAGGCACCAAATGGAGTTACCATCTCCAAAACTGTCAGCTAAAATGTCACATCACGGCAAGTATGAAACTGCTTTTTAACTCCATAGGCCTTTTAGTGGCACAAAGATATAATACAGTCTTAAAATCTCCATTATACACACACAAAGTGATAAACAGCATACTAGTTGTCACACCTAATGACAGTATCTCATTACTTCATGTGAAACGATAAAGTAACTCGTTTTCACATGATAGTTGAGAAGACAGAGTGAGACAGTGCTTCTGCAATGCACAGATATATAGACTACATTAAATAAATAAAGGCACTTTTCAAATGGTGAAGTGCTGTAGAAATGAGCCACCACTGCAAGTCCTATGTGTCTCTGTGTGAAAACAATTGAGATTTTGTTCCAAAATACTGGAATATTCTCATATATAACAACATTAAGAGATGCTACTACATACCCAAAGGGGAAAAAAAAACTTTATAGAATCCACTCAGAAACCAAGTCAATAAAAAAAAAATACTAGCTTTTTTATTATCCATTACAATGTTGTTGTGTTTTCAAATAAAGGGGTGGTTTATGCACACATTCATAGAATAATTTTTAGGATAAAAAAGGCAACAATAATACTAATGTCGAAATTTTTCTGAGAGTAAAAGCATCAAACTAAAATTCCTCATAAATAAAAAGTGTTCAATAAAATGAACACTTTGTTGTTCAATAAAATGAATTTTTAATCTCTTCTGTGAAGTACATGTCGATTGGGGGGGCACAGGGAGATCAGAAAACCTGAGTGGGTGTTAGTGGGTCCTTGTCCCCCCTGCCCATGGCCCCTCTGCCCTCTGTTTACATTACGAAACCTGTTTCCGCAAGAAACTGATAGTCTATGAAATATTCTAAGTCCCTAGTGTAATGTTAAAAACACAGTGGGCCTTAAACACTTGATGGCATTAATGGGATTAGAAAACTGGCTCCTGAAGCTTGTACAATGCTGAGCCTAGCAGTTATTATGCACAAAACCATGTTGAAAGGGGGCATAAATGCTGGTGAACAGTGACTCTGCTTCCGTGGAATAACTCTAACGCAGTTAAGAAGCTCATAACCAGACCAACTAACTCGAAAACTAATTTAAAGAAATAACTAAATTATTTATTAAATGACAATTAAAAATGCCACAAATTGAACCAATAAGTTCAAAGACCTCTTAAATACTGTAACCGATGATAACTGATGAATGTAAGAACCAATTCTATTTCTCTGAGGGCGTCAGACTGGGTAGAAAACCTGTCATCACAAGGGGTTCTTTCCCATGTATTTTTTTCTGGGAATCTAGCTGGTTAACATTTTTTGGAGTCATGTTGCATTTTAGATTTATTCATGACAGGCCGTTTGGGAGGCCCAGACTGAGAAAAGTACTCAACAAGTTAACCTTATGATAAGGTCTAAGGCAGAGATTATGAAATCCCAGAAAAGGAATCCTGATTTTCCCAAAAAAGATTTTTCACATGATTCAAAAGCTTGACTATAATAGGTTTTAGTTAATTTTTCATGTACACTAATAACGAAATGCCCTCTGACCAAAGCATCAGACATCTGAAACATCAAAAAAGCTTGGTGGCAGCCAGACTCTAGACGCCCAAGTGAATGTTTTTCCTCAAGATAAATAAGGCCGTGGCAGCTGCTGTTTGCACTTAGCACCCTGCCCAAATGAAACGCACACACAGTGTTGAATGGAGCAGACAGTCCTGTTATGTGACAAGTTTCGTCTTTGCTTCTTAAAGAAAAAAGTTTTTGCTTAAAAGGAAGCTTCTTACCATTTACTAATTTAGGTATGTATACAAAAATATACCTATGAAAGTGAAAACTGCCATGTGCCAGACAGAACTTAACTTCTAAGAAGGGCTCTTTATTTTATTTAGAACTTAAATTTAAACTTAAATTTCCAAACTTGAAGAAATCTGTTTTCTACTCTAACAGTCCTTGCAAGTTAAAATAGCCCTTGTATGTAGTATGTAAGGTACATATAATTTCTAGTATGGCCTATTTGTTTTCTAAGAAATTTCAAGCCAGATTAGTCCTTAATTATATAAATCCATGTGTCCTTGATATCTAATTGCAAAAATGATCCAAATATTTTTGATAATATAACCAAATAGTTATCAAAACTTTAGGAAATGCATTTTGTCATTTTCTTGTGGCATGTGGTCCAAGTTCATCATGAATTGTGCCGCCCAATGAAGCCTCTGACTGTCATGATGGTACTTCCTTGACGTAGTTAAAAGCTATTATATCAAAATTTTATTGAAATTTGAACCATTACATAAAAATGATATTGGTTCGAACCAAAACAAAGCACTTAGAAATAACGAAAGAAAAAGGCTTATGGATGAGATAAGAAGCAACAGTTACGTAACACCAAAAAAATATATACAACATTTGCATTTAGCATCTGATTACCCCTTTGGAATGGTAAAAATGAATGATGGAGCAGTGATAAAGTTTTCTTGAATGTCCAAAATATTTCTCAACAAAAAACAAAAAATGATATAATTCTACAGTAATATTCAGCCATCCACTTTGAAAAGTCATAATTCACAATTAAAACCCACACACAAAGTCCCCTAGACATTTCATAATCATACACTCAATCCTATAACCAAATGAAGTTCAGGGGGAAAAACGTCCAATTTAAAATATAAGGACTTGTTTTCTAAAAGAACACTTAATGGCTACTGATGATAGTAAAAAAAAGCTAACTGATGAAACTTTTCATCCCACTATAAACTATGAAAGCTGCCGAGTCATCATTTGCCTGGTGGGGTTAGCAGCTGTCTTTCTGTACTCGATTTCACTGAAAGGGAGAAAGCAAGAACAGAGGGGCAATAAAGGCTCAAATCTGTCCTAGGGCATCTGTTTCCACAGCTGGAGACAGAGCACTTACTATTCTATATACAGCATCCCAGCTTAGATACTCAAGTGGGCAGCGTTAAGTGGGCAGGGCCATGCAATCTGACCATTAACAAGTCCCGGGTTTCACCTAGTCTTGGCCCAGAAGCCAACCTACTTCAAAAACACATTTTTTACTGTCCTACAAGTGTGACTACTCTCGTTCAGTAATGGGACCAAAAATAAAAACAACAAGACAATAAATAATATAACAGGGGCCGACCCTCTACAGCAAAACCAAAAAATGCCATTAGAAAGAACTGGTCACACTTTACATAAACTTAAATTACTAAAAGACCAGACTCGAATTGTTGGCGATATTCTCTTGTTTGTATTAGAACTGATTATTCTTAAAGGAAAAGTGTCACGGGCATATTAGCAAGCGGCTTTTAAACTCATTTCCACCATTATCGTGTTGGGGCACTGGCAGATTAATGTAAAGCAATAAATGTTTAAAATTATTTTCTTCAAAAGAGAAGGGGGGAGGTGTTTGGACTTTCAAAACTGAGTCACTTGACTTTGGAGACCTAAAGGAAAGAGACTTTCGGAAAGGCTAACTAGTTTCGTGGACCTCTACCAACCGCGCGAGCACACAAATCCTGCTCCCCAAACCTGGGCAAACGTGAAGTCACACTGGCCCCAAGCAAGGAAACTCCCAGAGGGAGGAGGATAAAGTTCATTTTAATTACGCGGCAGAATAAGCTTTCTGGGCTGGAACCGGCCCCTTCTGACCGGCCGTCACGTGTAAGCGCACGCTAACTTACCGGGGCTCCGGCCGCCACCGTGGACCCAGGGGTGGTCGCGTTCCCCTCCTCGGGGTTCTGGTGAGTTTCCTCTGGCCCCCGAGTCACGAGAATCCTGAAATGCTGCTGCCCCGCATTTTGATCTTGTCTGATCTTGAAGGTGCAGCCCTGACCCTGTGGCGTCCTCTCCATGGAATTTGCCCTGTGGATTTCCGGAGCCACCCTGCAGCCCCGCGGGAGCGTCTCTGGGGGACCCGAGTGGCCCCGCTCCTCCGTGGGGCCGTTGTGCTCCGCCCGGGGCTGCGTGGGATACGAGGTGCTCCTTTCCAGCCGGATGCGGGGGTACCGCACCAACCTGTCCCCTTTCGTGCCCGTGAACCCGAAGTTAAAGTCACCACCACCACCACCACCCCCTGGGGCTCCTGGTGGCGGCGGTTGCTGCTGCAACTGGAAGACAAAGCACCGCTTCCCAGAACTTCCAGAAGCATCCGGAACATGCTGCAAGGACCAGCGCCTGGGCTCCGGCGCCGCAGGGCTGCCCTGGCCGTCGGCCCCGAAGGGCGTCAGCCTCACCTGGCGCACGTCGGCGCTGGAGGCCCGGTGCTGGATGCGGAGCCCGCCGCCCTCCGCCCGGCCAAGCGCATCCCCGGCGCCGCGCGCCCGGCCGCCGCCGCAGGTGCCGTTGACCTGGGGGCCTGCGCCCCCGGCGTCCGCGGGCGGGGCACGGGCGGGGGGGTCCCCCGGGCCCTCGGGGGCCGCGCCCGCGTCGGGGGCGCCGTCGGCCGCCTTGCGCTGCAGCGAGATGCGCACGGACGAGCTGCGCGTGGGCCGCGCGTCCGCCGCCGCCGCGCTCAGCAGCTGCGGGATGAACATGGACGAGCTGCGCTTGAGGCCCCGCGCGGCGCCCGCGCCGGGGTGCGCGCCGGGGTGCGGGCCGGCCCTGCGCGGGAGGGTGTGGAAGGCGGCCATGCCCGCGCCGTCTTCTCGCTCCGCGTCGGGGATCTCGGACTCGGGGGCCGTGTGGCTGCGGCCGGCGCCAAAATGCAACCGAAGCCGATGGGCCATGGTGGTGCCCGGGGGCGGGGGCGGGGGTGGCGGCGATGACGACGACGACGACGACACCCCGGCGGCGGCGCTGCCAGAAGTCAAAACCCCAAGGCACGAAGGGCAAGGAAGAGCGTCCCATCTGCCAAGCCGGGAGCGCGGCGGGCAGCAGCAGAAAGGAGCCGAGTGGCCAGCGGCATTCCAGGCATGATTGGATAAGAGCAAGAAAAAACGCTCTCATCCGCCCTGGGACCGAGGGTAGGGTGGCCGGGACCACATGACTGCCGTCTGCCCCTCCAATGCCAGCCTGTGTGTGGACGCAGGAGTGGAGTTTTCCCTCCCCCCCCCCCTTTCTGGCTCTCTCTCTCTCTCTCTTTTTTAAACAGCACCTTCCCACAGCTGCTGCTTTTCCATCAGCCAGGAGTGGCCCCAGCAGGGAGCTCTCACAGCTGAACTAAGGCAACACACACATGCAGTCCGAGCCATGCTGCTGCGATCAATCTAGAAGCATCGCATTCACAAAGACAGTCCTTGCCGAACTGGAGCTGTGCACTGGGAGCCCTCTCCCACCGGCGCAGACACCTGGCGCCGCACGCACAAGCACCCACGGCATTTCCCCCCACCTTCCCGACCGACCGCCCGAAGGACGACAAGTAAAAATGCCTTGGCTCTAGGAAAACCCTTTCACAAGCCCCGGAGGGTAAGGTTCCCGTTATTTATGATATGGCCACCCTACCCCCCACCCCCCGACGGAATGCAAACTAATAAAATGTACTATAAATACGGCTACACGCCCTACAGAATTAGCGTCCCTTTAATGTTCAATCATTAGACTGTGATCTATTAGTGACAAAATACATAGCTAACTGGAGGGGCACGAGTTAGTTACAGCACTGCCAGTGAGTGGTCTGGCTCTTGCTACAAGACTTTTCATTTAAAAGTGTGTGTGAGTATGTGAGTGTGAGTGTGAGTGTGTGTGTGAGTGTGTGTGTGTGTTGATCTCACGCATAGGATGACTGTCAGACATGGAAGTACCAGAGAGAAGGGAGCCAGCTGTAGAAAACATTTTCTCTCACATGCCAGATAGGAGAGGGGGAAAAAAAAAACTACATCCACCCTCATTCCCACCCCAAAAAGAAAGGAAAATTGAAGAAGGGTGTACATGTGGTTTTTGCTGTAAGTTAACTTAAATACCATACAGAAAACAGGCTGCCCAGCGCTATTTTCCAGTAAAAAGTCAGTGATATTAACACAGTTGGGATACGGACATGGAATCTTGCTATTTTTGCAAAGGGCCAAAAAGGAACTAAGAAATAAAAGCCCACATTCAAAAAAGTGTCATCAGATTCATAGTAAACTTGGACACATTCCGTGTTTTAAACTTAACTATTCTCCATGATCCAGCAACATTAGTTATTTAATAAGGAGGTTTATTTAGGAGGGAGTAAAAAAATAAAAATAAAAATAAAAAAATAGGAGGGGAAAATACCAAGTTGCAAAGAGTGACAAAAAGTTTATTTTAAAATCTGCAAAGTATGACTTTGTCAACAGCTCTGGAGTCTGGGGTGTGGAAGATTAACCCTGTGTTCACATACACCCAAACCTGTTTTCTAAAGGCATGTGTTTTAAATGCCAAAAATGATCTCTATGAGGGAGATGGAAGCTGGTTTGTTTAATGCTAAAACTGCCAAGTACCACTACAGTCACGTATTGTCTTAGCTAGATTAATAAGCTAAAGAAGAAAAACCACCAGCAGCATTCATTGCATAGTAACAACACTGCAGGTGGCCTGAGGCAAAGCTACGTATTAATGTCACAAAACAATTTTTTCAGATAGAGTTTATATTCACACAGGATATCTTAGATCTCTGCATTCAAAGCCTTTTCTTTTTGGTTTGGAAGGATAGTTCAGGGCCCATGGCAAGGTCATCTCAACCAGACATTGTGTTAGATAATGGAAATGAGAAACTTAAAGTTTTTTACAGAGAATTTCTCTTAACAGAAGAAAATTAAATAACGAATTAGAACACATCTGACAAGAGGCAATTTTCCCTCAAATTTGACCCTTCCTTCACCTTGAAGAAGTGTTATTACACTCAGTAAATGAGAGAATAAGGATTAGTCTGTGCCTGCATCTCTGTCTCCAGGGACTTATTGTCACTCTACTGAACATTGCCTAATCCATAGTCTTCCCTGGTTTGGGGGGGGAGGGTGGATACTAAGAACTGTACCCTCAGCAGAATTTCTCATTCAATTAACACAAAAATAACTTCATACACACAGCAAAACTGACTTAGTTGTGCAGTGTGACTAATTATCACCCAAGGTATAAAATACTGAACAAAATGCAAAGCCACCAAGAACCCAAATATATTTTTAATAGAAAAGATGTTAGGATCGTAGGCCAGAATCTACTGCCTAATTTGAAGAATAATACCAAGCACAGGAGATTAAATACATACCCAACTTTTAAAATCAGGGTGAAAAATCTGGCTAGTCACCACCACTGGCCTAAGACTAGGAAAGCAGCAGGTTCCACCAGGGTACTATGCCTGACTGATGTGTTTAAATTACATAAGAGCTCTGGACCTCACTTCTCTCAATTGCAAAGACAGGGAATTTAGTGAGGTGTATCATAAGGCTCCTCTGGATCAAGTATTATATTTACCTCAAGCTATTCAGAACCTTGGGAGTTTCAGTTGAATTGTGCAGCAAGCAGCATTCATGAGAACATTCACGTTAACCAAAAAAATATACAGAAGTTTCAGGGAAAGTAAATTAGGCAACAGAGTGTACTAAGTTATACTACTACTGGAGGGTACTTTAAAAGCTTGCACATAACATAACAATGTTCATTTTCTGAGTTGGAACACTTGACTTGCGGGTACTTGATGTATACATTCTAGTTACTTAACTGACAAAATGTTTCAAGTGAAATTTGCTTCTGAAATTCCATTTCTAAATCAAAATCTTAGGTTTATCAGTTATGTATAGATATATCTATATCTTACCTAGCTATCGATCTCGATATAAAATGTTAGTCTGTATCCGTTTTATGCCTCAGGCATATATCTTCAGTCCTACAAATGTACTTTTTTGTAATTTCCCTTGAGAAAGTACCACTTATAAATACAGCTTAATTTTACCTACTAAATGTAGGTTCACTTTTTGCTATCTACTGTTAATTAGATTTTTACCCCCGCCCAAAAAAAAAATCACCATAAATTCACTGTTGAATAGGTGACAGTATTGTAGTCTGGCTCATATTTAAAATCACTGAAAGGTTTGTTTATATGAGTGGTGGCCTCTTTACAGGTCTGCCTACCATTCTGTATTTCAGCAGAAGAGCATAACCATATGCTTTTATTATTATATCATCCAGGCAACTTTCACTAATATTAATTATGATAAAACCATGCATATATACAAACACATTTTCTGTCTTAGCCATACAAAAATATTTGTTAGAATCATGAACTAAGAGTGGAACCAAAATAAAGTCTTGGGATGTGGCATATATACTGTCAGAAGTATGACATAAACACTGAGTTTTAAAAGATACAGCTCTAAAAATTAAGTTTTTAATTAAATAAAGCAAAAATAAAAAATGGGACCCACTTACCAATCTGTTTTCATCAAATACTTCAAACAGGAGTCTGTGATTAGATGGGTTTACCTATAAGGACATAAATAGTATTTCAAAAATGGGCAGAAATAATTGAAAGGATAAAAGAAGAGTCCAAGAATAGAAGAACTTATAATGCACCCAATGAAGTGTGTAATCTCTTCTGGAAACCCTGGACCTACTAAATCAAGTTTTCTATCACTGATTTCTATTTGGTTCTATGCTAACATTTAGACACAATAGAAGAAAATGCTTTCTGTTGCTTTTCTAATATAATAAGAAAGGATAATTCCAAAGAGTTTCTCGATCTTCTCTATAAAAATCATGCTCGTGTCTCTAGACAAAGGCTAGAGCTTCACAGGTCTACACCTGAGATTGCTTAGGCCTGATACGTAATAATAGTTATAACAGCAATGATAAAAATGAAAATTCTAAAAACAATTTTATGCCTGTATACTTATTTTTTAGGTGCTACCTTATTAAATATCAAAAACACATGATCTCAAGCATGACAGCAACCTTAGGTTGTATTAACTATCACTCCAATTTCACGATCAGAGCTGAGACCATGAGGGTAAAGATTCTTGCCGAAGAGACAACAGCTAGTATCCAGGACAACTGAACCCCAGCCAGGTCTGACCTGTTTGTCTCCAGAGCCCATGCTTTCAACCACTAGAGAGAAGGAAAGAAAAGCTTTCCCCACTTCCCACAACTGTGGGGTCAATATCAGAGCTCCTGGGGTTTCGATGTCTTTTTGTTTCTTTCTGTCTCTTTACCAAAACCTCCCCGAAGAGTCAGGTATCATCATTCAGACTCACGTTATCATTCTGTGAGTACCAACCACAGGTGAGACATGGTGGTAGCTGTTCTTGTTTATATTATGACATGTAAGTCCTGGAAACGGCCCTATCCAGTGAGGGCCTCTCTCTCCTACAGGAGACATGAGGAACCTGCAGAGAATGTGAGGCCTCGGGTGGCTTTTCTAGAGTCAGAATGGTTGCATGTGGCAGAGCCTGACAGTAGGCCCGAGTACTGTTGGTGAGCCTCGGCGGCTTAACGATGGAGAGTGGAACGAAATGGTGTTGGATGGTCCAGCACAGAGAGTATGACTTGCCCCTTGGCCTGCCCTTAGCCTAGTGACAGAGCACGGAGATGGATGGAGAAGTCAATGTCTATCTAAGCCCTGTGCAGGGCTGTGGCAGGAGCCGGCACACAGTAGACAGTAAGCACTCAAGAAAGACTTATAGAATAAATAAAACAAAGCCCTAAAAAAAAATGCCAAGGAAAATAGAGTTTACATATGCCTATAGCTAAGATTAGTTGAAAGAAGTTTTTTGGATGTACTAAAATTTACATAAATGCAGCCAGGTGTTAAACTGAAAGGAGTCTTACGTTAATTGGGACTTTTACAAGTGGAAAGCTGTATCTGAGAGGTAACTAAGAACCAATAACAGCTATCTGTCCCCATTAGCCTCTCACTCCTTCATGAAGTTAATTTAAAATAACATCTGGTAGAGGCTACATGTAGAATCTCATCAAGTATTAGAATATCAATGCCATATTTCAGCCCTGAACATAATAAAAAACAGATGTATATTTTGAACTAAGTTTAGAGCACATTAAGTAGTATGACTGAACGGAAGAAATCAGGACGAAATTATAATGGGTCTAAATGATAATCCTGTTCTTCGGGAATCGACACTAATCGGAAGGTCTCATCTGGAGCATTTCTGAAGGTAAAGTACTTTTTAATATCACAGCTATACAGACGATGAAAACATTCAAATTGAAGAGAAAAAAACGCTTTTTATTAAATAGCTGAGTGGTTTAATATTTCCAAAATTTCAGTACCAAAAAAAAAAGAAAGAAAGAAAAACCTAGCAACTGCCAGAAAAATTCACTAAATAGTAATCTCCGTTAATTCACTGGATTCAGTCATTTCTATATATAGTTATTCTAGATATTAAGCACAAAAGGTTAAGAAAATTTTACTTAATTCAGTGATATTTACACTCCAGAGGTAATTTTATACTATACAAATACACTCACACTACATATTTGATTTTCAAAAATTTTCCTTCCTAACTGGAAAATGACTGGTAATTTTTAGGCTGCTTTTTAATCGTGCTGCCTATGTTGTTTTTCCCTACCCCTAAAATAATTCATAACCTACATCTCACAGAAATAATTAAGCTACTCTTTCAATTATATTTTACCTTATATTTTTAAAGAAAAATTTGAGTAGAAAAGCTAAAATATGATATTTGGATAACTTCATTTTTACTTCCCCAAAATATACCCAAATGAAACTCGTTCAGATTTTGTTACCACGAGTCCTAGTCTTTGAAAATCTGGGACACATTAGGAGGCTACCCAAACATATTTCATATTTTAAAAAATTTTACAATAAAAACTTAATAGCTTTCACTCAGTATGAATCTGTTAGGATAATATAGCACTCTAGTTATCAATAACAATTGTTAACAAAAAACGAAAAACTTACTCTAAAATAAAATTCTTCATTCCATTTTGGGTTCAGCGTCTGGAAGAGAGATTATCTTGTAATATCTTTTACAGTCTTTGAAATATTAACAGTTCCTAGTACAAAGCAGTCCACATATTTGCTTAAGCATTTTTTGATTAAGAAAAAGCGAAGAGATTTTCAAAATGGCGATAAAAGCACTTCGTCAATTATTTGAGACGATTCGATAAACTAAACTAGATGGGGAGAGGATGTACTTAAGAAACAGATGATTCGCAGATAAGAAATCATAAACTGCAAGCTACCAGCCAGAAGGGAGAATGTCAGAGACCTAGAAAGAGCCATTGCTGTGAAGGTATAAAGATATACTTCAAGAAGTTAACATTGAAATGATTATTCTATCAAGAAGGAAATAAACTTTGTTCATGTTCCTTCGACCTGCCACGAATCCATTTTGGAGAGAAATGAAGCAGGTGGTAGGAGAGTGAAAGTGTTCACTATTCACATAAATACTAAAATCCAAAGAACATTTTATAAGAACAATATTAATAATCACATTATATAACAAGAAAAAGAAACCAGCCAGTTATAAACCAGAAATGATTATTTTTTTTTCCAAAATAACCGGGTTTAAAAATATTCATCTCCCTGTTCTTTGATCTTTCTATCCATTCATCCATCCATCCAACTTCATGTCAATCTCTTTAAATACCTATCACACAAGGACATGGAAATAATACTTTGTCCTCGGCATAGACAATAGATGGACTGCCAAACGGCCTTGAAATTAAGAAACATCTCTGTGAAAGAACACATATAAGCATATGCATTTGGACATGCATAATACTCTTAAATGCCTCTCAAAAAATATGTAAAAATTTGAGACTGAAAAATCACAACCTCATCAATGGCTGTAGATATTTTGTCATCAGAATATTTGCCTTTCCCAACCTATTTTATTTCCTTTACTATACTAGTGCAGGAAGATGCAAACAAATAAAAAATTCACGCAACGTGCCCTAAAAAATAAAAAACACATAATTCCTACAACATTGAACTGGCATTTTTTTTTAAAAAACCCAGCACTTTCCCCACCCACAACTCAACGGTGAATGCAGTCCTAAATAACGGGTTTCATACTTTGAGCTGTGAATGGAGCCTGGATGGTGATGAGGGGAAAGGGGGGAAGAGAAACAGAGAGGGGAGGAAGGGAGAGAGGCGCCAGGCAGTGAGAGGGAGGGAGGCAGGGCAGGCCCAGGCCTGCCACGGGCTGCAGCAGTGTGGGAGCCGGCTTCTTGGAACTGCAGAGGGGAGGAAGCAGAGGACAGACAGGTGAGGGAAGATGACAACGTGAGACCACGAAACTCAGGAAGGACCAGGCATGCAGCCATGCAGAGAGGGGAGGGGAGGACAGGAGCGTGAAAGCAGTTCTTAAACCCCAACGAGTGCAGCAGGGAAATACTAACCAGGAGGCTGGCTGCCGGCCGGGCAGAGCTGCACCCTCTACCGTGGAGGGGGGGAGGGGGGGGAGGAGGAGGAGGAGGAGGAGGAGGAAGAGGAGGAGGAGAAGGAGGGCCTCCTCTCCAAAGAAAAAAATATTTCAATATCCCCAATCGCCGGCTTCAGCGGCTCTGGTCCTCGGCTCCCTTCCTTCGCGTTCAGCAGGCACCAGGTCCCCAGCCTCCCCCTCCACTGGTAACTGAGCCAGTGACAGCGCCTACCGCAGCAGCAAACAATGGCCTCCGTCCTTCGCAGGCATCCTCCCCACTAATCAAAACACTGGCTCCTGTTTGCAAAACAGATTTCTAACGCCAGGTAGAGGACACGCTGCAACTGCTGTTCCTTACACAAAATGACCTGGTCACGGAGCCAAGGCGTCTGCACAATAGCAGGAGCGCTAGCTTCTTCTTCTTCTTTTTTTTTAAGCCATTGTGTCTCCAGAAAGTGTTCATCACACAGCATTATCTCAACACCCAAAGGTGGTGAGAAAAAACATAACAGTAGCCCATAAATAATACTGAAGCGCAGATAAGAACCGCACGTGTGACAGAAAACCGGCATCTTCAGCAAATGCCCCCAATGCAGAGTAAGTATTATATATGTAATTACGGGAACATCCTTAATGAAGTAGTGTATGAAAATTTTTAAAAAGACATACACACATGTAAACACAGTTTTATTAATTTTTTATGCATGTTCATGTAGCTACACAAGTATTTTGCTTCCTTTGGAAATACCTGTTTCAAGTGAAACCACTCCCTTTGTGCCAATCCCCCAAGCTACTCTCCTTCATTAAACGTATATTATTTTAAATTTCTCCATAAGAAATAACAAGCCAACAAATCCTTGTTTTGCTTTTCAGGGGAGAATAAATGCTACTTTTAAGAATGTTCATTTTAAGAATATTGTTTTTACAATCATTTAACCAAAAGCCAGACCCAGTATCTTGGGTTAACACTGAAAAGTTAATTTTTTGTTGAATTTATAGCTTTAATACTGGGAGATGCTTAAAATAAAACTATTGCCATCTTAAACTTAAAATATACACTTCTACAGAACCCAAATACATAATTTAATTGGATTAAGTTATGACTTAGAAGAAATTTTATTAAGGATGGACACCTACCTTTTTAATTGTTTTTGTCTGTACCAAAGCAAGTTCTCTATTCTCATCCGCTACGTACAATGAAAGCTTCACGTATGGGTCACTGTAAGAAAATATTCCAGGTTTAATAGCACTATACTTTTCACGTAAAAATTACAAAAAAGAAATTAGCCAAAACCTAACAGAAAATGCAAACTTCGGTTAATAATATGTAAATTCCACAACAAAACAGTAACATTTTCGACATGCCTACTAAGTAAATATACTGAGAACTTTCTATCAACCAGAAACAATGTTTACTTAAATGCAAAAATAGCATAAAATTCATATTCCAGCTTTAAAGATAATCTTCCCTTTTAGTAATTCAAAGAATCTACCATAATTTTTCCCTAAACAGATTCCAAGAAAAATTATTAAATGGTGTATGTATGTTCAGAGTTAGGAAATCTCGCTAGAAAATTTAGTTTGTCTCATTTATTTTCTGATTTCCACTAGGTAGGTAAAAGTATTTTTCTTTTAGTCATGGTTAATAGACATTGTTCTAAAGCAACAACTATCATCTTACAGATATAAACAAATTATTTTAAAAAATCAAGATTAAATTTCGAGTCTCCTGACTACAAATCCCAGACTTCCTATTATTTTTTTTGAGAAACTGAAAACTTTCAGCAAAAAAGTGTATCTAAAGGATTACTTAATGTGAACTCTCTACTAGAGTATGATAAACCCACTCACATGGGCTAGTACTGGTAACCTGAGATAACTCACACCTAATCAAACTATCACTATTAGAATTTGGGATCCAGGTTCTCCCATTTCACACTGGAGACCCTGAAAACCAAAGAAACATTCTTGTGTATTCATTCCCCAAATTTTCACTCATAAGTATCTATAGCCAATCATTTATTTCTATCCAGTTTGGGAATTATCCTTTAGTGACTATACCACGACTATTAACACTATTTTGCAACTTCTAGGACATTTCCAAAGATCGCAGAGCATCGTTTAATGCTTAAGACTATATATTGGTCTTTATTTGCTACCTTAATAGATATGCCATGAGATCATTTAAGAGAAAGGCATGATAAAATCAAAAGTTTGGTACTAACAAGACTAAACTCAATATCCAAAATCCAGAAATCAAACGTTAGTGAAAATATTGTTGGGCCTGAGTGGGTGTGTGTGTGTGGGGGGGGGTATTTATTACCCACAAAATACATCTTAATGGGAGCTACAACACATCACCGGTATAGAAAACCGCAACAGCATTTGCTCAGTTGTAGTCTGTTCTGAGTACAACTTTCATTTTCAACATTGGGTTTGGAAGGTGGCTCGATTAAAGGTCATCTCACCAGACGCACCTTTTCTGGACACCCTCAGCCTTAGAATAAAGATGAATCAAGAGCCAGACCTAATCTAGGTCATAAGGCCCCAAGAGCACCTTCCTCATCAGAGCCGTGGACCCAGTGATGATGAAGTAGGAGTCAATTGCTAGGTCAGTGGTGCTCACACTTCAGCATATCAGAATTGTGGTGGGGGTGGGGGCAGAAGGACCTAAAACACAGGCTGCTGGGCCTCAACCCCAAAGATCTAGTAAGTTTGGGGTGGGACCCTAGAATTTCCATTTCTGTCCAATTCCTAGTGACATTGATACCCTCGATCCAGGAATCACCCTCTGACAACAAGTGTTCTAGATGGTATTTAAAGAGTTTTGGTGGTGGTGGTTGGTTTTTTTTGTTTGTTTGTTTGTTTTTTAAGCTATAGAAACGAATTTTCTATTTCCAGCCACCAAGCTATTGCTAAAAATAGTTTAAGGCCTGTTGTTATCTCTGTTATCGCAAGAGCAGGTTCCCGGTACGCCAGGGAGGCGCATGCACGGCACACGCACACACAGGCCCACATTACAGAGAACTCCACAAACTCTGCTGCCTGCTATCTCTGTTTTCGTGACCCCCGGCAATCATGACTGTCGCCTACCACATAACTGCAAGAGAGAGCCAGCCATTCACTTAAAAAGAACATCCACATTCGTCTACTCTCATTCGTTTATCTCAGGTTGTATCCCCTAAAAGGTTGCAAAAAGTGACACATGCAGTTGGGGGTTGAGAATGAGGTCTCTGGATTTGGGCAGTATCTCCCAGATGAAACAAGGGAGGCATACCTGGGCACATCCTGAGTGCTCGTCCAGGTAGAGGTAGGTACTAGGGTGTCTATATGAAAGATCAACCAAGAAACGTCCTGGAAGAGAATTCAGCGTGAAGGTTTGAGAGGCCAAGGTATGGGAGCTGGTGAAAGGGCAATGGGGTACGAGTTCAAGGGGAGGGAGCACCGAGCACAGGGTAGGCTTGTTAGGAGGCGTAGAGTGTAAACTCAAGGGGAGAGGAGTATAAGGCATGGGACGGGATGGTGAATGGACTGTAAGGTGGTCGGGAGCACAACTGCCCAGACTGGTGTCAAGTTCCTCGCCTCCTCCCTTTCTGACGTTACAGCAGTACCATTCACATCAACGACCATATACTGAGTGTGAATTCCATTCCAAGGGCTCTGCTAGGAGCAAGATGCAAGTCTAGTGAGCTGGGGAAAGGAGTGGATAAAAGATTCAATGAACGAAGGTCACAAATGGATGCTTATGAATGGCCCCCCTTAGCCCAGCTGAGCGAAGGTGACTGCACCTGTCCATTTCAGCAAGGTAGATGCTGGAGCCTAAAGCTGAGATGTGGGACAGGGCCCTGCGAATCAGAAAATGAGCAGGAAGATGCCAGAGCAGCCTGAACAGCAATCAGTACCACGTCAATCATCAGCACAACTGGCACCAGCGGCACCATTGCCACAAGGCCAGCTCCCAGTCACCATGAGGCATCCAGGCCACGCCTGGCTCGTGTGGGACACTTACATGCAGAAAGTATCTCATCTGATCCTTGCTGCAGGCTTATAAAGTTGGCATGTTTTTCCAGATGAGAAAATGAGAGAGAAATCAAGCGCTTGCTTGGCCCAGGTAGGGGAGATGGGAAGGGAGGGTTACGGTAAGCCTGCTCTGGACACCGGCTCTCCCGGCGCACGCTTACGGCCTCGCTGAGATACCACACCGATGACCACCAACAGCCCCCACCGCCAGAAGGTAAGTCTAGGGGCAGGAGCTGCTGCTAGAAATCTGTTATTATGGCTTCATTTTTATCTTTGCTGTTGTAAGAGGAGGAACAGGATGCCTGAGCTGAGTGTCTGCCTTGGGGGGAGGCCACACCTGGAGATCGTATCTTCTTCTCAACATTCCAAGTAACTGGCTGCATGACCCTGGACAAGTCACTGTCCAGGCATGCTGCACCTTAATTTTCGTGTCTCCACGATAAAGGAGTCGGGCTGAATCAGTGGGTTTTTGAACTGCTGAGCCTTCCTTCCACGTAACTATCTCAGGATGACCGCAGGCGACCTACCATTCCACCTTAATCTGCTCTGTATATCAGGCTTCCATGTTAGAAATTGGGGGGGGAGGGTTCTGTAACTTTAAAAAAAAAAAATTTTTAAAGCCACTGAACTGGATGATCCCTTTTAGTTAGAATATTCTGCATCTGAGAACAGTTCAAACTCGCTTCTCATCCTTCATAAGGACAACAGCCCAACCCATCCTAAGTCAACACAGATCGACTTCCTAAAAATATAAAAAATAAGAGAGACTAAGAGTCTGATCTCTACCAAGAGGCTTTCTGCAGCAGGACACAAATGGGGAGCCCACAGTTTGCGAGTAAGAGACCACCCTTGAGCATCACTGGGCTGATATTTTCCTATACGTGTTACCAGCTTCTAACCAACTTACCTCCCAGGTCTCAAACATATGTCATCTAAGAACAACCGAAACAGAAGCGTGTGGCAGGAGGGAGGAGGGGTTGCCAAGGCTAAGTAAGGGGCAGCAAACCTCAAACGCCTGCACGTTGTTTCAAGCCCTGACAGCCTTCATTTCTGAACACGGGCTCGGCAGCAGTGGTGAGAGCAGACTTCAGTTCCCAGGGGCTTGTCCCGTGACTCCACACAAGCCCCCTCTGAAGCCATACCGCTCAGACCTTCAGCACATGGCCTGCCTTGGCTAGGCCAGCAAAGCCCTGAGTCAGTGGTTAGTTAGTTGTTTGCAACTTACCTCCCCCTCCTCCTAGACCACCAGAAAACGTAGGAAAGACACACACAGGCAGCTAAGTAGCTCAGGGGCAGTTATGGCATTATCATTACTCTCCAAGAAGCTCCATGTTTTGTGGATTAGAAGAGGAAGAAATTCTATTTTGCAAACCTTTTGTTTTCGCTGCCTAGTGAGGCTGTTTATCACATTCTTTTCGGGCTTTAACAGGAGGCGAGAAACTGATATTAGGGTTCAAACAACATCCCCTTTACTGAGTGCCTCCCGTCATTCCAGGCAAGGAGACAAGTGTGGGAAAGAAAAGACACAGTTTCTGCCTTCATCTGATCGGGGCACAGAGAAGTAAGGCGATGACTATGCCAGAGTGAACCAAGTGTGTACCCGGGGATGCAGCCGTGGTTCCTGACCTCATGCACGCCAGAGTCATCTGAGACCTGGAAATCCTTTTATCAAGCATTTCAAGTGGTTCCTATGCACTGATCTATCCGGGCAGCCCTGCCCAAGAGGCGTCTCTGAGGCTGAGATGGGAGCACCGGGAGCAGGTGAGAGTTTTCCAAAGGGAAGACCATAAGGAAAGGTCCAGCGGCAGGGTGGAGGATTGGGAAGAAAAGGTAAGCTGCAGAGGGAGCCCCAGCTCACTCCACAAGGGGCTTGTATGCCACTAAGGAGTTGGCCGTCACCGCTGGAACTCAATCCCAGCTCCCTCTGTAGTCGTATGACTTTGGAAAACTCTTATTGCCTCTTCGTACCCCAGTTTCTTCATCCATGTAATGGGGTAACAGCAGTCCTTCCTTTATAAGGAAGCTGTTAGGAAGATTAAAATTGCAATAGGGTCTAAAATTACATATAGTGAGCGCACGATAAATGTTAGCCACCGGTAGCCGCCACCACTATCATCATCATCATGGGATTATTGAAACAGGGAAAACTCATGACCAGACTCATTACAAAGAGATGAAGCAACGGGCAGGGAGACCAGGTGGAAGATTTCTGCACCAAAGAGGTGGTGAGGATCAAAAAGAAAGGTGTACTCGGAAGACGCGGATGGCCAGATGAATGTGGTGAAGAGGTGAGGAGGAGAGACTGGAGTCCATGCCAGCCGCCCACTCCCAGGCCTGGATGACCACTATGAAATGGTACCGGGGCTCTGATCCCTTATTGGACCAGCAACGTCACCCACAGAAGAGCAGGAAGCACCCACAGACAAAGCAGTCCTTACGATTCATCCTGAGACTGTGAATCCCCAGGCATTGCTAGGGCCTCGCCTTTATAACTAACATCCTTTCACAGAACTCTCTAGACGAATCAGGCCCCCACACAAGGGGGCCCGGAACCTCGCTTCATGTCTGTGATGTTACAGTCTGACAGGGCCTATCCAGTGCTAACGGTCTGTTATTAGAGAATCCTAATGATTCTGTGTTATTTACAGTTTGAATCGGCCTCTAAATCTGCACATCGATGTCAGAGCATATCCTGAAGGAACTCAGGTTCCTCTGTAGCTCTGAGTATGTAAAGTCCAGAGAAAAAAATACGTGGGAGAGTCAATCTGTTCTCTCACAAACACGATACCTCCCCTGCACACAAAAGATTACTTTTGAGGGAAAAATAAAAAATTGAAGGGTGATATCACCTTATCTTGGATACATGAGACACACCAGAAGGTATAGGAAACCAGTGGCTAGAAGTCAGGTCCTGTTACCTGGAATGAAATCTTAAGGATCCTAACATGCCGAGATGCTCAACGAAAATACTCATGAGAAGTCACCAAGAGACCTGGGTGAAACATCTTATTCCTTCTCAACGCGAAGCTCAGAGCTGAAAATTCTGTTTCCCTTTTCTGCGTCTCTCTCCCGTTGTCTCTAATAGACTACAGGCCTGCACTGACCTCAACTAGGTTTAAAGAATTCAGAGACTGGTCTCATTCCACCTTCATCGCCATTAGGCAAAAACAGCGCAGATGAGGTCATTTCTCAGCAAAAGGTGAAGGTAAGACTTTCTGGATTTGCCCACTGCTCACCCTCCTGGGACCCACTGACCAAGGACAGTTAGCCCTGGCACATCATTAATGGGGTGATGTGTGACCCTTTCCACCTGACTCACTGAAGTTCTGTGGCAAACAAGAATCTATAAAGGTGAGGCCTTTGGCAATGATTATTTACCTGTTTTTATCAGACTCGTCTTTGCTGAGATCCACATACTTGAAAGGAGGCAAGACAGTAAGGAGGGGTGGGGGGAGGAAGGCAGCGTTGCCTGCAGTGGGCAAAGGGGTCAAGGTGGATTACATTCAGACTGCAGCCAGGTTGGAATGACACTGCCTTGACCACCTGTGTATTGATAGGCGTCCTTCCAATATGCAGAAGAACAATGAGAAAGGTCTTCATTTTCAACCATTTTTCCTCCTTAGGGAGCAACCACAACCTGAAGCAAGCAGTACTTTTTTCCTATAAAGTGAAATACTCTGCTGGGACAGCCTGCATAAGGATCACTCCTGTCTTTTGTTTGCAAAGAGCAGAGGGCGCAGGCAGCAGGTCCCACAGCACCCACACACGGAATTTCTTCTGACTACCTGATGTGTCTGACACCCTGGGACTTAGCTCACCCAAGAGAAAGTTTCACTGGAAAACCTGTTTTGTAGGTTTCCTCATTCCTTTCCACTTTCACTATTAAAGTCGGTGTTACATGAATTACTGATAAAGAAATAGCGCAAAACACAAAATAAGAAAAAAAAATTACCCAAAAAATGTGGGAGAAGAGATAAAAACACATGAATATGTGCAACCATATCGAGACTGAAGTTTTTACCTAACAAACTGTCAGAGACACAAAGAAGTTGACACCTTCTAAAGGGAGGCAGACCTTTTAATATTCTGCCACTGGAAAGACATGGTTACAGGTTTTCTGGAAAGCAATCCGGCAGGAGGTATCAAAAACACCCAGAGAGACGATGCCTTTGATGCAACAAATCTATTTCCAAAAATGAATCCCAAGGAAATAATCAGAGATGCTGGCAACTATTTATTGGCAACAGCCACTCATTACAGCATCGTACATAACAAGAAAAAATTAGAAGCAACCTTCTAGCCTAATAGAGAAATGATTAAATAAATTACGGTATAATCACGGGCTACAGAATTTATAAAACATTAAAATCACATTTTCAAAAAATATTTTTGACGGGAGAAAATAATCATGGTATGTGGCATAAAACTTAGGAAATAAGCAGATCTAAAATGTGACTAATTCTATCTATATATGAAAGTACTGAGAAAAACATAAAGTTAATAGCTATTCTCTCTAAATGGTAACTTAATGAATTACGTGTATGTTCTTCTTTGTGGTTATTCTTCCTAAATTTCCTATTGGTGAGCAAGTTCTACTTTTATAAATAGAAAAAATTATGAAAATACCAATAATAGCTACACAAAGGCTTCAACTACAATGCGCTCTTCAATCAGGCACTGGACCCTGTAATTTCGGGACTAGCCTATACCACAATAACGAACCCAAAAGAGCTTCCAATACTTTTTACACCCAGAAAACTGCCTTAAATGAACGACTACTGAAGATCTGTGAGAGCACATGCATGCACACTGCAGCCGGAATGGCATTCCATGCTGACAGGCATGGAGTATGCTCTGAAATACATCGCTTGTCACCAATACTGGTGGGTTAGTCACTCCCGACTGTGTACGATCCTTCAACGAATATGGCAAAGCAACGGGTCAGTTTATAGACGCATCATTCTTATGTTGGTCTTCCGCAGATAAAAGAAGCATCAAAACTTTACAGTTTAGGCATATTCTGTAAAGCTGCTAAAAACACACACTTTTGGATACTTTAGTTCTGCTTTTGGTGTCTGGAGCAACGAGCAGTTTGCTCTCATCCTGTGAAGCCTTCTCATTCACTCCTGTCTTGAAATCTCTAGTCAGGACCAACTCTCTCCTTGTCCCTTGCCACTGACACCTGGTCACTCGGGGGGCGGTCCAACCTTGGGTCCTCGTTGCAGGGGCTATATTGCGTGGACAACTTTTCTCTAAAGTATTTGTTTATTCACGACCCAACGCTCCACGGAACTAAGTCCTGCCTGCAGAAGTGTTATCAGTGGGTAAATGTTTATGTAAATTGTTTCATACAAAAGGTAATGAATTTCTAGAACCCCAAAGAAAGAAAATAGATGGGAGTTCCAAGAGGCAGTATAGGTAGAAATTTTACAGACAGGTAAACATGTTAACAACGGATACAGAAATGACTATCAAGTTAGAGGGCAATATATACGACCCTTGCAGCATTTAACTACCCGAGGGGAGACTCACATCGTCTCCAGCATTTTCCCTCTGGCCCCCACTGACAAGAGAATCCTGGGCTGGTAGACCAGAGGTTTGAGTTTTATGCGTCCTATAGATCTTATAGAATGGTGGGACCTAACTGCTGAAAAGTGCTTTGAAAGCCATACAGTCCTACTCTACTGTTTAAGTAATATTTTACACTCTAGCAGAAAGAGAAAGGAAATTCGCTTCATCTATGAACTTTCCAGCGAGAGAAAGCAACCTATGCTGGGCACATGCAAAGTCATCCCGTGAGAAGTCTTGTGTCACAGAGAGTACTAATCCTATGAAAAATTATGCAGTTTATGAGATTAACCACGAAACATTCTATCTAACGCTCCCCATCAGTGCCCCATCCTGTCTCAAGATGGCCCCTTCTCAGAGCAGCCTCCTCTTCATCTTTTTCCGGATACCTCTCACTTGGCTGTATCTGTAACTGGAACAATTCAGAATACCTACATACACCCTCTCTGTGGCGTGTGCATGAAGAAGAGGACTCCATTGTGGGTTCCAATCACACGGCATCACCGTGATGGCTAGGCCTGGAGCGTTGGAGTTTCTGGAGCAGAGGTTCTCGGACTGTGGTGGGCATGAGAATCACCTGGAGGGCTAGGCGAAAACACAGGATGCTAGGCCCCAATTCAGACCTGAGGTAGAACTTGATCATCTGCATTTGTAACAATGTGTTCGTCTGGGCACCTCGGCACTATGGAGGCTCCATCTTTTCCTCTGTTCTCCGGGATCCAGCACAACGAGCTCATTCAATTTAGTATTTCCACCCCAATATCCTGAGAGGGTAGGGGGAGGGTGTGGTTTTATCACCACTGGATGCCTAGGACTTTGTCTCTCCTGGCGGGCTTACCCTGGCCACCTGATGCTGCCCATGTATGCAGGGGCCATAGGAAGGACACCCTACAAGGCCTGCCTGTCATTGTAACTTACCTGTCAGCACTATTTTTTCGTGTTGTTTATTTCAACGTGGTGAGAGGAAGGAAGAGAGCAAAGGCAAGTCAGTTCTTGCCTGCGTCAGAAAACATTATTTTTCTAGTGAGAGAACAGTTACAAGCAGTACCCTGTAACAATAACAGCCTGTCATGAATTCAGTTCTAGAGGACACACAGCAAGGGCAAAAACTCCCAGATACAGTCAACTCAGCCCGCCGGGTGGCTCTGACTTGACTCTGGTGGGATGCTGACACCTGCTCATCGACCCCTTCATGGTTAGGAAAGAAAAGTCAACCCGACTTGAACTTCACGAAACAAAAAAGCAAAGATTCAGTCCTAACTGCTCGACTGTATCTCCCTGTTTATAAGTTACCTCCCTCTACCCCTGATTTACAAAGTCAGTAGCCTAAACGAACAGGGACAAAACCCAGAAGTTCACTAAGGTCACCAAGATGGGCACAGACTTCCAAAGTCATCACCCTCCTAACGCTGCGGTCAATTCCTCGGCTACTCCCACCTGGGCCCTTTCTGACTGAAAAGAAACACCGGGGGGACTCGAGCGGAGGGACTTTGAACTTGATGCCACAGGAGAATCGACACCGAACTGCGCTGAACTGGAAAAGAGGGCAAATTCCAAGGCAGGGAACTGCTCGGGGAGTTCAGCCTTTATTAACGAAACAGAGAGGCAAAGCTACGTTTAATTAACCCTGGAAGAGTCGTCGGTCCCCAGAGCACGGCCTGCGCCTGACGTTCGCCGTCACCGCACTCTCCGGGTTGCTGGAACTAAAGACGGCACACGGAGGTACTCGGTGCCCCCGGCATCGCAGAGGTACCCCCTGCGTGCCGGGTGGTCCAGAGCAAAGGTCCAGCAGAGGGAAGCGCAGTGCAGATGCCTGGACACCAGCATCATGCTGAGAGCAGCCCCACGGGGCCCATTTTGGGGGGCAGCCCGGGGAAGGGGTGGGGAGGAGAGGAACGAAGCACAGTTATGCACACCGCTAAACATTTCCTAAGCACATGAAAATGCCAACCTCTCTGCCCTGGAGTGTTTGCCGTGTGCCAAGCACTGTCCTGAGCACTCTCTGTACAATCCTTCTTCTGATATACAGAGGAACATTCTAGACTTCTCAGGGGTGGGAGTGGCCGTGGTGCCAGAGTGCCTCAGGGGCTAACCCCAAACCCAGCCCAGTTCTCTCTGCACGAAGCTGTCTTCTTCCCGCAGGCCGGTTCTGAGGGAAGGGGTTCCTCCCTTACGTGGGGTTGGCGTGACATGTGACAGCTTCCGAAGTCTGAGGAGGCGGCCCCACGAGTGACACAACAGCAGGAGAGCCACGAGGCAAAGGCCCCGAACTTGGCGCTGGTCTGAACACGGAGAAAGAACAGAAGAGCTCGTCCTGAACCGTTGCCGGCGATACGGGCTAGATCACGTCCCGCCAAAAAGACACGTCGCAGCCCCAACGCCGGAGCCTCAGCCGGTGGCCTTGTTAGGAAACAGGCCCTTTGCAGAGGTAACCAAGTTAAAATAAGGTCGTCAGGGCGGGCCCCAAGCCGTGTGACCGTGTCCTTGTAAGAGGGGAAGTCTGGACACAGAGACAGTTATGCACACGGGAGGATGATGTAAGGACATCATCACAGAGGGAGTAGGTGGCCGTGGGACTGGACAGACACCTCCATGAGCCAGGGGAAGCTAAGGATCGTGGGCAACCACCAGAAGGGAGAAGAGGCAAGGAAGGAGTTACCCAGAGCCCTCAGAGAGAGCACGGGCTCGGTGACTCCCTGATTTCAGACTCCCAGCCTCTAGCACTGAGACGGTAAATTTCCAAGCTTCCAGCCCCACGGACAGAACTTTATTACTGCAGCCTCAGGAAGCTTACACCCCACTTGGAAGCCTTTGGGGCCAAATGTGTTATGGGACCCTTTTTTCTCATCTTAGATGATTCTGAGTATTCCAATTATTGCATACCATTCCCAGTGTGGGGTGGGCGCAGCGCCCATCATCGAATGTTCACATGTGTGCGTCGATATGTATGAATAGGTATTTAAGTGGTTTAGCAAAACCAGAAATACTGGTCATGCTTTGCTATCCAGTAAGTTTTGCACAAACCTATAAAAATGTTCCCAGTGTCCAGGGCTTTCTCGTTTTTCAAACTGCAGGTAAGGGATGATGGAGCTGGACTAAACTGCATTTAAAAAGCGTTTCCTCCTCAGGCCACCCTGCCGACCGCATCCAGACTGCTCTCAAAAACACAAAGCACCGCCTGTGAAATCCTAGAATTCCTCAGGGAAACCAAGCGTCCTCTCAACTCTCAGAAAAATAATCTGCAAAATAATATTTTTTTTTTTACTTTTATCTTCAACGCTATGAAACATGCAAACAACCCACGAGACACTTGACCTACTCATTATGCTGAACTCTGTACTATATCTCATCACAAGACTTTTTAAACTCGAACTTTAAAAAAGGCAAAAACTATTACGGCTCATTGTATAATCACAAGGAGAGAAAACCAGGATAGGAAGAGGGCCAGATTATGCTAAGGGCCACCCCAACACTAATAAGAAGATGAGCTGCAGAGCACACTTTTTCCTCCCCAGATAAATATATAGTAGACACTCACATTTGGATTTTCTGGACCTATATATTATCAAGAAGAAAGGGTGGTTGTGTAAGAAATGAAGCCTTCATCAGCATTAAAAATCTGGGTTGCCCTGCTCCTGAGGTCAACGGAGAACAAACACCAGAGCCTCCTACCACATCTCAAAAGCTGAATGCACACCGGAGCATCTTCCTGGTGTTCAGACGTTTTAAAATATCCTCCTTTAAGTTACCGTGTCCGATGAGACTAAATATGCAAGGACTTCTAAAGAGATCCTAGGATGGGTACTATTCATTAGTAGGCATTGGACCTATCCAAACCACACCCCACCTGTAAGGGCGTGTGTTTGAGCATTAAGGTTTATGCTACTCGGTGAGTTTGTTTTATAGATAAATGCGTTTCTCCTTGTCCCTTCGACCCCGAAGAAGGAAGGGTTCAAGAATCATGGGGTGAGAGCACACAGGACTGATTAGGAGAATTTACTCAGAATAAAACGCACCGTTGCCATAAGAACTAAGATGGTCAGGCCTCTACTGCACTTAAACAGAACACAGGATCCTTGCTTGCTGTTGCCCTGAGCTTAAGAATTTCTGTAAGACCGAAGGGCAGAATCCAGTTAAACCACCTGACAGTAACAGCCGCATCGGTTTGGTTCCCCCAAATATGCCAACCCACTACCTTCAAAGTTTTCAGCCCACTCACCCCTGGCGCACGCTCACTTATTGGAGAGTCTCTGTGGGTTCTCCTCTCACACCTATGGAAATTCTAGGCCCTTCTAGGCTCCAGGCGGGAAGCATGTCCTCCTCCTCCTCTTCCCAGAACAAACCAAACCACCCTGTAATGACCAGCCTCTCCACGCTGCATTCCTACGGTCATGACTGTTTAAATGACTCCTCTGCCACTGACTCATGTGCCTTTCTGCATTATTTGCCCTGTTTCAAGTGTGCAAATCCTCATTCTCTTAAATTAGCTGCGAGTCACCTAAAGGTCACTATGTAAGCCTCAGCGAACTAGTCTAGTCTGCATTTTCCATAGCACCGTGCACAGAATAAACCCTCGACAACTATTTCCTGGTCGCCCGGCTTCCACCCCATCCCTGTGACATGGCAGCTTCCTCCAGGGTCACCCATTTGGAACACTGCCTTGCTCAATTTGCCCAAACACAGAAATCTTGGTTTTATATCTCCTACCTGATAATTATCAGCTAGATACAGAACATATTTTCCACGTCGATTTCATTTTCTTAAACTTGCTTCGCTCTCTTCGCTTTTCCACTTCCTAGAGTGTCCTGGATTAAAACCTCAAATATACTCATAGAATAATATCACCTGAAGTTAAAAACTAACATCGTGAGCCACTTCCGATTAAGTAAAGGCAAAACTTTTAACAAACGACCTATGGAATTGATATGCTCTTGTGTGTGAGAAACTTAATATTCAGATCAAAAGGACACAGAAATATTCACATTAGAGGACTAACTTTGGGAGAAAAATAACGAAACAATGAAAGAAACCCTGATTAGACTGTTGATAATCACTTAGAAACTAGAAAAGGCATTCATGTTACAAAGTGGGTCACTAGGGGAGGGGGAAGGTAGATAGGGATCTAAGGTATTTGGTGACAGAAGGAAATCTAACTATGGGTGATGAACACAGAATGCAACACATGGATGACATACTGTTGAACTGTACACTTGAAACTTAATTGGAGTTAATTTTGAATAAAAAAGGTGAATATCTTAGTGATAAAATAATCACTAGCTCATGACGCACCATTATCAATTTTTATTCCAATGACACAAATTCTCAGTGTCATTTTTCAGGTTTTTGTAGTGTGTTACTGATTTTTTTCCCAAACCTGAAAAGGCTTCCTTTCAAAATAAAGATGTGTAAGCTTCAATATAGATGGGAATTTTCACACATCAAACCAATTTTTTAAACGGCCCTTAATAACAGCAGATGACTGAGAAAACGTTCATTGTAATTATTCTCAGTTTTTTGTGCAGCTGCATGGATTGAGAGACTGCTAAACAGCAATCAAAATTATACCGACTAGAAGCCACTGTGGACGTAGCAGGTGTGGCCACAAAGTGAGATAAGATCTCTCTCTCACTAGGTCATGGTGGGGCGGGGGTATGTTTTCAATCACCCCAAGCAAGGTGGACGTGCACGCCCCTATTCTGCAGGAATAATATGCAGTAACTACACTGAAGAAGCAGTCTGAGACTTCAGGAAGTAGGCCTGCTTGCAGCCCACCTTATAACTGCACAAACACAAAACCCGGCGCGACACTGGTGACCTAAAAGCAAGGAATGGTATGTGTGGGGAGTACGACGTGTTCTGGCCAAATGCCACTTACCGACTGCTAATTAGACTGACACTCCACATATCCTATAGTCTATAATTTTGATGACCTCAGGCCTGAGCACAGACAAACAAATAAAGGAACCTTATGGCCACCCCGAGCTCAGTGATTAAGCACCTCATGGCTGAATTTTGCTGCAAGCTCCGATCTCCTGTATTCCATCTCCTGTTAATGCGGCCAAATATTAACTCGGTCATCCAAGCCACACACGTGGGAATCACCTACTCTTAGCTGGTTCTTGTAACCTCAAAGATCAAAGATCATGGTCTGTCCGGCTCTGGCCCCTACCTGCCCCTCCGAAGTCGCCTACCATATGCCTTACCCATTTATTTAGCCAAGGGGGACAAAGTAGTTCCCTGACATGCCATGCTTTCTCTTCTGCCAGAAATGCCTTGCCCCCACCTTGCCTGCACATGACCTTCATTCAACCTTAAAGACCAGCTCAACTGACTGAGAAGACCTCCTAAACCCCAAATCTCACTCCTGTTGGCAGAAGCAATTGTTCATTTACATATCCAGTTTCTGCAACTGATCAGGAAGCTTCTTCTGAACAGAACCATGTCCTGGTCCCTTTTGTACATGACAGTCCAGTCGCACAGTAGGTCTGCAACAAGTTAACCACATTACAGGGTACTGGGATGGACAAAGGGCCATAAATACCACAAAATATCACTGCCCGAACCATGGAACACACGTGCTAAGCAACGGCCACCTCTCCCCTTTTAAGGTGCAGGACTGCTAGAACAGGAGTGAATCGAATGACAAAAACCAGCCTTGGGTGTCATCTCTTGGTTATTTTTCTCACATCACGACTGAAACAAAGAAAGCCAATAGCCATGGAGAAGCTGAAAGTGAAGGATAATCTGCTCCGAGGGCACCGAACAAGAGGCAATTCACCAAGGATTAAGGCCAAGCCAAGCCACAGCGGCACATGGCACTGCGGCAGGTTGAATGCTGAGAACCAGGGTGGCAATTAGGAAGGAAAAACCCACCAGGGGTAGGACCGTGGCTGTGTCGATGAGTGGCTTGGAGGGAGCTTCACTGAGCCATTCCCCGGGGCACAGACCTTTCTGTGTAACAGAAGCCAGGGCTCAACTCCCACTTTCGAAAAAGCACGTAAGAAAGTCTAGAAGTTAGACTCTCATCTCAAAGGAGTGATGAAGGTGAAGCCACCCAGCCAATTCTGTCCTACTAATGCGTAAAGGAGGGGCCTGGGGCCCTACAGACAACTCACCTCGAAGCACTGACAAGTCAGAAGAAACCTCAGCCACCAACTGAGCCAAGGTGGGATCGTGAAGATCACGCAGGGCCGGGCTCCCTCCAGACCGGGGAGGGCTCCGGTGTCCGTTTCCCTCTCCCATCCCTTCAGTCAACAAGTGTGCACCGAGCACCTACTGTCTCAGAGACTGGTCTAGGCACCTGAGATACGCCAAGGAAGAAGACACCTAGGACTCCCTACCCCTGTGGAGTCGACACTCCATCACGGGCAGAGAGGTGGTAAACACACACATCAGTCCAGGGCTAGAAGACAAACACCCAGGACGAAAAACAACGCAGGCCAACAGGGCTGATGCTGCAGGTGGAGGGAGGAGGTGTTAGATGTATTTTTAACAGGATGGTCCAGGACCCATCTGAAACAGGGATATTGAACAACTTGAAGTAAATACGGAATCATTAATTGGGGGGGCTGGGGAGAGACCCTCAGACGAATGTAAGTTGCACATCTGACAAAGGCAGGATTTTTTTCCTTCTGTTTAGGCCGCCTTGGTTTACTCGATTCAGGGGAAGACACCAACGTAATTGAGGGCATGCACTCTGCAGCAGGACACACCCAGGTGTGTTTTCTAGTTCTGCCACCTGCAACTGGAAATTATCAGATGTCACGATCTCTATCAGCTCATCTCATCCAACGGAGGCCTCCCTGCCCTTTAGCACCTGGTGTGATGCTGTTGTCTTCAGCAGTGACTTTAGACCACAATATGCCCCAAGGGCTCCCCGCTCACCTCAGAGCAACACAGGAACTCATGACTGTGGTGACGTCAGAAACCCAGAACACCACACCGCATCCTCAGGGATGCTGGGTTAAGAAGTTCGGGAAGTGCGTCTGGACTACATCTTGGAAATGCCCTGCTTTGCATGTGTTTACATTCACCCCTCCCGCTCAATATTGACCGTACAGTTTCAAAACAGTAACAGTAGATAAGCCTCAGCTCCACAGGCTGCTATAATAAATCTCAACTTCAAAAAAAAAAGAAAAGAAAAATGAAAGTTTGAATCTTGGAGGTCACAGAACTTAACACAACTCTGTCTGGCAAAGGACAAAGTTTATGTCATGTCAATGGCAGAGCCACGAGTTCAACCCTTTCTCTCTCTCTCTCTCTCTCTAGGCTGTCACAGGGCAAAATAATTCATTCATGCTGAGGCTACTCCACAGACGTGGATGCTCCTCGTTTCCAATATTGTCTACGTGAGACAATACGTAAACGTGTTTAATGAGTAGAAATATTTTTCTCCAAGGACCATCTTTTCTTTCTGTTCTAAGATCATTGACCATTGACCCTTCTAAGCACAATAATTTATAGCTTTCTGCAGGAAGGATGTTACAAAGGATTTTTTAAAGCAAGTTTTCTAACCATTATCCTAGCGTCTGCCACAATTTCCAAACTAACCAAAACCAGGCATTCTGGAAAATGTTAGGAGCTACGATGCAGAAGAAAAAAAGCGCGCCCACCCATGCAGCTGCCATTCCCTTCTCCTGATTTCATTACAGCCCCTCACACTGCCTCCGAGGACAGTATCTGTTCACTTGGTTATTACCAGTCCCTGCCCTGGTCATCACCAGGCTGCAGGTGGGGAGGCAGGTGACCACAGATGGCTCTGCAGCCCAATGGCCTGGGCACTGGCCTTCCCAGCACCTAGATCCTGGGTGGCCCCTGAAGTGCTCAGTGCATACCTGGTGAATAACTGAGTTTCACCTCAAGGTTAGAGGTCACTTAGACTCCCAAATCTATTTTGTTCTTTGCTCACACTTCTCCTCTCCCTTAAAAAAAAAAAAAAAAAAAAAAAAAAAGAGGCAGAGCTCAATACTGATGTGCACAATCACAACAAAAGGACAATTTAATTACGATGCAGGTAACACCTAGCATTAGGTAATGAATGGCGGGAGGCTGCAGAGGCCTCTAGCTCGGTGCAGGTGGAGAGGCTCTGGCACTCCCTGCCCAGACAGGGCCTGTGCCACCGAATCTCACTGCTGAGTTTGCAGTCTCGTCCCTAAACTGGTTATTGCTAAACTAAGATGCTGGCTTTGTCATCAAAGCTTTCCGCCCTGTGTCATGCTCAAAACTGAATTTTAATGGCAATACCCCTGCAGAAGGATGATGCATGGTCTCTTGGGACTTGCAGTTCCACGCAGGTGACGGGGCCCTCATTCTGTCTTCTCATTCTCTCTCTCTCTCCCTGACATGCATACCTTTCAGCTTACTTAACCTTTCTACCGTTAAATTCTTTATTTTGTTCAGAAAGAGTTCCGCTGGCACTCACACACGAGAAACCTCTCGACCTCTGGTGTGTGGCTTCCCATGAAAGAATGAAGAACTGAAGAGAAAATTAATTTTTTAAAACCAGCTAACAAAATTGGGGGACATATTTTTCCCAGTCTGAGTAATCTTAGAAATGAATTCTTAATCGTCTTTGATTGCTGCCCTCACTGAGTCCAATGCTTAAGGCCTGTTAAAGTATATATTTACAAATAAAATTAACTGAGTGAAAACAAGGATAAAAGAAGGGAAAATACATTCAAGTTCATATTAGTGCAACAAGAACTACCAGGTGTAAGGGGAAAAGAGGTACCCTTCAATTACTAACACAAAGATACTTAATAAATATTTCATAACGGATGGACTAAAATGGTAAAGAGAAGACAAATTATTTTAAAGTAAAGAACAAGACATTGCAAAGGTCTTAAAGAGCCTTGCCAATGAGCTAAATAGTCACACAAATATAGCACCAGATAGGGAACCACTCACTGATGAACCTAGATACAACTATGCCCCACAACACCACAGGGCAGGAAAGCAAGTGGAACACATTTCCATGTCCTGCAGCCTGCCACACCACTGCCTTCAACAAAACGAGAGACTTCCTCGAGTCTCAAAGCTTGTCTACTCAGCACGGCACATCTTAGCCAAAATAAACTCGTCGGCCCTATTAATGGAGCTGAAGGTTCAAACCCTTACACTGGCAAATGCTCCTGAGAATCACAGCCCCAGGACTCCACCGGGCCTTGGCTCAAGAATCTGTGACCAAACGCCCTCCGTAAAGTGACGGGGTTTCCAGACACTGACCTGAGTCAGAGGTGGTTTACGACCACACGTGACCCTCTCCTGCAGCCGAATGGGTAAGAGTGAGGAGAGCACGACCACTTATTTTATTACAAGCAGCGCTTTCTTCTGTATTTCTATTAAACTCCCTTTACCCCACTTAAAACTATCGTCTCTGCGTTTCCACTTAGTCTGAAGTGACACTGTAAACTACTTCTGGGCGGTGATGATATGTCACACATCTCATGTGCCGTTCCAAAAATTTCCAGAGTCTTCTACTCTCTAAGAGAAGAAAGTCAGTCCTTTGTTTTCAGGGATGATGTCAATCACGGGCTGGTATTTTAACCTTTCTTCCAGTAACTACTTCTTAGATGAATAAATAGCTCACATATGTCTCGGCTGAGAGAGTACAGCTCATGGTTCAAGATCTCGTGATTATTTTAGCTGATCCAGTTTTGGTGACAACAGCAGGGCAGGGGGGATTTTCTTAAGATCTAGACCTCAGGCCTTGAGAGGAGTCACAAACAAAGCCTCTTTTGATTTCGGGAGAGCAGCTGGGGGGTCTCACCCAGGCCGGTCATGCAAGTCCTGGCCAGTGGGCAGGATGGCCTAGGAAAGCTGCCTACCTGTGCCCCCCGCCTCCCTGGGTACCAAGAAAACCAGGCCAAGCACGGAGAGAGCACAAATATTTACTGGAGGTGAAAGTGTGCCAGGTGACCCTCGGTGGAATTCGGAGCCACTGAGAGAGCATAGTTGAGAGAGGTTTGGAAAACACCTGAGAGCACGTGCTTCTGCCCTCACCCTGAGGTGAATGACCTCAGAAACCTCTACCAGAGCTGAGAGATTAGCAGGCTTGCTTCGAATGGAAAGTCCTCTACCTTGTTAGCGCCATAAATCATCCTTGAGTCAGACTGCAAAGGTGGGAAACCACGAGGAAGAACAGATTTCTGCTAAGGCGAAAGAAATGATACGTAAATGACTTCACCCGAAAATTGATTTGGACAAACCCTAAGTATAGACTGATGGAATGAAATACAAAAAAAAACCCAAACAAGCTTCCCACCCCAACGCAACCACCATAACCACAAAAGCCTCTGTTTTATTGACGGCTTCTAAGATGCTGTCAGTGAGTACAGAGAACTCCCCGCCATCACTGCACCCACCAAACAAACCGATTTAGAATAAAAACTTTATACCCCCCCAACTAGCCAATTCCTATCATTCTGTTTTTGCCTTTATTGTATATCTTTTTGTTGTACTCTACAGTGACAAGAAAATGTCTTAAATGTGTTATTTTAAATCAACATTTAGTTGTAATACAAGACTCCAAAAAAAAAACCTTTTTAATTAAAAAACATAATATCTGTGAGAATCATTCTGATTCCTTTCTTCCTATCTAATTAAATAGAAAGCATTTTTTTTCCCTCTTGATTTTACCATCATTTTATTCAAATTCCCATGGGAATTTAAATTCATTTTGCCCTTAAAAAAAAGGCACTACCCCATAAATTCTTTAAATTCCCTCTTCTTTTATAATTGTTTCTTTTGGCGGGGAGATTGGCACACTCTAACTCAAAACGCATGTAAACAATACACTTCTCAATGTGCCATAAAATATCTTATTAAATAACTCCGATTTGACTACAGGCCTTGCTACTTTTCACATCGCCGATACATTTTTATTTCCTTAGTTTCCATCCATCTTAAACCACGTTTAACATTAGGAGTACTGTTTTGAAAGTAACCTGGCTCATTAATATAAAGGTGTGGCCTGCACTCCAGTTTATTTCAGGCTTGGACAACAGACAGGCATATACTACCTAGTGAACTAACAGTTTATGAATCACCATCAAATGAGACAGTAAAGAAACAAAAATCACATGTTAATCATAAAGGATATTCATGTGTATGAGTAGTAAGGGTGAGAAAAAGACAGCGAAACCCAATGAAAACTTCAGTTGAATATGTTCTGGGTGTTAATTTTTGTTCTCTCAAACTAACAACAAACAACAACAACAACAACAAATGCATTTAGAATAAAACATGTAAGCTAAATATCAAAGAGAAGAAAGACTACCACTGCCAACCAAAAATTCAGATATAAACCATCAATCATTATCCAAGCAAACCACTTCATAATCTCAGGTGTTATTTCCTTTGAGACCCAGTACAGCTTAGGTATCTCCCTCTTTTCCAGTGAGATTTCTACGTCCGAAATACTCAGAGCAAAGACAGACCCAAGACAGAGCAGGAAGAAAAACACAACTGTTTCCTCCCAAACCGGTGATTTCTAAATCAGAGGACTACACTCATAGAACGAAAGTGGTCTACATTTTTCACGGTTTCAAAAAGAAAAAAAAAATCCATTGTGCATTCATTTTTGGAGTAAAAAGCGTACACATTTCTACACAATCAAGACAGACGTGAGAAGCAAAGAACAGAGAAGCAGGAGAGTGCGGATCTTGGAAAGACATTTCTTTTCAAGTCTCATTCATCACAACCACCCCATCTATAGATAGAACAGGGCAAGAGTGATCAACGACAGCTAATTCTGAACACCAAAACCAAGTAATTTAGATAAAGGGAAATCTTGGTCGGAGCTAGGATGGTGCCACTACACCAAGATCCAACAGTAGATATTACACATTCATCTAATAAACGTACAATGGCGTCTTTGTTCTTACCTGTAATTGTCCTCAAGGCCTAAGGGAAAACCAGCCACATCCCCCTCCGAGATGCCTCTGGGTGGGTGGGTAGCCCGACTCCTACACAGCTGGAAATCTGCCTTGATGATGCCCCTCAGGCTCCTGGCCCCGTCTTCTCCCGCCCCTCTCCCGTGTGGAAAACGCTGCCGCACACACCTCTGCGGGTGCTCGGGATCCAGCGAGTTTTAGCACAACTGGGGAGGAATGCACCGAGCTGGCTACTTATATGGATGATTCACTTCTGTGACAGCTAGAAAGAAATGCTGTTGGAGGAAAAGGGGTTGAGTCAAGCTCCACCCCTACCGTAAGATTAAGTCACTCCGCCCACCCCGGCCGGTGGCTGAAACAGCCACACCTGGGAAAACGCGGTTCCCTGCAGCATCGCCTCCCCGAGTGACAGCTCTAGACAGGTAGAAAGACGGACCCAGGACACCCCTGACAGGATAGGCAACATCCAGATGCGCGGGTTTGATGAGTACCTGGAACTTGGGCTGTGCTGTTTGCTTATTTATAGCTTGTATCCCAGTTTTCTGGGCACAGGCACTGGGGTCTGTCCTTCCCGAGGAAGCCAGCGTCTCCAGTTCCTGCATTCCAGGCCCCACACCAGGCTGGCGGACAATGCAACCGGCTGGCCCTCAAATTGCTTAAAGTCTTGAAGGGAAAAAAAGGCTGGCTACAAATTTCAACACCCAACAGAACTGACAGGCAGGATTTGGTGTCACGCGAGAGATGGCATCACCCTATAAATTCACCATCTCTGGCATGAAGTCATTTTCCGATGAACCAGGGAGGTGCCCTTAGGCATGGATCAACGGCACTGAGTCCCGTTTGAGGCACAGTTCACCCACCTGGTCACCCTTTACTCAGCAATCGAGACCAAGGAAAAGATGTGTTCTTCCTCTGGCTTGTCGCTGGCACTACGCTACTTCGTCCTCGCTGGAAGCAAGTCAGACCCCACGGAGCACTCCCAGCAGGTGTGGCTGCAGCATGAAGTGTGCCACGAGTAGCAAAGGGCTGCGGTTCTATATTAACTCAACTTTGGTGGCGTGCTCCCTCGTGTGTTCCTGGCAGGGCAGCTGACCAGCTCTAAACTAGACTTTCGAGTTCCCACAGGTGCTCAGAGGCTGGGATTCCCAGCGGCTCTGAGATAACAAAACAGGTCAACAGGGTGGCCAGCAACCTCTGGAGGCTCGGAGGGTCTCGGAGGTCTCGGTGGAGAAAGTCGGCACTGGGTTACTTATTTCTAGAAGCCCTGGCCCCAGACACACCCTTACAGACAGACAGGGTGACAGGTCCAACCATTTTCAAGTAGAAATCTCAAGACAAGAAAAATACCCCAAGGTTTTAGGAGTTGGCAGGCAATGATATGCAAATGCTCGACAACCTAAATCTAAGCAGAAAATCCATCTTCTTTGATTATAAAATTAGGCTGATTCACATTGACACGTTGGCTCAAAGATTTAAAAAAAAACACAAAACACTATAAGAAAATATACCTAAATAAGCTAAATAAGTTATTTAATAATTTGCCTGTTCTCTTAAAGATAAAATGTACCTAAGACTTCACATCAAATATAGCTCAACTGTTACAGGCTGCACTGTGTCCCCCAGAATCCTTATGTTGAAGTCCTTACCCCTAGTACCTCAAAATGTGACTTTATTTCGAAGATGGGGGCTTTAAAGAGGTCACTGAGTTAAAACGAGGTCACTGAGGTGGGCTGTAATCCAGCAAGACGGGTGTCCTCGTTAGAAGAGAAAATTTGGTCACAGACGGTGGCAGAGAACGTAAAGAGACAGGGAGAGAATGGCCATCTGCAAACCAAGGAGAGAGGCCTCAGATAAAGCAACTTGACTGATACTCTGATCTCGGAATTCCAGCCTCCAGGACCATGAGAAAACAAACCTCTGTTGTTTAAACCGTCCAGCCTGTGGTACTTCGTTACAGCAGCCGGAGCTAACTAATACGCTAATTAAATGACCATTCCATGCTAAAGATTAATATAAAACTGAAGACAGAATTCAGATGTCTGATTAATAACCATTTTCCACAGCCAAACATCTCATTTTAGTAAATTTACTCCCTCTCTCCTGTCCACTGCATCTCGGCCTTAAAAAATGCAGAGAAAAAGCTAATTCAGGAGGAAGGGAAGAAAGTCTATACTTACACTTTCCAACTCCAGTTTTGCTACCTCCATTCACAAGCCAGCTTACTGAGCGAGTGATGTACAACCACTTTCGTGTCACCTCACTCACAGAAATCAGATTCTGTAAAACCTCGATGAAAACACAACTAAAGCTAGTCGACACATATCTCAACACTGAATTTTTTTAAATGATGCAAATATTAGTTCAAGTCCCTCCGTCTAGAGGAAATTAGGACCCAACCACAGTGCACCACAATCTAGGAAGACATGCTAAGGTATGTTCAACACAAAGAGTCCCCATCCAGGGTTAATGCCCCAAAAGGAAAAACTACCATCCCACAAAGCATCAGAGGTGAAGAGACACAAGAACGCAGCCACTGGGTAATGGAGGGACTGTGGCCATGATCTGAGGGTAGGTCTAAAACAGGCTTTCTTACCCTGGGCTCTCTGGACAGTGGGGGCCATTAATTCCTCATCGTAGGGGGCTGTTCTGTGCACGGTAGGATGCTTAGCAGCATCCCTGTCTCTACCCTGTATTTCCCCAACTGAGGGCTGTTTTATGTCTGATTCACTTTTCCAAAGAAGTGGAAGACGAGGTTACAGGCTGAGAGTGAGATAGAGATCAGAGACTGAAGAATGTCCAAGCCTGGAAAACCCATCGAGGAAAAGGAAGCAGAACCAGGACAAGTCACCCTGCTAGGAATCTGTTTGTTGCAATAAAACATAGATGAAGAAAGTCTCAACAGGGGGGTATCGCTGAGAAGGAAACGAAGAGTCTATAGACAGTGTAAAGGACTAAAAACAACCATCCCCTTGACTTAATGCTCATCCAAGGAACCTCTCCTACGGAAATAATCGGGGGTATAGTCAAGTGATAAACCAAAAAGTTCATTACAAAATCAAAACTTAAAAACTGTAAGCAACCTTCGTGACCAACCACAGAGAAAATAAACTCTAGATATCTACATGTTCATGTCCTCGAGATCATCTTAAAATATGGGAAAACATTCACAATGTTAAGAATTATAAGCTATAAAACTATATGTAACATAGCCCAATGTGAAACTTTTATATGTTTACATGTACATGTTTTTTCAGCTTGCGAATCACCCTCATAGGGGCAATAGCAGACAGGATTAGATTTTCAAGGTTAAAAAAAAAAAAGAAAAGAAATAAGGAGATGGGATTAGAATCTTGGAGAAGAAGGCACAACAGAAAGGATGCCAGAAAGGAAAAGAGGGGAAAACAAGGAGCCAAGATGGTCAAGGGTCAAGGTAAAGGTTGGAGAGGAGTGTGCCCAGCAAATACAGGCCTCCGGATGCCATGAACAGGACGTCGCTGGTGTCTTAAGTTGGCAATGCGGGCAGAAGGCAGTTAGCACAGGAAGTGTTAGGGACAGGAGCCTTTGCTGGAATTCCCTCAATCCTCATGACAAGGAAGGCCACAGAAGGCACACCTAGGAGTGGGCGGGGCAGACCTGGTCCTGATGGCTCCCAGACAGTTGATGACCGACCAGTCGTCTGCCAAGAGGAAAAGCTTCCATTCTCACTTACCTCCCTAGATTTAAATTTCAAAATAATGTTAAAAATGCATGGAGGTTCTTTACATCTGTATTACTTACAATTAAATGTACATCTTTTTATGGCTCCTAGCACGTCCGACATATTACCTAAAGAATCTGCTCAATAACTGCTTATCACACTGAGAAAACTGGGATGGCTTGTTCAGTGGGATTTTATGAAATACACGAAGGGTCACATTGGATCAGTATGTTCCAACTGGAAAGAGAGGAAGTGTATAAAAGGTAATTAAATTTTAAGTAAAAGATAATTAAATGTTAAGGAGGAAGAAAAGTGTGAAGGCTGACTTCATTCAAAACAAGATCTTATTAAGAAAACAAAATTTGAACTTCAATGTGGTATTCCAAAGACTTTTCCATGTTTGTATTTTGTTTGCTTTTGGTTTGAATCACAGGGGGATTTGTCAATTATTGAGATCATCTTGAGATTTCTTTCCTTAAAAGTCATTGTGAATTTATTCATACTCTGCAGCTTTCAAAAAGTCATTTTTCTAAAAATATTACAAGTTATCATAAAGTACCGGTTAAAAAGCATCATTCTAAATATAATTTCAAATGCATTAATTATTCCTATATACATATAGCCAAAGGACTAGAAGGAAATAAAACGATATAGTAACCAAGTCTCTCTCTCTGGCTATTCAGGTTACAAATGGATCACTGCTTTACACTTTATCTTCTCCAATGTCTCATTATTTCATAATTTAAAAACATGATTTAAAAAGTGCAAAGAATGTATTATCTCTGATTTAAAAAAAAAAACAAAAACAAGTAACAAATGAAGAATCCAATCCTTGGGGGAAAAAAAAACCCAAGTTTCTGTTTTGTTCAAAACCAGCTACAGTAGAAGAGAAACTAGGACACTTGGAGGGGGAGGAATAAATTGAACAAAACAAGGATGACATGACACAGGCAAAAATCTTTACATAACACAGGCAAGGTTTGGGGGTTACAGCACAAAGTCTTGAATTTCCTTACAAGGTCTTAGATCAAATCCTCCTAACATGGATTAGCCTTTCTACAAAAAAAAAAAGATAACGTGTGGTTTACATGCCTCACAGGTGAAAAACACAATCGAGTCACTAGCGACTCCATCACAACATCTGAAAATTGTCTCATCAAGAAGGGGAAAGGTCCCTTGAATCTTTAAACATCAGTCAGTAAACACAATGCCATGTACCTTCTCTGCTCAAGATACTAGGCAAGGCCCAGCGATCTGTATCTTCAAGCATTTATAGCCTGACAGCTTACAAACAGCTCCCTAATTTAAGAAATGGCTGTGATCCCGACATTCATTATTGTAAGGCAGTCACTTAGGATCCTGAATAAATTTTCAAATGAAAGAAGTAAACCTTTGTGATCCTGTCCCTCTGGCTACACAGACTTCTGAGAGCCTACCCAAGCCTGACCTCTCCCTTGAGCTCCACCCTCACTTTCAATCATCTCCTCCACATCTCCACGAGGGGTCTAAGAGACACCAGCTTCTGATTCGGCCTGCGCACCTGTTCCCCAGCTAAGCCTCTGCATCTGGATGGCCACCCCGCAGCCAGCTGTTCAAGCCAAAATTGTCTCACTTTGGTTCTTCTCTTTGTCCCGCCCACATCCAGTCCTCCATCAGTGGGCCCTAGGACCTCAATCACCAAAAAGAAAAAAAAAATCCCCAATTATCCCCTTTGCTCCATCCTGAATGTTTCCATCCAGGTGTTCAATCCATTCGCCCACACAAGCTACTGCAATGACCTCTGGGACAATTGTCACTCACTCCGCTGGCTTCCCACAACTTAAGCATAAAATGCAAATTCCTCATGGATGGCCACACAGCCCTAGTGAGCCAAGGTCTGCTCGGCTCCCTTCCCCCAGCCCCTCTGGCCTTCTCACTCGTCCTCAAACCTCTGCAGCTCACTCCCCCACATGGGCCCACAGCACCATCCTGGCTGTGCCTCTCGGAAGGCTCGTCTCCCAAGTCTTCTTCAGGCTGGCTCTCATCCTCTGAGGAAGGGCAGTAAGTCTTTATGCTGATGGAACATCAACTGGTACACTTTAGGAAAACAAACTGGTAATACGTTCCAAAAGTATCTCAATCCTAATATTGCTTAAATTCATAATCCCATTTCCAAGGAGGTATCATAAGAACATAATCGAATTTTTAAAAATATATATTTTTGCAGTTATTGCACCTTTGCTCTTATAGGAAACACTGGAAATTTAAATAGAACAGAAACGATGAAATAAGATACTGTGCATTGAGATGTTATATTGTGTATCCCATATTAGACTGTTAAGTGACCAAAAAAAAAAAAACAAACTATAAAAGTGTACTGACATTATGATGCTAATTATGTAAAAATACACATTCCCTACCAGAGGACAACTAAATAGGAAATATCAAAATATTAAGAGTAATAGTCTTTCTGTTGCTGATAGCTTTTTACCTTCTAATACCTGCAGTATCTCTGAGGTCTGCCTGTACGTGACTGTAAGAGGATCACCTAACTTTGATCTTCCCAATAACCCTGTGAGATGGGTACCGTTCCGATCCCTGCTCTACAGGGGGGAAACCTAAGGCTTAGACAGGTCGTACAAGTTTATATTCACGTGGCCCTCGGAGCACGCACTGCTCCCGCCTCTCTTCCACCCAGACCGGAGGCCGCATCCACACAGGTCCTAAGGAAGTAGGAAAGACTATCCTCATCCGTGAATAGACATGGGATGGGTCGGATGGACAGAAAAACAAAAGCCAGAGCCCCCACATGTGCGCAGGAGAGTGGCTGGAAGGAAGAAGTGTTCTCTGGGTGCCAGAAATTCAAGTCAAGTGACACGAGGGGCTGAGGAGACCGGGGGCACAATCAGGGTGACGAAGCAGGACATACTTCCTCTGTTCAGCCCTCGTCACACAGGTGAAAGCAGGACTGTGGTCCCAAGAAGTGCAGATAGCTGGAGGGGGCTGGGTGGGGACAAGCAGTAGCTATGCCTAAAAAGCCACCTCCTGGCCCCTCCCACCAAGCCCCACTCACGGCCTCACTCTGACAAATACCAGTGACTCTCTCCTGATGATAGGAAAGGGGCAAACAAGGGTCACAGATATAAAAACCAGACAACGTGTGAAAAAACCAGGGCTGCGAGAGGGGCATGCGCTTGCAAAGGGTGTACGCAGAGTCGGAGGTAGAGGAAGAATCTTAAATATGCATAATTAATATCCTCATAAAACCTGAGAGGGCGTCAGGGGCATCCAAACAAGCACAGGCTGGTATGAGAATGTGAAAACGAATGAGAAAATCTAAGAGAAGGAACCAGGATTTTAACCTCAAACCACAGAGCTGTGCAACTCCCTCCACAGGAAAAATATGGCACGGAGGTAACACCATGGGGTGGGGGTTGCATGTGAGGGGAGAGAGAGGAGGCAGCTTAGAAATCCCCTCTCTCGCACCCCCCCTCCACGCCCAGTCATCCACTTCAACCTCCATTCCACCCTATAATCTAGAGAAGGACCACTTCCATCTTCTCCTCCCTGATCACAGATTTATGCACTGGGCAAATACGGGGAGGCCGTGGCTTTGCTTCACACCCGACTTCTCCTGCATCAGTCGGTCACAGAAACCCCTCCAGAGCCAACTCTAACAGAGCTCTGATTCCTTCTGTTCAGTGGCTGCACAATGAGACTCAGCACATATACTCCTCAAGGCAGCCGTTTTCCAAGTGATGGGCCTTTGTATTTTCGGTATTTTGTCACTACGATGGTGCGACAAACGTCCGTATGCATACGACTGTGCGTATAGACACTTTTATTTCCAGCTGACGGATTATCCAAGCCAAAGGCTGTTGAGTAGAAAGGTATGTTCATTTTAATTTTAATATGCACTGCCAGCCTGCTTTCCAAATAAAGCGTGGTCATTCACGTTTCCACCAGTATTATGAGAACACCGCTTCTAATACAGCCTTGCTGGCGAGAAGTGCTACGCGTCTCTATTTTTACCAGTCTGAGGGGTTTAAAGGAATGTCTGCCTCACTGTTGTTTTAATCTGCATTTTCCTAGCAGATGTGAATTATTTTTCCTAGGTTTGCTGGCTGTCTGCATTCGCTCTTTGTGAGTTTCCTATTCTTTGTCCCTTTTCCCTGAGTCATGTTCCTTGCCAATTCCTAAGGTATTACCATTGTAGGCAGTAACCCCTTGTCTATCATACACGTTATAAATAGCCCCCAATGTACCTTTTGGGCTATCAAATCTTGCTCAAGAACTTCCCCCTCATCCCCAAGAGGATACAAGTAGTTTCTTGTTATTTTTTTCTACCGTTGAATTGCTTGTTTACATCTGAAGATTCTGGGATTTGAGTACAATGTAAGACAGAGAGGTCCATCTCCCCCCACCCCCTGAAAAAGCTGGTTAGGCCAGTACCACCTATCAAATAACGTAATTTCTCTCAACAGTACTGAACTGTTTATCTCATTATATATTAACTTCTCCTCCTTAATGAAACAGAGTCCTGGGTTCTCTATTCTGTTGCAATGGACCACTTATGTAATCCTCTATCAGTACCACACTGATTTGGTCACAAAGACTTACCACATTGGGATCACTTGTAAGCCAAGTTTGTCCTTCCTGGTTTTCTTTTCCATACTTCTCTGGGCTCTTCTCAAGGATTATGCATTTATTCTTCCAGATAAACTTCATGATGATTTTATTCGGTTAACGAAGAAACCCCACTACTTAAGAAATTCTAAATGGAATTGCAATAAATGTATTAATTGTGGAATAAGCAATATTTATGTTTTTTACGCTGTATCTTTCACTAAGAAAGATTCAAGTACCATATTTGCTCATTTTTTTCCCTAGGGCATTTGCTGCCATTGAGAAAAGGCATACTTAACTTTCATTTCCAGGCGCTCATTTTTGAAACAGAAAAATGATCCTTTCTAGAGTCTTCTTTTTTATCCAGCTACCTTGATAAATTTTCCTATTTTAGTTTTTTATTATTTTGCTAGACACTCTTGGATTTTCTAGACATACAAATATTTCACTCTTATGCATTCACTAGAACCTCTAAGACAATGTTAAGTAACTGTAAAAGCAGACATCCTTTTATAATTCCTAATTATAGTTGAAATAGTTTTGGGGTTTTGCTTTTCAGGAAATAAGTATTATTGGGGTGATGTTTTTGGTACTATATAGCCTTCTTTATATTTAAGTAATTTATTTTTGTTCTTATTTTGCTTTTTGGGGTTTTTTTTAGATTATAATATATTAGGACTGGCTGCTTAACTTCTATCAAATGACTTTTCAATCTCTGTCATAAACTTTGCTCCTTTAACATGTTGGGTTGGATAGTGGATGATGGTGATTAAAGTTCTTAATACTTAATCACCCTAGTATTACAAAAAGAAACTGTTGATTATTTAGAGTGCATTAGCCTTTTGATTCACTCAAGAGTCTATGTATTAATGAATTATTTTAAGTTTTTGGAGTTACTTTCATATATAATATTGGTCTATACCTTTCTTTAAAATTTATCAGGTATTAAACTTGTGCTGGTTTTTTAAAATGAACGCAGAACCTTTTCATTTTAACTATGTCCCAGAAAAGTATAAATAACACTGTTTTTAAAAGGTGAAATTTTCTGTTTTTAAAGGTTAGATTAAATTTTCTGTTTTTTAAAGGTTAGATAAAACTCAGCTGGAACCCCAAGGTGTCCTGGTACCTTTTCCAATGGTAACTTAATCACATTTCCTTCCTCTTCTAGAGTAATGAGTCTTTTCAAGTTTTCCATGCTACTTGGATCAATTTTGGTAATTTGTACTTTACTAAGAAATCATCCCTATGTTTTCAGATGTGTCGCCACAGGACTGCAAGCTGCATTTTCCTACAAAGTCAATTAATCCCTCTTGTGTCTCTTTTCTTATTTATTCCTATTGTCTATTTTTGTTCTTTCTTTTCCTCACATAGCATTATGGGAGTCTATTCTATTGGTCTCAAATAACTAGCTACTGGATTTATCTGTCCTTTACATTTTATTTTGTTTCATTACTTTTAACTTCCATCTTTGTTCTCTCTTAATTCCTCCTTCCTGGCTTTTTATGTTTTTGTTTATTTAGGTGTTCTTCTACTTTCTTATGATGCATACTTAATTCCTTTATTTTTCATCTTCAATAATGAAGATAATTACAATATTTAGAATTTTTACAAAAAAAAAAAAACAAGAAAAATACCTAAGATAAAAATTTTAAGAGCCACAATGCAAGTAAGTGATAGAACTAATCCACTAGCTGTCAGCCTGAGAGTAGGGGATTAATAAACCAGCAGGAGGACGAGGAAGAGTCCGTAGCACATCCTTAGTACAGGCCAAGCTTAACCAGAGTCTATCATGTCCCTTTCTGAGTTGCTAGGTTCTCACCCTGCACTTCCCATTTTGGGGAAAGTGGCTGGATTCATACATAGGCTTCCAAAATAATTACCACCAGAATAAATGCTGCAGTCAGTACACAGCCTAATATTAAGACTCCTGTTATCAGAACAGTGTTCCACATCTAGAGCACCACAAATACTACACGAACAAAGGTTTGCTCATGTGTCACGAGAGTGAGCTTCCTAATGCAAGAATGTGGCTGCACCTTGAGGACAGGTCGATACCCGATACCTAACTCTCAGGTCACCAGAAGGGCTCACCACTCAGAACCCACTTGGTTTCCACATTCAGCAATTTATCATTGTAAGAAGCCACCTTGTCCACATGATTGCTTCTGACAGAAACTCTTAAAATTTGATGCTGAAGAGACGGAAAGAGGGTCTGCTTATCCCAGGGTGACCAGCTCTATCTGACCTAATTAGAAACGTGTCTGAGGCCAGAAGCAAAGCTGCTACTCTTCCTTTAATCCTCACTACAGGGAACTTTAGAAGACTTAAAAGGTCTCAACGTGGCCTGGGGAAATGGAAGACGACACTCAGATAAAATCACATTCATTTATGCTCTACTAATTCAGAATTATTTTTATGATCTGGAAAGAGTTTGGACTCACATTTTCATTTTTAGACCCTATGACAACAGGCAGAGAAGGAGGCTCAACCCACTTCGGGGACAAATTTTAGAAGCTCTGACTCATGTGTAATCGACCAACGTGCTAATAATTTATCTGTTGGTTAAAGCAAATTCTTCTATTTGGGTTGCTACCCTAATTCCTCATTAAGAACTGAAACCAAAAAGAAATCTCTAACATGTTCTATATTTATCTTTTTCACTATGTTCCTAAGTATCTCCCCCAGTGAATCCCCCTAAATAAAGTGTCTATGAAATCCCCATCATAATGGAAACTTCTCGGTGGTAGAGGCCGTGTATTGTTCCCAAGGGTCTCCGAAACCACGGGGCTGCATGCTCTTCTTCTGGGGGAAGGACCACGATTCCGCCTTATGCGAACACCCATTTCGGCCACCTGCAGATCCTGATTGACAGTCAGACATCAGTCACCTGTGCCCCAGGTGAGGGTGCAGACAAAAGGTCACGTGCATGGCTGTGCCCCAAGAACATCACTGGGGCAGGAAATGGGTACTGCTGCTACTAAATCACAGAGCTGTTATGGAAGTGGAATGGGCTTCAGGGGCCCAAAGTTCTCATGCCTCTGGTCCTGCACCGGACGGGCGACCCAAGTACAGATGACCCTCAAACAACACAGATTTGCATGCACAGGTCCACTTATTCATGGATATTTTCAATAAATAGGGTAAATGTATTTTCTCTTCATTCTAACATTTCTTTCCTCTAGCTCACTTTATCATAAGAATACAGTATATAATGCCTATAACACACAAAATACATTAACTGGCTGTTGGTGTGATCGGTTGGGGTTCCAGTCACAAGCAGGCTCTTAGTAGTCAAGTCCTCAGGGAATCAAAAGTCACAAACAGATTTTCGACTGTGCAGGGGGTCAGTTTGTTCAAGGGTCAAACTGTACCCTAATATATTCCTAATACACTACAAAAACAATCCTGGAGATAACATCCCCTACTCTGACCACCTGCCCATAGCACTAACTGCTGTAACCCATTCTTCACGGCAGCGGGTATACTACTCCAGAGCTATGAGTTCATATTCAAGGCCTATAAACGAGCATTGTTTCCAATTCCCCAGAAAAATCTTTAAAATGTGAGTATTTGGTGGGCTGGGTTTTTTCTGTTTGGCACTCTGGTTTTCATCTGTCAAAATTAAATGGGATAATCTCTGTAATCCAAGGTTCATTGACAATTAGCTACTTGTTATGGTTATCCAGTTGGGCCAGTTAAAATTTCCAGATATTTTCATAGTATATTTTGAAACACTTAAAATTCGCTTTCTGGTGGAAATATTCCTAAACCACTTGTAGCTAACAACTACATGCTAAAGCTTAAAGAGAAGGGAGGAGATGGCAGAGTGTGTTTCGTTGTACAAAAAGCAAGTGGGAGGGGAGGCACTGCAAGAGGCTTTTTCTTGTGCAGGGAGGAGTGGGGATACCATATCGAAGGGTCACCCATCTTCCCATCACAATGCAGTTCTGTGGCACTGGGGTGACCTACAGACATGCACGGGCAAGAATGCAATTGCCTTCTGCAAGCTTGTTAATGCTGTTTATGTGCCGAAGGAGGTCAAGGAGAAGCACACTGCTGGGCCTCTGCCCAAATATACACATACGTAATGCCTCCCGTCTAGCCAGCAATTCTGCTGTCACATGGCTGGTGTAGCCTGTCCCCTTGCCTCTTTTTTCATCTAGACTCTGCTTTTTTTTGTATGATCCCACCCACAAATCTTAAGCTCAAATGCCAGATCTCCCCATCTATGTTACCATGGCAGCCAAAGATGAACCAGCCTGCTCCTAAGGTGCATGTGTCCTTCAAGGACTTACCTCTGAGAACAGAAGGTAGCATCCCACGGCAAACACAGCTCCACAAAGAGTAAACTGGTTTCATCTGACTAGAAAACTTGCTGTAATTTGTAAACTGACTTTATCAAGCTCAACTTAGCCACACCAATAAAACAAACGCCCTTAATCCTAAATTAGCCTGGGAGTTTCAACCTACACTCAGTGCACAGGGAGGCACTTTGATTGCTCTGAGAATCGCCTCATTGCAATTGAAAGGAACTAAGGGAGCCTTCACCCCGAAGCTGGTGTTTGAACTTGGTCTCAGCGAGTAAGCAGGGCTCACGCACATGCATGCTCACACCCACAGGAAGAGGACCCAAGGCATAGCATGGAAAATGGCACAGCAGGAGGGACATAAACGGGGAACTCAAGCAGCTCAGTGTGATGAGAACAAAAGTTAAGTGGTTGGCTGAAAAGGAAAGCTAAGATGGGAATTGGTTGGGACCAGAACTATACTCTACCTGAATACCAGGTAAAGGTGTGGGACCTTTTGATTCTTCACGATCATTTTCCTTCTTAATTACTGGTGGTTCCCACCATCCCTCCATAAGTCTTCACCTAATGACTAACGGAAAGCCCTAAAATTTCAAGAGTCTATACCCTCCAGGTCTTCTATTCTTATCCTCCACCAATTAACTTAATCATCTCACTTCCCTCTCCCAGCTGACAACCTCTACAGTGCCTTCAGCTGCCCCCTCCTCTCTCCCTCCCACATCCCCACCCCACTCACAATAACCCAAGCTACTTATGATTATAAAACAAACTTTCAAATATTTTTACCAAAAACATTTCTCCTAAATTTAACTTCCATGATTCTGAGGAAGGCCAAATATTTTTGCCAGGTGACTACATTTATCTTTCTTTAATCTCTGTTATTCCTTTGGCCATTTGTGAACACAACAGATTACCAGGAGCGTTGGCTCAGAGACCTACTGCCGACCTATGGTTGTGTAAGTCGTAGCTGGTGACCATAAATCCATGCTAGTTCATTAAGCAACTAATGATCTAAATAGCAAGAAACACAAATAGGTCATAACGAATGAGGATACCTACAATTCTATATTACTTATCACATTTGGTAGATGCTCTTAGAAAATCTTATTATTCATAAAATAACAATTTACTCAATTAGTTTAACTCACAACCCAAATTCCTGTACTGAGGTGCTCCCAGTCTATTGGATATTTGTATCAGATACACATTCTACTTGCTAGGATATTGAGTTTCTGTTTTCCCTAATTTTCACTTTTCATCTATTTTCATTGTATTCTGTAGATTTCAGAGTTGGAGAGTTTTGTTTCATCTCAAATCATCCGATCTTTTTCCTAGTGCTTTTGAGCAACTCCTTCCTTCTTTTTTAAACTTTTATGTAAGTGGCTCTCAGAAAGACATACAATACTTATGAAACTCTTTATGTAATGACTGTTTAATCCTACAAACATGATGGAAATTCTTAACCTGATTGTAAAAGACTATTTGAAGCTCAGAAACATGCAATTCCCACATATCACGACCTGTCGCCAGTTAACATGTCAAATATCCGTAATTTTAAGGTTTCTATTAGACTGTAAGCATCTTGAAGTCCAGGGACTCAATCCTCCTTGTGTTCCAATCAGAAACCTGTCACATACACACCAAAAGCAAAATGAACACTTACTGTGAAGAAATGAAACATTCTTAACTATTTTGTAAATATGTTAGTGCCTAAAATATGAAGTGCAGATGAATACCATGACAAATCTGGTAATAAAGTCAGCTAGGCCTTCGAATTCAAAAAGGGTTGAATTTTTTTAATTAAAAGCCATTCTTTGAAACTGGTTGTTTTCTGTGGCTGGAAGCAACAGTTTTTTTCATAGCAGCTGATCTGAACTAGATTCACTTAAGCCAGGCTAAGATTTCCTAGTACAAATTTATGCATACTGAAAATATTTCTTTAATTAATTATGCCCTATAAATTGCAGCATACAGTTGTTATTTTTCACATGCTATATGTTTTTAGGGTCTGATTCATTAGTTATTATCTCAGACAGTCTGGCAAATGTGTCTGAGAAATCAACTACCAAGAGGAGAATTTCATTTAATTATATAAAAAGCAAAAAGAATTTTAAAAATGTTGTTACCAGTCATAGTTATTTTAACATTTACTAATTTTGGTGCAGCTAACATCGTTTAAAAATATATAGTCTGTTTTTTCGTATAAAAAGATACCTTTTTAAAAAACCTCTTATTCTTATACATTTACCAACACTACAGATTATTATAATAAAAATCTTTCCTCTGGTATAAACCTTAGCCCTGAATCTGGGTAAATTATTACTTCCACTTTCCAAAAACTGACCTTCTACGCTGAAATGTAAAAGAGATTGGAAATACTAACCCAAGAGTAAAGGATTCTTCTATGACAATGATTTCACCAATTGTAGTCACTTTAACTTGCCAACTCAGTTTCTGGATAATTTTAGGAGTAATTGCCAATTAAGTTTTATTTAAGTATGCATTGAGGCCTAATATTATCTGTTTTATAGGCACACATATCACAGCAGCAAAGAAATGGCGATGATAATAACCATGATGATGATGATGATGATGAAACTCTGATGGTGGCAGACACAGCAGCAAGCATTTTAAGGCCCTTAACATCAAGGATGAGAAAATGCACAATAAATTAAATAAATACACAAATCAGCCTGAACAGCATCAGGACATAAAAGCAAGAGCACTCACCCAACACAAGGAGCTTGGCATAATAACAAAGACAAATCCAGAAGGATGAAAGCTGAATATAAAGGAAGAATGGAGGCTGTACTACCAGAAAAGACCTTGCTCCTGAAGAGATCAATGCTGAGCCCCTTTCAGAGGGGAGATGGTGCGAGGTGGGGGCGGGCAGACTGGAGTGGTGCATCAGGAGGAGGGGGTCAAAGTCAATCCACTTGTCGAAAAGGACACGAACAGTTTCTGTTGATAAACTAGAGCTGTGTCCTCTCCTGAAGGAGGCCGCCAGACCACCACAAACTTGACAGTGCATGAGGCACCTCGCAGTCCAATTAAAAGCAGACTCTTGGGGCTGGGCCCAAGGATCTGCATCTCTAACAAGCTCCCAGTTGATGCTGCTGGTCCATGGAACATGCTTTGAAAAACGCTGCCCTAGATCTGTATTTATCTTTTAAAAACACATGAGTCTACGGCCATATCACCCTGAACAAGCCCAATCCCATCTAATCGTGGAAGCTAAGCAGGGTCCGTCCTGGTTAGTACTTAGATGGGAGACCACCTAGGAAAACCTGGTGCCATAGGCATAAAAAGTAAAAAAATAAGTGATTGTAAGCTGACAAGGTCCTTGCAATCTGTGAGGTTAACCGAAGGGTTATCTTGGCTTAAAAAAAAAAAAAAAAAAACGGGAAGTTTATAGCCTGAAGAGCCACGGCTGTTAAATCGGGTATTAAAGGAGGCCAGAGTTTGAGGGAATGAAAGGTTACTGAGGGGCTTCTGTGTTATATCATCCCGTTCAGTTTTCACAGAGGAATTCCAGGGTGACTATTATGCCCACTTACAACTCAGGTGACTGAGTCCAACAAATTCAGACTCAAGTTATTCCATCTCCTAGTCCCGTACACAGGCCGACAGAGCACGGTGGGCACCCCAGGCCTGGCGTGTTGCCAGCAATTTCCAGTAGAACTTTAAAAACTCATGCTAATTGTTTGTTTCTCCCATAATATATCCATGTTTGCTTTGACACAAAAATAATGTTTTTGGTGTGTTATCAAATACAACAGACCCACACTTGCATTGTGTGGCTTTATGAACCCAGAAAACACAAGTCCTTATTCCAACCGAGGGGCATTCAGTTCCACCAGGCTGCAGGGAGACACTGACATCTGTCACCCAGATGCCTTTGAAGGCCCAACAAAGACAGGGACACGTCCCATTGTCCAACACGGCTGGTCGCCTTCCCAGGCGATAGGATTTCAAGCGGCACCTACGAATACAGGTTCTGTTGATGTAACTTTTTAACCTGAAAACTGTCTACTCTTTTAACTCTCCCACCTAGAAACAAGTCCGTGCAATAGAAAGCAAATTAAAATCACAGAACATGGTCTGAAATTGTCCAGGCCGATTTAGGCACATTCTGAAAAGGGACGCTTTGTGGCTATCCTGGGCAGAAAGCTGAGAGGGAAACAGGGGCTCAACTTTGTGGCAGCCTATTTCAAAGAAAAAGAAAGAAAACAGTAACACCACTATGTTCTTTTAACAATGTGGCAGCAATTTTAGGGTTTTTATTTTTTAAACTTATTGCAAAGCTGGTACAGAAAGTTCTCATACGCCCCATAACGTTTCCCCCGTTATGACCATTTTGCATTAATATGGTACATTTGTCACAATTAATGAATCGAGGTTAATTTCTTATCATCCACTGACATCCATACTTCATTCAGGTTTCCCATTTTTCCCTAATGTCCTGTTCCAGGGTGTAATGTTGGCTTTCTGGCCCTTTAAAATTCACCGTAGAAAGACTATTTAAGCGCATACAGCAAATATAAGCATAAAGAACTAAAAATGATGTTCTCAGGGTATCCTGAGACCAAGAAAGATGCAAATATTACATAAAACACGACCAAGAGTGAGATTTCCACAGACCAACCCTGGCCTACAGCTACAGTCACCACCTTCTTGGAGAACTTACACTTGTCAAAGACATAACGCGTTCCCACGTGTGAAAAATGAGCTGTGGCATGAAGTCAGTTTTGGACACTAAGACTGGGTCAGTCATGCAGAGTTTGTATGTGGTTTAAGTCAGGTGAACAAATGGCTTCTTGGGGATCTGAAACCTATAGAACCCTTAAAACGGTAACCTTGACTATTTCCCAAAGCAAGGCAGGCACCAAAGCTGCCCAAGACGAGCCCATGCTCAACTGCAAAGGGAACTCACTGGGCAGGCAAAAACTGGCTCGGAAAGCTGAAACGAGGGAAGGGAGAAGCCAGTCGGAGAGAGCAGAAAAGGAAAGTTAACCCAGGCTAGAGTTCACTACGAAAGAGGAGGTTTTAGGCTAAATTGGCTGAGATTCCCTCTGTGTCTAGAATTCTACACGTCCTTCTCGTTTCAGTCTCCGACGACATAGTGAGGTCAGCAGAGACACTCCTGCCCTCGGCCACAGAGGGCCACGGAGATGACATGACCCCGACCAGGTCTGCCACAGGGGCAGGGGGACAGACCCCCCTGGCTGCCACAGTGATCTCCACAAACAGAGGCCTCTTCCGGCCTGACATTGAAAGCGAATCCCCAGCTCAGGCTGATGCAACCAGCCATCTATCAAGTAACCACCTACTAAATAAATTATGTTAAAATAAGACACTCGGCCAACAATTTGAACTTGAAAGAAACATGTTTTACTACCGGAAGGCTGTGTTATACAATCCCCATGCCCCACCACTTTGCTAATTCAATCAGGCCCCATTAAGCAATTTTGCAGAAAATTTTTACTCCTTACGGATAAGCTGCCCAGAGATTTCAGATTTTCCACGACATTTCTAAATTTGTACGTTCCTGAGAGCAAGGCCCTACTTGATATTTTATCTGGACACCTCCCTGTGGTGGAGCACGGCCCTGTGCACTGTAAAAGGTTGAGCAGCATCCCTGGCCTGTCCCCACTAAAGGACAGTCAAAATGTCTCCAGACGTTGCCAAATGTCCCCCTGGAGGGCGGAGGCAAAATTGGGATGATTAAAGCAATCTGTGATATGCATGCATAAATGTAACACGGTATCAACAGCAATGTAAGATTCCAACGCAGATCAAATGCTTTTTGAAAAAACCTTTTATTAGACCACATAAACCGGTATTTGTCTCAGAAAATACAATTACTAGGGGTGGGCAAAGAAGCAAAATATGGTTTTCCCCCCTCACAACTCCTATGAGTATTCTGTAAAGCAACGAATAACTATATCAAGGATAGCCTTGATAATTCCCTAGAAGAAAAGAATTTGGGTTAGAAAGCATTCTTAATCTTTTCCAGCCCAGGACTCTAAAGTAAACCTCAGAGTCTACAGCCAGCTGCCAGCCCAGCCAAACGTGAGGCAAAAGTCGGTCTGGGAAAGAGGCCAAAACGGACGCCTCATGACCACTGGGTGCCACCCCAGCCACCCACAGTCTGCCTCAGAGGACCACAGGCACACTGCCCAAGGATCATTTTGCCACCAGCAATTTAAACAGACCCCCAATCCCTGGACGCAAATGAAGGCCAGGGAAAAATGAAAGATCCAATGGAAGTCTGAGCGTTATAAACGCTTTAGGAGAATGTCCCCAGGTTTCTTTCATGTCGCTCTGCTTAAGTTGGAGGTGGGCAGAGAAGAATACGTCAACCATCAACAGTGACACAGGAAGGGTCGTTCTTAAGGGACACCCGAGAGACTGAGGTTGGTGTCGCTGGGTTTTTAAAAACTGATTGTAAAAGTTGCTTCTTAAAATCACAGAGATGTTCCTCATTTCTGTGGCTAAGAAAGTGACGTCCTATCTCCTTCTAGGCGTCACCACCACCATGCACTCTGCTCAGAAGGTCAACCCGCCCATCTGCGAGCGACAGGACTATCCACACGTCTATCTCCTCCACTGACAGGTGCCAACAACAGGTGACCTACCAGAAGGAAGGCGAGGAGAGCAGATGGTTGCTGAGGCAACCTAAAGAGACCTGAGCAGCCAGCACCTGCGGCCGGGACCCGTGGACCACCCACTGTCACTGCCACCTGGAAGACCTCGAGTCAGCAACCCTGCCCTAAGGCGGGTTCAACAGAAAAGCCCGGCAGGTTCTCTCTCTCTGGGTTCCACGCCCTCGCAGGAGCCCCGCCCCCCCATCACACCAGACGCTCTGCAGCTGCTCCCCTCGCTGCTCGGGATCCTCGGTTCCACCTCACGTGGCTCACCCCGAGTTCCCCCCAAGGGAAGGCGTGCACATAAAGCGAGAACTGGCTGTGCCCGGCTCCTACAGGTGGGCAGACGGCTGGCAGAGGACAAATCACCCGGGGGGACCGCAGAGTTCACCCTGTCTAGTACCGGTCAAGTGAAATGTCAGTCAGGGCACAGAGTCATTTACGTTAAAGATCATTAACCAGGCACACCGGCCCCTTGGGCCAGGGATGTGGGCTCATACGCTGAGAAAATGCATTTAGATAAAGTGGCAGCCTCTTGTTGCCAAACACTCGGTTTGGGTCATTTCAGGAGAAGGGCACCGCGATGGCACAGAGGGAGCAGAGCGGAGGAGGGGCGTCTTGGAGGGGTTGGGGGATCTCTTTCTTCACAACAGTTCTCCACCCACTAATTCACTAGGTTTTGGGGAGGTTTGTTGTTTCATTTTTTCTGTTCTTCCTTATGGCTCAGGAGGTGTAACTGTCCCCTCGCATGCAAAGGAGTTCACAGGTAAGGAGTTCTAAACAGGTAAGGCCTCCTGAGTTTGTGCCTCCCATTTTCCATCTGTCAGTGGCAACGTCCCCCTGTAGGGTGGGTGACAGCTTGGACTTCACAATCTCCAGTCACGCACAAAGGAAGGCGGCAGTTCCCTACCCGTGAAGCTGCCCTGCTGTGTGTCCCGCATCCACGCACCCGAGGCCACCAGATGCTCAAGCAAACCAAGAAGTCGCCGTCAAGCCAACAGGGTCAGAAGTTCCAGTTCACAAGGGTCCCTGGCAAGTGCCTGTTCTGATGCGCTTCGAGCTGCTGCGGCCTGTGCGTGGGCTTCCTCCCCCGGACCCCGCTCCGTCGCGACCGCAAAAGTCAGCAGGAGCTCCTCCATCAGGCTCGTCTGAGGCTAAGACTCACCCCGAAAGAGCTCACGTGGCCCTGGTTTTCCATTCCAGCGTTACATAATTCAATGTTCTTCCAATCGTATATTGGCTCGAAAGCATTCTTTGTGATGGAAGTTAAAGAAAAAGTAGAACCACACCGATTCCTGCCCCTGAGATTAACCTCAAAGAAACAGAAAGACAGTGGACTCCTAGAGATTCATGTCTCTATGTATGTTTAACAACATTTAATGGGAGGACTCCTTGGTTGACAGTTCCAGAAAATAATGGCAGTTTAATTTTCTCTTAAAGAGGGTCCAAGTTTCTATGTTGTTGGGAGACGGAAGAATGGGGAGGGGGGAAAGACAATGAATGAATAAGGATCTAATTAACCAGGCAACTCATTTACAAATTTTTAAAGTTCATAACCAAATATCTACCCGTGTAAGAGCAAAACCATTTAATCCGTGAGGACAAAACTGTAAGGTAAAGTGAGGAGTCATGCAAGTCAGCCTGAAGCATTTCCTGTAACGGTTATAAAATAAATAAGAAGGGTGTTTGCATCCCAGGAGGTAAATCCAAAACAACGAGGAGGCGTATCTGTCCCACCATGACCTAGCAGATTGCCTTAGCTCTGCTTTAAACTGACCTTAACCCACAAAGAACTCTGAAAAGGAAGAAAAGAAACAACAGCCCTGCCCCTCTTTTCACCTGGGGATGAAATTTCTGAACTCTGCATGACAGATCCCTTCCCTGAGTCTATTTTTGACATTTCAGGAACACAGTAATGACAAACGCAGCCATGTATTCACAAAAGGGAAGGGGGAGGCACCAGAGAGCAGTATCTATATAATAATTTTTCAGTGCACTGAAAATAAAAATAAAAACACATTTCAGACAAGATGACATAGGTCAGACACGCTATTAAAATCTTTCACTACATAGGTTTTGATTTTCGAAGCATGCAAAAAAATGTTTAATGGGAAGGAAGGAAGGAAGGAAGGAAGGAAGGAAGGAAGGAAGGAAGGAAGGCAGGCAGGCAGGCAGGCTGGCTCCCCCAATTACGGCAATTTAAAGCTAATTAATCCATTATAAAACAACAGTCTCCTAATGTTAACGGAGGAAAATGGAATCCTTTGTGGCACTTACCAGCTTCGTGGCAGGAAGACCTTGTTTTAAAGGGGAGAGAGAGAGAGAGAGGCTGGTCTAGACACAGATAGTAGTCTGTTCCCCTAACAACAGCAGCGAGGATCTGCCACTCCCTCTGGTGACAGGTGATCAACAGCCTGGAGCAGGAGGAAGGCTCTGAGAGGGGGGCCTCTGCAGCGGCGGCCGCCCAGGTAGGGCCCCCACGGAGAGCCACCCACCCCGCACACCCTCACGCTGCACCGGACGGCGCCCAACTGCAGCCTGTCTGGGCTGGGAGCTGCCGCTGGTGCTCGTTCACACCGGGAGCAAACTCAGACGTGGGGAAGAGGGGAGCGGCTCATCAGAGGCAGCAGAACCAATGCCTCGGAGGGGAACTTCGCGGATGCGGGAGAACAAAACGCAGTTCAAACCCCGCTCCGAGGACACTGCCCCCACAGCAAAGCCTCGTGCAAGTCAGCAGCTGATCACAGTAATAAGGGTGTGTGTCTGGCCTGGCTGGGGTGACCCCCGAACCTCTGGAACTCTAAGGCGTACAGAATGTCCCTTTTAGAAAATTAATGGCATTTTTTCCCCCTAAATGTTCATACCAATGTGGAGAGGAAGGACATTCAAGGAAATAAAAAAAATCCCCTCTGGATATTTGTTTAAATAATTGCTCCACTGTGTGTGTGTGTGAGAGAGAGAGAGAGAGAGTGCACACACACACACACACACACACAGAATGAGCAGATAATTTAATTTTCATCAGACAAAACCAGCTGGGATTCCATCTCCACGGCCTCAAGCTCCTCGACTTGTCTCACCTCTGGCTTCCTTGTCCGGGGAAGGAGAGGCCTTAAAAACTCCTTTCTGAACGGCTGTGAGGGATCAGGGAGACCCCAGGTGGGGAGACCACCTGTCCCACGGTCAACGGGCCTCTGCTCTGTCTATGCCCAATCCCCTCCAGTGGCCCTGACCGTACCACCCTAAATCGACCACGGACAGGCACCCCTTTCTCCTTCCCTCAATTTATTAACTGAACCAATGTGTATCCAACAACAAAAGATGTTTCTTCTGTTTTCTATTTTAACCAACGTCTCCAACAGGTTATGGAGGCCAATTTAAAGATCACTTTGGCGTACAACGATCAAAGCCAAGGTCATAAGGCCCCTCAGCCCAAACTCCGCCGGAGACACCAAGCTGCAGCCCAGGTCAGAGTTTTCACCCCAAATTCCCTGTAATATCTCATGTCAAGGCCAAGAACATGTCCACTTTTAAGACTTTTTAACTTAAACTGTTAAAAAACCTGCTCCCGATTGAGCCAAAAGGTGTTTTTCTTTAACGCTGCCCTTTAAAAGGCCACGTCTTACCGTGGAATTCACAGGTTTACTATACTCCCACTCGTCCATATGAATGACAATGGCATGAGCGTCCGGGTTGAGGCTGTGCTTCTAGAGGCCTCCCCTGGGGAGGGGCGTGACAGAGTCCCAAGGGCCAAGAGGCCACCATTGCCATCTGGTGGAGGCTCCTGCATATCGCAGCCAAGGAACGACACGATCTTCCATCCATGCCCCCAGAGGCGGCTCGCTGGCATCCCTGCTGCAGTGCATTAACCTCCCCATGGCTAGTTGAGAGGCTCACGGGCCTTTGTGCTTCCCCACCAAATCTCCCCAACCTTCCTTCTTTCCCACAGGCCACTAAATACAAAGGGAGGACAACAAGTTCCGCCCTGTGCCATCCCCTTGTGCCTTCCCCCAACATCTGGTTTGGTAACAAAGAGAAATTCCAAGGACAGAGAGAAGAGAAAAGCAGAGAACCAGGGTGCTATCAGAATATAATATAGCCAAGAGCCAATCATGATGGAAAATATGAGACAGGCATCTCTTCCGAGGGAAGGGACCAGCCGAAGACCCAGAACATAGCAGAGGCAACCTTTGAGCTGGGGGCCCTGACCAGTGAGTGGGCTGGGCCCTGGCCAGGGGGTGGCTCCAGGAGTTTTTCTGTGCAGCTGGAGTAGAGAATGTGCTGGAAATCAGGTCACACACAAAAAGCTACCTATCAGGTGACATTTAAGGGAATACATCTTAACCCTCCACCCCACAAGCCTTCATCCCTCCCTGGTGAGTATATTCAGGAGGCTCTCAGAAGCAGGTCACAACCTTAGGAAAAATTTGCCAAAGGAAGTGACAGCCACGGAGAGAGAAGAAATTGGAAAATTCATATTTAAGTGGTGTCACTGGGATCCTCTCTAAAACACTGGTGATTTCTAAGCAGGTACTAGGATGAGGACAATCCATATGGGTTTTATAGGCAGCTGTAGAAAGGCCTGCACAGCCGGCAAATCTTTCTCCACGTAGTAGTAGCAGCATCTGCTTGGAGCATAACAGAAGATGCCTCTTTTAGTTACAAAAGAAGATAGGAATTTTCAGGACTTTACACCATGTAAAATATCCCGCCTTTTCATACTCACATGACCCCAATATATAACATGAAACAACTAAAAAATCAAGTTGTTGATGGATATTTGGTTCCATCTTATGCCAAATTAATTCAAGAGGTAAATTTTAGTACATTCTGTCTTCCAATCAGATGTACACTCATATGAAATATAGAAAAAAAAGCTCATCTATAAAATAGCTTATATCAAGAAATACAGCCCACACATGACCCCCGCCACAGCCACCATGCACATCCCAACACACACACACACACACACACGCGCACGCACAGAGGCTTTGTTCTTTTCTTAGCCACTTTACCTTAGAAACCTCTGCACACATCACAAGCACATCCCGAAGGCCACACAGGCTGCTGTGTCGTGTTGGAACATGACAGATCCAACTTGGATACTGGTTCTCACTCAAAGAAGCAGTTATTTTTTGAAACGGAAATAATTTTTTCTAATTCCTATGCAAGCCGTATGGATTCTTTGCAGGAAAATTTCACAGACACATGCAGGCGAAGGAAGAAAATAAATGCCCGTGAATTCCCTTCTTTGAGATAACACTATTACTACGTGAAATTATTAATGCCCTTTCAGACCTTCGATATTTTTGAATAAATGTGTCCCTCATAAAAATGTGGGGTCACATTATACAAACCGATCTGTGACTGTCCTTTTCATTCTGTTATGAAATGCTCCCATTATCATTAAATATATATATATCGACAACTCAATTTTTCATGGCTTCATACTGTTCCATTTTGGAGATATGCCGTAATGAAACTCATTTAGGTGGTTTTAACTCTTTCGTTATGATAAGCAATTCTTTATCCTTACAGTTAGTTTTTTGGATGTGTAAGAATATACTTTCTTCACTATTTCCTTAGTATAGATTCCTTCGAAATTTGTCAGCGAGATCATCAGACATGCCCATTCTTATTTCTATATATTTGATAACATTACACATTTGATAACATTTTCTAAAAAAATTAGAAAATATGAAAGGCAAAAATAACTGCTTATTCTACCACCCTGATGCGGTGTTAATATTTTGCTGTGCACCTTTTCCAATCTTTTCTATATGTATATCCTTTTTTTCCCCGAAAAACAAGTTTTTGTGTTTTTTTTCCCATTTTGCCTAAAGAAACACTTGGCTTGGTTTTACTGGAGTTTTGATTTTTTCCTCTTAGAGAATTCTCCAGAACATATTTAATTTGCCTACTTTAAACATACTGACATGAATCCTAAAACTTTTATTCAATAAGTAACATGAAATAAAAGTACTTGGGTTCTCTCTTGTGTGGCTCCATAAAGTGAAAGGGAAGAAAAAAGCACGAACAGAAGGAAGGTGGGAAATGGAAGGAAAAAGGAAGGGGAGGGAAGATTGAGAACTGCCCCAAGCACTGCCCTTCCATTTTGGGATTCTCCCTGGATTATCACTGCCTTGAAAGTCCCGTGGCTGCTATTAGTTATAAACTATGGGTTCCTGTGAAGAAAAAAAGCCAAAACCCCTGGCCGAAGAGGATCTAGGCCGCAATGTGGTCACAGCCCCACCTCGAACCCTGAAAACCCTTCCATAGAGTTCGTGATCGAACTTGACAGCTGCTCACTGCTAAGGCTGGTCACCGTCAGAGGTCCTGCACCTGGACGGCCAACTGGACAGCCCGAAGCTCAAACCAGTCCAGCTGGACAGGCTATGCCCAGGGCAGATCAGGAGTTCTGAGACATACCAATCGTTCTCGTTTTAGCTGGAGCTTCACTGTTTTGAAGTAAATTTCTCTCTCCAATTGCATTATTTCAACTACTGCGGTGTAAAGGTCACTACCTGTGGTTCTGATTGTGGTCGAAGGAGGGAAGAGACATAATCCCAGACAGAGCACTGCAGAGCTTAGGGGGTTCTGGGGGTCAACAAGCCAGAGGGTGCTGAACTTTTTGAAGACAAAAGATCCCCTCGCCTTTCAAACCACAGGCTTGGTGGATGAATCTGACGTGGGCTTTATAAAGTCTAAAAATAGGCACCTGAGGAAGAATGCTTTCTTTCCAGAACAATTGTGAAGAGTCCCAGGAGGTGCCAGGTGTTGAGTAAACATCGGAGGATAAAGGCTTTGGAGCCGTTGGGGGCACTGCAAGGCTCTGGGAGGGCTTCCTCTGCTTTGGCACCCTGGACAGGTGAAAGAAAAGTCTTGTTCACGGCCCTGCTGCTGCGTGACAAAGGGACCTGGGAGAGAAGGTCAGGGCTTGGCTTCTGAGGCGGGAGAGCGGAGCGGAGAAATAACTCCCGCCACACAGACTGAGCGCCTGCAGGAACATTCGGCGGGCGCTGTTTTAATTAGAAAGACGACGCGTGGATGGACCCACCTCCGGGGCTAATCCATGTGGACTGCTGGGGGAGGAGGCTGTCTTCTCCACAGGACAGGCCTACGTATGCTTTTACTTAAGCCCCGTGGTGGGAATGAAGTGCTGGAGGCTTGTTTCTGCAGATCCCTGCACCAAGGTGTGACATCACTTGGAAAATCTGGAGCAGAGACTATGGGACCTGAGCAACACAGAGGGCGCTGGGGCTAGATTCCACGCGTCCCCTGGGCGCTGGGATGCAGAGCCCCGTCACAGGAGGCCCCAGCCCTCTCTGTGCCTCCACCTGGGCCAACCGAATGGCCCGCTGGGCTGAGTCCTGGCACCAATGTATTTTTGAAGCTCCCCATGTGATTCTACGTATAGCCAGGCTTACGAACCACTGGTTCTTGGGTCTCTTTTAACTCCGAAGTTCTGTTTGTACACTTAAACTTCTATTTTTTCCCCCGGTAGGTGTGGAAAGGCCTGTCTGATGAGAGCAGAAAACTGCGTGTCCCCTGCACGTCAAACGCAGGTCCTGGCCTCGCTGCACCGCCTTCCCTCTGTGAATGCCTCTCTGCCCCACATTCTTCACATTTTAGACATCGTTTCTTTAGCTCATCTCCAAATTCCCTTCTTTTAGCCCTCCGGATATACCTTAAGTCCTTACTATGAAGCTCTTCTCTGGACTAAATGGAAGGTAAGTAGCAAAAGTGCACACGAGAGATCAAACAGGCCGTGCATACCCACATTCCTGTTTCTTTAGCAAGAAGCAAGCGGGCGGCCCTGCAGGTGAGCTCAGACCCAGGACAACTCAAACACCTGTGGGGGCAGGGGGAGAGGGGGCCTGACTGCCAATGTGATTTTCTGAGTTGCTTTCAGGATATAAGTTCTGTCTGCTTCTTTTTCACAGAAGAAAAAGAAAAAATAAGGAAACAAAGCATGTAATCATCTCTGAATATTACTAATATGTATTTCCATCTCAAGTATCTGATCATTTGATTTTCATAATTAAGAGAGAACACAAAAATCTCAGGAATATGTGGAAAGAAAAAAAGTAGTCTTACTTTCCATTCACCTACTACAGAAACTATTAAGTAAAGCATTTATAGGAAATGAAGCTCATTAAACTTAAAAACCCTCATCACGTAGTTTTTTACATATAAGTTTCTTTTTTATTTTTCTTCTGATTTACAAGAACCCTCTTAAAAGGCTGTTTTTCTTCCTAACCCTCCTTCCCCAGTCCCTACTGCTGGTGCGTCCACCTGCTGATTTTCCGCCCAGAGGGCTGCCTTGTTGGGGTTTTTGTTTGTTTGTTTGTTTTAATATAAGCCAGTGGTTTCCTCCACCACAGGTCCATTTACAGAGCATTCCAGGCCCCCGCTCGCAGGTCAGGGGCGACCCAGGGAAGAGCCAGCCTGCAACTTTGTCACCCTCTCTGCCGTGGAGACCGGCCCAGAGCTGCCCGCAGAGAGAGAACACCTGGTGACAAGGCGGCGGAGGGGGGAGTGTGGGAGGAACGGAAGCTGCCTGTCGGACACGGGATGGAGCTGTTTTCGACGGACGCGTCTGTTCTTTCCACTTCTTTTCGGATTAACCAAGGAGGGAAAGTGGACTTTGGTGCGGCCTCCCGTTCACGCACGTGGTTCCTTAGGGATAAGCTGACAGAATGGGGAGCGCCACCGGGTCTCATCTTCATAAATATTCCCGAATCGCTAGCGGTCGCCCAGGTACACACCCTCCGACGACAGGTTAGAGGGCGTCCATTTCTCTGCACTCCCGTCAACACACTGTGCTATGAAAAACTTCAATTTTTGGCAATACGGTCTTTAAAAATGGTGTTTTGTTTCAATTTTATTTGCTATTTCTTTTATTATGAGCGAGGCTGACTCCCTCACTAGGTTTCACTGCCGCTGGTATTCCCTTTTCTCTGAACTAATTGTACTGACCATCACTTATCAGTTGGGTTACGGGTCTTTGTATTGATTTGTAGATCTTTACGTGTGATAGAAATTAGCTCTTTCTCTGTGATAGAAACTGGTAGTTTCCCCCAGTTTGCTCTTTTCTTAACTTTAACCTCATAACGTCAGTCTGATCATAGCTTCTCTCGTTTTTCAAAAAAATTTCTTCAGGTTTCTGGACGTTGTTAGTTTTAAAGTGTTTGCTGTGGAAAAGGTACCATCCCTTCTGAAACTGGTTCCAGCAGCCCTGGCTTGGTCCCTAGCAGAAACGTACAAGGAAGGGACACTTACCTGACAGAGGTTTGCGTGACTTCACCCCCAGGGCCCCATCACCATTAAGGCCTCCCTGTCCTTCCTGTGGCATCGGCAAGAACTGGTGTTCCCTGCTGAGCTGCTCACTTGCCCCTTCCTCTGATACAAGGACCAGAGAGAACAGGGACCATCCTAAGGGCCACCATTAATGAGCATCGCTGGTGCGAATCGAGCTGTAAACGAACCTGGCACAACCTTCTCTCTCTCTCAGGCAGGACGCGCGGCCTTGTTTTGGGAGAAGGACTTAGAAAAAGAACACCTCGTATACCCAAAACACAAGACTCCGCGGAAAACACACAAACCACCCCAGAAGGCGGCTGGAGGAAAACCAAGGGCAAGAAAGCGCTGCGAGAAGGACAGACCAGCACACGACCTCAGAACCTTCCTCCAGTGAGGGGGGCTCCATCATACAGCAGTTCCTAAGAGAAAGGTGACAGCAACGCCACATGGGCCTACCAAGACACTCCCGCCCTCCTTCTGCAAATCCCTCCTAGGAACGCAGTCAAGCCGAAAGGCACTAACCACAAGCCGACTTCCTTTCGGTAGCTGTTTCTTCTTGTATAACTACTTTTTTCTTTTCTCTAAAGAAACTTGGAACTCTTTTGGACTTCGAAGCTGAAACAGATAAAACAGACTAAAAAGGGATGAGGGCAGAAAAATTTTTAAAGCCATTTTTAGGTTAAAAAGTTGTTGCCAACTGAGAGCGAGCCAAGTGAAACTTTAGGTAAAGCAAAGTTGACGCAGCAACCTTAGACGCGACCCACACGGGCAAGAAACGGTCAGCTGGAGGTAACAGGCCCGCGAGTGCGCCACAGAGCTTGAAAGTGAATACTCAAGCCAGCGAATGAGATACGAGAGTCAGAGCGCTCTGCAAGGAGGGCGCAATGCAGCGTGAGAAGCTGCGGCTCAGGGTGCGGGTGATGGTGTTCGTCCTACCCAGAGGGTGTGCTGGATGATGACGGCCTGTGAAGTCCCCACTGAGGATGCTCTAAGTCCCAACGTAAGTGCACCTCTCCCAGCAAATGTGTGCACCAAGGATAGCCAGCCTGGTACACGCAGCTCCCATGTGAAGCGTTATTCTGACCAGTGGCAACCCAGGTTACCAAGAGTAAGCTTCCTCCAGGCAGGTCTCCCATGGCAGGGGGTCCAGGGTTAGGGGGGATTTGGGGGCGTGCATCTTTCAAGGTGGCCTCCTCTGCAGGGGCCAAACCCTGAGAAGGTGAAGGGGGTGCAGAATTTAAGCTGTGAGCAGGCAGGGACCCCGTCTAACTTCCCATTCTCACCCAGCACCTTCCACTGTACATGGAACATTGTAGGGGCTCCAAAAATAATCTGAAAACTCAAGGCATAAACCACAGGAGTCCAGCTGCAGCATAAGTAAGGGCGACTGTAGTCGCTTCTGGACAAACTATGAGGTCGTTTTTTTAGGCCAAGTCCTGGCTGCTCTGGCCCTAAAGGAACGGTGATCTACCTGCTTTCCACACGGTGACTTCTGAGCATTCTCAAACTCTGCAGAACCACAGAAAAGGCCAAGATAGAGACGCAGGTGATAAACAAGTCAGTCGGATGGCACCATGCAAGTTCCATGTTGCACCCACCCCCGGCTACACTCCAAGCAGGACCTCAAGGGGGAAGGCCGAGGGGGACTTTGCTTTCCTGCCTCATACTTATCTACTGAGATTTCCAGGGCACACACACCCCGTTTTCCACACGCCTTCAGTATGTCAATTTAAAAGCAAAATGCTCACTATCGGGCTGGAAAACCGCTTTTGATGCGCCGCTGCCTGCTGGCACTGCTGCGTCTCATCTAGACAGCCGGACCCCCCTCTCCTCGGTGGACTCTCCCAGTGCTTCGTGTAATAACATGTCAATACTTCAACCTGATTTCGGGCCCTGATCGCAGTACTGAGAACCCCATCAAGCACAGCACCATGGTTTCTGCCGTCCTCGCCGCCTGCTACCCAGGGACACTCCGTTTACACACTCTGCAAATAAAGCCCAGCTGCGGGGGTTTCAAGGTTTGTTGTTTGTTTATTCATTCGCCTGTTTGCTTTGGAGGCTGGCTTTTGTCAGGGAGAGGTGTCTCGAGAAAATAAATAAGACCCAGTCTTTGTATAGTGTTTAAGCCTTTTATCAGGGGCTGTCACATGAAAATGTTACCTCGTGAAAATAGTCCTCGTGGCCCTGAGAATAAACCCTAATGTCTTCGGCTGAAAATAATAATAATAAACTATTTCAATATCATCTCAAACCAATGAATGTTTTTCTCCCTAATTTTTCTCCCTCGTTCCTCCTCAATTGTTCTGTCCCACTCAAAGAGTTCATGGCTTGCTTCTTGTTTTTGTTGTTTGTCAGCGTTAGCAGACATTAAGAAGTGGCAGAGAGAAGGGACATTTATTACAAAATGAGCAGATGAAGTGACACACACCCCACGAGAGTGCAAGCCACACCCTACCATGCCAGTCCTCTCATATAACACGCCCGCTAAGGCAGACGGCTGCAGACTCATGACTCCCTCCCCTGCCCCCAATAGAACTGTACCAAAAACGAAACAAAACCACAAAAAAATCAGCCTATCTGAGAGAAAATCAGCCAATCTTGCATTTAAAAATAAAAATAAAAAAAATTGTGGTTGCTGTTGTTCTTTGACAGTTTCTACCACCCCTCTGAAGAGTAACGCTATCTACATGCACCATTAAAATTTAGCTACAGGAAGGAGATGACAGGAGGAAAAGTATTTTTAAGCCTCTCTTGTCTTTTAGTCCGTTCTTCAGGTCATGACTGTTTCACTAACTTCTCTGGAGGACTAAACGCTCCCACGACCTCAGACAGAACCATATGCAAAGTTTTTTTTTTTAATTCCAACGCCAAATACAAATACTTTTGAGGCAGCCTATTTCTCATAATTCCCATAGATCTAGGCAATTATTTAAAATAATAGTGACTTGTCTATACGAAGAATATAAGGCTAGAAATTCCTTTCTTAAAGGAAACTGAAAGAGTGTTGAGGGTCTGATCCATAAAAAAAGTGAAACTGAAAATGCGTTGTCATTCATGGGGCCATTGTTAGAATACGGTATCCAGAATGTGGAGAATTTCATTTCTTCCCAATATCGGTTAATTATGGTGTTTAGCCCGTGGCATTTCATTTGACAGTTCTGCGAGTTTAGGAGATTATTTGGCAAACAGAGGAAAAGAAAAAGGGGGAGATCGAGTTTAATGCTACCTGTCGGCTACGTTAAAACCAACTGGGTAAAAAGTTGGAATTGCTGAAAGTGTAATTATTCTTTCGTCTGTGTGTCACGCTTTGAGAAGGGTTGAGAGATCTGCAAGACAGACAAGATCTAAATAAATTTTTTTAATTAAAAAAAAAAAACTCCAAAGGGTTTGGAGATTCGAAGACCCTTTTTAGTCCAGAACGAAAACGCACCTGATGGTCTGGCCACCAGAGGGAGCTACAATTCCCCCCAATTCACTTAGGCTGAGACTTTCCTTCGATTCCAGGCGCTTCCCAGCCAGGGACAGAGGGGGTAAGGGTGAGGCACGCCTGGCGTGAAAGGCCTTGTGGTAACTTCAAAGGGAAAAGGAACTAGAAATAATGTTATGTGCTAGCAGAGAATTCCGAAATTATTAAAATTTACAACTTTAGAAAGAATGAGCATCATAAAGATACACGCAGAGCAATAACATAAATGAGAAATGGTGAAGCCAGAGGGTAGAGAAAATACGGGCACGTATAAATCACTGGGAGAGTCCAAAACCAGGGAAAATAAATCCAGCCTACTGGCAGGGAAGGGGGAGAGCCAAGGGATTGCACGCATAACAGGGGTGGGCAGGGTGATTAGTCAAGGATTCGGTGGCCCTGGACCGACGTGGGATGACAGTAGGATGCGGGGGTGAGTCTGGCTAGCAGAGGCAAGTCCCAACACCGTGCACTCAGCACGACTGCAGACAGATGCACAGGTGAGCGAACAAAGCTGAGGGTCCCCACACCCGGGCGAGGTGGGTGCAGAGACAGGGAAAGCTGCCTGGGGCAGTCCAGGGGGTGTGGAAAACAAAGACAAGCCAGTTGTGCCAAAGGGATGAGAAGGGGGTCGTTCTGGGTGCCAGCAAAGGTGTGCAAAAGGAAGAGTGTGGCCTCTGAGGGCAACATAGAACTGAACATGGATGGATGTGGGGGAAAACCAAGGCCAAGAGACGTACTTGAGGGCTGCACAGCAGGCCCACGTGTCAAAGTTAAGGAGCCAGAACCTTATCCATGGCCGTGAAGGGGAGCAGACAGAATACAGCCCATGTTTGAGAGGGAGACTTCTGTACGTATGTGGAAGGTCAGGGGGAAAAGGGCAGGTGTGAGCAGCACTTGAGAAGGTTTTTACACCGACACTGAGCCCAGGCAGGGGCCGGAGGAATGAGAGAGCTGAGGACACCTCCCAAGCCCCCAGCTGGGATACCTAGAGAGAGGGGAGAGCCACCAGCTGAGACAGACCATTCCACAGAAAGAACAGCTGCAAATATTTTGACCTTCCAGGCTGAGAAACTGCAGACGGGCACACGAAAGGTCCCACCAAGCACCTGACTCTCGTTTCCAGGCCACCAAGGGTTGACATCTACTGAATAACGCAGAGAAAATGAAATCACACCGCAGGCAGCCAGTAACTCAGTCTGGAAGAGAGGAATTTGCAAATTTCTCTTACTGTCCAGACTGTCTAGATAACTTTTCAGATCCCTCCAACAAAATCTGAGCCACGGGTCGCAATGACCTCCCAAAGGTTTACGTGTCGGCGGGAAGGGTACAAAATACAACTGACACTATCATTTCTCACCGGCAACAAGGAAAGAAACTGTGATAGTTATAAGATTCACCCATTTTGATTTTTCAACCAGTTTTCCCCAAACTTGAAATATAGTTTTTTTGGCTTTTTCCCCAAACGCTCCTCTATCCTCCCACCATGAATGGCTAATTTCGAGCACATAAAAGTAACAGTGACTTGAGACAATAATTAGTTCTTTAACAGGGAAAGCATGATAATGTTCCTATGATGAAGAAGGATACAAATGCAAACAACCCTTGAAGCACATTTGTCACCCTCTCCTCTCTGCGGGCCAGTAGGAAGGTTAGCGCCCACTCATTTGGAGGGAGGGCAGATTTCATATACTCATGCTGATACTATACAGTAGGAATGCCAGGCCTTTTAATAATTCACTGAGGAATTAGACATTGCAAATTCCTTATTAAACATTACTTGCACCGAGGTCTTTTAAGTCTAAGACACAGAAAACAGGTGCTATTTTAATCGCAATATACCAATTTAAATTGTTGTCCGTATCTGTTTGTAGGCCTATAAATTCAATTTTATTGTCCACGTACTTACACGCAGAGCAGTGAGAATCGTTTTCTCTAAAACAAAAACATCCCACAGTTCCACTCATCGGTATACACAGTGCATGTCTAACAAGTATCATAAGCTATATTCTAAGCATGCTGCCCTTAAAGAGAAAAGAAAACAATAAAAAGCTACTGTGTCATCTAGGAACCCCACTCCCCCACACCCAAAAACTCAATGCGGGCTAAATTCCTCGTCTGTCATTGGCCAACAAGCAGCTCAATGAAACAGTTTAATCTGGAAATCATGACCAAATCATCCTGGAACTCCCAGTTCTAAATGCGTATGTCGTGGAGAATCAATAGTTTATACTCCTGGGGGTGGGACATGATGCCCATGGGCCACTGGCAAACAGGCACACACACCTGTCTGTTTCTATACGTCCAGGTTGCTTCTGTGCTCTAAGACCATAAGCCCTGCAAAGCCCCTGTTATTTACTCTCTGGCCCTTTACAGAAAAGGGACCCACCCAGGTATAGATAACCACCTACAGCAGTGGTCCCCAACCTTTCTGGCACCAGGGACCAGTGCTCCTATGGGAATCTAATGCCTGATGGTCTGAGGCGAAGCTGAGGTGGTGATGCTAGCGCTGGGGAGCGGCTGCAAATACAGGTGAAGCTTCGTTGGCTCACCCGCCACTCACCTCCTGTTGTGTGGCCCGGTTCCTAAAAGGCCACGGACTGGAACCTGGTAGCTGAGTTCATCTTATTAGCAGTCTTAACCTCATTCTCCAGGTCCCTCTCCCAAACATAAACATGAAAAAGACAAAATTTTATAAAATCTATGGCAATGTTTCCTAGACGAAGAGATGATTCCACATACGAGAGATTTGTATCCGAGAAATATGTGGTTTTGGAGTTCCGGAGCTGTGTGTCCCAGCTGGGTTTGGGATTGTACATTTTTTCAAAGCATTAATTACTTTTAGGTATAAGGGAATATTTCCACCTTTAATAAGGGCATTTTTGCCAGTGCAGATGCAGAGTGAGCCAGAGAGCAGCCTTCTCAAGGCCTCTCCCCGAGGCCAGACCATGAAGACCAGTTGGCGAGCCACCCTCGCTGCCTCAAACACAGGGGAACCATGAACAGGGTGAGAAGTGTCTCCCTCCCTCCCTGCTCTGGTAATGAAACCCTAGCAGCAGTCAGTCCTCTGCCACCCGAGCCCCCGACCTCTCTGCAGGCCCTGCTGGCTGTGTCTCTGAAGGCTTGGTGGTTAGCTCGATTTTTGTAAGGCAAATATTTTCTCCGTCGTCTTACACCTTCAGGAACACTTCTGTTTCTGACTCATCTCGAGCTGGCAACATTCCCTTTCTCATGCTCCTTCCTATCTCCCCCAGAAAAGAAAAACCGTGAGACAAATAGAGAACACGCGAAGATAAAGTGAGAGTAAAGATACCAGGCGTGCAGGACACGTGCGAAGGCCTGCAGCCGAGGAATGAAGGAGAGGAAGGAGGAAGACAGGACGGGCAGCCGAGGGAGAGGCAGAGGAAAGGGCTCAGGGGCCAAGATACAGCGATGTCGGGCAGAAGATCCAAACTCCGCCAATCCCCGAGGTGTCCTCGGATTCGGCCTCGCTGGCAACTGGAAGTGGAATGACGTGGGTGGATTCAATTGCCACCCACGGCTCTTTGGCTGCTTTTTAAATTTTCAGTTTTTTCAGGCTCCACTCTGAACAGATGAACACAGGTTATCAAGCACCCACTATGAGCGGGGCACCCTCATCGGCCTAGCGCACATCAGGCATTTGGCCCAGTACACGCAAGGACCACAGCATCATGCTAGGCTGACAAAAACAGGGCGAGACGTCCAACAGTTTTCCCTCCGCTCTCTGTCCAGCAACCTGGCAGAGCAAAGGCTCCTTAAGTGATACCTACTTATCCAGGCACCAGAGTCAAGGAGAAGGAAGAGGCTCTGGACAAGGGGTTCTCTCGCAGCATCTGGAAATAGTACATAACCATGGCCATCCACACTTCACTACTTTGGCAAAACCAGGAGGACACGAAGAGCAATTAACTTAGGGATATTTGAAAACTGATCAGACACCCCCTGCATTCTCAACGAGAGGATCCTGAACAGAGCAGAGCCTTTTCAGTGGTTCCAGATCATTCTAAATACCCATTGTTGTGGCACTGGCGACAGTATAGCAAGCCTAACGCAGAGACATGCTGGCTCTGGGCACTGACCCATCTGCCATTCCCAATGTTTCCCTCTGGGAAATCTGGCGGCCGGAACGGTGTGCCAGCTATGACTGACATGCGTTAAGAGGATGCTGCATCCATCCATACAAAGACCAGGAGGTAGACACAAATAGAGAGAGTTGTATGGTTGTTACGGAATGGAAACGGGTTTTTATTTGGGGGAGGGTTGATACCCTTTAACAGCATTTCAGGCTTTTGGTGCAGGGAGGAGGACAATCAGCATGAACAGTCTGAGAGTCAGGTCCTCCGGGGCCCTCTCCTGCGTGACTACATGAGCTCTCAGGTTCCAGGAATTTTAGAAGAACAGAAGGCCAGTCGTGTTGATGTCGTGACTCTCAGCAGCGCCCTCGACAGCGAAGGCCACTCATAAAGGCCTGTGGAGGGAGCTGTAGATCTGCGTGGAGCCTGCAGATGACACAGTCCCCAGAGTGTAACGAGCTCTGCACAGGCCTACGTGGGCGAGTGGGCTGTGGGGAGGGGAAGTCGGGCAGTCGGCTCTCTGTGCTAAAAGCCACCCAGTGCAGGGGTCAGAACCGAATGCAACCCAGCCCTCAGGGGGCCTCAGGGCCGTGTCAGTGTGGGAAGCCAGCCACATGCACACACGGCGCAGCCAGCAGACACCTCCAGCCACGTGTCCTTGCACAGACACAGGCCCAGTGTGTCTACATCGCTGAGGCTGTCCAGAAACCTGGAAATCTGGATTTTTAATATGAAATCTCCCCAATACTGGCTTAAGATTTTTCTTTCTTTGCTCAGTGCTCCACGGGCCAAAAAAACACCCCTGTGGGTTCAGTTGAGTCCACAGGGACCGACAGTTTGCAAACTCTGGCCTCGTGATGGCCTAGAAGTCCTTACAGTTTAGTGAAGGGGGCTCTCAAGGTACTTACTGCCTTCAGGTTTCTCCATTAGTAAAAGCAGACTTATTTTGTGCAATGTTTTTTAAAAAAACAAAAACAATAAAATCATAATTTCTAATCTTTTGGGACAGGGGTCCACAACCCCCTGGCCACAGACTGGTCCGTGGCCTATTAGGAACCAGGCCACACAACAGGTGAGTGGCAGCTGAGCCAGCAAAGCTCCATCTGTATTTGCAGCCGCTCCCCAGCGCTAGCATCACCACCTCAGCCCCATCTCAGATCATTGGGCATTAGATTCCCATAGGAGCACGGTCCCCACTGCTTTGGGAGAAAAAGTGAATTAACATTTTGAATTTTCGTGTGTACAGTGTATAGCCAATGTGTCACCTCCCCCATTTCTTGCTGGTTCCCTGCGGGAAAATATAGTTTGACAGAAGAGGGAACAGACTGGCCCCACATTAACCCAGGGAACGATTTTAGCACCAGTGATTATGGGGCAAGGCGACATCCTGTCCCTCCCGAGCAAAAAGCAGCCGCATTCCTATCCCTAATGCTCAAACGGAATTTGATCAAGGCTTTACATCCAACTTCTTCTACCTTAAGGGAAACCCAGGAGAAACAAGCGCGCCTTAAATGATACCACAGGAAACAACCCACTGTGAGAAACAAGACAACCTCCTGGAATTCAATGTCGTTTAGAAAGGGGGAAGAGCAGTGTTTCAAATTAACACCGTCTTAAGAGACCTAACAACTAAATGCAACATGAGACTCTCGATTGAATTCAGATTTAAACGGCCCAATTGTAAAAGGCGTTTTCGGGACACTTGGGGGAATTCAGATAATGGAGCAGGTAACAGAGTCCATTAGGCAATTATTGTTCATTTAGTGAAAATTGTACTGTGGTTATCTAGGAATATGTTCTTGGTTTTTTTTTTTTTTGGAGAAGCAGGCTGAAGCATTTAGGGGCTAAATGTCGCGGTGTCTCTCTGTAATTCATTTTTGAATGCTTCAGCAAAAACAAAATAAATAGATGGAGCGAATGCAGCGCAATGTTACATCGAGATGTTGGGGACCGAGGTGAGCTGGTGCCACAGAGCCAACCTCGCACGGAGTGTCTCCATCAGACTCAGACACCTGCTCGTCTACTACAAAAGGGTGTTTTGCCACATCTCTTGAGTCCCTGTGCGTTTTAAATTTCAAATCGCCAGTTCCCAAAAGAAAAAATGAGAGCGAATTGATGCGACCTACGAAATTTTGATGCGAATTGCCCGACCTACGAAAATAATGGGGCAACTGTGAAAGGAGTACCCCGACCCCTTCGGCATGAAAGCACGGAATTCTAGAGTTGGTTCGTCTCAGCCGGTGTCGCTCCGTGCTCAGGAGCAGCTTTGCGGCCTCCGATGCATTCCCAGTAACCTCAACGAAGACTCAGGTCATAATCAAGGAGGCTGAAGGCGGGGAGGAGAGATCTAAAACTTGTATTCAAACGACCCCACTCAGTGACACCTAAGCCTATCACAAAAGGTTCAATGTCCTGAGAGACAAGCAAACCTGGAAAAGAAGACAGCCTGAAACTTGAAAAAAGATTTTCTAAGGTAAAAAAGAAAAAAAAAAGCTCTTACTTCGCAAAGTCCATCTATTCTAAATCTAATACTTGCTGATACTCACGATTCTCAGTCAGGTGCCATCGAATATAACGGCCAGTTCTTGAAATCTGCTGTTAAAATATACCTCGTCACCAAATCTCCAGTTTTCGAAGGACCCTCACGGTCATCTGGTCCAACGGCCCATCCAAGGGCTGAACGTTGGTCATTCAGGAGGAGTATTAACCTACCATTGCAAAGAGGGCCGGCCAGATAGATCTGCACTCGTCTGGTGCCAGCACCTCCTGCAGAGTTGTTTCTTCTTGGGCTGATGACAATCCCTCTGAACCTCAATGTTCTCCCCTATGAAACGGAGATAAAGACTTCCTCTTCACAAAGCCTGGGCAGAGTCCAATGACCCTGGCACATTCCCTGCACTGGGCCAGCTGTCCCGTGGGCACTCAAAACAGTCGGTACATGACTGACTCTAAGCTCAGTTCACAGCTCTATAACTTACTAGAGGTATTGACTTTATAATTTGTCTCATTTTTTTTTTTTGCCTCAATGTCCTTGTCTGCAAAATGGAGAGAACAATAGCACCTGCTGTACAAGGCTCCTGAGGGAATGGAATGAGCTCCCGGGTGACAAGGTCACACCACGCCTGGCACATAAGCTACTGTGATTCGCTCCCTTCTTTTCCTTACACCACATTTTAAGAAAGCATTGGGGGTTGCTCAAAAATTTAAAAATAGAACCACCCTATGACCCTGTGACTCCACTTCTGTGTGTGTATCCAAAGGAATCTGAAACCATCCAAAAAGATATATGCACTCCTATGCTCACTGCGGCATTATTTGCAATAGCCAAGATATGGTAGCAGTGTAAGTGTCCATTGATAGATGAATAAAAAAATGGGGTTCATATATACAATGGAATATTACTCAGCCATAAAAAAGAAAAATCTTGCCAATTGTGGCAACATGGATGGGCCTAGAGGATATTGTGCTAAGGGAAATGTCGGAGAAAGACATGATCTCACCGATACGTGGAATCTAAAAAACAAAATTAACAAAATGGAAACAAACTCATAGATACAGAGAAGAAATTCATGGCTGCCAGGTGGGCGGGGGTTGGGGTGCTGGGCGCAAAGGGGGACGGGATTAAGAAGAACAGATTAGCAGTTAGAAAACGTCACGGGGTCAGAAAGTGGCGTAGAGGGAATCTAGTCGAGAACACTGTGATGACTGTGTACAGTGTCGGACGGGTACCAGACTTTTCATACGTTATGTAAATGGATGATCACCATGTCGTACACCTGAAACGAACATAATACTGCACGTTGACTGTAATAGACAAAAAGAAAGCATGACACACCTGCCATGCTACTGGCTCCCCAGGACCCTTCGGACACCAGCCTCTGCACTTGCTGCCCATAACCCTCTCTCTTCCATGCTCACCTCTTATCCGAGACCAAGGCCACTCTCCTCTGCTGGTCTACACGGAGCCTTTGTGAGATTTACAAAAGGCACCTCCACTGGATGGCAGGGTGGGGGTGAGAGAGACGCCCGGTGAGCTAATGGCATGCATGTGAAAAGCAGAGAAGAGAGGCCCTTCCTCCAGCGGGCAACCTGTTCCCTAATTAGAGTTTGCTTACCAAATTCAAGTCAATTTGCTGGGCAATTGCCATGTGCCAAGACCTCTGGGCTTACAGGAATGAGACAGGGCTAGCCTCGAGCTCAGGGACAAGAGCTGTTTTGTCCTCTTGGGCTGGGGCTGATGGGGACTGGGGGTTGGGGAGCTTAGCAGAGGTGTTGCCACCTGCACTGGGCCTGGAGGGGTGGGTGAGAAGGCCAGAAAGGATGCGAGCCGATTCCAGCGCCGAGGGAAACATAAGCGAGGGCTAGAATCGGTGCTTTTCAGGGCACGTTTAGAGAACGGTGAGTTTTCAGTGAAGGAGGAGGAAGGAGGAAGAGAGATGAGGCAGATCAGGACCCAATCCTTTCACATTCTCAGGAAATCGTTCCCGAGAATCTATTATGTGCTGGGCCCAGAGAATAAAGTAAATAAATAAATAAAATACGATCCTAGCCATCAGAAGCTAAATACCTAGTTTGGGAGAAAGAAATAATTCTACCGACAGAGCCACACACAGTCCTTCCAGGTGTTGGGGAATACCAAAGAGAGGCAGTGACCTGCCGGGGGCTGTGGCATGGCCCTGGGTGCTAGAGGAGATGACGCCTGAGCTAGCTGAGTGCTAAAGGAGGAGAAGCAGCAGATTTTAGTGAGGATGGGGCCGGGGTGCATTCTCCTGAAGGCAGAGGGGACTGCAGGAGCAGAGACAGAGGCAAAGGAGGGGGTGCTGCGTGCAGGGGTGAGGAGCCATCTGCTGCAGTGGACCAGCGGGCCGCAGCCAGGGGTGGGATGCGGGAGAGCATGGCCTACCGAGTTCCACGGGGACTTTGAGTCTCCACCATAACAGGAGACTGAGACTTCACTCCCCAGGCGAATGCAGACGGATGTAGTCTGCAAGTGGGGGAGCTCTGTGCATCAGGTCTGTGCCTTGGCAAAACCACTGTGCAGCAGGGCAGAGCCGGGGAGGGGTGGAGACGGCAGCGCATCACCTCAGAAGGCGAGTGTGGCGATGCATCCACCAACACTGAGGCGGAAACGCGACTGGGGAAGAAGCACAGGTGCAAGGGGAACTCCCCAGGTCAAGGTGTGCCCTTGATCCCCTGCACCGCGATTTATCTCACTCAAAGACACGTGAGCCAAAATGGAAATGGGCACACTGCGCACGCAGTGCTTCAACATCGCTTCACCTCCTTTTTGATGTTTTATTGGCCATTTACACATGGCCTCCTTTTGTAATCAGTTAGATTCTCTTCAGCTTTAAAAAAAAAAGAAGACTTTTAAAAAATCACAGAGCATTTTCTTTCAGAGCACTGATCATGCAGATCAGGTGTCTCTGACGCAGGCGGACCAGCCTCCACTTATACCCGATGCCCTGACATCCCATCTGATTTAGCATTTGTTGCGGACAAATGTGCCCCTGTTTAGACGACAGATTATACGACGGGCCTCCTGCGACCTGAGAGCGGGGTCCACAGGAAAGCGTCCTTCTCTGTGACTGCCCCTTCCACACGGACCAACTGCTCGAACGGTGGAGAAGAGCAACGGCGCGGTTATCGAAGCTTCTCTCAACAAAGGCTCTTTTCAGAAAGCCAGACCTTGCTGGAAGGAAGCTGGAAAGTGATCCTGCTTTCTCAGCGCTGGACGAGGAGGGAGAGAGCGTTAAAGGAGACGGGCATGTCGGGTGCAGGCCCCTCGAGGGTGAATCCCTGCCATCCCCCTTACTCAGAGGCAGGCCCAGAGACGGGGGCCCCACAGACTCCAGCCCCCTGAGCTGCAGCCTTAGGCAGCCTCCAAGGGGCAAGGAGCCCACAGGGCAGACACGGTGCATGCTGCTCCCGTCCCCCAGCCCCTGCCCTAGACGCTTGCCTGTCACCCCCTTCACCATTACCCTCCTCCCTCCACCTCAGGCCACGTGACCCAGGCAACCCCACTTTGCGAGAAGCCCTCGAGACCACAAATCCTTTCCTTCAACACATCCCAGTCTATACTACGTGATTTCAACCACTTTTGAGTCATTCACACTCTCTCTCAAGAAAACTCCCTTTTCCACCTTGTAAGGTGGGAGGAGTTCCAGTCCCTAATTCAGACCCTTTTCTGTGACGGGAGAATGAAGGACAGAAGTAGAGGGACTGTTCAGGGACAGCTGGGGCTGAAGGGGTGCTTCTCAGGGAACAGAGAAGAGGCTGTCACTCTAGCAGGGCCGAGAACATGCCCTGCCAAACCTCCCACGCCCGCGACTGCTCCCTCAGAGACACCCGAGAGCTGCCAGGAGGCCAGAGTCACCTGACTCCAGCACGCCAGTGACGAGGAAACTGCTCTCCTTGTCTAACACTAACGTAGTGTGACAGAGGTTAAGAAATTTGCCCAAATGCCGTGGAGGAGAATGCAGGTCACTGGGCAAGAAAACAGGGTGACTAAGGGGAATGCCCTAGCATGGCATGAACCTGCACTGTCACCCAGTCCTGGTTTAGCTCACCCATCGGCAAACAGGTCCTTAAAAAACGACGGCACTTCAGAGAAAGCTGACGTGTGCGACAGGTGGAGGGGGAAGGAGGAAGTAGGCCATATCGACCAAAATAAGAAAATGGGGGGCAGGACGAGGATTCGAAGCTTCTTACTCATTTTCTGACACTCGGTCCATTAAACACGACACTGTTTATCTTCCTAATTCACGTCCTGAAGTGTTATCTGTAATCCTTTCCTACCCCATTCCTGAGAAACGACCCTCCCGCTTTGCAGAGAGATAGTAAAAAGTCAAGGCTCTGGTCTGTCTGTCTCATCTAAGCTTTAGATCCTAACTCTACTATCAATTTTCACCTCAGATTTTCTGAATCGAAATGCAATCTGAGTCCACTTCATTTTTTTTATAAAGGGCTTTGGATAAAGCAACAAAAATGATCGAAATTTTAAAATCGTAGAAAATTTCCAAATCCTTCCCTCAAAACTATGAAATTCACTGAAAAGAGTAAAGTGCAAGCAACAGGCACCGTTGACGTAAGAGCACAGTTTATAGCCGGCATCACATGTCTAAAATGGAAACCCATCTGCCCGGCCTCATGCCTACTCCGAATGGTCGGCAGTGGGACAAAGATACTGTAAGGTAAGAACCTCCGTCCCCAGTAAATTTCTAACTTGGTAAGAGACAAGTGAAATGTGGTAAACCACCCAGCGCAACTTCACAGTCAAATACGAAGAAACCTGCAGGTGGGATCGGCTCCCTCTCCCCTGTCACCAGCAGCCCAGGCCGACGCCTGCGCCCTGTGTGTGGCTGTCCTGTGAAATGACTCAGCTAGCCCACCCTCCACCCATCACTTAGGGAGCACATAAGTTTGGGAATTTTTTAAAAGATGCCCCTGGTATTCAACGTGCGCCGATTTTATTTTCTTCGTAATTTCTCCAGGTGCCATTTCAGTAACTTACTGATTTGTCTCTGATGGACAATGTGAAAACTGCGCATGAGGACAGGACAGAAAATGAAGAGGTCTGCCTACCAATCGCAGAAAAATCTCCTTCCGGGCGTGCAGGAAGGTGAAATGAGCTAGACAGAAAGAGGCCGCGTGACTAAGGGTCTCCTCTGTCAGGCTGAGGCCCTGAAATCAAGGAGCTACTACAGGCAACAGAGCAGGGGACTCTCAGGACAAACCAGTGTCGTAATGAGATGACTCCAGCAACAGGCAACTCTCTCAGAGCAGCCAGCATGGCCCTCATGGTTAAACCCACAGTCCCCAACGTGGAAAGGCACCAGGCAGAGGACAGGAGGCCTGGACTAGTCGCCGTTGTAGCATCACTGGTGTGTGGGACCTGGACTTCAACTTTGTCAACCAGAAAACAGGAAAACTGGACTAGAACATCTCATGCCTCCTCTATGTCTAGAGTGCAAAGTGTCTTTGATCTTCAAAATCTGGTTCAAATCCTGTTCTAAGTGGCCCTGACCTCACCCGGCTACCAGTCCACCATGTAACGCACCGCAATGCAGGGAGCCAACAGGAACAAAAGGGTTTTAAGATACTATATGAATATCGGGTATTACACTCATTAAAAAAAGCTAAAACACCCAGAAATATCAGGCTGCTTCCTTCCATATATTTCTGTAAAAGCCACAGAAATTACCCAACGCATCCAAATTATCAAATCGCTTAATTCGGATTATACATGCCAAAGAATATCTTGTTCTCCTAGGAACAAAATGACACTTTTATACTTCCCTAAGCTAGAGATTTTTTTTTTAATCAATATATTAAAATGAGCCCAGATTTATTCCCAAACTGGATTTTTCCGTTGTGAAAAACAAAAACATGAGAATCTAATTTCCTCACGAAATCAACCCATGTGAAGGACTAGTCTCCTGACGGCTGATGTGATACGAGGCCCAGGCCCCTGCGGAGAATGTGGTCCCTGGACCAGCCACATCAGCATCACCTACTGGATCAGAAACTGCAGGTGGGGCCCAGCAATCTCTGTTTTCAGAGGCTTTCTAGGTGATCCTAACGCATGCCTGATCTTAAAAAGTGTTTGAGTTAGCAAGCCTACAAAAAACCCCTAAAAGCGTACAAAACAACAAAGCAAACATACCTGGCTCCGAAGATGTCCTTCTTGGCAAGATCAATTCCAGAAACAACCTTCACTCTCAGGATACGTGACTCTTCCTGTTGGAGGTAGGAGGAAAACACAGAAGTTTAAAAAATGGGCCTTCAGTGGATTACTTCAGACAAGTACTGAGATACAGAACAAACCGATTCAAAGAGGCCAATCTTCCTCATACAGAAGTTCAAAAAGCTACATCCTGGCTCAAGATTCCTACGGCCCTAGAAATTTAGAAAATTCAGGTGAATTAAGCCAAGTTTGATTCAGCCTAGGTCATGCAGGTCAATTATTTCTATCATTGAAAGGAAACATTTTCCAGTTGTACCATGAACACAATCACACATATGAAACCACCTAGGTAAATGCCCAAAGGCAACGAGGCACCATATATTTAATAAATAATCCTTCCTTTGAAGTTTATACATTTGTGTGTGTGGCCTGAGATAGAAAGGAACTTCGTGTTATAGGAAATTTCTTCAACGTTACAATTCCGAAATGTTGATGCTGACCTACTAATGTAACTCATCAGTTACAGGAAAAAGAACTAAAACAAAAATCCTAAATGGAAATCATCCCAAACCATCTCTAAAAATATTCATTCATTCATTCATTTGTTCATCTGCTATTCATTCATGTCAATATTTTCTACGCAGCTCCTATACACTGAGCATTGAGGTAGGCCTTGAAATATGACATGAATGTGTTTGTGCTCGACTAAGAGTGACCAGGAGACCAACAGCACAGGACCCTGTGGTGGCATCAGACCCAAGGGCATGGGTTAGAGAAGTATTTAAGGCTGAGACATTCAGGATAGAGGAGGTGGCTTAGGGGAGGTAGCAGGCAGGAGTCTAGGACAACTCTCAGGTTTTCAGTTTGGGTCCCTATCTGTTAACATAAATTAAAACAGAGGATTAAGTTGAATTCAAGGAGCCTATGAAACCACCAGCTGGAAAAAAAAATAAATGACAAAATTGATAAATGGGAGAGACATCCAGTCTCGGTTAGACTTGGAAGTTATCCACATGTCGTTGATAGTTATTAGTTACAATTAGAGGTCACTGGGAAGTTATCCAAAAAGAGGGAGAAGACAAAATGGCTAGGGATGGAGCCATCAGGGACGCAAGCCCTGAAGGCGGAGAGAGAACTAACATAAAATTCATCTACCCAATATGATTAGTCAAAACCTAGGTGAGGAAAAGAAAACCTAAATATTAAAGAAGGAACTGCGTCTAGGATGAAAAGCAAGATGTAGTCACAAGTCACAGAGCAGAAAACCAAAATTCTGGTAAGAAACCGTCTTTTGTCTCATAGCCCCTGGACTTCTCAGAAATGCTGGGCAGAGTCCTGGACTTCTCACAAACTGGACAGGGGCTCGATCACGCCTTGTCTGGATTCTAAGGAATAGGATAAGCACAGCTAGTACCTGGTTCCCTTAGGTTTGCATCAGTGTTGGGTGAATGTTCTTACACGGGGCAGACAGGCCTACTTTCCAAAGGCATCTATTTTAAAATCAGACAATATTTATATGAATAAATGAGTAAAATAAATGTAAGTAAAGGAATACCTGAAATTGTTTACGGAAACTGGTTTATTCATTTAGGAAACATGAGCACCTGCTCTGAGATCTAGGCATACAGCCCTACAGGTAAACGCCCCACCCCGCCAGCCCACACGCAGGTGTTAGCGGGAAGACACTACACAAGCTCTCTTAACTACACGGGCAAACGGGTCGGGAGAGTCTGGAGGGCAAATGGAAATATGTAATGGCAATAATTTTAAGTGCTTTACTGAATAGTTAACATTTTGCACACACACCCTTTCACTAAACAAATGCTCATGAGACATTAATCCTATGAAAATAAGCACAGATAGGTGAACAAACAAACCAAAAAACCAGCTAAAAGGATAGTCACCAAAGCATTTTTTTTAATTGAAAGAAATCTAAAAGTCTCACAGAAGTAGACAGCTAAACGTTTATAGCAATTCCATGCACGGGGCTACAATTCTGCCATTAAACATGTGTGAGGCTCTGTAAAGACCTTCATTCATTCCATACTTATTTACTAAGTACCCAGCACCCTATGCCAGACACTAACCTGGGGGTACAGATGTGAGTAAGAGAGAGTTCCCGCCTCAAGGAACCCACAGTCTCGAAGACAGACAGACAGAACATAAATATGTAATGCGAACAAGCAAGCAGTAATTCCTGATGGTGGTTAAGTGCTTCGATGACAAGATGACAGTTAAATGGAAGCAACTAAGCAGAGGGAGAAAGGGAGGATATTCATGACCGGTGGCTGGGAAAGTTCTCTAGAGAGACATGTGAGCTGAAACCTGAAGGAGACAGACAGAAGGTGGTGATGGGGGACGGAGAGGTCATGCAGGGATGACAGCGAGTACCGAGGCCTGCGGGGAGCAAGGCCTGAGGTGTCACAGGGAGAGGCTGGCATAGTATGGTGAGGCCAGAGCCCCAAGAGACCCGCCTCCGGCAGTGCAGAGCGAGCACTACTCAAAGCGACGCAGTTTGACTACAGGTTTTGGAAGGCCACCTGGGTTGCTGTGGAGGAATGGGTCGCAGGAGAACGAGAACAGAGGAGGGAGACCAACTAGAAAGAGACAAGGCAAGCGACAGTGGGGCTTCGCAGTGGATAGAGCTGGAGGAGCGACCAGATTTAGGGTACGGAGACGGGTTCGAAAGAAACTATTCGTTAAAAACAGAAGTTTCGAAAACGGTTCATACGACTGAGTGAGAGGTGAGCGAGCTGTTGAACAAGCTGTCGTCCCAGTCCACCTGGACCCACAACTAGACTACATTTCCCAGCATTCCTTGCAATTCGGTGCAGTTAGGTGACCACGTTGGGGACAATGAGATGGGGGCAGAAATGACGTGTGCATTTCCAGACCCACAGGCCCTCCCACTCACCATCCTCCATTCTCTCCCCATCCCCCTGCTCAGTAGAGAAGATCCTGAAGACCAAAAAAGGGAAAAACTCCACGAAAGGAGCAGAGAGGAACAGGACACATCCCCAGCACGCGGGTCCCCTCCACGGTCACCCACTGACCCTGCCCAGATAGGGCCCTGGAAATAGACTTGTACTGTTTACTCCCACTGCAGTTTCTCTAGCAGTCAGCTTATCATATACAATATAATCTCGTTTTAAAATAAATATCAATTATATGCACAGGAAAAGACCTCGAAAGGACGATGATAACAAAAATTGCCTCTAATGGATTACCTCTTTTTACTTATCTGCTTTTCCCCTTTTGAAACATTAATTACTTTTGTTTGGAAACTAAGCGTGTGTAGAAATTTCAGAAAATACACAAGGGGATAAAAAGAACAATTTAAGGCCGTAGGATTAGAAAGCAGTCTTCCGTTAAAATGAATAAACCTTTTGTCCCAAGAAAAACAAACCTACAAGTTATATTTTAGCCAGCTCACGAAGGCACAGAGCTGTTTATTGGGCAGACATGAAAAGGGTTCTCTTGTGTAATACGTGGGCAACAGCTGGGAGATGAAGGGGAGAGAGGCTTTTATTGAGCGCTTACTATTTACAAGCAGCTGTTGCAGGAAATCCACTTCTCTCTGAAGCTGAGTGCAGGGGAGGAGGAATGTTACTCTATAAAAATAGCTTTTACACATGGGGTTCAGACACGCCACCGAAACTTATCTTTGTTTCCTCCGAATAACAAGCTCGCATACAGATAAACAGCCATCGTCACTCTGTAAGGAAACCCGGGACCAGGTGTGTGACCAATTTATCAGATGCAGTGGGCCCCAAGCGGAGTGACTGCGATTTCTGAAGCATTTTATGACTTTCATAAAATCTATGGCTTACGTTTTGGTTCCTGGTTATGACTCGGGCAGAATTAAATATTTAACTAAGGTGGCTTGTGACCATGAAAATATCCTTCGGAGATAGATGGACTGTACGGTGATGTAGAGAAGGCTCAAGCAGAGAAGAGGTGAGGCTGAAGAACCACAGATACTCATTCTCACAGCTTTCTGACTCTCCGTTGCCATTAATCTGTTGTTTTGCATTGTTATTATGTTAACAGAAATGATTCTCGGCGCTTGACATGTGTTTTTCTTTCCCGCCTTAATTTTCTAATTCTTCATCGAGGCATAAAACAAGAGAGGGTGCGCCTAAGCCATGAGTGGCGTAAGGGAAGTCCCAGCTTACAAACAGGTGGTATCCTGAAGGCTCATTTCTAAGACAGCTGTTCGCCACCCCGCAGACGAGACTCCGCACACAACCCGTGTATAAGTGGTTATCAGATTCCCACGCCCACCCACAAAGCCTATTATACAATCTATCAAACCTGATCCCAAATTCCAACAAAAAACAAGATACTAACATTTACCTTTGCCCTTAGGAATTCGCCTAGTGTAAGTAACTCTGTATTTAATCCCATACTCTTCTCAATGGCGGCTGATCTCCCCCATCTCAAAAAAAAAAAAAAAAGGTGATATATCTGGGTTGGGAGATAGAGTTCTCTCTCCACAGGGATCTACTGTGATCCCAGGTGTCACATATGCCATCTGTCCGTGCAGACAAGGAAGTCTTAAGTCAGGAACTTGTATATCTTGATCATCCTCCTCTAAATCAATTTATGTATTTACCTTCCATGTCCTACAGCATTTTTATCTCCTAGCGATGGCCCATAATACGTGTAGGCTCACGGTAAACACTCCCTGGATTAAATGAGACGATCACTATTTTTTGCGCCACTGACGTATCTAAATTATATGCATGTCAATTAACTTCAGTTGCTTGAAAAGTAAAAAAGTATCCACACTATATCTGCTACACAGTAGATATCATTAATCTTCCCATTCCTGCCTTCTCTTGCCCCAAGTACAAGACAAGACGCTATTCCATACATTTTTTTTTTAATCTCCTACACCATCCTACCATCCCACATTCTAGTCATCTCCAGCTACTGCTATATCCTATACCCTGACCTCTTGGCCTACTGCCTTTTCCCCCCGATTCCTCCTCTTTAAACCTTTACCCCTCTCTTCACTCGCTTGATGGGTTACCCAGTGTAATGTTGCTGCCACCCCTCCCAACTTCTCTCTCTCAGTTCTCCACTTTGACCTTCTAATTACACATTCAACAGAAACACACTGGTGACTATTACGTTCCAGGCATGTGCTAGCAGAAAGGAAAGCACGAAAGTCAAAAGATGCATTTGTCCCTGTCCCTCAAGGGCTTAAGATCGACTGTGGAGATCAGACCTACACATGCCTGAAATATACTTATAACACAGGCGTGGAATAGAGACATAAGATGTGTGTGGTGAGAACCAGGATATAAAGTGGAAACCATATCCAGCTAACAGTGAGGACAACGAACAGCCCGACCCCCAGGCCCACCCACTGTAGCTGGTCACCACTGTCAGCCCGACACGTGTTATTCTAAACAAGTGGAAGTCCCAAGGATGTGAGTGCTGGGAAAACTGCAGAAACATAGGGTTCTGCACAACCTGAATTTCTCAGCCTTTGCTAGATCACAGCTATTATTATGCCAAACGGGAAAGTCAACAAATAGGAAGAGCAAGAATCGATCATTTTAACGCTCAAGGGGACTGATGTCCAGGAATTATGTTGTGTGGTTCTGAAATACGTCAGCAAGTTCTTGATATTCCTCAAGAGGCGGGGCTTAATTTCTCCTCCCTCACCTGAGACTTAGTGACTTCTTTCCAACAAACAGAATGTGGAGGTGGTGACGGTGTGTGGCTTTGAAGATTAGGTCATGAAAGGCATTACGGCTTCTCTCTCTCTCTCTCTCTCTCTCTCTCTCTCTCTCACACACACACACACACACACACACACACACACACACACACACACACCTCTGATGGAAGCCAGCTGCTGCCATGTCGTGAGGACACGCAAGCAGCCCTATGACAGGAGAGGTCGACGTGGTGAGGAACTGGGTCATCCAGCCCCATCAGCCTTCCGATGACAGCGGCCCTGGCTGGCACCTTGACACAACCTCCTGAGAAATCTTTTCCTGCTATATCCCAGTAATGACGCAAAGCATGTGTCAGAGCGCCCCAGCTAAGCCATTTTTGATTTCTTGACTCACAGCAACGATGAGAAAATAAATGTTTGCTGTTTTAAGCTGCTAAGTTTGGGGATAACGTATTAACAGCAGTGGATAACTAATACACGTGGAGAATTCAGTATAATAATTGGAGTCTAATTTCTCTCTTTGCTAAGTTGAGATTTTCCTATGTATTACGGTCCATGTTTCTACACAAAAAAAGACACCAGCGAGTCAAAGACTATGGTCTGTGTTTTCTGTCACGTAAAAAGCATGTATTTTTAAGGCAGAATTAACAGAACTTGATGATTTTGCTCAATGTAAGTGCAATGGCTGTAATATTTTTAAGAAGTCTGGCGTCCGATGCCCTATAAGTACAGTCAGACAACATCAGAAAATTTGGGATACATGACCTTAAGTATGAATTTTTTTTAAATTTCAGAAACAATGATGATAACATGAGAGATCAGCTGTGACACTTCCATTTGCCTTTAAAACAACTATAAATCCATCCCTTCCTAATTCCACAGCTTCATTCGTGTTATCCAACACTGACTATCATAAAACCTCAGTTGTTCCTTCTTCCAGAAGCTACTGAGCACCTACAATGTGTCCCACCCTGCGCAGTTGCCAGCCTCTCTTTATCCTAATTCACCTGCCACTTCCTTAGCCCAATCTCTCTAAAACCTCCCACTGCTCCAGAGGGACCTCCCCATGGACAAAAGGATCAAACTGAAACTCCCTGGACTGGCACTGAAGGTTCACTGAGTCCTGCTTTACTCCCCACAGCGACATACTTCCCCTCTTCCCTGCACTTTCCCACAGCGCCTACTCATCCCCAGTGGTTCGCTCGGGTCCATGCACTTAGTCAACCAAAAGCCCTCACCCTGTGCTGAAAGCAGTACAAGGAAGGCCTCAAGAAGGCAGAAATCCAGGAATCCACTTTCCGTGTATCAGGAGAGCAGACACGCACACATACGTAATTACAAGATGACAGAGTAAGGTTAATAACAGCAATGGATGGTATTGTGCAGAAACTCAGAGGAGGAAGAAATTAAAGTACTTGGCGAGGGGTGGAGTGAGGGAAATAGGCCAGAAAGCTGGGGAAAACCCCAGATGAGTAGACATTTGAGCCAGGCCTTGAAGAATGAGGAAGAGGGAGGAACGAGCTTTCGGGCAAAGGAAGCAGCATGAGGACACCTCGAAATGGAGAGTCGGTGTGCAGGGGGGTGGGAGTGGGGAGAGCTGCCAGGGCCTAGCTTCATCCTCCGTGCTGTGCAGGGCACACATGTCCAAGCAGGTGAATGGACAGGCTCACTGGTGACAGCAAACTGAAGGGGGACAAGTCCAGAGACAGGAGGGTAGGGACACTAATTACATGCTCTGCTACACTGCCTGGCAGATGGAGAACACGGGACTGGTTCCAAAGCTATTCCTGGGGGGAACAGGATGGCTTGGTGACAGACTGGCTCCGCTCTGCAAGGAAAAGGAGAAGACATCAGCTCAAGTTCCCAGTTTCAGCGTTTGTGGGTGCTGATGTTATTAGGTGGTAGAAAATCGAGGAAGAAGAGTAGGTTTGAGGCGAAGGAAAATGAAAGAACTTGAGCTCCTTGATCTGACGTTATCTCCCTAGTGTGTAGACAGAGACGTCCGAGAGGCAGCTGGAAGTCAGAAACCAGAGGTCGGTACAGAGGTCAGCAATGGACACCCCAGGGGGAGGCCCGGTGCCTTCCCTGGGCCTTCCTTCAGACGGGCCATTTATTCTGGCCCTTAAATAGTAAACCATTATAGCCTTTTTTTCATTGTAGGTAAGTCTCATTTTCTCAACTAAACTCTGGCTGCACTGTCCAATATGGTAGCCACTAGCTTCACTAGGCTATTTAAATTTAATTAAAATCAATTAAAATTCAGTTCCTTGGTAACACCAACCACTTTTCCAGGGCTCGATAGCCTCAGAGTCCATGATCACAGAAAGTTCTACTGGATAGTGCTGCTCAAAGGGCGGCAGCAACTCCATGCAAGAATGCGGCAGGATGTGAATACACTCCTGGGAAAGGAAGATAAGAAAGGAGGGGGGGCGGGAGGGAGGAGCCCCTATTCTTAACCCAATTATAACTCAGACGAGTTAAACTAAGGAATTCAGCTGTCTGGCAGTGAGACGGGTTTTACTGTAACCACATGTTCTGGGGTCAAGACTTCTTCCTCTGAAATATTAAAGACCAGCACGCAAATTGAGTGCCCATAAATTAATAGCTGTAAAGTCCATGAAGGCAAATACTATACAAAGTGTAGCATAGTCTTCCTGCACCGAGTCACTTTAAAACCCATTATACAAACAGAGAAACAGTGGTGGTGGTGACTTAATAGAGTGTGACAAAGATATGGGCGTTTAGCGAAGTCCAGTACAGGCCAATCTCGTAAACAAGGTTGCTAAGACTTACACAGTAGTCACAGAAAAAGTATCCAAGAGGCAAGGCAGAGGTAAAATCCCAACAAGAGTTCACTCCTGGTCCCTCTGACAGAATGACTGACATATTGGAAAATATTCAGCAGGAAAGGGCTCCTAGGAAAAGAGAACTGAACTCAGCTGAGGAATGGGAGCGGCTGGCCACCTAGAAGACACCCTGGAGGGAGCCCTGTGAGGACAGACCAGCCCCACAGCAGGAACTAAAGACAGCGGGAGCAAGTCTTCTGATTCCAACAGAATCCCAAGAGAGCCCCCATACGATTTCTGCCAGTTCCAATCCCGCAGATCCTCAAATAACACCGTTTCATTCGATGACGTTTCATTGTAACGCTGATGAGATGCCACAGGACCTTGACTCTTGTTTACATCCGTTAGCTGTGATAACGCTGATTTTGTCATACATCACTCTGTGGCGCCTCCAAGAATCTATAGATGGGTTAAGTGAGGACTTCGGTGCCCATTCCACGCGGCCGGCACTGAATCGATCACGCAGGTTCTCTCACAGCTCCCCCTCCACCCCGACAACTAAATATTGTTTTCATCCATGTCATAAAAATGCTAGGATTACATTTCTTTCAATGACAACATGACACGTCTCTGCTGCTGACTTTTTAATAGAGTGGTGTCATGGCTTCCCAGGTGGTCATTCCAAGTCCTTTGCCGATGACACTATTCCATGCCATCTTGCCTAGAAAATACATTTCTGAGGAAGACATGGGCGAGCACACGGGCTTAGGGGTCAGTGGTAGGTTGAGGAGTTAGCAGCGGGTACTTACCAGTGTAAGTCATATCCTAAGGGACATGTGCACCCCCCCCATGGGCCTCATGTCTAACACACAAGAAAGCAGATTTGTCCACATGCAGACAGATTTTTAGAGTGTCTCCCACTTAGAAATGTTAAATCCTCGAAAGCCAAGAAACCACAGTAATTCAGTGATTATGAGGAGGGGAGAGAAAGATGCCATTGAATGGTGTCCATGAAACTGAATGGGCTGGCAAGAGTTCCAGCTTAAAGGACAGAGTCACTCTCTTCCACTAATTAAAAATTCTTTTTACCAGAAGAGTTGGTAAAACTCCCTATCAACCGTCTTCAAACAGTCCATTTATCAATAGTTCTTTTGTTTCAAACTTCTAATCATAAGACAGGAAACATTTTTAGATTCCTCCGAGATCACTGAGACAAGAATTATCTTGTGTTTATAGTTCTAAAAATGATCATAATAAACAATGGCACTTTGCTGAAAGCCAAAAATCATAGCTCAAGATCTCAATTCTAATATATTGTTCATGGCGTTCATAACTGAGACCTCTCATGAGGATTCAAGTCTGGGTTTCTGGGTGGAATGATTCGGAGGAACTGGAAGAGGTCTGGGTGTCAGAGGGACTGACCAGGGCCCTCAGAGACACTCTCGGGGGCAGGGTCTGCGGTCACAGACCCGAATCTCACCAAGTGGGATCAGAAGCGTGATTCATGTCAGTGTGCCAAGGGCTCCTGGCATCTTAGAGAAGACGCACATGAACAAAGCTAATCATTCATTCCGGGGCCAAGTTTTAGACTTACAAGGAGAAAACGGCCTGCTGTGTGGCTCTGAAGGGCCAAGGACTGGCACCGTCACTCTGTGGGCAAGTCGAACAGATGCGATTCATAACCAATCGGAAGGCTGCGTGGTGAGCGTGAACTCAGAACAAGGGCTTAGATTATTCGAACACACGCTGTGCTCATGTACACACCAGGATGACTCCTGAGGCTGCTTCCCAAATTCAGAGAATAGTAGCAGACAGAACCCTCTCGAGGCTTCTACTTCCTGCACTCCAGTTGGCCTCCCTGCCCTCCCCCCTTCCATTCCCAGGCCCTGTCCTCAGTGCAAGGCAACTAACAGATTGCAAAGAAATTCTGGGTCCGTGGCCTGTTAGGAACCGAGCCGCACAGCAGGAGGTGAAGGGCCAGATAGGAAAGCTTCATCTGTATCTGCAGCCGCTAGCATCACGGCCTCAGCCCCACCTCGAATCACCAGGCATTAGATTCTCATAGGAGCTCCATCCCTGGTGCCAAAAAGACTGGGGGACCACTACTTTAGGGATCAGCTTAAACATCACATTTTCTAAAAATGTCTTTCCAGGGCTCCTAGACTGGGTCAGTCAGTCCTCCTACAATAAGCTCCCACACTACCCTATATTTCTCCTCTCGCCCTTTAATGTCATTGCTTTTTGAATTAGTTATCATGCCCAAAGACGAAACCAGACAGATCACAGGGAGTGACAAGACTAATGGTCCATGTGCAACTAACTGCTCAAGGCCAGAGAGCCACAAAGCAATCGTTTAGCTCACTCAGCAGTTTTCCTAGACTCTAGCAAAGAGCAGTGTGTTTCAGGGGGACTGAATAACTAAGTGAAAAAAAATGACATGGATCCGAGGCAAAGTTTTAGAGTGAATTACTAAACATTTTGTGAGCATTTAGAAAACGAGAACAATCTAGAGCCAAGGTTTGCTAGAGAATGAGACATGCAAACTTACTTCCTTTTCTGATAAGTTTAGTGGCTCCAAGGCATGCTGCCTATTAATAAATAGGGACTTTGGCCAAACCACCTTCTATTCTTCCAGAGAAGATACTGATATGAAGGTGAACTAATAGCAAAGTTAGGTAGGACTCAGTTGCCAATTCCTATCCAAAGAATGACCATCAGGAAACTCCAGTGAGTTCTCAAGGGTTATGTCATGGGCTCTACTGTTAGCTCCATCTGGGGGCAACACTGTGAGCCAGGAAAATCTAAACGGGGATATTGATGGTAGGTTAATCCAATTTGTAGTTGATATACACAACTGGATAAAATGTCAAGACGAGTGGATGAGAATCCAAAAAGATTTTATCAGAATGGGTGATGGGCCAAATCTCACAGGATGGATTTACAGTGCCGTGTGCACGAGCTACCAGAGTCCAGGCAGAAGAACAGGACTGAAGAAGCAGGGTGGGAGAGCATCAAAGGTGGGGCGGGAGGTGGGGGGAACCTTCAGGGTTGTATTTTATCTCAAGCTCACTATGACTCAACATTATGACACTGTAAACCACCTGTATTATTCAAAGTCCAGAGCTGGGATGTTATCATACCGTGCCCTGGGCCAACACTGTGTTCAAACCCAAGGGGCATGACTTACTCAGGAGGGAGGTGGCAGTTGTTTCATTTTGTTTTTAAGCCAAGAGGGCAAAATCCAAACATCGGAACACTAAGCAACCTTAAGAAAAAATGAGGATGTTCTCTATGTACGGGTTTGAAAATCCAAGCTACACCGTCACATGAAAAGGCTAGGTGGAGACCATTCAGTCAGGTATGTCGCCCTTTATATAAAAGGAAGGAAAGAGTCGTGTGCATGTGCATACGCACACAAATATTTGTTTGCATGTACATAAAGGAAACTCCATAAGGACACAAGAAATCGGTACCACTGGCTGACTCAGAGGACAGGAACCAGCTGGCTAGGGACAGAGGTGTTTGAGACAGACAGACAGACACGTACAGAAACTGAGACTTTGCACTGCATGGCCTTCTTTACACTTTTAATTGAAAACCATTCGAATGTATTAACAACTCAAAACATTTGCGAAGTAGCCAGGATAGTTAATAAACAAACAGACATCATGTGAAGACTTAGGAATGTTTAACCTGTTTTAAAAAGAAAAAAACAGAAGACCAGAATCTTTCTGCAGGAAGGGGTGGATGGCAGAAGCAAAGTCGTTTTATGTTATGAGGCTGCAGAGGGCCACCCTCGACCCCAAGGAGTGAAAACTTCGCGACGGTAGATGAGCTTTATGGAGAGGAAGAAACTTCCAGGCGTTCACCCTGGTCAAACATGAAGCAGGTGGCCTCCCGAGGCAGAGAGCTACTGGTCAGAACCAGAGAAAGAGCAAAGGCCTGCCACCTGCCAGAAACATCACCAGGGGGGAGAAAAGTGAAGCAGGTGTCTCTTCCCAACTCCGAGACGTTGTGATTTTAGCAGATGTGCACCTGGAGGGCCAAGAACTCAGTCTAAGTCGACTGCCTTATGTGAGACCACACACTTCCAATCTGTATGTTATGTAACTTCTCTCAGACAAAGCCCAGGAATAAGAATTGCATCACCATCTTCCTCACAGCGAAACACAGATTATTCATAAATCAGAATGATTCCTTACTTGCACCCTGAATGAAATAACCAACCGCTACGAATGAAGAGCACTTGTAAACAGTACGCAGGGAGGCTGTTTGTTGTAATTCTCATCCCACATCTATTCGAAGAAGGATTCGCGGTGACTAACTGGATCTACAGCAGACGCTTAAAATTCCTCTTCTGAAGAATAGCAACACTTCTACCATGGGCTGGTCGTTGGAATCCGCCTGAGAGACAGCTGAAGGGGATGACTGTACAAGAGAGTACCAGCGGTCACTGGACCAAGGAGTGGTTGAAGTTAGCTTGAACGCGGCACAAAAGTCAAACTGAAACAACACAGAAAAGTGAAATCACCCGCTGGTACGAGAGAGTCAGGACGGAAATCCCCCAGGGGAAAGATGCAAACAGAACTGAGCTGGCCCATGAGAAACCTGAAGAAGCCACAGTGCCCAGGGCCACACGACAGCAGATCTTGGGGGTGACAAGGATAATGGGGCTTGTGCCAACCGTAGGCCATGGGGCCCACAAAGCAACCCCTTTCTCTGCACCCCTCCCTCGCCTCCTGTCATCTCTGTGACTGAAAGCCAGTGGCAAAGCGTGAGGCAAGTTCATTTCTAACTGATCTCCCAACTATCAGAATAAAGTTCATTATCACTGGCTCCACTTTTAAAAAGGAGATAAAATGCCAGATACGTTGCTCTCACATTGGGCAGTATCACTGCTTCTACAGCTTCATTTCCCTGAAATGTGCATGAGCAGATTTAACATTTCAGCTGAGCCTCCTTATCCAGCAAAGCTATTTTATTACAAAGACATGACTCACATCAATAGCTCATTAATGAGATAGTGACTGAAAGTGTCTACTTCCTAGCTTATTGGAATGTTGCCTTCTGTTTCGAAACATGAACTTTTTCAAAGGGCAAAATAGAAATTTCTTAAATTATTTTTTTCAGTGTCCTCATTGAAATACATAAAGTTAAAGAGTTCATCTCAGTAACTGGTTTTCTTCTTTAATTTAAAATATCAACGTCACGTTTTCTAGCTTTTTCCAAACTGCAAACCAATCTCAATTCCTATGTGGATATGGGATGCTTTCAAAAGATATTTATAACTAAGTACCACCTGAAGTAAAATTACAAATGTCGTGTTACTTCCAACAAGACATTTTCGGAGGGAAAAAAAAAATCAAGAATGTTCAGGTGTTCTTTTTTAAGACAGGATGCTCGATGGTGTTAGCATGCTAATTCTCTGAAAGACCATCTGAAATACATCTGTAAATATTTATTCCTTTCGCGGTGATATTTTATAAAGTTTAATTATTTTTGAACTGTCATAATAGAGATTTTACGGTGTAAGACTTTCTAAAAAGAGGTAAACCCTTCAAAACTCCTCTTGTTTTTCTACCGACATATGCACACACACTTCTCCCAGAAAAGAACAGCATCTGAGGCCTACGCGTCCCTCCTAAACGTGATGAATAACTGGACGTGGTGAATATGATTTGGGCTTAACCAACCGTCCTCCTAGGCAGCAGCTCCTGTGTATTTGGGAAACCGCAGCTTCCCAGGTCCAGGTGGGGGCTGGCCTGGTGGTGTGAGAGGGAGCTGAGGATGTCACTTCATTCTGCACCTGTGGTAGCTAACCAGCACAGCATCCTCACAGGTCCCTCTGTCTGAAACAGCAGTTTCCCAAGAAAGCAGCAGTCCAGTACACCTCCATGCGGTCGCTTTGCACGGACCCGAGTTCGGTTACCACAGACTCGTGCCAAGTGAGGACTGCCATGGCAGGGAAGTCTTCTTGAAGCCTTTTATAGGGCCCACCTGCCATGTCCATTTTTCACTTTAATTCCGATGATTTTCTATCGAGTGTTTCATTCATTGTCTTTTACTGATCAACCTCTATTGAGTGCTCGCTTCGGAAGCATATATCCTAAAATTGGAATGTTCACCGTCTATCGAATACTACTTCTTTGTCTAATTTGAAATTAATGTTTCATTTTAATGCCAAACACTTTCTACTTGATTTTGACTGTCGCTGTTCAGTGATGTTCAGCAACTTGCTTCTCCTTTGAATCTTCAAACATGCACCTGCAGGACACTCAGACGTCAACCTCTTCCTACTTCCAATTTAAGTCTCTTCTAATACGGGCCTGCGACTCATTCTGTACCTTTTATAAAGCCTCTGCTTTTCTTTAGGTTCATTTATAAAGAGCCTGTTAGGCTCATAAGGGTAATTTTTAAAAAATTATTAACAAATAAGAGATTGCATGAAGACAGGAATTTACAATTCATCTGTAGGATGACAAAACCCATGACATAACCATCCCACCCAAAGGGGCCGTGGAGCCAGACTCCTTCCACGACCTGGACCTGCAGGTCTCCTCTGGCCCCAAAACCCTGAGGGCACAGGAAAAGCATCAGCCGCCCACAGATGGCTGCTCACAGTCATGGAACACCGATATCTGTCCGGCAATGCATGCATCTCCCACACTGGATGGGAGCTGGTCCCCTGCAAGATTCTCTGTAGGAAGGTATGTTAAGAAGCCGCAGGACCAGCATGGAGCGTCTTCTTGGAGTATCAATTTTTCTAGAAGTCTGAATGGTAAGGACAGTGGCTCTCAGCGTGTAGGACCCCTGACTACCAGCGCTGGCATCGCTTGGCCACCTGGTGGGATGCTAATCCTCGGGCTTCACGCAGACCTTCAGAACGAGGCTCCCTGGGACCAGGGTTCAGCAAGCCGTGTTTATAGGGTCCCAGGTGATTCAGAAGCATGGCAGCATTTGGAAACTGTGCTCTATTAAAACAAACAAGGGGGTACCACAGAGCAGACCAGGCAGGTCACGCCGGTCCTTAGATTTCCCGTTGGCAATCGAGTGACACTGATGTCACCTGCAGGAACAGTTCAGTCCCCTCTTCCCAGGGAAAACCTAGATGCAAATGTGAGAGAAGAGCCAACAGCATATCTACATGCAGGGGACCTCAAATCTGCATTCCCAGCCCTAACCCCCTTCCTTCCCAGCCCTGAATATTTCCTGCCCTCTCTGAGCCAGCAAGGCTGGGAACAGTGACTGGGACACGGATGAAAAATGGACCAGATCCTCAGTGTCCACCTCAGTTCCTCTGTTCCACGGCCTCGCGGCTTCCCCCTACCACTCTATGGGGAAAAACACACACCGACACATAACCGAAGGGGGCCGGGGTGGCGGGAGTGGAGAATGTTTTCACTTTGGTGTAATTTTCTATCATATCTGGGTTGCTGTTTTATTTCTCCTTATTTTTCCAAGAGCATTTATAATACTTTCTACACTAAGACATGAAATCGCCTTCATGAAAAGGGGAGAACCACTTTATGCCGCAACAGGTTCTTTTCACGTCTCCCAACATTTACCGAATCGTGTAGATTCCATCTATCCTGTGGCGTTGACTCTTTGATGCTCAATTTCATCAAATATGTGAATCATTCCCCCGCACCCCTCACCCCCAGCAGTAATCACACTCTCCGCGCTGACCAGGACCAGGAACACTCACTCGGAAGTCCAGGGGACACCAGCCTGAGGCTGTCCCTTGAGCATTGTCCCCCCTCCGCCCCTTTCACGCAGCCTCCTCTGTGCTCTCTAACCTGACAAATTTCAAACTCCAGTCAATTAAATTACTGTTAACACTTGACCCTATATGTCCACTACTACTTAAATTACGAGGATGCCTTGTCTAGGCCACCCCGCTTACACACACGTGTACACACACACACGCTGCAGTGAGTCCAGTTGCCAGTCTCCCGTCCCAGCTTTCACCACCACCCCACAAACTGCCATGCCCCAGTGATTTCTGTATTTTCACGCTGGTTCTAGACCCTCATCTTTAGCAACCATTATTTGAGCGCTGACGGCACCAGAAATTTAAACTGTTGATTCGCCACAACTCATTCCTGACCTCTAGAAGCAAATCACAATGCAGGAAACATCGAATTATAAACAAGAGAAGAAGAGGGTGGGCAAAGGGGCCTGGAAACCTGGAGACCGGTCCTCAGTTCCCCACCTCCCACTTCCCCCCCCTCACCCCACTCCCACTTGGTCCTTCATAGCAGAAGCAGCCCTTCCTTTCCCTTGACGGCCCCCCTCCCCGTCCCAGAGGTCTGCGTGTCTAGGCATAATTTTAAGAATCGTTTTAAGAGAGCATGCGAGGAATGCACATTTGGCAAAGGAAGAACTCTCAACCATCAAGGTTGTTAGTCACCAGAAAGTGACACTCGGGAACCTTATGACATCCCCTCCAGAGGTTTATAAAAAGTCGATTAGACTCCATTCTCTCCGTCTGGTTGAGGCGCACCCTGAACTCCCTACCAAGGTCAAAGTTCAAGTTCTTTTGCAGCCAAACACTTAGAGATTTATACTAATCTCCCTGGGGCAGGGGAAGGGAGTGAGGCAAGCTCACCACAGACTGGGGCTCACTCAGACCACCACCCCCACTGAACCAAGGTCCCCAGCATGAAAACAGTGCCCTGGCCTTGGTGCCTGCCAGCCCTGGCCACCGAGCAAAGACAGCCAGCCAGCTCACAAAGGGGCCTGCTGCCTGAACACCTGGTACCGCTCTCAGAAACAGCTGTCCGTGGCCTGCTCCTCCACTCCTCGTAAGTAAACATTCAAAGCGATCTCGCTACCTAAGGTCTAAAATGCATTTTGCCATCAGATAACTGGTGCTTTCCATTTTCTCCCTTTAAGCACTAGACACAAAGGTGTTAAACCGGTATTTAAAATTTATCAAAAACTCGCACGTCAACGGCACAGGCCGGCAGGGTTAATAACAGGTCAACAGACTCACTGATTCCAGAACTAAAACGAACGGCCCCCATCCCTTACAACGCTGTGTCATTCAGTTCTTTACACTGAAATCATTATCGAGTTCTTTTAACAGGCACATAATGAAGCCATAGAAAACCTAAAAAAAAATCCACCTTTCCTCCAAAAATATAACCTAACAATTCTACTCAACATTTGATATTAGAAAGAGACTTACTCAGGTAAATTACCAGACCCAGTGAAACTTCCTCACTATACGATTTCCGAGAAACAGTCACCGATGTCATTTTGTTCCTTCAAGAAAACAAATTCGGGACTTTCATAGTGTTCATGCATTTTTAGCATTCGTTTTCTTTCTTCCCCCAAAGCAACATGTCCATTTAAGAAAACTAACCATGCCCATTTAGACTCATTCCTAAATTAAAGAGCACAAGCCTGAGGTTTAAACCAAATCTTTCCAGAAGGAAGTAAATAAACTAGGTCAACTACATGACAGAGGCCTTAACGACTAGCTCGAGAACCCTGAGATCATATAAAATGACTACCGATGAATTAGCAGAGTTTTAAAATCCTCCAGGAAGGTAAAGCCTCCTCCCCCACCAGGAAAAGTCTTACCGGGTGGCATTAATTCCTTAACGGCGAGATATCTCAATTAGGAGAATTCGCTAAACAGGGAAGGAGAGATAAAGCTGGGAAAGTCCAGGGCATAAGCAGTTCTGCGGACCGTGTGGAAGTCCCGGCTGCCACCAGCAGTGGTAATTTTCCACTGCCAGGTGGCAGGGAGGAAGGTGAGCTACTTTACCTAGACTCCCAGGGAAGGGCATCCCAGGTGCACTCCTCTCTGGAAAAGCCATGCTCTTGTCCCAGCTCACTTCCTGCCACAGGTGCCTAGGGACCTTGCCACCTGGACCCCATGCTCGGGTTCTCAGAGCCCAGCAGGTAGCTCGCTCCTTCAGGAATCGGAATGAGCTCAACTCCAAGAACGCCGCCTAAGCTAGCGTCAGGTTGTCAGCGTCCCTCCACCTTCGGTAAATGTTTAGAGGGACACTCTGTCTTCACGCAACCCTTTTAATAGTTCACCTTTTCCCCGAGCAAGTGCTTCCTCTTCCGTCACTTTCCATCTGCGAAATTACACAGCCGGATGGAAGGCTTCTCAGAAAGGACCTGCATTGTTTCACTCGATCAAGACAAACACATTAGGCTCCTTGGATGTACGAGGCCACTAATAGAGTATCTGTACTGTTTAGGCAAGGGACATTTAACTTCTCAACAGCTGCTTGGAGAAATCAAATAATGAAATCCTAAAACACCAAAAAAATAGATTCACGTTTCTTCTAGGATTCAAAAAACACACAGCACATTGGTCTATTTTTACAAAAAGCATAAAATTATGGTTAAGGACTGAACTGTGTGCCATCACCCTCCCTCCAACAAATCCATATGTTGAAGCCCTAACCCCCTATATCTGAGAATGTGACTATAGTGTATTGGGAGAAAAGGTCTTCAAAGAGGTGACTGAGTTAAAATGAGGCCGTCAGGGTAGGCTCTCCTTCAATCAGATTGGCATCTTGATAATCAACACCCGACATTAAAGGTCTGCTTAGAAGTAAAATAATTAGAAAAAAATAATGAAAGGTGAGATTTGTAATTTTCAAGCTCCTTTCACGCTGCACAGGAGATGTGAAACTCTCATTTCGCTCTGGGCCTCCACGTTCCTAAAGTGTCTGGCGTTAAACTGTTAAGTGGAAAAATCTTTTCCCGAACACACAGACTGGGTTAAAACCGGTAATGAGAAATATATTAAACGCAGTTGTTCCTACAGAACAGAGTACAAGTAAGAGTCCCAAAACTCCTGTTACATAGCTTGAGTTTTCAACTCCACTCAGAAATCATCTGAGGTTTGCAATAGGTTTGGGCCCATTTGCCAAGCTGTAACATGTCAGACAAAGGAATCCATCCATCAATATCGGCTCCCTAAACACCCCCAACAGGAAGGCACAGGACATTCCTTCTGAAAACAGAACAGAGTTACAGACATTAGACTAGAATCAGGATTTAAAAGTTCAAATTCCATTAGGAACTTTGCAGAAAAAGGAGATAGAACAGTCGCCTGCCGGCATCACATTCGTCTGAAATTTGCCACGACCATAATCACCTCCTACTTGCTTTCACAAAATAGGGCAGAGCCGTTTTCACAGCTTCCACGAGTTTCGTCAGACGGCGGCCAGGAACGCAAGGGCTGAGCCACAGGCATGGATCCTAAGATTATTTCACGTTTTTTTATTTGAAATTTAGAACTTGGGGACAGATGAGGGACATTTTTCCACTATTTAAATTAGCTACACTCAATCTAAACGTCATGTATACACAACATACTGTATATGTATTTATAACACTAGTCACATGGTACACGTATAACGCTGGCTAGAAAGAGAAACAGAACTTGTTCATACGAATTACAATTACTCGGATACACAATGAGAAAACCAGAGTAAACCATCGCCAAATGACGCGATCTAGTACTTAAAAGTTAAAAAAAAATAATAAAATAAACTGTAGCTCAACTCTTTAAAGAAAGAGGCAATATTTTGCCTCATTTTCATCCCACCCTTGATGCTTAGAGACATTTCATTTGTATTCTGTAGCTCAAGATTACTTATGTCATCCGTCCCAGCAAACTGTCTGAGTGACACTGCACACAAGTTCCCATTTTCTCTCATCTCAATAATTTATGCTGTTTTCTCCCATAGCCTCATGGAGACAGTAAGAGGTGCCTATCCCAGGCCCCTCCCTGTACGGTGACGGCCTTGATCACCATCAGGACAGACAGAAAGAAACTTCTGACGGGCTAAGGAACACACACCGGCGCATCGGCCAAGCCCTGGACGCCTGTGAAGTGACAGGCCGGCCAAGCCCATCTCCCCAACCAGCTCTCACGAAAGCTTCCCTGTCTCCCACCCTCAGGAGGAAGCTGAGGCCCAGAAGAAAGAAGCAAACCTAAGGAGAGCTGATGAAGGGGGAGCTGGGCCTCCCACCCAGGCCTGTCTGCCCACAAAGCCCACACTCTTCCCCCATGGTGCTCCCGTCAGAATCACATTTCACCGATTTGAGGCCTGTCACTAGCACGATGAAACCCTCAACGCTTCCTCTAAGGACTGCCATAGCCTCAGAAGAATGAGCAACCACTCAGAGCAAAGGCAGCTCCACCTGTTTCATCTCCAGTGGAGACACGCCAGGGGCTGAGCGCTGCACAAAGCATTCATTCATCCATCCGCTGGGCTTTGCTGCAAGAAGGGGAACGGATGGATTACACAAAGAAGGCATTCCTCCTCCTCTGAGAAAAAAAAAAAAACACTTAAAATGCACCGCTAAAAAGGGAAAGGAAGCCTGCGCTCAGAAATGGACAAAAGAATCCATTGATCGCCATACAAAGGAATCGATCTGATTGGAATTTCTGCAGCGCGGGGCATGAATCTGCATTTCTGTCATGTGACTAGCACACATGCTGTGTTCGTCCTCGCGCTGGTGGCTCTTTGGGGGGCAAACAGTGGACTTTTATCAGCTCTGGGAATTATAATTTTAATCAAGTGAAAATATTCACCCACTGAAACTTGAGATGTTCCTTGATTTTTGCGGCCGAATCTCCCCGTTACACACACGGCCTCCATACTCCACCTGCCGCTGCTAGAATGCACGCTCTGTCCTTCACTGGACAGGGAGGGCCCTCTGAGGTCAGGTGTAGGTGCCTACTCACTCCATCCACCTTTGGGATGCTCCAGTCCCAACCTAGGCCGCCCTGGGCAGATCTAACCTGTGTCCCAGCCTCTGCTCTTGACCTCATCCAGTACAATGAAGACTGAACCAGGACAACGGAACCAGCATCTAAACCCGACCTCAACACCCTATGGACAGCTCCAACTCCAGGAGCCGTATCTACCTACCACGATGCAACCTTCACCTGTACGATGCGGCAACCTCAGCCCTCGCTCCATTCCTCCCACCCCACACTCAGCGCTTCGGCCTCGCTCTCTCCTCGGCGGGGTTCTGCGGGTGTTTCATACGCTTCCCTCCCACTCCGCCCCCAGAGGTCAGCAAGGAGGCAGATGTGTGAGCACAGCTGTCCTGGGGCTGAGCGCCTAGACAGCCATCTCGACTCAGCCAGGTCTACGTGGCGCAACCCGAGTGTAGGGTGACAAAGTTCCAGTTCATTAAGGACTCTATCTCCCAAAATAACCCACCGAGGAGACTGAAAGAGATGCAACTGAGGGTCTCCCATTCAGGGGGGGAAGACACTAAGAAACCCTAGTATCCTCTCCTCCCAGCTCACCCGCAGCGGTCATGTGAAGACCACGAAAAAGCAAGCTCTCTCCTTCCCAGCAGAACAGCATGAGTTGAGTCTGCAGTATCCCAGACTGAGTCCGTTAACTGAAAGTACATGCATTTCGGCTTTAAGGGCTACATCAGCAACCAGAAGGCAAAGTCCTGAGGACACAGAGTGACATCCAGAGAACACGTGTGCACTGGACTACAGGGACCCAGGGCCTCCTGTGAAACAGGCCAGCGAGGTCCTCAAGGACTAGGGCATCATGCTGTGTGTGCCCAATCCCTCCCCTTAGCCAAGGAATGAGAAGGGAGGGGTGAAGGTCCTTGTTCCCCACATTATTTAATAATCTATCCAAAAGACTAAGTAAAATGGCTTGTGTCTCAGGCAGGCAGGTATCCAAACAACAGGTGAGTACGTGCTAAGTCCTCGGCATGAAGCACCCTTCCCTAAGCCACCCCAGCACACACCCATGCACCCTGCACTGCCCTCAGAGCACCCACCACCCACGTTCCACACAGTGAGAGCTGGTGGCGTAGACACCTGTTGTTTATATGCCCTGTGATTTCTGATTCGTCATCTATTCTTTCCGAAAAGCCACGAAGGAGGGAGGAAAGGAGGGAGGGACAGAGGGAGGGAATTCACCCAACAATGATACAGCATCACTTTACGTGGTAATCTATATCTCAGTATTTTTCAAAATGCAAGTCACACAATCCGTGGTGATGAAGTCAATTTAGTGGATGCTATTTATTTAAGGAAATAGACAGGACAGAGTAAGCCAGTAGCACTAAACCAGAAAATGCCAGAAACTGAAAAAGAGAGGGGTGCCATCCAACAGGGACCCTGATATCAGGGAGAAGGGAACTCCCAGGGCCCCGGCAGGAGAGCCCAGGATGGGCACTTTAGAGGAAGAGTTGGGGAATATTTAAGCAAACAAACAAACAAACAAAAGATAGAAAAAAGAGTTGTGCAGGGACAGTAATCGTAGTATCCTACCGAGGTCAAGTCAGCAACGTTGATACAGTCTCCACCGGTAAACACAGAAAACTGCCCTGACCGATACCGTGATAGAACAGGTGTCGGACAGTGGGAGGGACTGGGGTGTATGGGCGAGAGGGAATCCCTAACTTCTGAAATGGGGTCCAGTTTGAAAATTCCGGTAGTAGCAGCGGATCAGGTTTAGCAGACTGGGAGATAAAAGCTAAAAGCAGCAATTCAAAGATGACGGTGGCTGCCCCTGAGAAGTGAGAAATGATGAACATTTTAGGGCTGGAACTCCTGTCTTTCATGGTACCCTGGTCAAATGCAAACCTCCTCCTGGCTGGTTTTTAAGGGCTTTCCCAGCTCAGTAACCAAGTCCCCAAGGTCACCTTCTTCCTCCTCCCAGACTCCTCACCGAGCCCTCTGCCACCATCCTCCTCCCCCACCCCCAGCCCCAGCACCGTCCTGTTCCTGTGAGAACTTCCAGTCCAGGAGGCCCCCAGGCGGGCCCTGCTTAGTAACAAACAGAACTCAGGTCTCTGGTCTTTGGGTGGGATGAGCCGGACGATAGAGAATTCGGTCATTTCGTTTCCTATAATAGCGAGTGAAGCCACATAAAGACCATAGATGACAGGGGATGCACTTGGATCGAGAGCGTAACCCCAGAGCCCAGCCTGCAGCCACGAGGGAACCTCGCACCCATTAAGGGAGAACTTCCATGGGAGTCGCTCTGCTTTTGGAAAGCTGCTGTCGTTCAATTGCACCTTAAATAATTACGTTTTTGCCGGGTCGGACATCACATTACCCTAGAACTCAATGTAAATATCCAGTAGTGAGTGGGTACCAAACGTTTAAGCAAAGTATACATGAGAAACGCTTTAACTTACTTAGAATCTTATCATTTCTTGATTTTTTTTTCTGTGAATTTTGAGAAAACCAGGCTACAGTTCCATTTTAGTGGCACATGGCACTGGCTGGGCTACTTGAGGAATAATGCTTAGTGTTGAGTTGTATATTTTGAGGGAGTCAAAGAAACATAAAACTGGGCCCAAAGGAAAGTACTAGAAAGGTGCTGGGTCTGGGACAGCCTCTCCTCAAAGCGTCTGCAGCACCAGTCCCCCAGCGGGCAGGCCATTTGTCCTTAGAGCCACTTTGTCTGTAGCTTAGTCACGAAGAGATCAGCTCGCCCCAGGGCGGGACACTGACAAGGAGAGGATTCTGAGATGTTCTGAATTAAACTACAGTGGCTGGAGAGAGAGAGAGAGAGAGAGAGAGAGAGAGAGAGAGAGAGAGAGAGAGAGAGAGACAGCACTGTTGGTCTGCTACCGGCTGGCCGCTCGCCTCCCTGTGTGGCCCTTGAACTTTGGATGAATTTCCAGGGGCTGTTTTCGCAGGTCACTTCAGCCGGGCATCATCCTCACTTACGCGTGGGCTTTCCAGACTGCTGCCCGTGGGAGGACTCCTGCCCACCCCAGAGCTGCCTCTGCTTGGCCTTCTCCCAGCCCCCTGTCTGTAACTAATGTAAATTATTTTCAATAGTTTACCTCTTTCTTCCCCCTTCCACCTACTCAGTGTGTTAAAACACTTGCAAACTCCGAGACTATGGACCCATTCTCTCCCACCTCATCATGCTGCTGGTGGCTTGGACTCCACACCCCAACAGCACCCTTTCACTTTTTATTTTTTAACTTTTTCTTTCTTTCTTTTTCTTTCTTTTTTGTTTTTGTTTTTTTTTTGCTATCAATGGCCTCTTTCTTTTAAAAGACTCTCAGGTCATACGTAGCAACCTGGCCATTTCAGGGTTTAATTTTTATTTATTTATTTTTAAGTAATAATTGTTTTATTTATTTTAATTTTATTTATTTTTTAATTGAAGAAATGGTTTTAATTTTTTTTCCCTGTCTACTTCCTCACTTCCCTCTAGTAACCACTAGTCTATTGTCCATGTCCATGGGTCTCTGTCCTGTTCATTTGTTGCTTTTAGGTTTATATCCCATTTATAAGTGATATTGTGTGATTTTTAACTTTTTCTGTCTGGCATATTTCGTTTAGCATGATTATCATAAGGTCCATGCATGTTGTCACAAATGGCTGTATTTCATTTCTTCTTTAGGGCTGAGTAATATTCCATTGTATACATGTCCCACAGCTTCTTTACCCAGTCATCTATCATAGGACACTTCGGTTGCTTCCATGTCCTGGCCACCGTGAATAATGCTGCTATGAACATCGGTGTGCAAATATCTTTCCAGATATGGGTTTTCAAGTCTTTGGGGTAAATACCCAGTAGGGGGATTGCTGGATCATGGGGTAGATCAATTCTTAGTTTTTTGAGGAACCTCCACACTATTTTCCATAGTGGCTGTATCAATTTGCAGTCCCACCAGCAGTGTATGAGGGATCCATTTTCTCCGCATCCTCTCCAACACTTGTTATTACTTGTCCTGTTGATTACAGCTATTCTAACAGGTGTGAGATGGTATCTCACTGTGATTTGATTTGCATTTCCCTAATAGCTAGTGATGTCGAGCATCTTTTCATATAGTTGTTGTCTATTTGTATGTCCTCTAGGGAAGAACTGTCTGTTCAGGTCTTCTGCCCATTTTTCGATTGGATCGTTTGTTATTGAATCATATTAGTTCTTTGTATATTTTGGATATTAGCCCCTTATCAGAGGAGGCATTGCTTGCAAATATATTTTCCCATTTGGGTGGTTCTCTCTTTACCTTGTTGACAGTTGCTTTTGCTGAGCAGAAGCTTTTTAGTTTGACATAGTTCCATTCATTTATTTTTGCTTTTACTTCCCTTTGAGGTCAAATTCATAAACTCCTCTTCAAGTCCAAGGTCCTTGAGTTTTATTCCTATGTTTTCTTCTGTGCATTTTATTGCTTCAGGTCTTATGATCAGGTCCTCAATCCATTTTGAGTAAACTTTGGTGTGTGGTGACAGGCATTTCAGAGTTTTAAGCTGAGCATGGGAGTTCTCTGGAGCTGCTGAAGCTACTGCTGCCACCTCCATTTTTGATCATTTGCAATGTCGGGCTTTGATAACTTAAAACGCGAATTTCTACCAGGCAAGTTACAGCATTGACTACCAATCACAGTAGTCATCATGCAGACCCGTGATGATGGAGGGAGTGGAAGACCCTAGAGGATGGGAGGAAGTGGAAGACCCTAAAGCAAATCATCTGAGGGCTGTGACTGCCCGCAGCAAGGCCGCTTTGTCCCTCCAGGTGTGACACGGCCACAACAGCCAGGTTCCAGGCAGATTTCCCAGCCACCGGGGCACTCAACTCCACCTCAGCCATCCTATGGAAAGGACTTTGAGGATGGGCTGCCCTGATTAGAAGAATTAGGCATCGATTTTAACCCTATCTGGTAAAAAACACTATCGGAGTTACATCCATTAAAAAGTAGCAGACGGCAGCACCACAAATGGGCCTGATTTGGCAGGAGCCGTGGTTTTTCGCCTTGCCTTTGGAGCCATATTGTTAATGGCTGGCAAAATCCAGTTTGGCTATGTCTATGGGATCAGTGCAATTAAACGCCTAAGAATGTTTATTAAACTTAATGAGTATGACAGCTGTTTCATTTGGTTGTGGGGCAAGTGTCCTTGGATACTGTCTTCTTCCTATGATCCTACCTCCCAGCTTTGCAGTGATATTTTCTTTGCAAGGAATGGCAAGAATCATTCTCACCACCAGAATTATTGGGCAGTGTAGTTTTTCTGCTTCCAAAATTCTTATTTCTGCATTAGCCATGGAAGGACAGCCACTTCTAGTAGCATATCCTTGTGCTTTGTTTTACGGAGTCTTTGCCCCAGTTTCCATTTTTTTGACCTGAATTTATCTGGGATGTGGACATCGTTGACCCAAATACACAAAAAGGACTTCGGACTCTTAAGTCAAACCAGGAAACTGTTAAAGTCCAACTCCAAGCAGATCTAACATTGGACTATTGGAGAAATAGAAGTAAACATGTACTTTTGTTGATGGAACTTTTGAACACTATATTGGATTTACCTGCAATAAAGCTAGCTTTAAATGCTTGTGCTTTATACAAACAAGAAGTGCTATTTCTCTCCTGTTCCTTGCGGGCTTTGAAAAACTTCCAACCTTGTAAATTATGTTACGATGTTTTTGATAGATTTTTATCAACTGTGAGAAACTAACCACAAGGCTGATAACCTTTCTTAAAAACAACCCAGTCACAGTCAAGAAGACACAAGACTTTTTGAAGAAATATTTTTCCAAGGAATTAGGAAAGAAAAATTGCTTGTATTCTCAAGTCAGATGCACTTTTCAAGCAAAAGAAAAAGTGATCCCAGTGTACAGTTATGAGTTTGCACTTCAAAAAATTAGACATTTCTTTAAATTTTCTCACGGAATTTTTGCTAAAATTCGGCAATACAAGACATTCACAGTCTACCTTCTTGTAGACATGAATTGTGATGCCTGTTTTGATATCAGCATGAAACTGACCTAGACTGGCTACATAAATGTTCATAGTTGGATCTCTCTGTTTCCCAGGGAAAAGAGAATCACTAACCTTTTTTGAGAAAAATATTTAAAATGTCACAGTTTTGGTATGGCGGTCATCAATGTCAAGTGCATTTGATGCTTATTAATTAAAATTTTCCCAATGAATTATTTTTAAGACTTTCCACTGTGGAAGCTGAAATTATTTTTAACAGCACAGGGCATGGTTCTTACTTGAAACCTCATTTCTTCCTCTGCTCCCTGAAGTACTTTCTTTGCCAACTGATTAAAGTAGGAAACTGCTACCCACAGAGAGGCAAAATTGACTTTAACTCCACAATAAAAACACATGAGACACCCACAGTGGGTGAGCTGTTTTCTTCACTATTACCTGCTTTACTTCTAAGACACAAAAAGTTTCAAACTGAGTTCACCTTTATAACCTCTCTTTGACTGGTTCCCTAGTGGATGCAGGAAGCGACTGGTACTGAGTTGGCCAGTCCAACTACCTGTATTTTTTAGCCAGGTGGGGATCAAGCATTTGGGATCCTGACTAAACACTCCCGGCACAGTGACATCAATGAGCGAAATGAAAATCGCATGTCTTCTTCAGGAAGCTGAGAAGCCAATGTCTAAATAACGTAGGATCTCCCTACATGAGACAGGCTTCCGTTCTTCCCACACTTGGTCCGGCTTCCCTCTCATTAAGTGTGACCCCAAGACAAACACAACAACCCAACACAGCAAGGGGTGAAGGACATTCAAGTCCACCCACCAGGAATACCAATGAAGAAACCTTTGTAAATGTGCTAATTCTACAAGAAAAGCCAAGAGCTGGTGGGAAATTTACTAGAAAGAGCTTGGCTGCAGCCAAGTATGCCAAAGGTTAGTTTTTGTAGAATGCCAGAGACCACGGCTTGGAATTTCAGTATACACTAAACATAGTTTCTGGAAAAGAAGTGATTTTTATCACTCATGCCAAGGTGAGATGGCCTACAACTCAACATTAATTGAAGATCAGATAGAAAGGCAAACAGAAAAGGAGGCGCTAAGTCAGAGGCTCACTGTCCACATTTACGACACACTGAAATTTAAGAAGCACATCCCCTAAATAAGGGAGAATATCACTAACTACAGCATGAGGCCAACCTCAGGACAGATCTCAAGGTGTTGGGTAAATCTGCCTTGTCATCGTTCCTTCCCCCCTTGTTCTGGAAGGCTCAACACTCTCTTCTCCCCTCTTTCACTCATTCATTCGTTTTTCTGCATTCGTTCATCACATATTGTCAGAGGGCTTATCCTATGCAGGGGTCATGGCCAGGGTGGATATTAGACAAATAAGTCCAGTCATTGGCTTCAGGGAGAGAGAAATAGACAAGCAGGCAATTCCACAAGATGTGAAATCCTGGATGTGAAGATACGAAAGGCATAGTCCCATCACAGCAACTCTTGTTCCAAAAGGAAAGAAAAAGCAATTCCGAAATTTCACTCAGGAAATGGAATTGATTTGATTCACCCAGTGAAACTGAGACTATGAAGCCTGGTTCTCTGGACCTCACATCCTCATGCCCCAGACCAGGATAAAATCAATAGCTCTCTCCTAGACTTGCTACGAGAATTAAATGAGCTCATACTCTACTTGTAAAGCACTTAGAACTTGGAAGAGCATAGAGGGAGCACTCCATATACTAGCTTTTTAGTCATCATCATGAAACGCACATAAGGCTATCTACTGTGCGTGAAAGGAAAATGGTAACGTTTGCTTCATTGTGAGTATTACCATAGTGAGAAAAAACTCAACTTGGAGATTTATGAGTTTAACTCATTTAAATATATATACTTCTTTCCTGACATGTAGGTGCACACACACACACACACTCAATGCTAAGACCACATGATCTAAAGTAAAAAGATGTGAGTTCACCTCCTGACCCAACCACTTAAGTTGGACACCGGCTATGAACAACCTTCTTTATATTCCTCTGAGCCCAACCTCATGTACAAAAAGGAAGCAACATCTTTCTCCCAAGGGCAAGATTCCAGGAGGAGCGACAGAAAACCATTTGTGAGCCCTGGAGCTGTGCAAACAAACACAGGAAAGTGAAAGCACTGGGCACAGAAACTTTAGGATCCCATTCTCCTCATTATCCCTTTCCTCAAGGCTTCAAAATAGTAACTAAACAATAACCATTTAAGCATATAAAATCATTAAGAATCCCATTAGGGTCAAAAGCCTGGACTCTCCCACATAAATAAGAAAAGATGTCCAAGTCTCAGCTGTTACTCATGTTCCATACCAGGCATGTAAGAGAGGGAAGCCACACAAGAGCATGAAAAACTGGAATCTGCAGAGGAATGAGGCCTTCCATCTGATTTTAGAACGCACACTATGGTTTTTACAGCCAACATTAACCTCCTAAATATGAGCTAACTAACATTAGGTATTTGAGCGCGATGATTTCCTAGTTGATTTGTCTCGTCTCTTGACACATGAAGGATCTCAAAGCTCTAGCTACCACATCCGTTAAAATCACTTTACACGGACCACCTCTCAACTTTAATGTTTTTCACAAAAGTTTTTGTTTTCGAGTTCAAGTCATGGAGACTCTCATCACCTTCAAGAAACAAATCATCAGATCAAAACAAAACCAAAAAAAAAAAAAACAGAGAAAAATGCTGACTGCTGGGTTCATCTTGACGGTGACAGGGTCCTCTAAGCTCAGAAAGGTGGCTGGGATCAGCTTGAGCACCTGCTGTTTTTTAAATGCCATGCACTTATTACCTCTTTACCCCTCATGACAACTCTAAGTCATATGATTCTGCCACCTTATGGATGAGGAAAATGATCATGAACTTGTTCTGTTTTCCTCTCACTGTGGACAAGACCTCAGGAGGCGGAGCAGCCACGGGTGGTCATGAACTCTTCCTCTGGACTTTGTGTCATGAAGCACAAAAAACTGGCCACACAGCTTTCTCAGACCTTCTCTATCAGCAATCTGGGCCGAGCCAGCCACCTGTAGGCAAGTCTGAGAAAATGATAAAGCACAAGACCTCTTTTGAAATCTCACATGGATAATCTAGATCTTTTATTATTTTGAAAACAAATGCCAGAAAGCCTAACCCCCTGCCGAGTCCCCCCTCTTTTAACAACAGAAATCTCATACATGCATGACAGGCACTTCGTAGCTCGGAACTAACTGGATGTGCACAGCAGAGTGGTTACTGTAGGCGGGAAATCATTAACTGAGTGTAGTGAGCTCGCTCTCAGTAATCCAAAGGCCAAACTCAGCTGGGACAAACAAAAGCATCACGGCCCTCGACATCCAAGGGACCGCACTGCACGCTCCAAGCATTTCAATGTGCTGTTTGGCCAGAGTGCATGAAGCAGGGAAGGTTTTTAATTTGCTCAATCCCAACAGTACAGAATGGTGACAGTGGGAAATATCCAGCCATACCTGCCTGCGATCCCTGGAAAGGCAATTCCAGGGCTCCTGCCTCAATCCCTGGTCAAGTGGTCACTGGAGAGAACAAAACTAAGGGTGTCCAATGGAAGAGGGAAATAAAACATGATTTCAGTTGCATTTTGTTATTTATATTATGGAATCTATCATTTTGGGACTCAAAACTTCAAGGTCCCCAGACCCTTGTCAATGCTATTTACTCAGAGGCAGCTGGACATATAAAGTCCCATTCCCACCCCCCATCAAACCATTTCAGTGATCGGGTTCCTCTGCCTGTTACGTTTCTTGGGATAAGAACAATTTTGTGACCAACCACAACCAGAGATAGAGATATTGAAATGAATAAATCAATCAACGGAAAAGGTACCATATCTTGAACTGTCATGTAGCCAAATCGCTGTATGTAAACCTAAAATGGCACTGCTGGAGAACTTCCTGCGATGCTGGGACTGTCACCACTCGGGAAGTGGTGGAGATGCCAGAATACACGGTCTGTTATCGGAGAAAAACAAAGCAGCATCAGGAGATGAGCAGAGAAAAAGGTCACACGAGCAGCAAGAAGTAGTCATCCTGGAAGGGAAGAGGACAGAAACGTCCTCAGCAGTCAACAAGAAGGTAGGACAGGGCCACAAGGCAGGAACCACCCAAAGGTGCTCAGGAGAAAGTGAGCAAAACCGCAGAGCGCCGTGTCCTCAGAGGGCTGACACTCCTGAGGGGGTGACACACAGCCACAAGGAACCCAGCTCATTTCAGGTGAGGAGAGCACGACACAGAACCCTGAAGCGGGTGACTGGCTGGGGAGAAGGCTGGCAGGCAATGCACAGCGGACCTTCTCAAAGCTGATGGGACGCAGCCTCGCAAAGCCCTAGGAGAAGAGCGTCCTGAGCAAAAGAACAGCAGACACCAAGTCCCTGACACTGGGCTCTCCTCGAGTGCCTGCGGGCAGAGGGTGCCAGGGTGGTAAGCCCTGAACCGTGCAGTGGGAGCAGCTCCTGAGCCCCTGAAACCAGACTGGCCCAAATTGAGACGGGCTCTAAGTGTCCAATACCCACCGGATGACAAACACCCTTTTAAAAAAATGTAAAAGATTTCATTAATATTTTATTTTGGATACTGATGACATGCCAAAATCATATTTCTGGCATAATGAGTCAATGAAAACATTAAAAACTATTGGCACCTGTTAACTTTTGAATGGGACACTAGAAAAGTTAAGCGTACACACGTGGCTGGCATTCATGGCTCATAGCACCTTTTACTGACAGAACTAGAGCAGAGGAGAGTGGAGAGCTCAGCTCGGGACTCGGGAGGATCACGACAAGGACTGAGACCCATGCCCATGCCTGGGCTTTGGACCCAAGTGTGATGGGCCACTGGGGAAGTGATGCGATCTCATTGCTACCATGGTGAGATCATTCCAGCTGTTCCGCATGATGAACTAGAGGTATGGGGAGGGAGGCAGGGAGCCCAGGCTAGAGATGATAGCTCGGCTAGCCTCCTTTCCTGCTGGGACAAGGACAGTGTCCTCGTTGAGAGTCCAGGCTTAGAAGCACATCCCTTAAATTTTTATCTTATGCTGTGCAGAAGCTTTTTAGTCTGACGTGATCCCATTCATTTATTTTTGCTTTTACTTCCCTTGCCTTTGAAGTCGAATTCATAAAATCCTCTTTAAGTCCAAGGTCCCTGAGTTTAGTTCCTATGTTTTCCTTCATGCAATTTATTGTTCCAGGTCTTATATTCAGGTCCTTAATCCATTTTGAGTTAATTTTGGTGAGTGGTGATACACAACAGTCTGACTTCATTCTTTTGCAGGTGGCTTTCCAGCCGAAACTCATTCGATTATGTTAATCAATGTCACCATATAAAAAAAAAAAACCTAATTAAAAAAATTTTAGAAATTAATTTTAAAAAAAGAAAAGAGAATAATTGGTAAGGTTAAAAAGACATTGCATCTTAGTTCCAACACTTAGAAAATGAATGACCATGAACAAACTTCAGCCCCCCGTACCTGAGCTTTCTCATCAGTAGGACAAGACACTAACAGCCTTCCTCTACAGCTTAATACTCTTTTTCAAAGGCTTATAACAGTGCCCCACACAGAGTGAGCAGTCATTTTTTTGTGTTTATTATTATTGGATGAGGAATAGGAAGATGATAAACAAGGTTTTTAACTGAAATGCTGGGTAAGACCTCATACCTTTTAATGATGGTGCCAAGACTTGGAGATAGGGAGGGAGACAAATTTGGGAAAGAACAGACATTGGCCATGTTAAGTAGGAGATTCTTGTTCATCACACTGGGGTAAAGACAGCTGGTTCTCTAAGAGAGACTTATCAGCTTACACGAAGTGCTTAACGTGTTGGGCTGAATGAATCATTCTAAGACAGTACAGAAGGGAAAAAGAGGTTGGGGAAAGACCCCTGGAGCCTGCAAACAGCTGGAGGCCCAGAAACAAAGGAGGAACCAGAGGGAGACTCAGAAGGAATGATCAATGATCAGTAGATCAACAGGCAACATGGGGGCCAAGAAAGGGCTTCAGGGAGGACAGAGTCAGCTGTCTCAAATGCACCCCAGGGTTGAGGATGACAAGGGCAGACCATACATGCATCTGACCAGACATGGGTCACCAGTAAGGCTCATCCAGGATAGCGCAGTGGGCACTGATGTCTGGCATCCCATCAGGATGGCATCCTCTAGTACTTGCAAAAGAAACAACTGGTCGCCCTAGTCATCAGAGTAAGAACAGACACGGTTACAAGCTTGAAACGTGGAAGCAGACAGTGGGGAGAGCAGAATCTATTCTCTAAAGGTTGCTTTCTATGTTGTGAAACACAAAAGAGCGGGAAGACTGTAGAAGGAACACAGAACCTTTAAGGAAATTTTAGAAGAGAACTGTTATGAGGCTTGTTTTTATGCCATTTGGAATGATCCAGAAGAAAGAAGAAGAAGAATTACCTGCAGGAGAGTCATCCCTGGTCAGAGAAGACTCCACGGGGAGAGAAGGAAAGCCTTAGCAAGAACAGGTGCTGCTTCAGCTTCTTGTAGGTGACAAAGACAGGTAGGAAGGTGGTGAGATTTGGCCATCTGATGGCTCCTTTTTCTCAGTGAAACAAGAAGCAAAGTCATCAGCTAAGAAAAGGGGGCAAGAAGTGTGAGAGAACTGAAGAGAGATGAGAGGGTGTGGAATAGTTTTCTCACAACTGATGAAATTACTTTAAAATTTTAGTAAGATGTCTGATAGATGCCCACCTTAGGTAGGTGGTCACAAATGTGACACGAGTCCACTCGGCGCAGTTTTGGAATCATCAGAAAATGAATCGAACTGGGGTTGGCTGGAGTCAGGGCGTCCAATGGGACAAGACGGATCGAGGTAGTTTGGTTGTTTACAAAAGAAAATCAAGAAGTCTATGCTACAAAGAGAGGTCACCTCCTCAGAGACAAGGAAGGTGACAGGTAGGGAAAAGGTGATGGGGTCCACAGATTTGCAGATTTGAAGTGAGAGCCTCAAGAAGAAAGGGTGGAGATGGAAGATCATGGCGTGAGATGCTTTAATCACAATTCTGGAGGGTAATCAGGTCAACGAGGTCTAAAGAGTCAGTCACTAAGATGAGGTGGGGAAGGGTGGTTGGAGCCCAGAAGGTCAGGACTGAGGGGGAGGCCAGGTGGCTGGTCACCAATGTGCACACTGAGGTGTCCAGAAATGGTGGGCAGAGACTGTGAACTGGGGGAGGCATTTGTCGGTGACTGAGGACCAATGGCCAGGAGACGGTGACAGAATAAGTTGGGAGAAGGGGTGCGAGCTACCGTTGACAATGCAAGTTTCAACAGGAGCTGAGGGCTGAAAGAGGGGGGGAGAGAGGTTCGCTGGAAATAGCAACAGGGAAAAATTGCTCCTGGAGGAAACTGTCACGGCAGCAGGGCCCTCTGGGGACAGCCATCAGGTTTTCATTAGGGTGAAGAGGCGACAGGACGTTCAGGAGATAGAGGACATGGGACGCTGCTAATAGCAGAGGACCCAAAGGGAACAGGTGGGCACATGGGACAGCCCACGCAAGCGGCCTCGACCACAGGTGTGCGCACTGCAGAGCTGGTTTGGTGGTGAACAACGAACCAGTCAGACACGGCCCAACTCCGCAGCACCGCACACACCTCACCTGTAAAGTTACCACCAACTTCCAGTCCCTTAGACAGACCAAGCTGGAGGCATGAAGGCAACAGAAACTCCAGACCTCACTAAAGTCTGTTCTGGACAACTGTTAACCACCGGATACAGCCAACCCTGTCCATCGGCTTGCTGGCACACGCCCCCCACCTCCACTCCAGCCACCCAGCAGGATGACAGCCTCAAAGAAAGGCGGCCACCACTAGAGGGTGACACAGCCCAGAGACTTCAGCCACGGCCAGGCACTAACTGTAACAAAACAAAGCCCCAAGCGGGAGCAGACACTGGTTAAAATTTCCCTCAAATTCAAAATCCACTTAGTTCATTTTTGAAGATGGTGTCTGTAAGAATGCAGAAATAGCATGCGCATGGCTACGGCATAGAGGGTCTCAAAGGCTTCATGCTACCCCGGTTTGCAGCGGCTCTACGCTGGCAAAAGTGAGATGGGAGGGGGTGGGGGCCACACACACACACACACACACACACACACACACACACACACTCTTTCACCTACTGACTGTGTAGGCCGGTATAACTCTAAAACGCGTGAAAGAGCAGGAGGTACATTACAGTAAATTTATCACGCTCAACAAAACTTGAAGGGACAAAGCAACAGAAGACACTATTCAGTACAAAGTCTGAACAGCCCCATTCGGATGGGATTGAAAACCCATCTCATCTAATTACGTATTTTCTCCAGGACTAAAATAAGGCCACAAAAGAGTAATAAGTAATTTGCTCAAAGAACAGGGGCAAAATTCAAACACCCAACCCTCGCACACGATCCTAATACATGGCATCCTTTCTTGGTTTCATCCTCGATTAAAACATCAGCATTTACTGTTCAGTCATCAGTTCTCCACTTTCCCAATATCCGTCAGTCTCACCTCCCTTTTCTCCACTCCCCACCCCAAAAAAGAGGGGAAACAGAGAAACAGCATGGCTTCCTTAGGTTAAATTTAATTTTAACTAATACCGGTTGATGCTTTCATCTCTTGATGGAAAACATCATAACCACTCGATTAGAAAATACAGACACTAAAAACCTACCTGGTCCTTATCTTCAAATTATCTGTGGTTTATGTAAAAAAACAAAACAAAACAAAACAAAAACAACTACAACAACACAAGTGGAGTGTGGTAATAACCATCCAAGTACGAAGGGATTCAACAGAGGGTAGAACGTCACGTCTGTGGGATTAAGGAACGTTTTCCTGAGTTTGAAAGTAGGAAAGGAACTTTGTAAAGGGACGAACGCTTGCTGAGAGCTCACTGTGGCTGGGCACTGTGCTCAGAGCAGCTTATGCTGTTAGCGAGTTCACCCTCACAGAACCCAAGGGGGGAACTGATGAGCTTCCTTATGAAAGAAGGGAAAACCCAGCTGGCCAGTGAGCAGCAGAACAGGGGGGTTCTGCCTAACCCACCTTCTCTAATCGGAGCCCTTGACAAGAGGAATGAATGATAGCATCTCATCAGCGATGCATTCATTCCATCACCAGCCCCTCTCTGCCCTTGCTGTCTGGCTTTCACGAGGTTGGGAGTTTCATTTGGGTCATCCGATCTGGCAAGCATCAATGCAGGCAGAAAGATGGTTCATGGGCCCAGGTGCTGAAGAGAGCAGGTGAGGGAGGGGCCCAGAGACAGGAGAGGGTCACACCTTGGCAAGAAGAGCATCTCTTCCTCTAAGGATTAGCAGGTAGAGGGAAGATCTTCAAAGAGGGTTAGGAAAGACTGCCAGGTGCCATGTCCTACGATGCAATCGCTGACAATGCAAGTGGGGGCTGGCTGGGGAGCAAAGAACAGACAGACCTTGGTTTTCAAATCTGGCCACCTCTTAGAAGCTTTGAAACACACCCACCAATGCCTGGGTCTGCCTGAAACCGGTACAGTTTCAAACCTTCCCCAGGTGATTCTACGGCACCGCCAGAGCTGAGAACCACTGGGCCAAGCCAACAGCTAGGATGACGGAAATCAGGCAGTAACGAAGGACGGGGGCAGGGCTGCAAAGTCCCAAAAGTAGTCCCGCCAAAGTCAGCAGCACACAGCTCAGCTTGGTGACACTCGCCAGCGATTTTCTGCAGCCAGGAGCAGAGAGGACAACACCGCAGGGTTATCCAGGACAGCAGGTGATTGGGTCAGGAGTAGAGGAGTGTGGCGTGGGTGCAAAGGCCCAGTGGCAGCAGCTGACGAAGGAGTCCAGGCTGAATATGGATGTGAATGAGGCTGGATTAAAACCGCTTGACAGGGAGAGTTGGGGAGGCCCGGGGCCACGTTGGTGGCAGGCAGGAGCATCAGAATGGCCTGGATATCTTTTCAACACATGGATGTCGTGCACCTCACACCTTCCCTCTACACCCCTACTATTCTGGTGCTTGGGGAGGCCTCCCAGGTATTCTGGTTCTCCGGACCTGCTGGGAACATTGGCAGGGAAGGTGTGAACGAGAAAAGTGAAGCACAGGGGAGGATCAGAGGTGGGAGACCGCAACATGGAAGAGCTTATAGACGCAGATCAAAGCATTTTCAAGAGTAAAAGCTTGGATTATAGAGAAATACGACTGGATCTACTCCAACAAGAAATGATGAGGCTGGTATGTTAAACGCCCATCCTCGGGGACACCAAAGGCCCTGAGGATGACACAGGAGTGTGGCTGAGGATGACACTGGAGGGAGGGGTACGGAGATGCGACCCCAGGAGAGTGGTAGCAGGTGGGGGTTGCTGAGGTCAGGGCTTTCGAGAGACCCTCACTCAGGCTGTAGGCCACAAGCGACCCATGGTCAGCGCGGGAAAACGGTAAAGTGTCGGCTTCCTGAGCCTTCACTGGAGGGAGGGAGGGAGGGAACAGCATCCTGAGGTGGCAGTCATTTTACGTGGAGGAGCAGTAGCTCCCTCATCGGGAAAATGAGGAAATCAGTCGGATTCCCGTCAGGCCTTATTAAGGTCCAGGGATCCTAAGTGCACCAGGACATTTGGAAAGATTTGATACAAAAGATATTTGGCCAAGAAACAACAATAACAGAGCAGAAGATGAAATACAAGTTCCTCGAATAGTCAACACACCTGGAAAAGGGCAAGGCAGGGCAGTTTTAAGGGCTGTTTTTGGTTTTTTGTTTTATTATTATAATCAAAGGAAGAAATATTTAAAATGAATCTATCATCACAAGAAAAAAGAAACAGGTGCTAACTACACAGAAATGATTTTAGCACAATCACTGATGAGGCAGAACGTCTAATTATACCAGTAAATGAGATGAAAAGCCACGATGCACTGGCTCAGACCTCGGCTATGGACAACGTTTTGGCTGCGAACCCCGGGTCAGCAGCCTCAGGCTACGGGCATCACGGGCCCCAGAAAAGCGATGGAGAACCTGCGCCCCACGTGCGTGAACCCAGCAGAGGACAACACAGGAAAGCACCTGCTGATAACAAATGCCTTCGGGAACAAAGCTGTGAGTTCCCTGAGAGAGCGGAGGCGAAGAAGTATGAGTCACGGCGAGTTTTAGGCTGATCGGAACTTTCTGTGATTCTCGCTGCGCTTCGGGGAACCGCTCACGAATGAGAAGGGAAGTGACTCGTTAACGAAGCTGGAGGAAGCCCAGGGTGGCAGCGCTGCGCAACCTCAAGATCAAGTACATTCTTCCTGCTGGGTTGTCATTCAGGGCAGCTAAGTGTGGAGCAGATATTCTAAAAGGAGGGAGGGAGAGATGTCGAAAGGAGAGGCAGCCATTACCCACAGTAGGAGAGAGAAGGCCTGTACTGACAGCATTAATGAGGAAGAAAGGGGATGTTCTGTACCCGTCCTGGGCGAGGGCGTCGGGGTAGCCAGGAACCACACGCGCATCATTTCAAACCCATTCGGAGGTAACTGTAAAGTAATGAGAACGCTTCCTCACACTCACAGACCCAGCCTCACCAGCTGACAATTCTGGCATCCCCACCACGACACGGCTGCCCACTAGAGCAAAAAGTGGCAGGCTGCTTCCCAGCTCGCAAGACCGTAAACAAAGACTACCGTGGCTGACTTCCCAACTCAGAAATGGACTTAAATCGAATCTGAACACGATAAAAAAACGAACTGATTACAGATTGCCTTGGACATAATGTATTCTCGATGGCAACAGACTGCTTTTCCTGCTCGAAAGCAAACTGGGCCTGGATGTACGCTGACATCCTTAATAATGTATGGGCTGATTTAAGTCAGCGTCTGGAGCCATGACCTTAAATGTATCGGGGGAAAAACACAGCCGTCAGAGAAGGAAGAGGCAGTTCTGCAAATGCTTAGGACTAGGAAGATCTAAGTTTCTTAGTTCTTGGGTCATTCTTCAAGTATTTACCACACACTTGACCTCTCCTAGGTATGGGGAGCTGAGCATTGCGTCTTCCCCACTCCTGGAATTTCTTTCTCGATGGAGAGAGCCCCAACCAGCACACTCCTGCTCCACTCACGATCACCCACTCCACCCAAGACAAGAGATGGCAGCCTTGGCTTGAGTTTGGATAAGGAACCGACCGTGCTAAGCCAAGCCCCTTCCCTCTGGTTCCATCTTACCTGCCATACAGAGATCTGTCAAAAGGTGGACCCAATACTTGAGGACGCAGCCTGGGCCCATGCTGGCATTGACCAAGGTGGGCATGGAGGGACATTGAGTCTGCCTGATCCACATCATCAAATCCACTGGCCTGGCCACGTAAGCCACATTCTCCTGCGTCAGCTTTAGGACTGATAAAGGTGACCCTTTAGTCTCCCTCTGCAAACTCTTCTGTAATTTCTCGGATGGGTGATTTTTCTGGATCCCCTTGAACCTCAGCATTGTGCTACTACTGTAGAGGATAGAGTTCAGAGGCCAGGGGGTGACCCCAAATGTAGAGTGCAAAGACTCATTTGGAGAGGATATTTTCAAACGCACATTCCTGAGACCTGGGCCCATAAACTCCTATGAAGTGGGCCTTGAGAAGGGGCCCAGAGATCCCTACCTTGGAGAACCGCAGCCAAACCAAAACCACATTTTGAGAAAGCCTTGGGGAAAGTTCATGGATCTCTTTACTTCGAAGCTTAAAAAACACAGGATGGTAGTAACAAATCTGATTTTCCATTCCTGAATGAAGCGATTTTATGGTCGATTCGGTGACCCACAGAAAACAAAATGCTCACGGGCCATGAAGACTTCAAGTGAGAAATCCGATTCTGAGCATGCCAGAATATCCAGACATCCAGTTCGTGGCTGTGTTCGGTCAGATGCCAGCCTACGTCACCGACAGCCCAAGGAGACGCACTGTGGATGGTGCCTGGTGCTCACACAGTCACGGACACCACTGAAGGGGGATGCAGCAGTTTTGGGGGAAAATCCAATGGTACCAGGTATGATCGAGTTCCCTGAAAATCCTTAGATCTAAACACATGTCACCTACCACAACCCCAGTTTCCAACCCGAACCTGAGTTAACAAATGCGGAGTGCGGTCCAGGGCCTGCCAGAGAGACACACTGCATCGATTTTTCCAACCTCTTAGCAGAGTTAAAAAAAGACTCACATTCCAAGATCTATACTGTCAAGACTGCACACAAGGTGAAGCTAAAACAAAACCTACTAACTTTCTATTAATAACCTCCGTGGATGTGCTACTGTTTATCCACGTTTGGCTCACGTCCCAACCGTCCCAACAGCATTAGTGAGCACCAGGTCCAGGATGTACGTTCTCGCCCTTGAGGGAGCTATTAAACAAAATTAACAGTGAAAGTGTAAGTCATCCTTTCAAAGGTCCTGAAACCCTCCTTCCTCTTTCTCAGTGTCGCAGCCCCTCCCCCACTCAAACCCTGGCGATGAGAACCCGAATATTCCTCAGGAACTTCTATAATTATGACAACCCTTGAAACTAATCTTGAGAAAACTCCTGGGCTGCCCCTGTAGTATTTTAACATCCTGCATTCGTAAGGAAAAAAACACATATAAAGTAATCCTAAACAAACTAGTCTTCATGAAAGACCTGAACCTAACCAGATAATTAATCCCATCTCCCCTAAGACTGCTTTCAACTATAAATGAATCCCAGTGGGGCCTTATCCACATTCCTAGAAGGTAAGTCCACTCTGTGACTTTAAAGCGTCTACCGTGTGCCTAGAACAGGGGATGGGGGAATCTAAGGTCGGCATCAATAGCAATCCATGAGCCAATTTCCTAATGTCAGCCTAAGATGAAGTCTGCCCCAGTGGTAGGCAGAATAATGGCCCCCAAAGATGTCCACATCCTAATCCCTGAGACCCAGGACTACCCTTCAGTTAAACAGAAAAGGGAGATGATAGCTGGTAACCAACTGACCTTAAAATAGGGTGGTTATCCTGCGTTGCTCACAACGGAATCACAAAGGCCCTTGATGGAAGAGAGAGGCCTTGATGGAGAAGAGAGTGAGAAGAGGTGACCATGCAGGAACGGTCAGAGATGCCACATGGCTGGCTTTGAAAATGGAGGAAGGAAGCCGTAAGTCAAGGGCTGTGGGTTACCCCGAAGGTGCAAGGGTAGGATGGAGGGCCCTGCCCCTAGAGCATCCACATCTGACACAGCCCTGCCAACACCTTGATTTTAAACCAGTGACACCTTCGTGGGACTTCTAACCTACGGAAATGTACAATAACAAATCTGAGCCGTTTTAGGCCACGAAATTCATGGTGATTTTCTACAACATCCACAGGAAACCCGCCTTTGATGCTACCGAACGTCTGCGGCTCCAGCCTCTCAGTGGCATGAAGACGTCTAATTCTGTTAAATGCTATACGAAAAGACATGCTGGATTATAAAAAGGAAGAGAGAAAACGATAAAGCCTTCAAAGGAACATCTCCCAACTGATTCCAACAGAAAAAACACCTTTACCCTAAAAATACTACCCGACAGCAAACTGTCACTAGAAGCTACGCTTCAGCTCCCCATGAAAATAAACAACACGGATCTGCCCAACTGTGAGCGACTTGTGAAAACACATTTTCTAATTTGGGCGATGAATTTGAATTAGGAAAGGATCACTCAGCTACGTGTTTAAGAGCAAGTATGGCCCTCAAAAGTTCGTCATGATTTCTGCCTGGTCTACGCCAGTGGTGGGTTCTCAACAACGAACATTAAAGGATACACTCTCTCAGGGCAGGCAGTGGGACCCGCTGTTGGCCCGAGGGTGTGCATAGCCTCAGGGAAAAGAAGGAGTGAAGCAAGGAGGCTAGAGCCCCAGGTTACAGTCTCCGCTCCAACACCTCCACCTGGTTCCCGGGCAGGTAGATTTCCGGCCTCCCTGACTGGCTGTAGAGCTTGTCTCCCCACAGAAACGCCACTCTCACCCCCAACTGCCATCTGTTCCACACACAGCAACCAGCGTGATCTTTTTTTTAATGGGATGATGCCACGCTCCTGCTTAAATTCCTCCGATGATATCTCACTGCACCTTTTTTTATTAGAATTATTAATTTGACTTTTATTGAGATACAATTGACGTGTAATATTAGTTTCGGGTGTACAGCATAATAACTCAATGTACGTATATACCATGAAATAGTCACCACAATGAAACTAGTTGGTACCTGTCACCTCGCAGTCTCTCGCTGCATCTTGACTCATGTCCAAATTATCAACAGGCCCTGCCCATCTGGCCTCTAGCTGGGGTCTCCCGTCCTCCCAGAGCTCGCACACCCCAACCACGCCGACGTTATTTCAGTTCCTCTAACCTGCCAGAGCTTCCCTCCGTCAGAAACTCCCTCCCACTGTCAGGGTCCTTCCCTCTGTGTCAAGCCCTTTCCCTTCCTGTAGGCCTCAGCTGAAGTGTCACTTCCTCACAGGTCTTTCCTGACATCTCCCTCGCCGAAAAGAAAGAAAAGAAAGTAAAGCATGGGAGCCCCACCCTTCTCCCACAGAGAACCTGTCTGTTCCTCTCCCAGCCCTGTTTCAATCTGTAACCCCACATGCCTTTATTGCTTTAAGCCCTGCCCCCCAAACAGACCCGATACCCCACGAAGGCAGGGACCCTGCTCGACACCACAGATCGGTCTCTCAGGAAGGCCTGCTGGCTAACCACGAACCAGAGGGCTCAGCCCGAAGAATCACACCCGTCTTGAGAAACCATGTGGCTTTACAACATGAATATTCAAACATGTGTACTGAAAATAACTTGATTTTTCCTACCACAAACTGCAGTAGGCTAAAGGATGAAGACAAGCAGGAACCACCACCAAAGTTCCTCAGTTAAGTGAAGTGATCCGAAGTGATTTTTGTGCTAAAACATGCTTAATTCCCACTTCAGTTTAAGCTTGAAAATTTCTCAAACAGAAGCCACTGGACTCACCAGTGTGTTAAGCTGAAGAGCCTAACACTGGATAAAAGACCACATTTTGAACCGAGAATGTGGGTCTGGTTATGGAAGGTAAGCATTACCCTACAAAATACACATGCTGACGTAACTCCTCCTGACCAACCGCAACACTGAGGGATCTACACAAGGTGATCAAAGCATGAGTTGCAAATGACACAAAGGCATGTGCAAAGGCAGGAAAGCGGAACGATGGCATCTGAGTTTCATGTCAAATGACATAAAGCAACACGTGTCACCCGCTAGGATTGCTATGATCGAAGACAGGCAATAGCGAGTGTGGGTGAGGACGTGGAGAAATCGGGACCCTCATGCACCGCTAATGGGAACGTCAAAGGGTGCCCTGCTTTGGCTCACAGGCCTGGCGGTTCTGCGAATGGGTATACGTGGAGTCAGCACGCGACCCAGCAATCCCCCGCCTCAGTATAGAGGGAAGGGAAATGAATCATGCTCACAAGATCACTGTGCAAGCCTGTACGGGAATACACACACGGGTGCTCATGGCCGCATTACTCATAACAGTCAAAAGGTGGCAACGACCCAAACGTCCAGCAACTGACAGACGGATACACAACTGCCCAGGGGTCAGCACTGCTGCCATCTTTAGAGATTCTATGGTTTTCCTTGAGGAACCACGTGGAACACGGTGTATTCTACACAGTGGAATGAATACACTGTGGTCCACAGAATGGAATACGACTGAACAAAAAGAAATGAGATGCAAGCCACGCTGAGACACAGAGGACCCTTGCAAACATCCTGCGAAGTGGGAAACGTCGGTCACAAAGGACGACACACTGTAGATGAAATGTCTGGAATGGGCAAATCTACAGAAACAGGCAGTAGATTAGAGGTTGCCCATGGCTGGGGAGCGGGTCTGAAGCCAGACTAGGGGGTGGGGTTGCTCTTTGGAGTAACGAAAATGTGTGGGGATTGTGAGGATGGTTGCACAGATCTGACTAAAAGTCACTGGATTATATATTTCACCTGAGAGAAGTATGGAACATGGGGATTACATCTCCATAAAGCTGTTCTGGAAAGGGGCCTGTGAGTTTCTGACATTTAATTCATTTAAAAATACCTATGGTAAAAAGATAAGCATGACAAAGAGGGTTTTGGTCACAGCTAGAGTGATCTATCTCTGCGTGCACTCACACACGTGCCCAGGCAGAAAGGAGCTCAAAACTGGCTTTACATAGTCTAGGAAAGGAAACTTAACGAGGTTCAGCCTCTTATAAAAACAACGTGAGTCTAGCATCAGGGCTGTGTGAGGCTAGAAATCCGCCACTAACATCGCAACGTCATCTTAAGAGCCGAAAACAAAGGCTTCTTTCTCAGTGCAGGTCCACCGTGGGTCAGCCCAGGCACCTCGGCTGAGGGCACTCCCAAGAGGCTTGCCTCGGCTCAGCACCAACAGGCGTCTCATCCACTCATGTTCTGATCAATCAGAGATGCTCATATGACCATACCTGGGCTCCGTGGGGCAGGGAGATGCAATTCCCATGAAAGAGGAGGCCTGACGCTTGTGAACAAGCTTAACACCTACCCCAGCACTAGTCTCCTGCTCTGCCTTTCCTCAGGGCCGCGCCTCTAGAGAGAGGCCTGGATTCACGGTCCTTCCACGTGCACGCAGCTCCAGACCCGGCCGCTGGCCCATGGGAAACGCAGACGTGCACTGTCCCCAGGCACCTGCAGCTGCACCAGTCTGAGACCACCGTACCCGCTCGCCTCCACCCCACCCCAGGCTCCGTGTGAACGGCACCGCTGTCCGCCAGACGCCCCAGCTGGAAACCCAGCACCATCCCACCCCGGCCACGTCCACCGCGACACAAACCACCATTGTCAGTTCCGAAGTCGGTCCCTTTCCTCAGGCTCCTGCAGCTACATCCCAAGCTTGGGGCTTCAGTCTCACCCAGATCATCCTCGAATCTTTCCAAAACTCTTCCTTGTCTCCGTTCTGCCTCCTCTCCAAATCCTCCTCCCTGTCGCCATCGTCTAGTCTTCCTCAACAGTAAATACCATGTCACTTCCCAACTTAAAATCTCCTGGCGGCTCCCCGCTGTCTATGGGATCCGCCCCCTTTCCTATCTAGTCCCATCTTTTAACACTCTCCGCCCCCCTCCCCTCATACTGATCCCTAAACTGCCATTTATTTCCCAACCACGACATGCCCCTCCTCCAATCCTACTAGATTTCTGCCCACGCGTCTCCACTGAAATAACTTTTACACTCTTCTCTGGGTGATGAACCTCTGCCAAGAATTCAAATTTTAATTCAGGAGCTTGGTCCCCTGCAAAGATCTTCCTGCAAAACTCCTCCCTCCTAAAGCAGCCCCCTTCAGCACCCACCTGGCTACGAGAGCACACCTGGTTGCCAGCCCTCAGCACACCTCCTGGCCTTCCCCACCTGGTCTGGAAGCTCGCTTAGGGCAGGGGCCTTGCGTTTTTTGTCATCTCTAGCAATCAACCACTGGCTGCTTCTGACTCTTGTTGTTGAATGAAAGAATGAACCCAAAGGCCTGGACTATTTCTTTTCCTTTATTTAAAAAGAAAAAATAAAGAAATATTTTTAAAAGGCCCCTAAGTGGCCCAACTATATCCTCCTTCAAAGTTCCACCTTCTTGGATGTCGTCATGATGAGTGTCCACCAGGAGGAAAACACGGTGCTGCAACTGTTCCCGTTACCACACGCATGTTCTCCACCAACGCAACGAGACGTGTGTAATTATCCACGTTTCGGAGCCGAGAAAATTGAAACGCCGCCAACTCATGTCATATGATAAGTCTGACAAGGCTAATAAGTGACAAAGTCAGGATTTAAATCCAGATAGTGTCACTTCTAAATTTAATCTCTACTGCTCCCCAATTTGGTGATTCACAGGATAACATCTGTTAATAATAAAAATAAAGGCATATTTAAGAATTTAATTTTAGAAGATTTACAGAATCTGCTTCTCTACGACCACAAATTAAAACAATTTTGGAGTCAGGACTTACTTCCAGGAATTTTTCTCCCTCCCTGATAAAAACTGGGCTATGATCCGGTGCCTAGCACTTTAGATGCTCCATAAATATCTGCTCAATAAATGACTCGAAAATTTATCAAACAACTTATGGATTTCACAGGCTAAGGTTCATCACCCAGTTACTCAGTACCTCTGCTAATCCACCCAAACTCTGACCAAAGAAACGTTCTCACTGGTCCCACAATGAGGCTGCTAATCCCAGACTCTGGTTTTCAGGGGATGCTCTCCTCACCACACACACGGAAAAGTCCTTTCCTCTTTTTCCCATGACCGACTCCTTGGAAAACCATGTCTGAAATCAAAAATCAACCAGGCCAGATTGTCTGCCTCCATCAGTTCCACGGCTCCCTGATTCTGCCTTCACTCTGACTCTTGATGGCTGGGAATCCGATCCCTCCGTGTTGATTACCGGTCACGTCCGAGGGCTGAACTGTGCCTCCTGACAAGTCCTATGTTGAAGTCCTAACCCCGGTACCTAAGAATGTGACTGCATTTGGAGACGGGGTCTTTAAACAGGCGATTACATCGAAAGGATGTCATTAGGGTGGGTCCTAATCCAACGTGGCTGGTGTCTTTATAAGAGGAAATTTGGACAAAAAGATATACAGAGGAAAGACCATACAAAGATACAGGGAGCAGACGGCCATCGACAAACCAAGGAGACGGGCCTCAGGGGACACCAACCCTGCTGATACCTTGACCTTGGACTTCCAGCTTCAGGACTGTGAGAAAGCAAACGTCTTGCTGTGTATGTAAGTCCTGCCCAGCCTGTGCTACTTTATCATGTAGCAAACTAATACTCTTCCTAATCACTGTCCTGCAGTGACGAGAGAGGACACGTTCAGATCCCGCCTCAGCCCCTTTCTAGCGCTGGGACTTTGGGCAAGTGGCTGAGATTCTCAACGCAAAACAGGTGTGACGCCACCCACGCTGCAGGACAGTATTGAGAATTACATGTGACTGGGAATTTTAATGCACTTTATTTCTATAATAATAATTTTGTTTTTTAAAAAAACACCTGCTGGGCACTGCTCTCGTCACTAACATACGTTACATTAGTTAATCCTCATAACGACCCTATCAGATGGGTCCTTCGTAAGCCCACTTTCCAGATGGGAAAACAGAAGAATCAAAAGATTAAAAGCAGCTTGCCCACGGTCACCACCGGCCCTGGTCTTATTTAAAGCCTGATAACTGAAATTCCTGTATTATCAAAACTATGCCAAGCGGGCATGGAGTGATGTGCACACATACATTCACACGTCTATGCATAGCACATTATTATTGCACAAAGTAGAGAATAAGTAGCACTGCAACACAGCAGTGCCTCCAGGACTACCTGCAGAAATAAATTCCGTTTGGTCTGTCCTGGGTGCAGTCACAGAGCACCCGCTGCGGACACTGCATGACGAGCCAGCAGCCCTGCTACCCACACAAAGGGCACCTTCGGCCTTCCCCGTTCGCCGGGATCTTAGACTCCGAATCACCAGCTGCTTCTGAGCGTGCAAATGGCAACTTCTGAGCGTGCAAACAGCAGGATCAAACTTTCGATACTGTGACTGTCGGTGGCATACGCTATTTTACGTTACGTATTTCTAGAAAGAAAACCAAATGGTGTCACAGTGGCCCCGAGGGAAAGTTTTAAAAGGTGCAGAGTATTTCCTGCACCACACTTGTTCCATCCTGTACTTCTGGGGGCCGACTTCATTCATTTGCTGGTTCTGATCATGTCTTCGCTGTGTGTGGGGGGGTTACAAAGTGATGTTTTCCGGAAGGTGAGCAATTACAATAGTTGGATCTTTTTTAAGTCAGACTTCCTAAGGTCTACGCCTCTGCAGATGTCCCCACGCACTCGGCCTTGCCCCCGCCCCCAATGTCCACACTGCCTCTCAGAGAATAGGATGTTGCTAAGGTGATGGCAGGGATGGAGTGGGAAGAAGAGGAAGCAAAAGGGAACTATTTACCTGAACTTATTTCTAAATAAATGACTAAAAACTTGGGTGGGAAACACTTAGGAAAAGAAAAACAGAGAGAAAGATAAAATTAGGCTTGGGGTTAAGTTGATGTAAAAAAACAACCAAGGAACAGGACACACAGGCTCTGAAGCCTCTTGGCAGCCAGCTCCACGTTAGCCGCTTAATTAACGGGCCGTTAATCATTTTCCTCTATACTAATTTAAAGGGATACCCCCATTCATTTCATTATGAGAAATTCGCCCGCTTTCCAAGAAGCACCCAACCCAATACAATTAAACGGAAAACCGGTTTTGGACACCAGCTCCTCCCTTTCTCTCCGTTTACCGTTGACACTTGCTATAAAGTAAATGACAAGGGCAGAACTCGGCATCTGAAGTGTAAAAAGGCACCTGTCCTGGGATTGAAATGCACATATCCGGGACAGCACTTCTGCTTGTGAACAGTTTTCTCTTTCACACAACCTGCTGACTCGGGGGCGTGCAAAAGTCCGGTTTGCAAATGGACCTCAGCGCGATGAGCAACGCGGTCACTTGTTACTCAAATGACACTCGACGCTGGGTTAACCAAGAAACACTGATGTGAAACCTCAGCCCTCATTACCCAGAACAAGCCACTGGCTCTTTCCACGACCGGGCACTCCAGACACCGAATGCAAATTTCAACGAACGGAACAAAACCCGTATTCAGAAGGCGCAGATGGAGAAAGACCTGTTCTGAGTTCAGCCATTCACAGGCCCGAGGGAGGACGTCGGCCGCAGAGAGACGCAGCTGGGACACAAGGCTGAGACATGCTGAGAGGCCATGCTCCCCTGACCACCCAAAAACGTGCCATTCCACGTACCCAAGTCTTCTCCTTAAAATCTGACCCTCTCCTGGCTGGCCCTATCACACCGAAAATGGAAATTCCATCTAAGAAATAAGACATGATTCCCTGCTGGCATTCTTGAAGCCGTGGCTAAACTTTCTAGATTTAAAGTCAATCCCTTCTTCTTTGTACCCAAAAAGGAGCTTCCTACTCCAACATCCGTTTCCATAAACTCCTCCATCAGCAAGATGGAGAGAAGGCATTTTCCTCAGGTTTCAGGAGAAAAGCAGGCCCACCTCACCCCACCCCACCCCACCCCATCCAACAAACATTCAACAAACGTCTATGACCTGCGTGATTCACTTTTCCATAATGCCTAAGTTGCCAAATGCCTATTATAAGCAAGGACAAAAATAGGGCCCAGATAGTCAAAGACGATCCCAAATTTTGACATCTTCAAATAAGGTCGTTTGGCTCCGTCATATCGTGTATCTCCTTTTGGGGTGGGAAGAAAGCATCACAACCATAACGCAAGCTGGAAAGTCCTCAGCAGGACCAGCATCAAACGACAGTGACCTGGAGCTCTCGGAGAATGCCTGCTGGCCCTGTAGCTTCCCATTTACTAACAAACCCTGTGAGGCGGGCAGGGTGTCACCACCCCTCTTTGACAGGTGAGGGAACTGAGGCTCAGGGCTGTCAGTAACTGGGTGAGTTTACAACGTGATGACTGTGAACCATCTCCTGACACTCTGTGCCTCTACAGAGAATGTCACAGATGAATGTTTGCCTCCCCCTTCCCATAACCCCCCCCAAAAGCTTAATTCCCAATGCATCCGGAGGGGGGGCCCTGGGGTGGCAATGAGATCACAAGGCTGGGGCCCTCGTGAATGGGATTTGCACCCTTACAAAACCCATCCCAGAGAGCTCCCTTGCACCACATGAGGACACAGTAAGACAGAGGTCTATGAACCCCAGAGGCCATCATCAGACACAGAATCTGTCAGCACCTTGACCACCCTCCCAGCCTCCACGACTGTGAGCAATAAATTTCTGCTGTTTATGAGCCACCCAGTCTATGGTATTTTTGTTACAGATGTCTGCACGAACTGAGACAGGGAACCTAGAATAAAGGATATTAATTTCCTTTGGAGGGGGCTCCAGAAATGATTCAGGGAAGTATGTGGGTTTAGACCTAAAAGATCTGAGATGATGAGGAGGAGGAGGATACAACAGCGAATGTTATATGGCTCAGCAGCCCTATAAGATAGGTTGTTACTATTCCTGTTTTACAGATGAGGAAACTGAGGCGCAGAGAGGTCACACGGCTGAGGAGTAGCAGAGCCAGGCCTCAAACCCAGAGAGTCGGACTGGGGAGACCCTGCTTCCTGCCAGTCTGGACGATGCCTCTGTATTTGTATCTGCAGCACTCCACGGCCTGGAGGCTGAGTGTGTTTAGGAAACAACAGGAAATAGTAAGTGAAGAGGGAACAGAGCTCGAGATGAGGCCCCACAAGGACCGTATAAGGCCCAGAGTCTCAGCTTCGTCAGGCATCGCGGGACTGAAAGAGAATTACGAGTGACAGCTCCTGTCCCAGGAGTAACCTGTGTATCAGTCCTTTCCATACCTGCAGGATAGACGGACACTTCTAACCCCCAGGGCCATCGTTTGCTGCTGGCCCTCCCACAAAGCACCACTCCAGCCCCACTGTGGCCTGAGACAGTTCCCTCCTCAGCTGTTACAGTCCCCACCCCCCACCCCCGCTGCACTCGCCTTGGGGGACTTGGCCCTGACCTGACACATGAACTCTCCTCCCTTCCCAGGGCTCTGCGCCTGGCCATTTGCCAGATATCTCCCCATCCTATGACCATTTTCTGGATAAAACTAGGAAGGCGAGGGGCTACTCTCTGCTCCTGTCATCTGTAAATACCTCTGCAGGCTTCCTGTCATCCTCCTCCACCCAGCACACACCTGGAGGGTGCCAAGGACCGTGCGTCTCTTCCTGTTACCATCTGTTCATCAGATGTCAGTGGGTGTCGACTTAGAAGACCCTCGACTCAACGAACTTTAAACTTGAGATAACACATCACATGTTCCAGGTACAGAACTGCTATAGTGCTGGCAACAGCTGAGGATAAAACAGCTCTGTCTGACCTTGTGCCTCGGATGCCCTTCACCAATTAAAAGTAGAGCACTTGGCCTCGGGCTGTACTAGTTCAACTAAACATGTTTGCTTTAGGCTCTCTGTTTACTCGCAGTGGGAATGGAATGCTTCTAGACTGTGGCCTGGGCCAGGATCCGGTAGCTCTCTCCGTGTTCTAACCAGCACTTAGCACAGAGCTGACACTAAAATAGCATTTCTCACAGCTACAATGGTCTCGTTTCCTTCCCCACAGAATAAAATGCCACAGAGCTGGAGGCCTGTGTCATGTGTCTTGGGAACAAAACAGTCATCATGCATTTGCTTTCTTTTCTCTGTGAGTGTGAGTGTGTGCGCACGCGCGTGTGTGTGATTTAAGGAAGCATTCTAAACGCTTTGCCCCTCGAGAGACACGGTTTGGTTTGAAATTCTATGACCACTGACCTTAATGCTCTGAAGGTGACACCGTTAAATGGCGAACTGAAATCTTGGAGAGGAGAAAAATCCCAAACTTCTAACTGCCACCTGCTATTTCTCACGTGTCCCTTTACATAGTGATAAAGAGGTTGCAAAGCTACAGAGAACTCACATACCAGACAGCCTGCATTTTGGCCTTCAGGTCCAATCGACTGCCTTTTTCCATTGTAAAGCAAAATCTCATCACCGCAAATGCAAGTCCCGGGGCTGAGCTGTTTCTTGAAAGTGCTAATGCTCCTTGTTTAAAACAAAATGCGGCAAGATGTGAAAATCCAGATTTACAGTAAAGCCCTGTGGGGGAGGGGGAGGAGTTTCAGATGAGGATAACCTCAGACGACTTTTATCAAGCTAAGTTAAGGACTGAACTATGGGTCCCTGAAAAGCTGATTTAATATTCAAAAGTACGTCTCCCACATTTTCGAAAACCTACTATTGGCTATCAAATATCCCTGCAGAGGATCACAACATAAAGCAAGCGCCACACACTAACATGAAGTTCCTCCGCCAAGTGGTTCCCACAAGGAAGAGGCAAACTCATCCCAATAAAAGCAGCCCCAAAACACAAACATCCCCCAAACCTAAGACCTAAATCCTGAGATCATACAAGTCGAATATAAAGTGTGCAGGTGCACACCTTGTCTCGTGTTTGTTAAAATCAAAAGCAAACAGAGACCAGCCTTAAAGGTTCCCTGAGCAGACAAAACCAGTTTGGGTCATTCATTTAGCTTAATTGTCCATCTCTCCGTGACGTGATAAAAGCTGCTTTGTAACGGGACACCCCTGAGCCTCGTGCCACGTTCTGGTCTGCTGCTCCCTGTTTGCAAACTGTGGGGGGGTGTGCCCCATAAAGTTTCACCAAGAACGACTTCAGTGATTCGCTGGTTCTGCTTGGGCTAGATAGATCTCAACATTTGACATTTCGTGGCACCCAAATGCACACCCCAAAGAGGACAGACCCCTGCTACCCCAAGGACGGTGAGCGAACCAAGTGTCCCACGGAGCCCTCTGAGCCCCCAGCTTTCTCACCGACCAGGAGATCCCCGGACAGTGTCCCCGGGTGTGCACTCCGCTCACTGCCTCCCGAGCTGGCCACCTGTACTGTGCACCCTGCTTTGTTTCTGTATTGCTCTCTGGTATCTCTTCTGTTTGTTCAAGATTACTGTCACCCATCCTGTTCTCATGAGGGGAAAACACATGATTGCCAGTGTTTTGGAGGAGCCCTTGGAAAATACGGCCCCTAGTAGTGAAGCCGTTGTAGGGAACCGAAAGGCATGATCAGTTCCAACCTGTCAGTGCACCAGGATCTTGGGCCTTTCTGGAAAAATGGGTTAACTTTTGAAGAATCCGAAATTGTAATGGCCCTCTGGGGAAAGGATAAGCCTGCCTTCAGGGGCACCCTTGAAAAGAGAGGATCTCAAACCTCCATGACACAATGGAACGCATTCTTTGACTGGTATGCAGAAGCTTCGTAAAGAAAAAAATAACTCCAAAAATAGCTCTAAAAAGGATCCTTGGCCATCTGAGCAGGTAACCTTAGCTTTGTCCATCTGCCAGAAACACGGTTTGGAGCCGACTCTTCTTTTGAGTTTTGTTCTTGAGGAATGGCTAAGATTTTTAAAGGATCTCTTTACAGAGAGTCGAGATATTTGGGTCATGCCACATAAAAAATTTACTATGAGGAAGAATATACTTCTAAAATTTTTGAAATGTATTTAGAAGTTTCCTCATCTGCTACAGAATGCTAATATACGATAGGCAGTTTACCTGTCTGCTTCCTAATTTTTACTGAAAAATAATTTTAAAAGTTGAAGAAGAGCTGAGATTAGAGAAGGACATGTGGCTGTCCACTACTCTGTGAGCTTCGGGGAGGGCATACAAGGTGGGGAAGCAGGACAATCCAGAGACCTTGGCGGGGTCACTTTGCAAAGGGAGGAAGGCAGAAGATGCCAGGAATCCCCTGAATTAAGATCCAGGGAATTTGTGATAAAACCTGACTAGGGCAGCGCTAAGAGATGGACTCTCTGGGAAAGCAGTGAGAATGAAAAGTTGCCTCTGATTCCTAATACAAAGAAAAATTTTAAATAGCAATTACCCCCCAAATGCCTAGAAGAAAGCTTAAACTCTTCCTCTGTCCCTTGGGGTTGTAAATCTTATCATGTCTCTGAAACATAAAAATTCTAGGAGATAACCAAAACATTGCCCAGACACACACACACACACGCGCGTAAAACAGGTTTTTCCCCTAGACTTTAGGGTGAGAAATCATAAGGATGAAGGAAATGGCTGCATATTAAAAACGTAGGATGTATATGCTTTCTGTAAAAAGAAAGTATGAGGAATAGAGACGCATTGTTTTGTAAAAGGAAAAGAGAAAGCAATTTTGTCCTAAAATAAAATGGTTTCCTTTCAAATCTGCCTAGAAAACAAAACTTCTGTGACTTGTCAAGATAATTTCCTGTGTTTCATACTAGGTCTCTGATTATTTAAGGTGGCTGAGTCTTTTCTATTAAGAGAGAGGTTTTTTTTCCCCCAACTATGTAGCTATTTTTTTTGCCCATGAAGTCTTTCTCACTTTAAGTGAGTAACTTTCACGGTGCCCTATGATCCCATTTGATATTTTTGACAAACTTCCCAACATCAAATTCTAAATGAAGTCCTTATTTAAAAAAGGAGAGAAAGATTAAACTAATTAGCCATATTTGGTATATTAGATCGCATGAAACACATTATCAAGCAGGAATGCTAAGTCTCCTTTATGTTGTACCTGTGTGAGTATAGAAAGGTTCCAGAAATTATGTAAAATTTCTGGAAATACGAGTACAGTTTTGGGATGACTTTAGTATCATAAAACTGAACCGGGTAAGAATTTCCAAAACTAATGGAAAAACAGGCTTCGAGCGGAACAAGAATACCATGTGACTAAATGAACCCATGAGGATGATTCTCATTTTTAGGACTTTTGTTTAAAACACTGCTGGTCCTTTCATCTGTCTTCCCCAGATAAGAAAACCTTGCCTCTTAGGCAACTCTGACTTACGGCGATCTGGTCAATGATTACTTCGTAAGCAGAACTGAAATATTTACTTTTTCTCCCTACCTGATCCCTCCAGAATTTGGAAACTCAGTGAATATTCTTTAAAGCAATATAGTTATTTGCATTAGCTCAATAAAAACCTGTTTTTCTAACAGGACACAATTGGAAACATGGATTATATGACAAAGGCTTAGACGGGAACAGATGTTCCAGCCCATCTCTGAGAGAGATGAACACAGGCTCAGTATGACCTGACAGCTTTAAGAAACAAAGGTTGACTTTATGAAGCCAATAAAGCCCCTGGAAATATTGACCTTGTACTTTGCTTACAAGATTCTCAGCAGCCTTCACCAGGTAGGTAAGGAAGGTCACTTCCTGGCAGGCTCAGGAACCCCAGGATATTTGAGAACCTCAAAAAGAGACGAATTTACCCAAATCTATAGGTGTCGCAGGCACAGCCTGATGGCAAATCTGTGGCTTGGCTTTCTGGCCTCAAGAGGCTTTTAAAAGCTCAATCTGAGATTCCTTATAAATCCAGCAAGGCAGATTTAAAAGGGCCTATATGGTCAATCACTATTCTTGCTGCACTTATGTAAATCATCAGGCCAACTTTGAGATCAGACTTATTTTGCAAACAAATTAGTCTTAATTTGCCTATCATTGGTAGAAACGAGGGTGATTTTACAGACAAAAATGATGTTTCAGTAATACACCTCTGTAGATATTAGATTCTCACTCCCCACACCCCGTCTTTTCACCTTGCAAAAACCTGCCCACCCTGCAAGGCCACCCCTGCCTTAAAGTCCTCCTCACTCCATTCAAGGGCCCCAAATGGCCTTGGCTTCTGTGAGAACACAGGTTTGCAAGGCGAGGGGTGAGTCAATGAGTGAGACTCAGAGCACACAAATGAGTGAGTGTGAGCAGGTGTGAGAGGGACAAAGTGAGGGAGAGAGGCAAGTGTACGTTTTCTCCACGAAGGTGCATTCCTTCAGGACAAGGCCGTGCCATCGTCCATGCCTTTCGTACCCTCTGAGCCGGCATGGAGCAGCCAGGCCTGCGGTAAGGATCACCTGAATGAATGCGGCCCTCCTCACCCTGCTCCACAGCCCTGGAGTCATGCTCAGCTTGTAGCTCAATCAATACCAGTGCACAAGGAGCCCCTTGGGAACACAGAACTCAGATCGACAACATCGCATTGGGTTGGAAGGAAAGAATATAAAGAATATTTTATTAAAACAGCATCTTAACATAGCATCCAGGAAAATGTTAACATCTATATGAATATATGAGCCATGGACATGTGAAACCTTAGTGACACACTTACGTCCTTCCACCATGTAACCAAGACATCTTCAAACATGAAGATGTCCTTCCACCATGTAACCAAGACATCTTCAAACATGAAGGGTCTGGTCTGCCTTCACACCTGCTGCTCTGCTGCTGCCTGGTTTCCAAGACCCCGCCGGCCTAGCCGGTCTGGCCTTCTGCCAGTCATTCCCTTGTGCTGGCACTCCGCTCACCAAGACGGATGCCAACTCTGTGAGGGTGCTGTCCAAGGAGAAGGGGACAGCAAGACACCTGGGCCTTGGAGTGTGATCGAAGATGACTAGAAGTCCATCAGGAGAGCAAGGGAAGAACAGGCATATTCCAAGCAGAGGACATGAGGCGCACCCAGCAATAGGGGAGCGCTGGTCCTGGGGGGCCAGGAGGGCCAGAGGCGAGGCTGCAGGGCTCACAGGTGGCTGCAGGTGAGGAGGGCTTTGCAAGCTGCACCAGGGAACGGGGCCTTGGTTCCAGAGGAAGTGGAGAGTGACGCAGGCCACATCTGTGCCCTATCTACCAGTGCTTGGGGCAGTGCGGAGGAGAGAAAGGAGTCCGGCTCCCCGACCCCTTGCCACAGTCTGCCCTCAAGTGCTCTAGAGCAACTGCCAGGCCTTCTGTGTCAGCATCAGGTAGCAAAGAATGGCTCCCGTCTAGAACACATGGTGTGATGCCCCCAATTTTAACCCACTCCTTACGTCTCGTATATCACTTGTCTACAAAATCCAGACCATTCCTTCAGTGTGTCAAAATGTTCATCACGTTTGGAGGGCAGAGGGGAGAATCTTCCTCCAACAACGTTGTGCAACGTTTGACCTCTGCGTTACATTGCCAGACAGCAGGCAAGAAAAGGGCGGAGACACCGAGCTTTTTTCCTTGGGAACGGTTCTTCAAGTGAACCGACTACTCACCATGAAAAATGAACAGCACACCTTAGTGACTTGAGGGTATGGGCTCCATCTGGAGTGGGGTGGCAGGTTTTTTTTCTATTTCCCAGCCTGGAGATAACTCCGTTTTGCTATCCCTGATTTTCAAGAAAAACCTGCTTGGCTGCCACACAGTTAATCTAAGGGACAAGAATAATTACGAAAAGTTATTACTAACCAACTATGATAGATTGGGAAGATGGGTAAGAACACATACTGAAATGTGACATCTTATGCATTTCTTACTAAATGTCTTGCTATTACTCAAGATCACCATGAAATAAAAATCTCTTGAAAAAGTCATGATAGTCAGCAAAATCCATGTTCCCAAGAGCTCACAACCTATAAAAGGAACCTACTACCATCTCTATTTCACTGAACACTCCCAACATGAACCCCTGGCCATTTTTACCTTAAAACATGCCCACATGTTGCTAAAACACCATTCAAAAGAGAAAATATGTGGATCTTTTATTTATTTTATGGTACCAGGCAGAGGATGTTTTTAATCTGTGGATTCTTAAACTCCACATCAACTGAAATGTTGGCGATGAGCACGGCAACATTCACAATTTTGGCGATGTGCACCTAACAACAATATTAGCTGCCTATCTTAAGACAAAGCCTCATGCCAGTGTCAGCAGAACATGAGACAGCACCTCAGAAAGCAGGTCTGGAAGCTTCTCCTTAAATGAAAACCCAGGTTCCTCCTTTGACTAGCTACTTGAGCAGGGGCAAGTTGCATAACTTCTTTGAGACTCAAATGCCTCTTTTACAAAGTGGGGATTAAGCTATTAATTGCAAGTATTAGCATGGTCAGAGTGAAGATTAGATGAGCAAATCCATGTCGAGTCCGGAGCACAGTGACTGGGACAGGCCAGACAATGAACGGAGCAAGTACTAGCAGGCCTCTCATTCCACACAGGGCACAGACAAGTCCCCACCAGGTAATCACACATACCATCTCACATCACTGCATCTTCCTTCTATCACTGAGGAAGTGGAGGTCCAAGACAGTTCAATAATTTGCCCTTGAGCAAATGAACCCAAAATGAAGAGACTCCGAAGCCCAGCTCTGTCCATTCTGCTGCAATGGAAGGTTCTGGAAGCTTCCCTCACTGTGCCAAATTCCGAACACTTTCTCCAAAATCAATAATTCCTACTGGTTACATTTTTCTCCCGACTTTTTGTTCTACGAACACATAATAGCATTGTGAAATAAAACACGAGAAGACAAAAAGGTACTACTATATATGAACTCAGCTTTCTCTGAGGCCAAATTATCCACATATAGGGGCACAGAATAATGTGTTTTCTTATTACTAGTCTGCAAGCTAGTCTGCCTTCATATCCACAGCACCTGGAACAGAGTCCAGCAACAAATAGTCAGTAAATATTTGTTGAATTCAAAAATATCTGGCTTTTATGCCCACAAATAAATTGGAACACCTCATAGCAAAATATCAAGTAATAAAAACAGAAACATGGCAGCCAGTAGAGCGACATAACTGCTACACGTGAACGAATTTCAGCTTCAGCTTCTTCATAGCCAGGGCAACAATGGGAACCCAGCTTTTGCTTACACTGCCTGGGGAAAAACACTTCTCTGAGAAATTCTAAAATGGACACTGAGTAATAAACTAAACAATGCCTCCACCGCATTTATACAAAAAGGCAATAGTGAAGTTCACGTGGTTTTTCCGTGTGGCATCCATTCATAAAAACAGAACATAAATAATATTAAACTACCCAGTGAAGCCTGTTCTAGATCCTTTGCCAACAAGGGTCCAATGGTAACAAAACAGCAACCCGACCAACACAACAGAAACGACACCACCTGTCTTTAAGGCTAGCCATTCTCACCGGCATGCCGCAATTAATTATTTCAGTGAATTTCAGATACCGTGTTAGCCAGCCTCCACCGCGGTGCCATCGTGGGGCCTCCCGAACGGGAAGGTGAAGTCACTTACATCCTTGTGGATGTCACCCCCACGATCAGGAACGCTGATGTATTTAGTAACAATAGGATGTTGTGGAAATGACAGAGCGTAAGTTGGTGAGATCAGCTCATAAAAAGAACTCTGCCATTTTCACGTGGCCCTCCTGAAGCACCCATTCTGAGGAAAGCTACAGCTGCCAAGCCCGCGAAGGCATTCGAGCAGTCCCACGGAGTGGTCCACATGACAAGAAACTGCGGCGTCCTACCGACAAGCACTGACTTGCCAGGCATGTGTGCGAGGCAACGTGGAAGCAGGGCCTCCAGCCCCATGCCAGCCTTCAGAAGTCGCCAGTAGCCCTGGCTGACAAACTGAATACAACCCCAGGAGGGAAACTGAGCCATAATCAGCCATCTGAGCCACTCCCGATCGCTTGACCTGCAGAAACTGTGCACCATGACAATGCTCCTTGTTTTCAGCCTCTAATGTGTGCTGCAGCAATAAATAACTAGTACAGATTTGGGTAACTGCAACTGTAAATAAATAAATAAATGAATGAATGTGTGAGCAAGCAAGCAAATAAATAAATAGGTAAGTAAATAAATGAGTGAGCAAGCAAATAAATAAATAAATAAATAAATGCATGCATAAGCAAGCAAGCAAGCAAGCAAGCAAGCAAGCAAATAAATAAATAAATAAATAAATAAATAAATAAATAAATAAAAGTCTGAAATGTGTGGGTAGCTTTGGAACGTGGTAGTGGGGAGAAGCTGGAAATGGGAGAAGCTGGAAAAGGTGTGCCAGCAACAGGCTGAGAGTCCTGAGAACACTTAGCAGAATCCTGATGGTCTTGCAAGAGCCCTGAGGGATGGTGTCAGGGGGAAATGTTACTAGAAGCTGGGTGGGAGAGAACCCTTGTTACGCAGCGACAGAAAGCCTGGCAACACTGTTGCCCACGTGACAGGGAAGGTCTAAAGTGTGTCTGACGAAACAGAGGTGGAGCTGAGAAAATGGCCATCCAGGCAGACTGCTGATGCCCCCTGCACAGTCTTCGTGGGGAACTCAGAGCATCGCCAAGGCACAGGGCCCGGGAGAAGCATTCTGCAAACGAAAAGGCTCCTAAGAAGCAAGGGCGCTATCTCAGCAGGAGTCCGGTGCAGAAAACAGCTTATCTCAAGATCTGCACGGGTGGCTTTTGTCTAACTCTGTGAACCCCAGTAAGATTTATGGGAGAACCATAACGTTTTTAAAAGAAGTATACGAGCAGAAACATCATCGGCTTGCACTGAAAGGCACAGAGATAGGATGGAATAAAATTCTTTTGGCAAGAAGTTTATTTCTCACTGAGAAATCCACTTAGCTATAAATGCAGACCAAAATTTTCATAGAAAAGAATGTATGATATAATGTTTACTTATTATGTTTTTATTATTTATTGTTATTTAAAATGTTTTTAAATCCTAATTTTTGAGGTTACTTAGCATTAGATAACTAACATATTAATAATATACTTTTCCCCAAAAACGTGGACTGAACGTTATCTCCTTCTAATTCCCCTGGGTTCAAAAAATGCCCTTTTGGTTAGAAATGAATAGAGAGAAGTCAAGTAAGGCAAATTGTAGAAAGTCTGGTTATACAGCGGGCGTGTAATGATCGGTCCTGTGTGATGTGGCAGAAAAGAAAAGAAAAAAAAAAGTCTAAGAACCAAAAAACTCAAGGTTTTCCCTAACATTTTTAGAAAATAAAATTGTTTTCCAAATGAGTAGGACCTTTATATAGTTCAAAAACTATATGACACGCTGTAAAAACATCCCCCTCTCACCCTGACCTCCATCCTGCCATGGCCCCCCCAACACACACACACACACACACACACACACACACACACACACAACCACTTTTGCTTGGTTTCCTGAGAATCCTTCCAAAGTTTCTTTTTGCAGACACAAACAGCTATGAAAATCTCCCCTTATATTCACCACTACAGGTAGTGCTTTTTACCATTATTCTGCTACTCGGGGAGCTTTAAATTAGCTGGAGAACTGTCTCCCACTCTTTTCACGGCTCTCTTCTCTGACAAGAGTCTGAATGATGAACGCTCTACAGTGTTCCAGGAAATTAGAGCCAAATGTTTTAAAGGATTAAAAGGTCAAAATATTATGAAATACACATTTCAATACCTACAAGCAAAACTCACCCAAAGAAGAAGTATACCCCCCATGCTCCGACAGCTATAAACAGGATAAAAACCCTAAATCATAATTATTGAGCAGGAATCCTAACCATTTCTTACCAAGGAACCAGATATAAAATCTGCTAAACAATTTTTTTTCTTTTTCCCTCACATTGCCAGCAATGAGAATATATCCCTTAAAAACATCAGCCTGTTTAAAGGTTGGAGTTTCTAGTTCAAATCTGAAAACTCAAGGGAACAAAAGAGGTCAAGGGGAGGAATGGTGATGAGAGAAATGGAGATGGGATGGTGGGAAGTGAACACAGAGGGGTCACCATGGTACATCAATGCTGGGTATTTTTGTTTTGTGCACTTTCCATTCATTGTATTTCATAGTAAAAAGGTCTAAAAATGTTTACGGTAATGCTCCCTGAAGGCAGGAATCATCGCAACTTAAACCATTACATTTCTCACGTCTTTTGCACGTAAATTAATTACTATATACACTTAATCGACACTTAGAACTATATACTCTTAATAAAATCACTATTGACCAATTCTTAAATTTGAAAAATTATCCCGTTTAGTCTTCTGTGACACGTACCTATGACTGTTTTTGCTGTGATGTTAAAGGCTTGTAGACATGGGCAAAAATTCCAGGTTCCATGAAAACGCCGCCTGGTATTTTACAAAGTGCCTCTCACCTCTTCAACTTAAAGATCAACTCATACTACCGACTCTTGGAAAAGCTTTATGTCCCCCAAATGACATGCTACCAAGAAACAGAAGAAATATGACAAATATGACCAAAAAAGTAAGAAAAGCAGAATGTCCAAGAACGAAGAATGGAATGTGTGATACCAAGATAAGGAAGGAAATCAATAAATTATGAATGCAGTACACTTCCCGTGCTAAAGTTAAAGCCATTTTTCCAAGTCCAGATAAACAAATAGCTGGGACTTCAAGCTGCATGTTTGGTCCTGGGCTGCAACGATTTTCTGAAATACTCCTTTCTAAAACAAAAGAGACGGATTATTTCCCTCTAAAGTATAAACGGCCTGTCAAACGCGAGGCGATTATTAGATTAGGTAGTTGCTGCAACCTACAATGAAGGTGTCCGTAGGGAAAACAGGCGATTTGAATTCTATAAAAAACATATTTGCTAAGGAGAAACCACCTGGAAAACGCAGGAAGTTCCGTACAGAGTCGGCCAACTCTTAATTGTTTCTCTAATAATCACATTAAGTGATTTGAGGCAGGTTTCAAGGTTCAACGCGTACCACACAGGTTCAGAAGCAAAATAAAAATAAACAACGCTTGCGGTTTGCATCAGGGTAGAGGAGAGACGATGGCTTATATGCGTGCTTGATTCTGTGCCACGTGTTCAAACGTCCTTTTATACAAATGATAAATCTCTGCTTTGAAACGTGGGGTCTGCTCCAAAATTCCATTTGTACAGGAGTGTTCTGACACTTGGAATCCACTTCCCAAACACACATGAGGTTCCAAGGCTGGTCCACAACCATCGATGAAACTCGCAATGCATCCAGGAGACCACAAACCTTTCCCTCACGGAAAGCAGCTGCGAACACCGTCCCGGCGATGTTCATTATCATGCGGTGGCTGGAAAGGCCCAGACAGCTTTGATTCCTGGAGTTCTGGTGCTTACGAGTTGAGCTGCTCACGTTTCTCTGATGAGGGGTCCCCTCCACCCACCCATCCCAACTCTACGTCTCCCCACTCCCAAGGAAGCTTTATTTTTTAAAGCTTGAGAGACTGTTCAGTGGAACTGCAGCTCTCCCTTCCTGGCAGAGGTGGGGCAGGGAAAAAAAAAAAACAGCTGCCCCTGGTCTCTACCAACGGGGCACGTCGGCCACTGGCAGGATTCTCTGTCACACCTCACACCAGCGAGCCAGCCTGTGGCAGCCCCAAGCCCCAGTGCTCACTCTCTCAGTTAGTACATGACTGCGTTTTCTTGCTTGCTTTATACTTGACGGTAAAACAAAACAAATGAACAAGAACAGCAACCAAGTGTGGCTCTTCCCATTGACACGTGGGGACACTTTCCCCGACAGGCAGCAGCAGGTACAGGCATGGAGACCATCTCCCCGGCCTCCCTCTGCTCCCTACAGTGACAGATGCTTACCCCGTATTAGTTGTTCCTTCCACAAATTATCCAAACTAATGAATGCATGGCTTCTCACCTTTCTAGACCAAACTGTCTCTAGAGGAAGAGGGATATGTTAACAGAAAAAATCCCATTTTACTCTCCATATCAAACCCACAAGCTGCAGTGTATCCAACATCACGAGACCCCAAATCCTCCCAGGTTGTGTGTCAAACCGAAAGCTTTTACTGGAACTCCGAAACCTGAGGGAAATACTGCTCACCTGAAATAATGGAGCTCAGTGTCTAGGTGGATTTGTCATCCAAAGGGAATCCTGCTATGTGAGCACTGGATCCCATCCCCTTCCGGCCCCCAACTCCACAGCCCCGTGGGGGCCAATGTAGCCCTCTCAAGGACCTCAGGCAGGGAGGGTGGCTAAGTGGTTAAGATCCCAGAGGCAGGCTACCTACACGCCTCCCATCAAGGTCTGCCACTCCGAGCTGTGACTAGGGACAAATCACAAACTTCTCAGAGCCTCTGCTTCCTAATCTACATTAGGGGATAACAGTACAGTACCTACATTACAGAGTGTTATAAAACTTTTTTATGATTATTTTTAAAGTCCTAAGGACAGGGCCAAAAACCCAGTGAGTGCTCCACGTCATGAAATACAGGAGTGAGTACATGCACACTGCCATCTATTACGACGCTGGCATTCCCAGAAGCCTTTCTTCCAGAAGAAAGCTCAACACCAGAAGAACGCTAAAGATGAATCGGTCTTAAGGACCATCCAAGAACCTCCATTTTAGATATGAAGAAAGGAAAGAAACTAAGAGGAGGGGCAATAAGTAACTTGCTCAAGGACACCTTACAATTAAACCCTAGAGTTGAGCCAAGACTCCCATGGAGATTACTTTGTCAGCATAACCAGCAGGACATCCACCCCAAGACATGCAGGTGCATCGTGCATGCACCTGGCAGAGATTAGAGTCTTAGCACATGGCCGCGCCCAGCCCCACTGGCTTTAGAACTGCACAGAGACTAAGTCCAGCTTAATCTAATTCAGCCATCTTTTTTCTTTTTATCTCCACCACATCCTATCAGGTCCCTAAAAGCAACTTTTCCAGGCAAATTCACTCAAAATTTCAGATAAATCACCTTTGAACAAGCTTTTGGGAATCAGCTGATTTTAAGTCAGGAACTTCCTGGAGCATACATAAATCCGTACTTGCTGGAGACCAGGCAGACACTGATATGACGCAATCTCTAACGATCCTCATACAACTCTAAAACTTCCATGTCCTTTTAGACAAAAAAATAATAATAATCAGTGTCTCAGCCTCAGCACCACTAACATTCTGGTCCAGATAACTCCGCATTGTGGGGGTCTTTGTGTGCATTACAGAGTGGCTAGCAGCATCCCAGGCCTCTGCCTACTAGAGGCCAGTAACTGCCTTCCTCAGGTCTGACCACCAAAGTGTCCCCAGTTAAAAACCACTATTTTAAGCCAAAGAGTCCAGGGAAGCCAAAAATCGAGCTCTACGGTCAGCATGAGGGCAACAATCCAGCACTGCGTTTCAGGTGAGGGTTAGCCATGCAGTCACCTGGAAGCACTCCCTGGCGAAGCCCCCTTCACCACCAGAAGCGCCCGGGGCCTTGTAGAGGCACAGATTCCTCACCCTGCCCCCAATCTTCTCAATCAGAAGCTCTCTAATGACACCCAGGAATTTAATTTTCAAAAAAGTTCCTGGTAGCCCTCTATAAGCAAATACTGGACTATACCTAGCGACACGTACATTCGGTGTGGAGGACTAAAGCGTAGCGGTGTCTGTCCATCACGCCTTCTGCAAAGCATCCCAAAACAAGGTGGGTGGAGGGGATAAAGAGCTAAGGAAGCAAGTACAGTAAAATGTTACCTACGGGATCTAGGTGGTGGGTATGCATCTAGCTGTTCACTGTACGTGGTTCCAACTCTTCTGCAGACTTGAGATTTTTCAAAACAAGAGGTTGGGGGAGGGAACTGGAGCGCTTTTGCCAGTTGGCAGGGTCCGAAAAGCCACTGAAACAGAAGGGGCCCAACTCCTCTCCTGGCTGAAGGACCTGGATTTACCTCACCGCTCACTTTACCCATTCTGTAGTAAGCCAAAGGTAACTCAAGATAGTCGAGAAAACCGACCCAAACCTTAAAGAGGATTTTTAAAAAGTCAGCTGGCCTTTTTCCCTCTGTGGCCCTGCAATCTGTTCCTTTATATCCTAACCTTCCATTAAAATCAAATCGAATGTACCACCTTGCCTCCTTTTACTTTTTCTTGATAAATGTCACAAGAATGAGGCAGAGTTCTTCACAGGCCGCTGAAGTTTGTTTTTTTTTTTTTCCTATCCTGCTCTGTGTCTTATTTTAGAAAGGAGGATGTCCGACTCGACATCGAGAATGAAAGTCCAAGGTTTGCTCATCACGAGACACGAGCCACCACCACCAACTCCGCCTCCCCACACTGCAGTTTACACAACTCGAATTACTAACACCCTGCCAGTCTGGCTTCGTCCCAAGATACACCTTCAGCTCACATATTTGTGGGCTTCTCAACTTATTAAGAAAATCTTGACCACACACACAAAAAAAAAAGGACAGGTAAGGTTTCGCGGAGCCACAGTCCAAGCATTCAAGGGAAATGCACTTAGTAATCCAGGGCTGCATGTTGATCAAATGGCACGACCATGGCCCGGGGTCAGCAACGGTGATTTTCCACAGTGCTCTGTGCCAACCTAAAGATGACTTGGTGGGCCTCGACCAGAGGAAAACCAGAAACTAAATACACGATCTCCAGCTGCCACTAAAAAAAAAGAAAAAAAAGTTCTTGAAACTACCTCTTGGGATCTCATACCTTTTACACCTGCATTTTGCTCTCCAGTATAGGAAACCCCTCCTGCTACGATGGTCTGGGATCCTAAAACTGGCTCTGTGCGTGGCATACTCCCTTCTAAGAGAAGGACGGGTAAGATGAACCATAATAGAAAGCATTTGAAATATATACAGGTTTATTTTTATTTTATCATAACTGTCTGCCAGGGCAGCTCTGCATCTATGGAGAAGGCTCCCTCCCTTTCTGTCCCCTCCCTCTTTCATATTTTCCAGCTTTCCTTTACTCTGAGCCAATCATCTGTTACATATTCAAACGTTTACAGCCAACACTGGCGGGCTGGATGTCTTAGCATCCTCTCAGTCTATGTTTCCTTGTCATTTCGGTTTCGTCTCCTTGTCTTACTGTGCAGGCCCATTTCTTCCTCGTGTTACTAGCAGAGAACAAGAAATCGTTTTATTCTTTTTTTGTTATTTAATTATTCTTTAAAGCAAATTATCCTTGCTTACTCTGTAATCATTTGCTCAACACTGGTGTCTCAGACCCTCCATCAGGCAGATGCTTTTCGAAAGCCTCATATTGCCCAAGATCATCTCTATGGCTTTTTTCCTCATTGTGATACTTAAATAATTTTTTTTTCTAAGCATGATTTTGGGAGGATAGGAGCACAATGACAAGGTACATGCAGAAAATATGGAGAGAAACACTGTCACTTCCAACAGTGCTGAAAGCTCGGGCTCGCGGATTAGGCAGAGGTACACTGGTGGCCCTATGGCCCCATCCCACCCTCTTCATTGAGGAACAGAGGAGCACCGCCATGCTGCTCCCTTGATCCTATGACAAGGAAGCAGACCTCGCCATCAGCAGCAGGTGGGTAGGGGAAAACCAGATGAAGATTTAAGAAGTCCACACAAGGAACAAAATGCCCAAAGTCTGCACAAGCCAGATACGGAAACCTAATGCATGGTTTTCCTAATGCCTTAGTTACATGGATGTGCCTTAATGTATATGTTATTTTAAAGCAACGGCTGTAAGATTTTCTTCATATATTATAAAGTCTATCCTTTCATACAGTTCATGATTTTTAATATATTCACTGAATTGTGCATCTATCACTATTAGATAATCCCAGAAAATTTTCATTGCCCCCCAAAAAAACTCTGTAACCCATGATATGTTATTCCTCCCTTCCGCCAGCCTCCAGCAAACACTCAACTACCTTCTGTCTCCAAGGATTCTGGACATCAAATAAATGTGCACCCTTTTGTGCCCGGCTCCCTTCACTTGACTACTATCATGTTTTCAACAGTCATCCACGTTGTATCGTATTCTGATCTTCATTCTTTAACGGCTGAATGACATCCCACTGTATGGCCAGACCGCACTGTTTATCCACTCGAGTCCTTGGACCCTTGTTGATCATCAATGTAAGGGCTTATTTTTGGACTCTCAATTCTGTTCCACTGATCAACATGGCTATCCTGCAGCTTTGTAGTACGTTCTTAAGTAGAGAATTGTGAGTCCTCCAACTCCTTACTTCCTTTTCAAGACTGCTTCAGCTGTTGTGAGTCCCTTGCATTTCCATGTGAGTCTTGAGATCAGTTTGTTAATTTCTGCAAAAAAGCCAGATGGGATTTTATAAGGATCGCATTAAATATGCAGATCAAGTTGGAGGCATAGTATCATTTTAGTAACACAAGTCTTCCAATCCATGCACATGGATGTCTTTCCATTCTGCAACCTTGCTGAACTTATAAGTTCAAGGTGGTTTTTTGTGGATGCCTTACAATTTTCCATATACTTCTTCCTTTCCAATGGGAGTCTTCAGACATGGTTTCCTGTAGTACTTCGAATATATCTATCGTAGCCGATTTAAGTTTCACATAGTCCATCCAAGACCTCGGTTTCCTCAAAGAAAGTTTTCTATTAACTCTCTTTTTCCCTTTACATGGGACCATATTTTCCTATTTCTTTGGATGTCTCATAATTTTCTGTTAAAAAACTGACATTTTAAGTAATATAATACATCACTTTGGGATATCAGATTCCAGAATTGTTGTCATGGACCTCAGGCTTGCTACTGTTGTTTATTGATTTTCCTGGACTAAATCTATGAAGTCTTTTTTAGGGGAAGGGCAGTCATATGTGGCCATCCAAGTCTGCTTATTTTTATTTTACTTTAGTTTACTTAGTGGTTCACTACTGACTGGATAGAGAGTTCACTAAATGCCTTGAACGAATAAATGTTCCAGGATTTATAAAAGGCTGATGTGAATGTGTTAGGGCGTGCCTTCAACGCTCTGCCAAATAGTGTATATCTCTCCCTTAGTTTTCACTCTCCAGTGGCTCCTAGACCACCGGTTTTCACTGCCATCATACGTGCAAGGCAGTTGGCTTTCAAGGTCAACAACTGGAAGATGAGATTAGCACAAGTTAAAACACCACAGGTCCACTGTTCCTACTGAGAGCACCTTGTTTTTCTTGAACAAATATTCTTCCGATTGTTGCAAGTCTTTAGCTCATTTCCAGAGTTCTCAAAAGCTGATAGCGATAGGTGCTGTGTCCTCAATGCTTTTCTGGAGTAGATCTGCAGAGGTCCTCACTGTGCCATTCTGGAATTCCAGGGCCCTTACCTGCATTTCCACACGGAATCTCCGTGGGGTGTTTGCCATCACTTTACACTCAGCCCTACAGTGTCACTCAGCATCACAACACTGTCATTTGCCATCAGGTTCCGAGAGACTGCCGCTTCTTTAACAGCATTCACTAGAAAGATCTAGAAAATTCACCATCACTACCCTCTATCCAGCCAAACTTTCTTCCAGGGAAATCCCTAAGACTGCTTCCTAAAAACTAAACTTACGAAAGAGAAAAATGATTAGAATCTGGGTATTTTTAGTAACAAATTTCCTACATTGCTAAATGAACACTAATGTCAACATCTGAAAGTTGGTTCCTGGTGAGATGGCCCCAGTTTCATAATTCTAAACATCACTGCAGCTCAGCTACCTGAAAAAGTGTGGAAAGAAATGCCTAACAACTGTATTCATCATACTGTTAATGCTGGCTGAGGAAGGACAGAGGAAATAGCCCTATTTCCTAACAAAGCATTCTGGAGAAGAGTCTGTTAACGGGAGTCACAGGGGAGCACGTCCTTTTCAAAAAGAGAATTAAAAAGAACCCTGAGAGGCCCCCGCTTTTGGCTTTTGCTGCATCTTCTACCAAGGGCGTATTCCCACCATCCAGGACCAGGCCCCTGCAAGAGTAATTCTAAGGCAATGCAATAATTAACACGAGACAATAATTAAGAGAATCTACTCACTTTTATCACTTATGAGAATTATAGTCAGTCTTTCCTCACTTTTCAAGTAAAATTTTCTATCTGGGTAAACTAAAAATAAATCAGGATCTCAAGAACAGCAACAGAAATGTATTTTGTTCTTTGTATTCAACAGTTCCTCAGCCCTGTCACCAAACAAGGCAGTCGGTCCCCCTATGGCCTTCAGGAAGTTCCACCCCCAAGCTTAATTTCCCACCTTGACAGAGACCATTGGCATTCCTCTGCTGCCACCACCAGCGGTCATCTGAGTCCCCAGCATTCCCAGGCTGGCAGAGAAGCACCCACTTCCCAGACAACTTCCTCACCTCCAATCTGCGTAACCTTGTCAGGCACTTCTTTCTCCAGCTTCTACTACTCAACAGCTCCACCCAGACAGTAATTCTACATTAGAAAGGACAATATATGCTACAAAGGCACTGAAAGTGTTGCAAAGTTCCCACAAAGCCCCTCCTTTTACCTTCCTAGCTTAACTTTTGTTTCTTAGCTAAGAGACCTTGGGAACTACAGGTGTGCCAGGTAATACAAGGATGTCCCCGCAGAACCCCTAGCCAGGTATGCCAGGTGTGCTACAGAAGCTAAGTGTGTCCCCATAGGCCCTTGCACTCCACCCTACTCCTAGCCATTCTCTTAACCAGAAAATGTCACGTTCGATCATTCCCGGACAACCCCTCAAATGAGAACAGCAAAAGGGTATTAGGGAGCTAAGCAGTGGTATTAAGATACTCAGCCATTTTTATTCATTGTCATTCTTCAAAGCCTGAGGTCAGTCACCATGGTATTAGAAACGCATACCCATTCTCAAAATTGAGTTCAAATTTTGCAAATATAATATGTGAATCTGAACTTTTATCTAGACTCGTTTTAAACTAGGACTACACATTGCTTGATCAAAACCATAAACCAGCAATGTAATTCTCCACGTCAATTTGCTTCTGCGGAACTAAGTTTTATTAAGCCAAATTCCCAATTGTTCTACAGTTGTTCTTTCTTGGCAAGAACGAAAATGTATTTAAGTTCACTTTAAAGAATGGTAAAGAATGAACCTTAAAATGCTTAAACGGATAAGCATGTTAAAAAACATCTAATGATGACAAATTCTGAATTATACTGTGGGTATGTATGGGTGGGGGGTCGTCTAAATTTATTAACCTCACAAAAATAAGCCCAATTCCCAAACAAGCTGCAGCATTCAATGAGAAATATCTCTCTCAGACAGTTATTTAATTTCCTAGAGCCTAGAAATCAATGTCAAAAGTGAAAAGAACCACCCAACTTATATGAAAATGGGGGGTTTAAAAAAAGATTTACCAAAGGCTTCAAAAAATATGAGCTATAACAGGAAATAGACAAGCAACTGAAATGACAACAGAGAAAGACATAAGAAAATGTGTGTATTTTTCTACCATCTAAAAATCCACCGGTAATTTTTGCCTTTTACTTTTATTAAGTACAACTTACTAAGTCTCTTTCTTGATACTAACTTTATAAGATATAAATATTAAAGAATATGACGGATTTTTTTTTGTTAATATAACACTAAGAACTTTGGCTTGCCATCTATAGCCACCTGGGGACCCTAAACACTTATTTGAACAGTAAGACACTATTCAAAATCTTCTGAGACCTTTTCTACTGGAGGAGATGCTTTTCAAGTCCATATCCCATTACGTCTGACACCTTGGGTAATGGGCAAGTACACTTTCCAAGGGAAAAGATTTAACTTCTAGAAACAGCTTCAAAGCCAATCATGGTGACTGAGTGTTCAACATACAGTTAAGACCATTTTACTGGGATGTTATTGAAGGGTAATAAGGTTAATATGACTGGCAACCTGGCTAAGAAGGCAGTTTTGACAGAGGAAAGATTACCAGGAAATTCACTGACCCACAGTTACCTCATTAAGAACAAATGCAAGGCCTCCCAAGAAACCTCATGAAAGCCAAAGCTCATTACAATGGGCAACATCCAGCATTCCTGCTAAAAAAAGTTAATAGTTTCTTATTTTACTGTCATCCCTAACTAAGGAAAGCAAAAGGAGAAAGGGATGTTTTTAAAGGCAAGAATACCAAAGCTAGACAGGAACCTAGTACCACGAAAGTGTGTCGCTGAGGCACCAGCTCAACACTGAACTGTACCTTGCCAGGATCTCAGAGCCAAGAACTGATTTTTGTTTGCCTTGAGAAATAAATATACAACAATCACTGCTTGGAATCAGCAAGGCCAGTCTGATGATGACCGTGATTAACTTTTGTTTCTTAGGTTTGCTAAGGAATGGAAAGATGAGTTATCTTACCAGGAAAACGTTCAGTACCTCACTGTCTTTAAAAGCAAAGACAAGATCTGTGCAGGATCAAACAGCAACAAAAGCAACAAGATGTGTGAGCTCTGACAATCTCAATGTAGCTACACTGCAAGGGCCCGGGGAGAGTCGCCCATGTCCTGATATGTGACAGCTGTGTAATGGCAGAGCCAACAGACGAAATATGTCAGCTTTCCAAAAAGGCCCCGCCACCCATCACAGGAATTCCTTCTCTGCTGGACAGGACTGGACAACATGGACCACATTCGGCACAGGAAGCCTCAAGCAATGACGACCTGAATATATTAACACAAGCACATTCTAGATCATCGGTGTGGCCACCTGATGTAACTGCACAGACCCCCATGATTTCTGGAGCTCCCATCAGCCTTCGGATTCATGATCCAGATGGCGATGGTCGTCCCACTGTCGCCAGCTAAGCATGACTTTAGGTCAATGACATCTTCGTGCCCCAGCACACGGCACAAAGGAAATCTGGACGATGGGAATAAAGGAAACCAGACTAAGTGACCACCCCCCGGGGAACATGACAGGTCAGAAAAGGAAATGCCCTAGTCACCAATACCTCCTGAGCACAGAAGATAAACGTAGTTTTAACAGAACAGCGTCCCCCGTCGTCGCATTAAAATCATGCAGTTAATTTGAATTGGATTAGGGTGGGAATCCCGTCAGTCATAAATTCGTATGTTGGTCATTTATGGTGCTGAGATATACGGTGATACAGAAACATGTTTATGCCATCCCCGTTTGGATTTATTTGAAGAAACATGATAATAAAAATGATTGAAGGCAACATGTGGAGCCCTCACTGACGTTCTCGCTCTGAAGTGGGCCTACTTCATTCACGCTTAAAAAACTCCTGTACGATATTATGCTGCCTGCTGTCTCCCCCTGCAGAAGGGAAAACACATGATTACTTGATCTTCCTAGGGCTAGCAAGGTTAGAATAAGGTCCTTCCTCACTGGGAAATCTGGGAGCAAAAAAGGTAGAAGCCTAAGCCAAATCAGTTAAGCACTGGGTGATGCTGGTATTAACAATGAATAAAACGTTTGTCATGTCTGTGGTTATTCCTCAGTTCGGGACTAAGCTTAGAAGTGCTCTTTTAATGATATCACCCCTTCAATTTATTTGTCAAAACTTCCTGTTACTACTTTCAGGGTACATGTCGCAGACCATTTTAATAAGATTTATTGTGAGGTTATTGTGATGTGAATCTAAACAAGGAATTTGGAAAGAAGCCCATATCGAGTTCAATGTTGTATGTTGTGTAATCCAGGCTAGTGACATGTCAGCAGCAAACAATAAAGTATTAATTCCTCTTTTTCCCCATCTTTCCTCTGATTTTGTATTGATCTGTGCCGTATTAACATAGAGGCCCTGCTGTTCACTCATCAAACTCGACGATGGGAGCCCCCTCAGTGCCCTTCTAAGCATCTCCTTGCCGGCAGAACTGGCATCAGATCGAAAGCTGCAGCCAACAGGTCTCCCCCAAAGAGACCCTGCCTGATTCGGGAGCCCCTGCACCACCAATGGGGGAAGCACAGAGGCTGCACACGCTCGCTGAACGGTCCCAGCAGCCCGAGCACCAGCCCAAGAGCTAGGTGGCCAGCAGAAAGCAAGAGTTGGGGACAGGAGAAGGCTTTAAAAAAAAAAAAAAAACACAGACACATCATGCCCACAACAGTGCATATCTCAGTCTCAGTGGGGCAGCCTCTCTCAGATCACCACCCTGAGACTTATCTCAAAATATATCATCTTGAAAATGCTATGTGGTTTTGGCCATGCAATCACATAGCTAGCCAATCAGTAGCCAAATCCAGTGCCATCTGCCCCTGAATACCTCCTGCATGTGCCTCCCCGTCATCGCCACCAACTTACACCGACTACGCCCGGCCAGCGGTGGGACCTCATCCTCTCGTCCTCCTCAATCCCCTTCTCCCCATGCCGCATGGTGAGCATTAGAAAAGCACAGACAGAAACAGGTTTCCCAAAGTGCTTCAGAGGAACAAGCCCTGCTTCTCCCACAAGGCCCGCAAGGCTGGAACACACTGCCACTTCCCCCTCTGACTTTCGGTCTGGCCATCTGGGCCCCGCTGGGCCCACCCCCCAACCCTGAAGCGGTCCCCTGAGATACTCACTCACTGGGGGGTTCCCACTCCCCAGCCAGCCTGCCCTGGTTCGAGCTCTGCCATGTACTAGCTCTGTGACCCCACTACGAGTTATTTAAAAAAAATAAAAAATAAAAACTCTTTGTGCCTCAGTTTCCCCCACCTGAAGGATGGAGATAAAGGTATCCGCGTCAAAGGGCTGTTGAGACTACACAGGTGAGTTTTTGTAAGACATTTATGTCAGCTCAAATTCTAGCTGTGAGCTTACTTTTTATCTGAAAGCTCAGGTCACTGTTAGAAGCCGGACGCCCCGCCTTTTCTGCCCATCTTCGCACCCCAGGCTTAACAGCACCCACCCGCACAGTCATTTCTACTACTTCGCTGGCCGCAAAGAGCAAAGGCTGTTTATCTGCCTGTCACCAAGATCAGACCCTCCTCGGAGGAACGGCTGCCCCTGGCTATCTCAGCCCCCAGCACAGCATCGGGCCTGTGAGCATTTGCTCCATTCAAGCCAAAGTCTCCGGTAAGACTCCAGTAAGACTCAAAAACCTTCTTAAGATCTTTTTGAATCCTAAACTGTTCATGCAATAGATTACCTACGCTGCTTCTTCCTGGTCTAGACCACTACTTAGACTTTTACTCTTAACTGTCCTCCTCCCCTAAATTTCTAAGACCTCCTGCCCCTCTGAGCCCCAAGAGAGACAGATACGGTCAGCAAAAGAAGGGCACAGACTCGCCCCTGATGGTTTTACACAGGGTCCCCGAATCTTAAAAGGACAAGAAACTGCCTCTGCCCATACCGGAGCATCTGCTTGAAACCGCCACTGTGCAGACTCCAGGCAGGATTAAGGCTCCCTGGCCAAGAAAGGCAATTTCCTTGCTGCCCAGGTGTTAAAATCACAACAATACTGGTAAACTGAGAAGTCACTCTTCCCCAGAACAACAGAGATGTGATCAAATTTGGGACTTACCAACCCACTCCCATCCTGTTCAGAAAACTGGCCATTATCTGGCACTCCTGTCCCTTCCTACGATTATTAATCCTCTTTTTCGTATATTAAGATCGGCCTCACTGTCATCAGGCTGAAGTTGCTTAAAAGACTTTACAAAAGACTTTCAAAGACAGAGCAAAGGGAGAAATGAAGTCAGATGACAGGAGGGTGAACTACGGTTATCGACCACTACTTAGAGCAGCACTTCCCAAGCCTGACACTCAGTTTAAAGGGGGGGAAGGGAACCTCTGAACTCTCCTGTCTGTGCTGACTTAATTTTTTTCTGTTGTTATTCCACTTACAGAAGCATAAAACTAAGTCCACATCCTATGGCGCTGGCTGCCTGGTTCCCTGGGGTTCGGCAGAGCTAGGCCACCACAGTCCTGTTTTGATGGCAACTCAGTTCTACACACCTTTTTAACCATAAAAAGAGATCACGTTCATACGACCCGGCGCACAGTTATTTGGCCTCCACTGGGCGGAGGACATCTTTGACATGTTAAATCCATTTGTGTCTTGTCTCCTTAGATTGAGACAACCGGAGGATTACTTACACCAACGTGATCAAGGATGATTTCAAATCCCCTGAGGGCTGGTCACCGGGCACTCGCACCAACCTCACCGCGCGAGCGGATCCACTTTCGGCCTCGATGTCTCCCTCTCTGCCACACCCGCCCCCACTCTGGCATCTCCCAACTTGAGAAAAAAACATCCTCTAGGACTCAGGTCTTTACTTACCTGCAGCCACATTTCTCCACTCCCTTCCTCAGCAAAATTCCTTTGACGCGTCCCTTCTATGTCCTCAGATTTGTCCTCTCCTCCATGAGCATCCATTCCCATACTTTCAACATGGCTTTTGCCCAGATCCCCACGGCACCCACCTTGCCAAATCCATGCACACTTACTACCCCCCTATCACCTGTGCTCCATGATTGTACATGTCTCACTGGTCCCATACCCTTGTCACCTTTCCTGAGACTACACTTCAGTAGGGGTTAGAGGACAGGCAGCCTCACCAGTCACACCCCCCTGCCTGTACCTCCAAAGACAGGGAGACCCAGGTCCTGCTCTTGCCCTCTCTTTAATCCTCACCATTTCCCCTCATTTCAATGCCTCATGTGCTAACCATATGCTAAGGATCCCAATGTCCCATCCCTGCCCCAGCAGCTCCACTGTGCTCCAGATGCTTCTACCCACCTGCCTGCCGGCATCTCCCTCATGCTTAGTAGCATGTTACTCTTAACCTAACCTAACAGACCTTTTTGATTTCCTCACTTTCCCCTAATCTTGTTCCTCCTGCAGTTCCTCTGAGCACCTGACATTCCTCCTAACTGCTCACACCAAAATCCTAGGCGACAACTCCATATCTGTTCTAGCAAATCACAGGCAATTTCTATTTCACCACCCTCCACTGTGCCCTGCCTTGAATCCCAGCCCCCCATCATGACTAACCATCTAGAACTAGAGTTTCTTGATTGGTCTCCTTGTTCTCATTCTTATCCTTCCCCCCAAAATCCTTTCTTCACGAAGTTACTTCAAGTCACAAATCAGATCCTGTTACTTCTCTGCTCCAAACCCTCCAACAGCTTCCCACTGCACGGATAAAACCCCCACCCGCCACGGTGGCTGTCAAGGTACTTCAGATCTGTCCTCTGTTCCCTTCTCAGCCCTCGATGCCCCGCTCCCCATGCTCCAGCCATAATGCTTCTCCTTTTGCTCATCAAGCTTGGTCCTGTCTCTGGGCCATTGTGCTTGCTATTCCCATCTGAACCATTCTATCCCCAAATCTTGAGTAGCTGGCAACACCTGATCAGGCCTCAGCTGAACTGCTGTATCCTGTTCTAGTGCAGATTCTTGCAGAGCATCTGCACCGTTAAGGCCCTGGGGTGCACGCTCCACACCCTCTCCAAGAATACGGAATATGCAAAACCATGCCCTAGCCTCACCCTGGTGCAAGGACGGTAAGTGCTCACATCACACACCACCTAGCCTCTGAGGACTGCAATCATTCCTTCCACATTTATGCTGGGCCTGATTCGGGCTCAGAGGGGTTTTCCTTTGGGGAACCACTGCCTTTATTTGGGGGTTCCCCGGTGTGCATGTGGATGGTAGGCTGGGCCCACCTCCCACCACAGAAACCAAAAGTTCAAACAGAAGAAACGCCCCACCCCCAGCAGCAAGGGTTGTGAGCACATGATTTCAGGTGTCCAGTCAGAGGCTCCTGCCTGCGCCTTCCCACCAGGAGCTCAAAGAGACAGTGGCCAGAGAAGGATCTGCGTAGCTGCCATCCATCCTTAGAAAGGCCCGCTTGCAAAGGTGGCTCCTGGCTGGCTTCTGAACACTGAATGGAACACAGCTCCTTGCACAGTACAAGACATTTCCCGAAATGATCACTGTGCCTGGACTGTGTGCAAACCATGCGGTCTATGCTGACTCCAGCTTTCCTTCTGGGAGTCGGGAGTTTCAGTATGAGCCAGGGAGAGGGCGCTTCTGTGATCGGTCCCCTGGAAAAGCCCTGGACACTGAGTCTCCCCCGGGATTCCCTGCAGACAGCATTTCGTCCACATCGTCATGAGCATTGCGAGAGGAATTCGGTGCAGCCTGTGTGACATCACGCCTCGGAGAGGGGGCCCGCAGAAGCTGGAGCCTCAGACTTCCCTCCGTGTGTCTTTTCCCCTGCCTGGCTTTGTTTTGTTATCCTTTCCCTGTCATAAAACATAGCTGTGTATATGGCAACTTCTAGGTCTGGGTCTTCAGGGTCCTTCTCTTTCTTGAGTCGCTGTGCCTGAGAGGTGTCGTGAGGGCCCCAGCACAGGTAGGAAGGAGGAGCGATGATGCAGCTACCATGGTAGCACCACCTCACAGCATCAGGAGGATGGGGAATGGTGTCGCTCAGTGTCTGGCATCGCTGGGGCCCTCAGTAGACAATTGCTGTGGGTTCTCTGGCTGCAATTCTTTGGCCCCTGACCGCTGTCAGGGCCTGGCTCTCCAGGTACTTCTGTGCTATGCAAAATGCCTTCGATAAATCCTTTCTGCTTCAATTAGGCGGAATTGGTCACTTGCCTAACTATCACCAACTTTGCACAAAAAGAAGTGTTATAAATAAAATTGCAAAGGCTGGGTAGGGGGTGGGGGAGGGTCCTGTTAAGTCCAACAATCCCAACTTGGGGAACTTAATCATTCTGAAAATGCAGGGCAAAGGCAGACTGGCTTCAGGTGCTCCTTTGTCTGTTGGACCCAAAGGGTGTGCCTCTTCCTTTGAGGCTATTTTAAAACTGCCTCCAGGCGAAAGCAATGGGGATGAACAGAGTATATGAACCTGTTGCTATGACACAAATTCCCAGAACCAGAAATTTCATCTAGATAAGATCAATGGCTATCCTTACCTGCCCAGGGAATGGACTGGAAACAAACAAGCCGGGATCTTAAGTTTTCACGGGATACTCACTCAGCTCAGCTGATTCCGGCTTATTCAACCCCCAAACAACCCTGAAGCCCCAAGCTGGACCCAAAAGGACGCACTCTGCCAGTGCCTGTCCCATCCAGGTGCCGCTGCAGAGGACAAGGACCAAGGGAGAGTCTCACACTGGACGTACTGCAGCAGAGCTGGAAGCTGCCAGACGGGCTGACAGAGGCAAGGGCTCCTTGCTATTCCTGTTCTGCCGGCTACCAGAGTTTTCTCTTTTCCCCACTTCTCCAAACGGGAGGTTTATTGCAGCATCCTGTTCCTTCTTCACCACTGCAGGTCAGAAGTTTGAGGGGAGGCATAGCCTATTTAGCCATAAGTTGCCATATCATTAAAAAAAAAACAACTCTTCAGGTGTAAGAGACAGACAGGGTATTATCCAGAGATCCTTGCAATGCTTAGATGAATATTCAGGTTGCCTCCCTCAGGAAAGGGAACAGGTGCTTTCACGAAGCCCTGGGCACTTTCTGAGGGTGTGTGTGTGTATGAAAGTGGATGAGTTAGCCAACGGAGGCCTGTAAGGGTCATCACAGACTTCACCCCAGCTCAAGGAGGGGCGGACCATTAAGGAAATGAAGGTAATTCCACCCCCTCTTTACCAATGGCTGGTCGAGGGATGAGCAGATCTAAGCCACTGGCGGCCAATGAGACACAAGAGATTTCCTGGGTGATTCCAGAAAAGAGATTTCCTTGATCTTGAGAGAAAACCACAGGAAGCCATTCTCTTTCCTCCAAAAGTGTGAAAAAAAAAAATACCATAGTAACCATAATTTACAAATTGAGATTGTCAACTCAAGTGCCACAATTCTGAGATCCCATCACCTGTAAGCTGTACCTTGGGGTGGGTGGGGGAAGTAGGGGAGTATGGTGTGAGTGCAAAGAGCCCACCACTACATTAAACACACATATCAGTTGTAACACACATCCTTATTTCAGAAAAATTAAAAGGCTCGGAGAGGGTGATAAAGACCAGGCTCGGATTAGATGAAACGTGGCATCTGCTAACTCGCCCTTTTGTTCGAGAAGGACCACTGTGAAACATACTCTAGGAAGCACCAACGCTGGTCGAAGTTGAAATGAAGATGCCCCTGCGGCCACTTAGATATCTGCAGCGATGACTACAGCTATGCATGGCTCTCGTTTTGACATCTAAAACGATTTAATGCTGTAATCAGGTAACAACGAGACCTCTAACATAAAACCCAAGGAAAGAAAAGTGAACAGAAATGAATCTGAGTTTGATCCCAGGCCACAATTTTCAAAGTACAGACAAAAAAGTTCGGAACACTACTAAAGATTTAAATTACTTTTGTGCAACTGCAGTGCAGAGGAGGATGAAAATATAAAATTTAAGCGTCCATAATGGAGGAAATAAAACATCGATTTTGGAAGCTGCAAGTGAAAAAAAGAATCTAATCTACCGGTCACTTTTTCTGAACAATAGTCAACCCTTTATCCCTCCACTTCCCACCTTGATGGTGAGCTCCTAAAAGACAGGAGTGGCAATGCCATGACGCTGACATTCTCAAGGTCATCCACAAAGCACAAAGTGGGCCTGATAACATGCATTCGACTGAACAGAACACCACTAATGGATGTACTGAGCAACTGCTCTAATTTTTACCCAAAGCTCGAAGTACATGCATTTGGGAGGTTTCTTCCTGCCTCACGTTAAAACTTCTTTTTATTTTAAGAAAAAATAAAAGTTCATTCTAGAAATACAGAAAACATAACCAAGCAATAAAGATAATGGTAATTACCTGTAATCTGTTTACTCACAGAGAATTACCATGGACACCCTGGGCTTGAGTCCTGGTCATGTTTTCTATGCATAAACACTTTCGACCACAAAAGGGTCCTACTGTTTCATAGAAACAGTGTACCCACTGTTTTGTAACCTACTTTTTCCACTGAATATTGTATTACTGACATCTCCATGTTATTAAATATTCTTCCCTATCTCCCGCCCCACCCCCACCCCCATGGCTGCACAACAGCCTTCACTGCCTCGCTTCTCAAAGGAAAGGAGGAAAAGGTCTCACTCCCAGCTTAAAGTGTTCCCTTTCACTAATAACACTCACTGAAAACTAAGACAGTCAGCTATTCCAAATGCAGGCAGCATGGCACACACCAGTTTCTCCATTAACGCACTGGAGAGCTCAAAATCAACACACAGAGTTTGGCTCCCTCTAGATTCATCTAAATTCAAGAGCCACATTCATTTATGCCCTGGCATTAACAAGGAAGAAATATAGCCAGTTCAAAGTTTAAAAACCGCCTATTGATGGTTTTATGGTCGCACCCAATTATCACAGACAACACAGGAAGCACAAAAGGAACAAGAAGAAAAGATGGAAAGAAACAAACTGATTCTGTTTTGCTTTTTCTTTAAACCTTCCGGTCTTGCCCTTTTCAAATCAAACTGCTAAAATTAGCACTATGATGACACCCAGAGAGAGAGCAGTTATTGAGAGAAAAGATGGAGACTTAGAATAGAAAGCATCAAGATTTTCAACAGGCTCCCATTCTTCGTATTCTAGAGGTAGTTGGGAGAATCTTACGTATGGGGAGCTTTTAAGTCAGCGGTATACACACGCCTTTTTTTTTCATTAATAGTTAATACTGAGTGTTTAGTAAGCAACGTAGTTATCTGAATAGCTGAGGCCTGCTTTCATTTTCTGAGGAACAGGCCAAAGTTACCTCCAGCTTAAAAACAAAACAAAACTTACACATGGAAAGAAAACCAACCTATTGAACGCAAACACCTTCAGTTAAACAAGGAAAAAATCATTAGTAGAAAGAATCTTCACCATCTACGTCCCTGGGACCCAGGCCTGCCTTCTCTGGAGTCCTCGTGTTGGTGATGTCTCAGAGTTGCCAAAACGTACAGAGAAAACAAATCATACAGATCGCTAAAAACAACTGTTTCACTTCGCATTTTAAAACATAAAACAGATGCTCAGCTGGGCCCAGGCAGTGCGCCCTCCCGCCAGGTATGAATGTGCTGGCCATCTTGCCCAACCGTGGCTTTTCTGTCCACCACAAGGACCTCGACCGACACTGCTCTAGAAGACACACCACAGAACGCGGTCCAGAACCGCATCTGAGGCGACCAAGAAGAGTCAGGCCTTGAACGAGGCTGAAAATGGGAAGTGAAAACTGTTCAAGACAAGACTGAGAGTCAGAGGCATGACGTGGTCCCCTGGTCGCTGCACCCTCAAGCCCCCTCCCTCATCTTGGAGGTGGTGCCCAATCACACACGGAGGGAGACGGAGCAAACCATCTGGTCTCTGCCTGGAAGACCAGAGGGGGACATGCCTGAGCCACTCAAGAGATTCAGCAAAATTTCACTTTAGGTGTCTGAGAAGTCTCAGGGGATGTGATGCCACCCTGCACAGCAATGGGACCATTCCTGGGCTTGTTCATCCCCTTCAAGGAGCCACCGTCCCTTACAAGCCCTTCCAAGTCCCATTTTCACTGGGAGGATTTCACATTACAGCATTTTACACTAAAAAAAAAAAAAAAAAAAAACCCCACTTTAGAATAGTCCCTTTTCCTTGGTGAATAGAAGGTATAAAAATACGAAATCTCTCAGTGGATGCTTGCCTGCCAGAAACTCACCAGACACTGAATTTGATGACAGCGAGGGAATCTGAGAGCCTCACCACTAAACTTGGCAAGTTCTAAATCAATACAGGACTCTGGAGCCAGAGACAAAAGTCGGCTAAAGTGTCAATTTAAGCTGGTTACCCCAGACACTTACGTAATATGTCTGCTGTAACCTAAAGGCATTACAGTAATAGTCAGCATTCGGGCCTCTTGGATCTGGAACAAAAACGTTATACAGAGACAGTGTATGTCAAACATTTTCTAGAGATCCTACACGTTCATGAAGTAAGTAAGGTCCCAGATCCTTACATCGCTGCTCTTGCCCTCTGCTAGAACTTGAGCCATGGTCTTGTCTCAGAAATGAAGAATAGCTGCAGCAATCAAATACCCAGGTGGTAATTACTTCTTCCTACTCAAAGCCAACGACAGCAATTCCAGAACGGTATGTACAGTGGAACTAGAATTATCCAGAAGTCCCTACATGCCCCAGAAAAAAGGACATAACCATGATTCTCAAAGGATTTTCCTATATGTTTGTATGTTGTGGGGGCCTTTTTCCCAAATCCAAATGCCTGTCCCTCTCCCATGTTTTAATAAGCTTTGGGGAACCTTGAAAAACTTGGAAAACAGATGATTCCTAATAACTGCCCTCAGTGAGAAATATTGCTTCAGGTGTTTTTATTAAATAAATTGTCTTTTCGTTTGTAGGAAAATATTATTTTCCAAATCTAGTCTCTTTCTCCTCATCTCTAAATTATGCCCCCACTTCCTTATTCCACCAGCAAGCAACTCGCAAGCTGACATCATTAAGCAATACAGACATTGCCACCTATAGTCAGAAAATGAAATGCATTTGCTTATCCTGTGACCTGGAAAAGAAACAATCATAAAAACAGAAAGTAACACGTTGTTACTTTTCACACCTTTCATTAATCCTACCGCCCTAATACTTACCATCATTTTGTTACTTGCATATTATTTTAATCCTCTTTAACATGGATTGCCAAAAGATCAATAAGTAGTTTGCTTTATTGCCAATATCAATAAGACAAAAACAAGTACCCAGAGACCTACAGAATCAAAAAGCTTGAAAACTCTTCACTTAGGATCTCTTTTTACTGTTGCTTCTTCTCTAGGACCCAAAATTCGAAGGCAACAATCAAATCTGTTTAAACAGATTTTTTAACTCAAAATAAACATTTCAATATGGTCTCAATCTATCCAGGAAAAATTAGTTTGTTTTTTCCAACAGTCACTTACTGCCGTGTTTCTATGACATTATTTAAAGACTGTGCCACACAGAAAAGTTATCAGCAATGAGCATAAAGTTTCTTTCCTTCACAGTGACTGCAAAAGCAATCGAGCAGCACCTCCAAAGGACTGCTGTGATGATGTCACAATGTAAAACCACTCTTAATATCAGGGATTTCTTCCTTGAGATGCTTCGCATTTCTCCTGAATCTCCAGCAAGCACATCGACGCTCCCAAAACCCCAAAATAACTTGCCAGGAAGTTTCCTGGTGGTGTGGGTACTCACTGCACTGAAGAGGCACATCTTAAAACTGACCATTTATTTACTTCCCTTTAAATTGTGTTCTTTGTGGTCAAGAAACTGCAATCTGGGGGGTTCCCATTTGCCACTCTCCTCACCCCTTTGAACAAAACTATTTTTATTCCTTAAGAAAACTCCTTTTCGGTAAATAAACATTCCGACACTAAAACTAAATGTAGAATATAAATTAAAATGTCAATTTCTACAAATTCCATAGAATCCTTAAAGAAAATTAAAAGTTAAAGGGTAAAATTGAAAACCATCTTTGCCAATTTTAAAAACTGCCTTTAAGTGTCACAATAAAAACCATGGCCCTTTTGGGCTTTGTTCCTCAAATCCTCAAATATTAGCAATCATGGCTCGGGCTGTAACTGGGGTCACCCAGGTGCGGGGTACAGTGCACAAAGCCAGCAGTGCAAGACCTGACTCGGGCATTCGGAATCAGAAAGCACGGGCAAGTCTTACCTTCCTCTAGAAAACTGCCTTTCAGCATGCACCTTTAGATCCAAACAATGCCTAAGCTGTAATTTCCGAGAGCAATCTTGCAACCATTTTGCACAGTTGCAACGATGGCATGCAGGGCTCCTCACATCATCTCTTGAAGACGCACTCACGGACCCCTTTTTATAAATTAACAACCTTCTAGGCTCTCTGTTCCATCTCTGCTAATGCCTACATAAGAGCATTGCCCTCAATCTAGCCCTTTTCTCAGAGAAAGCAAAGCAGAAAGCTGACTTGCGGTTGCCTGAAAAGTGTTGACTTATGGGGGGTATTGGAACTAAAGGCCCAGGTTTCTAATCGGAGTAATTCATGAACAAGAAAACACCCTTGTTTTCCTATTTTAACATCTCTGGAGTAAAGATGCTTCATAAAATCAAAGATGTATCACAGCAACACTTTCTTTTTTTTCATATTGGTATGCAAAATAATGGTGCACCTTAAAACTGACAGCATCTTAAACAAACTATTTCTACGCCACAGGTTATGATGTGTTTCTTATATGCAAATGAACAAAGACACCCCTAAGACAACAGGGAGCAGTGGAGTCCGGAGGCAACTATAGCACAACTGCCACATCTCAAGGGCCAAACTTCAGACCCACTAATTATCGCCAAGTAGGAATGAAGCCCCAGCAAAGTCAGATTTCTACCATTTTCCATGAAAATTCCAAAGCTTTAAAACACCATAAATACCATACAAAGCAGAACTCCAGAATAATTCCAGCCTAGAAGCTATCATTTTACAAGCCATGATTTTTAATCTTCAACTCATGTTATCCTAAATCATGTAGCTGTGAGAACGTTTCAAGATACGTGGTAGAGATGGAATGTGATTGAAACTAGGGCTGTGAAATCACCAGAACTAGATGCAAACCCAAACTCCATTACTTACTGTGTGTCCTTATGCACGTCACTTAACCTCTCTGAGCCTCCATGCCTAAACTGTACATCATAGCACACCTTATAGGGTCCTTATGAAGATTAAATAAGATAGCAAATGCATAAAAGCTTAACGCAGTGCTAGGCACAGAGAAAACATATAAACATTAGTCAACTGTCCTTATTTGTATAAAATTAGAAAGAACGGTGTGAACGTACCATCCAGGTCAGCCTGGCCTTCATTTCTATGCCACTTGCCTCACTTGAACCACAAAACAAAAAAAAAATTTAAATGCTACATCTAATAAGAAAGCTGTTGTTCAAACTTTCACCTACTAGAAAACCTTCTAGGTAAAGGATACCTTTCTAAGATGTTATAATAGAAGATTTCAGAAGGTTGACAATAACATGCATGAGTAAGCTGTGCCAAAATGTGCTACCCGCTGCCAAAAAGCAAATAAAACCAAAAATTCAAACAAAAAAAAAACTGCCAAGGAATCAAGCCAGATGAGAAACCTAGTTCAAACTGTTCTGAATCCAACCCGAATTTGATCCTGGGCCCTGAATCAGAAGTTTTGTTAATTTGCTAATCCCTCCAACACTAAAAGTCCTTCATCTGATGGGGATTTCATATTTCGTTGCCTAAACTGACCTGATTTAAACCAGGGTTAATATGAACTATAATGCACCAAAGGAACCTCAGCCAGAAATGCATAACAAAAAATAAAGAGCATACACACTCACAGGAGCAAAGCTCACATTTAATCCCTTTCATTCTATGAGCTGGACAGACAGGGGAACAATGCCCTCTGTCTTGGCATCCCGCTGTTTTCTAGGTTAATGCAATGCTTCACATCATCAACAGTACTTAGAGCTAGAGTCTTTCTGGTGGCATATGACTAAGTGCACTCCAAACATACAATGCTTTTCGTCAGCCTCCGATGAAAATACAAAATTTGCTAGGTGTGGATGCCTATTTGGCTAAAAGGTTTGCAAGGTGATTTCTATATAGGAGTCAAAATATCTCCACATTTCCTGCTCTGCAGCACACCAAGTGTGTGCACTGAAGTGCACCCATATATAACAGCCTTGGAAAAATGACCCTGCCGTTGGTGTCATCAGGCATTCTACTTTAAGAGCCTGTGAAAATCTTCCGATTTTTTCCTATACAGGCTAATTCAGGGAGACAAAGCAAGCTATGCAAACTCGCCGATTTATTGTTAATATTCTATGAGAAAGCATTTCCTGATTTTCCGAAGGGCAACCTGAGAGCATGAAACCTCCCATAAAAAAGCGAACCCCACAGAAATGTGAAATCATCATCAACAACAACAACAAAAACCCTGCCTTATTTTTTCACTGGTAGGAGAAGCTGAAAAAGACAGATGTGACTTGTCTTTTGTAATATAATGTGTGCAGAACTAAATAGGACCAGCAATATGGCCAACACGCGATCAATAAAATGTCTTCATTGCCCATTGTTATTCCCTAAACAGCCCCAAATACCCCTCTAGGAACATGCAGGAGTGAACACACCCACACACACACAAACGCAGACACACACACAGACTCTTTATGCTCCATCCTTCACTTTCACACGAGACAACAGTTAAAAGTGGCAAGATGCACTCTAGGTAGCTTCTGACACTAGCTGTAAATGTAAACAAAGCCTGAACAGTGGCATGCATGTGATTCATTTATCCAGCTGCATTTCCCAAAACATTCGTAAAATTATATATTTTTAGGGAGCTGTTCAAGAAATTCATGTAATTTTTTTTTTTTAAGAAAAGACCTAAGAAGAAACGTGGCTGTTTTCATCCTCCACGACACCTCAAAAGCCCTTTGTTTGGGAATGTCTGCATCCCGGCACCTTTCTAAAAGCTCACTGCCTGCCCTCTACTGCTGCTAATTAAAAGTAGAGAAAGGAAGAGAAAGCTCCTCAAAGGGGAACTGGGGAGAAGAGAAGCCCCGGGGCAAACGAAACAATGCTACTTTTCCCCCATCCCCAGGTAACTGCACAAAAAGGATAAATTATTTTACACAAGCGCAGCACTGCGAAATGATCAGAAATGTAAATCACACATTATTTGCATTGTGATCATTCCTTGATAAAATACCACACAAGCTTTCCCTAGCACGTTAAAGAGGGGAAAAGTCACACCCCCCAAGCACCCTCCCCATCCCAAGATACCTATTCCATTACACACTTACACAGCACGCACACACACACACCAGAGTACCAGAGCAGGAGAGCTGGTGAGAAGCTATAAGGTGGGCCTGTCGGAGAGGAGAGCCTCTTCACTAACCCCACCCCCAGCACCAGAGAAAGAGGGGACCCTCAGGAAAGAAGCAGGAGAGGAAGAAAGAAATCCTGGAGTTTCCAGGCGTCAACTTTTCATGAAATGCACAACCAGGATAGGAAATACCTTCCTGCTGAGTAATGCTTCTGGGTTGTAAATTCACCTCTCGGAAGGGGAGCCAGCCCTGAGCGCGTACCCCCGCCAGATGGCAAAGCCCTCCTACCTGCCGCGCCAGCGACAGGCCGCCCACCCCCACCAATAAGAGCCGAGCGTGGCTGGGCATGCGAGGGCCAAGCCGTGATTGAGCAGGATCCTTTCAAAATTGGGGAGTGGGAAACCGCGAGGAGAGGGCGAGATGAGAACAAAGCCCCTCGCAGTCACACCGACAGCCTTCGGGGGAAGTGGCTTACTTAATTTGCATTATTAATAAAAAGGGATCGATTGAGCTTTCGCCTCTCCACCCACCCCCAGAGATGCCGGGCTTTGATCCTTGGGAAGAAAAAAAGAAAAATGGCAGGGCTGCAAGCTTCCTCCAAGTTTCCTGGAGCACCTGCCACCCTCCTGGGCCCCCCTCCTGGGCCCCCCTCCCCCCACCTCCACCAAAAGGACCCCGCTTTCCTGGCTTTAGACTCTGCCAGACACAGACCCGCACAAGCCCCACGCGTTCAGCCACCTCCACGGCGACAAGCGCACTCACACGCATCCCATCAGAGCACCCGCACACACACAGACGTTAGAAAGTTCCAGGGGCCCCGGGTCCCCATCCCCGACCCAGACGTGACACGCATCACGGACTCACTCCCGCGCTGCAGGGGCGAGAGGCACAAAGTTGCCAAACGGCCCAGGGCAAGGCGGCCGGGGAGGGGCGCGCGGGGTGCGGGGTGGGGGGCACCTCGCGGGCAGAGGCGCGCGCGCCCCCTCCCACCCAAAGGCGAGGAGCCGCCCCGTGCACCCCGGCTCCAAGGGCGTCGCGCCGCTTTATTTACAAACAAAGCGCTCGGCTGTGGCGGGGGGAGGGGAGAGGAGGGGGCACCGGGCAGAAAGGACCCGGCAACAACCGCCCTCTCCCCAGCACCCCGCTCTGGGGCGCTCCCGCGTTTGGGGTTCCCCTGGGGCACTGGGGACGCGCGCGCGCACACACACACTCACACACTCACTCCCCCCACCGCGGGGTCGCCCCCATCGCCACCCCGTGCCGGCCCGGGGCAGGAACTCCCATGGGGGACCCCGGGCGAGAAGGGGGCGCCGCTCACCTCGTCTTCGGAGAGTCCGTAGACCGGCTCCCCGAGTCCGGTCGCCATGGGGCCGGCGCCCGGCGCGGGCCGGGGGCGCTCGGGGGAGGCGGGGCGGAGGCACCCCTGGGGGTCCGGCCGGCCCCGTGCGCGCCCCGCCGCAGGTGAGCGCGTCCGAGCGCGCGCGCGCCCCGGGCCCCCGCGTCCCCCCGAGGCTGCGGGGCCGCGCGGTCCGGCACCCCGGGGCGCGCCCCGAGCAGCGGGCTCTGCGGCCCCGCGGGCGCCCCCTCCGTCCCTCCGTCGGTCCGTCCGTCCGTCCGGTGTCGCCGGCCGCTCTGCACCCCGCGCCGAGCCTCTGCCCCGGGTCCCCGGGGCCGCCTCGCGCGCTCGCGCGCTCGCCCCGCCCCCGCCTCCGTCTCCGCCCCCCCACCCCCGGCGCCCAGGGGTGGGGGGACACGCCCCGCCTCTTCGGGGCGGGCGCACGCGCCCCCGAAGCCAATCACAAGCCGCGAGCAGTGGGGGTGCGGGGCTCCGCCCCCATGCGCTCCCCACCGCACCCCGCGAGCTCTGGGGTCCCTCCCCCGGGGTCCCCCGGGCTCCCGAGACCCGGGGACGGGTCAGTGCAGCAGTGTCCCCGCGGGCCTGGCCCTCCGCGCTCAGCCACCCTGCTCCCCTCTGCCCCCTCCGCGTTGTGGGGCGCCGAAGTCATTTTCTGCAAGAAACAGCACTTCGGGCATTCCCTGTCCCCGCGGCCTTTTGACCAAACGCCTTGAGCTCCCCGTCATGGGTACAAAGGAGGAAAGAGGGGTGTTTCTAGCCCCCTCGGCATTCCAGGCCACCCCAGCCCTCCCCCGAACTTGGCCGCTTGGTCGGCCCCCCGGAGCCGGTCCGCCTCTGCCCTCCACCCAGCCGGGACGAGGCTGCCCCGGTGTGGCCGCGGGTCGCCACTGCCAGGGTCCACCTTACAGGGGACCTCACAGGGGACAAAACCGACACTCTGAGCACCCGCCCGCCCGCCCGAAAACACACCGCGTGGTCCTTAGAGGAAAAAGGCAGTTTATTGTGTGAGCCGCAACGTGAAATCTCAGACTCAAGTTTAAGGTCGTGCTCTGCATTGGCAAACCATCCCGACGCCTCCCTTTGCCGCCGTAGGATTCTCCCCGCCTCTCAGCTCCTGTTTCCCTAGCAACCAGCTCATTTACTAAACCTTTCCGATGTATAGGAACGCCAGCGACGGCTTTAAAATAAGAGAGAACTTCGTCACTCGGCTTTTTCGGGAAGGGTTTCTTCAATTTAGATGCGACGTGCCGTTAGTTGGGAGTGCAGAAAAGAAAAAAAGAAAACAACCCGAACGTGTCATTTGACTTTGAAAAGAAAACGTCAGCGTGCCTGCTTGGGTATTAACGGGATGCGTTTAGGATTTTCCTTCACGTTATTTGAGAAAGGAGAACTAACGTGATGCGAAAGAATCCTCATGCCGGTCCCAAGCTACTCTACACAATATCTGCTGTGGGCCCCTCTAGATTGTTTGCAAAAGGGGCACACCCATCCTAACTTAAGCTCTTCTTGGCTTCCCTGACCACATTGCTGTGGCTTAAAACGTGAGCCATATAATGGGTTTCCTTGCAAGACTCAGGCCCAGGCAGTCAACACCCTACCCAGAAACCTCTACAAATCGTGAGCCATTAAATCAACAGCACTTACTTGCCGCGAAAGCCTAGTTGAGAGGGCAAAATTTCATCTTTAAAGAGAAACATTTAAAAAGACAAGTTCTCTGTTTATTTTTTTCCTGGCCAAATAAGAATCACTGCTTCATTATCCTCACTAACCCGGCCTTTGCCAAGCTTTGTATAGTTTTTCTCCCACGGGGAAAAAGCATGAGATTTTTAAAAAGATTTTTAAGAAAGTTATAGTTTTTAGTGATGCAGAGTACCCTTTCTACACGTGAAAGGGTTCCAAGCTTTACCTATGGGCAAGGCAGTATGATCTGGGAACTGTAGAGATGTGTCATATTTCATCTCACCCTCCTTTCTCCAGTATTACAGCTCCCACACCCCTACCACAATGGCCTGTACCTGCCTGCACTCTGGGGTCATGTCCTAGGCTTCCCAGAGGGGTGATTATTAGAAACTGCAATCTGAAACTTGCCATCTGTCACTGGCTGTAGGGGTGTTTATAAAATTGTGATCCATAGCATTATTCAATGGTCCCTGTAAAACTCAGACAAGACATTTAATTCAGATCTATGAGGAAAAGCTTTCTTTCGTCCAAGGAACTGATAAGCTTTTGCGTTATGGATGACAAGGCTTATTTCAACTGACTATGTTTTTCCGTTTACTTTGGCCACCAGGAAATTCGGGACCAATTTTATGGCCTTAAACCATAAAAGAACCCATTTCCCTTGTGTAATTATGTGCGAGCTTTCTCCCAATGCAATGGTCTCTACCCTGGATGAACACTGTTATCATCTGGGGACCTTTACAGTGGCCAAGGGCTCTGCTGCCAGCATAAGAGACTATGAGCTCATTGGTTCAGGACCAGAGCACAGGCATCAATTGTTTCGGTAACTTCCCATGTGATGCTCATATGTATGTCAGGTTGAGAAACGCAGTCACAGTCAGCAGTTCCCAAACTTTGCTACACATAGGAACCCCTGGGAATCTTTAAAACTACTGTTCTCTACCTCTCACCCCCATACACTCTGATTTAATTAGTGCAGAGTGCCACGTGGGCCGCAGGAGTTTTAGATGCTCCCAGGTAATCCTAATACACACCTAAATGAGGGATCTCTGGCCTAGATTTATATTCCTATTCTTTACATATTTTCCATGATTCTGACTTTTTTAATTTAGAGGAAATGACATATTATAAACATACTCAAATCCTTTGTGGAATAAGACAGAATGTAAATAAATACACTTAATGTAACTAGTGCTCTGATCAGTTTGACCCACCCCTCACCACTCTGATGTCTCAGATTAGTAATCCAATTTTGGGGAAGGAACATGGCAGAGAACCGGGAGGAAAATCCTTAAGAGAAACCGTTCAACTGTCTAACACAAAACAAAATTATTCCATCCTCCAATCAGTTTCACATCAACCCAGCAATTATACTGAACCTCACTTGCAGATAATTCTCTAGCCCATTTCCCATTTAGAAAAAAAATAAATGCAGCTCCATCACTAAAAGATTCATAAGCAGGGTTATCCTGCTCTCATCACCACTCTACCTCCCCAGAAACAACAAAAGAATGAACCAAATCTATGACTGTTGGGTTGGGTTATGTACCATTTGAAGGGAAAACGATGATGAAAAAGACACAGACTCTTCCTTTAAAAGGATATAGCTCGGAAAGGGAAATAAACATAAACACGCTCTTTGAGGCTGAAGCAAATCTGACTGGTTTTCAATGTGAAAATAAAATATAAAAACTGTTCTTGGAATTATTTCTAAACAGAACTTGTCTCTAATCCTACTGTATACGATGTATACGATGATCCATATTTAACAATTTTTTTTCACGTCATAAATTTCAGAGCCTGGAACAACACAAAGCAGAACACCTAGGACTTGACCTTTTCAGCAATCAAGAATTACCATATTTTGTAAATCAAAATACTGCTACTAAAAACAGAATGTTATACAATGATGTTGTTTCAAAAGACTGTCAATATACTAGAGGGATGCAAAAATAATAATAATAGCAAGATATTTCATGGCAAAATTCGGGGGTAAGTTTAGGACTGTAACCCACGAGTTATCTCAGGTAAATGCTACAGCCACAAGCGGCGGCAGTGAGCATTCTCAGGACAAAGGGGAAATGGGCTAGAATTTGTTCCTTTTCCTTTTCTTTGGAGTCTATCTGCCTTTAACGTCTTAGTATCAATCTTAGATTTGTTACTGTGAGTGTTTGGTAAGTGCTCTTCACTTAGGTCATCAGAAATGAAAAAGTAGCAAGAACACTTTTAAAGAACAATGGGTAATCACAAACGGAAAACATTTAATGCTATGCCTCTTTGCAAATTATTGAGTTGGCTTAGCAAACTGTATCTTAATCGAGTCTGAGAAGTACTCGAAGCCAAATAATAACAGTGTCACTTATTTGCCCGAGTTCCACTAGATCTCTCTCTTCGGTTTTTGGTGATTCGTGTCCTTTAAAAATAAAGCTCATGAAACATTTTGAAGATAGCCATGTACCTGTAAAAACTGGTGTCATCTTGGAACTTAGAAGCATTCATTGTCACCGAAAAAAGTCCCACAAATTGAAGGTGTTTATGATCATATGAGGAAATAAACCAGGCCTCGGACTTCTGACAAGTATAGAGGTGGGCAGCAAAGAATGACTTGTAGATAGCTAATCTTTTCATATAAAAATAGCTAAGTTATTAAAGAAACACATTTGGAACCCCTATGTGCTGTTCATTCTAACACTTTATTAAATAATATTTAAGATATTGACACATGATTCTTATTTTTCCAATCTGACAAAATACCTGCCTTTCAACCTGCTAAATTAGCTTTTTACTTTTTTTAGTTCATAAAAATTTTTAAAATATCTGGATTTGCTTCCACATTTTACTGTATTTTTTTCTTACATTTTAGTGCGTATTTTTATTGAGTTGTACTGTTATTGTTCTTTGTTTTCTTGTTACTATTTGTTTCCCTATTCTGGTTGAGATGTTAATCACTGCATTTCTGTTGTTTTACTGTTTACCTTTGACATTTGACATGCATGCTTAACTTAACAAATAAAAAGTTAATGTCGTCATCTCCCATCTGAACAATAAAAGGAGTTTAAAATGCTGGTTTTGATCACCTCTTGCCACGGTATTCCAGTTTCATTACACCCTTTTTTTTTTAAACCACCAAAGTAAATGTTATTTTTATATTACCCTTTTTTTTTAGCTTTACCAATATGTTTTGTGGTTTTGTTTCTAAGGATTCCTTGTTGCTTCTTAGATGTCACTCTGGGATTACTTTCCTTCTTCCTGAGAAACATCCTTTCAAATTCCTTTAGTAAAGGTTCATCTAAGAAATATTCCTCTGACTTCTGGCTCCTCTTGTTCATGAATAAGCAGCTCTTAGCCTAATTATTGTTTCTTTATAGATCATTTGCTTTCTTTTTAGTTACTTTTTGTTATTGGTATTCTAAACTTTCTTTAATTTTCATGTGGCTTTCTTTTTCCTTGTCTAGTGTAGGTTGTTCTTTCTGTACCTGTGGATTTAAATCTCTTAACCACCTAAACATATTCCGCCCCCTTTCTCTGTGCTGCATTTCATCAAATCTCTCTTCCAGTTTGCTAAATAACTGTTTTAAGTCTAATCTTCGTTTAATCCATCAATTAGGTTTTTATTCAACAACTATATTTTTCATATCTAAAAGTGCTATTTATTTTTTTCGAATCAGTCTCATCATTCTTGATAGTTTCTCATTTTGTTTCCAAATTTTATTTTGTTTAATATTTCATAACTAATTATTTTATATTTTGATAATTCTAATATCTAAACGTTTGGGATGTGTCATTGTTTCTGCTGACTCTCACTCCTAGGGACTTCATCCCACGTGTGTTTACCATAATTGCATTTAATTATGATTTAATTTGGTTAATCTCCGTCTATGAAAATCCAAAGTGGATTTGTGTTTGCTTCCACTAAGAGCGAGACCCTAACTCCCTGAGACCACTTTAGCCCCATTTGAGAGTCTGGGTATCGTCTAAGGAATTCAAAAAGAGTCTGGTGGCTTTGGCTAGAAATAAATAATAAAGACTTATTCAAGGGTCTTAGAGTTTGCAAACTGAGAATGCAGCGAGGCAAAATCCCAGAAGCGTTCCGAAGAAAAAGGAAAAGTTAAGAGTTCTTACAGTGCATAGTACATTCTTAAGAATTACTAGTCCTGCATTCTTAGCTCTAAGATTGGTCCAAGACAATTATCAGTCAGATGGTAGGGGTCTGGATGATGGATGTCAGGTGACCTTGTTAGGTAGCTAGTCAGACATGAGCACAGGGGAAACAAAGAAAGAGGGGCCCAGCCTAGAGACTACCATAGAACCCCCCAAAGGTAGGAGAATATTGGGTTCGCACAATCTCACCAGGCAAAGAGTCATAGAGCAGCCAAGTGTCAATCAGAATGACCTCACTTGCCAATCGCCTAGGAACACCTTTGGAACCACCCATCACAGTCCAGATACAATGCAGATGTCCCCACTTCCAGGTCTTTTTTGCCTTCTGGTTCTTTTGTGTGGCTTTTTGTGGCCCCTTTGTGGCCCCTTTGTGTTGGTTATTGTGGTTACAACACTGGACCATGTGCCTCCTTCGGGCAGGCTTTGTCTTTCTCTATGTGCCTCCTTGGGGCATTCTGTGTCCTTCTAAAATATACTTTTAGTAAATCTTTTCTAAATGTCACTGACCTGCCACTCTTAACTGCGTCAATGAGGAAGAACAGAGAAAATAATGCTAACTACACTTCTGTGCTGTGGTTATCCCTCTCCCTCACCCCACCCCCCACCCCCATCAGCCCCAATGGAATCTGAATATGCGAGTCCCTCAGGGGGAATCAGAGGGTAATCTAGAGGTCTGGTATACGTCCTGATGTATATCTAGGCATTGACACAGGACTGGAAAGCTCAAAAAAGTTTGTTTCCAGGCTATTTAGAACAAGAATAGAGTCTTTCCCTGGGCCTCAGCCTTCATAGTGCTATTAATTTTTAGCAGCTTGGTTAAAGCGACTCCATTTTATACAGTCCCTATCTCTTCATCCTTTCCCCAGTTTCATGCAGAAATCCCAAGTTTAGCACTAGCCCCCAAATCAGTCTCTCCTCAATTTTAGTGCTGATATACCCTTTACTTGCTGATTACCACCTCATTCTCTTTCAGGGTGGAGGGGTAAGATATGCTGTATTACTGTTTAGCAAATATTCACTTCCTCACCTCCAGGAGGAATAAAAAATGTTCCTGCCCCAGGGACATTGCATTTGACTATGTAACTTACTTTGTCCAATGGAGTATGAGCAGAAGTAGCAGTGTGACCAATCCAAAGCAAATCACCAGTGGCTTTGCAAGTTTTTGCCCCCTCTTTTGTGCTCTTGCCTTTTCCCAAGAGAACATTATCTTCTAGGTCTCCTAATGACACACAAGAACAGACCTGAACCTGACCTGCGGCTTGGAGCCGGGTCACTGAACTTCCTTGCCAACAGGCAGTGTGAACTAGAGATAAATATTTATTGTTATAACCACTGATGTTTTGAGATCTACCCTTCATCATGCCACAAAGCTGACTAATATATGAAACCTCTGGGGATTATTGCAGGTCTAGGATTACATTTAACAAGTCAAGATAGTTTTTAACTGGAAGGACCTCTGCGTAGCAAGACCACCAAGACCACCACCGCTTTGCTAGCTGAGGAAGTTGTTTACAAATGAAGCCCTTGACATGTAACGCAGTTGTTTCTTTCTGCCTAAAAAAGACAGAGTCAAATGTGTTCTTTTCAACGATGCCTTCGCGTTCTTATTCATTCCCCTTAACTCATTTAGTAAACTTCAAAATCAAACACCAAATTCTTATTCCCTCAACGTTGAAAAGTGTGTTCACTAGTTTCCTACAGCCCTGTCACAAATTGCCACACACTTAGTAGCTTAAAAGAACAGAAATGTGTCCTCTTGCAGTTCTGGAGTCTGGGAGTCTGAAATCGGTATCACTGGTGTGAAGCCGAGGTGTCAGCCCAGCCAGGCGTCCTCCAGAGACCCCCGGGGAGAATTTGTGTCCTGATCTCTTCCCGCTTCTACAGTTGCATTCCCTGCATTCCTGGGCTCGGGGCCCCTCCTTCCATCTTCCGATCTGCCGCCCTCTTTGTTGAGGTCATCATGTCACCCTCTTTCTTCCATCTGCAGTGAAATCTTCCCCCACCTCTCTCTCCTAGTAAGGCACCTGTGATTGCGTTTAGGGCCCACCCAGATTATTCAGGATAATCTCCCCAGTTTCAAAATCCTTAATCTAATCACCTGCAAAAGTCTCTTGCCATATAAAGTGATATTCACAGGTTCTGGGATTAGGACCCAGATATCTCTGGAGGCCGTTATTCAGCCAACTATAAGAAGTATGCTGGCACATTTCAGTGTTAGACTTTTCGAGATGCCACAATCAATTATATGAGTCCAATTTTTTGATAGAAAGGGGAATGATTGCCTTTTGTTTGTTTTTGTTTTTTCTTCCTCATGTTGTATTTTTATTTGCCAGAAGTAAAATAAATGATGTCCTTCAGGTCTATGATAGAAGTTACTTGAATTAACAATTGTGACAAATGTGTTGATTATTTGTTTTATAAAAAAATAAGTGACCTGAAAAAATTCTCTGCTTAATTTAAAAAGTGAAATGTATCTTTTCATTTTAGAATTCGACTTTACTAATAAAATGTTTAAAGTTCACTTCTAAAATGACTCCCTCTGCATTGATTATTGGTATTAAAAACAGGACGATTGAGGCAAAGTCATTAAACACTGAACAGTTCCAAAGATTTCCCTAACAATGTTGACATAGCTTTTACCTGTGTGCTGGAGGAGGGTGAAATGGAGGAAGGGGCATAGGGGTCATTTAGTTCCTTAAAGACCTAGTTCTCAGAAGGCTGGAAAAGAGACATGACACCAGAAATCCTCTGTCATGACCGCAGCTTCACATTTGGGATAAACCAAATCGACTCACACAGCAATCGCAGGGAACAGATGCCCTGTGTTTTTCTCTACAATTTTTTACATCTGTCACCTCCACATGGAACTGCACTGTAATCACTACCACCACTCACTCCACCTGCACACCCACCCCTTTCCGATGTTATGGCCTAATCTTTCAATTTTACCGGTTATGTCATTATTTGACCCAAAACGTAGATGACTCCCCTACCTACTGCAGGTTCTGCTCACCAGCATCTCTAGACCATACCCTCAGTGAACACCCCACAGTCTGATCAGGCTGATAGAACAGACATCGATGAGCAGCTGCTTTGCCTTTCTAAGGAGAGAACAGGATTTAAATACAGGAGAGAAAAAGGCCCAAGGTTTGACAATGCACTCTTTGGGCAAGATTGTGGAGAAACTCACCTTTCACACATTACTGGGAAGAATACAAAACAATGCCTGTCCGTGTCTAGAAACATTTCATTCGTACAATAATTCAGTAATTCCAGTTCTAAAACTAATGACATTGGCAAAATATGAAGTGACATGCATTTGAAATGCCGAAGATTGGAAATAACCCCCGATGTTCACCAACAGAGACGTGTTGATCAATTATTAATAAATCCACATGATGAAGTACTAGGTAGTTGTAAAAACAAACGAGGACACTCTCTACACACCAATATGGAGTAATCTCAAGGGTTTACTGTTTAATTAAAAGAAAATAATATTGCGGAACCATGTTTATCCTGGGCTACCATGTGTATACAAACAGGAAAACACACTTGAGTCCAGAAGTACCGATAAATATCATCAGGGCTCCGTCTCTGGGCTCTTCTGATCTGTGCCTGGCTTCACTCTGCAGTCTGGTTCTTTCCATACAATAAACAAGAAAACTGCTTGAAGCCCGAGCTATGCTATCAAACCAACGAAGGCCCAGCCCGGGTCACAGCCCCAGCCCTGTGCAAGGTGGAGGAGAGGACAGGGTGGAGCAGTCAACAGCCACCCCAGGACCACATGGCATGAGGATGAAATGGACAAAGATGCCCATGACAGGGATGATTAATGTTTAATACGGTTCTCAGACCTCTAAGGATGAGACATGGGAAGAGATCATCTCAGTTTGTCCAGATTCAAAAATTCTGTGAAATACGTGAGCTGGCAGACCCTGTGAGCTGCCTTCTCTTAAGGTATCAGACGGAAGCAGCTGTAAGCATTCCTCACAACTTCGTATCCAAGAACTCAGAGCAATTCGTTGAATTAAGTTTGAGCTTGCATCATGATTTGGTTTGTCTACTTTCCCTGCTAGATTTTTCAGGGAATCTGCGACCTATTGCCTGGAAACAAAGCGGGAGTGTAGAAAGTGAACTTTGAACCGTGAGAGTGGAATGAAAACACCAGGACTCTCGCTTATGCTAGGACAAAACAGCTTTTGGTGTTATGTTTCACACCCGGAGAGCGCTCCCTTTGCTTCTAGGCGGTGTGGATGTCTCTGGAATTCTCTAGGGCAGGCCTTAATGGAGATCTGAGAGGAAAGGGAGGGTGTTGCTTATTGGAAGGAGGCTCATGACCTCAGAAGCACTTTGGGACAAGCAGAGAGCTTCCAGTGAGCCTTGTACACACAGGCTGCCTGCTCAGTCTTAGCATTTGCAGAGAATGGCAAAGCATCCATGTGAAAGCAAAATTTCTGGGTCCCCAAAGGCTGTGATGGCTAAGAAGCTCAGGTTATCTGAGTCTCCCCACCTATTTCAGCAGGAAGACCTCTAAGACCATTCTTACAACCACTTTTACGGATATGTATCCTGCCCCCCCCAAAAAAAATAATAATTTCTCCTCTTTTCCTTTCTCCTAAAACCAAACATCTCTGCACCATGGCTCAAGAAATTTTCTGCTGCTTCTGTCTGAAACTGAGCCTGGGGAATGGTCTTGTTAACGTCTGACAGATAATTCCAGTGAACCTTGCTGGCTACTGGCCACTCACTCTTCAAGGCCCCCACAATCGCTCAGCAAAGCCTCAACTCCAATTAATACCAACCAAACTCCTACCTTCTTAGAATAACAGAAATTTCTCATAATCCTGTAAACTCAAGGTTATTTAAAAATTAGAAAGCTCTTATTTTATAGCATCGACTACCCTATGTTAAAACCACAGCACGCTAAAAATATATTCCACTGCATTTTTTAGTTTATTGTTAAATTGTAATTCTGTAAAGCACTTCTTTGAGGCTTATGTCATTGTAGCCCTCTTCCTTCTTATTGCTGCCATCCACAGACCCTCCCTTCCTCCACACACCTATGCTGAGTGAAGATGATGTAGGTGCCTAATTCACACCTCAGTTTCTGGGCTTTAACCCGCCTGGGATATAATGAATATTATATTATATCCCAGGTGGGTTCAACCTCCTGGATTCTCAGGTCCTTGACCTCCTCATTTCTAAAGGTCGTCTTCTCTTCTCTACATCCTAGACCTGTTAATGTTCCAAACTGTTTCATCTCAAAAATGAGCGACTGAAGCACCAACTCTGATCACATACCCTTCACACCCCAGTCCAGAGTCTCACATGTTCTTTGACATCATCAAAACCATCATCCCCTCCACCACCTTCTAATTCTGAGACTTCTTGGTCTTAACTTCACTACTCTCCTGGCCTCCTTAAATTCCATTCTCTCATTTCAGCCCTTCTCTTGCAATTACTCTCAAACTGTTTCTCTCTGTTCTCTGCTGTTTCTGCTGTATCCAAGCCTGAACCCGGGTAACTGAGAATCAGTGGAGAAAATAAAGAAGTTCAGGAGTTTCCTCCCCCCACGAATTCACAGTCACCAACCACAGCTGTGCTCTCATATTCTTGATGCCCCTTCTGCTCCTTCATTCTCAATGGATGACTTTGCGTCCCGGTCTAGGAGAACACAGAAACCATCAAACGAGCCAAACACCACCACACCTAGAAACATCCTCATCCATATCCGTATCTTGCTTCCCCTTCTCAGTCTGTTCTCCTATTATAGATAATCATCCAAGGGGGTCTCAGCTCCATTCCTTCCCAGTAATCCCCTCTTTTGCCCATTGGATCCTTTCCATCAGCATTTAAATTCTCTTCTGAAAGAAAGAAAGAAGGAAGGAAGGAAGGAAGGAAGGAAGGAAGGAAGGAAGGAAGGAAGGAAGGAAGGAAGGAAGGAAAGATGAGAAAAAAAAAAGGATCCTTCTTTGGACTTCACATTACCTTGCAATTACCTCCTTACCTTGATCCTTCTCTTCACAGTTGAAGGTCTACGCTTGCTGTCTACACTTGCTCACGCCCATTCGTTTCCTTACTCCTCCAGTCTAGGTCTCACCCTTGACACGCCACCGAAATTTCTGTCATTAACTGCAACAACAGGACACATGCCACTTAAGCCAGTGGATACTTTTTAGACTTTACTTGTTTTCTCGATGGCTTCCACCACCGAGTTCTCTTTCTTTCTCTGGAAATGTTCTGTCATATTTCCTGGGCTCATTGACACCACGCTCACCTGATTTCCCTTCTACCTCTCCAGCTTCTCCTGTTCAGTTCCCATCATGGGCTCTTTCTCCTCTGGCCAATGAGGTCCCAAGGGACTCACTGCTGGGCCCTTTTCAATTCTTACCTTTTATTATGTCCCCTGTGATCTTGTTTTTGCCTTTTCTTTTAATTACTATCTCTTCACCAAAGACTCTGAAATATACATTTCTGTCTCAGGCCTCTCTTCTGAGCTCCAAACCTGAGTGTATGTATAGTAACTTTAACCAAATAACCACTCCCAGATGTCTCAAATTCAGTATGTTCTAAGGTAAAGCTACCATCTCCCTCCCACCCCTCTACCATTCCCAAAATAAATTCCCAACAGGACGAGTAGTAAGATCTCAGACATGGAAGTCTGAGTGAGAAAGTTAGATCTAGGAGTTGTGAGTGAATCTATGAGGCTAAACACATTGGGAAATGGACGAGAAAGTGAAGTGAAACACTCTAAGCAACTACTTAATCATAAACCTACACTTTCTTGCCTCCTACAGAGGTTATATGAATAAATTAGATGATAGTTATGAAGGCGGAATTGTATTTATAAATTCCGAACACTCAGTAGACTTCAGGATGTTCTTTTTATAATACACGTCCAGCCACATCCCTCCAAATGTAATAACTACATCATGTAAAAGCTTGATATAGATGAGTTTCCATGTGAGATTAACCCTTGAAAATGGTGCATCTCCATCCTGAAAAAAAAAATAAAGGAACAGGTTAAAATAAAGAAAAGCTATAAAATCATGGACGTATATGAGAGACAGGTTCAGTCTGCTCATTAAATTCCAGAACACCCAAGTTAGAGGATGCCCTTTGGAGCTTAAGAAGAGGTCATTTTAGACCTGACACCATGGACGATAAGCTTCACGGAACTTAGCTTCAGAAGTGATACAGACTCAGAGTGAAAATAAATTCAATGAAACGTTCAGTCAGTGAACAATGGATTGAGAGCTGATATCATGCGTCACCACAGCAAACAATTACTGAATGCCACGACCCCTTGGGGATCTCACTAGGCCCTTTAACCTTTTGAAGTATACACCCCAGCAGCAATTACAATGTTCCACAACATAGCCCCCACGTGCCACTATCAGAATACCGGCTTTGTCATCAGCACTCTACCCTAGTGCAGTGATGAGCTGTTTGTTCTTGTCCTTCGGCTCCAGCATTATAGAGAACACTGTATGAATGAGTTATTCATGGTAGTTTCGAATGTTGCAAGTTTAGACAAATTATCTTGATCCTTCTCTTAAAGAATAAACATGATCCTTTGCACATTTTGCTCCAGACCCTCTAAACCGGCCATGTGTACACACACGTAAGTATGTGCCTGCAGGTATGTGCATCTTGTCTTGTCTTCCCACACAAATACTAAGTAAGATGTTATAGGTAGCAGCCTGATAGATTTCCTAGATTCCTGGTCTCAAAAGCCAGTTTTGCAGCTTCCATGCTTACCCCATTGGACGTCATCCAGTCCCAGGGTGGTTGTGAAAAATCCCAAAACAAAATTTATTTGTTGTTTTCCCCAGTTTCACACAAAGATACACAGCAAATAGAGCTCAGGCACTGGGCAGAACACTGTATCCAAATAAAATGGAACAGCATACTTCTGAATCATGGATCCCGGCATGAGGTAAGCTAGCTCCTTCCATCTCCCTCTTCTGCTTCATTCGGGATATAAAACATCCCTGCTCTGAATCGAATCTTAGAATCGCCCTTGCATTACTGCACTTAAATGAATCCATGGCATGCAATGCATAGCTTCTAGACTGAAGCAAGTAAGAAGTTTTTGTTGTGAAGATAAAATCATACACTGGTAGGTCCTCCAGCCAGAATGAAATAAATGACTGTATCAGTTAAGAAACTCATTTGATTAAAAAGCAAACAACTGCCTGAATCACCTGGAAAACAGCATCGATTCCCAATGCTCAGAGGGAGGGAGTGGTCTCTGAGAGAGACCAGGACATTTCTAGCAAACCCAACTTCATTTTTATGAGCCGATGTAAATAAGACTTCTGCATGGGAAACAGTAATAAATTTAGTGTATTTGGTTTAGGAGGAGGGAGAGGCTTAAGCCAGTTAATGGATTAGAAGTCAGGCTTCAAAAGCACAACTGAGCCTGGAAGAGTTCTTTTATTCTCTTCTTATCCTGGGAAGTGGGCTTTAGAAAGCCTTGTAATGTAGCCTGCTACAAACCTTACTACCACCATAAAGACTGTGCTGGACCTCTGCCTGCCTATGACCTGTTCAGATGCAAGCAATTGGAGGAAAAAGGGAACTGAGATATTTCCATGACAACAGTTTTTATTAAGGAAAAAAAATGCTAGAATCCTTTTTTATGACCAGACTGTTCCGAAATAAATAATTGGTCATAAAAGGTAATTCGAGAGTTTTTTTACCCAAATAATGTTCCAATGATTAGTTATAATTGAAGACTAATACCCGAGACTCCTGAGTCCTAATTAAATATATCATTTAATCACTCTGTTTTCCATTCTCCCAGCAGGAACTAAGATCATAACAGTAATGTCATATAGGGATACTTTTAAGATTAATTAGCTTATGATTGTAAAGTATGTTTTGAGACAGTAAAATGAAAAACATAAAATTTTATAATGTCATTATTAAAGTTTTGTTAAAAAAAAAAAAAAGGAAGATAAAAATCTGATGCACTTTGCCCTACTCTGGTTGCTTAGGGACTTTAGTTCTTATTTCAATTTTTTTTTTAAATTATTTTGGTAGCTCTAAGGCCATTTGGAAGTGATTTTATTAGTATCTCCTGAACCCTAGTTTAAGAAACACACACACACATCCTGTTAGCCACAAAGACACATCATACAAGTGCCCTGAGCCTCCCACGGAGATGGCCAGAATCCCTGCTAGAATCCATTTCTTGCTCTCATTTCCCACTGATTTAGAACATAGGACCATGGTTCCAAAATTTGACTTTCAGGTTAATTAAATATTCAAATAAGCAGAAAGACATCGTATCACGTACTTGGATTATTGATTTTCTAAAAATTTCAGAAGAAATATTACAATTCATAAACTATACTAAATACATTATAATCATGATTCAGAAGGTACTCCCAGGAGTCATAATGAATATTATCTGCATGTGGACTTCCAGATAATAGGACATATAGAAAAGGAAATTCACTTTGTTTTGATGTGTAAATCCCTTATTTATCTCAGTACCAGATATAAAAATGTATACACGGGAAATGTAATGAGAGTTTTTTAAATAAAATAATAGCAGCCACTATGATCCTATCCAGTAGGAAGTATTTTACAGATAAGAAAACTGAGGGAAATTAAGGCATTAGCTCAAAGTTACACAGCCAGGATTAGAACCTAGGCAAGTCTGATGCAATACCACTGCTACTCAGCTTATGCCAGGCAAATTTCTGCCTCTGGGTCTACACAGTAAAATGACTACATTCAGTGATGCCCACCTTCCCCTATAATTCACTGAGCTCACATCCCAGCACCGCGGCAGCGCCTACTCTCAAGAAGTTTATGTTGGAGGAGGAGGAGGAACACATTGTACAAACCATCAATAGCATCTCTCTCACCTAAGGTCCTGTACTCAGTTCCATCAACAGAATGTTCCAGCTCTCCTTTTCTATTCCCAAACCCCACGCAGCGCCTCACCTCACAATCTTGACCTCTACCCAGCCCCCTCTTGTCACAGCCCAAGGACCAGAGACACTCAGTTTACCACAGTCACAAACCCCGGGCTGGGCCTTACCCCCACCATCTTCAAACCCAGTACTACTCAGAAATGAACTAGGTGGACAAAGAAGTGGGAGCAGTGCCTAACAGTGTTTCAGAGCCCCAAAGACTATGAGTGAGACAGGGCAGGGAGAAAATGAGTAAAGTGTGGGAAACTGGGGAGGATCACAACAATGGAAAACAGGAAGTTGCCAGTGCCTGAGAAAGCCCCTACGGTATTGTCCATCAGGTTCTTTGTAACTGAGGTAGGGACCGATCTCAATGCAAATGAGTAAACAATTCCTGCACAAACAAGGCCATTTTGAACTTGCTTTTCCTATACTTTCAAAAAGTAACATTATGGAAGCTGATGGGAAACCAGGGGAATCTGGATCCCAATTTAATAACAAGTATTTCTGTTCTGTAAAAAGCTACTACAGTTTTGAAATTAAAAAAAAAAAATCATTGCATGCTTGAAACATGAAACAAGTGTACTTTGTGGAGAAGGAGACAAACCATTTACTATCTGACTCACCCATTCAATGCAGAAGGTGTGGTCCCCGAATTCCAGGAGCAGCGCATGCTCCAAATGGGGGAGCAGGCGTAGCCCTGACTTCATCAAATGTTGATTTAATACTTGGTACTAGGGAGTGCAGGGAACGTAAAGAAGCATGAATGAGATAAACTCCTTCTCTGATTTCCAGTTTCCTTATTTCAGATGAAGTCCTTCCCTATTCCAAAAATTGATGATTCAAGGTGCTTTATTTAAGACCAAGGAAAAGTCAAGGAGGTCTGTTCTCCTCGAAGGCATTTTTGCATTCTGATACTTGAGTAGTGGTTAAGCTAAACTTCAAAGAAACCTTTAAAAATGTTGGACCTCGCCTGAGCTTCCCATCTGTAAGTTGGGGATAATATCTCTCCTGCCATCAGCTGGGAAAATGCTTGTCAGGCGCAAGAGCTGGTAGGATTTATGCCACAATAACAAGAGACTAGCACAGCAGTTCTCAGCCTTGACAGCAGGTTACAATAACCTGGGGAGAGAAAAAAAAAAAATTCAGGGCTCTACCTCCAGAATTTAAATTTGATTCAATCATCGGTGGGGAAGTAGAACATTTAAAATCCCTTGGGTGATTCTCATGTGCAGCTAAGGTGAGAAGCACTGCTGTTATTCAATTTTAAGGACAGTTCTCATTTGGTCTGACTATGATGCTACCTCCATTTAAATCAGCATTTTTTAAAAAGCTATGCTAATAAGCACAAGCAGGATGATTCTACCCTTCAGTGGTGAGTGACAGCACGTTGACAGTTACGGTTGCTGCCACGAGTTAGCTGACACAAAGGGGCATTATTCCAGGAGGAACAAGACATGTTTTCATTCTTTTTTTTTTTTTTTTTTTTTTGGCTCTGTTACAGCTTGTTTCAACTCAAATAATCACCACACTCCAGCCTCAACATCGGAGATTGTCACCCATTTTATGACATTATTTCTCCTTTTACCTTTAGCCCATGAAATAAGAAAAGTTGGCCTCTTTGAAATACACTTGAGGACCAAACTGACTTCCGTGACATCCGAGAACCGGGCCCTTTGTTGTATGAACTTCAATGCGAGGTGCTCAGACTCAGTGATAGCAACATTTGAAATGGTGATGAATAAGGTCTGCACAAATCAAAATCGACCAACACCTAGGCGTGTAAGTTTATAAGATCTGTCCTAAGGCTGGTACACAAACGATCACAGTATCTGCAGCTTGTGTCTAGAGAGACTTGTGTTTTATTCCCCACGGGCCTGGCCGGCACGTGTTCCCAGCCTAAGAGACGGATTCCTCCCCGCCATTCCTCAGGACACTCTATTACTTTGCTCTGGTGACTTTTATATAAGTTTATCATCCATGTCACTAAATGTAAACCCAATGGAGGAAGCTGATAGGGCATGAGGAGCCCCACTCTCTCTCTGTAAACGTGTGTGGACACGTTCCATGGTGAAGTCCTAAAGTAACACCCTGGAGAGCAAAAAGAATAACAGCGCAGGTGCAGTGAGCAGCCCTTGTCTGCTTTTCATCTAAACACGTGTCACACACAGTTTTGGAAACACGAAGAGCTAAAACATTGATTCGCTCTACCTTTCCGGATGATCCCTGGCCCCTATTTTTATCGCTTATACTTTCCTTAAAGTGAACTGTTTTCCTGAGTGACCAAAAAAAAAGGAGAGCAGAAATCAGTGCAGCTAGCGTTTGAGTTCTTACCACACGCTGGGCTCTTAGTAATGCTTTCTAACCTGTCGTGTTATTACTCCCATTTCGTAGAAGAGGAAACTGAGATGCACAAGGTTAGTATCTTCACACCTGGCCCGATTCCAGAGCGTACCTGCTTAAGCAGAGGTAGGAAGGACCCAGTCTGCCCTCGCCACCTAGAAAGAGTCCACATTGTGTTCATCTTCTCTTTAAAATGTAGACATGCATGTCGATCCATTCAACAAATATTTGGTGAGTGCCTAAGACATGTCATGTCATATACATCCTGGAACCTGGGTCTACGGAGTTCAGAGAGATAGACATGGGCCCTGTTCCTTAGAGAATAGTTTAAGGGGGTGGGGCCGATGCTACATAATAGCTGCCAAAATCATAATTTGAGTTTAACTATGACAAAAAGCCAAGGAGGGATGTAGAATGAGAAGCTGAGAGAAGCTGACAGTGGGGTGGGGCTTATTGGAGGTTGGGAGAGGGGGTCAACGCACGTTAGTTACCCTGTGCCAGGCATTGCTGTAAGCACTGCCTAGGTTTTTGTTATTTTACGGATGTTTCGCTACAGTTTTTCAGCCAGGTACTATTATTGTCTCCATTTTGCAGAAGGGCAAACTGAGCACAGATAGGTTAAGCTACCTGCTCAAGGTCACCCTGAGGTCAGACTCTCATTGCCAGTACTAAGGCTGGTGAGAAGTTCTGACTGGTTCCCCTGCAGAAAACAACTAAAAATTACCTGGATAAATAAAATCTTGAAAGCATTTAACAGCTGACATGATAATAAAGAACCATTAGGCTAAACATATAAGTAAAAGCAGAAACCAGATAAATAAGCAGAATGCTGAAGATGCTTTTTCATTGAGAGTTTTTTTCTGGATTTGAACTTTAGTTATCAAGGCCACAAAAGACAAAGCCCAAGAGTCTAGTAGGAGTCTTCCACACATAACATTGGGACCCCACAAGGGCCGTACCCTTAATGTCTAATGATGAACCAGAGATAACCTAACCCTGCCACCCTCACCCCCACGGAAAGTCTGAGCATATTGGGAGGTGGCCCCAAAAAACCTGTAATAAAAAACAAGTCTTCCTTTGGATTTAGGCCCAAATCCTCACTACCTGAGCAATCCAGAAAACCTCAAGCTGTGACTTTATCTTAAAGTTGTCCCAGACTTTTAATGTTCTCGGGAACCTGAGAGAAACAAGTGTAAAGTTGAGGGGACCGCACTTTCATCCTAAGCATCAAGCAATCCCCTCAAATAAATTCCTAAGAAAAATATATACCTCACAGTAATAAATGAATGAATGAATGAATAAAGATCCAAGCCAACTAGGTACATGAGTGAGAACCAATAGTAAAAAAACAGAGATGAGAACGGATCTATAAAATTTCAGATGTTGAAGTTATCCAAAAGAAATTATTTTTTAAAAAGGCTAAACTTACTAGATCAAAACCAAACAGACAAGCTGAAATACGTCCTCAAGGAATAGGAAAAAAATACCCCCCAAAAAAATGATAGCGGATTTTTTAAAAATTAAAATATCATTGACTCATAACATTGTATAGGTTTAAGGTATACGATGTATTGATTTAATGCATTTATATTACACTATGATTGCCATTGTAGTGCTACCTAACACTATCATATTACATAAATAGCATTTATTCTGGTGGTGGGAAAAATTACCATAGCAGATTTCAAGATTAGAACTTGTAGAACTAAAAACATTCGATGATTGAAATAAAAAACTTAATGGCTATATTAAGCACTGTGTTAGGCATGCCTGAAAAAAAGAATTAATGAACTGAAAGACAAGTCTGGAGAAATTATACAGAAATTCTGTAGCTCAGAGAGAGATGGAAAATATAAATGAGAAATTTAAAGATACAGGAGACGCGAGTTAAAAGGCCTCACGTTTATCTAATCAGGGTTTCAGGAGAGGAGAGCAAGGTTGGAACCTGAATTTTATCTTGAGAGCAATAACAAACCATTGAAAATTTTTAAGTAGAGCACTGAGTGGCCTTGTTATGGAAAATGATGTTTATTCACTGTTTAAAGGATCTGGCTGAGGGAGCGATGAGGCTGAAATGTAGCCTTTGTTCTATTTACCAGGATATGTGCCTGGTGAGGGCTTGCATCTGCCTGAAGAAAGGGGAGCGTTTGTCTGACCCTCAGAGACACTCACTATGTGGCTGATCACAGCCGTGGCTCTGACATCATGGGTTTCACGTTTTTCTCTTTGGATGTGGTGTGGAAAATGGCTTTTCCCATAGAAAAGTGGTAATGGATCAGTCTTTTAATCATTTCTGCAAAGGTCAGATTTCCAAATTTCTTCTCCATATGCAGCCAAAAGGCTACACTATTAAGAAATAACTAACACATCCATGTTTATTCGTTTTACGTGAGACTGATTAAAGCCCATGTTAGCCCTTGATCTGGACTCTGCTTTATGCAGACTTTTGCTATTGTCTTCCCCCACAGCTGTTTGCTTTCTCTTTTCATCCCACCTGAATACATTTTGGGATGGAAAAGGGAATTTCGTCTTCTTTTTCATCTCAGTGGCGTATGTCAGGTAATATGGGCATTGCTTTGCATTCTGAAGCATGGAAGCTCTTTTCTTCAACTGCCATACCCAGACAAGCATCACTATTCCTGACCCTGTGTGTTGTCTGAAATCCCTAATCGAAAAAACAATCTGGTATTTAATCAGCTGACACATCATAGCACATGAATTTTGGAGAAAGAGAGATGATGGTTACCGGCTCAACTCGAAATATTATGGAAAAGACGATTGGGGTGGAGATAGTTTACAAGCCTCAGAATAGGAATTAGCAGCAGAAGATAAAGATGTGAATGTGGTGCTAATTATAGTGAAGGAAAGTAAAGCAGGAAGTCGGAGCTCACTCTGTTTTGCGTCAGGGGAGAGATGCTGAGATCTGGGTGAGGGGTGGGTCCCTCAGTAGTTGCGCTGGGCGTTGGCAGGAATGGAGTTAAATCTGCACAGTCCTGGGTCTGGGAGAAGGGGTTTGAAAAATGGCCACTGAGCAAGGCCAACTAGAGGAAAACAAAGTTACTCCAAACACCCAAATCAGCTGGGTCACTTAAAAAATCCAGAGGGCCGTCTGATCATAAGATCGGAAAGACCAGAGGAAAAAAAACATCTTATTTGCATCAAATCAGGACAAATTTACAGCATCTTATGGGAACTGCAGGGAAGAAAGATGTTGATACTGAAGAAGGGATGGTAAGTCAAATTAATTACAGAGCACCCATTAGCACTAATTAAAGACGTGGGATGCATCGTTGGTATTTTCTTATTTAGGTTGCTCTCGGGTGCTCATTTTCTTTCCGTGAACACAGAAAATATTAAGAAAGCCTGTCACAGAATCACTTGGAACTTTGAAATCCAATTCTCCTTTTACAGTATAGCTGAAAGTGCTCAACCTCCTAATTTCCCATTGATGGGGAAATCCGGAATCTTATTCTTTTAGTTGAGGTTTTATTGTATTTACATTTTTAAAGAAGAGCCTGTTAAAGCCATCTCTAAAGTATTCGTAAGCAGGGTTATCCTGTTCTCATCTGCCACCCTACTTCCCCAGGAACAACAAAAGGATGAGCCAGATCTATGACTGTGGGGGTGGGTTATGCACCATTTGAAGGGAAAATAAATGATGATAAGTAAGAAACAGACTCTGTCTTCAAAAAAGATAGAGCTCAGAAAGGGAAATAGACATATAAATAAATCATGTAATTCAATATGGTAAGTTTCAAATAGATAATTGTATTAAGTAGAGTTGAAGCCCAGGGGAAAGAGTAATTTATTCATTTTTAAAGTATTTATTTGCACAGAGATATTTATAACAGTTTTATTCACATTTGCCAAAACTTGGAGATAATCAAGATGTCCTTCAGTGGGCGAGTGGGAAACTGCTGGTACATTCAATGGAATATTATTTAGCATCACAAAGAAACGAGCTATCAAGCTCTGAAAAGGCAGGGAAGAAACTTAAATACACTTTCCTCAGTGAGAGAAGCCAACCTGAAAGGCTACGTAGTGTGCGATTCCAACCATATGACATTCTGGAAAAGGCACAACTATGGAGACAGTAAAACCATCAGTGGTTTCAAGAGTTAGGGAGCGCGAGGGATGAATAGACAGAGCACAGATGACTTCTAGGGCAGTAAAACTACTCTGTATGATAATATAAAGGTGGATACGTGTCATAAACTTGTTTAACCCATGGAACGTACAACACCAAGTGTGAACCTAACGTAAACTGTGGACATTGAGTGACAATGATGTGTCATTGCAGGTTCACAGGTTATAGCATATGGGGGACACTGATTAATGCAGGCATCGGTGCACGTTGACAAAATGCAGGCAGGGGCTATATAGGAATCTCTGTACTTCCCTCTCAATTTTCCTGAGAACCTAAAACTGCTCTAAACAGTTTTTTTTTTTTTAAGTTTACTAAGTTATTTATTAAGTACCCACTGTGTACAAAACACCATAGCAGGCATTGAGGGGAATGAAAGAAAAGAAAAATAATTCTCGCACCCTTTCTTTGTGTGGAGGCGGGAGCAAGCTTAAGAAGAAAAACGTTTTTGAGGCTCTTTGAGAGGGTTAACAAGAGTAACTATCATTATTTATAAATCTCCTAAGAGACATTTTACTACCTTGGGCCCAGCAATAGAGGAGAAAAACTGAAGAGAGAATGACCTCTGCCAGCACTTTTGGCCCAGAGAAATCTCTTGCTCCAGGAGCTAGGATGTGTTGGGTCAGCCAGTTATTTTTCTCCTGACGTCCCAGAGTGCTGCAGGAACAACACATGGCCAGGCTGGGTTCACTTTAGTCAGAGGTCACAGGCAGGGCTTTGAGCAAATGTTTAACCAACCGGTTTGCATTTTACCAGCAGCACAGTGACCATAACCTCTCCTTGCTGTCAGATTTGCTGATCAGAGGTCAATAGCAGCTTTGAGAATAGTTATTGATTTATAAAGTCAAATATTCCTTGTTCCTTGCCAAACACAGATTCCTTTCCTCACCCAAAATAACTGGTAGGATGTAGTTACTACCTGGAGGAAAGAATTCTTCTAAGCCCTATTGTACCATAGGACTGTAACAACAACGTGCCCGTTGCTGACATCTGCTTTCATTCAACACCCAGATTAATCGCCTTTCAAAGGGTATGTTGACTTTGCCACCACCTTAGTCAGTATTTTCTTTGGGATCGATAACATGTCAAAACTCTCGAGGTGGAGCTGAAAGTCTGCAGACTAAAGAAACTTCAGACAGGGAGGAACTGAAGCCCTGTAACGAGGAAACAAAGTCACATGTCGACTCTTAACAGTAATACTTTTGCTCTGGAAACCTGAGTCAGGATTCCTCGGGAAGCTCGTACCCGCCTGACTCTCCGAGTTTTTTCAGAAGGAAAATGAGACTTCGGCGGCCTAATCCAACGAATTATGCGATGCACACAGTTCCTTCCCTGAAATGGGAAGTAAACGGGAGTAAAATTCGTGATTCATGGAGCGTACCAGAAGTGTAATATGCATGTCACTCCACTCTCATCACACAAACAATTCCTACACGATTTAGACCGAAAAAAGCTTCCTGCCAGAAAGAAGCTCATCACAACAGCCTGTTCAATCAAAGCCTCAGTTTATTCTAAAGGAAGCTGATCCTCAAAAAGGTTAGGTTCAATTTGCAAGGGCCACACGAGGAACAGTAGGACTCTGAGCGGCCAGGCCTCCCAGCGATTCCACTGTAGGATCCTTACTGCTACCCACTGCTCTGCTCTGTTCATTAATGGAGGATACTGTAGACCGAGGCTACTCAATCTCCACCTGCATGCAAGTCCCCTAGGGATCTTGTGAAAACGATGATTTGATTCAGCATGTCTGGGGTGGACCTGAGATTTGCATTTCTATCAAGCTCCTGGTGGTGTCAGTGCTAGCAATTCCCAACCCTTTTGGCTCCAGGGACCAGTGCTCTGATGAGGATCTAATGCCTGATGATCTGAGGTGGAGCTGAGGCAGTGATGCTAGCAATGGGGAGCGGGGGCAAATATAGATGAAGCTTTGCTGGCTCGCCTGCCCCTCACTTCCTACAGGGCAGCCAGGTTCTACTAGGACATGGACTGGTATCAATACATGGCCTGGGGGTTGGGGTCCCCTGTGCCAAACTGTTGGGCACAACCATATTGAGTAAAATCTGGCTGTAGGTAATTATGTGCTCTACCTTGTCCTCCCCAGCTCATTTTTGTCATCATCATCCGTGGTGCCTTTTTCTCTCGCACTGCGTATGAATTTTGACCTTGGGGTGATATTATATCAAGTATTGAATCTGCTGCAGGCCCTTGACTTCTGAGGTAACCTTTAAGAGTTTCATTTACATAGACATCCTCTTAGGGAGATTTTAAAAGTATCTTCGGGCCATTTCCTTTTTAATGCCATTTCTGCCCTCTGTTGAGACATGTCGCCATGGGCCAGGGCTAAGGACCAAAATATGGCAGCTAAAGGCACAAAACTATCCTGGCGTAAAGTCTTTAAAATAGGTTCTGGGTTAACACAGATAAATTTTTCAGAGATGCAGCAGAATAAAAGCAGTTGTGAGCTTGGACTTGGGATTCCTGAATGCCAGGGACCCTTTGCCTCTCCTGTGAGCCTGGACTTCAAAACTCTTGGCCTCAAGTTCACGGTCTGTAAGGGAGAGGTTGGAAGAGATGACCTACAATGTCTCTTAACTTCTAAAGTTTTATGATTGGTGATGAGTAACATTTTTTTTTTCTAGATTGCCTACCCAAAAATATGATGGAAGCCCTCACCAAAAAAATAGAAAGTGAAGTTTTCATTTGTGTAATGAGGAAGGCTTAAATGGTAAATATAAGCCAAAGGTTGGCTTCTCTCATCTTGCTTGTTGCTATAGCAGAAGGAGTTGTGGATTAGGAGACAACAGACAGGCTGTGTGACATTGGGCAAGTTACTTCATCTCTCTGAGTCTTGTTTCATTATCTGCAGAATGATGGGATGACAATCTAAGTCTATCTTAGTGCTAACGATGCATATGATAAATAGAAGCAATTACAAAATCCTTGGACCTAGTTTTCCTTTCTCATTAGTCCTCCATCTTTGCCCATGATGAAGGGAGTGGGTCCCCAAGCACACTTTCTATCCTTATGGATGAAGCAAATACAAGCTCCTGAAGAACATGGACACATTTTATTCTGCCCTACCCTCCACTGTCTTTTGAATTGTTGGCACAATTCACATAAATGAATTTGAATGCTATCATATGAATGAATGAATGAATGAATGTTACCACAGGACAATAGGGAATAATCAGACACACCGAAGTCAGTGCTGCCAACAAGGTTCAACAGGAGCCATAAGGCAGGTCTACACAGAATGACACAGAAGGGCAGGAAAAGGAGTTTTCAATCCCTGAGCTCTTAAAATGCCCAGATTCCTCTGGATTCACTCTCTAATGCTAATTTTAATTTGAATTGGGCATTGGGTTGAATCAGGAGTGTTCCCACAGGGTGCAGACCTCATGAGGTTCAAACACCTGTGTGGTCTCCCAGCTTGGTTTCAAGACAAAAATCCAACCTTGCAGGGAGGCCTTGAACGTTTGGGACTTGTGGGCAGGTATAATTCATAGATCGTAGATGTTAGAGCAGGAAAGATCTTTGCCAGTTAGTCCAATACTCTGCTTTGCTTCTCAAAGGCAAACTTAGAATGTGGAAAAAGGGAAAGTGAACTTGCTACGGGGGTGTGGAAAGCTGTTGGCGGGGCCCTTCACGAACGTATTCTCATTTAGGGGCCTGGCTCAGGCCCGGGGACCTCTGTCTGTACCACGCTGCCTAGGTGGTTCTCAAACATGGTCAAGTCTGAGAATCTGGCTTTGAGCAGTTATCAGCCATTCACAGATTCATAGATTTCGATTCCTTTCCTGACGCCACTTGTATTTATTTAAGAGGAAGAAGGAGAACCTATGGTTAATACAGAAGGTTATTTTGTAATGGTTCTGGTGCAAGGTAAATCGGCGGGGGTGGGGGTGGGGGGAACAGTGTGAAAGGGAAGATAGGATGCCTGGGGAACAAAAATCTTTGTTTTAAGGCTTTGCTCAGAGTTAGCTTTGATTTTTTTTTTTTTTTTTAAAGCTGAGTTGAAATATCTCTTTAAAAAAGAAATTGGAACTGCTCTTTAAGCCAACTCACCAGTTCAACTTATCAAACTGGAAATTACTTCCACTGGGGGTGGAGAGCAAGGAGGGCGACACGGCAAGGCCGGAACACCCACGGAGCTATCCACACGTCTGTGAGCACTGCCCACCGCCTCAGCTTCTCTTTCCTGTTTTCCTTTGTCCTGTTTTCCTCCCACTCCTTATGGAGACAGATTCCTAAATGGAAGAAGGTGGCTGGAAGTATTGGCCATCCAGCCACCTTCTCAAAATCACACTGTGTCTCTTGACGTAAAGGGTGGCTGTGACCACAAGTTGATAAATAGACACCTTTTCAGGTTAGACTTTTCGAAAGAATTGGCAGCAATTTATGCACAGGATCCCCAGGAGAGATGACGAATTCATGTGTTTAGTGGGAATGAGCTGAGTCCCTCCCCTGAGACTAACACTACTCAAGGAATATAGAAGACACAAAATGCAACGTCTCTGTTCTCTGAAAGTTTATCGTCTTGTCAGGGAGATGAAACAGACACGCCGCAAGCAGAAAGCAGTACCAGACCCTACATACCAGGTGCTAAAGGGAATATGGTTCATTTCATGAGCTTCTACAGAGCACCAACCAAATCCCATTTCAAAATTCAACTCAGGTCAAAAAGGAATCCTCTGTCTGAAAGGTTTTCTGCCCCCACAGATTACATGCAGAATTTTTTTCCACTTGGTTCTTAACACCTGGCAGCTCTTTCCAAAGCCATATCTTGGTAAGCAAATCCGAGACTGGGGGAAAGGAAATAAGTATATTTTGCATATGGGAGGCCAGTGAATTTTGTAGCCAGAGGGCAAATAGTGGCAGACTTTCCTTTAAATATGGCCACACCCGTAGATACGTGTCCCCACATGCTGTTCTCATAGTGTGACAAGCACTCCTTCCCCTGGGGTACAGGGTCTCTGCTCTTTCCTGTGAATCTGGGCAGGAGCTGACACTGGCCTCCAGCTGACGACCAGCCAGAGGCCAGGCCTTTCAGTCTCCTAGCACAAGGAAATGAATTCTGCCAAATACTTGAATGAGAGAACAAGCTTATTTCCCCCCAACTGAGTCTCCTGATGAGAGTGCAGCCCGGTCAACACCTTAACTATAGCCTTGTTGAGACCCTGGGCAGAGGGCCCAGAGAAGCCATGCCCAGACTTTGACCCACAGGAGCCATGAGATAAATGTATGCTGCTTAAGTCACTAAGTTTGAGGTAATTTCCTGCAGAGCAATAGGAAAGTAAATACACCTGAGTATGCTGAAGTCACCACGCTGGAGAGACCACGTGGAAAGGCCACAAGGAGACAGAGACACAGCTCAAAGAGCCCCAGGTGTTTCAGCCCCAGCCATTTGAGTCTTCCCAGCATCAACCACCAGGTGGGCCACCAGATATGGTTCCAGTTCCCGGACTTTGACCCCCAGCCCCTTTAGATGATGCCGAGTAGAGCAGAGACAAGCTGTCCTCAATAAGCCATGTCCAAATTGTAGATTCAGGAACAAAATTAAAATTGTTGTTTAAAGCCACTAACGTTGGGGGTCATTTGTTATGCAGCCATAATAACCAGAACAGGTATAGGTAATTTCCCATCTCAGCCCCTCACCTACCCGGACCTGCCTTTCCTGGTATGTTTCCCTGACTTTCTGTAACTCTAGATGATGGCTCCTAGCTTCTTGGTATTGAGCACCCATCTTGCTTTCTAGTTTCTACATCCTGGTGACCAGTCTGGGAGACTTTCCTGTGTGTCTCATACCTTGTATGCTATTCCCACTTTGATCCAAGAGAACCATTCTTGGAGCACAGGTAAGATGCAGACAGCCCCACACCATTCAGCCTTACCATTTTGTATTTATCGTAATGAATTCTTCTGTTTTGTATGTATTCACCCCATCAGACCATGAGCTCCTCCAGGTCAGTGCCTTGTAATTCTTGATCTAACTCAAAATATTGATGCTCAACCTGTTGAGCGAATAAATGAATGGATCTAAGTTACTTTGCTTTGCGGAAATTAAATTCCTGTATGAGAAAGATCTTAAAGAATTTACGAAATGCTAAAATATATGGCCCAAATTGTAAACGCTGTGAATGGAAAGAGAATGATATTGGCTGGGAAGATTTTATAGAAGAGGAGAAACATGAACTTGACATCGAGAAGGGATTTGTTGGATTTGAATGTGAAGAGAGGAGACAGGAAGGCATTTCAAACTAGAAGAACAGCTTAACAAAATTATGTAGGGATGAGAAGGAGGAGAAGACTGGCATTTTAACGACTTTAAAGAGATTCTCCTAACAGAAGCTCTTTTTTTTTTTTTTTTTGAGGAGAACTAGTAGTAATGGTCTGATGTTCCTACTGTCTTATGGCTACTAATTTTATAAGAACTTGCTTATCTGCTTTGCTCAATTCTACAATCTGGATATATTGTGCATTGAGAATCTAGATTTTTCGACAGCAGAAATGATGTTTATTGACTGTTGTGTGGATTATTTATTAATCTACAGCATTGGGTTATCATGAATTCATTCTGTATCAAGCCATACTGGGTGAAACCCCAATTCATTACTAAATTGTTCAACCAGAACACTTAGATTTTTTTTTTTGAGCATTTAGACTTGTAAATAAAGTTGAATGCTGTGACGAAAGGCTGCCCTTACCTCTAGGGATTTAAGGTTCACATGATCCTCGGTATTATAATGTCAATAATTCTGACTTCACCAGAGCTGGCTGAGGTACAGTGAGAATAAAAAGTGTGTGTTAACTTGGAGCTCTGAGTTGCATGGTTGTTGTGGCCACACATACTGAACAACTTATGTCAGAGGTTTTCCACGACATAAAAAGGGAAAGAAATTCATCATCATGGACTCTAGATATGTTTAGCCCAGTAACAAAGCAAAACTCTTAACCTCAGAAGAGTGATCAGGCCTCAGGTGTGGGGGCAAAAACCATTTGCCTGGTGGGGAACTGGGAACTAGTAAAGGGGCCTGAGTCAGGTTCCATAATACAGGGAGCTATGTATTTACATTAGGATGGCAACTAACTAGTCAGGGTCATCAATTAATCAATAAATTCTCCCAAATTAGTTTTAAAATTTTAACAGAGATCATTCTCCTCTCTGGAACTTGACAAACCAACTTTAAAATTTATTTGAAAAATAAACCAAAGTGTCAATAAAATGACAAGACAAATTTAGAAGAACAAAGTGGAAGGATCTGCCCTATCAGATAGTCAAGACATTTAAAAACCACAGCAATAAATAGAGTGATGGAAGGCACAGGGACATAGACCGATGGAACAATCAAAAGCACAGAAACAAACTCACTCTGGACACTTGAAAAATGACAAAGTTAGTGCATAAAAGCAATAGGAAAACATTTCTTTAATTAATAAATGGTGCTGAGATTATTGGTTGTTCTTATGGAAGGAAATAAAATTAGGTCCCTACCCCATACCATACACAAAAATCAATCCCAGAGATATTAAGTTCTAAATGAAAAAAAGCAAAAATTGTTTCAAAATTAAGGTTATTTTTATGATATCACAGCAGAGGCTTTCTTCAATATGTCTTTAAAAATACAAGCCTAAAAGAATATTTTGATAAAATTCAACGACATGAAAAGGTAAAACTCCTATGCAACAAAGGGTTTTATTAAGTTAAGAGACAAGCCTTAAAATTGGACATAATATTTGAAATGCATATAAAAATGGAGGATTAATATCCAGATTACATAACGTACTCTTACAAATCAATAAGAAAAAGATAAACAACCTAATAGAAAAAAAAAAAAAAACCATCAAGGACACAGACGAGAGACCGTTTGAGGACACAGAGAGAAGTGGCCATCTGCAAGCCAGGGAGAGAGGCCCGAGAACAAACCAAACCTGCTGACATCTTGATCTTGAGCTTCCAGCCTTCGGAACTGTGAGATGCTACATTTCTGTTGTTCATCCCCCAGCCTGTGGTGTTTTGTTATGGCAGCCTGAGCAAACTAATGCAGGCTGCTCCGAGAAAATTGGCTATGTCACTAGATCGTAGTCTGTCTATATCATTTTCTATGAAATCAAACATCTTCTATGTATGACTCTGCAGAACTTTACCTTTCCCCTCTTAAGGCCTCCAGTTGGGCCTGAGGATGACATTGCCATAAGATAGAGTAACTAAATAAAGGAAGCCAAGAGTTATTTTAACCAGGTCCATTCCTACAGATTTCTTTCAGCCTTAACTCCCCATCTCTGGTGATCAGAATGTTTCTTTCCTCCTGGTACAGGGAGGGCATCTTTTACCTGGCAGTTTTACCTCCTGCTTTGAGGAAGAAAGGGGGAAGTCGGAGTGCCCTTTTTGTACCTGCCGTTTTCCAAGAGGCTTCAGCTCAAAGTAATCCACATTGGCATATTTTGGGGGGTAGCATATTCTGCCATCCTTCACCCCCGCATTTTCAATTTTGTATTGAACTTATTATCCTCCCTTCCCCCCTCTATCCTTTCTTTCTACTTTCTTTCCTCTTCCCTTTCTTCTGTAATCATTGGTCTTCAGCTCTGTCCAAGATGCAAGTGTCTGGCCAGTCACTATGAAACCCACGCATTAACCAGGGAAGTAAAACAAAACCCTGGTCCTTCCGTTTTTCTCATGAAGCAATTGGGGCACAGGATACTGTCAGAGGACATCCCTGAGTCATTATTCCTCTTTCCCACTGCTTTCGTGGACTCTTTATCTATCTAATAATCTGTTGCTAGGGCGTTTTACTGGAAGTTCGGCTATTATTATGTTTAAATTGATTTTCGGGTAGGGATGAGAAGAGTTCTGCACATTTTGCTGTATGTCAGGCAAGGAGGTTCGGGAAGAGACAGAAATAGGGTCTGCACCATCTAGGATGTATCTGGCTACAGGCAGCAGAAAATTGGTAACCATGAATCAAACAATGAAGCTTCTTGTTGTCTCACCTAACAAGGAACCCGGAGGAATGCAGACCAGAGCTGGACCAGCCACTCAGTGATGACATCAAAAATCTAGACTCTTTCTATCTTTCTTTTTCCACCATTGTCCATGTGTTGGCTTTTCATCTTTGTGTGCAAGGCCTCATGATTACAAAATGACTGCTACAGCCTCCAATGTTGCAACAGAATTCCAAAATAGAAAGCAGTGGAGGAGGGGCAAGAACTAACCATAAGAGAACTTTTTTTTCACATGCCTCTCAATAAAGGAAAAAGTTTTGCAAAAGATTCTGTCACACATCTCCGGGGTCCTACAACTGCCTCTAGCTGGGTAAGTGGTGATTTCACTTTTTGGCTTCTCTGGAGGAAGTCACTCAAGGAGAAAAAGAAGGAAATGGCTATGTGTTAGCCAATTGACCATATGCATCAGACATAACTCCTGACCCTCAACAAAGCTCTTAAAGCACAAAAATTCTTAACTTTACCTCTACTCAAAGTCCATCAGGAATCAAAAGGTAGAAGATATGATAAAATTGGAAGAAAGCTATCTCTGGCATTGCCCAATGCTTCTCCCTACACTTACTCAAGTCCCACCTCAATACTGGGTGCCCAGAGCTACCCGGATGTGGGTGCTTTGCTTAGTACCAAGGTTGTGCTTATGCCCTGAGGATCCTGGAATGCTGGAATGGGGGTCAATGACCTCCAGTGCTTGGACTCATTTATCAGGCAGACCCTGTTGGCAGGAATCTAAGAATACACATAATTAATTCAGTATTAGACAGACGAGAGCCAGTGATAATTTACCAGAAAAGAGAGCTCACAAGTATTGTGACCATTTGGGCCCAAAACAGTGGTTGGAAGGAAGGTCCTTGGGGCAAAGGCTTGTCTTAAAAAAATACCCAGCAAACTCTGGAAAGGAGAAAGAGAAGAGCATAAACCTTGAGGAAGTATTAATAGGCATTGCCAGGATGGCTTAAAGGGTAGCCTATGGTCAGGCAGAATAATAGCCCAAGTTAATCCTCAGACCTTTTAGGTTTCAAGTGTACAGGGTTAAAAACAATAGTAGAGAGGTTTTGTCATTTATGTGTGAAGATGATATTGATAACTCACATCAGTAGAGTGTCTTCTACTTATTTTTTCCGTAAGAGCAGTGGATTTGTGTGGGCTGTTCCCTGTCTCCCTGTCCCCTCCCTACCAATAAAGAATGTTCTTTGAGAGGATTGAACAAGGTTAAGGACAGATTGTGTCTTTGCACAGAACAAGTAAGTGGCCTGCCTCCTTTGTAATCCCCTTAAGCCCCTGCTTCTTTTGGTCACATCAGACGCTGCCTGAGGCTGAGCCTAAAGAGCATGCTGTGCTTTTATAGCCTCATGTTCTGTCCCTAAACCTTTCTCCAAAATGACCCCTCTTTAATCTGCTTCCAAGCCCTGATACCTCTACCCATGCCCTTCCCGGCCCTGAATGAGCTTCTTCAGCTCATCTTGGTAAAATCAACCCATTTGTCAAGGCCTCTCTCAATTGTCACTTTCTCTCTAATCCTTCTGGGACCTCATCCAGCAGAACGGGCTGTTCTATGCTTTGTGTGCCATGGCATCTTGTATTCATAATTTATGGGCGCTTGAAATTTAGGACTTAAACAGGTATTTTTTGTGAACATACATATCTCTGTCTCAGACCATGAACCAGTTCAGGTCAGAGATTAAATCTCAGTCACAGTGGATGCAGTGCTTGCCCCAGGGAAGGCACCCAGTAGAGATTTGGTAGATGAAGAAATAAATATCTCCATATTAGATAAATTAACCCATCCTGAAGCTTCATTACAATGTGGTTTGATCTCAGATTTTAAAAGCAACTTGAAATAGGAATATCATGGTATTAATGATCACTTTATCACAAACAATTTTTTTTTTAGGAAAAACAATGTTAGAGGACTTATATTACTCAATTTCAAAAGTTACTATAATGAAAGTATGATTAATTAAGAATGTGTAGTATTTATGTAAAGATAGACAAATAAATCAAGAGAACAGAATAGAGTCCAAAAATAAACTCTTATACTTATGGCATTTATGGTCAATTGATTTTTAATAAAGATGCCAAAACATTCTTTTCGGCAAATGGCATTGGGAGAATTATGTATCTATATTTTTAAAAAGTAAATTTAGACACTTACTTCCAAATGTAAAACCTAAAAGTACAAAACTCCTAGAGAAAACAGGAAAAAAATTTTGTGACCCGGGTTTAGGCAAAAGGATCTTAGAGTGCTAAAAGCCATGAAAGAAATGAATTGATACATTGAAGTTTATTAAATTTTAAAAAAATTGTGTCTCAAGAGAGGCCATAGAGGGAGAAAATATTCACAAATTATATACCTGATAAAAGACTTGTATTCAGAATACATAAAAAACTCTTACAATTAATAAGACAACTCATTTTAAAAATGGGCAAAATACTCAAATAGCTATTTCACCAAAAAAGATATACAAATGGCTAGAAAATACATGAGAAGATACTCAACATAATTAATTATTAGAGACATGGAAGTTAAAGCCACTTTGCAGTACCACCTCACACCCACTAGGATGGCTAGAATAAAAAAGAGACATTACCAGGTATATAGAGAAACTGGAACCCTCACACATGGCTCCTGAGAAAACGAAATGGTACAATCACTTTGGAAAAACAGTTCTGAAGCTTGTTTTAAAAAGTTAAACATAAACATACCTAGCAAATCTGCCCAAGAAATCTCCCAAAGAGAAATGAAAACGTATGTCCACACTAAGACTCATACATAGTGGCATTATTCATGGTAGCTCCAAACTGAGCTCAATGCAAAGGCCTACAAACTAGCAAATGGATAAATACAAAGTGGTCTATCCCCACAATGGAATACTATACACCAATAAAAAGGGACAAAATACTGATACGTGCTACAGCATGAATGAAGCTCGAAAACATTAAGCTACATAAAATAAGCCAGATGCAATAGACTAAATAAGGGTGATTGCTGATGTTGGACATAAGTGGATAATTTTTGAAGTGAGTAGTGAATACATGTAATGAACTAGTCTCTATAATTTTGTATATGCTTGAAATTTTTCTTTATAAAAAATTTTTAAATGTCCCAGTTACTGTTTTGTTTGTCATACTTAAAAATATATAAAAATAAAAAAACATTAAGTCCACAATACTGGATTTAATAAAGCAATGGCTTCAAAGTTTTGAACCTAGAATTAAACACCTAACCAGACTATCAAACAAATGTAAGATTGAAATGACATTTTCAAACATTCAAGAACCAGGGACATTTTCCTGACATGTGTCCCTTTGAGAAAAGAAGTTTCATTAAGTATAATAAAAGAGAATCGATATTCTATTGATGCCTAAAATATTACCCTTCTAGTGGCACAGGTTTAGGGACATAGAATCACTGTTACTTCTCTGCAGATAAAATCCCACTACATTTTTCAAGCACATAGTAAATAATATTTATAGTATTTAATTAAATTATTATTTATATTTATATTATATAATATTGAGAATGCTGCTTATAGGCTCTTGATTTTTCAAATTTGACCTATAGACACATTGTGAAATATTTATATTTACTGAAAGGGATAGTAATATTATAAATCTTCACATCATCGAAAGAATGGTATAGGATTTGGTTAATAACTGACAGCTTCCCCAATTTTTGTCCCTACGTCCAAATTAAGACCTACCAGAGAGAGCCAAATGCTTCACCAATCACATAAAAATCCTTAACCAAACACAAAGGATTCCCCACTTCTAGTGGACCTGCCCACAGCTTCCCAGGCCAACAGCCACCAATCAGGGCACGCTGAAGCCTTCTCTTTCTTTCCCCTATAAAGCTTTCCCACTCCTATGCCTGCCTTGGGTCTCCGCCAAAACACAGTGATGACACTGACTCCCCTGCTACAGCAAGCTCAGAATAAATGGCCTTGGCTTTTCTCATTTGGTTGGTCTTCATTTATTTCCACAGTGACTCACTGAAGGACAAAAAGATAAAAATATAATTTAAAAATGCAGTGAAGGAGGGAAAGGGGAGAAGGAAAAGTAAACTCATTTTCATGGTGAGAAGGCGAGAGATACTATTTAAAGGGATAAGTCAAGAAACAGGGGTATATATTATCTAGAGTTATGGGGGCACTTCCCCATGATTTCTTAGAGCGAAGGGTCTTGAGGAGTGGTGGGAGGGTGGGCGTAAAGGGGGTATAGGGAGGAGGGTGTTTTCTTTTCACTCAGGAGCCTTTTACAATATTTTAACTTTGGTTTTCATGTTGATTCATTGCTTCTATATTTAAATGCATTTCTGGATTGTTGCATTTTATTCCTCTGGATGAGAATTCTACTTGTAAAAGTAGATGCACCTAAAAAAGTAAAAGTCCTTGGCACTGACCTTGGCAGGGAAGACTCAGGCAATGGGGAAAGACAGGAAAGAAGAAAGTGGGCAGTGCCAGGGAGGACCCGATGGGGCCTGGGAAGAAGTGGGTGCTGTCGGATGGGTGTGGTGTCGGGCAGCCATGGTACACATGGTGGTAGGCCATGACTGAAGGATATCAAGACATTTAAACTTTCCTACCCACACTTCTCCTGGGGACATTTGTTATTTAGTCCAGGAACAGACACACAGGGGCAGACCCACAGCAGTGACTGTGATTGGAGAAGAAGTGGGTGAATCTGCAGAAACAAGGTTTAAAAACAGTAGGATTTAATACCAGGAGGCGAAGCAGGAATTGATCTGAAATTCTCAAATAAATGTTTTCTAAAGAAAACGTTAATCCACTTTCACTCTCCATCTAAAATTAAACAGTCTGTTCTACTTTATATTTGCTTTAAACTGTGACTATTTAAGCATCTTGATTCTTTTTCTTTCATATCATGTGTGGGGGTGGGATGGATGGTGAATACTCAAGTAATGTTCTTGGCAGTTCTGAGTTAATAATTGAGTTGGTGTCCAGAGCTGACTGAGGAGGGGGAGGTCACAAAAGCCTGCTGTATTATTTAAGAAACCATACAGCTCGCTCCTCATCCATTAACACTACAGAAAGGACGGAGTGTGGGTACATGATTATTTTTAAACGCCCACTAAGTGGATGCTTGGTACGGGCCGTCTGAGAGTGGTGCTGAAAACACACCATGTGACCAGCCACCCTGAAGGAAGGCCCGCTGCGTGCCCGCACAGCCAACTGTTGGCACCACCTCAAAACGAAGGCTTTCTCTTCAGCACTGGGTGCAGAGCTGTGAAAGACCAATCACTCTGGCCTATATGATTCTTAAATGAAGATTCGTCGTACAAACATTCATTCATCCCTGGCACCATTGCCCATCAGGATGCAGCAATGTCTGTGCTATGAACCACTCGCTGCCCCTTTCCACCTCCCCTGGCTCTGTCGGTGCTCTGGGGGTCTGTCCATTTCTCCATCCAACTGCATAGGAGCCTGGCAGGATCTCATGAGGCTTGGCCTCTTGGCGCTAGGGGTGCTTGTTAGGGCCGTTCTGAAATCCTACCAAGAAATTTATTGAAAACATGGCCACTTTACAAGGTGCATGGTACACAGAGAACTGGTTTGGTTACCAAGTCACTGGGGTTTTCAGCAACGCCCTGTCCCTTCGCTTTGCTGGTAAAGTCCTAAGAGGATTTTCTGCTCTGTCCTCACTCCCCTGGACACAGGTACTCCCCTGGGATACTTCACAGTTTACTGCTGCGTCAGAGATGTCATAGGAGCATAGCATCCTAGAGAAACATGTTCAAAATTATAGAAATAAAAGTTGAGGCTGAGCACTACATGGAAGCTTAGATCCCTGCCTCCTTGGTGAGATTTTGGGGATTCGGTGAACATGTGTTGGCCTTGCCGCCCAGTAAGAACCCTTTCTTCTGATGATACTGTCCTGCTGTTTCCCACTCTCTTCCCAACAGCTAGAATCTGTGCCGAATTCAACAGAAGTTCCAACAGATTTAAGTCAAACACAATGCAAAGCCTGCTTTCTTTGAAAAGGCAAGAGAGAAAGTCACGGTTAACAGGTAAAGTGGGACGAGAACTAACATTGATTCATAAGGATTGTTGGTTCATTAAATTTGTTCTTTTTTCCCCCATGATGAATAGGTGTGGACTACATGCCGTTCAGGTCTATCTGACTCAGGGAATTGCTGTCGGAGTTTAAAAACCAAGGTCCATTCGGCAAGATGAACGCTCTGCCCCTTCTTTAACCAAACATAGCTCAGTCTGGAATCGGACTCTCACGTGAATGCATTTGATTGGCAGGACCTAAATCAGTCGTGGAGACCTAGCTTCGAATGTTGTTTTCTGCTTTCTGTCCTCTGCCATTCCAGAAGACACACTAGCTGAGGACTGAACGAACCTCAAGCAAGGCAGCGCACCGTCTCTGCCATGTCCCTTCTGGGCTAGAAACTCAGAGATAAATATGGCATTAACCTGTCGTGGAGGAACTCCCTGTCTAGCCTGGGTGATTGTCCTATAAATATGCGATTATGTTTCGGTGTGAGAGGTACTGGCCACAGGCCAGATGCCATTGGAACGCACAGGAGGGAATGACTCACTGCCATGGGCAGTCATAGAAAGCTCTTCATGTGACCTGAAGGTGTATAAGGAGTATCGCAAAGGAGGCGAGATACGCAGAGACTTCAGCTATGGGATGGGGGAGGCAGCGGGGAGATGCAGCAGGGGATGTGCCTGGCTGGATGCTGGCCAAGCCCAGGGTCCAAGCCCAGAAGACATTGCAACCAGCATGGCAGCCTTGCTCTTCTGCTACCCAGCTGTAGGGTAGTCGAGTAGAAGCTGTGTGGTAGTTAAGAGCTAAGGGCTCAAAGCCCACCTCTTCTATGACTATCTGTGGTCAAGTTGTTTAAAATCTCCAAGCTTCCATTTTCTCTTTTAGAAAATGTTGATATTATTGGTAAACATCTTATAAGATACCTTAGAGGATTAAAAGTGATAACAATGCAAAAACGTTTGGTCAGTCCATGCTAGTTATAGTGTAGTCCTTATTATGACTGTGAGGGTCAGCATTCAAATCAGTTGAGGAGGGAGGGATAACGGGAGGGATCTAGACAAAGGTGGTGGCTGGAGCCTCATCAATGGCATGGGAGGTGGACAATCTATTCACCAGAGGCTACAGGTATGAGGCGAAGGACTCAGCATCCCAGAAGAGGCAGTTGGCAGGAGCGGGGCATCTAGGACGCAGTGCCCACAGCTTTTCCTTCCTTAGTTATAAAGAGAAAGCTGCTACTTCTGCACAAACAATTCAAACAAAGTTCATAGAAAATATACAGTAGTCCCCCCCCCCCCGCACTCATCCACAGATTCTCTTTCCAGAGTTTCAGTCACCTGCCGTCAACCGTGGTTCAAAAGTATTCAATGGAAAATTCCAGAAGTAAACAATCTATAAGTTTTCAATTACACGTCATCCTGAGTAATGTGATAAAATCTCATGAGGCCCCAGACGTGACTCATCTCTTTGTCCGGCGTCTCCACACTGTGGACGCTTCTGCCAGTTAGTCATGCCGCAGCCGTCTGGGCTATCAGATGGATTGCACCGGTACCGCAGTGCTGGGGTCCAGTCACCCTGATTTGACTTCAGAATGGCCCCCAAATGCACGAGCAGGGATGCTGGCAATTCGGATATGCCACAGAGATGCCAGAAAGTGCTTGTTAGATATGTCAGAAGGACAATAGTAACCCGACATGGCGCACCACGCCTACAACGCTCGCCTCGCTTTGTCTCTCCACGCATCATCTCACATCACCACAAGAAGGGTGAGTACAGGGCTGTAAGACATTTTGAGAGAAAGAGATTACACTCATATAACTTTTATGACAGTACATTATTATAATTGTTCTACTTTATCATTAGTTATTCTGGTTCATCTCTACTGGGCCTAATCTATAAATTAAACTTTATCCTGGGTATGCATGCGCAGGAAAAAAACACGGTACTGTCTGTGGTTTCAGGCATCCACTGGGGGTCTTGGAAAACACCCCGCATGGAGAAGCGGGGACCACTGTGTACGTAAGATCACAAGGTCACTGACGCTGCACTCAGATATTCAGATAAAATGCAAGGTCTTCCTCAAGAATCCCGCTCATTGAGTAACAAAAAAAAAAAAAAATTAGTAAACTTTCAGTCTAATCTAGTAATCTAGACATAACACAATAACATTACCAACTTCTTTACGTAAAAACGGTGAGCATCCGAGAAATACTCATCTCCTCCCCTCCCTCTCCTCTCTTCTGAGATGGCACCTCTGGGTTTGGGTTATAAGCACTGGGGAAAGGAGTGTAGGTCTGCAGCAGTGCTCTGTGTCCACCTGGTTGTTGCTTCCTCTGTTGGCCATAATGGCACCAGCAAGGGACCATTTCGGTCCAGGTGGGTTGCTGGACCCTTACACCCTAGCCCAGCCTAACTTCCACTGTTCCTTCCACCATGGATCTGGCTGCATTTCACTCTGTTCTCCTCTATCTGGCCTCAGCTGGTGGATGTGGGGTGGAGTGGGTGGATGCCCAGGTCTGTGCCAGCCTGTGTACCTTCACCCAGCTCTCTGCTGAGCCCCCTTCCAGCTCCCGCAGAGGCAGGACCTTCTAAGTTCCATTAGTGCCACATAGAGCTACGTCCTCCCTCCTCTACTTAACCATATTATGGTGCTGTATTCACTCTGATGGGGCCACCCCCAAATTGGTACATGCAGGCAGACTAGAGCCATTAGCAGGAAGCAGGACAGATGCCCCACTGCCTTCCAGCTTTTGAACACATTGCTAGATACTTCAGGAGCTACTTCCATCCTATTTACTGAGAGGGCAGGGAGAGAAAATGAGGATCTTTCCATCTGCCTTCCCCTCCACCTTTACCTGTCCCTTTTCTTCTCCTCACATTCTTCCAGAGTAAAAGAAGCAGGCTTTCTCCTCTTCCCCCTATATAGAAATGGAGCCTCTCTAATCTAAAATTCTACAGTGCCAAGGGCCAGGCTCTAAATATTCTCTCAGAGAAGATAAAAGAAAATGCAAATTATATTTCTCGACAAAGTGTGGCTTTTAACACTGTATCTTGGGCAAAAATCTTATTTGAGGTGCCAGAGGCTGCCTATTCTCTCTGTGCACTCCTGTTCCAACATCCCCTTCATGGGCTAGAATCTCACCTTCTCCCCGCACATGTATAGACAGGCCAATAGGGAGAAGGTCATAAACACAAACATACGAATGGGGAGAGCACCATCGTGCTTCTTACAAACAGTAATACTCTGAGCTTGGAACCTTCTCCAAGATGAAATTTGGTGAGGAGGAGCACCCGGAGTGTGCGCCCAGGGAGAATCGACTTTGCCGGGGAAGGAGGGAGAATCAAAGATGAGGGAGCACCGAAGGCACCTGCAGCTTTCATCCCAGTTTGACCCAGGGCGGGCACTCTCCTGCCCACTATGGAGGAGCAAAGTGCAAGGTCAACGCCAGCCCACATCTGTCCAGCTGGCCTGCCGACCCCATCGAACCTCAGCTTTCCCCACAGCCACATTGGTGTCGGTATCTCTGTTATTCCACTTCAGTTTCCAGGCCATTTGCTCTTTTTTTTAAGACTTAAACATTTCAAACACGTATTGAGTATAATGTGATGAACACCCATTGTACTTATCACTGGCTTCAACGATAATCAACTCTTGGCCAATTTGTTTCATCCATATCCCCATCTTCCCACTTCCCCTCCCCACCCTCAGGTTACGTCAAAGGAAGTCCCAGACATCATAAAATTTTTTGGAAGCTTTTAAATATTCTCTATGGCAACTTGCCATCTCGCCTAAAATGCACAAGCCTCTCCCTCAAAACCTAGACTATATTCATGACCCATTGTATGCAGCTCAGACTTAGTAACTAACTCCACTCTTCTGAATTCCCATCTGTCTAGGAATTCTGCATAAATGTTAGTAATTAGAATAGTAATCTCATAATTTATCTGCTTTAACAAACACAAAAAATCATGCGCCAATGACTTAAAAATAACTAGATGCACCTAAAGCCCTTTAAGATGGTTAAAGTTTACTTTTTAAAAGTTGAAATTTCTGTCCTCTCCTTCCTCCTTATTTTCCCTGTGTTGTTTACCTAAATAGCTTTCTTAGCAAAACCTGTCTGTATAGATAAGTCGAAGAAATGTCTACCCAGCTCTGGTCTTTGCGAATGGCGTTATCTATTTTTTCGGTAAGGTTTTCCTTAAAATAGAGAGAAAGTACATATAACTCGAACAAGCCTTTTACCACTAGTTTATTGAGAAAACTGGGACTGAAAAACAAAATTGGAGAATGACTGTCTCATTTCATAGATGGACTTGAACTTGCTCCTGTACAGGAACGAATTTTCCTGAGATGAAATGATACCATCTTCTCATTCTAAATGGCTTCTCCAGTAAAGATTGTACCATGAGCGTCAGTAATGAAAGCCTGGACTCTCACTCCCCATTATGTGACTAATGCTTTCCCTTCACTCAGAAGTTCATTTAGCATAGCAACTCCAGGGGCTTGTTTTTTGCTGAAACACTCCAATGTTCCTAGGATGATGAGCAGATTAGCCTTTTAGTAACAGAGTTCACGACATGCTACCCCAAAATATGGTGCCTTAGCACACTGACTCTAATAACTGAAGGAATCTGAGAAACCACAGGTGCAGGAAGGACTCTCTGACCTTCTGAAGCAGGTCATAAGACCCTCATGGGAGGGTGCCCTCTCTATGCCCAGAGGACAGGGGCATCATTATCTCCAAGAAGGAAAGACTCCAAGAGGAATGCAAGTGAACAGGCCTTGCCCAGTCCGCTACATTTAGCTCATACCCATTTGTCTTACATTTTCCTACAACCGTCCATTCTTCATCCAACCCAGGATGAAAACACGCAGGGTCTTCATTTCTTTATGAAGGCTCCAGTGTCATGTAAACCTTATATTTTAAAAATTTGTATGTTTTTGTTGTTGTTGTTAATCTCTTTTGTTACAGAGTCCCAGATGAGAATGGGTAGCAGGAAAAGATTTTTTTCCCTCCCGTACAGTCATTTGTCTCTAATTTCTATAGGTAACACTTGCTGGTCCATTAGCAAGTTGTTTCTGTATTTTGCTGTCAGCAAATGGCTAGACAGGTGGGCTGGCTTAAGTGTTTACTGTCAAAATATGACATATTTCCAAACAGTCTAGATATAAGTGCGTGTTACCAATATTTTGGCAGATAGTCAACATTTTTCTGATATGCATTTATTTGCAAGCAAATATTTTTATTGCTAATATTGCTTGGAATGAAATGTGAGGTGCTCATTCAGAAAAAGCATCAAATGGAATGATGACTTCATATATTAATGTGAATCATGCTGGAGAAGTACATTTTCCTCTCATTTTATTTAAAAAAAACCATTAATTTTTTCACCTAAGTTTTTTTTTTAACTATTACGTAAAGGCCAATTTTTAAACCTTAACTTCTATTTATATTTTGTATTATTTAATGGTTTTAGGACCAACTACAAATTTGATTCCCAATTTTTTTTTTTCAGAACTAGAAGATTTTGCAAATATTTAAGGTGATTGCTAGTTATGGTGATTTCTTGGAGAGAAAATGAGACAGTCTAATGAATTTCAAGTCTGTCATCTTAGGATGACAGGGGCTTCTAGAAGTTCATGCTGCCAGGAGAGGGGAAGACCATCTTTACGATCTCACATCGTAACTATCATCCACTCTACTGGGTCCCAACATTCCGTTGTTAAAAAAAAACGGTTTGAGTGATTTCAGCATGATTTTATAGCTCTGTTGCCCTTCAGCTAACTTAAACTGGGATTATACGCTAAAATATATTTAGCTTTTCTCTGATTCCCTTCCCTTTATGGAAATAAAATGTGAGAGTGTTGGAAATCTTTGGAACAATGGAAACTCAGGGGGGCAGAGCCAAGCTCAAACCTCTCTGTGTTCTCAGAGCGCTTTGTCCTTTAAAAGGGAAAAAGTGGATTATCCCCTCTCATTTGGGTCTCTTGTCCAGCCATTAGTCTCCTTCCCAGTGAAGACTAGTGAGCTGGTGCTGAGCATTTGATAAATAGTGCTTAATTGTTGGATGGTGATTGTAATAAGGAGTATGTGCCTGGGATTCTACCAACACTTTGCTTTATGATCTTGTGACCGTAGGCTCGGTAAAGTGAGCACTGGAAGCAACCAGAAAGAGCATCTGGGAGATTTCTCTTATTTTATAGATAAGAAAAGTAAGGCCCAGATGGCGATGAGAAAAGCATCGTGTTGTCCTATAATGCTATGAAGAGTGAAGAGCTTGCAGAGTGGATAGTAGGGACACACAGAGCAAGAACAAGGAGTAAGAGACATGTTTCTTAGGATCCAACTGCTCACCTTAGTTTAGTGCTTCTCAATTTAGAGGTGTCAGCCTCCCATGATACCGGCTGGTCTTATAGGCCATGCAGGTAACTGAAATAACATTGAATCCCGTGGGGAGAAAGGAAGGTGCTCTCTTTCCAATGCTTTTTCCAAATCCCTCTGATTAGTTAAGGAGAATTTTCTCTAACACTTGCTGATCTCCCTTTTTCCCTTAAGCTTAAAGCTCAAAGGCAACTCTAGTTGACTTTAGTTCAATAAATATCAGTATTGCTTTTCTTAAGTACTTATTTTTATGTTACCTTCACTTTGTGGCAAACTACTGGTTTTCTATTTGTGGAAAACTTCCCTTTAAAATAAATTAGTTTAGATGAAGAATTGAGTTTATCTGCAGAAAAATGTCTAGTAAAAATAGAATACGTGCCTTGAAGATGAGACAAAATTGGAAAGATGGCAGGTGACATGACTGGAAACACTGCACTAAATAGATAAAAATGGGTCTGACATTCAAAAGTGGAATTTAATAATGATCGAGTGACAAATATCTGTGTAAGAACTTGCTTCTGCTTTTAAGAACCTTAAAAAATATCTGAGAAAACAAAGCATGTACAAGTGAAAATAAAATAAAATAAAAAATACATCCCAAGTGCAAATGGCAATCAGTCAGGGAAGGCCATGTCTTGCCTCATTTTCTGCCATGGAAAAGAAATTGTTGCTTTAAGCACATGGAAAAAGAGACTCCCTTTGGACAGATCATGGAGAAATATCAGGAGGAAAGTAGGGCTTTAGGCAAACCTAGGGAGGTTCCATTTTAAAAATCAAATAAGAAAGTGTATTCCCAGCAAAACTGAGGTTTCCAGCAGATTTTTAAAAATTTTATATTAAAAACCTTTATTTTTCATGATAAAGTTTTTTTTAAAACTATGTTTTAGAACTGTAAAACGCATGCCACATACACTTCAACGAGACAGATACAAGCTTAAACATAAATGGAGACTGCCAATGTATGAACTGTGCCAAAAGGCTGTTGGTGCTGACCTCAGTCTCTGTATTAATATGCTTATGTATGTAAATAATATACCAAGTATAAAAATAAAACAAAGTTTATCCCTAACATGTAAAATGAAAAAAGATTTGGTTGTTTTGAAACTTTGAGTATGTAAGTATCAGGAATAAATCTAGAAGTTTTTTTTAGTTTCTTTTGATTTATATCACTGAACATTTCATAATGTTATAAAATGTATTTGGAAAATATTTTCAATGGACAGCAAATATTGTAAGTGGTTGAGAAAGCTCTTTCTTAAAACCTTCTAAATTAAACAATCACCAAGTTAATTATAAGCCGTTTTTAGATAGTCTACGAGCTTTAACTTTGAAATGGAAATTTCCTGTAACTTTACTCTCAAGGTTCTGGAGGATGTTACTTGAGTGTATCCTGAGACTGCAAAATAAGCTGTTAAATTACTACCACTTTCAAAAACTTGGTGTTGATACAAAACACCAACAACAACAACAAAACCCCATAAATAAATAGTATACAGATTCAGTCAGCATTCATTGCTTTGAAAAAAAAAATCAATCCTGGCTATCTTATGCAAAAAAGAAAAAAAGCTATTTATTGCAAGAATCCTGGGGGCTCAAAAAATCAACAGGTATTTGATGAAATTTATCTTGGGAAATGGTCAGAAGCCAAAGGGCTTCAAGAGAGTGAGACAATAGGAACCCATTGCATACCATTGTCACTGTGATCACCTCCAGCTATCTTTATTCCCGTTATAATTGCTCAAGATTTAAATTCCCCGGGGGAAAGCATCCAATTGGCTGAGGCTAAGTCAGGTCTCTCCGTTGGGGTAAGGAAGAGTGTATTGCTCCTTTTTTTTCCGTAGTTATAAAGTAACCATCTCCTACCAAGAATACACAACAGAGACACCCCATGGAAAGATGACTTACTAATAGAAAGAAGAGAGGATTGAATGCTGCACTGCCCAAGATGACGATTGTCCACTGCAGATGGTAAGTCTGACAAAAGACGGAAACTACTAATCATGACTCCCGAGTTCAAAGTTGGTTGTTTGCTGAGCTCACCTAACTAGTAGTACCCAGATCTTGGTCTCTGATACCATGAAGCAGGCTCCATGGAGGGAAAAATGATTCCAGGCCTGGAGCAAGGTGGGTACAAGATGGGCCAGGAACAAGGTTTTCCCTAGGTATGAAAGACACCAGGCAAATCACTTCTACAAGCTCTCTGTCTTAATACAAATTTTCATTAGAAAATCTATTACAAAATTCATGAGAAGCAGAAGGCATAGGAATTATTAATAAACATTCAGACTAACTGGTAGGGGAGAGTTTGTTACATATGTGTTGATTATCCAAATAATACACATGCAGGTCCTCTGGGTGTCCAGGCATCCTCCTCCTCGGTTCTTTATTGTCAAAAGCACTGTCCTTGGCTAAATCCATACCTCTCACCAAGAACTAAAAGGTAGTTAACTCTTATTACTCATAATGCCATGGCTTTTCAGGACCTGTTCTTCCCGAAACAATATAGATTTTCTTGCCTCTACAGTTCTCTCATGCAATTTACTCATGATGCTGCATCCTCCATGGAGCAGCCCATGAATGCTGACTTCCAATGACTCAATCAAAGGTTGTTACTGTGCTTTGTCATTGAAATTCACAATGCAGGAAAGTGTGCAGGAAAATAAACTATTATTTGTTTTCTGGACCATGTTAAATTTCTTATCCTGAATTTTATAGCCTAAATGTAGAACAGCATGTCTTCCAACCATTTTGTCTTGAACTCCTTAAATCCTTCATCACTGCATTTTTGGAATTGACTCTCTTCCAATGTTAACTACATGTGTCCCTGCTTTGCACAAACCACCAACAGAAGGGAGGAGACATGGAAGCTCGTGGTTGAAGTGAGAAAAACTGTACCATTTATACAAGAAATGTCTAACCCACTTCAGCATGACTTCAGACTCACTGGCAAGAAGTAACGTAGAATAAAAAGGCTCATTGGCATAGCAGAGTGTGTAGTGAAAAATTAACTTACCCAAAGAGAGATCTAGCCTTTATCTTAGTCTACTGGGAGGTGACCTCCTGGCCTCCAGAATGTCCTGCTTGATGGGAGTGTCTTTGTTTGCCTAGGAGACTTGGCCACCAGACAGTCTAACAATGTGATTTATGATGGGGGCTTTGGGCCACACCATATCAGTTCTGACCTTTAGAGGAATTAGGGAGTAAAGGTATTAGCCCTACCTCTGGGAAGGACTGAAGGCAAAAGGTCACTCATGTGGGCAGTATATGATTGTGCCTCAATAAAAATTCTGGACACCAAAGCCCCAGGTTACTTCCCTGGTTGGCAATCTCCATATATATGTTATCGCACCTCGTGGCTAGGAGGAGGTTCTGCTGTCCACAACTGCATGGGGAGAGAACCAGAGCTCTGCATTTGGACCCCTGCCTCTTCCCTTCACTACTTTAATTTGGATCCTTCCCCTGTAGTAAACTGTAATCATGAATATAATAGTTTTCAGTAAATTCTGTGAGTCTCGTTGAATGATCAGACCTGAGGGAAGCTCTTCAAACTTGCAATTTGTGTCACAAGTGAGAGCAGTCTTATAAGGACTGTTCTTTTAGACCTTGCACTTCGCCTAACACTGAATGCAGAGCAAGGCCTCAACAACCCTCAGCAAGAGCAATGTGCTGTAGATCAGACCATAGGTAGATGGGAGCTCACTGAGGGGCCTTAAGTCCAAGGGCCTGCAGTGGATAGTAGACAGCCCACACCACTGAACTCATCCAGTGTCCAAATGAGTGAGAGATATCCCAAATCAGCATGTCAGCACCATGCTGGTGGCCCAACCTTGAGTGTTCCCATGAAGGAAATAAGAAGAGAGAAGGCCAAGTTCAGGCAAGTACATCAAAGGGGAGAAATAAAACAGGGTGCCCCACTCAAGTGACTGAGCCACAAGCGGACTTAGTTCAAGGAAGTGGGTCTTCAAGCACATGGCCTCCTAAGGCACTGGCCCTGAGCTTGCCAGGGGCCTAAGAATGGTTCTGCTTGTAACATTTCTTTATGCCAGAAACTAAGGAAATGCTCCAAACAGGCCAGAAAATGGGGCTCCCATGAGCCAAATCTGGCACAATTTGAGCCCCAAAATGATTAAGCACAATAACAATTTATAAACCATTGAAAAAATAGGAATTCATGAATTCATACAGTTAAAGATAGATGATAGATAGATGATAGATCGATAGATCCATAGATAGATAGATCAATAGATCTATAGATAGATAGATAGATGATAGATAGATAGATAGACAGACAGACAGACAGACAGACAGACACAGACAGATAGACAGTCAGATGGATGGACAGATAGATGGGCATATGGATGATGGACAGACAGACAGACTAAGGATAATTGATAAATGTGGAGAAAGTGTTAGAGTTGAACAAGGCCTCTGTGGCAGTTCGGAAGCAGCCACCCCAAATCTGCCTCTGTCGTATGTGGATTATTTTGAGCTAAGGCAATCTAATTTCAGGCTCAAGAGAAACTTCTGCCCATCTCTTTAACTACCTAGAAGAATTTGATTTAGGGGCCGTGCTCATAAGAGATTATCAGTGGTAACTTCTTTTGACCTATCAACAGGGCAGGACAGACTTCTATTTATTAAGCATTTGCTCTTCTCATCAATCCGAAATGACACTTTGAAGCCCACAAGGCCCCTTACCTCATCCCCACCTCAGGAAGTCTTATATACCCATGCATGTTCCCTTTCTATCTGTGACCCTCTTGTGAATGTGGGGTCTCTGACTCTCTCATGTATGTGAGGTTCCCATACATATGTACATATTAAATTTAGTTATTTTCTCTTGTTAATCTGCCTCACATCTCTTTGATTATTAGACCCGCCAGAAGAACCTGAAGGAGAGAGGAAAGTTTGCTTCTTCCCTACGCATCCAAAATTCATCATTTTGCAAACATCTGAGTGAAGACGAAAACAGGCAAGAATTACAAATGAATGCTAAGCTAAATCTAGGGGGACATTTTGATGAGGAGCAGAGTACTTGAATAGTCTTAAAGTATCTCCCCAGAGAAGGTGTCTTAGTAACAAGGGAGGAAGTAAGAAATTATTACACAGTAGAAACATCAGGCAACACCTAGACTCAGTGATCACATTAACATCACTAAGGAAAAACAGATGGGCATCAAGTACGTCCAGATACGATGCTCTGAGAAAGATCCAACATCATCTGAGCACTGTTCTGGCCAAAGAAGTGTACCTGACCTCAATCCAGTTCCAAAGAAATATTCGACACATTCACAATGAGGAAAGTCTTATTTAAAAAAAAAAAGGCAGAGGATGGAACTATATATTTTAAAATGCTAATGGTGTACAAGACAGAGAAATGAAAACATTCTAAAGGAAGCTGAGGAGGCATAAAAACTAAACGGAGTAACTGCCCCTAGGCTGGACCCTACCGTAGAGGATGGAAATGTCATAAAGGACATTGTTAGGTTATCTGACAAACTGGAGCAAGGGTGGTAGAGTATTGTAAATTTATTGAGCTGATAATTGTACTGTGATTACTTACTAGAATACCCCTCTCCTTAGGCATACACAATGAAGTATTTGTGGATAAAGAGCCATGACATGTGTAACTTGTCCTCAAATCTTTCAGAATAAAAGTGGGGAGGTGGAGGACAGGGTGTGTAGAAAGAACGAGAGAGCAAATGGTAAAGTAAACAAGGCAAAATGTTTACAATAGGTGAATCACAGTAAATGACATACCAGTATTCACTGAGATATTTTTATTTTTGCAACTCTTTATATGTGACATTATTTCCATATAAAAAGTTTAAATGGTGTTTATCAAACCACCCTTCATCTTCTCATTGATCACCTTTGTTATAAATAAAAATTACTAACTCATATTTAAATTGATATCTGTCTTATAGAGTTTGTACAAGATTTTGTTAATCTGCTATGAAACATAAAAGGTTTGACATAGAGTGACATATTCCTGGGGAAATACGTTGAGACTGTACAAGTGGCTGTAAATGCTAGTTGAAAGAGCTTTCAAACATATCCAGACCCATACACGTACGAACACGTGAATAGACTCTCACATATTCGGTATATCATAGATGGAGCAACAGAAACAATACGTTCTTAGAGTGAAAGATTTAGAAAAATCTATGGGAGAATATTTAGTCAGTTCTCTTCCATGAATATGAATATCTTAAACTATCCCAATATGGTTTCCCATAAAATAAGGTCCCTAAAACAAGCTATTTCAACTTTTAACCACCCCAACCATCCAACTTCTTTCATGTATTCACCACATCATTCTGTGCTTCGCTCAGATCTTCCTGCTCTGTCCTCAGAAGAGAGGCAGAAGGATCATTTCTATTTTAACAATTAAAAGAACCTCCCAGGAGGAAAGGCACTGTATAATCCCACACATTACACGTATGTTCTCAGGGTTTGGTCTCATCATATCAAAAATGGGCAAACAGCGTTGACTTGCCCTATAGGAGTGTTACATGGATTAAAGGAGCATGAGGTATTAGAAACTCAGGCTACAGTGGAGAGAAAATACTTCTAGAAATTCAACCTTTCCTTCTGGAAAATTTTTCTTCTTTCATTTCTTTAATTTTGTGAATGAAAAGGGGGCTATATGATAAACCTGACAAGCTCAGGGGGACCATATGGCAAGTCTGACAAAACTAGTGCCCGAAAGGAACCACACAGTGTGGTCTGATCACAAATCCCTAACTGGGCAAGGCCATGGCCAGCAATCAGGTCCGAGGCCTACAGCTTCCTTAGCCAAGGTCGCTCTTTGCCTTGAGGGAGCCTGTTCATTGTTCTCAGGCACCGAGGATAACATACCTTTGAAATCTCAGACTCATTTTCTTTTTCTACCCTTGTAAGGCTCAGCCACTGGAATCAGACCACAAGACCACCAAAGCACAGACCACAGAATCCCTCATGGTTATCTCGTCCCCTGCAGATCACCCCTCTGTGCTGTGTTAATCTTTAATGCTCCAGTACCCACCAAGGTGAAAGTAGTGTATGCTTCTCCATTTTGTCCTTTATCCAATTCCAGTGATTTCCCTGCTTTTCTTTCTCCCACCCCCTTAATCTACTTACTACCAATGGATTTCATGTAACCCTTCTTATGTCTCTCACTTTGATTCTAATGTATAAAAAAAAGCTACAAAACTGCCATTCTCCAGAACATTTTTTTAATCTATTGAGATTTTGCTTCCTGGAAATTGTCATCCGTTTGGCTCAAATAAACTCATAAAAATTCTCTACAGGTTTGGACGTTTCTATGTCAACAATTTTCTTTAATAACATTCTTTCTGGAATGCCTATCTGTCATATTAGATGTTTTTATCTCTTTTTATTATGAATCCTTTCTCACAATAACATTAAGTGCACAAAAATTTAAAGGATTATACAGAAGAACACACTGAAATGCAATTAACAAAACATGAGGAAGCAAATTTGTTATATAGTCATATGTGTGCTTAAATAACAAGATGTAGCAGCAAGTTTAATAACTACCATGGCTTTTTAAAGTAATAATGAGCATGAACTAATTTCAAAATATTTGTAACAACTGTTATCTGATTTGAAAATATCTATGTTTTCTACTGGTGACAAAGTTGTGAGACTACTGTGGTTTGTTGCTTATATTAATAAACAGAAGGAAATGTCACATGAGGAAATGAAGTCAAAGACAAAATCTTAATAATATCAATTCCAGGAAAAAAATTACCATTTTAAGAATCAGAGGGCGAGGAATAATTTTCTACCTCCCTGTATGCATTTGGAGTATACATGCAAGCTATCAGGAATGAATGCAAAAGGAAGATTTGGGGATAATTTAATGAAAGGGAGTAGCTTGGCTGATACCCTGAAGAGCTAGTTTTAAGAGGAAAAAAAAAAACTGAACGAAGGAAAATTATTTGTATGAAACCTTTTCAAACGTATCAATAGGAAAAGCAGTGATTTTCAGCCGTGTTTGAGGTCATCTGTTCCCTTTAACGTAGAGAGGAGGCAGAGAAACTAAAAGCTACATCAAGCTATATTCCAAGACTGCGGATCAGCCCTGTGGCCAGACCACAAGGAAAGCTGCAGAACAAAGGTAGATTTCTGCTGGGGTGCTAACAAACCATTCCCCACACTGTGGAGGGAAAACAGGCAAACAGAGTGTCTAAGTCAGCCCTGCACAAATAAACACTATCATTCATATTCATATCCATATTCACTCCCTACAGCTCAAGCCATGAGGACCCTATGGATCAAAGGCTGGAGATTGCCGGGAGGTCTTTTCCAACTACATATTTTTAACTTTCGCACTGTATGTCCTTACCATCAAAGGAGAATGGGTAAAGCAGCCTTTAAACTGTAATTCATAGAAACGAAGAACGACATAAAACTGAATTCCCCAAACACTCGGGGTCCCTCTCAGTGTCTTTTCTCTGTTCCTCTCATTGTCTCTCTTTCTGTGTCCCTTTGAGTCTCTCTCAGTCTCTCTCACTTGCTGCCTCCGAGAGGAGACCACACTCTGCCTGTGGAGTGTTACCCTTTCTCCAATAAACTTGCCTTTTATCTGACCCTGGTGTGCATTTAAATTCTTCCTTGGGCTCAGTCAAGAACCCTCTCTCTCAGTGCAGGGTTTGAGTTCCTTACCACTCGGGGGAATTTTCCCTGTCCTGCATCACTTTGAGAAGCTGTAGAAAGATCTTTACCCTGGAAAAACTTAAATGCAGACCCACATCCCATTTTGTAGTTTCAAATGGTCCTTGGAGTTCTTGAAACCAATTTATAAATTCTTAGCCCTGTGAATTCTTAGGGCCCCATGAGCTTCAGATTAGAAACCTTTGACTGGGAGTTAATGAGAACCAAAATGGAGACTATTTGGACAGGGTAATAAACACTTTTCAAGAGTAAAGTTAAACCAAACAAAAACAAAGGATACAAGTAGAGATTGCTAAGAGCTGAGAAGAAATTAGCAGCTAACCCAGGAGTCATGGAGTCACTAGAGGACTGTATCCCAAATCGGAGGCTTTTAATATTTAAATTGGAAAGCGTTTTGCTCCTTTTTGGTTAAGAAAGACACTGTGCCTTGAAAATAATTACCAGTTCCAGAGCATGAGATGACCCAGAGCTGGGAAAGGAAACAATGAGAGGTTAATTTCTTCAATTATAGGAAAAACACAACGCTTGCATTTACTGTGGTTTTAGTGAAGAAAAGAAAGCCAATTGATAATTAAATAGATGATTACATGTGACAATAGATCCTAATTGATTAGGATGTCATTGGAGTAATGGAGTAATTAGTGTTGCCTGGGGAACTTGTGCTGGATTGTGAGAGAACGATGACACAGAATTAAAGCATACTATAAGAAGAATTCTGAATAATGTAACCTTCAGGTTTCAGATGTTTTGATGTGCTTATTATCTTGAAAAATCATTTTTTCATGAATATTGATCAAATATTTGGGTCCCCTTCATGAAAAAAATTGCCGAGATGAGCTTCTACATATGCAATCAATGATCTCTAACTGGGGAAGCCAGCAAACTTTGAGAGTCTAAGGAAAACCCTCATCTTTCTCGCACCTCAGTGTTTGCATTTGTAAAAGGGACTCTTATAAAATCTCTGGTCTACACACAACCTTCAAAAAGTACCAGGTCAGTCTTTAGGCAAGGTCCCCAGAGAAGCAACTCTGACATCCTTCGTTGATCCCACTAATCCCAATCGATCCACTGAGATTCTGGAACTGGAGACATCCACTATTAATATGGGCTTGGGGCATTCTAAAGATGTGCCAGGGCCAGTGAGCTCTGTCAGTGTCGCTCCAATCTGACCAATGCCTCATTGGCTGCTTGTCTTCTCTTTGTGACTCTAGACTGAATTATGACATTGGCCCTTGTACTTGAATCCCTTGGATATGTTCACCTCTCCTGTGTTATCTGATGGTTTAACTAGGCCTTGACTCTGACTCTCTTTCTTCCCACCAGTAGCCCTTCAGCCCTTACTATTTCAGCACCCACCAGCCTGACTTGTGGTTGCCAACAGCTGCCTCTTTTTGCCTGAGGACTTCCTCTAGCTGTCAGGCCTACTTTCCTCAAGCTTACCACAGGCCAAAAGTACCAAGGAGTTAATAACCCCAGAAGCACTAATAGGAGTGGTCGATGAGTCTTCCAGCTCCCTTACCTTTTAGGTAGGGATGCATGCTCTGCAATGCATGTGCTGCACTGTTTTCCAGAATTCTCTAGTGATATTAAGTTCCCATTGCTTATACATTGGTAACTTGCTTGATAAAATTCACCCTATGGACTGCCTTCTTTCTCCTCTCTATCTCACTTCCTCACCTCCCTCCTGGTGTTTCCTCAGCTCATCTACCAAATAAATCATTGCACTCAAACTCTTGTCTCAGAATTGGTTTCTAGAGAACAAAGACTAAGACAAGAAAGTCAAACTTACCATATCCAGGACAATTCTTAACTCTCCTTTGCCCCTCTATTTTCCATGCACACATACGCACATCATTCTTCCACTATCCAGTGCTCCAAACATCTCCCTGTTTGGTAGGCTACAAAATTGGCATCATCTTTAGTTCCCTTTTTGATCTTACATCCTCTGTCCAACCAATCAGCAAGACCCATGAGCTCCTTCCACAAGGTAAAGCCCCAATTTGGCCGTTTCTCATCAGTTTCATTGCCCTAACCCTAATCCAGTGACTATCATCGCACCCTAGCTGCTACAACCACTCCTTGTTTTTTCTGCTTCCACTCTTAGTCCTACAGCCCACTTATATCTGACAGCCAGAACGACTTTTAAAAGTATAAAGCAATTCTGTTACTCTCCCGCTTAAAACCCCCAATTGTTCCCATTGCTACCAGAATAAATACAAAACTCATGGCCCATAAGCTCCTGTCCTGCTCCCCCTTCCTATCTTCTACCACATTCTCTTTCATGGATTTATATTTCTCCTTCCCATACAACAAACAAGCTCTTATCATAAGGCTTTTGTATTTGCTGTTTTCTCTACCTGGAATGCTTTTCCTGCATGTTTGTGTCCATTGTTGTGGATACTGCATCACACTACTGAGATCCCTCTTCAGAAATGAAGGACTTTCTCCCCTAGTGCTGATGGTTTGCCAGCAGACAGACCTCAGCTGTCAGTCCCCTTTGAGAGTTGCCTTCTGTTTCCTTTTTGGAGCAGCCCACAGGCAATGGCTGATTATTGCAGAGGCATCAATGCCTGCCCCACATCTCAGCAACAGAGTTCCCTGTGGGGCTGACTCTGGCTCATGGAGGCCGTCATTGGTACTACATCTGTCTCAGCTTCTCCCTCTGCCCAATGCTGCTTCCTTCCTCCCCATTCCACGGGTGTAGACCCCAAGTGCACTGCCTAATCAACACTGTGCATGCTAATCTCCATCCCAGAGTCTGTTTCTCAGGGAACCCAACTGGCAACATTCGTCATTGGCTGTCAGCCTAGTGTCACACCCCTTTACAAACCTGCTCATCCAGTCTAAGCTTGTATCCCGCTACTGAATGAATGAGTTAAGACAAATGCTCATGAAAATGTTACAGATAATATGCCACTAAAGTAAACATTGAGAGGGGGCAAAGAGCAACCACCAAGGTAAAATATCCCAGAATGGAGGAGACATCAGGGAGGAGGGATGGCTTAGGGAAAGGCTTGCACTTATATCCATGTTCCTAGCAAATCCTGAGTTGACGTATCAAGATTCTGGACTCTTTTCTCTTCTCCTCTGACTATAAATAAGTGATTTCAATCCTGCCCCTCAGTAAGGGTGACAGCCTTGGTCCCTGACTGATTCATTAATCAGTAACCATATAAAGGGTATCTTGATGGTGACATCACAGCTTCCACTTGCCTGTTAGGGGAACTGATAAAAAGGAATATATGAAAGGCATTTTTGTTTTGTTTTTTGCATGTTGGAATCAAAATGCTATGATCATGTGAGCAAAGCAGATTTCTCCATGGGACAAAAAAACCAGCTGCCTTTGCCATCCCCTAGCAAATGCTGTGCAAATGCTAATCTCAAATTCAATTTCTCCTCTCACAAGCACACTTTCTGGCTACTTCTCTGTGGCATTAATTGCTGCATACTGGAAAATGCAAGCTCATTTCAGCACCAGCCGGAGCAACCCAATTGAAAAAAGGCACAGCAACTGTGAGAGAACGTTTCATGCAATCCCACTCTGCAGATGAACTAATAGGTGATTTTTTTTTTTCAACCACTGATTTGAGTAATGATAAATCAATTAAAAGTATTTGTTGGATATCTGTGTGTACAAAACAGGAACATTATAGTAATGCTCTCCTCCATGACCACTGACATTTGAAGGGACATTGAGTAAATGTTGACGACCGACAGATTACCCAATTAGTCTGACTTAGACTAATAAGTAAGATTCATGTCAGTTTACTCAGCATAATTGCCTCCCATCTTAGAAAGTTCATTTTCAAACCCCGGCACAGAATATGCTGAAAATGCGGAAGAATCCACTTTTGATTTTTAAAATGACTCTTGTGCCCCACCCAATCTGATGGCCCTGATACCATGTACCTGGAGAACCAGGTGGCATCATGAATATCACCTTAGACAGAGGAAAGATTGAGCTCAATCAGGTCTTATGTTGAAAATGAAAACTGTATGTGGTACCAAGAAGGGCTCCCGGTGCACCTGAGAGCTTCCCACATGCATTCAGCAGGTCTAGGCTGCACCATACACTCCTGTCAGCTAAACCTGGAAGTTGGCTTTGACCAGACAGAGGGAGAAGTCTGCATCCCAGCTCTTCCAGCAGCTATAGCAGAAGGGCAGCCTCCTTGCCACCCAGCAGCAGCCCACATGACTCAGGAGTGCTTCCAAATCATTGCTGGCAGAGCTGACCACCCGGACCTCAGGGCCAGAGAATGCATTATCTCCCTGATGTACTAAAGCCAACGAATGACTAATAACGTGACTAGATTTGTGATCTCAAAGCACTTTCTCCAGCACTCTGAGCCCAAACCACAGTGTAGAAATATTGCAGAACACTAAGGACTTTACCTTTCCGAACAGCATTTCCCTTCCACAAATTAAAACTACTTAGCATTTGTTTCAACAGAGCTTTTATCCAGTCTGCTGCTGAGGTATACAAGCATGGTTCTGCTTCAAAGAGCGGCCATGAAGGGCCCTGCGGTCTCTCTTCTCAAACTTGTCAGCCACCTGTATCCTTGCCATTTGTTTCCTTCTTCTATTGATTAAGTCTTAAGGTTTACAAAAACAAAAACAAATAAACAAATAAATAAATAAAAAATAAACAGAGCATACCTCTGTCCAAAAAGAATTATACATGTTCTGAGGTATGGATAAATGGCAAGAAAATGAGCTAAAGCCGTGGATGGAGTTGGATTGTTATAACGTATGTGTTTGGTGATTTATTATAGAAGTGATATTCTAAAGGTTACATGGGTACAGATGAATTCTATTCTAATTTGAACAGGAGATAAATTTGTGGAGAGAACTTTGTTCAAGCAAATCTGATATAAAATATGAAAATCCAGATTTAGAGACAGATTTATTCAGAGAGTGAGTATTTGCTTTACAAATGGTCTCACCATAGGGTTCCCTTATATAGTCAGCTCCCTTGTGTGTGTTTAAAATAGAATCCTCTCTTGTAACACACAGTGTTAAGAATGCATTTGATATATCTAACATATAAAGAAAGGTAGGTTTCCTGAAATGAGTGTTGTTCTTACAGATGAAGCTGTCTGTTGAGATGGGAAATTGTACACAGTATATTTTCTCCACTTTTCTCCCCCTTTTCAGATAATAAAGGAAATAGATACATGTTCTGGTAGGCACAGAATTATTGCTGGAATCAACCTGGATATGGTATTGCCTGGTTCTCAGCACAGCTATCACCCCTGCCCTCAAATTCTCTAAGATGACAACCATACATTACATGTGGCTTCCTTGACAGTCCTGGTTTATGACAACTCGCTTGTCTTCCCATCACAGTTCTTCTGTCCCAGCTGCTCCTGAGGTTCAGGGTCACCCTTGGAATCTCCTTGGAAGCATGATATAGAAACATTCTGACCTTGAATTCCAGCTGTATAATTTCCGTCCAGAGCCCACCTCTTATCCACAAAGTCCTCAGTTGTTCTCTACCTCCCCGACCTCTGCAGAAATGCTGCCCCACAGACTTCTTTGCTGGCGTCTTGGGATAATAATTACTTTATTTTGGACCTGAAAACCTTGCACAATAAGCTGGTCACCAAGACTCTTTCAGATGCTGGTACCTGAAGCTGAGATTCCCTGTCCCTGGTGAGAAGGTCCAGAGGCAGGTTTCACCCCTTCTGGAGATCTCCTACTTCTCTAAAAGTAAACAGCTATGGCTCCCCAGGATCCAGAGGTATGATAATTTCTAGAATTTTTCAGATCATGAAATAAGAAATTGTCTCATTGAAAAGTGACATATAGCATAGACTTCTTCCCTGATCTTCTAAGAATTGTTTAAAATGTCCTGTTTCGGTGGCAAGTACTTCATTGCTTAAAAAATACTTTATTAATCCCTTTCTTTCATAATCTCTTTTTGTATTCTATTTTTGTTAGTCTTCACAATTAAAAATATTTTTGATTCTTTAATATTTCTGATGATAAGTATGGGTTCAAATTAATTTTCCTACTTATTGATATCTAGCTATGGAGATACCATTCTAAGAATAATAAATCTATTGTCTGTTCTTTTGTTTGATTTCTCACGTATTAAACTTTACATATACATTAGAATCTACTCCATTTCTATTTTGTTCTTTTGTCTATGTTTATGTTTCAGAGCAAATCTCTGAAATAACACTTTAATTATTTACATATTTTAATAAAATCAATTTTCAAGTTAAGCTAATTGTCTCTCACTGTTCTTTTTTATCAATACTTTTTATTTTTCCAGTGAATGCTGGATTTATTATATTAAGTTCCATAAAGCATATAATCAAAATTTTAATTGGACTTGTGTTAAAACTGTGATTTACTATTGGAGAGAATTATTGTCTTTACCATATTTCTCCTTTTCTTTAAGGAACATGATGTTTTGCTCCAATTGCATTAGATGATTTTCAACCATGTTATATTTTTGTCTGCTTTTATGAACATTATACTTGTTTAATTATATTTTCTTTTTATACCAGTACTGAAATTTGGAAACAGTTCTCATAGCCAGACATTTTGTTAAACCTTTAAATAGGCTTGACTAATATTTGTGTTTACTTCTTCGGGTTTATTAGAAATATATATTTTCCAGTTGAACATAATCTTATTATTTCTTTTCTAGGATTTTAAACTCTCCTAGGCCCTTCTTAGCAGGCCCAATGAATTTTAACAACCAGCCATATGCAGAGGAAAAGAAAAAGGCTCATGTTGAGGACCAATTATCTAAGAAATAATCTATCCTGAAGGGAAAAGTGACTCAGAAGTGGAAGGAAAAATTTCAAGGTGAAAGGAATCATCCTACAAATTCTGTTTCTCATAATCTCCCTTAAAGAAATAATTAAAAATGTGGACAAAGTTTGAGATATGAGAATGTTCAGAGTATTACTTGCCCAAGTCAAAATTTGAAAACAACCTAAATGAACTACAATTAAGAAAAGTTTAAATAAATTACGCACCCCATGTAATACAATCGTCTGTGAGCATTACAAAGTAATGCGAGGAGTATTCAATCACTTAAGAAAATGGCCATGAGTTGTTTATTTAAAAAACAAGATTTGAATTGTATATAATGTGATCTCAATAATGGAAACTACAAATATAAATATGTATGCACAGCAGGAAGAATAGAAAAATCTGTTATTTGTGATTATCCCCAGATTGTGGCATTATGATATTTTTCTTACTATGAGCATGTGTCCCTTTGTGATTTAAAAGAATGCTGCTATGGACTAAAGCTTTGTCCTCTCAAAATTCACATTTTGAAGCCGAATCCCAATTGTGATGATATCTGGAGGTGGAGCCTTTGGCAGGTGATTAGGTCATGAGGGTGGAGACCTCATGAATAGGATGAGTGCCCTTTTAAGAAGAGACACAGAGAGATGATGTCTTTTTCTGGGCAGGAAGGCAGCTATCTAAAGTAGGGAGCAGACCCTCACCGGACACAGAATCTGCCAGGGCCTTGACCTTAGACTTTGCAGCCTCTAGAACCTTGAGAAATAAATGTTTGTTGCTTAAGGTACCCACTCTGTTGTGTATTTTTATAGCAGCTTGAGTGGCTTAAGACAAACACCATATTATTTATTATTAATACAAAAAGTAGAAGGAGAAGGATGAGAAGGAGAAAGAGACTGGATCGAGAGAAAATAGACCACAGGATGTGGCCATTAGAGTTAAGCCACCAGCATTCGGGGTAAGCATTATGGAGGTAAAAGCCCTGTGTCCTTGATTAGGCACACGAGCTCTGAGGCCGTCAAACCTATAGGGTAGTTGGAAACCCACTGGACCCGCTCTGGGTAGTTTTCTTTTTTAGGGGTGGCATGAGTGGGATGGAACAGAGATGGCTGCAAATGTTTTGCTATGCTTCCTACTGAGGGGTGGAATTTAATTCATCATCCGTTGCATCTGGATTGGCTTTAAGAACTGACTTCCTTCATCAACAGAATGCTGTGCAAGTGGTGTTCTGGAACCTTCAAGGCTCCATCATGAGATGCCTCACTTTCTACCAGGCCTCTTGGAATGCTCTGCAGAAGCCCTAAGTGACTGAGTAAGAAGTTCAGCTCCCTGAAGACCAGACGTCTGTGCCTGAGAAGTCAAGTGTAGCTCTCCAGCCACCAGTCCCAGCTGGGCCCAGCCTTCCAACCATCACTGCCAAAGCAACAGACATGCCGGAGAAGCCATCTGGGATCCACACACACACCAGACCAGCCCATGCAGCAATTACTAAATGACCTCTATGGGAGAACCACCCCACCGTGCATGCCCTGCCCGAGTTCCCCAACCATAGAATTGGGAAATATAATAAAATGGTAACTATTTTAAGCCAGTATATTTTGGGTTAGCTTATTATGCAGCAGTGGATAACTGGAACAGAAAGGTGTGAGCTGCTCCTTATTGGGGTAGAAAACTAGCGGGGCTTCCTTTTTTGGTGAGCCCCCTTTCAGCATCTATAAAATTCACTGGAGCACTTTGGAAGGTACATGGGCTGCCTGACTAGAAAATCGCAGTAAGAACAACTAATTTTCACAGGCCTCAGCCTCTTAAATCACCCCTTAAAAATTCTCCCAGCAAAACGTCTGTGCCTTTCTTCTGCAGTGATGATCTACTAACCATTGTCACTACTGTGATTGATCTTAGATATCAACCATAGACATTCAAACAAGGAGGGAGGGTGCTCTGAAGAGGAGGGGGCTGGACGAAAATGCAAGAGAGGCTTCCCATGGCTGCAGGATCCCATCAGGAGGGTGAAGATTTATCAGTGGGGGGCTTAGGATTCAGAACAAGCACTTTCCTTGTCCCCGCTATAGAGACTCTCCGTATATTTGGGCCGTTTTTTAACTCCCTAGAATGTGAGGTACAGTCCTGGCCATTGAGCCATTAGACCTGGGCTGAGCCCCAGTGAGCATCTAATCCCACCTCCTCGTTTTGTAAAAAAGGAAACGGAGGTCTCAAATGTGTAAGAGTGTTCTAAGTCATACAGTTTGTGGCAGAGAAAGAGCAAAAAGCCCATTCTCCTGGCTCCAGGCCTTCGTGTGTGTGTGCGCGTAGGCCTGTATGTATGTTTACGTGCAGGCCTTCACATACCCTTGTATGGAAATGGGAGAGGAAGACAGAAAACCTCAATTTTTAGCATGTGATCAGCAGGTGCATTCACCTGTTGATTCATTAACTTGCCCCACCAACCATAAGTGCTGGCAGTTTCTCCCTCATGAGCATTGATGAATACACAGTGACTTATTTGAAAAACATCAGTAGGGTCTATGAGAGGCTGAGCCTGAGGGGAAAGGGAAGACTTCACAGCAAGCGGGAGAGAAGGCCACGGCCCGCTCCCCTGCCGAAATTGCTCGGCCTCCTCCCAGGGACTGGCTCTGATAACGACCTGTATTTTAAGGCTTTCAGAACGTGCTATTGGGATCTCATGTTTGCTGGGAAGATGCTCTCTGAAAAATCTGGGTGTGCGCCTTTTGTCAACTATATCTCGTTTTCCCAGTTTTCCCTTCTGAATATGAATGTGCTCTTTGTGTGAACAACAAAGTGTTACATGAGAAAGGAGTCAATAGGTAATACACCCAGAATAATTTTCTTAATGAAACTGCTGCAAGAATCCCCTTTTAGAAACTATTCTCCCAACTAAATAAATTTTTATAGAGTGTGTCACATTTCGAAGTTGTGTTCACCCTAATTCCATTACTGAGACCAAATAAAATCAGTAATGCTTTATTCTTTCAGTCTTTCAAATTCTCTTTAAGATTTTAGATCAAGGGGGAAAGGATGCTGAATTTTTACCTACAGCCATCTATCTCTGTGGGGTATACGTTTATTCAGAATGCTCAATATGCCCCCAAGCTGAGCTCTAAGATGATTCATACATATTGTTTTTTTAAAAAATTAAATACTTCTGAGCTAATGTAATCATTTCAAACAGAAATAAAAATGCTTATGGTCCAGAAACTAGATTAATTCTGCTTCCTCCACCCTCCTCCATGTGCTGCTTATACGGTGAAACGCTGGGTGTGTTCTGTTTGTTCAGACCTCGTGTTTGTTTGGTGGCAGAGGCATTTTGTTCTGTGTCCCAGACAACGTCTGTCTGGTACAAAATCTCAGCCAGCTCCTGGGTTACCTGGGCAAAGGAGACCTTGTCAAATGCCCTCAGGGAACCAGAAATTAATTCTGAAAACACTGACATAATCAGCTCCCCGGGGCCCAGGTACAAAGATTAAAATATAGAGCTTGAAGTTGTCTAAGGCGATGATCTTACATAAAATTAATGCAAAAGAAGAGGCTATTTAAAAAAGACTCAGGGATCTTTCCGGCCTTCCTCACTTCCTTGCACAGTTGTGTGGCAGTTTCTGCACACGGAACTCCTGAAGCAGAATTGATGGATCAAAAGGAATACATTCTTAAGCATTTAAAGTCAGTTTTGTTGAAGTGTAATTTACATACAATAAACTCACCAATTTAAAATATACAATTTAATGAGTTTTAACAGATTATACGGAAATGCAGACATGTGTATGTACACACGCCTATGATAATCTAGCGTAATTAATATACAGAATATTTCTGTCATCTAGAAATTTCCCTTTCCTATTTGCAGTCTGTCCCTCCATCCACTCCCTGCTCTAGGCAGCATGATTTGCTTTCTTTGCCAGAGATGGACCTATATTTTCTAGATTTTTTTAGAAATGGAATTATACAGTACATACACTGGTGTCTGGCTCTCTCTGAGATTCATCCATGTCGCTGCACATAACATGGGCCCTTCTTTTTTCTTGATGAGTAATATTCCTGTGGGTGGACAGGATGGCATGGGCATGGCACAATCTATTTGTGTATTTATTGATTGACAGACCTTTGAGTTGTTTCCAGTTTTGAGCTGTAATGATAAAGCTGCTATGAATATTTTTGTATAGGACATTGTGTAGACACAAGTTTTTATGTCTCTTGGGTATCTAGGAGAGTAATGGGTGAGTCATATAGTTAGTAAAGGTAAGTTTAACTTTATAAGAAAGTATCTTAAAAAAAAAGAAAGAAGTATTTAGTTTTCAAAGTAGTTTACCATTTTTTCATTCCTATCAGCAATGTACTCTTGAACTTCAGATTATTACCAAATTCCTCTCCAAGATAACTTTACTAACTCTCCAAAAGTAAATAAAAATGTCTATTTCCCATACTCTCACCAATGCTGATTATCAATCTTTTTAATCTTTGTCAATCTGATCATTAAAACAGGACAATTTATTGTTGGGAAATGCAACCAAGTATATGAGAATCAGAGCATCTCTCCATATGTGTATTTGCCATTGTATGTTTTCCTCTTAGAATTATTTTCCTAACTTTTTCTCATTTTTAAAATGTCTCATTCCTGCTTTTCTTTGAGCTTTTTTTTTTTTTTTACATTAAAACTATTATTACTAGTATTTATATTTTGATCTTTGGGCTGACTGGGAGATATTCTGAAATAAGGAGGGGGTAAGAACCTATAGAAAGAGTCCTTAGACAGGCCTGTGGCCTGGTCCTGCCAAAGGATAGTCACATTAAATTGACCTTTAATGTTCCTTGTCTTACAGTGAACTTTTAGGAAAGTCTAGGAGCCATTTCAAATGGGTTACTTAGACTTGGAAAATACCAAGCACTGAGCCAGAATTTCCAGATCAGTCAGGAGGGACCAAGGGGACACAGAGACTCCTTAAGAACAGGAGGGTGTGTGCTTCTCCCGCCAGGAGAATGGTAGCCTAGGTATGTGTGCTCTCATGGGGAGCCCGTGGGACTTGGAAGGCCTCCCCTGGGACCACGCTCCTCTGAACTCTGCATGGTTTGGCCCTGTTGTTTACAGACACATTCCAGTATCACATGCCATTAAGGAAACTTTATGCCTTTGGTGATATTTATTGGCACCTTTCCACCAAGCACATCACCCTCCCATGTTGGAGCCTGCTTGGCCTAAATGGCTAACCAATTGTCCATGTATACCATCTACTGAATAAACTGTCTTCTCTTCTGATTCTAATTCTCATTTTGCGAGCTCTATTTCATTGCCTTGTTTTTTTACTGCAATACTCTTATTTATGCATTAATTTGATTTCTCATGTATTGCAGTTGTTAGTAGGGCAAGTCCATTCCATTACCCTTCTCTCAGAAAATTCCTGATCATCCTCATCTTGCACATTTGTTCTTCCGGATACTCTCAACCGTAGAATGCATTCTTGGAGAGCCTTTTCTGATAGAGCACTCGTAAACCACCTATGTGTAGTCGGTAATAAATTCATAAACACTTGGCCACGAGGGCTCTTTGGCCAATGCTGCTGTGCCTGGCGTGGGCAAAAGCAGGTCAGGGCTATCAGGTGGGTCAGGCCTGGGACCTGGCTTGGACGTGGTAGATACTTAGTAAAAGGAAATCAAAATCAGAGAAATCAAACATTTTCTGTAATAATGCATGGCATGTTGTAGGAGATCAACAAATGTTTATTGAATAAACATTAATGAATGCATAACTACATTATACCTCCATTCATGTAATAAGATGATGACTTTCTGTCATCATTTTCCTGTGTATTTCTCTAATTCCTTTTTAAATCTAGCCTTAGTCTGTATTTCCCGAATAATGTTCAATAAGAAATTGTTTTGCTCCCTAAAGGTTACTTTTGCCTAAGATTTTAATGGAATCATGTATGTGACATTTCATTGAATAAAAAATAAAAAATAAGTTTGAGATTTAAAAAAAATTGTCCATGGTTAGAAAAAACAGGAGTTCTATGGTCAGAGTCTGGCATCCAGGCAGCAGAATGAGAAAGCTAAGTTTATGGACATGGGAACACAGGCCAGGGCTCTGGGCCAAGAATGTGGGCACAGAGGTGTCACACACCTTACACATAGGTTTAATTTTTTTTTTAAGAATAAATTTCAAAATGTGATCTGTGTAAAAGATGTTAAAGCAACAGTAACAGAATGGAATTTGTATTTATAAGAGGCATCAAAGCCAGAACTTCTAGTTCACCACGAGGCTGTGTTTATGCTGAGTTATATTTCTTGAGGAGCTGTAGGTCTCATCTTATCTGCCCATAAAACAGTGTTTTACCAGGAAATGAGAGTCCCAATCAATGCCTGATACTTAATTTTTAAAAACAGATTATTATAAATAATGTAATTGACAAGTGTGACAGTTTGAGTTTCTTGGTGACAACACACAGAAGTCAACTGAGGTCAAGCTTAAATAGCAAAAGCCATGCATTGAAAGGACAACAGGTAACCATAAAAATAGTGGGAATATTGAGGGACAAGAGTCAGGAAATGTGTTGGAACAAAAAAGGGACCAGAAGCTGGGAAACTTGCCAAAATCTGCTGAGAGGGACTGTCTGCCTAGGACACTGTCCCGGCCATCTGGGCCCCACACGCCTGAATATTCACTACAGGCTCCTGGATGCTTTGCTGCCTCAACTGAGGATAATCTCTCATTGTATCTTTGCTTCACTCCTTGAGGGTCAGAGTCCCAGCTCCTAGAACATGATTGGCCAAGCCTGGGTACATGCCCACTCCTGTCACCAGGAGCGATGACAGGGACTAGTCTCATAATGGGGAGCAGGACCTCTTTTGCCTCATACTGTGACATTACTGGCGACCAGGAAGAATATTCAAGGAAAATCTCTCATCTCAAGATCTTTGTTTTAAATTATATCTTAAAAGTCCTTCTTCCAGGTTACATAAATATTCACGGGTTCTGCACAGGTTCTGGGCATTAGGATGTAGACACCTCTGGGGGCCATTATTCTGCCTGACATAGTAGGAATACTTGGTGCCTTGTTTTGTTTTGTTTTGTTTTTCAGCTTTCAACCTTTGTCATGATTCCAGAACCACAGGAAAAGCCCTACTCAGCATCTCATCATATGTTCCTCCTCCAGTATAAGACATTTTCCAATAAATAATATCTATTCCAGGAGATTGTCATAGGAATACGTTGCATAATGCAATCTGAAGGGCTTAGCACATGTCTGGCACACAGGAAGGACTCAACAAACAGCACCATAGTTATCAGGAATCATTCTTACATGAAAAGATTGCCAGGGCCAGCATGGGAGGTGGGTCACACAGGCCCACTCTCAGAAGAGCTCTGCCCTTGGTTTAATGCTCTGCTGTCACCATCTGGAAATTCTCAGTACTTTTTCAGCAAGAGACCTCATCCTTCCATTTCGCACTGAGCTCCATGACTTATAAAGCTGGCCCTGGAGATTACTCATCATTGAAAATCCACTTACAGGCAATTTCCTGAATTCCCAGCTCCTGCAGAGCATCTTGTAAAACTTAGTCTTGGTTCAATTTCCCCAAAAAGAAGATCCTGAAGTAAAGATTTAGATGCAAACAGTTTGTTGGGAGATGATCCAGGAAGATACGGTGAGGGAATTGGGTAGAGAGAGAGGGTAAGAGGAAGGCGTATAGAGGGCACATGGGTGAAGGGGCACTGGCGGGGCAACCAGGGCCCTGGCCTACTCAGGAGACCCAGGGAACAAGTATCTCAGAGTTGCCCCTTCAAGGATGGGGTGAGGAATCAGGGGTATTTAACTACCTGTTCCCCTCCCTGAGTGCTCATGTTGCCCCTGAGAAACTGGTCTCCTAGCTCTCCGGTCTGCCCCAGGTATGGGTCTGAAGCCCTTTGGCAAAAAGACCCAGGGGTTTGAGAAAGAAAACCGTTGATGTGTGTGGAAAATGAACCCCGTCCCATGTTTGGTCCTGGGATTATTCTCTCACTTCAGAACACACGGATGGTTGAATCATCATGGTCTGATAGAAATAACTCTGAACTCAGAGGCAGCATAGATCTGATTCTGCTGTGTGGGCAAGCCAGGTCCTGCACCTCCCAGAGCCTCTTGTACCATCTGTGAAAAGTGAGAGTTGGATGATCTCTGAATTCCTTCTATCCTCAATGTTCTATTCTAATTTGTCTCTGTAACTAGGAATTTTGAGCTCGGGGGAGGAAAAATGCCAATCCGCCAAACAAGTAACTCATTAAAATAGAAGAGTCTCATTAATTTTTTTTTTTTCTGAAGGACTGAATTCTTAAAAATAGGGAGGCATACTGAATAAGAGAGCAGGAGCAGCTGTTCTGTTTTTCTCTGAGGATAGAATGAAAGGGACTGGACTTAAATTGTGCCAAAAGGAATTTATTTAAATGAGACATCTTTTAAAAAGTTGTGAGACAATGCCACGTGTTCCCCGAGGAGATTTGGGAAGCTGCAATCCAGAAAATTATTTTAAAGGATGTGTTTTATTTTTGTTCTTTAAAGTGTACATCTATGTTTCTATTCAGTCTTCTGTATGTACACTCTACCTCATCATAAAATGAAAAAGAATAGCTAGGTCTTTCTAGGAGAAAATGGCGAATAAGAGACAGACATTACTAATTAATCATTGCTCTCTTCCTGTCCAAACCCAGGCAAGGCCTCATAATTCATCTCAACACCACGATCCAAACAGCAACTACCAATCACTCACAGTCAGTTAGTCAGTAAGTCTTCAGTGATTCTGGAGTCTATTCCCGTGATGATGTTTATGATTATTTCACTTGCACTCATGGGTGACTCCAACAATTTGTGCAAAATCCTACAAAAATAACGTGTTCCTGAGCCTCCTCAAATACGCCAGTCACAGTGCTCCAGCCTGAGAACTTCAAGACTTAAGAATTCTCTTTTTATTAAAATGCAGATTCCAGGACCCCCACCCCCAGAAATTCTGATTATTATGGGAGGAGGTCCAGATCTGCATGTTGCCAAGAGATTTCAACGCAGCCGATCAGGTGGTTACACTCTGGAAAACACTGTCACCGAAGGAGGGAGGCAAGTTGTGGGCTCACGGGACAGGTGTGGGGACCTGTGTGGGAAATACGTGTTCCACGTTTGCCTGCTCATTTCTGGGTTGTTCCTGCCAGTTCCATCTGGAGTTCTGTTTCCAGGCCTAGCCACGACTCTGCCTCATCTTTCTTGGAGAGAAACAAATTCTTCTTCTTTGGGTCCCCAAGCTGTCTCTCTAGTTGGATCTAGGTCAAACTGAGAGTCCAGAAAGCCTTCCTTCAGATTGCTTATTACCTTATTATTATCAGCATGTCGAAAAAATTTGCTTTTTACTTTCTTGTGGCTTTTTTCTTAACTGTCTCTGATATTTCAGAGCCATGTCGCTGATCCATCCCTGGACTTTGCATGTGGTTTTCCTTTTCTTAATTCATATTTAACTATCTTGTAGTGGGGCACGTTTCATTTTCACACAATTTTGTGCTCACTAGCTGTCTATTTCAGGCTCCTACGAATTCATATTTACTCTTCACTCTAACAAAGAAGCCTGAAAACAGGAATGATAGCCAGAATATTTGACAACTGGTCAGAGTCAAAATAGAGTTCAAATAGAGACAACTGGCAGAGACTCTACCAGCCAGAAGAGACCCCAGTTCTGAAAGCAACCGGTGCAGCCCATACAAGTCACATCTCACCTGGTGCCCAAGAGATGTCCAGGTCCTAACCCCCGGGGCCTGTTAATGTTACCTCATAGCAAAAAGGGATTTTACAGAAGTGATCTCTTGAGAGAGATTATCTTAGACTGTTTGGGTGGGCCCTAGATATAATCACAAGTGTCATTATTAAAAGAAAAGAAGAGAGAAGGCAATATGACCGTAGAAACAAATATGATGCTGCTGACTTTGAAGATGGAGGAAAGGAACATGAGCCAAGGGATGTAGGTCGCATCTAGAAGTGGAAAAGGCAAGGAAATGAATTCTCCCCCAGGAGAATCCAGCCCTACCAACATTTTAACTTTAGTCCAGTGAAACTGATTTTGGACTTTTGACCTCCAGACCTATAGGAGAATCAGTTTGTGTTGTTCTAAGCCACTAAGTTTGTGGTAATTGGTTACAGCAGCAAAAGAAAACATATAGCTGAAAATATCAGACTGAAGATGGCCAAGAGAGGGCCCAAGGCATGAGAATTAGCCATCACATATTCTGGCAGAGCTGCACTGTGAACTCCAGCACAACACGGAGACTAAGAGAGGCTGGTATTGAGAGCCTTAGACCAACTGAGAAAAGAGGGAGAAGGGCACATGAAGAGTAGGACATATCCAGAAAAGGAGTTGGTGGCCAAAGTCAAAGCAAAACTGTAATCAGATCTGATACACATCCCTTTTATTGCTAGAATACTCCTCTATACAGTTTGGAGTACAATTAATGCTGAATGCAAATGCTTGCTTGCCCCCTTGGTTGGTACATGAGATAGAGTATAAAAGAAGTCTAGTCTACTTTCCTCCAGGTCTCCTATCCTCTTCTCACAATGCACGCAGAAATTTTTTAGTGCTTGTTAGAGTCTAGAAATGGTATTGTGCAAAGAAGGCATGCCCTCTGAGACTCTCGTGGATGGCTTGGTGGACTCATCAGGGATTCCTAGCGCTAAGCACTCCTCTGCTGCTATGCTCTTAACTCTTGATTTTGCTTGTTCTACTCTTAACAAGAGATACTAACAAAAGGATAGACGTATAAATCAGTGGAATAGAATGGAGAATCCAAAAGTAAGCTCTCACGTTTATGATTGATTAATTTTTGACAAGGTTACAAAGATAATCCAGTGGAGAAACAATAGTCCTCTCAACAAATGGCATTGGGACAACTGGACACTCACAAGCAAAAGGATGAATTTTGACCCCTACCTCATGCCATATATAAAAATTAACTAAAAATGGGTCATGGGCCTAAATGTAAAAGGTAAAATTACAAAGCATTTAGAAGAAAACATAGTATCTTTGACCTTAGATTAAGCAATGGTTTCTTAGATAGGACACCTTAAGCACAAGCAACCAAAGAAAAAAATAACAATTTGGACTTCATTAGAATTAAAAAATATTTAAAAAGCAACCTGCAAAATGGGAATAAATATTTGCAAATCAAATATCTGATAAGGGACTTGTATCGAGAACACATAAAAAAAACTTACAACTTAAAAAACATAACTCAAAAATGATAAAAATTTAATAAAACCTATGACTCAACAAAATTTTAGAAACTTAAAAATAGGTGAAGGATTTAAACAGGCATTCTTCCAAAGAAGACATATAAATGGCCAATAAGTACATAAAAAGATGTTTAGCGTCATTAGTCATTAGGAAAATGCAAATCAGGCCCACAGTTTCACACGCACTAGGATGACTAAAATAAAAATGACAGAAACTAAAAAGTGTTGGTGAGGACTGGAGAAATTGGAACTCTTACACATTGCTGGTGCAAAAGTGAAGTCGTACAGCCCCTATGGAAGAAGTTTTGGCAGTTCTTTCAAAAGTTAAGTATACGGTTACAATTCTTACCATTCCACTTCTAACTACACACCCAAGAGAACTGAAAACGTACGTCCACACAAAAACTTGTACATGAAGTTTCCTAGTAGCGTTATTTATAATCTCCAAAAAGTGGAAATAATCTAAATATTCATCAATAGATGGATGGATAAACATATTGTGATATTCCATATTACCACATGCACGAACCTTGAAAGCATCACGCAAACTGAGAGAAGCAGACACAGAAAGCTACGTATTGTATGATTCCTTTTATATGAAATGTCCAGAATAGGCAAATCCATAGAGATAGAGAGTAGATTAGTGGTTGTCAAAGGCTGTGGGAAGGAGAGATGAGAAATTACTGCTAATGGGTATGGATTTGGGGTGGGGGCAGATTATTAAAATCTTCTATAATCAGATAGTTTTGATGGTTGTGCAACTCTGAAAACTTACTAAAGATCACAAAACTGTGTACCTTAAAAGAATGAATTTTATGGTTTATAAAATTCATCTCAATGTAGCCGTCATTTTTAAAAAGAGAAATGAGATGGTTCATAGAGTTATTGAAGGGGCTAAAGAACAATGCTCAGGGGGAAAGAGTTAAGAACAGCGCCATGGAGCCCGCTGCAGAATTGTTCTACCAAGACTCTGTCTTGGCCACCGTGTCCTAGAGGCTGCATGTAGCAATGCGTCGAGGACACTGCCACCTTTGGCCCAGAAAGTCAAACTTGCCGCCACTCTAGAGTGTTCCCAACTTAAAGTCCTGGGTGGAGTGTCTGGCCAGAAGGGTTTAGGCCATGTGCTTATGCCCAGTTACAAGGCAGGCTGGAAGAGCGAATATCAGGATCTTGATGGAAATTTGTATGATGATGGATATTTGGCCACCAAACTCGTAAGTGAAGAATTTCAAACGGGAGAAAATGGGTCAGATGCTAACCCCCCATAAAAGAATTACTAATGACTCCTACGGCATCAGATTTATTTTGTGACTTTTCCTGCACTTCTGCAGACTAGAACCAAACAATCCTAATCGCAGTTTCTCTCCTTTGTCTCAATTATTACTTCCTTGCCCCTCAGCTGTCCCCTGATAATTGTCTGTACCGAATCTCCATTTGCTACCACGCTGTATTTCAATTGGCATAACCCAGACATTAGCTCTTAGGGTTTCATACTGTTCCAGAGTATTTAATTTTAACAGGAAGCTATTGAGAACTAAAAAGCTTTTATGATAGAGAAATTCGAATAGTGCAGAGAAAAAGGAACAAACAGGCTTCAGAATGAGGCAGTCTTGAATATCAATCTCAACGCTGATCTCCAGCAAATTTCTCACTTTCTGAGTCTCAGTTTCTGCATCTGAAAATGGGGATAATGTTTACTTCTAGGGTCAGCATGACTACTAAACAGGGTCATATTTGTAAAGCCCACAGCACTCTGGCCAGCATGTAGTAGATGCCCAGTAAAAGGAGCTGTCGCAAGAGCACATGGCTGATACTGAGATGCTTCGAGTAGTGAGCAGCTGCAGACATGCTTGAATCTGTTTGGCAACTTTCTGAGACAGGGACCTTGGAAACGGTTAGGCCAGGCACTTCTAACAGAGTTTGGAGGCCAGAAGAGTGAAAAGGACATCCAATGTGATGCTGAGGCCATTTCATAAAGACTCTTGCACAATCTACCTTTTATTTTTGGTCTTTTCTAAAAAATGCTATATTTATTTACATTTCTTTTTTTTTGCTGACAGATATACTAGAATAAGTTTGATGATAGAAAAGTAAGTGTGCATATATATATAAACATATATATATGTATGTGTATACACACACACACACACACACACACACACACACACACACACACAACCTACATATTTATTTAGACTCAGAATCAAGCCAATGCCTTTGTTCTCACATCTTCAGATGGTAGGAAGAATCATCCTGTTTTCAAAACCTTACAGTGTCCAATTCACTTTACATCATCAGATAATAAAAATAATTTTTTTTATTGCAAGATTCTATTAAGAAAGTTAAAGCATGTGTGTTCTGTATGGCTAAGAGGAAAGACTCAACTGATTCTATACCAAGAAACAGGATTTCGAATACTGTAACCCATATAGCTACAAAGATGGCCTTTAGGAAAATAAAAACCTCCTACTAAGTGCTTCGAATAATGCATGTATTCATTCAAATGTAGTAATGAGGTCAAAACTACTTTCCCTTTTGCTTCATGTTTCCATGTGGGAAACAATGAGGTTCAGAACGTACTACCCCAAAACGTGGCCCCTTGGCATATTGAATATTTTAAGCTGAAGAAATGTGAGAAAAGACAGGGACAGGAAGGACTCTTTGACCTTCTTGGGAAGCAGGTCACAGGAACCTTATGTGAGGCGGCCTCCCTACACCTGGAGGAAAAGTCCATCCTTGTCTCCGAGACAGAGGGGCACAGAAGAATCCAAACGGGGCCTGGCCAAGTTTCTGCAGTTCACAAAACTGACCTCAGGCCCTTTGCCCTTTTGTATTTCTCCACAACTGTCTGCTCTACATCAAACTCAGAATAAAAACCCTCAGGTTGGGTCTTCATTTCCGTATGAAGGCTCCTGTGTTATGGAAACCTTACACTAAATAAATGTGTGTTTTTACCCTGTTAATCTGTCTTTGTCAGTTAAAATTTCAGACCCAGCCTAAAATGATCAAGATGATCCAGGAAACCTATTTCCTCCCCGACAGAGGAATCAAGGCAATACTTCTGACTTCTAGCATTTTCCCACCGTTCACTTTTCCCCCCAGGACATGTGAATGCACACACACGACAGAGAGAGACAGACAGACAGACTTGGGCTGGGGGATGGAAGCCTTTCTCCTTGTATAAGGTAGTTGGGGTGGGGGAGGGTGTTATCACCCCACTAGTGGGAGTGAACTTGGCCTGAGGAGGAATAAATACAGTAGACGACCTGGCCTGCTTTCTGGCTGGGCGCTCACTTTCTACCCATAGGCCTCTCCATGCTGAGACTGAAATCTGCTCTTTCTCCAGTGGCCCTGGACTTCCTCTCAGGATCAGTGGCACTTCCTGTCTTCCTGGCCTCATTTCTGCCCTGAGAGCAGAGGGTTTCCTGTGTCTCCTCCCTACCACCATACCAGCTTCCTGATTCTGTCAGGTCTGTGGGCCATTCTTCTGGCCTGTCCTTTGGCTCTAGAATCTCAGAGGCCGTCTTGTCACTTGGTCACAGCTCCTACTTCTTGCTAATGTCCTCAAGTCTGGTGGCAACGCTCTCTCCTTGGTTCCTGCCTCCTACAAGGTTCTGCCTTGGTCACCCTGGTCCTGGCAGCTTACTGTGTCTTTCCCCTTCCCTCCTCTCTACAGTTCTGGCAGGAAAAACAAGAACAAAGGGGCTAAATGGAAGGGTTAAGAACTCTGGAAGACAAAAGGAGTCTTTGTTGTCATCTGCCTTCTCCTCGGGGCTCTGGCCTCTTTGAAGAGCTGCACCCAGACACTGTAATGTTAACATTCACCCACTGATCCATAGCACATGGCCCTCCCTTCCCCGCCATCTGTGCAGCAACATAACTGCCTGGCTGTGCACACTGCAGACTGTAAATAAACCACTAGTCTCAACTTCTGAGGGAAAATCAAAGCACAGAATTTATGTTAATTCCATTCCTAACCCATTAACATGCATACATTAATATGAATCATGTTACTGCTCCAGCTGTTCCTTTGTTACAAATCATCTTTGGTGATAAAACCGTCAGATGTAAATAACCAAACAACCCCCTTCCTGACTTGACTACACCCCTCCACCTCTGGCAACACAATCTTGCTTAACCATAGTGGAAAATCTGGTTTAGCAATTGAGAATTTAAAAGCCCCCAATGATTCAATTGCCCTAAAATTAATATTAACTGTGATGCTCCAAAGAAAATGTTAGAAACGACGGGCTATGGTAGCTGGATGAAGCTGGGGATTATAGAACTTGAATCCCAAACACTCAAGTTCTTACACTCACTTGGATCAATGCACCTTTTTAATGAGTATTGGATCTTACATAATGGTTGAGCAGATGGGCTATAGCCACGATTTTGTGCAAATGTAAATTATCTTCTAAATGAAATGTGCTTGAGAAAGATACACCAGGCTCAAATTTCCAAACACAGAGAGGAGAAAACAGCTCACCAAAGTCCCATTATTTACTCAGCTGGTTGTCAATGCAAGTCCCCTGGCCAATGTTTTGAAAAATCTATGCCCAGTCTCAGGACCAGGGAGAGTTAAAGAGTGCTGCAAGGCTCCTCTCCTTCCCACGGCTCAGCAAGCCATCTGCAGAGAGGAAGGACATCAGCTATTGCTTGGGCATAGTCCGGGGAGGTTCACATTCTAATTCTTTCTTGTTCTCTCTTTAACATATTTTCAGTTGAGGCATGCTAAACATATAATAAAACACGTAGCTCTCAGATGTTCAGATGGTGAATTCTGACAATCGCACATGCACATGTACCCAACACCCCAAACAAGGCAATGAACACTTTCATCACGCCAGAAAGTGTCCATCCCTGTCCCTAGCCAGGCAACCTCTGAGGTGCTTTCTGTCACAGTGGAATTCGTTTTGTCTGTTCTAGAATGCCATAAGTAGAACCATGCTGTAAGAATCTTTTTGTGTTTAGCTTCTTTCATGCAACATAATGTTTTTGAATAACTCCTTCAGGTTTTTGCATATTTTCAGTATGCTCTTTGTTTTTTAATTGCTGAGCCATGTTCCATGGTGTGAATATACCACAACTTTGTTTATTCATTTATCTGTTGATGGACATTTGGATTGTTTCCAATCATTGACTCTAATACAATAGGGAAAGGAAAGTCTTTTTAATAATATTGCTGGAACAACTGGACATATATACGGGAAAAAAATGGAAACTTGATCACTATCTCACTCCATATACAAAAGTTAGTCCAAAATGGACCATTTACCTAAATGTAACACCCACAGGCACAAAGCTCTTAGAATGAAGCCTAATAACTTCATGACCTCGGAATGGGCTGAGTTCTCAGACAGAATACAAAAAGCACTAACCATTGGGGGAAAAAAAAACAAACCGTAAGTTAGATGTCATCAAAATATAAAATTTCAGCTCCTGTAAAGGTAGCATTAAGAAAATTAATAGACAAACCACAGACTAGGAAAACTTACTTATAGTACATATATCTGACAATGAACTAGATAAAGAATGCTTACAAATCAGCAATAAAAAACGGCAGAAGACTTGGACAAATGTTTTACAAAAGATGCATAAATGGTCAATAAATCCAGAAAAAAAAAAGGTGTTCAAAATCTTTAGTCATCCAATTTTTTTAAATTCTTGTATGAAATTCGTCTGGTCGTCCATTCAAAGCTTTTCTCATGTTGCTGTATTACAATAGAAAGGCCAGACATAAAATGCTAAACAGAAGTGGATCCTGTATTGGAAGACTAAGTTCTCCAGCCCCCTCAGACTACCTGGTTGCTGCTCAGTATTACAGAGCATTTTCTGGAATTATGAGGTGAACATACCTGCAGCTGCTAGAGCCTTTTTGTGTGTGGCTTGGTGCTGCAAAGGGGAAAAACCCAGAGACCTCTCAGGAAAACAAGTGGGTGGCAAGTGGGCTGAAGGGAGAGCAGGTCAACCCAGGAGGGAGGGAAAGTGGTGGCAAGGGAACAGGGCCCTCATCCATGCTGGCTTTAAGGTCTGCCCTGTTGGTCTGTGCAAAGTTCAGATTTGGTGCCACTTTTAAAAGCAGACTAAATCCAAACCTTCCAAGGGCTAACGTTCCATCATTAACCATTTAAAAGCGAAAACATTACAGCCTCAAAATGCTTCTTTCTTGGGACCGAATTCTAGCTTTCCTAAAGAATCACAACGTTTCTAACTCATCAGTGCGACTACCGATATGCGTGCCTACTGTGCCAGGCACCGTCACAGGCATGACACAGGTAGGACTGCATGGTGCAGGTCCACCTACACCTGTCTTGGGATGTCGCCCCACTCCTGCCTTTGCTGCTCACCACCTGGAGAGCTCACTGACCCGTTGTACACCTCTGCCCTCTGCTGGTGACCCCTAATCATAGCACCCCTCTGGCCACCTTTGCTGCTTCATTCCAAAGAGGGACCCACCTGGCCTATTCTCTCCCCAAAGCATCTCAGGGGCTAGGTGCTCACTTTCAACCAAACTTTGCTGAATTGTTGTTCAGCGAAGAGTAAGAAGAAAATATAACCCACAGAACCACTGATAACCTTGATAACATATAACATGTGCTATATGTTCAGCTTCTAGCCTGGGTTCATAACCCGTTTAGTTCTCCACCTGCTTCCAAATATAACGGCTCCCGCATTTCTGCACCTGAGGTTCAGAAAAACTGACAGGAAAGTGCAGATAAAAACGGGACGTTTCCTCTCCCCTTGTCTAAGTTCCCCTTTCAGATTCTCTCTTCCTGACCTAGCATCCAGCGGGAATGGTCACTCATGACAGTGAAGTCCCTCTCCCTTTACGAGAGCTTGCATTGTGGTCTTGAGTGAGACAGAAGAAATTATGCCAGAAAGTCGGAACCCCAACATTTCTGTGTTCTGGGGTGCTCAGACCTAAACATGACCCTGCATCCAAGATTTGCTATTTCCTTGGCACAGTTTTTCCTTTCAAGGGAGGTCAAGTTTAAGTCTGCAGATTCCTCTTGTTTCCACAGAAACTCGGATCCGGATCTCCTGCTCATTCAAGAATATCCACAATTCCCAGGAACAGGCGATATCTTACAGACAGAGCAATCTACGCCTGGCTAAGAAAAACAAAATCTCCTCTGAGGAAATAACAAATCTCCTTTGAAAAGACACTTAGTTTGCAAAAACCGAGAAAAAGCTTAAATTCTCAGTCTGGGAAATCTCTCTTTGGGCCAATCCAGGTTTTCTCCCCCAAACAGATCTATGCACCACTAGCTCTATGTCTTCGGTACCTTGACCGAGAGGCTTTCTCGAACAAAGGGGCAGCCTGCATCATAGGGAGAGAAATTGAATATCCACCTCACGGGAAGTAGAAACCACGCCTAAGTGTAAAATGACGCTTTTACGAGCTACTAAATCCATCAAGGTTTCCAAAAACAGATGACAGTTCTGGTCAGGGCAGCCTGTTTCACTGGGGTATGATGGAAGCCCAGCACGTTCCCCCTGACTCCCCTGCTCCCCGCATGGCTCCAGCAGAGACAGAACAGACTTCACCCCTGCGGATGACTCAGCGTCGTTCTCACATCAATTACCGGTCTGTTCTAATACAATGATGCCTTCAGGGAAACCGGGCTGGGCAGGTCAGTATGCCCTGGTATGAAATGGTCCTACACAGCTCTCCTTGGGTTTGTATTTCTTGCTCTGCTTTCCCTCTCGCTGCTGTTGGTGAATCTGCTTGTGAGAGCCCATCTTCCCTTCTCATCCTTGTGAGCTGAGAACGGTTTCTAAATTGAGTGTACGTATTCCAGGTGAGGGTCTCGGGGTCTTCCATCTGAATAAATGCCATGTTTCATTTCTTTATTTGTTTCTCTCTCTTTTTTTTTTCAGTCCTGTTGTTGAGATTCATTCACCCATTTATTCATTCAACACGCATTTATTACACTTGATCCTAGCCGAAAGGCCAAGAAGCGATCAACGTATGTTGATTAAGTGGTCACTGTTAGGCAACTAGTGCAGTGGTTCTCAACCTTGACTACACGTCGGAATCACCTGGAGAGCCTGAAAGACTCCCAGTGCCGTGGCTTCTACCTCCAGGAGATTCTGATGTATCTGGTCTTGAGTGTGACAGGGACATCGGGATTTTTAAAAGCTTCCCAGGTGATTCCAACATGAAGCCAGGCTTAAGAACCACAGCTCCAAAAGCTAAATGATGTCTTCAGAGCTCTTCAGGGTCAACACCTCATGTGAACCCATGATCTTCCTCCCCATGTCCACCTCCAGCAGGAGTCTTCGATGCTTTACTTTACCTATGCTTTTTGCTGTTTGGAATATTTGAGTCTTTAAATCCGTTCTTTTGGACCTTTCTCTTCTGAATAATGTAGCATAGAAATGTGACCAGAATCAGATATCACAGTGGACAATAGACATTTGAAATCAAATCCTGGTATTTAAGAAGCCCGAGCCTCTAACTGGAACCGAACTTCACCTTGAGCTCTAGAGGGCACGGTCTGCTCTAAACAGTGCTTTTTTTAGAGTCCCTGGCTGGGTCTGAACACTAAACTGGGCAAGACAGATAAATAGGAGAAAAGCATACAGATTTATGTAATGTAAGTTTTACATGATACAGAAGGCTTCATAAGGAAATGAAGACCCAGAGAAATGGTGAAACCTGAGTGTTTTTATGCTAGGTTGGGGAAGAGTTAATAGTCGTGGAGCAATATGCGTGGACGAAGGGTAAGTGTAATGAACTGGGGAAACTCGGCCAGGCCTGTTTGTTCTGATTCCACTCAGTGTCCCTCTTGGTGATAAGGATGCTCCTTTTTTCCCTGCAGGTGTAGGGAGGGTACCTTCAGTGAGGGTCTTATGACCTGCTTCGGGGGAAGGTCAGAGACTCCTTTCTGCATCAGCTGTTTCTCAAATTCCTTCAGCTTAAAATATTCAATATGCCAAGGAACCCTGGTTGGAGCATCCTGACCCCAACACTACAAACTCGTGATAGGTCCAGTCTTCAGTATATTGCTGTTAAGTGGGAAATCATGGCATGAGAAATGGGAAAGGAATGATGTGGGTTCACAAGGGAAGAAAGGGAGATGCACCCATCAAACACTGCTATGTGCCAAGTATGTCATCGTGTTATGGCAAGGGGCTCCTGGTGTCTTCAGGGGGCTTCTATTTAGAGGAAGGACAATTTTCTAGGCAATCTGTAACCATACCTCCTAAACTCACCCCACCCCAAAAGGGGTTGAGAAAAGAGGGAAGCAAGGGGGAATGTGAGCTCATGCTCCATTTTCAGATGCTGCTGGAGAAGAAAGCCAAATAATGAGAGACGGGATGTAAAATCTTGAAGGAGAACCTCCACCTAAGTGGTGATTTTAATTGACAAATGGATCTAAGGTTCAATTACTCGATGTAGAGATCTTCCAGGACAGCCACAAAAATGGAATAGTTCTCGGTGAGTACCCTGCATGCGGTAAGCTCCCATTAAGTATTTGTTAATGCATTGGTGTTCCACTTGGGAAAGAAGGGTTTTAGCCATGCCAAGCATTTTTAACGTTGGGTAGATGGCGGATTGTTTTGACTCTGTCCTGACATTTGCTTTGCTAAGAGCCCTGTAATGGTCTCAGGCAGCTTCACAGAACTCTGGATTGGCACAGAACTCTTTTACATCAACATGGGTGGTGGAAAAAGGGTTTTCTTCTAGGTTTTAAGAGCATCATCTCTATACATTTGTGGTGTGTAGTTCATTCTGAGTCCATCAAATACTTCGAATAAATGACTCGATGCTTCTCTTTTTCTAAACCTTTCTTTACTAATCTTTTTACTCATTTATTTTATCAGCTCTTCTAAGCCATTTTGCATTTTCTTGTTATCGACTCCCCACACACACACACACACACACACACACACACACACACACACACACACACACAAAACCTTATGCTGTCTGCCCCCATAATTTGGTGCCTTTACTTATAATGTTAATTCAATGTAATTTCTTAAGTACCTATTAAGCATCTAGAACATAATCTTATTCTAGCAATCTGAGGGAAGGCAATGGCCAAAAAAGACAAAAACTTCTATCCTCCATTCTAGTTGGGGTTAAATAAACGTAAATTTGTACAAGTACACATTTTAAATGTGATCTGCTCTACCTCTTTTTACTTTTAGCTCTTACATAAACTATATGTAATTATAAAACCAAAATGCATTTACAAATTTTTTAAAAGCTACAAAATTGATCAAATTCAAATTAACAACACAGTTTCATGTGGAAAATGATATTGTATTAAAATTAAGTTGCTTCCATTGGGTTTAATTATAGAAAGCTATAACTTGGAGTCTGGTTCTATACTTAATCTTGTTTACATACTTGTTCTATACTTAATAATGTTAATGATTTAAGTGTATTTAAGGAACTGCATAAATACAGCCAAGATTCTGCTAGTTTAAAATATAAGACCTCATGCTTATTCCAAGTCTTCTCGCAAGCAGAATGCAAATACCGGTTTTAGTTATGGGGCACCTGATTACTCTGTAAAACCATCCTGCTTATCTAAACATAAGGCTAGCTAGATTGCATCATTAACTCAGCATGGAATGGATAGCTATTCCATATATTGCTGGTACTAAAAACAGAAAAAAAAATTTTTTTGCCTAGTTACTAAGAGTTATTCCTAAAGAACTGTTTTTGTTGATTGGTCAGCAGAGAGAAGCACAAGCATTTTCACCTGTGGTGTGACAGTTGTAACAAGTATGACAGCAATTCTAAATGCTTCATGGGTTTCATGGACCAACAACCCTTCTAAAGAGGTACTGCTGCCAGTCTCACTTTATAGATGAGGGAAGCTGAGACACAAAAAGATTAGGTAACTTGCCCAAGGTCAGATACAGAGGAAGTGACAGAGCTCGGATTTGAACCCAGGCAAATCTGGCTTCGGACGCTCCCATCCAAAGCCCCTCATAGTGCTGCCATTGAATATGGTGACAACTACCACAACGTAGGTTCTTCATCATCCAGCACAAGGACTGTTCTAGGTACCTGATGTGACTCCCTGCCTACACCAATGTGCTCTCTTGGCACTACTGAGAAATGTTCATTTACCCATCAAAGCTTTATGTCATTTGGCCTCCATTGGGCTAGAATCAAAAATGCAGTTGCACGTTTTAGTGCTAAAATTACATAGCTCAGGGATCTACAAATTACGACCCATGGACCAAAGCACAATTTTGTAACTAAAGATTGATTATGAACACAGCCACACCCATTCATTTATGTCATTTATCCTTTGTCTATGGCTACTTTTTACACAAGAGGGTTGAGTTATGTAGCTGCAATAAAAACCACATGGCCCTTCAAAAAAACTGAAAATATTTACTATCTGGCTCTTTACACAAAAAAGTTTGATGGCTCGTAATCCAGACAAAATAAATTGTGGTCATATCATTTTTTATGGACTATCATCAAAATGAGAACATGTAATTTCTCATAGAGAACTCAGGGGGCTTGGATGCCAGATTGAGAAACATTTGAGAAGTTATTTATGAAGAATGCAGCCTTTGGGTATTTTAGTGACTTCGAAAGGCAGAGCACAGCAAGGCGTTCCTTTTTCTTTGGAGGACTTTGTAAACCGAATGCACCTACCAGCTCTGAGGGTCCTGGGTAGCACTTTGCACACAAGAAGCATGTTTCCACAGCTGGACTAGGACCTGTAGTGCCACCTCCCGGACACAGGTAGGACTGAACTTCCTCCCCACTGTGGTTGAATGGGGCCATGTGACTCCTTCTGGTCAATGAGCCATTGAGCCATGAGTGGAAGTAACATGTGCCTTTCTGAGCCAGAGCATGTAATTATCAGTGCAAGACCCTCCTGAGCAACTTTTCCTTCTAATGCAACAACTAGAGACATTCCAGATGGTGGCTGCCCCATCAGCTAGGGTTCCCGAGTCACCATTATTAACAAAGCCTACTTCCCAGACCCCACAGATACTTAGCATAAGCAAGAAATAATAGACCTTGTATTTGTTGGCTAGGGCTGTCTTAATGAAATACCACAGATTGGATGGCTTAACCAATAGAATTTTACTTTCTCACAGCTCTGGAGGTTAGAAGTGTGAGAGCAAAGTAGCTGCAGCATCGCTCCCTTCAGAGGGCTGTGAGGAAGGGTTTGTTTCAGGCCTCTCTCCCTGGCTTATAGGTGACCATCTTCTCTTCCTCTTAACATCTTCTACCATCTGTGTGTCTCTGTCTCCAAGTTTTCTCGTCTTATAAAACACTAGTTATATTGGATTAGAGACCATCTTAATAACCTCATTTTAATTCAATTACCTGTTATAGACCCAATCTCCACATTCTGAGGTCCTGGGAATTAGGACTTCGATATATAAATTTTTTTTTTGGGGGGGGGTGGTACAGACATAATTCAGACCATAAGAACCTTTATTATTTTAAGCTTCCAGGATTTAGGATTGTCTGTTACCACAGCATAACCCAGACTATGCTGCTGGATACAAAGGAACAATCACGTGTAGACTCAAAATGATAGCTTCTTTGAGTTATCTGTGCATATTTATGGCCCTATTAAAAACCACACCAGAGAAATTTTTTTAAGTTACATATGTCACAGCCATGACTAAATTAGCCCAAAGCAGTATTCTCAGAACTGGGATATCTTTTTTTTTTTTTTTTTCCATTTTAGGAAGCTGAGGGCCAGAGAAGATAAGTCTTTCTTTCCAACAGACAGAAAAGTCCCAGCCCCAGGATGACTCCCAGTCGTGTGCACATCCCAGGCAGCATGGCCACTTTTCTGCCTCACTAGAATCCAAGATGGCCATGCTAGTCACCTGGACAGTGTTTCTTCCCCTCAGGCCAGTCTTGTCAGTGACTCCCCAGAGCTTGTCAGGCTTCCTTGTTGGTTATGAACTCTGGGCACCCCTGCTCACTGAGAGGTTATCCTCTGACTCGTGACAAATTAATTCCTTAATCACTTGTTGGAGTTTTTACACTTAATATTAAGCCTCCCGTCCTACTTCCTCATGGTAATGAGTCTGTTAGAGAGCTAAGAGGTGGTGTACTCCTCCAGGTAAAGTCTTTCAAGTTCTAAAAGGGATTTACCTAGGAAAGAACATACCCTCTGTAGCAGCTTCCTGTGGCTGCTGTAACAAATTATCACAAACATGATGACTGGAAACAAAAAAAAATGTATTCTTTCATAGTTCTATAGGCCAGAAATCCAAAATCAAGGAGTCATCAGGGCTATGTGTTCTCTGAAAGTTTGAGAAAAGAATGCATCCTTGCCTCTTCCAGCTTCTGATGGCTCCTGGCATTCTTTGGCTTCTTTGTCTCTGTCACTCCAATCTCTCCCTCTGCCTTCACACAGCCTTTACCTCTCATGTCTCAAATCTCCCTCTGCCTGCCTCTGAAAAGGGTGTTTGTCATTGGATTTAAGGCCCACCTGGGTAATCCAGGATGATCTCATCTCAAGATCCTTAACTTATTTACATCTGCAAGGACCCTTTTCCCAAATAAGGTCACACCTTCAATTTCCAGGTATTGGGATGGGCCATTTCCTTTGGGGCCATCATTCAACCCACGACACTCTCTCTGTGTAGCATCAAGAAAACATCTTGATATAAGTGAAGTGTGTGCTCAATCTGTTGGCTCCCTTCTTCACCTGTTTGTCTCCTCTTAGCCTCCTTGCACTTCTGCCTTCTCTTCACAGCCCAGGACTAATTCAGTCCAAGGTGTAAGGGGCTTAATATGCAGTCCTCCACAAATATTTGCCATTTAAATTTAAATAATAGTGAGGACAATGCTAATGCCAGTAAAAAAAAATTCTCCTTGTAAAATTATGAATGTTGGAAAGCAATATATTCCTGGATGAGAAGAGAACAGAATTCCCTCCAAAGGGTTTACACTTCCTACCAGGCTCTAACAGATTCTATTGTTATGATAATTTCTGGGAAGATTCAGAAAGCACCTGGTCAAACAGATGCTTAGTTTGAAGTTAGGTGGCTATCTATGAAAGATAGATAGATAGATAGATAGATAGATAGATAGATAGATACGTACGTACGTACGTACATCCATCCATCCATACATACATACATACATACATACACAAACACACATAAATACATAGATACATATGTAGATACAGAGATACATAGATAAAGATGTGACAGAATTAGTACTCAACCTCAATAAGCTAGATTGCTAAAATCAGGAAAATTAAACCTAGCAAGGATAATACTAATATTACTAATAAAACACTGTCATTTATTTAGTGCTTACATCTGGCTAGACAAGGTGCTAGTTTCTAGTAAATTTTGCCATTTGATTTCCAAAATCAGCTATACATATTCAGGACAGGAAAAACTTATTTCATTAAAAGTGGTTCTGGAAGTTTCAGTCAAGATGGCGCAATAAGTAAATGCTCATCTCCTCTCATGAACACATCGAAATTACAACTGAACTACAGAATAACCATATTGAGAATCACCTGAAATCTAGCTGAATAGAAGTCCTACAACTGGGACACACAGGAGAAGTCACCTTGAGACTGGTAGGAGGGGTAAAGATGCAAAACAGGTGATCCCCACACCCACGTGTGGTAGTTGAGAATATGAAGAAAATCTCAACTGCAGAGGTCTCCCCAGAGGAGCAAATGGTCGTGGCCTTACACCAGGCTCCCCAGCTCAGGTTTCTAATACTGGGAAGAGAAGTTTCCACAAGTTATGGCTGTGAAAACCACTGGAGACTGGCTGAGATGGAGATGTAGAGCTGCCTCTCTAAAGGGCCTCTCAGGTAACATCAAGTGTACCAACATTTGTATCACAGGGATAGCAGAAAGGGAAGACAGAGAGCAAGGAAATGAAAACCTATTTGAAGAAACAACGGCAGATAACTTCCCTAACCTGGTGAAGGAAATAGACATACAAGTCCAGGAAGCACAAAGAGTCCCCAACAAGATGAACCCAAAAAGGGCCCACACCAAGACACTTCATAATTAAATGCCAAAGGCTAAAGACAAAGAGAGAATCTTAAAAGCAGCAAGAAAAAAGCAGTTAGTTTACTGACAGAGAGCTCCCATAGACTGTCAGCTGATTCCTCAACAGAAACTTTGCAGGTCAGGAGAGATTGGCAGGCTATTCAAAGTGTTTTAAAGTAAGATCTACAACCAAGATTACTCTATCCAGCAAAGCTAACATTTAGAATCAAAGGGCAAACAAAGAGCTTCCCAGACAAGAGAAAGCTAAAAGAGTTCATCACCACCAACAGGAAATGTTGGAGGGACTTCTTTAAGAAGAAGAAGGAAAAAAAAAAGATTTTTTAAAGTTTAAAAATATGAATAAAAAAATGACAATAACTACATATCTATAAACAATTACTTTAAATGTAAATGGATTAAATGCTCCAATGAAAAGAAAGAATGGCTGAATGGATAAGAAGAGACGATCCTTACACATACTGCCTACAAGAGACTCACTTCATATTGAAAGACACACACAAACTAGAAGAAAAGGCATGAAAAAAGACACTGTATAAAAATGGAAACAAGCAAAATGAAGCTATACTTGTACCAGACAAAATGATCTTATAACAAGAGACAAAGGAGCCAGTAATCCCACTTCTGGGTATTTATTTTATGACACCCAAAACACTACTTTGAAGGAACATGTGAACCTGTATGTTCATGGCAGCATCATTTACAATAACCAAGATGTGGAGGCCACCTGCGTGTCCATCAACAGATAAAGAACAGTTGGTACTTATATGTAATGGAATATTACTCAGCCATAAAAAATAATGAAATATTGCTATCTGCAGCAACATGGGTGGACCTAAAGGATATTGTGCTGATTGGAGTAAGTCAGACAGAGAAGGACAAAATAAACAAAACAGAAATGAACTCATAGATGCAAAGAACATTTTGATGGTTACCAGATGAGAAGGGGACTGAGGGGTGGGTCAAAAAAGAGGAGGGATTAAGAAGTACAAACTGGTAGTTGCAAACAGTTATGGAGATATAAAGCGTAGCATAAGGAATTCAGTCCATCATGTTGTAATAATTATGTATGATGCCAGATGGGTCCTAGATTTATCAGGGTGATCATTGTAAGTTATATGAATGTGTAATCACTATGTTCTACATCTGAAACTAATATAATGTCTTATGCCAACTGAAATTTTTTTTTTTTAATTTTTAAATAAATAAAATGTGGGAGAAAACATTTTTAAAAAGTGGTTCTGGAGACAATCTAAAGGGTCAGTTGACTACAAGCTCAGTTAACGAGAAACATCATCACTGTGTGCGGCTGCAAAAGGAGGACACAAATTTAGGCTGTTTTCATGACGCTACAGTGCCCAGATCAAAGGGAGCAAATAGACCCAATTTAGCAAGAGGCTCCCTCTCGCATCCCATTAACTGACCCCAGGGTCTCAGGGGACACAAGATAAAGTGCCTTCCAATGTCACAGTCACTGATTTGTGAACAGAATATCTCTATTGAATCTTGGCTGGCTTTTTCCTCCTTGGAGAAAGCTTAAACATTGTGAGAGAAAAGCTTGAATCTCCCCTTTCAGCTCTCTCTCTCTCCACACCACAACTTCTGGGCGCCAGGCCTTGACCCTGACTTTCTTCTGGAGCACCCCAAAGGCCTCCTCTCACCAAGAATGACTCAGCCCCCAAAGTTATAAGCCTTTCACTCCTACCCCAGGAGCCAGCTACACCTCTTCTTGCTTGAGCACCTCTCGCAAGACTATGGGTCTCTACATAACAAGGACCAATGAAGACAGGACACAAGAAGAAGTGAAGCAGCATTGGAAGAGAGGTGACCAGCCTGAGGTGGGAGCTGCTACCAGGCCAGGTGGGAACAGCTGGAGGACATGAAAACTTAACTCAGAAAAACTCTTGGGGTCCCAAGAGCTAAACCCAAATAATGATCATTGTGACTGCCAACCTTTGGGTAAATGTTCGTTTCCAGGCTCCATCCTCCATGCTTTATGTACATAAACTTATTATGTACTTGTTAACTGTAACCTTCATAAGAACCTTCTGAAAAGTCAATGCCCCTCTTTGAAGATAAGAAAATCAAGGCAATGAGAGCTTAAGCAACTTATTTGAGGTCCAATAGCTAAGTTAACATCAAGGCCAACAGTCTACCCAGAAAGGTCTAACCCCACTCTATCATCATCAAGAGGGAGAAAGTGATTTATGTTTCCCACCAGAAGATAAATATAGCAACAACAGGCCAACATTCCAGGGAGGCAGATTGTTGGCTCGGTGTGGGGAAGAATTCTATAACCGGTAAAGCCACCCGGGAACCAGTGGGCGGCCTTGTGGCCCCCCAAGGCCTCCATCACTGAGCATCCAAGCAGAAGTCGACAACCATCTGCTGTGGAGGGATGAAGGAATTCTGCCCTGGAACCGAAGTCTGGCCAGGGGAACCTGATGAGAGATATATGTGCTTTGTTAAATGACGCACTGACCGATGTGAAGCCGTTTTATAAAAGCCTGGCATCCTATGAGTTCCAAAGCCTGAGAAACTCTATAGCAGTCAACGTCTTCTGACTCTTACTATTAAAACCAAAGAAAAGCAGTTTTTGACCCTGTTAATCTCCTGGCTTGCTTTTCATATTATAATCTCTCTCATGTAGGATTGATTTTTTAGGATATTTATAAGAAAATATGTTATTTATTAGGATTAATTTTATCATCATTGCATTTTCTTTCCCTTTATACACAGAAGAACAAAGCATACTTATACTCTCTTTAGAGCATGCCTGAGACATGAATAAGACCTGAATTCTCCACTCCTGTAAGGAATTTCTCCGTGTGTGCCAAATTCCAGTCCATATACTTTATTCTCCAACAAGTTTTTGGTTTCCCAGGCTGTATGTTCTGAGCATCTGCTACAAGAACTTCCTGGCATCCTCTGCTAGAGTATGATTCTCCGTTTTCCATGGTGGGAAGGTGTGAAATGAAGGCCTAAGAACAGTGACACAGGAAATGGGCAATCCGAACTCAACAGTAATAATACAACTGCTAAGACTTCCCCAGTACTCACTGTGCACCAGGTTCCTGAGTACTCATTGAAGCTTCATCATAACAACCCGTGAGGTAGGTACTATTCTAATTATTCCCATTTTAAAGATGAGGAAACAGAGGCATACGGAAGTTAATTTGCAAGGAGCAGGGCTAGGATTGAATCCGAGCAGTAGGGTTCTATCATCCCCACCCTTAATCCACACTATCCTCCCTTGAGTTACGGGCCTTTCGATGGCCAAGGAACCCTGGGTGACTTTTCCACTTCCACAGGCTGTGGCTGCCTCATATGTGAAATGAAGCACTGTTCAGGTGCTATGCCACCTCCATCTCTGAGCTTCCAGAAGGCAACATTTCCAGGCGGTGACACTGTGTTTGCATAAGGTTCTACGTCGCACCTGTGAGCTAGCCAAGACCCCCTCAGCTCCAGGCCTCATAGGATAGGCTCCTTAGTCTGTTACATCACTCTCCATCATAAAAATAACCTCATTTGACTCGGAAATCCCTTCCACAGTGTGGCTCTCTTTTTCTGTGTCAATGGCAAGCCATTTCCATCACTCCGACGTGCAGCTGAGAACCAGTGCTCAGCTTGCGTTAAAATCCCCTCTGCGACCTAAGCTACTTACTAGCATTTCCTAACTTCCTCTGGGTAACCTATACCATTATTCACACCCATTCGATTCATTAATTCATTCACCCTATACACATTTGTCGTGCGCTTATGGTGTGCCAGGCACTGCCATAGGTTCTGTGTTTATGCTTCTGTTTTGGTGAAATTGGATTTCCGTGGCTGTATTAGAGCTAGGCTAGCTGCTGTAAGAGATAAATCTCCATATTTTAATGACTTAGCAGATTGAAGTTTACTTCCTGTTTGGATAAAGTGTAAAACCGGTTCTGATCCAGGTTCTTTCCCTCCGTGGCTCCACCCTCCCCTGGGGTGTGGGAACGATTTATGCTCAGCTGCCTGCTGGGAAATGAGCCAGAGTAGAGAAGGCACACCTTTCTCCGGGTCACCTTTGCCCAGAAGTGACAGTCACTTTGGTGATGCAAGGCCGGGTCTGGGGTGGGTGGATAGAGGTGGGTGCTGAGATATGTCACCCTAGCTTGTCATCCTCTTCCCAGAGGACAGCCTCTGTCTTGGGTGGCAGCTAGCGTGGCCAATGTGTGGCGAGACTACCGCTGGGACGGCAGGTGTCTCCAGCAGAGTGTCTCCAGGCAGCTGCGCCTTGTCGGTGACACTGACATCGCTCAGAATATATTTTTGGCAACTTGTCTTTGGAAATTACTTTTAAAACAATTTGGGAACAAAAGCTCTTTCTTTGTAAATCTCTCCATCATGGCCACATGCATTCTTTGTGGGCTAATTCTTGCAAATTAGTCATGAGTCATTCCGAGTCCAGTCTGGAGCATAAAGCAGAGGCCCGGTCACGCTGTTTTAAATCAAAATCAAAATGTATCAGAGAAGTGAAGAGAATGATTTCCTGCGTACCCGCTGGATTGGCTCTGACAGCAATTCCCTAAAAGGAGCTAAGCTCCCAGAGTGTTTAGGGAGAAGGCAGAACAGTTTGATAAAGGCGGCAGGGGTGAGAAAGCTGTTCCTGGTGTCGGAGGATCTGAATATTAAATGTGTAATCCTGGACAAGACTCGGGAACCTCTCTGGGCCTCAGTTTCCTCATCTGTAAATCGAGGAGGGAGAGAGCAGATTAAGTCACCTCTCCCCTTTCTTGACACTTGGGATTCTAAGCTAAAGCTTTCTAACACGCCTCTCATCTGCATAGGCCAGTGCTCCAGGGTTTGTTTAACTACATTGCTAAAACTTGGTCATGTATTTCTGGTATTTACACACTATCTGTTCTAAACTCAGAGAATCCCAGGCGGGAAGGTCATCCATCAGGGTGCTTGTGGGTCCCTTGTGACACTGGACAAGGCTGAGAGCCTTCACCTTTTCAAATACAAACTAGAAAAATGCTAGTCCCCTGCCCATGGGAATGATGTGAACTTGCACAAAAAGGAATATAGTATTTCTAGCACAATGTCTGGTACAAGAAGGTACCAGTCAGTCATTGTCCGCTGTCGGGACTGGGTCATTTTACCTACTACTGTCACCCATCCACTTCCTGATCTGCGACATAACATCCCTGCCCATGATCTGCCAGGTGGGACCCCTCAGCCTGTCCTTTGAAAGAGGACTCGCTGCTTTTCTTTTTGGATAGTGCCATTTTTTAATTTTTATTTTATAAATAGTTATCATAGCTAATAATTTCCAGTCCCTGCTCCCAGCATCTCTTTTCAGAGCCGGCCATAAGAAAGAAGTGTCTTCCATGTGACAGCCCTAAAATGCTGAATGCCATGTACAAACTCTCCAGAGTCTTCATGTTTGTAGACTATCAATTATTCCTCTGACAAAAATGAGTTATTGTTCATCCACAATTCTGACTCCTCCTCCAATAGGAACCAGCTTGTCTTTATTTCCCTTAGATAGGGCACACAGAGGAAACCGTAGGCGTGATTGGGCCTGAGCCCAACACAATACGAATGTCTCAGGGCCTTAACCTGAACTGTGCGCTGGAATCCTGATGCCCTAGCCACACCCAGTCCATTTACATCAGATTCCTCCCAAAGCTGACATCAAATTTTTTAAAGCTTCGAGGTGATTTCAAAATGCAGCCAGGATTGAGAAGCATTATTCTATGTGCTTGTTCCTATTAATGTGACCTAAAATTATAATCAATTTTGCTAGTCTCATTCATCATAATATTGAGCCACAATTAATCTACCGTTAAGAAAAATCATATCCTTTATTTTTCACAAAGCCATGGATTCCCAATTCTTTATTGTGTACTTGACATTTTTACATATCAAGTACGAGTATTTTATACAGATGAATTTTTTTCTGGTTAGATTTCTCTCTTTCATACAACCCAAAAGGCAGCATATGTTTCTGAAAAAGGCCAAGTATAAATATTTTAGGCCTTGCAGTCCATACAGTCTCTGTCACAACCAATCAATTCTGTCTGAAAACAGCTATAGACAATACGTAAAAAATTGACATGGCCGTGTTCTAATTAAACTTCATTTACAAAAGCAGGCAGCGGGCAAAACTGGCCTTCTGTGCTTCCATCTAAATCACTGATGAAATTGAACAATACTAGTCCAAATCAGAACCTATCAAAACCACAATGAGATACCAGCTCACACCCATTGGGATGGTTATTACGGGGTGGGGGGGGGCAAAAAGAACAACTGTAGGTGAGGATGCGGAATGGAAACCTTGTGCATTGCTGATGGGGATGTAAAATTGTGCACCTGCCGTGAAAAACAGTATGGCAGTTCCTAAAAAAAATTAAATGTAGAATTACCATATATGTCCTCTAGCAATTCCACTCTTAGGAATTAAAATCAGGCACTCAAAGAGATATTTGTACAGCCATATTCATAGAAGCATTAATCACAATAGCTAAAACGTGGAAACAACTCAAGTATCAGTCAATGGATTAAAGAAATGAGCAATAGGTTGTACATACAAACGATGGAACATTATTTAGCCTTAAAAAGGAAAGAAATTCTGACACGTGCTGCATGGATGAAACTTGAAGATATTGTGCCAAGTGAAATAAGGCCAACACAAAAGAACAAATACTGTATGATTCCACTTATGTGAGGTGCTGAGAGTTGGCAAATTCAAAATGACAGAAAGTAGAATAGAGGTTACCAGGGCCTAGGGCAGGGGGAGAACAGGCAGTCACTGTTTAGCGGTCACAGAGTTTCAGTTTGGCAGGACACAAAAGTTCTGTAGGTGAGTGGAGGTGATGGTTGCACAACAACGTAAATGTGCTTAATGAACTAAACTGTGAATTTATAAAAATAGCTAAAACGGGCACTCGATTCTTAGACTTCACCCAAGTGTACTTTGTTTTGCTTAATAAAATCACTTCTGAAAAAAAATGGTTAAAAGGGTAAGTTTTGTTATTTACATTTTACCACAAGTAAAAAAAAAAATGCCTGAAGGCCAACTTGTAAAGACCTCTCCCCAGCTATCATCAATGTCTGAGTGAGTACATTTCAAATATAACCATCCAGTCTGTAGCTTAGAGCAGGTGACAGAAATTTGTGAATAAGAGTAAGTGTATGAGGGATGTAACATGCAGCATAGAAAATATAGTCAATAATGTAATATGCGTAGTGTCAGGTAGGTTACCAGACTAATTGGAGGGATCACTTTGTAAATTAAATAAATATGTAACCACTGTACACCTGAAACTCATATAAAATAATACTGAATGTCAACTCTAATTGAAAATTTTTAAAAATAAGAAAAACAAATGAGTTAACCTGATACTAAGCTCCCATCAACGTCGTTTGACAAGATCGTAATAACTCATCAATATCTTAGCATGGTCACTAATCTATTAGTGCATCTATTCATTATCAGCTCAATGACCTGTGAAGGAAGGAACAGGGTTGGCTTTTCATCCTAAAGAAAGAACAGCTGGTGGAACAAGGACCTGGCGGGGAGCAGCCTGCAGGCTGCCCCACCCTCAGTGCCTGCGCAGCTCCCTCTGGGGTCCGCTAACGACACACAGACACCTAGAAGGGCCTGTCCGGCCCCTTCTGACAAATATACAAACAAAACAAGGTATTCGTCTCCCGTATTTTTGCTTATCCCGGTGCATACAAAGCAAAATACCCACAAGAGAGCCGAGTGTCCCAATAGCGGTTGGGATAGCGAAGGGCGCTATCTCCGTGGTGTGTGGCTCTCTCTAGTGTTTGAAGGGGGAAAGGGCGGACAAACAGGCTTTGAAAACTTTTCTCTTTTCTTTGCCATTTTTTGTACCACAATTTTACCATGCAATTTCCAACAGCTATTCATTGTACCTATAACATTTTAATGAAAACTTTCACGTGTTGATATGAAAACATCCACGACTACTTGTCTACAAAGAAAGAAGCAAAAAGAAAGAAAAGAAAAACTATGGGGGTTGTTTTGTTTTTTGTTCTGATACCCAAGACAGTGTTCTGTGGCAGTAAAAAAACCTCTTATGGCATAGCATTTATTAAGGAGCAACATTAATTTCTATTTATTCCGTAAACCATCCCCTTCCACTATTATCCCACAGAGTTCCATCATATTTCTCACACTGCCACAAGCTAAAGTGGCCTTCCTTTTCATCAAACTGTAGAAAACTACAACAGGTCTGACCAGTGGAGGCAGAAGCACTCAGTGCAAGGTGATAGCCACACCAAGGGAAGTATTAGAGAAATGCAGACCGAAAACGAAGACTTTGTCATTATCATAACCAAATCTTTATAAAATAATTGCCCTTCTTCGTACTCATATTGCCATCTGCTGGTGGCCACAGCGAAGGGAATCAAGGGGAGGAATTGTCTTCTGTGCTGTGGGGTGGCGACGTCCACGGGGGTCATGCTTGTTCAGGGAGTAGCTGAGGATACTGACTCAGGAGTTTGTGGGGATGCCAAAGGGCCAGGCCTGTCACTAAACGAATGGGCGTGTTTTCAGCTGGTGGGATATCCAGCCTACTGAAGCTGTCGTCTTCCCACCACCTCTGAGAGGGCCCACATCAACTTCAGGGCAGCTGAGGTTGCCCAGGGAGATCCTATTACGGCCCTTCCTGCAGTCAGCAGTTATGTGTCTTTATCTGTCACTGGTTCTCCTACAGGGAAGGCACCACGTTAATTACTTCTTAGGCTCCATGCATGTGCAATGCCGGACACACAATCTCAGTTGCAAACTCTACTCAAGAACCATCGTCTTCTGTGTCCATCTAGGTCCTCCAAGAAACAGATGCCAACGTGAGATCAAACGTGTTCAATGTGTTAAAAACCAAAGATTTTAACAGGGAAGCCATTCCGTGTGAGAGAGAAAAAAAGGAGGAGGGAGTTACGTGAGGCTGGGAAAGCTATAGGACATGATATAAATCTCAGATAAGTGAAGGAGAATGAGAGAGAAGGTTGGGGAGGGGACATTCTTGGATTGACATGCCATCTAAGGAAGGTTCATCAAAGCTGTGGGGGCAGAGTGGGGAGTCCCTGAGCCAAAGTTGGCCACTTAAGGAACGTGCACCCCTAAATGGGGCCAGCCTTAGTGTCCTCTCCACACTCATCCATCGGCCGGGAGCAGCCCATGGTAAGTGTGGTTCTGTGCAGACTGCCTTTGGCCAGTTACACAGTTGGTGTTGGGAGTTTGCGAATACGTTCTCATGACCATCAAGCCATCCATCCCACTAGCTCATTTCAGTCCTCCAGCCTTATCATGACCTTCAGTTTGCTAACCCCACTCTTCTACTCTCCATCATTCCTATGTGTCCTCATTTCCCTTCTCATACAATTTAAATTTCAGGGCCCATCCCTAGAATCAATCCTTTGTAAACACCCTTCACTCGGCTGACCCTCACTCTGGGACACTCGTCTGGTCTAGCAGACACTAGTAGATGTCTCTTTCCCACACCCTTCTTTCTAACAGGCCCCTCATTCCACTCATGGTGCTCACCATGCTATCCTAAGCCAGTGAATCCCAAACTTTACTGTGGGTCTCATTCACCTCAAAGGCTCGTTAAAGCACACGTTGCTGGGCCCCACACCTGCTCTGATGCAATAGGTCTTGGCAGAGGCTCAGAAGTTTACTTTTTAAGAGCCTTCTCAGGAGATGTTCATGCCGCTGGTCCAAAACTCCCCCTTTGACAATCACTGGTCTAAATTCATCTCAGTATCCCCACGGCCTAACTGAAGCCAGCCAGCACATGGCGTTCCCACAATCATAACCGGGATCAGAAAAAGAGGCTTTGTGTTGCCTGTCTAGTGAAAGTTTTTCTTTCTCTCCACTCTACATGAATGAAGCAGCAAGGAGACCTCAGTGCCACTGGTGATCAGGTCACAAGCAAGACACATGCCATAAGAAAGGGATACATGGACAGCAGAGTAGAGGAGAAAAAGAACCTGGCTCCTTGACGAAATCATTGAGCCACAAAATCAACCAGCCCTGGAGTCTGACCTGTCTCTGATCTTCCCTTTAAGTTAAATAATCCATTGTATTGTTTTAGCTAGTTTGAGGGAGGTTTTCTGTTACTCGCAATCAAAACTATCCTAGCTGATACAACTAGGGAAAACCAAACCCTGGCTGTGCATCTATCTATAACCTAAGCAGCTGAATACATCTTTTTTTTTTTTATTACACAAGCCATGCTAACTTGAGTTACTTTGAAATTATGACCACAACTCTCACGTGGCACCTAGAAAGGCCTATCAACCTCCCTACAATTCCTGAAAACATTCCTTTCCTTGCTTTCTTTGATGGTTAGTTCACATTTTCTCCTCTCTCTCCAAACCATCTTCATTTCTACCCTCACCCCCATCCAATAGTATTTGCTCAGTACGTCCTGGAAAGGTAGAGGCCGTTAGAAAAGAACTGCTTCATCTCAGCCACCAGGATGTCTAACATGCATCTATCTTATCTTTACTCTGTGAATTCTTTTTCTCCTTAGATTTCCAGCTACTTGATCTCCTCACCACGCCTACCGAGTGATGTGCTAAAGAAAAATTATGATGTCATTTACCCAGTTTTCTCTTATTAGCTCTTTCTAGCTTTCAATGTCCTGAGTGGCCAAAGAACCATCACACAGAAGTATTTGAGGTCCAAATGAAGTCACTTGTTAGATTAAACGGTCTTCAAAAAAAAAATTAAATTTTTACATTCACAGAAGAGCAGTAGGCAAAACCGGCAGGAATGCACCATGATTCCTAACAGCAAAGAAACAAACAACAGAAACAATCAAAATCTCTGTCAAGAGCCGATAAGAGTGATGTAGCCACACAATGGAACGAACGTGCCACCACTCTCAGCCACGCTAATGAATCTAAGAAACATGTCAAGCTAATGAAGCCAGGCACAAAAGAGCACATATAGTATGATTCCACTAATGGAAAACTCAAAAACATGCAAAAACCTAAAAAATGTATTTTATGGCATATCACACATGGTAAGCTATAACTAAAAGCAAGAGAATACTTAGCACAAAATTCAGAATAATGACTTCTATTTTTTAAAGTAATAAGTTGGTAAGAAGCGAGTGCAATCCGGGATTTCCGTTTCCCCATGACAATTGTCTTCATTGCTATAGGACCTTTAGGGAAGCTCGGATGTAATAACTGGTGATGTGTTTGCTGGTCTGATTAAACATTAATTTCCTGGCTCTAGAGTTGGAGGCTGACTTAGCCCCTTTTCTCTGTGGATGTGAGGACTTTACTCAGCACACTGACTCATAGAACATGTACATTTCATTGTCACCTCTTGTTTTCCTGATCCAGAGGGTAAGATAAGAAGAATCTCGGGTTAAAGGAGAGATTAAGGTTCAAGTTTCTCCAGGTCTTGTCAGGGTTTGGTATATGCTGACTGGGAAAAAAGGGTGGGTGTTATCTAACATAACAGCCTAGAGGTCCCATCTCGTCTCACTAGAGGAAGACCAACGCCTTGGGCAGGGCGGTTTCAGTGGGTGGAAGAGCAATAGACAGTTTAGTGATTCAACAAAGAAACTTCCGTTTAAAAACTGCATTCATTGTGACAGTCCAATCCCCCATCCTTTTAAGGGGCATCAGAGACCCCTTATTAAGACAAGCGGACAGTGCTTTGAAAAACGTTTAACAAAGCTCTCACCTAACATTGACCTGCTACTTACTAAATGGCAGGCACTGTTCTAGGCTCATTATAAATATTAGCCCATTTAATCCTCATAGGAAATATTATTATCCCCATTTTATAGAGGAAGAAACTTGCCAAAGGTGGCGCGGAAAGTCAGAGGAGGCCAGAACATGAGCTCAGCATGTGGCTCCAGAACCCAACCTCTTCAACTATGACCCTGGGCTTCCTGGTCTCCAGCAGGTCTCACGGTGTCTCGTAGCTGACCTAAGGCTCAGATGTTCCAGAGTCACCTATTTGAATAGACAGAGGGAGGGCCTGTGCCCAGCTTCCTCTGCCGGTGTACAGATGTGGATTTATTTCCATCGAATTTTACTACTGGCCTGGAGCCAGCGGCTGGATTTACGTAGCCCAGAGACCAGCCCCTGGTAGTCTCAAAGTTAGGAGGATTGTCTGTCCTCGTTATATAAACTCAACAACAGCCCTGGGATCATAAAAAAGTACAAGAGACAGGGTTAAATTTTGCATCGAAATGATAAATTGGAAGAATGATCTAGTGAGTCTGGAATAAAAAATCAAAAGTCAACAAGACGCTGCTGTCCACCTTCACCATCTGTGGACAAGTCCTGGACAAGCTGGACCAGGAATTTCTAAATATGGCTATGCCTCTGAATTTTCTGGAGAGCTATGGAAAAAAAATAGGCTTCTCTGCCTAACCCCCCAAATTTTGATTCAATGCAGATAGCCAGGCACAATCCTGGAGCAATCCATTCACACATGACTCAAGGTGATCAAGTTTTTAGCACACATCAGGCTTATAAGAAAGACAGGTCTCCATGACTGTGAGATTTGCCTTAATTACAGAATTCCAAAGGATTCCTACCAAAATATTAGCAACTCCAATATCTACAGAGGTTGATGTGGCAGAGTTGGTTGGGGACAAATAGAAGCTTAGAGCCCCCTCTCTTATAAAAATATAAAATATATCATTTTAGATTTTGAATGGGAAGGATAAGGAGTGTTTTATTGGGTTTTTTTTAGCTCTTCTAGTCAGAGGCCTCACATGTCACACCCTACGCCAGGCACTGCATCCTCTTATTTGAACAGCATGACATCCCTCTGTGCTGTGTTCCATCATCTGTTTTGGGAGGGGGTGGGGAGGGCATCAAGTGGATAAGACATTCTGGAGCTATAGGGCTGAAGTAAGGTGTCTCTGGGGCTTCAAGGAGCCATTGCAGGATGATACAAAGAGCAGATGCTTTGTAAATAGAAGTCTGCCCTGCCCTATGGATAGGTCAGAAACTTATCTCTGACCATCTCCTAAGGGCAAGGCCCCTAATTCAAGTTCTTCTAGGGAGTTAAGGGAGGAGCAGAAGTTTCTCTTGAGCCTGAGGCTAAAGATGCCTTTAGCTCAAAACAATCTGCATACCACAGAGGCACATCTGGGGGTGACTTTTATTCAACAAATGTTTACTAAACCATTTATTTTCCTTAATCCTAAAAACACAAAAATGTAACAAGTTAATCTCACGGATAAAGTATCTTCCTGCCTATTTCAAAACATCCCCAGTTTTTTCAAAATTAGGAACTCTGGAGAGAATGGACAGGATGCAAACTCTTCCCAAACAAAATTGGACAAATCTTTGACTCTACTAATAAAAATCTTAATTCAGCATTTTAAGGGCATTTATCTTCATTCTACAATCAATACAAAAAATTCCGACGGTTTTTAAAGAATGTTAATAAAAATAATATTGAGAAAGAGGCCTTGGAATAAGTAAAATTCAGTTTTAAGAAAAGACCATTAACAGGAGAATATTAGCTGCTAAATTGAATCTGTTATGGATTGTTCTGGAAGATCTTTAGCTTTTCATTGAAGGGCAGCTGGTGTTAACTGTTGATTGTCTAGTTCAACTGCAGGCGTTTCCCCCCCATAAGTTGTAAAACCTTTAAAAGCACTGAGAATAGGTTTTTAAGGCCAAATGAAAATGTACCTGCAAGACGGAGATAGAATTAGTGAGTCGGGGGAAGAGCTGAGAGAAGGGCTTTATTTTAATGATGATGAGGCTGATTTTTCTTCCTTCTCACTCAGCTTATTATTCCCCTTCCCCCGAGTTAATCATAAATAATGTGCATCAATTCATTTCTCCCTAAATGCAAATATTAGTTCTGGAACAAATATTTAAATAACACCAATTAGAGCCTTTCATGTTCTTTTATCAAACCCCAGAGTCAACACAGCTTATGAAATGTCTTTCTTTTCTGCAAATGCGATTCTGAAATCTAGCTCACAGTTTCCAGGGTTTTAGCTTACTTAGTCTCTGGCTTTACCATGAAGGACGCGAAGGAAAGTTGTTGGGACCTGCTCAAGGAGACCTGAGGGTAGCATTGGGAAGAAAACCTTGGTCTCGTGACCCTCAGCCCAGAGCTCCCCAACCTTCCCTCTCCTAGTGCACCCTTTCGTTTCAGGGCATAGGGGTTACAGTGAGACTTGCTCCTGCCCCTCTCCTGGCTTGATGCTCTTGCAAGGAAAGGGGGAATGAAAGGGGGAAAGGGATCTCCTCTCATTGCCAGAAAGAGGGGGATAGGAGTCTGTCTGTCCCTGGCTCTAGAGGGACAGTCTTTTGCTTTCCAGGAGTGGGACAGAGTGGGAGTCCATCTGCACTTGAATGCTTGGGTGGGGGGAGAGGAAGAATCCCTTCTTTCAGAAGAATGGAGACCGGAGAACATGCTCCCCTCGAGCCTGAATATATCTCTCTTTGGTCCCCCTTCTCTCCTGCACGCCCATCCCCATCCAGGCCACCCTCACGTCTTACCTGGCCTGCGGCAACAGTCTCCCAACTGGACTTCCCGCCTCTAGGCTTGTGTCCTCCAAGGCAGCAGCCACAGAGCAGCCCCGCTGAACTTTCTAAAATGCACGTCTGATCAGTCTCTGCAGGGAATGTCCGCTGCCCCGGGATAGACCCCAAACCACAGCGTGACTTTCCAGGTGGGTGATCTCACCCTGTCACTTCTTGCTCAACCTCATCTGTCATCCCCCCTCCATAGAACCTCCCAGCAGACACTCTTTCTCAGCCCTGGGCCTCTGCCTCTGCTAGTCCTGCTAACTTTGCATTCTCCTCTCACCCACCCACCCTTGGTCTAACTATTCTTTTAGCGTTTGGCTTCCCAGTACATTGTAAGCCCCCTGAGGGCTGAAGGTTACATCTTTCTCTGGCACTGTCACATGCTGAGCTTTTGCATAACGCCTTGGACTTAAAAGGTCCTGGATAAACACGTGAAAACTAAATGAACAAATCAGTGAAATTCTACGTGTCTTTCAAAGCTCATAGTGGGAGTTGCTTCCACCACGAAGCTTTCCCGTGCTCCCCGAAGTCTGGAAGACGCTAACGAAGGTGCACCACGTCCCCTTCTCCACCGACGGCACCTCTCACACTCAGTGTGAAGGCCCAGCTCCTGGGATCCCCTGGGCCACCGCCAAAGTCTGGGAGCACGAAGAACGTGCAGGTCTTCCTGGGGGCCTGTTCCCCTTGCCTAGTCGAGGGCCCAGCACATAGTTCGCATCCAATACTTGTCAAATGAATGACTACGTGACTCGCTTTTCTGACTCTCAAGTTTCAAATAATGTGTTTGTTTTCAAGAAGAGGGGGAAAGAGTAGTGTCAGCAGCACCCATTTATGGTTTATTTTGTGGTAAGCACTCCACACACATCATCAGGTACATCCCGTTTTCACCAGCCTATGAATACAGCTGAAGTCGCTCATCCCGTTATTCACCAGATTATCGTGATTTTGAACACCCACTTCCCCAAATACCTGATGTCCAGCTATCCTTTTCCTTCTCTGGTTACATGAGTTCTTGCCTTTTCTAGGTTGTGCATCTTCTTGATCTCTAATCTCTCTCTCTCTCTCTCTCTCTCTCTCTCTCTCTCTCTCTCTCTGTTTTTCTTTGCTTCCTTATGAAAAGCTAACATCTTAACTGAATGAATGATTTGGGCAAACGAGAAAAGGATTCAACTTTGCTGTTTTTTCCTTCCATAACTATAAACTGAAGATAATAATAATTCCTCTCAGGGTTAGTAAGAGAATTTTAAAAAACGATACCTGTAAAGCACTTAGGACAGTGCCTGCCACGTGTGAAGCGAGGCCACCAGTGCTGCTGAGCTGCAGATACGCAGACACGGAGCCCTGCCAGCCACGCTCGCCCCAAAGCAGTTTAACGTTGCTGCCGGTGAAGCAATCAGCAGAGACAGCCGGCATCTCTGCCCGATTCCCAAATCCCAGGAGAACCTGCCCGGGTCAGGCCTTTAATCAGATATGGTTGGGGCCTGCAGGGGAAGATAAAGCGCAAGATAAAGTGTTATGGGCCAAGTTGTGTGAATTGTGCGTTTCTTCCCAACACACACAAATTCACGTGTGGAAGCCCTAACCCCACGTGTGACTTATTTGGAGACGGGAGGTAAATAAGGTTGATTGAGGTCATCTGGGTGGGGCTCTAAGCCAATAGGATTGGTGTCCTTATAAGAAGAGGAAGAGAGACAAGGACACGGGAAAGGCCGTGTGAGGACACAGGCAGGAGAGGGGCAAGCCAAGGAGAAGAGGCCTCAGGAGGAGCCGAACCTGCGAGCGCCTCACAGTCAGACTTCTAGCTTCCAGACGGTGAGAAATGACTTCCTGTGGTTTAAGCTCCGCATCCGTGGTAGTTTGATTGGCAGCCCTAGCGAAGGGTTACATAATGCAAGAGCTGCTGCTGGCCTTGGTCTTTTTGTTTTGGGGAGAGTGAGTCTCATGATCTAGAAGACATGTTGGGAGCCAAGGCGAAGTACAGTCCTTCTTGGTGAATGGGGCGCACCGCGAAAAGCCCGCGCGCGCCAACTCAAGGCACAACCCCTACCCACCCCCACTTGCATCACCGCTAATCGACCCACTGGTGCGACCAATGAAATTATGCCAAATACCTCCCCATGTAAGCAGTCCTGCCCTCCTTTGTTCCCCCCATATATATGCGGCCATGAAAAAATAAAATTTTGAGGCTTGATCAGAACTTTGTCTTGCCTCCATTCGTATCTCCTGTCTCTCTCCCCCGCTCCATCCTCCACAGGATCCTCTTCGACCCGCGTTGTCCTGCCCCGCCGGCCGGGGCAGAATTGGCGCCCAACGTGCGGCTCGAGGTACGGAATTCTACGGAGGACACCCACTGGAGAAGCCCAGGCCTGGGACCCCTTGAGCCTCCACGAGGAGTGAGTTAGGCTCGCACTGAGTCGCCGCGAGGTATTGACCCGGGAGTACAGACTCGATTTTGATCGCCGCGGGACTAGCCGCCCTGCTGGACTGATCGGTTCAGAGGTAAGTGGGTGATCACTATGGGACAGGAATTGAGCTCCCACGAGCTCCTCCTTAAGGGTCTTAAAGACTCTCTCAAGATACGAAGGATTAAGGCTCGGAAAAAAGATTTATGTGATTTTTTTATCTTTCTCTCTGATGTTTGTCCCTGGTTCCCCCAGGAGGGAACAATAGATATAAAGTGTTGGAAAAGGGTCGGGGACTGCTTAAATGATTACTACGCTGTTTTGGGTCCAGCTAAAGTTCCTGTTTCTGCATTTTCATATTGGAACTTAATTAATGATGCCCTCAAGTTTCATTCCCATGATCCAGATATCCAAAAAGTAATAGAAACGGGGAAAACTGCCCTTAAAGATAGCTCACGTCCTCCTTCGGTCTGCCACTCTATTTCCATAGATATGCCTGAGGATCTTAAACATGCCCCGATTACAGAAACCAAAATTGAGCCACATTCGGCTGAACCTCCCACACAGCCCCCCAAGATATACCCCTCGCTTGCTCTCTTTGGTAGCAATCCCAATGATCAGCTCTCTCCCCAAGATCAGGAAACCCTAGAAGGCCAGGCTGCCCGCTATCATGGCGAGGAAAACTCTTGGGGTCCTGCCCCATTTAAACGACCACCCCCCCATATAATATTCCTCGGAGACTGCCTGCTTTCTGTGCTCCAATTCTAGAACCCCCATCATGCCCAAGGGAGATGCTCTTCGGCAGGCTAAGGTCTCATTAACTGAGGAAGTTTCATCCCTAAAGGAAGTTTTGCAACAAAAACGAGAGCACCTTAACCTTATAAAGGAGCTTAGAGTTCTCAAGGCCGAACTTGCCTCCTTAAACCCAACCTCAGATTCAAAAAAAACCTTCACTTGTTCCAAACCAAAAAACCCAGTTCTTGCCTTCCCTGTTACCCGTAGTCGTAATCCGCCCTCTCAGGAAGACCTCGAGGAAGAAAAGGAGGAAAATCCTCCCGATCCCCATAGCTCACCCCCCACTGATGAGGCTTCAGATACAGAGGACCCCCCAGAGAGAGATCAATCAGACAACCTTTATGGCCACAAATACCGCCGATTAAATCTTAAACACCTAAAAGACTTAAAAACAGCGGTTACTAATTATGGACCTACAGCCCCATATACGCTGGCCATCCTTGAAAGTCTGAGTGATCGATGACTAACCCCTAATGATTGGCTTACCCTAGCTCGCGCCACCCTTTCAGGGGGGGACTATGTCCTCTGGCGTACAGATTTTGTAGAAAATTGCCGAGAGACCGCTCTACGTAATAGTGAAAGCAGGGAATCCCGATCCTGGACCCGAGACAAATTGCTCGAGCGCAGCCCCCACGACACCAATGAAGCTCAGGCTGCCTTTCCTCCGGGTCTATTAGCCCGAATTCAAAATGCCGGCCTTAAAGCATGGCGCCGCCTTCCCCCAAAGGGTCCCGCCTCCACCTCTCTAGCAAAAATCCGCCAGGGACCAGATGAGCCCTATTGTGACTTGTCAGCCGCTTAACAGACGCAGCTGAACGCTTAGTTGGGGAAAATGAAACCGAAAGCACCTTTGTTAAACACTTAGCTTATGAAAATGCCAACCCAACCTGCCAGGCGACCATTCGGCCTCATCGTGGCGGCAGCCTCGCTGACTACATCAAATTATGCTCCGGAGTCGCTGGGACTCGCCTTAGGAGCAGCCCTTAAAGATTTTGCCAAAGGAAACCTCGCTAAAGAAAAACCACAAAAAACATGCTTTAACTGCAAACAACCCGGACACTTTGTCCGCGACTGTCCACTAAACAAACTAGAGGGACACCCAACAGATAAACAACCACGAGCCCCCACCACCACCGTTTGCCCTCGCTGTAAGAGGGGCAAACATTGGGCTTCCGACTGTTATTCTAAAACAGATATCAATGGCCAACCACTCCCCAAACGGGGAAACTCCCGAAGGGGCCAGCCTCTGGCCTCGTTTTCTGAACCGAACCAAGGGGCAATCAGCTTCGTTCCCCAGACGCAGCAGATCCTCCCCGCTCAGACGTTGGCTCCCTCTGCCTAGCCACCCCAGGAAGCACAGGATTGGACCTCTGTGCCGCCACCGATACAATATTAATCCCGGAACAGGGTGTTCAACTTGTCCCTACCGAGACCTTCGGTCCCCTGCCTCCAGATACTTTCGGCCTAATCCTGGGGCGGGGTAGTTCCTCCTTACCCGGCCCTCATATTGTACCAGGAGTCATAGATAATGATTACACGGAGCAAATCACACTTCTTGCCTCTGCCCCCCGAGGTCCCATATCTGTGCCTAAAGGAAGGAGAATAGCACAACTTGTATTACTCCCTTTAAACTCCACAAATAAAAGTAACCTCCAACACCCTAGGTTAGATGCCGCCTTTGGCTCCTCTGATGCTTATTGGGTTCAACAAATTACCCTCGAGAGACCACTCTTAACACTACAATCAGACGGTAAAAAATTTGAAGGCTTAATTGACACAGGAGCCGACGCAACGGTCATATCAGAAAGATTTTGGCCCCCCGCCTGGCCCTATAAGGTCTCTATTATGCATTTACAAGGTATTGGGCATTCAAATAATCCTAAGCAAAGCTCCAAAATACTAACTTGGACAGACTTTGAAGGCAATACTGGCAAAGTACAACTCTATAGAAATTGCATTGTGCTTATAGACCACAGAATTCAGGTCAGGAAAAAAGGATCAATAGGACTTTTAAGGAAACATTGACTAAATTCGAATTAGAAATTAGTGAAAACTAGGTAAGCCTCCTTCCCTTAGCTCTTTTAAGAGCACAATGCACCCGCCTACTATCAAAGAAATCAGGTTTGTGTGTTTAGGCTTTTTAAAAAATTTTATAACAACTATTGGATAAAGAAATTTAGTAACTCACTGTTATTGAGAAATTTGTTTTTCACTTGTAATTTCACATAAGGCAATTGCTGTAAAATGTTGTTTACTAGTGTACCATATTGTTAAAAGCCAATGACCAGCTTCTGCTAGCTTTGTAAAAGATTAACTTCTGTTCTCTTTTTAACTTCTGTTCTGAATCTCCTAAAACCCACAATCCCCAGCCACCTTGAGTAAGGACTTGCTTCGTCCAGGGGGCGGCCGCTGAGAGATGTTTCTCAGTCCCAGACGCCAAGCAGCCTTGCTCAGGAGGGCAGGAGGAAAAGAAGTCTCATTTTAACTGTAGTTGGACACGAGCCACCTAAAGCAGCCTCACCGGTGAATAAGACTGCGTTAGCATCTATCTAGATGCATCAGTTCTGTTCCTGTCTGATTGGGCCCTTGGGTAACTAGCGGAAGGCTGGACGCAGCAATACTTCCCTAGTGCGGTCGGTCTGAGACGTCAGACTCTGACCCTGTACATGTCCTGGTTCTGGTTTCTGACGCGCTAGCGTTTTGTGTTATCTGTAGTTTGTCTTGTCTGTCTTGTGTCTGTCTGTCTGGGCTGGCCGAATGTACTGTTACCCTCCTTCACTTATTTTGATTCTTTTCTTAGGTCTGGCCTCTGTGGCCCCACCTGACTGGATGCTAGGTGAAAGGCTGATCCTAGCCCTGGCTTAGTTGGCTCTTGTGGGGACTTTCTCTTTTCTTACCTGTTTTCACTAACATGGGTCAGGCTTCCTTCTCAAATCATCCTATGTCCTCCCCCCCTTCAATACTTCTTTAACCATTTTAAGGATTTCGGGAAACAAGCCCAAGCCTACAGAGCTAGAGCGTCAATCCCTGCCAGCTAAATTAGCCCACGTTTGGAACAGAGTGACCATCAGAGGGGCCACTCGACTTGCAAACAGCCTTCGAGCTGCGAGATATTACCTGTGATCTGGGATCGTTCGAGATAAGATCAAGAAACTTCAAGAAGACCTCATCAAAAGACGCCGGGAGCTCCAAGAGAACCCCTTTCTAACTGGGTTAAATGGACTCCTTCCTTACCTCCTTCCCATCCTCGGCCCCCTTTCTTGTGTTCTTATAACCTTTGGACCCTGGGCTTTCCGGTGCATAACTGACCTTATTAAGCAACAGGTAGATAGATGCCTTGCTGGCCAAACCTATCCAGATTCACTGTCAGCGTTTAGCCACCTCTGAGAACGCTCACTCGTGAAGCGTCCCTTGGCTTCCTCCCTTCGGGGACGGCATGATAACTAGAGGCATGCCTACCACCTCCTCTAATAAGAGGAGAAAGGTATGGGCACCAAGCTGAGTGCGGAGCAGAGCATCGCAAGGGAAGGTCCTATGTGACCTCCTCTAGATTTCCCTGTGAGCATGCCTGACTTGCATAGAGGTTGGTATCCAAAAATTGCTACTTCAAAATGGCTCTGCCTCTCCTCCCCAAAAGATACCAAGAGCCATAACTGGTGGGTCAGGACGGCTCACTGGAGGAGTCAGGCCACTACTCCCTCACTCGGTGAAAGCCCACCTCCCAAATAAAACAGAAAGGGAGGAGATGTTGGCAGCCAAGGCGAAGTACAATCCTTCTTGGTGAATGGGGCGCACCGCGAAAAGCCCGCGCGCGCCAACTCAAGGCACAACCCCTACCCACCCCCACTTGCATCACCGCTAATCGACCCACTGGTGCGACCAATGAAATTATGCCAAATACCTCCCCATGTAAGCAGTCCTGCCCCCTTTTGTTCCCCCCGTATATATGCGGCCATGAAAAAATAAAATTTTGAGGCTTGATCAGAACTTTGTCTTGCCTCCATTTCTTCGTATCTCCTGTCTCTCTCCCCCGCTCCATCCTCCACAGGATCCTCTTCGACCCGCGTTGTCCTGCCCCACTGGCCGGGGCAAAGACAGGAAAAAGTTTCCTTTCAAACACGGTGCCGGGAACAGAGTAAGTGAGCTGCGAGGGCTGGCGGTCATCTTCGTGGTCATCGCCACGGCTATTCTAGTTGTTGGGGGCCACGTTATTGGTTTTATTTTCACTGTTGAGAGGAGGGGCCGTTCAGACCACTCCAGCCCCCGAAGGTTCAGAGACTCTTCAGAAAAAGGCGAAAAGCACTCTCACGTCCTCTACACACAAGATTACTTTTTAGTTGAAGTGGAATTGGCATACGACATTATCGTTTAGGTGTGTGATGTAAGGACCCCACATTTGTATACGTTGTGAAGTGATCACCACGACCAGTCTAGTTGACACAGGCATGTCACCGCACGTAACTACAAGCTTTGTTCTTGCGATGAGAACTTTTAAGACGCGCTCTCTTAGCAACTTTCAGATATGCAATACTTGAGTTATTAACTACAGCCACCACGCTGTACGTGACATCCCCAGGACTTATGCATTTTCCATCTAGAAGTTTGGATCTTTTGACACATCCCCCTCCACCATTTTGCCTACTCCCCACCCCCTACCTCTGGCAATTTGTTCTCTGCATCTATGAGCTCCGTGTTTGTTTGTTTGTTTGTTTTTAGGTTCCACACATAAGTGAGATCATCTGATTTATCTATCTTTTTCCATCTGACTTATTTCTTCTAGTATAAGCCCTCAAGGTCCACCCATGTTGTCAGAACTGTCAGGGTTTCCATCTTTTTTATGGCTGAATAATATTCCTCTGTGTGTGTGTATCTATCGCATTTTCTTTATCCATTCTCCTGTCAGTGGACACTCAGGTTGTTTTCATATCGTGGCTGTCTTAAATAATGTTGCAGTGAACATGGGGTGGACATATCTGAGTGTTTTTATTTTCATTCCACTACCCAGAAGTGGAATTGCTAGATCACGTGACAGCTCTTTTTAATTTCTTGAGGAACCTGCGCGCTGTTTTTCCTAACGGATGCACCAGTTTACATTCACACCAACAGGGCACAAGGGTTTCTTTTTCTCCACGTTCTCACCAGAACTTACTTCTGGTCTTTTTGATAATAGTCATTCTAACAGGTGTGAGGTGATATCTCACTGTGGTTTTGATTTACTTTTCTCTGATGGTTAGTGATGTTGAGCGCACTTTCACATACCCGATGGCCATCTGTACGTCTGCTTAGGAAATGCGTCTTTTCAGACCCTCTGCCCATTTTTCAATCAGTTTGTTTGCTCTTTGCTATTGAGTTGTATGAGTTCTTAATATGTTTTAGATATGAGCCCCTCATCAGACATATAATTTGCAAATACTTTCTCCCATTCTGTAGGTTGCCCTTTCCTTTTGTCGATGGTTTTCTTTGCTGTGCAGAAAAGCTTTTTAGTTTGATGTCGTCTGACACAGATTTCTTAAATCTTGAAATTCCAGCAGATGAAACTGAAGGCGACTTATGTGAATTCAAAGTCAGGGTTGACAAGAATAAAGATAGTAAAAATGGAGAAAGCCAAAAATGGCGAAGGCAAGTTGGGAATTGTGAAAGAAGGTGAGGGGACACCTAGAAAACCAACAGTAAGGAAACAAAGAAGAAGAAATAAAATCATTTTAGGTAAAGAACTGATCAAAGTTTATCCCAATACATATTTATCTTATCAGTGTAACAAAATACTTTCTGTATAAAATTTTTTCGAGGCAAGGAAAAGATCTGTCCTCTTTGCCCTCAGTGTAGGAAAGCTTTGTTGGCTCTCTGAGTCACTGGATTACGTGGACTTCTTTGGTCTGCCTCGGAATCTTGCCATCATTTTTATGTTGTTCTGTGAGAAAACTGTGTTTTGCATTTCAAATAAAATTCCAAATGAAGTTTGGATTACAACATGTCTATAAATTGGGCCAGTTGATTTCCAGTCTTCAAGGAGGCTGTGGCCTCCTGCCAATACTCACATCAGTGTGCAACATCCCATATGAGGCAAAAAGAAACTTTTTATCACAACAGAATTGAAATTCGTTGCCTGCCTTGTAGATGTGTTCTAGATGTTGCAGGCTAGCTTCGCCCCTGTCGAAAGCTGACTTATGGATTGGTAAACTTTCCTCTTCCATTTTGGTGTATTCCAAAGTTTCTACAACGAAATATTTCATTTTTGCAATCAGAAAAATTATATAAGTACTGTTTTTTAAAAAGAGAGGGACTCTAGAGTTTCCGTTCATGTGATTTTTTAAACAATCATTAAAGTTGAAAAAATTCCATTTGGCACTGAGAAGACTTCATTGGATCCTCCCTCTCTGGAACAATGCCACAAGCTACATTTGTGATATACTAAGTTTATCTTTGGGTAGATAACGATAGCCAAAGAACAGGATGAGGGCAGGTGTCCTTTATTTACATTTAACCTCATAAACTTCAACTTATTCTTTGCCACCTGTTATCAACACCACCTGCATGATGGAGTAGGGACAACAAAAGAGGCATTCAGGGTTAGGAAACTATAGTTATATAATTCTGAAGTCAAGGTTGCATTTTTCATTGAGTCCACACAGATAGTGTGAATTTTTCTGTTGTTGTTTCTCAACAATAAATAACTCACATAGTTTCTAAATTTAAAAATATAAAATGCTTTACGATGAAAAAAAAATCTTGGGGGGGTCTCTTATCTATGCAGTTTTCATGTGGGGAGCCCTCACAAATCACTAATGACTTTTAACCATTTCAGGAACATTCTTCCAGAATTTTCTTAATATATGCCTTCATGTGTATTTAAAGCCGTGAATCATTTGACGAACACCGTATCTAGTGGAAGTGATCTTCTTCCAGGAGTTTTTCCCTTTAGGTGTAAGAAAAATTATTAGAGTGAACCTTATATGGTTTTAATTTCTAACAATAGTAAAGATGGCCCAGCCTACTAGCCAGTGCTGGGCAAGGGTCAATGGATGTGCTATTGACCTAAGATATGACTCTGAACTATAATTCTGTGTGCTTCGCTGAGAAGGAGAACGTGCATCTATGACTGTGAGAGAAAAAAAGGAACATGGATGTGTCTGTGCTGAGAAGCAGAAGCTCCCGGGCAAAAAGAATATTAATGCTCACCCTCATGTGGTCTTGTAATATACCTTTGGTGATAAATGAACAGCTTTAAACGGGACTCAAAATCATTAAACTAGATTTGCAAAGCAAGACGCTGCTATCAGATCTAATCTCTATAATAAACTTGTCACCCAAGTTTCCTTTATCGCTTGCAAACGTCACTGCCATTAGCCAAAGCTTACTGAACCTTGGTAATGTGCTTGCTGTCTCCCATCCAGAGGGAGATGACAGTCGGGAGGGACCTCTGGACATCCACACTATCTAAAGAGGCAGTTGGTAACCAACCGGTCATAGAAGAGATCTACGGGAACTTGTCGAGGAAGCAGTGGCCTTCTGCCCTCTTTCTCTCAATGCATCTGAGGACACCAGTTTAACTGAGCATGATTTCATGGCATTGTGTTGCATAAATCAGTAATAATGTAGAGGTCACATTTTCAAAGGTTTGTCTAGTACCACTGATTAGTTCATGGAAAGCATTTGCCTCACTTATTTTACCATGTATCTATCTTCATTATACTATAATATATATATTATATGTTATATATTTATACATATTTTTTTTCTGAACATTTAGAACTAAGTTGCAGACATAAAACTCTTTAATCCTAAAAGACTGTGTGTTTATTTCCTAAGAGCAAGGGCATTCATTTATGTAACCATAGTGCAATTATCAAAATGAAAACTTGAACATAGAAACAATACCATTATCTTGTTTCTGGATTTTATTTAAATTTTATCAGTTGTCTCAAAAATGTTCTCTATGGCAATTTTCATTTTTCTAGTATGGAATACTTTTCAGTTTTCTTTAAAACAGTTGGTTATCCCTTGGCTTTTGTTCATCTTTTATGATATTGGCATTTTTGAAGAATACGGTTATTTTGTAGAATGTCTCCCAATTTGCGTTTATCTAATGTTTGTTCATGATTAAGTTCAGGTTGTGCAAAAATGAAAGAAATAGTATGTAAGTGATGTTGTGTTATTTTTAGTCATTTTCATTTAAGTCTTGCTTAAATTAGTATGTGGCATCATTTTACGTTATCATTTTAATTAATATTTCTCTTATGATCAATGAGGTTGTACTAATTTTCATGTTTCTTAGCTATTTAGATATAACTTTTGTAAAGTGTATGTTCCAATCTTTTGCTTATTTTTCCCTTTACTGTCTTTTTCCAACTGAGTTGTATAAGTTCTTTATATATTCCACAGATAAGCCTTTCTCATTATGTGTGTTACAAATATTTCTTTCCACTTTGTGGTTTGCATTTCACTCTCATTAACCTTTATGTTTAATGCATTATGCGTCCTGCTTAAGTGATCTTTCCCATTCCAGGAACATGCGGGTATTGTCTATATTTCTCTCTACAAATTTAATTATTTGCCTTGAGCATTTATTCTATGATGAGCCTGTTTTTAACTTCAGGTGTCAGGTAAGGTCAAGTTTTATTTTCTTTATATGAATGTCCAATTGTCCAGTACTGTTTATTGAAAAGATTATCTATCCCCTACTTCTCTGAAGAGCCATCCTTGTCATAAATCAAATGTTCATATATAAAGAACCTATTTTTTAGAGTCTCCAATCTCTTCCATTAGTCTCATTATCTATTGTTATACCAATATTATACCACCTAATTAACATAGTTTCATAATAAGTCAGTAGTAAAGTCTTAACAGTTAAATATCTCCTCCCACCTTATTCTTCAATAATACCTTGGCTATCCTTGGTCCTTTGCATTTCTATATAAAATTTAGAATTAATCTGTTAAGATTCACAAGCTAAAAGAAAATCTCAGAGGTTTTTGAGAGGTGACATTTTAATATTTATTATACCAATCTATGAACATGATTTATCTCTCCATATGTGTATGGTTCAAGTATGTGTGTATTTCATTCAATAATGTATTATAGTTCTCTATATAAAGAGAACATCATTCATTAATTTTCATATCATTTGTTAATAGAATTCCTACATATGTGATTTTTATGTTATTGGTATATAGAAATGCAATTTACTTTTTAAATAGATATTGTATGTCATGGACTTGCTTAATTCATTCTAAATATTTATTTCCATATTCCTTTGGTATTTTGTATATGCATATTCATATAATTTTCCAATAATGTCAGTATCGTTTCTTTTTTTTTCATATTTTTCCATGTTTTATGCCCTGACTAAGACCTCCAGTACAAAGTGGCGTGGACTTGGTCACATGGCTATCCTTGTGGCAGTCATGGAGGTGTGCCTCTCAGATCTCCCTTCAAAAAAGAACCAGGCTTGGGGACTGTAGTCAGCTCACAGCTCTAACTGCAGGTGCCTGCAGGATCTCCTTGGGATTTAAGCTGAGGTCACACACTTCCAGAACAGCCTCCCTCTAGCCAATGAGTGAACTTGGCAGTGATAGGACTCCTTATTTGGCCGGCCTGGGATTCCTCTAGGGTAAATCTTTGGGCCACAGCCCTCCATAGGGCTGGGCAAGATATTCTCAGCCTAATGCTTTCCCTGTCCCTCTCCTTCCTTCCCCTCCCTCCCACATTGCAGCTCAGTGACTTTCTCTGCCCAAACCTTCTCCTCTCTCCATCTTTCATCAATGTTGCCTCCAATAAACATAATGCACTTATAGACCCATCTTAGTATCTGCTTCTCAGAGATCAACCAACACACTTGTGTTATTGCCAAAATTTAAAAGAAAATTTTTTTCAATACTTAACTATTAAGTAGGGTGTTTATGCTTTTTTGTGCACGCCCGTATCAGATTAAGGAAGACTTTTGTTTCAAAATTCTTCTTCCAACCAAGGACTAGCAAACTATGCTATGACCTGTGGGCCAAATCCAGACCACGGCCTGTGTTTATAAACAAAGTTTTATTGAAACTGAAGGGGACCAATGTTTGCCTCCCCAAAACTGTACTTTTGGGAATATTAATTTTAAATTGGTTGTTAAAAAATAAGTTTCAGAAAGAACCTCTGACCCTCTCCATTTCCTGACTAAGATTCCAGTGAAGAGACCTGCGCTCCATGAAGGGATTCTTAACATATTCACCGAAGCATTAGACAGGAAGGCTCCAGGTGGGAGAGTCAGGTAGCTAAACACACCCCATTCCAACTCCCTCCTCATGTCCCCTTGTTTCTGTGTAGCTTAATGAGTTTGCCTGACACATGTATTTCACTCTTCATCAACCACCTGTAAACTGCCTATTTCCTTTGAAATCTCAGACCCCTGTCCCTTCTTCTTTGTCCATAATGGCGTATAAACCTCAACTGCCCCATGCCTTTGAGGTCTTCTAGCTTGTGACCTCCCCTCCCCCACCCACCCCAGTCCCCACCTGCACGAACGTCCATAATAAATGTCGTACATTCCCTCCTGTTAATCTGTCCCTGTTAATTTGATTATTAGCCCAACTAGACTTAGAAGGTGGAAGAAAAAGGGTTTCTTTTTTTCTTTTTGAGCCCACACAGAATACAGCCACATTTATTTGTTCTGTATTCTGCCTCGACGCTGCAAACAGTAAACTAGAGTATTTCCAACAGAGTGTTTTGCAATGCAAAAAACATTTACTATCTGTCCCAGAAGGGTGTATAAAACATATATGCACGGTTATAGCCACAGGTTGCTTTAAACATACAAATTATGTGGGTTTTTTTTTTTTTTGGTATGCACAGTATATTTCACATTTCCTTTTAAAGAGAGGAAAAAGAAGAAAAGAAAAATGAATGGAATTCATTCCTAATATGGTTAACATTTATTCACCGATTTTGTCATTTTATTTTATTTTATTTTATTTTCTGAAGACCTACTCTGAGATTCAGAGTCAAGGATTATTTGATGTGATTAACTAAAACCCACTCTTGCTAGTTCATGTAAAGGACATTTTTTAGGAATAACAACTCTGGCCAGTTTCTCTTTCCCTCGGTCTCTGTCTCTCTCCCTCCCTCTTGCTCTCCTTTCTCCCCCTCCAAAGCACCTCCCTAGTATTTTATCTTTGCTGCTGTCTCCAAGTCTTATTGGCCTTTTATTCCGGTTCTTCACAATTTACTCCATCCCCATGTTCAGATTTCAAAGAGACATTTTTCTTGTTCCAACTCCAAATACCTGGGCAAGGTTTCACTTGTCCCAGCCTAGCTTACTTCCCCCCTGGTCCAGCACGTGGTAACCAGGCCGGTAGGGGTAGCTTCATCTGGCCTGTGGGGACGGAAGCATTTCTAAGATTTCTAAGAAGGAATCCTGTATGGGATGTGCAGTTGAGGAACAAACTTTCCTCTCCCCTCCAGGTCAAATAATCAAGTAGACATGAGGCAGATTTGCAAGAGAAGATGACCAAGTGTAATGCATACCTATGTATGGGAACCCCACAAACGTGAGAGTCAGAGACCCCACAAGCACGAGAGGCTCAGAGACAGGAAGGAGGACCTGGGCTATGAGACATCCTGAGCAGGGGCTGAGGTCAAGTGCCTCAGGAGCTTCTAAGGGTCACTCACTGTAGGATGATGAGAAGAGTAGATGCTTAGCAAATAGAAGGCTGCCCTGCCCTACAGAGAGGTCTGATCTTCTCTTATGGGCAAGGCCTCTAATTCAAGTTTTTCTAGGTAGTTAAGGAAGGGGCAAAACTTCCTCGTGAGCCTGTGGCTAAAATCGCCTTTAGCTCAAAACAATCTGCATACCACAGAGGTACATCCTGGGTGTGACTTGTTAATGAATCCCTCATTGCACTGATTTTACATATTTAACAAGAAAAGAACTAGGCTGAGCAGTGCATAGGGGGCAATAAACAGGTCGGGGTGGGTGGTAGGTGTTGAAGGATATTACTGGATTCCTTTAGAGCATTTACAAAGATTAATTTGTATCTTGCATTGAACAAATTTATAAATACTTTTCAAGTCTTTGAAATGGGGAGCTTGAGGGCAGGATGGAAGAGAATGTGAAATTGCTAGGAAATGTAAGCCAGAAAACCAGTGGAGAGAAGAGAAAGGCAAAAGCTAACAATGGCATTGAAGAAAAGCCTTCGGATAAGGTTGATTTGCAAATGAGCAGGTTAGAGTATATACATAATTTAAAGAACTCTTTACATCAAAATAGTATTCCTGGGAGGCCTGTGGCTGTGGTAGACGGGCCAGAAATTAGAATTGACTCCTGCTGCAGGTGACGTGCTAGTTTTCTTACACATGCAAAGCAGAAATCAGCTAAAATATCTGGCACTTTGAGATGCAAAGGAAATTAGCTGGACCTATATCCCCTTGTTTGGGGTGAGGGGATGTGGCCAAGTGCCTTTCCCAGCCACCTCGCCTGCCTCCCGGCCGTCTGTGCATGGCTTAATTGGTACTTTTGATGGCCTCATTCTTTCCTCTTCCCCGCCCCCAACCCCACTCCTGCCAATATCATACAAGACACTTGTGTGACACGGTTGTTACTAAATGTTGAGAAAACAAATGAGCAGCGGCCCTCATGTCAGGGGTATATTCATTACAGCACTAAGCAGTGGCCAGCCCTCACCTTAGGTCCTGGAAATCTCACGGCCATCTTCGCCTCCAGGTAGACTTTTGTCCAAAGACTGCAAGACTTCCATTCCTTTGCTCTGAACTCCTGGTCCTTGCTCCCAATTTTCTGCTCCTTCACCCCTAACTTCTGGGCCTCATTCTGTGAATATCTACTCAATGGGCCTTGCTTTATTGTGCAAAACACATGAAGTTACACCCGAATGGGACTCTGGTTGAGTCTGTTCTTGGACCCTGAGCTTCACCAAGAACAGACAAGGCTATGAAACCTCCATCTCTCCACTCTGAGCACCCCTGGGTCCCAGTGAGAGAAGAGGATAGCAGAGAGCCCTAGATTCCCCCTGCCACCCTGCCTCAAAAGGATGTATGGCCATCCTCTTAGAAGGCATAGTTGCTTGGTTAGATGCCCCTGAGATCTTAAATAACAGTAGTTTTCTTCTGTGTAGGTGTGTAATGCTCAGAATGTTTAGGCCACTCAACCAAAGGGAGCCGATCGGGAAGCAGGATCCTAACCCAGGCCTAAGACACCATGTCTGCTGCTCCTTACAACAAGCCATGCTGCTTTGTCTGAAGCTGTTTGAAATATGTCTTTTGGCCCTATTGATGCAGGACAGGGCAAATTTCCCTGAGTGGCCCTGTACTGAGAGCGAAAGGGTTTTTGCGCACAGAAAAGAATTCAAGAACACTCCAGAGTTAGAGTCGAAAGAACAGTTTATTAGAGAAGAGGTAACGCTTCACAGACAGTGTGGTCTCCTCTCAGGAAGAACCTGAGAGGTTCTATTTAGCTAATATGAAATGATAGGAAAAAAATACTCATTATACTGGGTTAAAGAGTGCCCCCCCACCAAGAAATTCATATTCACCGAGAACCTCAGAATGTGACCTTATGTGGAAAAAGTGTTTTGCAAAGTGACTAGTTAAGATGAGGATAACTGGGTTAGGACGGGCCCAAATCCAGTGACTGATGTGCTTATAAGAAGGCGACATGAGACAGAAGCACAGGCTGGAGTGATATAGCCAGAAGCCAAGGCACACCAGGTAATGCCCAGTGTGACCCGCAGCCACTGAAAGGCATGGAACGCTTTCTTCCTTGGAGCCTCCAGAAAGAGCCAACCATGACCACACATCGATATGGGATTTCTGGCCTCCTAACCTGCAGAAAACAAAGTTTTATTGTTTTAAGACAGGCTGTTGGTGGTGCTATGTCACGGTACCCCTGGATAACTAACACACAGATCAAAGAAAGATTGGAAATTAACAGGAACAAAGGAAAAAAAGCCACAGAAATATCCACCTCTGACTTGCAGCCATCGCTGATATTTTGATGTGCTTCCTCCTAGTCATTTGGCTCTACACGAATATTACACGGAACCACATACTATTTTGCTCCCCAATTCTTGTTCACTGTGACAAGCATTCTTCCAGACCGATATATAATTTTTTGAAAATATAATTTCAATTCTTATATAATGGTTCATCAAGAAAATGCACCATAGCTACTCAATGATAGTTTGGGAATTTGTTTCTGGGTTCATATTTATAGAGTTTTCTGAGATTCTGAAGTAAGTTAATATCTCTACAGTGCTTGCTCATACTAAGCACTATATAAGGATTAGTTAAGGTATAAAATGTATAGATAAAGTTTATTCAGAACATCTGCTATGTGCTAGGTTCTTTGCAAGAGGCCTATATAAATATTTGACCCCAAGAAGGTCAACATGTTAAAAAGAAAAGTGAATGTAACAAATCATAACAAAAGTAAAACATTACAGTGAATTAAGGGTTGGCACCTATTCCGTAGGCAACCGACTGGTTTCCCATTTCCTTTCATTAGATATTCATTCGTTGCAGCGGATGACACTTTGGATAAACTTTTTAAAACATGGGATACACGCTCAGAAGTGGAATGACTCACTAAAAGGTAAGAACATTTTTAAAGGCTTTGGACATACCTAGTGCCAGATTGCTTCCTAAAAGTTGTAGTAATTCCTATTGCCCCCAGCAACACAGACAGGTCCTGTTTCTCAGCATCCTTGCTGGCATTGGAGGTGGATTTCTCTAACCCAGCAAGTGGAAAATACTACCTCATTGTTTTAATTTGTGCTGAATTACTTTGATGACAAATAGATACAGGTGGGTGGATGGATGAATGGATAGATAGGTAATTAAGGTAGGTAGGTAAGTAAATTCTAAACTTTAAAAATTTCCACAACTGAAAGCAGTCAAAAGAACATGCCAGTCAGAAAACAAGTACCCTCCCCCACAAAAAAGAAAAAAAAAAAGAAGCCCAAAAGAAAAGTTCCAATGGTTCTGTGAGCAATAAACAGCATTGCTAGAATAACAATGTTCAAGGATCATTTATTCAGATAAATAACTTCACATGTGAATGTTTTAAGAAAAGAAGAAAACATTGTCATTGGATTAGTGTGATTCCTTAAATAAGAAAATAAATGTAAAATAACTACATATAATAGGAGATCAGAAGGTATGATGAGCTTTTAAAAAGTCACATTAAAGACACACCTCGAAGGTATCAGACCCATTGGTAAATGTGGAGAGTGCAGTGAAGATCGAGTTTAGGAAGCGATAGTCTTGAAAAAACACCCCCTCCAGCCCGCACCCCCAACAATGAGCAAGTTTGCTATCACCTTGCGGGGGGGGGGGTCACAGAATCTCCCTGGGCTCCAAGATTTACCATGAGATGTTTACAAAAATAACCACAGTGTTCAAACCAGTTGGTCCAGTTACTGACCATGAATCATAGGTAGAGTCCTCGAGCGAAATCTAGAAAAATCATGGGCCAGTCAATGACTGTCATGCCAAAAAATGCTGTTTAACGCTATTTTTAGCAAACAGGAAATTGAATGGCAGGATATACTTACCAAAGCAAATTAGTACTATTTATAAAATGTTAATTCTATAAATATCCTAAGGTGATTTTAAATTAAAACGCCCAACTGCAGTTTTAAAAAACATTTATTTTCATATAATGATAGATCCACGAGAAGGAACAGGAGAAATAAAGTGTACAGGGAAGTCCATCCACCCTTTGTCCTGTGTCCTCTGCCCACCCCCTCCCCAGCCCCCTGTGACCATATCAAAACCAGGAAATTGACATTGATATGATCTACAGTTCACAGAATTGTTCCAATTTCACCAATTTTACAAGCTGTGTGTGTGTGTTTCTATGCGATTTTCTCACATGCATAGCTTTGTGTACCCACCAGTTCAACTAACATACAGACGTGCTCCATCACCTCAAGACTGCCTCATGTTACTCTCTGACATCCCCCCACCTCCCATCTTTAAGCCCCCCAATCCCTAAGCTATTCTCCGTATCTATAATATTGTTATTTTAACAATGTTAGTTAAATGAAATCATGCAGTGTATAATCTTTGCAAATGGCGTTTTTTCCCTTGAGATCCGTCTAAGTTGTGTGTATCAATAACAAACGGCCGTGCCATTGCCGGGTAGTGTTCCGTGACTACAGTTTGTTTAGCCATTCACCCTGCTGGGAGGTGGCAGAGCTGGGGCTGGAGGTGAAATTAATCGCCACGAGCCGATGATTTCATCAATCATGCCTACTTAATGGAATGCCCATAAAACCCCAGCTTGCAGGGACCAAGTTGTAAACCCCCACACTCTTCTGCCTCTGTGGGTGCTATCCCCACCTGATTTCACAGATGCGGAAACTGAGGTATGGGAAGGCTACGTACGTTCACTAGTGTCACCTGGCATGTAAGTGAAGGAGGTCGACATTCAAATCCAGGTGTCTCTGACCCCAAAGCCTACACCGTTGCGTATCACATTATACTACTTTCCTCAATATCTTCCAGAAACTTCTCCTTTTATGCACATTACCACCTCTGTCCATTATAGATACGTATACTGTCAATCATTATTAACATTTCAAAGGGTTTTCACGTGGTCTCTTTTTAGTACATATAAAGTACAGAGCACTGTGTCTGGCCCTGTTTATATAGTATCTCTCTAGAATTGTCACTATAGCTCTATGAAATGGGAATTATTATTATCATCTATGTTTCGTAGATGAATTTGATACATGCTCCTTGTAGGTGCCAAGCACTGTTGTGGGCGCTGGAACAGAAAAAAAAACTGGAAACAGGCAAAAATTCTTGCTCTCGTGAAGTTTATATTCAAGTTAAGGGGTATAGGGTATCGACAACTGCCAGATAAAACACATATAGAGAGAATGACAGATGGTAACAGTACTGAGGATTCAAAATAAAATAGAAAATGAAATAGGGAGCATGAGGGCAGGGGGAAGCGATAGTTGGAATGTCGGACAGGATGTTTAGGGCACCCACGTGGGCACAGTAATGTTTGAACCTGAAGGGAGAGGAGGAGGCTTGAGAGAAGTGAAATGACTCACCCATTACCCTCACTATCAGACACTAACTTCTAACCCTGATTTTGGTGGCTGTATTATTTGCATAAAATCATGAGATGTCGGAGATGGAGATGACCATTGGAGGTGACCATATGTTTCACTTTCTGCCTGGAACAAAGAATATCTTAAGTGCATTACATGAAAAATTGAATTTTTGTGGCAACTTCAGTTGACTAGGGGTAGATTCCTGGATCATGATGTTGAGCAGGAGTCAGAGGTCAGTTCAGAGCTCAAAGCAGAGTGATGTTTGCCCAAGTTCAGGAGGAGGAGAGGTAACTTTAGACGGCCACCCACCTGTCCCTCCTGAAGTGTGAACTGTCCATCGTATGGACGAGGAAACAGAGGCAAATGGGGTGGAACAGGTATGTAGCTGGATTTTTTTAAATGGCCATTAACATGACAAATTTTAGGCCTTAATTTTCATGACCGAGTACATTTAAGTAAAAGAGATGGAGCAACATACTGTAGGCTTCTATGAATACGACTGCTCTAGAAACCTCTATCAGTGGAATCACACCATATTTGTCCTTTTGTGACCGGCTTCTTTCATTTAGCATAATGTCCTTGAGGTTCATTCATGTTGCAGCCTGTGTAAGAATTTCCTTCCTTTTTAAAGTTGAATAATAATTTATTGTCTGTAGAGAGATGTTATTTTTTAGTAAATTTATCTCCGTAGGAAACAGACAGGGACCAGCAGTTTTTATTAAAGAAGAACATATTCAGATGCTTCAGAGCAAAAGGAGTCTATTAGGTAAGGCGAAAGTCACTCCCTAAATGGGCTGTCATCACCATATGAAGACAACCTATAGCCAGGGGCCCTGATGGATCATCCTTCCCCCATGTAGCTTTAATTGGGAAATTCCTGGTTCGAAAAAGAATTAAGAATGATGTCACTACATTAGCAAGAAGTCAGTCACCTGCTCTGTGAGGACAAAGCAAACAGCTGCTGGACCAGATCCATCGGATGAGATCACTGATGAGCCTCAACTCACGTTCTCTGAGGCCACCTCGACAGGCCGGAGAAGCTTTAGGTGGAAACGCCTCAGTGACAACTACACGTAAGCAGGTGACCTCTGGGGACACCTCTGGTGACTAGTTTTTCCTGGTAGCGGTACTGCCTCCTTAAGAAAAAAAAAAGAAAAATTTCTCCAAAGGAAATGAATTTTGCGCTCTTTGCTGGACTGAACTAAAAAGGGTGACACCCAAGAATAAAACAATGTAAGAAAATTCCAAAGGAAATAGTCTGTCTCCATTTAGACATGTGAGAAGCGACTTCAAGCAAACGGACGAGAATGAAGCTGACCAACGGCGGGAGGTTCTTTGTATGAGCCTCAAGGACTGGGAAGCTTTCTCCTTGCAATCCTTGCTTTACGCTTTCCTTGGAGCAGAGACTTTTGCCCTGTTGCTCTTTCTCTGTGATAAATTGGCATTTGTGAACAGGAGTTTATATAATGACTCTTGAATGGAAGAGATCTGTGCTCTCCATTCCAGAAACAGCCTGACATTAGCGGAATGACCTCAGGACTGAGAATTCAATAGGTCCAGGACAGAAACCTCCTCTCTACTTACCAGCTTTGGGCAAGGTATTTGCTTATACTGTCTCAGCCTCACTGATCTCTTTGGTAAAATGGAGCTGACAGTATCTTCCGCATAGGATTATTATAAGGATTACATGAGCTCGTGTATGCAAGTTCTAGGGGCACTCTGTAAAGGTTGGTATCCACAGGCTTTTCACATTTATACTCCAGGCACTATTAGGTAGAAGGGATCCAATTGTGAGCAAAACCAGACAATGGCTCACCCTTAAAATGGGGGCCGATCTTAATAAAACATTCACGAATGTCCGCTTGAAGCTGGGGTAAGCTCTGTGACAAAGGAAGGATGCAGAATACTATGAGAATCATGAGGGGTGGGGATATGAATGTCGGGAAGAGTTTCTCTTGGAAGGGACAACTGGCATGGGATCTGAAGGACAAATAAGTATTAGTCAGGGGTAGAGATGGAAGATTGTTCCAGGCAGAGGCCTCCAGAGGTCGGGTAGAGTGGGGAGCAGGGACATGGCAAGTAAGAGGGCTTGAGAGAAGACGAGGACAGCCGGCTTCTGAGTCCTTCCAGAGCAAATAAGACGGTACTATCTTCAGACTTCAAGGAAAGGAAGAGAGGGCATTTTATTTTTTAACCACTTCATTGCTACCCACTCCACCCTATAGAACCAGAGTAAAGAGATGTCACATGACAGTCGCCACCACTGAAAAGTGACTCAGAGGAGGACAGAAACTCCTACTCATCCTTCAAGTCTCTGTGTACATGTCACCTTCTCCAAGAAGCCTTCCGTGACTTCTAAGAATGAGTCAGGGGGGGCCCCTCCTATCTTCCAACATGCCTTCCCCTTTGGAGGTACTTCCCCTACCAGGCGATGATTGAATCTGTACCCCCAGCTCTACTCCAGGGGCTTGTGCATAGGATGTGCTCTTCAGTGCACAAATGAAACAAACACAGCCCTGAAGCCCTGCACAAAGATGGCTCGTCAAGTCTTAGATCAGAAAAGGTTTTGCAGCCACGGAAGCAGAAACAGAGACCAATCTGAGGGAGGGTGCAAGGGAGCTAGATCCTTCGGGAGTAAAGAGAACATGAATCAGCAAGTGTGGATGACCTCATGCTCCCCAAAGCAGGAATCAAGTTGGCATTGCTCAAGCTTTGGGCATCTGGCTTTCTACCAAGCAACTTCAGGTTACAACAGGTGACAGGTGACTGACCCACTTATCGCTTACGTGGGGGAGGAACAAGAATCCCCTAATGCTGATCGGAAGGTGTTTTCATTTTTCCCCTTCTTTTTTCCCATACAGTCTGAATTTCTGGGATTCGGGGTTTAAATGAATGTGTCTTTGAATGGGCCCTGATAAAACATTATCTAGGAAAACGAATACATGTGAAACTATTAAGGTTTCTGTAAAGCTGCAAATGTTCAAAATGCCCCCATCTGTGACAAAGTGTCATTTGGCATTATTAATAGCTAGAAAGCATTTACATTTAATTGCACCTACCTCTGCTCTAAAAGGGGGAAAGCCAGATGTGCCGGGAGGCCCTAGAAACTGTTAATTTTGCTTGGCTCTGCACACCTCCCGTGGGGCCTCAGTTTCCACTATATAAAATGGGTGGTTAGTTGAGAGTTTTAAGGTTGTTTTAATCTCTCACAAGATACATTCTATTTTTACTTGCTGGCTTCTTTCTTAAAAAGCTGGAGTCTTACCACAGTCTTACCTTACCTCAGTGAGGAACTGCATTCAGCGATGAGCGAGAGAACTGAAAAACATTGGCTTAAACACACACAAAAAAACACTATTTTCTTCACATAAATTAAGTCCAGAGGCAGTCAGTCTCAGCTGGTGGAGTGGCGCTGTGATGTCCTCAGGATGCAGGCTCCTTGCATCTTTCTGGTCCACCCTCCCCAGAGAATCGCTTCTGTTTTCAAAGTCCCCTCAGATCCACGATGGCACCAGCCCAGCAGCCCCTGTGACCACCCTGCAGGTGAGAAGATGAAAAGTAAAGTCATGTTTTACTGACTTAGAGCTTTCCTGGGCATCCCATCCAACACTCTGCTTATACCTCATTGTCTAGAACTTAGTCACACGGCCGCATCTAGCTGAAGAGAGACTGGGATATGTAGTCCTTTCACTGGGCACATTGCTGCCCCAGATCATGTCAGGGTCTGAGGCTAGGACGGAAGCAGAGGATGGGTGCTGGGCTGGGGAACTGAGGTCTCCACCACGCTGCTGCTTAACCCAAACAATTGTGTCGGTACAGATGACATTCCAAGTAAGACGAAGTTCCCCTGGGCCCATGTCGACAGGGCTCTTGTGTCCTTCGCCCTAGGTTGGTTTGTTGCTCTCAGAGCAATGGGCAGTGGCCCTTCGTAACTCGAGGGGTTCTGAAGAAATGCCAGCTTCAATCAGACGTCTGCTGCCCCTGCCTGAAATTCTTCCCCTAAGGCCTTTGAGATAAAACATTGACTTTTATTTAAAATGAAGACACCCTTGGAGGGGTTAATACTTACAGCTATGACCTGTCACTGGTCCCTTTCAGGTGACATCTGGTGGGAGAGAACACAGCAAATCGTGGGAAGAAAAGACAGCTGTCCCATCATGATCCCTGGCAGCCTGGCTTAGAGAAGGCGAGACCCAGCAGAGTGCAGGCAGGGCCCGGGGTGTCAGAGGGACAGCGTGACCTGACGTTTTCCAGCACCTCAGGGAAAGCCTGGGAGTGCGTTGTGAGAGCACAACGCAGGCAGTGGCTCCAGGGGACTTTGGAGCAAAGATTTTCCTCTTTGAAAGGAACCTTGGCCATCATCTGGTCACACACACCCATTTTATAGATGATAAAACCAGGTTTAAGAAAGGTCAAATGACCTGACTGAGGCGCACAAATGGCTAGTAGCCGGCGCAGGCCTCAGAGCCTGTCTCACGTGTCCCTGTCCACAGAATTGTACCATCTCACCAGTTGTTTTTTATTCGGTTTCACAGAGGATTAGGGTTCCATGGCGAGGGGCTGAAGAGGAGGGAGTGAGAGAAGTTTGGGGGCTCTACCAGGCGAAGAACTGGGTCTCATGGAGCCTGAAGTTCATACACTTGGTGGAGGGGTACGCTCCTTAATAAATAAATAAATAAATAAATAAGTAGATAGATAGATAGATAGATGATAGATAGATAGATAGATAACAAAAAACTATGAAGTTAAAAATACAAAATTAGGCACAGGGCCTTGAGGGCTCCCTGAAGTTTAAGTGTCATTAACTTCACAGGAAACCTGCCACCAGAGTCCTGGCATTGATAGAAATCAGGAGGCTCTTCTGACCTCTGTTTTACACATGACACACCTGTTTTAGGGTATTACGGTTTTAAAAAAACAACTTCGCCAAAAGATTTGAAAATCAGTGCTCTGCACCTGCCGTCACTCAACATTGCTTAGGACTAACCACCACCGCGGACATCATAATCACCTGCCAGCATTTAATTGTCAACATTTTTGAGAAGTTAAATGATTTTAAGTGAGTCCTAGGACAATGCTTGTACGGGACTAAAGTTTTGAGACTCAGGGAAGCATAGTAACCTTTGACTCACAGGATGGAATTTGAGTAATTCTTGAACAGGTGCCTCTGATCAGATATCATAGGTTGTTTAGATTTTAATAGATTTAATAGATTTAAAAGATTCTTTCAGAGGAAGGATAGCTTCAAAAGGCAAACATCTGAGGGGCGTGTTTTAAATAGTGGCATTTATCTCTGTTAGTGGGTGGGGAAGGAGAGTCAACCGGAATTATCAATGCATGAGAATGTGAGACATCTGGGGAACAGCCTCACCCTGAGGAAAGAGGGAGATTGGAGCAATCAAGCTGTATGCTCTGTGAGATCCTTAATAATCTAGAGGACAAAGATGTCCTGAGCGTAGCATGGGATTTGTCCCCGGTTAGCTCTACCCCTTGTCCTTATGGATCGCCCTCGGGTTCTAAAATTGCTGCAAGACATTGGAGTCCAGACGTCAGTGCTCTTGACCCTACTGAGAATATGACAAGGACAGCTTTTTTTGCTTTGAGACTCCAAGGACCTGGGATGGCAGTGCCTGATAGAAGGCAGTGGACACTGGTTCTTTGTGGATGTGGCATTTTACAACTGATTGTGGAGCAGGCAAGGGATGGAAAATGCTTGCTCTGGGGCCTCAGCAGCACTGTCTGTGAGCCCTGGCTAGTGAGCAGGCCTCTGGGGGTTGACTCCCTGACAAATCTGAAGAATTTGTGGAACTCTGAGCTAGCAGGTGAGGGGCAGATCAGGGGAAAACGTCAGATAGATGATTTTTCTGTCACCTCAGGTTCAAATTCCACAGCACTAGTCAAGTCCTGTTCAAAGGGACACATGAAAGGAACCCCCCCCCCACCAAAAAAAATATGAAAACATTAGTCCTGTACTAATCAGGAGTCAGAGAACCACCTAAATGCCTTTCACTGAGCAATTCCTGGTAACTCCCAGGAGCAGAACAAAAAGATGACGACGAAAGGAAGTCCTGTGTGACAGAATCTACCCACATTGAAACAATGGGACAGAAGGCCACAGCAGGGCATGTCACAAGAGGGAGACAAGGTAAACTGATAAATTATGCATTCGACTATCCTGAGAGAAGCTTTATGTTACGTGAGAAATTTGGGAACTGGATTAATGGTAGGAACATGTGGGAAAAGGTATATGGGGGGAAAAAAGGCAATTATTAACTCCAAACCAAAAATCTTCCAAGAAAGAAAAGGAAATCATAGTTTATATACCGCATGGCTTAGCTGCAAACAATATTTCCACACTCATAATAATGCACCCACAGAATATGATTTAACTGTAAATGGAAATCTAATTATGGTGGGAGAATGGAGGGAGAGCGTGAGGATATATGTGTGCATATGAAGCATTCTTGGTCGGGATGCATATGAGTATTAAATCATCTTCACCCATAATGGGAAATAAAGAGATAATGTCTAAGCAAAACATCAAAAAATGGCACTAGAAGCATGTTATTAGTAATACAAAAATAAATTCAAGAGCCAACTAAATGTTAAAAAATAATTATCCCTGGAGAAAAACATGAGAAGTGGTGGGTGGGGATTTATTGTCTTTCATTAGAAACTTTGTAGTGTCACTTGAGTTTTTAAACTACATATGTATTACTTTGACCAAAATAAAAAATCAAACTTACAAATTAGATAAATTATAGTAAAAAAAATTTAACTATACAAAAAATGTTTGTAAAAAATTTGTCTCTCTCCATAGAGATAAGTATTTTGTACCTATGTCTTCTGTATCTTTCCAGTTTATCTATTTATCTATCTCATATAAATATTTAATACACATATATATTTTAAAGTGTAGACAACCTAAAAATGTCATGTACACACACACTCCTCTGTACTTTGCATTTCCATGTAACAATATGTCTTGGAGATGTTCCAAATAACAGCATATCTAGATCGCCTTTAAATGACTGACATTATTCCATTATATGGATGTGACTTCTATTAATGGACATTGAGGCTACCTCTCGTCTTTTGCAGTAAAAAAACAGGCTGAAATGAATATCTATGCACATTTACCTTGTGTAAATGTTCAAATACATCTCTAGGATAAATTCCTAGACACGAATTTTTGAGGTGCAGGCCTGTATGTTTAAAATTTTGCTATCTATTTCTGAATTTTCTTCCAAAAAAAAAAAAACTGTACAATTTGCACACTCACCAACAGCATATGAAATCCTGTTTTCTCATAATCACTGACAGTGCAGTGTAGCACCAGACTTTTTGACAGTGTGATAAGTGAAAATTTGTTTCTCTTTTTTTTTTGCATTTAATTTGCTTTTCTTTAATGCGGGAGGGGGGCAACCACTCATGCTGGCTATCCATCTATCTATAACTTATAAATATGTTAACATACACACATATTTATTTACATGTTACAGATAGGAACAACCTGTAAACATCATATACATATGTTTACACACACATACTCTTTAGACAGTTTAGAAAACTAAAAAAGGCAGTATCATCCACAGCATATGCTGCTATAACTTTATGGAAAAGCTTGCATACTGTTCGTTCTACTACTCCAGTGACAGCAACAAAGGCTTACACGTGTCTTCGTTCTAATAAAGCAAAACCTTTTTTTGTACTGGAGGGACACTTTTTCTAGAATAAAGTAATGAAGGTCAAATCACAACCCACAAAATAATAAGAACCAGAGAGAAATAAGATGTTTAGAAGCGCTTAAAATAGCGATGAGTTGTGATTGATCAAGTATTTCTAAAAACTAATCAGGAAAATGCATAAATATTCCACAACAGCAAATGGTTAAATCATCAGCAGGAGAAAATACTATGTAATTATAGACACACACATAGAGAGGATGACTACTTGGATGATTCATTCATTCTACAAGAATTGATAGCCACTTGGCAGTGTTCTATGCTGAGAGAGACCAAGAAGATTAAAATTAAGTCTTGGATTTCAAAGGGCGTCCAGTGCATCAGAAAAGGAGACAGGTAATCAGTTAAAACACAATGAAATAAAGGCTTTCCTAGAAGTTAGGTGCAAAATGCTGTAGAAACCACTCTCTGTAGAGAGTGGGGCAAGGCTTACCCAGAGGGCGCCACTTTGGAGCTGGGTGGAGGAGTTGAGGACATTTTAAGCAGAGGGAATATCAAATACTATTCAGATTTCAGTGAATTGCAAACAGCTTGAGATGGGGGAGATTAGCAGCCAGTCATGGAGGATGAGGGACAAAGGGAAGGATGTTTTCACGATGCATGGTAAATGGTGAAAATGAGCATAAGATTCTACATACAAACTTCTTATAGCTACATGAAAACATGGCTACATAAACTACCAATGATCACAAGGCATTTTGGACATTCATTTGTTAAATTAACTATAAATTAAATTTAACTAGTGTTATATTATCAACACAGATTCGATGCCATGTTCATTTTATTTCTATATAGGTAGATAGTAGGTTATTAAAATCTTGTAAAAAAAAAACCTGTAGACTAATTCTATACATTTATGTGCTCATGAATATGAAAGAAAGAGAAGTGAATTTTAATAATGCGCCCAAGAATAATACGTCCCCTAATATCTCATGCATATTAAGCCAAAATAACTGAGATGCACTTCGTTACCTGATATTTAATGTTTCTCTTGAAATCCAATTTTATAATTTAAAATGTTGGTCAGAAAAAAACAGTCATTAAGTAGTAAAGGAAGTGGAAAGCATGTACGTCAGAGGGAATTTGGAAAAGTATTTGTGTACAGATAGAATATACCATCTGTATCTGTATTAAATTCCACCTAAAAGAAAGTGAGGGCAGACTAGCTGAAGCTTCTAATTTTACTTATTGCAAAGACAGGCTCGTATAAGAGGTCTCTTCTTTACATGTGTAACATTCTGGAGCTGGTCTAGAAGATGGCTGTGAAGAACTCACCTTCCCGCTGAGTTAATCTCGACTGCCAAGCACAGTTACAGTAACACCTGTGTGTCATGACTACCTTTCCATTGGCATTAAACGCTTTAGCTTAAATGACCACTGAGTTTAGCAAAGAACCGAATACAGGCAGTATCACCTCACTTTAAACATATCTTATCTCTTGGCCCTTATCTTGTAGAAAAAATTCTAGGAAATGAATTTTCAGTAAAATCGAGCTAGTTCTCTTGGCAACTTCCCCAGCCTTTCTACCCACCTCATGGAAATGCACAGAAGTGTTGCCAAGAAAAGAAGGGGCGGGGGAACTGTTGGAGGAAATTACAAACTACAAAGCTGAAAAGCATCATCACCCTTTTAGAAATGACTGTTTCTTTGTTGCATGCATGAAGTACTTTCAGTAACTGACCTGACAAAGCACCCTGAAATTTGGCACAGTTCTTTCAGAGAGGACAAGGGTCAGGATTTCCAGGTGAGCTACTTCCTTTATCAGCAATATCAGCTGACGTGTTCTGAGTGTCTCCTTCCCCATAACCAGAAAGGTGTGGAAGGCTTAGTTTAGGTAAGAGAAACTCAATAGGATAAGGTCTGAATATGCCCTTTTCTGGTGGGTTCCAGGCAAGATGGGCTTTGAAAACTTTTCTCTCACTGAGGATGGAACCCTTTTACCTTGCAATTCTTTTTTAAATACAGTTCTTCATGAAGCCTACCCTGACCACATTATTTAAAATTGCAACTCATTTCTCCCATTCTTAATCTCTTAATCTTGTTCTATTTTTATTATTTTAAATGTACAAATATTAAGTGTACAGGTTGATGAACTCTTATAAATGTATACATTCACGTAACCACCACCCAGATCAAGAGTTCTTATAGCATCCTAGAAGGTTCCCTCAGTGGCCTCCTCCCAGCCAGTCCTGTTCTATTTTTTTCAAAGTATTTGTCATCTTTTAAGATACAACTTGCCTGCTTGGTTCACTGATTTATCTAAGGAACTACAGCAATGCCAAGCACATAGCAGATATTCAATAAATGTTTGTTAAGTATCCCTTTGTCCACACCTTCTCCCCTCCATGTGGTTTGTAAGAGAAGCAACCTAGCTTGAGTCTTCAGTGCCTACATAGAGACGCTAAATGCAGCAGTAGGAGTGGTATTTATTAAATCTGGGTGTGGGTCTGGTTTGGATGTGTCTCAGCATAGTCTTTTCTAGGCAACGTTTTCCTGGACAGATTGAGCACTTGCTGATAGATCCACAAGAAGGAAATGACCCTCCTTTAGTCTAGATTCATCTCTTGATTCCAGGTTTAGTGGCATCTCTCCTGGTAGGGCAGAGCCCTCCTCAGTGGCCTCCCTCATTCTGACTCTGCTGTTCCTACTAATGCCATCAGTCAACCTGGAGACCTTGGTTGTCTTCTGTTTCTGTCTGCCAGTCAGTTGCAGGTCTGGCCTCTCTGCATCTTGGCCATTTCTCCTCAGTGTGTCCCTAGAAGCACCTCTGCCTTTTCATTTCCACTGGCAACTCCTGCAGTCCCACCTTATGTTGCTGTACTAGTCTCCCAAATAGTGCCCCCATGTTTAGTCTTAACCTCTTCCAAACTATCCCCATGACTTCCCCTACCTAAAACACAGCCTCAATTATATCACTGCTGTGGCCATAAACTTCCAAAAGTTTGCAGGTGCTGCCCAAAGCAAATCCAAACTTAATTGTATTGCCAGACAACTGGTCTACCCCATTGTCACTAGACAGGCCCATGTTTTCAAGCTTCTGTCCCTTGACTTGGTTGTTGGGTTCAGAAAATAAGCACTGGAAGGAACCATTTAGATTATCTGGTCCAGTTTCATTTCACAGATGAAGAAACTAAGGCCCAAAGAAATTAAATAACTGACCAGCACTACCTAGTCAAAACTCAAGTGTGACTAATGAAAAAGAAACCCAGGGGAGTCGAGGGTTTAACTGTATTAGTTGGCTCCTTCATATAGCTGAAGATCAAATCCATGGGCCTCTTTTTGAATACCCTCTCCATGCAACTCCAATCCCTAAACGTGTGGATCTTTGAATCTCGCCTCAAGCATGGCCTCCTCGATGGTCTCCCATCAGCCCCAGGTGTGAGTCTGAACTCTCAGGTCAATGACCCGAGCCTCTCTGATGTGCAGGTAACTCGAGTCTTGGCTCCGCTACAACATTTTTAGCAAAATCTAATTCATCTTTGGCTTTCATTCATTCGTATCCCAGTGACTTGTCTATAGCCGAGAAGCAGTAAAATTCTGCCGAAGGGGACCTTCCGGTGTTGAGTGCAATCCCAGGGACGTGCGACTCGCGAGCCAGGCACCAGCTGTCCACCCTGCACGGAGTCCAACATCGTCGTCGACACCGCACCGCGCACAGGCCGCGCCTGGGCTCCTCGTGACCCCGAACCTGAAAAGGTGAGAAGTTTGGTCTCAGCGGGAAGCCTGCGGGCCGCAATCAATCACAGGGTAAGTTTCTCGAAGGCTTTCGGCCCCGCCTGTCTCTCCGCCCTCCGCGCGCCCAACCGCGGCGCGCGTTCGGTGGCCGGTCCGGGAACGTGACTTGGCATCCACAGAGGGGTACAGCTCCCCTTACCGAGGGAGCTCAGTTCCGGGGAGCCGTGGGCGCCGCCAGCTTTCCGGGCTGGGCCAGCCTTCTCTCCGCCCCCCGGGAGGGACAGGGGGAGGACGCAGGGCTGGGCCCGCCCCCGGTCCCCGCCGCGCGCCCGGCCACCATCCCGGAGCAGAGAAACCAGTTCGGCCGGTCCCGGGGAGCGGAGGGGGAAAGGGCGGCCACGGCAGAAGGGCGCGCGGACGAGGGGCGGGGAAAGGCGAGGAACCACTGGCGAGAGCCCGGGGCCCCGGGCCGGCCCCCGTGCGCCATGAAGCGCTAGCCCCTCCGTCAGCGCTGGGGCCGGAGCGCGGCGGCGGCCAGGTGCGCAGCGAGCGCGCGGAGAGCCTGGCACCTGTCGGATGCCCCAGCCGGGGCCCAGCGAGCGCCAGGTAAGCGCCAGGGAACGCGGCGCCGGGGGGCCCCGGGCTCCCCCACTCCGTCGGCCCAGCAGATCCTCTGAGCGTCCCAGGGTGGGCGGACTGGGGATCCCAGATGCGGTGGCAGTAGCTGTCCGGGCCCGGGGTCTTTGGGGACCGCCCCGGTGGGGGTTTGGATGGGGGCTCGGCGATGGGGAGGCACACCTGGCCGGCCCCGCAGCGCTGCGGAGCGGTCCGTGCGGGTCTCACCCGCCCCGAGCGGAGGGAACTCGCGGGAGGGGTCGGGAGGCTTCGCCCGTTCGCTGTGCACCTGTCTGGGTTCAACGCCGAGGGTCAAACCTGGCGGGGCTCGCGGGGCTCTGGGAAGTAAGTGGCTTCCCTGAAGTGTCTCTGCCGGCCCTCTGGAAGTCTCCTGTGGCTGGGTTCTGCTGGAACCCCCTTGGGAGGGAGCCGATGTCAACGCAGCCGACAGCGACCTTCGGGCCATAGGTACCTGGCCGCAGCTTCGGGGAAGAAGGATGGAGGGTGAGATCGCCTCTCCTGCGCGCGTGCGGGACCGGGCACCCACCGGGCATCTTCCACGCGTTTTTACGCACGTTGGGAGGTGGTAGTGGTGGGGGCGGGGGAACGGGTCACTTTCCCCGGCGATGGTTGGGTCGTTATGTGCCACATCCCACGGCACTGCTGCGGCCCATCTCCTTGCCTTCCCAGTTTGATGCCCCGCGCTGTCACCTCGCTTTGTGCGTGCGGAGCGGAGCCTTGGTTGGGGGTGGGTGCTGTTGCAGAGAAGAGCGAGTGCTTTGACCTCCCACGTCCCCTCACCTCCCGAGTGAAGGGAAAGCTTGCATTGTCCGCGGAGCTTATCCCAGGGACGCGTGCGCGCCTCGTCCCCACCGGACGCAGATTCTAGACCACTGTAGAGGGAGGACGAGGATGCAGAGCGGGGCACGGAGTTAACACGCTCAAGGACGAAGGACCTAGGCCACGTTTCCGCCCAGTGAGTCCCCCTGAGCCCCACCCGACCCTTTCGGCCCGCAGGGTCAGCCCCTGGCGGGCTCCAAGTCCTTCTAGGGTAGCTCCGGACGCCGCCGAGTTCGCCTCCGGGAAGCCGCCCGCCCCCTTGGCTTGGGAAGGGATCCTCTCCCACCTTCCTGCTTGCATTGCCTTCAGATCTTCGTCTCCGCTCCTTGAGAATTAAAGGAGACAACACGGGCGAAGTGCTTGAATCTCACCCACTGCACAGTAGCTTAGGGAGCAAGGTTAACTGCTCTGAGGCACAAACACTAAAAAAGGGTGTGATAAACTCTCCGGTGATGGTAAATACAAGCGCATATAAAAAGAAGAAACAGCACAAAACACGCAGCAGAAGTTCTAATTTTCACCATCTCTGGAGTACTTTCGTGTTAGACCTAAAATGCCATTCATTAAGTCGGGGCCTGTTGTTGCAGACCTTATTAAAACCCATTGTAAGCACATGCATTTACTGTGCAAAAGGTGATTAATGGTCATTAGCTGATTGCTCTCTGGGGAGAAGTCCGCGTGTCTGCAATTACCCCTCTCCGAATTCTCTTAATGGTTTTCATTATGTCCTGGAGGCTTCTTCTTCTAATTTTAGGAAAGAAAACTTAACAGCTTTCTTCCCTTGCCATTTTCTAGTGGCTGGCGCTTGGGTAATTTTTGGTGGTTCTTTGCGTCTGTTATTGAGGACCAAATGAGACCCATGTGGCTTAATGTTAATGAACACAAATGGCATCTGTGTGAGGGCAACTCTGGCTACTCTCAAGTTTTCCTTCTGGTTTTCTATTTTAAGGAAAATGCATACAAGTAGGCACTTATTACTAGTTAGTGATAGAACTGGAGGGTTCGTTTTTCTGTTTGTTTAGCTGAGGCTTTAAAATAATGATTTGGTAAGGCAAATGGCTTAACAAAAAGAAGCCTGCAGGTCCAAGGCAAGTTCAAGACTAGTTCCATGTTTCACCCGGATTTCAGTCTCTGGGATCTTAGCACTGATGACACCGAGATCTGGCTGTAGAATGTTTCTTTCCCTGTCTGTTTTCCTTTCTTTTCTTACTTTTTCCTTTCTTTCTCTCTTCCTTCTAAAGGAAGGAGTAATGGAAAACATATGGATTAGATTCTCCTAGATTTCACTTATTTTGCTTACTTTAAATTGTGTTTAATTTTTATAATTTACTTATATTATATTATTTACTTTTTAAATTGTATAACCTCTGATGAAAATTCCTAAATTTTCAGAATCGCAGTTTACTCATTTACTGGGGGGAAACGATAGTGTCGACCTACTCGGTTTATTGAGAGAATTACATGAGAGAACAGATGGATGCGCCTTGTCTATAGTAGGAGTTCGAATGTCATTTTCTTATTTCTTTATTAAACTGGTGTTTTTAAAAATTAGTATGATGCTCAAGTGTTTGGTGTCTGTTTAATAGTTCATTGGCTTCCTAGTCTGAATTTCATTTTATTTTTCATAAACAATACCCATGAAATCTAGGTAATCCTCACAACCCATTCTGGAGAGATTTTAATCTACTAGCCACCTTTGCTATTTAGTTTCAATCATTGTAAAAGAAGCCTATGCTTTTATGAATGCAGAGGAACTTGCTTTTTAGGTAACAAGTTTTGTGGAGTCTATTCATGACCTTTATCTCTAAAGAAAGGTGCAGTTAAAGTTTCTTAAGCACTTAATTTTAGAATTTGCGTTAATTCTAATCTGCATCTAGGTTAATTTCCCAGGAAATTTTTCTTTGCCGTGTCTTTTTCTTTGCCTTGTCACAAGGTATCTTGTGAGTTTTCAGGTCTGTTTGTTGGCATCATTCAATTAGATTAATTGTATTCATGCCTGTAGGTGCTTTGTTACTTATTAAGATAAGTAAATATTAATTTGCTGCCAGAAGAGTTTTAATAACACACACAAAAAAGATGCTTATCCTTTATTCTGTTAACCAAGTTACTCCTGAATCCCCATCACTGTGCCCAGCTAAAAATAACGCCCAGTATGAGATTTTTTGAGGATCTGTGTCACTGAAGAACTGGCATTGTGGAGGAAGAGTCTAGAAAGCACACACACGGTCTTGTATTTCATTGTTATTCTTAGAAAACAACTTTTTATTATCTGGTTGTTTAGGAACACATAAGTACTGTTACAAATACTTATAAATGTATGCACTTTTAAGTAAAAAAAACCGTGCCCAGTGAGAACGAGTATGTTTGATAACTGGTCACAAAGCACACTGAGCCCAGAGGCAGCAGTAAATAGAGGCTGGTCACACACTCTCAGGATTTCCTTGACCTGGCTTGGAGAATCCCGGCCTCCCTACTTCCCAGCTGGAAAACCTAGAGCAAGTCACTCAATCCCTCTAGCTTCAGTTTCCTTATCTGTAGAACGGAATAACAGCAGTGCTACCTTTTAGGTTGTATGATGAGTTCCAAATGAAAGAATTTAAAAGAGCTTAGCACAGAGTCATTACTATTGGGTAGTTGTTATCGCACAGTAAGTTTCTATTGCTCATCCATTAATTGCCTTTGTTCTAGACCACGTAGGAGGCAGAAATCAATCACTCTATATGTTAGTATTTATTAAGCAAACACAGTTGCCTATTTGTACCAGGCTCTGGCAAAAAAAAAAGAGCCCTCTAGAGTAGGGGTGAGGTTCTGAACCTCCAAAACCAGGGCTTGAGTTCTGAAGAATGGGCGTTTGTGGGGGGCACAAAGGAGCAGGGTGCTTGGTGACCGAGGGACATGCCCACTCAGTCACAGCCATGAAGGGCCCTGGCTACTTTCACATGGGTGCTCCCCCTCCTGCACAGTGGAGGCCCTTGGGACATACTGAGCACTGCTGTGTGCCCTTTAGCCCCTGCTTCCTGTCTGTCTTTCCTCTCTCTCTCAGCCTCCATACTCCTGTTTTAAAAAAAGAAAATTACTCTTTCCTTTTGTAAAATTCAGATGTTTCTGGACCTTGAGTCTTCTTTCAAGGATTTGTGCTCTCTGCATGGTTCCTTGGTGGTGGGGCCTGGTAAGTGTTGCTAATGACAGAGACCCTTGGTATAATCCCATTCATTCATATTTAAAATGGCTCGAGCATCTTCTCTAGGCACTATGCTTGGGATTACCTACCTCTGCTTCACAGAGAAGCCTATGAGGTTTCCAGAGGGCCTGAGTTGTGTGGGGTTTTTCTTCAGTAAGAAAGTAGATCAGGCTTTCTCTCTCTCCCTGCCCTGGACATTGTCCCTCCCTCCATGGAAAGATGGTTGCCTTAGACCCTGGAGGACAGCCCAGGTCAATTCTAACTCTGAAGCTCTATGTTTCATTATGAGTCTCAAGTCTAGTGAATTTGCATTTTGCGTAAGGTAGAGCCAGGCTTGGAAGCTGTAGAGGGTCAAGGTGGGAATCCTACTGATTCTGGGGGAGGACAGATGTCGCCCTTGTTCTGGGCAGTGACAACTACCTCCACCACCCCACCCCTACCCCCAGCGTGACTGAGAAGCCTGGCCCTTCTGCATTGGTGCATGTGTAGCCTGACCTTTGGCTGGTATCTTTGGTCTTTATTTACAAGGCTTTCGTTTATGGTTTTGTCTCTTTACTGAGTGGCTTTTGTTCCACCAGAGTTGAGGTTTGTTTGCTTTAGCACAGGCAGTGTTTGAAATCAGTTTTCTGACCTTTCCTTAAATTGAGTTGAGCTGGAACACTCTCAGTGTCCAGCCAGCCCTCCTTGTTCTTCAGCGAAGCTTCCATGGGTTGGATGCGTTACTGATTTTATAAAGTATGACATGACTTGTCCCCAAATTCTTACTCTGTCTTCTTGGGACGCAGTGAACTACTGAGATCCTTCTCTGAGACCTGCGTATGATCCGTGGGCCCAGAAAACAGGTTTAATATTCTTTATAAGAAAACAGATAACCATGTGACTTGGCTGGTGTAAATTTTCACTCGTGTCAGGAGATGGATGGGGCCTGTTTTATATGTTTTATGCTGGAAAATGTTGGTCCTATTGCCACATTGGAAATAAATGTGAGGACCTCTAAGCCAGGCACTAAGAATTTTTGTGGGCCTCTGAGCCTCCAGGATTTTTGAGAAGACAAGGAAACTGAGCGTGTGGGGTTTATCAGACTGAGGAAATTGTGAAAATGAGGTGAAAATCTATACTCTGCTTTTGGTACCAGATGACTTTGGGAGGAGAGGAGGTTTCCTGCTGATCTCACCTTAGTGCAGAGATTTATTTCATGGGTTTTTGTTAATTGTGGTAAAATGCTTATGAAATATATTATTTTAACAAATTTAAAGTGTGAATTCAGTGGCATTAAGCACATTCATAGTGTCGTGCAACCATTGCTGTCACCCTCTCCAGAACTTTTTAATCGGCCTGAAACTGAAACTCTCCTCATTCAGCAGTAACTCCCTATTCTCCCTTCTTCTTTATTTGTCTCCATGAATTTGGCTGTTTTAAGGATGTACCATCGTAACAATATTTATCCTTTTGAACTGGCTTATTTCACTCAGCATAGTGTCTTCAAGATTCATCCATGTCATAGCACGTGTCAGACTCTCCTGCTTCCTTTTCAAAGCCAAATGCTATTCTATTGTGTGTATCTACTACATTCTGTTTACCCATCATCTGTCCATGGACACTTGGGTTGTTGGATGGAGGCCTCTTTTGCTTACTGTGAATAGTGCTGCTGTGGACACAGGCATAGGAGTATCTATTCACATAGTTTTTGAGATCTTATTCAGTTTTGTGAGATGTATCTTTCATAGAAAGTGGTTAAGACGGGCAGGGACACGTGGTATTTAAGACCATACTTTCCTCCACAACAGCTCGGAGATAATAACTTGGGGAACTGCGGGGAGGATGGATGTGTTGAAGACACATGAAGGGCAACCATGTGCTTCTCCTTCTCACCTGCAGCTTCCGAAGCTGGTGGTCCTTTGGCATGCCATCACCCAACTGACCTGTGGTGTGGCTGACCCTGGGATCTGTGCCAGGGCTGGAGTAAGAGCTCAGGAGACCTGTCTCCATGGTCTGGAGACCACAGCTGCCTTCTAGGAAGGACATTCTGTAGTGGAGGAAAAAAAAAATTCTTAACTTTCCTCCAGAATTGGCTTGGATATAAATAAATAAATAGATAGATAGATAGATACTTTTTTGATGGAAGGAGGGTTAGAATATGAGAAAAACTGATAATAAATGTTTAAAAAATCAAATATTTAAATGTCAGATTATGTTCTACCTTGGTTATCAACATAAGCTTTAAGGGCAAAAGGTCAGCTACAGACTGAAAAGTGGCAGAAAGGTCAGATGTCACATCTACGTCATAGTGTGCTTATTTATATGTGTAGCAGGATAAAAACAGAAGCCTTTTTATAACGATTAGATGTCAGTCTATGTTAAAGACATCTTAATCTATATTTTTTAGAGAATAATACACTCATATGAGTTTATGGTCATACTGTGCCATGAAAATTAGGCAAAATAAGGATTTGTATGTTTCATTTCAGCAGGTTTTTTTAAGTAAAAAAAAAAATATATATATATATATATTTAGAGAGAGAGAGAGCGTCCGCCCTTGGGGAGCTCACCTCCTAGAGAGGGGAGAGAGACAGAGAGAATGAAGATAGTAAGTCGGTAGATTGTGTGCTAGAAAATAAGTGCTACATGGGATGAAAAGAGAGCTGGGCAGGGTACAGGGACTGGGTGTGGGGCAGGGAGCAGGATGCAATGGTAGAGTGGAGGAGGTGACATTGGAGCAAACCCTCACTGGAAAGGGGTGAACCATGAAGATCTGGGGAAGGAGTGTCCCAGGCAGAAAGGACACCGGTTGGTGCAGAGGCCTTACCTGGGTAGTGCCTGGCTCCTCTGATGAAGCCTGATGAATGGGTAGTTGGCTGTTCCTCATACCTGTGAGTGGGGAAGGAAGGGACAGAAGACAAGAGCAGAGAGTTAGGGGAGCCCCCTCATGAGGGAGCTTCTTGGTGGGTAAGGACTTTTGCTTTGACTTTGTGCAAGGTGGAGGCTGGGGTGTGAGGTCAGTGCAGGGGTTGCCTCTTTGAGTGGTGAGATCTGTGATCTGACTTGCGTTTTCAAAGGACGGTCCTGGTTGCTGTGTGGAGGGCAGGCAGTGGGAATGCTCCTAGGCAGGGAGACCAGTTAGGAGGCTTGGCCCTGGGCAGATGTCTGAGAGAGAAGGTTTAAAGGTTGCACCAGCAGGACTTCCGGGCAGCTTGGATATAGGGCATGAAAGGGGAGCCAAAGATAAGTTTTTTGGCAGAGCCTGGGTTGCAGACGGAAATCAGTTTCCCAATGCTGTGCGTTTAATGGGCTGTGTTTAGATCACTTAAAAGAGGTTAGAAAGAGGCTCTTCACAAATATGCCTATTTATGTAAGGTTTGGGTTTAGAGAACTTTCACTGTGTTTATCATCAGAGCATGCCTTCCTACTTTGGTAGGGGAGAGGGGTGGTATTAGGAAAAGGCGATGTGCAAGAAGCAGAGGCCTTGCATGGAAAGGGAGATAGTCCATAATCCACAGGGTACTGGGGGCAAGGCAGCCCGCCCCTCTCCAGGTCTGCTCCTGGGGTCCTGCTCCCTTTCTCCTCTGTCTGCGATTACTAGGGGCAAAGGGGAGGGGGAAAGGGGAGCTATTGTTTAATGGGTCCAGAGTTTCAGTTTGGAGAAAATGAAAAGGTTCTGGAAATGGATGGTGTGATGACTGCACAGCACTGGGACTGTACCTAATACACTGAACTATACATTTAAAAATGGCTGAACTGTTACATATTATGTTGTATTTTATCACAATAAAAGAAAAAAAATAGCTCAGGAGTATCTCTTGGAGGAAATTATACTTAAATTGAAACCTGAGAGATAAAGAGGGGGCCAGTCAGGCTTCCCTCGGCCCCGCCAGTGGGAACAGCACGCACAGAGACCCCTGGTGGGAGCTGATGCTGTTCTTGGTGGGGCTGGGAGGTATAGGATGAGGTGTAGGCAGGGACCAACGTGATGGGGAGGTGCTGATGTATTTTTAAACAGTGGAGTGTCCAGGTTTGAGTTCTGGTTTCGGCTGGTAGCCTAGACTGTGATGTAGGGGATGAGTGGGGTGTGGTGGGGTGGGGAGACCAGCCAGGAGGCTGCTGCAGTGTCCATGAGAGAGATGATGAGGGCTTGGGCCAGCATGACACGAGTGGAGATCAGAAATGGTGGATAGGAGCTGTGTTTTAGAATCAGAAGTGGAATCTTGGCTTTGGCGATGCCTCGGATTTGAGAACCTCGTAGGAGGGAAGTGTCTAGTGATTTTCAAGTTTCTATCATGAATGGCTAAAGATGACAGTGTCAAAGACAGGACCGGGCTGAAGGATTAAGGATTTAGCTTTCGCCCTGTTTGGTTCCAATCTCTGGGACACTCAGGAGTGGCTGGTCAAGCTTTGACAGTCTCGGGAGTCCTGGCTGGAGACCAGACAGCTTGAGAACGGACAGCGTGGACTTGTGCTTCCCGGACTCTTTTTGCAAGTAGAGGAGCTGTCACTTGCCTGAGGTCTCAGAACTAGTCATTGACAAAATCAGAAATTGAACTCGGGTTTCTAGACTCCCAAGGTAAGAATTCTTCCTGGCATCTCCTGGTCGATGGTTGGAAAAACAGGACCAATGACCCCAAAATAGGTTAGCAAATAAAACTACAGGGCAGTCAGTAAAATCTGAATCTCAGATACACAACAGAGAATTTTTAAAAAAATATAAGTGCATCCCATGCAATATTTGGGACATCTGTACACTGAAAATTATTTATTTATCTAAAATTCAAAATTTCCTGTACGTCCTGTATTTTATTTGACAGCACTACCCAGAAGTGGACTTTTGAAACATAGAGCTATTTGTAATTTGAAGACTGCCTGTATATTGAAGCTCCATTTGACAGCTCCTGGATTTTCCATATATTTTTTTAAATTTAGGGGTGGGGTTGGGAGGAGGATTAATTTTCCTAGTCTCTCAGAACGGCCGTGTTGTGTTATTCTGCTAATCATTGATGAATATTTATAGTTTGTAATAAACAATGCTCTAGCATTGGTGAACAGGCCTTGGGTTCAGGGGACATCAGAGCTGGCCAAGTATTTCACCAGTTCTTTGTCCTTGGCCCTCCCTAATGATAATGCTTGGTGTTTCTAGACCACTTCACAGATTTAAAATCTCCTCACTTGGGAGTTGTTAGCACAGACATTATGGAACAGAGGAGACACCCGAGGGCAGGCAGGGTTTGGGTGGGTGACCAGTGGCCAGAACTGGGCTGGAACACTCTTCCCAGCTTTCAGTTCAGTGATCGCCAGTTTGTTTTCTAAGCTCCCATTTCCTCGTGCTTTAAATCTTGGCCCTGATGTTTTATAGGTTTTCCTCCCTCTGTAATCCCATGACTTTTCGTGGTCTCATTGACCATAAGATTGCAATTTTAAAATGTACATGGTATAAATAATTTCAAGCATTGTAGGTTAAGAAGTCAGTGAAACAAACATGCTTTTTTTTATTTTTGGAGGAAGATTATAAACTTATTTGTAAATTAAACTTATCAGGGTGACATTGGTTAATAAAATCATGTGAACATTTGCTTTTCTGATGGCAGATAAGTATAGTAGGTTCTGTTTTGTCCATGCCATATTTGCTTTTATGAAGTGTTTTTCTGTCTACACAAAGTATAGGTTTCTTTAGAAAGTTTATAAAGTTTCAAATGAGGCCTTTTTATTTTAAGGAGTTTTTTGGCTCTCCATTTTGAGAGATTTACAATCTTTAGAAAAATAAAATAACACCAAAAAATAAAATAAAATTTGCAACCCCGACCACTGAAGTTTGACTAATTTAGAGCATTTAATAGGATGTGACTCTTTTTAAAAATTGAAAATTAGAAGGCTGTGCAAATGATAAAGCACCAAAAGCTAGTTTTGAAAAAGAAATTAATGGCAAGGACCAAGCCAGGAAAACAAGAAGAAATTCGCAGTGTGCCCTGTGCTGCCCGGCTTCAGTGTTCCAGATGGAATTTTGTGCTCACTTTTTATCAGATGGCGTTGTGTCTTATCTGCAGGTCCCTTTGCGTGTGTCATATGAAAATCAATAAGTATACTATAGTTTTAATTGCATTTGGCGCAGGACTAAGGGAATATAAAGTTTGGCAATCGTTGCAAGAACTAAAGAACGTTGTACTTTCTGGTAAAGTTTCGTCGGCCGCATTGTCTTCAGCACAGCACAAGGATTTCCGGCCCAGAGTGCCCTGAGAGTTGAATTTAATATCATAACGTTCATGGTCTGCAAAATTTCGTCCTTGAATGCTTCAGATCTTTTAAACAATATTTCTCTTCTAACATCCTCTTGGCAGAGTCCTTGTGTTTTTCAGAATTAGTCCGACAAAGCTCCGAATTGTTGTGGATCCTTTTTCTGTCCCGCGTGCTGAGTCAATGTCACTTTCCACATCTGGCTGTATTTTAGCCCCTTTTAGCAGACAAAGATGATAATGTCTCTTCTTTGTACTCAACCAAATCTTGATTTTTTTTTAACCTCCTTTAATATTTTCAGAGTTTCCTAGTTTCCGTGAACCCTTAGAAGACCACTTTTCATTATTGAAATCAAGGGGCTTAGTTTAGCAGATAACCAGCAGAACTCCCAGCTCGCACATCCCTGTTTATCTTCTTCAGCATTCTGGATCCTTCCCTCCCCTACCTCTGCCCCAGTCCGTTTCCACTTAAAAGGTGATCCTGAGATTTTTTCTTTTTTTATCTCTTGGCTCATTTCCTGGACCGGTGCAGGCGCTATCTCTAAACTAACTAACCAAGCCTCCCACATATCCTTAGAAGCGATATGAAAACGGCGAAGTTGTTACTATTTCGTAATCCTGGCATGTGATCCACTCCTCTAAAGCACAGGCTATTGTTTAAGGAGGAAAGCATTCAGGGCGAAAGGGAAAAGGATGACAGTGAAATACAGTGGCCCCTCGGCATCTGCATGGGATTGGTTCCAGGACCCCTGCGGATATCAAAATCTGAGGATACTCAAGTTCCTTGTATAGAATGGTGTGGTGTTTGCAGACAGGCTACAGCAGGGTGGGCCTGCACGTGTCCCTTCATTCGCCCATTCATGTGGATTCAGCAAAAGTGCTTGGCACGTGGCAAATTCAAGGTTTGCTTTTTGGAAACTTCTGGGATTTTAAAAGTAAATGTGTCTTCTATCACTGGCTGTGGGATTCACAGATGCGAAACCCTGTGATACGGAGGGCCTCCTGTATTCGACCATTAAAATGCTTTCGATAGAAGGAATGTTTTCATTCTGAGGTTAATGGTGCAGTCGCTTCTGCTGTCTGATGTCAAACGTCATGTCCCTTTTTACCTAGGATTCTAGAGCACAGGCTCCCTCTGTGTCAGGGCCGCTGCATCTGCTCTTTCCCCTCCCCCTCCTACCTGCTGACCAGGTGCTGCTCCCTCATGGAGGTCGCCCTGATCTTTCACCTTTTCTCCCTCCCTCCAAGGCCAAAGTGAGGGGCCCCTTCCTTGCTCTGATGGCTCTCTGTCCCATGCCTGTCTCAGCTTGGATTGTGCCATCTCAGAGATGGTCGCTAGTTTTTATTTCACGTGCCAGTGGCCTAGACACTGGTTTTCAAAGTATAGTCCCAGGACCAGCAGTGTCGGCACAACTGGGGGCCCCACCGAGACTTGTTGAATCAGAAACTCAGGGCAGCCTGTTCAGCAACCTGTGTTTGAAGACAACTTTAGGGGACTCCAATGCCTGCTTCAGGCCGAGAACCCCTGGCCTAGAGGCTTTTTTGATAAGTTTGATTCCAAGGTAATGTCCAGCCACCTCGGGGAAGGATGTGTTAGGATTCCCCGGTGACCTCACCTTAAGCAGGTGAGAAACAGGACAGATGTGGGCCCAGGGATGCGCCAGCCTGAACCCCGTTGTCACAGCTGGTCTGTTTGTCTTTCTGGATGAGGCAGGCTGTCACGTTGGTGAGAAGAGCAGCTTTTTAAGCTTTACTGATGTAGCCTGACCCCTAGCATGGTGCTTAAGTTGTAGTAGCTGTCCAACAATTACACATTAAAAAATGAAGCAGGAAGCATGCCTTTTTCTACCCTTACAGTCGCCGGCTTCAGCTGCCGTTATTAAAAGGTTCTATGAGAGAAGGTGTTGAAATTGGTTGTATTTGATTTAAAAAATCCACTGGGGCCTGGTTAAGTAAACTTTATGGCTTTCATTTCTTAAGTAAGAGGAGAATAATCAAGTTCTTAGACCTTATTACTTAGTAAAATAGTCACCAACGAACACAGATATTTTAAGGTTTTGTACCAACTTTTGGTGCAGACTGCCCTGCTTTGCAAATGCCATGAAATACCAGGGATTATTTTTAGTAGCTTGTACTTAGGAAAAAGCGAACTCTTGTGACATCTTCACCTGGTTAGAGATATTTTTTTTTCTTGGAAACTTCTAGACCATTCTATAGGTCTACAAAATATTTGCATAGAAGTGAAGAACAGCTAACACCGATAGTAATCATTGTTCTGGTTTGGGTTTATGTTATTGTCAAAAGACAATAAAGATAAAGAGTTTTCAAGATCTGGAGAGTGTTTTGGGGTTAGTATGACTACGTGGTTTCCCGTTAGATGGAACAAAGTCAAGCTTAATGCAAACGTTATTCAATTAATTTTAGGACCTTGGTTGAAATGGTTTGTGGAACCCTTACCCTGGGTTGGCTATGAAGTTTTTGAGGCAGAAGACCGGTACCAGGTTTATTAAAGATTTTGTAAAAGTGTCCCTAACTAATCAACCAGAGATGATTCTGGCCTCCAGGAGATATTTTAGCTTGTCACAGCTCTGGAGGTGCAACTAGCACGTGATGGAAGAGGCCAGGGACACCGTTAAAATCCTACACTGCACAGGACAGCCCCACAACAAAGTCCACCAAGATGCCAGTAGCACTGAGGCTGAGAAATCCTGCTCTTAACCATGGAGAAGAATCATCTTAAATACTGGGACTGAGCCTTAGACAGCTGATCACTCTGTGACGTTATCGCCTCCGCCTCTGTGGCTTTAAATTTCTTCCAGACTTCACCACCCTGACCTCCATTTCCAATCCATCTCTAGACCTGTTACTTCTTCCAGAAGATCTTGGATCTCCTTGATCTTCTCTCCTGCCATCTCATTAGTTCAAGCCACCGCCCTCTCTCTCCAGGACTATGCTGGGAGTCCCCATTTTTGGCCTGCCCTACTCCAACCCAAAGCAACTGATCAGATCTTGGAACATGTCCAAACCCAGTTGCAAAATCTGTCATCACTGCAGTTATAACATTTACCTCCTTTCCATGGCCTCCTTCTTGTCCTAATTCAGTTTCTGGAGTATGACAAGCCCTTTCCTGTCAGAGGACATATACTTTTGTTGCTTTCTCACCTGATAACCTCTTCCCTTGACCTTTGCTTTTTGGCTCAAGTGTCATTTCTTCGGGGCATTCTCTGACCACCGTAATTAAAGTCGGTCTCTCCCAAGGCATGCCCTCTGCTCTTTTCCTTGTGAGCATCTGTGAGATTGTTGGTGTATGGTTGCACGAGCCTGGAAGCTTCCTGAGAAGGGACAGGCTCACTTCTCAGCAGCTGACAGAATGCCTGAGGCTTGTCTGATTACCATGAGTGGTATCTTAGTGCCAGTGGTTGCTCTGTGGGTGAGGGAATGAATGAATGGAGACTAGCTTCAAGTAGTGAGGGTACGGGAGCACAGAGAAGGGAGTTACTAACTCAATTTACGGGTGTTCGGGAAGCTTCCCAAAGACATTGGAGGGCAAGTGTGAAGGATGATTTGGGGTTCCCCAGATTTGGGACATAATAAGACATTCCAGTTGGGATGGGGGAAATACTTGAAATTAAGTGGATCCTAAAGAAATATCTGGCTTCCGATCAAGCTCCCACATGGATGCAATGAACCCCCTAGAAAGAGGCCACTTCCACAGGGTTGACCAGTGGCTTCTCACACACTGATGTGCATGCGAGTGTCCTGGGGGATCTTGTTAAAACACAGATTCTGAGTTTGGCAGATGGTGACGTTGGCAGTTCTCACAAGCTCTCAGTGCCATACATGCTGCTGGTCTACAGACCTCACTTTGAGTAGCAAGGACACAGAGGACAGGGAAAACCAGCTCTAGCATTGAAAGGACAACAGCTCTGTCCTCACATGCCCTTTTTTTTCCTTGTGAATTATGTCAAGATGCATTTTATGATTTCATTTTAGGCAGCATCTACGAGGGGTACTTGATATCTTTAAAGTTCTTAATTTACATAAGCCTTCCTATATTATGAAATGAAATAGGAACATAAAAAGGAGTTGTTTCGAGTCCACCCTGTGTTACATGTCTGTCATTAGTTTCAAAGGACTGCAAGAAGCACGTTAATGCTTTTGTTAAACAGAAATCCACCTACATATCCATGTCTGCATTCCTTCGGATGGGCTCTCTCCTCTGTAATCTGCACATTATCTATTTTACGGTTTCTCTGCAGGGCATTTTTAGTCTGGACAGACTGTTCTCTGCCACCTGTCATCCTTCTGGGCATCCCCTACTCCCCTATCAGTCTGTGTATCTTCAGAAAAGACAGATTAATATTAATCCAGGCCAGTCATCATTCAGAGAGTAACTGTTTTCCTAAAAGAACCACGTTATAGGCCAGACTCAAACAGATGGATCTCACATTATCTGGAGCCTTCTTGAAGATGTATAAACCAGAGGCGACTGAGGAATTTTCTGTACGTGGGAGTGTACCATCCATTCTTGGCTTTGCAATAACTGAGGTTAACCACATTTAACCACATATCAGACCTACCTGGGGAGCGTCAAATATCCTTATGCTTAGCCCCGACCTGGAGATTCTGTGTCACACCAGGACGCATCTGCGTAGTCGGGCAGAGAACTACTGCGTGGAAGGTAGATGCGGCAGGAGTCGACCCTCTTATGGAATCGCTGTTGGTGTATCAAAACTTCACTCGGGTTCATGGAAGTGTCTAGATATAAACATATGGGGGAAATGATTGGAATGAAGGAGTAGGATAGCTCGAAGATATGAGACTGGATTCTGTAATGCGCCAGCTGTGGGTGGCCTTGATCAGGCCACTCGGTAACCTCGTAGCTCACACCTGGGCAGTGATTTGCAGATCACACAGTGCCTTCGAATGCAATATCTCACTTCCACAAAGATTCTAAAGAGAGGGCAGGGCACCTTTGCCCCTTCTGCCCTTTATCCAGGGAACAAAATTCTTCATTGTTTGGATTCAGCCTCAGTGTTTTCCTGGCCTGGAGTTCCTCCTCTCAAGTTCTTCCCAGTCGGGGTGGAAGTGTTGCTTCTCTGAGCTTCCATTTTATCCCCAGGGTGTGACATCTTTAGCCAACACTTACCGTTAATCCGTGTTATAGTTTCTCTTTCCTTGAGGAGCGGTTCATATGTTTTATTCATCCCAGGCATCTATAACCTAGCGGGCATTCAATAACTGATGATTTAAGTAATATCTTTAATCATCACTTTACAGATGGGGACATTGAGGCACAGGCAGACTCCATACAGGCCCAGCACTCACTTCCCCTAACCTTTCTGAGCTCTAGATTCTTTTTGTCAAAAAGAAAAATTGGACATTTTCTCTAACAACCCTTATAAGCTCTAAAATAGTGGTTGTATTCTACTTGGTAGTGTTGAAAAAACACAGTGAAGCTCTCCAGACAGGTGTGGGACAGGTGTGGGACAGTCTCAAGGATAAAGAGTAAAGAATATGATCAAAGGGATCCATTGACTGGCAAGAGCAGAAATTCATATTTACTCTTCGGCCTAGACTAGTCACGCAGTTACTGCTGTGCTCCGAATCCGCCTTGAGAGACTGAGAAAGTAGAAACTCTTGTCTGTCCCTTTTCTTCCTCTGTAGTTCCTCAGGTGGTTTTGAATAGACCAATCAGCACTTAACGACCACTTTCTGATGTTCTGGAGATTTCCCATATCTGACCCTGAGTGATCTTTAAGTCTGTTTTTATGAATTTTAAACAACTGGCTAACATGCATGCACCTTGTTCGGGAAGCCAGCATTGGACAGCCACACGCATCTGCGATGAGGAAGTTGTCTTCTGTCCAGATCATGATGGAATATGACGTGGCCACTGAGGCCGAACTCTTGACCACTTAGAAACCACTTTCTAATCAGCTAGGGCAAGGAAGAGAGGCGGGTGTGCTGAAAAGGGGAAGGGAAAAGGAAATGTGAAACCACATCTTCCTTCTCTTAGAGTAAAACCGTTCACAGAAGAAATAGGTTCTTCAAATATCACGTACAGTTTTATTTCCATTAGGCAACCCCCTCGTCTACAGCCAATGAAGAGATTTTTAAGGGTTGCACAATGTGAGGAATCGGTGACTATACCTGAGAATTTAAATGAAATAATTTCTCTGGCCTTGAGTAGGACTGGGAAACGATCGGAAATCCATATTCAGATGTGATTGTGACCTCCCCCCTCCCATTTTTCCAGAAGTTTTCTTTTTCTTGGTCTCCCTGCAAGCCAGCCCTGAATCGGAAGCCAGCCTAACCATAGTTCAGCAATATGATAAGATCTGACACTTTTAATTGTTCGATTCCCGAAGCCGTTGATATATGTAAACATATAACAGGATGTTCCTTACAGTCACACATAATACTCGGGAGCCAGGCCAGAGGAAGCCTTTAACAGAGGGAATCCTGAAAAACCTTCAGTGATGTTCAGAGTAATTGTGAACTTACGCATTTTTGTTTTCAAAGGACTTTTTAAAGAAATTGGAAAGTTGAATGTTTTTTTAATCCTTTTAAGGATTTACTTAAGTCGGTAAAAGATTAAAAAAATAAAGATCTTTGCATTACCTTTTCCAACTTCAGATTAAAAATATTTTTTCTCCATTGATATCTCCAACACGTTTGTACGTACACAAACGTGTGAATTTGAAATTCCCAATGATCAACTCTGCGGATCAGAAATGTCGACTTCAAAGCCAAGTGATGTATTCAGCTTTTGAAGTCTTAACGTTTATATGCCGCAGTGGCTTCGTGAAAAGAGAATGTTTAACATTATACCTGAGGGTTTCATTTCTCTTTTACTGTATAACACAAGAAGTGACAATCATTTCAAAAAAAATGGGATAGAAACCCCATGTTCAGTGTTGACATAAATAAATAAATAAACAAACAAATAAATAAATAAATAAATAAAGTGAACTTATCAGACCATAGCTGATACCAACTTTGATTTTAAAAGTCAATTTTGAATTTTCTTTTTGCCTCTTCTGGGAGCCCTCGGGCTCTGTCCGTGAGTGCTCATGACGCTTTGCGTTTCCTGATGCTGTTCTGAGTGATGCGTGTCTCTGGTTTTCATTAGACTTCTCATGCTTGTTCCATGAGAGCTGTCTCAAATGACTTTTGACCAAATTTGGGCCCCGCTGACATGTCTCAGGATTCTTGTTAAGTGTGATCTGTGCTTCTCCTCCTTCTGGGTATCCTCTCTCTTTGAACGTGGGCTGGCCCTGGTGATGCACGGCTGCTGTAGAGAGTATGGTGAAACGATGAGATGTCACTTCCCAGACTAGTGTGCACAAAGAGCCTCCTTTGACTTGCTCTAAGAGCAGCCAGCTGCCATGCTGTGAGCTGCCCTGTGGGGAGACGTGCACAGAACTGAGGGTGGCCTCCAGCCCATAGCCTGTGAGGGACTAAGCCCTGCCCACAGCCCTATACGTGAACCTGGAAGCAGAGCCTTCCCAGGCGAACCCAGATGGCTACAGCCCGGAGAGAAACCGTACCCAAGATGCTGGGCCACCGAAACCGAGATCACACGTGTGCTTTAAACAGCTAAACCTGGGGGAAATTTGTTAGGCAGCAACAGATAAGTAACGCAGAGATTTAAGGTGCCATTTAAAATGTTCCCTGCTCCGGGAACATCGATCTCGTCAGGCATCACTGCTAAACCAACATGTGAAATCATCGTGGTTATTTTCGGATGAAGGCCTCCGACAAGAAATAGTTTCCAAGCTTCGGTTTCGCTCTCCATATTTTCGTTTGTTTTCCAGTTTAATTTTTATGAATAAGCAATATATGCAAATGATACAACTTCCAAAAGGTACGAAAGGATATAAAGTGTAAAGTAAATCTAAATGCCCCCCAGTTCCCCTCCTCAAAGGCCATTCCCAGTTTACCGGTGAACCTACTACAGATAATCTTTGCATTTACAAATGTGCACGTATGTATCCCCCCCACCACCAAAAACAAAAACAAAAATTAAAAAAGAAAACACCAATGGCAGTGGAATTTAGCTTTCACCTTCGACTTGAAATCAGGAGTATGTTCGATGCACAGCAGGTTGGAATCTTACATAATTTCTGCCAATGAATTCTACCATCAACTCAGTAGATAAGAAATTAACTTGGAGAAACCATTGAGTCACCTGGCGAGAAAGGAAGATGACGTGTCGCACAATGATAAGGCTGCAGTGGGACCTAGAGAAACCACTTGGTCAGTCCGCTCATCGTCAGGCCGGATAGTATTTAGAACACCCAGATGAGCTTCTCTACAGTGACGTATTTAGTCAATCTTTGGGGAAAGGGAGGGGGTAATGAAAATCACTCTCCATGTCAGAAAACACACTAGACATCTGTGCCAGCCTTTTCTCTATTTTCTGACCAACTTCTCCCTAAGAACTCTTCATGCTATGAAAAAGGGGTGTGTGTGTGTGTGTGTGTGTGTGTGTGTGTGTGTGTGTGATTTGCTTCTGGTCGCTTTAGGGAACTAAAATGACTCTGGGTTACTGTGGATTCGCCCTCAGATCAGACCAGATAGGAAGGAGGAAGTGAGGCCTCCATCTCGCTGCTTTTCCACTTCTTTCCGTGCCGCAGTGGAGGACACTGGGTCACGCTTGTTAACTGTGCGGTGCTGTCCCAGGCCTATGGGATGGTACGTAGCTCCCTCCCTGCCTGGCCCTGAGTCCTTGGCCACACACCTTAACCTGTTCATGTCTCCATTTCCTTTCTGGAAGGCGAAGGCGATTAAACCGGGGGATGAAACCATAACGTGCCGTAGTGGTGGGAGCCTCATTCACGTGGTGCGTGGAGCCTAATAAATGACATCGAAGAAAGGCGCCTTGTGAATTTGGGGCGATATTATTACTACAGTCATTACCTTTCAAATTATAGGAGGCGTGCCAAACAAATGGCAACGGAGGCGAACGAGTATCTGGACAGAATTCAGCTGAGCACAGACGTTAGTTTTGCTTTCTTCATGTGTAGTATCGACTTTAAACTGAACTGAGTCATGAGTACACTCACCCGGTTTGTCATGCCAAATCACAAGATCGGCCAATCCTTTGAGTTTATTGCTCAGAGAACCATAGAAGAAAGCAGCCTGCAAATAATGACGATGATTGTTATTCAGTGACTCATGATTCCTTTGATTAAAATCCATGTATTGTTTATTCCTTGTCCTGGAATCCTTATTAGATACTCCCTTTTATTTTGACTAAAGGAATAAATACACCAATGGGTAGATTTTAGATGAATGCTTGCTTGTTTCCTGCTCCCTCAGAGTCTCTCTCCAAACCCAGAAGAACCAGTTGTTTCTTTCTTTCAGGCCACTTACCTGTGACCCTGATCATGTGGAGTGAGAATTCCTTCCTCTCTCCCTCCTTCTGTCCTTTCCTCTCTCCTTCCTCCCTTTCCTCCCTCCCTTCCTCCTTCCATCCTTCTTTCTTCTCACTCACCAAACATTTAGGTTCAGTCTCCAGAATCTAAAACCTCTCACTGCCTACCAGCTGCCTACTACGTGCCAGGCACTGTTCTAGGTGCTCTGATTACAGCGGGGAGAAAAGGAGACTGTGGGGGAGGAGCACACTTTCCTCTCCTTTCCAGGTTCTTCTATCTGGTCTAATGATCAAACAGACATGAGTCAGATTAGCAAGAGAAAAGAACCGAAGGTAATGCATATGTATACGTATGGGAACCTCCCACACCTGAGAGAGTCAGAGGCAGGAACGGGGACCTGGTCTGTGGGATGTCCTGAGCCGGGGCCGAGGTCAGGTGCTCACTGCAGGATGATGACAAGAGCAGATGCTTAGTAGATAAAAATTTACCCTGCTGTGTTGTTGGATTAAAAAGTCATCACTGATAATCGCTTATTTTGGACAAGGCCCCTAATTCAAGCTCTTCCAGGTAATCAAAAGGAGCAGCAGAAGTTTCTTTTTTGAGCCTGAAGCTACACTTGCCTTTAGGCCAGAACAGTCTGCATCCCACAGAGGCACATCTTGGGGTGGCTCCTTCTGAACCCGCACAAGACAAAGTCCTTGCCCTCATCCATGCCCATGCTGAGAGACGGAATATGACAAGTTGACAGAATATGTTGGTTGGTGATAAACGTAATGGAAAAAATCAGTTGAGACAAAGGGGGTAAAGGGTGAAAGAGGAGAGGGCTTACTACTTTACACAGGTGACTAGGGAAGGCCTCATGAGTGAGGTAACCTTTCAGCCAACCCCCAAATATATCTAACGTACCTACTGTGTGTCAGGCTTTGCTCTCGGGGCAGGGGGTATATCTGAACAACAACAACAGAGTCCCTTTCTACAGGGAGTCTACGTGCTGGTGGGAAGAGACAGGTGTTTGAGAGGCACGTTTTAGTGTGGGGAGGTGGGGAGTGGTGTGGACAACAATGTAAAAGAGGATAAGGGGGCATCGGGAAGGTGGGGCTGCACAGTTCATGTGTGGTGGTAGTCAGGCGGGTCCCCTAAAAGGGTGACATTTGAGTGGCAACAATGGTGAGATAAGGGGCGGAGCTTTGTGGATGCTGTGGAAGTGTCCCAGGCACATAGAACAGACACTGCTTGGCCCCCAAAGGTTCTGGGCCCAGGGAGGGACTGGCGTGGCTGGAGCAGGGGCAGTGAGGGAGGTGGAGGTAAGGCCGAGAGGAGAAAGAGATAGACGTTGGGTTTTGCTCTGAGAGAAACAAGAGTCCATAGCAGGGTTTTGAGCAGAGAAGTCGCATGAGCTGAGCTACCTTTGGAAAGACTCAGTCTGCCTTCTGTGCTGAAACTAGGCAGAAGGGGAGCAAGGATGGAAGCAGGAGAGCGGCCTGGAGGCGACCTGTAATCCAGGTGAGAAAGGATGGTGGCCCAGCCAGGCGGCCAGCATGGAGGTGGTGAGAGGTTTCAGACTGAAAACGTCTGGAAGGCAGAGCCAACAGTGTTTCCCAATAGCTCAGGCACAGTGTGTGAGGAAAGGATGGAGTCAAGCCCGATTCCCCGTGTTTCCCCTGCGCACCTGGAAGGATGGGGTCACCTTTGACTGAAATGAGGAAGACCTGGGAAGAGTGGATTTAGGAGGGAAGACGAGGGGTTCCATTTTGGCTAAGTATGAGCAGAAACCTGAAGTTCTAAATTTAGCGTCTGTGGGTAATGTGCACTTACTCGGAGGAGCCACCTTCTTCTTTAGTGACACGCTAAGCCCACGCGAAATGCTTCTGTCGCTAACGTGTCTCTCGATGAGAACCTAAAACTAAGAATGTGCCCCACGTTTGGCCTCTGGCACTGCCTCCGGTGAGAGCACGTCACCCCAGCTGGAAGCCTGATATCCTCCTTGATGTTTTTGACTCCTGGACCCCTTTGCCCCAACCCAGTGAGTTGGGAAACGCTGTTGCTTCTCTCTCTGAAAGGTCTGTCCCGAGCCCCTTCTGCACCTGCGCTGGCTTCCCTCTGCCTTTATCATCATGGGCCAGAGGAACTTGCTGCCATCTCGCATATGTTTTACACCATCTCCCTCTGGAGTCCCTGGTCAGGGTTATCATCTCTAACATGCAGATCTGACTAGGCCACTTCCCGTTGAAGAGGCCCAGGCTCTTTGCACTGACAGTTGCTCCCTCTCTTCTCTTGCGCTGCTTGTGCTTCAGACCCCCGGCTGACCTCATGTGTTCTGTCCTCCTTGTTAAATACTTCTGTGGGCCACAGTCCCAGCAGGACAGAAGCCAGTGTCTTGCCCACCAAGCAGCCTAACTGAGTACCTGTCACATAGCCTGGAGGCATTTGTTTTCAAAGCATGAAAGCCTCTAATGGCCTCTGCTTACTTAGCACCCTAATTCCTAACTAATGCCTTTCACCTCTCCAGCCTCCTCCTGCAACTCTCTGCCTCCTGCAGCTGCCCACACGTTAGTCACTGGACTGTTCTGGGAACTTTCACTTCCATGGTTTCCTCTCCTGAAATGCCTTTCTCCTCTCACCTCCCGTCTCTCAACCAGCCCAACTTGACCTTCAAGGCCCAAATCAAATAACTTCCCTCCTCCCTCTGTTCTTCTTGACAGTTCCTGCTCTTCAGGTAGAATTGACTTCCCTCTCCTATGGGTTCTCCTAGCACCCGTCACACCGAATCATAGTGGGTGCGTATTTGCCACAGTTGCTGCAAGCATATGAGGACCAAGGCCCACATTTTGTATATCTATACACTTTATAAACTTATATGTGCTTCATATGCTTTATATCTTTATATATCTCTATATTGTGTGTCTTTATTTTATGTAATTCATAACTTATTATATTACTTTTTAGAACAATAGAAGAAATGGGGGAATTTTACACTTTAGGAGGCTTGTTCCTTACGATGAATCTTAACTCCTCTGTCAAGTACTGATGTAACTAACAAAAATTGCAGGTTTGACCTCTGAGAAGCAGGAAGGTTTTCTGTGCTGGAGACCTGGGGCTCTATAGCTGATTTATTTGTCTCAAAATTAAAGGTAGAGCCAGCCTGTTTCCTTTCAGGTATTTTATGAGTTTCTGGGCCTCTGGGCTGTGCTCCCTTCTGAATGTGGTTTTTCTGGTTGTTTCAAGAAAAGTGCTGAGTGAGCCCCTCAAAGTGACTGGAAAACTAGCTTGTTTGAGATGATTCAAATTTTGAGAGACCCGGTGCGTTTTGACCAGCTCATGGGTTTTCATTGTCAGGGGTCCCAGTTCAATTTAGATCTGAGGCAGCACCCCAGAGCACGCTTCCTCTGCGTGTGGCCTGTCTCAATCATAAGCTAGCTCATCGCTTATCAAAAAGGAAACTCTGCAATCAACTTGTCCAGCGCTGATGCCTGAAAATGACTCCTCAGCCTGATTTTTGGAAGCTTAAGTAAGGGAAACCTGGTAATCTCCGATCATTTAGGAATTATAAAGGAGGTGCATTGAAGGGTTGGAATAAGGAAGAGAAGGAAATTGTTTTGAACTATGAGATGAGCAAAGCCCAGGGCCGAGAAGTAGACTGTGTCATGCTCAATAAAACCATCTGAATGGGTGAGGGACTGATAACATATCCAACAGATATAGCTCTATTTTGATCTGATGAGGTAGTTATGAAAAAAGATTCACCATCTTTCCTCCCAGCAGTTTTACCAGCATTAAGTCTCAATTCTCTCCTAATAAAAATTAAAGTCTATGTCTCTCTCTAGTAGGGAGGAGACACTAAATAACCCATGTCTGACTGCCCCTTTTTTGTCCTTCTTTTGTTGACAGTATGGCATGTTGAGATGTTTCCCCTCCAGGCAGATTGCCATGAACTTGAAATCCGCTGCAGTTGGCAGGCCCAGACGTACCTGGTCCTTACCCATGGTTTGCCCTTAGGGATAAGCCACCCATTTGCTGGCTGGCTGTTAATCTTGAAGTCTCCATCTCTTGTTCCCGACCCTTGAAGCTCTTGTCTCAGGGGTTTGGCTCTGGGACCCCCTGCTCTCAGTGGGCTGGAAGTGGAAGGAGCCTTGTGCCTCATGCCAGTCATGGAACGAGGACAGTGAGGAGTGAGGAGACGGCTTCTGGCATTCCAAACTGAACAGAACCATTACTACACATGGCGACTAAGCCCCATGGTACTATTTTGTGTAGAACACAGGCCTCTCGAGGTGAATGAACGGTCTGTAGGCTACGCTGAAAAGATCCAGTCTAATTTCCAGACAAGGAACTGACACCTGGGATTGCAATTCCTATCGGCAGCTTCAGTGAGTGAGGTGCCTGGCGAGGCCTGCAGGGCTGAGGCACTTCTGCCTGAAGGCAAGACAGAGGAGTTGCAGGCACGATTGTCTTAGGAGCCTGATGCTGGAGCCAGACTGATTAGATCTGAATCCAGGCTCTACCATGTGCTGGTTCTGAAAGTCTAGGCAGGTTTCTTGACCTCAGTGTCTTCATCTGTAAAATGGGAATAAAAGGACCTGCCTCACGGGGTTGTCATGAGCTTTAAATGCATTTATATGTGTCAAGAGTTTGGAAGAGTACCTAGCACAAAACATGAGCTCTGTAAATGCTGGCTAATGTTGTCATTAATACAGTATTAAATCAGAATTACAGATAAGCCATTCTTGGAGCATATATGCCATTTGCCGTGCTCCCAGAATGCGACAGATGCACGGTTCCTCTGAGTTAGTTTTCTTCTCCAACTCCCAACTCAACTGTCTATTCTGGGGCCCCCTTTGGCTGTTTCCTGCCACTGGAAATAATCCACAGACTAATTGCTTCTTGCTTTACCCCTGCACCCCCAAAGAACCTTATTGTTCCTGATTTTAACCAAACCAGTGATTGGTAAATAAATGGCCTTCCATTCTTCGCAGTTTAGAATAGAAAGGCCCAAGGCCACCCTTGGAAAGGCTCTACAGGAATGGTTGTAACCACTGAAGGTGGAGGAGGGAGCCAGTTGGATCCTAATCTCCATCTCCCCACAGGGCAGATCCAGACAGAGATGGAGCAATGAGAGGAGCACGAGTTGCACCACAAGCAGGCGGAGAACGGGGCCGTAGGGGCGGCGGGGCTCTCCTGGGCAGGCCAGTGGTTTGGAGCAGTGCAGACCACTGGCTCCTGTGACTTTCTGGGTGCCCTCCCTTTAACATGCCTGGGCTCCAGGAATGTTGAACAAAGAGGCTACATGTGGTCTGTCCTGGTACCTCCCAAAGCCATCTTTGCCTTGGCATCAGGACCAGAACACTCAGGCCACCTGGGAGGGCCATCTCGCCCCTGGGAATCTCCTACCAGATTCTTCAAGGAGGACAAAGGGTGGGCTCCTGGGTGTTTCCTCTCTACTCAGGCTGGTCAGTCACCTTCTGAGCAGCTGGGGAAATAAAAACATCTCTGGATTTTCATTTGCAGAAATCATCACGTACCGCTGGCTTCTTGGGTTTGTGAGCCGCCTGAAAGTGATGGCTGTTCCTCTCCACCCAAGGGTTAAACCTTTCTTCTGGGCGTGTGTTTCATTTCATAGCATAACTCATTCCCTCCCTGCATCAATTTCCAGTTCTGTCCTTGGCTCGGGGTTTGTTATCCACTTGGCATGAGCTATGTCTTGCCTTTTTATTTTTAGAACTTAGAATAAGGATTAGCCGTGTAATAATGTGAATCCTGAGAATTGAATCACAATAGAGAAAAAGCCTTAAAAGCTTAGCTTTTTTGGCACATAAGCAGTCAAAATGGCCTTTTAGAATTTTAATCTAGGGTGTATTATTTTCCCTCGATTCCCTTTTCCTTAGCCGGCTATTTTAAGGATTTAGAAATGGCTTTGGAGAATAAGTGTGATTCTAGGAATCTTCTCAGTGACCTGGAAAATATATTCCTCCTCTCTTCTTATATAAATGATATCTAGGGTATTTATAGCTTGACTATATATTGTGAGAGACTGCCAGTTGTCTAGATTTTTATTTACTCTGTAATTTAAAAAACTGATTTAGAGCTGTGTGTATGTGTGTGTGTGTGTGTGTGTGTGTGTGTGTGTGTGTGTGTGTGTGTTTTCATGAAAAAAGGCTCTAAACCAGTTGTGTCCTGGTTTTGTGTGGTGAAACCAAGATGTCTGGCAAGTCTGAGATCCAGTCCTGCCTAAATCTCCTGGACCAGTGCTGTTCAGCCACTTGTGGCTATTGAGCACTTCAGCTGTGGCTAGCAGAACTAAGGAACTCGCTTTTAATTTAATTTTAGTTAATTAAGTTGAAATAGCTTCACATGGCTAGTAGCTACTTGTATAGGATCTCACAGTGGACCTGGACTATTCTTACCTGAAATAGCCTGTAACTCAGGCAGCAGTTAGCTTTCTGAGGAGTTAGAGCTTCCATAGATGATTAGAATCAGAGTGACATGTGCCACTGTCCCCTCCCGAACTCCTCAGTCAGCGTCTCTGCTTGAGTAACCCCTCCCTGAGATGTGGCAATCTAGTCTCAGTCCTTACAGTGTGAATCCTTTACTGTCGAAAGCCCTGCGGAGGCTTCCTGTTGCCCTGAGATTAAAATCTAGGCTCCTTAACAGCCTTGATTATCTGCTCAGCTCTCACTTCCCTGTTCAACACTTTCCCCATCACCCTCTGACTTCTCATCACATGGAATGGAAAGACTTCATTACAAGAACCGGCTGTGTGCATCCTTACCTTGAGATGTTTGCAAATACTGTGCCCTCTCCTTGGAATGAGCTTTTCCTTCCCTTCACCCACTCACCCTGTGGGTCTCAGATTGGATGTCAATCCCTGATGCATTTCTCCAGGAAAAGCTTTCTTGATCTCTGATAGGCACCCCTACTGGCATGTATCTAGGGTAGACCCCCATTATAGCACCTACCACACTTGATTGAAATTGCTTATTTATCTACAAGTCTCTCTTCTTAGAATGGAGCTTCTCAAAGTATGGCACCTGGACCAGCAGTATCAGCATCACCAGGAAGCCTGCTGGAAATGCAAATTCTCAGGCCCCAGCCTAGACCTCCTGGATCAGGAATTCTGAGGGTTGGGCCCAGCACCCTGTGTTTAATAAGTTCACTCAGAAAGTTTGACGCCAACTAAAGTATGAGAACCACAAAAACCCCTTGAAGGGAGGAGGATCCATGACCCTGTTTGCCATGGTGTCCCTTTGGCACACGGCCTGGCTCAGTAGATTCTCAAGAATCCCCTCCAGAGAGGATAATTCAGTTATTCTTTGTCCAGTTAAGAAATTTTTAGCTGAAATAAATTTTAACCTCTTTTCCTTTCTCCAGAGGAAATAAAAAACAACTGAGGACTTTTCTTTTAATTAAGGTAAAATATACATAACTTGAAGTGTACCATTTTAACCATTTTTAAGTGCACACTTTAATGGCATTGGGTATATTCACATTGTTGTGCAACCATCAATCTCCAGAACTTCTCTACATTCCCAAACTGAAACTCCATACTCACTAAACAACACCTGCCCTATCTCCCCTCCCCCAGACCCTGGCACCCACCAGGCTGCTTTCTCCATACTGACTACTGTAGATACCTCATATAAGTGGCATGATAGAGTATTTGTCCTTTTGTGACCGGCTTATTTCATTTAGTCCTTGAGGTTCATCCATGTCGTAGCATGAGTCAAAATTTTCTTTTTAAGGCAGAATAACATTCCGTTGTACATCTACACACCACAATTTGCTTATCCATTCATCCATTGATGGATACTGGGGTTGTTTCCACCTTTTGGCTCTTGTAATGACACTATTTGAACATGGGTGTACATATTTTTGCTTGAATCCCTGCTTCAGTTCTTTTCCATATATATCGAGAACTGAAATTGCTGGACTGTATGGCAATTCTATGTTTAATTTTTTAAGGATCCACCATTTATTCTTTTTTCTACAGTTGCTAAATCACTTTATATTCCTACTGGCAATGCGTGTTTCAACTTTTCCACCTCCTCACCCAACACTTGTTATTTTCTACTTTTTGACAGCTCAGTACTTGAAAGAGAACAGTTAATTTAAGGATAATATCAGAGAAAGAGCTCCTAACCTTCTTAAATACATTTCTTTGATCATCTGAAACCTATACCTATTATATAAGTTGTATTAAAAGAAATAAAATCAATTGAATTTATACCAGTTGGTCCTTGAAAATGTTAGAATTTGGGAAAAAATGCATGTGGAAACTTAAATGTTAAAATGTTACTATTAGTTCCTGATGTAATTTGTGGAAACAGAATTCCATCTTTAGAGAACAGTTTTTTTGGGTAACTATTCTATCCTTATAATTTATCCTAAGGAAATATTTGTATAACTGTCCAAAAGTGTATGTTTAAAGAACTGCATTTTCCCTTATAAGATTCTCATTATTTTAACCCTGAATTTCGTAGAACTTTAAATTCCAGTTATCTTTAGAACAAGAGAAGTAATCTCTATTAATGTGTGGTTGCCATCTCTTAGATTTCTTAAAAATGGTCCAAAACTGTAAAATCACAGAGCCCGTAGCTTGTCATATTTGGGAAGCACGTTACATTATCAAGGACTACTTATGGGTTTGGTAGTTTACATAACAGAAATAAACACTGTAGGAAAGATACCATAAGTGATAAAAGGAAAAGTGAAAAAGTAGATTTGTGTGTTTATGTTGTTTGGACACATAGACCTTTGTTCAATGGAAATATCTTTGATTTGTCTTAACTTTAGGATCAGTGGACATAAGTAGCCTTTCCTTTTGTCCTACTGCCTTTTACTTGTGTGTCCCACTCTTTTTTAATGAAAAAATTTACTTTATTTTGCAATTACAGTTGACAAACAATATTATATTAATTTCAGGTGTATAACCATTAGACATTTATATAGCTTATGAAATGATCACCCCAGTAAGTCTGGTACCCATCTGACATCACTCATAGTTATAATGTCATTGTCTATATTCCCTATGCTGTACTTTACCTCTCTGTGACTATTTTTGTAACTAGAAAGCTGTACTTCCCAATCCCTTTCATCTCCTTGTGTGTGTCCCACTATTGAGAGCAAGACTTACTCAAGAGGGTAGCCTTTAAACTAGAAAACATACATATCATTGTACATTTGTCAAGCCCTGTAGAATGTGCAACACAAAGAGTGGACCCTAATGTAAATGATAGGCTTCAGTGAATGAGAGTGTCCCACGCTAGTGCAGGATGGTATAATGAAGGCAATGAGGGAGATGGGGGGTGGGGCGCGTATGGGAATTCTCTGAACTTTCTGCTAATTTTTCTGTAAACTTAAATTAAAAAAAAAATAGCCTACTGATTAAGAAAAAAATTTTTAATTTGATGAAATTAGGAAATTTAGTGCCAGATAGAGTCTCAGACATCTTCTAAAGATGCCCCAGGACAGTCGTCTCTCATTACCCAGTCCAGGCTCGGCCATCTGTCATTGTTAAAGAGTTCCATGGGATTCTGATGTGTGATCCCACCTTAGAACCACTGCCCTGGCTGAGAACCCTCACTTACAGATGAAAGTCTGAGCCCCGGCGGGAACATGACCTGCCTCAGGTCATAGAGCCATTGCTGGCCATGCTGGACCAGCCTCTCTTCACTACTCTGCTATTGCAGGGACCTTCAGAGAAGCTGAAGTTTTTGTAACCTAAAAATTGCTTGAAGCATAAATGGCACAGTTTCCTGGTCTTTTTTTTTTTTAGAGAGAGATGGTTCAGCAGGTCCTTTTGGCTGGACTAGTCTTCTATTTCTTCTTGTGTTAAGAAAATTTGTTTTGGCAAGCTGCCCATCTAGGAAGATGAAGATATCTTTATGACTCCTTCCACTTTTAGTAATAAAAGTGCTCAGTGATTATTGATTCTAGAATGTGTTATTTCTGTTAGACATACTGATTCTTTGAAATGCTTTCTCCAGAACAGAAGCAATCTTTTAATATTAGAGAAGAAATTAAATTAGAATCCGCTAAGTACAAATTTGGGATGTGTAAATTATATCTTTCTGCTAGGTATGGTTCCCTTTATTAGGAACAACTTCGGAGCCTTTAATTTTGTTTTTACTATATGGAACACCATGGTGAACAAAGATGAGAGTAGGGTATGGACATATTTCCCTGCCAGAAATTTCATGAAGGGGAGAAAATTTGCAGGAGGCCCAGGATTGAACTCCAGGATGTGCATTCCTCATGAATTGGACCTCGGAAATTTTTTAATTTCATCAGATTAAGAAATTTTTTTCTTAATTAGTAGGATATTTTTTTAAATTTAAGTTTACAGAAAAATTAGCAGAAAGCACAGAGAATTCCCATATGCGCGCCCTCAGCCATGAATTAGCTTCTCTTGCCCTCCAGGAGGACCAATGTTCAGTTTAGGGAAGTAAGCGAGAACAGGTGAGGGTGGAAATGGGCCGACCATGGGATGGGGGCCTTAGGCATCGGTGGAGCTGGCTCTGCCATGTTCCAAGCCACTGGGGAACTTTCATCCAGATAGGACAGGGGCTAAGGCCAACCCCCTCAGTTGTCTCATCTACCTAGGCCTTACCCAACAGTGATTGTGTTTGTATAATATTAATAGGCTATTAATTTCGATATTACTATACTGAATTCATCTGTGGCTTTCTTTCATTTATATTTTTGTATGCTCATTAAAATAACTGTGGTGGGAACCACTCTTGATTATTTTTTCCCCTGACCTTTGTCTGTTGGAGGGATTGGCTAAGTTGAAAAAGCCCAGCACCACAATTCTAACCCCCTTTTTGTTGGTGTGTCAAGAGTTTAGAGTACAAGCTATCTCCAGTCCCTTTGAGTTTGGGTGCGAGTGGCAAAGTACGAGGAACTCCTAGCAACTCTCCTTCATGGTGGGAAAGAGGGGAGGTGCCAGTTACACCAGTCGCAGAAAATTAACCTTGAGTTACAGTTGGCTTGCCAAGGGCAGGGCTGGGAGTTGGGTTTCGTAGCCAGTGGTGCTGGATTTGGTTTGAGTCATCCTAATACCTTTTTTTCTTTTCTGGTTCCTTCCTTGTTGGCCCTTTGAGTTGCCAGATACCAGTCAGGGGCTAAAGGATCAGGGACTAAAGGTTCACAACGTGGCCTTTTTTTTTCTCTCTCTCTCTGAATAAATATTTATTTAGTTACTACTTTTATGGCAACCACCTTAGATTGAAATTTTGCCTGGGGAAAGTCCATGGGAAGTCATAAGTATCTTATCTGGAAGTTACTAAATTTACTATGGCCCTAGCGAACTTGAGTCCCTGAAAGCAAGCTAGACCTTAAGACGTGGAGGGGAGGGGTGATAATGACTTCTGTCTTGGAGAACAGAACTTTTTCTTTAAAAAGTTTTTCAAGGAAATAACTTATACACATACATAAATGTTTCTCTACTTATGAACTTCTGGTGATTTCCAGGAGGTACTGTCAGAAAAGCAAAGAACAAAGGAGCATGTATATTCTATTTCTATATAAAAAAGATAAAAAAATAGGAAATACATATATCTGTGTTTCTTTATAGAAAGAAGCACAGGAAGAACAAACAGAAAACAATGAAGTTAATTACCAACAGGGATGAGTGGGAACAAGAAGGGAATATGTGAGGGAGGGCCATTTGGCTAAGTATAGCTTTTAGCAATGCTTTGACTTTGGGGAGCATGTTGATGTTCTACATGTTCAAAAATAAATTTAAATCAATAAAATGTGAAAGAGGATAAAACCCTAAAACTGAAAGCAGAATAAAATGAATGAACCCAATTGTATTTTTAAAAAATTAATTAATTGTTTTTTATGGTGACATTGGTTAAAAAAGTCCAATACATTTCAGCTGTACACTTTAACAGTAAGGCATATGTATGTTTTCACTGTGTGTTCACCTCCCATAGTTAGATTTCTTTCTTTCACTACATATTTGACTCCTTTATCCGTCTACCTCCCCCCTGCCCCCTACCCTCTGGTAACCACTAGTCTATTATTGTCCATGTCCATGAGTCTCTGTTTGTTTGTTCTTTTTGTTTGTTGCTTTTAGGTTTATATCTCACATATAAGTGATATCATATGATTTTCAACTTTTTCTGTCTGGCTTATTTCACTTAGCATGATGTTCGACAACCATGTTGTCGCAAATGGCAGTATTTTATCTCTCATGGCTGAGTAATATTCCATTGTACATATGTACCACAGCATCTTTACCCAGTCATCTATCATAGGACACTTTGGTTGCTTCCATGTCCTGGCCACTGTGAATAATGCTGCTGTGAACATCAGTGTACAAATATCTTTCCGGATACGAGTTTTCAAGTCTTTGGGGTAAATACCCCAAAGGGTAGTAGAGGGATTGCTGGACTATATGGTAAATCAATTCTTAGTTTTTTGAGGAACCTCCATATTGTTTTCCATGGTGGCATAAGGACCCGGATGTTAGACCTGAAACAATAAATGCATAGAAACATAGGAACTAAACTCAAAGACTTTGGCCTTAAGAGAATTCTATTAATTTGATCTCAAAGGCAAAGGAAGTAAAAGCAAAAATAAATGAATGAGACTGCAACAAACTAAAAAGCTTCTGTACACCAAAAGAAACTGTCAACAAGGTAGAGACAATCCTCTGAATGGGAAAATATATTTGCAAGCAACACCTCCAATAAAGGCCTAATATCCAAAATATAAAAAGAACACATACAACTCAATAACAACAAAAGAAAATCCAATCAAAAAAATGGGCAGAGGACCTCAACAGACACTTCTCCATGGAGAACATACAAATGGCCAACTAATATATGAAAAGATGCTCAACATCGCTAGCTATTAGGGAAATGCAAATCGAAACCACAATGAGATACCATCTCACACCTGTTAGAATAGCTATAATCAACAGGACAAGTAATAACAAATGTTGGAGAGGATGTGGAGAAAAATGAACCCTCATACACTGCTGGTGGGACTGCACATTGGTACAGCCCACTGCCTTTCAAATGAGTACCACAACCATAAGGAAGAGAAAGGAAAAAAGAAAAGAATCCAAAGAACAAGGAACATAGCATTTGACTACAAATGCTCAATGTTAGACAAGGTGTGGGAGAAAGGCGAAACAATCCTAAACCACTTTAGTGTGTTTTATGTAGTGGTATTGGCAAAGTCAGTCTGAAAAAGCTCTAGATGTATGTTAGCATTGAGCAGATGAATAAATGTTTCGGGGAGCCGGATTTCTCACTGAGGAAGAAAGGGCATATAAGTAATACAGAATCAGAGAACTTGTAGAGATCAGTTGGAATCGGAGGTTTTGGTATGAACTCGTTTCTGAAGTGTGTACATACAGAAGCATTCTTATGTAACGTGTATGCCTCTATGTGTGTTTATATGTATATCTGTACGCGCATGTAGATGGTGCTTAATTCTGTCCACCAGAGGACCAAGAAACCAAGACACCCCAGTAGCAACAAGCCCCTCTAGTTCCCAGATCTTGGTCTCAAATACACTCGAAGGTACGGGGTGGGGACAGGATAGGGTCAGTGAACCTGAAACATCTTGGTACAGAGCACAGAAATGCTCAGAGAATAATGGGGGCCTGTAACAAGGACATATGTGCCAGCGCGAAGTAATTCCTGTTGGCAAAACCTGGGACAATTTGAACAGTAAAGTAATTATGGACAATAAGGAATTATAAACCATTGGGGAAAATGATATGTTTGCATTCACACTGATAACCCATCAATAAATAGACAAATAAGTAGGAATAAGGGGGACCCTACTCACAGTGAAATGCTCAGGCTGACCAATAGACGTGGAGGGAATTCTAGAGCTCGGAAGTCATCTGTCGTAGATATCGTATAGATCGGATCAGGCAAGAATCATTAAGGGATGCCACATGTAGGAGGAAATTTCGATAAGGAATAGGATGTTTCCATTGCCTTATTAATGTGTCTCCCCACAGATTGCAAGTTAAAAATATAGATATACAGTAATCAGACAACACCTTGACCAAGTGATGAAAATGAGCTCACCCGTGAGGGGTGGAGGATATTATGTGCCTCCAGATGTGGCATCCTGTGAAGGACACAGCATCACCTATGCAGTATTCTAGCAAGGATGCATAACTTGGTTTATTCATGAGGAAGCATCAAAACTCAAATGAGGAAGGTTCTGTTTAAAAAAGTGGGGTGAGCAGGGCAGGGAGGGGTGTGTGTATTCTTAAAAAAAACAATGGTTGTGAGAACGTTCCAGATTAAAGGACTTTCCCATTTAAAGTAACTCTTGATTCTAGACCGGATTCTGTCCTGGAAAAAAATAATACTATGAAAGACATTATTGAGTCGGTGATAAAATAAGAATATCAGATAACCTATTAGTGTTAAATTCTCTAAAGGTGATACTATTTTATGGTTATGTAAGAGAATGAGAACTACTCTAAAGTATTTAGGGGTCAGAAATATGATGTAAGTTATCCTCAGCTGGTTCGGAGGGAAACACACAGGCTCACACATACACAAGCGTGAACTAGGAGTAAAGCAAATAGAGTAAAATGTTAATAACAGGTGAATCTGGGTTGTAAACAACAACAAAAGATTCCTCATGTAGAAATGATCTGTGTTTCCACAGATGGAATCGCTTTTCTTTTCCCTTTCTGAGAAGTTTGTGGCAAATTTGTGGCTGTCTTCAGAGCACCCTCTATGGATTAACTGTAAAGGGTGGCTTCTCTCTTGCAGATAGAGAATTTGAAAATTACCCAGATGTGTCTATCCTGCCCTTTGTTGTTCTCTTTTCCTTGCTAAAAAGGGACACGTGAGCAACAGAGCGTGGTAGTTACAGACACCAATTTGGAGCAACACAGACCTTGAATGCAATTCCAACTTTCCACTTACTCGCTGCATGACATTGAGCAAATCACTTAACCTCCTCTAAGCCTCAATGTCCTTGTCTCACTATATTTCCTAGTAAGGATAGCTAGGATATTTGACTGAGGGATTCCCAATTCAATTCCTGTGAGGGGTAGGGAGGGTACAGGTGGAGTAGGTATGGGACTGTGGCAATTGGGGGAAACACAGCACTCAAATCGGACAGCTGCTACCCAGCCCCCACGGGTGGTTTTCTTGCCCAAGTGTTGCCAGATTTACCAAATTAAGAAAATCTGGAAATCTGGATTGTATGCAAAATCAACAGGATTTTAAATGCAGCAGACTACAATTTGAATAAACAGGAAACCCTTAGTGAGCTAAACAACCCGCTGCCACAGGCTGCATTCAGCTGTCCTGACTCCCATGGGTGGATGAGGAGTCCCATGTCTGTCCCTGGAAGTAGGTTGGTGGCACTAGAAGAGCTCCACTGCGACTCTGTAGAGAATGGAAGACAATATAGAAGGATTCTCTGTATTCAAGGCCTAGAAATGACTAGGATATTGACCACGCTGCCCATTCTTTAAACAGTTAAAAGTTAAAAGCTGCCTCTGGGAGCTCGCCTGTGTAAACAGGCGAGGCCAGAAGCCGACCAGGAAGGAGCCCAGCCTGGGAGCTACAGATAGTGAAGAAATCAATCATTAAACATGCAAATAACCAAGGGTTAACTTGATGAAGCCATCGATGTGAAATTGCCAAAGCCGCAGGAAATTTTATCCAGGATGTGGTAGGAAAAAAAATAAAATTCAGTCCGTTGTCATCTTTCCCGTCCCAAATGTCAACGTGATTGTAAAATGCACGAGTTTCACCTTCTAACTAGGATTCCATCACAGGAACAGTTTAATAAAGTGATTCCGGTGGGAGTGTGAGATGTGACTGTAAGAACACATTCAGCTTGGGGTTCTCCAAAGTACAATTACACCTCGCTGATAGACGACCTGAGACTATTTTGGGCTGGCTGGTATAGGGTGTCTCTTCTTGGCAAGACAGACACTGTATATTGTGGCAGAGGTGTCAGATGTAAAGACAGTTTCTGTGTCTGAAAATAACACTTTCTCTTTCTGAAGTTCCCACGTTTGTTCATGATGCAGATACGGACTCTAAAGACGCTGTGTTTATACTTTAAATTCTGAAGTGTGGGCCTTGTGACCGTTCCCCCCTCTACTCAGGAGATCTGAGAAAGGAGGTAATGGATACCCACCAGGCTGCTTTGTTGTGAGCAGCTGGGAGAGTAAAATATTTAATGTCGCTATCACTACTAGGGTGACATTTTCCTGAGGCCCGAGCATAGCAGGTTACGAGCTAGGTGTTCCCCCTCGCTATCAATGATTCAACAAACGAAGGTAAATTTAAGCCTCAGCAAGGGCCGTAGTAACTTCTCGGCTGTCCCTGAAGTGTCAGTTTTGGTCACACGTTCCTTCTCCTCGTTAGTGCTTAATCCTCACACGTAGGAATATCAGTGACTAATATTTTTTGTGCCTTCTTTGGGCCTGGCTCCATTCCAGGGGCTTTCTGTGTCTGGACTCATTTCATCCTCACAGTAGCCCTAAGTGGGGCTATTATTATTTTACCTACTATTATTTTACCCATTTCACAGATGAGCAAACTGAGGAACAGCAGGGCTACCTCATGGGCTGTCCTGAGGTCTCACGGCTGGCAAAAAGTGTGACTCCAGACGTCTCATTCTTTGCCACTGACCTGTGGGCTCACTGAAACGGCCTTGGCAACTGGAGAATTTGAACTTGGTTCCAGATGCGGCGCTGTGGCAACAGCTGCATGTGACCTTGAGCGTTCCATGCGACCTTTCCCAGCCTCAGTTTGCTCATCCTTACAAGGGGGAAAACGATAATATTATAATTGCTTATTGGGGGAGAAAAATATGTGAAAAAGGATGGGAACTTTATTTGAGCTAAAAGTGATTCTTAGAGGAAAAAGTTACAATGCGCAAAAGCAAAGTAAATATTCCTAGTGATCCAAAGAGCAAATACGCCTCCTCGGGTACCCTACAGATGGGGCTGCTTTAATTTGTAAAATGGTGTAGCTCTCTGTGACATTTTTACGTTGTGAAATATTCAGTGAAATTAGCTTTTTACTTTATGAAATATGAAATATTCAAGTGCATTAAAAATAGCCTCTTTAACTTTGAAAAGACGTTATTTAATATCTGAGTTCTCAGGATGGGCCAAATGGCCACACAAAGCACACAGTCCCTTTCGAGCCTGTGTTATAAATTAGGACCCATGTGTCACATATGACCGTGACCTAATGTTAATATATTGGTTTATTTTAAGACTAGTGTTTTTTTTATAATTGAGAATATTTTCAAACGTATAAAAATAGGAACAAGTGTGTAATGAACCCCCCCTTCTTCATGGCCATGGCCCATGGTCTTTTATCTACGCTTCTATTCCCTCCCCCATATTATTTCAAAGCAAACACAGCCAATGCTTCTTTTCATTAAATCTGGTTTTGCAACTTTAGTTCATTTCACTTGTTCCTACCATGCTAAAGATTGCTCTGCAGACTTTGAGGGAAGCAAAAATCTGCATTTAAGGATGAGTAGTTAGATTACTGTGATTCTTCCCTAGATGACACCAGAGTGATAGTTTTGTTTCCTTGTTTAATAAGGTCCCTTTTAAGTGATCTTAGGCTATGATCATCTAGAAAATAAATGGTTCTCTGAAAGTGGCAAGAAACAGGGCAACGGAGGGGAAAGGATGCAGATTTGGGATTCAGATGGAAGACCTGGTTCTGGTCTTTCACCTGTTATGAGTTCTAAGAATTTGGGTATAGCATTGAACTCGGAGCTTGATTCTTCATTTATAACATTCATTCACTTAGTAATTCTTTATTAAAGGTCCACTGTGGGTCAGATACTGTTCTGAGCCATGGAGACATCACAGAGAATAAAACAAAAATAATCTACTTTTCAGTGACACTGTATAGATCATGTACATTACTGGCATGTGGAAGCCTTTTGCAACTCTGAAGTAAAACATAAAGGTTACTAAAACGTTTATTTCTTTATTCAACTTTTCACTTGAAAACTTCAGTTCCCAAGGATTCTAGGCTTATAATAGTTTATAATAAACTACTTACGTTTTATTGAGGAGAAAAATATCCTTCATTCTATCATATCTATGCTGTCTTACTGCATTTCTGATGAAATGGATCACCAAAATTGTTCACTCAGTGGATGGGACACTTGTGTCCCAGGTACTATGCATTCTGCTGAGGGTTTTATATGAGATTCAGACTGAGCTTTACAAGGACCCTGTAAGGTAGGCATTAGCTTCATTTTATAAATGAGGAACCTTGGTGACGGTATTTTCCCCAAGGTCCTGTAGGCTGTACTTGTAGAGCTGGGATTTTAGCCCTGTCAGTCTCTGTCTTCCGACTGGAGGCCTTAACCATTTCCTGACTCTGCCCCACTTGGCCAATAAGAGACCCCAAAGCTTGGTCCTGAGCCTTTGGAATTTATACTCTGTAGAGACAAAAAGAAAAAAAAAAAAAAAAACTAAAACAGAAGGCAGAATACAAAGAATGGGCCAGGCAGACAGTAACTTGTTTGAGTGCAAATAAAAAAGCCATTACATGGGGATGTGAGGATCTGGGAAAGGAACGAGAGTACCCTGTGCCTTTGTGAGTGTGTCCCTGTGTGCCGCAGGAGGTGGCTGGAGTCGGGAGAGCCTGTAAAGGGCGAGGCCAGAGCTGATAGATGTTGTCTCTCCAATTTTTAATGCAGGTGTAAAACTAAAAATTTCCATAATGGAGCCCAACAGAAGTCATCTGTCAATTGCTTTTGAAGGCAACCTGCATAATCTCACAGATTCTCCACCTGACCTGTGGCAGCTGTCACGGCCACTGACCCAGATTTCAGGAGATGCCGAGTGATGATTGTATTGTTTATTTGGTCTAAAGAGCAAAATTTAAATCTCATTTGCACACTTCTCTTATGGATAGCCTAGGTGTTTAAAGCGGGGACAGGCATTAAAGCCTCCTGTGACATATGCAAATGTCCACAGTGCTCACTGCAGCAAGGTGAGGGCAACAGTGCCTGCTCATTGGCTTTTTAGACTTTAGTAGAAAGCTAAGCCACACATTCACCAGGGTGAAGGAGGAAACTGTGGCCTCCGAGCAGGAGTTGGGGTGGTAGCCAGTGATGGCCTCAGGGACCAGGCCTACAGGTCTGGTCAAGTGCTCCTACGGGGCCTGTTTTGTGGCTGAACCACTAACTTTGGGTCTTGAGTGCAGTTTGGTTTTTCATTGACTACATGATGACAGCATATATGTCACAACTCTGAAGTATTGAGGGATGGCCTGAGGTACATCTAGAGCACAGTCTCTTCAGAGTGCTTTAAAACATGCTTTCAAAAGATTTCAATTAGTTCCAGATATCTAAAGTAAAGTTAAAATCCATTTAAAGGCTTTAAAGTCATTTTTTTTTTCCTTGGGCTGTGCACTATGCAGACACTCATGGCTTATTCCTGACCTGGCTACGGTGATTTATGGATGATTTAAATGCCTCATTTATTCTTGAAGCTCTTCTTTTTATTTTTACAGTATTTTTTTCCTTTTTTCAAGAGTTCTGAGAAGTCAGGGGGATTATTGTGTTGAAATATCAAGTTAATGGCCAGTTAAAGTGGCTACTTGTTGGGAATTTATCCCTGGCATTGATTTATGATGGACAGTGAAGGTTTGCTCTTGAGAGTAGAGGTGGAGTCGGAGGTAGAAGAGGTGCGGTGCGGGGGGTGTCCTCTGAACAACTCACCCAGACCCACAGGGGACAATGACAATGAGCCCTGTCTGAGTTCCTGACTGAACTGAGAGTTCTATAGTACACCTCCCCCTAAATCAGGTGAAGTTACACATTTAAAAAAATAAAAGTGCATTATTAGTAGTCATGTATGAAAAAAGTTATAAATAGTATAACAATAGGGTTGAAAAAGTAATTTTTCTGTTATTAGAGTCCAATTGCATTCAAGAAAGTCCTTGCAGGACGTAAGGGTCAAAATCGGGGTCTAAGGAGAAGAAGGGATTTGGAAGAGCAAAAAATATTAAAATGTATTTTGGTTGGTTGTTTCATGCTTTATTTCACTTCAGAATTAAAAAAAAATGTTCTGTCTGTATTATATGTCTCAGTGTGTGGGGGTTAGAGTGGGTAGGTGTTGCTAAATCAAAGCCAAGCCCTGATCACTGGGTGTGACTGCTGCCCCAAAAGGTATACAGAGAGTTTAAAGGGAAAGAGGAAATGTCACCGCAGGAAAAAGTTCTGGAATGAATGGGCATTTTTCCTGTAGCCATGTTTTTTAAGAGAGAGCAGAAAGCTTCTTTAATTGGAGCTTCTTTAAAACCTCAAAACATTTTGAGGATGTTTAATAAATGTTGGATATTTCTATGGGTTTATGTGTTCTCTTAAAATGCAAACCGGAGTAGATGTTTGCACAGGGCCTGCATTAGTCATCTTTGTTTGAGCAGCCGGTCCTTATTTGTATTAAATACTAGTTGTTTCTTCCAGGTATGCTCTGCAAATAACTTTATAACATAGTTAAGTGGGAAAAAAATTAGCATGTTTTATCTTTGGGTAATTAAAAGAAAATGTGGGCATTTACTTCTTAATTACATAACTTGTTACAAAAGCTAGCCACAGGTTTTCCTTTTAGGTACACAGTCATGGTGGGAGGTGAAATATGGATTTGTAGACATAGAGTAAGCAGTATCTGACTGTAACATCCTCTGTAGAAATTAAGAAACTTATTAAAACTTCCCACTTAAAGAGTGTTATCAGTTCCCTAGAACTGCTGTAACAAAATACCTGAAAATGAGAGTGGTTTAAACAACAGAAATGTGTTGCGTCAAGTTCTAAAGGTCAGAAGTTCAAGATCAAGGCCACGCTCCCTCTGAAGGTGCTAGGGAAGGATCAAGTTCAAGTCTTTCTCCAGCTGAGTAGTTCCTTGGCTTGTGGCAGCCTAGCTCCAATTTTCAGGCGGCATTCTCCCTTCGTGTGTGTCTGTCTCGATGTCCAAACGTCCACATTTTATAAGGCACCAGTCATACCGGGTTAGGGCTCATTCTAATGACCTCATCTGAACTAATTATATCTGCAACAACCTTATTTCTAAATAAGGTCATGTTCTGGAGTACTGAGAGTTAGGACTGGAACATACGAAGGAGAAGGAAGGACAACATGATTCAGCCTCCAGCAGGCGGTGTGATAGAGGAACAGATCTGAAGCCCAGGAGCTGGACGCCGGCCAGCGGTGGTACCCCCAAGGATCCGACATACAGTGCAGATCATTTTTTAACACTCCTCCTCCAGAGGACAAAATGATTTTCAGTTAACAATCCTGAAATTAGACGAATAAGAATAATGGCTGGAAAAGGAACCCCGGCGGTAACTTTTTTTTTTTTTAAATTGAACTTGAATTCACTTTTAAAGTTTGGGCGATAAGTCAGGACTCACTGTTTTAAACTTTGAATACAGATTAAAACTCCAAGTGATCACAGAGGGTGACGGAATTGAAGGAAGCATTCTGTTCTCTGATGGGTGGTTTTAAATTTAATTTCACCCTTCTGTCTCTTTATAATTGTTTATTTCAAGTCGGCTCTATAAGCTGAGGCATATAAAATAGCAGAGATGGGAGACACTAACTGCAGGAAGCAAGCATCCTCGAACCTCAGAGACTTCACTTCTGTAAGAACGCACGCAGCCGAACCTGCATGTGACGGATGGGCTGTGTAACCAGGAGTTCTCAGGACTCGCTTCCAGAGAATCCAGTGTTTATCACAGGATAGATAACATTTTTAAAGTGCTTATTTGAAGCCTGTGTATTATTAAAACTGAGCAGGAACTACAGCAAAGAGATTTTTGAGAGGAGGAGTGTTATCACTGACATTGCCTATTCATGCCGATGATAAAGTAATAAAAATTATATGACTTTTTAGTGGATTTTGCTAGTTTTTTGAATTCTCTAAAAGGGCTGCACTTCATTATTACCTGAAAGCTGAGCCAACCAATTTCCCCTCCCCCTTGTTAGGTCCCTGTTGGCCTTTAGCTGACCAGCTGTGGGGGTTTAGATGAAACACATGAATGATCCTGCACTCGATCCCAACGTGCATGTGGTTTTCCCACACCACCAGGCAATTCTCCAACACCAGCTGGGTGTCCCACGACTCAACACAATTCTGATAGTATCTACCTGGAGATAGCATCAGATTCCATAGGATAAAGGCTCAGTCCTACCCTTTAGACACCCTGTTGCAAGTAGGGTTGTCATCTGTGCTTCTGACTGCCTGTCTATAGACTGGAAGTTCCGACAACCCCCTTTTTGTGTTCAATTAATTTGCTAGAGTGGCTCACAGAACTCAAGAGGAACTTTTTACTTATCAGATTAATGGTTTATTATAAAAGAATATAACTCAGGAAGAGCCAAATGGAAGACATGCATAGGGCAAGGTGTGGGGATGGGGCACAGCTTCCATGCCGCTCACCCCAAATTCCCACGTGGTCACCAACTGGGAAGCACTCTGAACCCCATCATTTTGGGTTTTCAGGGAGGCTTAATTACATAGGCATGATTAATTAAATCACTGGCATTTGGCAACTGAACCCAATCTTTAGCCCCTCTACTGTCCCCTGAAGTCCATCACACGGTTGATTCCCCTGGCAACCAGCCCCATCCATAGGTTACTTAGGTGCTTTCCGAAAGTCACCTTTATCACTCTCATCACTTAGGAAATTCTAAGGGTTTTAGGAGCTCTGTGCCAGGAACAGGATGAAAACCAAATATATATTTCTAATTATAAATCCCAATATCACACAAGGGATATTTCACTCTTAGTTCTCTGGGAGAATGGGCTACAGCAATGATTATTGTATCCTTTTTTTTTTTTAAGCCATAATTCTTAAAATTCTTAAAATTATAGCCATAGTTCAATTTAAAAGAGGTAGCAGCTGAATTGCTGGGTCCTGCTGCCCCAGGGGCTCGGCTCGGGAGCACTGCCAAGGGGCACCTCTGGGAAACCACCTGACCAGTCGTGTGGGGGATGGGCAGGGTAGAGGGCAGAAGAAAGCAGAGCAGGAAACCAGGCAGCTCCAAGGCCTGCTTTCCCCCAAGAGGACAAAAGGCATTTCATATAACATTAGAGACCTGGATTCTCGGAGGCTGGGAAGGGATTCTCTGGCAAGGGTGAAAACATGCTTGCCAGCAGTGACCTCTATTTTCTGCCCCTCCCCTACCTCAGTTTTTGCAGAGGTCAAATCCTGAGTGGAACCATCAGAGGATTTCAAGAAGGGAGGGCCCCACCCAGGGAGGGCCCCACCCATTCTAGCTCCAAACACAGATTTAACTGTATGGCCTTTAGTTGTTTGTCTCCTCAGCTGTAAATTGGATTGATTATCTCTTATAGAGCCTACCCCACTGTGTGATTAGTAGGTACAGGTGTGATTAGTAGGTACAATTAAGGCACTGAGCATCATGACTAAGAACATAGACTTTTGACAAAGAATTTTATTCCAGTTACCATCTACTAGTCCTTGGGCAAAGAACCTAACATCTCTTAGTGTCAGTGTCCTCATCTGTAGAAGAGGATAATTTGACCCTCAATGAATGAAGTAAGATAACGCGTATCAAGCCTTTGGCCCAGAGCCTGGTATAAAGAATGCGTAGTCAGTTCTATTGTCCATGCTCATTACTATTGTCCCAGGAAAAGGTGGGGGAGCTCCCGAAGCTCTGTCTTCAAACCCATCAGATATCTAGGAACTTAAGACACTCCTGTTCATTAACTTGTTCAAAATCTGAAAGCCAGAACAGATCTAGAATTGTTGACTGTCTATAGGAAACTCTGGAGATCATTCGAGCCAAATGCATTTCTGAGGACGTATAAACTATTAACGATGTGTTTGCACTGTGATCTTGGTTCAAAACTACAGGTGTGAATTCAACTGCCTGGGAAGAGTTTATAAGCTAAGCTGACATTAAAGACAGCAGAAGTGGCAGTGATGAAACATCAGATGTGGCCTTTGCCATCCCTTAGACTTCTGGGACCCAGGACTTGTGAAGGGGTAACTCTCAAGTGGAATGAGAAGTAAGGCCCTGCGGCCAATCAAAGGCATTCATGTAACCAATCGCAGTGTCTAGAAAAGATATCAAACCAGTGTCCCTAATGTACTTGATGCATCAACCAGACATAGAGCCATTAAAACCTTGAAACATATTTACATACAAATATTTGGAAAATTTGAAACTTCTACATATCAAAAGGTACCAGGAGGGAGTTTGTATTTTCTCCTGAAGCCACAGACCTTTAGGATGAGGAACTGCTAACCTTTTAATCTCTTTGTCACTAGACCTCTGCCCAGGACTCTTGAGGCCTGCTGTCCTTCGAAGCACAGAGGTTTAGTGAAGGCCGGTGATTTGGGGTCTCCACCAGTACATAGCATTTGTTGGTCAGCAAGGGCTCTTAGACCTTTAGGAGAAAATTGGAACCTTAGGTTCACTGATGTGTTGCGATGGTGCAATGATACAAAGGACAAAAATTGGTAGGTTTCCTCTGTCCTGCCCTGCCATGCAAGCCATCCCTTCTTTGAGCTCAGAGACAGACGGCCTCTGGATGAAGCCAACGAGCTTTCATGCTACCATTTTCGGTTTTGTAGTCATTTGCAGGAGGAAGGAGGATAGTAAATTAAGTGTGTGTGAGCATGACAGTAAAGAAAGCAATACCCTATTATAACTTTTCATTCCCTTGGAACAGCTCTGTGACAAATCTTAAGAGATTTGGAGGCAAAAAAGCCTGGTTGATTCCTCACTGTATGACCCTTGAGAAGTCACCAAACCTCTATAAAGTCTACAAAATGAGGATAGGCCTTCCTTTTGGATATGTTGTGAAGATTTCATGAAATGATCCCAACACATACGTGAATGGTCAAAGTCTTCAACAAGGGGTGGGTGGGCGTTATCAATTGGTGATTATTTTGACACATGGTGGCCTCTTCTTTTAGACCAAAAGTTGTTTTCTAAAGTACACATATGTATTACTCACAAAGCTTCAGTAATAAGACACATTCTGATTTGTCGTCCCCCCTTTTCATATTAATATTTTAAAAAACATTTTAAGTAATATTAATATCAACATTAAAATAATGTTAATATTAATATTGACATTAATATTTTTCCATGGCTGTTTGTAATTGCTACACAAAAATCATAACGTATAAAGCCATTATCCTGCTAGACTTTCACGTGGTTTCCATTCCTGTTTTTTTAGCTAACAATAGCAATAAAAGATGTTGTGTGAATAGTTATTTTACTTGTTTAATTGTTTCTCTCGGAAGCATTTCTATAAGTGAGATGATCAGGTCTATAAAGGCTATCAGTCTCTTTCGTGTTCTTGGTACATAAAGTGTTATTATATTGTTTTCCTTAAGGAATGTACCCATTTCAATGCCGGCAGCAGCAGTGCACGTGTCTGAATGTGTGAACACATTCGGCTTTACCGAAGCCAGCATCAGAGGCCGTCACTGAACACTGCTAACTCATTAAGCACACACGTATCACATGTTTTCATCAGTTCGCCTTTCTTTGGCTGCCAGTAAGAGTACTCTTTTCCCTGCGTGTTTATCGTTTCCATTTACTTATCAATATCTGCCTCCTTCTTCTACACTTTCATTCAAACCAGCATTTCCTATGGTATCTGAGTGGGGAATAGAAATGGTCTCTTTGTAAACCGAAAATTTGAAGGTTTATGTGTAGTTCTTGAAACCTGCTGATTCTTCTTTCTGTAGTGTAACCTTTTGTTAATGCGGCCATCTATCAATAGGTTGGTGACTCTTTAACATTAAAATCAATTCGACACAAAAGACTTTTTATTTTACCTTGGAGGTTGTGCTTCCAGCCAGCCATCATTTGTAAAGCCGCAATGATTTTCTGTTATTTAAGCATGAATATAATTAAACCTCATCATAGAGACAATAGTGATGAAGTAAAAATGGGACCATTGTCCCTTACAAGCAAGCATGAAGCTTGAATGTAAAAATAACAACACTTTTCTCCTGGTAACTTTCAGTATTTTTTATGAAAATAATTGTGGATTGAGGCTGAGTCTCCAAAATAAATATTTTGAGAATTCTGGCATTATTATTCTATGGGAACCAGTACTAGTCTTTTGTTTACTTCTTTTCTTAGTTTTCCAGACAAAAGAATGGCAGCTCCACCCTGTCTTAATTTTAAACACATTTTTCTGGTTGCCACCACCCTAATTCAGGCCCGTGTTCCTTCTTGTTCCAACTGCACTCATGCACTGAGTGTCGTTGCTGTCCGTGGCTATAGAGGTAATGTGACCGAAGTCCTTGGTTTTACAGATGACAAAGCCAGGACGGAGTGATTCTCAGTGTCCACTCTGACCTCTAGACAGTCTCTTTGCCTGGCTCTCATCTTCCTGGCCACCCACACACTCCCTCTTCTACCAGATTAATCTCCTTGAAGAGTCGCACAGATCGAATTTCTTTCCCTGCAAACATCTTCAGTGGTTCCTTCTGCTCCCGGAGCAAAGTCTTGTCTAGGCCCCGTGGGCTGGGGAAAGTGACTCTACCCAGCCTTTCACCAGTTCTCACATCCCTACTTCTCTCTGCTGGGCGGATGCCTCGTATTTTCCTGTCACTGCATCTTCACCCCCATTGTCTCTCATGCCTGAAAAGCATTCTTCCCTCTGCCTTGAGTTTTTGTTTACTTCTGTGACTCCACATTGTCCAACTCAAAACACTTAGCAAATAATTATTGACTTAAGTACACTCTAATGTGATGTGAATTGGAAAGCATTTTAAATTTTATCTCTCATTGCTGTAAGAGAGACCTGTCTGCAGGTCGCAAAGTTTGCTTTATTTTCTTGTGAGTTTCTCCATCTCCTTTGCTTAGGTTTTTCTTGTGACTTAATGAGGCTCTAAATTGGTGTGTAGAAGGGGAAAGCAGTTGACACTTGCCTTTGGGGAGCAGGCTCTGATGCCCACTGGACAGAGCTTGAATGCCAGTCTGAATCCAGGTGCGTTTGCTGTACCACACCTGGAACAGGTGTGGCTATGCGATGATGGGGCCTGAATCCAATCTGACGTTACCACCTATGAGTGACCTGGCGAAGCTATCACGAGGTCACCGCTTAAATAACCTTGGGCAAGTTCCTTGACCAACTCAGATTTCTCATCGGGAAAACAGCCACACATCTCAGAATAATGCCATGACAATTGTGTGACATGACGTGTGTGAAAAGTACTTAGAGAACTGTCAGGGGCTGCTTAAATGAACAAGAAATAGCCATCGTTACCAGGATATGTGGGGGAGGCCAATACAGAGCTGGACCTATGACCAAGAAATCCTTTGAGTTATAACAGGAAAACAAACAAACAAAAAAAACCAAAAAACCAAAAATCTGCCCTTCCTTCCCTGAAAGATCAAAGCTGTGAGGTTTCCCTGCACCGTTTTCAATGGCGGCCATCAAAGTTGTATGATGTGACATGGGGTGTGTCTTCTTTGTGACCTAGGACACAGGGGCGGCCTTTCAGAGGAGTGACGGATGAAGCCAGGGTCCCAGAGAAGCCTTTTCTCTCAGGAGTAAAGGTCCAGATTAAACTGTCTCGACAGAGGTGACATTAAAGGGCCCCTTAGTTTTACATTAGTTATCCCAGGCTTCTGGGTTTTCTGGGCTTCTGTTTAGGAGGAAATTAACAACAACAACAAAAAGTCAAACCCTGTTGGTCCTAGGAAGAGTAACCATGTTGTTTCTATAACAGTATAAAGTTTAAACTTAATCTAGATCCTAGATAAGTTTTATTACTATTGCTTCATGAGATTCTTTGTCTAATTACAACTGCCACCAAGCTTGCCAGATTTTACTCTCAAGAGCTTTGGACAGATTCCAAACAAGATGTGGCTTGTGTCTGGATGAACCAGGATAACAGGGATTCCCACTGCCTCTTGGATGGGGCTCCTTAGAATAAGTGGGAAACGTTAGTGGCCACATGAGGCCCTCACTATAGAATTATTATTATTTGTGATTAACGGTGTGTATATCAGTTATCTATTGCGACATATTACACCAAAGCAGAGTGGCTGAAAACAACATAGCTTCTCACAGTTTCGACGGCTCAGGAATCTGAGCGTGGCTTAACTGTGTCTTCTGCTTCAGGGTCTCTCTCAAGGATGCAAGTCAGGTGTCAGCCCAGCCTGGACTGAAGAGGGGCCTACTTCCACGTTCCTGTGGTTGGTGGCAAAATTCATTTTTTTAAAGTATTTTCCCCAGTTTTATTGAGATATAATTGACATATAAAGCTGTATTAGTTTAATGTGTGCAACATAATTATTCAATATATGTGTATATCGGAACATGACCATTATAAGTTTAGTTAACATCCATCACATCAGTTATAAATTTTCTTTTTGTGATGAGCTTTTAATATTTTTTTTATTTTTCAGTTATAGTTGGCATACAATACTATGTTGGTTTTGATCCCCACTTTCTCTTCATTTGAATCTATAAGCCTTGCAACAAAAGTTTGTGTACTTACTCCTTCTGACTTCAGAGTCTTATAGCAAAGGCAGAAAGCTAATCCCTCTTGCCTGGGTTTCCTTTTTTCCTCTCCTTCAGCACTTCCTCTCTAACAAACAGGACAGAGGAGTTTGTGCATGTCTTCACGTCACAAGCATTTCATAGCCAACTATCTGAAAATGACATACGATCCAGTTGTTATTATAAACAACTTTTTCAATTATGGGAATGATTGTTAACAATAACGATGACTAACAGTTGAGTACTTACTGTAGGCTAAATACTGAATTGAGTACTTTACATGCATCATCTCACTTCAAGTCATGCATGGCAGTTGTTGGAATTTTGGAAAATGAATAAATGTGCATCCATGAATAATAACTGGGACTGCTCTGTGCATATGGATTGTTAATTTACCTTTAAACTAATGCATTTGGACTTTTGCAATGTCATTAAAAGCCCTTCTGCTCATGATCTAAATTGTTGTCTACTGTCCCATAGTACAAGGAGGCCACAATTTATATACACAGTTGCCAACCATTGGACATCTGTGCCAAAGAAGGACACAGTTGCTTCTGAGTTTCAACATTTTAAATAACACTGGACAGACTCCTCATAAATATTTGAACATTCTCTAGGTGTACACGTATGGCTTTAAAAATTTAGATGCCCAAGAGACTAGATTTGGTACAAAGCATGCAATCAGCCAAACAGTCCCACTCAAAGCAACTAAGCCTCGATTAAAATTTATAACAAACTGTAACATAAAAGTGAATATAGAAAATCTCTCCTTGAAAAGCAGTTGTTTTGATGCAAACTTTTAATGATTATCATGCAAGTTTTCCAACGGTGGAGTTTTGCTTTTCTCCTGTGTATAGTAGAGATTATAATAACACCTTTCCCATGGTGGTGTGGGAAGTTTCAGGGAGGCAATGTGTACACATCATTTCAAGCAGGGCCTGGCGTGCAGGTAACACTAAATAAACATGAGTTGCTATTATTAACAGTACTGAGTACATGGCAGTATAATGGTTATGTAAATAATGCTAGGCTGTATGTCTGTCCTGAGGTATTTGTGTAAATATTTTTTCTAATGTAAATGTAACTAAGGTCATCCTTTCTGCTTGTATAGAATCAGTCACTTAATACAGTGTTTTATACACAAACACAAATGCTAGGTACAAGGAATGGTTGGTGGCAGTTAGGAAAATTGACCTGGGGAGTGTTCCCAGGAAGTCATAGCAAAATCTGAGGACCTAAGCTTGCATTTAAAATGTAACAGAGGAAAGGCTCAGGATATTAGTGACAGCAGAAACCAGCTATCTGAGGGCAGTGGTTTTCAAACCCCGCCCGACCATCCACAGTAAGAAATCTAATCCCTTTAGACCCACAACTTTAATAAATGTCTGTATGCATCATTGTTTGCAAACTGTTTCACCAGACGTACTAACTCTTACTACGCCTGATGTACTCTGATATTTTATAATCTGTTTCATTTTAGTTGAAAGTCAACCATGAGCCAATTAAATGGATTCCACTGGGTAGACACCTACAGTTTGAAGTAGAACTTTGAAGTTCGTCTGCTCCCTTTAAAAAATTTTTGCAACTCTGTTTTGGTTGTTGTTAATTCTCATCCAGGCATTTAATCAGTAATGAATGGTTTTGTTCTTATTTGCATGCTAATTTGAACTTTTGAGTCGTTATTCTGATATATTTACACGTTAATAAGATAGTGTTTGGTTAAAGGGCGTTATAACTCAATGCAAGCAGAATTCAACCAAAAACTGGGCACAGGTCATAATTCACTCTGGTTTCCCTTTCTTTTAAACCAGATAGCTCCAATCTGCCAGCAGAATGAGTACAGAAAGAGACTCAGAGACGACATTTGAGGAGGATTCTCAGCCTAACGATGAAGTGGTTCCCTACAGCGATGATGAAACAGAAGATGAACTTGAAGACCAGGGTCCTGCAGTTGAGCCGGTACAGAATCGTGTCAACAGAGAAGCGGAGCAAAGGCGGGAGACATTCAGAAAAGGTATCCTCACTGGGACGTGGACACGGTACTGTCCTTGTCGAGCCTCTCATGAGTGGTGGCAACAGCTACAAAGGATGGGTGGCCTATTTTTTAGATCGTCCAGGAGGCATCTCCCTTTTCCTCTCTTAGAATGGAACTGGTAGAGTGTTGACAGGCACATCCTCCTGGTACGTACGGCTGGTCAACCATATCTGACAAGTTCTGTCAAGAAATAGGTCTTCGTGAACGTCTGTATCTTTAGAAGGGAGTTGTAGGTGGAAGGATTTGCTTGTTGTTGCACCCAGAAACCTTGGCGTTACCATACATTTTGTTCAATCATTTATGAACATCAAATGATTTGGCTCTCTTTTTCTCCAGGAAAATGTTTATGGGTCTCTATTAGCTGCACAGGGCCTGTCGTACAGCAAACTGTGCTACCCGCTCCAAATCAGTGCAGCTTCAAGGCAAGCTCTAGTTCAACAGATCTTTTTTTTCTGTTAGGGACTAGAGAATAAATATTTTAGGCTCCATCAGCCACGTGGTCTCTGTTGCAGTTACTCAGCTCTACTGATGTTTCTTGAATGTGGCCACAGACAGTCCGCCATTTAGAGTAACAAAACCTAGTTTTCTTTTTATGGTTATGCTTTTCCCCCTGTGGCTCTTCTATTTCATTTTCTGCTGGGTGTCTTATCCTGGCAAGCAAGTGTGGTCTCTTCTTGTAGCTCTTCTGCTCCACAAGGAAGCCAATATTTTTCTCTCTGGACCCCAGATTTGGTGCAGGTTGAAAACGTTCCTTCAAGATCCTTCTAATTCCAGCTAAATAATTTTGGTTTCCCACTCACAGAAATCTTCACGAAATTGATCTGTTTCTGACTCTGTAGACAAATCTCTCTGCAGTCTCTATTAGAATAATCTCTGGTTTCATCTGGTTTCCCCAAAGTCTCTACCACTGCCAGCCAGTCTGCCCTTCCAGGTCTCCCAGAAGTCTGCTTTCCTCATGTCACTCCCTGCCCCTTTGTCTCTCCTTCCGGGGTTCTGCTTCCCAGTTCATAACCTGGAAGGTTCCCACCCTCCTCAGTTTTTACCTGTAGAAAGAATGACAAGGCATGAAATACTATTTATGTAATGATCCCTCTTGCTCTGGTCAGGTGGTGCCTCTTTTTGTTTCTTCTGGGTTGTGGGGGGTGGTTCTTGTTGGAGGCAGTGCACATGTCCACATGGGCCCGCTCCCACCACAGTCTCTGAAACCTGGGGGAGGCTGTTAGCATATATCATTAGCCTGTCTTCAGCTTTTCATGTCAAACATGCAGAATTTTTAGACCTATGTATGGACTGCTGGCTCCAATTTTAAGCTATTGAGTATTAAGCTTAAGTGCTTTTTGCCTCTAAGTAGAAAGTACTAAAATTATGATAATTGAGTTAAATTAAAATGGAATCACTGCCAGTCTGAACAGGAATATGGTTTCCGTCGTAACAGGTCCAGACTGGATATTGGTCGAATGGGGTAGAGGTAAAGTAGCCTGACAGGTTAGCAAGGGAGTTCTAGCTGATTGCCCAAAGAGTGAATAACATGTTTCTTCCTCATTCCGTCTCCCTCTGTCCTTCGAAGTTTCATATCACAATCTTGGAATCTCTGCGGATATCTAGTGAGTTGGCAGAGAGTTGACTCAGTGGGGTGAAGGGTGAACTTTGCTGTTGGTGCTTAGTGCCACGCTATCAGATGTGTGGCCGAGGACACAGCAAAGGGACTGGGGCCGGGTGCCCGCAGAAATGCCAGAGAGGCACGTAGTGGATGGGAAGCCTCGGCTCTGTTTTTATCCAACTCTGCCTTCACATTCTGGTGCTCAGGGCTCTTTCCTGGTCCTTCAGTTTGCATGTCAAATTTCTTGTAGATTTCTACCCTCGGAATACAGGCGTTGATGAGTCTGCCTACAAACTAAGGACATTTTTGGTGATTTAGTGTCATCCCTTCCTCTACTATCTTATAAGCCTTTCCCATGAGTCTAGCCTTCTCTTTGTTTGCAGACTTGTGAACACTTAAGCTAACCCCACCCTCATCTTTCCTATGCCCCAGTGATTTTTCAGATAAAACCTCTGACTGGGTCTCAGAGAGTGCAGCACACCTATATGCAGTCAAGGTATAAATCTCTTCAAACAGAGAAGGCAGACAACTGTATTTATGGAAAAGTACATATACATATAAAACTATGGGGACAAAGCAAAAGTTCAAAAAAATAATTTCACTCATGTAATGACTTGGGCTTTTAATGGCTTTACCTGTAGTTCCCTCGAAAGAGCTATGACAGAGGATTCTGCCCTGAGTAGCAGTCAGGGAAGGCTTCCTTGTAAAGAAGTCTTGCCTGAGCTGCCAAGTGAAAGATAAAGAGGAGTTAATTAGGGGAGGTGAGAGGCAGGAGTGTTCAGAATAGGGGGCCACCTACAGAGGCTCTGTGGCTGGAGGAAAGGTGGCACGTGGTGGAACTGAAATGAAGCTGGAGGAAATGAGAACATTATGAGAAGAGAGGATTAGTGTGTGCTGCTCACTCACCTCCTTTTCAGCACCTACCACAGTGCAATTTAAAACTGAGCAACTGTAGGTTGCCCATCTCCTAACTAATCTGTTAGTGCTACAGGGGCCCAGAGTCCAGTCTGTTCTATTCTGAGCTCGTGTCAGGACACCAGGCTCTGAGCCTGGCAAGTTGTAGAGGCTTGGTGGGCATTTGTGATGGGATGCATTGGAGTGTTTCAACACAGGTATGAGTGGGGAACCAGGTGAGTTCTTCAAATGCCTTCCCTGGTCAGGGAAGACTTCATGAAGGCGAGGACACCTGGGCTGAGCTTTGAGGAAGTGTGACAGGTAAAGAGACCCCTGTGGTCTCAGGTGCAGGGCATTTCAGCCTGAGGCAGCATGAAGCAAGGCTCCAAGGAGCAGAGGAATTGCAAGTCATTCTTGGAGCCTAGATGATGAGGCAGGGTGGTGGCCATGCTGAGGAGTTTGAATGCCCTCCTGAAGGCCTCAGGGAGCCACTAAGGCTGAAAATAACATGCATGATAAAGTATGCAGTGGCCTCCTTCCTCTACGGCCTCTCCATAGCCACGTTTGCTCCCCTTAAGCCAGTCTTCATCATGGGAGAGGACTTTATTGCACTTGGAGTCTGATTCCAGCTCCTCTTGCCACTCAGGCCCTGAGGATCAAGGGAAAAGGAGGCCCAATGAGTAATTTCTGGCTTAAGCACCTCGGTGGGTATTCCAGGTGTCTATTGCTGCATTAAAAAAAAAATAACTCCAAACTTATTGGCATAAAATGACTATTTCATGATGTACACGGATTCCAGTCAGGAATTCAGGCAGGGCACGGAGCTGGCCTGTTTCTGCTCTAGGATGCCTCGGACCTCAGCTGTGAAGACTTGAACAACTGGGGCCTGGAATCATGTGGAAGCTCTTCACTTCTATGTCTGGCACCTGAGCTGGATAACTCAAAAGCTCAACTGGGTCTTTCAATGGGAACACTCTCTTGTGACTTGGGCTTCCCCCAGCATGGCGCTCGGCTGCACTGGGATTGTCCTCAGAGGGACCTTCTGGAGAACTGTCATCCCAAGAGGTCAAAGCAGAAGCCAGTTGAGGAATTCAGACAGCAGCACGTGTGCTATGTTCTCTTGGTTACAAGGGAGTCACAGAGGCCAGCCCTGATTCAAGGAAAGGGAAATTAGATGCCACTTCTTGATGAGGGAGTAAAAAGGTCATGTTGCACGATGGCAGATACTGTCGCGGCCGCCTTTGGAAAGTGCTCTCCGCCTCCGTGGATAACAGAGATGTTTGTGGGGATGAGTAATAGCAGGGGTGGAAGGTGGAGGGGAGGTGGAGCTGGGGGAGCAGGGAGGAGCCCATTTGTAGGTCAAGGAGAGGGCGGCTGTTTTGAACCTGACTAGTTAGGGATATTTATGGGACCTCTAGGGTGAAGTGGTAAGAAATGACCAAGAATGGTGCAGCCTTGTCCCTACAAAGTGACAGAATTTAAAATTTTTAACCACAGGATAACTGACAGCACTGAGCTTTAGTTCTTGAGACTGCAGTCCTCAGTAAAGGCAGTTTATTGACTTTTGGGTTTTGCTGTCCCATGTACGTGACATACTTTTAGGAAGAGGGGGGTGTTCAGTAAGAGCTTTAGGAGAGGAGCTTCTTCAATGAGGACCTGTCCCCACTCCCTCCATAGGCACACACCACACACACACACACACACACACACACACACACACACACACACACACACACGGCACTGCCATCAGCACCTGGGCTTCCCAGGTATGTACAGGCCCAGTTTGCATATGTTCTCATGCTTGTGAGCTTAGCAAAGCCGTGTGACTACTTACTGCATACTAGAGCTGACTGGTTGTGATTCTACAGCTTGGAATTGAAGATGATTCATTCAAAGGCTTCTACATCATTTATTTTTACATTTTAAGCTAAATAATGCTGCGAACAGATCACGTGGGGAATGCTAAGCTATTGGTGGAACAGCTTCTAGGCATGTGTGCCATGTGATGGGCTAGGCATTCACCCGTCTCATTAGAAGCAGTCCCCCAAGTCCTTCCTCTTGACTGGGTTAAGTTTTCAAGTAATCCTCTATTTGAAAATATAAAACAGCATTTTTTTTTTTTTAGGCAGGGCAACACTTGGTTGACCTCATAGATTGCAAGGACCTTGTCAGCTTACAATCGCTTATTTTTTATTTTTCACACCTACAGCACCTGGTTCCTAGGTGGTCTCCCATCCAAATACTAACCAGGCCTGACCCAGCTCAGCTTCTGAGATCAGACGGGATCAAGCTTGTTCAGGGCGGCATGGCCACAAACCAAAACTACATTTCTTTAAAAGTCTTCTCCCACTCAGAATTTTGTTTAGGGGTGAAACAATCATCAGCTGACAGTATTCAAGATGGAATGTTTAGTCATTAAGGTTTACAGGTGTCACAAACATCTAGACCTAGAGAGGAAGTTCTGTCTCTCGGTGTGACCTCAGACTGAATGAACCATCAACAAAACAGCTGTAAACCCAGTAAAAGTGCTCTCTTCAGAAAAGAATCTGGAATTAAGGGTGTCAATCTCTAGAGCAGCTATGAATAAATTTTATCTTTAAATTAAAAAAAATTTTTTTTAATTACAGTTGACATTTAATAATATTTGATATTAGTGTCAGGTGAGAATTTTTTTCTGGACTTGAACAACTGAGTATGCCAGTCCGTTGAAATCTGTAGATCTGAGGAAATCCATGAAGTATTCCGAGGAGCTCTGAGCTATGTTTTCCACTCAATTAGATGATTTGGATTTCTGACACGGACCTAACATGTGGAAATTCCACTCTACTTAATTTCTTTCTCTAATTAGCCATAGACAAACTACCTTCTACCACTGCAGCCTTGAGAACACACAGTAACTGGCAGCTTGTAAAATAAAGGGTGTGTGGGGCTAAGGAGGTGGTTCCTGTGCTGAGTGATGTGCATCGGGGGCAGGTGTGGTGAGACTGCCATCTCTACAGAACTTGCTTTTGAGTGATGCTATTTATGACTGAACCTGAGTGACAAACCCTCGCTCGTGGAGACCTAACGCAGCTGTTGCTTTTCTTACTGCCAACTTGGAAACCATGTCTCTAAAGTAGGTTTCTAATGAGAGTCGGCCTAGGAAGACACACCCTCTTGGACTCACTGTACGTGCTCGATCTTGTGGATGCATCAGAATCACTTGTGGAGCTTTTAATACTCCCGAGGTGCCTTAGCCCAGCTCCCGAAGATGCCGACATAGTAGGTCTGGAGTGAGACGAGAGGAGAATTCATATTCTAAAATGAATTCCACCAGTTTCAACCTTACATCAGTAGAACGATCCATCTCATGTCCCACCTAGCATACCTGTTCCTCAAAGGATGGTGGTCCACCTGTGAGCATCCCCGGGGTGCTCATTAAATGCAGAACCTGCAGCTGCTCACAGAGCATCCAGTCAGAATCTGGTAACTAGATCCCCAGGATGCTCAATTGAGGGTGAGGGGCATTTATTTCAAAAGGCAGTTGAAACCCCAAAGTACTGCTTTGCTCAACAACTGCAGCACACTGCTTCAGGAACAAAGCATATTGCTGGGAGGGTCTGTCACCCTCAGGTGTGATGGGGGGCAGGAGAAAGGCTGAGAAACACCTGTCTTGAACAGTGGGTCACAAAGTTGCCTGCCAATTAGGGTCATCTGGGTCCTGTGCTTAGCTCACCCCAGACTACAGCAGAAACCCCTAAGGGTGGAGCCTTATGTATAGATCAGGAAGTGATTAAAACCTTCCTCAGGGATTCCATTAGGATCAAGAGCAGCACATCCCACAGTCAAAGTGCATAGGAATCCATCTGTGATCTTGTGAAAATGCTGGTTCTGGTGCTGGAGATCGGGGTGTGGCTTGGGATTCTGCATCTCTAACCAGATCTTGGGTGATGCGGCTGGTCCATGCTTTGCATAGCAAGGGCCAGGAACAAGGAGTAAAGTTGTATGTTTCTTCTTTTTCCTTTTTTTCCACAGGCAAATGCAGCATTTGGCCTTTTGCTTGGCTTTCAATCTAACTCTCCTCTATCAACTACCAATATTCAGCATCCTGGGCTATTTCCTTCTATCACTACCTTTCTTTTCGGCTTATTTTTACCTCATTTTTTATTTATTTATTTTCATATATGTTTAAATACCAGAAAGTGCATAGGACACAAGCATATAGTTAGTTTCACAAATAGTTATTAAGTGAACACGTGTTTAATTGCTGTTACTAATTTCTCAAATGTCTTTCCAGAGATATACACACACTTGTATATACACAAAATACTTACAAACACGTGCCCTTACATACCCATTAATACACATTCACACATGCAAGTGTGTACCCATGCATGCATTCATATTGTGCATTAATTCTGTGTGTCACAGCTAAAAGCACAGTATGGTGGACACCCTCTGCTTTGGTCACTTAGCGTAATTTGGAAATCTTCCCTATCAGCACACACAAAGCTGTCCCATTTTTTGCGGACTGCATAGGCTTTCACTGTATGGATGTTTAACCAGATGTTCATGGTCGCATTAAGGTTGCTTCTATCTTTCTGATAAATAGGGCTGTGGTGACTAGCCCTGAGATGGTCATTTCACCTGTGTATGAGTATCTACCTGGAGACAAACTTCTAGAAGTGGGATTGCTCAGTCATCGTGTATGTGTTAAAGTGTGAGAAATCTGGCCAAATTCCTCTCTGCAGAGACTGAGAGGGCCTCTTTTCCACTTAGTGTGTCATCAGATTCTTTACCCTTTGCCAATATTTTGCAACAGTAGGATAAAAATTGGCACCTCACTGAGGCACTGCACTTCTCTTTTTCAAATGAAAAGATGCACTTGAGTATCTTTTCACTTATTTAAAAGCCATTTGAATTTCCTTGGGTATGACCTGTCTATTCATATCCTTCACCCGTTTCTCTCTGGTTGTATTTTTCTTTTTTTTGATGTTAAACTTTTGATCTTTTACTCTACTGGTTTGCTGTAGTTTGTCCCAATGCTTGCAGCTTTTTGATTGTTGTTGTGTCTGTAAGCAAGAGTTCAGAACCAGGAATGACAGGATGAGGGGCCAGGCCTAGCTTACTTCCTTTTCCAGATGGAGATGATCAAAGGACTTGGTGACTGTTGTAAAACTCTGAACATTGTGTAGCAATGTTTACGTGTTTTAAATACACATTTACCAGATTTGGACATGGTCTTGAGCCACAGCTGGCTGATGTTAAATGTATCTGTGGGACACAGGCATTGATGGTTTCCCTAGGCACAACCCTTGGGTAGTTTCTTTCTAGTTTTTAGCTAAAGGGCCATATGGTGAAGATATATTTTTTTGATGGTAAACATATTGGTTCTTCTCTTTTCTTAGTCAATATTTCCATTCTAGAAAATGGGACAGAATTCCTACTTTTGCTACAAATTAGCCTTTTGGTCCAAGTGTCCAGTCAAGTTCTCTGTTGCAATTGAATACTTAGTAAAAGTTTTATCAAACACACAAAGTCTCCAAGGACTATTTGCTGCCCTTCGTAAAGGCATGTGATTTAGCACAGCAGTTCTTAAACCATGTTAATAGATGTTCTGTGATTTTTTTTTTAAGTGCCAGTGGTCACATTAGTTTTGAAAAAACTGAATTAAATAAGTTTTTTTACTACAGGACTTCTCAGAGCCTTTAACATCTCAGGGGTCTGCTAACTGTCCAAGAGAGGTTTACAACATGCTTCTTTCACAAAAACAGCACACTGCTTTTACTTTTTTTATGGTCTCTGAGGAGGAGAGGGTTTGCAGGGGAAGTGGAGTCCATCAAAACCTGGTTCACCCACTCGTGCATGTGTCACACAGGGATGTTCACCCAGCATGCACACTCAAACTCACAGTCAGTGGGAAACCTACCTCTGAGAGGCGCTTCCTCAACTTTCTTCCTAATTTATAACATCTTTGTCCCAAGATTTCATAGCAGCGGCATGCTTATGCCTTCCTGGTAGCAGACCAAGCCCAGCCTGACACTGGGTAACAGTAGAAAGGCTGAACCCCCTCCTTGTAAGTGACTTTTCCAAGACAGGTCCCTGACAGAGCAGTTCTCATGGTGGCTTGGAGCACAGTTTGCAGAAAAAGGCCCAGTAAGTGCAGTGAGGTGGATGGGAGAGGCTGGATTTGAGGGTCAAACTGCCAGACTTTGAATTCTGACTCTCCCCACAGTCAAGTCACTGATCCTCTCTTGCCTCAGTTTTGTCAGCTGTGAAATGGAGATACTGATTACGTGGCATGGTGCCTGGCACATAGTAAGCACTGATTGGATGTTAGCTATATAGCTATATATGGAGAGCAGATGGGCAAAGACAAAACAGGTGGGCGGGTGGGGCTGGTGACAGGTTGACTTGAAAGTCCACCTCCAGTCTATGGCCATGCCACCCTGAACAAGACTGATCCCATCTGATCTTAGAAACTAAGCAGGGTTGAGCCTGGTTAGTTCTTGGATGGGAGACCTCCTAGGAAGACCAGGTGCTGTAGATGTAAAAAATAAAAAATAAGGGATTGTAAGCTGACAAGGTCTTTGCAATCTGCAAGGTCAACCAAGGTTTGTCTCACCTAAAATAATAATAATAATTAATAATAATAATAATAATAAATAAAGATGTCCAGTGATCACATCTAAAAAAAAGGAAAAAAAGAAAAAGGAAAAGGAAATCCACCTCCAGCTGTGGACCAACCAGAGGTGACTAAAAGAAACAAGTCTGGATTGGCCAAGGAGCCGCAACCACAGCCCTACCACAAAGAATCCTGGGACATCCCACAAATCAGGGAGGAGCCCATCTCTTGCTATGGAGGTTCTAGAAGAGACCCACTGGGTTGGCTCTGCCTCTAGATATTGCAAAGCCAGCCCCACCACAATACAGTGGTCCCATGAGGTAGAGAAGTGGCTGTTGTGCTAAACACAGAAGACACGATGGAGACAACGCAGGGTGGCCAGGGAACTGTGCGATGTCACTGTGCCTGAGTCCCTGTTTTCCAGGCCGGTGATCCCACCTCACACTCACACTTTTCCTAGCTGGCATGAGGGCACTGCTTTGCCTCAGCCCCTTTTGGCCTTGGTCCCCAAGGCTGTAACTGAAAGTCGCACCAGTACCACCTCCCTCTCCTCCTCCGCTCAAAGGTCCCTGAGTGAAGACTAGACTCATATCCCCTCAGGGGATATTCAAGAGAGGGAGGAGGAGTGCACCAAGATTGTGGTCAACCAGAAGAGGAAAGTTACATTCTAGACCTAGCAGTTCCACTCCTAAATAGATACCTGGAAAGACTCTTATGCTCCAAGAGACAACGACAAGAATGTTTATAGCAAAATAACTTGTAATAGCAAAACACTAGAAACACAGCACGTAGTCACTGACAGATCTGACAAACCATGGTATATGCATATGACAGGATATTATAAAACAGTGGAAATGAATAGCATGAATGAAGCTCACATCTTGCTGAGGGAGAAAAAAAGCAATTCACAGAAAGTTACACACGATGTAGCTCGAAAACTAGCCTGCACGGTAGAGTGTTTGGGGTGCCCGTTTGGTAAACCAGCACAGAAAAAACGGAGGATGGTGAGCACAGCTGTTAGGCATGCGACTGGCTGAAAGGTGGGAAGATGGAATGTGCTCCCCGAGACAACATCACTTGCTAACCGGGGTGGAAAACTACCCCTCCCTCCAGGAGAATGGGGTTGGAAGGAGTTAGTGGGGAGTGGGACGTGGCTAGGGAGAAGTGTGTGGGAGACACCTGTTGGGAATCTACAGCTACAGAGATGCTGTGGACTTTCTCAAGTTCCCTGGAATTTAGACATGGTGATTGAATGGTGGATGTGACGTTAAATACATAAAATGAACTTAGAAAGATGACAGCTGCTGGAGATCACGATAAAGCAGTGCCTAACACTGATCCATCATCGGGACCCAAAAATGTTGGGTCCTTTTTCTTTGATTTATTCATTCACTGAATATTTAATAGGGTAACAAACCGAGTAAATGAGTTTGAAAATCTGATTTATCTGTGACTCAGGGCTCTGGGACTTTTGTTTGAGCCACATTTAAATGAATTGCTCTTCTAGAATTCTAATGTTCTTTGAACAGTTGGTCAAGTTACAACATTTTCTTTAGTTTGTTAGATCTGCTGTAACAAAGTGCCACAAACTGGGGGGCCTAAACAGCAGAAATTTCCTGTCCCGATGTTCTAACAGATAGAAGTTCGAGACCAAGGTGTTGATACTGTTCACCCCATCTGAGGGCCATGACCTGTTTGTCCCAGGCCTGTCTCCTTGGTTTGTAGGTCTTATCCCTGTGACTTCACATTATCTTCCCTCTATGTATCTCTGTGTCCAAATTTATTTTTTTTAGAAGGACTTAAGTCATATTGCATTAGGGCCCACCCTAATGACCTCACTTTAACTTGATTATTTCTGCTGCGCCCTATTTCTAAAGAATGTCATATTCTGAGCTACTGGGTGGGGGTTAGGATTTTATCATGTGAATCTGGGAAGGACGCAGTTCAACCTATAACAGTATGCTAATTTTCTACTTGATGGACTATGTTTTCTCTTTCTTTTTTAAAGATTGTACATGGCAAGTCAAAGCAAATGATCGAAGCTTCCATGAACAGCCTCAGTTTATCAACACGAAGTTCTTTTGTATAAAGGAGAGCAAATATGCGGTGAGTTGATTTCAACTGCCTAAATTATCTTTACGAAAAGCCAGTTTGGTTAATGGCCATCATGCTTACTAGCTTCCTTCGTCACCTGCCTTTCCGATAACACCTGGCCTTGGAGCCACTAATAATCAGCATTAGGTCTATAAAACGTCATCTTATTAAGTCCAACCACCCTGAAGGTGTGTAGAGATGGCTTCAAACAAACAAACAAACAAACAAAAAACTATGTAGATCGAAATTTTTCCTATGTGTAAAACTCCCTTAAAAAACATTTTATGAAAAAATATGCAGTAATGCCACGGAATCCTTTTGTTTTTGAAAGTAACAAAAATTTGAAAGGAATCTCAATAACTAATCTCCCTCTATGCTGCCTGTGATGGATTTGGAAACAATATTTTCACCTCAAAACTGCAAGTTACCTTTGAAATATGAGACAGAGCACCTGTTGAATATGGGCTTAAATGCTGTAAGATAGTACCACAAACCGAGTGGTTAAAGGCAACAGAATTATATTCTCTTAGCAGTTCAAGGGGCCAGAGGGCCAAAATGAAGGTGTCGGCAGGGTTGGTTCCTTCTGGAGGATCCAAGGGACAGTCGTCCCAAGCACAGGTGCTGACTGGCATTTTTTGGCTGTAGAAGCATCACTCTCATCTCTCCCTCTGTCCTCACATGGCCTTCTTCGCCCTGTGTGTTTCTCTTGTCCAGTTTTCCTCTTCTTCTAAGGGCAGCAACCCCTGGACTGGGGCCCTCCTCAATCCAGTACTATTTCATCGTGACTTCATTACATCTGCAAAGACCCTATTTCCTAATAAGATGACATTCGCAGGTGTCAGGGTTAGGATGTGAACATCTCTTTGGGGGCACGCAGTTCAAGCCACAATGGTGTCCTCTCCCTTACACAGTAATTTCTATCCCCTCTTTAAGTAAAAGTGTTCCTTTTCCTGCTTTTCCAACCAGTTTGCCATCTCCTTTTGTCCAGTTTTCTAAGAGGTTCTAAGGGATCAAGGATCTGACAGCCGGGCCCATGTGGCCCATGTGGCCCATTTGGGTTGGCCAGAGACTTTCTAGGTGAAATGACTGTATCTCAATACTGTCTCTTGATGTAAGCCCCCAAGAAGTCTTTTTGAGGCCTGGTTAATGATGTTTGCAGGTGTGTCTACATGGTGACAAATGTGTGGTGTGATTTAAAATGACTTTCTTATTTTTCCCAACAGAGTAATGCAATTAAAACATACAAGTATAATGCGTTTACCTTTCTACCAATGAATTTGTTTGAGCAGTTTAAGAGGGCAGCCAATTTCTATTTCCTGGTCCTTCTTATCTTACAGGTAACGAATGCCTTTTGATATCTTAAATCTGTTTTGAATTATGGTGACTCAATAACATTTAAGTTGTGGACGCATAGGACGTGAATAATCTTGAAAGTTTCCATATTAACACCAGGGCTCTGCACATAAGGGAATATGCCTCACACACGGGCCTGCTCGGTTGGTGTAAAGTGAACAGGGAAGGCAGCAAATGAAAATGTTTGATTAAAATTGGTTTCCCCAAAGTGAATAATGTTAAAATCCTCACTTTGTAAAATCATTTGTACCTTAAAATTAAATTCATTGTTTACACTCGCCCTTTATTTTTTATTTAGATGCCAAATTTCCCCCAAGATTATTATTGATTGTTATTAATATTTTATCATCCCAATAAGTTATTTTTTTTGAACTGGGTTTACATTGGAAAAGGCCTGTTTTTTTTTCTGAGTGTTTTTTTTCCCCTTAATTGTGGCAAAAATTCACTTTTCCAGAGAGCGTTAATTTTATCTGTTTAGGAACTGTTTTGATAATCAAGGGAACTCTACTCTCTAGTTATCACTTGGAGTATCAACCTTTAACACCTCACATGCAGGTTACAGACATCTCATAGCGCGACCGCTTGGTTTTATCAGATTCTTTCATTATATGGCCCAATAACCAGTAGGATGGTTAGAGGAGATTTTTATGAAACTTGCTTCCCAAGCTTTTGTTCCAACTTAAAGACTGTCTTGATGGAAGTGGGGCTTCCTCCAAGGCCAGCCGCTTTCTTGGCTGGACCAATAGTGATGACTCTGAAGAAAGTGCTTTCTTCCATGCCCTCAGAGATGCCCCACCCCAACCACTAGCTTTCAGAGGCAGCCACTGTCAACTGCCATCTTTGCCTTCATTGGGGACCCAAGGCTATGCAACCAGCAGTGTAGAGCCTGCCGTATGCATTCTCCTTTTCCCGACACTCCACGCTGCCCTCCCGCTGTTCATTATGATTTTCATGAAGAATTTGGCGCAGTTATCTTTCAGATGCTACAAAGCCTCTTTGGTGTTGAGTTCAGGTCATGATGAGACAATTCCAGGAGCCTCTGTGCTCTGATCCAGGGGGCTAGAACCTAGAGAGATCCTGAGAAGAAGGGTGGATACTTCAGGGCCTTTTCTGCAGGCTCTGCAGGGTACAGACTTGGGTGATGATGGAGATCAGACTTCAAATTAGCAGGTTTAGGATTAGCAGCTACCTGTGGGTCAGCTATGCCTTCACAGGCACACATGTGTGTCTTTTATTTCTTCCAGACAGTCCCTCAGATTGCAACCCTGGCATGGTACACCACCCTGGTGCCCTTGCTTGTGGTGCTGGGCGTCACAGCCATCAAGGACCTGGTGGATGACACGGTAAGGACTTCCCATACAACTTTCATCCCCTCGGCTGCAAGCTTTTTTTTTCAGTTTGGCATTAATACTTTACATTTGGAGATTATTAAAACAATATTTCCCCATCTCTCTTCTAAAGGCTCGCCATAAAATGGATAACGAAGTCAACAACAGGACATGTGAAGTTATTAAGGACGGCAGGTACTGTGCCTTCCTTCACTGGTAACCTAGCTACAAGGCTGTAACATGTAAACATGTCTAGAGACATCCTTAGAGATAACCATTAGGACGCAGAAGCCTATCAGTGCATTCACCCTTTCACTGAAAGGCCTCTCTTTGCACCCCTTTTGTGACCTGGAGGTCATACCTAAATTAGATTGTGGGAGGTGGCCAGTTGAGCTGTGTCATCAGCTCTCTTGTGTTTACACAACTCCTTCAGCCTGGAATGTGCTGTTCCCACCTACCAGCCCAGACCTCTGCTGTTCAGGGCTTGGCTAAGATGCCTTGACACCTGCCCTGATTCTCCGGCTAACGTGGTTTCTTCCTTCACTCCACTTTCAGAGGGTTTCTTCTCATCTTTCTTATTATGATCTAAAATCTGGAAGTGTATTAGAACCAGGGTAGCTGTCTCATCTTCTGTGCTGAGTGTTAAGTTTCTCAGAGAGCCTGGCCCGAATGTTTTGTGTTTCTGTTCACCAGAGCATCCACCACACAGAGAGAGCTCAAGGCCTGTTTCAGTGAACAAAGTCAGCTGTGCCCCAAGTGCCAGCTCACAGGCCAGTAATGTGTTGTGTTGTGAACAAGGGCCTCCAGGCAGAACTACAAAGTCAGGTAGTAAAAATGACTAAAGGCCAATTCAAAGACTTTTATGGGTCAACACTGAGGAAAATAACCTGATTTATAGCCATGCTTTTATTATATCTAATTTGAATATAGATTATGTCTGTCTATAAATATGTTCCGAGGCTTTCCCCCACCCCACACATAAATGGATTCTGTTCCAAGGTTGCCTTTCAAGTCACTTAGAACCATTGTTCTGAAGGGTGGAAGGAGTTATATCTCAGCCCTGGCTATTTAGCCCTCAGCCTGGCTAACTACACTGGTAAATAGTGGCTCTGAGTTGCCTTGAATTTGAGAGTCGAGGAGCATATACTAGGCAGGGTTGTGGCTGTGGTAGTCCCTGGGGTGGGGTCAAACCTGTGCCAGGACGTGAGCATCAATGGGGCGGGGCAGCAGGGGACTCCTTAGGGGTATTGGGACATTGCTGGTCTGATGGAATGTCCTCTAACACCCACCAAGAGCTGTGACAAGAGGTGTAAACTTGTTTACTTATCATTGGAGACCCGCATGCAAATTGCTAATTTACAATTTTAGGGATACTGAGATACAGACTCACTACAATTCTGTTTTTTGCAAGATAAGCCAAATCTGAAGAACAAAAATCCTGGGATTAAGAATTGCATGTTAAATTCTTGTAAAATTGGGGGAAACTGAGGTGTAAGCATGTATTTAAATACATTTTAAATCTCCACGTTTTTTTTTATCCATAAATTAATAGAGGGCAAACATAGTAATTGGGTTTCTGCCTCCAGAAAAATTAAGTTTATTAGTTGTAGTAGTTTCATAATATCTGTTGGGGATATCTTTTCTATATATGAAACCATTAAAATAGACTATTATTTTAAAACTTTTTAAAATGTTGATTTGTTAGAAATTCGTATGGGTATTTCCTATGTAATCAAATATTGAAGATAGTCACCTTTTTGTTTATTTTACATTTTATCAATATTCTTATTAGATTTATACAAGTGATACACACTCATTAAAAAGATCATTTAACCTAGAGAGGAGGCAAATTTCAGGTGGTCCATGTGGAAGCCTTAATGTGTCCCTGTCCTGGACTACCTGAGACCTACTACTGAGGAAGGAGGTGATGGACCACAGGGATGAGAGAGAACAGGGGAGAGGGGAGCCCAGGGCATGACCAAAAGCAGAAGGTGGTGGCATGTCCCTCTTTGCCACATGTTTTAAGTAGCCGCCATTAACCCTTCACTACATGCTGTAGGATGAAGAGAACATGTTAAAGTCGGCACCATCATTATTCTTTCAAAGGATAACACTATTCTCACAGCCACTTAATGTGGTTACATCATTAAACGGCTGAACTTATAGTGAAATTTTCCCCCGCGATTTACATGTTTTCCCAGAATCTTTGGCTTCCCGAAAGGATAATTCCAAATCTCTTGCCAGGAACTTTTGGAAAAGCAATCAACTCTCTTTATTTTTAATATTTAGATTCAAAATTGCCAAGTGGAAGGAGATTCAAGTTGGAGATGTTGTTCGTCTGAAGAAAAACGATTTTATTCCAGTAAGTGAACAAGCTCTGCATCTCTCTTTTTTTTTCCCCCCCGCATCTGACCTGGAGCTTGATTTTTGCCTTGGGAGCCTGTGTGTCACGGGTGTGTTTTGTTTTAAACAGGCTGACATCCTGCTGCTGTCCAGCTCTGAACCTAACAGCCTCTGTTACATCGAAACGGCTGAACTGGATGGGTGAGTGTGTCGTAGGTGGGCCTAGGTTAAAGCTGACCTTGAAGGTGTGTCCATCACACTGGAAGCCACACTTTCCAGACCAGAAGCCCTGGGAGCTGACCTTGCCTCTGCCCTTGCTTTTTGTCCAGCAGTTTCCCAAACAGACCAACTTCTCTTTCTGTTTTTAATTCCATCTGTAAAGTGGTGCTCTCAAACCTACCTTACCCCACCTTTCAGGGAAGGTAAAAGGGTCGGTGGCAGAATGCATGTTCCCTGAGCAGTGGTGGACACGTGAATGACTATTAATATAATCTACTATAGAAAAGAGGAACCGGTTTTTTTAAAGTCTTTTCCAATAGACAATTTTGAATTCTCTCTTTGATTATTATGCCATCGCTGGAGACTCAAGTTCCTTTTTTGATCAGTTTTCAATACATTTATTGAGTGCCTACTAGGTTACGTTAGCTTTACGTGTTAATTCCTTTAATAATCTCAACAACTCTATGAGCCAAGTAGTAGTATTACCTCTGCATTCCCCGTGAGGAAACTGAAACACAGAAGGTGAAGTAGCCTGCCCAAGGTCACAGAGTATGTGGCAGAGTTGGGACACTGTTCCTGTGCCTGCTCTCAAGGCTTGTGCCTATATTTTCCACTCGGACATAAACACCTTCCCTCACACCCTAGTTATGCATAAGCTTCTTTATGGAGAGTTGAAATCATTTGAGTAAAACCTACGTCTTCCTTTGTTCTAAAGTCAGTTGTTTGATTGTTGAGCCTTAACTGTTATTCCCATGAGTGAGAATAAAGAGTGGGTGGGACATGACATGCCAAGAATTGGGGGTAAGGTTACCACCTCCTTTCTCAGAATTCTCTTTCAAAGTCCTGGGATCCAGTTATTCATGCTGGAAAACAGTACATTGAAAGAGTCTAGATCCTTTCTGTAACATGTTTTGTAGAATCATCTTAGCGTGATTAAATATTGGATGCCAAATTTTTCAAGGGCAGTTTGATAGTGTAGGCTGGTTGGATTCCGGTTAGAGGAGGAAGGGAAGTTTCCAGGTGACTCTGTCCAGCAAGAATTACTCAAAGTGTCAAACAGTGAAGAGCACCAGCTTCCCCCGTTCCCAGTTCAGAATTTTTCTCCAGTTCAGGGGGTGACCTCACCCACACCTGAAGTTCTAACATGAGTTTGAAAATAGAAAAAACTAGTTATTTAGCTTTTGCTTTCAAGTATACCTACTGTTATTTTACATAATTTTCTTTATATTTCCTTTCAAGCTTCCAAATGTGTTCATTTAATTCTCTCTCTCTCTCCCTCTAGAGAAACAAATTTAAAGTTCAAAATGGCACTTGAAATCACACACCAGTATCTCCAAAGAGAAAATTTATTGGCAGCATTTGATGGTTTGTGGAACACATCTTACTTTGTTTTAAATTGTAGTTGCTTCATCTAGTCCCTATTAATTAAAAAATAAAATCTTTCATATATGAGTAATTACATGAATTATATCTTTTTTAAAGGTTTTATTGAATGTGAAGAACCCAATAACCGGCTAGATAAGTTTACAGGAACACTATTTTGGAGAAACACAAGTTTTCATTTAGACGCTGATAAAATTTTGTTACGTGGCTGTGTCATGAGGAACACTGACTTCTGCCATGGATTGGTCATTTTTGCAGGTACTTGCAGAGTTCCTTGGGAAATTGATCTGGTTTGTGCCTTCTTGATATAAAGAAAGGGATTGCTTTTCTGTTCTTTCTCCATCGAAACCAAAGGAAGAATAATTTTATCAACATGCCAGTGAATTGGTTTTCTCAATTGTTGATCATGCTGAATTTTCCCTTTCTAGGTGCTGACACAAAAATAATGAAGAACAGTGGGAAAACCAGATTTAAAAGAACTAAAATTGATTACTTGATGAATTACATGGTTTATACGGTATTTATTTTCTTCTTCCATTGATGAAAGGCTAGATTGCTGTCTTTCGCTCTAATTTTGTTATACTTTTTTCTAATGCAAAGAAATCTTACCTCTGTCGGCCAATTTAAAAATGCATGAGGCACTTCAAGATTAGAAGGGGGAGAGAGGATTCCCTCACATTTTCTCAGAAATGCCACACTTCCAATAGGGGAATTCCCCTGGCCATGCAAATTCAAGTTGTAGGGTACCCTAGATTATTTTGATGACTGGAGTGACCATTTGAAAAAACGGGGAGCCCTAGGTAAATTAGGGGGAATGGTGGGATTGGTTTTACTGCTGTTAGTTTTCCACAGGGGTTATTCTCTTAAAAGCAAACTTCCTTTTTTCAACATACACTGTATATGTCCAAATATAAGACAAGCCTAAATCTAAGTTGTGTTGAGGGTCCCTGAGGCCTCCCCCAGGTTTGATAACCACTAGGTGTGGACTCTCAGAATTCAGTTTATAGCCGTCCTCATTGATACGGCTTATTATGACTTAATACAAAGCAAGATCAGCAAAGTCAAAAGGCTCACAGGGCAAAGTCTAAAGGAAACCAGGCACAAGCTTTCAAGAGTCCTTTCCCAGTTGAGTCACACATTCAGGAACACTTAATTTCCCCAGCAATAATTTGCGACAGCCCGTGTGAAATGTTGTCTGTCCCAGGGGAGCTCATTAGAGACTCAATGCCTGTTTTTTTGTTTTTAATTTTTCAATTACAGTTGACGTTCAATGTTATATTAGTTTCAGGTGTATGTCATAGTGGTTAGACATTCATATAACTTACAAAGTGATTCTCCCAAGAAGTCTAGTACCCACCTGACACCATACATAGTTATTACAATATTATTGACTATATTCCCTATGCCGAACTCTATATCCCTGTGACTATTTCGTAACCACCAATTTGTACTTCTTAATCTCTTCACCTTTTTCACCCAGCCTTCCAACTGCCCCTCCCATCTAATGCCTGGGCTTCTACTGGGGTCTGGTCACGTAGGCTCCGTCTGCCTGGCATGACGAAAATTCCAGATTCCCCGAAGGAATGCGGGCGGCCAGCACAAACCATATAGTTTTACACAAACAGAAATAATGAGACATTCTTATCAGAGAATAAGGAATCAGGAAACTGTCCTTAAATCTAAGTTCCCAGATGTCCCAAACCTAAGGGCTAGCCTTGCAAGCAGGCCTTCTGAAGACAGCAGTCTCAGGCCTGCTGCATTAACTCTTTTCTGCGCATAGGGTGGCCCCAAATAGTAAGCAGTCTTCCAATTTCCTAAAGAGAATTAATTTTTTTAAAATATTTAGTTTGAATATGTAAATTTTTAGGAAATACATAATAGAATACTTTATACATACATATTTAAGATCATATAAAAGTAATATATTAATTTAAGAACCAATTTTTTTCCTCCTGCTCTCACATTTCCTGAAAACTTTATTTGAATTTTTCACATGCATCTTTGGTGTCATTGTCTTGGCTATGACCAGAACACTCACAACAAACCTATTGTATCTTCGTTTGTGCCAATTTGTTTTGAGATATAGCACTTTTGGAATCTGTGTTCAGAAATTTAAATCTGTCCCTGGAAGTTTTATTACTACCCACAAATACCCAACTTTGGGAATAATTACCCATTTATGGGTGAAATTTCATTGCCTTTTTAAAAAATCATTTTCATCAAATGTTATCTATAAGCATCCCATTAAACATTGTTTAAAATTGTTTCATACTAAGCGAAGGTATCTTAGCTATATCTCAATAACCTTTCCCAGCGTGTGTTCCCAGTGGCACCAATAACAGTATGCTGTTGTTCAAAGTAAAAATATTGGGAGGGTGCTGTGCAGTATGATGGTGTTTAAGGATTTAAACATAAGGCACTGTCTTCTCTTCTGAAAGATAATTTTAGAATCAAACCTCACCTCGTATGCAGAATGTAGGATAAATCAATCGATCTTAGAAATCAGATAGACCCAAAGCATTCTTATGGCACTGTTTTTATTTTAAATATGTTGTTTTTACAGACTACTGAATTATCATAAACATGTAACAATACTGAGTCAGGTCAGTGAGTATCTATGAGATGCATGGGGTGCAAACCCCTTCTTCAGAATGCACATAAACTTTGTATGTCTCCTAGATCTTTATTGTTCTCATCCTGCTTTCTGCTGGTCTTGCCATTGGCCATGCTTACTGGGAAGCTCAAGTTGGCAATTATTCTTGGTACCTCTATGACGGAGAAGACGTTACCCCTTCCTACCGTGGATTCCTAACTTTCTGGGGCTACATTATTATTCTCAACACCATGGTGCCCATCTCTCTCTATGTCAGGTAAGGCTGTCTTCTCTTTGGCCTTTTGCTTTAAGGGAGGAATGCAGTCCATTTTCACAACTTAGCACCTTGATTTCTAGCTATAATTGTTTCAAAGGTCCTGAGGAACAAGTAAGAAAGCACTTTTATTTCAGAATTGCGAGTAATATGTAGAAAGGAATGTAGCATTGAGTATCCGCTTTGTGCCAGGCTCAGCACCTGGCATCTCAGCCTCCTGACAGATAAGGTTATTGGGGTTCAGGAATCGAATGCTACTCACTAGTCCTCACTTGGTATGATTCCTTCTCTGTGAGCTCCAACATCCAAGCTTCAGAGAGAGCCTGGAAGAGGATGAAGATTCAGAATGGCATGGAAAAAACTAGTTGTTTCCTTATCAGGAGGCTTCCTAACCTCTTATCCACCCCTCACTTATTACCACCTGCCACACCCATGCCTTGTCAAACCTACTGGGCTTCCTCCCAATGGGAATGCCACGCTCCCTGCCCCCACTTCTTCAGCCTTTTGAAATGTTCTGTTTCTCACTTCAACCTCAGTCGCAACCACAACAGAAGAGTGAGTCATGTCTCTGCAAATGGTAACCTTGTTTTGTGATATTCCTTCCTTTTTTTCCTTTCTTTAATAGCCAAGTTCACTGTCACTGGTCAATTGGATTTTAAATCTTTAGGAGAGGGACTGTGCCTTGAAATACACTCAACAGCCAACGTCTGCTCTAAGATTCAGTAGGTAATAGCCCAGAGGCATACAGGGTCACATACACACTTGTAATTAGTAGCATTTATTTTATTTTAATTTTATTACACGTGCATTTGTTTTCTTATTAATTTTATTACATGTAATTACTATTGTTCTTTTAACATGAGGTAAAGCCCTGGGGAGCCATCTGTTTGCAGTTACTTTAAGAAAAACTCAGCTGAGTTTTACCTTCTCACGGGAACTTTTACATAGATTATTTTGTCCAATACTATAAATGCATTTTATAAAATCAACTGTGTATGTAGTTTAGGGTTTTAGAAAGTCATGTCATGTGACTAACTTGATTTCTTTATTTCTCATGGAAATAAAGGTCCTTTTCGAGAATAAGCCAGATCAGGTCATTCCAGATAGTACCTCTGCTTTGTTTTCAGCCCTACAGTAGCTTTCCATCTCATTCAGAATAAACTCATTGTGGCCACACTGTACCTGAGACCCAGCGTGATCTGGTGCTCTGCCCTCCTCCATCATCCTTGATACTTTCAGTGGTGCCAGTGCCTGCCCCAGGGCCTTCAGACATGCTCTTATCTCTGCCTGGAACATTCTGACCCCCATATCTACATAGCTGCTCTTTCGTTTCCTTTATGTCTCTTCTCAAACACCATGTTATCTATCACCTTGGCCTTTCCAGACCCACCCTATCTTAGATGTCACTTCCGTCCCCTGTCAGCCTCTGCTTTCCCTGCTTTGATTTTCTGCAGAGCATTTTCACCACTTGATATATCTTTACTGGTTTATTTGTCTGATTAGAAGAGTAACCTCCTTGAGTGGGAATTTTTGTCTGTTTTATTAACTGATGTGTCCTCTGTGCCTAGAGAGGTATCTGGCACACAGTAGGCACTAAGGAACTATTTATGGGAGGAGGGGAAAAGGTAGTTATCTTTCCATCTGTTTGACTTATTATAAGACATTGTTTGCCCACCTAACACTTGCTGGATAGGGAAACAGTTTCCTTATAACTGAGATGTATTTAATCACTTAGAATTTTAAAACCGAGATGATCCCCTTAGAATTTTTTATTTTGGACATTCTAGGTTTTTTTTCCACAACCTAGAATCATGATTTGAGGGTTATTTGCCCAAAGTCCTTTTTCTTACTCAAGAATGCACAGGGGTCTGTCACCTAGTGGACGCTCACTCCCTTTGCCCTACAACTGGGACAAAGGTGAACATTGCCATTCCAGTTGTCCCTGAGTGTGATGGGGAATGAGAGAAGGAGTATGGATTGCCACATCGTGCGGTGCCCTCTGCAGTGCTACCATGTCACCGGTCCCAGCAGGCTGTGTGTTTATAATGGAGCACCATTGCTGTGGCTGGATGTGCTCAGGAGTAACTAGCGTTAGGGTGCTTTGCCCCTAAAGCTAGAGAAAAATGTATTTGATCAGGAGAACCCACAGGCTGGGCACGTGGGCCACCACCTGGCTTGTGTCACTAGTGTGTGCACTAGTGAGGATGAGTCCACCACCTGCCCCTTGTATCTGAGAACTCCACTGAGAGTCATCTTTTGTCTTGCTAGTGTGGAAGTGATCCGGCTTGGACAGAGTTACTTCATCAACTGGGACCTGCAGATGTACAGTCCTGAGAAGGACACGCCCGCCAAGGCAAGAACCACCACGCTGAATGAGCAGCTGGGGCAGATCCATTACATTTTCTCCGATAAGACAGGGACACTCACGCAAAATATCATGACTTTTAAAAAGTGCTGCATCAATGGGCAAATATACGGTGAGTGGAAGCTGTTCCTCGGTCCCTGGGCATGTGTGACCAGAGGCTGGCATCCCTGAGTACCAATCCCAGTGCAGAGCCCTGTGGTCATTCTGGGCTGAGTCCTGAAGCTGTGTCACTGGTGCCACTGGGAACACACGCTGGGAAAGGTCCGCAGTCGGAAATAGGCACAGATTCCTCAAAAAATTAAACTTAGAATTACCATGTGATCCAACAGTTCCACTTCCAAGCATATACCCAAAGGAATGGAAAGCATGGATGCAGATATTTGCACACCTATGTTCGTGGGAGCATGAGTCCCAATTGCTAAAGTGTGGAAGCAAGCCACGTGTCAATCAGCGGATGAAAGGATAAAAAAAAGTGCTCTGTCTCTACAATGGAATGTTATTTAGTCTTAAAAGGGAAGAGAATTCTGACACATGCTACAACATGGGTGAACCTTGAGGACATTATGCTCAGTGAAATGAGCCAGTCACAAAAGCACAAATACTCTATGATTCCACTTACATGAACTATCTAGAACAGTCAGATTTATAGAGGTAGAAGGCAGAATGCTGGTTCCAGAAAGAGGAAGTGGGGAGTTACTGTTTAATGAGTGCTGAGTTTCAATTTTACCCGATAAAGAGCTGTGCCGATGGGTGTGGTACTAGTCGTACAACAGCATGATTGCCACTTAATGGCACTGAACTGTTCACTTAAAAATGGCTAAGATGAAAACAGCCTATTGTTAAAAATAGTAATCATTTGACACCAAATTTTCAAAATTTTTTTGTCTTCTTAATTGCATTTTATTTCTGTAATGTCATAAAGTGAAGGTAAGGAGAAATAAATGATTGGTTTCGTATAAAAAATGGCTAAGATGGTAAATTTTATGTATATTTTGCTGCAATTATGTTTGAAGTCTGTTTCCATTGTAACATTCCGAAATGTGCTATATATTTATAAAATATTAAGGCTAATACTGTATTCCATTAGAGTGCTCTAACTTTTAAATAAAGACTTAGTACATTTTTTTAAAAAAACCATAAGAATACCGTATGCTTTCCACCTGTAGAAATCTTGAAACTGTGAACTTGTTTTCACATAACAAGCTTCTGGGAGGAAGGCGGGATGCTGGAGGTTTGAGGAAGTGGCTCTCGTGTGCGTGGTGGCAGTGCCCTCTGAGCTGGGGGACGTAAAGCACTCCAAAGGAAGTGATTCTGCCCTAAGAGGAGATCATGGTGTAAAGGGACGTATATTTATTTGACCCTTTAGACCAGGAGTCAGTGAACTTTTTCTGTACAGAGCCAGATAGGAAATACCTTAGCCTTTGCAGGGCATATACGGACTCTATCAAAATATATTTTTGTTCTATTTTGCTTGTGTTTTTACAATTCTTGGAAAATGTAAAAACCATTCTTAACTCGCGGGCTGTCCAGAGACAGGCAGTGAGACCCATAGAACCACCACCAACATAGACCCAAAGCAAGATGAGATGACACCTGTGGACACAGTTGGACACTCAATTTGCTTTGTCCTGCTTGTTTTTCAGGGGACCATCGGGATGCTTCTCAACGCAGTCATGGCCGAATAGAGGTGAGTTCTTTCCCTTAAGGAATTGTTGGGAGTGTGTGCTAATTTCCCAGGGCTGCTATGACAAATCACCACAAAATGGATAGCTTAAAACAGCAGAAATCTATTCTCTCACAGCCCTGGAGGCCAGAAGTCTGAAATCAAGGTTGTCAGAACCTCTGAAGGTTCTAGGGGAAGATCCTTCCTTGCTTCTTTTCAGCTTCTGGTGGTTGCCTGCCATCCTTGCAGATGCAGCAATCAGATGTCTGCCTCTGTTGTCACATGGTGTCCTCCCTGTGTGTTAGTGTCCAAATTTTTCTCTTTTTATAAGGATACTGGTGATTAGATTAGGGCCCAACCCAATCCAGCATAACCTCGTTTTATCACATCTGCAAAGACCTTTTTTCAAAAATCCAGGTACAAGGGGTTAGGACTTCAACATATCTTTTTTTAGGGGGTGGGGAGGGAGAAGGGGGGACACAATTCAACCCACAACAGGGTATCTTTTTGTCCTAAGACTGGTGTGAGCCTTTTGACAGTTAAGAATGTGTTGTAATCCTACAGTAATTTTTGCCTAAAGTCTCAGCTTCAAGAAAAGTTTGTATCATTTGTTTTTATTAACCAGATTTTCTTTTCCCTTTCTACTTCTTTTAGGAAGTTGATTTTAGTTGGAATACATATGCTGATGGGAAGTTTGAATTTTATGACCATTACCTCATCGAGCAGATCCAGTCAGGGAAAGAGCCAGAAGTGCGACAGTTCTTCTTCCTGCTTGCAGTCTGCCACACGGTCATGGTGAGCAGAGTTGATGGTGAGTGTTTTTCTTGCTCCCCAGACATTGGAGAACAATTTTTTTAGTTTACGGGTAACTTGTGCTTGGGACTCAAATGGATATAGAGTAGTACGCAGGATAAGTTTGTCTCACTTTCACTTGAGCAATGAATGCTTTTGAGAATCTGCCACTCTATGGTAGATGGGGTAGCAAAACATGAAACAAGGCCCTGGCCCCTGAAAGTTTACATCTTCTTCGTAGCCATAGCTCCAGTTGTGTTCATCATTTGGTAAATGAAATCTTATCACTGAAAGAAATGGTTGACTCTTGAAATATAACAGAAGAATCAGAATCTTCCCACTGTATCATTACTTAACATTTATTAAGAGTGAAGAGTCAAACTTTATCTGGATCTTAAGTGGACTTTAAACTTGGACAGTCTTTTCTAAAAGATAAGTTCAGAGGTTAACTTTAATTTTCTAGATTAAGACTATGTTTAGGGTTTGAAATAATAAGAGCAGCCAAAGCCAAGGCCTCCCTAAGGTACCTTATTCATTTGAAGGAGCATGTGAAGGAGCATGTGCATTTGCATGAGAACAAGCAAAGATGACTGCCAGAGCACGTGCAGCAGGTTCAAGCTCATTCTAGTTGGTTCTCCTCGCATTCCACCATGCTGGTGCACCTCTGGTTTTCCGCTCTCATTTTCCCTCTTTTATAAGAATAACAGAGACTGGTTAGCCTTTTACTGTGTATAACATCAACGAGAGAGTGGAGGAAACTCTGTCACATATGGTGCCAAAACATCTGACTAGTTCGATAGTTTATGCAGCCCGGGTGTTGAGTACACGTGGGGCATGATGGGGGCGAAGTGTGAAGAGGCCCGTTGGTTTCCCATTGCTCTGTTACACAATACCACAACTCAGTGGCTGAAAACACCCATTCGTTAGCTCACAGTTCTTTAGATCAGAGATCTGGCCATGGCACCACTGGCTTCTCTGCTCAAAACCTCATTAAGATCAAGGTCAGGCCATATTCTCTTCTGGGGGTCAGCATCCTCTCCCAAGCTGGGTGTGACAGCCAGTTGCCCTAGTCCCTGAGAATGGAGACAAGTTGAATTTTCAGATGCAGGAGGTTAAAGGAGGTGTGGCTATGGCAGAAGTTAGGCCCCTGTGGTCGTAGGACTGAGGTCTTAATTTCCTTGCTGGCTGTCAGCTGGGGCTGCTTTCTGCTTCTGGAAGCCTCCCTCCCTCCCTGCCATATGGTTCCCTCCATCTCCAGAGCCAGCAGTAGAGAATCTCCCTTCCATCAAACCCCTTTCATGCTTCATATCTCTCTCACTAGAAAGAGCCCTGTCTCTTTTAATGACTAACCCGATTAGGTTGGGAATACCCCGGGGAAATCTTGAGATCAACTGATCTGGATCTTAATTAGACCCACAAAATCCCTTTCTGGCAGTATCTAGTTTAGTGTTTGCTTGAATAATTGGCAGGTGTGTGTACACCCGGACTTGGGGTGGGGGAACCTCTGAGGGTGGGGGAACCTCAGGGCCATCTTACACTCTTGCCTTCAACAGAGGCTGTTTCTCTCCCTGAAGGTCTTTAAGTTGGGATGCACTGTGATTACAGAGCTATGTTTTAGGAGTTGGAGCAGGGAGACACGGGAGGGTGCTGCAGAAGCCCAGGGCCTGGATTACAGGGAGATGAGAACGCCTTGAACGTGAAGTCATTCTGTAGTGATCTGAAGGGGGTGAGATGAATGAGGGGAAGGAGCTGTCTGAAAGCTAACTTGTTTCAAAGCTGGTGACCAGGAGCCTGGGGATGCTGTTATCACCCAGAGGGAGCTACAGAATCGGTCTCATGACATGTGGGATTTGTAGTTTGAACACCTTTTTTATTTCTATCAGTTTCATGACCACAAACTAGCCCATAAAAGAAAAGATGTTCTCTCTGGTTGCCAATACCTGTGCAGAAACAGTTTCAGGATCATTTTTTAGTCCAGGTTTCTCCCTGCAAACATGATGTTGAAGCTTGAGCCAGGCCTTTGAAGCTTCACCGTCTCTCTTAGTCTACAATCCTGTGGTTCCATTACGAGAACAAAATGGAAGGCTTTTCTTTTAATGATAAAAATATCAGTGTTTGTTCCAGATAGGATTGTCTTGCTCATGGGAACTTTACCACCTTTCATCTCGTTGTTTCTTTTGGAAATAAGTTTGCCACCAGGATGATGCAATCAATACACGTATCTCATGTGCCGGCTAAGCTTGGCGAAGGCGGGGTTGTGTGTGCTGTGTTCTCACTGCTGCTGGTTCAGCTCCGATGAAATATTTTGCCCTCTGGCGTGCATGTATGTTTGTAGAATGGCTGGATTTAATTTGTAACTTCTGCTGCGCAGCTTCCTGGGTGAGCAAATAGAGAGAGGGAGAACCTACAATATCATCTTTCATTACTAATTGGGAAGTGATTAATAACTGACTTAATCAGAGCAGGTATGTGAGGGAAGGAGGGAGGGAGGGAAGAGGTCGACCCACAGAGTTCAGCTCTACCTACAGCATTCTCTGTGGAGCATCCTCCCCTTCCACATGGACCGATGGTGGAAAAAGCTGCCTGTCTATTCATGGCCTGCATCCTGGTCAAACAATGGTGGGAAACTTTTTCTGTAAAATTCATCTGACCATAGAAACACTTTTCTTCCTGCTTGTAGCAGAAGAACTAGAGGAGAAAAATAGAAAAGCTTGGATAGGCAGGGTATTGTTTTTAACTCTTCACTGGAGGGCAACATGTATGCAGAGACAAGCATATAGCGTAATGAATTTTCACAAACTGAAAACTACTCCATTGTCATGAGTACTATATTTTTCAAAACAGAATGTTGTCAATTCCCTAGAAGTCCCCTTTGTGTTCCCTTCCAGTCCTTGCCCCTCGAAGTGTAACTACTACCCTGACTTTGAACAGCACGGGTTAGCTTTGTCTGCTTTTGGTTCTGTATCAATAGAATCATGTTTACGCATGTCTGGCTTCTTTTCGCTCAACATGGTGAGATATATTTCAAGTGTTGAAATGTAGTTGTGACTAGAAGGCAGTTTTCCATTATTTAACTTTTAAGAACATCAAGATATTGAACAGATTGACAAATGGTGAGTTGTTTTGTTTTTTTTTAATATGAAAACATAGCTCAGGTGAAGTAAGCACACTCTAGTAGAGGGAAGATAAACTGGTACAACCCTTTTGGAAAACAAATAGTCAAAAATGATCCATATTCTCTAGCTCAGTATTTTCACAACTGGGAAGCTAGTTTTAGAAAATAAAGTCAGAAAAACCTTTGTACACACAAAATGAATGTTACAGTGTTATTTTTGAGAGATAAAAAGAAAATGGAGATAAACTAGGTACCGGTAATAGTAAAATGGTGACATGCTTACTTTCATTAAAATAAAGTTTAGGAAAACCTCTTAAAGCTATGGCGACATGCTCACATTTAATGGCCAAGTAATCAGGATGCTGTAGATTCAGCATCCTGATAGATGCTAACACCATAGCTTATGGCATAAACCTAGAACTAGGCTTTTTCAAAACAACTGGAAGGAAATATATCAAAATATCAGTAGTGCTGTTTTCCCTCCGAATGATGAGATTATGGGAATATTTTTCTTATTCTTGGCCATTTTTTTTTAACTTCGAGTTTATGTTACTGTTTACAATTAGAAATAAAACTTTAGAGTTTCAAAAGCGTTCGTGTCGGCATACTTGTTTTCCTGGGATGGGAGTGGGCTTGGCAGTGCCTCCTCACTTCTCAGGTGGACTCCTCGTGGTGAGCCTATGTTGGTGTCAGTTTGTCTGATTTTGTCCCCTGCCTCCTTTGTTAGGTCATCTCAACTACCAGGCGGCCTCTCCCGACGAAGGTGCTCTGGTCAGCGCCGCCAGGAACTTCGGCTTCGCCTTCCTGGCCAGGACCCAGAACACCATCACCATCAGTGAGATGGGCGCCGAGAGGACCTACAATGTCCTTGCCATTTTAGACTTCAACAGCGACCGGAAGCGAATGTCTATCATCGGTAGGCCTCCCTCAAGAGTATACCTGTGATTCGCTCATTTAGAAGCGACCTGTCACACCCTTGGTTTAGTGACACCAGGATGAAGCGGCCAGTGAATGAACTACGTGGCCCCTGAAAGATTTCTGCAGACTTACTGACACTAGTGTTTTTTTCCTTCATTCTCCCCGATGTCGTTATCCCAAGGGACATTTGCAGTGTATCCAAATCTTGTAAATGTTGACATTCTTCAATGGTATGAGCTGTCAGCTGCTGAATCTGGGGTGGCAGATGCAACAAGCCCAAAGTGGCAGCTGGACAGCTCACAGCGCTGCCCACCTGTGTCTTTACTTTGAGATTCCTCTTCAACTTAAAATCTAGTTTGTTATGAAGCATACGCCACAGTTAAATTACTACACAGATCAAAAAATCCAAGAAGACGGTCACAGGGAGCCATGTTGTGGTCTGAGTGTTAAAGGTGGTCAGTGGGACAAGGCTGTGGGTAAGAGAGTCCTGCTGGTTGGCAGGACTAAGGCTCTGGAAGAAACGAACTAGCACAGAGTGTGGGACGTATCAGGGCATCAGTAAGTATTTGATGAATGAATAACTAAGGACACAGGAAACTGCGTGACTGAAAGAATCTTTTCATATTTATTTCACAGTTGCATGTTGTAGAGTAATGGCTTCCCCATTTTGTTGCGAGCAACACTGTCTTAGGTGCATTGATGACTTTAAACCAACGGTGAATTGTTAGCACAGTAACACTTCAAATTAACTTTATCAATGTAGTTTTCTGTTAAGAAATCGAACCTAATTTTATTATTTGCTTTTCTTTCCCTTGCCACTAGTAAAAACCCCAGAAGGCAACATCAGGCTTTACTGTAAAGGTGCTGACACTGTAATTTATGAACGGTTACATCGAATGAACCCTACGAAGCAAGAGACGCAGGATGCCCTGGATGTAAGTCTCACTTTCACTCTTCATGCTACAAATTCCAAACTTACTTTCTGGAGTGAAGGCTATATGTCAGCTTTGATCCTTCCTTTGTCTTGTAATCGAGAGCACCAAAGTAGGAATATGGCAAGCTGGTTCCTGTTCTGCCCCTGCTGGTGACTTCTTAGAAAGTGACCACGGTGCCCTTTCCCAGCATCCAGGTTGGCAGAGTCTGTAGGATTGGCCCATAGGCATGACTGGTTTCTCTTCCAGTGACCTTGAGCAAACGACATAACCTTACTGAGTTGTAGGCTTAATATCTGTCATGGACCCCAAGGACTCCACCAGCCTCCTGGTGTATAACAAAGGAAAGAAAGCATGCACATGGGATGGGGCCTGACAGAGCCATGTGTTGGATAACTGAGTTCCGATACTTTGGTTAGTGAATCAGTTTGGTCTTCAGTACTTCCAACCTGTGTTCTAAGAAGACTACATATTTAGTCCAGCGATACTGCAATTATTCAGAATGCTTCTGGAAATTTCTTCTGTAGAATTGCCTACCAATCCTCATGTTGTTTTGGTTCTATATGATGATGGCAATGAAGTGTGAAGGACATGTATAACACCTGGTATTCCAGTTCTGCCTCTTTATTTAGTATCCTTGGGGAAGATGGTTGTCTCAGATGAATTATTAATTGCCCATGTGAAAAAGGCAGAGGATAATGCCTACCATGGAGGGGTGTTGCAATGGAAAGCGTCTTGCAGTTCCCAGCATTTAGTGAGTGCTTAATAAAGGGTAGTTTCTTCCCTTTACTTTGAGTGTCTAGTCAAGTTTTGGGGCCAGCCAAACGTCCTTCAGAAAGAAGCCTGATGAATATGTTGTTTTTTAAGTGGGGTCACATTTTAAGATTAGATACGTTGTTGGAGCAGTTACAATGGGTAATTTCCCATGAGGATATGAACAGTGCCAATATAATCAATCAAATGCAGAACCTTCCAAAGAATCTTTGAAAGCAAACACTCAGTTGGGTGAGCCAGTTCTGCCATCTTAGCTAGACAAGATGTGACTGTGAAGTCATGAACCATTTTTACTGCTTCATATTTAGACTATTTAAAATAGCTTAAATATGTTCACCATGATTAAATTTTCCAGACACTTTTTTTTGTGAAAATGTTTCATCTCAGTGTTAAAACATTTTGTTTAACAGTGGCTCATGTATTTCAGAATTGGTTTACATCATTAACACCCCCAAGGCAGCTAGCTCCCTGTGTCTGTTATTTTCTTGGTCATTCAGGGGAAAAAAAAGCTTTCTTCACTCTAGTTACTTAATTTAGAAGGAAGGCCTACATCTCTTTTTAATTAATTTGGGAACTACAAATATAGTCCTCAGATCCTGAGGATACTCAGGAAAACAACAGCATTTGTTTAATCTTCTCTAGAAAATGTATTTTTATGGAATCCATCATTTTTCATGGCCTCTTTAAAAATTCTCTTATTGTATTACTTCAAGTAAGATTTGAAACTTGATCTTGAATTACACAGAATTAATTATTCTTTGGGTGGATGGATTGTCTTTTAAATTACACAGATCTTTGCAAGTGAAACTCTTAGAACCCTGTGCCTTAGCTACAAGGAAATTGAAGAAAAAGAATTTGAACAATGGAATAAAAAGTTTTTGGCAGCCACTATGACCTCAACTGACCGAGACAAAGCCCTGGATAAAGTATATGAGGAGATTGAAAAAGATTTAATTGTGAGTTTTAACCTTCATTTCACTGATATCCTAAACAGAATTCAAAATTTTATTAACTTCTATTACATTTTGATCTCATGCTTGAAAGATAATTCTAACTTCAGCATTTGGAGTTAGTGTAAGGGAACAAAGTTGCTTGAATTTCTTTTGTTCAGCAAGCAAAATAGAAGTTGCCATTATGAGAAACAAAAGGCAGAAAACATTAAAAGAGGTCCTATTCTGATTCCATTATTTCTATATCATTTATTAAAATTCATTACGATTGTCATACAATAACAAGCTAGCATTACATAGTACATTGTGAAAACTACTGAAATGATATATATTTTGTAAAATTTTGAAAAAGGAAAGTAAACTATTTATAAATGAAATTTTTCAGAGTTTAATACTTAAAACACCTAGAATTTAATGGGAAATGTTCAACAAGTTAGATTGATCTTTAGCAAGAATCGGCTTATGTCCATGTAAAGTAATACATACAGTAAAAGTGCATTTTTAATGTCCTTGATTTTGTACTTACATTTTGTCTTGCTAAATTACTTCAAGAAAAAGGTTTTTGGCTGCTTTGGTTTGCGGTGTGTAGCATGGCAAGCTTTTCTGTCAACGCTGGCCATCAGCCCCAGTAGAGCACCAACTGGGGCATAGAATTAGCCTTCTTTTTTTTTTTTGCAGATTGGCAGACTGCAATAACAAAATATTTTTGGTTTATTGGCTCATTTTTTTTTCTTTTTAATGTACATTCCAGCTATTGGGAGCTACAGCTATTGAAGACAAGCTACAGGATGGAGTCCCAGAAACCATCTCAAAACTTACAAAAGCTGACATTAAGATCTGGGTGCTTACCGGAGACAAAAAGGGTAATTCATTGTATGGAAAAGTGTATCTGTTAACACAAATATTCGCAGTTCTTGTTTCCCTGGGCCAAGATGACTTTCTCAGACTTTCCATCTTGCACAGACACTTTCCCTCAGAAACTTTTCTCTTATTCCAGCCCACCCTGCCTGCATCCTTCCCAGAACTCCCTCAGTTATTCCTTATAATCGAGCTCCTGATTTTGTAGGTTAGAATACTATAAAACTCTGAACAACTTTTATATTCTTGTCTATTTTATTAATTGAAAATGATAATTAAAATGTTATGCCCCAGGGAAGATTTTAGTTTTTAAATTTAGAGCTCAACAGAGTTGTTTGGCGTTGACATTACTCCACTGGTGTCCCGTGGGAGACCAGATAATTTCTCTTTCTCTAACATCGGTGGATTCCACACACTGATAAACTACAGGAAGCACAGCCCCGAGCATAAACAAATACCAATGGGCGATGACAGAAAAAGGGAGATCTCCAGTAGGAGCCCCATATGAAGGCTGATGGAAATGAGCAAACTTTTTTTTTCCTTCTATAACATAATGATTAAAACCACATTAACTGAATGTGTTTAGTAAATGTTTTCTTAATATTTATCAAGTAACCAGTTGATATATTTGATAACAAAGCACATTTTATTATTGAAAACATCTCAAACCAGATTTCGACTTATACTTTTTATTACAAAGGAATTTTTTTCTCTATGTGATTTCTATACATTTTTTTTTAAAGCCAGCATATTTGATTCAATCTGGCTATTTCATTAACTGAAACAAATCATTACTAAAGTCAATTATTAAATTCATCAGCAGGAATGACATTTTTTTTTCTGTTGTAGAAACGGCTGAAAATATAGGATTTGCTTGTGAGCTTCTGACAGAAGATACCACTATCTGCTATGGGGAAGACATAAAGTAAGTACAGGGCCTGCAGGATGAGAATACAAAACGCCTCATTTTTATAAAGGTGACTAGGTGCGGTAGACACAGCAGACAAGGAGAAGTGGAAGCTAGAGTGTCACCTCAGTTTCCTCATGTTTAAGTGAAGCAAGAGAATGAGAAGCTCCATGTCATCATGGTGGTAGCATGGCCTTACATTGTAGGGAAACTTGGGGCCTTTATCTGCCCTTTCAAGGGCCATTTCTCTCCATTCCTTAGAAGTCCTCAGCGCTTGTCTGCTGATAAGGGAAGCCGGCCTGTGACACCACTAAAATTAATACAAATTATATTCATGTATTGTCTTTTCTAGGAATTTTACTTTTTGAAAGGAAAATAGAAAAACTCACAATCTTGCCTGAAAGGAAATGTTTGGGTGGGTTACATCTGAGGTCTTATCTTGATTTTCAGGCCTGAATTTCCACGCTTAGCTTACAGTGAAACACTAGTTAGCCCTAAATCAGAGTTGCAGCAGACCTGGAAATATATAGGGGGAAAGCCCTGTCGTGTATAAGCTAGAAACGTGCTGCACACAGTTACCAAGACGTGTTTGCCACTGGCTTGACAGTTCCTTTTATTTCATAAAACTTCCTTCTGCCACCTCCTTCAGGCTGTCACAAGGCCAAATTAAGCTGTTAACATATACATTTGCCTCCTCTGGTGAGATGACAAGGGAGTTGATGCTTGTTATGAGTCTTCTTTCTAATGATGATGATAGAGCTTTCAGGAGGCCTTCCAGTATATTAGGCACTTGGCTAAATTAGACAAACAAAATCCGGAGTAGCCTTATAATCTAAAGAGATCACTTCTGTTTGAATAGAGGTACAGAAACCATGCCTCTTTGCGCTTTTAGGTTTTGAAAAATAGCAATGGACAAATAAATACCCATATGTTTACTTAAGTAATGTCTTGGTTTTAAGTAATTTAATTACCATATGGTTTTATTTCTTTTTAAAGTGCTGAAAATTGAGCCCTGAGCTAAATTAGAACATAAAATGTATGCAAGTAGCAAATTTTATCATCACGATTTTAGCTCAGCTTATCTTTATAAAGAGATGAACCACCTTTCTAGATGGTTTCCGAAAGGACGATTCCTATAGAATGATTTGAATGAGCAACTTCACATTGCTTTCTCTTTCATCCTTTTAGTGATTTGTCTCGATCATTCCTTATTTTCGATTTGAAAATGTAAATTAAATTAATGTGGAAAATAGGATAGTAGACAACTAATCCTCTAGTGCAGTGGTTCTCAACAGGAGGCAGTTTTACCTTTCACAGAACATTTTGCAATATCTGGAGCCATCTTTGGCTGTCACTATGCGGGAGGAAAGGTGCTACTGGCTTAGCGGTTAGAGGCCAGGGATGCTGCCAAACATACTACAGTCCAGTGGCCAGCTACATACAACAGAGAATTATTTGTTCCAAGACGTCAAGTGTCAAAGTTGAGAAACCTGTTCTTGAAGGTGAAAAATAATGGTTGTGTGTGTGATGAGGAAAGCCCTGGGCCAAGAGTTAGGAGACTAGAGTCTTCACCCATTTTTCCCCACAACTTGCTGTAGGGAAATTATATCATCTCTGTGGGACTGAATTTCCTTACTTGCGACGTGAAGAGATTGAATAAGATATCAACAGTCCCTTCCACTCCAAAATCCCATGCCTCATTTTTCTATCACATAAATACGTTATATGTGCTCTTCTCAATAATGTGTTGATATAAAGCACTGAGCATTTCTCAACAGCAGACATACTTTATGTGGAAATAAGCTTCTTTTTTGCCAAACAATAGCCTATAGTGCAGTAGGGTTCACCCCAGTGCCTTCCGTCACTTGTGAACACTTTTCAATTCTACCTTCTTTTAGCTGTTTTGAAACAACAAGAATGTGGTGTCCCCATGGTGGAGGAATTAAGGCTTAGTAAGATTACATGTCACCCATTAAAAAATGGGCAAAGGACTTGAATGGCCATTTCTCCAAAGAGGATACAACATTGGCCAACAAGCATATGACATGATGCTCAATATCACTAATCATTAGGGAAGCACAAATTAAAACCACAATAAGATATCACCTCACATCCATTAGGATGGCTACTCTTAAAAAAAAAAAAAAAAGGACGTGGAACCATTGCAACTTTGTGCACTGCTCGTGGGGGATGAAATGGTGCAGCCACTGTGGAAAACAGTATGGTGGTTCCTCAGAAAAATTAAAAATAAAGTTGTCATATGATCCAGCAGGGTATAATCCCAAAGAATGGAAAGCAAGGACTAGAAGAGAATATTTGCACACCCATGTTCATAGCAGCGCTATTCATAATAGCCAAGAGGCAGATACAAGCCAAATGTCCATCAGTGGATGAATGAATAAAGAAAATGTGTTTTATCCATAGACTAGAATATTAAAAGGGACAGGAATTCCGTTACATGCTGCAACATGAATAAACCTTGGGGACATTATGCTAAGTGAAATACTTACTTAATGGAGTTACTTAATGGGTACAGAGTTTCAGTTTTGAAGGTGGAAAAGTTCTGAAGATTGGTTATACTACAGTGTGAGTATACTTCATACTACCAAAATAGTTAAGATGAAAATTTTTATGTTGTGTTTTTATCACAATTTAAAAAAGATTATATGTCAAAATTACCTCTCAGTCCAGGCCCTGTTTGTAGCCTTGCTCTTTAAACATTAAAATTCCTTTTCCCCCAGTGCTCTTCTTAACACGAGGATGGAAAACCAGAAGAACAGAGGTGGAGTCTATGCAAAATTTGTACCCCCGGTGCATGAACCCTTTTTTCCATCCGGTGGGAACCGCGCCTTAATCATCACTGGCTCTTGGCTGGTACGTAACATGAACGTACATGTGTGTGTCTTTGTCTCAAACTAAACTAGATCATTATAGAACGATTTTAGATGGCTTTTCATGTGAACTGCCAACCTAAAAATCGTTTAGCCCATAAATGAAAGTGCAATTTCCCAAGTTTTAAGACTTAATGTTATATACAAGAAATTATACCAAACTGGTAACAGTGGTTATACACCTGTTTATCAGTGAATCAGTTGGCAGCTATTTAAATTTTCTTCTTTGTACTTTGTATTTTCTAAATTTTGATAGTTAATGTTTTATAACAAGAGCAATATAATCAACAACATAATCCGAGAATTAGCCTTCACATTGTCAAAATCTTGGCAACGGGACTCCTGTAAAAACGAAAATGGTTGTAATCCTTTCCCTCTCTGATGTCACAGAATGAAATTCTTCTAGAGAAAAAGACCAAGACGAATAAGATTCTGAAGCTGAAGTTCCCAAGGACAGAAGAAGAAAGACGAATTCGGACGCAAAGTAAAAGGAGGCTGGAAGCTAAAAAAGAACAGCGGCAGAAGAACTTCATTGACCTGGCCTGCGAGTGCAGTGCAGTCATCTGCTGCCGAGTCACGCCCAAGCAGAAGGCGATGGTGGTGGACCTGGTGAAGAGATACAAGAAAGCCATCACATTGGCAATCGGAGACGGGGCCAATGATGTAAACATGATCAAAAGTGAGTCTTGCGCATGCAGCCCATGCAACCTGAATTGCTAAAGAAATGGCAGGAACACTTCTGAGGGTAGTTTTTCAGATTTTATTACTTAGGTTTTCACATTGCAGACATTTAATAAAGGCACCCTACCGTGTTGAGTACACCTGGGACCCTGCCCTCCAAAAGTGTACAGTCCACCCAGTAGGAGAGCAGGCATGACAGCACCACTTGGAGAATGTCAAGTAGAAGACGAGTCCCACGTGAACAAATTTATCCTTATTTTCTCCTTTTACATAGGTTTGACTTTTTTTTCTCTCCTTCTGCTTTTCCTCCCATATTTCTTTAGTAAGTTTTGTTAAACAATCTGCCGAGCTTGGTATACATTATTGAACCCTCTTCTGGTATTTGTTTTGAGAATATATTTCTCCCTCCCCTAAGCATCTTTTTCCGGGGCTTTCTTCTTGCCTTTGGTAAACCTTTTAGAACTTCACCATCTGGAGACCTGGGGTGAGCTCAAAACAGCACATTTGGCATTGAAGCAAAGCTCCAACACAATCTCAGCATCCTCCTGACCTCCTTAAAAAACTACCAAGGGTCCTTTTGCTGGTTGGAGGACCCTAGGTTCCCACAAATTAAAAAATTTAGTCCCACCATGCAGAGATACAGTGGAACTAGTATTAAAGCATGTGGAATCAATCTTATCAACATGTTCGAATCCTGGGTCTTTTTTTCTCCCTATATAATAAGGGAAATCTTATCATGAAAATGCCCAAACCAGGAAGACCTGAATATTTGTCCTTATCCGACTGTTAACAAGCTGTGTTGCCTTGGGCTTGTTATGCTCATCTGACAACAACAAAAAAAATTATCTCCGATGTCACCTACAGTTTTGTGATAAGATAAACTATGACGTGACTCCACATGTATATGCATGTCCCGTTGCGCCGGGTGGCTTAATGCATTATGTATAGCTAGATTTTTAATTCGGCCAATTTTGTAACTCATGCATCTGTCTTTCTTTCCTTAGAGTCTCTTCTCCTCCTCCTTGATATGTACTAAGAATATTCCAACTTTATCTTCCTCACCAGAAGGCAGCTGTGTGATGTACGTCTCCTTGCTTCTTTTATCATGTGTCTGTCACTACTGCATTTAGTACCTCTCCACTGTTTTCAGGTGCTCACCTGCCATGCAAATGACTTTTCTTGCTCTGCATTAAATCTATTTCTTTCCTCTGTAGGCAGCTCTAGTTTATTTTCCATTTTTGGCACTAGCTGTGCCAAAAGGGCAAGGAACTCAGACATTATTTTTATATGGCTATACTGCAGACTTCTAGATGTTTGGGGAGTGGAGGGTTACCTTGCAGATCTACCATTTGATTATACAATAGACTTCTACGTGTTTGTTCCTTTGACTTTACCAATTGATAGTGAATAGGATCACAAAGTCAACACAGATAACCTCATAAAAGACTTGTTTTTCATAAGTTGTCTTTAAGAATTTCATAGTGCAGTAGGGTTGGCAAGTGGTTATATATAACCTATGGAACAACCATTTGGGACCAAAAACAAAAACAAAACAAGAAAGTCTAAAGTCAGTAGCTTTATCTAAGTATTGTTAGTGCCTTTTTGCACTCTGTAAAAACTGTCATCTCTTTCAACTGCATCAAGAGCAATATCCAGAGGGGGGAAAAAAAACCTGTTGTTTATAAAGAAGTAGAGTGAAATTTAAGTGTCAAAAATAGTCTAACCGTTTGCGAACATTTCACTGTCAGCAGTGCAGTCTAACAGAAGTGGAGGGAATTGTGGCCCAGCCATTTTTGCCCCTCACGAGGATCCAGGGACTCTCGGAGGCTGCCTTCTCCGTCTTTTGTGCCTAAAGATGTCTGCTGGGTGGTGGGTGTGGTTTTTCTTGGTCTAAGACTCTGAGAATGAACAAGCAGCTTTAGAGGGTGAGACAGAGGCAGGAAGGCTGGAGGAAATGATCAGATTGTTAAGGAATTACGAAGGAGCCGACTGGGGAGGCATCTGAAACCACATTTGGAACTTCAGGAAAGTCTAGGTGCCTATATTTAGATTTGAAGGAAAAATAAACAGTGCGGCCTTACGAAGTACATCTGTTCAGTTGCCTTGAATCACCCTGTGAATCATTTCGCATACTGGGTCTGCTCAGCAGAAAAGTTGGACTGGACGCCAGGGCCTGTGACGACTGTCCCTCTTCCTCAGCTCCAACAGCATCTCAGCATTTCCTTCTGCGGCTTGGTCAGGAACAGGAGACCCTGCTTTGGTAGGAAAGAGCAGTCTAGCAATCACGACTGGTCATAAGACCTACTTACGTGTTTTGAGAGAGGCCATAAATATTGAATGAGATGCAATTTATTCTATTTTTTTAGAATTACAAAGCGTTATTGCAAACTGAGGTTTGGACAGGTCACTACATTTTGAATTTGCCAAACCTTGTGTTTGGCGAATGGAGCAGGATTTTTGGAGCTTCTTTTCAGTTGGCAACTCTGCTGAGTTGGCAGTCACTTCTCGGGGTCTGCGTAATAGGGGGGTGTTCTACAAACACACGTTCACTAAATGTCACTTTTTTCTTCACTTTCATGGCTTCTAAGGCCTAGATACAATTTTGTAATTCTCTAAATTTAATTTGTGGCTTTATGACTCTTGGAAGGATGAATAAAATCATCACTTTCATTTTTAATAAAAAAAAGAAAACACATGTCCTAAAGTCATGGAAGACCATGAATAAGCCTTTGAAAATTTAATAGTATCTTAGTTAAAACTCTTTTGAGTATGTGTGTTGGAGAACAACTAAAGCTAACTTAAGAAAAAAAAAATTATTTTAAAAGATACAAAGATGTCTCATGCTGCCCAAGAAGCCAGGCCTTAAAAGATGCTGGAACCAGGACCTAGAGCTTCAACAGAAACCCAGTGGCTGTCTCTCTCTCCTCCCTCCCTCCCTCTAGATTGCTTTCTCTGCCCTTCAGATCCCCTCAGAAAGAAATACATCCAGCCCCCACCTCAAGAATTTATATGTTAAAGTTTCAGGCATAAGCACACCCAAGTCCTAATTCCAAATGCCAAGAGACTGATGACCCAGCTTGGGTTTTCTGTCAGAGACAGGGCAGGAAACAGACTCCTTGAGGTGCTTTACGCAAGAAGTGATACATTAAGGGAGTGAGTAGTCATAAAAGTGCTAGATGGCCTGAAGAAGCAGGTTCTCAGCTGAGTGTCTAACATCAGGGTCACTCACTAGAGGAGATTCTAGCTTTGAGGAGCCTCTGAAGAGCCTTTCATGTGAGAAGCCTCTGCAATTCTCTGTCAACATCTGGCAGCTGGAGAATGGCATGTGTTTGCTGAAATGCCAAAAAGGGAGGTGATGGTGGGCTTCACCTCACTTCTGCTTCCAAGTATCAAGTGGGTTGAAACTATGAAACTTAATTCACAAAGAGAACTTAGCAGCAAGGGCAATATAAGGTTTTCACTTGCATTCCCACCTCTCTAATTAGAGTAGGGTGAAATGAAGGTTACCTATCTGCCCAGGGCTGAGACAGCTGTGGCCAGGGGAGAGAGCCATGCTAGTCTAGTATCCATGGGTGCCTGGAGCTCACCTGTGGGTGGGAAGGATGGCTTATGAGCCGGGTAGATGATCCAAATGGAATTCCCCACCCCCCTGAGATCTTTCCATATTTATGGAGGCCCAACCACTTGCTCTGTTTAGACACTGTACCTGACTTTGAGTCCAGAAGCTGCAGTGGGGGCTGGGGAGCAAGACGTTTCATATTGGTTGTTCCATGAATGTTTTTTGTTCTGCTATGAAAACACTTTTATCATCTCAATGTTTTGTCTTAAAATAGGCTTATCATTCACAGTGTCTTCTTCCTCTGTCCCATAGCTGCCCACATTGGTGTTGGAATAAGTGGACAAGAAGGCATGCAAGCTGTCATGTCAAGTGACTATTCCTTTGCTCAGTTCAGATACCTGCAGAGACTGCTGTTGGTGCATGGCCGGTGGTCTTATATAAGGATGTGCAAGTTCCTACGCTACTTCTTTTATAAAAACTTTGCCTTTACTCTGGTTCATTTCTGGTACTCCTTCTTCAATGGGTACTCTGCACAGGTAATATATGATCATCATCACCATCATTATTTATTTGATTTGCAGTTTTGGTGTTCCAACTAATAGCTGAGGCCTAGATTAAGATTATGGATTATCTTTCTAAAATGTTTCTAGTACTTTAAAAATATTTTTTGCCCGTAAAAAGGTGGAGTTTGTTCTTGGTCTGTTGGCTTTTGTGTCTTTGCTTTCATCTTAGATGTTTTTTTCTAAGTTACCTTGACCTTAAAGAGTAGTGATAACAAATTGTTCAACTTTGAATGTATAAAATTATATTGTGACCAAGGCTAAAGGGATTATATAAAGTTTAGAAGGTCATAGATTACCATGTCCTCATTTGTTTGGGGTTCCATGCCTTTTTGTTTTTGCAGAAACAGGAGTGGCGGACATACATAATATGTTAAAATAGCGATACAGCAGAAAAAATATAATTAGTAAAAAATGAGCCCAAGTAAGCGCCTGTGGTTGTCCAAACCCCTTTGATGCTATGCCACAGACAAACGGCATCGGAGGAGCCTCAGAGATGGGCTGGGAGGAACCCTCAGGAGGGTTGGGGCCTTCTTCCTGTTTCCCTCAGGACTGTATGTAATGCTGGTGCTGAGTAAGCCCATGTCCTCCATCCCACCCTGCGGATGGGTGTGTGCACACCCTCACTTATCTCCTTCAGAAGCATATCTATTGTATTCAGTGGAATTCTGTTTCACAAAATGTTTGAATGGAAATGCTGGAACTTGTAAGATAAATGAAAATTTAGTGGTACTTAATGGGCTTTTAAAGTAGTTTTATGTATTCAAATTCATTAGTTGAGGGACATGAAAAGGATGAACACTGACGCGATTTCCAGCTTTATTCAAATAGAAGACTTCTTTTCCTAAACTTTTGGGGGCGCATCCCCCCACTTATTTAAGGGGAAAATTAGTTTCTGTGGAACGGTCTTTGATTCTGCCCATTACACAGACATAAACTCATGCCTCCTTCAGGGGTAGATGGGGATAGGGGTAGATGGGGATGGGGACACCCTGGCAGAAGTCCCCACTTGGCCTGGGGATATCCCTGCTTTGAGGAGCACCTGAATGCCTGTCGAGGAGGCTGGCAATATTTCCTGGTTGACACAAATTTTGTCATCCCCCCGCAGACTGCATACGAAGACTGGTTCATCACCCTCTACAACGTACTGTACTCCAGCCTGCCTGTGCTCCTCATGGGGCTGCTCGACCAGGTGGGTTCCTTGTGCTGACAGGGACACTCTGGACAGACTGGGCGTGCCTCTTAGAGAAGTTCAAAGCCAATATTTCAGTGGTTTTCACTTCATTCTGAGTGAACTCTAAGCAACAGGAGTAACTGCTGTGTTTCTTGTCTTATAGTAAGAGGATTTCTGTGCCTGGGTTGACAAGGGTTTAGTATCTTCCTTTGGACACTAAGACTTTCTTGATAAGACACTGACAGTATAGTATATCTCTCCAATAATTCATTCATTTTAAAAGTACATTAACACTTCACAAAACGTGTGTATAATTCCAAAATTAGTTCACATTCTAATAATAATTCTTAGAAAATAACTTCCCCCCAAAATTAAAGTAAATATTCTCAAGAGGATGTAAAAATAACCCCCCTATATTTTTTGACATTACTAATTTGCTTATGTTCTATAAGTAGTAAAATAATACACTTGTACCTAGTCTCTCTCTGATTAAATATCAAAAGATGGGAATGAGTTTGATCTCTGTACGGTGAAACTATTCACGACTTGTTTAGTTTTTATCTTTCCAAAACAAGTTGAATCTCTGTGCCATATAAATTGTAACATTTCTGAGTTCATTCCTGATGGACGGTACACACTCTAATTGTGCTTTCCCTTAAGGATGTGAGTGACAAACTGAGCCTCCGATTCCCTGGGTTATACATAGTGGGACAAAGAGACTTACTATTCAACTATAAGAGATTCTTCGTCAGCTTGTTGCATGGAGTGTTAACATCGATGATCCTCTTCTTCATACCTCTTGGAGCTTATCTACAAACTGTGGGACAGGATGGAGAGGCACCTTCAGACTACCAATCTTTTGCAGTCACAATTGCTTCTGCTCTCGTAATAACAGTCAATTTCCAGGTATGTGGTTTTAGTCGCCTGTTTTCAATTGAAATCTGTTGGTACCTGTATTTCTGTACATAGGACAGCATCCTCATTCGCCAGGCTCCCTCTCGCTAACTGAGCCTCTGACACTATACAAAATTTGAATGCTGTTTCTGCCCCTTAAAACCAAGCATATTTCCTATTTCTGGCCTGAGCCACGGATAGTTTCTGATTGTTCAGTACTCAAGCCAAATCATGCCTAAATTGCTAAATTCTGTTTTCGGAATCCTTCGATCCTTTTATTTCTTGCTAACTTCCCAAAGTGAGTGCTCATTTTTTTCTGGTTTTCCAACAGATTGGCCTGGATACTTCCTATTGGACTTTTGTCAATGCTTTTTCAATATTTGGAAGCATTGCCCTTTATTTTGGCATCATGTTCGACTTTCATAGTGCTGGGATACACGTTCTCTTGCCGTCTGCATTTCAATTTACAGGTTGGTATCTTCTAAATTCCAAAAATAAATGTACAGAAAAATATAAGAGTGTAATATAACTTCTGGGTAAATAAAAATAAACTGTAAATTGGTGCTAGTGAAATCAATGGCCTGCTTGGAAACTGCATGGTGGTGGTGGGTTTGAGAGGTGGTAACGTGATAGGAGAAAGCAAATTAAAATAAACTTAAGATATAATTGTACATCTGTTAAGTTAGATCAAAGCTCCCTGCCTCCCTCCCCCATAAAAGCTAACATTGATACGTTGTTGGGAAATTTAGAATACATGTATTGCTGGGAGCACTATCACATAGTTTAGTAGTTCCAAAACACTATCTGGAAGTACACAATGAACTATAAAATTTTTGTAAATTCTGACCAGTACTTCCACTTGGGGGAAATATTCTAAGATAAAAGCACACTAAATTTTGGAAAGGTTATCTGTACCAAAATTGTACCTCAACATTCCTAATTTTTTCAAAACTGAAAATAACTCAAAGACCTAAGAATATCAACTTAGCTAATCAAAGTATGAATCTCATATGATAGAATTCCAGAACTCAAAAGTGGACTATATCATTGGAAATATATATGTAGAACAATAAATTAACTTATAAAAACAAAATAATTTATAGCTGTATAAAATATATGACAAACTGACAAATGCTAGGATCAATTTGAGCTAGTGTCACAAATGTTATTTTATAATATCATGAATTGGAATTTATGAACTTCTCATTTTGAATAAAGTAGCTTAGATTCACAATGGTAAAAAATATCCCCATACACTTCTTTCCCTATAAAAGATTAGCTTTTCTTTTTTACATCCAGCTGTTGGCTTGTAAAAGACAGTTGCTATGGTAACCCTTTTCCTCTTGGGACTGAGCTCATGTTTTTATGATTGTGTTTTCTCTTTACTGTTTAAAATTTTTAGTACCTAGTGACCTATTCTCATAGTGAGTGGTTTTTAAACCCATCCTGATTTAGCGGTATAAAAACACTTTTAAAAGATTATTATTTTTAGAAACTTACAGTATAAGTACAGAAAATATTGATAAAATTGGCTCTAGTATTAAAACTGAGTTGTATATGTGATGACCTGATTGTGTTATAAAACTGAATTATTATTTCCTCTGACATAAAAATCGAGCTGTACTGCAGTGGAAAATGGCCTGGCTCTCATCAGACAGATGTGGGTCTGAAAATTCAGAAGTTGCCATAGCTATTTCTCTTACCATGGAGCAAATTCCTTCTCTATGACTCAACTTCCTTCCATGGTAAAGAGAATACTCATTTCTCAGAACTGATGAAATGGCATGATCTGTATAAAATGCCTAGTACAAGGCCTATAACACAGATGGCAGTGCCAGTGGTTAATATCTGAAGTTTCAAATGAAAACTATAAACTACAGAGTGCTTTTTTAAGTTCTTGAAAAAATGAAATATAGATTGCTTAATTTTGCATTTTTAATCAGTGCAATGTCAACAAATGCATTTTTTTGCTTGCTTATGCATATTTGCTTTGTTCCAAAGAATTTACCTTCCAGATTTTGCTTTGCTAATCTGATTTTAACATGTTCATTTCTTGAGCAGTGATGGGACGTTTTGGGAGGACAATCTAGTTGTAAAACTTTACCACAGAGACTCCATTAATGGATTATGGAATAAAAACTAAGCCTTAGGAAGAAAGGACCACTGTGATTCAATCTCCATGTTTCTTACAGGCACAGCTTCGAATGCTCTGAGACAGCCATACATTTGGTTGACCATCATTTTGACGGTTGCAGTGTGCTTACTGCCAGTGGTTGCCATCCGTTTCTTGTCAATGACCATTTGGCCATCAGAAAGTGATAAGGTACGAAAAAAAATAATCCTGTTCCTAACTCTGAGTGCCCCTTACAGAAATCAAAAAAGCACTTTCCAAAAGCAACTCTCCTGTAAAATCTAAGTTCTTGGGAAGTCTGGTATGAACATTTTTTTATAACTATTCTCTTTAACTCCGTCTTGCAAATAAGTCCTTTGAGACTGTCATTTTTGTTTGATTTTTATTACAAAAATTATCAAACACAAAGAGGGAGAATAGTATAGAACCCTCATATCTGTCCTCTCAATCTAACAATAACACTAATAACATTTTGCCATGAAATAGGTTGGGTTTGTTTTTTTTTTCTCTTCATTTAAAGAAACTGTCACCTCTTATAGCAGGATCCTTTGGGATACAAGTAGCAGAGAGCTGTGGCTCAGAATGTTTCACCACTAATGTATCATGTCAACGCACATAATTGGCAGACTTCAAGCTCTGTTGATGAGCAACTTAATATCAAAATGGAAGGGGGTTCTTTCCTTCTCTCTGCTATCTTCATGATTAGCTTCATCTTGAATGACTTACTGAATGATGGCTCTACAGCATCCTGACATGTCAAAGTCCACGGGAAGATAAATGACTGTACTATCATTTTCTCTCAGGAGCCTCCACACCTTTCATGGAAGGGCCCAGCATACCACTCCCTCTGGTCTCCTGAGCCAGAATTAGGTCACACGCCCATTCCTGGCCTAGCCCTGAGCAAAGGAAATCAATGAGTCCCACCCCTGGGAGGGGTGTCCGCATCCCAGGAGGAATGTGGCTGTATGGTGGGAGAGGAGAGGAGGGACCTAAATACACTCAGTTTCCATCAGGAAAAAAGGAGAGAGCGGATGCCAGATAGGCCAGTGGCAGGACCCGCTGGACCTCCCTTTTGCACGGCCCACTGTACCCAGCGGCAGCAACAAGGAGGGAAACTTTCTCCTGACTCTGACCCTGACCCTGACCCCAAACCAGTCCCATTTGAGGAATGGAAAGAGTGACTTTCTTCAAAGCTGAGGTTGCCCCATATCCTACCTTTGAGACCTGGGGACGCCTCCCCTAACCTCCCCTCTTGTCCATTCCCTCACCTGCATGTAGCACGGGGCCAGGGGATGCCCAGGGCAGACAGGTGTGCGCGAGCCCAGCGTCGGCGGCCGGAGCGGGTCCTCTCCGAGCCTCCTCCTCCTCTCTCTCCATCTCTCTCTCCATCTCTCTCTCTCCCTCTCCATCTCCATCTCCCTCTCTCCACCTCTGTCGCCCTGCAGATCCAGAAGCACCGCAAGCGGCTGCAGGCAGAGGCGCAGTGGCAGCGGCGGCAGCGCGCGGGGCTGCGCCGCGGGGCCTCGTCGCGCCGCTCGGCCTACGCCTTCTCGCACCAGCGCGGCTACGCCGACCTCATCTCCTCCGGCCGCAGCCTCCGCAAGAAGCGCGCCCCGCTGGACGCGATCGTGGCGGACGGGACGGCCGAGTACCGGCGCACGGTGCCCAGCTGAGCCCCCCACCCCGGCTCCCGGGGACGACAGGGTCTCCGTCCGCTCTCAAACAGCACTCTCAGGACCATCTTTTTAAAAAAGCAACAATTCATCGCAAGGACGCTGAAGCCGTCACCGGGGGAACGGGCTCCTAGTTGGGTCAGTCGGGCTGCTCTCATGAAGCCGCAGCGAAGCCAAGGGATGCCTTTCTCAAAGTCCTGCCATTCCGACTGGTTTAGGCTCGTGATGACTCACAGGGAACTTCATTATTTCTGTTTTTAACCCAGTCGCTCAACCTGGGGCCACGGGATTGGAAAAACGTCCTCTATTTCAAGGGAAAGGGTGTCGGGAGGGCATTGGAAGATGACAATCAGATTTTTCCCCGTTCCGGGAGTCTTCAGCGAGCACTTCCCAGAGGCTCCTTGGTTTCTTAACAGGCCCTCGTCTAACAAAGACCTTTGATTCACAGCGGCAAGGACAAAAGGTTCGTCCGTGCCCATCACCTGGAGGCTAAGAGGTCCGATAAATTTTCCAGAGCTGGCAATGGGCTGCACGGTTTCACGCTCATGTCGCTTTAATAGTTCAATTCAATCAAGGAATATTACTTCAAATTTCCTAAGTCTGAGGTTTCAGTCTTTGCGTTTACTACGAGGTTAAAATAGCACATCACACATGTTTATTCTTACTATCAAACATTCTGTTAGACACTACGCGTAGTATCAGGTGAGTTTATTACCCACTTTCATAAAAAAATGCACTTAAAAACGTTTTAAAAACTGAGAATATCAGTGATGAATTGCAGAATATTTTGCAAAGCTTTCTTCTGAAAAGCAAACCTTGTGCCTGCCTGTATGTAAAGTATTTTTAAGGGACTTGAACTGAGACCTCACTCTTTTTCACTTGTGTTATGTCTTGAGAGAAAGGCTGTTGTTGGTAGCCACATTTCTAAGACTAAGGCCAGAGTTATTTTTCCAGAGGCTTTTCTCATTCTTCATCATTCACATAATTTCTGGACTTTAGTGAAGCTATAGAAGTGTTTTCAATAATTCTGTTCTTTACCATTAGGCTGCGAATGTTCACTTCACAATACTTTGTCCCACTGAATTCCTACTAGGAAATCTCAGAATGTACATAGTTCATTTTCTAGGTATAATAAAAGAATGTATGGCTCTTTATGGAAGCAAATTTCTGAAAGTTTACAACTTTGTCTTGTAAATAAAAAAAAATTTGTACGTTTTTGTGTTTGTGTGTGTGTGCGTAAAGAAAAGTTAGCTTGTGTAATTCTGGCAGGTTCAGATTTCTCTCCGTTTTGCGAATTGTGGGAAAGGTCGACAATGCAAATGTGTCAAAGACTTACATTGCTGGGTGCAATATTAACAATTTTAAAATGCAAATTGCTTTGGATAAATTATTTCTACATTCTGTAAATCTGAGATTTGATGTATATTTTTGTTTAAAAAATAAATGCTTTAGTAAAATCTTTGAAAATATAATCTTTTAAAATATCCTCTACATTAGGTCATTTATTTTAGAGTTGTATATATGATGTAAGAACCTAGGAGGGCAAGGTTTCTAAAGGAACTTAGTGGTCCTCTGATGGTGAGAAATAAAGTTAGGGGCAAGGTACCATGTGTCAGGGGCGAAGTGACTGAGAATGGGTGATCAGACTTTAAAGGCAGATGGCATAGATTTAGAGTTGGTATTAATGTGTCCGGGGAGGGTGCATCTTAGGGTACTTAGATAAGGGACAATGTTTTCAAATGACATCAACCTTTTTGGAACTGGAATAAGAGCAAAAGTAACCCCTGACTGAAAGCAGGGGGTGGGAAGTGAGCAGGTAACTCTAGAAATACATGGTACAGAGTTGGCAATAAAATGAGCAAAGGGGAATTAGGTCATGGAAGGGCCAGAGAGCAGGTAAGGAGGACGTAGGAGGCCTGAGGCTTCAGTCTTGGGCGGGGAGGGTTGAGTCTGCTGACCTGGCTGCAGGACAGACTATCAGCCCCTGGGACAGTAAGGAAAACTGTGACCCCACTAGGAAAATGTGACCATGCCACAGAGAAGGTGCTTCTTTGTAGGAAGACAGAGACTTCTTTTGGGGACTTCTTTGGGAAACATAATTAGCAGGTGACGAGAGAGTATCAGTCTGGGGGTGCTTTTTAAGGTGGGAAAATAGTACCCCCTTTGCTATTCCACAACTGAATTTCATGTCTACAAAGGGGCAACCCTTTCAAAATGGGGTGTGCAGAGACAAGACAGATGAGCTTCCGCAATAGAAATGATATGAGAAAAAGTCCGAGCATATCTGGGAGATGCTCTATAGAAAAAAAAAAATTAAAGGCCTTTTTTTTCCCCCTGGGATATAATACTGCATGTAAATTGTTTGAGAAATAAATGTCTTTAACTGAAGAGCACCACCTAAAGGTTCTTACTGACATTCAGTACCAGAAACTGCCCAGTAATGACATCTGAGAGGGATAAAACAGTTCCTAAGAGATTCCAATGTGATAGCAAAATGTACCCTAATGGAATCTAAGTGCATTTTAACAGTTGGTGGCTTTATATGATGTGAATTAAACTAAAAAATCCTGTCAGAATCTTAGAAAGTTATGGCTGCAATAAAACTTATGGTGCATTTATGAGTACAAAGAGTCCTGCCAAAACACAAGAGCAAAACAAAGCATATCTAGGGAGAAGTAGAGGCTGAGACCCTTAGACATAAACACGGTGAAAATGACTTTCTTCACTTGAATAGACATTTCTCCAAAGATCTATGAACGGCCAATTAGCACATGATAATAGTCTCAGCGACACTAGTCATTAGGGAGACGCAGATCAACCAGAATGTGACACCACTTCACACCCACTAGGATGACTATTAAAAAAAAAAAGTAATAAGTGTTAGCTAGCATATGAAGAAGTTGGAATCCTCAAACATTGCTCCTGGGGATGTAAAATGGTATAACTACTATGCAAAACAGTTTGGCAGTTCCTTAATAAGTCAAACAATTATAACAAAATTCTTATTTGTACATATCTCCAAATTGAAAACATGTACTCAAATACTCATACTCAAATATTCATAGCAGCCCTATTACCAATAGCCAAACGAAGGAAACAACCCAAATGTCCATCAATAAATGATAAAATATGTATACCTATAATATATATAATACATTAAAAAGGAAGCCAGTTCAAAATAATTTAGGACCCTGAACTCACCTCCTCCTCCCATGGTCACACCAAATCTACAGCTACAAATGGTAAGATTTCCTCTGAAAATACCCCAAAACTAGCTGAGTAATTCCTATATGTTGGGTGAACAAGAAAAACCCCACATTAAAGCAGGCGGGTAAGGCTGAGACACAATCCTGCTGCAAAACCCACCCCTGGCACTGTGACCCACAATGAAGAGAACTCAAAACCTAGAGGGTCTCCCTGAGGAGCAAAAGATTTGAACCCCAGTAGTCCTATCCAACTGTTCTCAGCCAGCAGCACCTCCTGGCCCCTGATCTCAAAGCTTGGGCAGTATCCTTGCACAAAAGTAGCCCTTGAGAGCAAGCCCCACCCTATCCAAGAATGCTACCAGCAGACAAGGCCAGAAACCCAAACTGACCTGACATGAAGAACCGTCTCTGCCAAAGTGAACCTGTGGAGTCTGGAAGAAGAAACTGTTCAGATGCACAGATACCAATGTAGGGAATCAAGGACCATGAAATGTTAGGTAAACATGACACCATAAAAGAAAACTAATAAAGTTACTGATAAGGGGTTAATATCCAAAATATCCAAAATATAGAGGAAAAACATACAACTCCAAAGCAAAAAAACAACAACAACAACAAATAATCCAATTCAAAAATGGGCAAGGGACCTGAATAGACATTTGTCCAAAAATATACGAATGGCTAACAGGTACATGAAAAGACGCTCAACATCACTAATCATCAGAGAAATGCACATCAAAACCACAATGAAATAGCACCTCAGACCTGTCAGAATGGCTAGCATCAAAAAGACAAGAAATAAGAAATGCTAACGAGCACCTGGAGAAAAGGCAACCCTCGTGCACTGTGGGTGGGACCACAAATTAGCATAGCCATTATGGAAAAAAAGCATAAAGGCTCCTCAAAGAATTAAAAATAGAACTACCTATGACCCAGCAATTCCACTTGAGTATTTACGTGAAGAACTCCAAAACACTAATTTGAAAAGACATATGCATCCCTATGTTCAGTGCAGCATTATTTACAATAGCCCAGATACAGACGCAACCTAAGTGTCCATTGATAGCTGAATGACTAAAGAGATAGTATACACTGTACACACGCACATATACTGGAGTATTACTCAGCCAAAAAGAATGAAATATTGCCATTTGCGACAACATAGACCTAGAGGGTATTATGCTAAGTGAAATATGTCGAGAAAGACAAACACCATGAGTTCACTGATATTTGAAATCTAAAAAAAATAAATGAACAAACAAAACAGAAACAAACTCATAAATACAGAGAACAAATTGATGGTTGCCATATGGGAGGCAGGTTGAAAGGATGGGTAAAAAATGTGAAAGGGATTAAGTACAAATTCCCAGTTGTAAAAATAGATACAGCATAGGGAATATAGTCAATAATACTCTAAAAGCTAGGTATGATGTCAGATGAGTACGAGATTTATCAGGGTGATCACTTCGTATGGTATAAAAATGTCTAATCACTACGTGGTAAAATGAAACAAATGTATGTTCAGTCAATTGCAACTAAAAAATTCAAATAAAGAAAATCTGAAATTTATTTAGATGGCAAATCATCTAAATATTTATATTTATTATATAATGAACCTATATCTGTGCTATAATATATGTCGACATTACCAGACTAAGAACTCATCCCAATATTACCAAATCACAAAAAAATTCAGAAGTTACAAAAATTAAAAGCTATATCTCATCATAAACTTCACAAAAAAAAAGAAAGAAATGAAGAAAATGAGGCTGTAACCGAAGTACATGTCCAAGTGACTCACTTGCTGGCCATGCAAGAAATTTAATGTTGACTACAACAGCTGAAAAAAATGCATCCAGAAAAAATAAACCTGTGTAAGACCATTAGCCTTTGGGTAAGAACAGCTGCTTAAAGTGTTGAGACCCCTGGGAACAACATCGATAGCCAATTTAAATTATTTAGTGAAGGCAAACTATTTTGAGTGGTTTTCCTTGGCTCTTAATAAGTTGACAGTGTTCAGCATACTGTTCAGTTGTTCCTGTTTATTCAAGGAGTCAGTGTTTGAAGTGACTGGAGAATTAGCCTCTCTGAATAAGCCGCACGAAACAGGTGAGAATATTTTCGAAGCAGCTGAGAAAACACTAATTCAATACACCTGAAGGGTAATCCGCTATGCTGTGTTATGGCTTATGGAGGTAAAAACAGGTTTACTTTGACAGATTTACAACTTGTGAAAATGTATGTTTGGAAAGGTCTTTATTTCTCCATCACATCTAAAGGAGGGCTTTGCTGGATACATTCTTCTGGGCTGGTAGTTCCTTTGATTTAATAGTTTGAATATTTGATTCTGCTCCTTTCTGGCTTGTAAGGTTTGTGCTGAAAAGTCCGACAATTATCTAATGGGTTTTCCTTTATAGGTTATTGTCTTTTCCCTGGTTGCCCTGAGAATTCTTTGCCTTTGATTTTTGATCATTTTAATACAATGTCTTAGAGGCCTTTTTGGGTTGAGATAATCGGGTGTTCTGTTGACTTCTTGAATTCCAAGCTCCAGCTCATTCCTTAGATTTGGGAAATTCTTGTCAACTATTTGTCTGAAAATGCTTTCTAGTCCCTGCTCCTTTCCCTCCCCTTCGAGAATGCCCATTATTCTCATGTTTCCTTTCCTGGTGGTATCGGCTAGTTCTTGTATTTCTCTTTAATTATTTTTCATTCTTCAGTTTCTCTTTTTCTTTCTGATTTATTTCTAGATTTCTGTCTTCAATATCACTGATCTTTTCCTCCTTTCAGTCGGCTCTATTTCCCAAGCTTGCTATTTCATCTTTCAACTCTCGTAGTATGTTTTTTTTTTTATATCTATTTGGTTCTTTTTGAGGGTTTCAATCTCCTTGCTCTGCTTAGCTTTTTTTTCAATTCCTGAAATGACTGCTATGACTCATTTTGGAATTCACTGAGTTTTTTCAGAAGTACCATCCTGAATTCTCTGTCATTTAAGTCGTATATTTCTGTATCTATAAGCTTATTTTCTGAAGATTTTTCTCTTTCTTGCTGAGCTGCCTTATGACCTTGGTTGTTCATGGTGTTTAATGGACTATTTCTCCACCCAGGCATTAATGGAAGTGTTTTCTGCTTTTTTTTCCAGAAGGAAGAATTATTGTACAAAGGTCTCTCTTTCAGCTGTTGCAAAGAAAATGTTTTTCTTTTGGTTTCCAGTAGGTGGCGTCTAAGCCTCTTGGATCCCTGCGGTAGTTATGCGCAGATGCCACGCTCAGAAGTGCTGTTGTGCAGTTTGCGTGTTTTTTGGTTGAGTTTTAGATGTTCAGCTTATTGTTGTTTCAAGGGGAGAGATCTGGAGACATCTTTCACTCCGCCATATTTCTGACGTCACTTCAAGATCTGAAATTTAGATAACAGCACAAGGTACTGAAAAGAACATTTGATTCAGTATCAAAACATCCATCAGCTATATGACCTTTGTAGTTACCTGAACCCTTTGGCCACATTTTTTATTTTAAGACTGAGAGGTGAGAAAGCTGCAGAAGAAAAGTGTGAAGCTAGCAGAGGTTGGTTCATGAGATTTAAGGAAAGAAGCTGTCTCTGTAACACAGAAGTGCAAGGTGAAGCAGCAAATACTGCTGCAGAAGCTGCCACCAAGTTATCAAGACGTAGCTAAGATAAGCAATGAAGGTGGCTACACTAGACAGACTTCCAGTGTAGACAAATAGCCTTATAGTGGAAGAAGATGCCATCTAGGACTAGAGAGAGGTCAATGCCTGGCTTCAAAGAAAAATAGACTCTTTCGTTAGGATTTAACATAGCTGGTGACTTTAAGTTGAAGCCAATGCTCATTTGTCATTCTGCAAATCCCCGGGCCCATCAGAATTATGCTAAATCTCCTCTGCCTGTGCTTTATACATGGAACAACAAAGCCTGGATGACAGCACAACTGTTTACAAGATGGTTTGCTAAATATTTTAAGCGCACTGTTGAGACCTACTACTCAGAAAAAGATTCCTTTCAAAACATCACTCCTCATTGACAAAGCACCTGGTCACCCAAGAGCTCTGACAGAGATGTACAAAATGTTAATATTTTCATGACTGCTAACACGACATTCCTTCTGCAGCCATGGACCAAGGAGTAATTTTGACTTTCAAGTCTTATGATTTAAGAAATACATGTCATAAGGCTATAGCTATCACAGATAGTAATTCCTCTGAAGTATGTGGGCAAAGTAACTGAAAACCTTCTAAAAAGGATTCACCATTTCGATGCCATTAAGAACATTGGTGATTCGTGGGGAAACAAAATATCAACATTAACAGAAGTTTGGAAGTTTATTCCACCCCTCATGGATGACTTTCAGGTGTTCAAGATCTCAGTGGAGGAAGTAATTGCAGACATGGTGTAAACGGCTGGAGAACAGAATTAGAAGTGCAACCTGAAGAAGTGACTGAATTGCTGCAATCTCACGAAAAAACTATAATGGAAAAAGTTACTTTTTATGGCTGAGGAAAGAAAGTGGTCGAAAGAGAATCTATATACTCCTGGTGAAGATGGCCTGAAGACTGTTAAAATAACAAAAGATTTAGAATGTAACATAAACTTAGTTAATAAAAGAGCAGCAGGGTTGAGAGGACTGATTCCAATTTTGAAAGTTTTACTGCGGGTAAAATGCTATCAAACAGCATCCCATGCTACACAGAAACTGTTCATAAAAGGAAGAGTCAATAGATGTGGCAAATTTGCCACAACCACCCAGCCTTCAGCCACCCGCACACTGTTCAGTCAGAAGCCATCGACACTGAGGCACGACCTTACCCTGAAAAAAAGATTATTAACTCGTTGAAGGCTCAGATGGTGGTTAGCAGTTTTTAGTAATATTTTTAAGGTATGTACATTATTTTTAGCTGTAATACTATTAAATACCTAATAAACTACAGCATAGTGTTAACATAACTTTTATGTGCACAGGGAAACCAAAAAACTTTGCAAGACTTGCTTTATTGTGATATTCACTTTACTGCAATGGGCTGGAACCAAACCCCCAGTATCTCTGAGGTATGTCTATATATCATTTATACTTCAAAAGAAGCTGGTTTTTTAAAGAAAGAAAGAAAGAAAGAAAGAAAGAAAGAAAGAAAGAAAGAAAGAAAGAAAGAAAGAAAGAAAGAAAGAAAGAAAGAAAGAGGAGGAAGGTGAGGCATGAGACTTTTAAAACTGGAATCTTTTTAAATTTTTTGTTTTGAGCCAGATGTATATATGATCTACTCCAAAACTTAAACAATAGAAATTATTTTTAAGCCAAAAAAAGGGTCGTTTGAGTTATCTTTCCTGCTTAAGTTATAAATCCTCTCAAACTGAGAATCTCCCTAGACCACAAGTTTCTCACTAGACCAGCAACCCTCAGCTCTTTATGATGCCCTCTTGGGAATCCAGAGATGGTAGCTTCCTGTTCACGGTCCTAGACTGGGAGCAGGGTGTTTTGTTAGGCCATTTATACACAAACACTTCCCCTTTGCCCTCAAATGTTTAGGTAACATCTTAAGATCAAAGAAGTGGAAGTTCCAATGGAATTTGAGAGAAAGTTCCAGATTCAAAGACCTCTGCAGATTTGCCTCTATGCTGTCCAATCAATGATCAGCTAAGATGAACTCTGAAGATGCACAGAAAGAAACCACTCTCGGTTTTTAAATTATCAAGAATTTAACCTCAAACCTTGAATACAATCATGATGCAGCTGTTTACAATAAATGTAAGAGGAAGGGAAATTCTAACGGAGAGAAATCCAAACCTGCCAACCAAGTTTGGTGGTTAAAAACCTAGGAGGGTCCTGCCAAATTCAGCATATGGGTATCTCACTCCAGACAGCCTGTTTGTGATGTCCAGTTGGAGAGATTATCAACGTTCCTTTGGCCCCAACGCAGTTAAACAACAGCAGTCACTCTTGAAGTGGAGTCAAAACTCTGGAAAGTCTCCCTGTTTCACTTCCACCAGGGGATTAAAGATATTGGATCTGGCTTGTGAGGCCAACATGGTTGGGTTCTCAAGCCCAGCATTTCTCATCCAGAATCAATTCTCCTGGGTAATTAGAATCAACCTGTAGAATAGAGATTGATTTACCAGCTGGGAGTCAACTTGCACTTTCATTATAAAGTGGTTCTGCTGAGCCAAGCTGCATAATGAATAAGCCAATCTATGGAAATCCTATCGGAGGTTTCAGGTTACCATCTGCCTTGGAATTCCCACCTTCTTCCTCCACCTTATGTAAATTTTGTGCAACCAATATAAATATTTATGCTTATTGAAGAGTTTAAGAAAGGTACCAGTGGGGACTATTTCTAAAGGTAGAATTTTGGTTCAAGGTTCTGGAAAATTTGAATCAAGATTTCATTACTGCAAATATCTTAAGGAAGTATGGACCCAAAAGAGCCTTTCAATGAACTGAGTTTGTCCAGGATGGGAGGCTTCTCAGGATTTTGTGGCTTGTGGTGAAAATACTTTCATGATCTGCTCTAAGAGCAAAAAACCTCACAAATTGAGAAACCATCAACCCAAGCTCTGAGACCCTCTGAAGACCCCAAAGAGCCTTGAGTCCTGTTCAACTGAAGCAATGATTGCTCTTCAAACTACCTTGGAGGAGTTCTTCCTCACCGCTTTCGGAGGACACAACTCATTCTGCTTTGAAAGCTTCCCCATCTCCTTCTCCATTTGACTCTGCAGTCACCTTTCTTAAAGTGTATCCCAGATCCCACGTTGTACCCAGGACAATGGTCTGAAGAAGTTAGGTTGATGTTAATAGTGCTTTCAGAAAGCAATGACAGGCCTTTTGAGCCATGCTTCTCTTAGGCCCACTTCCATGTCTGGAACTGTGCTTTCCCTTCTAAGAAAACTTTTCTTTTCTACTATAAATAAATAAATAAATAAATAAATAAACAAATAAATAAAAGCGGTGATAGGTCAGGGCATACACAGCCCGATGAGCACACGAGGACTACGGTGAATCCTAAGAGCAAAAGGAAGTCATGGAAGGTTGTCAGCTGGACTAAGGAATGATTGGATTTGTGTTTGTAAGCATTCACCCAGGGTTGGAATGTAGAGATTAGACTGAAGAGCTGAGAGGGATCCCCAGGACAAGGAGGAGGACAGTATTGCACTGTATAACTAGGAACAGCTGGGCACTGAAGCAGGAAAGTTTGAAGGTTTTATGGGAAACTGTCAGAGAGCTCATCTCTAATGGCTGGATGCAAGAGACAGGTTATTTGCTGAGAGCTGGAGCAGTAGGAAGGATTTGCAGTCTGAGACATTCTGAATACTGGCCAGAATTCAGCAGGGGAGCAGTATAAAAAGGGGTGAGAGTGGGGAATGGCAGGGGTCCACTAGCAGACCTAGGCAGTTAGGGTGAAGGCTTAAAGCTTTGATACATATGGGATTGGAGGGAAAAGAAAACAATGAACTATTAATACCATTTATATTCTCATTCAGAAGGGTCAGTAGGTGCAAAGCACATATATACTAGGCATTTTTATATACTTGATCTCATATCAACCTCAACAGTAACTTTTCCAGAGAAGGATTACCATCATTTTACAGTAGAAAACTGTGGCTCAGAGGCAGAAAATGAGTCCTGTGTCCTCTGGTAATATACAAGCATACCTCAGAGACAGACCACCTCAGTAAAGTGAATCTCACCAAAACAACAACAACAACAAAAACAGTTGCAATCTTTAGGCAGGTGGTCTCACTTTCAATTTGTAAAAAACTGCAACATCTTTGAAGCACAATAAAGTTAAGAGCAATAAAACCAGGTATGTCTGTCTCTGGCTTCAGAGCCCCAGCTGTAGAGTTATCATTATTCACTCTCCATAAAGAGTGGGCACACCTAGCAGGACTTTAACAGCTCATTCATTTTTAGTTTTTTAGAAAGCGATTATAGGTAAAGTGCTTACAAACAAGCGATTCCAAACATAAAGGAGCCTGGGAAGCACTGAAATAAACGAGCAAACCTAAGGCTTAAATTTAACTCTACGACAAAAAAAAAAAGTTCAAGTTCCTTAATCATTACATCGAAATCACAAGCTCCACTTTTGCGTGCCTATAGCTGATAGTAAAAATGACTGAGATGTTTTTTAAATTGACGTATTTTTTAAAATGTTCTTATTTTGTGTTGGCTGGAAAATTACTGCTTGAAATGTATTACCTGCTGGAAATTACTGTTTCCCTATCCCCATGGGAACATAGGCTATCACCTACAGGAACATGACATTCTAATAACAAGCATTCTGCACCTCATTGCTGGCACTCAATATATTGATAATAAAACAGTAGGTCCCTATTACTTTGGTTAAATTTAGTTTTAAATCCTAGCTCTAGAAATCATCCCCCACCCACCCCCTCAACCCCTCAGAGACCTGACCTTTTCCCTGGATAATCAGCAACCCCGCAGGCAGCAGAAGACAGTAGCCTGGACCTAATGGTCACAGGGGCCAGACCTCTGGCAGGCTAAAATGACATCTTGACCTAAGTGATGTTTCAGCCTCTGAACCCTAAGGTAGCATGTCCCCCTGACTACTTTCCCATGAGACCTGACAGACAGACTCAGGACAAGACCTCATTGCCTTTACCTTCAACCAATTAGCTCCTAGCACACCCCCTAATCCAGGGTGTCTTGTGACTCTGCCCTATATAATCTGTAACCTACCAGTCAATGGGGAACCCTGGATTTTGAGTATTATCTTGAGGCCTCCATATTAAACTCTTTCTTTCTGTCACTGCAAACGCCTGCTCCTGCATTGCACTGCTCAGGGCCAGTACCCACATCCAAGTGGACTGCACCAAAAAAAAAAAAATATTGGGGATCTGGTATGATGACAGTTATTCCACCATCTGGGGACATGGACCGAAATCCTGGGTCTGGTTTCCAACACAGCCCGGGGGTTTCCAGCCGGGGGCAGAACTGTCACAGCAGCAGAGAAAGTAGAAGGTGGAGACGAAAGGGAGAGTTGGCGGAACCACCGCGTCTCCGGCGCCAGAAAGCGCCGGCTCACCCGAAGGCGGCTCACCGGAAGGCGGGTCACCGGAAGGCCGAGCCGCCGGACCGGAAGTTGTCTCGCCCCGCCCAAACATGGCGGCCGCGGCGACGCTCGCCCATGTCCCCTAGCCTCTCGTAACCAATAGCGCCGCGACGCTGCGGTGACTCACTGCGGCGACCCATTCACGACGCCAGATGATGCAACGGTCTCGTCAAGGGCTCCTCCGGTGCTCGTGTCGGTGACCAAGCTTGCGGCGTGCTGGCAGACGATGTCCTTGGAGGTGACCCGGGCCACCGCAGGGATGGTGCTCGGTGAGTGAGGCTCGGGGACCCCCGGGGCGGGGAAGGGGCGCGGTGCCCCTGCTGCGTGGAGCGGGAGCCTCGTCCTGGCCGCCTCCCAACACTCACTGATTGCCTGGCACCGAGTGGGCGCGCCGTCACTCTTCCCTGCGAATGAATTGGAGGGCGGGCGGGAGGGCCTGGCCCCCGTGGGCCGGACTTGCTGGGCTAGCCCGGGCTTCCCTCCGGCCCTGCGTGCCCGGGGCCAGCATGGCGGCCGCTCCCGGCCCTTCCCTGCCCCACTGCGAAAAAGCTCGTGATTCAGCGGGGACTTAGGCACCGTCACACATCAAAGGTCCCCGGTAGATGAAGCTCTTCAGAGTTGATCGTCAGGAAAGGACTAGAATCCTAGTTTCCTCTCACACCTCCTCATTTATATTGCCATTTCCCGGGAGACCTTAACAGTGTCTAGAGAGGAAAAACGGAGACCTGGATGCCACTCTGCTCAGACTTAGCTGCGAGGCCTTCTGCGATTTGTCTCACCTCAGAGCTTTGGTTTCTTTTAAAGGCCAGAGGGGACTGGTATTTATTTTTCATCTGTGCACTGGCACTGGGATATCTGATTTTGTTTGTATGCTTGTATTTCTTCCTCAGTGCAGTCCCTCGTGATGGGTATTATTTTCTTCATTTTTTTTAAGACGAAGCTCAGAGAGTTTAACAGAGTTTTCCAGGGTCACCCTGGCTTTTAAACTATAGCATCCCAAGATTGCAGTCCAGACTGGCCAACTTCAAAGCTCCTCTTTATTACTGGGGTCTCAAGTAGATGGAAGCAGTTATCACAAATTAAAGCGATGAAAGTTCATTTTGAAAAGCTAAATTTGTAACTAAAATGTTATTATGAGATGGATGTCATGGAAATAGGGGAAAATAATTATATAACTTTTTTTGTACTGTGGCATTTTTTTTACTAATCAATGGATGCTAAGTTTACAAAGATAAAGCATGGATAACATAGTATGAGATGACTGATAATTATTGTCCAAATGAGTAACTTATTCTCATTTTGTAAAACAGCAGAGCTATATGTCTCAGACCGAGAGGGAAATGATGCCACCGGTGATGGAACCAAGGAGAAACCTTTTAAAACAGGTCTAAAGGTAGTGTCTCTTCTCATAGGAGAACAACTTTGCATTTATTAATGACTTATGTCAGTTATTAACATGACTTGTTGATATTTTTATTTCAAGCACTAGGTTTTGAAGAGAATTTTCAGAAAAGGGAATGTAAGGATTGTATACAGTTAGATAGCTTTCAGAGTATTAGATAATCTGTCTAAACTTATTTGAACATTTTTAAAAGGTGTCTTTTTTTTTTCCTTATTGCACAGCATTACTTCTTGGCATTTTTATTTCCAGTGAGTCAGGTGGCCAGTTTTGCAATTCTTGTAGAAATAAAAATCAGCTTCCCTATGCACAGTGAGCTCATACCCAGGTTTCCTCCAAACTGACTCCTGAGGCCTCTTAGTGAATTTACCACTAAAATCCAGATGTGATCCTGAGCCTTGAGACTCAAAGACCTATTTTATATTATTACACCAAGAATGGACCTGTTTCTCAGAACAGATATTCAGTAACTTATGAATCTGGAGCTTGAAGCCAGATGTTAATTTATTAATATACTATTATTTGCCAGGGGCTAGAATCCTTGAATGAGTTTAGCATATTTATTCTCTCTAAGCAGACATATATGGAAAGCCAACTACAGATCAGGGGGGTATTTATTTAGGTTGCTATCAAATGCTCCTGTCCTGGGAGCATTCTGTCTCCTCTTTTAGGCCACACTCTATGATCATGCTTTGATGTATCATATATAGGTCCAACTTTTTTAACTCTTAGAGGAAAAATCTTTCTCTGATTTCTGGGTGGTTGGGATGACGTGGCTCTACAAACTGACAACACCGATTAGGTGAAAGTTTGTAGAATGTCACAGTCAGCAAAAGTGTGCCATTCTGATTTGGGGAATTACAGTTGGGGTCCTTCAATTTTAGTGATATAAAAGGGTTGATCAGTAGAGTATCAGGAAGTATATGATTTGCAAACATCCTTTTTTAATTCTTAAAAAAAGATGAACTATCTTGGATCTTGAATGTTTTTAAAAGGGCCAGGTTCCCTACTCTTCTGCACCAATCATTGAGTTGGAACTATTGTTAAAACAAGATGAAAAGGATTTTTTAGGTTAGAGAAGGTCATTTTTTGTAAGCTTCAGACCTTGAGACTGGAGATAGTAATTTCTTACATTTCTTGGTTGACTTAATAACTTGGGAGAAAAATTGAAGGAATATTTGAAGCAGTTAAGAAAACATCTACCTTTTACATACCTTCAACTATCAATTTTTTAAGAAACCAAACTATAAAATAATAACAACACAGCAATGCCTGATATGTCTCAGTATTAGTGAACAAGGTATTATTCAGGTGATTATTTTCCAAATTAAATGAAGCTTAGCCTTTTGTGTTCTTAACCATTATTTTGCTGAAAGAGTTTCAGAAATAACTTCCCTATTTCTTAGCAAAGACTAACCATATAGATGTGATCTGCAGTTGGTTTGTGCTATTAGCTTTCTCCTCTGTTGTCAGCATCCATCTATCTGGTCCCTATGCCACTTAAAATTGGTTGCTTCTAGTCTGCTTATACTGGGAAATTGTATACTGTGTGACCTAACTTCTTAGAATTGTTTGCAAAAGGATCTGAGGGTTTCTGCTTTAAACATAATGTTCTTAGAACTTCATCCAGCCATTCTGTTGGGATCTTTATGCTATCTTTTTGGCTCTTGATTATATTCTAGATGGTTGAAGTTGCCCTATAATGAAGGTGTTATTTTGATTTCAAATACTGTACAATCTTAAAGACATTTTCTTTTTCTCTCTCCTCACTCAAGGCTTTGATGGCAGTAGGAAAAGAACCATTTCCTACCATTTACGTAGATTCACAAAAAGAAAATGAGGTAGGGTGAGCCACAACCTTTACAGAATTATATTTTCTGAATAAATTTTCATCAGCACATAGAGGTCTTGAAAAAAATCAAATATCTGTTTTTCTCTCTAGAGGTGGGATGTTATTTCTAAATCACAGATGAAGAACATTAAAAAGATGTGGCATAGGGAACAAATGAAGAATGAATCCCGGGAAAAGAAAGAGGTGAGCAATGAATTTGCCACTGTGAACATTTTAGGAGTTAGAACACTAGAAAGCATCTTAATAAATTGCTTTGTCTTTAAAATTAGGCAGAAGACAATTTGAGAAGAGAAAAGAACCTGGAAGAAGCAAAGAAGATTACCATTCAAAGCGATCCAAGTCTTCCAGAGCCAAAATGTGTAAGCATGACAGATATTGTTGTGAATGTTGTGGACTTGCTACGTCAGACTCTCATTTCTGTGTCTGAGGGGCCTGCTGTGAGATTTGTTCCTTTGATTTATCTGTCTTTCTTTTCCTTTTAGAAGGGATAGAGAGAAATAATGTTTTAGAGTTTTGAGGCTGGTAGTTTTTTGGGGGGATTATTTTATTATAAAGTTTAATAATTGTGTGTTGAACGAATTCTGTCCTGATCAAAAACTGGCAAGCCTGGGATCCATCCTGGCTGTACTAGGTAGTGTTGGTTGAGTGATTTTACCCTCCTAAAGTGTACATTTCCTCACCATGAAATAAAAGGTGGAAATCCATGAATTTTCAAAATGCATAAAATGTTTGTGATTTTATGAAATTGGATTTTTTCTGTATATTTTTAGAATAGAATATTGGACTATGAATGAGCATGCTTAACTTTCAAAAAGTTCTTATTGCGGATGAAATGTCATATTTTTCCTGTTTCCTTAGTGAGTAAGCTGTTTCTAGGCTGTATTCACCATCCCTTTCTCTACACATCTACCCCCTCCTACATCCCCCAAACAAAAAGCTAGCTAGCCTTTGTTAATTTCCACCTCCCAGAGTGCGGGGAGGGACTGTGAGGTCAAGGGTAAGGGCTCGGTGTGGACTTGAGTCTTTGCTATTGTTCATTCATTTATTCACTTATTTTCTATAGTGGTCTCTGAAATTTTGCATCTTTCTCATTGTTGGTTTCATACTAAGAGAAAGAAGACTTGGTTTTTATTTTTTTAACTGCTCCAGTATAGTGAAATTTTTTTGGTTCTGACCTGCAGTGGAGTAATTATCTGCAGCTTTCCACAATTTGTGACTTTTTAACACTTTACTGCCACCCATCTGATATTACTGAAGTTGATATGTGATAAATGGCATGTTTGTTCAAATGTTATTTATTTTAACTTGACAGGTGAAGATTCACGCATTAGAAGGATATAGAGGCCAAAGAGTAAAGGTGTTTGGCTGGGTCCACAGGTTGCGTAGGCAAGGTAAACGGCATGGCTTTCCTTTTTTCTTTAATATTTTTAAATATTCCTGGCTTTAGATGAAGAAGAACATAAAAACATTTACTTGGAGGTTTTGGATGCTAGCTTGTTAAAGGAAATAGTGATTTATATCCTAAATTTATTCTTATTCAACATGACTTAAAATTTTTTTAATTTAATGCTATTTAACTGTAAGCAATTAGTGATTAAGAGGTATCCAGTAAATATTTGTTTAATTGAATTTAATTATTTAATGAAAAGCAGGGGATGTATTACAGAAAGTAAGAGAGCCAAACCCAAAACTTATTTTTGGCAGTAATGTTAACATTTATAATTAGTATGTTTACGTTCTGCTCCCTAGGTCTTGATATTTTGCTTTCTCTTTCTCTTTTTGTTATTTTGTTACACATGTTTTATTGTGTTTATCAAATGTCTTGTCCTTGTAAAAAAGAAGTGGAACATAAATAAGAAAAACTGATTCTGTACAACAATATATATACACCTTCCACTGAACACACAGTACCACACTAAGCATGGCAAGGGATTCAATGGACTAATCCCTCATCTCATTGCTTACTGTCTTGCTTTTTTTCCCATCATTATGTGGATCATGCAGATCTCATGGGATCTGAAAGAACAATGAAGAATAAAAAATGCTTTACAAATACTGAGCAGTGCCATTACCAGTGGACGCTTCAGGGGAAGGGGGCCACATGGGAGATTCGAACTGTCAATGTTTGACCTTGGAGTTTCCTTTATATGAGATTGAATTATGAGAAAGTACTTTTAAATGCCTTGAGAACAGTCCAGCTAAATTTCTCTCTCTCATTTTTAGGAAAGAATTTAATGTTTCTGGTGTTGCGGGATGGTACAGGGTATCTTCAGTGTGTCTTGTCAGATGATTTGGTAAATATTTTCTCTTATTTGTAACTGAAAATTAATTTTTGTTCAGTAGGTTCCTTTATTGTTAATTTTGGGAATTTTAGGATTTGTATACATATTTTCAGCTGTTATTATGGAAAAAATTTATTTGTTGGAAAAAAACCTGGTGATTTGTCCTGTGGAATTTTGACATTCTGTATTCAGTGTCATTTAACATGTTCCTTTACCTTCTTTATTTCTTATAAGCTGTAGTTAGGTCTAATCAGATTCAGGTTCTTTTGGAAGGGGGTGGTACATGACTATTTCATGGGCAAAACTGTGTTCTTCCAATTGCATTGTCATGAAACATGTAATGTCCGATTGTTTTTGTTTTATGAATTATGGGTCTGGGTGTTAGCCCAATCCCTTCATTATAACGTTCCCCATCACTTTTTTGCTAATGGTTTTAGCATGTATTGGTGATCATAGCTTAGATGGACTATATAATATTTTAACAGTCTGAATTTTAAAGAAAAAAATGAGCTTTTCAAATACTTTTAAGATATGTGGGCTTGTGTCATTTATGCCTGTGTATGTATGTAAAATACGTATTTACATCTTGTATATATAGGTAAATCTTTCAGAGAAGTAGCTTTTCTTTATTAAAATTAAAGATTGATGGCCATCTTATTTTACTAGTTTTGGAACAGAAAACTTGGTTGTAAATAATCCCCTTTGCTTATATTTTAATGTGAAATATAAATAACTAAATTTGAACTTGATCTTTTTACAGTGTCAGTGTTACAATGGAGTAGTCTTGTCCACTGAGAGTAGTGTTGCAGTGTATGGAATACTAAATCTTACTCCTAAGGGCAAGCAGGTGAGTGAATTGAGTTCCTTACTGACTGACTAGGTATTTGTAGATTGCTTGTTTTCTAATGTCTTTATTTGTACAGTGCATTTGCTTAATTTCATATGCCTTTTCCTTTTCCAGTGAAATATGAACACTATATAGCTCATAAGATGTAACAAACTTAGGGATTTCCAACCTTATGGAATTCATGAATAATCCTAATGGAACATAGTGTAGCAACTGTGCTGTGCGTATGTGAATAATTGTTCAGCTAGGTAGAAAAACTTAATCTACCCAAAGAATTTCAGGAAAGATCAGTAATTTAAACCTGAAACTTTCTGAATAGATTTTGAAAGCCTCATTTAAAGAAGTTAAATAAAACTCTGATATTCAGAAAGCTGTTTGTTCCCAAGCCAACAGGCACATAACCTATACCCGCTAGAGTTTCTCGTTGCTAATTTTTGTTCATGTAACTACTACCGTGATTATATTTGTTGGCTGGGAAAGAAAACAAACACATGTGGCATATTAACCACCAGAGGGAGCCCTTGGCGTCTACCTAACAGACTTAGAAATAAAGTTGAGAGTCTCCCAGAGGAATAGCTTTGAGTTAAACTTTTGCATTTAAGGAGTTTTTCAATGTGAGTATTAAGTTATTTTAAATTATTGGGCCAAAGCTAGAAAGATATACCAAAATGTTAACAGCAGTCAGTATTTACTCTAAGTTGTGAAATTATAGTTTATTTCATTTTCTAGTTTGTGCTTTTCTATTTTTAAAAAATTGCATGTGTGTGTTTACTCTGAAAGAAATATTAACTATGTCAATATGCAATAGAATATTGCGTCCTTTTTTTTAGAAGGGTAGGCTAATAATAATGAAGTTCTTAGAAATAACAGCTTACCAAAACTTTTGACATAAACTAAAATCTTTAGCACTGTAAAATTTTTGTCTTCTCCCTTTTTTCTTTGTCCCACTCCCTTTTTTAAAATGTAGGCTCCTGGGGGCCATGAACTGAGTTGTGACTTCTGGGAACTGATCGGGTTAGCCCCAGCTGGAGGAGCTGATAACCTGATTAATGAGGAGTCTGATGTTGACGTCCAGCTCAACAACAGACACATGATGATCCGAGGAGAGAACATGTCCAAAATCATGAAAGCACGTTCCATGGTCACCAGATGCTTTAGAGATCACTTCTTCGATAGGGGGTACTATGAAGTGAGTGTGCATTCGTCATCTTGCAAACAAAAGCTTTCACCATTTTTAAACTTGAATAGAGGTGCTCACAATAGGCCTTTATTTATTTACTTCTTCCTTCCATTTGAACAGGTTACTCCTCCAACATTAGTGCAGACACAAGTAGAAGGTGGTGCTACACTCTTCAAGCTTGACTATTTTGGGGAAGAGGCATTTTTGACTCAGTCCTCTCAGTTGTACCTGGAGACCTGCCTTCCAGCTATGGGAGATGTTTTTTGTATTGCACAGTCATACAGGGCAGAACAATCTAGAACACGAAGGCACCTGGCTGAGTATGGAATTAATTGTCTTTTTACTTAAAAAGTTTTTTTTAACAAAATATGTTTAGAAGAGCAATCTTTATATAGACAGAGGATGTCTATGTAAAAATGTTAGTATATTAAGAAAATATATGAAGGGAAGTTGAATAAATTAATGGAAACCATGTAAGAAGTGTTGCCTCTTAGGTCATAGGTAGCTATGTCTAGTCTTTCACTTGCCTTGATCCTTTATATGTTAAGGAATAAACAAGAATGTACTATTTGAAGGCAAAAGATGGGTGGCCAGTCTAAAACTAATTACAGAGTTAGGTGTAGTTTAGCAAGGCTGGAATTTTACCTTTCGGGACAGTTGCCCAGTGTTAAAATCTTTGCTTCAGAGAAACTGTAGAAATGAAGAGCAGCTCTGAAGTAGTACCTTGTTCTTTAGATACACGCACGTGGAAGCAGAGTGCCCTTTCCTGACCTTCGAGGACCTCCTGAACCGATTGGAGGACTTGGTTTGTGACGTGGTAGACAGAGTCTTGAAATCGCCTGCAGCAAGCATAGTGTATGACCTCAACCCGGTAGGTCTAGTGTCCTGTGGGAATGCAAATGATGATTCTTTCTTGGAAGGCAATGAAGTCTTTACTCTCAGTTTTTGTAGACTTGATGACGTGGTGAACTCTGAAATTTCAATGACTAATAGATACATACTTTTCGAGATACAGTTAATATGTAACATGTTAGTTGCAGGTGTGCAACATAATAATTTACTATATGTGTACTTGTCAAACAATGATATATGTTTACTTGCAAAATGATCACCACATTAAGTCTAGTTAACATTCATCACCACACAGTTACTCCCCCTCACCCCGTATGATGTGACCTTTTAAGATCTACTCTCTTAGCAACTTTCAAATTTACATCACAGTATTAGTAACTACATTACATCACCAGGACTCATTTATTTTATAATTGGAAGTTTTTACCTTTTGACCACCTTTACTCATTTCTGAACTAATATTTTGAAGACTAAAATTTGATACCAAACATTGCCAATAATTTTATAACATTTTAACCTCCACAGGAGAAAGTTCATGTTTTCCATTTATAGGGATATCTGTATTTATCATTACAATAATGCTAAATTGTTTCTCTTAAAATGGAAATTTTAGTGTTAATGGTTTTTTTTATAGATACTGTATTTTTCCTTTTCACCATAGAACTTCAAACCCCCCAAACGGCCTTTCAGACGGATGAACTATTCAGAAGCTATTGTGTGGCTAAAAGAAAACAATATAAAGAAAGAAGATGGAACTTTCTATGAATTTGGAGAGGTGTGTATTTCATTCTAATCATTGTTTCAAAGGTGGCATGGTGCTTACGTGGGTTGCTACTTCTGCTTAATTAACAGTGAGGTATGAGGCATCTGCTTGTCAGATAAATGGTAACAACAGCTTCCTGAGATTGGCCAAGGATTGAGTAAAGAGTAAGCCATTCTGTAGTGTTCAGTAAACATTAGCATGTTCTTATCCTTCACATCTCATCTTTTGTCTCTTTCCTTTGTTCCATGACCAGTCATAAGCTCTAGTTATAATTCTCTGGGCTGGCAGGATGCTTCAGAAATTCGTGAACTGTAATATTACATACAAAATGTTGGTGTGTGTATACATTTGTTTTTTTTATCTGGAGAAAGTATCTGGTTCTTTCAAAAAGGATTTCTCCCTCTAAAATAATGAATTAAAACTCCTGCTCATGGAGGAGATTCAAAGAAGAAAATAGCCATTGGTTAAAATGTAAAATCAAGGAAGAAGGCCTTGATGGGGAAGATGGTGTGGTGCCCTAGATAAACTGAGCATGTATCCATTTTGCCTGGGGCCACCCTCCTAGCCTGAATTGGGGGTATAGATTATTAACATTCTTCTAAACCCTCATTTCTGTGCACTTAACCGTTCCTTACATAGTATTTGCAAATCTAACTGCTTTACATATGAAGTGTAACTACTGCTAGATAGAGTTTTGTTTTAAGAAGGAATTTATAGAAAGACAAACAGTATAGTGGGTCTATATAAATTACACTTATTGTTTAATGAGTTCAATTGGTAATGTTTAATAAAATTTGTGTTGAGAACTGTTGTTACTTAATATTCTGCAAAGTGGTGCGATGGAATGGAAAGAACACAAACTTTGGAGTAAGAAAGCTTTCTAGGGGGGCTTAGCTCCCACCACTGTCCTTACTGCTGTATTACTGAAGGCGAGTGACCCTGCTCTGGTTCCTTATCTCTCCTCTGCCTTGGAGGTGTGATGACTCAATGAGCCAAATGCCTAGCAGGGTCTGCAGTGTAGGAAGCCCTCGGTGCATGTCCTCCTTTACTCCACACCCATACATATGAGGACGCTAGAATAGACTGACAGTCTTTAGGCTTTTTGGATGTACAGTAAGACCCCTTTCCCCCAGTTAAATTTTATGCAGAACTCTAGTATGTGAAGCAGCGAAGAGCTGAGACCAGAGTTCTCCCACTCGTTCCCACTTCCTCTCTACTCTTGGGGGTAGAGGGCTCCGGGAACTAGAGCTTGAAAGCAGCTCTGCCAGGTGACTGGCAAGTTCCACGTCAGTTCTTTCATTCCACAAATTAGTGAGTCTTGTCCAGTTCTCTTCGTTAGTTTTTACTGGGACAAGAGTTTTCAACTTTATCTGGAATTTATGTGTGGTTTACTGAAGGGAGTTCTGAGAGAGAAACAGATTAACTTGATTCATTATCATCTAACATTTCTTGGCTAACTATTCCAGGTGTGGTTGCACTTGAAATCTGACGTAAGTTGTTTGTCTTATGACTGTCTTACTACCATCGAAGGCATATAGATTTATTGTAATAGAAATGCAGATAACAGGCGAGTTTAAAGATTAGTGTTATTAATAGCATGCACTGTGTTCTGGAGCTTTCACTGCTTATCTTATGCTTTATGGGCCTAAGTGGACCACAGTTGCTTCAGAGCTAGATAAAACTGGCCACTGAAAGAAGCAACAGAGCAGCATCTTTGTTATAATGGCTTGGGTGGTTTTCATCTGGTTATTTTTCATTTTCATTCCTCAATTAGTGTGACACTTGAGATATACTGTGGAAGGAGGCAGATCTATTTATAGTTTAACAACTATGTAAGATTTTTAATACATTTATTTGTTCTGTGAAGAAATTGTCCCTTACACCCATGTGTACGGTTTTTGGGTGGGTGCATAGTCTCTCCTGTATTGCATTAATAAGATGAAGGGCTGCTGCTGGGTGAAAGAGCTTCTTCTGTCTTGTTGCATTTCGAATATTAATGAAGTCTCATTTAACCTCAGGATATCCCAGAAGCTCCTGAGAGACTGATGACGGACACCATTAATGAGCCAATCTTGCTGTGTCGATTTCCCGTAGAGATCAAGTCCTTCTATATGCAGAGATGTCCGGAGGATTCCCGCCTTACTGAATCTGTCAGTTTGTGACTCAAATAGTATTAGTAATTTTGCTTTTAAAAGGGGTGGGAACTGTCATTGAAGAGAGAGAGCTCATGACAAATATCTCATAAATCCAGAATAACCATTTTGAGAAGTTTTTTTTTGGTTCTCTGATTGGGTTTAACAGACCTTGTTAAATTATAGAATTTAAATATTTGAATTTTGCATGATCATAAAGCTCTTTTAGCTATAGGAGCTTAATTATGATTTTCATTTAATCTCTAGAGTAGTGTCTTGTCTGACAGCCTGGTAGTAACTGCATTTTATTCACTTGTTTGTAAAGGTCGACGTGTTGATGCCCAACGTTGGTGAGATTGTGGGAGGCTCAATGCGTATCTGGGATAGTGAAGAAATGCTGGCAGGTTATAAAAGGGAAGGAATCGATCCCACTCCCTATTACTGGTACACAGATCAGGTAAAAATTTTTTAATACTCTAAAATATTTTCATTATAATAGTTTTGTATAAATTGAAATTTTTTAAAGAAGAGAATTCAGGGTGGTACTTTGGCATTTGAAGAAGCATATTCAGTTTTGTGGTTATAATAATGTGGCAGGTGAATATTACTATTTTTATTTTTTCTAATATATGTTAACTTATTTGAAAACCTGTTTAACTGCTGGCTTGCTTGCTCATTGCTACTGAGTTGTTAAAAATTTGTCATTTGATCCTACCAGTATCTAGTGGTATTTTTTACTTTCCTCTGACTAAGAGGGCATTGACTTAGAAGTTTGAAATCTCTTCTTCCACAGTGGCACTTAATCCCTGGTTTATTTTTCATACCAAATTATTTCTCCACACATGGTCCACAGTGGCATATAAATTAAGGGTTGAATTTTAATTGTAATAAGCTAACTCATTTCACAGTAGAAAATTTCAACTTTTTTAAACAAAACTGTAAACTAAGCATTCTTCTCTCCTTTTTAAACAGAGGAAATACGGCACGTGTCCTCACGGAGGATATGGCTTGGGCTTAGAACGATTCCTAACCTGGATTCTGAATAGGTATCACATCAGAGACGTATGCCTGTACCCTCGCTTTGTTCAGCGCTGCAAGCCATAACCAGTTCCTCCTGAAGCACAAAGGAAAGAATACAGTTCGTGAGAACAACAGACTGCCTCTTTAAAAAGAACAAAAGACAAGATCTTCCCATTTTTATTTCATCAGGGTATATCTAGTTCTGTTTTCTCTTCTTGTTTTCTGTTTATACCACCACAAAAAGCAATCCAGATCATTTGAACATCTACTGGCATTGATATTGTCATTTTAAGAAAAAATATTACAAAAGTTGGGAGAAATATGTGGTATGTAACTCTGCAATTGTGAATGCATTTCAGCATTTCGTCTACTGATAGGTTATTATTTTTGCCCCATATATGCCATATGTATAATTAAACAGTTTTTAATCATGGTCGAAGACATTCCAGTTAATATTTCTGTACTTTTAAGTATAACTTAAATTCTTTAATTTATATCACTTTATTGTATGAATGAGTTAAACATCTTGGGGGAAAATTAACTATGGTGTAAAAATCTGTATTAGAGTATAATTCAATAGTAGGTACTTGAATCAAATGAATAGTCTATTGTATCAGTTATTAATCTTTTCTAAATCTATATAGCTGCTTATAATTCTGAGGCATACAAATACATATGGAAGAATTTGTAAAAATGGAATTGCCTTAACAATTTTTATTTCAGTGCGTCAATGAACAGCATCCTTTTTACCATTACTTTTAGCTAAAGAGGTGGTTGACCTTCCCTCTTTCCTAGTAGTTCCTAAATAATTAAGAATAAATAAGTTCCAAAAGAATTTCCAGCTAGAATCTTAATGACAACTGTAAGTGACTGAGTTGTCCCCATCATGCCCTCAGATCTGATCTGTGCTACCTTATTAACTCTCAACAGGCTTATCGAATGGCTTCATTTCAGATTTGGTTGATTTCTCCCCAAAAATGCATGTCATGTATTCTCAATCGGATGTGTTCCCGCCAGTCAATAAATAGACACATATAAAAGCTCTTTGCTGGCTTAAATTTTTTTAAACTGAACATAGCTTTTTAATATAATTTCATGCCTTATGCATTTTTTTGTATTTTTATACTTCATGATGTGTATATGTGTACATTTTTCATGATATGAAATTAGATATTACTAAATTTAGTAGTCATTACTAAAATTACACAAGAATGATTTTTAAAAATTAGATGCAGGTCCTAATCACATTTTTATAATCTTTTTGCGTTATTTTTAACACATTTTATTTTGCAATTAAGTGAAAAGACAGATGGAAATTTATCCTGTATCTTAAAATAAAAAACACTTTAAGAGTGTGAATGAGCTCTAATTGCGTTCAAGTATGCAATTCATCTGATCAGAATTTAGGTGAAGAGGTTAGACTCAATCAGCCTGAGTTTTAATTGTGTAAAGGAGATGAGAGTTTTAAGTACTGAAGGAGAGCAGTGGAATTAGGTGGGAGTAAGGAAGTAAAGGTTGCGGTGACATCAGGCCCAGAAACTTCACAATGGGCAGCAGACATCCCTCATGGCCTTTTATTCCTTCACTGTGTAGTTGTGGCTGTAATCCACAAGTCACAACCCCATCCTACTCCCCTACCCAGTATCCAGCTCATGGACATCTTGCTTCTGAGCCCTTGATCTTGTGGCACTCTCCCCTCACTGAGCTGTTATTCTTTGCCTCATGAAACCTGTTCCTGATGTGGCTCTTAAAATCGACCCTCACACCAAACACCCCTTTGTCTTTGGTACTTGTGTAGCAGATCTGCTCAGAGTTTTAGGGACAATTGGTAGCAATTTGAATGACTTAAGGGTTCATTTTCCCTCTTCTTTAACATCCTGCAGCCATTCCTGGCCACATCGTCCCAGTTTCTTCCATGCTGGTTTTTTTTTTTCTGTTTGTTTGGGTCTCTGTCTTCCCTGTTAGAGGCTTTCCTTGGCATGGTGCCTGGTTATCTGCTGAGAATTGCAAATAGAAAATAAAAGTGCTCAAAGTGTGTGGGTAGGAGATGTGTGCCTCGGGTCAGTTGAGCATCCTGGGCCATTAGCAAGGGCATCCCTGATGCAGCAGCGTCCTTAGGTCTTTCCTAATAGGCTGGTCGGATTCCAGTCTTCCCATCTGCTGTGGGTTTCTGCAGTAAATCTGGTTCCTCGAACTTCATTCTTGCCAGTGGTCTTCTGCTCTAAACTGCCTGGTCCAGAGCCCTCTGTTGCTTCTCCAGTAATCAGACCTCCATCCAGGTGGCTGCGGGGTGGGCGGGGGCAGTCGCCTGCTGCAGTGGGGGAATCTAGGTAATCTGACCTCTTCAACAGATTTTTAATCTCTCATTCTAGCATCTCTCCTCTTTCATCTCCACTTCCAGAGGTACCTGGTGCTGCCAATCCTGAACCACGTTGGAATTCTGTCGTGTAAATCTGGATGGTTCTTGGCTTAGGAAGGTCAGCTTGGAATTCAGTTTTCTTGGGTCTGCTAAATTATTAACCATTTATCCATCTTCCAGCTCCCAAAATTATGTTGCTATGGTTCCTTTTTCTTTGTTTCCCTATCTTTTTAGGTTTATACTTGAAAACAAAACACCACTACCAATAAAACCTCGATTGACACTCTGTTGGGTTTGAGGGAGGGAGCGAAATTACGTCTGTGTTTTGTAGTCCAGATTTTTACCCAAAGGTTTTTATTTTGTATTTGAAGACAAATCAAAAGAAAGTAGACATAAGTGAAAGGGGAAAACAGTTCAGTTATTAGCTAGTAGCCAGGAGAGTGATGAATCCTCTGGAAATTGTTTCATAAAAAAATGATTAATGAACACTTAGTTTTCAATCCTTATTCTACATAGGTGACCACTAAAATTTCCTGTTGGATAGCTGTACCTGTTTATCATTCCTACAACATAAAACAGGTATAAACAACAATGTGAAAACAGTAAAAAGCACACTCATCTTTGCCTCAAACCAGCTGTCCTGCTGACTAATGTGTTTCTCTTTTTTGGCCTTGCCAGGGCTGGAAATCTTGGAGCTGCCTGATTTCACCCTTCTCTGAGCACCAATGTGCTGTTAACCACCTGCTGCTCCCCATGGCCACTCCCTTTAATGCTTCTCAGGAGAACTGTGGCCACTGTCTTCTATTTGCTCACCCTGCTTGCCTCCCTTGCATGCTACTGTTGGCCCCCTACCTGCTCAGTTTTTCTCAGCACAACCCAGACAGGCTTCTCTTCTCAGTCACTATCATGACTGTTGGTGACTCCCTTTAGCCTACAAAGTCCAAGTCCTTAGCACATTCAGGCTTGGCCCTCAGCCTTTTCTCCCCAGCCTTCTTTCTGAATCCTTCCCATGTCTTCTGTGCTGGCCGAGTGAATGCCTTGCGTGCTGTTAGTTATCCTGTGCTCTTCTGCCTCCATTGTGTCCCCCGCCACACACATCCAGTATATTCCAAGCCTGCTCCTCCTATTAAGTCCAAAGACCGCCTTGATGACAACGCACTCATTCCTTTACCCACTCAGCCTGAAATCATCACTCACTTTTATCAGGGAATCTTCTGCTCCCCTCTTGCTCCTGACCCTATATTTATCCAGGTAAATTTCCTAGATAAATATAATAATGCTTCTTGACCCCCAAATCTTAGCTGAGTATGAAACATCTCTAAGATATCAGAATTGGAAGAAGGGAAGTATGGAGGGTCTGAAAACCTCTCTAGGGATGGGTTAGGTTAGGGATACAAATTACAGAGAGAATTGAACCCACACTAAAGGCACCACGCGGCTCTTTTTAAAGAAGAGTTTTTAGTCTACGGCCACGCCACCCTGAACACACCCAATCCTATCTGATCTCAGAAGCTAAGCAGGGTCAGGCCTGGTTAGTACTTGGATGGGAGACCACTTAGGAAGACTGGGTGCTGTAGGCGTAAAAAAAAAAGTTTTATTAAAGTATAACATTCATACAAAAGAGAGCATACATCGTAAACGTGAAACTCCATGAATTTTCACAAAGTGAACACATGTCCCCAGCTCCCAGAATGCCCACGCCCAGACAGGAAGGTGGAGCAAGGGCCTGCATGAAACCTGGCCCTGGAGGGCTGGCCCTTCTGTGAAAAATCTAGAAAGCTGGACCTGTAGGCCAGAAGACAATGAAGCCTGCCGTCTGCCCAGGGCTGGGGTCAGGGAGTGAAAGCTTGCTGGGAAGAGTCAGCTCCCCAGTTTGAATGTACACACCTGCAAGGAGCAGGACCACTGAGCCAAGAAACCCTACAAACCTGGTTAGGACTGGTGAAATATCTGGATCTTGGCAGAGGCACTAAAAAAAGCTCTGTAGGGACCCTTCTACCACCCAGGGAACAGATAACACTCAGGAAAAAAAACATTTTTGCCCAATATGTACTCAAAAAAGTCACAGCCCTTAAAAGGAAATGAATGCATTTAGCCATGCCGTACGTGTCAATACTGGAGCAGGAGCTCCAGTTCATTCTCCATGCAGCAGATGAAGTGAACCTTCTGAAAGGGAAGCTAGATCACTGCTAGAAGGAGGTCACCTGATAAGACACAAGTCTTCAATCACCTGCATTAATCGGCTGAAATTTTTTCCTACTTCTCCCCACACACTCTGCTCAAGCCACAAGATCTCTTAATTATTCCGCAACAGCTTTGTTATGGGTTGAATTGTGTGTCCCCAAAAGACATGTTGAAATTCTCACCTCTGATCTTGTAAACATGACCTTATTGGAAATAGAGTCTTCACAGACGTAATCAAGCTAAGATGAGGTCAATTTTAATCCAATATGACTGGTATCCTTATAAGAGGGAAAGCTGGTCGTGCGAAGACAGACACACAAGGAGAATTCCAAGTGATGATGCGGGCAGACATCAGTGACGAAGCTGCATGCCGAGGAGAAGCAAGGAAGAGACGGGGAAGGATTCTCCCCTAGAGATTTCAGAGGGGGCATGGCTCTGTTGATGCCTTGATTTGGGACTTCCACCCTTCAGACTGGAAGACAAATTCTGCTGTTCTAAGCCCCCTGTGTTGTGGTGCGTTGTTCCAGCAGCCCTGGGAAACTAATACGAGCCTCAAATGTGTTCCATCCAGCCTCTGCTCCTCCGGACCACTCTGCTTGCAAAGTTTTTCTGCAAGAAGTCTCTCTCTCTCCCCACAGGTCCCTGCCCACATGCCATCTTTGCAGAGAGTCCATGCCCAATACCGAAACAAACAGTTCCTGCCTGCATTTTTTGCTGCTTTTTTTTCTTTGTGGTCCCTAGCTGTACCTGACATTATGTCGTATATCTTTCGTTTATTGTCTGTGTTGCCTTCCAGAACGTAGGTTCCATGAAAGCAGAGACTGCCCCATTCATGGCTGCCTGCCCAGTGCCTACCATGTACCTGACATTGGGGAGCTCTGCATACGGTCTGTATTTGTTTCAGTAAGTGAACAAGCTACTTGAGAGTCCAGTTTTTCACTTTTTTAGTCTTTTCATTGCTTTGCTCATAGACTCTCAGTAAATGTGGGCAGATGGACCAGTCAGCCCACCACCACTAGAGGGCTTAAGGCTCTGCAGGGTTAAGAGGGGAAGTCAAATGCATGTTGTATTGGCCTGGGGTTGGTGGCTTCTTGGCTGTAAAACAATTGTGGGGACGATCGATCCGACTTCCCTGAGTAATCATTATTTGCCCCACACAGCCACTGTTTCTCTTGCACTGAACACCACCCCCACTTGCCATGCTGTTTTTCTGATTAAGGAAACAGAATTGAGTAATCTAAATTTAGTTTGTGTAGCTCCGAGGTGCCAATCATGGCCAATAATGAATTATGCGATCCCCCTTTCCCTGAAGCGTTGAGCTGAAACCAACAAATTCATTTTATTTAGGACCACAGGCTGAACTCAGAGTACTGCCTGTGACAGGAGAGTGCTTTCTTCACTAATTATGTCACTCTGGCTCAGACAAACCCTCTTCTACGAGGTGGAGGTGACACTTATCTGCGTTGGCTCAGAGGCTGTGCCTTTGGCCCTCTGCTTGCTAAGGGAAGCAGTATATAATTTTGTTACAAATATGTAAGCCAGAAAAAAAAATGCACTCATACAATACAAATACATACAAAAATGAATGTATACATATATATAAACTCATATGTTTTTATAAATTTCTTTAAACTTTCAAGGACCTTTCTGATTTTCTTAGTAAACCCATATTTAGAATTCATAATTTCTGGGTTAAGGGTCATTTTCTAATCAGTTTTGAAAAGGGCCATTATAAAACACACTTTATCTGCTTTCATTTCATAAGAACCTAAAAATTTACTCATTGGAAAGCTGTTATATTTGATGTTTGTGAGACATCAAATAAGCCATAGATTAGAAATAACAAATGATACTCTCTGTTGGGAAAAATAATGAAGTTCTATTTCTATTTATAGCCTCTGAGTATATGGGCACCAGGAGGTTTTATAAATGAATTTTGACTGGATTTTTTAAAAGTCACTAAAAATAAAAATACGGGCTTTGAATAAAATGGATGAAAAGGTGCTAATTCGTTTTTAAAAATGTTATTATGTTGATACATTTAATAAATCATGTTTTGCTAGCTCCTTTCTGAAGGTCAGATACAAATGTAACCACTCCCAACTGGTGATGATGTGAGGTCTGGCACCTTTATGCCTTGTCACTAATCATCAGAATTAGCTTGGGTGGGGCCAGAATACCCTGTTATCTTCACCTAGCAGAAGGGTCACAGCACCCCATATGGAGGTGTAACTTATCCAGAGCTCCCAGAGGTGGCTGAGAAGAGTCCGTGTAGCTCAGACATCTGAAGCCTTTGGCTTTTTCTAGTTCTCTGGCCTTGTCTACACTTTTCTCGCCACAGTATTATTTTTGTCTAGTTTATTTAAAAGAAATAGATTTAGGCTTTAAGTAGAGACGTATGTTACCTATAAAGATCATCTCTTTAAAGGACAAATGAAGCTGACATAAATTTTGCTATGACAATACAGGGTTTAGCAAATGTACAGGAGAGCAGTTTGAAACCTGCAATGAGCTTTACTCTTCACTTCTCAGGAAAGGTCTCCTGCCTGAGTTTAAGGATCATGTAGGTGAAACGAAAGGCAACCCATTTTATTTGACCTTTTACATTGGACTTCTAAGCATAAGGAGGGCTAATTTTAATAATAAATAAATTAATTCAATTAAGAGCACACATTTTAGCTGCAGAAAACTGGTTTTCAACCTAATCTAGATTTCATTTTCCACATGGCTTGCTCTCTGACTTCCTTCAGGCCATTGACCAAATGTCAGGGACGACTTCTCTGACTGGTCTATTTCAAATTACATTAGCCTCCCTCATACTTCACCTGTACCCTCACCCCACCATGTCCTTTAATGTTGCTTCATTCTTCTAACACTCATCATTACCCAAACTAGTACATATTGTGATTGTTTTCTGTCTCTCCCCTAACCTCCGTGAAAGCACCTCATGTACTCTGTTCAGTGCTGTTTCCCTGGGGTACACAGTAAGTGCTTGATAATTGTCCGATGAATGAATGATGTTTCAGACCTTTCTGTTCCAAGAGGTGGTCTTGTTCGCACAGAACATCTGGGCGGGGTTGGCGGGCAGAAGTGTGGGAATATAAAAATGCCTAGAATTGAGGAAGGCACCTGTCCCCTGTGCTGGATGGGGGTCAGGTGGTTACCTGGTGAAAGTGCGCAGACCTGACATCGACAAACGTCACCATACCATCATCTCTTTAAGACGTGCATTGGCCGGACTGGCCTTCGCCCTTTCTAATGCCCTCACGTGTAGCAGTGTAACGTCTGCTTTGTGGTCCCACCTGTCAACCTCCGCTGCATAGATCCTGGAGGGAAACTGAACAATGAACAATGTCGCGAGCGTCTGGTAGAAAGTAATAATTCCTTTTCCTGTTCTGGAAACAAAGCAAAGCAAACAAAACAAAACTGGGTTGGCACAGTTGTGTCGTCAGGAGGCCAGCAAGCTGGAGGACGGAGGCGAAGCATCCTCAAAGCCCAGTAACAGCCACGGACACGAATACAAAGGCCTTTGCTGAGCTGTGGCCGCTCTTCCTGACTTGGCCATGTTGGCACCTGGGCATTCGCCCAGGGGGACCAGGGGGGAGCGGGACGCCTAGCATGGCTTTGGCGGTGGGCGCGGAGATGGGGGGTTCCTCTGGCTCAGCAGCCGGGGTCCCGGCGCGGGGCGGGTCCTCTCTGACCACGCCCACCAAAGGGCGTGTCTTCCCAGACCCCGCCCCGGATAGGAGCGTGGCCAGGCAAGACACGCCCCTTTCCGGCCCGGCAGCCAATGAGCGCGCGCGCCGCCGCGGCGCGGAGGGTGGGCGCGCGTGCGGTACGGCTGTGGGCGCCGGAGTCCCCCACCCCTCCCCATCCCCACCGCTGTGGGGTCCCGCTCCGCCGCGGGAGGACACCCCGTCCCGGCCGCGGGCCCGGCGCTGCTCCGGCTCGGCACCCACATGGCGGCGGCCGTGCGAGCGGCGCGCGCCCTGCTGCTGCGCGGTGGAGGTGAGTGCGGGGGGCGCCCCCCCGGGGGGCAGCGGAGCGCCCCGACCCCCCCATCCCCGGCCTGGGGCCTTCCAGGGGCCGCGGCGACTGCGCTGGGAGCCGCGCGGGGTGAAGCCAGGCGCGGGGAAGGGACAGGGAAGGGGGCCCTGTCCTGGGCGGGTCACGTAAAGGCCCTGGGAGGCCTCCGGGGACGCGGCTTGGGGTCCCGCAGGCCAGCTCGGGTGCCCGTCCGCCAATGGGCGCATTTCCGAGCGCTTTCGTTTCTGATCTGTCCCATCGGAAGAGTGACAGCCGCAGGCTTGTTGCGAGGATTATGGGAGGGACGAGTGTCCAGGGCCTGCGGCAGGGAGGACCGACCTCGAGGCGCGTCAGTGTCACGAGGCGGCCTCGGGCTGGAAATAAATGACAGCGATGCCGCTAAGGGGCTTGGGGCTGGCAAGGGGACAGCCCAGCGAGGCCGTGCCCGCCGTTTTCCCTGGAGGGAAGCTCGGGTTGCAAGTCCAGTTTAAAAAGCACGCGCTCGGGAAGATGTCAGTCCCGCGTTCTGAGCCTGCGGACTGGCTCAGACGGTAATCTTCCCAGGTGTCTGGAGTCCGAGTAGCGGAGCATTCTTCGTCCTGAGGCCATTCGGATGCTTACCTGACGCTCTGATGTATGTCCAGGCATTGAGTATAACGGACTGATGGACATCCAGGGATTGATGCAGGACCGGAAAGTTCAGAAATTTAAGTTCCTAGGCGAGTTAGGGTAAAAGGAGGATTGTTCCTTTACGCATCAGCTCTCTTTCTTTCTTTGAATACTTCAGCAGCTTGACCATAGTGACTCCATTTTATTCACTCCTTTCTTCATCATCATCATCACCATTACATGGGCATCTGCCTGGGCTTCCGTCCCTAGTGATGCAGGTCAGTGTGTCCAAAGCGGCTCTGCTCTAGCCCCTGGAATTATTGGTGCTCACTTGTCCTTGGAAGCAGGACTCACCACGAGGCATCCTGGGCTGGAGTTTCTAGAGATATTTGGAGAACAAATAAGACCCCTTGACAACCCCACACATTTCTGATGCAAAACCATGATGTAGGTTGTGTCTACAGGATGAGCTGATGGGACTCTGGGTCAGGCACACGTAGTTGAGATAGTAGCTTTTCAGCATTCCTAACTGTGACCCTTTGAGCAAGGTACTCAGCCTGGCTCAGCTTTGGTAAATGTAGAAGGAAAGGAGTAAGGTGATACCTCATAGGCTTGCCATGAAAATTAGATATAGGTAAAGTGTGTAGCACAGTACCCAGCATGCAGTAGATACATCGAGACTTTCAAAATGTTGAGTTATTATTATATAAAAGACAGCCACATACTAACACATCTGAACAGTGACTGGACACAGAACTGACTTATTTTTCAAAGAATTCCCTAATTCATCAGTCTGGCACCTATGGAGAGGGAGAAGAGAGAATCCACTCTGAACCTTCGTATCTTATTACTGGTGCCTTTTTTAGGAGAATAATAAGGACCAAGTGTGCAATGAGGACCAGGTCACACAGGGCTTCAGGAGACTAAAGGCATTATCTTTTAAGAAGAGGAAGCACAGCAGCAGTAATGGGACAGAAGTATCAAGTTAATTTTTCTTTCGTCTTCCCTTCCTGTGGCAAATAATGTCTGACAGGCTCTAGATTTGAGCTCGTGGAGCAAAATGGGAAGCTTTAAATGATTTGTTGTCCAGGTTACAGGTAACTAAATAGAAAGATTCAGAAACCATAACAGAAGTATATTTGAAATACTCATGTACTAGTTGGAGACTCATCTCACCCCATCCCTGTCCTCCTTTCTAAGGTTCATAGGAGGAAATGTTATTTTATTACCAGCAGTCATGTTATAGGATACCAAAGTTCTATTCTCATACCCCGTGGGATCTGATACAATCTCATTTTATAAGGAATTGCAGACATTGTGGCATGATTGAGAACCCAGCTAAATCTCATCATGCAGTTCAGAATTGAACGTATCTAAAATAAGGAGATGCAGGTTGGTTTGAGACTTCATTTGAGCAGAATTGAACTTTATGTTAGTCTTTGCATTCTGCTTTGAGTTAGGATTATCCAGCACAAGCTCATGTAATTGGCTCTGTTGGGAAAGGGCACGGTATGGATAGTTGGAAATCTAAGTGGCCTGGAGATACCATTCTCCTATATTTTATTTTTATTTTTATTACATGCTAGTTGATAAAAACATCAGAGCAGATGTAGACCTTGTGCTCTAGACATGCACGACTGAAAAAATGCCAACACTAGTACGTGGCAGGCCCTATTCAGAATGCTTCACTGGTTTTATCTGATGTGATCTTCACAAGGATATTATGGTGTCATTTGCAGCCGGGGAACCTAAGGTTCAGGCAGATTATATAACCTGATTCCAGTTATATTACTAACAAGTGGCAGAGCTGGATTCAGAGCCAGATCTGCTGGTCCCAGCCCGAGTTCCTCACTAGGATGCCTATGACTCATAAGTAGGAGGAGAGACGGAGGAGACTGATCTTAGCCTGTTTTCAAACCAGTTGGTTTGAGATTAGGGAAAGGAAGTCACGTGTACAGTGTGGGGCTGCAACTGCGTATGGCCATGGACTCCTCAATTCAGGTGGGTTCTCCAGATCCACCACTGACTCTTGTGAGGCCCAGGGCAAGAGTGCAAAGGAACCATATATCCTATGTGGGATAGCAAGCTAACAAACCAAAGTATATTCAGTTCTCCTATGCTGACAAATAGACCTTCACAACCGCCTGGAGTTCCTGCAGAAACGTGGAGGCCTTGGGAGACTTGCCTGTGGCCTGCAGGCTTCCCTCTCTCACTGCTGGCTCTGTCCTGCATTGTGAAGAGGTTTGTGTATACATGTGTGTGGACGCTCCCGTCTGTCTGTTCAAGCTCCAAACAGCCACCTGTTGGTTACCCTTCAGGTCAAGGGTTGCTTACATTGATGGCAAGATCAGCCCTCAGGAGGATGGACCCAGGAAAGAGGCCTGTGCAGACCCTGAAAGTGGATGTGGGACTTGGGGGGCAGGGAATTCTGGAGTCCTAGGTACTAGGACCCTGGTCAGGAGAGTGGGGTGTGGACTTGGGGGTTCATGAATGCAGACTGAACACCCTGTGGGGTGGGTGCAGCAGGAGAGTGCCAGGGCCCCCTTCTTGGCCCCAGAGCCACACTGGGGGCCTCTGCACTGGTGCTTTGTCAGAGAAGTCTTGTAGGCAGATTCGAGATCTGTGCAACTGGTGAGTAACTGAGCTAGTTTCCACACCTTAAGGCAGTGGCTCTTACCTCTGCAGGCTCCTCACCTTTCATAGGAGCAGCATGCTGCCATCAGTAACTTCCATAAGGTAGAGTGATTCTCATGAGGGATCCTATCAAAATCTGCGGCCAAGACTGGGAGAGGAGGTGTGTGGTTTCTAAAAAGGTTCTGTGAAGGTCCTGCTGTGCCATCCTAGGGGGTGCTACCATGTCCCCTGGGAGGGGCCTTAAGTGCCTTCACCCGCCTGCAGAGAAATGCTAAGAAAATCACCTCTGCGACAGCATCTCTTTAAATTTTAAATCCAGGAATTATGCTCTGAGGACCTCTTCAAAGGAAATTACTTTCCAGCTCGATTTCATGCTACCACTTTAATTTCGTCACAGTGGTGCATGGCAGGTCAAGGGCCCATCAGCCATGGAGGTGCCAGTCAGATGCAGCCGCAGCGACAGCCGCCGCAGAAATAGCCCAACATGCCAGAAGCCCAAAACCTCAAGTTCAACCGGGGAAGAGGTATGAGTCTAATTTTAGGTACTAATAAGTATTTCTGTTTATTGATGCAAACACCAGTGATGCAGGTTTCCTAGGAGAAGCCGTGCTGGGAAAACCCAGTATCAAGGGGCAGTGTGATTGTCTTGGCTTCCTTTTAACAGCTATTAAACTATTGAATGGATTTCACTCCCCTCTCCCCCACTTTAGGGCTTTTCATTTTTTTGAATTTTTACAAATTTTAAAATCATCTATTATTTTTTTTCCAGCTTTATAGAGGTACAGTTGACACATAAAAATCCACAGGGCTTTTGTTGGGCATGGAGTTGAGTACACACAGTACACACAGTATGGAAGTTAGTTCTGGAATATGTCACACAGCACAAATTCTGTATATGCTGGAAATGTATTTATGAACCTAACACAATTGTACCTGTGGAATGTATGTCCTGCGTAAGATCAAGAATAACTAATCCACCAAGATTTTCTGTAATAAACTCTACCTTTGTTTTTCATCTGTTAGCACAGGGAACATAATTGTAAGTGATGTAATTTACTGAAGAAATAAAGCACCTGTTTCATACCTCGCTGGGGCAGACATCAGCAGGCGTGGCACTGCTGTGAGTGTCCTCTTTCATAACAGAAGCTGTTCTCAGGTCTTCCTCTGGCACAGAGGCAAGAAAAGACTATAAGGAACAATTATTTAAATGAATGCCTACATAGAAACACCACACTTTAGCACTAAACAGAGTGAAAGAAAGAAGCTATGAACTACTTAACACATTGATCTTTCTGGTAGACCAGCTGGTCTGTGAAAGCCATACAGCTCTGAAAATAAAACAGTCCTTCTTTTGTGTTGGTTATTTTTCGTAGTGTGACCAGGGGTAGATTGATTGAATACTAAGTGAACTGAGGTTTGCAGGGGATAGGGCATTAGGGATGGACCCCCAAATCATCTTTCAATGCTCTGGCCTCCTAGAATGTCAAATCTGGCGAGGAAAACAGGAAGCGCAGACGCTGTCTCAGTTCGGGCATGCTGAGCTGGGTGCCATTCCCACTTGTCCCCACTGCCCTCCTTTGTTCACCTCAGCTATATTGCAAAGTATGCTTAGAGCACTTGTTTTAACCCGAAGAACTGATTCTATGTGGAGCCCTGGAAAAAAATTATTTCATTATTATTTTATCCTATTGGCAAAAGTCAATTATATAAATAGTGTTAATATTAAATTATTAAAATTTAGTAAAAATCTGAAAATAGAAATTTTATTAAATAACTATATTTATAAAAAAGAAATGCATCCATTTTAGAAAATAGCGCCAAAAATTATTTTAAAAAATTACATAATCTCACCATACAGTATTTTATCTCTATATCTGTATCTTAATATTCATTCAGTATATATTTACCAACATGGGATAATACTGTGTATATTTTTATAACTTTCTCTTTTTATGTAATAATATGTCACCATATAATATAATTATTCTACATTATTTTAATAATTTGAGGGTATTTTGTTAAATCATTATCTGGTCTCATATTATGAGGCACATAGATTATTTATGGTTTTTAGAGATTAGAAGTGATAGCCTAGTGAGTGTCTTTGTGAATCATTCCGATGCCAGACCTCATGAAGGCATCGTGCTGCTTTGTGCTTCGACTAGACTAGACATTACTAGACCAATACCCTAGTAGACCGGGGGTCAGTAAACTTGTTTGTAAAGGGCTAGATAGTAAGTTTTTTAGGCTTTATAGAGTCTCTTTTGCTGGTATTCAGCTCTGTTGTCGTAATGTGGTAGCATCCACAGATAATAGGTAAACCAGTAAACTATGTTCCAACAAAACTTTATTTACAAAACAAACATGGGAGGCAGGGTCCAAATTTGGTACATGGATTATGGTTTGCCAAACCATGGGCTAGAGGCAGCATAGATCCTCAGGCCAATTACATCTTGTAGGTTTAGTGAAGAGCAGAGATTCATTTTTCTTATTCTAATACTTCCTATATACAGTAGAATACTATTCTATTAATTGATGAGCTAAGTTTCTGTTATGTATCATCAATAGTTTAAAGGAAAAACCTCATCTTTTGAGAATTCCAGAATATAAAAATGGCAAAATGGTGAAACCTTTTCAAGTGAGAAATTTCAAATATTTTTTCACTACATACATATTTATGTTCAAACAAAGGGAACTTAGCCGTTCAGACCTTGGTCTCAGATGTGCTCTGTCTAGAGGGGTCAAGAGACAGAGACCCTCGACTGAAGCTTTGCACTTCACATTCTGGAAAAGGGGTATCGGACAAGGGCTTACTAATGCACCATTCATCATGCACCACACAGTTTTGAATGATGTGCATGTGTATTTAGGTATTTTCAAATCATGTGCATCTCATTTATGAGATCAGCATGGTTTGCAAAACATGGGTTTGCAGGGCAGGGTAGTGTCCCATTTTAAGCCACTCTTGTTTTGAGCTCAGGTGTAGATGAAAAACAGTTTGAAATCCCGTTTGCACATTGATACCCTCTGTGGCTTAGGTGGGTCTCTTAGCCTGGGGTTTCTTAACCACTCATCTGTGAACTGGCAGCAATCCATGGAAAAATACACTTAATTTATTGTGAGTCACATATTTTCAGAGTAAAAGATAGGATCCCAAGAGAACACTGGTGGTCTGAGTAGAAAGATTAAGGGAATATTACAGTTTCACAATATAATGAAATCTGGAATTTTCAGGTGTCAAGAAAAGAAAGCCTAACACGTTTGTTAATTCATTGAGAGGACTTCAGTCAGAGGGAGTGGGAAAGTTATAAAACAAGACGCCTGCAGTGTAGTTCGTGGTTTAATAAAAAGGAGATTCAACTCCCTTCCTCTAACACAGTGGTCTCTACAGAGGGCAGGGGACATTTTTGTCCCTCAGGACATATTTGGCAATGTCTAGAGACATTTTTGGTTGTCACAACCGGGGTAGAGTGTGTGCTGTATGTGGAGGCCAGGGATGCTATCAACCTCTGCGAGCACAGGACAGCCTTCCACAACCAAGGTTACCCAGCCCCAAATGCCAGCCATGCTGAGGCCGAGAAACTCTGGTCCAAGGTAGTGATATGGAAAGTGAACTTAGTTAATTTTTATAATGGGGTCTGGATGAGAAAACCTCTGACTTCATTGTAATGCAGCATTTCCCTTTCCCCAGGATTTGGTTCTGATTTTGAAAATTTAGGCTGAGGATTCAGATTTCACCTGCAGTATGCTTGGTCAAGGAAACAGTTTCCACCTGTATAAATTTGACACAGATAGCTGTCCAACATTGCCAGATGTTGTTACCAGTTGTTTAAAAATTGGAATTAACCTTTCATAATATCATTAGTTTTACAACACATTAAGAATAGTTTTCCAAATAAGAGCCATCTCAGCAGGATTGGTCTAGTCACTACAGTAGCTAGAGGTGGTCTTGGTGTAGACTTACAAAGTGCATTCTTGTTAAGGGTGTTTTAGATAAACCTCAGTCTAGTTATTTCTCGGCTGCTTTATCAAGAGTGACAAGAGGGTATGTCCATACAATGGAATATTATTCAGCCACCCCTTCCTCTGTAATGGGTATGAGGTTTCTTTTGGGGGTGATAAAAACGTTCAGGACTTAGATCCTTGTGATGGTCTCATAGCTCATGAATATATTAAAAACCACTGAATTGTACAGTTTAAAATGGCAAATTTTATATTATGTGTATAATATCTAAATTTTCTTTAAATTGAAAAAAAAATGGAAGAAACACTCCTGTTTGCTTTAGTTTCCCCCCACCTGCAGACTCTTGCACTGCCATCACGTGGCTACCCATTCATGGGAACACACAGGCCTCCAGTTATCCGTCCTGTCTCAGCCTCTGACTTCATAGTTGCAGGTTTTTGGTCATGGTTTTCTGGCGGCTCCCAGAAGCCTGCGGGATGCAGTTGACTCCACCTTGACCCCTGGTGGGTTTAGGAATAGAGAACCCATCCCATCCTGGCCTGGCTCACTTTGGGCTGTGTCAACTATAAATCTGCTCTGGATTTTAGAAATTTACTTTTTGCATAGTCCTTTTTTTTTTTTTCCCCTCAGAAGCTATTTTACCTAAAACTTAGGGAGTTTTTGTTTTCATTTTGCTTCTTCTTGCTCATTGGGTGTTTGGTTCTTTAGCTTGGGACTATCTTGAATAAATTACAGCAGTTTCTTACAGGAATTACTTAAGCAGTGGATTTATATGAAGGATGGAGAGGTGAGGGTAAAGTGAGAAACGTTGTTTATTGTAGCAGGAGACACTAAAGAAGGAGTAAAAGCATCTGCTGGAGAAGGAAGCAGAGTAGCAAGAAATAATTTGTTAGTAATTAATAATCATTTTAAAAGAAGGGATTACGGTGAGACATGGGCTGGTACTAAACTCTGGAGGCTTAAAATTATAGAGAAACTCAAGGTGTCTCTGTGTATAATAGAACTTACTATGTGCACCAGGTCATGCAAGGGACAGTACATTCCCATTTCATTCTCAACACAACCTTTTGAGGCAGGCAGTGGCCTCTCTACTTCACTGATGAGGAAACTGAGGTTTGGAGAGATCAGATAACCTGTGTTTTCATGTGTGTCTATAAGGCTCTCACAGGACAAGATGCTTCATCATCATGACAATTTTAGGTTTATATCTCAATCTTAGTCCCCAAAGGATAGGATCTTTGTTCAGGGCTGATAGTTTAATAGAGAAATATTTCGAGCCCAGTGTAGACCAGTGCCATGAATGGAGGTTGTGGTCTGAGTGGGGACCGCGCAGAATTGGAGGCCTTGTGTGTCCCCAGATAAATGGATGGATGGCAGTGAACAGGTCTGTGGGTTTTTACCTTTGCATCGAACAAATAGGATGAGAGTTTGCCAGCCAAACCAAAATTCTACCTGAGAGGAAACTAAAGAGTGTTACAAATCAACTGTTGCATTTTGTCTTCTGTAGGAAGCCGAAAACTGGAATATTGATGCTGAACATGGGAGGCCCTGAAACCCTCGAAGAAGTTCACGACTTTCTCCTGAGGCTCTTCTTGGACCGGGACCTCATCACGCTACCTATTCAAGAGTAAGTTACCTGTAAACACCCGCACTTACTCGTAACTTGTGCAATGTGTTTGCCTTACATGTATCTCAGTTCTGTAGTTTCAAAAAAATAAACGGTTATAATGCATTTGTGGTAGTGGCTAGGGCAGCGTTATGATTCTCCATTGGATATAAGAAAGATATGGTGATGGGAGAATTGGAAGGGGGAGAGAAAGCAAGTCCGTGAGCGTTCTCCGTGAGCCTTGTCTTCCCCGAGCTCTGGAAATTGCAGCTGTCCTGACCCAGCTGAAGTACCTTGGAAGATCTTTAGAGATATATTTGTTCCTGGCACTTAGCAGCTGAGAGTTAATCAGGGAAGCCGTGACTGTTATTCATTTGTACTGTGAATATGGATTATTGCCATCTTTTTCCTTGCATCCTTCCCTCCCTCCTCTTTCTTTTTTAAAATTTTTTATATTTTAGGAAAGGCAACCCTTGGTTGACCTCACAGACTGCAAAGACCTTGTCAGTTTATAATTCCTTATTTTTTTTATTTTTTATAACTACAGCCCTGGTCTTCCTAGGTGGTCTCCCATCCAAGTACTAACCAGGCCCGACCTTCCTCAGCTTCCGAGATCTGACAGGATCGGGCTTGTTCAGGGTGGCATGGCCATAGACTCTCCTTTTTCTTTTAAAATTGTTTTTTGTCATAAAAAATGTATACATGTATATGATAAAAAATGCAAATAGTATAAAAGCATTTACAGTAAAAAGTAAGTGTCCCTTTTACCTAGGACTCCAGCCTCCCAGTTACCCACCCGAGGTGAGCAAGTGGTTACACCCAGAAACAGCCCGAGCATTTCCAACGCATATACACGTACATGTATATGTATCCCCCTTTTTACATAAACGTGAATGTACTTAGGTGCATTATTAGGCACTTTACTATTTTACGTATTTTTTTTGAAACTTAACAATGTATCTTGGAGACTGTTCCATAACAGATTATATAGACTTGGTTCATTTTTTTTATGACCATAAAGAATTGCATTGTATGTTGTGCCTTAATTTATTTAATCAGCACCTCGCTGTGGACCTTTAGGTTGTTTACACTGTTACAGTGAACACTCTTGTGCATGTTACACCTTTGCTCACACATACAAATGTATGGGATTAATGTGCATTTTCTTACTTAGGAGGAATATATGCTTCCTAATGTCTTGTTTCCCAGCTCCTTCCAGCCACAGGCCCAAGTGTTAAAACAGGAACTAGCACACACCCAAGGCCCCTGCACGGGTGTGTATTGTGCCTGGTCTCGCCTCTGAGACAAGCCTCTGAGACAACTCGTGGGACAGAGGTGGCTGCCCCTCCCTAGAGCCTCTCATTTCCTCTGTCTAATCTAGGCCAGAAGAGCTAGCCATTGTCAGTGACCCCAAGCTTTAATTTTTAAAGGCTTGATCTTGTTAGGCTCTTTTATCCTAACAAGAGTAAGTTACCTCTTATCCTTTTTTTTTTAATTGAGTAAAATATGTGTCTGAGTTGCTAAGATGGAATAAAATCTACTCATCTACCCGTTAAATGCTTTAGTAAGCTGGCACGAATCATCGCCAAACGCCGAACCCCCAGAATTCAGGAGCAGTACCGCAGGATCGGAGGTGGATCCCCCATCAAGATGTGGACTTCCAGGCAAGGAGAAGGCATGGTGAAGCTGCTGGATGAGCTGTCCCCGCACACGGGTATGTTGTTTCTCAGTTAATGGCCCACTAGGTTTGCTCTTCCGAAGTAGTTAGGAAATTCAAAACACTCTTGGATGCCAAGCATAGTTCGGTGTCCCGGCTGCTCTCGATTTGCGCGGCCCCTGTGTGATGATGCATGGTCCCCTAACTTAGCTCTCGAGGCCTTATTCTTCGTCCTGGCTGTGGAACCTTTTCTGTTTTTTCCTTACATTACAAATAAAAAAGCTAAAGATTTGGAACATTCATTCCCAATGAAAGTTCGAAGTATGTGTTAAGTTGAGCTAGATCCTAAAAGGCTGTATACCATGCGTAAAAGAGGCACATATCACTGCTCTAGAAAGAAATTTGCGGGGGAATGCTGCTGTTGTCTTTTCTCACTGTGTGGATAGCTAGTTAGGTCAACATTTGGAGCAGCGTTAGCTAGCTGTCGTGCAGCCGTGAGACTCTTAAGCAACTTTCAGCAACTGCTTTCAGCTCTTGGCAATACCACCGTTGTGAGGCATGTAAGGGCCTTGTCAGATGTGTCACTGAAAAGAGGGTTGCACACATCTGGCAGCTGTCCACTGAGAACCCCCGACGCGGAATGATAACGGGCAGCATTGAACCGACTGCATGAACGAACTGTTAAGTGCCGTATTTAATTGCATTCAAGAGACCATTGGTTGTAGGACGTACCACTGTTTTTCTGTAATTTTACGACACACACATACAGACACACAAAAAACTGCCTGTCAGTTTTAAGATAGCATCTGTTGTAGGTGTGGACCAACATGAGAAATGTTAAAACAGAAAATGTGCGTCTTAGGACACGTGGAGTATATTAATGGCAGATACATTTTAGGGCCTCAGGATCAGGACTGTGACACAGTGGGGACCCTGAACGAGAACAGCCCTGCTAGGCACGACCATCAGCATTTCACTCTTCTCTGAGAAGACGTCACTGAGCATCAACTCGGGTTGCTCCCAGAAGCCAGTCTCCCATCCCACACAAACAGGGACAAAGGGCTCTCTAGCCCCCAGCAGATCATCTCACTTGGAAAATTGCTCAGTTGCACTTCTGAATGTTAGATTTGCTTTCTGCCTTCATGTGTGGCTCGAGGGCATTTCTTACGCAGTTCAGCCACACGTGCCACAGTGTATTTTTTAAAATGCTGGGTCAGGGAGACTTGGCTGATCTCTACTCACACCTACTTGATAGAGAACAAAGTCTCTTGTCATCAGCAGTTCATCACGATAAAAGGTTTAAAAGTGCGAATCAGATCTGCAATGTTACTTAGTCTTCAGTAGGAGAGGTGGAAGGATGCTGTTTTTTTCTGTTGACGTGTTAGTATAGTACCCGTCACCACAAAGGGCCCCAGTAGAGTTGTCAGACTTGAAAAAGGAATTTAGGTAGAGGGCACCCAGGAAAGGTTGGCCTGGAGAGAGTCCCACTGAATGATGTGGGTTTAACTCAGTGTTTCACTTGCTAGCACACGTCTGATCATTTGAACATGCGGCCATTTAGTACAGAGAGAGGAAGTTACAAGCATCTAGATTCTAGGATTAATTATTCCCTGTGTTGATAGGAACCAAAGAAAAATAATACCCCGTTCTGGGAGGGTTTTTATCCTGATGACCCTTTGGCATATCTCCATCCTCTGTGGCCCACAGTTGACACCCTCCGAGGCAGGCAAGTTAAATTATTGTTTTCTTCTGCATGGTGATGACACCTAGTCATTTCAGCAGGCCTGGTGGCAGGGTATGACCGTGGTGTTTAACAGGGCCCAAGACCACCCACTCATTCATTCATCAGTGGCCCATCGAGTGCCCTGCCCTGTGCAGTGCTGCTATTCAAAGCTGAAAAACATGATTCCTACTCACATGAAGCCTCCAGCCTAGTGGAACATGGCTGCTGCCGGCCAGTCTGCTTGAGGGGTGGAGAGAACACCTTTTAAAGACCTATTGAAGCCATGCAAAGTAAAACATGTATGAGGGCTGTGGATCACACAGAGTGTGGAATGGGAAGCTGGAGTAGTTTTAAGGTTTGGCTGTTTTTTTGAGACCAAGAAGATCGCCAGGCATGCCTCTCTGCCTCTGGCAGGGGCTCAGCCCGTTGCCTGGGAAGAAGCTCCTTGTCCTACTCACCCTTCACTAAGCAGACGGGAAGCTCAGTAGTGAAGACCCAGGAGCCTTTGGGTGGGTAGAGCAGTCAGTTCCCTCCCTCCCTCACTTCATGTTGCTTTTCCTTCCTGTTTTCTTGTTTCTTTGTTACTCCCTCTCTCCATCTCTTTCTCATTTCTATTTTCGTCTTCTACTTTATTTTCCTGCAAAATTATAAAGTTTACTTTTGAACCATGTCCATTTCTGTTTAGAAAAATTCTCTTTAGGCAAAAAAAAAAAAAAAGAAAAAAAAAGAAAAAGAAAAAATGTGAGGATTGCAGACGGATAAAAGAATATTTGTGTGCTCTAATTTTTTAGGGAAATAGTAGTTGCTTGGTAGCCTGTATAGAAATTCTGAGACTTGCACTGTCTTCACATAGTATTGACAGTTAATTCTGTGTTATATTCTGTGTTATATGAAAAGAATATAACTTGGAATTGGTTTTAGATAGTTACACCACATTATAGTAATGTAGGGGATCCAGAAGGAAGTAGATGCGAAGTGTAATCATTTCATGAAAATTCTAAATCTGAAATACATTTAAAAAATTATAGTTTAGTTACGTAGACTGGCTGCTTTTAATGAAGTTGAAGTAAGTGTTACTGAGTAAAATAATTCTGTTCTTTCTGGGATGTGTGATGGGGAGGAAGGGCTGTTAGGTCTTCCAGATGGAGCTGGCTTCTCCAGTCCTGCCTGTTTGACTTCAGGCAGATCGCTTACCCCACTAAGCCTCGACTTGAAAATGGGCACGTTAACAGAACCCACTCCTAGGATCATTGTGAATATTAAATAAAATAATCCGGAAAGGCATTAGCGTGGCACCTGGGAGATGACAGACATTCAATAACCGTAGCTTTTATTCGTCTTTGGCATAGGGTTCGTGATCTGATGCAGACTGAAAAGCATCGTGCCCTGTGTTTCATACCTTTCTGTCAAAGTCACGTACAGATCAGACATTTGAACCATTGTACATGCTACGTTAATGGACTGGAAGTGTTTTACTGTTTAAAAATCCAGTTTCCTTCCTTTTTTCCTTTCCTCATTCTCATCAAAGTGCACCCCCGGGCATCGACTCCAACTCTGAGGGCAGACAAGGCTAGGCCAGGGAGTCTGTGTTTTGGGCCCCTGGGGGCAGGCATGGTGCTGGTTAGTCCAGGAGAGTCCCCACCCCCTGGCTCCTGCTGCACCAGGCAGCTCAGTGCGAAACCCATTCTGACTGCCACAGAACCTTCCCGAACTCTTGTTACTGCCTCAGGAGAGGTCCAGTCGGAGAGCACACATTGTCTTTTTTTCTAAATGCGTTTTTGTAAGCCGTCTTCCATCGAACCATTAAGCAAGGCTTATCTGTACTTTGCAGCCTATTTTCCTCTCTCACTTCAGAACGTGGACACCACCCTGCCTCTATCTGCAAGGGCAGCCTCTCCACCTCCCTTAGTCTGCACTGTCCAGGAACTCCCACATCCCAGGCACTTGCATCTTTTCAAAGGTGGAAAGAAAATGTGAGAAGCCAGTTGGCCCGCAGCAGGGCCAATCTGTCAATCTGATAATAGTATCATCTTGAAACAGATTAGAAAGGAAATTCCGCCTCAGCACCAAGAGCACCTTAAAGATGGACTTGCTGATATTGTGATAGTTGGCAGTTTTACGATGAGCCACATAACCTTTGGACAGTCATTTGGAGTTTGCTTACCGAGTGCCAAGTTCCCTGGTGTGTTTTAACTGCAGCTGACCCCATTTTATGCAAGAGAACATAAAATTGGTGGCCCCGAAGGGACAGAGCTAAGAATGATTCCACTTGTACCATTTCCTTCCTCTTTCTGTGGTCCCCAGCCAGACAATATCGAATCAGACCATCTTTCCCGTACACATACGTGCTTCTCTCGCTTTTTAGTAGTCTGCTTCTAGGTAACATGCTTCATTTGGATTGATTCATTCTTTTCTGGGTCAGATTATTGAGGAATTGTGTGTGTGTGTGTGTGTGTGTGTGTGTGTGTGTGTGTGTGTATAAAGGCAATAAATGCATTTACTTTTCTTTCACTTTGACCTAAATGTTTTTTATGTGGCAATTTAGTGTCATTTTTAGTTGCTACTGCCGATAATGGTTGGACAGTAACATGGTCTTGAGCTTCCTGTTACTTAGTATTTATGTAGCGTGGTCTCAGTATCATCCCTGAGGATAAATTAGGTGTAATCCCATGACAAGATAGGAAGCAAGACTGGGTAACCTTCGGAAACATTCAGTTTTATGATTTTATAAATGCCTAAGAAGTTAGGTGGTTGTGGGTGCTTTTAAAATATGGGGGGAAAAGATGCAGGAAGACAAAGGAAGAGATAGAAGGAGTTGGTAAAGCGATGGAGGAAGGATCACAAAGATACATGGCTGACTTGAGTCATTCAGGTGCCAGGAACAGTTACTATAAATCCTAGTCGGTGCCTCCAATTTAAACATTGTTGTTGGCTTTTTTTTTCGTATACTAAGTGATGAGAATCATTTCAATCTTTGTTCTCAATGAACTTATTTTGAGTATCCCAGAGCTTTTATATAAACCAGGTGACCTGGGGTTTGAGGGCACTGGAGGAGGGGACCCTGGGGTGGAAGCAGGTGGGGAATGGAGGGAACAGGGGCTTTGGGATGGGGAAGGCCCATTGTCATTTCAGCTGGACCATCTGCTGGTGTGACTGAGCGGATTCATTAACCTTTGAGAGCTTCTCTTCTCCTCTCTGAAAAGTCAGGTATAACGAGTGAGAAGGGGAAAAAGCCAAGTGTCTACCAAGGTGTCTGGTATGTGAGAGGAGGTGACACTTTAAGAATTAGGCACAGAAGAGAATTAGGCACAGAAACTTGAGTTTTAAAAAAACCATTGTGCCAAGTAAAGGTGTGTGTATTTGAGAGGGAAAACTGGTCCCTGAAAACGGTGATTAAAGGTCCATGTACTGCTGGAGACTGGATAAGGTTAAGGAACATTCTCAGCTCCCCCACATTGTCAGCACTGTAGGAAATTAGGTTAACTGCTCTTTTTTCTGGACGTTGCATTACGTTTGGCGACTGAAGAATCTGTATAAAGATTAATACTCTCTCCTTTCCACACGTGCTCCCTAACAGCCCCTCACAAATACTATATTGGATTCCGGTATGTCCATCCTTTAACGGAAGAAGCAATTGAAGAGATGGAGAGAGATGGGCTTGAAAGGGCTATTGCTTTCACGCAGTACCCCCAGTACAGCTGCTCTACCACAGGTAAGGGCTTCTCTTCGACCGTGGGAGGGTGGGCACGCCCTGGCAAACATAACCAGGGGACCTGAGTGTGGAGGGAAAGGATAAATCATCTGTGATTGGAATGCAAATCCAGCCCGTCTCCTTTCAACTCGAGAGTTCAGGTCAGTCCACTTGAAATCTCATGGTTCATCTGTCCCTTGAGTTATTGGCCAGTTGGCTGAGAATTACGGATGGTGGGTGGAAGGCGGTAGCTGCTGGTGTTCAGTGCTTTAATGCAGTGGTATAATGAATGGACCAGTAATGAACTTTAAGCCACTTTATACGTTTGTGTAATAAACCTTATTTTTATGGCTACCGTAATAGTCTTGTGAATGTAGCAAAGGTGATTGCTATTTCCATTTTGAAAGCAGAAGTGCCCATATAACATTGGAAATATTCATGTTTTTTTTTTTGTTCTTATGCTTCAGTTGTGGGTTGGTTATTGGTTAACCCAAAGCCCAGTTTGAGTTTCCTTTTGCAAATTTAGTGTTCTAGATTTTAGAAATATCATTGCATGTTATTTTCTGTATATTTAACTGGAGCAGGAAAATAATCTCTGTTTGCCAATTCCTGTCCCATCGATTGTAGGTAAAGCTTCTACTGTTAGGCACGAATACATTTGTTTGTTTTCTATTTCAGTGATCGAGGTCAGCACATTTTCACTCTCAACTTCCTTTTGGATATTAGTGTGTATTATTCTATAACTATAAGGAGAAACAAAAGGCTGCTGGAAAATATATTCAAAGCCCATTGTTTGTGTGCCTTAAGTATTTGTTCTGAGCACCTGTGAAAATGCCTGAGTTCTCAGACACCCTCGGGAGTTTGGATTGTGATTTCTTTTGGAAATGTCCTCTACTACTTCAAAATGTCTGATAATATGTTATTAGAGAATGAATCAGATTTTATAAATTTGTAAGCTATCCTTTTTTCTTGCTTTAAAAAATATTTCTCAACATGTAAATGTCTGCTTTCCAAATTGGACAAGAAGATGGTTGTTTACGTAACAAAGAGTGACCACGGGTTTCATTTCACAGCTGGCTCTGTCTGTGCTCAAAACGTCCGTGTCTGTGCAGTCTTGCTCCAGTGTGTGTCATGTGTAAGGGCAGGTGTATCTTCACTTCAGAGATGTGAAAACCTTCAGGAAGCACATTTGTCTTTAGAGGCCACTAAGGATCATATAGTACATCTTTTAGACACACGTTGTGGCAGAGCCAGTATATTCTGTGTGTCAGTCACAGCAAGATTTTTAGTTACAGTTTCCTCGTGTATCCAAAAAAAATATTCACCTGTAAAATGTGGTTTGCAGTGTGACTGTGGTGGGGACTACTTTATGATTTTGGGAGAGATTGTTTTGGAGCCTGGAATGGATTCAGTTTGGATTCATCTGATTCAGTCTATTCTACTCATCGAAGTGGAACTCATTTATTTTTTTGAAAGTTGAGTCTGAGCCTTAGAGCACCACATTAGATTTAAACATGGCTGTGTCCTGACTAGCATTTTTTAAAATTTAGTAACCTAACTGATTGATACTTCTCACAGTTAGAAAAGCCAGCGGATTACTGTTGGGAAGCAGGGGATGTTTTGGAATTTTGGCCCTGTGTTAAGATTAGGGGGGAGGCCCCATGTTAGGATTAAGGCTTGGCCCCAATGCCAGACCCCTAGGCCAGGACCCAGTTGCATTGGGTTGGTACCCTTTACCTTCTTGTAGGCTTTGAATTTTCATCATTTCCATCTCTTTATTTAGAAATACAGATTTTGTTAGATTACCTAACAAATGATATCCATCTATTTTGTTCCAGGGAATAATGATGATTTTATAGAAGCAGTTAAAAATAGAATGTGCTTACAGAAACCTCAGTAAGCTACTCTTTTTTATCGACAAGCCCTTAGAAAGGATGGCTATAAAGCTTTTATTGTAATGTGGGAAATAGGTATCTCATAATATTAAGTGAAAATGCCCAAAATACTCAGGATACAGAATTGCATATATACTAAAAGTTACAACTTTGTAAAACAAAACAGTTATAAAGAAAAATAATAATTGGAAAGAACTATGCTGTAATAAAACAATGTCAGCATGCTGAGATAATGGCCATTTTCTTTTTTCATTTCTCAGCCTCTACATTTTCTGTAATAGGGCTGATTACCTTAATAATGGAAAAAAAATTTTTTTTAATATGCTTTCAATTGTAAGACTTGGTCCCTGCAAACAGTGACTGGTTATATTTCGTAAATCCACTGCCATCCTGTTTCTCCCTAGAAATGACCTCAGCAAACTTTGAAAGGCCAATGAAATTGATTGCTTTTTAGTGACCTTCATTTGCAGGGTAGTTAAGTCTATATGCCTTTTAGAGTATTGAAATGATTATAATTAGACTGATTCAGTATATAAGCAGTTGTCTGTTTTGAACTTAAAATTACTGCCTTCACTAGTCTGTTTTTTGTTTTCACCATAATCAACATGCATTTACTAAGTGGCCCCTCCTGTATATTTCAGGCAGCAGCTTAAATGCCATCTACAGATATTATAATGAAATGGGAAAGAAGCCTATGATGAAGTGGAGCACAATTGACAGGTGGCCTACACATCCCCTCCTCATTCAGGTAAGCCCGCAACTACCAGTAGCCCATCATTCCAGCTTCTGGTATGGGTCAGATTCTTGTCCCTACCTGTTTTGTGGGTGTAATTCTGAGCTTGCCTGTTCTCTTATTTAAATTGTGTGCTGGGGATTAAAAAAAATGGATTAAAACATATTAGAGTCTTGACTTATTATAGCAAGAGAAAATAAATGTAAAGATTAAAGGTGAGGATCTTTACTTTCTTTAGACTAATACTCAGTCATAAACCGTAGCATAATTATATTGCTTCCTAGTCACCAAAATATTAAAGATTATTCAAGGTGTTTCTGCTAATTTATATCCATAGATGGAATGACTGACAAATAAATCCTCTATTTTCTAAATCTTTTAAAATGTCGAAAGATTTTAAAAATTTAAAGATAGTATATCTACATGTTCTGAGACATAAAATTTAACATTTTAATTGAGAAAGCTGAATGTATTAGAAGAAATTTCAAATTTATCTGATGCAATTTATATTTATATATTTATATTAACAGATGCTTGATTTTAGGAGAATCAGTTAAAACTACAATTCCAAAGCCAATAGCTTCAAACTGGAGCTATTATATCCTTTTTTTTGCCCTTTGAATATGAGGAAGCTATTGGTAATTGCCCGGAATCATGAAAATATAGTTTTGTTTTGCCAGCGGAGGTTATTTGAGTTAGTTTAGGTAGGAGAAATATTAGGTGATTTATAATTCATCCAGTTTATGTTTTACTTCTTGGACATTCTCTGGTGAAATACCAGCTTAACCCTGTGTTAAATAAAGCCTGGAGTTACCTAAAATCTGCAACCACTAGATGGGGCTGGACGTCCTTGAAAGCAGGCCAGCTCCTCCTGGCGCAGACAATGACCCTCAGGCTTGTAGACGGTGTCGAGGGTTAACCCTTAGGTTGAAATCCAGTTTCAAATGGAAGGTGAAGACCTCCTTCCTGCGGGATGAGCACAGTTTTGGTCTCGTGTCCCCCCACCACTCTGCCCTGCTGTGGGGTCCCATTCCGCATCGCTGGAAGCCCCAGCGAACCCCGACGGTGTTGCTCTTGGAGGCCTGTGATCAGGTTTTGCTCTCGGAGGCCTGTGATCAGGAACAGGGGTGTTTCAGGTCAGCACCGACATGTGGTTACAGAGGACCGAGGATCTGCGCAGCATCTGCCTGCCCTCATCCAGCGAGTGATTAGATTTGCATTAAAATTCGGCCCTTTGAAAAGGGGGGAGGCAGAAGGATGGAAAGGCCTCCTAACGGAGGAAGGCTCCGTTCACAAATGAAAGGGCACTGCAGAGGCATGTATCCGGATGGTGTGATTGAAGGCTCCCAGAGCCCCTGCCTCTTTCACTCGGCGACGGGGCTGCACGGAGGAAATGCCACAGATGGGGTGTGGATGATTCACGCGACACCTCTTTCCCCTGGCTTCTCAGTTTGGACGATGGCTTAGATTCTGTTGTAAGCCATGGCAGATTGCGTTTGCGCTTGTAATTTTTCAAAAGGAGAAAGAGAAAAATACCAACATTTTTCAGAATCAAAAACTTACAGATTTTATTCTTAATATTAGGTAGAATACATGGAGAGATTTTATATCCAGCAGAAATAGAAAAAAAAAAACTAAACTAAAACAAAATATAATTAAAAACTAAAACTATACGTATTTTAAATCTCTATTTCTACTTATTATAGGCAGTAATTATTCAGAATAGTCATTTTACTACTCTTATCTTGCTGTTGGAATAATTGAAGTAAATGAGTTTCCTCCTTATCTAGGCTTTTGTTCAAAATAATTTTTTCTGAGCGTCTTTAGTTTCCAAACACCTCAAAGATCACCAGAAAATACTGTTTTTGTCAGTATCTAATCTTGTTACATTTACTCTATAAGTAAATCATACATTTTGAAAAGAGAACTGACTCTAAACACCGTGTTGTGCCATAGGGCATTTATTTATCAAATTTTGAAGGCTCTGGAAAGATTAATAATATCTCTATCTATTGGGGGATAATTTGCTCATCCTTTAGGATTAACCAGTGATATATCCAAATATCAAGTATAATTTTACATGGTTCTGGTAAATTATCCTTTATAATATTTTTATTATTTTTATTTATTTATTTCAGTTTTTAGAGTCAAAAGGAAAGTTTACTAGAAAAGGGATAACACTCCACAGAGTGTGGTCTCCTCTCGGAGGCAGAGAGTGAGAGAGACAGTGCAAGAGACAGAGAGACAGAGAAAAGGCACTGAGAGGGACCTATATTATTTTTAAAAACCTTTTTATTTGGAAATAATTTCAAATATGCAGAACAGTTACAAGACTAAGAATAGTATAAGGAACTCTTATCTATTCTTTACCCAAATTCACATATTATCATTTAACTCTGAATGTATGTCTATATATACATAAAATTTTTTGCATCTTTCGAGAGTTTTATATGTACTTATATATATATATATACACACACATGTATATTTATAACAAAATCACCCTTTACACCTAAATAGCAGGAACATATTTCTTTCATAGCCATGATACAATCTCCAACTTCAGAAAATTTAACATTGATTAATTTATCTAATCTATGTTCATATTAGAATTTTGTCCATTGACCCATTAATGTCCTTTCCAGCATTTGCTTTATAAGTGCAATGACAGAGAATGATTAAAGTGTAAGATGAAAGAAAGCCTCTTCAGATCTGGTATTTCAGCACCTATTGATGTGAATCAGAAAGTGCCAAGTAGACGAAGGAATTAACTGGTCTGGTGGACAGAGATTTGGGGGAGGAGGCGGGGCCTGTGCGTAGCTCAGGTTCCACAGATGTGCCTGAATGGGCCCCCAAGTCTGCGCGTCTTTCCCCCCTCTGTGAATTTAATGAGAGTTGTACAACCCCTCATCTGTTGCGATGAAGGTTGTTACGGAGAGTGACTCAGTGAGGATGGTGAGCTCAGAAGGAAAAGGTCATAAAAATAGATAATAATTTTCTTATTCCTCTACTATTTCTGTCTAATGTATTTTAATGTGATGTGCCAGAAAGCCAAACTAAGGGGATTTAGAAAGACCCTGTAAGCTGTTTTCCTGCTAACCGAGCAAATGAGCGGTCTTAAAACAACTTCTCCTTCCCATCTGTGTTTCCTTTCCATCTGGAAGTGTGCCCTGTGCCTCCCGCGGGGAGGCAGATCCAGAGCATTCATTTTCAGTGAGCCATTAGTGAGCTTTAGAAGTTTCCCATCAAATTCCCTAGGCCCCTGAAACCGTTATGAGCCATTTTGATGATGAACCAAAGCAAGAGAGACTGTACTGTTTGCAGTTTTTCAAAAAGAGAGTTCCGATTTCTGAGGATTGCTCTGAGATTTTTGGTGTAGCTCTTATTTTTAAAAGATTGTCTTTTCTTTCCATTTCTTCCCTCCCGCTTCCTTCGGATCCCCTTTTCTGGGTGTTCCCACAGTGCTTTGCAGACCACATTCTGAAAGAACTGGACAATTTTCCACTGGAGAAGAGAAGCGAGGTGGTCATTCTTTTCTCGGCTCACTCACTGCCAATGTCCGTAAGTAAGAAAGAACATTTCGTCGGATGACCCTGTGGTAGGAGATTTTTAAGTGTGTAACATGGACCCAGCTTCTACAATGTCCTGAGCCCAGTGCAAGGATGAATTCTAAAATCTGACTTAACGTGGTGCCCATTTAACTCGACTCACTTCTTGAAACCTAATAACTCATTCAAATTATAATATTTAGAATTTATTGCATAAAAATTATAACTTGAAGATTTAGTCATGTATAAGAATTTTAGTAAATAGAGAAGATTGCTTAACTGCCCGATGTTTCAGTGGGTTGACTCATAGGACCACCATTCAGACTGATGGCTTTCAATCCCATTCTTCTGTCCGTAAGCCTCTCCTGTTTGAATTCCAGGAAGCGACGACCTCTTTTCACTCACTAAGTCTAAGGGACCACATTTTGGCAGGTGAATGTGATCTGCTTGCCCCTTAGTTTATCATATTACCCTGGCAGTTCATCCAAATACAGCATCGTGCCATATCTGTTGCACGTTTAGGAACCAGAATGATTGAGCTGGAATAAGCAGCCAGTTTCATCAGCTTAGAAGTAGCATTGTGTCATTGCCTTCAGAGCTGGAGAGGTGGGGAATTACGTTTTCTTAGGTGTCACTGAGGTTTTAACTTCAGGATTAATGGAGTTAGCGCGTGTCTGGGCCACTCTTCTAATTGGTTGTTACTGCCCCCTGGTGGTCACCAGGGTCAAGCCCTTTGCAGCTTTCCCCCTCCGGCGTTGCAGCAATATATGGCTCTGGAGGGAAATTTCTCTCTTCTGGAAGCAGCACGCTTATCTTATTTGAACAGGTTCAGATTCTCCTTTCTTGCGTCATGCAAGTCCTCCTCACATGCCCCTCTTCCTTTTCCACACTCATCCTATTTGTAGCTGTCCTGTGTGTGACAAGGCCACGTCTGCAATGCCAGAAGGGAAGCTCTTGAACTGAGAAAGGAGGAAACTCATTTTTATACATGAACGTTTCCAGGTGCTGCTTCCCTTTTTAACTCTTCGGGGCTGAGCATGCTGCTTCCAGGTTTTTTTTTTTCTTTCTTTCTTTCTTTTCTTTCTTTTTTTTTTTTTTTGCTGCCCAGGGGTTCTGTGTGGGATGGAGGGATGCCACGAAGTCACAAGGATAAGGAAGGGGTGGGGGAGAGAGTACGATCGTAGAGGAAGAAAATGGATCTTGCAAGTGCTTCTTTTCCCCTACATTTGCTCCTAATGACTTTCCCCCCTTCGTGACTTTAAAAACTTACTTGAAGTAATTTTAGACTTACAGAAAATCTGCAAAAACAACACAGAATTGCCACATCCCCTTCACGTAGCTTCACCTAACGTCAGCATCTCTCATAAGCATAGGAGAGGGAGCAGGACTAAGAACTGAAGCGTGGTGCAGTGCCCATAACCGACGGCCCAGCTTCACTCAGAGTTTGCCACTTCCACAGTTGTCCTTCTGGGATCCAGTCCAGGATCCCACATCACATGTGGTCATCGTGTCTCCTCAGGATCCTTCAGTCTGTGGCCGTTCCTCATACTTTTCTTATCTTTCGTGACCGTGATGTTTTTGAAGAGTGGTTTTGTAGAATGTCAGTTATTTGGTAGCATGCTCCTGTGTTTGGATGTGCTTTCTCGTGGTTAGACAGAGGTTACGGGTTATAGGGAGACTAGCCCAGAGGCGACCTGTCCTTCTCTCTATATCATATCAGGGATACATAATGGCAGTGGGACTTATTGCTGGTGTTGTGGTTGTTTGTCATTTGTCTAGGGTGGTGTCTGCTGGATTTGTCCATTGAATAGTTATTCTTTTTCTCTTCGTATATAAAAGTATCTTAGGGGAGATTCTTCCAGACCATGCAAATGTCTTGTTTCTTAGACTTTTGCCCACTAATTCTGGTATCAATCGGTGGATCTTGCCTGTGGCAGTTATTTCTGTGCTTTCCTGATGGTGACTATATTTCCCTCAATCCTTCTACATTTATGTTTCTCTTGTTTTTTTTACTAACTTTTAGTAATATCATAAGCTTATTCATTATTATTTCACTTCAACAACATTTACTGAGCACCTGCAGCACCCAGGCACAGAATGGGAATAAAAAAATAGACAAAAATCCTTGCCCCCAAAGATTGGGAGGAAAGAGATAATAATCATAACACGTAAGAAAATCTTATGGTCTATTAGGAGGCAATAAGTGTTATGGGAAGAAATACAGCAAGGTAAGGAGCCCGTGCACAACTCAATATTAAAGCATTAAAAATGAAATTTCTGTTAACATTTTCAAGGGATTAACAAGCTGTCCTGACTTATCAGACATTGGCTGTACACAAAGCATTCTTCTGCAGTGCACAGAGAATGGGAATTAGAAGGCACAGGTCGTGTTCCCGAGGAGCCTGGAGTCGGAACCCCGGTGCCGCTGCTTTCTCTATTCCGCTAGCAGTTACCCCTTTTCTTTACCTGGACCCCAGCAGCTCAGTTCTATACATTGTCCACACAACCAACACTCTTTCAATTCCCGTTCTGAAATCAGCCGCTCAAGTGACTCCCAAGGTGGAAGTCCCATCCCGTGCCGACTCTTCCCGCCCAGCTTTGCTGTGTCATTTCCCTCTGTCAGATGGGGGAATAAAGACACCCACCTTCCATCATCGTATATTGTCAGTCTCCCACGAATACCATGGAACATCTAATTCAACGTAGTCTTCGGGACCTTAGAGGTGACTGAGCACAGTGTCCCCCTTGGCCAGTGAAGAAATGGATCCAGGGGAATTCGGCAGCTGAGCTCAGGCTGCGTTGCGGTCAATGCAGGAGACAGCAGGGGAGGACTGCAGGCCCAGACTCATGCCGTGTCACCACACGGGGTGAGGTCTCTGAGCCCTGCACAGTGTTGGCAACCGAAGCCCCTTGTGTCTCTGCTGCAGGTGGTCAACAGAGGGGACCCCTATCCTCAGGAGGTTGGCGCCACCGTCCAGAGAGTCATGGAGAAGCTGAGTTACTCCAACCCCTACCGACTGGTCTGGCAGTCCAAGGTAGGTGGCTTCTGTATGTCAGCAGGCACATTTGAGGAGGTCTGTTTTAGGACTTTGTTATAAAACGACGAGATTTGGCTCTGTGATGTAGACAGACTGTCGCGGAACCCGTAGGCAGAAGGAGCTCCACAAGCAAGTGAGGTGGAAGGGAAATCACGCGGCTAGGTGAGGTTCGTTTACTCAATGTGTTATTTTCTGTTGTAATGGCAGAAATTGTCATTTATATTCTACCAACTTCTAGAAGGATTCGAGCTTCAACGTGGAAATACCAGAGCCCATTAAAGCAGGTGTAAAGCATGGCCCTCGCTCCTAAGGGGGGTGTGTGTGCCCAGGGCAGTGGGCACAGTGGGAGAGGTGGTCCTTCTGCATGCATCCTCCTTTCTTGTAGGTTGGTCCGATCCCCTGGTTGGGTCCTCAGACAGACGAGACTATCAGAGGGCTTTGCGAGAGGGGCTGGAAGAACATCCTTTTGGTTCCAATAGCGTTTACCAGCGATCACATTGAGACACTCTATGAACTGGACATCGAGTACTCTCAGATTCTAGCTAAGGAGGTAAATCCTGCCATCTGGCTTGTTAATCCCGTTGTGATTTGTTTTAAAGGGCAGCTTTCTCTCTGGTGGTCTAAACGTATCACTCAGAAGCATTGTTTGGTCTGTACATTTGCATGTGCTACATCCTCCTTGTTCTGAACGATACTTGACCTGAGTAACAACCTGGACACATCAGGTTAATTCCAGGTCAGCTGTGGGGAAGCACATGCATGCCTTTCTGAAACCAGGTGGCGCAGTTGTTTAGTTAGAGTTACTGTACTACCTAAAAGTAATTAAAACCATATTTCCTTAAGAAAAAGTAATTGTCCTTCTTATCAATTTGGAGGCCAAAAATTTTATTCTTATAATTCCTTTTCTTTGCATAATAATGCCCTTTACGTGAGGCTATTACATTGCTTCTCCCTGGGTTTCTGAGGCATTTAAGAGTCATTGTCTTTTAAGAGAAGACCATGGAATGCATACTGAGCAGCGTGTGTTGTAATTTTCTTGACCACCTTTTTTATGCACTTAATTAGCTGTTTGCTGCTGTGTTGTGATCAATCTGGTTATTGAAATAACAAATACCATTCTTAGTGTCCTGTAATGGAAGATGGATGTGAACTGGCATTCAGAATGGAGAAAAACTATTGTTCTCCTGTCTCATGTCTTCTGAGGGCCAGCCTGAAACCTGAGTCGATTATGGCATTGTTTCCATGGGGATTGTGGGACCCAGGAAGCCTTTCCCCCCATCTTCTGCCCGAACTCCTGGTCTTGGGCATCCCATGTGTGATTGATGGAGGTCTGGTCTGGAAGGGCTGGATGGCAGGTGCAGGGCAGGGTGTGGGCTGGGGGGTAGCTTCAGCCAGGACCCAGCCTCACAGGTTTTTGTGTATACATGCTGGTCATCAATCAAGCCCTGATGAAGTTAGAGGGTACCTGAACTACTTGTCCGTAGTTCTGATAAAGAATTTATAGGAAAGTTGTAATTGGCCAAAATGAGGTTTCAGGGTTGTCTGCAGATTTCACGAACCAATGCCTTCTGTGTCACGAACCATGCATGACCTTGGCTAATGTGAGCTTGCTGAAAAGACTTAAGTGCAAATATAGTTCATACTTGGAAAACAAGTTTCGTTTGTATTGAATGATAATGCACATTCATTATCAAACTGAGGCCATTCCTTAGTAATCAAGTGGATTATTAGTGACTAATAAATAGTCCATTTAGAGACTAAAGAAAACCATCTAGCTACAATTTATTTCATTCTTTTGATGGGAGAATATACTGTGTTTAAAACAATTTTATTTTAAAAGTAGTTTGAATTTTTCCTCAAGCAGAACTAAATATTACTTTTGTATTTTAAAATAATAAAAAGCTCAGCCAGTTGAGAGAAGTATAACATAGAACTCACTCAGAATCTTACCCCTCAGACATACATACTACACTAACATTTTAATAAAAGTTAAGTTTCCTTTCTCCTCTAAAGGTATGTGTATTGTAATTAAAATGGTATTCTTCTACGCATTTAACAAAAATGGTATTTTTACACACTGTTTTGTAACCTTTTCTCATTAAAAATATATTATGGGCCCAAATCAGTGAATACAATTAGATCTTTGTAATTATTTTTAACAAATCCTTGATTAGCATATGTTGAAGATGTTTCTGATTTTTTGTTGTTAAACCGCTCTGTAACAAACATCATTTGCTTTTTTATTTTTTCAATAATTTTCTTAGGATAAGTTTCTAGAATGGGATTTGAATGTTGATATACATTTTACTGCTTTGCCCTACAGAAATGAATCCTTTAACTCTCCCTTCAGCAGCGTTTCAGAGCACTGCTGGCCAGCACTGGTTACCTTGGGGCTACTGACTTCTCCGGGAAATTTTAGAATACAGTTTCTTTTCAAGTTGAGAACTATGCGTTTGCTGAATCTCATCACTTTTCCCATGCCCATCTCCTGATGTTAATGCAGCCGAAAAGCCATCGGCATTTTGGAAAGGGAAAGGGAAGATCCTTACTCCCTGAGTAAATAATAATTAGATAATTCTCACTTACTTGGGGGATAATTAACTGGATTTTCTTTGGAGAGAACAGGAGTGATAGTGAAACAATCCTTGAATTTTTAAATGTAAATATATTTAAAATCCAGCTCCGAATTGGACCCAGTCTAGGTTCAATATACAATAAATTAATTGACCTCTTTTGACACTTGGAATCAAAACAGATATTAAACTTCACTTACGTAAAGCAACGTTCTGCGTAGGTGGAGTCCATAAAGGCACTTATTACAGAGGTGCAATCAAAACGGTCAGCAGGTTTAAATTACTTGGGAATCCTATCAGGTACAACCTCAAGAATGGTTTGGAAACCAAGCACCTGTGAGAAGGTAATGGGGTAGGGGAAGGAATGGAAATTGAAGAGTAATTTTGTGATAACAAAAGTGAAGATCAGCACATGTGCTTGGTCCTGAGCTCCTTTTCCTTTCTGAGCAGCCTGGGAACTCTTTTGAAGTAAGACTTTGAGTCGTCCATGTGTATATCTGTGCGTGTTTGTTTATTTATTTTTTGTAGCAGTTTCTTTTAAGAGAGAGAATAAAACATGTGCGTGTTTTTCCTCCCTTTTCTCATTTGATTCAGTGTGGAGTTGAAAACATCAGAAGAGCAGAGTCTCTTAATGGAAATCCATTGTTCTCTAAGGTATCTATAGCGTTACAACCATTTTAGTAGACTGTATCAGAGAGTAATCCTCTGAGAAACTCTTACAGAATATTGGTTTTCTCACATATTAGAACATTTTGAGTTCCAATTAATTACAAAAATAAAATCGAATCCCTTATACTCTCAGTCTCTTTTCCTCTAGATAGCCCCAATTTTCTGATTTCTACTCACCTATAACTATGTCTGATTTAAAAAGCTGCCTTTCAGAGACAAGGTTTAGCGGGTGGGAAGGAGGATTTCATTTTTTAAAATCTCAATTTTAAGTTTTCTCCAAGTGAGGTTTTCCTGGGAGAAGATACTACAGAATTTGGTTCAAAGGATTTGTAATTCAAATGAAAAGAACCCCCAGCTGTAGTGATCACCTGTGTAGATGAGCAGGGTAGGGGGCACTCCATGGGGAGATGAGCAGATATTTTGCCTCTGAGAAACCTTTGCTTCTTGCTGTCCGCCTTGCAGGCCCTGGCCGATCTGGTGCATTCACACATCCAGTCCAACGAGCTGTGCTCCAAGCAGCTGACACTGAGCTGTCCGCTCTGTGTGAATCCTGTCTGCAGGGAGACTAAATCCTTCTTCACCAACCAGCAGCTGTGACACCTGCCAGAAGCCCCCACCCCAGGATTAGGCAAATGCCCAGCCTCCAGATACCTCTGATGCAGAGGAGGAAGGATTCAGAGATCAAGGGAGTTACATTAGGATATGTACAGCCTGTGGGTACAGGTCCTCATGTGATTTCTAGAGGGATGGACTCTGAAATTCTTATTGAGAGTTTTCTATTTTTATATATCAATATAAGCACCTATATTCCCTCTCTCTGGGTAAACTTACTAGTTTGGAATGGCCTCTAGGCTATTTAAAAAATGAGTTTTAAAATTTTGTCTTAGGCACACATGTTTTAAATAGAGATTTTGGTTTTATTGCCCAAAAAACCTCCTGCAAGGGTATGGAGAGTGCCCTCTGTGGGCTGTCAGTGGGAATGACATCTGTTTACAGTCCTTTGCATATAGTTTGTTTTTTTTTTTTAAGAGAACAGAGTTAAATAAATGAAATATAATATGAAAAAGAAATGTTACCTAATCTCACCAAAGCGCATGCGTTACAAAATGCCAGTGAGGCGGTATGGTTGCCTCCAGCGGCTGCTTTTGCCAGTGCTGGCACTGTCAGTGGTCATTTGGGTACTTGAGTGTGAACCTCACTTTCCTCACCATAAAACCAAATCAAGTACAGATTCCACATCTGCTCTGAGATTTCCCAGGCACACAAGGCTAATAAATGTGTAGAAATCCAGTGTTTGTCATACGTGCCTTGGTAGAAGTCTGTGTACCGCAGGAGAGGGGGCTCTCGCTGTCTCCTGTCCCCAAGGACAGTGATGCCAGGAAACGCTAATGATGGCCTCCATCCTTAAGGCCCCTCCCAGGGCCCCAGTGAGCCTCCCCATCAAGCATCATTTTTATCTTCGTCGAACATCTCCTTTCCACACATTTGTTTGCAGAATTGTTTTGTAAAGTTAACTATGTTTTGTAACCTTGAATTCTTTCTTATAATATCTTATTACAAAGATTATATGACATGCTATAGGAAATTTCAAAAATAGAGAAAAGGAAACTAACCGCCCTAATGCAACAACCGCTCATCATATTGTATTTCATGTCTTTTTCTGTGGATATTTTTAAGGCCATTGTAACCTTGAATTTGTGCGTGAAAAGTTGTTCTAAAAATATAGAAATAATGTAGGATCAGAGTCTGATCTTCTATACTTAGATTTAAATGGATTAAAAAATCTCTGATGGATCCGTAACGAATTTGTAATGATTACTTTGTCTTCCCTCATTGTCCTAGAACTTTGTTCTTCAAAAGAGTATTTCTTTGATCTTTTTAAAAATCCAGTTCATAAAGTAGAACTATTAAAGGAGTCACAGATCTTCCATATTCAGGATTTACTATATTAATACGTTTTATGGTGTCATTAAGGTTTTAACCAGTTGGATTCATGTTCTCTGTTAAATTATAACTAATCCAAGTTAGTAAATAAGCAAAATTGTTAAGTAGGAATTCACTTTATAATACAAGAAAAGAAACATGCCTACCAGCCACTTTGGTTAATAGTTTGCCCACACTGATAACGACTCTGAAATTTGAGTAGCATCTACATTTTTTTTTTTTTTCAAATTGGTTTTCCTATTAGTGGATTGTGTTTTTAGAGAAAGGTGCAAGTCATGGGTAGTTCTTAAGAATTTTCCTCACGTTTCCATCAGCTTTTGAGGATAGGTTCAAGGTAGACTTTGGGTGTCCCACATGAAGTGAGTTCACTGGGTTAGTGGCGTGGCGCTGGGCGTCAGGTTGTGTTCATGGCCGTTCTCCTTCAGAATATTTCCTGAGTACCCGCCTTACTCCGCTTTAGAGCTGAATTTATACTCTTATGGACATGTCGCAGAAAATTCCAGTTTGGGAGCTCTTGCCAGGGAATCTGAAGCCCATCATTTGCTAAAGAAACAGTGACAGTGACGAGGCGATCAGGAATAACATCCTTGATTCTGAGTTTGGACCAGACTGGCCTTTGTGGTGAAAGGCAAATGATATCGAGCCCACGACATTTGTTGTTCTAAGAAATGGTACTTTTGACTGTGATTAACCAAAGATGGGTAAGAGTCATGTGCGAGGGTAGCATTTGGTAGGACAAAAATAAGCAATTGCTCTTTTTAGAGCTAATAGTCTTTGGGGATTGTTATCCTGTTTGTCAGCTTTGAACTACAAATGCCTGCCCTGGTAATTAGCGGTGCAGTGCGGGCTGCTTCTTCAAGCTGCACTTACGTGCAGACCTGGCTTTAATTGGTGAATCAACTTATACAGAAAACTTAGAGGAGCTGTGACGATGAGGCGGTTTAGCTTGCCAGGGTCGCAGAAGGCCCAGGCCCCGGTATGAACAGCACAGAAGGAACGCTTCTTCAGAATGATGCATTCTGGAACTACTTAGTTTTTAAAACTAAAAGACATTTTTGTACTCAAAGAAAATTTGCTTCATATCAGGAGAAATAAAACTCGTGAAGAGCCCTTTAAAAGTAGGTATATTAGTTACCGGGGCAGGGGCAGGGGGGGAATTTAAAATGTTAAATAAATAAATAAAATGTTTTTTAAAAGCTGAATAATATTTCCTTATAAAAAATGAAAAATAAAAGTAGGTATATCAGTGGCATGTTGGTGCCGACTAAATAGTAAAAGATCCATGACTTTTCCTCAGTGCACATCCTTACTCAGATGATCCCATACGCAGAATATAACATTTTTTTAGGATTCTGTTAAATTTTTCCCTATGGCAGAAATTATTTAGACAAGGATGGTTACATCAGTATGAAGAGAAAGTGGATTTTCTGCTCCAAATTGCCTAAACTAAGCTTGTCAGAAGGTACATGATGTTAACAATCATAAATTTACATCATTTCCGTGTTCAGCTGCTCCTTAAAAATATATTTCTCTTCTTCTTAGGGGAAAATACAATGATTTGGTGGGATAAGTCTTAAAGCTGGTGAAATTTTTTTTCCTATTAGCTAATCTAATCTGACACATTAGGTATTTAATCCAAGAAATCCTAATTTAAGGTATGCAAATAGAAAGCAGTTGCCCAATCTGATGCCACTGTGTTGATCCAAAACATGTTCTTATACCACGACAAGAGGGAAACACTGAGTAGGAGCAGGCAGAAGCCCTGTACCCACCCAAGTGTAAGCGACCATGTAGGCCTGCAGTCCTTGGAACTCTGCTGTGTTTGCTACTCCATTCTGGGGCTGGGCCAGACGTGAGAAGGGGCCAGTTTGTGTACCTATAGCTGGAGGGTGGAATTTGGAGCTAACGGCCAAAAGGAAGACCTGGTATCTGTGTGTGTATGTGTGCACAGTGAAGCTCTTAGCCCGAAAGACCCCCCTCTGCTAGCATCCTGAAGTTGGCAATAGGAACAGGCTTCCCAGCGTTCGGTGGAAACGGGATATCTGTTGAGATGTCACACGCTGGAAAAGGAAATCCTGAGTTGACACTAAAACTAGTGCCCTACATTAAAATCATTCGGCGTCTTAGGTATTATTAGCAATGTGGTCAATCCTCAGAGGAAGACAAAAGCTAATCGTTTCTTTCATTATTTCTAAAAATTATAAAATTAAGAACATTTCATCAAGGTCGTGCCCCAGAAAGGCTTGGTAAATAGCATTCCTAGGAGTTTTGTTCTCGTTGCCTAATAATTGAGATTCCTTTGTAAAAAGCCCTTCAGTAACTTCTCCAGTCCGAGTGGTTTTCTGTGACACTCAAAATTCATTTTATAGAAACAAGCGTCATAAAGTTTCAGGAAACGTATATCAAATGGATTAAATTTGAATGTTGGGTGGCTCAGGAAATCGGAATTCTGCTCTAAACGGTTGCCAGTTAAAATACTTAGTCATGTCATCAGCATATTGACGTTCCAGGTGCTTACCTTCCAGCGTGCCTGGTGAATTCAAACAGTGGTGCCTGAAAACTTTATTTTTTCTTTTATTTTGCTCGATTTCTTCTAGCTGGACAGTTGTGTGGCTCTGATCTGATCTTTGCCTTAAAAACCTTGCTTCTTCTCAAAATGCACTTTGGATACCAAAGTGTGCCGAGCTATATGGCACCGAGTTGGCTGGTGGGGGCCTGTGGGCGCTCAGGAGAAATGAGTTGATGCTGCCGGTATTCGCCGAGTGGCACCAATATGATGAGCCACAGTGGGTAGTGCCCTCTGTGGGATACGTCTGCATCAGATGCCTCTCAGCTGAGCCCTGGAAAGTGGGTGCCTTCTAGATAACACGTTCCTAATAGTCTGAAGTCTCAGGAGAGGAAGAAATGCTTTTGCTTTCGACGTGGGCATCTTATTAAGCCTTTTTGCTTTCGATGTGGGCATCTTATTAAGCCTTTCTACCAGGATAAAGAAGTGGAAAGCAAATGTGCTTCAGTGATAATCAGTTTTGTACAATAAGTATACTTTGATAGTACCGGCTTAGCTGTTTTTAGCTGAAATCATTAGCTTCTATTTTTAGAATAACAATTACTGGCTAAATTAGTCTACCGTGAGCCATTGAGAGGGATGTTGGAATTAAAAACATTTTTGGAAAAAAGCCTGCTTTGAGCCTTTGGGATAAGCCCTTGGGCAGGAATTGGGTCCTGTTCTGGTTGCTTGATAGCTGTCACTCTGATGTCCCAGGCACACGCTCTGAGCAGCCGGCTCCTGAAGTGGGAACACACAGACCAACTTCTGGTCACTTCTATGGGTCGAAGCTTTGCTTTCCTGACATATTAAGATATAATAGATTTTACCCTGAGGATTTATGAAGTCGTCAAGTATTCAGTGTTTTTACTTTTTTCTTATTAAAAAAAAATGTCTATATTTGGGATAGGATAGACCACACAAGGGTACGAGTGGAGGTGTTCGGGTTGTTCGACCCAGCAATCATTAAAAATTCTATAACTTACCATTAAACTGTATTCAAAACAAAGTGAAGATGAACTCCACCACTTCCCAATTCTTTTACTATATGTTGTCAACTTTGTCCTGGAGGTTATTACTGTCATTTGGGCCTATAAGGTGGAAATACCATATGATGATGAGGTACTGTGCTGCTTTAGAGCTTCGTTCAGGGACGTCGCATCGATGGCTTGAAATTGGCTGCAGTAGGACTTTTTACACTGGAAATCAGCAAATTTAGGACTTGATTGATGGTTTTGTTGATTATCTAGACTTAAGAAAGTGATGGGAGAAAGTGTTGAGCACGCAGATTAAAAGTCGTGCCTGTAAGCTATTACACTGTGCAAAGCATCAGAACTCGAGGAAATGGTTCTTCCGTTATATGAAAACCATTATCTGATGCGTCTAGGTGAAGTTTCCACACACAAAAACGTTGTTTCATGTTTGTACTCCTCATTCGCGTAAACAAAAACGTCAACATCGTGTCGGAACTACACTGGTTCATCAGTTGTAACCATAGGTCGGCTACAGATAACCAGAGCTTGGTAAAAATCAACAGTAGCATTCTCTGAGAACCAAATGGCTCCGTGGAATTTATAGGAAAGAGTCTTGTCTTTTATTAATATCTGTGAATTGTGTTTCCTACATCTCTTATATTGGTAAAATTTATAATAAATATATACTCACACGTATATGTATAGAGTGTTTTTTTTCAGAACGCTGGTAGGTGACCATGCACCAGCACACGGCTGCCTAAAAGGGGACTTTTCTGGGATGACGGACAGGATGTACGTGGAATGCATACTTACATTGTTCTCCAGATTCATTCTATACAGAGAGGCGGCTCACTCTATATATCACTGTCTATTTAGAGCCAGAAGCTGCCCCATGGTGACTAGATATTTTAATCTTTTTAGGAAGATTCCAGTCATCCCCAACAAAATCCCACGGGCCTGGTGTACTCACAGAATCCCAGGTGTGGCTCTCCCGATCAGTTCCAGCCAGAGAGCTGGGTGGGAGAAGAACTTTCTGATGGCAAAGCTGGAAAGAGTGGGAGCTCTGCTCCACTTCTCGCTTCGCTGGGCCCTGTCACAAGTGATGACCACGTGCAGCAGTTGGTACATGTTCAGGGCACTTAAGCTCACCCATAAGATCAGCAGTGGTCCTCTGAGAGCCTGCTTTCAGTTTGTAAGGGTGCTTTCTTCATGGCCATTACCCCAGCGGGCTGAACCCTATGACATCCGCAACAGCCGGAGAGAATGCAGTGGAGCGCAGTGTCCAGGGCAAGCCCCGAGTGTCACCCAGTGGCCTCGCTGACACCTGAGCGACCCTCTTGCCACAGTCTCGTCATCGCATCCTGCCTACTGCCTCTGGTTTCATGGTTCCTATTGCTCTTGAAGCCAAAGGGTCTTTTCTCAGGGCTAGGCTCTACAGACAAGAAGTTTCTTCTATTTATGTCTTGCTCATGTCAAGTTCGTGAAGGAAAAAAAAAAAAACTGTATCAAACCGAAACTTCCACCCTCTTCCTCTGCCTCAGAACTTGACTGAAGAAGAGACGACGACTCCTCTGTGCAGCCTCTTCGCCCTTCTTGCATCCTCCAGACCTCTCTGCACCTCTGCTCAGCTCTCCTGCACCTCCGTGCTTCTGTGATCCTTTCTTTCATTTCCAGTCCCATGTTATCCTTGCTACAATCCTTCCGTCCGCAGAAACTAGTGATATCTTCAGGGTTTACGCTGATCCCTTCGGTATATCCCCCCAAGACCAAGCACCAGCTAAGCCATGGTGCTATCTGATAGGAAAGGTTAGCCTGACCTTACCTTCCCGAGAGCTGAATGTCTCTTCACACGTTTGATTGCATCTGTGCGACCTGAGGGAGCATTTTGAGGGTACGTAGCAGCTCGGTTGCAGTCAGTTCTCAAACAAACTTACATGGATTCCCCCAGACTAAGGATGTGTGGTGCCGAATGCTTCTGCTTGTTATTTCTGTTCGCATTAGCACCATCTGGGCCAAATTATCTCCTGATCAAGTTTCACTCCCAGCTGAGTTGTCCACAAGTGCAGAAAGAGCAGAGATTGTTCACAAAGCCTCAGTGAAGGTGGCCCAAGGGCTGGGAGCCAGAGCAGAGGCAAACAGGCCCCAGGGGCCCCGAAGGAAGTCTCAGGGCCAAGACCACGGTGTTGGCCAACACGGCCACAGCACCTAAGTGGCGAACAGGCCACTCTTCTTGTTCCGACCATCGTTTGGAAAGAAGTGCACCCGATGGTCTTCCTTTGACTCTGAAGAGGACGCAGCAAAAGGAAATGTAAGCGGCCACAGGGAAGGTAAAGAGTAGACAAATTGTCACGGTTTGTAAGTATTGAAAGTTTTCCGAATAGTATTTTACCATTTTCAAACAACATTCACATCCTGCTTTAGTCTATGCAGGCGTAATCCTGTTTCAATCAAGGGTCTGAGTAGGTCGACCCTCATTTCGATATATGAATTCCTAAGACTAGGCAGTTGTCTGCTGGTAACTGTTGAAGAACTGGCTCTCTCTGGTGGGTGGGTGGACAAAAAGGCCCTAGTTCATGGTGTTTGTTGATTTCCATGGTATAAATACTCCACCATGGCCGTTTCAAGCTACCTTTGTGCTGTCACTGCTGGCAGAATTGGGCAGAGATGCCAACAAGTGGCTTTCATGAGCCATCACGAACGAACCAGCTCCATCACATAGCTGACTCTACTCTTTGTCAGAGATTTGCTTGCCCTGTTGTATTCTGGAACATTCCCTTGCCCCAGTCCCTGAATAGAGAAGGATCCTGGAGAACCTAAGCACTCATGGAGTCGGGAGGGAGGGCGGAAAGCTAAAGGAAGAAAGAGGTGGCTTGCTTCCAGAGTCTCGGATGCAGCAGAGAGCTGGAGCCAGTGCCCTGTGGATGGCAGCCAGGGGCGAGCCTGCTCCAGGGAGGCCTGTGTGCTGCCTGCTGAGGGAGGAGGGGGCTCAGGGCTCTTTGCACCATTCTCTCCATTTTTTTTTTTTTTTTGTACATTTGAAGATCTCCAGGATTCTAAGACATCTGCTCTGTCCATCGGAAAAGGTTGCTGTGGGGCTCAGCTGAGACAGTATGTAAAAATCACATTTTAGACAGACAAGGCTTTGTATGTGTCATGGGCTAGTATTAAGTTAATGATTTGGACATAATACCTAGGTCAAACTTTCAAAACTATTTTTCTTATGAGTTACAAAAAATTAGAAAAGGAGATGAAAAGAAGCGGAAACCCCACCCATAATCTTACGCCACTTTGATGAGTCTCATCTGACATAGTTTATGCATGTGTACAACATACTTAGAATTTATAAAAATATTCATCTATTACTTTCTATACTCTGTATTGCTGAATACCTCACAGACATGTTTTCTTTGTCATTATTCTTTAACAACTCAATCTCAAAGGGCTATACAATGTTACATTTTATGGATATAATGTAATTTTTACTCCTCAATTATTGGAACTTGCTATTATTTTCATTTTTTTGCTTGTATTTGACAAACATCCTTGCGGATGCTACTTTGGGGCGTATCTTCAATCACTTACATGGGAAAAATTTTTAGAGATGGATTTTCTGGCTGAAAAGATATTTTTGCAGATTTAAAAAAAGGATTAAATGAGATTATATGCATAATGCGTTTAGTATGGCCCAGTGCATGCACCATGTGTGTGTGTGTGTGCGTGTGTGTGCGTATGTGCGTGTGTGTGTGTTAAAGGCCTGATAAACGGTAGCTTTGATTAACTTGTGTTATTCACCTGGTTAGCAGACTATTGCTGTATTGTCCTCAGTGGTGACTTTATTCTAGGAGGTGCAATTTGACTGTGTTCTTTTTTGCGGGGAGGTATTAAGAAGAGAGTGTGATGGCAGAATGGATGTTGTATTAGAAGTTCAGAGCACACACAGAGCCTCCAGGAATCATGGATCAATTCTCTAGTCCTGCCTTTTAAGTCCATTGTTGCTGTTTACTTTTGGTCACTTGCCCTGAGCGGGTCATGGGTAGAGGGAGAAGAGACAAGACTATAAAGCTGTCAATCTTTATTCATCAATAACTTTGCAAAGAGTTTGAATGTTGGGCGAAAGTTAAGTTTCAGGTTAAAACAACTTAAGGGATTATGTGTGGATTTCACTTGCCCTTTCCAGGTCTGCGGGGACCTGAGCACTTTCTGTGTGTGTCCCCCACATCCTCCTGTCTCCGAGTGGCTCTGAGCCGGCTCCCAGAGGGCAGAGCCATCCATCAAAGCCGCGCAGGCCTCCAGCTCAGGTGACCACTGCCTTTGCACCATTCTCTCTTTAAGAAAAGTCAGTGGGGAATGTGTTTCTTCCTGCTTCTGTGCCCCTGAAGGTTTTCAGGTCTGCACTAACCCACCGCGGGCCTGGGCCAAGGCCAAGTTGCCCATCAATATTTTAAAGTAGCGGTGTTATAAAATTTATGGAAGACGCACAAAGGACAATTCCCTGAGGTGAGGAGCCCGCTGAGAGGGGATATTGGCTAAAAGGAGATTTCTCACTTTGAAACAGTGTGAGATCAAGTGCCAAGCTGGGCAGACCCTTTATGTGCACGGGGCTCAGAGCTTGGTGGAGAGCGAAATCTGACCTCATTTCAAATCCCACCTACGACTGTTAATTTATTTGGTTATCTATTAACAGTCTCCTGGCAGCTTACTTTTATGTTTAAAATTAAGTGCTTGATTGATTATTTTCTAGAACAGTGATGGGATGTTGTTCTATACTTAAGCCAATCCATTAGTGGGCTCTCATTACTGATCTCTTTCCCTTCCTTTCTTGGTTCATTGTGCGTGTGCATGTGTGTGTGCACGCACGTGTGTGCACCTGGAGGCTCGGACTGTTGGAGACTGGAGGGAGGGAGTCTCGGTTGTGGAAGTGGAGGAAAGGTGGGCTTATGTACATATTCCTGAAACTACGTCTTCTCGAGGATGCCCCAACGTCTGAGGAGAGGTGGTTAATTTGTTTATTATGGCAATTTCATTTTATCAAAAATCTTAGCATAAGCTTCTGTTTTCAAGAACCTCTAATTTCCTTTTATCTTCTTTGGAGATATCTTCAGGTATATTTCTATAATTCCGAAATTTGCTCCTGAGAATTGAGATTTCATTATATATTTTTAAAAAGTGGGCATATTAAATATTGAATAGATACAAAAAAATACGTAAGGCAGAGCCTCCTACCTCTTGTGCATGGGCAGGGCTCTCTGTGTTCTGGTTGCTTCTCAGTCCCTCAGCCGTTGGGGTGGCCAGGTGTGGCTTGAGGTGGCCTGACCACCCAGGCAGTGCACCTCTGGCCACCCAGAGCAGTGCCGGACTCCTCGGAGCAGCACGAGCAAAGCCGGATCTGACTTGTGGTCTACTTGAAAAAGGTTGGGAAATGCTGAAATACAGTGTCAAGGTGAAAATCAAATGACTATCTGTGACCGGAGCACACAGCCTAAGAAGTAGAAGGTGTCATAAGAGGTTCCTAGCCTCTCCAGCCACAGCGGCCTCGCACCCTCGTTCTGGCAGAAACTACCCAGCAACTCTCTGAGGCTCCCGCAATTCTCATTTTTGACCAGCTTTAGTTTAACTCAGGCCTTCCAGAATAACATCTGGAGATTTCTGCACCATATTTAAAAGCAATGTTTGCCGCTCAGCATTCGTTTGGAAAATGGTTTCAGTGGGTTGTATTTTGCTCCTCCGGGGAAGGAAACTAGCTGAGGAGTCCCTGAGTTAAAGAACAGGATTAGAGAACCAGAAATTTAATCCATCCCCACATCTAGATAAGATTGTCCAGGAACAGAGAAATCACAGCAGGTCAGAGATCATCCAGGCCCCTGGGCAGAAGGAGCCTATGCAGAGTAGGCCCTCAGAAAACACACGTGCAACTGGAATTGACAGATGAAGAAACTGAAGCTCAGAGAGGTCAGGCGACCTGCCCAGCATCCCACAGCATCCGTTTTCTGACTCTAAGACCAGGATTCTTTTTTTCCAGGGTTCTTTCTAGGATTCTCATTTCATCTGAGATTGCTTTTGGGCCCCACTGTTTAGGATACATCTTTATTAAACATGGTCGAGCTGCTCTTCAGATAAACTTAAAAAATATATTTACTCCTCCCAGTGCAATTACCATTCAATGCAAGGTTAAAAGGAAAGTGGCTCCTGGATGAGACAGAGCAGAGAGAAATTCTTCCAAATAGAAGGTCTGTGATGACCTCAATTTTCAGTTTCGTTGTAAAAGAGGACGTGTATTTTATTTGCAACCCGAATCTTCGTTTAAAAGGCTAAGGCACATCTATTTTTTTTTCTCCCCGTTGTCCAGATTTTTTCTCCCCTCGGAACAGAGTTTTTGCTCATGTGGTCTTATTTGGCAAAGTTCTCAAGATCTCTTCCTCACTGTCAGCGTCCTCTCAAACTAAGCTAGCTACACATAGTTAGATCTTTTTTTAAAAAAAGAAAGAAAGAAAACTTCAATAGTAATGAAAACTAGGAGCTTCTCCCACTCGGCTCCCTATTTGAATAGTATTTCTCATCAATTCAGAAATTAGTCTGACCTTTGCCCGGGGGGCATGCGTGGCAGGTATTAAGGGCTGTTGAAGGAAAAATCTGTGCAGTATGAGAGGTGACATCTGTTCTGCAGAATGTGACCTGCTTTGTGGGGCCAACCTTTCACCAGTCTCACAAGTCTTCGTCTTTCTTATAGGCTGCGTGCTCCACTCTCAGCCTGTCTCTGAGGGTGGTTCTGGTGGTTCTGGAAAACACTGGGCCTTTGACAGGCTGCGGAAAGGAAAATGCTTGATTTTCCAATGGTGGCCTGGGATTGACCACTGTGCGTCGAGTGTGTGTGCCTGAGTGTGGACGGGGGCGGGGGGAGGGGAGGAAGCCAATTTATAAATCACGCCTTGCAAATCCTTCCATTCCGAGCCGGTTGTAAACTCGTTGCTTTGCTTTTCTCAAGCTCTGATTTATGTATTGGGATCATGGGGTTTGTGTCCCTTGTTCTGGCTGTAAGTTTGGATTTAGCAGGGCGCTCCATCCAAACGTTTGGTGATTTGCATGCTCTGGGCTGATTGAGTTGCATTCTGTATATGACCGTTTTTAGATGAATTGTCTCTGTGGGCCTCTGTCTTTTTGTTTTCTGGGGTTCAGAGGTTACATCAAAAACCTCCCTGCCTGCTGCCTGATGTGACCTTTGAACTCCAAAGGGCACAAGATCATGAGGCCATAAAATCAGGCACAAACACTAAAGGTGTCATTCTGATTGTCCTCTGAGGACAGGAGTTTAGGGCTCAATCCCATGATTCAGAGGAGAGGAAATAGTGAGAGAGCAAAAGCAGGGGACGCTGTGCATCTGAATCTCAATCCACAGCCGGGAAGGATATAAAGAAGCCTCAAGGGATCGACCTTGTATGAATTGCTAAAAATGTCAGCTGTGTCTTTCTCCAGCTGTTTCTGGTTGGAAGGCCCTGAGAACGTCGAGCATGCCAAATCTGCAGACCGTTAGGGGCAAGATGTTATTTTTTTATGGTGTCGCCCTAATCGGGTTCGTTTTTCCGATGCTGTCTGTCTGCCTTGGCCTGTGTGGAGGCAGCAGGGATTCATGGGGAGGTGGTCCACGCGTCGGCACACAGTATTCAAGCTCCCAGGAAGGACAGCAAGGCGAGATGAAATCTGAGAGCCTGGCTTGGAAGGATTCAGCTGCTGGTTTTTTAAAAGGGGAAGAAGCATTGGCTCAGTGTCAAACCTCCAAAGAGAGTGTCATTAGAAAGGGGAAAAATCTATTCGGAATAATGGTCAAGGTCTCCTTGTGGCCAGCTAGCATTTCAGGGCAAACCAAAACAAACACGCAAGGGGAAACGCAGCGGAGGCCTGCAGGGCCCGGGGTCGAAACGTGAAGGCGTGGCGCAGGCTCAGCATCCTTGACATCAAATAAATGATCCAGAATATTCTAAGACCATAAATGAACTTCCACTGATTTATGCAGAGGTTTCCAAGGTCTTTCAAAAATGCATGTGAGGAGCATTTACGCTCCTCAGTGGCTGGGGAAACGCTCCACGGCAGCGAAAAGGGCCCAGCCCAGCGCAGCTGAAAGCCTACGGCTGCAAAGAAGCTGCCACCGTGGAGAAAAGCCCATAAACAGAATCCAGAGAAGGAGGAGGGGTTGTCCTTGGCAAGAGGTCATGGTCCACCCTAGACTGCACAGAGGAGGAAACCCAGCTCCATGACGCAGGGATCCAAGAGACATCTGTCCCCAGATGTCATTCTCACACCCAAACGGAGTGGTCAGGAGAAAGGGGATGTTAGCAATCTGAGCCCTCCGCTCAAGGGCAAGGAAAGGGGACACTCCGGACCTGAAACTTCAACTCCAGGCTGTGGATTGGAAGGACTTAGAGGGCCAGGCAGGTATTTGGAGAATTTTAGGCTGAAAACATGAGCGTTGGCTGCAGTTAAGGAACGAGGAGCCCAGGTGGAGTTGGGGTGGGGACAGCTCTCACTAGGATGGCTGGTGCTCCTCAGGTTGGGGAGGGACGTGCAAACATGGAGATGGACTGCAGGAGGGTGCCATCTCTAGAGGATCTGGGTTTTCTGCTCACTCCAGGTCCTGCACACTCAGGGATGCAGGAAGAGCCGAGCATCTGGAGCAAAACTCTTGTCTGTCTCCACCTGTCAGAGCAGCTGCTTGGAAGGTGGGGCACAACTCAACTCTGAATCGACTGGGAAGTTCAAGTGCTTGATACACCGGTGCCTTTGAGAGGTGGTATCTGCCCAGTGCGGAGACAAGGTCTCGTGTCTCCTCTGATCGCCTATCTCATGCCCCTACACCTGCACTCAGAGAGATCAGAGGGCCCCACCTGGGTCCTTGTGCTTTCTTGGATTTGGACCAGGACAGTTTAAGCTCCTGGGTTTCTTTGGTTTGCTTGATGGAAAAGGAAGTCACCTTGCTGGGGAAGGGGACACATCCCAAGGCTGTAGGAGAGTGATGAACAGAGGACAGTGTTGACTGAGGGGAGCTGTTGGGAGTGGCTTAGGGAGAGGCCTGGTGGGGCTGGTTTTTCACAGTGGAGGGGAGGGGATGCTCCTTCAAGCCCCCACACTGCTGGTTTCTCTGGTCCGTGAGCCTGCGGTGGGCTGCCCACCTTTTCCACCTGTTTGAAGCCCACTCTCCCTCAAACGACTAGGTTAAATCCCCTCGCCTCTGGGCAGTCTTCCTGGTTCAGCCAGCCACGAGGGATCCTTCCTTCCCCACTACGCGGAGGCCGTGCGTTCAGTGGGTGTTGCGCGTGGTTTCCTGCTGCCATGCTCCACAGGCCCACGCAGTGTGGAATAACCACCAAACGACAGCATAGTCCCGTGTCGCTCTCACACGGTGGTGCTCTCAGAGGGCCTAGGGTACAAGAGCTCAGTTCTGACGGGTGTTGGGGGCAGTCAGCTGGGAACAGGGGCTCTGAGATCCGAGGCCCACCCCCAGAGATTCTGGGGTAAGTGGCTCCAGTTGCTGTGCTGGCGTAAGGACTTCTTACAGGCTCCCCACATGGCTCTACTGTGTAGCCAGGATCAGGGACCATTGGTAGGGGAGTGACACTGTCTCCTGGCTCTTGCATTTACCTGTTCAAATTCCACCCACACAGACCTGCAGTCTCTGAATCCCAATTAGTGGGAGAGGACATTTAATTGGCTGAACTTAGGACCAGGTGTCTAGTTGGGTCCAATTAGCCATGGCTGGGGTGGGAGGCAGGAGAGGGAAAGTCATGAACTGCAAACCTGGCTATTGCTCCTCTTTTAGATTTGGGGTGTATATCCCAAGAGTGGGAGGTTGTGAGCTGGGCAGCCATCCCGAAAGTGGCTGGTCCCACTCCGTGTGCCATTATGGTATCGAACTTTTCTACAATTGTTTGGTTTGAGGTCTACGAGCTCTTCAAAGGCAGAGACTGTCATTTTTCGAGACCCCATGCATTAATCATGTTTTTGATTTTCTATATTTTGTGATGCTTTGACATCTTGGTGCCTTCCAGAGCCAGGGAGGGGCTGCCCCTCCCAGAGTTAGCTAATTCCTAGGGGTTGCATCCAACTTGTCTGCCAGTCTGCCTTTGGTTTGCAAACCAATCCCAAGTTCGTACAGCCCGTCTGCCCTTTATCATCAGGCTTTGGCAGTCCAGGACATTATCCTCCAGCCCCAAAGCACCTCGGGGTCAGGTACTGGATAGCTGGGGACCATCCCTGTAGCCCAGAGCCTCCTGAAGTTCTTCCAAGTATCCCATCCCAAGCTTGCCCCGCCGCTTACCCTGCCTTTCCCATCCCTTCCCACAAAAACCCCAATGCAGACTTTTGCCCACGCTCTCCCCCACTCTGTCTCCCGACTGACCCCAGTGCCTCTGTGCGGTGCTCCCCACGGCGTGGAGTTGTGTGCCCCTCCTCTTGGGAACTGTAACAAACTAGTCCTCCCTTTCTTTTTCACCTTCGTATTCACCCACACAACAACCATGCAGAGCACCTTAGACAGCAGTTTTATCACCCCCGAAGTTTCCCTCGTGCTCCTAAATCAGTGCCTTCCCACCCAGAGGCAACCAGCATTCTGACTTCTACAAGTTTTAGATGTTCTTGAACTTTATCTAAATGGGACTCTTTTGTTTCTGGCTTTTTACTCTCATCGGCATGTCCCTGAGATGCATCTGTGCTGCTGCGTGTACTGTACCTTGTTCTTTTTTGTCGTGGTGCAGTACTGAGTCAAGATGGACCTCCTAGGACCTGCTGATGGGGTGTGGCAGACTATCTTTTCAGTTGCAGTCATCTCCCGATCCTTTGGCCTCACCTGAGTCAAAAGAAAACCTCTGGCTCGTTTTAAAACACCCCAGTGCCTGTCATTTAGAAGGCGAGCGACAAAGATTTGCTGAATTGAGTTAACGCATGGACGAATGGATGAGCAGACCCTTGAGAGTTCAGCGGGGCCTGGGCGGGATGTGAAACGCTGGATCTCGCCCTGGGCCACTTCTCTCCGGCTCCTGTCTCTGTCATGAGAAGAACCCGAGGCAATTACAATGGAAAAACAGAATGGAGGGACCAGATGACTCCCTGAGAAATAGCAATCAGACTGAAGACCCAGGGCAGGAGAAGAGGTGTGAGTTCAGTGCCCACGATCTTGTGGGAGCCCTTCACGGGCCTTGTCCACAGACATGATGAATGAGCGTGCTCCGACTTCTATGCCGCCGTGGTAGGCCTTTCCCTGCCCTTTTCCTCGTCTGCTCTCTCTAGGATAAAAGATGCCGGGCACTGAAGGACTGTCCCTTAGAGTCGAAACTGGGAGAAACTGACAAACTTGATCCTGATTCATTAGACCCCTTGATGAATTATGGGAAACAGAGGGAAATCGTGCCTGGAGTACACTCCACCAACCCGGGAACCCCAGTGACGGATGGATGGCAAGAAAGAAACATTAGACGACTCTTACTTGCTCCGATGATGTCATTTTTAACCAGCCATGAACATCACCCCGGAGCCAACCTGGAGACAGAGCAGTGATAATGGGGGTGGGGTCCCCGAGGGCTAATGTCAACCAGACTTCGGAATCCTGGCAGTCCATCCCTCCACGAGTTCATTTAAATGCTCCGCTTAGCTCTTGAATTAAATCGAGACGTGGCTAAAACTTTAATCAATCCGGTTCAGCCCCCGAACTCAGGCACGAGCAGCGAATGCAATGAAGGTCACAGGAGAAGTCTGGGAGAGAGAATGTGACAGTCCACACGGATGAATGGGGATTAGGCCAAATGGCCTTAGAGACGACAAGGAGGCCAAGGCCGGCAGTTCATTGAGAGCAGGAGTGGCAACCTGTCGATAGCTGGGGCCAGACTTCTGATCCCTGCTTTCCTAGAGCACACAGGTGTGTGTGTGTGTGTGTGTGTGTGTGTATGTGTGTGTGTGTTCACCTGCCCATGTGCACACAGGTGTGTGTGTGTGTGTGTGTGTGTGTGTGTGTGTTCACCTGCCCATGTGGAAAAATGGGTAAGAAAGTTCTAAAAAAAATAAATCTCAAAAAAAACCACTTTTCCATGTTCGCCTAAAGACTTATTTATACTAGCAGCTCTATTCCATGGAAAGCTAATTCACATTTTGATACACATGGTATTTCTTCACATAACCCGTTTGCTTTAGTCTGAATTCCTGAGCTCAAGGAAGGGGTGGGGACTGTGGAGCCCAGTGTGCATCCCTGGTAGGCCAGGCCTTTGGCGGCGTGACCGTAAGCCGCGAATGAGGGTGCAAAGTAGTGGAGAAGGAAGCGCCAGGCTCCAAAGACCAGCTTCTCCTCTGGACTTTGCTTAGCCTCCTGCAAAGCACCTCCCCTCCCTACAAGGTACAGGGGAGGCCAACTGTCTTCCGTGTGCTTACAAGAGGCCCAGGGGTAAGGAGAGGACATGGACAAAGAGGCCTGGCAGTGGGAAGCCAGGAGGACGCTGTGGAGACCTTGGGGACCATCGGTCACCTCTGATATGACTGCAGCCCAGACACTCCTCCTGTGGACTCACCCCCACCTCCTCATCATTGCTTCGGCCCTTCATAGCCTGGAACTTAGACACCACTGTGAGGAAGGACAAGAGAGGCCCTGTACAAAGTAAGGCTGCCTCCGGCCTGACTGTCCCCGTAGCTCGACTGTGTCCTGCCTCCCTAGCTCTCTGACTTCATCTCTCCCACCACCTCTCTCTCCCCTCTTTCTCTCGCTCTCTCGCTCACTCTGCTGTAGCCACACTGGCCTCCTTGCAGATCTGTGTATGCCAAAACGTCGTCCTGTCTCAGGGTCTTTGCATTTGCTGTTCTCACTCCCCAGAATGCTCTAAGCCCAAATATACTCATGGTCCCCTTCCCACGTCACTGTTTAAATGTCACCTTTTCAAAGAGGCCTCCTCTGACATCTTATTGAAGATGACAGCACTGTCTATTACCCTGTCCTGCTTTGTCTTCAGAGCACTTAGCACAACTGACATTATACACGTATATATATATGCACCCATTTATATAATGTGTATTTGTTTATTTTTTTTTTCTATTTCCCCCCCATTAGGATGTCAGCTTCGCCAGGGCAAGGACTCAGTCACTTTGCATCCACAGTGCCTGTGCACCAGAGGTTCCTGAATGAATGGACGAGTCCACACAGCCCTCTCCCTCTATTGCTTGTGCACATGTGGAGTGCAGGGGACTTCGCACCAACCTGCCCCTCCGGGCTCGGTCACACACCTCTGCCTTCCCAACCTGCCATTTAAGCCCTCTGTTCCTTCTTCACCCCCTCCGCCTGGAGAAACTTTATCTAGCCTGGGGCAGAGCTGTCTGGCTCTGACTGATCACGTATTCTTCTAAATCTATTATTTATGCCTCAACCGTATGCCCTGAGTCCTTCAGGCCTGAGGCTTCTTATGCTTAGAAGCCAGGCTTTGAAACACAGAAAGCTTTTCCCCCTCTTAAAACTGTAGTCTCTGCTGCGAGTTTCCAAAAGCCTATTTTGTAACGGAGAGGTGAAAGCTTGATTCCTTTTACTACGGTTTGCAATGTCATCACTTTCCTAATGTAGGATGTGTGGACGTCCCTGTGGCCGCCTGCACCAGAGGGCAGGCTAAATGGTGAGCAGGAGGGTGAGGATGGAAGAACAAAATAGTCTGCCACATTCCGTACGGCGAAGAAACTCAAACGAAGTGTTGCGAGTGGAAACGACCTCAGGAAAACCGCTTTAAAAGCACTTTCTAATTGATGCCAGGGAATTAACAAACATAAGTAAAAATCATAAAACCAGCGTTGCTGGGTGTGGGGAAACAGCTACACTCATTTGCTCTCTATTTCGAGAGAGCGGCCAGGCAAATGTGTAAGGAGAGTGATGAAATGGTTAATCCCCTGGTAATGCCTCGGTAATACCCCTGGTAATCCCCTCTGGGGAATCTAGATAAACCAGAAGGGGTAAATGAAAAACCATACTTTGTTCAATGATAATCGTGGCTTTATTTGGCAACAACGAAAACACCCAGGACGGCAAAGTGCTTAAAGCAGAGTGTGGTCTGTTAAGATGAGGGGATAGTAGCTGAGTCTTTGGAGTCGGGGTAGGATGTCTACAAACAACACCAGGCCTAGGTGGCTGATCACAGTGTTTATTTCTTCCCCGCGTCACCATCCAAGGTGGGCGGGCTGGAAAAGTAGTTCCTCGACTCCATACAATCTGTCATGGACCCAGGGGCCAGGCATCTAGTGGCTTCATCATTTCTTCTCTGCGTCAGACAGAGGGATAAGGGAACAAAGGGATAACAGAAGGCTGCAGGGGAGAATTCCTGGACCACGCCTGTGGGGCCGAAGGCAACATTACCTCTACCCACATTCGAGCTGCCAGAACTCAGTCATCTAGTCGCATCTAACTGCAAGGGAGGCCGGGAAAGGAGGTCTCCCTGTGCGCCCAGGTTGAGAGGGTGACGGGGTTTGGTGAACACACAGCAGTCAATGAGTGCCACGTCGTGACATGCACCTTGACTCTGCTGACACGTGGGAATTTCAATATGAAATAATGTTAACCAGAAAAAGCAGAACCCAGAAGTGCTACTGAGGGCTAATTACTGATAACTATGTAATTGCAACTATGCAGATTCACCGACCCAGAAGTGCTTTTAGGGTGCCGTGGGCTTTGTCACCGTGTGCCCTCTTTACTTCTCCTGTGAGACGAACAAGTGTGATACGGTGGAAAGGACAGTCGGTATGGAATCAAGTGACTGGAGGTTAAGTTCCATGATACCGTTGCCCTTTTTGAGACTTTTTCATTAAAAACAGAGGCTTTTCTCAACTATTTTTTTTTCTGGCTATAAATCCCTTTCATTATAATCAGCCCCTTTCACTGAAGACAATCAGAAATATATTTTTAAAGAAGTATGTAATCACTTTTCAACTCACTGGTAGCCACTGTGGACATTGCTTTCCAGTCTTTTTGTTCCAGGCCAATACGTACACATTTGAGATCGTACACTCTGTATCATTTTTCAGCCAGCATTTTCCCCTTAATGCTGCTATCTCATACATATTTTCTCTTGCCACTAAAATTATTCAAAATGTTAATGTCTTCATATTATTCCCTGATGTAGATGTGCCACAACTTGAGCCACTCGGCTATCAGGGGACATCGTTTCCATGTTTTACTCGTATAAATCACTCTCTAAGGAATGTCTTTTATATACATCTCAGCACACATTTCTGATTGCTTTCTAAGACAGAGTCCTTTAAGAGGAATAACCGGGTCAGAGAATATGACTATTTTCAAGGTTCTTGATGCACATTGCCAAACTGCCTTCCAGAAAGGTCACATAATTTATATTCTTCTCTCACTTGACCTCTGTAACATCTGGTATTAACAGTCTTTCCATTTATTACCAATTTGATAAGCAAGAAGCTGTATCTGGTGACTTCATTTTTAATTTCTTTGATTACTTTTTCTGGCTGAATAACTTTTCTCGTTGTGTATTGGGCAGGTGTTTGTATTTTCTCTTTTGTAAATTGTCTATTTATAACCTTTGCTCATTTTCCATTTCTTTTTCTTATTGATTTCTATGGATGCCTTATATTGTAAGAATATTAACCTTTGCCTGTCATGTATGTAGCTAATATTTTTCCAGTTTATTGTTTGCTTTTATTTTTTTATTTTTTATATTTAACATCTAGACATTTAAAATCTTTGTGTGAGGGAATCTGTTAGTCTTTTCCTTTGTGAATTCCTGCCATATTTTACGCTTGGAGAATTCTTTCATTGTGGGAATCAGATAAATATTTACCTACATTTTCTTATAGATTTTTATAATTTGGGGGTATTATAATTTTAACATGTCTGAAGTTTATTTTATTTTGTAAAGTGAAACGAGGATTTAAATGTTTCCTGCCACCAAGAGAGCCATTTTTTTTCTAAAATCACATTTGAATAATTCATTCTTTTCTCATTGACTTGTAATACCTCGTATATTAGCCACAAGGATCTTATTACAGTATAGATTTTAGAATCTCTAACACAGAAATTATAATCTGTTCCTCAGCACCCAGAGTCGTCATGAAAATTAAATGAGGTAAAACTATGTGAAATGGTTTCTCAAATTCGGAAACATTCTACAAAAGCTCTGGTGGCTAATCAAACTTTAACAAGAGAAAGAAAAGAGGAAATAGGCACCAAGCTGCTTGCCATTTTTCCAAAGAAACCGTATATAATGACGTACAGTCGACTACCGACTACTTTGGGTTGAGCCACCATGAGGGCTTTTAGGTCCTTTATATTTTTTCTCTTTCATTATCATGTCTGTTTATGTTTCTATTCACACCTTGCCAAAGCTACAAGAAGACAGAAGGTTTTTCTTTTTTTTTGGTGGCGGGGGGGAAGGAGGTTATGGTACAAGAAAAAAATTAAAACATAAATTACATTTAAGCATTATTTAGAGTTTTCAGTTCTCTTTTGTTTCCTTGTCCACCACGTCTTCAGATGAGGGCTGGCTGGATTCAATGACTAAGTCAACTGACCAAGGATTTATTGAGGATCTGCTGTGAGCATTGCACTAGGTTTGCGTGAGAGAAACAGTGAAATGAAGAGACTGTTTCGTATTCATGGACAAAAGACTGTAACCCATGGAAAAGCTGAGTGAATGGTGGCAATAGATGGCCCAGGGCCACATGGGTCACGGAAAAGCCGATGGGAATCTTAAGTGCTCCTGGTGATGGAAAACCAAAACCAAAAGACCAATAAACACACAGTTCTCTGTTGTTTCCTTGTCCACCACATCTTCAGAACACAAATGAGAATGACCCGAAATCAAGGTTAGGTCTGTTCCCCCAGTTCTCCAGAGGGGGAATAGATACTCAGGATGGAAAGTGGCAACACGCCGACACTGGTGTGAGGAACATGAGAATTGGGCAGATTTGTTTGTCAGTCCTAGATAGGCGTTCCCACGAGTGGAACCGAATGCGTTTGGGGTGAGAAGTTTGGGAAGGAAAGGAGGAGTAAGGGAGAAATGGCCGAACGTTTTGGTGGCATTTTATTTCATCATACAAACTATTGGATAAAAGCGATTTTCCAAAGATTGCACACTCCCAGCGTTTAATCAGCTCCGGGCTGGTATACTCCTGATGAACTCGGTCTGTGATTTTTCTGGAATTTTCGTCACGCCTGGGTTTTGACAGCACCCCATAAATGGAAAATGATTTACACTCTTCCTTTCTATGGGTTTGACCATGTCTGTCCCCATAATGTCAATCTCAGGGTGCTGGTGCTCCCAGCCTTCCTGCTTCCCTGCCTTTTCTCCTTCCATTTCAAAACAAAACAAAGCCATACTGCTCAGTACTCAGCTATGAGTCCAGGCAGGAGATTATTAAGTGGAATTTTTTTTTTCTCATGGAGGACAATGGTGAGAGATCTAATATTTATTCCACATGGCCCTGGGTAGTTTTTTTTTCTGTCATCTTTAAGGATGATGCACAATGTGTGAATATGGCCCACAACTGAGGCCTAATTACGATCCTCCAGCGAATGTGCTGCATTTTGGAGGAAGTCTTAAAGGGGCACTTAAGCAGTAATTCCTCTGAGCCCAGCACTGCGTGCTTGCACGAGAGCTTTGACTCCTGCTCCAGAGTCTAATAACACCAAGTTATTAGACCATTATGGTCTATGGTTGTCTTTTACTGCCTTTGTTTTTTTTTCTTTCTGTTGTCAGATGTGAAGAAAATGATGTGTAATCCGATCCAAAATGCCCTTGTTTGTTTTAATCTACTGTTTTAATATATTATGGCTTCCTGCCATTACCCTTCTCTGGCAGGGCCCTAGGGCCCCTTGGAGACGATGTGAGTCTGGAATGTGCCAGGCACTCTGGGGCTTTGGTGCAAAGTGTGGGCAGCGTACTTCTGCCAGGAGGGGACTCAGAGCCGGAATGGACCCTGGAGACCATCAGGAAAGGACTCCAACAAAACTCAGAAGAGATGGTTGAACATGCTGTAAGCTAAATTCCTACTCCATCAAAGAGAATGGAAATGGCTTGATACTATCTACTGCTGGTAAATCAAGTTCTAAGCATATTGCTTCAAATTATGGCAGTGACTTAGCAGCAGAATAAAAGCAGAAGGGTAAAAGGGGTATCCTCTGAAGGGTGGGACTTGGGTGGGAGAGGATAGAAGGAGTTTTACTTTTCATTTAATGCCAGTCTATACTGTTTGAATTTTTTAAACTATATGCATATGCTATTTTATGATATTCAAAAAAATATTTTTTTTTTTAATAAAAAGTGGTATTAACAATAGGTGTAAAGAAAACCCTCATTAAAGAGTTGTTTTTCCTGCTGATGACATTGGCTGGCTTGGGTGTTGAGCTAATGATTTATCTCCTTGAGCTTTGGGGGTCCCTACGCTGAGGCTGCATTCCTGTTCTTTGCCTTGACACTCTCCATCATTCTAAATCAACATGTGCACTTAACAGTGCTATTTAAACCTTAATAAATATTGTATCAACATTCACAGGGGATGGCATGAAGAGAAATGGGAGTTCATAAGAAAGGGACTTACCTCGTCAGGGCCATTGTGTATACATTTGTCAAAAAGATGGACACAGAGAGGAAGCAAATTTTCACTGAGACTTTGGAAAACTTGAAGGAGAACTCTACAGCAGCCTTATACGTTTTTTCAAGAATGGGAGAACAGTCAAGGGCTTGCTGGGATGGCTATGGCTTATGCTCCTGGCCCCAAATAAATGTGCCTTAATTTGTCTCTTCCATTTGGTTTGTAGCCCCTGAATGTTCTCAGCAGCATGGTCATTCAGAGGCCACCATGTCTGGGCGCTTCTCAAAGCCTTTCTCAGAGGAAGTAAGGTCCCTGCTCTTCCATTCTAGCTGTCATTAGGCCTTGGCCTAGCCATGGAACGGGGAGCTCCACCAGAAACTGGTTCTTTCTGCCCAAAACCTGAAGCTCAGGGCCCCATTTCCTGGCAGAACACTGGGCGCACCTGCTCTTGGCTTCTGTCAGTCCTCCCCCAATGAATGTGCTGCTAACACCTGGCTGGTTCCTGATCTCACTTCTCCTGCTTTGTTGAGTGGCTTCTAGCGCCCCCTTTCTCTTGGGCTGGCCTTCCCATTCTCACTGTTTCTCACTTGCCTCTAAATCTCATGTCCCACTCTGTGTAAGATAAGATGCTGGTGACACACAAATGAATAAGATTCGACTTTGGCTTCCAAGGAGCCCTAGGGGAGCGAGGAAGATGGGGTAAGTCTCCCACTGGTAGGAACATGGGGCAACATCAGAGACCCCCAATTCAGATCAGCATCTTAAAAGGTAAGTAGTTGTTCATCATCCAGAGATAGGTGCCTCAGAAAGAAGGAAGAGCCTGTATGGATGGTTTAGGGCAAAAAGCCAGATAGAGCCTTTACATACCTGCAAGATTAGGCTCTCAGGTGGGAGGCTGGATGGTAAGAGGTGAAGATAAGCATTTCAGATTAAGAAAAGCCTTGAAAGATGCTAAATACTTTGAACTTTATCCTAAAAGACTGGAGAAGTGCTTGCACCCATATGTGTGGTGGCACCAAGTGCTTGGCCCTGTGGTTTTCTTCTTGAGTCCAAGGACCCAGGTGGGGAGCAAAGGTAGAGAGTACAATGTGTTCCAGGCTGGGGTGTTTGAAGATATGTGGAATGGGAGGCAGCAGAGCCAAAGGAGTAAAAGGACCTGACAAGTCTCACTAGAGTTCAGTGCTCTAGATAGGACAGGGAAAAAAAATCATGATGGCCAGAGGCTAATAGATTAAGAGAACAGAAAAGGCTGCAAAAACTTCTTTGAGAATAGATACTAGTTTCGAGTGTAGTCTGAGGTCATTCCAAGTCAAATCTGCTGACGGTGGTGGGTGATCAAAAAGGAAGCGAAGAGAATGAAACACAACCGAACAACCAAGCTCTGATGCTGAAAAGAAGTTGGTTTTCTTTCGTGACTGCTAAACGCTGGAGTGAACCTTTCACGATGTCCAAGCACAGGCGGGCCACGGCAGCACTGATGGAGGGAGTGTGTGTCACTCAAGCTGGTATCTCTAGATGCGTACATGAGATATTGTGATTTATAATAAGAAATATTGCAGTTTTTGCTCTTCTGCCTCATTGCTTGCCCAGAGCCCCTAAATTCCTGGGAAGTTCCCTAAGTGGTGAGAGCTTAAAGGTGACTCATGTCATGTTAATGAGGTGGCTTTTTGGAAAGCACTTAAGGTTGAAGGTTGGAAAGGGGGTTAGAACTTTCGGTCCTACCCCCCAGGGAGGAGAGAGGGGTTTGAGTTCAATCGCCAATGGCTGGTGAGTTAATCAACCAGGCCTGTGTGCAGACTCGTTCATGAAAACTCAGAAGGAGAGGGTTCTGAGATCTTCAGGGCTGGCGAACACGTGGCGTTCGGGAAGGCATGGCACGCACCTTTTCCATCTGGCTGTTCCTGAGCCTGGTGAGTAAAATATTTCTCTGAATCCTGTGAGCTGCTCTAGCAGATTAATCACACGGAAGGAGAGGGCCGTAGGGCCACCTCCAGTCCATAGCTGGCAGTCAGAAGCACAGGTGATACCCTAGGCTTGCAAGCTGGGTCTGAAGTGGGGCTGGGAAGTAGTCCTGTGGGACTGAACCCTTAATCTGTGGAATCTGATCTCATCTCTGGGTAAATAGTTTCAGAATTAAGTTGTAGGACATCCAGCTGGTGTCTGAGAATTGCTTGCTTGTCACTGGATGTGTGGGGGACATCCCAGGCCCCACCATGCGCACACACGTTGGAATTCAGTGTAGAACCCCCATCAGTACAGCTTAAACCCCCATCAGTACAGCTTAGAGTGTTTAAAACACAGTCACACGACTTGATAATGTTATTGAACCACGTTACGCATGTACGGCGACTCCCAACCGAATTATGAGCTTCTGAAGGACAGTGGCTTGTCTTATACTTTTTGTGTGCTTTTGGTGGCTAACATAGTTGCCAGGCCCAGTTGAGGGCTCGTAATTATTTGCACGAGGAATAAGGAGACAACGTGGTTGTCTTGAGATTGAAGAGACACGAAACGCTGTGCAGTCTGGCACTTACCAACGGGAACGCTCTGGGCATGGGCAGTTTTGATGTTCTCCATGGCAAGTCATTGAACACAGTCATTGAAATTCAACTCTACGGTGCCAGCACTTTGAAAGCAGGCTGATAAAAAAAAAATGCAGTTTATGCTGTCTCCAATTATTTCAGCTAAGTAAAAATAAGCCTAGAGGGGAAAATAAACTTTTTTTTTCCTCAAAAAATTCACACAGGGAGAAAGCAAGGTTTCCTAAATCTCTGAGCAATGACTAGTATTTCCAAAATGGAGTTTGATTAGCAATGAGAGAAGCTGTGAAAAATAATGGGGCAATTGGGAAACACAGGTTACTTTAATCAGGCTTGGGGCGGGGGGAGTGCAAATCTAAGTGATAGAAGTGCAAATCTGAGTCTGCCTCTGGATCCCTTGGCTAAATAGAAACACCTAGAGGCAGAATCAATCTTTGACTGTTAGATGATTGCATTTTCTATACGTTGAAAGCACAGAGGTAGGCAACTTTCAGAGTTCTCAGGAAATGACAGGTGAACGGATTAGAAATCATTGCTTCTGCCATTCCACCCTCCCTGGCCTCTTTCCTCCCCTAGAGACGGTTTGGTGTCTCCATCCCACCCTTCTCCTGGATTCGGTTTTGCAAACCCAGCTGCTACCAAGCTTGTGATGGGATCCTGGCCTAGGAGAAGGGAGAGGTACGAGGCTGGGATGGGGATCTCCAGGGAGAGCCTGAAGCTGCAAAAGAAAGGCCATCAAAGGTAAATTTATTCTGTTTCAGGGTTTTGCGAGGGGCCTGCCCTGCACACGCACTGTGTGTATGAGCGTGAGTGTGTATGTGTGGGTTATTGAGCTGACGGCTGTTTTTTCGTTGTTGTTTTTTTTTTTCTTGCGTTGAGGATTAAAGCCTACGTAGGGGATGCTGTGTTGCTGTATTAAACAGCTGAGGCTGGAACCTTTCCGGGAACTCTGGGACTGTCGTCTCTGTTGTATGGGGGATGAACAGAGCCAGGAAACTTTCACAGAGATGAGGTTGCTCCTCTCAAGTCCAACCTTGGAAAAGCGAAGGGTAGAGGGAGGCGGGTTGCAGTTTTGTGTCACTGCAGATGGGCTCTTAGCCCTTAGTCTATGATTGTGCTGAGCTGGAGATGATGCAAAGATGGGAAACTGGGAGCAGGGAGTAGGTAAGGAGAAATGTTCCCTGCTCCCTAAGTGAGGGTTGCACATAGTGACTGCCTCCCAAAGCATATGGCAAGAATACGGGGGGAGAGTAATTTTACAGTGACAAAAAACTGACAAACACTGCCTCAGCCAGGTGATCAAGGCCAACATCAGGCATGTCGATGACATAAACCTGTGATGTAACGTAATGAAGATGGCACTTCACTTCTGAGGCCTTCCTTCCCAAATCTCTGTCCTTAGTCTAATCGTGAGAAGGTGCTCTGCCTGACCTGGACTTCTGGGGGTGCCTGCTGGGATCCCCGGGGCTCAACCCATTTGCCTAAGGACATGTGGGAGCAGATGGAATCATCCAGCAGCTATCTCTTGTTTTGAGGGGAAAATCTCCCTAGAAAGTAACTTGGAATTTTTCTATATATCTTTTATATCTGAAAGAGCTGTTTATTCAAAAGATTTTTGTCCCTGTCCATCTCTGAGAACATTTGGCCCTCTACAGCCCTGACACTGGGAGCATAATTCCCTCCTGGGGGTCCTCCAATGGCTGGCCAGCCCCTCGGGCACCCCTACACGACCTTCCTGGCTGCTTAGTCCTATCTCCCTCACTGTCAGGACTCATTGCCCCCAGGTGCTAACTCCATTGGAATGGACTTAACTTTGGGACATTGGAGATGACCCACTTCAGTGTGGAATGTTCCTTAAAAGTTGCTTTTAAACAGTCTTTGCTAATATACTGCTGATAGGCTTCTGCTATCTGTGGGTACATCGCTTGGCTGATCCCTGTGTCCCCTGGACCAGCTGAATGACAGAAGAGTGCTACACAGAGGAGCAGCCGCACCTCACAAGAGTCTGGGCTCCGATGGGCCTCTGTTTCTCTAGGTGGTATTTCTTGATTTATGCTTGAAGCGGATTGTGAAAACAAACACCCTTCAAGTAGAAATTATTTCGAAAGGGGCGGCCAAGTGCCCCTTTGGTTCTATAGGCCATGAATGGTCCTTCCTTGGCTCCCTCGGGACAAAGACCTGGGTCCTCTTGCCTCCTCCCCTGTGGGTAGAAGTGGGCCACTCCGCCCCGCTGAGCAGAAGCACTGTGGGACCCACACTTGTGACCACCTTGCCCCTCTGCTGGACCCGCCATAGGATATTGGGGAAGCTGAGGCCCTGCCAGGAGGTGGAAGCGTTATTTATTGGTTTCCTGAAATTCAGGCAGAATACAAATACTGAAGGGGAAGTTCATGATGACAATAACAATGATAATGATTTTGAGGACCCTTTGAAGCTCAAATGAGGTTACTCACAAATAATGCGGTTAGGAGATGGTGTTTGTAGCCACTGGTTCATTCCAACCAACACCAGATACTTTCTTTGCAGTTTCAGTTTTGTAGCTGTTACTATCCTTTAAAAGTTCATTTGTGTACTTCGCGTATGCACAGCCAACAGTGAAGTCTTCTCTGCACTTTTCTTCATGCCTCTCTGTGGTTTGGGAAATCCTAGGAACAAGTCCTACAGGGACTTCCCCAAGGCCCAAACGAAGACTTGGAAACGTAAGTTCTGAGCCACCATAAACTATGGCATCACAGCTGCGAACGCATTTCGTGGAGATGTTTGAAGGCCCTTGGAACTGGTTGTCTTCATGTCTGCCCATCTCTGCAGCCTAGCAATCTGGACTTCCTGTTGAAAAAGCACAGGAGTAGTATCCCGAGCTGCGAGAACTAGTCTAGGCTCTGCTGCTGTTAATGGAAGGAAACTCTGCAAGTCAGAGCTTAGCCCTGGACTTGGGCTGCTTAGCATGGGACCTGAAGCAAGTTAGTTGGTCTCTCTAAACACCGGTTCCTTCACCTGTAATGTGGAGATAATTACAGTACTTGCCTCCTAAGGTGGTTGGGAAGACAAGATGAGATAAATAAATTATGTTAAAGTGTTTATTACAATGTCTAGCACATAGTAAATGTTCATCCACATAAGCTGTGGTTATGAGTATGACAAAGACGATTTAAATTCAGCCCTTAATTATTCAACGGGAATAAGACCAATACATGCACAACAGGTCACAGGGAAAAATAAGTTGGAAAAAGAATGAGTAGAAAAGCATTTTAAAAATGCAAATGTAAATTATTGTTATTAAAATGGACATGGTCTCCACTCCTTTCTATCATAGGACGTGGATAAACATGAACTTTTGTTGTAACAACCGGGACTTCTTTTAACAGACCTTAGCACGGATAGCTTGCTATAATGTGTGTGTCAGTTCAAGCGTCAATCTAGGGGCAAGGAGGTGTCCTAATCAAGGGTGTGGGCCCTGGCTGGTCAGTGAACATCATTTCTGAAAGGTGTCACTCTTGAGTGGCCACCACTCATACTGGTGCCACAGCCATCCACTTCTCAGTCATCACCGGGCTCTGCTAATTAGCATAGTGGATGCCAGAAGTGGAGTTTCAATGGTGAAAACAGTAGTCTATCAATTATGAGAAATGTGACAAATGGATGTTGGTGATGGGTAAGATTAAATGTATTTTAGGTGAGGGGTTGGAGATGCCCTCCTGCCCTCCCCTGCACACACGGATTGTAAGAATCCAGTGAAAACTTTAGCCTCCACCATTGGGGAATGCATGGGAGATCTAAGCCCTAAAATATTCTGTGTTTCATCCTCCATTTAGGAGGTCGCCTGTTGTCTGACGCTGCCCAAGAGCTAATGAAAGCCTGCCTCTGGGAGTCCTGAGTTTGTCTGGTTAGGGCCCCCGGTATGGCAGAGAACTCAGACAGCATTGAGCCTACCCAGCAGGTAGTATGCATAGCACTGTGCCTGACTTGCTGAACAGAATTTGTTAAAAAGTCATACGTATTCCATCTTGGACTCACTTTCTTTAAAATCTGGCAGGGGCAAGTAGGTAACTTGTGCCCATCTCAAAGCCGCTGGGTGACTGCTATTGGCCACCAGAAAGAGTGTAGATGTCATGCAAGGCCACACTGGCTTAGTCAGTTCGTAGCAATTTCTATGCCTCGTCCTTTCAGGGCAGAAAAGCAAGTTGATTTTCCTACTAGTTACGCTTCTAGGCTAATTGTTTTGTAGTGACTTTCGGTTCGGTATTCACAGGTGTGCATTGCCACGTGAGCCAAGACTGGCTCCCTCCTCTCCCTTGGGGAGTCCGTGTTTAGTCAGCACTTCCCTGTGCTTTCACGTCAATGCTTCTGGGCTCAAATTCTGGCCTCTGTTACTGTGTTGCCTGGAGCAAGCTACCACAACTCTCTGAGCTTCAGACTTCTTTTAAAAATTTTTTTAAAATTAAATTTATTGGAGTAACATTGATTAATAATGTAAATTTTAGGCGTACAACTTTATAACGATGTCTGTATACTCTACTGAGCGCTCACCACATGAAGTGTGGTCCCCGTCTGTCACTGTGGACTTAACCCTATTTACCCTCTTCATCCTCCCCCTACCCACGCTCCATTCTCAGGCTTCTTTTTCATAAAATGGTGGTTATCTTTAATAGCTTGCATCCCCACACATCACACTGCTTGCTATGCACAGTAACTTTGTGAACTAGGAAGGGCACATTTGTTTATATAATGTGTTATATAACGGAACCATGATGGGATGCAGTAGTGGGGGAAGATGCTTAAGCCTTTCAACGAAAAGAGGAAGAAGCCACCGAGCCACGGTCAATGAATGAAAGCAGTTTATTTGACATTAATTGCAGAATTTACAGCACTACCATTTCATGATAGGAATAAAAAATAGAAAGAATCCAGTGTAAGCAGTGTCGCAGACAAAACATTAGGGTGGGAAATGAGCAAAATTGAAAATGCAAGTAATAGCCAAAGAAATTTTCCAAAGGACTGGGAGCCTATCGGGTGTGAGCACCCCCTTGCCAATGCTATGTGATCCTCATCCCCATAGATTTCAGGGCAGCCACTGAACACATACCCTGTTGACCGTCCCTGAAAAATCTTTCAGCAGAGTCTGACTTAACATGTCTGAGATGGGGCAAAATCTGGCTTATAATATGCTTTGGAAACATAGCTCAGGGTGAAAAGAAAATGAGAATGTGGATTAACTAGTTATGTGGGTTTTCTTCTTCACAACAGGAGGGAGTGCAAATTTTCGGTGTGGTGTTTTCCTGATTTTAAATATAAGAGGTCATGTCGACTAACATTGTTTGAAGTTTTGCCTATGATTTTCTTGGAGATAATATCTGTAAAAGCAAGGAAATAGAACAAGAGGTATGTGTGCGAGTCTTTGATCTCTTTTCACCTTGGAATCTGGATGGAGACCTACCAAAGGATTTCTACAGGGCTGGGTTTCTGGAAGGGCCGACCTAGAAGCCATGTGGCAGAGCATGAGTTCTGGAGTGTCTACCACTGTACAGCCACTTTACCATGGCTTAAAGAGTGTTCCTTCCATTTTAATACTTTACTAGCGCTGGAGAAATTCTCCTCTCTGTCCCTCTTCCTCCCTTCCCTCATTTTAGTCGCCTTTAAAACCACAAGGTAACCAACAGATTGGAAGGAGTCAAGCCCCATGAGGCCAGCATGTGAAATTAATAGGTATTTTTAACATTAAAAATAAACACATCTGAGATCAGGGCCAAAAATGAGAAAATAGACAGGACTGACTCATCCTGAGAACAGAAGCCAGTGGGGAGAGTGCGGGGGGAAGACGCTGAGTGAGTTCTCACTTACTTTGGTGGCAGGATAGTTCCTCTAGAATTAAAAACATTGGCTAAGAATGAATCTATAGTACTTGTACTCATAAAATGTAAATTGGAGGAGAAACATTAGAAAAGGATGAAAAAAAACTGGCTCTTTCTCTGCAGTCCTGAAAAACACCTTCTTAGACAAAAGCAAAGGGGAAAGAAAATAACGAATTGAAATGTTGGTCAATCCCCAATTATCTTTGTCCATGAACTTCTTTGGCATCCTAGACCAGGGGAGGAGAGATGGAACTGCTCTAGGACTGAGGGGAAAAAATAAGACTTGGTGGTTGCAGAGATGGATTGGAAACCAGCCCCAGGATTGAGCCTGTGTCATCTCAGCCCCTGCCTGCTAAGCTTAGATGTTATCATCTTGTCAGTTGTCTTCTTGTTTCAGGAACTCCAAATTGCCAGATGTCTTGTAACCTTTCACGGTAAGAAGTTAGACTTGTGTAACACAAAACAACATGGTAGAGGAAATAATATTCTAGCTTCAAGGAAGTATCTGTTACTGGTATGATTACCTATCCAAGTCTTTGAATACTTAACCTTTCTTACCAGGGAGCAGGTTCTCTGTCATAATCTGAAAAAACTTTCTTAGACGATAAACTAACTCTTAAGCTAAATGACAAAGCGAGACAAAGCAAGGAAAATGGGAGAAAACCCCAAGTTCCAGTTTTTTGAATAGTACTTTCTAGCAGAGATGAAGTAGGCATCAATGGGCCATTTTCTTGGCTTAATAGCTGTGGTTCATCCTGTCCCCTAGGGAAGATCCCTAGCATGGGCAATGTGCGTGGACCCCTGAGAAAGGGACAAGGTACAGACAGGCAGTGGGGTCTCCTTTTTCTTCCTTGTATTTTTCCAGATCAAAGAACTGGGACTAGCTCAAATGTAAATTAAAAACAAAATGACAGAAAAACTCATTCATGTTTTTGTTTTCCAAATAATTGTCCACAAAAGTTCTAGATGGAAGAGCTAAATGGGATGCAGAGGGAGAGTGGAAGGCGGGGGTGGTGGTTCTGATTTGGAAGAGCCCCACTGGATTGTGGGGATCTGGACACTGCAGCAGTCGAGATGGAGGAAGACACCTTCAGGGATGGCACAAGGAAAGCCAACGAGATGGGCCACCCACAGCCTTGGCTGGTGGAGCCCAGCTTGGGGAAAGGGCAGTGCCTGGTGGGCCACAGAAGATTCAGGATTGCTATTTTCTTGTCTTTCCTGTAAGAATTCAGGCCTGCCATCATGCTGGCATATGCTGAAGGCCAAGGGATTTCACAGACATGTTGGGGTCAAGAGTGAGTTTAGAAAGTTTGGGCCCAGCTCTTTTTAAAATTGATGTTATGGAAATCTCTTCCTAGTGCGAAAATCTACTTTTTGGCTCATGACCTTCCATTTCCCAGGCCAGGCCCACATTCCCCACGAGAGCAGCAGAGAAGTCCAGGCCAAGCTGAGGGAATCTGACAGTTCCGTGTCTCCAAGGAAAAGGACATCCACTGGCACAAAGCATCGAGTAAAAACCCTTTTAATAACAAAATAACATTCACGATGTAGCTACTTCAGTTGTCTGGAAAACTCAGCTTACACTTGATTCAACATATCACTTTCCACAAAGTTAAAAAAAGAAAAGACATAAAATGGCATAACAAAATATACCTCAAGAGTCATAAGACAAGTCTTCTTGGCAAATGCTAGTGAGCCCGTCCCATGTCTTAGGTGTAATCCAAAAGGGCTGGGCACACTCATGTCTCAGACACTCGTCTGTTACTTTGGATGGCAAATGCATCTGAACCTTGTAGATACTACAATATCTGCATCGAGAGAAAGAGTAAGTGGGTTTGTGAGTGTGAGAACTTTACCGAAACAAATATTGATTTGGTTTATTGCGGAAAACACATAAAGCTTTCTGGAGGATGCAACACTTACAATCATTAACTGTCTTACAAAAGCTGATTTAAAATTCTTGTTATCCATTCCCGTCTTTGGCAGATTAATAAGGGGAAAAATTAAAAAGACTCAAAGTTTTTATGATCACAATGTACTTTATAAGGCCAAATGAAAATGTTCCTTTGTATTAATGAAAGCACACTCCCAATATATCCTCATTGACAGGTGATACGAATGCTCTACTACTGGTGAAGGCCAATATTTTGCATAGCAGACAGCTGCTTTCCCACCACTGTGTCCTAAGCTGCACTCTCCCAGGCCAAGTGTGCTTGGCAGCTGATCTCACTTTATGTCAAGCATATTGGTTTGGGAAATAGGTGTGAATGGATCTCAGAACCAAAATATAAGAATGAACAAGTTTGCCCAATCCAATGCAATCTACTTTTTGAGACATAGAGGCCTTAGATAACTGGGGAGTTTCAAACAAGAGGGTCTTCCTAAACTAGGTTTCAAAACTACTTCTGTCCCCTTTAGGACAGATGTGACATTGTTGGGCGGGAGAGAGTACATTGGTCACCTCTGACTCTAGGGAGGAAGAACCATGATATTGCTGCACAGGTGATGTTTTGGGGAATGGCTATCTATTTTTGCCCAAATCACTGAAGTAGTTGGTGGAGTTGTCCAGCAGAAAGGACAAAAAACAAACCCAGAGAATAATTATTGATATTCATGCCATTTGAGTTTCTATTGGGAATTAGCTGATAACAAAATATTCAAAGAAACCAAGCACGGCCGAGGTGGCCATTCCCAAGCAGAGACCCAGGAGAGGCAAGAACTGAATGACTCTGCCTCTCCATATACAGGGCCAGTTAGGTTTGAGGTCATGAACATAAAGTCACCACGACTCCTTTTAGTGGAAATTAAAAATGCGGAGTTGAGTCATTTTTCATCGCTTATTTCCAAACCCCTCTCGTACAGTGCGAGACAGTCGGGTTCCGAGGATCCGAATCGTGGACTGCAAGTTGGCCAACTCAAACTGGGAATGACCTGCCTGTCTCACAAAACTCGAACTGCATTCAAGCTGACTCATTTTGAAATCCCAACAGATGTAAAGGTATTTTTGAGGTGAGATGTCCCCAGTAAAAGCAATATTACCACTGTCTGAGGCTGAACTGTGTACATTTTCACAGTTTAATGCATACACAAGTGTTCCACAACTGCTAACAAACGATGGGCACCCATGCATAAATAAAGTCCACTGAACCGAAGGGGAAGATCTAGTTCAAAATGAAATGTTGCTATTAGAACCACAATGCATCACACTGCTAAGTTTTTAGCCTCATGCATAAAATTATAGCACTGATTGGCAGTTGCTAATTATAATACTACACTGTTAACACAGAACAATTAATTGTTCAGACCAAGTAGCACAAATGTAGAAAATAATTTCTTTTAACAGAGCAAATGAACACAGATTGTTTCTTCAGCAAAATATGAAACTGTAAACTTTGGGCTCATTCTGCAACTTTCCCCAATCCAGAATAAATAAAATCCAAAGGGAGGAAAAAAAAAAAGAACATACATTTTTAAGCGCACCTTTTCATCTATTACAAAAGCACAACCTAAAACGTATAAAGCTTTTTTTTTCTTTTTTCTTTTTTTAAATCACAGTTACCAAAAGAAACAGTGAATAATTTATTACATACGCTATAATAACATTACTCTAAACACTATTATCTATGAGGTATATCTGAGAAAATTCGGTAAGGAATTGCGCGGTCTGCATTGCCAACATGCCCAGGTTCATATTAAAGCTTTGGAACCATGAAGAACTAGAAAAGGGAGGAGGACAGGGGAGCAGGAGGAAGAGACAGAGAGAAAGAACCTTTGGTATTAGTACAAATCTTGTTCTTTGCAGGGTTGCATTGCAAAGCACCACAGTACAATAAGCCCACCATTAAATTACTGTATGGAGGCCCAGTTGAAGCTGAGGTATTCACAGGAAGGATTAAAAAAAGCACAGAGAGGTCCAGACTGGCTAAATCGTTGCTTTGGTTCAAGCAAGGCACTCGTCCCGTGGTTATGTCACACTTTGCAAGTGAAGCATGAGGCTGAGGGGGGATTGCTGAGGAGGGGTCTGCCAACTGGGGATGTTTTCTGTGTTCAGGCTGTCATCGCTCTTTAGGTCCCCTCTCGCAGGCGTCTGGTGGTAGGAAGGCGGTGGTGTTTGCTCAGGGGGGAGCACTCTGCTGCTCCCCATCAGATCTTTTTTGTTGTGTCTCCCAGCTACTCTGAGAATTCTATTTCCAATAGGAGTTTGGGGAGAAAGCTAACACAATTTGCTGTCTGGAAGGAAGGGCTTACAAGTTTGCCATGTACAGTGGGAAGTTGGAGCTCTGAGCGTGTCTGGACAGGAGAGAACTTTCACACGTCAGTGTGCTGCTTGGAAACTACGGAAAGGAGATAAGTGTTCCCTAAAGTCTGTCCATCTGCCTTCTAAACTCCTCTACTAGTAACACTCTGTCAAGGTGTGGGATGGATGTGTTGATTGGTCTTTTCCCTCCTTAGCTTCTATATCTAAATGGTCTCTTAAAAGGCTCAAAGATAACTATATCAGGTGAAATGCAAAATGCCAGTACTCAATAAAAAGGTATACAGAGGACAGGGAGATCTCTGCATGTGTCTAAAGCCCATCGAGTCAAAAGCTGAGAATGACTCATTGGCTAACAAGTAAAGCACTCTGATGAATGGATCTGAATAGTGATTTAACCGCTTACTGAAATCCAAAGAAGACCAACTGATTTTATGAGTAAGAAGGGAAGAGAGAAGTCACTCTAATCGTTTCTTAATCTGGCCTATCTATTCCTCTGGAAATTTGGGGGTCATCTTTCATTTACGACAATCCTTTAGCATCCACATGATGTAAGGTTTAATCCTCTCTCATAAGAGAGAGCTGACCTAGAAACAAAATATAAACACCTACATGTCAAGAGGAAAAGTTAAAAGCTAAACAGCTTAACTGTCACATGTGCAAACAGTGATCAGATTTCCTTCCTCTGATACGGACCTGAAGTATCCAGAATCGTTAAAGTCTTCAGACCAAGAGCAGACTTTCTCCCCACTGAATGAAAAGTGTACATATATGAAACTTTGTAATGGGGAGCCCCAACCATGATCACACCGGATCAATGTGTACTTTTGAGGCAAAAACCTCTCTATGGCCCCTAATATTTCAAGCAACTGACCACATGTGACTTTCTGCTGAGGTTCTAACTAGACAGACACTGAAATAAATACCTGTGACTTTTTACCCACTGAAAATGTTAAGGATTGCTACCTTCTTCGTTGCCAACATGTGGCCCATCTCTGGCAGAGGTAGCTCTGAGCACTGGGTATAGCACTGGAGCGGGAGGCAGGAGGCCTGGCTGGGTTTTGCCTCTACACAGCTATTAATCTCAGCTCTTTCACTGCTCCAGGCTCTGTAGTTTGGACTAAATTTCTAAGGTCCCTCCCAGTTGATTAGATTTTCTATGGTCCAGTCCTGAAAATCTTTGGTGGTGGGGGGACAAGATCATGGCTAGGATAGAAGGCCACTTCCAACCAGTCGTCTTCACCCATTTGGAACTGGAATTTAAGGAATGCAATCCAAATTAGCAGCATCTAAACTTGTGGCGGGGACAGCGAGTAAATGAGAAACACAGAAAATATCCCTTTCCAAATTAGCAGCCGCTGTCGCATAGATAATTCTTTCTTTGGGGTATCTGAGCTGTGGCTGTACATACCATATGTCAGAGAGAATAGTTAAAATCATAAAAGAGCACAAGCAAAATGCAGACCGCACAGAGAAAGAAATCTTTGGTATCTTTGGTGTCATCAACACGATTAAAATTACAAATGGAAAAAGTCAGTGAGGTAGCCTTCTTTGGTTCTCACTAGAAATAGAAAGTTTTTCCTTTTTTCTGCTTTTTTTTTTCCTCTTTTTTGTTTTGTTGTTTTACACACACAGAGTTCATTCTTGGAAGCAGCTAGTGTTAAGGGTTTCTCTCTTTTCGCTGTTATGATTTTTTTTTTAATGTATTTTTTCCAGTCTCTGTATAGAAGGCCCGAAATCCAGGCTGGTGAAACAGGGTCTCGGCTCATGTTTTCTGAATGTACACGCTCGGGTTGAATAGTCATTGCTTGTCCACCAACTTTTCTCTGTTGTTCTGACAGCGAACCGACTGTAGCGCTCTCTGTCGTTTTAAATAAAAAATATAAACTATACAGTGCACCTTTCACAGATGCTGAATAAGTTAAATAAATAAGTTACACTACGAAGGCTCTGCGGGCCCCAATAATTAGTAGGTGAAGTTCGCCTGGTACCAGGTGGGGCTGCGAACTTAAATAATTTAATAATTGTTATTTAAACCATTTTCAAAGTTAATTCAAGAAGGGAACATACCTCAAATTTTTTTAAATTTTGTAACTTGTATTTCTTCCCTGTCTGTAACAGAATTTCACTGCTTTATAAAGCAAACTAACCTTCAAGAGAATTCTAAAAGTGATCTCGCATCTCCGATGCACCACTGGTCTAGATTTTGATAAATAAGCACAAGGAGTAAAATCAAACTAAGGAAGGATGATTAAACAATTTCCAAAATCCTATACACGTCTGTACTAAAAACTAATATAAATAAATTAATTACATAATGGTACTCAGCTTGTTGAGTCAAAACCCAAAAAAGGCAAGGTAAATAAAAATGTTTCTTTTGGCTGTCTTCTCTTTTTGATGGACAAAATGTATAACCTCTCTCAATGAGGTGAAATGAAAGTAAAACAGGAATTAGAACCTCTAGAACTTTCTTATTCACAGACCATTTTGATGTGACAAGCATGAGAAAGAAATCACCACTTCCCCCTTCTAGCTAGCGCAGCCCCCGCAATACCACGTCACCATGGTGTCACCCCTGGAAGCCAGAGCCTACTTTTTCCCTAACAGTTTGTACTTTATTTTGCTATTTTTTTTTCATTCTTTTTCTTTCTTTTTTCTTTTTTTTTTCTTTTTGTCCCTTTTCAGGTCTTTGGATTTAGCTTTAGTTATGAGAGATCCAGAATAAAGCTATTCAACCGAAGTCATCAAGCATATGCATCATTCTTACACAGATGATTAAATAATATCCAAGCTTTCTTGAAAGTTGAGTTTATCTTGGATGTGCCCAAATGAAAGTAATTCCAAGTGTTCACAAGGAAGATGCTGGGATACTTTTTCTTTCCTGCACTTTAGTTTTCAATGTCACAAGAAATCATGGAAACATTGTACATTGCAGAGGTACCACATACATGTCCAACGATCATTTAAAATTTATTGTAACAGATGACGGTGTGTACGTATGGAGCTGTCTGGGCAGTCTCGACACACACAGAGAATGTATGTTGCTGTAAGGACACCTATGAGATGCATCTAAATCTGTGTACACTCAAGCTGACAGACTGTATAAACGTTAGGCAAATGTATCTACCAAGGTTTATGCTATTCGAAATTCCTGCTGCTAAAAATGGGGCAGAGTGGAAGACTTCCATGGAATGAACAAACATGGAGCGATGTCTGTTTTCCTACACACATTTTCTCCACTAGGAAGGTTATTAGTTGGTTAATTCCAGTCATCAAACTCAAAAACCCATAAGGAAAGATCAGGTAAGCGTGGGCTCTAGTTTTAACTTGCCTCGGACTGTCAGAGTCATTTTGACATCTCAGAACAATGAGCATCTCCAGTCCCTGTGGGATTCATGCGAATAACTCATCAGCCTCCGTTAGAAGCTCTGTGTCTACCTATGTGAAGCCCTGTATTTTAATCATTATTATTGTATGTATAATGTAGTCTGAGACTTCCTAAAACAAACAAACCCTCCCTTCCCCTTGCCCTTAGAAGGAAACAAATCTTGGGTAGAAAACAGGCAGAGACATCCATATTTTAAGCCAATGTCACTAACTTATGATAGTTATACAACAAATTCAGGCGCGCCGCCTTCTTCCTTTAGTAAGGATTTTGTAGTCGTATTTAATAGCTAGACGCTCCTGCTGTTTTAGAGGTGACCTGGACTTAAAGGTACAAAATTATTAAGCTATCCAGCCTTGTAGGTAAACATCAGAAAGTTATAGGCACCGGCTCTGTCCCTTCTCCGTCCACCATTTCTCACTCGCTCTTCCTGCTTAGGCTAACAAGTCTGACTCGCACAACAGCAGCAGCAGCAACAACAAAAAATCAGCTCTGATCTGTTAGGAATCGTGACAGATATCTTCACAGTGCTTGTGTCTGGGCCTTGGGGTCATCCTGAACCACGCGTATCATTTTTCTTTTCTCTACTTTTTCATAGAGTCCATTCTTACTCAACAACATTGGAACCCGGGCCTGTTCTAAAAACTCCTCCTATACAACTCCCTGAAAATTAGAGTTGACCACAAAAGTCTATTGTCATGCCACTGCTTAACGGTGATAACCAAACACGTCTATAGTTCCACCAGCATTTTCAAAAGTGGGGAAGTGTCTACCCTTGAATCTGTTCAACTTTAATTTATTGGCACGAATAGATGGGTAACCAGCATAGATAAGGTAAAATGGCTGATTATATAAAAGGTAAATTATATTTGGCTTTGAAAAACATTGGCTTGGTCTTACAAAAATGCATGTATATATACGTGTGTATCAGAGTTACTGTTCTAAATTTTTGTTTATTTGACCTAGAAATGAAAATTAGCTTGAATTTGCTAAACCCACAGTTGCCAAGAACCTGTGGGGAAAGAGATGCTACAGAGGCAGTACTCTAATCTCTACAGAGAAAGCATCAACCTGGGTCCTTCACGACTCATTCTCACCTGTACCTTTAAGTGGTACCACCTATACACTATTTTATGTTCTGGAAAATCCTTTGGTGTCAGGGCTGAATTTTTATTGTTGTTGCTGTTTCCCTTAAAAAAAAAAATTTCTTGGAAGGAAATAATTACATCCCCAGTTCTAAAATCACATTGGAAACAAAAGTAAAGCAAGCCTATCTATCTAAAGGAATAAAGAAGAGTATTTTCCCAATCAATAGCCTTTGGATTTCTGTTGCCTCAAGAATGTGAGTTTTGATTTAGAACCGTCCTTTCACACTGCCCCCTTCGTTACTGATGACTGAGGCATGCCTCGAATTTTTCTTGGATGAAGAAAATGGATCCTAAATGATAGCCAAGACCAAATGGTTATTTTCTCTGAAATTATTAAATTATAGTGTTTTAAAAATGCTTGAGGAAACTCCTGGGTTAAATTCCATTACCTTTCAATTTGCAGGCCTTTTTTTTTCTTTCAGATTTTTAACAAATTGAAATTCTGTAGGGCTTAAAATTTTGATACATATATTTATGTATATATGTAAACAATTTTTAAAAACAAGCATTTCTCTCCGGTGTGACATTATCTGGTATGAGACATTTATCCAAAGTCCTTGGAAGGAAGTTCTTGCATTTTTAACATTATAACATCTTCCTCACGTCACCAGGAAACAGAGGGTGCATGTGACGACACCTGGTTGACCAGTGTTGAAATCTCAGGCCACAATCAGAACAACCATTTCCAATGGCCACAAGTCACAAGGATCCATTTGGAAATACAAAAGTTGGAATTCATTTTTATCAACCCACGTGGAGCATTCCCTTGCTGAAATATGTTTCGTGTTTTCTTTTCTTGGTCATTTGATAAAGGAGACATGGAGTATGAGAAAGAGATGAAGAGACACAGAGAAAAGTCAAGGAACATCTCCAGGTAGGATGAATTACAAAGCCATGGAGAGTCACATTCTTTCACAGCTCCATGGCTGCTGCCTCCGTAAAGGGAGACCCACATGGTGGGAGCAAGGAGGTGCGCAGTGGACAACAGGCTCCCACGGGTGGGACTCTGGGACCCTCCTCAAACCCTGCTCTCTCTCCAGGACTGAGGCCCTGCCCCCCACCCACACCTAACAGCACTGCCTCCCCTAGGGCTAGCTATGGTTGCACACAGGCCTGTCTGTACCAACTGGTAATTACCACCCTGAGGAAACCTGATCAACCCACTGTAACGAGAGGTGCACTTCCCTAGGTGAAGTCACTTTGGTGGATCTACTCACTGAGGAAAAAAATGGAACACCCTGATGGGACAGAGAAACTCCTCGAGAACCGAGTTCTGGGCTGGCGTCATCTCCAGGACTGGTGGGCATGGACCACTGAGATCCCCCAGCAGCTACAGAAGACGAGCTTCCCCGTGGTCCTGGCCCAGTTCTAGGCCAGGTCTGCTAGATGGACCCCACTCGCTACCTTGATAAGGGCTGAGGCATAGTTTAGAGACGACTCCAAATACGAATAAAACTCATTTGCACCACGGATCTATGTATCAGCAGCTTAAATGTTGAAATACTTTAAACTGGACTTTCAACCTTTCCCAGGAATTTTTCAAGAAACCTGAATACTCCAACTTATCCACAGTGGCAAATGAACTCTGGAATGGCATGAGAAATGAGCAACATTCTGAACGGAACACTTAACGAATGACAAAAACAAGACATGAATTTCGACAGCAATAATTTGGGGTTATCACCAATTGTCAAGTTGAATTCAATATGTGTTCATATATTATATATATATATCTTCTTTAGAAATGCAACTTTACAGCTGAGTTTTAAAAAGCTAATAGAAAAGTAGAAACTAGCAATTATTTTCATGTCGCCCCCCTCCCCACACGCCTACCCCCTCCAACGAAGCCCTGTTAGATACAGTGATCATATGAAGACGAGGCTGTCAATTCCTCTATCAACTCTTTGGTTCTGTGGCTCGGGGGAGGATGTGTCACCAAGACCCCTAACCCTGACCCTCACTCCCCTTCCCTCCCCTGATGGTGAGACTAAACAAGTCTAAAAAACAAGCAAAGAATAATCAAGTGACAGCATTATTCCCCACACTCTGTGGAGCAGAGAGGAGAGAATCGCTCAGTATCCCAACATCTTAAACTCGGAGTCCATGGAACCTTTTGAGAGAGATTCCATGTTGGGGTAGAAAGCCACACAACAAAATTAAAGGGAAACAATAAAATCGAATAAATGACCTTTTCCTTTTGTTGCTCGGAAACAAAATTGATTACCTTTACACAGATCAATGGCGCTATTAGTATTTTTAGCCAGGCAAGAGGAGATAATGAACTGAAACAAAAGGTGTGAGAAATCCTCATCTTTGGTATTGTAGCTGTTGAGGTTTCTGTTGCTCTGTTCCGTGTTCTTTTGAAAACTGCATAGGCACAAATTAAAGACAATCTTCAACTTTAAGATTACCGTGTGAGCTGTCAAATGAAGCAGCAGCCACTGAGGCTCTTCCTTATTTCGATTCTTGTCTCAACCCTTTCTTTACAATCTGCTTCCAAAAAATGTCCCAAGAGGTCTGTTCAAACACAGTGTGTCTCGCTGTTATTTTTCTGTTTTTGTTGGTTTTTTTTTTTTCTGGCGTGCTTCCTTCTTGGTGGTGATTTTCACTGATTTCTGTATTTACTCACCTTCATGGGACAGTTTTGTTTGTTGCAGAAGTAGGTGCAGAAAAAGTTTCTTTGGTTTCGATTAAGTAATTCATAAAAAAGTCAGTCTCAAGTGTCTGTAAAGAATCATTGCAGCTTTTGGCTTGCTTTGAACACCCCCATGGTGCCCACCTGGGGCCATTCACTGGTAAATATGCACATTGTGACCTTTGCAATCTTCCAGAGTTCCGTGGGCGCTCTCCCCGCTTGCTGTGGGAAGGTGACAGCCAGACACCAGAGCTGGCGTGGCAAAGCCGCTCCCAGGGTGGCTTGGCTAATGTCCGTGGTGTAGCTGGTCCACTCAGCTTGATGGTGAGCCAAATGCAAGAGCTGAATGCCATTCGGAGTTGCAGAGGTTTTCTGACTTCTAAAAGTAATCACAGTATTTTTAGGCTAGAAAATGGCAAGTAATAAATGTCTTTGGTTTGCAGAATTCTGCTTCTTTGGTGTGCTGTATTTTCTCCAGTTTGATTCAGCTGTTTTGCTAGGATGATGACTCAACAATGGAAGAGATTTAGGACTAGATGACAGGAACATGTACGATGGTTTGAATTATTTACTTCTTGCTTGCTAGAAAACATTGAAAACGTCCCTACCAATGGGATGGATGAAGGAACGACCCAAATCTCAGAGAGTGAGAATGAATTACGTGGTGGTCAGAATGTACAATAGGAAGAACCAGGTGACTAATAACTAAGAAGGATACATTAATGATCTAAAAAAATCTAGATCTTTTAAAATGCTGCATTTGCTCCATGTACCGTAACAGTTAAATTGGCCTCCTGAGTGTGCGTCTGCATTACGTACAAACAGAATTTGTAGCAAACTGCAAAATGTGCTCGAAGCCATATTCCCAACGATTCCCTAATGACTTCACAGTCGGCGTCTTGAAAATCCAGATGCGGTGAATCCAGAACCTTCCTTCCTTCTCTGTTTATCTTCGTTGTGCTTGATACTTTGAGCTCAAGTGAACTGACTTGTTGTTTTGATGGATCCAAGACCATGTGAGGTTTCCAGGAGGTAAGGAAAGGAAAACTGTACACTGAACCAACTTAACGCTTTCTAAACCATTTAATGAAAAGATGCCTGAGTTGGAAAAACAGGTCCTTGGATTTGGTTTTTTTATAACTTCCATATTTAAAACTTGTGCTCAGTAATTATCAATCTGATGTTTTTTATGTTATGGCTGTGAACTTTGGCGTACTTTGGTATGATGAGGCTAAGCACTTGGAAAGCAAATGAGGTCATTCTGGTTGCTAGATTCTCCTCTTATTATAGCATCTTGGGAGCCCAAACTCAGGCCAAATTCCCACTGTTACTTGTGGGAACTCTGACTGCAAGAGGTTCATAGGACCCAGACTGGGACTGTTGACATTTTAAGCAATCCTGAGCTTGGCTGACACCACCCTGAAATAAACTTGCTCCAGGAAGGCCCCATTTGGTTTTCTGGGACGCTTAGCATGCTCAGAGGACAATGTCCGGTTCAAAGAGATTCATTTTCAGCTTGCACGTGGACTCCATAGCCATTAAAAACAAACAAACAAAAAACACCTGGCCTATGATTACAGCTAGAATAGAAGTTTCTTTTCAAGAGAATTGTGCTTTCAAATCACCAGTGAAGGGCCCCAGCTAAGAATCCGGTGTCTTTTTCCTTTGTGTTTTCTTTTGGTATCTGTCGTCCTCAATCGGAGGTGACTTGTGCCCAACCGAGTCCTTCCGTCATGCTTTGGTACAAGTGCTGGAGGTGGACGAGGAGCCCCCTGTGCTCAGGTCGTCCTGCCACTTCTCCAGGCTGCGGCGCCGGGCGTTCATGAAGAAGTTGCTGACGGTTGTGAGCTCCAGGCCCAGCTGCTGGGAAATGGTGATCTGCATCTCTTTAGACGGGCGTTTGTTCTCCTTGAAGATGGCAAAGAGTGTTCGGCGTTGGAGGTCAGTGAACACCAGGCGGGATTTCTTCTGGGAGTTGTTCCTGTCTTTGTTTGGTTCTTGTTCTTTGCGTTTGCACGCTGGAAGGGAAAGAGAGAAAGGAGTCAGTCCTGGCACCTGAGAAGCTGATCCATTGAAAACATTGACAGAGTCATACGCGGGGGGATGTAAACTGTTAAATTTTATTGTGCAAATTGCCCAGCTGTCAATAACCAGGCTTTCCAGTTCATCTCTGGGTGATGGAAGGCATCAGTTAGGGGCGGAAGGGAGAAAGGAGAAAACAGCAGAGCTGATTTAGACAGCCTGGTTTGGAACCAATTGCTTTCACCTCCCCCTCGTCCCCAACACACACACAAGCACACCCTGAAAATTCTTTATCTCCGAAATCAGGTGCTGTGAAAAAAAAGTGATGACTCCAGGTTCCCAGGGGAAGCCTGGTTAGGCGGTTCTTTCATAGTCACTCTCTTCAATTGTTTACAGCTGAGCTAAAATGACTTTCTAAAGTCAAACTTAAAAGTGCGTAATTTCTCAAAATCAAAGCTGGTACCCATGTGACTCAAAACATTGTTAACAGAATGAAATTAGAAGTGACAGATGATGGTATTACCCTGACCCAAATCCCCTTCCTTCCAGACTTTGGAAAAATTAAGGAAAAAAAAAATGGAGAGGACTATGAAAATATTGGTTTAGCCAATTCTAATTTGGCTACAGCGAAGCCAGTCCAGGAAGGCAAGGGCTGAGGGTGGTGGAAGAACCCAAAGTTACAATGACAAGACCTTAAGGTCCCAGATAGGGCAATTAGTATATGCAGAGTCTCTGACTTTGCAGATGTGTATCCACATCTGCACGGCACGCAGCCAGCACATTAATGTGTCACTAGCTCTGCCTTACTGTACACATTCTAGAAAGCAGGAATCAGGTCTGTGTAATATTCTCAACGGGCTCTTTCCGGGGCCACAAACATAAACGAATGCTTGAGAGGCCGATGGTAAGTGGTATCCTGACACTTTCAAGAATGTACACTTTTCAGATTTAGTCTCAGAAAAGAGACCAAAATTTACCCTTTGTAAGGGTTAAATAACATAGCACATACGAATCACAAATTTCAACAGGAGAACATGTGTTAAAAATTACTGAAAAGCAATCCCAGCTCACCCAGGGGTGTCAACAGCCTCGGCAGAGCTAAGCCGGGAAAGGAAAAGGGGGACCAGAGGCCTGGCATCGGGCACTCCTCCCCGAAGCAGATCCTACTGCACATTCTGGCCCCACATGGAGAATCTCTTCGCCCTGGACTGATGTCCCCGCCCCCCTGCCAAAGGCTAGCAGTTTGGGGTGCTACTCGGATGCTTTCCCATATTCCTCAAAGCCTTGGTTTACAAGTGTCACTTCTGACCCCTGGGCCAGGGCATTTGCGCTCGTTGCATTCTGAGTGAGCATCCTGTGCCGGGGCCCCTCTCCACTGCAGTCTGAGGTCCAGGGAAACAGCCTCTGATGGGTCTTAGGATGTTAACCTGAGGACCAGCCCTCATAGAAATGATCTTCTGGAAGCTGAACTCCCTGCCCCAGCCAGCCATCCTCCCTGGCGGTTGCTGTCTGCCATAAAGGATTCACTCCTGAGATAAATGAAAAGTGACAACATTGTGCTTTGCTAAACTCCTTCTTCCTGACTTTTCTTTCTTTTTAAAAAATAAAAGTAATCCTATTACCTTTGAATTTTAAATAGACACATGCAAACACCATTTGTTTCCACCTTAAAAACCCATTCTCCTGGGAGGCTTGGACTTCTCAGGTAAGGCCTGCTCCCCCTGCAGTGTGGACTCAAGTACCTTCCTTCCTCTCACAGGAGTTCCCCAGTAATGATTTCTTCTTTGCTCAGCTATGCAAGGACCTCGCATTTTTGTCAGATGCCTGTTTTCCATAACCTCATTCTCCCGTCTAATTCTCAAGCCTTTCACATCAGCGCTTCTACTCTTTTGGGGGCACAGGAGTCATCACCTGGAGTGCTCGTTCAAATGCAGATTCTGATGCAGTCAGCTTGGGCTGCGGCCTGAGAATCTGCATTCCCAACAAGCTCCCAGGTGATGCTGCTGGTCCACAGGCTTCAGACTGACAACCAAGCATCACCTTGGCTTCTAAAATCTCCGAGGAGCACCTTCCCTGAACAGAAAGCTCTGGAGCCGAGACATGCCTGAATTCAAATCTGGGCTCCCTTGCCTACAAGACTCGGGACCCTCACTCAGCAAAGTACTTTACTTCCCAGTGCCTGTCATCCTCATCTGGATAAAGGAAATAAGGGCGTTCACGTCTGTGAACCTAAGTGAGGTAACATTATGTAAATTCTCCCTTTTCACTCTCTCTTACTGGAGTCCCCCAGTCATCCTGAGGTAGATGAGCGGGCAGAATTATTTTCATTTTAAAACAAACTAAATGGAGACCCAGAAGGGTAAAGGATTGACTGGAGATCATGTTCCAAGTTTGCTGCAGACCCAAGGCAAGAATTCAGTTCTTTGGTTTCTTTGTCTTTCTCTGCGGAAATGATACCCAGCAGGGCCACCTCAGGCCCACCTCCAGAGGTTCTGAAATCTGTGTTTTTACAAACCTCCTTGGGCCCTTTGAGACATGAGAGCCATGGTGCTTGACCACATGGCCGCTCGGGTCCCTAGACTCTTGTCCTTGCCCCAAACCCCTGGGACACCTGGTACCAAGCCGGAGGATTCTGAATGAATACTGGAGAACGGTGGTCTCCTGATAACAAAACCTGGGCATATACCGTCTTTAAACAGTGGCTGAGGTTCTCTGTCAGTTCATACTCCTTTGGATGAACCATACTTTCCACAATTTCCATATCGATACTGATTATTCTTCAGAAAATGCTTTATTTGTGCTTTTCATAGGGCATTTAGATGGCGTTGGTGCAGGGCCACCTTGGCCTATCAGATTCTATTTGGAGATTGTGGAGTACATGGAGATTATATATATATATACACATGCACAGATTTAGGAGAAAAATGTTAAAAGCTTAATGTTCAGCGAACAGCAGAGAAAGAACGGATCAACAGACCCTGTGTACGCCTTCCCAGCAGCCCAGATTCCACGCCAGCAAGTGCCAAGCAGCCGCCTGTGGTCTGCAAACGTCCAAGTCCAAGAGCCCAAAGTAAGGAGGCAGCAGGTACATAACCTGCTTGGTCCTTGCAGCGTAATGCCACCCCACAGTTGTGTGTGTGTGTGTGTGTGTGCACGCGCACACACACTATAAAGGCACTTATTCCTTCATGTTTCAAAGAGCCAGGTTTGCACGCCACCCCCGACAGTTACAGAAACAACAACACTCACAGTATCCACGCCATGCATCTTACTTACTCCAAAGCAACTGGTTAGGAGCTGAAGGAAAATGAAAACGAGAGGGAGAACACCTGCTTTGAAGGTTGGAGCCTGATCGAATGATGTCTGGAAGCCGCTATGGGGTCGTGAACCTCAGAATTTCTCAGAACCGCGGTGTGAAGCCACCTAACCCCATGGGCACGATTGGTGTAAGTGGTTTTGGCGTTAAAATATTAAACTGTACAGTCAAGTACCCACTTCTCAACAGCTAGGAAAGTGCCCAGTGATCCCCTACGACCCAGGAATGTGTGTCAGAAACCCAACAGACAGCGGGTGTTTACCGGCGGTGTGGACAGATCCAGGCTCTGCCGGGTTCCCGCTACTTCACCAGGTAGATTCTGCCACTGGAAGGCATGAGGTCACTTGGATCTGCTGCTTGTCCTCCCTCTGGCAGGAGGAAAGCTGTGGGCTGATGTGTGTACTGCAGGATGGTGAGGTGGGGGTGCGGATGAGAAAAGCCCTCAGCTACTCCTGACCTCCCTCCTCTCTCTAGGTGGGCCACAGACTTTGAGAGCTCATTTTTATTTTAAAGATGAGGTGAAATAAGGTGAGGCTACCTACCCAGCCTGCAGGGCCTCCCCACCCCTTTTTTTCTTTGCCCAAGAGCAACATTAATTCAGATCAGGACTGTGGCCTGGGATCCAGGACTGCTAGGTATACACAGACAGAGACATCTGTGATCACTACCGGTTGGTTCCTTTGTAAGAAACACAGGGTCCTCGGTAGACAAATTTTTCAAACCCAGGGTGAATTAACAAGAGGGAAGTGTCAAGGCACAAGCCTCCCCTGAGATCTGAGATGCCAAGTCACCTCTTTTCTGATGGCCTCCACGTTTTTCTCAGAGGGTCAGAAGCAGGACAAAGAAAATGCATCTCCAAGGGCATCCCACACTCTGCAGCTGATCGTTCCAAACCAGAAAAGAGGACAATTTCCCTCCACAGCTGACTTTTCTCCCTGCCTCCAACCCCAGCTTCCTGCACGGCCAGGCTGCTCTGGGTGTCCTCAGGGGCTCAGCTGTCCCCAGATATCCAGAGCAGCAACTGGCCACAGCTCTATACAGCACCCACAGAGAGCAGGACGAGGGCCTGTGGGTGGGCACGTGGCGAGGCTGTAAAGCAGGGGTGGCCCACCTCTGAAGGGGTTGAGTGAAAGGGAGGAGAGACAGGGTGACGGGGAGTGGCAGAGAATGGAAAAACTATGAAGGAGGGCACAACTGTGAGCCAGCAGTGGGGCAAGCATGGTGTGAATGGCCTCTAGGGTCAGGAAACCAGCCTCCTTTGGCCTGTCCTCTCATTTCTCATCTTTTCGATTTGGCTTTTAAACTCCCACCTCTCCTGCTTCCTTTCAACTTGTTTCTTTCTCGTGAGCTTTCTGGCCCATCCCAATCCTCCAGGAATCCAGAAGCCCTGTCCACCTCTGCCCAGCACTCGCTTCCCTTCCTCCAGCCGCCCACGGCCAACACCACTTCCTGCACAGACCAGGGTGGCACTGGAGTCCTGCAGAAATGGACTTTTCCTTTCACCCTGGATATCACAAGCACACAGGCCAGAGAGGCCCTCACACAGACAGACCCATGGGAAGGCGAGTGGCTGAGCCCCTGGAGATGAGGAGATGCCTGTCTTCACCAGCAAAACGGGGAGTCAGCTGAAAATGCTCTGGGCTGGGCAAGAGGGAGCCAACCCTGAAAGGGAATTAGAAAGGTCCAGGCAGAGGATCTATCTTGGATGGCTTCTAAGGCCCCCAAAAGGCCAGCCTTGACCCGGTGCACCCACTGGCTGATGCTGAGGGCTGCCTGCTTTAGTGTGATCCGGTCACTTGTAGGTTTAACCCCTGCTTCTCTTGGGGAAGGGGGTCGTTTTAAACTCTCCACAGTCATCCTGCCCTTAGCATGAATAAGAAGAGGCTTTGAAAGGAGGGAGCCAAGGGAACTGAGGCCCCCAGGAAGCAGGTGTCTACAAGAGGGCAAAACAGCCCCACGGAGGGAACTGAGGCAGACTGACTGCAAAACTGACCTCAGTTCTTCCCCTCCCAACATCTATACCCTCTGCACTGTGACTCGGTAGCTCCTCTCTGCACAAGGTGAAGGTTGTTCGCTTTTTCTGTGGATCTGGGCTGGCCTGGTGATTCGCTTCGGCCAACCCAAAGTGGCAGAAGTGACAGTGTGGCACTTGTAAGCCCGAGCCTCAAGAAGCTGTGTGCTTTGTTCATACTCTCGGACTCTGCTTGTGCAGGAGCAAGCCTGCGACCACCTGAGCGTGGCCTGGATCAGTGGGGTCACCCAGCTGATCCATAGGCTCCTGCGCAAAAATAAATGTTCGTGGCTTTAGGCCGCCGGTTGTGTGGTTCTGTGTTATGTAGTATTATTATAGCAATAGATGACTGACATAGAAACCAACCTTTGCTTTCTGTTCAGGGGGTGGGTCAAATGTAGGGTGAGAAGCCTCAGTTGGACATCAAGACCTGGTTTCAAATCCCACGTTGGCCACGTATCAGCTGCATGACCCTGAGGCTCAGTTTCCTCGTCTATAAAAGGGGGTTACTAATGCCCATTACTCTGGACATCAAGAGGCCAGTTGTAAGGTGTGCCACACAGTAAACATAAGCACCCTTCCTTCGTAGAGAAAGAAGATGAGGTTGAGAATTCATCATTTGAAGTGATTTTCCAATACTTTGTGTTCGATGAACTTCCCAGGGAGCTAACGGCAGATGAAAGGTTAAAGATTTCTGTTTTCATTGCGAAGTTGTCTCATGGCCAATTCCCAGCCGCCTAGAAAGGTAAGGCTGCGATGCGATGCGATGCATTTTTACATACGTGCCCGTGATCCTAATAGGCTCTGGACCGCTGGTGTTTCCTAACATCACTAATTTATGTCTAAATACATTCTACGTATGATGGGTATTGTTAGCCCCTCATAAATAATGCACGAGGGCTCTATTCCCCTTGCATTCAGTAAACACTTTCCCTGAATAGTTCAATGTGATCTCGCCGGGGCACGGGGTGGGGGAGGGAAGTCTTTGGGCTGGGCATTTGTCAGCACTGACACTCAGCCTCGGAGTATATGGGTTGGGAACTAGGCCGAAGGAGAATCGTTTCCATCTTTCAGCTACAGAGCCTACAGCCGCCCTCTTACCAGGCAGGGCCTGTGCGAAGCGGGAGAGTGACCCTCCCCAGCAAGGGGGCTGGAGTTGCGTTGGAAAATCAATGACAAAAGTAAGCTCACATTTCTATCTCCAGCCTTGTTGCAAGAAACAATGGGGTTTTGGGGTAAGAAGAGCAACAAACTCCCTTTCCTTTTCTGCTCTGAAGAGGTAGCCCTTTGGTACTGACAGAAGAGCAAACCCATGGGAGAGGTGATGGTGTTCAGGGCACCCTGCTTCTGGGGTAAATTTGCTTATTCAAGAGCTTTTAAAATAATAATAGGATCCCTTCCATTGAAACAGGGAGGCAAGAATAGAAGTTACATACCTACTGAATGTTCAGGAAGCCACTGATGTGGATAAATCTTAGCAGTGCAGGCTTCTCAGGCAAGTGAAGGGGCAAGCGCTGGTATACTCGACCAGGGGACATGGAGGGGAGGGTTCTGGCACACGAGACTTGGGGCTCAGGCTCTAAGCATGTCCATTGGCCAATAGGGCCATAGGTTGCTAGAGGGTGTCACTGATCTCACCCACCCGGGAGGTGGAATTCTTGATGAAGGGAGAGGGGCTGCAAGGGAGGATCTTTTCAAGTCATTTGGAAACTATAAGTAGTTCTGTTAGATGCTTGGCAGTGTTCCCTGCTCCTGTGATTGCTGACCTTATTGTTGAAGGCCGTCTTGGTCTGGACTACCGTGGAGTCAGTACCACGAACTTGGCCCCTGAGAGCTAAACTTTAACTTCACTCTCGTTTCTTCAAATGCCCCTGGCTGAGTCCAGACAGGAAACTTAATGGCTTTGTCTCCAGGTTGGGAGCTGGCTTTCCTCACAGACCAGATGCCAATCCACTCAGGCAGTGGAGCCAGTGACATCCTGACCAATGTCCATTTGGGGGGCAAAGAACAGAGACTGGGAAGACGGACCGTGAAAAATGAACTTGGAGCCATTCTTGGTCATTGGGGTTTCATCCCTCCCTTTGCTCCCTTCTAACGGTGAGTGCAGGCCACGCCATGGCGACACAAACCGCTAAACCATTTGGCAAATTACCCTGACAGCCACGTGGAGGGCACTCAGGCTGAGCAACCCACGTGCCTGTAGAGTGCTGCTGCCCAGTTAATTAGAGCGAATATTACGGGAGGGGGATGTGGGAGCAGGATGAAGACAGCAGAGGATGGAGAAAGCACAAGAGAGCAGGGGGCCACGCATGCATGAGAACACGCACAAACCCCTCACGCTGGAGACTCCAGAGGGGGCTGTGTCCAAAGCTCAGACATGCAGAAGCTCAGGAGACTTGGTTCACACACCCCCAACCCCCTGGAATGCCTGAGTCACCCCTCAGGCTTCACTTCTGACATGAGGCAAACTTCTACCTATCTGGGTTTTCCTGCCATACCCTACGCCTCTTGCAGATGGTAAATAATAAACCCCTGCTCTTCCTCTCCACCCCGCGCCTGCCTCATTCACGCGTGGGGAGGGTTACATGCAGGTCATAGCAATGTCATAGGAATTCCCCAATGTCCGTTATCAAATGAAAGACAGCAACCATTCTCAGTTTTAGGGCCTCAAAGGCATCCTCTGAAGAAAACAAGTTTTATGTCCCGTGTCCTACATTGGCTTTTGGTAAAAAAAAAAAAAAAAAAAAAGTCACTGAAGGGGCCTCAGGAAATGAGGGTCCTTGCAAGTCTGCCAACTTGCTTATGCAGAGGCGGGGACTGGAAAAGGCCTGGGGTGGCCCAGAGGGCACACCGCCCAGAGGAGGGTGTCAGACTCTGCATTTTGCCAAAGCAGTGCTCCTCCAGCTGCCCTTGCTGGCAGGTTCTGCCCTGCGGAAATGTGCCTTCTGCCTCTGCTTCCCTTTTATTGGAAACCCTGAGGGCAGAAGGGGAGCCCCAAGGAACAAGTTGCCGAGAGCAGGTGTTCCAAACCAGCTGGCAAGACCGAGTCGTGCAATGACAGGACTTTGGAGACCACTTGGTCCGATCTTTTATTTTAGATATAAGGCGACTGAGGCTCTGAGAGGTGATGTCATTTGCCCAACACTGACCACAGCTCGTCGGTGACATAGCCCTGGACACGCAGATTCCCTCACTTCTATTCCAGCGGGGCTTTTATTTCCCTCCTGGCTATTAGAAGAAATCTTTCGGGGCTCTCAGCCTTTGACATCACAATTCCTGGTCATCTGTCCTGCCTGTGAAGAAGCCTGGCAAAGAGAGACCCTTGGTTCTGCTGCACAGCTGCATTCCCGAAGCTATGCGGGAAGTCGTGAGCTGCTAGAACAAATATTTAACTCTGGATAGAACCCGGTGCAGCCTCCCTTAACTTCCCACTAAAATCGTCTCAGAGACCTAGAATAAAAGATAAAACTCACCGCACTGAACAGTAGGAGCGCAGTCAACCAGTATGGGCCACCAAGGAGGAATTTCTGCCTGACACAAGGCAATGGAACGGGACTGAAAAATAACATCTGGATTTGGGAAAATGACACCTGGGTCCTCCAGCTGTTCAGAAATTCAAATTAAGTAGCCATCACTGGACTCAACAGGTGATGATGCCCTTTGAAATAGCCAGAGGACTGTCCACTCCTCTCCACAATCATAACTCTCAGAAAACGACTGGGCACAAAATGGTGGTGGTGGTGGTGGTGGTGGTGGTGGTGGTGGTGGTGGGGTGTGTGTGTGTGTGTGTGTCTGTATGTAAGAGGGACACCAGTGGTGGTAGGTCACAGCTGGAGAAATGAGAAATGTAATTTCTCAAGGTGCTCTGGGTAAGCACAGGGACAAGAGAAGGCTTTGGTGTGTAATGCACATGCTCCATCTGACCAGCTTGTCAGCCACCTGAGAGTGGACGCAGGAGATGGAGCCGTGTCTGCCCAGCAGGGCCAGATTACAAGAAATCTGGTGAGATGTGAGGAGCTGGGCTAGGTGTATCAATCGGCAGGTCTGAGAGGGTGGGTGCACGAACATCCAGAAAGGAGGTCATGAGAAAAACAACCTTGCTATGGACCATATCAGGCCTGAGTCTCATTTGAGAATACAACAACAACAACAACAACAACAACAACAACAACAACAACAACAAAGGAAACATAAAAAATAATGGAAAATAGAAGAGACTCTGCTATGAAATCAGAGGAAATTCATCTAAAAGCATCTTACAGAACTTTAAAGAATGTTTTAGAGGATAATTTGGTATCTCAACATGATGCAGAAAGAGATAGTTTCTACGAAACGGGAACAGGAAATGATTAAGAAGAATTATAGTTGTGCCTTTTGTACTACCTCAGACTAAACTTGTCAAGAGTGAAACGAAACGAAACCACACACACACACACACACACTTCCAAAGAAGAAAAAACAGAAAAAGTGAAAAAGATAAAAGAGGATACGTATTTTTAAAAATTTGCAGGAGAAGGAGAAATAAATAACACTGGAGGAGCTCAAAAGCAAAGCTGACACTGCAGCTCAGGGGGTCTTTCCTGTGGGAAGGCATTCTCAGTTATCTAGTGACTCAAAAGTATATCTATATTCTCTTTACGAAAAGAAAAATAACTGAAGACATACTCTAGCTTACTTAGAATAGAATTAAAAGCTGAAGAATGTGACACTGTCTGAAACAAGGACTGGCCAACAGCCCTCGGTGGCTACGCTCATCCCACACATCCAAAGGAATGTCAGGACATGCACAGCATTCTTTGGAAAGGCTACGCCAGTGAATCTGCAGGAAGGTAGAAGGGTGGTGCCTCCTTTTGCAGCAGGATCTCAATGATGTTTAAAAATAATCCATTATTGGTGTGTTTTTTTTTTTTAATCACAATGTGAACAACATAGTTTGAAAAAAAAAATTTCCTCTAGAAAAGTATCTCCCTCTTGCAGAGTTTAACACCTGATTCACAAGTCGAAATGGATGAAAAACAAAATGAAACTACGTCTACAACAGCAAAAAAAACTAGAGGGAAATATTTCAGTGTTAAGTTTCAGGTGAGGCTTGAAAAGATCACAACTATTCAAAATCATGCTGGAAAAGTAGTTAATGCAAGAAAAGAAGGATGAACGAATGCTCATTATTGGATAGGCACTGATTTAAGCATAGTAATTTTTAATTTTTACAATCAACCTACGAGATGGTTTACAATTAATGCTACTGAGTCAGAAATAACTAAGAAAATTACTTAAGTTTACATAATAAGTAATGAACTTGGGATTCAAACTCAGGTAGTCTGATTCCAGACTCCTAAAAGCTACCCTATACCACTTCTCCAGGTAACCCTCAGTTATAAGTACACACACACACACACACACACGAAATCCAAGAGCCCAAATATTCAAATTGTAGCACTAATAAGAAAGTTCAGTAAGGTAGTTACAAGATGAACATATAAAAATCAATACTGATTGTGTATACATAGAAAATCTAAGATAATACACAGATAAACTATTAGAATATAAGAATTTAGCAAGGTTCCTAGACTCACTATTAGTGGAAAAAATCAATTGTATTTCTATATAACACAACAAACGGAAAACGAAAAAGGTACTATTTACAGCGGGATCAAAAAATCAAGTACACAGAAATAGATCTAACAATAGGTATGCGAGACTTTGACAGAAAAAAACAAACTATAAACTTTGTTAGAGAAATTAACGAATACCCAAATCAAAGGATCGGAAGACTCAATATTATAGAGTTTAATTCTCTTCATATTGATGTATAGATCCAATCAAATCTCTAATCAAAACCCCTGCAGATTTCTTTTCTTCCCTCCCTTTGTTCTTTCTTTCCTTTCGGTTTCTGGGATTTGGCAAGCTGATTCTAAAATCTATATGAGAATGCAAAAAAATTAAAGAATAGTCAAGTTATTCTTGATGAAGAAGAAGATGAAAGGGCCGACTGTATCAACAATGGAGACCTTAAGACTACAGTGGTTCAGTACAAGGACAAGAATATGCAATGAGACCAGTGGAACAGAACAGAAAGCCCACAAACAGATCTATACACATATGGACACTTGATTTAGTGACAAGACTGGCACTGGAGTACAAGTGTTATCTCCAATAACGGAGCTGGAGTAGCTGGACAGGCATTGGGATGGGGCTCGATTCTTGCCCCCTACTTCATATTATACACGGAAAATAAGTTCTGCAAGGATCACAGACCTTAGTGTGAATGGCAGAATAATAAATCTTTAGAAAATAATATAGAGTAGTATCTTCGTAATGATGGAATAGATTTCCTAAGCAAGACCAAACATGTACTAAGCCAAAGGAGATTTCTATATTAGAGCCCATTAAAATGAAGAACTTCCATATATCAAAAGACACAAATAAGAAAGTAACAGGAAAAACAAAGAAGAGTTAAAGGAGAGGCTGGGTATTTGCAATACATGCCTGGCAAAGGGCCTGAGTCCAGAATACATATGCTCTCTTGGAGATTAGTAAGAAAAAGTCAGATATCCTAACGTGAAAAAAAAAGGCAGCTAGGTTCTTCACAGAAAAAAATTCAAATTTCCAATAAATACATAAAGACACTCAAAATTATTAGTAATTCAGGAATTACAAATTTGAAACATTACACATCCACCAAAATGGCTTAAATATAAAAGTCTCTCTCGATACCTAGGGCTGGCAATGAAATGAGAACTCCCCTAGGCTGCTGGTGGGAGTTGGTACGACAGGGTAGAAAGCTGTTCGGCAGTATCTGATGTGGCTGAACACATGTCTGCCCGATGACCCAGGAATTCTCTCCCAGGCAGACTGCCTCGTTGCAGATGCTGGTCCACTCCCCCGGCCTTCGCCACTGCAGTGCACGCTAGCCCAGCTGCCATCTGGGGCCAGCACCCTCATCTCTTTGCCTAAGTGCTCACTCTGGCTGCCAGGCCCTGCTCTGTCCGCATGCAGGGCAGGCCGGAAGGGCTGGGGGATTAGTGGCCCCTTCCAGGCGTTTCCCCCAATCAGTGCATGATGAGGGTTGCCTGACACATACCCCAACTTCATTGTTTTCCAGGGGGAAGGACTCCAAAATGTTTTCTATGGACATACACACAGTTACTCAGCAGGATTAAGTTCCAGATGCCCCCTGGGTTTATTTCCTTCTCTGTCCCACTTCTCCACTCTTCTACCAGTACCTTCTGGGATCACCTTTCAAAAAAAATACTTGCGCTTAAATTCTTGTTTCAGTGTCTGCCTCTGGGAGACCCAAACTAAGAAAACCTGAGAGAAATGTACGCTTCGGTACATTAGAACACATGTCCAGGAGTGTTCCAAGCAGCTCTGGTTGAAAAATAACTGGAAACAAGCCAAGTGTTCTTCTGCAGGAGCATGGTAAACTGTGGTGCATTGATGAAATACTATATAGCTACGAAAAAGAGGGACCCACAGCTACGAGCAGCAATGCGTAACAACATGAAGAGAATGTTGAAAAGAAGCCAGACACAAAGGAATACACACTGAGTGAGTCTATTTATGTGAAGCTAGAAAACCCAACAAATAGGGGTACATACTTCAGTGTTAAAAAACTATGAAACAAAGCCAAGAAGTAGTTATAAAAGGTAGGTATTTGCTTCCTTTACAGTGGAAGGAGGGGTTTTTGATAAGGAAAGAGAATAGCTTTTCTATACACCAAAAATCAGCTACTGAAAAATGCAACAGAAAAAATACAAAATAAAACGAGTACCTAGGAATAACTAAAAAAAAAACCAAAAAACAAAAACTATAACTATAACTTTTCTTACTGAAGATATAAACATTTTTTTCTATTTTCCAATTTTTTAAATTAAGGAAGCATTACAATATTAATGACAAATATTTTCAAAAAATGTGGTAAAAGACATAACATAAAATTTACCATCTTAGCCATTTTTAAGTATACAGTTCAGTAGTGTTAAATATGTTCACATTGCTGTGCCACCAACCTGCAGAACTTTCATCTTGTAAAACAGGTGACTCTGTGTCCATTAAACAATAGCTCTCCATTCCCCCTCCCTCTAGCTCCTGGCAACCACCATTCAACTTTGTTTTTATGAATTACTTTACAGAAGTAAAATCACACAGTCTCTGTGTGTGTGAGTGTGTGTGTGCGTGGTGACTGGCTTATTTCACTTACTATAACGTCCTCAAGGCTCATCCATGTCATAGCATGTGTCAGAATGTCCCTCCTTTTAAAGGCTGAACAATATTCCACTTGATGTATGTACCACATTTTGTTCATTCCTCCATCAGTGGACACTTGGGTTGCTTCCACCTTTTGACTATTGTGAATAATGCTGCTATGGACACGGATGTACAAATCCCTTTGAGACCCTGCTTTCAATTATTTGGGATATTTACCCAGAAGTGAAATTGCCAGATCACACAGTAATCCTCTTTTTAATTTTTTGAGGAACTAGCATATTCTTCTCATGGTGGCCGCATCATTTTACATTCCCACGAACAGGGCACAAGGTTTCCAATTTCTTCACTCCCAACACTTGTTATCTTCTGTGTTTTTTGACGGCTGCCATTTCAATGGGTGTGAGGTCAAATAAACGTTTAATGAAAAGAACTGGGTTAGGATTCTGAGAGAGAACCAGGCTTCCAGAGTCCAGGCAGCACCTGGCCACACATTTGCCCCCACTGAAGAGAATTTGCTTGCCTTGTTCTCCTCCAGGTCCAAGTTCTCAGGGCAGATTTCTCTTGGCACTATCCTGTCCTTACCTCAGGTTCCAGGACAGGTTAAAGTGACGGTTATTTGCCACCAAGAAGCTCCACCCCCACTTCTTTCTCTTTAAAAGGCTCCCTCCCCTCTGCTGTCCTGGATCTCCCCCACCCCCTGCTCCCAGAGGACCAGCCCTCACTCACTGCAGGCATTCCTCTCTCCCTGCATCCAAGGGGCAGGAACAGGGTGCAGCTGTAACCAGATCCCACAGAGCCCCCTGAGATGCACCTGTGGATCAGAACTAATGGCATTAGGCGATCGCTCGGGAATAGAGCTACAATTAGCCCTTGGATGCTTTCTCCAAGATGACCACACGCGGAACACCACGAGGGGAGAGAGTAATGAATCACCTAGTGAATTAACTGGAAGCTGCTCTAATTAGTGTTATAATTTTTCATGAAAACACTAATGAATATAAAATAATGTGGCCATGAAACCACGAGGACAATTAATCCTCGGGAGTAATTTGGGGTCAGGAAGGGATTCTAGAGTGTTTAAACAGACTTGTGTGTTGAAAATTCAGAGACTCATGCCTTCAAAATCTTAAGTTGCTACTTCAGAAAGAGCAACAGTGGGGTGTCTGCAGGCTTTCCCGTTCTCCCTCTGCTCTCCCCTCCTCCCTAAAGATCCTGGCTTTGGGAATAAAGATGATGTGACATTATCTGGTATGAGGCATTTACTGAAAGTCCTTGGAAGTTCTTGGCTTTTTTACATTATGACATCTTCCTCAGGTCACCAGGAGACAACTCACTTTTTCCCTCTCAGTTTGCACTTTATTTTGCTATTTTTTCCTTCTTTTCTTTCTTCTTTTTTTTTTCTTTTTGTCCTTTTTCAGGTCTTTGGATTTAGCTTTAGTTATGAGATCCAGAATAAAGCTATTCAACCGAAGTCATCAAGCATATGTATCATTCTTACACAGATGATTAAATAATATCCAAGCTTTCTTGAAAGTTGAGTTTATCTTGGATGTGCCCAAATGAAAGTAATTCCAAGTGTTCACAAGGAAGATGATGCTGGGATACTTTTTCTTTCTAGCACTTTAGTTTTCAATGTTATAATAAATGATGAAAACATTGTACATTGCAGAAGTACCACATACATATTAAATGATCATTTAAAATTTGTTGAAACAGATGACGGTGTGTATGTATGGAGAAGTCTTAAGTGTCTTAAAAGGACACTGGGTCAGGGAGTGGCGGTGGTGGGAGTAAATAATATTGCTACATGTTTGATCAGTTCGCAAGGGTCATATCCAGGGACCAATGTGGGGTTTGACAATCTCTCTCATCACAAAACCCATCAGTGAAAATGATGTGTAAACGATGCTGAAGGATAGATGTGTCCATGCGCAACAGGGTGTCATCTATATTATGGAGGAAGTGAGAGGTACATGAGCCCGGTGCAGTGTTAACCACCTGCGGTGTCTCATTTAATCTGCATGCCACGTAGGTGATGTCAGATATCAACTTATTCTACCGAGAAGGTAACTGAGGTGCTCTGAAGTTAATCATTTGCCTGAGGTCACATAGCTAGCTAGTAAGTGGTGTGACTGTGACACAAAGTGGATCTAACGCCAGAGCTCATGCCTCAAGTACAACACCATGCAATGCTCTTAACATAAAAGCTATGGGAGAGTTGATGACCCAGGCCAAATCTCCTGATTATATACAGAGACACTACAAAAGGTAATATTAATCAATTATATTCACAACAACAACAGCTAAGTTAGCAAACACGATGCACCAGTTGTTTATTTTAAGCTCATTTCAGGTATACCTCATATGTACCTATTATTTGAGACACAGAGATTGCTATGGGCTGAATGTTTGTGACCCTGAAATTTATATGTTAACATTCTAACCCCCAAAGGTAATAGTATTGGTAGGTGGGGCCTTTCAGAGGGGCTTAAGTCAAGAAGATGAAATCTTTATGAATAGAATTAGAACCTTATCTAAGAGGCTCCAGAGAGCTCCCTGACTCTATCCTCCAGGTGATTTAACGAGAAGTCTGCGACCTGGAAGAGGGACCTGACTTGACGATGCTGGCACCCTGATCTGGGACTTCCAGCCTCCTGAACTGTGAACAATAAATGTCTGTTGTTTATAAGCCATCCACTCTGTGGTATTTTGTTATAGCAGCCTGAGTGGACTGAGAGATAAACCTTGAACACCTTGAAGAGTCTAATGAATTCCAAAATGTTTAAAGGCTAATTAACAATGCAGCAAAAAGCGTTCTTTGGGACTATTTTTTAAAAGCATTGCTTATGGAATACCAACTCTCCAATCACAGCTCTATCACTGTAGGTTCCTTTGCAGTAGAATCTAATGGGATGGCTGTCTTGAGAAGGGATAAAAAATGAGAAGGGCAATTTTCCTTGTCTTTAGTAGAAGAGTGGTTGGGGCTGAGAGATAAGGCCTTTCTCCTATGTCTTGCATCCAAAGGTACAAGACATTGGGAATCCCACCTCTTCATTGGAGATGAATCCTCAGACCATTTGCCCTATTTCCTTCCTTTCAAACCCAGTTTGGAATTCTACCTCCTCAACTATGCAAATAAGACTTTTGTATGTCCCAAAGGAAGTTAGCTGTCTTGAGCTAGACTATGAACTAGTAAATGGTAAATGGGGTCCCAGGACTCCAGCTAATCTGTGAAAGAATTGGAAATTTTGTTCACAACATTGAGGATTGAGTGAATCACCCTGCCAAACCAGAGGACTTTTTTTAGACTATAGGTTAAATAAACGCAGTAACGAGAGATAGCTTGTTATGAATAACAGGAGACAACATCTGCCTTCTAAGGGTGTCATTTCTTCACATCCACGGGAACTGTAAGCACTGGATATTGATTCACAGGATGCCATTTCATATGTACGCAGGACGAATCCAGCTAAACAAAGTTATCTGCCCAATGGAACTCAAAAATATTTCTCAATTTAATTTTAAACAGACCTCGATGTGAAGGAAATTTAATTAGGTAAGTAATATAGAACACAATGAAATGTCCATCAAAATTCTAAAGGTTTAAAATCTTTTCCTTTTCAGATGATGTAGTTAGAGCAGGCGAGATCTCTATGTTAGTGCAATGTCTTGGAAAGTGGGCTGAGAAAGTCAGTGTGATCACCTCTCTGAATTAAGTATGTACAAATGAGAGAAACTGAGATTCACATAAATCAGCTCAAGTAGCCCTGTGTATAGCAGACCATTAGGGCACAGACAGAGAAGAAAGGCGATGCAAACACACACAGTCTCGGGGCATGGTCACTAATGGAAGGTATCCTCTTAACACCTGCATTAAGAATCAAGACAAAGCTGCCAAGTATTTTTTAACACTGCTTATGATTTAAAAAATGTGCCCAGATGTAAAACCTAAGGTTGAAAAAATAACAAATCTTAGACATTGTTGGAGTCACAAATGAGTAAATCTTTTGACCTTTCTGATATCTCCTTCAAACTGCTTCTATGTCTATTGAAAAACGCTAAGCAAAGTGTTCACATTGTTTGGATTTTATCAGCATGGAATAACTGGGATCTGAATTGGATGGCCTATCTTCTGTAGGAAATAGATTTGGACCTTTGTTCCTTTGATGATTATTTCAGTGGAAAAGAAAAGTTAAAAATAAAGCCTTATTTTAAAGGCTTAGAGGTATACGTGTGACTAGTGATCAAGGGCATTCGTATGGTCTGTGTGCCAAGTATGGGGTAGGCACTGTGCTAGTGCCAAAAAGAAGGGGAAAGAGAGCAAAGCTCGGGGTCTCTACCTGCTGTGATCCAAAAGAGCAGCTTAGACATGTCTATAAATAGCCATAAGACAAAGAAACCGTCAAGTTTGGCATAGATTTATTACTTGTGTATGACATAAAATATTAAAATATTGTGAAATACTTCCACATTTCTTTTTTGATCTTAAATTTTTTTCTATTGAAAATGTACATTTTTTAAATATTGGTTAATTACATAATTTTTAGGTGTCCATTATAATTTGACATCTATATATTCTATTGTATGTTTACCACCCAAAGTCCAGTTTCCTTCAGCTACCATATATTTGATCCCTGCTGAATATGGCAGATATATGAGAAAAAATGCTTACTATTGAATGCCATGAGTGTTGGGGTGGTTTGTTACTCAAGAGTTATTATGGCCCTAACTGATACACAGCATATAATAGAAGTTCAGTAAAATCTATACTTTTATTTCCTTTCGCTCTCCTTCCCCAACATCCAAAGCCATCTTGTCCCTCAGGTCACCATTCTAGGCCAGGGATTCTGTGGGTGAGCCCTCAAAATAGTTCAGCCTATTACCCAACTACTACTTTGTACAACTCATCTCTAATATTTATATCTGCTCTCCAAGCTGGACATATTCCCATTTTATAAAGGAGGACTCAGAGGTTAAGTTAGAGCTAGTAAATGGCAGAGTTCGAAATAATTCCCAAGCTTGTCTGACTCCAAAGTCAAAGGCCATTCATTCTACTGACCTGCCCTTGCCACTACCTCTGCAAGATCAGTTCAGAGAGAGAAGGGGAGGAAGGTGTGCTGGATGCCTCCACTCTGGATCTGGTTTGAGTAACACTGTTCCCAGGACCTGCTCTAGACTTCCTCTCTTTCTTAATGAGCCTGGGGCTCCTCGCCCATTTCAGATAAGGATGTTCATATCCTAGGGATTCATGGAGCTCTAAGGAGGCAGATTATAGGCTCCTGAGCTGGTGTGGCTTATGATAGAAAAGTATGTGTACTGGGGATTTTCTTCCTTTTCCCCTCTAGTCCAATCACCTGCCTACTTCCCACCCTGCCCTTTTAATTGACTTCCAGAATGTGCCTATGGAAGCTTGAGTCTGAGGCTCTAGGTGGAGAACTGGTCAGAAGGGGTCAGCTCAGCAGTACGGACTCCTCCTGGTCCGACCCGATTCCTGTGGGAGGATGGTAGAGGAGGAGGCTGAGGCACTGGGCAGAAGAGAAAAATGAGAGTATATGGCTTTTGTTGCCAGCCATATTCAGGCCACGATGCCTCATCTAGAGCAGAGTCTGCCCTCTGACTGGGAGTCTAAGGCTCTTCATTCAGAGAGGCCTCAGACGTGCTGCTCCAGCTCTGCCCAACCCTGCCTGTCTGCCTCCTTGTCACAGGAAACTCAGTTTGGCTATGCAAGGCACACAAATGACAATCACTTAAGTCAATTGCTTACTGAGCATACCTAATTATCATGCAGCACAGCAATGTATTCAATTAAAGGCATCAGGAAAAAAAAGTCTGGAGTGCTTTAATTTCAATACTAAATTCTATTCATATATACTTGGTCTTCATAGTTTGTTACTCATGTAATGTGAATGTCAAAACCATAAAAGAGATACTATATCTCAAGGCACTATGTAATTTCCACATAAGACAAAGAGCAAATATTTTAGTTTCAGTTTCTTACTAAATTGAATAATAATAAATTATTATTTATTATTTTCACTCAATCTTTTATGGACATTGTGAAGGTAAATGAGGATTTATCTACTTAAATCTTAAAAATCCAGTAAAATCAAAGATAAGAAAAGCTAGTTAACTTTTTTTCCTATTCTTAACTGCTTAGTTCAGTACTGTGAATGCAAAACTGTCTAACAGCCCTAAAAATTTTTGAACAACTGGGCCTCAAGAATCTCAAGTAACTTTATTTATATATTCATTTCCCAAAAGATAAGGAAAGGAAAAAGGAAGAGGGTAAAAGGTATAAATATAAGATGTTGACCTCTGGCTTTTTTCTTTACAGGTAAATTAGCAGTATATCAAGAATTTGCAGTATATCAAGTAATGGCCATTTAAATGCAAATTTAGTTTACTAAGAATTAAAATGACTTAAAAAAAGAAACTAGTCCCTTTGATTTGCTAATGTGTTTTCAGGCTCAATTGTTCTCAAGTAGGTAACGATTTTGGCTTTGGGTGGAAGCAGACAAACTTAGTTATTAACCAAACCATCCTGAATGCTGTTTTCTCCATACTAAGTGTAGTCTTATTTCTGGTTAACGCAGGAATCCATTTTTGGTTATGTAAGCAAATATTTTTGTCAACAATGAAAACATTTATAGAAAAAAAAAAATCCCCTTTCCAAAAAAGGAGAGGCTAGAAAAGAATGTCAGATATAAGTATACATCTACAACTCGACCCTGGCCCCAAGAATGACTGAAATTAGGAGAATTATAAAAATAGGCAGGTGTCCATCAAATGGCTCACTTTTAAAAAATGCCTATTATAGGTTCATTCATGGACCAATGACTGTGAGAGGCACCTGAGGAAAGAGCCATAGGGAAGGGAGACAAAGGACACAGAGAGTGGTGTAAGACAACAGCTAAAAAGCTGCTATGTATTTTGGAACAGATTATTGCAACTGGAGTACAGGAATACAGGAAAGGGAGAGAAAAGAAATCAGCTCAGAGGATTTCAGAGAAGGAGGATCTGAGGTGATCAGAGGAAAAGGACTTGGAGAGAGACAAATAAGACACTCCAGGTAGGAGAAACAGTATGCAAACACATGGACATGGCAAAGAGAACAATGTATGAGCAGGAGAGTAAGGAGAGCTACCTGATTGGGGCAGGTTACCTTGGGGGACTAGAGTCATCTGGTAAATGGGCCCTATTTTAGTGTCTAGTGGTTGTCATATCACATCCCTTGCCTCATTGGTGATAACCTGAAGCTTTGGATAAGACTTAACCCCACTTCATGATTCCCTTTAAAATCACATACCTATGGTATCATAGGTTAGGATTGAAATGACATTGAAGAGACCTTGATATCACTAAATACAAAATACTGCTGCAAAATGATGCACCGAAACTGATGGTTCATTCCCAAATGCCATATAATGACTCAAGGGGTAAAATAGGCAGAAACAGTGTCATATAAAAAATATGTATTAATTTATTCATATTTTTTGGCTGCCCACTATATGCGGTATGCAATCTCTGCTCTCATGAAACTTACAGTCTAATGAAATACTGAGCAGACAGCAGTTACCTATCTATGTTCTATGTGCAATGGAGGACTAGTCCTGACTTCGAAAACCAGAGAAGATTTTCTAGAGGCAAGGACATCTAAGCCAAGATCTGAAATTGAGTTCAAGGTAGTTGAGTGAGAAAAAAGTGTCTAGACCAAGCAATGGCCTGATGTGTTTGAAGAGCTGGAAGGAGTAGAGCATGCCTGGAGCACAGGGTGAATGGGTGGAATGATGTGAGATGAGGCTGGGGGTGGGCAGGAGTCAGTCCATACATGGGCTGGAATGCCCTGCTCTGGGATCTGGACTTTCTTCCAGTGGTCACAGAGAGCTAACAAAGAGTTTTAAATATGGGTAATGTGGTCAGATTTGGTTCTAGAAAAGTCACTCTGGCAGGGTTGAAAAACGGATGGAAGGAGGCAAAAATGGAGAATAGGAGACCAGTCAGGAGGCCTTTGGTGACAGCCCCAACTAGGACAGCAGCAGGGGGGATGGGCATATGTAGGAAGTTATTTAAGAGGCATAATCCACATGGTTTGTGTGTTTGTTGATGCTGAAGATGAAAACGTGTGAGTTGATTTCCTAGTTTCTGGCTTGAGATTCTGTGTACAAGGTGATGTTATTGAAAGAGAAAGGGAACAGAAAAGAGACTCATATTTGGTGGTGGTGAGGGCGGGTAAGGGGCAAGAATATGAGTTCACTTTGAGATAGACGGAGTTTGAGGACTTTCAGGGATGGATGTCCAGGTGCAGAAAGAAATAGGGACCTGGAACTCAGAAGAGATATCAGGGCTGGAGAGAGACCTGGAAGTCCTCTGTATAGAGAGTTGGTAAACAAAGGGATGAGATCTTCCAGGGTGAGTACTCTGAGTGAAAAAAAAAAATGGCCTAGGCAAGAATACTGAGCTAGGTGGACAGAGCAAGAGGAGCTGAGAAAGGAGACTGAGAAGGAGTGACCAGAATGCTGAAAAGAAAAATAAGAATTTCAGAAGTCAGGGGAAGAAAGGGAGAAGAAAGTGTGGTGAGCAGTGTGTCAAACCCTGTGGAGAGGCCAAATTAAGAACTGAGAAGTGACCACTGGATGTGGCTACAAAGAACTCAACAGATACTTTGATAAGAGCAGGTTTAGTGGCTGGAACCAGACTGCAAATGGCTGGGCCTGAAAGAGGAGGTAAGAAACAGAAGTGAAGGGAGGGAAGATTAAAGCTAGAACTGGTGTTAGGAGAATATTTTTTAAAAAGATAGGAGAAGCTGGAGCACAAAAATAATGATGGGAAGAAGCTAATGAAGAAAAAGCAGTTATAAGTACAGCAAAGGCTGGCATTCTTGTTTATTTTTAGAGCAAAATGTTAGGTATTTAGACACAGAAAATGACTTCATTTTTTCAACACTGAGAATTAATGCTCTATCAGATTTGTTTTATTTTTGGTTGGATTTTCCTCTCTTTCATCCAAGAGCTACTTGGAATTTAAAAATGAATTGTCATAGGGAAGAAAATCTCATTTACCATACCCTTGACTTTCTTTTAAAGGGGACGCACTTGTCTGTTCCTATGCTCCACTTCCCTGAGAACCACTTCAGCAATAAATTAGGCATGAACTGAAGTTCCTTAAAATAAAATGAAAGTTTTACATTTTAATTAGCTTTGGGAAGTCAAGGACTGTTTTACTAGAAACCAAAAGGGAAGTGTGTTGTTCCCAGTTGTAGACCAAAAGGGTCCACCTGCCTTTTTTTTCTCTGGAATAAAAACAAATAACCAGAGCAACTGATTGAAAACAGCCAGTGAGGAGTCAGCACCTAATGTCAGCTCTTACCCTGGCCTGTGCCATGGGACTCTACTGTGTGGCCTGGGGGAAGCGACTCAACCCTTGGCCCAAAGAAGCAGTGGAGAGGTTCTTCTCAAAGAAAACCCCATCAAGGATGACTCTCAAGAAATCAAACCTGGTTTCTAGATTGATCGGCTCTCCCTGCAACATTCGGCTCATAAAAAGAGAGAATATTGATTAATATAATGAAAGCCATGTTTTCCAACTCCAGGAGCATGTAGGGAGGGTGTGACTGTCAGAGTGGGGGTGGGCAGAGAAGCATCCATTTGTGTGTACCTGTGTGCGGGGCAACCCGACCATAAACCTGGAGAGGAAACCCTAAATCTGAAGTGTGTCGAGAGCCGCAGTTGGTGCCTGCAGAAGGCGGTAAGTAACACGGAGGAAACCAGCTCAGCCCCTCCGACCCCCAACAGAGGAGACGCTCTTCCTCTTCAGCAGGAAAGGATCATTTAGCATCTTTTGTCCTCTTCCCCGCCCTCGCCTCCCTCCCTTTGTTGTCGCTGACCTCACACAGAGGACTGAAGCCACGGGGCGCGCGAGGAAAATCTGAGGCCCTGTTCTGTCTGGGGGCGCACCGAGGTCTAGGGAGCTGGAGATGAGGGTCAGGGTCCTGCCGGATGTCACCCCGGGAGATCCTTCTCTGGTTGCAACAGGAAACTCGCCCAGACTCAGCCCTGGCGCGTGGCTCTCGGGGCGCTGCGGGCGCTGTTCGTGGTGCTGAAGCTCGCGCCCCGGCGCGGAGACAGCCGCCCACCACCCACGGGCGCTGGGCGGCCAGGGCTGCAGGCCCGGGTCGATGGGAGGCGAGTCTGGAAACAGCTGCCGCCCACAGAGCTACAGCCAGCGCCACAGTTTGGCTCCGAGTCTGGCTCGCTGGCTCCCTTCTTTGCAAATTGCAAAATGGCTGGTTCACTTTTTCTCGTCCCGAGGGGTGCCACAGAGCCCACCTCTGGCTTGCTGCTTTGGCGTGTCTCTGTCCTGACGTCCTCTCTGCTGATACGAATTCTCTCCCACTCCTTCACTTTTGTACAGTGTGTTACCTTTGCAGAGCACCTTACAGTTGGCACAGTCCGCACTGGCTCCATCGACTTGAGCCATTTCTCCTATGCACAAAACCATTCCTCTTCTCTCCCAGATATTTTTGCTTTCCCTGCCCCAAGCCCAAACACTTTCCATCTAAACAGGGAACTATCACCTGAATGTGCCAGGTGGGTGAATCACCTCACCAATGCAAAACTGATTTCTCCTTAGCAATGAATGAGGCAGAGGTTAGAGTCCCAAAGGACCAGGAAACAGTCCCTAAAGAAGTGTCTAGGAAAATGTAGGTAGTGGTCAGAAAGACGAGGAATGAGGACCCAGATACTAGGAACAAAGTGAAGAAAGGGGCTTGGGCCTTGTGGGAGGTGCAAGGCCCACTGTAGTGAGATGACTCCCAGCAGGTGGCACTCTAACTCAAGATGCTCTCCCCGAAAGGCTTGACTGTATTGGCTCCACCTGGAACTTTCTGCTAATAACGCCCCACCCCCCAACATTTGGAGGTCTGTCTTCCTCTTGATCCAAGCATTTATTCAGATTACATTCCTACTAAAAAGCACCGTACAGTAAATGATGAAGAGAACATAAATAGAAAAGAGAGGGTCAGTGGGAAGATTTTTTTCTAGTGTGATTGATGGTACTCAGATCAAAGCTGTTTAATCATCAATAACATGATTCAGCAATTGGGAAATATAATCAAGTTGTGCAACTGCTGGCTTTGGTCAAAGCCCTGGTGGCGGGGAGGCCCACGGGGTTGGGCCAATCTTTGGGGAGGGTAATGCCAGCAGGATGCTTCTTCCTTCCCACTAGGGCAGAGCTAGTTGTGCCTACAGCCTGACTGGTGTGACCTTTGGCTTTTGCAGAGCATACGCAGTTGGGCTGGGGTTAATGGCACTTTGCAGGGAACTCCAATTGAGTAAACAAAAAAATGCCTTGCCCTGTTCTAATGGAGCACATTATTCTGAGGCCTAAGCCTTCATCCAGGCCCCTGCAGCTGCTCTGCAGGTCAGTGCTACCAATAAAGCAATTAGCCAATAAGAAAACTCTTCTTTCCCAAGGGGGACTAGAGGGTTTTGTTGCAGTTGCTGTGCTTTGGGTTTTTAAACAGGCCATCCAAGTTGATCTGAGCCTCTTACATCAGACTCTGGGATGAGGACAGTGAAATTGTGTTTGCTGAGTGTGATATTTTAAGGGACTGATCCCCCTTTTCAGCACAGCCTGGAGAACTCACTGCTTCCTGTTCAATTAACCTGAACCATAGCTGAACTCTGCCCTTTGAACTCACTCAGCAGATAAATACATTAGTTCACCTAAGGAATCATTAATATTTTTCAATCACATAAAACAAACATGAGTGTCTGAATGTAACCCAAGAGATAGCCAATTAGGAATAGCACATGTACCATGTTGGGGTGGGGGGAATCACAAATGTATCTTATTTACAGAACAAAAAGGGTCAAGGAAGAAATGCCAACAGTTCCGGAAAAAAAGGGGACTTTCATTTTCATATCTGCAAACATGAATACTGAGCAATATTTAGCAATTCCTATAACATCTATCTACATTGCTCTAAAAGAAAAGCTATACCTTACTCTTGGCCTAGGTTCTACACACTTCCATCAGAACAGACAACTCCAAGCCCTTTCTTCTAAAGTGACTTCAGCATCCATGCTCAAATACAAAATCCAAAATATTGCATTTTTCTGGGGACAATTCTGTACCCAATTTGTTACAAATGAACCGAAATAATTTTTGTGGAAGTATTTCTGCTATGAAGTGAACCAGCTTAAATAAACCAAGCTAATGACTTGACTGAAATAATTTGACAGTAGAAAATGATGTTCCTGAGACATTGCTACTTTAGCATATAAACAGATTTCTTTGGTGAAAAAAAAAGAGAGAGAGAGATGTTAAGTCATCCATTTTGTCCTTATCCCTGCGTGTCATCTTAGAAGAATGAGAAAAACATCCCCAGTTGATTATACATTTCAGTTTAATTCAATTTCACTTCCCACAATTCTATCTCCTGACCCCTCCCCTCCAACCCCCTTTTCATTTTTGTTTGGTTTGGAGTATGGGCTTAATGCCCAGCTATCCTAGATGAGAACACTTAAAGGAATATCACAAGCGTGAAGGGTAAATCTATTGAACGAGGGTCTTTAACTATGTGGTTTCCTTAAAGGGAAAGGTTGGATCAATAGGATCAATATGAAAGGTTTCCCTGGCCCTGCATAAAAGGGTAAGGGCTTCTCTTTTCACCGGTTTAACTTTACTCTCTGACAAATGCAAATCAATGGATCTGTGTTTACAACAGATTCTCTAACAGACTCAACTTGGGTAAAGCCCAGAGCCTCGCCCTGGGAATGGGGAGTCCAAGCTTGCTCTTAGATGAAGCTCTAAGGCAGAGCTCCATGCTCAAGGCCCTGGGGATAGAGCGGGAGTGAACTGGCAATTGCTACCAGCCACCTTTAACATGGGGCTGGCTGCCCCCGTCCCCTCCAACCATCCCCCCCCCATCCTGCTGCTACCGCCTGTAGCCTCTCCAAACAGGGAAAAAAATTGAAGAAATGAGTTCCTCCAAGGGTGTTGCAACTCAACATAAATATAAAGCACAAATTCCTGGGGTATGGTGAGCTAAGTCAACCTTGTTTCCTGCCAAAACAGATCTGGGAGGCTACCTACACAGAGGAAGCTGAAGTGAAATGCCTACAATCAGAGCAACACACGGATTTGAGCTCCAGCATGCTCTTTCTGCCCTTTCTTAGGCAGTAACTGGCTCTCTTAGCAATGACAGGCAAACCACTGAAACTGTGGATTCTTTTCCCCTTAATTTTACCTTTCCCTTTAAAAATGTGATGTTTCCCAGAGATTACATGACTTCAAGTCAATACCAGTTACAGAGAAATTATTTTTGTCCCTGCAGGAGAAAGTATATGTATATTTGATTACACAAGCCAAGGTCCAATGCTGATTAAATTACGGTAGAGGTGTGCTTCCAACCCAAACAAAGTCTGATTTCTACAGAAGAGTAATGGATCTTCAAATGGCAAGAGAGATGCCAAGGTGGAATGCAGAGCCTCCCTTCCCTCTGGGACAATTTGTGTGGGACAGTTTTTCATAACAAATGTCCACAGCTTCTAGAAATCCTGCTCCTTAAGTGAGACCAATTTTGTCTGCACAGCCATAGCCTGCCTCTGTGCCTTACCAGTCTGTACCTTGTCAAGCATCAGATGGGCTGAGTTACCCAATCAACTTCCTTCCTTCCCTCCCTTCCTCCCTGCCCCTACAAAAACCTATTCAAGTTCTTCAGAGTCTTTGTCTTGAGTGAGACACAAAAGTCAAAAAAGCCTTTCCCAAAGGCACTAAAGTGGGTTAGGTGGACAGACTAGGTGACGAAGGGTGCAGATGGGTCCCCAGCCCATCTTGAGCAGGCTGCATAAATGCCTCCATTGGGCTTCCACATAATGGTCTCTCCCCACCAAGAAAAGTATCCTCCTAAATGAAGCGATTTTCCCAGGTCAGGAAAAATGAGGGGGTCTGAGAGGTCAGGAATGAACATAATCCAGAGGATCTTTAACGAAGTTTAATGCCCAGGGTGCCTCAATATTCACCCTTTCCACCAGGGCCCGTTATCTAGGCAAATATTTTTATTTATTCCTTCCTCATTCCCCTTCCTTTGGCAGGAACCAGAAACTAAATCTCTCTGCTTCTCCTTTGAAGCTTTCGTTCCTCCAGGGATTCTTCTACATGACATCATTTTTCCTGAACACAGTGTCTGCCAACACTGGTCACCAGCCATAGGGTTGTGGGGCCCAGTACTTTCTTCCTAGGAACTCTTTAACCCCATTCCTGTGATAGTCCTTAAGGAGAAGCTTCTATCAACTAGAAAACCAAGAGGCCAAGAGATGGCTCCCTAAAATGAAGTTCTGGATTGAAGACAGCAGAAGTTGGTTCTTAAACTCTTAGGGTTCAGGCCTGGAGCTCGGGAAGGTAACCCTTCCACCTCGCGCCCTGTTGCCTCTGGGAAGACCTGGCTCTAAAGGAGAATGTGGCAGCTTTCCTTTTAGAAACAGAAATTCTGGGGAAATCAGTTTCTTCTCTGTCTTACCCTTACCATTCACCAGGAATCTCACCCTTTTTAGTGATTATAGGATGGGGATAGGGAAGGGTCTAAGACCCTCCCCTCTGAAAACACACATACGCCTCCAGAATGTGGACCCCTTCATGTGGGGCTTGTGGAGAGGGGTGAGGTGTGTTCCTAACCAGAAGGAAACCAGGCGTCCTCCCTAGTTTCTGTATCTGATCACTGAGCACTTGACTTTGTTCGCTGGAGATTTTGGGAGGGAATAACACAATTCTAACTAGGAATCAAGGAGCTACATCAAAGCTCTCTTCTTTAAGGAATGCCACTGGTAGAAAGATGACCCCCATCTGGAGAAGACAGAAAAAAATACGGCAGACCCTTTGCCATACATCAAAGCTGAACACTGCAAGATTTCCCCCACCCCCTTCCTCACCTTTATCATTTGTTCTTGGAGAAAGAGGTAAAATATTCTTTTTTCTTCCAGATTGAGATCTTCTCTGGAAAGAAAAGCTTAGCTTTCTCTGACTGGAGGAGTTACAATTTCAAAAAACAAGAACAATTTAGCGTGCATCTCACCTCACCACCGTCTCAACTCTTGCATTCTTTCCAGTCAAATTCACCCGGGTGTTCCTTCTGGAAGAATGAGCCCCCATTGGGCAAGAGAAGTGGCTGGCAGAGTGTGGAGGTCTCCTCAAGGTGCAGGAAGGAGGAGTTGAGAAGTCCTCTCTTTTCCACTGGGTGCTGGTGACTCAGAAAAAGCCTCTGTACCTGGTTAACCTCCAGCAGCAGGCATCAGAGGGGAAGTTCTCTCCAGCTGGTGCAAGGGGAGGAGGTGGTGGTGGGTCCCCCAGTCTGGTTTTCTAACCTTCCATCCCGAGCCAGAGGAGGAAACAAGATTCTTCCCTGGTCGGTCCCATTAGCCTGGAGCAGAGCAGACAATTCTCAGGGATGTCTTTGGGCCGCGTTTAATTGTCCAACTGCTGCATCTGTGTAGAAAGTCTTTGAACGAGAACTTTTAGTGACACGGTCTCTCTAATCTATTCGTGAGAACAGAGAAGGATCTGCGGATAAACAAGCTGTGCAGTTAGCAAGCAGCCTTAGAGACGTCATTTCTGAAGTTGCGCCCGGCGGTTCTCGCATATCGAGAGGATGACCGAATTTCCTGGTTTCGATGGAGGACAAGTTGCTCCGGGCGCTCCGAGACCAGATGTGGGCCATGCGGGGCCGGGGGCGACGGCTCCTAAAGGACTCGAGAGGGCTGGGAGGATGCAGGCGCCAGCCCTGCGCAATGCCTGCTCTGACGCCGCCACCTGCAGAGCCCGCGGCGCGGGGCGCGGACAGGTGTACGCGTGGGGGTTTGGGGAAGGGTGCAGGTGGGCCAGCAAGAGCGAGCCTCAGGTAAGAAGGGGCGGGCTGGGACCAGAGACCTCCCCCCGACCCCCGCCCCCGGAGCTGTGGATCGGCGCTGGCGAGCGCTCTGCTGGGAAGGACGCGCCGTGGGCTCTTACTGGAAACGCGCCGGATCGGGTTCCAGATCAATGAAATCTGGGTCCACGCGTTTACGTTATCGTAGCCGGCATTAATGCTCTTTTAATCTTCTAAACATTATCAGCATCGATCTCCCTCCATATACACATTTGTTTGAGAAAGTGACATAACCACAGGGTGGAAAGCCTGGAATAGAAGTAAGTGCGTGGCCTCGCCCGGCGTCCAGGGCGCCCGGCGTCTGTCCCTCCGGGGAGACGTCAGGCGCGGGGCTCCTCCGCCCGCCCCCACCCGTCTGAAGGCGCATCGGGAAGGTAATCTCGAGGCGCCGGGGCTTGACCAAGCCAGGACAGGAGCGAGCTTCTCGATCGTTTAATCCCATAAGCGGGCAGGCGAAAATGGCGTGTTTTCCGTGCCGACAGCGGCAGCCCGCAGCCTCTCGGCCCAGATGCCGAACTAAACCGCCGGGAGAGATGGACCGAGCTGGGTTGGGAGCTGGACCAACGGGAGGGGCGGTGGCGTGGGAGGCTCTGAGAAGGAGGTTCCCACCTCCAGCTCTGGTTTTAGGAGGCGCAGGTCGGTCGGCATGGCCTAAACGTCCCCGCACCGAAGAAGACACACACTCACTGGTGCCTCTTGCGCAGGAGCCGATAAGCGCTGCCCCATCGTGCTTCTCCGCGGCCGGCGGCGGGTGGCCTCAGCTACACCTTGGCAGGTGAGTTAAGGGATCACCGCCGCCTGAACAGAGTTGGCTCCAGATTCGGGCTAGGAGTTGCTGCCCGAAGAGGGCCACGCGTCTGTGCGATGAGCAGACTGTCCTGGGAGCCCAGGTTACAAGATATGTCGCCGCAGGGCCCATTTGAGGGGCGCTGGAGGAAACCACTCCCCACTCTGAGGACTTCATTTTGCTCTGAGGAGTGCCAGTCCCGGTTCTTGCCTGGGTTCTCTCCCTCCTTGTTTGTGTTTGTGCTTGGTTCAGAGGCTTCTTGGGCTCAAAACCAGAGAGTGTTGGTGCACGAATCCACCAGAGTTTCTCCTCGAAGCTTCTTGTCCAGTTAATAAAATACTGTCCTGGAGGACCCAGCCTTGGGAAACCACCCAAGAGGCCCAGCTGGGTGTGGTTGCAACCACTTGCTGCTCTCACCACCCTTTCCCAACCAAACGGTGTACCTGAGGTCCATTTTTCTGAAATCTAATGCTGGGAATATCTGAGTCTTCCAGATTTCTCTTCCCCTTGAAATGCTGCACTGGGCTATGGATACACCAAAGAGATGGGCAGGGAGAAGGATCTGCTTCTATTGTGATGGGGTGTACTTCACCTAAGCATGAGGTTTGCCGGCGCTGGCCCACATCAGATATCTTAATTCTGTTTGGGCCTCTGGCAACACCCAGAGAGACCCGAAATTTGAAAGAGAAATGTAAACAAGAGGTAGTGGGGGAAGGGTGGGCACCAGATCTGGGCAACATGGGAAGGGGGACGCCAGCTCTTAGAGGCTTGGGGCCAGGAGGCGGGTGCAGCCTGCCCTGTGGAGCCAGTGGGCTTGTTTAACTCTGGGAGCCCAAGGGTGTGGGCCTTTAGCAGCGTCCGGCGGGGATTCCAATCAATACTCCTGGCAGAGAAGGCCTCCGCTTTTCTTCTCCATTTGCTCCTGAGCACATAATACCTACTTACCAGACTCAGCTTCTGTATCATGTCTGAAGAGACTGATCTACTGACCCCAAACTGAAAGGCCTTCCATGTAATAATAACCACTCAACACACTTGTAGTTGCTGATAAAATGGCCAGATAAAAAGGCTAAAGCTCTTGTCCCTTTTCAACTTGGGATAATAAAACACGCACATTTGAATGCTCAAGCAAAGTGAGGTCCTCCTCAGGAATTCCCCACTCTCTGAAGGAGGCTTTCAGTCTCTCCAGGAGGCGGTTTCAGAGCTCATCTTCGAAAAGCCCCCTGTATCAGTGGCCAGGCCGGGTCTTCCTGGGCTTCCCCCCACCCCGTGTGTGGTGGGATTGGGGAACCCCCCGGGATGCCACACGACCCCTCATCCTAGCAATGCTTGGGGTGGTTTAACAAGCTGAGATGCGCTAACATCACTTTCAGATGGAGACAGGAAGGCACTTACAAAAAAAAAAAAAAAAAAAAAAAAAAAGGCTCTGTCCTTTGCCGGACAGGCGTGAGGGGGCGGCAGCGCTCTGAGATGGGCTGGAGTAGAATAGCTGTCATCCTGCCTTTAACCGTACCCCCCAAAGACCAGCTGCCAAGTTCCTCTGGCCGCCAGTGCCCAGGAAGCTACCACGTGCTAGAGCTGCCCCAGTGGGACTCAAGGAAAGGGGAGGACTAAGACGAAAAGGTACAGCACTGTTCGGAAGAGTCTGTACGCCCCCAGTTTATTTCTCACCTCTGCTCTATTCATTGGTTAACCTTTGCTAGGAACCGAGAGCAAATCGGAGAAAAATGTAGAGGAGGTTGAAGAGTAAGTTAAAGGAGAAAGATATAGTCGATTTCTAAATCTAAGCAAAAAGTACTTAGAGTTCACTAATTTTGAGAATCTCTTTGGGGAAAAGCTAGTTTTCTTTACCTTCTTAGGTCAACACTGCAGGGCAATTGGAGGTAGGAATCCTCCATCAGGCGGCAAAGGCTGAGGTGGTCAGGACGGAAACGCGCCCTCCCTCAGCCATGGTGCACACGCTGCCTGTCACACCCAGCAACCCCGTCCGGAGTTCGTAGTGTGCACCACGGAAGCCGGGCTCGGCGGAGCGAGGAGAGCCCCGGGGCGCGGGAGAGGAAGCCGGAGCTCCCGGCTCCGGAAGCATGTAGTGTGCAGGTGGCTCGGAACCGCACGCGTCCCCCGGTCCGCCACTATGTAAATCACTGCTGTCCTGACTTGTCCCCAAGATGTCTCGCCGATCCCGAGAGATCGGCCCTGTCCAAGAGAAGTGCTCGTCTGGATTTGCAGTAGGATAGTGTGTGCCCTTCCGAACCGAGTGCCTGGGCACTGTACCCCTCTGGGCCCGCGGCTCCATCCTGGGGGGGGGGCAGCGAAACTGCCACGCGCACCGTGCCGGGTCAGTGCGCACAAAAGCGCGCAACTGCGTGCCAGTCGCAGCCGCCGCTGAGTTTTTCTCTATCGCTCCCACCGCCCACACAGGAGGTGTCCGGGCTCACAGAACAATAGAGGGCTGTACCTCGCAGCTCGGCCGCTAGAGGAGGCACAAAGAGCCAAGCCGGCTCCAGAACAATGTAGCCAGCTCGATCCATCCCCTCCCGCCGGCCGCCGGCCCTCCCCGCCGCCGCACCACGCATACAATCGGCGTCTGCTTAATGCAAAGGCGGAGCCTGGTAGCCCGCGGCCAAGATGCATTAACTAACCTGCATCTTAATTTCTCAGTTCCTCTTCTCCTGGACTCCTAGCCTCTCTCTGAGCCCAGCCAAACCTCGGGAAATGACAACAAACGCTCGGGCCGGGGCGAGGGTGGCTGGCGAGTGGGGAACGGCGCTCTTCATTCTTAGTTTCTTTTCCTCTGTTCTCTCAGAGGTGAATGTGGCAATCCCAACCTTCGTCCTTGCACCCCCCGCCCCCCCAGCTGCGGGCAGTGAAACGGAAGCTGGCCCGAGCCTGCTCTTTGGGTCAGAAAGTCCCCACGCCATCGCCAAGGGCTCGGGAAGGAAGCGCACGGGAAGGAAGCGCTGTCAGTCTGGCCACCCGATCCCCGCGCGGCCAAGTCTGCGACTCCTGCCAATGATCAAATAAGTTTGCCTAATATGGTGGGTAGAAAAACAGACATTCTTTACGAAGAGCAAAGCCCCGAGGCTGCCCTCATATAGTGACACCAGGTAGTTCTGGAAAACCGAAACGTATTGTCTAAACAAGAGTTCAAGTGCACAGGGTTTTGAATAGGGGCAATTCCTGGTATCTGTGAGTCCTGGAAAGAGAGGCCTCCTAGAGGGACACCCAGGCACCCCACCCCGCTTCCAAAAGAGAGGACAAAGTTGGCACGTGGAGGGGAGGGGTAATGAAATGTGTGTGTGTTTGGGGGGAGAGTGTCGGTCAATGAAAGCTAGTAGACGAGGAAGGAAAGAAAAAAGGAAAATGAAGGAAAAAGGCAGAAAGAAAATAAAAGAAGAAATAAAGTCGAGAACAAATAGGAAGTGGGAAGGAAGCAGGAGGAACCTAGAGAAGTGCTAGGCGCACTGACCAGGAGCCACGAGCCGCCGGAACCCCCTTCCCAACCTGGCTCTGGGCGACCTTCTGTGCTTACCTGCCAAGCGTAAGGCGGACATGCGCTGGAACTCGGGCTCCTGCAGCCACTTCCACATCCTGCGGAAGGTCTCCCTGCCAGATTTGAGTTTACTCCACGGTTTTGGGTTCCGGAGCAGGTCGGAGAGAGTCCCCTGAGACCGGCACAGCACCCTCTGCGCGAAGATCGCCTGCGGGATGCTGTAGCGCTTCAGCTCGGCGGTGATGCGCTGGGCCACTTCTTTGGTGTTGATCTCCTCCAGCTGGCCGGATGTGGCCACCTGCGACCCCGACGAGGACGAGGGTGGCCGCTCGCGGCTGGGCGCCAGCACCGGCCCGTGGGACTGAGTGTGGCCTGGGTGGTGCAGGCCGTTGAGGTGCGACATCATGGCCGCGGGCGGGGTGCCCAGGCCGCGGGACAGGTGCTGCTCGCCGCGGGTCAGCATGGCAGTGTGGTGCGCGTCGAAGTTGGGGCTGAGCATTTTGTCGTGGCCCGGCGGCCCGTAGTTGGGCAGGCTCTGCTGGGCGTTGTGCAGGCCGCCCAGCCCATTGCCCAGCGGCGTGGCGGCCAGCGGGGACAGGCTCTGGCTCATGCCCGGCATCTCCTTGTAGGGGCTGTAGAGGTTGTTCATGGCCGGCAGCCCCCGGTCGTCGCGCATGAGGGTGAAGCTGCCGCTGACGTTGCCCGACAGGCGCTGGTGGTGGTGGTGGTGGTGGTGGTGCGGGTGGTGGTGGGGGTGCGGGTGGTGGAACTTGTCCGACACGGTGGAGATGGGCGGCAGCGGCTGCAGAGGGGTCAGCGTGGTGTAGGTGTTGCTCATGCCCATGCCGGGCGGGGACGAGTCGCAGGACATGCTCATGGCGTGGTGCAGCGGGATGGAGAGCTCGGGCCGGTAGTCGCTGCCGTCCAGGATCGAGGCCATGCTAGTGACCATGGCCGAGCGCGACGCGGCGGCCGCCGCCGCCGCCGCCGCCGTGCCCAGCTCCTGGTGCGCGGCTGCAGGTGGCGGCGGCGGCGGGCCCCGCAGCGAGCCGGCCGCGCCGCGGCCCGCGTGGTGCGGGCTGGGGCTGGCCAGCAGCTCCTGCTCAGGGCCGGGGCCCCCGCCGCCGGCCCCGCCGGCCCCGCCGCCGCCGCCGCCGCTGCCGCCGCCGGCCGGCCCGTGCAAAGTGCCCAGACTTTCCATTGTCAGCTCCGGGTTCATGGCGCAGCCTTCGAGTTCTTTGGTGAGGCATCGATAGGCGGTGTAGGCAGCCTTCATTCAGTCCATCGGGGCGCGGGGGCGGCGGGGGCGGCCGGCGGGCTGGCGGGGCGCGCGTGGCGGAGCCGGGGCGCGGGGGGCGGGCGCGCGAGGGCGCGAGCGTGTGTGCCCGGGGAGCGTGCGTGCGGGTGTGCGCCCCGGGCTGCGGGCGGGCGCGCCCGGGGTGGGGGCGGGGAGGGGGCGGACAGGGCGTGCGTGCGTGCGGGAGAGGAGAGGAGAGGAGAGGGGGCGGGGAGGGACGGAGGGAGGGGATCACCGAGCCCCGCCGCTCCGGCCGGCGCGCTGCCTCGCCATGTCCCGGCCCGCTCCGGCGCCGACGTCTTCTGTTTGGGGGAGCGGGAGCTGTCCAGAAGGGCTCTGCCTCCGGCCGGGGCAGCCAACCTACCCTCCCGGACCCGGGGCGGGGCGGCGCCTGATGAGCGCCGCGAGCAGCCACTCCGGAGCCGCGCCTGGCTCGAGGGGGCGGGCCTTCTGAGCTCCACCACCAATCGCCTCGGAGGGGGCGGGGCCGCGCGTTTCAGGTTTGGCTGACGGCTCTGTGTGTCTTTTTTCCTCCTATGGCACTGGAATCAAACGTCAAGGCGAGGGAGGGAGGGAGGAAGAGGGAAGAAGGGGTAGTGAGTGGGGTGGGATGAGAGAGTCGAAGTGCGAGCGAGGAGCAGACATTATGTTAAGGATGCCGCGCCGTGTCCTCCCTGAGCAGCAGGAATCTGGGGGAAAAGGACGTCGCTCCAGTTCTCTTCGCCTCACCCCTAAGCTTTTCTCGAGGCCAGGAAGCCGGGAGGAGAAAGACTCCGCTACGCGCTGGTGTAAAAGCAAGCACACGCCCCCCAGGCAGCCGCTGCCCTAGCTGGGAGCCAGTGGTGTCACCTTTTGAAATGCGGGAGCTAATGTGTTGTTCTGATGCAGCGTCAATTCCCGAGCCCCGGGGCGTGCGTAACCCACCCGGCGAGAGCAACTCCAGCGCCTGGCCTCCTGCGGGCTGCAGCCGAGGGACGCAAGCCCACAGGCGGCGCGGGCCGCCGTCATGCATGCAAAGTTAATACAATCACATCGTTTAATTACGCGGCGAACCCATGAATCTCCCAGTTATGAGGCTTCAGAAGGGCCCCGGTAGGTTGCGAAACAAAACTGGAACTCCACAGGCTGCGGTTTCAAGGCGACCCCAAATCATTAGAGAGACTGGGGAAGAAGTGGCACGGTCGGTGGTGGTTTTGGGGTGGAGGGCTTGCATCGGCAGGATTTTTGCCGATGCTTCCAGTGAGCAAACTTCTCCTGGGGGAAGGGAGTATGTAAATTGTCGGGGACGACACCCGCGGTTACACACACACACGCGCACACACACACACACAAACGCACGCGCGCGCGGGCGCGCTTGCTTCTCTTCAAACTAGGGAGGAACGCCCCAGGTTACAGCGGTGGGTGGATACCAGTAGCCTTGGCCGGGATCTGGGTATCCAAACCTTGTTTCTGAGAAGAGCAGAGCCCCGGCGAGTTCTAGAACGCTCGCAAGACTGCAGCTTTAAAAAGTACACCTTTTACCTAGAATTTCAGTTTTTTTAGTAACCCCGGGTGGGGGACTAGGAATGGAGCGGGTAAAGGGGAAGTGAAGATTTCTATAGACCGAGAGCCACCCGACATTGAAAACCTTCCAAGTAACAGATTCTTCTAAAGCAGGTTGCGCTCGGTTTGCCTCCGAAGATTCAAGCTAGCTGAGGTTGCGCAGATGTTGCCTTTGTTTAAAGAGACAGTAATTAAGGACAGGGTGGACATAAGTTTGAGAAGCGTGACCTATTTTCTTTTGATCAGCTGTCAAAAGAAGAGCAGGGGGTCTCCTTAAGACAGCCCCTCCAACCACTTCCAGCTGTTAGAGAAAACTTGATAAGAAAACAAGGACATACATAGCCTGGAATATTGTCATGTGCCTTCCTGGGCTGGAGAACGGTTTGGAAAACAGTTCTTCGTCTGGGTGACCTTTAACCGATCCCCTCCTCTCTTCTAGATAAAGAGCCCCCCAAACCCACCCCTCCAACACCATCCTGCCACATAAAATGTACAGCGACGTTATTCATAGGTTAACTATTGAGCTCTGGACAATACCTTGCCAATTATTCTTTCAAGTAGCTGCTTCTCTGTGATATCAGAGCCTGAGTAAGAAAGCGGACGATCCCCAGCATTGCTAAACATACTCACATCTCTACGTTTCGACACTAGACAGGCAAAATAATTCAGCTTTGTTTCTCTGCTTTTCCTCTCCCCCTCACCCTCTCCTGCTGTTCTCTTTTCCCGGTCCTCACCTTATATATAATGGCTAAACACGGAATCATTTGAAACACTTAATATTTGAAACACAACCCAAATTGAACAAAAGTTTACCAGCGTGCAACCTCCTGTTGGTACAGGAGTGCTCAATCTGCAATAGGGAAGCAGAGGAGCAAAGCTGGGGAGAATCCATCTGGTGTGCCCCAGTACTGAATGCACCCTCCTCCACACTTGCTCAGGGAATATCTCGTGCCCCCAGGCTGGGAGGTGGATAGGCATTGTTTTATACAGAAACGTAAATATACAAATTGCAATTTAAATAATAATTCTTCAAAATGATTAACTCATTTACCATGCTACTAAGATAAATCTGCTCCTGGGAATTGCATTTCGGTGTGCCTGGGAGCAGTCACGTGCTGGCAGTTGAAAGGTGAGTTGCATATTCTTGCTGCCTAGCTCCCTCCCTTCCTTCTCCTCCCTCCCTCCCTCCCTCCCTCCCTCCCTCTTCCCTCTCTCCCACCATCCCTCCCCCTTCCCTCGATCAATATTGGCGATCTCAGGGAAATCATGAAATAGTATTGGCTTCTTTGTGTATAATTTTATTGGGCTAGATTAAAGCAGATTTTTCACGTTGTTTTTCTAGTAGTGGTTTAAGATTTTATGTTTCAACCCAAAACCCACTTAAAAGGAAAATTAATGTGCTATTTTAGTCAGCAACCCAATTTTTACTGAATTAGTTTTGCACGTTCTTTCTCTTTCTTTCTATAAAAGAAAAATATTTATTTTCTACTTGAGGATAATTTTAAGAATGTCGGTATTAATAAGATTTTTCAATACATTTTTGAAATCTCTTTGATGTTTCTTTCTCTATAGTTCTTTAAATTAAAATGAAGAGTTGCTTTCTAACTGCCCCTTATTTAGCACACACACTCTAACCTACATGAGTTCTGTAACTCAGAATTTTTTCTTTTAATTTGAAGTTACACTCTTCAGCATTTGATTCACAAGGAGACCAAATAGAAATTGTAGTAGCAACAGTGCTAGTTCATGGCTGTTAGAATTTGGACAAACAGTTGCACCAACTATTAATATCAGGAGCAGGATGTTCATTTCTTAGCATGCCACATCCACAGGTTTGATTTTTTCCAAGGTCAGGCATTTAAATGGATCAAAAGAAGCATGTAAATACAATACAGCTTTGATGACAAATGTAAGTTACTGTACTTACAAGAAAAAAAATTTTTGAACTTGAGTTAGGAATTGTAGAAAACGACTGAAAATTTAAACTATCAGAGCTTTTCATCTGTATTTTTACATTAAATTGTTTTTTAGACTCTGGGAGGGAGAGATGGACATTCAATTAAAACAGAGACCCTATAAATTATTCACACACAAAAAAATAAACAGACTACCAGTAAACTCACTCTGCATAAGGGGCCCAACAGCTTTGTTTTTACCAAACAACGATAACCACAGTCCAAACACCAGGAAATGGAGGGCTGCTTTTTTCCACCCAAATGCTCAAAATGCTGAAGAAGGTTTTCTGTTGGGCAGAACACAGTTGTGCTACAACTGGGTTTATCAGAGCAATACAAAAAGACATAATGGTGGGTTGATTTGAACTATTTTATTTTTGTCCTTCCCCAAACCATCTGGCGTGTGAGAGTAGGGGTATTGATCAGGATCTGTGAGCTGCAGACCCCATGCCAATCTATAGCGTTTCTGGCAATCAGCGTCGCCTATGAATTGCAGCTGTCTGTGCAGCTCCCGAACAGAAATCTTCAAAAAAGTCCCCCCCCCCTTATCAAACGCATCATCCGTTCAGGGGTAAGTCAATATCATTTCTTTGTCATTTCGTGAGCAAGGATTATGTGGGAGAAAGTTTTTGTTGTCTGTTGTAGCTGCTGCTGTGCCTGCCCCCCCTTTTTTGAAAAAAAAAAAAAAGGGAAGAATAGCAATTTTCTAGCCATTGAATGGTAATGGCTTCCTAGAAAGGCCTCAAGCGTTTGTATGAATTGGACAACAAATGCTATTTTAATATTGTGGGGGAATTTGAAGAGGAGGGGGAAATTCTTAAGTTGCTGTACGTGAATAAGTGATAATAAAATGTTCCTTTTAACGGTGCAGAATTTTCTCTCCCTTTTCCTGGAGCCCCTGGTGATGAAGACACCACAAGACTCTGTGATTACACTGTAGATAGATGGTGGGTGCTTGTGGTGGAAACGAAGTCTTCGGAATTGTGCCTCCTTTTGGTATCTCCATTAGCTTCATTTTTCCTCAGCCTGAAAACTTGGGCTGGTTGAGCACAGGAGAAGACGACTAAAACCTAAGCCCGGCTCTACTAACTCCCTTCTGCCTCTCAGCTCAGAAAAAAAAAAAAAAAGAAAAAAAAAGTTTTCCAGGTGCTGAGGCCAAAACGGTCACATTCATCCTACAAGTGGAGGTTGTTAAAATCGAAAATTCTAGGTTAGTTGGCAGAACTGGCAGGGAACTGCCTTTAACTTTCTAAATGACAGGGGACACTTTGCACAGGAATAGGGTGTAGAACTGGAGTTTGTGTTCTTCCTACCCTCAGCTAGCCTCTGAGGAAAAGAAGAATGAAGGTACGGGAAGCCCTACCCGCCGGGGGAGTGTTCTCTTGGAGCCCTAAGCCCAGGGTCTGGCTTCCAAAGTGGGTAGTTGGGCTGCAGGCGATGCTCGCTTGGTGGCTGGGCGGGGGCCAAAGCCACCAGTGCCTCAGTAGGGTGGCGGGGTTGCGGGGAGCAGGAGACCTCACCCCAAAGGGCGCGGGCACCTGCTCCTGCGGCTGCGAGTCTGGGAAGGCAAGCGGCAGCTCCCACACTGAGCACCACAGAGTTCAGCTGCTGGCGAGTCCACCTGCCCAGTTTTAAAGAAGCCAGGGACTAGTCAGCCGACCTTGATCGCCCCCTCCTCCACTCCCGTAGATGGGGGGCCGTTTGAGTTTTTTGTCCTCAGGGACACACACGCATGCAAACACACACACGTCTCTGTCCTCCCCTCTGTCTTCTCTGGGTTCCTAGGTCCCTGAGGGAGGAGTTTGGGACGGGGTGAGTGCCCAGATCCCTGATTCGGACAAGAGGTAACTGTGGCTGAGGCTGGGTGTCTGGACCTTAGCCCTGAATTCGGGGCCCACCATGGAACCCCTTCTAGAGTTCCCCTTCTGGTTCTTTTTTTCACGGCTGCTGTCACCGTGGAAGCAGGTGGGAGACACAAGTTGACTTGATCCCAGAGAATGAAATTCAAAAAAAAAAAAAGAAGAGGAATTTGGGCATTCGAACCTCCAAAGATAAGGGCTTCTTTGGGGTGGGGGGCGGGAAGCCGGCAGCAAAGCTCTGGCAAGAACAGCGTTTTCTCTAAAATATCATGCCACTTAAAGAAAGCAGCTTATTAGTCCGAGAACGACGACGAATTTTCTCTTCATGGTTTTTAGTTCCCGTCCCATGACTTCCCTCCCCTAAAGCCTTGTACCCTGTGTTTTAAACGGTGTGGGTCTGCCGTCGCACTTTTTTTTTTTTACAGCGAATTTTCAAAAGTACAATGAAAGTATGCTTAAAATAAAGTTTTCCTCTCCTCCGCTTGTCACCCCGCAAAGAAACTGGCGTGAGGTCCTTTTGTTTAGGGCAAGTTGTGTGTGAAATCTTTTTGTTGTCCTTTCAAAGGAAAGGCAAAAGTTGCAGTAAAAAGGACAAATTGAACTCTGAAAGTAGAGCTGTTTTCCAGTTGCTCGGAGACTCAAACCACGGGAGTCGTTTTTTATTTATTACCTTCTGAAAACGATCATTTATTTGTTCTGAACATAACCATTTTTGTTTGAGAAACTCCATGTCGTTTAGGCATTAATACAATCTGTTTGTATAATTTCAATGGTCTACCTACCATGGAATTAAAAAAAAATATAGAGTATTTTTAAAAAGAGTTGGCCAGATTTTAAACTTGAGAAATATTTCTGATTTCAAAAGATAATATTTCTATTTGAAACTAAGAAATCCAGCCGAAGGGTTTAAAATATGTATGAGAATCAGACCAATTCTTTCTTTCTTTCTTTCTTTTTTTTTTTTTTTAAATCACTTGATATACTTCTTAGATTCTTCGGTATCAACTCCCAAACATACTAAATAAGCAAGGGAGTCTGAGCTGATCTTTCAAGGTAACACGATCAGAAGTAATAAGAACACCTTCCGACTGTTTTAGGAGCATTTTAGCTTTGGAAAATCGCTTAGATGCCCCTTTTTCGGATTTTTATTTTTTTCGCCTCCCATCGTGTAAGGAAAAGTCACTCTGGCCGACTGCAGGACTGAGCGGCGGCCGGTTTGGTTTCTCTGCGGGCCGCGGTTGCCGAGGAGTGCGACAAGGTCCCCGAGGGCCCCTCGAACCGGGGCCGGGGCCGGTCCGGCACAGGTGGTTTGGCCGCCGGGGTGGGAGAGCGGTGCCGGCGGCCCTCCCGACTGGGGAGGGAGACGTGTTGGCCCGTCCGGCGTCGAGGCCGCGGGCCCGGTGACCGCGGGCGAGGCCGCAAGCGGGCCCTCCGCTGCCCTCCACCTGCCCTGCCGGCCCCGCGGGGTCCGCCCGCCTCTGGGCCCGCGGCCCCCGACTTCCCGGGGAGGCGGAGGGAGCCGGGCCAGGATTGATGTCTAAATCAATGCCGTTTCCAGGCGCTTCTCTCGGCGGCTCCTCTCCATCTTGCAAAGGCAAATCGCCTCCCGAGGCTGGGTTTCTTCTCCCTTCGCCGAGGCGGCGCGAGGCGAGGGCCCAGGCGGAACCGAAAGCGCAGCCCCGCGCCGGGCGCCGAGGGGCCGGGGGGCGGGGGAGGACCTGGAAGAGGCGCCGGGGCGGGTGTGTGGGGGGAACTGCGCCGCCGCGCCTCGCGCGTGCCCCGCGTCCTCCGTCCCCCCACGCCCCAGGCCGCCCCCGTGGGCTCGTTCCCCACACCTGAGTTCCGCCTCGCTCTCCCGCCCCGATGGCGCCGGGCGCGGCGCGGGCCCGGTCCCTCCCGCCCTCCGTGCTGCCAGCGGGGCGCCCCGTTTGCTGGGATCCCCTCGGCCCCGACGCCGGGCCCGGCCCTGCTCCGGCAGGCCTGGCCGCTGCTGATGGAATGATTCCCTGAGATCAGACAGTGCAATTGGGGAAAAATCAGGGGCCGCTATGGGTTCCGGGCGCGGGGAGGGGGTGGGGAGGCCGCGGGGCGCGGGGCGGACGGGGCCAGGCCCTCGAGCGGGCGACCTCGCGCGGCCTGAGCCCCGGGCCGAGCACGCGGCGGGGGCCGCCGCCCGAGGCAGACTCCTCCCCTCGCGCTAGGCCCGGCAGGGTCGGGGTCAGGGGTCAGGGGTCGAGTGCGCGCACGTGGGGCGACAGGACCCGGCTCCCCCCCCCATCTGCTCCTGGGGAGGAGGAGGAGGAGGGGCACTGAAGAGGCAGGAGGGTGTCGAGGTGAGCCTTCGGGGGAGGGGGGGCCGAGGCCTGGCGCATCGCCCCGCCGGGCACCCCCTGTTCTGGAGCGGGAGAAGCCGACAGCAGGCGCTTCCGGTCCCCGCACCCCCGGGCGCCTGGCTTCCTCCGGCCGCGGGCCGCACCCCGCCGCCGCCGCCGCCGCCGGGCGAAGGTCACGCAGGCTCGGAGGGGCGCGCGGCCTGCGCCCTTCGCTGCTGGACGGACGAGCGGGCCCCGGGGCCACCCTCGGCCCGCACATGCCGCCCTCCTCGTGGGCAGGGCGAGGCGTGTTCGGGGCAGAACGGTGAGTTCCCGCCCCCCCCCGCCCCCCAGGACACGGCCCGGTGACCTCCAGGCGGGACTGAGGCGCCCCGAGGGCACCGGGCTCCACTTCTCTCTTCTTTGCCCCAGGAACGTTTGTCCGGAGGAAGGACAGGAGTGCGTCCTCAGAACGAGGAGCTAACACAGTCATGTGGAGGACACACGCTGAAGAAGCCGTCTTGGTCATATGGACACGAAAATGTGCAGGGATTTGATACTGTCCAAAAAGCTGCTGCTATTTCTTCTTCTTTTTTGGGGGGTGGGGGTGGGGGGCGGTATCTATATCAGAAAAGCACCGGAAACCAGAGGAGTAGTGCTTTGGTGAATACATTCTTTTTGTCCTCTTCTTTGGTCGTATTAAATCCATGTGGCTTTCCATTATAATTTGAAATTATTTTTTTTATACTATGTTTTATAGGAGTCACAGATTATACAGGTCATTTATAGGCTGTGTAGAACCACAGAAAAGGTTTAAAGTTCCTCATCCCCAAAGGTTTCATTTTCTTTCTTCTTAGGACTACTTTTAAATATTCACTGCCTGTCTTTGTTGGTGAAATGTGTTCTTCAGACTTTTTCTTGGAAAGAGTTGAGCACTGATTTCCTGGAGATCAGATACAGAGTCAAAACGAGACCCCGGTACCTCATTGCCTCCTTAGTAATCCGTGGGGCTGAGTATATAGGTCACTGAACACAACATGGCCTTTCTTGTCTTGCTTACTGAGAAGGTTTGATAGATTTTGTAATGGTTTTCCAAGTATCATTAGACTAGGGAAACCTGGCTTTGGGGCTTTGTGTTCACATAAACCAAATATGGTGCTCTATGTAATGGTCTGTAACTTATCAACATAAACTGTAACGAGGTAAATTTCTTGGGACAATTCTGAAACATTGAAACACCATGTTTTAAACATAGCTTGTAATAAAAGTCCTTGAAAATTTCCATCTGGGCTTGTGAAATATTTCTGAAAGTCTTTTAAATGGTATTCTGTATACATCTGCTACAAGAATATGATATTTGGATGCAAATTAGTGTTTTTCCCTTTTTTTTAGTATTAATTCAAGCAGGGGATGCGGGGGAAGGAACAAGTTATGGTTGATTTCACTTTCAGCAAAGTAAAGGTGGACTATTTTTAAACATTTACAAATCAAAGGTTAGATAGTCATGAGTCATGAGTAAAGCAACGTTTTTTTGCCTTTGCAGATGCTGTTCCCTCAGTGCCTCAGATAGTGAATTCTTTCTACTCACAGTGCACCTGGTGAATGTCAGCTCATATCTGAAGTTTTAGTTCCCATTTATAGACTTTTTTTTGAAGCTATTTGCATGTCTAATTTCCTTTGGGAAAATTTTTTAAATTTCCTTTTATGCTCACATTTTAATTTTATTCTCTAGCTGTTATGTTAAATACTGTAACATAAATGGGGCAACAACCAGGTACAATAATCAGAATATGGGAGAGTTCTTGGAAACTGTGAAGTGTTATAGAGAAAATTATGGAGGTGATCAATTGATTCATTAATGTATTTGTTCATTTAAGAAATGTTTATTGAACATTTCTTAAAATAGGTGCCTATTAGAGTTTTGGGTTGCAAGTGAGAGATGTTACCTTTAACTAAAGTAGAAAAGAACTTCCAGGGAAGAAACCAGGAAGCTCATAGGAGCAATATTTGGAATGCAAGAGATTCAAGCTTGGAACACAGGGAGGGACCACGGGAAGAATAGGAGCAGGAGCAGAATCAAGGTCACACCATACAGTAGACTGATTAGGAAGCCCCTGTGGACACTGTTGTCTCTGTTGCTGCTGCCAAGACAAGAGTAACTTCTACGCTATTCTTGTGTTTTGATGTTGCTTGTACAATAACCAGTTGGGATGGGGGGGGTGTCTTCTCCTATGGCATATGGCATATACCAGGGTCCTAGCTACCAGAGGTGAGGAGGAGGGGCAACTCTGAGACCACAGCTGCTTTCCCCCTTGTTCTCTTTTGGGTAAGGTTGAATGTTCGTTAGAAATCACAGATTTTGGAGATGCTGCATCTAGTCTATCACCTTCAGTCTCAAGGTCAAGGGTATGGTGGAGGTATGGTGGATACAAGCTCTGGATCTGGAGGCAGAGCCCGGCGGTCCTACTCTTGTCTAGCCTCCCTCCTCCGGTAGATGGTCTTCCAAGGTACATTCCAAATATGCTTTGATATGGATCCCCTTTCATCCAAATGGGGTCTTTATGAATATTGGTTTAATTTCCCAAGGGCTCTTTTTTAGATATCCTAAATCTAAATCCAAGTAATTATGGGATATATAGCCTTATGAAGCTATTTCTGATGGTATATATTTGGAATGATCAACTTCATATTCCAAAAGCTTTCAGGATTCTCTTTTTCAAAAATGATTTTTCTTTTATTTCTAATTCCAGTAATCTGATTCAATGAATGGATTTGTTGCTTTAAGTTTTAAATTACTTTCAGAGATTTTGGTTCTCATCTGTAACTAATTTTCAGATCAAGAAGGGCAGAAGGAACAGAGGACAGAGAATGAAGAAACTGTTGTGATTTAATGTGAATGGTGAAACCAGAGTTGCTTTGGAGTTATGTCATTACTGTGTATTTACTACAGAATTTTGACTGAGATATTCCTTTTGGAGAAGATTTTAAATTTTCTGTAAAATATTCACAGGGAAATTCTTATTTAAAGCCTGTTGCTTCAAACTGGAACCATAGTGATATTTACTATATAGTCAAAGCGTCCTGACTGGTAAGATGTGGGGACAGTTTCAAGGGTCATGTTTAACGTTAGGTTTGTTACACAACATAAGCAAATAGCAGCAACTCCAGATACATTGTTTTCTTGGTATTCTGAAAAACACTGGGTGTCGATCAAATGAAGGCATATTAAATCAGGATTAGTTGCCTTATAAATGAGCTATCTGTATGACCCATTTAAAAAGTGACCAGTCCATTGGAAAACCAGTCATTAAAAGTATATGTATACTTAAAATATTGATTTCTACATGTTGGAGTTGCTTATGGTAGTGGGGGTTGAGATGGAGTGGGGGGAATGAAACAGGCAGTGAGTAGGAGGAGTTATAGCGTTTATTGATCCATAATGGACTAAAAGTTTTTCTTTCTCTTATTGTCTCTTTCTCTATGCCACTTTAAATCCTACTCATCCCTTAATATTGTATTTGTAAACTTTCTGGGTAAGACCATAGTAGGAAATGGATTTCATATTTCAACCCTAGTACATACACAGTATTTGCACATTTCAAGAAAGAAACACTTTTTTAAAGGTCCTGTTGTAGCCTAACTTGTATTAGAAATTAATTACTAAAGTAGGGAGCCTGGTCTGATGATTCTGGAATGTGTTATTTTTCTTCTCCATGTGGTGTTTATTCTTCCTGTTTCTCATTCAGCATGTCATCTAAAGCTTGTTATTGTTATTTGTGTATGTGGTTCATTAGCTATCTTAGCACTTGAGGATGGCATCCTAGAAAGAAGTTTCTAGTGACATGCCAAAGGCTCTCAATCTTATCTTTTTTGGTATTTTTATTAAGGTTCTTAATGAAGATTAGAAGGACCGCTCATCAGATTTGTAGGTGACACAGATCTAGCAGCCGTAGCTAATATATGAAAAGGCAAAATCAGGATTCAAAATGAAATATGAATGTTGGAATAAAAACCAACATGATTTAATTTACCAAAGAATAATATAAAAGCCCTTTATGGAGGCTGAAAAATATAAATCAAGGAAGGTTCCTAAACTGTGACAACAATGCATGAAAAGATGGGGGCATAAATCTTATATAAATGAAAAATAATCCAAAAATATTATTCTGCATAAAAAGCTAATGTAATTTTAGGCTGCATCAATAGAAATATGGTATATAGCTTACATGGAAGGTAACCGGTTTCCAGTATTCTGGGCTGAAGATTTATCTAGCTCTAGCTACCTTATTTTAATATAAACATTGATAAGTTATAGATTAGCATGAGTTCTCAGGGGGAAGAGAAAGCCATGCTTCATGTGCAAGAGTTAGAGCAAATGTTTAGCCTAGAGAAGAAGCAAATGATATGGTACACGATTGCTACTTCAAATATTTGCCTGGCTGTCACGTGCCAGAGGGGGTAGTTTTTCCTGTGCCCCAGGGCAGACTTAGGACCAAAGGGTAAAAGTGACAGAGGAGCCAACTTTGATTCTGATAATTAAGGTGGTCTGAGAATACACCGAATTGCCACGTGAAGGGGTGACTCCTTCACCCAGAGGAGAATTCTACAAAGGCTCAGCGACTGTCTGGCTTGGATACTCTTAGAAAGGATCAGCTGAATTAGGCAACAGGTTGAAATAGATAATCTCTCTGGTTGAACTTCAGAATTCTCTGAATTGCACATTTAAAAAAAATACTGTGAAAGTGATTTTAAATAGATGATTTTAAGAGATTATACTAATAATCAAGTTTGTAAGAACTTTAAAGGTACAAAGTAGAGCATTTTATATTTCAAAGCACTTTAAAACTATCCCCTTATTTATGAAAAATACAATTTTTTTCTTGTCTGCATTTCTAAAATCTATAAAAGCTCTGAAGTCCAAAAGTTTTTTGGATCTCATGTATCAGATAACTGAACTGAAAATGAGACTATTTCAGTCTTTATTCCACTTAGAATGAACATATGTACATCTGTAGAAATATGATTGTATTCGATTGTAGACTGTCTAGATCCTGTTCAGGGTTATAATTTTTACCACTAATAACTTTCACAATATCTGAAAAACTTTCAATTCTAAACCATCTATCTCCAAAGGAGTTGGTTAAGGAATTGTTATTATTAATTATTCTAATAACAACAAGTTCTTGTTTTTCAGGGTAACTTGACTCTATTGCCCAGAAGTATAGAAAATAAACTACTTTACTTCCCCTGCTAGAATGATTCTCAAGAGCTATAAACTTGTCACAGAAAGAATTTGCTGTATGAGCCAAATTTATGCTAAATACTGAAGTGATAAGTTGCTTTGCCATTTCCATATATATTTTATGAAAGGGTCTGTGGCAAAAATTATCAGTGTCAAGGATCTCCTTCTAAAGCATATTTGATATTACTTAAGGCTAGCTCTGGGTGAAAACATCATACTTTTCTAGCCTAGGTAGAGAATTTAGTAGGATCAGTGAATTAATGGCTTTCATTCTATAAATCCTTTCTGTGACTATTACTCTGTACACATCCGTGGAACACCTCCATACTCCATGCTGGCCGTAAGGTGGGCAACCATGTTTAGAAGATGAATGAGATGAGGATAGTAGCCTCAATATGCTCACACACTCATTTCACCCTGAAAACAACCTGTAAGATAAGCAGAGATGTTATTGTTTCTATTAAAAAAGTGGAGTCTCAGGGAAGTTAGGTGACTTGCTTAGGGTCCCACATCCAGTAGGTGGTAGAACAGGACTTGAATACAAACTTTAAATTCAGAGTCTACTTATCTTTCCATCATATGAGTATATATTGAGAACCTGTTGTCTGTCATATACTGTCATACAAAATGTATCTTCTAACCTGACCCTTATCAGAGATGTCAACTTTTACTTGGCTACTCAGAATTTGCAGCCACTTTTGGTGTTTGGAGAATGTACTGTGATGTGAGTTTTTATGGGAGACAGGTCTCCACTTTTTATTATGAAAACCCCAAAACCAAACTCTCACTTTTCTCATCCACTGGCAGTTGGGACTCGGGAACATCAGCTAAGTTCTGTCAGTGAGATACGCCTCTCTGGAGGTAAGACACCAAAGAACAGAAGAATGGAATTTAAGCTGGTGAAGGTGGTGCATTGTGTGTCCAGCAGTGGCAGCTCATCAGCCAGGCTGAATCCTCAGCTGTGATTTCTCATGATTAATCTTCATAGATTTCTGATTGTTTTCTGGACATGATTATCATCCCTTTTAGTCTATCCTGTGATCTGTCTGATTTCCTTTCACTAAATTTGTCTGCAGAAATTAGTGTGAGTCAGTTTCTGTTGTTTTCAGCCAAGAACTTTGGCTAGAAAAGATTCATTTTATAGATGAGATATTGAGAATTGATCAGATTTTGGACATATTTTGAAGAGACAGCTGATAGAATTTGTTGAGGGTTTGGATATAGAAAAAGAAAAAGAAAGGATCAAGGATGACTTCAGAATTTTTGGTCTGAATAACTGAATAAAGCTTCTATCAGTTCCAGTTGTCTCTTACTACAAATAGCCCCCCAAATAGTTAACTTAAACCATAGCCATTTTATTATCTTCATTGACTTGGACTTCCCACAGTGTCAGGGCTGGATTTTGAGAGTTCTTCCTGAAGGTGAACATTTCAAGAGAACCAGGAAAGAGCTACATAGCCTTTAATGGCCTAATGTCAGAACTCACAGAGTGTCACTTCTACCATATTCTATGGCTAGAATTATTTAAAGGCTTATCCACATTCAAAGAGGAGGGGACTTTGGAGCATCAAAGAATTTGAAACCATATTTTAAAATGGCCCTACCATTATTAGGGAACTTTAACAGAGGTGGGGAATATTGGGAGAGGAACAAGTTAAGGAGAGAGATCACATGTTTGGACACGTTAAATGTAGATGTCAGGTATTCAAGAGGCAATATTAGGTAGGCAATTGGATGTAAGTCAGGAGTTCAGGTGAGAAGTTAAGACTAAATATACGTGGTATATGGTATGTAAAGCCACAGGACTGGTTGAGACAGATCATCTAGAGATGTAGCTTTATAATGTTTCAAAATCAGGAAGTGTGTTACCTCCAGCTTTGTTGTTCTTGTTCAAAATTGCTTTGGCCATTTAGAATCTTCTGTGGTTCTAAATGAATTTTAGGATTGTTTTTTCTATTTCAGTAAAAAAAAAGCCATTGAGATTTTGATAGGAACTGCATCGAAGGTATAGATCACTTTGGGAAGGATGGACATTTTAACAATATCCTTTCAGGGATGCCCTCTATTTATTGTATCTTTTAAAATTTCTTTTGTCATTGTTTTGTAGTTTTTAGTATTCAAGTCTTTTACCTTTCTTTAAGCTTGTTTCTAAGTACTTTATTCTTTTTTGATGCTATTGTAAATGAAATTTTTTTCTTAATTTCTTTTTCAAATAGGTCCTTGTTGGTGTATAGAAACATTAGTTTTTGCGTGCTGATTTTGCATCTTGTTACTGTATTGATTTTGCTTATTAGTTCTAACAGTTTTTGTGGAGTCTTTAGGGTTTTTCACTTATAAGATAATGTCATCTGTTACCAGAGATAGTTTTACCTCTTCCTTTCTGATTTGGATGGCTTTTATTTCTTTTTCTTGACTAATTGCTCTAGCTAGGACTTCCACTATTATGTTGACTGCAAGAGGTGAGAGTGGGTACCCTTGCCTCGTTCTGGATCTATGTGGGAAAGCTTTCAGCTTTTCATCATTATTTATATTGTTAGCTGTAAGCATTTCATAAATGGCTTTTATCGTATCGAGGTAAGTTCTTTCTATACATAATTCGCTGAGAATTTTTATCATGACAGGTTGTTGAATTTTCTCAGATGTTCTTTTGGCATCTATTGCAATGATCATGTGATATTTATCTTTCGTTCTGTAAATGTGGTATCTCTCATTGACTGATGTGCATGTATTGAACTATTCTTGTATTCAAGAGATAAATCCTCTTGGTCATGATGTATGATTCTTTTAATGTGCTGTTGTATTCAGTTTGCTAGTATTTTGTTGAGAATTTTTGCATTTATGTTCATCAGGAATATTGGCCTGTAGTTTTCTTGTAGCATCTTTTTCTGGCTTTGGTATCAGTTTGAGACTGGCCTCATAGAATGGGTTTTGTAGTGTTTCTTCTAATTTTTGGAAATTTAAGAAGGATTGATATTAATTCTTCTTTAAATGTTTGGTAGAATTCATCTCTGAAGCCATTTGATCCTGGGCTTTTCTATGTTAAAAGTTTTTAGATTACTCCTCCATTCTCCTTATTTGTTATTGGTATGTTTATACTTTCTATTTCTTCTTGATTCAGTCTTGGCGGGTTGTATGTGTCTAGGAATTTCTCCATTTCCTCTAGATTGTCCAGTTTGTTAGGGTATACTTGTTCATAATAGTTTCAAGTTTCTGTTTATTTCTGTCAGATCAGTTGTAATTTTGCATCATGTTACTTTATTGAACTTGCTTATCAGTTCCGACAGTTTTTTTGGAGTCTCTCTTCTTTCATTTCTGATTTTATTTGAATCCTCTCCCTTTTTTCTTAGTCTAGCTAAGGTTTTGTTGAATTTTTTTTTTAAATACAACTCTTAGTTTCATTAATTAAAAAATATTTGCCTATTCTCCATTTTGTTTATTTCTGCTCTAATATTTTTTCTTTCTGCTAATTTTAGAACAGTTTTTCTGGGTACAATATTCTTGATTGGCATTTCCCCCCCAGTACTTTGAATATATTATCATACTCTCTCCTGGCTTATAAAATTTCTGCTGAGAAATCTATTTTATGGGGGTGTGTGTCCCTTGTATGGAACAAGTCACTTTTCTCTTGCTGCCCTCAATGTATTGTATTGGTTGTTTCTCTGGAGAACCCTGACTAATACAGTAACATGTATAATTATTTTTTATAGACTACTGAATTTTATTTACTAATATTTTGCTGAGGATTTTCGCATCTGTATTCATGAGGGATATTGATCTGTAGTTTCGTTTTTCATATCATCTTTTTCTATTTATAATATCAAAATAATACTAGCTTCCTAAAATGAATTGGGACATTTTCCCTCATTCTGGAAGAGATTGTGTGGAATTGGTGTTAATTCTTTAAGTGTTTAATAGAATTCTCTAGTGACTCCTTATAACCTGGAGAGTATTCTTTTGGGAGTTTTTGAATTAAAAATTTAATCTCCTTAATAGTTATAGTATTATCCTATTTCATATCAGGTGCTTTGTGTGTGTGTGTGTGTGTGTGTGTGTGTTTTGTGAGGAATTGGTACATTTTATTTGCCAGATTTATATATATAAAATTGTTCATGGTATTCACTTACTATTTTTTGATGTCTGTAGGGTTTGAAGTGATATTCCTTGTTTCATTCCTGATATTGATAATTTGTGTATTCTCCTTTTTTTGGGGGGGTCAGTTTATTAGATGTTTGTCAATTTTATTGATCTGTTTTCATAGAGCTGGTTTTTTATTTCATTGATTTTCTCTATTGCCTTTGTGCTGCCAATTCACTTGGTTCCTGCTCTTTGTTTCCTTCTAATTGCTTTGGGTTTATTCTTGAGGTGAGATGTTGCTGATTTGAAACTTTTCTTCTTTTCCAACGTATGCATTTAATACTATAAATTTCCCTTTCAGCTCTGCTTTAGCTGTATCCTACATATTTTGATATGCTGGGTTTTCAATTTCATTTAATTCTGTGTATTTTATAATATCCTTTGAGAATATGTGGTGGAGTATGTTGAAGTGTGTTGTTTGGTTTCAAAGTTTTTGGATGTTTCTTGTTAGCATTCTGTTGTTGATTTCTATTTTGTTCATTGCGGACAAAGAATATACTCTATAATTTTAGTTGTTTACATTGGTTGAGGTTTGCTTTGTGGCTCAGGATACAGTTTATTTTGGTATATGTTACATGGATGCTTGAAAAGAATGTATATTCTGCTTTTGTTGGGTGGTGTGTTCTATCAGTTAAATCCTGTTTAGATCCTTTTGGTAGGTGATATATTTTTGCTGAATTTCTGTCTAGTCATTATATGAACTATGGAGACATGATGTTGAGATCTCTAAATATAAATGTGGATTTGTCTATCCTTTCATTTATTTGTCTCCATATTTATATATCTATTCTATATATTCTTAACATGTTTTGCTACTCTGTGTATGGTGAAAACTCATTTAGGATTATTATGTCTTCTTGTTGGATTGACCGTATTATAATTATATAAAGTCCCTCTGTCTGGCAATTTCCTTTTCTCTGAAGTTTATTTCATTGCTCTTAAAGTTTACCAGTAATAGTATAGCCATACCTGCTTTATTTGATTAATGTTTACATGAGATATTCTTTTCCATCCTTTTACTTTCACCCTACCTACATAGTAACATTTGAATTGAGTTTCTTGTAGACAGCATGATTTTTTAATCCACTCTGTCAATCTTTGTGTTATAATTGGTTTATTTAGATTATATTTAATGCAATTATAGATATATTAGTGCTTAATTTTGTATTTAGTTTGGTCTGGTTTTTTTTCTGCATTTTTCTCTGCCTTCCTATGTGTTGCTTAAATATTTATTAAAATTCCATTTTGATTTGTTGATATTGTTTTTGCATTTATATCTTTGCTTAGCTTTGTTAGTGGTTGCCCTAAGTATTATATTACATTCACATAATTTTTCACAGCCTACGAGTGTTGACATTTTACCAGTTAAAGAGAAGTTTAGAAATCATACCTCTCCCCCATTATAATATCCTTGTTTTGAATATTTCCTTTGCATCCACTTAGCACCTTTTCAAACAGTCTTATAATTGTCCCCTCACTGTCAAATATGACTTTGAGAATGCAAGAGCAGAAGGAGGATGTAGTGTATTTATTCATATTTTTGCTCTCTTTTCATATTCTTTCTTCTTTCTTAATATTTTAAGATTTCTCTTTTATCAATTTCTGTTTAGAAAACTTTAGCTATTCTTTTAGGAAAAATCTGCTGGCAAAATCATGTTAGTTCTTTTTTTTTTTTCATCTGAGAATGGCTTGATTTCTCCATACCAGAAAGGTATTTTGTATGTATATAAAATTCTCAGTTGATAGTTCTTTCGTTTCAGCACTTGAAGAATATTGTGACACTTTATTCTGGCTTCAGTGATTTCTCATGAGAACTCTGAGGTCATTTGAAATGTTTTTCTCTTATAGATAAGGTATCATTTCTCTCTCTGTCTCTCTGCTATTAAGATTTTTCTTTGTCTTTAGTTTTCAGAAGTTTGACTATAATTTGGTTTTACACTGTTGTGGGTTTACGTAGTTGCTTGAATTTGTATGTGTATGTATTTTGACAAATTTTGGAAGTTTTTTATATATTTACTTATTTTTGATAAACATTTAAGGTATATCATGCAATATTTTGATATAGATATATACATTGTGAACTATGTATAAAATAACATATCCCACAGTTTCTATAGTTTTCATTTTTTATGTGTAGTTAGAACAATTAAGATAATCTCTGTTAGCAGATTTCAAGTATATAATACATTATTTTTAACTATAGTCACCATGTTGTTCATTATGTTTCTAGAACTGCAATTATTTCTTCACATACTTTTTAATTTAATTTTATTTTTTAGCACTTTGTCCTCTTCTCTCCTGGGACTTTGGTTACATGAATGTTAGCTTTTTTGTTAGTCCCACAAATCGCCAAGAAACCTCTATTCATTTTTCCAGTTTATTTTCCTTTTGTTATTCAGTTGGGTATTTTCTATTGTTCTATCTTCTGCTTCATTGATTCTTCTTCCCCTTCCATTTTGCTGTTGACCTATACATTGAATTAAAAAGATTATTTGGTTAGTGTATTTTTTTATTTATAATTTCCATTGGATTCTTCTTTATATCATGTATTATTTTGCTGAGAATATTTGTACATTTATTTCAAGCATGTTTATGATTGCTAAGGAAGGATGATGAATGCTTTAAAATCATTGTCAGAGTATTCTGATTTTCATGTTTTTGTTGGTGTCTATTGATATTGTTTATTCTTGTTGAGATTTTCCTAGTTATTTGTATAAGCGTCTTTCTATTGAAACATGGACATTTTAGGCATTATATTATGAGATATTATTTAAACATTCTGTTTTGATTGTCTTCCCCTTACATTACCAGGGATGGGTTAGAGAATTCCCTCATTATTGCCAGGTGATGTTAGAAGTTCTGGTACCTTCTTGGAGAACTGGAAGTCTGATTAATAGAAAACACAGGCTAAAGCATTAAAAGGGGAGAAGAAATAGAAACACAGGAAAGAGTATAAGAAACTTATATAACTCAACAAAAAGGCTAACATATATAAAATTGAAATTCAGGAATAATAGAAGGAAAAAAATAAGATAGAAGCAATAGTTGAACAGAAAATGGACAAGAATTTTTCAAAACAGATAAAATCCATTAACTCATCATTTCAAAAGTTCTCTGAACTTCAAAAAAGGTGAATATTAAAAAAAATCTCTTAATAAAGTTTCTAAAAAACTCAAAGAGAGCCTGGGTAAAAAAGTGCATTACTTTCAAAGAATCCAAAATAAAATTGGCAGAGTAATAAGTTGGAAGCCAGAGGCAATGGAATGACATCTTTAAGATGCTGGGGGTAGGGTGCAGGGAGCTATATCTGTAATTTTGTACCCAGTGAAAATATCCTTCAAAGGTGAAAGCAAAATAAATACATTTTCATATAACCAAAATTGAGAGTATTTGTTGCTAGCGGACATAGAGCATTCTTCAGACAGAAGAAAAATGATAATGACTATGCAGAACAACAGTATGCTGTGGGGTATTAAAATATATAGAATTAAAATGCATGATGAAATAAAAGATGGGAGATGGATGGGTAAGTGCAGTTAAACAATGCTGATTTCATAGCATTTCTTGGGAAGTAGAAAAGATACTAAGTCATTTTAGGTTGTATGTGACATCCATTTTATGTATATTTTGAAGAATTGGCTTATGTGATTTTGGGGGTTGGAAAGTCTGAACTATACAGAACAGACTGGCAGATTGAAAACTCTCAGGCAGGAGCTGATGTTGCAGTCTTGAAGAATTTCCTCTTCAAGGTAACCCCACTTTTGCTCTTAAGGCCTTTCAAATAATTGGATAAAGTTCACTCACATTGTTAGAGTAGTATCTTTCACTTAAAGTCAACTAATTGTAGGTGTAAACAGCATCTGCAAAGTACCATCACAGCAACACCTAGATTAGTGTTTGATGGAGTAACTGGGTACTATAACCTAGCCAAGTTGGCACATAAAAGTAAACATGACAGATAGTAATAAGTCAGGAATGCTAATTTTCTTCCTTAGGCTAACCACTAAAAGAATAGTAAAAGAATGTGTAACTAACAATCTAATATAGGGAGAAAGTCAGATAATAAGAAATCGTTATTTAAAATAAGAGAAAAAGGAACATAAAACAAAGTGGAACAAGTAGTAAACAATGAGATGGATAATACAAGTAACATCAGTAGTTTCTTAGATGTAAATGAACTTGATGCTTTAGCTAAAAGACAGACATTATAAGACTGGATAAAAACATAACCCTATTATGTGCTACTTATAAGAGATAGACCTGAAACAAAGACAGGAAGATTAATAATCAACAAACAGGACTTTAGAAAAATAACATTACAATAGATAACAAAAAGGTCAATCTATTAGGAGTATAAAACAATTACAAATTGCTAAACATCCAATAACATAGCCTTAATTTAAAAAGTGAAATTTGGTAGAATTAAGAGGAAAAATAGATAAGTACGCAATTGTAGTGGGAAACTTTATGTTTCTGTCCATAACAGTATAGACAGACAAAAAATATTAGGCTATGGATTATCTAAAAATATAAACAACTTAATTGACATATATAGAACTTTACACTCAATTAAACAAGAATGCATCTTATTTTCAAGTGCACAAAGAACATTTACCAAAAATAACTGTATGCTGGGACCTAAATCAAATCTCAGCAGATTTTAAAATTTTAATCATTTTGAGTATCTTCTCTGATCACAGAGGATTTAAACTTGAAAGCAATTATGAAAAGATAATTAGAAAATTCTCTAAAGTTTTGGAGTTAAGCAATATGCTTTTAAATAACCTTGGATAAAAGAAGATATCACAAAATATTTTGAATTGAATTTAATGGAAATATTTATCAAAACTTCAGGGGATGTGATTGAAATTATGTTTGAGCTAAATTTACAGCATTAAATGCAAATTTGAGAGATGACTGAAATAAGTGATCTAAACATTCAAAATAGAAAATAGAAACATCTATTTTGAGAAACATCTCAAAATAGAAAAATAACAAGAAAGCAAGGTCAAATAAAAATAAAAATAAAAATAAACCAACAAATAGGATTCAGATTAGGCCTTGTAGGATATTTGCTATATTTAAGTGTATCTATTTGAGGGCAAGTTTATATTTTTTCAATTAGAAAAAGGAGGTCAAGTTAGTGTACTTTGACATAGAAAGACTCTGGCATAGACATTAGCATGCCTGTGTTCTAGTGCAAGTTCTGCTGAGATTGAACCATGTGACCTCTTCATGCCTTACTTTTATCTTTTTGCCAAATAGGATTATAATATTCAATTTATTTCATTGGATTTTAAATCTTGGATTAAATCAGAAGGCTAGGTGGAGACTGGAGCCTAGAATCCTAGGTTCTAGCCCTGCCTCTTTTACTGACTGTGCCATTAAGTCACTAACCTAAGTGTCCATTTTCACCTGTACGAAGGTTATACTCCCTCCTAGCTTTTTGCATTAGCAAGCAAGATGTAATTATCCTAATTTCATACATGAGGTATGTGAGATACAGACAGGCTAAGCTGCTTGTTCAGACACAGAGACAAAAATAGGTCTCCTGCTTCTTGGGCATTCTCTCTTTCACCTCTGTGTCTGTCTGTCTCTCATTTACTCATTAACTTTGTCAACACATAAATATTTTAAAATTAAAGCAGAATAAGTCTGACAAAAGTAGCAATCTACATGGTATGATCTAAGGGCCTGATGGTTTCTGAACTTTTTGCTCAAAAATGACTCTTTCCTTAGCTTGCCACGGCATCTGAAATTTCCATCTCTTCTCATTTCTTTAAGTTCAGCCACTGAAGACACTGAAGAAAGAGATGCTACGCTGAAAGGGCATACATATAATCAACCTACCATCGAGACTTCAGCTCTAATGCCTCAATCACACTGTTCCAACACAGAGTGGCAACTAAGGGGTTGAGACCCGTGATTTATGGAAATCAGTGTCCCAACTGTCAAGTACAATCTTATAAGTTTTTCGGTGTGATACCAATGTAGACCATTAATATGAAGAAACAGCATTTTATTATAAAAATGAACAACAAAAAAAATTCTACAGTATGTTTCTTCTGTTGAAATGGAGACCCGTCATTCAAACACCAAATGCAACACAGTCTCTTAGGTAATTATTATATATATTTATATATAATATATATTGTACATGTAATATTTTATATTGTTATCTATATTATATATAAACAAATGTTATATATTTATTAAATATATAGCATATAAATATATTTGTATTGTGTGTGTATGTGTACGTGTGTATATGTATATGTATAATATGTTTAACAACTGTTTGTTAACATATATTTAACAAATATATGTTTGTTAACATATTTAACAAAGCAGCACATGGCTGCTTTGCTCATGCCTTTGCTCATGGCTTTGTCCTGTGGAGAGGAACCATGGCTGAAAAAAATTCCTAGCCTAGCCTCTTGAATGGTCATTTACATGGAGAGAAATTCCAAGTTTCACAAAGGGCAATGGGTTCTAGAAATTAATGTGTGTTAGGAAGGCATAGTAGGAAGTAATATTTGCGGTGGCTCCAGAAGAGAAAGCTCTTTGGCTCTTTCATAGATGGGGGGTACTAAGATAAGGAGAAGGAGATGAGGGGTAAGGAAAAAAGTTAGCCTGCTCACAGAAGGGGAACACAGAGTTAGGGCTGTTTAAAGGTGGGATTAAATGGAATGGATTGCACCGGTGGAGTTTTTCCAAATCATCCTGATCTGGCATTTGTTTGAGTGTCTTTGAATTTTGATCAGTGTGTTTCCTCACAATATATATGCCAGCACTGAAGTAGTTCACTGTCCCTGGGATCCAAATTTATAAAATCATTTTAAGGATATACAGATAGGCAGGTTTCTAACCATGCAGCTATTTGGCTACATTCAGGTCCCACTTAAGAAAATTACTGGGATTTAAGATAATCCTCAGAGGATTTTGGTTCCATTAAAAATTTGAGCACAGGATAGATTTAATCCTTGATTTCTCATTTAATAAAATATAAAGGGAGATGGGTACACACACACCAGCATCCTGAAAAAGCAGACTATTAGAAATAACTTGATCGGAATACATCCAGACAAATAGAAATACATTTAAAATCAGTGGGTGACATTTCAGATGATTGTTTCCCCTTCCTTTTTTCAGTCTGAATCAAAAAGAAAAAAAAAGGAATCTTTCTTTGACAGAGTATTACAAAAGCGTTTGCACTTGCCTGTATCCATTGGTTGCCAGGGTGTGATATTATTCACTGATTCCTGTCTTGCAAGTCAGGGGAAAGATTTTAACCATCTCCCAAGTGGCAAACATTGTACAGGCTGTTTTGTAGTTAAGTGAAATGGAAGAGAAAGACCCTGTTCTTGTTAAGGAGATAAGGCTAAACTTTCAAAAAAATGTGAAATATTACATATTAAATATATTGTGTTGTAATCATATGTGCTGGCATTGTTGTAGCATGTTACAGTTTTCAGAGTAGTTTTGCAAGCATCTTTTCACTTGATACTAGCCATTTATGGAGTGTTTAATATGTGCCGGATATCATAAAATATTATCTCATTTAGTCTTTCTAGGAATACCATAAAGTAGGTACTGTTAATTTTACATGAGATTCTCCTGCAGTTCAAGGGTAGTCAGAATAAACTTTTAAATAGATTAGGAAACAGGATTATGGAGGTTAAAGGACCTCCACAGGGCTATTTGACCTTAATGACCTAGTTTTCTTAACCCTTTCTCATCGGCCAGTTTGCAGTGATGTCAGCATGTGAACTTTCTGACGTTGAGTGTCTATATTGTACTATTTTTATACCCATGCTTTATTTATATTGTAGTCTAGCACTTTGTGGCAGAAGAGGCAGGATATTTTGCAATGGATTTATTATATTTTTGCAGTGGATTTATTTAATAACCTGTGTAGCCTCATAGATTCAGAATGAGACATGGAGGGAGGATAAACCACCTAGATTTTGAGAGGGCAGGTATATTTAATTGAATGAAGAACTTAAGGAGCTGGAGCCAAGACAAGAAACTTCCCCTGATGTCTGTTCCAGTGCAGTCTGCTTAGGCCATGTGGCGACGTATGAGCATGGCTGTCTTAGATAGGATACTTGGAGATAAACTTTGAGACAGAGTTTTATTTAGAAAGTTAACTGTGAATGTATTCAGGAGAGACATCTGTCAGGTACTCGGGGAGGCAAGATCGGGCAGAGGGAGAAGTTGACCACCACTTCCGTGGCCACGATGGGGTCTCAGTTGATTCTTCAGGGAGCTCTGGAGCCGGCCTGGCCCGGCCCTTTGGAGCTGTCCCATATTGCAGCACGGGAACCAGACCTTCGTATCCTTTCATAAGCCATCATTGGCCATAGGTGTCCCCTAGGAGGGGCCCATCATCCTGGGTGAGGAAAATCCCTGCAGGTGAGGGCAATTCCCAGTGATGGACTCAGCCAGGAATCACAGCACCCAGTGGGTATAGGAATCACAGTACCCAGCAGCTAGCTAGCTGGTACATGAGGGAGTCAGTCCAGAAAAGGGGTTCTGGTGGAGTGCTTGGTGCTCAAATCCACTTCCTTTTTGTAATAAATTCACTCCATCTGGGAACATCTCCTACTGAATTTTGTTTTTTTTTCCCCCTGAGAACCTGCAAATAGTTTAGTAGGAAATGCTGTAGCTCTTGCTACAGTTTCTCTCAAGGCTGTAACTGATGCTCATTATTGCCCTACGTTACCATTCATTCTAGATTCCCCTCAACTCTGACTAGCCCCTCTGCTGGTGTAGGTGGCTTACCTCCCAGAGGGTCCCCAGCCCCTGGTTACCATGCCCTTTTCAGATTATGGTTGCTGTTCTTATCCATTCACCATTAAATGGTAAGCTTGGGGGCATCATGAGACTCCAGAGTGGGCCCCCTGGTTGCCAAACATGTTCTTTCCTACTTCCCCTGTGTAGCAGAAGGAAGCTCTCCTGTGAGCCAAGGCCAGTGTGCATGATTCCTTTGCTTGTCCCTGGTCTCTTTGGCATGAGGATTCCAAAGTAATTGGGTGGCAGCCGTTGCTTAAAGTTCAAAGGGACTCGTACTGTGTTCCCAGGTAGCAGTATTCCTCCTTTGAGAATTAAGACCTTTAGACCCATGCAGCCTAAACTTGCATGGATAGTAAACATGACTACCCAGGTGGGTCACTGGAGGCAGGGGTGGTAGGTCGTTCCACCTCTTAGTTCCTGGACCTGCGTATTCAACCTAACGGGGACACAAAACCATACACTGGTCACTTAGAGTATATGTTGAGTCCTGGAGGATAGTGTGCCATCCTCACAGGGTATACTCACCAAGATGGCCCCTCAGCTGTATCATTAAGAGGCCATTCCATTGCTCTTTCAGGTCAGAGGCTTCTCATTATGCAGTATATGATAGGACCCGTTGTTTCCATGGCATGTCTGCTGTAAAGTGGGTCACTTGGTCTCAGGTGGTGTTTTGTGGAATACAGTATCGGTGGATCGAACACTGTCTTGTCTTTGGGTTAGCAAGGCCATCTAGGCCTACGGGAAGGAAAGGCAAGCAAATACTTGAAGTAGCATCTGTCCTAGCCAAGGCGGACTGCTGCCTCTTGCAGGGAAGTCCATGTAGTTAACTTATCACCGAATGACTAATGATGTCTTTGAGGGTTGGTACCATTTGTTTGGTGATATTTGGTGTTGGTACTTGGTAAGTGGGAGCCTGTGCTGTTGGGGTCATGCATAGACTTTATCCCTGTGATATGGCTGCTATTTTTATTCATGCATTGTCCCAGCCCTGGGGTGGCTGATGACAAAGATAGGCCAGTTCACTCTGTCAGCTTGGTAGTTTACTGCCTTCCTCTAGAGATGCTCTCTGGTGAGAATTAACAAACATCTCTATTGTTATGCCTCTTCCACAGGTCCTCCAAATACCTCTTTCCAAACCTTCAGATTGTCTCCTTCCAGGCCATTGACTAGCCAGCTAGGCCACTGTCCCTGCGTTAATGTATATTCTAGCCTTCAACACCCACTTATTTTTCTGTATAAAGTGGGAGGCTGGTGCATCATGTGAAGCTCTGCTTTCTGGAAAGATCACTGTATTTGGGTTACCCTTGAGTGGGCTTGGTACCACAGCAGCTTGGTCTTTCCCTTCTTCATTGGCAGGTCCTAAGAGACCCCCTTGTGCAGCTGTAGGAGAGGTGCTGGTGCGACCTTGCTGGAGGATGTGTGGGTCTGTGCCACTCGCTCATGCAGCCTATGTTTGCTCTCTCAACCTGCTCCTGCCTGGTCCTTGTTGGACCACTTTCCTCTTTTAACCAATTTTTTTCCTTTTATTTCAAAAAGATATGATGATAACATGACATCCAAGAAGGTTCAAAGGCATTTTGTATTTCCTGTATTAAGGATTAAGTAATAGTTTGTAAGAATAAATGCTGGTTCCAGCTGCCCATAGTTGAGCTGCAGCTAGGAACTTTGGCCAAGGACTAAGAAGAGAATTTCAGAGAGAGCCCAAATATCTTCACTATTCAAACAGGTAGGGCTGGCCAAGGCTAATTTATAGAGACAAAATTTGTTTTTTCTTTTTATGCAGCTTTGTACTCCAATGTTTTCATAGTAAAAATTGGAACATTCTTGGGTTTCAGTGTTCAGAAGACCTGGATTAAAGTCCTAGCTCCACATCTTCCAGGTGTGTGACATCAGGCAAATTCTTTAACTTGTCTGAGACTCAGTTTGCTAGCTAAAGATTATAATTAGTAGCACACACGTGGTAAGGTTACTGTGAGAATTAAATGAGATATTCTTTGTAGAGTGCTTAGCATCATGCCTGGCACATGGGAGGCACCTTCTAAATGCTGAATAAATGATGGGATAAATGATTATTATTTTGAGCTGGTATGTGTCAAGTACCCAGTGCTGTACCTGTTGTGAAGGAAAGATCAAAGGGAAGAGGAAAAAAGATCAAGATGAGCTGGAGTATCTCAAATGTCAGAGTTTCTGCACACTGGGAAGTGGCAGGTACTGAGGATGTTCAGGATCCCTGAGCCACCTGGAACCACCACCTTATATATTCACAGGGAGACCTGGAGGCTTGTACTAACTATTTCAGCCCCAAGTTTGCACAGGATGGATCTCTGCTTACCTCTTTTGTCTATTTCTCATTTCTTTGTAGAGAGAGTTACATTTGTGGAAAGTGGCCTTCACAGTGCTCAGAAAACAACAAAAAAGTACTGGCTCGCTACATATTTGTTGGATAATTATCATTTGTCTCTTTAGACTTTCCAGCATATAAACAAAGTAGGCACTGTGTTGAGAATCCTGAGTCATTTCCAGTGTGTCTTTGAAGATGTCTTGTTACTTCTTGTTACTCTGAGCCACAGTTTCATAAATTGAGAGTATTGGGTTTGATCATGAAGGTCCTTTCCAGTAAGAAAAGTATATATTTCTATGAAATATGAGGCAATAACTCATATGCTATCAGATTTTGCATGGCTGGCTTCTCGTCATCCAGGTCACCTACTCACTCTAACATATGACCCTGGCTTTTAATTTTAAATAGTGGCAAATACAAGGGAGAAATTGCTTCCCTTCTTCCTTTCCTTCCTTCTTTCTTTCCTTCCTTGATTGTTTTTTGGTGCTCTCACTTCACTAAAATGCGAGCTGCAGGAGTTTAAAGCTCATGTTTTATTCATGGCCATATCCCCGGCATCTATAATAGTGCCTGACACACAGTAGGTACCCTATAAATATTTGTTCAGTGAATGAATAAATGAATGAACGAGGTCCATTAAGCTGGATGAATCCAGTTAAATATGGACTGTTTGTAGTCAGACTCTTTACACCAGAAGTGTTCAAATAGTTCATCCCTTATTTCATCTAGAACTACACATAAGTTGGGCTGGGTAAATGGGTTTCCTTAGTGCCAGCAAGTCCCAGGGCAGGTGCCATGGCATCTTTGGCTGCTTAATGTTTGCCAGGTTGTTTCTTTTGCCTTTATGTTAGTGCAGTGGCTCCTTACAGCCCTAACTTCAGGAACCATATGTAGTGGCAGCTCCAGCTCCAGCCTTCAATTTCAGAGTTTTGGGGTCTAGTTTCCTCTCCCTTTCAAAATAAGTCTGGAACCATCATTTAGTAAACTCCGTTGATGCCCTTTCATCTCTCACTGGCTGATTCATTACACTGTCCTGTTTACATGGTCTCCCAATAGATTGTCAGCTCTCTTGTATAGTTGTTTGTTCTTTCTGCAGTGATTCATTATTTTCAATGAAAAATAGTATTCGCCATTGAGCCTGGCTACGGATCTTGCTCTATCAAGATTCTGGAGATAAAACAGCTCTGCAAATGAATGCTTGCTTGAGGCCCAGGGCTAGTGGAATTCGGTTCCTTTCTGAAACTGGGTAAGGTGGCTGTCTGGAATAGCTAGGACGTCTAGGATCAAAACAAGAGTCGATCTTATTCACACTCTAGAACACGGGCAAGGGGAGGGTGGGATATGTACCAGGGATGGTGTTGTGCACAATTATTTCATTTACTCGCCTGGCAAAACCAAGGAGAACAGTGGTGTTCGTTGATTTAAATATCTACCAGTGATAGGCTGAGCTCATAAATCCACACAGACCTGGCTGACATCGAAGCTGTGACTTTTTTCAATATATCGTGCAGTGCCTAGAACAGTACCTGGAACATTAGAGAGTGTTCATTGAATGCATGAATGTTGACCAAGCTTGGTTTTACTTCTTTGCAATTTCCATGTTGATGCCCTCTTTTCTACTCCACTCCAGAACTGTTGGCTGCTTAGCTCCTATCCTTGACTTTGGTGCATCCTATTGGTCTGCCATTCTCTTTAACTCTGTGATCCATTTTTCACTTTGCATACTCAGCTGCCACCCATCTTGACGTTATGGTCTTGCTCTTACTCTTTTTAGGACCTTTGCTAGAAAGTTGGCAAACTAACACATGCCTCAGTGTTTCTGGCACTCGTTATGTGCTTACTAGGGTCCTTCAGGAAGAATTAACACAAAGCTTTGTCCCTGATAACAGTTGTGTCAGGGCCAGTTGCAGTTAGGTAGAAGAGCTAGATTTAGGGTTTGAGGAATTTGAATGTCTTTCAAATCATCCTAGGTCACCTTCTGCATATTCTACTTATGCCTAATGAAGCAGAATAGAGAGGGAAACCCAGGTGCACGGAGAGCGTATGTTTGGGAGATAGAACGGGATCTCAGGATATTCCAGCTATGAGGGAGGAAACATCATCTGCCTGACGGCTTCTGATGTGAGGAAATTTTTAATGCTGAAAATTTAAATCAAAAATCTCTTCTTCAGAAATCTTCCCTTAAAGAATTTAATGAATAGAATGGAGATTTTGTTTTCCTAGCTCTTTAAGAAAATGTGGCTCTGTATGTAACAATCTACCCTATCATAAGAATCTATTCATAAACAGAGGTTTAGGAGCCGAGCTCTGAAGCTTTTAATGGCTCTAAAACCACTGTGCCAGTGGTCTCACTTCCCTCCATGTATTAGCCTGCCAGGGTTCCTGCTTCCTGAAGACCCAGGATCTGTGGAGGTTAGAACCCTGGAGGCTTGGCCACTCTTATTTCTTCCCCATGCAAGAATTTCTCCAATAGTTTCTGTGACATCGTCTTGAAAATCTCATTACCTCCCAAGGCAGCCCAAGCAATGCTTTCAGGCTAGTAGGATTAGGAAATCCTCTTCCTGCTTGTGACTTCTACCCCTTAGTCTGTGTTCGGCCCTCGGAAGGAGCACAGATTCAGTGCCTGCCTCTGCTGAGCACCGCTCCAGCCATCTCTCGCTCCCATTCCTCAGCCTGCAGAGGGTTAATTATGCACGCAGCTCTGCTCTGCAGGCCCAAAGCACAAAAGGGAGTGTTGAATTAAAGTCACAGAAGCAGTACTTTCTAGCTGAAGGCCCTCTGTCCCTCCTCCCCAAACACATAAATGTGGGTAAAAGATTCAAATGAGCAGCACAACTTTTCTGTTGACTGTGTGAAAGAGTCTGTCTTCTGGGCTTCTGCATCTTCATTTGTCGTTTCTATCTCTGTGTTCAATGACTCTAAGCACCATAGAAATAACTCTTGCTGTGTGCGTGTGCCTGTAGGTGTGTGTGTGTGTGTTTCTGAGATGAGGACTAGGACTAGGGTGGGGTAAAGTATTAGGAGGGAAGAATGCAGGAGATCTGGATTGTTCTATAACTGACAAAGAAGAAAGACCCTTCTGAAATTTTTGCAGAGTCCTCAGTAAAGTCACTGCACATATCATAGCTATAATCACTAAATTTGATTAATCATTGAAGATTGAGTCCAGCTTTCAAATGCTCTCCCTCTGGACACAGCATTATTCATATATTTAGTTGATATTTCCTGAATGTCCACTGAATGCTGGTTCTGCATGGAGTGTGTTATCTAAGCCACCTGCAAATTTGAGATTGACTTGGAGAGAAAAGTCAGTGATATCAGTAAAATCATAATAATTGTACAATTTATTAAATGCCTTTTCATTCATCACATGTTATATAATTCATATAACCCCCAGGCCACCACCCCTTACTGTAATATCCTTGGAAAGTGGTTCTGGGACCAGTATGTACCAGAGCTGGGACTGCAGTCCAAGCTTCTCTGACTGCACAATCTTGGTTCTCTCCATGAAGCCCCACTGCCTCTCCAGAGGCACAGGGCAGAAATCCATCAGAAGGCACAACAGCAACTTTGCCCTGAAAACACTGTGAGTTCAGTCCAGTCCATACAGACTCATTGCTCTTGCAAACGTCTTGTACAGTAAGTTTAGTCTAGGCAGACATCCTGGAGGAGGCATCTCCTTGGCTAAATCATACAAAAAATGGAGAATTCAAAATCACAGGGAAATAGGCTTAGTCATGCCTTGGATTTGGTTTGCTTAGGACTCAGATACAACTGAGAAATGGAAAAGCTATCCTCCTTCCTCTCCCCTTTCCTTTTCCTTCAGTAAGGAGAAAGTCTAACTTAAAGGAAGTAAAGAGGGGTTCTTTCCCTCTGGGTCTCTCCTTTTGCTTGTGCTGAGGTAGGAAAACCCATTTCGGTATTCATCTCTTTCTTCCCTCTCCTCTCAGACTAGAGTTCCCATCCTGCACTTTGTGGTTTTAGCTTAACGAATGTTAATGAGATGGCATTGTAATCACCGGATTTTATAAATATCTCATCCACAAATTGGACCACAAAACCCAAATGAGCCAGCTGAGCATCCATATTCCATGAGCCTGTGTTTTCCCCACAGTCTTAACCAAGGATGTAAAACGTATTCTTGCTTTGAAGCTGTTCAGGCCCACGGGTGTTAGATGCTGAGGACAACTGCCGTCTGCCTGGCCCTAACTCAAGTGGCTTGTTGGGTATGAGCCTTTCACACAGTCCTGGGTGATGTAAGGGATTTAGGCGTGATCAATTATACCCTTTTCAAGTTAACGCTAGAAAAATGAGAAATTGATTTTTTTGACGAAACAATATTTTAGAAATTCAGGATATAAAAATGGGATTTGACCCCTCTTATCAAGTCAGCGATCATCATGGTGATTACAGTCCACAGTTATGCCGTATTTTGTATGTCATGGCCTAACGCGATCAGCTTGTCAGATGCGTTTCTGGGAGAGGGGAGAGCAATGATAAAGCATCCAGCTGTGACTGTTTTGTGGCATAAAGGGGAGAACCAGACGGATCCATCTTGTTCAGCAAATCTGCCGGGGTGAGCATCCTCCAACACAGCCGTCAGAATCTTAACAGTTGAGCTTAATCTCTCTGTAGAGATCTATAAAAATAATTTTTCTCGTGTTTCATATTTTTACCTGGGATTTTTAATTTTTACCCAATATATTTCCACTATTATGTCCAAATCAAAACCAAACAATAAGCAGAGAAATGACGTATGTTGCAGACAGTTTGTTGACTTACCGTTAGGTGAAATGGCATTTTGAAGGTAGGACTGAACTTCACTCACTTTTGTATCCTCAGCATCAAGCACATTGCTTGGTCCATAGAAAGGACTTAATTCATGTAACTGAATATCTGTAAATCATAGTCTAGCCTTGGAGCTATCTGAAGATTATTCCCATGCCTCTCCTCTGCAGTAATGTGCAAGAAATGCCAATTCTTTAAAATTTGCCAGTAAAAAATGTTGTTTGTTTTCAGCAGGTTGCAAGGTTAGGTCACTGGTTGCAAGGTTTGTTAATCTAAACATTTGAGTGACCTGGTAAATGAAAGAAAAACGATAATGGAAGGAGAACATGAAAAATTTTGTTAACAGTGACGACCACCACCGCCACTTCCCTTTAGGTGTAGGAACTGGAATAGCTTTCACTTTCTTACTGTTCATCTCAGATACTTGGGATAAATGGCCATTTTCAATACCATTTATTTAATCACTGATTTAATATATTATTATAATATGTTATATGAATTCTTGGATTCACTTTTAGAATTTCAACCCTAGAATAGAATAGATTGATTTTTCTGTCTACTCATCGCTAATAGTACACTTTTAATTATAGTAACTTTTTTATATGTTTAATATCTGCCAAGGCTAGTCACTCATTACTAATTGTTTTCAATCTTTTTTTTGTTTATTTATTTTTGCATAGCTCTTCTTTAGACTGAACTTAATAATCATTTTGTCAAGTTAAGTTGTATTTTGTTTGCTCTCTGCTTTTTATGCCCAAAATCTGGTTGGAATTTTAATTGAAATTGTTAAATTTATTTATTAATTTGTGGTAAAATTGAAAAAAATTATGATGTTATAGCTCTCAGTGGATGTTATTCTCCCACTAATGAAACAGAAGTAAAACTGCGTAGCAGGGAAACAACCAGCCTAAGTATCAAGGCATGTGAACTCTAGTACCTGCTCAGGTATAACTGTGTGCCTGTTTAGGCACAGTTTTCTCATGTCAGGTATTGAAAAATATAAACACATTTACATATCTGAGATGTCATTATTTATGGGGTTTTTAGTGATTTTCTAATCTTTTGATAGAATATGTATAGCTGTACCTCAATTCTAGGATTTCATGTCAGTAAAAAGCAAGGTTATAACTCAAAACACAGAGGACTTCTAATTCTAGAGAGTAGGAAGTTACTGAGACCAGCTGAGCTTCAGATAATGTTTTTAAAAATTAAGTGTTTAATTGATCTATAAGCAACAGACAATTTCAGATATTGAAAGTGTAAAATTTGATACGTTTCAATGTCATTATATACCCATGAAATTATCACCATAATCAACATACTACCTCCAAAAATTTCTTTGTGGCTCCTTTGTAATCCTTTCTTCCAACCCTCCTCCTCCTCTTCCCCCATCCCAGACTAGTTTGTATTTTCAAGAATTTTATATACATGCAATTATGAGGTATGAACTCTTTTAGGTTTGGCTTCTTTCAGCATGATTATTTTAAGATTCATCTGTACCATTGAGTGTATCAATAGTCATTCCATTTTATTGTGGAGTAGTATAGTATTTCGTTGTGTGGCTACACCACAATATTTTTGTCCATTCATCTGCTGATGGACATTTTTGTTGTTTCCAGATTTTGGGTGCTACAAATAGAGCTGTTGTGAGTATTTGTGCACAAGTACTTAAGATTTGTGTACTTTCACTATATGTAAATTATACTTCAATATGTAAAAAAAAAAATTCAGCCTATACATATTGAAAAACAGTATTGTTAGCAAAGTGTCTTTAATCATGAAGATACTAATGATTGGAGATACTAGCACAAGCCTAGGTGAATAGCTTGGGAGAAGTAAGTTGGTGTCAACATTTTGTGAGCTTGCATCAGTCACTTCACTTTCTTGGGTTTTAGTTTCCTCTATGAAAAGAAGTGGCTAGATCAGATGATCAGTAAATAGGATGATCTTACATATTGTCTACATCATGACGTCCTTGAGAGGGAGATGAAGCCCTCTTAATAATTAAGAGTCATAACCTGCTCCTGCCTTGGGCAAATGGTGATAAACAGTTATCCTGTCAAAAAGGGATTCTAAAGTGTCTAAGTGTATGAGGCGACAGTCTTCATACCAGCAGCAGTCTGGATCTGAGACTTATTCTTTGTGTGATCTCATGGGTTCTGTTTGGTCTGATGCTGTGTCAGGATCTCTCAGCACAGCTGCTTAAGGGCAGCGAGAGGGGTTTGAGGAAGGCTGCCAGCTCTTCTGGTCAATGGTCAATGGGCTGCTGCCTTGCACACCTGTGGAGTAATAAAGACTTTCTAGTTGTGAGACATTAGCTTTTTGAGGTTAAAAACTATTGTTGAAATGAAGCTAATTTCTCAATAGGATGAAAAACGAATCCCGCTTTCCCCTGCTCTGATAACATGAAAGGAATGTGTCTCCTTTACAGTAGTCACCATTTTTTTTTTTTCAGTCGTTGGAGGCAACTGATTAACTTGTATACATAAAGCTCACGGAGATTATAAACAGTTTCACTTTTGTGCTGCCAAAGCTTTGAAGGGACAGTGAAGAAAGTCCTAAGTGACTAGTGTTCTACCTATTCTGAAATATAATAATGTCACATTGATGAAATTCAATTTACTAAAAGAGACATATGACTAGAGTCCATTTTAGAAAGGATCCAATGGGTAATACACATTTGTACATAAAGCAGTGGAAACTAGAAAATACCGAGATGGTGACTGGAAGTGCTCCAAAAGTTAGCAAACCTCTCTAAGGTCCTGGGAAGGGAGTGAGATTTAGACAAGGAACGACCACCGTCCAGTCTCTTAGAGCGGAGGTAGCCTTCCAGTTGGTGTGCTGCTGAATAGGACCTCCTTGTCCCCAGCCATGCCCCAGAGGATGTAGCCTGTGCCAAGAATCAGGAGGGGAGAATCTAGTTCTAGGTCTGCTCTGGGAAGGTCAGATGCCCGATGTTAAGTGCATGGACTTCATTGGCATGACCTTGGGAGGGGAGTAACCACCTTACAGGATGGAGAGAGAATAAAATGAGATTTTTTAAATACTTCCTGGTATATCATTGCATGAATTCCACTACTAGAACGTTAGTCTCTCAGGTTCTTTTATTTTTTTTCAGGCGAGGCAACCCTTGCTTGACCTCACAGATTGCAAGGATCTTGTCAGTTTACAATCCCTTATTTTTTATTTTTATTTTTTATGCCTACAGCACCTGGTGTTCCTAGGTGGTCTCCCATCCAAGTACTAACCAGGTCTGACCCTACTTAGCCTCTGAGATCAGATGGGGTTGGGCTTATTCAGGGTGGCATGGCCGTAGACTCAGTTTCTTGAGAAAAGCCATGTAGGCCGCTGTTGCTAGGGGTGGAGGAGGTGGATGTCAAAAGGGATGCAGGAAGGTAAAGACACTTTGTTTCTGGTGTCCATGTGCTTTTTTCAGCATAGTCATGCGAAGGGGCCCAGAGCAGGAGATTAGGGGTTTGGATGCCAGTCTCGCATTGTCAGTTCATTCCTCCGAGCCTCTGAAGTTTCTTCCAATGTGAATGCCCTCCAGTTTTCAGTCTGGAAGCCATACTTCTAGTGCTCATTCACCTAGCACCCTGCTTCCAGATGGAGGAAAGGAAGTATGCTGGGCTCTCTTTAGCTGAGACAATTCCTTCCTCACTGCCCATTTTGAACCAGGTCTCAGAGTGCCATTAGTCGTGGTTCATGGAGCTGCGGGCTCCTGGTCTGCAGGCTCCCCGAAAGGGACACCATGGACAGTATGGGGCCCTATTGGCACCCAGCCCAACTAAATTATGTGAGACAACTCTCTGTGGAGACTGATACACCTGCCTGTGGCTATAGAGGGTATGGGCTCATTGGCTTTTCCTGTTTAGCTTCTATTATTTGGTTGAACATTTAACAGATAGATAAAGGCACCTCACTCTGGGGTCCCAGTTCTTCATCTTGTTAGTCATTTACGAAGAGGGCTGAGCCATAGGTAAGGCCTCAGTTCCCCCAGAGGGAATTTTAGCATGTTTTTAATTGTATTTTAAATGGAATCATTTGGTTTTTTGTAGGGAGGGGAAAGAATAAATATAATTTTTTTCCAGATCATAAAAATACATGTTCACTGGAAAAAATTTAGAATATTATAGAAAGGCACTAAAATTTCATCGTGCACGGTTTGACATTGTTAATTATTATGTTGGTGTCTATCCTTCCAGGTAGGGATATGAGGGAAATACCATAATCAATTGTCTGAGATTTCTGAATGTGTCTACTCATGAAAACTATCTCTGCTATCTAGTGAGCTTCATGCTGAAATTGAATAGTATGTACTGACTCCTCAGAGCTGTTTAGGAGAAAAGCATTAACAACCACAGAACTTTCTGCTGGGTGGGGCAGCCAATCACTGGGGTGTAAGTTCTGCAATGTGGGGCAGTTCAGGGTACACACTGAGCCACACTGTCTTCCTGTCTCTGAGCCGAATGAAGCATTTTCTGTTGGTGGAAATGATGCTGCCAAGGAGATAGAACCAGCTGCTGCAGGAACTTTACAGATACAGTTCTGAGCAGAGCCAGGGGCAATATGAGCAATCGTGCAATTAACAAACTTGCTAAGTACCCCTTGCAAAGGAGTCAGAGTGAAAGGCACCAAGAACTGTGGGGTGTGGTCTTGCCTTCAAGGGTTTAGTTAGTTGGGTTATCTGGTACGAAGCTTAAAACAAAAGCAAGATGGGCTAAAGGCTAAAGAAGTAGCAAAAACAAGGACTGCTGTCTGTCAGTGGCAGGGATTCAGGGCAGAGTGGGAGGAGAATCAGCCTGGGTCAGGGGGAGGGACTGGGATATGGGGAGGCAGGGTCTGTAGCGGGATACCAAGAGGTTAAATTGGGACGGTTTCTCTATGCACACCATCTTTTGGTGTTACCTCTTTTTTTGGTGATACCTGAAAGTTTAGAATCTACAGTATTAATCTGGACAAGCTGAGTTGTATTTTGGTAATAAACGAACCCCCAAAGCTCAGTGGTCAACAGCAGGTTGGCTTGGCTCACTAGAACACTGCCAGGAATGCAAAATTGTGAATAGGTTTCTGAAGATGCCATTTTTCTGTGAGGCTGTCGGGAATTTGTACAACCCAGTTTCTGGCTTCTAACTTCTCCCTTCCCAGAGTGACTTAAGTGTATTTTTTCTTTCCTGATCACAGTGCCACCACCTGTTTTATCTCTTGAGCTTCTTGTATGTCCCCATACTGGCAGCAGATGAGGCCAGACTCCTGGTTCCCAGCTCATGGGGTTATTCTGATCATTCTCTTCTTACATGGGCTGCGTCTCAGGATGCTGTTGGCTTGTTCAGTCATGTCCCGAAGGCCTGGCTTGGAGAGCACCATCACAAGCCTGAGGTGAGTATAGCTGGTGCATCTCAAGGTGCTGGTTACGAAAAAGGTGGTCTGGAGTGGGAGGGGCTGAATCCATGCAGGGGCTGATGAAGACACTAAGCTGGAAGCTGAGTGGGAGGGGGCTCTGGAAGTTCATATGTGAGGGAGGTCATTGCTGTCAGGAGGAAGGTAAATGAGGAGGATGTCCGTGAAGCAGAGGCTGGGACCATTCACAGGGCTGCCAGAGTCAACTACCCACACCAGTGAAACAGTCCAGGCATTCAGCAGAAGGAACATAGGGAATTACAAAAGATAAAAAGGATGACAAAGTTCTCTGGTCTTTTGCTCCTGGTTGATAGTTCATCATTCTCTTCCTTAGGTAGTATCCAGATCAACCTAACTTCCTCCTGTATGCCAAGACTCACTGAACTTACTTCTTCCATCATCCCTTCTCTCTGCCCTAGTATTTGCTGGATCTGTCACATGGAAAATATCTCTTCTCTTAGGCTGGACCAAAGAGTGAGACCGGACAGGCCATGTCATGTTCTCTGGCACCAGTGCATCATTTCCCGGTCTAGGACTTCCATGTGGGAGCGGACATCTCCCACCTTGAACCCTCAGTTACCTACAGGGAGGACGAGTTAGACTATTTCCTTTCAGATGCTTTCACATTCCATGTAATTTCGGGTTGTAAGAATGAGGCTCCATGTAGTCATTCTGGTCTTGACATACTTTCAGGCAGAAAACTTTCTTGTATGTGTTCCATTTTGAACATATGTAATGCTTCCAACAGGATGAAACATCCATGTGGCTGTTTAAGTTTCTGATTTTCTATTTAACGGACTTTTCTCTCCTTTAAGTCAATCAACCCTCCTTTACTATCTTCTATTCTTTGTTAAACATAGTTTCAGTGTATCCCATTTCTGAGAATAATCTCCACCTTATTTCCACTAAATTTCCACCTTAGTTGCCCACAGGCTTTGTTTGCTGATTAGGTCACAAAGGTTTCTGGAAGCTAAATCAGACATATTAGTGTTTGTGACTAAAGTTGTTTAGATCTATGACTATATATCTGTGATACCTGCTTCAAAATGAGAGTTTTAAATTGATCTTTAAGTGTTGAACAAATGTGTCCACTGAAACAATTTAGACATTTCTTCCAAACTTATCACCTCACATCATAGGTTGGTCAACTTTCATATTTTCATTCATTTTTTTTTTCAATGTGGTACATGCACCCCAGGCAGAAAACTCACTTACACAAGATCAATATCCCTGGCACTGAGCATCTCTCTGATGTGGGACATGAGTTCTTGTATACTAGGAATGCCTTTAAAATTTGTTGACTTTGGAGGTGATGTTTGATTTGTTTCTGAATCTGTGGAAAGCACATTCATTTACTGTCTATAGATACCAAACACTTCATAAAATGTAATTTGAAGACATGACTTCCTCCACCCAATAATGCTGTTGGACTTTTGTAGTATGGATTTGTTACTTTTCAAGGGGAATAAGGCACCAGGAGCACATCTAAGTCTGTGCATCACTGAACAGTGTTCCATGGCTCATGGTTCCTTGAATTACTTGGTAGATGGGGTAATATTGTAAATGGATGTAGTGGGTTGAGTTGTGCCCCCCCCCACACACTATTTATCCACCTGGAATGTGACCTCATTTGTTATAAGGGTGTCTGAGGCTATAATTAAGGATTTTGAGATGAGGTCATCCTTAATCGGGATGGGTCCCAAATCCAGTGACAAATCTTTATGAGAGAAGAGGAAAACATAGTCATACAGAGATGGCCACATGCAGATGGAATCAGATTGGAGTTATGTAGCTACAAACCAAGGATATCAAGGGTTAATGGCAGCCACCAGAAGCAAGGAAAAAACATTAAATGGTTCTCCCTGAGAACTTCCAGAGGGAATCAGCCTTGCTGGTACCTTGATTTTAGTCTTCTGCCCTCCAAAATTGTAAGAGAATAACTTTCTGTTGTTTTAAGCCACCAAGTCTGTGGTAATTTATTATGACAGCTCTAAGAAACTAATGCAGTGAAGATGTCAAAGGAAATATTTTATATATAGTAAGGAGCAAAGGTTGGAAAACTATAGCCCCAAAGGCCAAATCTAGCTGCTGCCTGTTTTTGTAAATAAAGTTTTATTGAAACACAGCCATGCTCATTCATTTATGAATCATCTCTGGCTGCTTTTGTGCTACAACAGTAGAGCTGAGTAGTTGTGATGGAGATATAAGGCCCACAGTGATGAATATATTTACTAATATAATTCTTTTTTTGTGCAAATACAGATTTACTTAAGAGAGGGACAATGATAGGGAATAAAGAATTCTGTAGTGGTTTCTTTGGCCACCCTTAACATATCTGCTTTGGAAATCTATGTTCATATTTTGAATTTGCTTAAAGTCACATCTCCCAGTAGAAGTGGAGATATTGATTAAAAGAAGTTCAACAAAAACAATTGATCTCTAGATTTGTGTAGCCGCAGGGTAGATTGTTTAGTTCAACCTCCTCATTTTGACTTCTTGGACTTAATGTGAATTGGAAGCATTATTAGGTTGGTAGGATTGAGTAAGCAATAAACATACCCTGGGAATAAGGAAAAGAGCTATCTATCATTGTATTGAAGGTCCGTCTCTCTCAGATGGTCCTGGGTGCTTTTTATTTGATTAGCAATGAGGATGCGAAAGGATGGGCTTTCTCTCTTAAAGTGTGAAATTCTCTCAGCTCCTAAACAAGACATCATGGTAACTGAATTTAAGTAGCACACAATAGCTTATTTGTTTATCTTAGTATAGTACACAAAAAGACATCATTTCTCTATTGAGAAAGTCATCGTCAGTGATGATCCATGCTTTTCTCCTAACTTTTTTGCCTTTTTAAAAAAAGCTTTTGCAAGTTTTCTAGGGAAATAAAAGATTTAGAAATTTGGTAGTTGAACTTCTACTTGAACATTTCTGATCATCTCTGAAAAACATTCCTCTTATAAACATTTTTAATAATTCTTGAAAATCTAAGGGCTTTATACAGGGAAATAATCATGGATGTACAAACAAACATTCAATTACGAAGATGCTGATCAGATGCTATTTACAGCAAAGAAAAATGGCAAAGAACCTAAACCTCAATTTGAAACAACCAGGAGAACTGGTTAAATAAGTTGCAGTGTTCCCATACTGTGAGCTTATAAAGAACATTTAATGACATGGAAAGATGCTCTTGATCTTAAGTTTTTAAGTTGTTTTTAAGTTGGGGATAAAGGAGAAGACAACAGTATGCATGGTGTAAAACAAGCACACACTCAGAAAAACAGGTCAAAGTTTTAGCTGTTTTTTTAAATATCTTTCACTTCTCTATTTTCTAATATTTTTTCAGGGTATTTTTGTAATAATGAGAAAACAGTTAATTTAAAAAGCTGATTGTCTTTTCAAATATTTTCATTTAGAATTGAGAATTGTTAGTTGATATTAAAATAACTTTTTTCTTTTGCTTCCCAGAAAAATTGGTAAAGTACTTCAATTGTTACTTGCTAGGAGAGTACATTTGGATAAGTCACTTTTCTCTTCTGAGCCTTGATGTCTTCATTTAGAAATGAGAGCACTGAATTCACCGAATCTCTAAGTTCCTGATCACCTACGATACTCCAAGTGGTTTGAGATATTACTGAGAGCGGCCTTTTCATCGAGCTAGCCCAGCAAGGATAGTGCACTCAAATTGGGCGAAATCTCAGTTGTTGAGGCTGAATCGACCATCCCTGGCCATTGCACCCTGTGGAAGGCCTGCTGGAGAGGGAGCTCAGGCTCTTGCTGAGACTAAAGCCTATCTCCTTACTGGCCTGAGAACTTTGAGTCAAGTTGGTCCTTTTATGAGCAGAGTTTCTTTGATCTTCTTTGTCTTGATCAAGCTGTGGCCATGCATTTTCTTAAGGAAAAAGATTTCACTTTTAAAACTTAATTTGTACTAAATTGGCCCCAGGCAAAGAGTGGTGGCAATAAACTTGGTGTCAGTTTCATGCTTTGTGGAAGTTGGTGAAATGTTTGTTTTGTTCTGGAACTTACCATTTCTCTGTGAGGGTGGTGGGGGGAATCATCAGCCTGGCAAAGTTTTCAGAAAATGTAAGCCCTAAGCATTCTAGCTGGCCTCTGTAATTTTTATTGTCTTCACTTGAATTTAGCAGGCTATCCTTCCCTGTCTCTTTCTCACTGTCCCTATCTGCATCCCAACAACCCCTGGAGCTGCCCAGTAGAAACGTTATTCCTAGTAACATGTTGAACTATTTCCCCAGTAAGACTTGTGAGTTTCTTCAGGACAGGCATGTGAGTTTGGTCATTTTCTGCCCTGTTCATATCCTGTCCCGTGTTGTAATAAGGGCCATGAGGCCTTTAGATTTGAATGAAAGAGCCTTGTAGCAAGTCCTCTCAGACACTGTCCTATTTACTGAGGAAGAGGTCTTTCCAATCATGCTGTATATTTATCCTACACAAGTTTTTCCTGTTGTTTGAAATTACAATAGCCAGGCTCAGGAACAGGGTGTGCTTTGGTGCATTAATATGCTGGGACATTCTTGATGTTAGAACTTGGACATTGAGAAAAACAATTCCTGGGATTGATCATTAAATCATCAACAAATACTTATTGAGTATTATTGATAGTGCTGTCTGGGCAGCACCGTCAGAGCAGAGTGAGGACTTGTGGTGTCTGTGGTGTAGGCATAAAGTCGGGGAGGGATGAAGTGATACGTAGACTATGGTGTGTCAGTCCGTCCATTCGTCCATCCGTCCGTCCATCCATCCATCCATCCATCCATCCATCCATCCATCCATCCATCCATCCGTCCATCCATCCTACAAATATCAATTGAGAGCCTAAGTTCCCAGCACTGTTGTAGCCGTTGAGGACACAGTGTGACTAAGACAAGCTAAGTTACCTGCTTTGTAGAAGGTAGAGCTTATACTATAGTGGGAGACACAGATAAACAATGAGTAAATAAATAAATGCTATCATTTCAAACAAGGAAAGAAAATGCTATGAAGAAAACAACACGGCGTATGGGGGTGGAGGCTGATGGGGTCAGAGAAGGTCCTATGAGGAGGCAGCATAGAGAGACTGGAATGGCGTGAAGGTGCAATGAAAGAGCACTGGCTGAGAGTGAAACTGTGTTCTCAGTTTAACTCTGCCACTAAGAGTGTGACATGGATGAAGTCCCTCAGTGTCCTCCCCTCACGCTGTTATTGATGAAGTAAAATGTATGTGGCTGTAACATTCAAGAGCAAGGTCTTATTAATGTTCAAGAGCAAGGTCTTATTAATGTTAAGGCTTGTTGCATGATTCGTGTTTAAAATACTCTGGAAAAATTGTGCATGGGAACACTTTTAGTATTTTCTGTTGGTTCATGGCTATGACAGCCAAGTCCAACTTGACTATAAATCTCCAAGAATTATTTAAAACACTGAGAATGAGAAAACGGAGGATGTACTTCATCTTTTCACTGGATGGAGTTCGTTCGTGTGTGCCTATAGGGTCTTCCTAATGGGACAGAAACAGCCAGCAGTGCTTTCCAATGCACAACAAAACAGTTTATTTTAAAACAACGCATTCAGTACTGTGTTTGGCACATGAGGCAATGGGGCAGGCACATTCACTCTTAACAGGTACATTTGGGGAGCTGTCGAAGCAAATCGTTGCATTTTCTTCACAAACTAGAGTCACAATATGCACGCGATTACCTCTACAAAAGAGAGATGATCGTTCTTGTTCACCAAGGCCGAAGATATTTACATGTTCCTCAGTCCAGCCGTGCTGGCCCTTCCAGGTCTCCATGGCCCTGTCAGGCTGGCAGCTTGTTTGTCAGGGCGGCTGGGACTGCCTCTCAAGAGATACGAGTCTGATTCCTGAGGGCCGCAGGCTTCTAAAGGGTGAGAAAGCTTCTGATGTGGTTGGGGGTGAAGTCTTCAATGCCACTCACTCAGCATAAAATGGCATCTTCCTAAACAAATGCATCAAGTGTGTGGAGGGCAGGGATTGATGGTTGTAACCATGTAAGCAGCATTTATTTTCCCTGACACATGCTTCTTGCTCATTTCCTTAATAACTTATATTCACTGTTCTCCCGCCTTTTGACCTTTTGTCTTTATAGAGCTTTGTTTTTCATTCTACATTGATATAACAGTCTTTAAAATGATGTTAAAATGAAATGGTGAAGCCAAGTAGGTTAAATGAGAGAAGATATCACAAATATTCTTTTGTCTTGACTTCTGATTTATGGTTTCACAATGGATTGTCAACTTCCCATTTAAAGAATGGAGGCAGCAAAGTGTAGTGTGTAGTAGAATCAGTGGTTGGGAGGCCCAGACTTTAATTCCAGTTAATTAGCTGGGAAGGAAGTCACTCCCTACTTTTGGAACCCGTTTTCTCATCTCCACGTTGAAGACATTGCTTAGAATCCAACCCTGAGATAACGTCTAGATCTGTGAAGTTCTGATATGGATTTAGGTGACTGTCCTATGTAAGTGATGTTGCATTGTGACATTTCAATGTTTTTGTTCTGTTTCTTGGGAGAATTTCAGTGCTTATTGTGCATGCTTGGTGACTGGCTCTCAACCCACCAATAACCCCCTCCCAGGGGGTTCTTGACTGTAAGGCTGCTAGTAAGATCTAGATGTAGTTAAAGAGCATTTCTGACCAGGAGACCAATAATTCTACATCTTGCAAAATGCTCTAGATTCCAGATGGAAACCTCCCCTTTCTTTTTGCAAGTCCTTCAATGACTTTATTTCCCCTGCACACATTGACACCTCTCTCTCATCATCTACCAATTTTTCTTCCCCACCTCCCTAGCTAACCATGTTGTAGGAGTGGCTGGTCCTTCAAGGCTGGTTTTGTTGAAAATCTGTAATGAAATGGGGCCAGCTGTCGGGTTTCTGTTTATAGTGGTGGACCTATCTCTTCGGTGTCCAGAAAAGAGCCAGATGATGAAGGTGTACTTTGTGCCCGTGGTACATGCAGCTTGTTGTGAATACAGAGTAATATCTGAACATGTACCTGACTCATTCAGAACAAAATGTAGCTTTCTCTATACTGATAGAGAAACAAGCTCATTTAGATGATTTAAGAACAGAAAAGAGTCATACCCTGGCCTTGTCCAAGTTGAGTTTCAAACGTTTACAGTCTAGCAATGCCTTACGAAACCTGTAGGATATTTTACTATAGCAAGGAACGTAGATTTGGTTCTTTAAGATCTAATTATGATTTACTACACATAGAATAAAAAACAACAGCTACTCATTGTATATGAGAAATTAAGTACATTTTTTCCAGCATTGCTTTCTAAAGGATTTAGTTAAACCCATCAAAGAATGACTTCTGTCAGAAAAACCTTCAATTTGCAAACAAAGCTGCTTTTGTGGCTCATCAGGGTGTATAATTTCTAATCACTCAGTAAGTAGGGTGTTCACTTACAACTAGCGGTGAGGAAGAAAGTAAGTTGTACTACTGCCCAGCACTCGTGGACTGCAGTAGCCAAATGTTTGTTGGTAGTTTTTCTTTTTTTAAGAGTGCAGCCTTCCACTAGCTAAGGGCAAGATGTCACACACCTTCTCCTGCAGAGTTTGCTCAGTGGTGTTCTTACTTAGCGATGTTTCCATTCGGAACTTTTCTGAGGGAAATAGAGCCTAGTATACTCAAACTCTGGGCATGAGGCTTTCTTAGCTGATGTCCTCTGGGGGAGTAGAGACTCTCTAGGTGTGGTGGGGTCAGGTTGGCTTACTGGATGTCTCATTCATCCCCTACTCCTCTGCAGGCACTAATTTCTGGATGTTTGTGACTTTTGTGCTATATCAGAAGGATGAAGAGCAAGTGGACCAGGAAAATGAGAGAACTGCGGTAGACTATAGGATATAAAAAAAGATCAGTTAAACATGGTTTAAATTGGCAGTTAAATTAAAGAATGTTTACCTGGAAGGTCACCCTTAGAGATTATAGACAGGGCATGGCTAGCTGTCTCCTAAGATATGGAGGAGTCTGTTGAGAGGTTCCTAAGAGTTACATGGCTAGGAAATAATTTTGAACACCTTAAGGTCCTTAGTCTCTGGGACCCAATAATATACTAAAAAAATTAGTAGAACTAATCAAAATAGAAATGCCTCCTTGTGGGGAGGGGGCACTTGGGAGTTCTTCCAAAGCCAGTGCTAGCCTCTCCTGTTCAGGCAGTGCTGTGCTGGAGCCAGCTCAATCCTGCTCTTGAAAACAGGTATATTTTCAGCTGGTTGACATCAACTTAGTAGCTTAAAATTGGCTATGATCAGAATATTTAAACCACAGAAATTGGCAAGTGCTACAAATCAGAGCTCCATCATTCTCCAGAGCCAGTTGTTAAACATTTAGCAGCACACCAAAGAGCTAAAATTGTCTTTGAATCCCACAGAAGGGAAATAAAAGGAGCCCTTTAGTATCTCTAACGATTAAAGGCTTTGCATGTTGTGCACAGATATAGAAAGGAGCCTGGCCAAAACTTCACTAGGATGGTGGCATTTTATTTTACAGAGGCTGGCCCCAGGCATCCAGTGCCAACTGACTTGACTGCCTCTCACATACTTGCTTGGTCCTAGAATTTTAGCTCCTTGAATTCTTTTGTTTTTTGACTGGTTTCATTTTAACCTGAAGACGTTGGTATTTTGGGCATTATCTAGAGGTTGAGAAATCTGACCCTTTTGGGAATATTTTAGGCTCTAGAAATGACATCCAAGCAGAATCTGAATGAATCATTTTAACTTCCCCGTTTCTCTATTTGTAAAGATGAATGACCTGAGATCTGCCTCTTAGCTTGAAATATAAAGAGCTGGCCTTGGGGTAAAGTATATTAAAATGATTGTCTCCCCACTCTCTGTCCAAATTTGCACCCATTCTGACTAAATTAACCAGCTACTGTTTGCTTACAGATTTGTGACTGGCCAAGTCAGCCAAAAACCGTTGAATGAATGAGTCACTAAGGCTATGCCTCTATTGCCTTGTATCATGATAACTTAAAGGAACAGATCTGCTCCTAATTGCATGGAGTGTTAAGCATTCAGTTACTTTGGTCATAATGGCATATATGACTTTGCCATATATCATTGGTTCCAAATGCCAGCCACATCAGGATCACTTGGGATTTGTAAGCTGAGTTTATCCCGGGACATTCTGAGTCAAAGGTCTGGAGTGAGGAGCAAGAATTGTATTTTAAAGAGCTTCTCATGTCATACAGCATTGTTTGCTGGTGGATCAGTAGCATAATCCAGGTCCTAACCCTATAACCCCATTATAATCTTAAATTGGATTTATTTATTCTATGATAGGCTCTTTACTGTGACTTCATTGTAATCAACATGAGAATGAGCTTCATTAAGGATGAAAAACATCTATTCAAACACATACATCATCAATAAGTCATCACAATAAAAAGAAATTTTAAAAAATACATGATGCCATAACGATATTCTAAAATTTGCTGTGGCAAAGCAATCCGAGTGTGAAAGAAGCATATTAAGTCATTTTGATCCTTGGTGCCAGCTCATCTGTGGCCTTGATTAATTGGGCCACAGAGCCCAGGCAGGGCAATCCGGTAACCCAGGGCCTCTAAGTTCCAGTACTTGTAGTGCTCTATCTGGTTATTTCAGCCACATATACACAACCCCAATTCTCTTTGTAAGAAAAGGAAGAGTCTGCACGTTCCATGACAAGTAAAGGCTAAACATATACTTTTGTCTGGCATATTCACACAATCAGGAGAGAAAAGATTTAGGGATCCAGAATTATGTAGAAAACTGCTTAGTCTGTCATTTTGCACATGAAGACCTACCCCAAATTATTCATTTTTATTTATACATCTTAGCATATTGAACTAAATGCAATAATGCAAAGTTTGCTGTTGGAATTGCTTACAATGTGGGAGGCATTGACAAAAGATATTTCTTATGTCAAGGGGCCCCAGCTGAATATTACACATGTAGAGGAGTGCATAGCCATTCTTAGTATTCAGCTTTTAAATTATGTGTACGTATTACTAAAACAAGGTTTTATTAAGATGACTAAATTCTTTAAGATTCCAGCATTCAGCTGTGAACTGTCAGTACTGAACTGTGATTTACCAGATTACCAGAATCATTATTTACCGAGGCAGCTTTCTCTCATTTCGGGGTAGAATGTACGTTATCATCAGTGGATGGTAATAGATAAGCAGCCCCTTTACTGTTTTGCACTGAGAAACATTTTTTTGGTGGGTGGGGAGAACCTTTTTTTCCTCCTTTAGCACCTAACTCATTTTCTGTGCCTTGTGAACCCCAATCCAAAATCACTTTCCCTTTGAGCCCATTTCATTTGATGTTAAGACCAGGAAGTACTAGAGTCATGATTTCTCCACTGATTACCTGTGCAATCTTGAGAAAATCACTTAGCCTCTCTGTCTCTCCATTTCTTAGCTGTAGTCAGGAATTAGGACTAAAGATGCTCAAAGGCTCTTCCATTTTCGGTGTCTTAGGGTTTTACAATTCTGTCCTTGCTTCCTCTGGCCTCTTTGCTATCTGAGAGTCTAATAATTAGTACCTTGCCCAAAGTCAAAAGAAGTGCTCTTCCATTCCTTGGTTAGTCCTACAATTCACATTCATGGATTACTAGAGGCCTGGGCACAAGGGGATTGGGGCAGCCTTTCCCTTTGCACATCCTGGCTGGTAGCCCCATGGTCAGATGCCTGACATCAAGGTCAGAGACAAATGGCACAGTGGTCACAGTCAGCACTGCTAGGCACACAGCACTTAAATACAAGCACTTTTACTAAGGTCAAGGGCACTTAAGACACAGAAGCAGAGGCAGTGACCACAGATGTTTAATCATCAAATCTGGGAAAGCTTTTCTGGGTATGGGAGGCATTCTTGGTAGCTCATTTTAACTCTGTCTCCCCTGCAACTACATGTCTGCATATGACATTCAGAACAACTGATAAACACTGAGGGACCAGCATTAAGCAGGTTGGTGAATGACTATGGGTTATTTTTCCCTCCCTCTACAACTGAATTGGTCATTTGTATCGATGTGAAATATATTCCAGTAGCTGAGGGTGGACTCTGCTGTGAATACCCTCAGAGAGAAAAGGTTCTGATAAAAGGATTCACTTAACCTAGAACCAATAAAGCAAGGGCAGTGCAAAAGCCAGGAGTTTATCTGTAGCTGAATCAGAACTGTCTGCCCAGTTCACTTCTCTTGACTCCGCAGGCCTGGAAGTTCTGCTTACTTACACCACTGCCTTTCTTATCAGGACTCATGGGACCCACTGACCCTTTTAGTCGTGACAGTGGTCATATAGGTTTAATCTTTGAAACAGTCTTGAAAAACAAAAAGCTTTTGTACGATCAGCTAGAGGCTGTTTTTCTTTATGCTGGAACTTCAGGTCTAGGGCATAAGTAACAATAAAAGCAACAGTAAAAGCTGCTATAATTGAATGTTTGCTACCTGCTGAAAACTGAGATAAATGATTTACCTGCATATTACATCTAATTTTTGCAATAGGAGGGATACTGACTGTTTATAAAGAATTTATAAATTATGAGAATTGTGGTTAACCACTATGGGAGGGTTTGGGGCTTTCTTCAGAAATTGTTAAAGAAAAGGGATGAACTCCAGTTCTGCCTGGAACATGGGGTAAGCCTGATCTCTAAACCCTTCCAGTTCTGGAAAACAAGTCCATTTTCAACATTTTGAGTTCTTGTGATGAAAGTGATAGATGAATGATGTGAGGAGATGGAAAAATCCTCTCACGTAGGTTAAGATGGAGCCAAGAGTGAAATGAGATTTAAAGAATCTCCCTGAACTTAAAACAAATAAACAAACACAAACACAAACAAAATGATTAGATCTAATTGGTCCACCATAGACTAATTAACTGGTTTTAGGGATTCTGGTCTTGTGCTTTTTCAGCCTGCATGGCTATTTAGTGAAATCTAATGGGCACATTGGGGATTGAAACTCTAGAGTCAAACTCTGGCCAGTGCAATATTGGCATTAATATTACTTAGCTATAACCAAATGAACTAAGTGCTTAGGAAGAGCCAACTAAACACTTCTGTCAGTTATCAATCTTGCAGTGATCCTAACAGCACAGCATGAGAACTGTGGTACTGTCTTTAAAGTGACAGGGAACAGCATGGTGTGGTCTTGATGTCCATCCAATTATGCCATTGAATTTAAAATGTTTTTAACATCTCCCTTCTAATTATTTCAAATATTGAGCTGTTTTAGTGTTCGACTTTGAAATATCTATTCCTGATTCCTCCCATCTATTTGGATGACTTCCATCCATACTATGTTGTATGTAATATGTGTCACAGTTGCTAACATGTTTCAACCTGTATTTTTTCCCCCCTTAGTTAATATTTGGATCTATGTAGGCTGCTCTGATTAGCTTTTCGGAAAAAAGTGAAATATGATATGACAGTTCCTTGTTAGAACCAGACAGACCATGAGCATAAGGGCTCTGTCTTCCTTATTGGATTTGGTTTAATTTTAGGCATGATTCTACCTTTTCAAAGAAGGGCTATGAGCTGATTACTGAACTACAGCAATTATTTTCAACAGTATTTAGAACATTATAAGCAATCCAGATAAGATTTCTGTAAAAGCAGCAGCTACCCCACCCGAATGTATTACAATTGTGCTTGACTGGCATTTGGAAAGAAGAAAGAAACTCTTATTAAAATTTAACATCAGCTTGGCCAGACTTTGGGCTGAACTGGAAGAACAAAGTGCTGCTCAGTTAAAAGCCAGGAATGGGACTGATGTGATTTCCATTCCTAAGGCTGAAATAATGAGAGAATGGCCAACTAACTCCTTAATGGCAAATGTACACATCTCAAATTCCAAGAGGTATTTAGTGCCAGATCTTGCCACCACACAATGGCTTTTCCTTTTGAAATGCTTAATTTGTAGGTACGTAGATCTGATTTCAGGGAAAGAGGGAATAGCCAGTATTTACAATTGTTTTGAAGGAAACGAATGGTCCTGGAGTGGTGCTGGTGGACAGATACAAGGATACTGAAGGTGACCTCACCTGAGTACTATCTGTCACATGGGGACCCGGCCTGGCCAACCTCTAAGCTTCTACTGTGCTCAAATCCTGCTGGTTCTCAAAGGCTGTGAATCGGCAACGTGGTTACAACACTGTTAAGGTATACAGGGTCCATAAGAACTTCTAAGCATTCTTCATCCTTCTCTATTGTCCTAGGCGCTTAAGCTGACTCATTGTTTCTACGTTCTGAGAGAATTCCCAGCCAGGTGCTTGGGTAGGGATTGTGGGAGGCACTAAACTGAGGCTAGAATGCCCTTACACATGTGGCAACAGTGATTTGCCCTAATAGCACTCACGTCAAGAAATGTGATGCCACTCACGAAACAGGCTGTCTTTGTGATAGTGAAAGATTCACCGCATTATATGCCACACACCAGAGAGAGACCACTCTGCTGTAGAATGGCTGTCTTGACCGGTGAGAACTTCATAAGAGGCATTTCTTATAAAAGTAATCATAAGGAGATCAGTCATGATTTGCAGTTTACCATGAAACATCAAAGTTACTCAGAGCCTTAAACACACCAAGTACAGATGCAACACATACAAGCAAAGCTAATTCAATATGATTCCTAGCAAATTATTAAACTCCGTGGTGATGGGGCAAGGGGAGTGGTTGTAGGGAGAGAGATGGAGATAGAGATAGAGGCAGAGGCTGAGGCAGAGAGGGAGAGATGATGTGCAACTAGTTATGTTTCCATTTTGAAGAGTCTGATCCCATTAAGACAAAACTCAAATCCTGCCCAAATTGGCTAGGGGCCTCTCATTAGGAGGACAGTATCTGAGCAAAGCTGCAGAACTACAGCTCTAGTCCTCATAAAAAATGGGAGGCAGTTTAGTATTAAAATACAAACATGAAAATACTTCAAACCATTTCGTTAGCAGCATGTTCCAAATGTAACATTCCTTCTATCAATCAAGTTTCAATCATGTGGCTTCACTGCATCTGTCCTAAGACCCTTCAAAGAGCAATGCAAAAGAGGGAGAGAAATCTTTCCTTAAATGGCAGACAGTCATTGTAAGAAATTCTCTAGGGTCCTATTCTGACAACTATTCGATTTGATTTGGGGCACTTTTTAGACAGCCATTTGGCACTTTCCGTTTGGAGTTCTTAGGCACAGTGTGACAGAGTCAGCTTGGTGAGCCCTTCCCCATGCATTCGGTACAGCAGCTGAAACTCAGCAGGCAGCTGGTGGGACTCCTGCCACTTGGTGGTAAATTTAGTTCCTTTTTTGTCATAGTAATGGTATGGAAGATCTTCCCTTGTGTTGGGGTCAAATCCAAAAGGCCAAAATCCATACAAGTGGATCTCTTCACATATTGCTGATGCAAGGGTGTACATAAGGATACCTGTGCTCAGACGTTTGGGTGACAAATGTTTGTTTTTCCAGTACCTGTGAACAACAAATACATGCGCATTCAGAGGCCAGTGTTTGCTTCAGTCAGCTAGGTCGCTGTACCTGGGCGGGGCGGTGAACGTGTCCGAGCAACTTAGACAGTTCTTGCTTTGAATCTATTTTAGACCACAAAACACCTCTGGGTGGGACTGGCTGCATAACTGTGAGACCCAGCGCAAAATGAAAATGTGTGTCCTTATTTCAAAACTGAGACTTTCAAGAGGGAGATAATAGATTATTAAACCAAGTGCCGTGCCCTTCTGAGAACAGGCTTCTGTGTGACTGAACAGGTTTGAACCTGCCTCTGGGTTGTCCTGGAGAGTGGTGGCCCTGACTCAATGGTGGCACCACAGAAGCCCACCAATGAAAATTACTTTCCTTTTTGTACACAAAGGGCCCTTGGCAGTGGGAGGAGGTTATTTAATCTGAGAACTCTTTACCCAAAGCTAGAGATTAAACCTTTCTTTCTGGGTATGGAAAGATTGTGGGGCCTTTTTTCCCTCTACCTTCTTGTAAAAAATTATGTTCCCTCCCCCTCTGTCTTCTAACTAGGGGTTCCCAATCCTTCCTTTAGCATGTTAGGACCTAAGAAAAGTATTTATAATCTTTATTTTAAAAAAAGCTAAATTATGGTTGTAGCTTGTTTCAGATTTAGACAGTATTTTGAAGGCTTCTAACTTACATTGCCAAATATTAGACTGCCATGGCACGTGAGAGAGAGTGTGAGTGTGTATGAAATGTTTATCATTGGCTGTACAGCCAGAATCAAACTGTTTATGAATCAGGCTTCTATGGACGGTATTTCCTTTAAGTTTCCATTGAAGCAATGTTTTTGGTTCAAGCATGAGAAGCTGTGGGGCACTATGGCTAACTCCCCAGGCTTTCTGAAAGGCTGGGGACAGTGCAGGCCACAAAGGCTGTTTTCCTGAAGTTTCTAAGGACATGCAGTGCCTTCTTCACTACTCGAAGGCTTAAAGATAATCATTCCAGCTGAAATTTAAAAGTTCAGTCTTGGTTTTAATATTTTAGCCTACAGAGTTGGAATGACTAATTATAGTTCTTTTTGTACAGCTGAACTTCAGTAAAGCAAGAGGGAGGCAAAATGTTGAGGTCAAAGGATCACAGGATAGGCTAGTAGGTGACCTTGCTTCTCACTCTGGTCCTATCTCTGGAGTAGTGACATTGGCAAATAACTCTTGTTCTTTGTACTTCTGTTGATTCATCTTTAAACTTAGGAGTTGGACTCCATTACCTCTTAAAAAGGTAACCATAAAGCCTGGGGATCTGGGAAGGTCTCAGTTTCTGCCTGTTATCCCTGCTGTAATTATTAACAGCATCCTCTTTCTCTTAAAGAAAAAGTTCCAATTTAGACTATAAATGACAGCATCACCCTACCTGTTAGATACATACCAGTTTATTAGATGATGATTCCTCCTTCTAGGGTTAACTAAACAGATCTTAAATTTGTAAGACTTTAGAGGATTACAGGATAGGAATAATCTACTATGGGATAAAAATCATTAGCATTCCCTGTTTACCAGGCCTCACAGAACCCACTCTAACTTGTAGTAATAATCGGGACAGTATGTTAGGACATTAGGGATACTTGCAATGGGAAAATTCAAGTTGAGGCAATTTCCTCAGGTGATTTAAAGAAAAAGTCCTACAGTTAATCTTGCTTTATAAAATGCCCTGGTTTGGTGGCTCCCAATTCTGAATGCATATTCAAATCATTGGGGGTTTTATTAAGAAATGCCAAGTGCCCGTCCCCACCACCCCCTTCACCAAACAAATTACATTAGGATCTCTTGATTAGAGCCTAGGAACCATATTTTTTAGTTATTCCAGTGATTCTAATATATAGCCAGAGTTAAGACTCATCAAACTGAAGATATTGCATTTCTGGACCATCTGTCTATCAAATTACAAGAAATAGCAATGAGTCCATAAAATACTTTTCATATATTTTGGGCACTCAAATCCAACATTATAAAGGCAGATTATACAATTTATGATTTACCTAGGTGGTTGTTTGAACATCTAAAGCACCAAATATCAAAAAGAATATTTTAAGTCAAGTGCATCTTTAAAAAAAATCGCTTGATTTGTCTAATTTAGCATTGGTAATATCAAGGCACGACTACCCATTTAAAGAATATTCTTGAACTGTGATGATTTCCATGACTGCTCATTGGGCTTACTTCCAAGGTATGGGACAGGGAAAAGAGAGAGGAAGCTAATGAACCACCAATCCCCCAACTAGGCACTTGGTTACCATCTGGGGGTAGGAGACTGAACTTCTTACCTACAATGATTCATTCATTCATTCATTCATTCATTCATTCTAAAGCACAGGAGTTTGACCTAAAGTACTAAGCTAACCACAACAGCTAACTAATGAGATAGCTCCCACCCCCAAGAGATTACAGTATTGATTTGCCATCTGGTGGGGTATGAGTTAAAAGCAATAAAATATACACACCTGTTGACATGTTGCATTATATTTCCAGGCCAAGCCAATTGGACCTTTAACTGACCTCTGTGTTCAACGAAAAAGTCAACTAATGTCCTGGTAACAGTTGCTGAAGTGTGGAAGAAAAATGCAGGGATCCAAAGAATGGCCCCATCGAGCTTTTTTAAACTTAGGAAAAAGTTGTTACGGTCCTGAATGGTCAAAAGATTGTTGTAATATTTTTCCAGGATGCTGGGGTTGAAGGTGGTAAGGTTGGTTTTCCTTCCAACATCTCTCTGGAAAGCCTCCGTAGGGGCAAAATTGCAACGGAAAACAAAATCTGACTTATCTATTTCTTGTCCACACCGGCTCCCTGTCAGGATACCACTATTTCCAACCACGGCACAGATATTGTAATGCTTATTCACAATGGGTGACACATCTGGAAGAAGTGATCGGAAGTTATTGCTAATAGAGAAAACATACTTATGGTTGGAATAATCATAGTGCATCAGTTGTCCGATCCGAACACTATTCTTGGTCAAAGAAAAATTTTTTATTACATCGACATGCTGAAGAATTTCTTGCCTAAAACAAAAAGAAATTCATTAAATGCATTCCATTCAAAATTGATTTTCCATCTTTATGGCTTATGCTGCCAACAAGAGTTGTAGGTACACTGAATCCAAGAATGATTATAATACACAGTAGTTGTGATCTTTGAGGGGAAGACTTTCAGAATCTACAGACATGCTACTCTCTCAGTCAAATCCTTCAGGGCTTGCGAACATTGTAACTTACAGTTTTAGCTGCCATTCTCTGGTTTTCTGCTCTACATGAAGAGTGTATTTAACCATGGGGGAGATACAGGCCAAGCTGTGTCAGAAAATACAGGAAGACAATTTATATAGGCCCCGAAGAGCTCATCTCAATGCACAAACATTGGTGACTTAGAGTTTGTAACTAGAGACTACTTGTTTGCTGTTGGACAGCAGTGTTCAAGGAATATCAAATATCTCTGGTGTCCAAATAAGAGCTAAATAGGTATGAGTCAGTATAGTACTATCTATTATTAAAATATGAAAATGGGAATAGCAGTGAGTGTAGTTGAATATTTAATAGAAGTGAGGTAATCTCATTAAAGTCCTCTGAATAATGAAACAGGGACATTTTTCTACTTGATTATATAGAAACACAATTAGTTGGAGATACCTAATCCTTCAAAAATGAGGCTATTGTAAATCCTGAAAGTGCATATATTCTAAGAATTCAGAGAATAACAAGGCAAGGGTGATACTTAGCACTAATTTCAGGTTGTTTTCATACTGAACTTTAAGTAAAATTAAGCATCTCAAAGTCTCAGCTATTTAAAATATTTGAGAGACCAGTAATATGTTACTTTGCTATTCTCCAATTCTAAGAAATTACACTGAATTTTTGTCTTCTGCCTAAAAAAAGTAGTAGGATTGAAACTAAATGCTTTGCATATCATCACTTTACCTGGTACTTTATTATTTTTTTAATTACTTTATTTGTCAAAGTATAGAACAACATAAAGTGAAAGCTTTAATCCAAAACTCCCAAAGTTACCCAAACTATTCTTTACAAGCTGTTACAAAGGTAAAGTGAGTTTAAAATGACGCTGGGGAAATTAATTAAAGATTACCTAACATATAGACTGAAAAAATGGGAAGTTTTGAGAAAGAAATATTGTTCTGGCTGATCATTTAGGTCACATGGACTAGTGTGGGAAGAACATTTTTACTGAGTTAGAAAAGACATAATGCGTTCTACCCCTTAAATTTTTCTGGGTTGCCTATAAAATTAGTATTGAATTAAAAACCCAGCAGTTAAAATAAGGTACTTCTAGTGTTTTAAAATTAAGGTACTTTAGTATTTTAGATTTAATCAATTATTGTTAAAGATTAATTTCTCATTAAACAGTGTTTAAAAAATTTTAATCATAATCACATGACCGTATGTCCGCTTTTTAAGTAAACAGCATTTTCGTGACATCACTGATATCTATCAAATTTGTTAAATTCTGTCATTAGATTAAAATAAAAGAGAGGGAAATAACTACAAATGCTATGACCACAACACAGTTCCCTAAATAGACTGGTAAAATAAGTGTTTAAAATAAGTATTCACACCCCTAATGAATACACTAGGTGGCCCACATTCCATTTCACAACATCATAATCCTACCAAGAAGGAAGAAGTAATGACTTATCTGGGGTTGCTAAGAGTAGCCCAGCATCACTGAGGAGAATAAATAAATTTGAATAAATCTCATCCTTCTTCCCCACCTCAAAGAGAAAACAAAACAAAACAAAAGGACCTCAACCCATTACCCCCCACCTCATCAGCTTCTTCGCGTATAAATGAAGCTGCCACAAGCCAGCTAAAAAAAATGGTTTTGGGTAGCTATTACAGTATTTTAAGAGCTCTAAAGGTTTAACGAAAACACAGGCAAAACCAAAATAAAACCATACTCAAATACCTGCATATATTTGGGCCAAGATTGTGAGTACTAATTTGATAGGGACGGATTATAGTATTTTGTTTCAATGAGACAATATTTAATTTTCCAAAAATTTTTCAGTGGGGGAATGAACATGCACTGGGTGGTATTTTTACAATTAACTTTAATTTTTAATAGATGGCTTTGGCAGTGTTAGCCATGCACGTTAGAGAGAAATTATGGTGTTCAATTAAGCCCGAATTAGGGAGGATACTGGAAATATCTTTTTTCTTCCATTCAAATAGGTCTTCCTGATGTTTTATTTTTGAAGGCACTACATACATAAACAAGGGTATCCATCGGCCTTTGTACACTCAGGTCAAGAAGACAATGCAAATACACCTAGGAGTAGGGGATAGAATTTTGTTGTTTTGGATTATTTTGTTTTATCTTTTTGAGCTCCAGAATTCAAACACCGTTTGGATCTTCCCCCCCATCCTACCTTTGATGTAAAAACGCTGTCCGATTAAAGGTCCACTTAGAAGGTTTCTCTTGGAGTTCATGGGTCAGAGAATTCGTAATGGGCACAAATGATGGATTTAGAAACTTCAGCGCAAACTGTGACCTGGAGGGGAGTGTGGGGGGAGAAGAGTGTGAATGGAGAGCAGTGTGTGGGGGGAGAAGACTGTGGGGGGAGAGGAGTGTGAATGGAGAGGACTGTGGGGGGAGAGGAGTGTGGGGGGACGGGATGTGAGTGGAGGGAACTGGGGGAGAGGACTGGGGGGAGAGGAGTGTGAGTGGAGGGGACTGGGGGAGGAGTGTGGGGGGAGAGAACTGGAGGGAGGGGTGTGAGTGGAGGGGACTGGGGGGGAGAGGAGTATGAGTGGAGAGGACTGGGGGGAGGAGTGTGAGTGGAGAGCACTGGGGGGAGGAGTGTGGGGGGAGAGGACTGGGGGGGAAGGGTGTGAGTGAAGGGGACTGGGGGGGAGTGGAGTGTTGGGGGAGAGGGGTGTGAGTGGAGGGGACTGGGGGAGAGGACTGGGGAGAGGAGTGTGAGTGGAGGGGACTGGGGAGGAGTGTGGGGGAGAGGACTGGGGGAGAGGGTGTGAGTGGAGTGTGGGGGTGGGAGTGTTGGGGGAGGGGTGTGAGTGAAGGGGACTGGGGGGAGTGGAGTGTTGGGGGAGAGGGGTGTGAGTGGAGGGGACTGGGGGGGAGAGGACTGGGGGGGAGGAGTGTGAGTGGAGAGGACTGGGGGGAGGAGTGGGGGGGGAGAGGACTGGGGGGGAAGGGTGTGAGTGGACGGGACTGGGGGGAAGAGTGTGGGGGGAGAGGACTGGAGGGAGGGGTGTGAGTGGAGAGCACTGGGGGGAGGAGTGTGGGGGGAGAGGACTGGGGGGGAAGGGTGTGAGTGGAGGGGACTGGGGGGAGGAGTGTGGGGGGAGAGGACTGGGGGGGAAGGGTGTGAGTGGAGGGGACTGGGGGGGAGGAGTGTGAGTGGAGAGGACTGGGGGGAAGAGTGTGGGGGGAGGGGACTGGGGGGGAGGAGTGTGAGTGGAGGGGACTGGGGGGAAGAGTGTGGGGGGAGAGGACTGAGGGGGAGGGGAGTGTTGGGGGGAGGGGGGTGAGGGCACAGACAAACGAGCGGGCTCGGGGGCTCGGCTGGGGAAGCCGAGGTGGCCGCAGCAGGGGGGGACGGAGACGCCGGCGCACGCGCAGGCTCCACCCGCCCCGGGACCCCTCTCGTTCGGCCCCCCCTCTGCTCCCTACGCGCTGCGGGAGGAAGGAAGGAAGACGGGGGACGCCGTCCCCGCTGTCCATCCCCTGGGTGCGGGGACCAGAAAATGGCCGTCTCGGGGAGCAGGGCGGGGGCCGGGGCGTCAGCACCGGGGACAGCGCCCGCCCGCGCGCGCCGCCCGGGAGGGGAGGGGAGGCCGAGGGTGCGCGGGGGGTGCCTGCCTCCCCCCTCCCCTCCCCTCCGACTCCCTTCCCCGTCGTCCCACTGGGGACCCCCGGGGCCGCCGGCCAGCTCCGCCCTTCGGCCCGGGAGGGGGCTCCCCGGGCCTGCGTCTTCGCCCGTCCCCGAGCAGGCCCCGCTGGGGCAGCTCCCGGGGGAGCCAGACGCCGGCCGGGGCCCCGGGGTCCCGGGCCGCCCCCGCGGGGACGCGGCCTGGGGGGGGAGGCGGCCCCCAGGGGTTCGCTTCCCGCCGCCAGCGGGGGGGCCGTGGAAGGGTCGAGGCGGAACCCCCCCCCGCCCTGGGCTTGGCGGGGACAGACCCCCGCACCACCCGGCGGGTGCGGGCGAGGGGGGCGCGGAGGGCGAGCGGGGAGCAGGGCGCCTGCGCCATCCCCCGCCCCCCCGTGGGGAGCCGGCCCGGGGCCTGCGGGCGCCCCGCCCACGTCCCTCTCCCGCGCCCGCCCCGCCCCCTCCCCCGCGCCCCCTTCCTTCACCCTCGTGCTCCCCAAACCCCACTCCCATTTTGGAAATGGGGGAAGGGATGCTCAGGAAGAACACGAGAAACGCAGTCCGGGTATCACGGCAAACTCAGGCGTTTGGGGGCTTTGGGTTAAAATAATAATAATAATAAGGGGGGGGAGAGGGCATCAGAAGAGCGGGAGGACCGCGCAGCTGTCTGCCCAGAGCGTCTCTAGAAGCGCAGACCCCCCCGCCGCGGCCCGCACTCACCGGAACCCCGCGTGGAACATGTACATGCGGGGCGCCCCCGGGCCGGCCGCCTTGGACGTGGCGAAGAGGTTCTCCTTCCTCAGGGACACGTAGCTGATGAGCGACAGGATGAGGAGGACGACGCTGAGCATGACCAGCCCCAGCACGCTGGCCACGCGGGCCATCCTGCAGCTCCTCATCCCGGGCCGCGCGGGGCTCAGGGCGAGCGCGCGGGGCGGGCCATGGGGCGGCCGGCGGCGCGTGCGTGCCCGCGCGTGCGGGGGAGCGCGAGCGAGGGCGCGGGTGTCCGCGCGCGCGGGGGCGGGCCGGGGCCCCGGAGATCCGCCAGGCCCCCCCCCACCCCGCCCGAGGCCGGGCGAGCGGGTCCGGAGGCGGAGCGGGAAGGTGCCGGGGGCGGAGGGGCCGCGCGGGCGCCGCGCGTGTCCAGCGAGGCCGCCGCCGCCTGCAAGATGAATGGGATCGGAATGGTGTCACCGCTCGATCTGAGCACAGGATTTAATTAATGAGCTCTAATCTCCCAAATAACCGAGCGAGGGAGGCAGGGAGGGAGGGGCGGGGAGGAGGGGCGGTGGTGCAGGGAGGGGAGGGAGGCTGGAAGGCTGCAGCCCGCGTCCACAGCCCCCTGCCGAGGGTGCTCGGAGGAGGGGGCTGCGGGCAGACAGACGACGCCCAAACTTAGTGTAATGGACCACTCGTTACTTTGTAAACATCACAGAATAGGGAGACGAAGAACGGGATTTACCCTCCTGGAGGATACACACCAGCTGGGTGCTTCTGAGAGGCAGGGAGAGTGGTTTTAGGGAGGCAGACACTGAAAAGCTGCTCTCCTCACCACCAAGGCCCACTGCCCAGGGCCCCACAAGGTAGCATCCTCCCCAGCACCCCAGCAAGGAAGTCCTATACTGCGGTTGGCCCAACCTGCCTTGTAAGTGTTTAAACCCTTGGAATTTTTCAGACTCTCTCCCCTATTTGCCTCCTAGGCCCACTACATATGTTGCATCTCTCCACGAGACAGGGAGTGCCTAGTAAAGTTGTGCAGGGAGCAGGAGGGTGGAGGCCCCGCTCCTGCCCATCCTCAGCCCCAGCACATAGCAGGTGGCCAACAGGGCTTGCCTCTGAGTTCACCTGGCCTGGAGCAGTTCTGCCCGATTTAACTCTTCATTCCCCTCTTTTCTGACCCACACCTGTAGCCAGGGCTTGGGGATAGGCCACCTAACTGGTCCTGAGAGGCCTAGAAACTGAAGGCATTATACACCTCATCTCTTGTAAATACACAGAACTCTCTTTTGAAGGAGCCCAAGAACCAGGTAGGAGAGGCTGCCTCTGAGGCTGGAAGGGAAACTCACTGCCTAACACTTTGTATTGTTTGACCTTCAATTTGTTTGAGCATATTCATATGTTGCCTGTTTTAATATTCATTGGAAATAAAAATTAATCTTTTCAGTCAGGATATTGGATACTCAGAGGCAACCCACACCTTTCTTTAGCTTGGTCCTTTGCAATTAGCTTGTGGCTTCTCCCTCCTTAGCTTTACCCTTGGCCTGGTCTTCTCAATACTGGTCAATAAGCACTAATAAAAGTCCCCGGAGATGAGAAATTGACCTTCAAGGGCCTTTTCTAACAAAGCAAGTTGATATTTTCCAAGTTGGTCGTGATTTCTTTCTTTCTTGAACTTCTTACCTTATTGGCATTATTGGAACTAACACTAAGGTCAGTGTGTGGGCTATGAATTCCTCGAAGGTTGAGCTCCTGCAGACCATGTCTTCTTCCTCCCTGTTTCTACACACTGTCCAGCACCTGCTTCACGTAGAGGCCATGCTTAATAAATGCTTGAGGACCAAATAAGCGCCCCTGTGAAACACATCTGTCTGGTTATGGACAGCGACACACAGAATGCTGTTGTCTGTTTCCAATGATAAAGGAGGTTGGTCATTTTGCACCCCCCAAAGACATTTTATACAAAAATCTAAAAATGTGGGTCAAGAGGACACATTTTTTTCCCCATGGGACATTTTAATTTTTATGAAACTTTAGAAAAGATCTGTGTGTCTGTACATGATGAATACTTGAACCATAATTCTGAGTAATTATTATAGTTTTTTATTTTATTTTTATTATTTTTATTTATTTATTTTATTAGGTGAGGCAACCCTTGGTTGACCTCACAGATTGCAAGGACCTTGTCAGCTTACAATCCCTTATTTTTATTTTTAATTTTTTACACCTACAGCACCTGGTCTTCCTAGGTGTTCTTCCATCCAAGTACTAACTAGGCCCAACCCTGCTTAGCTTCTGAGATTAGGCAGGATTGGGCTTGTTCAGGGTGGCATGGCTATAGAGTGTTTTAGTGGTTTTTTTTTTTTAATGAGAAGATTATATGAACATAGAGTAAAATGCCAAAGAGAGTAAGCTCTTATGAGAGCTGTCTAGAATTATATATGTTGGGAAAACTCTTCTTGAACAAGAAGTCAGGGCACAAGCCTAGTATAACAGTTACATCTTCAGGCCTCAGAACCTTACTCTGGCACCCATGAGCCATGTGACCTTGATTAAGTTGTCAACTTCTCTGCTTTAGGCTCTTCATCTGCAGAACCAGAAAAAAAATGTCCCAGGGGTTGGGGGAATGTTAAACAAGGTATGTAAAAGCTTTGGCACAGCTTTTGCTCTGTATTAAGCAGTTAATAAATAATGAGCTAAACAGCTAGGGCAAGTTTTTAGTGTCTTGCTCTGACCCTATACATGTCCCATTACAAAAGGCATAAGAAAGAATGTACTTGGTGAGGCATTTTCCTATAGAAAATGGAAAAGATCAAGAAGGTCTTCGGTTCCCTTTGTAAAGCTGTGTTATAGGCTTTTCTGGGACGTAGGATATGAACTAATTCTGCCTGGATTTGAAGATTGATATATTACCTCTGCTTAGCACACCTCTGAGTGAATCATCTAAAGGAAGTCCTAAGATGATAATTCTCATATTTGCATGTGGGTCATTGAAAGTCATATGATGTAAAGGAACTAAATTAGCCAGAAAATAAACAGGCAGGCAGCAATCCTTTCCACAGGCCTAGAGGTGAAAATGGATTGCTTGGTAATTGCCAGAAGGAAGAGTCCTGGGGATGGTGCTTCAACGAGCAGTGGCAGCCACTGGATGTGGGACTTTTCACACCTGGGATTATAGCTACTTAGCATATTAAAAAGTAATGAAATTTTAAAAATATCACCAAATTTCATTGGAAATCAGACCTATACAAGAGTAGATGAAGGTAAAAGCAAGAAATACAGAAAAGAAAGACCCTGCTACTTACTGTCCTCTAGGGAAGCTGTTATTTTGAACACAAGTACTTCCCTCTCCCAAGCCCGAGTGCCTAACTTTTGCAAACATGACTCTTGCCATGTGTAGTCCTTCACCAATGTGTACCTACCAAGAGTAACTTGCCCTTGTGGAGGGGAAAGTCTGGTTAGAATGGTGTCTTTTGTTAGAAACAGCCTGATTCATTCATTTTTTTTTTTCTGTTTTCTTTCTTCAATTCATTAAACAGAATGTATTGCTTATCAGGCACCATGCTGGGCAGGCACAGGGGCTATAAATCACCTTTGACCTCATAATGCTTCTTGTCTTGTGGGGGAGCAAAGAGTAAGCATACTGGCAGTCCTACCTGAAGGACTCCACAATAGAAGGCCAACGAGAGAGCTGGGGAATGAACTCCGCCTGCAAGAGCCTGGAAGGGTTCTTCCCAGCGGGCACCATCTGAGCCGGGTTTTAAAGCAGGAGTAGGATTCATTAGGTAAAGAAGTTAAAAAAGGACATTCTAAGTCGAGGGGAGACTAGGAGGCAGGGAAGGTGATGGTGGGCTTGGGGAAGAACAAGAGGCATGCGGTGACTGCCACAAAAGAAGAGCCTAAAAAGGGAGTTGGGGTCAGATTGTGAAGGGTCCTGGATGACATGGAGTTGGCTGTATCCTCTAGCAGCTCTGCTCAGACCATCCAGCGTTTATAGGGGGAATGGCGCCATCTGATTTGCATCGAATGGGTGAAGGAGCAGCTGGAGTCAGGCCCCTGGGGAGATAGAGACAGCGGCCACTCATGTGGACGTCAGCTGATGTATCCAGGGGCCCACCAACCTGTCCACATGCTAGAAGCCCCACTGTTTACCAATTGACCATTTCCTGTTCTGAGACACTCCTGAATAAGGCATCAGGGGGTTGACTTTTGGAAGGGCAAGTGACCCTTCCTAGACAATACGGACATGATAGCCCAGTGAGCTCGAGGAGAGTCCACCGGGAAGCTGCTCTGGGCCACGTGTGCCTGGAGTTCTCTCTGCATGTTCTTGCCTGACTTCTTGGTTCTGGTCAGCTAAACAGTGACCACAGAGGAGATATCTTGGGATCCTCTGGATTTTCTGCCTCTGATTTCTGCACAGAAGGTAAATACTTTATGAGTTCAGAGGTGGGAAAAACCATTGTGGTCAAAGAAAGCTTCACAAAAGCTCTCAGAAGGAACTGAGACTAGAAAGATGCATGGCAGTTTCCAGAGATGGAGATGGTAATGGGGCAGGGCAGGCGGGGACAAGTGAGCTGAACAAATACATGGGGGCAGAGGGGGAAAGGAAGGCATGGTGGGGCCAGGGACTAGATAAGCCCCTTGGAGTAAAGTGAAAACAGCCCAGATATAGAGAGCGCTTATGTAGCAGGTGCTTTTTAAGGTATTTCAGTAATCTTTGTCCCAACCTGGTGAGGAAGACATAATTATGCTCACTTTATAATTGAAGAAACTGATTTGCTCAAGGTAAAGGCTCTTTGACTGTATAGCCCACCGTTTCCACTACTGCATCCTGCTTGTAACAGATTGCTGGAAATGCGTGCGTGGCAGAAGGCATCATCCTTTGGCAGTGAGAAACAATATGACATGATGATGATGGTGTCACATCACATTTATTGTGCACCTGCCGTGTGTCGGGTATTATACTAGGTATTTTTATATCACTGAGCTCATTCAGTCTCTGTTTTATCCATCTATGGATATAGGGACAGCCACCATTTCAGGAATGAGAAAGTGAGGCTCAGAGAGGTTAAGTAACTTGTCAAGCTCACAGAGCTTGTGGCTTCCATGTGTCCCATTGGTATTCCAGGGTCCTGAGGAAGAACGGCTTAAATCTCCTCTTTTAGTCATTGGGTCTCAGGGTTACTGAGGAAGAGAGTGCGTGCTAGTCTCTCTGAAAAAGCCACTTAATTACAAAGGTGGAGAGGTGTGGACAACAAGGAAGAGACCAGAGTGATACATCTGAAAAGCAGCGGCCTTCTCTGGGCCCTGCTGAGTAGGGCCTGAAGGCCAGCCACCCTGTGGGGACAGCCAGGAGACAGCATCCTATTTTCATTGTGTCCTTTAGTGCCAGCACAGCACCCAGCACAGCGGATGCTCAGTGTGAAAACAAGGGAACATCTCTGCTCTGCAGTGCACATGGGGTCCAGGCTAGGGAAGAAGGTTGGTCTCCAGGGCTGGTTGTGGAGAAAGGTCATCCACCTTGACTGGGATGCATGAGATGGCTTGCCTATTGAAGAGACCACATTTAGTTAATTAGTTAGATTGCCTAGATTAATGTTAACACACACACATAGTACAAAATATAAAGCACTGGAGGGAGTCACTCTGAACAGTAGAACCCCCTCCTAACCTTATCTCTGTAGATACCCACAGTAGCCATTCGGAGATTCTGCATCCACAAGCATACGAGTATGTATTAAGTTTTTGAACATAAACTAGGACACCCGTTTTAAATGATACTTATTTCAAGGACTTTGTCTTTACAAAAGACATTTGCATAAATTTTAACCATTTCAGATGTTTGTAACAATGACATTTTCCAGAAGCTGAGGGAAAACTCATTTTGCACCTACGGATGAATGCTTTCCTTAGGGCTCAGCGAAGCATCTCCTTGTGAAAGGCATACAAGAACTTCCAACAGCCTTTTCTTCATGGAATAAATAAAATATACCCGGAAAGCCATCTTAGGGCTTTTTGCGGCTGCGTCCCTAGGAAATGGTTCAGAAGGAGCTATTATGTTCAATTGTGTTAATCTCCCGGGTCCTTGCATAGAATTTCCACTTTTCAAATGTTTGCAGCAATTACTTTTTCCAGAAGCTAAGGTATTATACTTGGAGAAGCTCCTTGAAAGGTAATCTTACAATTAAGTTTAAAGCTATCATATGTCTCTGGTGTCCCTTTATTGTACTGGCTGTGGGTCTAGGAGATCACCCACAGCTAGCGCAGCCTCTGTAACATTACCTAGGTGCAGTCAGGGGAGGTATTTTGAAAAAAAAAATCTAATTTTAGCTTTCATCTTGAGTTTTGGGGCAGTTTTTGTCCCTTGTGCTTCTGAAACTGTCATTGCCAACAACATATCTTTGAAAGCAGGGAAAAACTCACTTTTTTAGGTATATTACAATTAAAAAAAGTAAAATTTCCATGTAATTTTAGGGAAAGGGCTACCACTTGCTGATTTATTGAGCATCGCTTCCACAGAGGACATGATAGGAACCATCGAAGGATGGACTGTCCAGGATCCCCTTCCCTGGCCTTTGACCCCTCTCCCAACTATAGGTACACACCCTTCCCTGAGATTTCTTGTGTTCTGTTCATGGGGAACGCACAGGAATAGCATTCACTGGACTTCTCCACACTGACACACTCAGCCTCAGGGGGCGTGGGGAGAGTTTGAGCTACAACCATGCTCTATATCAAGTCACGTTCACAGTGATGCTGTATGATAGCGTTTTCATTTCTTTCTGTGGATATAGGAAAACAAGACTCCAGGAGGTGAAGTAACTTGGCCAAGTTCACAACAGCTTTTAAAAATAGGACTTTAATGTAGGACCCAATGACTGCACAATTATTCCCCTTTTCACCAAACCTGGGCACCTCTTATGCAAAAAGCTTAGGGTCTGTACACAGGGGCTTCTGTGAAGTGGATGTTTCTCATTAAAACAGGAGCCAAGGATGTGGTACCCACCTTGGCTTCTGTACCTTTGTCTCCTCCTCATGGTTATCTTTTCACGAGGATATTCGAACAGAAGAAAAGGACTTCTTATTGGATGAGAGGATCGGATGTCAACTTGTGAAGACTCCTTTGTATGTTTGTTCAAAATCCTATTTTGTGTCTGTTTTACATTTTTACTTGGAAAAGGGGCTACGTCCTGTTGGAGGCGGTGTGAGACGAGGGCGTGTTTGTTTGGGCGGGGGTGTCTGTACTTCTGTTTTGAGGAAGGCAGTTTTGAAGCAAGTCTTTCTGTAGGTGGAAGAGGTTGGGTGGAGAGTATCTCAGGAGCTACAGGCAGATCAAGTCTGTAATTAGCACTTTCTCCCTGATGGTAACTGGAGTAGAAGGAGCCAGGGCATGCTCAGAGGCGAGAGAAAGGTAACTGATCCTCTCTCGACAGCTGTGATGCTTATACCAGTTACCTGACACCTGCTTAATTCCCGTGTTTCAGTTTGCCCATCTTTTTGCTTTTGCTCTGGGTTCAAGCTGCTTATTAGAAAAAAGAAACCCAACTATTGGTGTACGCTATTTCTTTGACACAGAATTGTATTTTTATTGACGGAAAGCATCAAAAAAGTGAGTCGAGAGCATGTTGTAATACTACTCTTCACATGTATGATTCAAAAAGGTCTCCCTGTGGAACTCTGTCACCATAAGATAGGTTCCACTGTTCACCTGGAGGCAGGTGCTACCTCGAGGGCAGTCGGAGTATTGAAAATCAAGAGTGTTGCTTCTTTCCTTGGAGATCTGGCATGGTGTATGGTATATGAAGGCGAAGGACATCGAGGTACCTGAAGTAGACCCTAAGGTGGTCACTGAATTTTACTGCTGGGTTTGGCTCAGATCTTGGACAGCCCTTCCCCATCTGCCAGGGGAATTAGGTTTTTCCGACCCTGCAGCATCACCTGCACTCACAGGCATCTTTTAATCTTTCTTCTGCAACAATTAGGATCGAGAACTAAATGGGGACCTTATAACATTAGACTTACTTTTTACTCTTTAGAGGAGCACCATTGAACTCCGTACTTTTATGTCGGATGGCTGTGTATCTAGCGATTTTAGGTAGGCATTGTAAGATATGGAAAGGCCATCTATTAGAGATCCTGTGCAGGGCTAGCTGTGAGAAAGCGAGAGCCGCAAACAGCATTAGACCTTTAGAGAGTGGCGGTGAGAACTTATCAAAGGGCTCTCTCTTTGCGAGCTCACCGTGGAAAGGGATGCCTGGTTCCACGTAGGACTCTACAGCTGATAATCACTATCTTTAGGGCCATCTTTGGGGGGAACACTGACAGCTACATAAATCTTACATTTTTATAGCACTTCAATCTTTTTTTTTCAAAGTACTCTCACATCTATTATCCCATCTTGACCTCCCAAGGAAACCGTGAGTTGGGCACAGCAAGGATTTCTATCCTGATTTCACAGATAAGACACAAGGAGGTTAAATCACACAGCAAGGCAGGAGACTGAGGCTCAACATCTATGTCTGATGTTGAGACTGCAAGTCCTTCTACTGAAAAAAAAAAAAAAACACCCTCCTTTTTTATTCTCTGCAAGCTAGCTTCTCCTGCTGAAATCACTTTAGTTAGAGCAATGTTTCTCAATTCCCCTTGCACCTTCAAGTCACCTGGGCAACTGAAAAATAATGCCAGTGCCCAGGCCCCACGCCAGACCAATTGCCTCAGGACTGTGGGGGTATCTGCATGTCTTAAAGCTCCTCAGGCGATTCTGATGCACAGGGTCAAAAACTATTCCTAGAAGCTGACCAATGGTGACCCTCTTGTCAAATTCAATGGCTTTTTGTTCACAACTAGCCCAGACCCACTGGACATTAATTTCTTCTTTAAAGTCACTCCTCCTGTGGTTTCCACGAAATTACACACTGTTGGTTCCCTATTCTTTTCTGATGATGTCCTCTGTACCTTATTCTTGACCATTTTTGTTTTGTCTTCCCACCTTATGTGATTTCAACCTTGATTTTTCTCTGCACGGTTACGGTGTACAGGGAATAACGAGGGAATAACAAAGGGTCATTTATTTTCAAGGGCCTGGACATTAGAATGTAAGCCATGCAAGAGCAGAGGCTTTATTCTGATCACTGCTGCAACTCTAGAACCTGGGATAGTTCTAGAACTGTGACAGACATATATGCTCAATAACTGGATAAAAGGTCACATCTACTTGACCGAATCTCATATCAGTGTATTTTTGCCTCTGTAATGCCGGCTCTTAGATGTGCCACCATCTTCTGAAACTTAACCGGTTCAAAACTGGGCACATCATCTTACGTCCTCCTACAAAATAGTTTTTTTTAAATGCTTGTCAGTCATTTTACTGCTTCTTATAGCCTCTTCATCCTGCCTTGCAAGCCAGCTTCAGATCTCCTTTCTCCTTTCTCCAGGCTTGCATCATGGTCTCTCCATTTAGCTGACACTGTCCAGCCCGTCGTCTCTGGGGGAAGCAGTGCTGGGTTGTGCTCTGGGCACTGACTGGGCCAGGAGTGGGTCCACCACCCATTGGCTGTTTGCCCATATGGTGACCACAGAGAAAGCCTTGGAACATGGAGAGAGAATGTGGAGAGCATTGACTGACAGAAATGGAAGAAGTGCCAGAGTGACTTTGGGAGTCAACTTGCTTGGAGACTGAATGGCTTTCTAGATTCAGTTCCAGGTTCTGTGACTCCTTTATAGAAATTTAGTTTGTTTTTTTTTTTTTTTAAAGTCACTGGCATGAGACTCTTCTGGTAACGCCCATCCATAATCAATTATTTCATTGTTAGTACTAAAATTTCTTCCTTTGAAAATAGTACATTTTTCTCAATTTGCCTCTTCCTTTTTTTTTTTGTATCATAAAACCAAGATTCTAATCGCCTCATGTCTGAACCAGGTAATAACTTCCTAGCATTCTCCCAAAGCATCTTTGAGCTTACCTGAATACTGTTCCTTCATCCACTAAACGTTTAATGAGATGAACCGTGTGCCCGAGCAATGTTCCATGCTCTGGTGATTGAGTGGTGACCGATACAGATAAGGTCTGCAGCCCTTGCACTCGTGTACTAGACCCTGTCTGCACTTGTCTTCTCAAGGGCATTGGTTCAGCAGTTCTGTCCTGCACCATCCAATTGTTGCTCTCTGCTACTTCATTCCCAACCATCTGCCAACATACTTTCACATCTTCCATTAAAAAAAAAAAAAAATTCTGCTCTTGAATCCCACTTCCTACTTTGGCCACCACCCCAGCTTTCTGTCTCTTGTCATAGCAAAACTCCTCAAAAGAGTCGTCTGTTCGTTTAAAAACTTTATTGAGGAATGATTGACACATTGAGTTCAGTATATAATGTGATGATTGAATATGCATATTCTTTATAGAGTGATTACCGAGATCAAGATAACTAACACATCTGTCTCCTCACCTCACATGGTTAACAGTTAAGTTTTGTGTGTGGTGAGAATGATCTACTCTCAGCAACTTCAGTATACCTGTCGTACAGTTAATGTATGGTGTAGTCACAACGTGGTGTGATGTCCTTGGAAGTGTTGTCTGCTTTTGATATTTCTAGTTCTCCCCAGAACCCACTCTACTCAGGCCTTTTTCCATACCCTTCCACAAAACCCACTCCTGCCAAGATCGCCAGTGACTTCCCCATTGCTGCATCGAATCAGTCCCAAGCTTACTGGACTATCAACATCGTTTTTGACACAGGTGATCCCTCCTTTCTTGAAACATTTGTTCCTCGATTCAGGGACTTCATGCCCTTGCGAGTTTTCGTCCTCACTTGATTGTTTTTTCTCATTGATATGCTGGATTCTCTTCATCTCCCTAAACTCTCAACTGAAAACTCCTAGGACTTAGAACTCAGACTACTATTTTCTGTCTACCTTCATTCCCTAGATGAACTCAACCAATCTCACGATTAAAATACTTGCATATGCTGAAAATTTCCAAATTTATGTTCCCAGCCTGCACCTCCTCTTGTATTACTGGCTTAGCTTTCCTCCATAACACTCATCACCACCTGACATACTATATATTTTACTTATTTATTTTTCCCATGGTTTAAATGTAAACCCTAGGAGGGCAGGGACTTTTTTTTTTTTTTTTAGAATTTTGTGTTATGGAACATTTTGAATATACAATAAATCCCTATAATGATCGCCAACTCCTGGTGAATTTTTTATCATTTGTACAATCCTTTTGGCCGTACTAGATTATTTTAGGCAAATTACAGCCATCACATCATTTAATCCATAAATATTTCAGTATGAATCTCTAACAGATAAGGACACAAAATACAGCAATTGCAATTTCTTAATATCATCAAGAGTTCATTTAGTGTTCCAATTTCTCCAATAGTCTCATAAATGTTTTTTTATTGTAAAATATACAGTACATAAAATTACCATTTTAATAATTTTAAAATGTACAGATCACTAACACTAAATACATTTACATTGTGCAACCATCGCCTCCATCTATCTCCAGAACCTTTTATCATCCCAAACTGGAACTCTATACCCATTAAACACATAAATGATTATTCATTTATTTATTTAAAAATTTAAAAATGAACTTTTTCCAATTACAGTTGACGTACAATATCATATTAGTTTCAGATGTACAATGCAGTGATTAGACATGTATATATCTTACAAAGTGATCACCCCATCTGACTCCAGACACAGTTATTACAATATTATCGATTATATCCCCTAGGCTGTACTTTACATACCTGTGACTATTTTTATAACTGGTAATTTGTACTTCTTTTTTTTCTTTTTTTTTTTTTAACACTTACAGCACCTGGTATTCCTTAGGTGGTCTCCCATCCAAGTACTACCCAGGCCTGACCTCGTTTAGCTCCTGAGATCAGAAGAGATCAGGCTCATTCAGGGTGACATGGCCACAGACTAATTTGTACTTCTTAATCTCATTCGCCTTTCTACCCATCCCCTCAACCCCCCTCCCATCTGGTAATCATCCGCTTGTTCTCTGTGTCTATAAGTTTGTTTTTGTTTTATTTATTTTATTTTTTAGATTCCACGTATAAGTGAAGTCATATGGCATTTATCTTTGTCTGTCTGACTTATTTTGCTTAGCATAATACTGTCTAGGTCCATTCATGTTGTCACAAATGGAAATATTTCATTCTATGAAATGATTTTTCAGTAGTGGGTTTGTTTGTATCAGGACATATGAGATCTGTAGATTGCATTTGATTGATATTTCTTTTGAATTTGTAGATTTTCCACTCCCTTTCCCCCCCCACTTTGCAATTATCGTTGAAGAAACTGGGTGGTTTATCTTGGATCTTGCTAAAAGCATTTCCTGATGCCATTTAACATGTTCCACTGTCCCTTGTACTTCCTGCAAACTGGTAGTTAGATCTAGAGGTTTCTTCAGATTCTCCTTTGGTTTTGTTGTTTGCCAGGAATGCTTCAGAGGTGGTGCTGTGTCAGGAGTCACATTGTTTCTTATTTTGTGGTGGGAGCAACCATTTTGATGACTATGCCTAGATCCATTAATTCATTAGGGAGTTGCAAAATAGTGATATTTTGTCATTTCTTTTCCATTTGTTTTCTAGAATAGTCCTATAGAGTGAAATGTCCCCTCATCAACTATTAAATTACCTTGCTATACAACTAGTTCAGAAAAGGTGAACTAAATGCTTGATTTTATTTTTTTCAGTTTTCAAAATAATACATCTAGGATCCTCGAAATGTGACCATGTAAAAAATAGCGTGAATTCATAGATTTTTACAAATGTGATGTGTTTCAGTACACTGCTGTTTAAGTCTTACTGATGTTCTTCCTTGACCAGTAGGAGTCCCTTTAAGGTGGCTGCTGAGATTTTTTGTCATGACATTGGATAGCTTTTTTGGTTTCTGGAGTGATAAGATGTTCCAGGCCCATCTTGTACACATTGTACTCTAGATCTAGGATTTTTATCTGTTTTGTTCATTGCTGTATCCCTTCATGAAAGGGTGTCACACCTTGCTGAACGGGAACTCCAGAGAGGGCCCCTGCAAGGAGACCCCATCCCCCCAGGCTTTCCCTCATGCTCTTCCACAGGGAGCCCGTCTTTACTAGGCTCCGTGGTAGATGCTGAAGTGACATTTTGTTTATACTTTGCAACAACCGTGAGAGTCATAGTATCTGAATTTCACAGGTGACGTTGCTCAGGCAGGTGGAGTGGCTTGCTGTGGGCCACACACAGCTAACTGGTGGAAGAGACAACATCAGAGTCCAGGCCTGCCTGATTCAGAATGAAAACGCATTCTTCTTTCAGTTTACTATTTGCAGCTGACTTCGGGACATGATATTCATCAGGGCCTCCCCTTATGGCATATCTTATTACCTTGACTTTGGAGGCATTTAGCCCCTTTGCTTAGAGTCTTATTTCCTTCTCTCCTACATGTCAGTGTCCTGCCTGTGCTTTGAAGACCAGCTCCACCCCACCATTGCCCAGCCCCACAGTCCACTTCCAACCCTCAGTCACATTCATCCAGGTTACAGACATTCACGTTTCATTGCAAGTTGGCATGTCGCAGTGGCTGAGCAGAGCGGTGGCCCTTCCAATGAACTTGAAGGAACAAAAGAGCAACAGACAATGAGGTTTACAGTGTGGCCGCTAAAGCGGGTTGTATCCGAAGACTGGCTAGAGTAGAGAAATAGACATTCAACCTTCTATTTGTATTTAATTTTCAACTCGTCCTTTGAAAATACCTATTTTTGTATATGCTTTGTAATATACTAATCTGCAGGTGCAGTTGTCTAAAATTTATGAATTAATTTCCATTTTATTTAATATTTAAAAAATTTTAAATTACAGTTGGGATACGGTACCATGTTATTTCAGGTATACTACATAGTTATTAGACATGCAGGAGCAACAGCCAGAGGAGCCCCCCAGCTGGGGACCAGAGCAGGTGCTGAGAGCAAGCGGAGGGTGGGGAGGAGATGTCCCGAGGGACCCCTCTTCTCTAGCAAGGCCACATGTACCTTCCGTGGGGTGGCTGTCATATGTGTGGGGGGTAAGTAAGGCCAAGAGATGAATGTGATGCGTCTTCCTGCTGTGTCAGTTTTACTTAAAGAATGGGGGAGTTTTACACTCAGAAAAATGTGGAGAGAGTATGGAATAAGATACAAAAAGCACATGCATTTTAAAGGCGAAAGCAGGTTTTTGCTACAGATCCTTTTATTCCTCTTCCCAGACACAGATTTGCCTTCCCTGTCGTCTGCTGTGGGAAGTGCTGCACCAGAATGTTCTCCACGGGGCTGTTCAGTGTGAAGAGGTGGAGGGGACAGGCCCTGGGTCAGGCCCCTGAGTGAGCCTGAGACCCACTGACCTGGCCTCTGCACAGCAGAGCCTGGGCGTTGCAGTCCGTCTCCCTTGGGGAAATCTGATCACACCCAGGGGTGCGATTTCAGTCTCGCCTCTCTCTGCAAACAGTTCTTGCTTCTGGGTGTCTCCTGCCCAGGAAGCTGGAACTAGGGTGGATTTTCCACTGTGTCAGAGCCAGGGCCTTTCCTGGGGGAGGGGAGAGATCTTTTTGGATGGGGTCAGGGCTGTTCACTCGGGGGTCTGAGAAGAGGGTGTTGGCCTGTGTGGTGTGGAATCATTGAAGATTAGAGCAGTGAGGACCTGATAAATCCTCTGCCTAACCCCATTTTTTCACATGAGAATCCTGGAGCCCAGAAGCAGTTGGCGGGTTGGAGGCAGAGGCAGTTTTATTGTGATGAGAACACTTCATATGTTAAGTGTATAAACATAGTCTTATCCGTAGGCACGGTCTTGTAGGGTAGATCTCTAGAACTTCTTCATCTGGCATAACTGAAAAGTTTGTATTCACTGATCAGTAACTCTCTATCCTTCCTCCTCCAGCCCCTGGCCAACATCGTTCTATTTTCTGTTTCTCTGGGTTTGACTGTTTTAGATATCTCATTTAAGTGGAATCATGTAGTATTTTTCCTTTTGTGACTGGTTTGTTTCACTCAGGGTAGAGTTCTCAAGGTTCATCCACATTATAACGTATTGCAGGACTTTCTTATTTTTAAAAGCTGAATAATATTCCATTGTACGTATATACCACATTTACTTTATTCATTAGGGAAATCTGTGAATGAGAGCTACCACAGAGCAAGGTGGAGGGAATTCTGAAACAGACGCACAGAAGAGAAAATGTGAAGAAACAGCAGAGAGAGAGAGAGAGAGAGAGAGAGAGAGAGAGAGATTTGAAGATGCTCGTAATATGGCCATGAACGAGGGAATGCTGGCAGCCACAGAAGCTGAGAGAGGAAAGGAACAAAATTTTCTCCAAGAGCCTCTGCAGGGAATGCAGCCCTGCTGACACCTTGCTTTCTGCCCATGAAACCGATTTTGGACTTCCAGCCTCCAGAACTGTGAAAAAATAAACTCCTGTGTTTTTGAGCACCAAGTTTGTGATAGTGTGTTACAGTAACCACAGGAAACAAATTTATTGCCACATCTATAAATACAGCAAGTATACTTTCTAAAATAATGATTAGCTGAAATGGAAAGTTAAAATAAAAATCCTAATTGTCCTATGTGTAGATTTATAAAAGTCAATTATATGAAAAAATGTTAGGCAAAAATAAAAATGTTAAGTCTAAGGACATGGGGGAATATCCTCCTTAATCAAGATCACTGCATCAAAAAAAAAAATCTTGGAGGGACTATGCGCTGGCATAGGGCGTGGATGCAGGATCAGTGGAAACAGCAGTGTGATGTCTTGGTGTTGGTCTGTGGGTAGTTTCTATATTTTCTTTATTATTTCCTATATTCTTTAAGTTTTCTACAATGAACATTCATTATATGACTTTTCTATTATTTATCTTTTAAGATAAAAATGAAATGTCTTTTTGACCATGATTACTAGTTAATGAAAGTTGTGAACGTGTTTTACAATTTTGGGGTTTATTGGGTAGCCCATGCCTTACCTCTAACTGGACTTTTCTTTTTGCTGAAGGACACCCGTTAGCAGTTTATACAGAGAAAAGTGTGGGTGGTAAACAGAAATCCATTAGTTTTTGTATATTTTAAATATCTTTATGTTATCCTTACCCTTTAATGATAACTTAGCAGAGTATATAGTTTTTATTACATTTTCTTTCACCACTTTGAAGATATTGGTCTGTTGTCTTCTGACATTCACTGTCAATGCCGAAAAGATTCAGGCCAGTCTAAAGAGCATATTTTTCTAGGAAATCTTCTTTCTATCGTTACCTCTAAGAGCTTTTATGATGTGATCTTCAGTGTCCTGCAGTTTTACTATGCTATGTCTAAGTGGGGATTTATCTTTGTTTATTCTGCTTGGCACTTGGCGTTCGCTTTCCATCTGGGGATCCATCATCTCTCATCAATTCTTAGCCATTTCTTTTTTGAATATTTCCTTGGCATCAGTTCTTTAGTTCTCTTCTTTTAGAAGTCTGGTTACATTTATATTTGAGTCTTTCAGTCTATTCTCTATGTTTCTTAACTATATATTTTATTTTTTAATTGAGATAAAATTTACATACAGAGAAATGCATCCGCCTTAAGGGAACAATTTGATAAGTGTAGGTACCTGTGTAACCGCAATCCCAATCAAGATTTAGAACACTTCCATCACTAACAACATTTCCTCATGCCCCCTTCTAGTCAGTTCCCACCTCTCATAGACAAGTGTTCTGATTTTTCTCATCATATATTACTTTTCCTGTTCTTGAATTTCTTATAAATTGAATCACGCAGAATACAGTTTTTGTGTCTGGTCTCTTTCACTCAAAATATTTTTGAAATTCGGCCATGTTGTTGGGTGTATCAGTAGCTCATTCCCTTTTTCTGGCAGAGTAATATTCCACTGCAGAAAAAATACCAGAATTTGTTTAATCTATTTTCTGAATCATCCTAGGGAAATTGGGTCTGTTCTGTTGACTGATTTTTTTTTTATTAAATATTAGTCACATAAAATCAGAAAAAAAGTTATTGAAATTCATGCTATGTCACTTCTATCTCTCAATCCCGCATTCTTTCTTCCCTGCTAGTACCCAGTGCTCCTCTCTAACCCAGCTCTTGAGTCTCTCCACTTACCTCCCCTTTCATCCCGCTGGGAAGAAATGTGCTTGCATAATTCATTCATACTAATCACTGCGGAATGTTGTAGATAGAATAATGACACCCTCCAAACGTCCAAGTCCTAACCCCTAGAACCTGTGAATTTGTAACCTTACAGGGCAAAAAATAACTTCACAGACATGATTAATTTAAAAATTTTAAAATAGGAAGATTATCCTGGATTATTGGAGTGGGTCCAGCGGAATCACAAGCGTCCTCCTAAGAGGGAGGCAGGAGGGTCAAAGGCAGAGAGGGGAGGGTGACGGAAGAAGCAGAGTCAGGAAAGGTTGTGCGATGATGGAAGCAGAGCGAGGAAGACAGAGACAGAGAGACAGTGACTGGAAGATGCTATGCTGTGGCTTCCAAATGGAGGAAGACGGCCATGGGTCAGGGAGAACGCGAGGAAATGAATCCTTTCCTAGAGCCTCCAGAAAGAAGGCAGCCCTGCCGCTCCATCTTAGACTTCTATTTAGAGGAGCCTTAAGCTTTTGGTAATTTGTTACAGCAGCAATAGGAAACTAATACAAGGATTGAAGGTTTGGCTTCCCTAGAAAGGAGAGGGGCATTATTTAACTCCAGCGAATGACCCTGTTATTGAGGGATTTCGTCATGCAGGTGGGTGCACACCTCTCCTACAAGGCCCGCCCCTGAGATGCTCTTCACGTGTCGTAGTGCCTGTGCTGCCTTCGTCAACGGCATTGCTTTGGAGTAGGCCTTCCCTAAGGCTTTTTCCATCATGCTACTGAGCTGGGAGGAGACTAGCACAGGAACAGGTTTTAATTAGAGTCAGGACAGGGACAGTGATGGGAACAGGGTGTGAAAATATGAGAGGTTCTCAGCTCACACAGGCCGGGACCCTGGGCACCTCGGAGGAGATGCCCAGTTGGGAGACGGAGGCACTCAAGTCCACAGCTTGGCCCAGCAAGGTCTTGCCCTTCGGTCCTCCAGGCGTAGCAAGGTCCTGTGGCAGCTCCTAGAACCAATTCTGCAGGGGAACAAGTTGCAGTAAGAAACAAAGGTAATTTTGCTTCCGATTCTTCAGAGATAGCAATATGTCAGCAGCCCCCAGAGAGGCCGAAAGTAAATGAATCACTGCTAGAAAGTGAAGGATACCATCCGCACTGAATGGTGAAAAGGACTCCCGAACAGTATCTTCATTGATTTTTCCTGTAATTGACACAGTATCTCGGTGTGCCTTCAGGCTTCAGGAGGAGAAAACGGGGAGTCCGTGTACTCAGCTTCCTCGGGTTGGAATTTAATAAAAAAATTCCCCTGAATGAGCTTCTGTTCATCCATTCCTCTTCCTCTTTGTGTCTTCTCCCTACTCTCTCCCTTCTCTCTGCTTGCATCCTTCATTTCTTCCTCCCTCCCCCGGTATCGCCCAGTATCCAGTGCCTGCCTTTCTCTCTCTCTCTCAGACACACACACACACACACACACACACACACACACACACACACACACTCACACACTTCCTTTTGTACAAATAAAAGCTTAGGCAATCCATACCATAGTATGGGTAGCCCATTTTTTTTGCTGGCTGTGACATCAAGGACGTTAAGAAAGAAAAAAATAGCACATTCCATCTTTCATGTCGGGTGAAATTTTATTTGGTTAGAAGTTCAATATTTTTTTGTAGCAAACAGATCCCTCATAGTTGCCATATCTGACAACTGTCCTCTGGGGTAGGGTGCAGGGAGGAGGTCCGGGCTTCCTCCGGGGCGCCCAGGGGTCCATCTCCCAGGAGATGGGAGGATCCCCACCTCATCTGACCAGGCAGCCCCTCGCCTCAGCGGGGAGAGCCTGCTTCCCAGCTATGATGCTGGTTCTGGGTTTCACAGACTGGAAAAGCAGACATCAGGCAGGTAATTTTCAGCAGCCCCTCCTGAACTGACTCTCTCTGTAGGGTAAGCCTGGCAGCTGACGAGGAGTGTCGTTCCCAGCTTGAAGTTGCCTTGGTGAGGCCTGGGAGAGGAATAAGGCGTTCCTCAGCCAGGGGGACGAGCTGTCAGCGGATTCATGAGCAGCCCCTGGGACGTGCCCACAGAAAACAGGATTTGGGGAAGGCAGATCGCCTGATAATCTCTGTTGCACCAGATGCGCTTGCTCAAGTGTGCTGAGAGGAATGGGAGGACGTTTGAGACATTTTAGCATAAAGATATGATATCAGACCAAAAGCTAGTGTTGGCACAGAAGAGGTTCCAAAATTATTCAACGAACTAAAATGAGCCTGAGGAGTTTTTGTTGCTGTGTTTAGGAACTGGCTACAAATGGGCCTTTGTGGACTGTATTTCCTCAGTCGAGGAATATTTAAAGTTCCTGCTATGTACCAAATGCGGTACGTTATACTGTGAATAAAACGGTCAGCGACAAGTCAGATGGAGTCTCCTCTTTTACACAAAAATATAAAACTGCTAGTATGGTAGGTACTATGGAGGCGAGGTGGTGGGGTCATCAGAGGGGTAATGCACAGGGCCTCGGCTTGGTCGGGGAGGTCAGGAAGCAGTTCCCTGAGGAAGTGGTGGCTCCGTGCTGGGTGCCGAAATGTGCAGGAGGAGCAGGATTACCCAAGGGAAGGGGGTGGGAGAGTGTCCAAGAGAAAAGAAGGGGCATGTGCAAAGGTCCTGTGGCACGGTGGCTTCAAGAAACTTAAAGAAGCCTAAATGGCTGTCCAGAGCTGAGGGTGGGGAGAGCAGAAGAGTAAAGGAGGGTCAGGCTGGGGTGCAGGCTGTGTCAGGGATTTTGGTCTTTATCTCAAAGCATTTGAAAAGCTTGTTAGCAGTGTGTGTGCGTGTGTGTGTGCGTGTGCATGTGCGTGAGAGGGAGAGGAGAGGGAGAGGGGTCAGTTTGATTCTTTGGGCTCCTGGCGTGGGTGCCCTTCACCGCACTGCTGTCCGGTGAAGCCATCTCAACGACCAAGGGCTTCCTGGCACTGAGACACACTGCTAGAGGAGATCTTGGCAAATGGGGGCTTCTGCATAGGTGGCCCTGTTGTCGCCTGCACAGGAGGCTGATGCCCCAGAACATCCTAAGTGCTAGTGACGGACACTGGTGATGTCCAAAGCTACCACAAAATACCTTGGCATGGGGTCGTGGGTCTGGGATCAAATGTCACTTCCACGAGGCAAAGTGCAGCCAAGAGGACTGACGCTTGTCATCGACATTTGTTCTCACGATGGCTCTGTGGTACGGCGATTCCCATTTCACGGACACGTAAACCGAGGGACCTCATATAAGTGATGGGCCCAAGGCGGCCCCGCTGCGATGTGGCCGAGCCGGGATGGCAACTCAGGTTGGCCTGGTGGGGAGTCTGTGCTCCTTGGATGGAGCCTCCCTGAAGCGAGTCCTCGTGGGATGAGGGGTTGAACCAGGTGGCCTGGAAAGGACCTTCTAACGCCCCCATTAGTGATCTGAACCCTGAAAACGCCGTTAGGGAGAAAAAGAGCACCGCACATGGTCCTGAGATGAGCGGTCTATTGCTTTCCGTTACTTTTCCTTGAATACCAAAGGTCACCTCTGTGGATGTGTGGAATATTAAAGCCCCCTTTTGCCTGATCTTTTATTCAATCAATCAATCAATCAATCAACCTCCAAATAAAGCAATGACACAATTCATATGGCGTTGTCTTAACACGGAGACGCTGGTCTCTTCTACTCCCTTTTCCTTTCAGCTTGAGAGGAAGATAGGATTGATTTACCAGGAAATCTGTAAGTGGAAAGATTTAGAAGTGGCTGAAGGAACCAAAGCAGGACAGGTATCAGCCACCCCATTTGGGTGAGGAGAGTTTTTCTAGCCTCCTCTACCCTCCTCGTGACTTCCTCTGCCCTGGCCTCTTACCTGAACGTGTGCCCCCTCATGCCCCCTGTCCCCCCACAGGCTCAGTGTCCTACAGCAGAGGGTTGCCACCTCAGCCGCACGTCGGAACTGCCTGTGGGGACTTTAAAAACATACAGCGTCCCAGGCCAGATAATCCAGAACCTTTGGGGCTGGGTCTGGGTGACGTTCACGTGTCACCAGGGCTGAGGGCCACTGCCCAGGCCGTCGTGTTCGTGCCCAAAAGCCTTCTTGGGACTTTGGGGAAGGACTAATTTAGGAGGTCGGCATAGGAGGAGGAGCTAGTGAAGGTGAGTGATGCAGGGAGGGGTCCAGAGAGGCAGAGGGGCCTGGGGATGGCTGATGGTGAAGGAGCAGCTCTGTGCCAGGCTGGAGGCCGGGCAGGCCGGAGGGCTGGCACTGTCTCCGGGAGAGAGGCGGAGGGAGTGACTGGGGAGGAGTCCGACACTCAGTCCCACCATTAGTGTCCAACTGGAGTCACTTTAAAGACCTGAGGGTGGGGGGTGAAAGGGGTGAGGGACCAGGACTTGAGAGGGCAGGAGCAGGGAGTATTTGTTTCTCTTTCAAGGCAGTTGGTGGCCACAGGAAAGACTCTGAGAAGCAGTCGCAGGTTGTGGACAAGGTACAGGAACGTCTTTGCCCTGAAATGGGGAACTCGAGCATGTTTGTGTGCTGAAGTCAAGCACTGGCAAGGAGGGGCGGGGGGTGAAAGGGATGGACCAAGCTTCCCCGTTCTTCCCAGGCTGGGATCTGGTCTATTTTCAGCCTTGCTATTTCTCCGTGCCTCAGTTTCCATATCTGTAAAATGAGGATAACAATAACAGCAGCTGCTTCCCAGAGCTGTGGAGGGCAGAGCGCCTGGCACGCAGCGAGCATGGCAGGACCTGTGCTAGTATCAGCATCCCTCCCTCTTCGCCTCCACCCCGCTCCCGCTTCCCACCCCCCATCGCATCCTCCTGCCTGCCACATCGCCTGGGGGCATGGCACAGGAGAGTGTGGTCACAGCCCCGGCGACCTTGGGTGGGTGGCCTGGGTGTGCTGCAGAGCAGAGCAGAGCAGGACCGGTTAGCTTCTCCGCTTCTAACTCCGGCTTTTGATGGTTTCCTTTAGACTTTCATAGCCATGCTAATTTTGTCGCGAAAATCTATACTTGGTCCTCACAGCATAAGGTGCAATGACAAAACTCTCTGTGTAGCAAAGTGAGGGCGAAGGCCCATCTCCACGACTTCATTAAAAAAGAAAAAAGGTGTTTTAAATGTGGATAACGACACCTGCAACCTGTGTCTGGCTCTTGGTTCCCGACTCCGTCCCTGAGTGCGGGGCTGTGGAAAGGGCTCAGGGCTGGGCCTCAGACAACTTGGGTCCCAGCCTTTGTCCTACAGGCCAGCAGCTGTGTGACCTCAGGCGAGTGGCTTCACGTCTCTGGGTCCAGGTGCTTCCTTGTGAGGGCACAGGGCCTGTTTCCAATGGCCAATCCCCATTTCTTGGCCTTCCTGGGGCTTGGCCATTCACCCCAAAGATCAGGGACCTCACTCACCTCTGCTTGCCAGAGGTCGCTCTGTAAGGCCAGCATTGTTGGTCACAAGAGGGGGTCACTAAAGAAAGGCAGGACAGGATTTTAGGGGATCTCCGAAGGCCTGGCTACATCCATTATTTATCCTTGATTCCTTTTGCTTCAAAGCCAAAGTCCGTGAGAACAAGGCATCCTATCTCCAGCCCCTCGCATCTCGGCATGAATCAATGTCAGATGGGCCTTGAGGGCGAGGTGTGCGGAACGGAGAGGGCAGCAGACCACCGGGAGGGGAGACGGGGCCCCGGGGTCTCTCGTTTCGCAGTCGGTGCAGCGCATCTGCCGGCTGTGCTGGGAAGACTCTTTCATCATCATCATCATTCTGAGGAGCAGGGCCTAGTGGTTCAGAATGGACTGGCTCCTGGCTTCATGAGTGGGATCCAGAAAAGAGTCCCCATGATGCCAATGCCAGGGAGGAGCCAGGTAGTGGTACCCACAGAGCGCTGTGCTCACTGCTTTCCCGCCGATCCTGACGTCCACGCGTAGGAGTCTCTTAGACCCAAGCTCTGCCCCCTTTGAACTTGGAACTCTCTCATTTTATTGATAAACCTGTCTTTGCTTGTTTGGAAGCTTCTTGGTAAGTCACCCACCCCATTTTGTTCGAAAAAGGAGAAAACACATAATTCCCTGTGTTTTGGAACAGCTGCACCAAATGAACAAATGACACCAGAACAAGAGCAGAAGCCGCCTTGCAGCCAGGCAGTCACACGAGTTCCCATTCTGGGAAATATTCATGATGATTCCGATTGGAATTCCAAAAAGGATCCGGAAAAGGCTGCTCCTAATACCCCTTGCGTTCCCCCGCTGACAGCTTCGAGGCCAGGAGCCGTATCTAGTTCATCTAATATGGCGCCCAGGGTAGAGTGGGTGCTCAGGAAGCCTGTAAAACGAATAAATTATTCAAAACTGTGTCACTCTGTCAGGCAGCGAGAGAAAACAGGAGCTTCGGTGCTTATTTAAAAGGGAGTGCTGGGATGCAGAGGTATTGTCTCCAGAAGCTGTTTCAGGGAAGGGGGGTTTCAGATCTAAAGGTATTTTTCAAAGCCTGTTTAGCCAGTGCCTGTTCGGGTGCTGGGGTGTGAGACTCTGTGAATGTGCTGTCAGCGGGACCTCAGATGGGGTTGTGGGATTTGCGGAGGCCAGAAACAGGCTCCTTCTTCACATATTCCCTCGGGTCAGAGAGACCAGCAGGACCACCTGCTTCTCTGATGAGCCGCCCACACCCCCAGTTAATGCAGGAGGTGACTGTGTCTTTAAAGGAACAGTCTCAGCTTGTTGGAAATGTGCAGTGTCCCAAACCGAAACCCCCAGGCACGCGGAGCCATCAGCACTGGGAATGTGGCTCGTCCAAATCGAGGCGCGAAGCGAGCATAAAATAGCCACCAGCTGCTAAGACTTGGTACCAACCAAAGAATGTAAAATCCCTCGTCAGTCGACTTTATATTGATTATACCATGGAATGATGATATTTTGGGTATATTGGGTTAAACAGTTTTAAATTATGACCTTTTTAACGTGGCTACCTAAAACTCAAAAACACACAAGTGGCCGACGCCGTGTTTCTTCTGGACAGTGCTGCCCTCAAAGATGCTCCGTCAGGGGGCCCATTCCTAGATGCTTGCACTTCATTTAGGCCTTGAAGAAATTGTAAGATCTGAGCAGGTAGAGAGGAGAATGGGATCCTGCTTGGGCATCATGCAGATAACCAACACCACCAGGTGTATTTTATAGGAGAGGGTGGGCCAAGCTGGCCACAGACGCGCCTCTAGGTTTCCCTGTATCCGGCCTTGTTGGCTGAGGACTCAGGTGTCCGTTTCACCATCATTTCATCAACATGCTGGCAAAGAAGGCACGACAATGGCAGCTGACACTATTGAGCTGAGAACTTGCCGAGAGGCGTCTGGCTAGGTTCTGTGACTGACCACTTGCTCTGTGCCTTGGGCAGTACTAACTACTTTATCTACATTTGCACTAATGAAGTCGGCACCTGACTATCCCCATTTTACGAGTGAGTGGAGTAGAGGGATGCTACCCAGAAGGATCAAGTGGTGTAGGTTACAGGAAGTATGGGGGTGGGGAGGGATGGAGAGTAGTCTCAGGTGTGCTGCCCAGTTCCTGGCTGACAAGGAGGGGAATGCTGGCCCCGCAGCCCGGGTGGGGATGGCAGCAGGGCCCGAGTCCCTTGGTATCTTCCCAGCAGACACCTGGCGGAATGCCTGGGGTGTAGCATGTGCTCATTAAACGTCTCCTGATTCACCACCCGAGCCTCCTCCCGTCCCTCTCACTTTAACCAGGCTCCTTCCTCGTTCCCAGCACCTCTTCCCAGGAGAGCTCCTCCGTTGCATTGCTGAGCGGTCGACCGGGGATGGTCATCAGTGTCAGACTCAGGACAGGAGCCAAGTCCTGCTTCTCCCTGGCCGAGTAACTAACTGGGAGGACCATGAGGCTCGGTTCCCTCCCTCTCATAAGATGCGGGAACTAACACCAGCGACACAACGGAGAATGGGATCAAATGACACGGCGAATGTAAGGAACCCCCAGGCCGACAGAGGCTGCCAGGAGACATCAGCTAGGGCCACTGTGTGTGCTGTTCTTGTACCTCACCTCTGCTGCCCCTCTGTTTTCCAGATCTCAGTTGCTGGAGGAGGGGGGACCGAGAGGTCCCGTGGGAGTGACTTCCACGCTGACTTCCATCCCCCACCTCCACCTCAGGCCAGTGCACTTTTCCTCCACCTGTGAAACTCGGACTCTGAAAAGAGCGTCTCTTTTGCTCTAGAAAAAGAGTTTTTCTTTTTCAAGTTCCCCCCACCCCCATTTCCAGCAGAGATTTTTTTTCTTGAGCAATGTCTTTCTGTAGATGTTTTGAGGATTTTTTTCTTCTTTTAAATAGCTATGTGTAATTAGCGAGCCCGGCAGCTGCCTTTGGAAGGTGATCTGCTTTGCACCTGCACCTGCAGGTAGCAGACAGAAAGCAGAAGCATAAAAGCAACAGAGTTTCAAACGCGGTCTTCCTGGCTCTCTGTGTCGCGGCCCTGTGACCAGCCACGTGCCCCAGGCACTGGGATGCTGACTGAGGGAGGACACTGTCTTCCATCAGAGTGGAGGACGGGTGCTGGGGTGGAGGCCAGCCCAAGGCTAGCACACCTGGATTTCAGTTCCAGTTTAAGTTCTCATGTGCCATGTGGGTTTGGGCGGGTCCCTTTCCCCTCTGGGTCTTAGTGTCCTTGCCTGTCTAACCGGAGGGTTGGGCCCTAGGGTCTTCGCTCTTGAGACCCTTGATGAGAATTCCAGAAGGTAGTTCAGCTGTGACCGTATGCTCAGCGGATGCTCCTGATCCTAAAACATCTGGGGGAGAGAAGTGATAAGGAGACGTAGCAGGTACCTGAGTGACTTTAGGCAAGCTGAGGGATTTTTACCATTTTTCATCTTTCTCATCCCAGTGCTATTTACATGCTCTGCCTGAATCCACACTTAGCATAAAATAGTAAAAAGAGGGATCATAGTAAAACTACTTAACTCAGTCTGAAACTGAAAATGATCAATAGAATGTGCCTATTTAGTTTCTTTTCGTGTTTAGTGAAACAAAACAAAACAAAAAAAAAACCCCAAAACCTACATAGGCTTAGGAGAAAGGGTCCAGCCGGTGCTTAACGAATCGCATCAGTGTGTGTCCAGGGGACCTCCGATGTAAAAGCTGAATTGTCATGGGCTAGGACTGACTGTCTGGCTGCCAGACCTGCGAGAGATTTCCTTCTCATCGGCCTACAGACTCCTCTCAACATGTTCGCACCCCCCCAGGTGGGCAAGAGTAGCTGAGGGGACCCAAAGACTTTATTTGTGAACTTCATTAACTCTAATCCCTTAACGGAGCCAATGCCTGCAGACCACTCCTGGGCCATTCAGCAGACAGGGAGCTGAGTTCCCTGGGGGGGAATCTCCCATTTTAAGAGAAAGTGATGCACCCTGGAGCATTTGGTCCAGGGAAGTGCTCGGTGTCCTCAGCACCCGATGAGTGACACGTAGTCATGAATAACCTGGAAGTGAAAGTGTGTTGCCCAGGAAGGAGGACCCTGAGCCTGAAACCATGAGCTCTTTGGTATACAGTCCAGACAGAGAAAGGAGAGTGGGCCGGGTGCCGGTCTCAGACTTGTGAACGGGCAGGTGTGACCCAGCCGCTGCCAACAGAGGAACCGAGTCTCGGCCCGGCGAGGACCACAGGTGGGGCCCGAAGCACGCGTGTTCTTTCTGCGTCTTGTTCTCCCTCCCTGTCTCTTTCTTACTCCCTCACTTCTCTCGCCCTCTCCCTCGCCCCTTCTCTGTCTCATCCCCTCTCTCGGTCTGTCTCTCCCCCCCCCCCCAGACACACACACACACACGCACACGCACACGCATGCACCATCACCATGCTGAAGACTTGCACAAACCAGAGAAGCAAGAGACACAGATAGAGAGAAATCTCACTAATGGAAGGGACATGGCCCTAGCAGGGCTGTTTTCATCCTAACCCCTGTCTGATTTTACTTTCCGTCTACCATCTTGTCACTTTTAGTCCTTTCTGTTTCCTAAAATGCATCCCTCCAAGAGCCCCAGAGGGTTACTTCTCGCCGTCTTCCCCTCCCAGGTCCCAGGGGTGCTCTGGGCAGCGTGAGGACAGGGCCTGGCTGCCCCGGCTGTGCTGTCCGTGCTGCTGGCTGCAAGTGCCCAGCGCTTCTGCTGGACGGTGTCATTTCGCCTCCGGCAGCTGAAAGGCGGGGGCAGTGGAGATGCAGGAGGGACCACCTCCTGGGAGGCAGCTCGGCTGCTGCTGTCTCTTGTTTTCAGTGAAAACAGGTCCCTATGCTGGGCATTGGACGGACACTTACAGGGGAAAAAAGGCTGGCGCTATGCGATTTTCCGTTAGTTCCGACTCTGTAACTAGGTGTGCAGAAAATGCAAACCCGCCAGGGATTGGCAGGGTGGGCTTGTGGGGTTGGGACTGGGCTTTGAGTCGGAGGGGCCAGACTTTAGTCCCCACCGGCTCTCGCGTTGCTGGCAGCCTGAGTGGCCTTGAGCCAGGCCTATCACCTCAGCTTCCACGTCGTTAAGTGAGAGAAATGGTCCATGTCATGCCCCCCAGAGATGTTTCGTGAAAATGGGCCTCCAGGATCAATGTAGCTGACAGTGCAGCCCACCCTGGTAATAGCCAACTTAAGTAGCACTCGGTTTTTATCTCAAAACATGTGAACGAATTTAACCCTTGCAGGCCATCCTGTGAAGCGGGAACTGTTGTTATTTATAAATGAGGAACAGAGAGGTTAAGTGATGTGCCCAAGGTCACACAGCCGGCGAGGGGCAAAGCCGGGACTCAGGTCTTGCCTCCGAGTCTGTGCTCTTAACCACTCTGCTACCCCGTGTGCGCACTGCGAAAGGGAGACAGGCCCGGAGGAGCTTTGCAGTAACCAACTGTTTGACTTTGTTTAGGCCAGCAATTCCCGCACTGACCTGACGGAAGCACCCACAGGAAGCGGCAGAGTGTGGGGACCACTCAGACATGGCTGCGTTTCCATCTTCTGCAACTTAAAACTGCTGTGAACTTGGGCCGTGCTCAACCTTTCTAAACATCAGCTTCTTCGCCTATAAAATACACACACACATGAGAGAGAGAGAAACGTATACATACAAACATGTATACGTATACCCCACGAGGAACCTGTAGAACTGATATTCCTTAAGCCCATTTTGGGCAGTGTTAATCTAGCAATCGATTTCTAATTTTGAATCCTGAGCTTCCTAAGGTCCTATTAATGCCCACGTGGGCTTCCTGTGTGGAAAGACCTCAGCAGGACCCGTGTGCCAGCTGGGAGGGCCTTAGAGAGCGTGGTGTCACACTCACTTATTCCACGGAGAGCTGAGGCCTGAGGAGGTCCAGTGGCGTGCCTAAAGCCACTGTTTTTGCTGCCATCGTTGAAAAACAATGTCATCATATGAATTCTTAGTTATAGGATAGCACCTTGTTCCCTCTCTTGCCCTGAGATGGGGTAGGACTTCAATCCCCACGATCCTTTGGAGCAGGCCCCGTGGCCTCAGGGGTAGGGCACCCTGGGCTTTCCTGACAACCCACTCATGAGGTTCTCTTTAGCTGAGTTCCCCTCAGGGCCCTTATTTCTAACTGAGCTTCTGGTCCCTCTCTGATTTGTTTTGGGACTATGAACATTTTCAAAGATCCAAGTAATGTTTAAGGAAGAGTTTGCAAACTCCTTGGCCTTCCTGGCGAAGCACATAACAAAGATGGTTGTTGGGCCTGTTTGAGACTCTGCCAGTGGTCGTCACTGTAACATCCGGCCCATTCCAAAGTATTCCAGACCCCAAACCCCACAGTGCCAGTTACCAAGGCCAGCCTCTGCGTGGATCAAGCTTTCTAGGCTTACAGTTGGTCATCGCTGCATGCATAGTCTTATATTTAAGAGGACCTGCTGTGGGGGTCTCTTTTATTCCTACCAACCTGGGGCTCAGTGGCTCTTGTTAGACTCTGGCCCCTCCGGTGGACGGTCTCCTGCAGTATCACTCCCTGGGTCCCACCTCTCTCCTTTGTCCTCTGTGGCTAACTTTCCACCAAAGTTTGGTGTTCCCCCCTTTCAGAGAGTTGTTGCTGGAAAGTGGCTGACCCACCCACCAGACATCATAGATCTCTTCCTTTTTTTTTCATCTGGATGGGGCAATAAACGGACTTCAAGCCAATGGGATGTGGGAGAAGTGATATGAGGCACGTGCAGGTTTGGACTATATAAACCTCCCAGGTGAGCCTTGCCCACCTTTTCCCTGTTTGCTGGGTGGATGTTGAAGCGCTGAATAGCCTTGGAAGGCATGTTTGGAAGATAACAGAACTCCTGACAGCCGGGGACCCCGAAAGACTGTCTGAGGAAGAGACCTACCCCCCGCCTCCACTGCCTAATGGCTTTTACGTGAGCCAGAAAGAAACTTGTGTTGTGTTAAGGTGTTGATATTTCAGAGTGTTTTGTTGCTGCAGCTAGTGTTCCCTTACTACATATTCATATTTCTCCCACATTCCCCGCCCCCCAAATCCAGCTCAAGTCTACCTCTTGTCTGAGTCCTCCGGGCCTCGCCGATGTCGGTGTTCTCTCTCCCCTCGATTTCCGCACCTCGCACTGTCACACTCAGGCAGTTCCCACTTTGCTGCGCATAGGCTTGTGGCACTAATTGGAGAGGACAGAGACCTTGTTCTGTACTCATTCTGCATCTCCCAAAATGCCTAGCGCCAAGCCCGGCAAACAGTAGGCACTCAATCAATACTTGTTGATCGATTTGAGAGAGGCTGGAATGATCCATATCAAACTCCAAGCATCATCTGGGAGCTCGCTGATTAAACAGATGAATCTTGCAGCCTCTCTTCAACGCCACCAGCCCAGCCTTGGCTGAGGGGAGCCCCATGTCTGAGCCTCCTTGCTGGCTGGGTCCTGGCCGAATCCCAGGATCCAAGGAGCTCCCGGCCCCTCTTAACTGGCCAGGACATCCATCAAATGACCTGTCCACTGAAGGTTATTCTTTGTTCTCTCTGCTCTTTCTGCTTCAAAAACAAAAACTCACAGCCAGCCTCTCTTCCAAAGGCTGCTGTTTCTCTACCTTTAAGTGGGAGAGTGGTATCTTCCAATTACTGTGTCTGTATTTAAAATATTTATTTATGTTATAAAGTCTCATAGAAATGCCATGACAAGGAGCCTGGGAAGCCCAGACCCGAGACCAGGGTCCTTGAACGTTAGCTAGCAGCGTGCTTTGAGCTGAATGTTCCTGCTCGAAGGCAGCTGCTGACAGGTGAGGGAAATGTTTGCTGCATCGTAGTTTTCAGAAATATTTTAGAGTCACTACATCTAGTTTTATTTGATATTTTATTTTTTTTATTACTTTTGGTTTAATATTGGTTTAATGAGACACAGTGAGAGAATATGGATATACAAACAAAAAATTAACATCGCACGAATTTCCGTAAATCAAGGATAGCTCATTCTGAATATTTGCTGTATGTCTTTTCCAAACCGTCCAATGCCAAAATATACATTTTTTGTATGCATACATTTTATATATACTGTTCTGTAAGTTGATTTTTAATGACCATTTTTTATCTTAAATACAGAGCACCACTTTAAATGACTTCATCTTCCATTTTATGAAAATGTACCATATTTCGGAAAACTATTATTTTCTATTGTTGGATATTTAAGGGTTTTTATGTTTGGTTTGCTTTGTAATTCTACATTCCTTGATGGACATTCTTCTATGTAAACCTTTGCATGCCGCTGTGATTCTTTCCTTAGGATAAATTCATAGAAGTGGAATTACAAGGTCAAAGGGAACGTAAGATTCGAAAGGTGTTTGATATCTATGGCCAGAAAGGTCATACCAATTTCTGCCCTCCCCAGCCCCCTCCAAGCATTCCAGCTAGTTTTAAGTTCATTCGGTCAAATTGGTTTGTGTTTGTGGATACAAATCAGGGAGAGGTGGACCTGGCAGAAAGAATTTAAACAGTTAATGTATTTTAAAGCTGTTTATCTTAATTCAATCTGCTCTGGGTGAATTCTGCTGCTTTTCAAAACAGACTTGTGAGTCGAGATCCAGTTTTTGTCTGATGCGAGGTTGCAAAACATCTGAGATTGTACATTTGCAGGCGTGTAAGGGAGGTGATTCTGTTTTCAGCATCATTGAAACGGGCAAATTAGTGTGTTCCAGGGAGCTGCATGCTGTGGTGCGCGTGTGGGAAGGTTTACATATTCATCCTGTAGTTCACAGCCCCAGCTCAAGGCTGGGTTGTTTCAATAGGGAAAAGAAGCAGAAATCTGCTTTTGAGATGTGAGAAAGCAAGGTGAAGTCTGCACCATTTCACTTGCCAGGAAGAGTGCTAGAAGCTGGGAAGAGCTGTTGTATTCAGGGAAACTGGCATTTCGGTGTGTGCAGAGGTATTAACATTCTTAACGTGTCACAAAAAAAAACCCTCTTTCGAAGTAAAAAATAGAATCTGTTCATATATCCCCCCTCCCCTCCCTGCCACTCTCTGTTCTCTTGTCTGCCTTTTGACTCCCACGCTGCCAGATCTTGCTGTCGGATGGTGAGAGGGTCGGTCAGCGTCTCTGGTAGGCGTAGATGCTTTGCTACAGGGAGCACCTTTGCCTGTGAACAAGACCCTTTGTATTGCCTGAGGTCACGTGTCCTCATTAGCGTGCCCCCATACCCCCTGCTCCCGAGGAAGGAAAGGAGTTGACTCCCTGAGCTGGATTGCTTCTGGAATGGGCCGCTAGCTGCCTTGTGGAGAGGAAGAAGAGAATCTGGTTGAACCCTATCCCGAAAGGCCCAATTCGTTGTCCAGATTACGAGCTGTGCTTCTCAAAGAAAAACAAAAGGGTTTGTGACAGTGTCATGCAAGGGGAAGAGAAGTGAAGTTGAGTCAGGAGGCCTGGCTCTGCAAGGGACCCGTGGGGTGACTGCCCAAGCCATTCAACTGCTCTGAATCTGAGTCTTAATATGTCAAATGGTGGTGACGGGGTTGTTTGTGAGATCAGATGGGCTAATCCTGCTAGGCCCACTAGCTGTGACAGATATTCCCTGAATTTCCAGGTAGAAGTTGTCTCTCCCGCCATCCCTCTTTGGTACTGTCATAGCACATCGTTCCTATAGCTCTTCCTATACTGGGTGATGACCGTTTACTTAGTTTCTGTTTTCTGCTAGATTACCACGTCAGTTATGGTAGTGCTGGTGGCCATGATGAATAAAACCCTCAAGATTTAGAGGCTTAGCCCAACAGAAGTACATTTATCAACACTTGACTGATGAGCACCTCCATGTAGGAATTCAGGGATCCAGGCTCCTTCTATCTCATGGCTCTGTCATCCCCTCAATCCTTGGAGTCATATACACCCAGAAATCATGGGATGAATGTATGGAGACTGCTTCTTAACCATCTAGTCTCTCAAGTGTGTCGTGTTAACTTCTGCTCACATTTCACTGGTGAGTACGGTCACACGGCTCCATCTAGATGCAAAGGAGGCCAGGACTACAGTCCGTGGCTGGGCAGCTGAACGAGAGGTAACGTTCTTCAATGAAAGGGCAAGTCTGAATCGTTGGTGGATAGTTAACCGCCTCATTTACATCTAAGGTCTCTGTGAGGACAGGACAATGTCCTCCCTATGCCTCAGCACCTTACGTCATTCCTGACACAGATGTTTGATTCAGTAAACTTGCACCGGCTGTGTGTTTAATTTTGGTAAATTTAGCTGCACAGAGAAAGAGAGGGAGAAAACCATCAAAATACGGCCTGTGATCCTGTTTACCAATCCCAGGCAATGGGTGAGCAACTAGAACTGTCATGAGGTCTGCAGACTACAGACTGTAGGTCCAACCTTGCCTGCTGCCTGTTTTGTAAATGAAGTTTTTTGGGAACATGCCTATCTCCATTCTTGTATGTATTGTCTGTAGGTGCTTTCATGCTGCAATGGCAGAGTTGGGTGCTTGTGACAGAGACTCAGAGCCTAAAATCTTTACTATTTGGCCCTCTTCAGAAAAAGTTGCTGTGTTCTGCCCTAGAGGGAAGGCATGAGATAGGAATCTTGAATCTGCTGTTCTTTTTCTCAGTTCCCATTCCCTCGAACTCCTCTCAGAGCCTCGGGTTCAGAAGTGCATGCTTTTAATGTACCTTGAAGTCTGAATGCAAACCGACTACTTTGTGCGTGCACACACCACGTGGACAGTACTTCATAGGTTATTTAAGAAATTCCGAGGGCCATGTTTATCTTACTTTCTTCAGAGCTTACTGCTTCTTATGCAAGGTGGCTCTACTATAAAAGCATGTGGAGTGAATGCATAAGTGAAAACAAAAACCCTTTGGAAAATTAAGAGGACCCTACAAGTCACAGTATACTGCTGCTTTCATTTCTCACTTGTTATATTTCATGAAGCAGAGATACCTCTATCCGAATCCCAAGAGAATAACCTCTTAACCCCAAGATGCTCATTAGAAGTGTATCCCCGGCTAGTATTGTGATTGATTGCCTCTCTCTCCTCCTTGGTCAGTTCATTGTCAGAAGTAACAGAAAAGAATAGCTTTTTTTTTTTTTTTTTTTAAAGAATGGTGATATCACAGATCCTGACTGGCAAATAGTGAAAGGGAGTTTGACATCTAAATTCATGCCGCAGTGGCAACGGGAGCATTAATGCACTTTATCGGCCTCTTTCCCTTCCTTCACTCCATTTCCCACTCTTCTGCTGATGTTTCCTGAGATCACCTTCCAAATAAACTACTTGTACTCAAATCCTTTTCTCAGGGTCTGCTTCTGGAGGAACCCAAATTAAGACAGCTTTTCCTTTTTAAAATATATTTTGTTGCCCAAACTAACTATAGGGTGTAGACTTTGGGGAGTAGAGAAGGAAAAAAGAGAAAATTAAAAAAATTTCTAATTTCACACTTTCCGAATCTTGAAGCTTGCATTAGAAGAAACCAAAGAAATATCCAAAGAAATGTCCAGGGGGGAAAAAGTTTACAAAATCAGACATCCCCAAGTTGGGGGATACCTGTGAAGCACAGTTGTGTTAATAATATAGTTTGGAGAATTATGAAAAGATTTCTCCAATGAGAAAGTCAGATTATCCCTAATAATAGAAATAGTCAACCAACAAGAGGTTTTTTGTTTTTTGTTTTTAATTGCCACAGGTAATCTTGATGCAGCCAGGACTAAGAGTTACTGCTCATAGGTTTAATCCGTGACATTAAAATGACGTCCTAATAGCTGATGTTTATTGTCAGTTTCTATGAGCCAGCCAGTGTGCTAAGTCTTTTGTATATGTCGTCTCATCTGTCTGAGAGAAACTTCTGGGGCAGAATTTCCTCGATATCAGTATTTTATAGATGTTAGATCTGTGCTGAGATAAATTAAAAAACTTTCCTGAGACTGCACAATCCCTGCTTTGTGTCTGAATCGCAGGCTGAAATTTAGTCTCATGCCTTCCTCAGATACCATGTGTTCAGGTTCTTTCTCTCTCTTAGTCAAACTCATCAAAGATTTGTCTCATCAAAGGATGAGTGCAGTTTTATTTTATAGATTAATTTATAATTTTAAAAATCTTTTTTACTTCCTTCTACCATCCTTGGATTTTGTTTTGTTTTGTTTTTACTTTTCCTGATTTGAAAGTTGAGTTTATTTAATTTTAATCTATCTTTTATATTAATAAACGTGTTTATTGCTATTTATTGGCTTTAGAGTACCACTTTGGCTGCATCCCATAAAATGTGCCCCTTAGTGCTCTTGTTATTGAGTTATAAATAATTTGTAATCTGCTTATATTTATTCTGTAGCTTGGGAGTTTTTTAAAAATATTTTATAGTTTTCAAGTATCAAAAATCCAGAAATGGCCAAATTTAAACCACCAGATTAATAAAATAGTGTTTAGTAAGATTTTATAATGCATATAAGAACGATTAACAAACTGGAAGCTTTTAAATTTAAACCTGATGTGAAATCTAAGGTATGATACTCTCATGGATTATAAAGTGAAAATGCAAGTTTTTTAACCTTTACAACAATTGGTTGTTACAATAATTGATTATTCCAAATGACAGAGGATTTATCAAAAGTGATTTTGTCACATCGTTTTATGAAGATGACTAAAGTTCATTATGTGATCATCAGATGCATTTACAAGAAATAACTTAAATCGAGATTTTGGCTATGTTCATGAAATAAGCTAGATTTAGTTTTAGTCACATGTCTTAAATGGCTTTGTCTATTTGGGAGATTTTCAAGTCTGGTTTCTATTTGATTTTATTTAACAATTTCTCTCTCTTGGTTGTTCTTTGAGCAAGCTGAGTGTGTGACCAACTAGGATAGCATTACTTTCAGTTGCCATTGTAGACATAGTCAGGACAGAAAGTCACGTCGTGGCCACTACCTACAGTTGAGTAGTGGGGTGGAGGGTCATGCAGTCACTGTTATCATCATTTGTATAACCATCACTGAATTCTTCCAGTTGCCTAATCCCAAGGAATACCATTTGCTCTCTGAGTAGCTGACTAAAGGCATTTAAAGCCTTGAGAGCATCCAAGGCAAATAAGGAGGTTAATATGATAACTGTAAGGAGAATTATAGCCAATGATTTAAAACTTCTTAGAGCAGAGACTCTCAGGAGCCAAGATTTAACAACTAAGTAAATCAAATGGGTTATATACAGATTCAGATTTTACCTTCTTCAGTCAACTTAAGTTTTTCTGGATAATATGTGATTGGGTGTCATTTTTTTTCAGACTTATTTACATAAGTACAGCATCATGTAATAGCAATCACATATCCTCATGATTACTTAGGACAGAATGAACATGAGGATATTTTGTTTATTTCAGGAAACAATCTCGCAAATGCGCTTCCACTTAAATTAGGTCCCTATATGGTGTGAGTAATCCGTTAATTTAAAAAGAGACATTTCCATTGAAACAAAAACAAAGGTTAACAGAGCAAATTATAAACTCAGTTTCTGAGTTTGGAGAGCAGCTAGTTGAGAAAATTTCTAGATTTGAACTCGAAGCAACTTTAGATAGTGGAAAATGGATAACAGTTTCAACCTGATTTTCCTGATTTGCAGTTTGATCGTCTTTGATGATGTCATTGGGTGTTCCGGTGAACACTTGAGTTGCTCATGTAGCAACAGGCATGAAGTTGTCCGTGTACAATCTGTTGGGGGTTTTCTCTTAGATTTACAGGTAGATGGCAAAACCTCAAAGACAATGAACAGGACTAGCCTCTGATAATGGGTACACTATAGTTTTTCAATTAAAATGTAACTTTGTCTGTAGTCATCTCATTTTTATCAATGATAATTATAGTGAAATAAATTTGCGTGTAAAGTAAGTCAAGTTTTATTAAACTTGGCTTGATCACTTTCATAAATGGAGCAAGAAAATGATTCTTTGTATATTCTCAAATATGACATTCCAGTGACAGCTTTGCTAATATTCAAAAGGCTATAGAAGTCAACCTTAGTTCTTTAAAATTGTCTGGTAATGAGGAATCTCACGTTAGACCTTTAAGTCTCTAAAAGAAGAAGCAGAGCTAAGGTCTTGCCTAATTGTGTCTTGTTACAAGAAGAGCAGATTGTTATTGGACTTACGTAAATACATACTGTCATGAAAAATAAGAAAATTTAATAAGAATTTCTGAATTCTGGAGGGATCAAGTAGGAGGAAAAAGATAAATATTTCAGCCTTTGCTAAGATTACTTTGCTAATTGCTGTAAGTTATAGATAGTTTAAAAGAAACGAGAAAAAAGGGTCCTTTAAATTCAGAAAAGAAAACATTAAAGAACCAGAAATGTTATAGACGAAGCCATAAAAATTAAAATTATTTTCTAGAGTTCATTCAGTCCTATGTAATTAATTTTTGTTTTATTTGACCTAAGGTTTGCAGTTTTATGAATCAGTTTTTCCATTAGAGTTCTAGAAAATTTTATCCTGTTCAGTATTATGATCTGAAAGTTATCAGAAACCTATATTCTAGAGTACTTTGCATGAATCTCTTTGAAAATAAAGTAATTTTGCCTGTAGTTGATTGTAAATGCTTTCAGGAAAGAAGCAAGGTAAAATAACTGTCTGTGAATGAGAAAAGACTTCCAAATAGCCATGGTTACGGATTTGGTGAGAGTTCACTGAAAATGATGCAATGGATAAGTAAATAAATTCAATTATTTTTGTGATTTATAATCTCATAAAATAATGACTGGAATTATGACAAAAACATTATATTAGGATATATCATATATTTTAGGAATTTTATATAATTTGTGAATTACTTATATTAATAATATATATCTACATAATTATAACTTAAGGTTAAATGTCATTTTTATTTTATAGTGTTTCCCACGTAATGTTTAACATATCAGATAAGCCTCAGTAAATTAACATTTCTCTTTTGACAAGGAGAGAGAGCAGAATCTTTTGAGATCTTCTACGGATCTTTTATAAAACCCAAAGTTAGCTTGAGGTCAAAAAGACTTTTTTCAGAATTTGATTTGACGAAGTTTGTCAAAAATCTCTGAAGTTTTACTTATTTTTAAATTTCATTTTATTATTAGTTTCAAGTACTTTGGTTAGACATTTATGTAATCTATAAAATGATCCCCCTGATTGCTTACCCGCAGTACAGACCATTAAACGCGATCTTTGTATCCCTTCCCCATCTTTTGTATTCTCTATCTTCATGCCTTGGTCAGAATAAATCTTTGACATATGTTGAATTGAATAGTTACACCCATCATAAAATAATTAGCTCCATGTACTAACATCAGACATATCAGCAGTGAGAGGAAGAATTAGAGTTCAGAGTGACCAGGTGTCACCAGTGCACGGAGGAGGGGGAGAGACAGAATGGAGTGTGTTTCCAAGGCAGAGAGTCAACCTGTTGGCAGTGGGAGGAAGCGGATCATGTTCACTTGCATGAAGGTAGAAATATGACAAGTAAAGTTTGGCTACAGAAAAGAATTCATGCTATAGAATAATGGGGAGTCAAGATGATTAAGCACGATAGGGCTGTCATGTTTAGGGATTTTAAATTTAGAACAAGGACTTCAGTTTCATATGGGAGGTGGGAGTCACCGTTGGTCAGGCGTAGTGGGTGTCTTAAGGATCCATCAGTGACGGGCAAGATGGGTTAGAAAGGAGAGAATAGAATGGTAACGAAGAGTACGGATAAGTCTGGGCTACAATTTGAAGGAAGAATCAGTAGTATTTGGGGTTTAAGTCAGTGTATGAGAGGAGTCAAAGGTGACTCCTTGGTACCCAGCCTGCTAGGCTGGGAGATGGTAATGACATTCAAGACACAGGAAGGTGGGTTTGAGAGAGAGACCAGGAGTTTGGTTTTAGGTGTGTTGAGGCTGAGAACATCCAAGAGAAAAGGTCTGGCGCCATCAGACTGTAGAGGAAAGAGGTAGAAAGTTGCAGAGAAAGCCCCAGAAAGCCAGCAGAGAGGATTTCAAGATTGTGTGTGTGTGTGTGTGTGTGTGTGTGTCGGGGGCTGGGGGGATGATTACCAATCGTGTCAAATGCCATAACAATGCGAGCAGCGTGGTTAGACAAAGCACTTGAGATGTGGCCATAAATAATACAGTTTCAGTTAATGTGATGGTAACAATTAGGTTGCACAGATTTAAGGGGGAATGAGCAGCAAAGCAGGGCGGAGTGTGGGGGTGGGGGTGGGTGAAGGGCAAAGGTCCTAAAAGGCACAAGTAACGTGACTTTGTCTAACCACCCGGAATGGATTTCAAGAATTTTCCTGCTAGAAAGACTAAACACTGACGTACTACATAGGGTTCCCCAAACCCCAGGCCCCAGACTGGTACCGGTCCATGGCCTACTCGGAACCGGGCTGCACAGCAGGAGGTGAGCAGTGGGCGAGCAGAATGAAGCTTCATCTGTACTTGCAGCCACTCCCCAGCGCTGGCATCACTGCCTCAGCCCCACCTCAGATCATCAGGCCTTAGATTCTCACAGGAGCACCGGTCCCCGGTGCCAAAATGTTGGGACCCCCGCTGCGCTACATAGTTAGTGTGTGCATGTGTGTGGGAGGGTGGGGACCGGAGAGGAGCCTACATGTTTAAAGGGAATGTGCTTTAAATCATGCATCTCAAACCTTTCTCTGATGCCATCATTCCCCAGATGCGGGAGAAACCCCTCCAGATCCCGCTGCCCCTTCTTCGATCACCCTTGTTCTTTCCTCCCACTCGTAGGCAGACTTCTTGAGAGCCTTGCTCACATTCGCCGTCTCCAGTTCCTTAGCTGGCACCCGCACGTCACCCACGCCTGGCTCCACCTCCATCACTCCACAGAAACGCCTCTGCCTGATTGTCTCCAGCTCAGGCTGGTGACTGGCATTCTGCCTTCTCTCAACCCCTCGGCAGTGCTGAGCAGAGCCGACCTGCATTGGATCACACTTTCCCCATCGCAACAGTCTGTGGTCGTCTTTCTCTTTGTCCTAGGCATTCTTCTTGTCCCTTTGGGGGCTCATTCTTCCCTCTGTAGCCCCTAAATGGTATTGTTCAAGTGCCACCCCAGGTTCTCTTTCCCGTCGCACATTATGCTCCCTGCGTAGGCAATTTCATTCCACCCTTGGTTTTTGTAACCCTCTAACTGCCAGGGACACCCAGATTCGAATACCTTCTTGGGGTCAGAATGGCTCTTCATTTCTGATATCAGCCCCCCACGAAGGCCACGAAACATGTGATTCTTTACAAAATGAAATGGTCTCTCTTTTCTCTTCGAGCTGGCAGAACTGAGTTGGCACTTCTCGTGAAGATAATGCACCCGATGGTATTAGGGAGAAGCTTAGCCTCTCTCTGAGAAGACACAGGTCAGCTGGAAAGATAAAATACACGTATATGAAATAGTGAATCCCAAGGCGAGCTGGGAGGGAGCACACAGAAGAGAGGCCATGAGCCATGTCACAGCACACATGACGAAGTCTGCCTCAACGAGATGCTGGAGTCCTCCCCTGAAAGGTACCTATGAGTAAGAAAGAGAACCCGGCACGCTATGATATTTCTTCAGAAATTAGCATCATCACCAGCTCCTGTGAAAACAACACTTGATGGGCACATCCCAAAGCTGTTCAGCAGAGCCGCTCAGTATCGCGTGCAGGTTTGCAGAGGCCCACTGTGAAAGTACTCCTTTTAATCAAAGCCTGGAAGCAGCAAGATGGAGGAAAAATTATTCTCGCCTCGAATTAATTAGGATTCTCTTTGGTTGAAGGCTTTTTCGGTGGAAGAAGAGGAAATATAATTCATGCCGCATCAAAGATGGTGCTGGAACAGGGCGAAGTATCAATGCAATGACTGTTGAAGCCGCTCGACGTTTGCAAAGCATCCGAGGCTTTCTTCAGGCATCCTGGTCGTGACTCAGTCAGGATGAGGATTCCTTTTGCTTCTGAGCTCTTAGAGCCTGTGAGAAGTAGAAGGGGCATGTTGCCACCATAGAATCAGTCCAAAGGGTGATGCTGGGAAGAAGGCTGCTCTCGACAAACCCTAATTGGACATTTCTTGCATCTGTTCCTTCCCAGGCTACCCCCAACTATGTCCTTATTTCAAATACTCTCTCATCAACTCTGGGATCTGCGACCCCTTGTGGAATCTTATTCAGACCTGGCAGAAGCCCCACCCCCTTCTATCAACCTTCTTCCCACCATCACAACGCATCTGTCCACGTCCCGTCCCCTTCAAGGCCTCCCCTGGGTGTGTGTGTGATGTTGCCGGTAGGTAAACTGGTTTTTACCTGGACGGTGGTCTCCTGCCAATGCAACTCAAAGGAGTGGTCTATGGGGAGAAACTTTAGACCGCTGACGAGTGTATCCCCCTGTAATCACAGCACATCCAGTGCTGGGCGAGGAGCGTTGACTTTGAAGTAGCTCCTGCCTGGAACCAAGGTTGCTCTCCTGCTACTTCCTAGGCATGTGGCCGGCCCTCTCTGAGCCCTGGTTTCTTCATTCATGAGATCTACTTTTCAGAGTTGAAAAATACTAGAGGTAAAGTATATATTGGGCTCAGAACGAGGTAGACGTTTTCTGGTTGTAAGCTGTCGTGACTGTATAGGCCACTGACCCTGCGTATGAAAATTTCATTTTTTACAAAAATTTTCTGGATTTTTTGAAGGAAAAGTAGTGATGGGAAAATGATGGTTCCACACCCACCAGTCTGTGCTGGCTGCATGGGCAAAGGAGGCCCCGGTTCTGGGCTCCAGTGCAAGGGGCACTAGGAGGCTGGTCCAGGAGACAGGATGTCTGGGTCCCGTGAGAATTAAATAAGCAACTAAAGATGTTTTCAAGTGTGAAGTGCTATGTAAGTGTCGGCTGTGAAGACTGTGACTTCCAGTTTGGCCTCACAGGCTCCCGGGGAAGGCTGACTCATATTCAGATGCACTCAGGTTCGTGAACAGCCCGGGAAGCAGAGGAGATGGGGACCATCTGGATCGTCTGGGGGGAAACAATGGAGACCTTAATTTCATGAGGTTTTGCAGACGTTGTGATTTCGACTTGATTGATGTAAAGACTTCTCTTCCTCCTACAGACACCCCAATTTTTATAAAGAAGTTTTATACAGCACCCCATTTTTCTTCCCTGGTGAGTAGCTTAGAAAGGACGCCCTTGCCTGAATGTGACAATGCCCCTTTTATATCGATTGGGGGTGGTTTTAAAATGACACCCTTCAGCCAGCCTCAGAAGAAGGGCCCTAACACCGTGGGTTCTCTGAGCTAAGAATGTCGCCTCAGCCCCGGATTGTGGCTGGATTGTAGGGCAACAGGAGAAACCCCGCTCTACACTCGGCCATATAGTTTTGCCACCAAATCATGGGACAACAAATTTAAAAGTGGGGAGTCTGATGATGATGGCATCTATGTCTATTTAACCAGAAATGCCCAGGTGTATGATGGTTATGTGTGTGTCACACAGCGGCCTGGCTCAACACCAGCAAACGGCTGGGGTGAGGGCAGACCGAAGGGCAGATAGCACTAGAATACTTTGTGGTGTCGCCTTTCTGTTTCATTTAACTCATATTTTGTGGACGCCAGCGCTGAGCTGGTGGTTACAATCCATTGGAGAACACAAGCACGCAGATAACCAGAATACTGGGAGGGATGGAAGATGTGTTAAACCTGGCTGAGAACGGTCTCGCATAGCACAGCAGGCAGACTAGAGTCAGGCCTCAGCGCTCAGAGCCAGGGGATGGTGAAGCTGTGCCCTGACAACGTTATTTGTGGATCCAGTTGTGCCTGAAACCTCCCCAGGTCTCCATGCTGCAAGTCAGTAAGTTTCCTCTTCAGCTTACGTCACCTGGAGGTGGAGCTTTGGGCCAGTCGTCACGGTGGTCCTGACCAGTCCAATAAACTAGGAGACTATTCTAAAGCCTCGCCGACTGCCACCATTTGACAGCGAGAGAAGAAAGGCTGAAATCTACTGCGGAGCTCTTCACTGGATATTTAACCAAGAGGCTCTGTCTTAACCAAAGTCATAGTAAACTTAAAGTGTTTTCATTCACATTTTTTATTTTGCACCATAAATGGAATGCTGGGGACTCAGCGTAGATGTGGTGCGATGAGATGTGAAGTATGATCTTTTGCGGGTTGTTATCTCTGCAGTTCTCTGACACTCTCCTCACGCATCCCTCCCCCATCCCTAATCTCGTTTAGATTTAAACTTATAGGGGCTCAGGTTCTGATGTGGACCTCGTGTCTCCTCCATCTCCACCCAGACGAAGGAGGCAGGAGCTTCTAGGTTGGAAGAGGGGAGAAGAAATTGATGGGAAAGAAAACAGGGTGTTTGGTTCAGAGTAGGGAAAGGACCCTTCCCTCTTCTTCGAACCCCCTTGAAATTTGGAAATCCATGGGTGGAGAGCACTTGTGTGACTCACTTTTAGGAAGAAGCCTAGGCTCAGAGGCAAGTCCTCCAGACCATCCAGGCGGGGTAGCCATAGAATGGAGCTGATGGTGGGGTGAGGTACAGGGAGATGGTGGGATGAGGTACACGCAGGCAGGAGAGCCCAGAACAATCTCTGGGTTTCCTGTGGGACAGTGAGAGTCGGCCACCCTGCAAGGGGACTTCTTGCAACCAGAACTAGGGAGGATGAGTAGACCACCACTTGGCTACCTAGAGGCAGAAAATGGAGCTAGGCCGAGGCCAAGAGGAAGTCATTCCCATCCACACATAGGGCCACAGCAACATTGCACAAGCCCAGTCCCCTCCTCCTCTGGAGCCTGGGTCAGCTGCAGGAAGGCACCAGGGAGGTCAGGAAACCCCGAATGTGACTGAGATTTAAATCTGATATAGTTGTCATCACTGAATTTAATGGTTTTCCTAAAATTAATAAGATTGAGTTTCTGGCCATCAAGTAGAAATGAGATATTGATAAATAAATAAAATCTTGTTATAGAAAAAACCCTCGAGTTTGTGACTTATGAAATTTGTTTCTACCACACACACTTTGGGGCACTAATCTTTAGTGCCAAGCTAAATCTTTACTTAAAAGAGAAGGAGAAATGGGGTTGACCAGCAAGGTTCCCACTTCTATGCTTGTGGACCTGGTCAGCCCTACGTGTGGGGTCATCTTTGCTGTTAAGGCTTCTGTCTGGTGGGCTGCCCTCTTTCCCTGGTGAGAGACTGACCAGCCTGCTTGCCAGCGCCCGAAGCCTAATGACAGGAGCTGGTCATTTCTGAGAGATCTAAAGCCTTTGCTCAGAGACCTCCCACTTCCGATTTCAATATGCATCTTCGCTCATGATTATTAGATTAATTTGGGCAAATGAAAACATTCAAGTCCTTTCAGTCAGTCGTGTTCAAACTTGAGTGCATCCAGAGTTACCTGGTGGCGAGAGGGAAATGGTGCCGGATACAATGCAGATCCCCAGGCCCAGCCCCTGAATTTTGGTGTCTGTGTCAGTGATTCTTGGTGTGCACTTTGCAAACAGCCCGAAGGGTATCGTAGGCCATCTGATTTTCTTAAAGACTCTCAGGATGGACAAATAGCTCCTTCGTATCTCTCCTGCATATCAGTCCTAAAGACAAACCAAAGTTTTTGAAGGGGGGAAAATGATGTGAGAGTTGACAGCCACGAGGAGGAATAACGTGCCAGGAATAGACATGACATCTTAATCATTGGTACTGAGGAGCTGTAATGCCAGACTATAGAAAGCTTAAATAAAACTGTAGCTCTCTTTCTTTTATTAAAGAAAGAAAGCCCAGGAGTACAATAGCAGAACAAGAACTAATTCGGGAAGCTTGCCGGTATGATATTGTCAATCACACCAGCGATGTGGATAAAAGCTTTTAGCACATGAATAATTTCAGTGAAAGGGCTTTATCGCTTTTTATTTGCTGGGCGTTTACAGGAGAATAAACATGCTGGTATATATTATATATGGAGTGAAAGTCAGCAGCAAATGGAAGCAAAGACCCCCAGACCCAGTTACCAGAACAGACTATGGTTGCTTAGCAACCAGGCAACTGGAGAATTCTCTCTCCCTTTCTTTCTTTTGTTTTTAGATTGCAGTAAGCTTTGATCAATTTTGGCTCCACAACAAAAGCCTTGGATATTTTGAGCGAAGGGTACCTGCTAATTTGTAGGAGGAAGACGTAGACCCGTGACACCGATTTCTCTTTCTAATTTCATGTTAAATAGCAAAGCAGTCTAACATCTCTTTGCAAAGTCTTCGTGCTGGTGGGCTGGGGCCTCGATGAATCAGAAGTTGCATGATAATTGCTCCCAATTGCTCTAAAAGATGTTGCTGTCTGTCAGTGCATGTTGATTCTGCTGCTCATCGGCCTCCTTGGGAAGCCTGATTTTTGGTTGCAAGTTCAGTTGATAAGAAGAAACATCTGAATGCCCAAGTCCTAAATCTTTGGGAGACTGTCAACGGCCATTCCGTTCAAAAATATGGAAACAGGGAATGGTAACCTGGAAAGGGCCTTTGTAAATCTTCCCTTCTGGCCCCTTCTTCCTTCCCAGGCTCTTTCCATTCCATTTCTTACAAGGCAACTTGCCAGGGTCCACAGGCCCAGCTACCAACCATGAAAACTCCAGATTCTTCTCCCTGCTCAGGGAGCTTTAAAGTTGTGAAGAGCAAGGAAGGGCACAGGCAATGATCCCATTCGATTTGTGTGCCCAACATAGTAGGGAAATATCTGACAGTTTTCGCGAAGCGTGTCAATGGAGATTCAATAAGCTAGACCAAGTACTGGCTTCCAAGGATCGCATCTCACAAAAGCTAACGGTTTGGATTCTAGAGGCTGAGTCTATTTCAATGAAGTTTACTTTCCTGAATCAATCCGTCAAGGGCTCCTAATGGGCCAAAGGTGACATTTCTTTATTTGGAAAAAGAAGTGAGGGAGCTAGATGGAGCGAAGCAGAAGTTAGGGATCATGCCTTTCTGAACTCTGGCTCTTTCTCAGGCCTGTGGTTCATCCAAACCAACCTGTAGAGTCTTGTGGGTTATCCCAGAAGGGTCAAAGGAGGGGAGTCTGGACCCATACCCAGCTGTCTGCTCTGAAGCCCCACATCCAGGTGTATCGGTGGTTTATTTTACATCATGAGCAAACAGCAGCTCCTTGCACTTTGCTGAAAATAGGATGAGCAATTCTCACCTGCCCTGCAGGTCCCCAAAGTCTGAGATGTTTCTTACTAGGTTGGTGTCCACAGCACCTGTCACTTTTCTCCCTCTCCTCAGTTACGGCCACCTGAGCAACTGCCTGGGCGGGGAAGCACTTTGAACTTAAACTGTCTTTGTGTCTGCGCCTTGAGGTGAGCCTTAATTGCTATTCTCCACCTGCTTCTGCATACCAGGAAAACTCTGGGTGCCCTCATGTGGCTCGTTTCAAACCTGGAGGATCCCAAATGTGGGGGCCTGGGAAAGGAGAATCTGCTTGCTTTCTTTGTGGCTTGCCGCTAACTCCCTAAAGAGCCAGACTCCTGTTTCTGTGAACAGACTAACATGAATGAAACTGCATTTTGACTATTACCTCTTCCTAAAAGAGGATTTAGGATTAGGTTTTTGTCTCAAAAATGCCTGCCTCCTTCCCTGGCTGCTTAAGTTCCCTAAAACTGGAAACAAGTAGGTCAGTGGACCGGTCAGGCTGTTGAAAGGCTCCCAAACTCAAAGCAGTCACAGAGGGCCATGGTTTTGAGAGGTTGAGTTAAACATGGTGCAGCCGGGGCTGTTTCATTCTCAGGCCTGAACGTGTACATGTGAACCCAACCCAACTGCCAGCAAGATCTCCAAACACACTGGCGCTTCGTGCTCGATGCTGAGCTGGTCGATTCAGTGTGCAGGTGATTTAATTTAGTAAACAGTGTCAGGCAAACTGGTAATTCTGTGGCCCAGGGGCACACCAGGAGCCCGGCTGACTCCGGTCTTAGCTTTCCCACAAGTGGAGTTAGAATTGTGTAGGGGTCACCAGTAGCTTTTGTACCTTGGTCCTCAGGAACAAGAAGTCAGAGAACTGGTGTCATGGGAAAACGGCTACTGAGAAAATCACCATAGAGGTGTGCCTCGTATGGGGCTCAGAGACCTAGAAATCTCTAGATCCCTGGGCAGCCCTTCTTTCTGCTGTCACATTTGTAGACAAGAAGAATGGGGTGAGCACCGCGCATCAGCAGAGCAGCCTTGATTCAGTCCAGAGCCTGAAATATCCGGGGTTGGCCCACGAGGTACTGGAGGAGGAGGGGGCATTCCAGGAGGGCGCTGGGCAGCCTGCGGACATCTCCAGGGGAGTCTGTGAGAAGCGGGTTTCCAGTCCCCAACAAATATGAGTCAGACACTTGTATCATTTAATTTGCCTCTCAACCACAGAGAACTTCAGGAAAGCGGAACTGTGGGATGTCATTTCCACCTTTGACTCCTGTGACCTATCGCGGGAAAAACGGAAGGAGGGATGAGGACTTTTTTTGGTCCCCAAATTTCCCGGCTTCAGATGCGACCAAGGAGGGAAGGAGGAGAGCTGTCCTCAGTCCTCACAGGATGTTTGCAGAGAAGTTACGGGCTTTCTCCAAACCAGGGGCAGTCTGGGGCCTTGTCTGATCGGGAGTGTCATCCCAGCTGGGTCCCTGGGACACCTGTGAAGACTCTGCACGGACATCGCAGAGAGCTGTGTTCTACCTTCCAGCCTCCGGTAACTCATTCCTCTCATGTCCCTTCACTTCCCCCCAGAACAGATTGGCCTCGTGTGTTTGTAACTGGACATTCCAAGCTTATCAGGGAGCTGGTCAAATGTTTGCCTTTTATGGACTTCATGTTGACTTATAGTGCAAGAGTGACTAACCACACACAGCACAATCGTCTCTTAGTTAATCGAATCGATATTCCTTTATTAAGCACCAAATTTCACTCGAGGCTCCGGAGACAGCCTGCCCCAGGCTGAATCCTCCGTCAGCTACCATCTGTAGGTGAGTTAGTTAACCTCTTTGTGCCTTAGTTTCTCTGTCTGTCATATGGAATAATAATAGAATTTACCTCTTGGGGTCGTTATGAGGGTCAAATGAAGTAATGCAGGAAAAGGGCTCAGAATGGAGCCTGGACCATGGTAAATGCTCAGTAAATGGGTCTTAATATGACATAGCACTGCTACCCGAGGTTGATGGACACCATCAGTGTGTGTCTGTGTCCTTTGGAGCAGGAAGAGAGAATGACTTCTACTCCCATGGAGTGACAACTCCACCAGTCCTCCTCACAGCCCCAGGTATTCTCCATGGTTATAAAATGGTCACATTACCTCTTTCAGGGCCTAGCGATGCACTGAAAGGTCCCACGGTGGTCAGGCCACTTCTTTGAAAGCTGAGCAGTGACGATAATAAAATGCAATCTTAATCATGTGGGAGTCTGAGAAAGTCATTGTTGTGACTTCCTTTCAGGCCGGCATGGCATCCGCGTGATGCTCAAACAACTCTGGAGGCTGGAGTGTAAGTCTGGGGTGTTCTGTTTTGACACCTGCATCCTGAATTTCCAGAGCCTGAAAATTGGAGTGTTTCTGTTGGAAGTCACTTGAGATGTTGGGGGCATTATAGTCCTCAGAGGGATGGATCACGGGACCTGGAAGGGTGATGTGGAGGGGATGAAGAGAACCAGCACACGAATTAATTTCTGCAACAACTGAAGTGTCATCATTCAGTTCACTTTGTCTTAACACTTGATGTTTTCAGTAGTATTTTCCCAAGCCTCTAAGTCTCTGGGCTTGGATAAAGCCAGTTTTGTGGCCAGAAGTGAATTTTAGTGGAGATCGTGCCGGAGTTACGAAGCTCTGCTCTGAGTGCCAGTGCCCACTGCACAGTCTTGCAGACCTAGATGTGCTAACCCCTCTGAGTCCCAGACTTGTCACCTGTCAACTGGGATAGTAATGCAGCCTGCCTCACGTAGCTCCTGAACGTAAAGTGCATGGTCAGTTGAGTGCATGGTCAGGCCCATGCAAGTGCGTGCTATTGTAATCACTAAAAGGGAATATCTGCTTCACCAAGCTTGCTGATTAGGTGGAATCTGGTTAATCGAGATTCCTCTATAAATAGGCAAGTTCTTAAAAAAACGTCTTTATTTCTAACTGTGAGGGAAGACAGAGCATGATGCAGTTGGAGTAAGAAGTCTGAGGCATTGAAAGGGATTCACCTGGGTGATGTGCTTCTTCCCAGGGGAGTGGCGTATCTGCGCAGACACCCTGTAAGTAGCATGAGTTATGAAGGTGAGGCCTACTCTTATCTGTGGCCCTTGTTTGAGGTTCCCAGGCTTGGGTGCCAGGACATGTGACATCAAGACTCAGGAATTTCCTCTCTTCCCTCCTGGGTTCTGTCATGAGGCAATTCTTTTGCCAAAAGAGCAAGTCTCCAAAGATTGGTTCACTCTCTGTGGCTGTCCCTAAATTGACCAAAGGTTGGAAGCTGCTAGGGAAGAGGTGGTTCCTGACAGCAGGAAGAGATGATGATGACCTCGGGGACCTTCGTTAAAGTCAGTCACTAGGGCCAAGTCAAGAACAGGTCAGGGAGCATCAATCCCTGGGTACCAGGGCCTCCATCTTATCCAGAGACCAGAGTCGACAGGGTTGCCTTCCAGCTACATTTCCTATTATTAGGGGGACACAAAAAGGTGAGCAATCAATGCCTGCGTATTTATGATAGCCTCGTCCTTGCCATTCTTACTACCAGTGAGATGTATAATGTATTCTGGTCGGCTCATAATTATATGGAATGTCATCCTTTATCTATTTAATTGTTAGGAAATAAAACTTTAATTAAAGGTGGAACTTTTTAAAAGGGAGCTAACATGGAGAACATTCTCAAGGGAAATAAGACATTTATGGATTTTCAGCTTCGGTGCAGATGGCAATGAATTAAGAAACCGGAGGGACAGAGAGTCTCTTTCCTCCATCCCAGTGTGTCCTGCTGTATGGCTAAGAAGCTCAAGTGTACTGGTGTCCTGATGGGAACCAGAGTTTCGTGATTAAATGTGCCGTAGAAGGCTGTGTCTCCTAGTGTTGTGAAGCAAGGGAATTTTAGCACAAGTGTTGCAGCGTGTAAACAACTCTCTCGTACTCCAGGAGTACACGTGCTACCTACCGGTCAGCACTGCCGTGCGTTTTCACGGTTGCATCGCTTTTCTCTTCAAAGAGGTAGAGAAGGATTCTGTGCAGGAAACAAAGCCCTTACTAATTAGTAAGGCCTGGCCTTCCGTCCCCCCATAAACTCATTTATCAGATATGCTCCGATCTTAGCCAGTTACTTTAAAAAGCAAATACTCTTTATCAGACTTGTCTCTATTTTAACCAATTACTTTATTGCATTTTTATTACAAGTGCAAAGGTTAGGTGCAGTCGATGGCCGCTGTCTCGCGGCCCTTAGTCACAGCAAACACTGCTGGTCAAGGAACTTTGGAACCAGCCTTCTTATTGTCCAAACTGTCATTAGCACCTAAGTAATTATTATAAATGTCTTTTATATGTCAACCATTATGTCGAAAGTCTCCCCAAGTTCAAGCACATGACGGGGGGAAATCACCTCCACCTTGGAGATCCCTGATAATCTCAAAAGATTATTTTTTTCAACCCTAAACGGATGTGTGTAAAATGGTCTTTTGTGAGGTAAGGCTTATGGCTCCATCCAGTCATAAATAGAGATTAAGAGAGGGACAGATAACAATTACACGACATGTTAATTTGGGCTAAAATGTCAGTTTCCATTTGACATGTATTTAGACGTTTGGCCATTTGTCTGGTACTAGCCTTTTGCTCATTCCGACAGCCACATACACAACATATTTCACTGTCTCAACCCCTTTGTGGAATAGGCAAGAGATGGAAAGGGCGAGAGGGACAGAGAAAATAAACGAACACAGGTATTTTCGGGATTTAAAGCACCCTAATACCCATTTAAGGAATACTTGCCCTGAATTCCAATCTCCCTTGGAATTTGTTGCATCTTCGTGAAAAAGACTTTGGGAAGCAGGAGGCGTAGTGGGATGGGGGGAATAGCCAGAGGCCTGTGGACCCCTGAATTCACCCTCCAGAGCTGATACTGTTGGTACTTTGGGCCAGAATGATGGGGTTCTGTTGGGTTTTACCACTGGCTGGCTCTGGTTCTGGGTAAGTCATCCCACCTTTTAGAGCCTTAATTTTCTCATCTATATTTCAAAGGATCCTGCTGGGCGAGTATTTCTCCAAGTGTGGCCCATTAACCTCACTTAGTGCTGATAAAAAAAAAGTTTTTGTTTGTTTGTTTGGTGGGGAGGGGGAGGTAGGTGGGATAAAGGGGTCAAATATTTGGTGACGGAAGAAAATTTAACCGTGGGTGGTAAACACATGATGCAATATACACGTGATATGTTATTATCGAATTGTGCACTTGAAACCTATTTGATGTTATTAACCATTGTCACCCCAATATTTTTAATAAAAATGTGGGTAGGCCTGACTGGTCCAGCTGCAAAGCGCTTCATCACTACCCCATACTGACCCGTGGTCTCACAAGGAGTTAAAAACCAAGCGGACTAGAAGCCAGGTCTCCTCGCTCTGGGCATCATCCGTTGATGAGCATCTGTCAGAAGAATCCACAGCGAAACCCTCTCCATTTCACAGACGGTTTAGGTTTCCCATTGCTACTCTGTCTGGCTCGTTCTCTTTCATTGGGCCTTTCTATTATCTGTTGAAAACTTGCCTCCTGTAGGAGACACACGTAAGCACATCCATACGCACACTCATTTGTTCCGCCTGAGAGCCCGTTGCCAAGCTTGAAAACAGCTCTCGACATTCCTGAGTTTCGATTCTTCCCCACATCTTCTCTCCCGACCTCTTTCCATCCCCTCCCCTCCAGGCAGCCCGCGTGAGCATTCGGGACTTTCAAATTGTGTCTTTCTCCAAGGGGCCCAGAGACTCTCCTGTGTCACTCTAGAATAGACGCCTTTGGCGAAGCAGGTAGTGAAAGAGTAAGAATCATTTTCCCCTTGGAAGGAGGAGAAAATGACCTTGCTTCAGTAGGCAATTTGTGGCTAGCAGGTTAATTGTGGCAGAATGTATCACTAGTGATAAAATCCTCACAGTGCGTTTCCTAGCTTACGGTGGTGAGAGGTGGCAGCTCCGTCCCCTGGTCCCCCTCCTCCAGCAGTAAGTAAGCACTGTCCCCCCCTTTCAGCCCGGTTCGGCGCAACCCTGCCCTGGGTGCTTCTGCAGCGTGAGCCTCTAGGAGCCAGGTGTGTGCTTCTGTAGGCTGATTCGGCACTACATTATGTTTTGTTTTCTGTCAGCTGCCTGACAGCGAAAATCATATTTACTGTCAGAGGTGACAGGGGCCACAATGGTGATGTATTGAAGTGCTGCAGAGTCACGGGGGAGTGGGCCGGGCAGCTCCTCCGGCTTCCTGCAGCGCGTGGCCAGAGCTGGAGTGCCTGGGACTTGAATGGTGGTGCAGGTGAGCATCACAACGCGATACGGTCTCTATAGACAGTCACTGAGAACGTGGCCACCTTCCGTCTTAACAGGCTGCGATGCTGGCGAAATCCTACCCCTGCAGTGCGCTGTGTGACTGACGACATGCAGAATCCTTCTCTGCCATTGTGTCTAAGCCCTGGGTTCCAAAGCCTGTGGCTGTATTCAAATGGGCCTGAAAACTCTCAACAACAGGCTTAATTTCCACCAAATGACTGATGGTTTCTCGCCATCGTCCCAGGCCCCACCTCCACTGCGATGACTGCTTTTTGGCCAGTTGACCTCCTGGCATTCTTTCCTCTGTGTCTGTCTAGACTCCTCCCCACTCCTTTTGCTGGGGCCCTTGTAGGATCGCATCTGACTTCTGAAGCGTTACTGTGGGAAAACCACCGCTCTATCGGCGACAGCTACCACGTGCGGGGCCCTTGCCAAGGGCCAGCTATCATGTGTGCAATGCACTCGATCCCCTCTACAGATCACCCAGGGCACAGGAGGCCAGTGGGAGAACTGATCCTCCTTTCGAGCCCATGCCTTTGCTTTCTGCCTCCACTCCATCGCTCACAAGCGATGAGTTTGAATGGCCTTTGTTTTGAACCATGGCCTGAAGCCGGTTGGTGGCTGTGCAGTTGTGCAGTCACATACGGCCCTGTGCTCAGGTAGGCCTCGTGTTTGCGGTTTGAGGATCTGTGGTTGCTGAGTCTGGAAATTCTTTGAATTTGTTTTTCATAAATAAAGTCCGATGGGACAATGGCATATGCGCTGGGGACTTAGAACCTCGGTTAAGCACAGTGCCACCCCCCAGGCCTTGCCATTCCTGGTAAGGTTCCCAGGTGTTTGTTCCTCAGTCCCCTGACATCTGAGGTCCCACTCAGCCTCCCCCTTCCACTCCCCTCCTCTCTGTCACTGCTGCCCTCGGCCTGGGTGTTGATGGGGCCGGGGTGCCTGTGTGCCGAGGCCCTCAGGCAGGGTCTGAGCATGGACACAGGGAGCGTGGAGATTGGGTGTGTGCCCTTCAGTGTCTTGAGGTTGGTGGTGGCCATTCCCACCAGTGCCTCTGACGAGCAATTCAGCTGGGCCCTCTCGTTCACTCCCATTCCAGATCCTGAGCGTGTCTAAGAGCAGAAGTTGCAAATCGTTGGGGGTCGCCCATCTGTGGTGCACTGGGGAGCCAGACATGTGGGGAAGGGAGACTGACCTCCTCACCCTGCCAGGGTGCCACATTTCCATCTTGCATTAGCCCAGCTGCTGATGTAGCTGGCTCTGCGGAGTTCCTTATACAGGAGCAGCAATAACAGGAATAAAACACGGTGCTGAATTGAGGAGAGAGAGAGAGAGAGAGAGAGAGAGAGAGAGAGAGAGAGAAACAGAGACAGAGAGTAAGTAGCGAGGGCTAGTCCATCAGACGTCCACAGCTAGATGGCTTGTGTGGGAGAAGGGAGAAGAGACATGAGACATAAACTTGCTTCTTCCTCGTATCAGATTCGGTTCCAAAGTGTGAGCATCTCACTGTCAGGAATGCGATTATAATACTTTAAGAGGGCTATTTTTCACGGATCCCGGTCCCCAAAGACAAATCAGCCACAGACTCTTTTGATGAATGGGAGAAAGCCTGGCCTGTGCGGGGAGAGGTGCTGGTTGGTCTCCAGACAGTTACTAAACCGTGGCTGATTTCAGGTGTTTTCCAGGGACACGCCGATCGGTAGTCATTCCTTCCTCAGGCACCAACTTTAGAATTCAACCCTGATAAAAACCGCAAACGACACTGCATTGTCCCCATTGTAGAAATGGCATCCCCCCAAAACTCAGAGGGATTAAGTTCCTTCCTCAAGGTCATGCAGCTGGAACATGGCAGAGCTCACTTTTCGTCATTGAGCCCAGACCTACGGGACTCCAAAGTCCACGTCCTATTGTCTGGAACTCGCCACTGGGCCAAAGGGGAGATTGTGTGTGTCCCCACCCACCCCAGGCTTGAGGACTGATGGGCTGGGGCTGGGGCAGGATTTGGAGAAATCTGTTTTCCCCAGAAGGGAGAATGTTCTTTATTCAAACTCACTTTGTTCTCAGAGAAAAGTAACCATAGCGACACACAACCTGAGCCTAGCTTCGGCATTCCTTCTCTTTTGGGTTTTAGGGTTATGGCAGGGCAGACCACCTGCCCACGGGCAGAGAGAACACCTTTGAAAGGGGCTCTGGGGAGAAATATTTTCAGCGCAGATCAGTTCCAGGACTAAGTTCCTGAGAAACCCATCATTTCTCATCTTGGGCTAATGTCAGATTCAGGAAAAAAAACTATTGACCAAGAACTTAGCTTAAAGTTGAGGTGGGAGGAGGGGATGGGGGGAAGGGGTGGCAGCCAGACCAAACCCAGGACAGACATCAAAAATCGAAGCTAAGGGGCAGAAAAGGTTGGAAACTACGAGACCTATCAGATGGGAAGGGGTTGGATGCTGATTTCAAGGGCAGGTTCATTTTCTTGAAATCTACGCAGGGTTTTCCTAAGGAACGGGTGAGATAAAATGTTAATTCACTCTCTGGTTTTCTCTTCCTTGTTTCCAACATTCGGGTTCATGAAAGGTGAGAGTTAGTAGGTATGTACAGCCAAGCAGTGACTCCTAAGCTGTTGTATTGGCTTGTCCCCTGCTCCGTGCCCTGCTGCACGGAGCACAGGATCCTCCCTCTGTTCACCACCTACTGCAGCTGGCCGTGGGCTCCCCACGCAGTAGGCACACAGGAGATGCTCAGCGAATGTCAGTAAATGAGTGCCCATTTTAAGGATAGTGACAAAGAGCCCCTGAGACAGACAGAAACTTGCCTGGGTGTTCATAGCCGGGCGGAGCCGGTGTTGGGTGCCTGCCGGTTCAGGCCGCCTTCCTGCTACTGCGTCCTGTCCGTGTGGCCGGGGCCTTCCCTCTGAGCTTCATGGCCCCCAAATTGGCCACACCGGTATACATGGTCTTTCCTTGTTTGGCCCCGAATCTACATCCAGAGGAAATTGCATCAAAATGCACTTCCCTGACAGCAGACAATGGCAGCCAGCACACTGAGGGGTGTTTGGGGGAGACCTGTGGGGGAGGCTGGGCAGGTGCAGGGCGAGTGTTGGGGGCCTTGGGAGTTTCTAGCCTGGGATCACAGTGGTCTCTATGGAGCAACCATCAGAACTGATGTTTGCTTGGGTTTTGCACTAAATAAGATCCCAGACAACACCTGATGGAGTCCCCAGGGCAAGCAGGCCAGGATGTTAAGATCCCTCCCGGACCAACCTGGCAGTCACTGATCTCTAATCAGGTGGGCAAGTACTGGCCACTTTGAAGCAGCATTTTAGACTCAGAAAATTCATGGAATCTGCAGGAAACAGAGCCTGTGCCAGGCTCGGGAGTCATAAGCCAAGGTTTCCCCTTGGAAGCCATACTGAAGGGACGGGAGCAACATGTCCCTCAGGTTGGGTAAAAGTGAAGGTCACTGCCCTCCTTGGGGTAATGACAGCAGTGACAACAGTGGCAGGCAGCTCGGCTGGAGTTACTGATATGCAGTCAAGAGGTAGGAGCTGGCTGGAGTGGGTGCCCAAGTCGGGGACCCTCTTTTGTCACCCCAGAGCTGCCCCAATGACTCCCACATGTGCCCTACAAGAGGCCTGTGACACAGGGTGTGAGTTGCGAGTCAGCGTTAGTGAAGAGAAGACCACAGCAGCTCAGGTGGGTGAGAGCTGTTTCCCTCTGCTCTTGAGCATCAGGGCACGACCGGGCCCAGGAGGTCAAGGAGAAGAGGAGGAAAAGGGCAGACCAAGAGGCTGAGGGAAGTCATTGTGACATCTCCCTGTCCACGTCCAAAATACTGGGGAGGGAAACTGTGAGTGTCACATCAGGTAAGACCAAAGTTTTAACCCGGATTAACTTGAGTGCGGTTACTGGAGGTATTTGGGAGGCTACCCTGGGGTTAGCACCTGTGAGCGAGTGACGCTGCGGGGACAGGGGGACAGGAAGCACTTGGGCTGATGTTTTGGGCCTAATTGGGAAGTCCTAATCCCCAGTATCTCAGAATGTGAACCAGGGTTGCTGCCAATGTGGTTACTTCAGACGAGGTCCCACGGGAGCAGGGCGGGCCCTTAACCTCCTTATGAAGAGAACACCACGTGGCGATGGGAGCTCTGCTGCCGCGAATCAAGGAACCACCAGACGCTGGAAGAGAGGCCAGGCCCATCTCCTTTCCGGTAACCTTGTGAGGGAGCATTGCCCTCCCGACACCTCGATGTCAGGTCTTTAGCTTCCAGGACTGTGAGACGGTACATGCCTGTTGTTCTCAGCTGCACAGTTTGTGGCCCTTTGTTGAGGCAGCTCTAGGAAAAAATCGTTCGTCCCATGGGGAGCTCTGTGGGACGGCCCCTCGGGGTTATTCCAGCTGAGCCTGGGGGCCGGGTCTTCGACCCTCCTCACTGGCTGGTCACTGGGGGTGGACTGGCCCCCACACCTAACTGGTAGAAGCAGCTCCTTGGGCGCTCTGCGCCATCAGCAGCCAACATCAGGACGAGGGTGAGAAAAGTGAGTTACTCACCCCTGGTGCAAAATTTAGGAGGAAGCCAAACCACAGGCATCCAGATAAATAGCATTTTTAATGCAAAACTATACATAATTACAGTGAATGCAAGCATCCGTGATGAGCAGATACGTCTGAACATTTTACATGAAACGGGATCAGCAGTATTGATTTTTTCCTCTTGCCGCAGGCTATGACATGTCCTGCTATGGCACTGCTCCCTGCAGCTGGGGAAAGGCTTGCCTTGGTCCTGACGGGCACATCTGGGTGGCACACCACAGCGTCCACTATGCCCAGGAAGAGGGAGACCCAGGTTTAGGACCCGGGCAGTTGGGTTCCACAGGCCGGAGGCTTAACCACTGCCCTCTTCTGCTTGCAGGCACCTAGAGGGTGTATTTCAAAGGAGAGGAATGATCGGAGCCGCAGGAAGGGTCGAAACGTGTGTTGGGTTCCCAAGCCAGGTCTGCTCATCGTTCTGTGGAATGGAAAGGGGCAGCAGGGCCGCAGCCAGCTGGGAGCCGGACCAGAGCGTTCTGGGGTCCGCGCTCTGGGCACATGGACCATTCTGGACTCAGGAGAGAAACGAGCCCACGTCGGCTGCTGAGAGGTTCCTGTGCCACCAGTGCCACAGTCAAATCAAAGTCATGACGCCCAAGGACAAAGGCGTTTTTGCTCATCCCTCTCCCGCCATCATTCGGGCTTTTGAGTGATGTAGGACTCCGGCCTGGACACATCCGCTGCTGCTTCAATGACAGATCTGGCAGGTTTTATGTCCCGTGTGCGGGGTCTTTGAACTTGTGGCAGATAGGCTTCAGGGTCGGAGGGATGGATGGATGGTCTCTACACTGACCCTTACCCTTCATCCCAAAGATGGTCCCCTCAAGGCCACCTTGAGTAATTCATCTCTCTTTTTCTAGCCTTCATTTCCGCTCCTCCCCCACCCACTGACAGAGCCTAAGACAAGAGGCAACCTTCCTTTTCCAACCGTTATAAATCCCCAGCTTAGCAGATCACAGGCTGATTGCCCGGGCTCGTGTCTGTCGGTAAATGAGCCTCCCACACGTGACGGATGGCCCCACTCCCTGGACATCCATCTGACCTAACTGGAGGCAGCCCTGCTATTTAACGGCATTGTTTCCGAGCCAACTCCGTCGGCTGTCAATTTCCCGGGGTTGATCATTTCTAGTCTATCAAAATTGTCCGTGGGAACGAGTAGCCAGTAACTCCCACCTCATGTTGAATGACAGAGGATGCACCTTGGCTCCAGGAGCCCCTCGCCTGCTGAATAAACATCACGTCAAAGGTTATTCTCTATTCTTCCCGTCAAGCCTAAATTGAGCAGAATTAGGATATGGATTTTCCTTGATTCTCTGGGATCCCAAATGTAATGTCAGATTTTTTTTTCTCTCCCAGAGAGCTTTTCATCCCACCTCTGGTCAGTGTCAAGGTTGTCAGAACCATAATTTATTCATATTTTTGACCTCTGAGGAGGACAATATCCAAAGGGTCAGGGAGTGTTATTGGATGTGGGGATGAACATTCGCTGCTCGGCTCCCTTTTACAACATTACATTTAATCAGGCCCGTGCAAGCGCTGCTGAGGCGTTGGCTGCTGTAATTACCCCCGAAGAGTGACCCCTTTCTTATGAGTAATTATGCGGTGTGTATGCATTTCCCAGAGACCTCAGTGTGCGTGGTTTTCTCCAGAAGGAAGTGGAGGTCTGCGATTTCTGCTCCTCTGCTTGGGTCACTGTGGAAACCACATGGGAGCCTAGGTGGGGTGAGGGCCGTGAGCACCCTGCCGTGGGCCACCCCGCTATGTGGCCACTTGCCAGCCACTCTGAGACCTGGCTCATCCTTGCAGGGCTCACGGTGCGGCTCTGAGCCCAGGACATCCAGGCCCAGGCAGCCCTGGAAGCTTTAATGATTTTCTGAGAATTGTGTGGCGGGGCCTAGAAGGCCGGAGGACAATTAATCAATGCTAAATAATAACAATAGTTATTCTCTGATTCATTGACGGAATAAACCCCTTATTCCTGACTCGTAGTAGACACAGTCCAGGCGTGCACGGCGGAGCCTGTTGGCTCATTAGGATTCTTGCCAGGCGGAATCTTTTATGTCTTCCAGAGGGTTCTATTTTTCCAGTCATTTTAAACAGCTTAGAAAGAGCTTTTGAAGACGCTGCTGGCTTGTGATTGGTTTGTCCCCATCTCCCTTGAGGCAGCAGTGGGGATACGGTTCTGACTGGGTCAGCTCGGGTGGTGGGTGTAGAGAGTCAGGCTCGGGCTTTGGAACCAGACGGACCTGTGTTTACCAACCGGTCCTGCTACTCTCCTCCTCCAAAGCCTTCATTGTGTCACTTCGCCCCTCGGAGCCTCAGTTTCTTCATTTATAAAATGAGATGACAATTGTGCTGACCTGTCTGTCCATCGGGCTGTGGAGAAGACGATATGAGATCCTGAATATGAATCGAGTCGGAGAACGTTTTCTTTTCTTTGGAGCTGGTACAAGGGAGAGCCTCTGATGTGGAGAGAATCCCTTGATTAGCTCACTTGGGGTTGAGTCCCCGGGGCCTGGGTATCGACTGGTCTGGCTTCGGAGGAAGGCGAAGCTGCTCTGCAAAAGTGGAGGGAGAGGATGTGGAAAGTGGGGTGGGGGTGGGAGAAGGAAGGGCAAATAAAATGGAAATGGTGCACAGTGCCCCCTCCCAAGTGACCTTTCCCCCAGTTCTCCCGGGGAACCTTTGAGAAATGCTTGGTGAGGCTGGATCCCTAACGGATGCCAGAGCAGGGGTGGGAGCCTCGGGCCCACGTGGCACAGGGCCCTGGGACAGCAGGGACAATGAGGAGCTGCAGGAGAGGAGCCCACAGCTCTCTCAGGAGGTTACAGAAATCTTCAGGAAGGTCTTGGGCTTCCTAAGGAGGGGTGGGGGTCAAGGAAATTTCACTTTTATTGCCGGGGGCAGGGGTCCCCCAGCAGTGGAGTTTAACACAGTTTGTGGCTTCTGGTCAAATGCATGGAGAACGAAGGGCTTTGAATAGTGCTTTATAAAGGGGGGGCCACTGAGACAGCAACCCAACTCTGAATTTCCATCTCATCCTCTTTTATTAACCATTTGTAGGCTTTTGTGTCTTATATTTGCATCAGTGTAAGTTGTTTGTACTTTGAATTTCTTCTTTAATTCAAATGCAGCTGCTATGGTTTCTAGAACCACTCAGGCTTGTCGCTTTGCATCCAGGGAGCTTTGCAAGGCTTTCTCCCATGCTCCCTCCTGCTCGCCGTTCTGTCCCCTCCTCATTCCTGCAGGCCTGCACCCCACACAACCTTCCAGCTCCACCTCAGGGGCCACTTCTTCATAAATATATCCCCGGTCCCACAGCCAGAGGGTGCCCGTTGCAGCTGGAGGGCCCTCTCTTGTGGCAGTGGTCGCTTTCTGCAGGCAGGGCACAACGGCTGCACGGCAGACCTGTGACTTTCACAAGGGATGTGCCCTCCAGGACCTTTGCAACTTTCAGTTATCACCGCGGATAACTGATTTCATGCAACTCGGACTTTCTATCCAAGAGCTATCTTTACTTCCTTTTCACTTTGTCCATCTATTCAAGCGCTTACTTTTTTTCACGGGAACCATTTTTTTTAAAAAAGCAACATCATTCTAGCCCCTTCACTGGAGTTAGTGCATTGACTAGTGCCACCCAACAGCACTCTCTGCCGCGATGGGAATCTGTATTGGGTAGCTGCCTGGGTGACTGAGGCTTGGAATGTGGCCAGTGTGACTGAAGAACTGAATTTATAATTTAATTTACATTAATTTAATTTAAAACTCAGTTTAAATAGCCACATGGGGCTAGTGGCTACCATTTTGGACAGGGCAGGCATGGACCCGGACGAGAAGAGAATCACACAGGGGGGTGGCCAGGCTCACTCGTTGGCTAAGGGACCACTTTTCGCTGATGTCCTTGAAGGGCTTGTGACTCGCCCGCACACCTCAGCTGAGTTCCAGCTTCCCCCCCAGACGGGAGGCAGCAGGAGTTAAAAATCTTGGTGTGCCAAAGGTCAGTCCTTTCTTCTTTTATCCTCACTCACCACTGCTATTTCGGACGAGCATGCTTACAATTTTGCAGGAGCCCCCCTCAGTGCCTTTCAAAGAGTGTGAGGAAAAGAAATACTGGAGGAGAGCATGAGCGGGGATTCTATGGAACTAAGCGGCGCTTCTGGAAGCCTAGCGGCCGCTGAGAGTCTCTGCTTTTCAGAACAGGCACAGTGATGTTTGGGGGAGGATACCAGGAGATGGAAAAGAATCATTCAATCAATATGGCCTAAAGGCACCTTCTGGGACGGTCCGTAGTGGTTGTGGTGAAGGAGGAGACACAAGAGCTGTTGTTTCCTTCCTTGCAGCACAGCAGTTCTGGAATCTTCCTTGAGGGACCTTTCTTTGGTGAGCTTACGGGTGTGATCTGGTGTTACACTTTGAATTAGGTCCCCCCAAAAAGATATGGCGAAGTCTTAACCCCCAATACCTCAGAACATGTCCTATCTGGAAACAGGGTCACTGCAGATGTCGTTAGCTAAGGTAAGATGGGGTCATACTGGGGTGGGGTGGCCCCTCAAACCAGTAGCACTGGTGTCCTTGTACGAAGAGGGAAATTTGGAGACAGAGACACACAGGGAGAACGCCGCGTGACAACGGAGGCAGCGACTGGAGTGTCGCTGCTGCCAGCCAAGGAGTACCAAGGACTGATGGTCGCCACCAGAAGCTGCAAGAGGCCAGGGAGGATCTACCCGGAGTCGCAGAAGGACCGTGGCCCTGCTGACACCTTGACTGTGAACTTCCAGCCTTGTAACTGTGAGAAAATAAATCTCTGTTGCTTTACGCCCCCCCGTCTGTGGTACTCTCTTACAGGCCCCCTGGGACGTGAAGACATCGGTTTATGCTGCACCTGTAGGGTGGGAATGACACAGTGGACTCCACCAGCTGGCTGGCGAGCATTCACTGGGCCGCACTTTGGCCCTCTGTGAAGCGGGGTCCACTGCTTTCGCATTTTCCTTCACTCCCGAGATCCAGGCACAATCTCCCCAACTGGATGGAGACCTTTGGAGGGCAGCAGTCGCACCTTTTCCCACCCTCCCCGGGCGCTCAGGGTGTGATCATCAGTGTTTATTGCGCCAAGCCCCGTGAGGATGTCGGTCCCCTCTGCTCCACTTACCATGATACACCCAGTGCCTGGCGCATACTCGGTGCCCAGCAGAGATTGACCAGATGAGGAATAAATCAATAAATGAAGACCGTGTAGGGAGTGAGTAAGCAAATGGACCGGTCCTCAGGTCTGTCCCTCGTATGTACCAACGTTCACTGTGGGGTGGGGGTGTCGGGCATAATGTGCCACTGGAGTTGCCAGTCCTGAACTGCTTTTATCTTTTGCATCTCGGATCGACAGAACGGGGAGCAGCAGTACTTAGTAGGGACCAGGCCGTGTAGGGGGCCTTGGGCCTCTGCTATGAACCCCACAACTCCGAGGCCTCTGTTTTCCATCTGCTCAGAGTAGGAAGCTGGATGGCAGGTCGGGAGAGGCAAATCCAGTCTGGGTTTGGGGTGGGGTGGGGTGGTGGAGTTACATCAGAGGACGGGTGGGATTTGGTGAGATTTGGCTTCTCTGGTTTGCCACAACCTAGAAGGATGTCTGAATATTCTCAATGAGCTTTGAGTTGAAAATGACCAGCCACTTGAAATTAAGTCAATACCATGACTAAGATGGAAAACTCATCAGCATACAGATAAACCACAAGAAGAGTCTCCTCCCTACAGGGCAGGGAGCCGGCCCTCCCTTCCTCTCTCTCTTCTTTCCTTCTTTTTAGAGCCAGACAAACCACAAACATTTCCACGTTTCCATCCCGCGGCCCCCACGCTCACTTGGAAATACATTTTCGATTCAATGGGAGCAGGTTTGCCTCATTAGTTTTTTCTGTTCATCCCTGCCAAGATTTCCCTCTCGGCCACTGTGGCATTATTTCCTCGGTTGGCTATCTCAGGGGAGAGGAGGAAGTGGCGATGGCCAGCGCTGAGAAAGGAAATGTTTAACAAGGAGCCGCTGCCCGGCCTTCCCACCGGCCCCGCAGCCTGCACAGAAACAGCACATGGTATCGAACATTGGGTCGAACATCAGGTCGCAAACCTTTCCCCTCCCCACACCTCCCTGCTCTGAGCCCGGCCTCCATGTGGAGGGAAGGGGACTGCACCCTCCACCTCTGGGATTGACCCTGAACTGGAAACCAGCGGCTTCCTCTGAACAGAACTAACTGTTGGCTCCCTCCTCTTCCAGAGGAAAATTTATGGCTCCAATTTTCACAATTTACATCTTTCATTTAATATTCCAGCCTTCTTTCCACAGGGCTTCCAGCACTGCTCATGTCAGAAGGGACTACTTATTTCCCAAAACCTTTTTGCATTATTAGTTTCATTTATTATTTTTATGTTTTCTGTTGGGCCCATGTACATATCATTTCTCTGAGATCCCTGGAGCTGGGAGCTGTCATCGTCTCTCTCTCGGCAAAGGAAGCTAAGATGCTGTTATGGGTTCTCCAGGGAAAATGTTTCCAGCTCGTGCATTTCAAATTAGCCCCAATTAACCCCTCATCAGCCGGCCCTAAAATGCCCATGCAGATGGCAAACCTTTTACTGCCCATTCCTGTCTGTTCCAGACAGTGGAGGGTTTCAGGGCACAAAATATGATGTTTTAACCCCTCAGAGAGCTGAAATGCCTTTCTCCCATTCCTGTTTATCTTTCGGAGATACTCAAAGTCTGAAGGGACTGGAGTTTCAAAACCCCATCATCGTCTTGGCGTAGAAAGACAACCTGATTTTTTCTTTTTCCTTTGAAAATCATGGTCGTCTGTTAAAAAATTCAGAACAGCAACAGCAGAGCTGTGTGTGCTATGGGACCCACCGGAACACGGCAAAGGAGCCTCGCTGCGAGGGCAGGCTTGGTGGCAATGATCATGACTAGATGCCGCATGTCACTTTTAGAGTCAGCAAATCCTCTTGACAAAAGTCACCTTTCTAGACCGGTACTTACCAGACAAAAGTTGAGCGTCAGCCATGAGTGTAAGTAAATTCTCACTCAGCTCCGAAAAAGCACGAGTGTGTCCCTTAGAAGCATTTCTGTTTTGTGGTTAAGAGAATTGCACATTTTCTGGTGACTCAGCCCAGAAAACGGCTTCTCTGGGACTTGGAAAGACCCAGAAGAGTCCCAGCGATTGTGTCGTGTTGCTGGATTGGAAGCTCTTTGCTGGGCGGACTCCTCACTCTTAACGCCGTCTGCAGTAATGCCTTAGCCTGTGCCACCTGCCGGGGGATGCCTAACGGCTCTTGATTTTAATCTCTCCATTTATCCAGGAGGGATGCAGAAGCATGGTGGGCCTGAGGGGACTGGCTCCTGCTGAGTTGGGGACAGTTTGTGACAGGCCCCTTTAGGTCCCGGTATTAGCTCCCCAGCTCATCCTTCCGTTGCTTGTTGGGCTCCTCAAGTTTTCCTTGGAATCAGCTCATTGTATCTGGCTGTGAAGGGCATGGGATGCTCAAGGCTAAATGGTATTTAGCCCTTTATCTACTTTGGGCTGATTCCTTACACATTCATTCATCCATTCCTGGGCTCAGCCCTTGATACCATGTGACTCAAAAGGCGGCAGATTTTTCATTTCCCTGGGAGACTGAAAATCCTCATGTGAACAAATGCACTTATGTGAAGATCAAGTTGAAGAAGTTCATTTGTACATCCTCATACCCTCATTTTCTCCCTCATTATCTCCTTTTTATATCCCTTAGCCCATAAAAAAACGACTCCGTTTCTGTGTCGCACTGGGTCCTTTCAGAGAGTGCTCGTTGGAAGATAAAATATATATATATTTTTCTCTTGCTCGAGTGAAAAAACTTTGCCCAACATGAGGACTGGTCTTGGCATATCTAAGTTAGGGTCAGACACGTTGACAAAGCAGAATTGATTCAAATTGGGCCAACACGTGGTGTATTTATTTCGTAGAGGTAACGGTAAATTAAGAACAATAAAAAAGAGGGGTGTTTAAAAATGTATATATGTCTTTTTGAAAAGTGCCGTGTGTTCCTCATTAACCTCCTTGGGAATGGGCTTCCGCTCATGCTGAGGCTGGGTGACATGGTCCGATGTCTGTTGCTCTACCCTCAGATGAATAGCCAGTCTCTGGAATGCTACTGACAGTCCCTAATACTATTACCAGTCAGTCTGCTGTGGGGTCCCTCAGTCATTTTTTCAATTAAAAAAGGCCCAATGCTCTATTAACCTTTTGTCTGCTGCTCCATCCTTCATACTGCCATTGGCCAGAGATGACGAGCCACGTATTAAAAAAGGCATATATTACTGAAAGCCCCCTCCGATTCCCCTGTCGTTAGAAAGATGAAGGATCATTTTTTCATTAAAAATTATGAGACAGTTTGTCATACTCACAAGTGCTGGGCCTGCCTGAAACCTCTTTGTTTCAGGAGATGAGCGGGGACTTCCACCCCTCAACCTCCCGTGGCCTGGAAGCTGAGTGGAGCCGCTCCGCGTGGAAGATGAGCAGGGAAGGGTTTTGATGCAAAGCTGTGCCTGTTGACATTTCTCCCTGGCGGCCACTCTTCAGCTGAAACACTGGCCTTGACTTTGCAGATGCCCGAGCAGAGAATGAAACTGCACACTTCACACCACCTACAGCTGCCCCGAAAATCACCTGGCTTTCCGAGTCCTCTTCCCACCTTCTCACGTGGGAGGCAGAGAGCGTCTCCAGGAAGCACAAAGTCAAGGCCACATGTTTTGTGCTGTGGTTCTCTCTCGCTTTCAAGGCTCGTAAGACGATGCCCAATGAGGCCAAACAATGCCATCAGGATACCAAGGCTTGTGTCAACTGAGGAGATCAACGGGGCCAGGTGTCAGGACCCAGCCACCACTGTTGTCTCTCTCGTGCCAGGTGACAGTCGTTCAGGGTCAATGTTCAGGCTTCAAGTTTCCAGAGCACTCAAGGATTGCCTTTCATTTTTTATCCTAAACTCTGGGGACAAGGTGCCGAGACCATTGCTTCTTTGGAAATATGTCTCGGCTACGCTGACCATGACTATTGTTGGCATCTCTGTTGGGGTGCCCTTCCTGGATTTCTTTGTAACCCTCTGCGTGGCCTTCCAGCCAAACGGACAGGTGGGGCCTGATCTAGTGGAGGGAAGTGAAAGGTCCGGCCCCTGACCTTTGTGTCTCTCCTGCTCTCCCACCCGAGTCTTGGGGCCCTCCCAATCCCTCCAGCGCCTCAGCCAAACTAACTCGCAGGAAAGGACCTGGCTTCCCATTCAGTCTAGCAAACATTTGGGACCGCGCTGATTGGCACCATGAGGAGGTAAGGATTTCCGACCTCACTTGTGAGAACTGGGAAGCAGTCCTTCTGCTTGTCTCTAACTGAACACCAGTCCCTGGCCACTTGTTAGCCCTTTGCAACCCTGTGCTTCTTCCTCCGGGAAGAGACAAAGTCGTCCTCTACTGGCGTCTGAGTGCCAGGTGTCATGCAGCGGTTGGTCTAGGTGCCAAACTGCTCAAGTTCCGATTCTGACTCTGCTGACGTGCTAGCACTCTGCGCTCGGCAAGGTCACTTGACCTCTCCACCTGTTAAATTGGGCTGTAACAGAATTTACCTCATGGGGTTACTGTGAGGATTTAATGAGATGATCATGAAGTCTGTGGCTGGTGCAAGGTTAAATGTTCAACAAACTCTAGCGGCTATTATTTCCAGCTACTCCCCGTGACATACTTACCTCTTTAACCCTTACGAGGATCCTTCGAAGGAGGCATTTTATTCAACTTTTATTGATGAAGAAATTAAGGCTTGACGGGTCAGGTCACCTGCCCCGGCTCTCCCAGCGGGTGGAACTGGCACTCACACCCAGGTCTGTGGCTTTCCGATTGCGTCTTCTTTCTGCGGTAGCCAGGGGTCCTGAGCACCCCCAACTCTCGTCTCCTGCCTGGACCCTGAGCAGGTGATGTTTTAACAGACCCCGCCACCACCCCTGGCCTTCAGGGCATGCACTTTACTTCTCCAGTGCCTCTCCATCCCACCCGCATGCCCTTCATGGCCTGCAGTCTTATCTCCCCTCCGTCGCAAGGCAGCCAGCCAGCGTGCTTTTCCTATCCCACCCCCTTCAGCTTCCTTCGGGACTCGGCTCCAGGATTTTCACTGTGTTCGTGCTCCTGTACCTTCCATCTCTGCCTTTCCACTGGCTCTGTCCCCTCAATGAAAAGTGTCTCCTGGAATGAGATGAGCTGATCATCAACCACGTTCCTTAATCTCTCATTCAGTGGTGGGCCCAAGCTAACTCCTAGCAGTTCACCAGAGCTGATGGTTAAAATTTCGGGAATTTTGCGGGACAGCTGACGTCATGTTAGTAGCTTGAAATCAACCACAGTGGGAATATTTACACTGATGGACATCAGCACGTGCTACAAATCAGGGCTTCACTTTTTTGTCTACTGAGAGTCGATCGTTAAAGTTTGCCACCATCTCACGATCCTACCTCCATATCTCCAACTCCCAGTGTATTTCCCTTCCCTTTAAAACCAAAGTTCTTGAACACGTAGCTCATACCTCTCTACCTTTCTTTCTTCAAATTGCAATTTCTGTCTCCAAAGGCAATAAAGCTTTTGTCCTCACTGACCATCAAGGTCAGTGATGACCTCTGCAGCATTTGGTGCTGTTGACCTTCTCTCCTTGATACTCATGTCTCCTTCGGGGGGTGTGACACTGTCCTGATTCCTCTGCCTCTCTGGTCACCGTCCTTTCCCCTGGGTCCTGAGGTTCTTCTGTCTGGGTGGCTTTTCTCTTCCCCCTAGGGTCACCAATCTTATCCACTCTGTGATGTCAAAATGACCGAAATCCTCTCATTTCTGTAGCAGGTGCTTTATGGGCCATGCGCCACGTCCCCTCGGCCCACTGAACGTTAGTGCAGCTGTGCTGAGCAGCCCCAGGCACATAGGAGAATGCTCTGAGGTCTTTCCACTTTCCACCAAGGGAGGATGCGGTAAGTGGATAAATATACCAGCTTCCATCTTTGGAGGAATAGTTTTGAAGTGGTTACTACCCTGTAGTTCTACGAGGTTCCCCAGACTCTTCAGTAAGATTGAACTCCGGTTGCCCAGTGAGATAATCAACTCAATAACCCACCTTTTATTGACTTTTCTTTGTTCCTTGTCTCACTCTTCTCCTTTACTCTGCTCCCTGGCATCACCTCCCAACTGAACTCCCTGCACCCAAGTCTGTGTCTCAGGGATTTTTGTTGTTGTTGTTGTTGATGGTGGGGGTTGGGGGAACCCAAACTAGAAGACCCCAAGGCTGACACTTCACTGCAAGTCCTACTTCAGATCTTCAGACCCATAGCACCTATACATGTCTATTGTCTCAAGACCAGCGCGGCCCAAACTGAGCCCATCGTATTGATTTCTGCCCCCGTGTCTACTGTGGTTTCTGCCTCTGTTCTTTTCTGCACTCTGGGTCATTCTAGGTTAGCACGATCCACTTAAGTTCCCAAGCTCGAAAACACAGAGCAGATTTTTCTCTTTTACTTCATCTACCACATCGAGTTACGCACTAAGTCTTCTAGATTTGAAATGACCCTCAAATTTGTCTTGTGGCCTTAGGAGAAATAGGTGGAAAATCAACTCGCCGGAGACTTTTTCTGCTCCAGCAAAGAAATTATGCAAACCTCTCCCAGCAGTCACAAAAGTGACGTGGAGGTTTTACTGGTGCAAAATGCTCCCGGGACATCAGAAAGAGATGTTTTCTCTATAAGTCTGTATCCTGTAGCAGAGATGGTTTTGTTGTTCTTCTTCACAAGACATGGCTGCTGGTTCCACCACTACATCACAGGGATTGTGGCTTAGTTTGATAAGCGTTGTTTGTGAAATGCCAACCAGTTGACGGTATGATTTGTGTAGTATGATAAATAATGAATATATAATTCACTGGATCAGTCTTGCTTCCTTAAACCTCTGAGTTCTGGGCCTTTCCACAGCTCTGGGATCCTGACAGGTGCTCAGGTGGAGGTGATAAATGGATGCATACTTCCGATGCTCCGCAGCTGTAACTGCTAGGGCATGGCTCTATTTTCAGAACTGCTACATAGAAAGTGTTTCTTCTTCAAACATCCCCAAAAGACTGCAATTTTCTAGACTAAACGTTGACCCCAGAGTCCTCCTGAAACAATGATATTTCCTCTCCCGGGAATTTGGAATTGGGCTTCAGAGAGGCTGGCTCACCTGGTTGCCAACACAGGCCTCGATGTAACACTTAGTCAATTTGGATGGTTTTGGCAGTCGAGGCTGCCATACTGGGGCAGCCGTGTGGAGGCCGTGAGCAGTGATCGACAGTGACAGCATCCGAAAAGCCAGGTTAAGGAAAAAAGCACAAGAAAGGCGCAGAGAGAAAAAGAAGTGAGTACCCGAGAGCATCCAGATAGAGGCAGCACTTTTTAATCTATTTTTACCTCTATTTATAGTCTGTGTCTGGTTCTTTGTGCTCTTCTCCCCCCTATATATATCATCCTGTAAAGAAGAAATCGGAAACAATTGGAATAACATAAACATGCATTTCATAAGGAAGGAAATAAAAATGCTTGTTTAGTATATGGAAAGATGCCCAGATTTACTTATAATAGGAGAAATGCAAATTGAAATTATCCTGAGATTCTACTTTTCACTCATCCCTTTGGTACGTTCCAGTAGCTTGAAAGCACACGCTGATCTGATGGCAAAGCTATGGAGAAACAGGCACACCCATATCTTCTGGGTGGGTGCATAGATTGGTAAACCTTTGTCGGAGGCAATTCGGCAACTTCTTTCAGACTTAAAAATGCCTATATTCTTGGTCCCAGTAATTTCACTTCTTGGAATTCATTCTACAGATACCTGGGCATATTTGGGAAATGACGTGTGTCATTTTTCATTGCAGCATTGTTTGTAGTTTTTAAAAAACTGAAAACCACCTAAATAAATTATTATACATCTATACAATGAAAAACTAATGTTACATAGAGAAGTTCTTAATATATCCATATGAAAAGTTGTCTAAAATGTATTGTTAAGAGGAAAAAGCTACGTGTGAAACTGTGTATGTAAAGTGCTGTTTTTTATTTAAAAGGGAAGAAAATAAATAATGCATACTGGTATTTGCATATACACAAACACATATATTCTGGAAAATTTCATAATACATCCATAGCAGTGTTGTGTGTTGGGTGTAGTGAGCCCTCGGCAAATGAGGGACAAGGGTAGGAGGGAGGAAGTCTGTATTCTTCGATTTTTGATATGGGAATCATGTAAATACACTTACTTTTTTTTACATAAAATAAAATGAAATAATACAAAACACACTCACTTTTCCAACTTTAAATTTTAATTTGCCTTTAAAATGTTTAGTGAATGTCAACATTTTTTTTCTTAGGTCTATTGGCCATTTGCATTTCTTATTTGGGAATCATGCCTTTCATATCTTTTTATGATTTTTTTAGAAATTGAAGCTTTTTTATTGATCTTGAGTGCATCTTCTATATTAAGAATACTAACATCCATCTCGTAGATATATTTCAAATGTTTCCCCCAGTTTGTTGTGTATCACTTAGATTTTAATAGTGTTTGGTTTGATATATTAGAGTTTAACATTTTTATGGAGTTGAATCTATCTGTTCTTTTATTTGGAAAACTTCCTTTGCAAATACAGTTGGAAAAGTTTCCCCTCTAAGCTAAGCTATTCACCTCTATTTTGTCCTAGTTCTTTTAGAATTGTTTTCCTGTAAGTACTCAATTCTTTTAAAATGTATTTTTATGTACCGTATAAAGCCAGAATAGCCTTTCTTCTTTCTTTCTTTCTTTCTTTCTTTCTTTCTTTCTTTCTTTCTTTCTTTCTTTCTTTCTTTCTTTCTTTCTTTCTTTCTTTCTTCCTTCCTTCCTTCCTTCCTTCCTTCCTTCCTTCCTTCCTTCCTTCCTTCCTTCCTTCCTTCCTTCCTTCCTTTCCTTCTTTCTTTCTTTCTTTCCAAACGGCTAGCCAGTTGTCTTCAAACTTGTTATGGGCTAAGCCACCCTGTGCCCATGAACTTGAAATGCTGCCCTCATGGTGGAGTAGATTACTTTTACCCGCAGGCCTGTTTCTGAACTTTCCCTTTTTTCTCCTCTCCTGATCTGTCTGCACCAGAGCAGCCAGGCCTTTGTTACGAAGCCACCACATTCTTCTGAACTGAGAGCCTGTGCTTGCACACGCCATTTGTCCAGATTCTAGGCAGGCGCCCAGCCCACTTTCCTCAATCCTTGCAGCACCTGCTCTGTTGGGGTGGGTGTACTTGCCTGTCATATCTGAAGGGCATGGTATCTCTCTCCACCAGTCCACGAGCTCTTCAAGTATAAGGTGGTTTCTTCTGTTTTTCACACTTCTCCCATGTGCCTGCCATCGGGCATAGCGTGCTGTTTCGGTGTCAGCCATGGAACAACAGAGAAGCCACTAAATTCCAGTTTCGCTACTCACTAGCATTTTTATGGTATCTTGGAAAAGAAAAATTTCCACCCTGACTCTCAGAGTCTTTGCCATTGAAATGAGGTGAAATCCTTACCTCGGAAAGTTGATGTGAGGATGGAAATAAGCAATCCTCTTAAATATTCCTGGCACAGGCCCTGGTACAGGGGAGGTTCATTTATTCATTCATTCAAGGTCCTCGTTCATCAAATATATATGAATGTTTTGATTGATTCATTCTGTCCTCCATCATCATGAGCTCGGCTGTGCTGAATTAAGTTCTCCCATAATGGCTTCTTAGACAAGGAACCAGGCAAGCCTGCTGATAGGTTCCAGATGGCTTAAAGCCAGATGAGATCCCACGCCACCTCCAGTGGGGGTTTTGACCATTTGGGGGTAAACACAGAGAGGACAGGATGAAGGGCACTGAGCTTAGTGGTAGGGAAGTAGGAGGCCCTAAAATGTGTATGTTCATATATATGTGTATGCGTGTATCTGTGTGTATATATGTATGTGTGTGTGTGTACCTATGTCTATATCATCTATATCTGTATCATCTATATCTATCTATATCTATCTATCTATCTATCTATATGTATGTATTTTAATGCATATGGTTATTATTTTGTTAGTTCTAGCAGTGCCCAGGGAGTACATGTTCTAGAAATTTAGAGAGAGAGAGAGAAAGAAAGAAGGAAGGTGATAGGTGCTTCCAGGTAAGTGTTCTACTCCATGTGCTCCCTCCCTTCCCCACTCTTTCCTCCTACCTTTCATTTTTCTTCCTCCTACACCCTCCACCCTCTCCAAAAGACTCAGAGCTGCTATCCGCTCTCTCTGGCAGCTCCTAGAGCTTCTAAACTGAGCAGCGATCAGTCAAACTCCAGAGAGCAGAGAGAAATCTCTCAGTGTCGTGGAAGAAGGTGGGGACGTGGGAAGAGGCACCAGTGTCAAACGTGAATGTGCATGAAAATCCGTGAGGATAGAGAACAGGACCCCCAGGGCTGCGGGAGAGCCTCCCGCGACCTCCCCTGACCTCCCCTGACCTCCCAGGGCAGGGCTGGTTCCTCCCTCCTGCAGGCTCCTGCAGACATTGCTCACTCCTCCACGTGGCTCTGTGATTGCGTGTCTGCATGTCTGTTTTCTCACTAGGTAGTGAGCTCCTCAAGGCCAAGGATGTATTTGTTACTGATGATCTTAGCATAGTGCCCGCAACATGGTAGACACTCAGCAAACACCTGTGTGGAGGAGCGAGTGCATGAGTGTGCGTTCTGCTGGTCATCAGTGAGTTTTCTACAACACCACGTGATCACGTCACTCACCCCTTATGGTGGGGCACAGGTCAGGATACCCCCTGAACGAATCGATGGCCCTGTTCCTGAGTGTCACTGGGGTGACCTTGATTTCCCTGGGATAAGCACAACGCAGCACTGCACCCTGGCTCTGCGACTCCACGAGGAGGAAGACGATGCATGTTAGGGTAGCTGTGCTTGCCCCATACCTAGATGATGAGGCTACTTTGCAATTTATGGGAGTTTTAAAAAAGGGGCTTTCAGAATAAGATTGAGGTGGAGGGAGTTCCATGTCACGTATTCACTACCTATGTGTCTCTGGGAAGGACTTTGCTGCTAGTTCAGTACCTTTAACGTGGGAAATAGCCTCCATCTCAAAGGGTTGGCATCAGGATTAGATGAATAGCACATGAGAAGTCGTGAGCACCATTCTGAGCATACAGTAGGCACTCGATAAATGTTAGCAATTATTGCTCAACTACATCTTGTTGTGAGCGAACAGCTATATTGAGTAGATGAAGGGGGAAGAGAAAGAGAGAACTAGGACTAGTAGATGAGTTTCACCTTTCTGGTTCTGTAAGCACCCAGTGTGGCTAGTGAGGCGTTACTTGGAGTCATTTCAGGTACTGAGGAGGTGGGGTAAATTGAGGTACAGGGTCCTTTTCCAGGCCTTGCAATCACAGCACATGAGCACTAGGTCACTGAGTAAGACTGTTTCCTGCTCTGTGTTTTGAATTTGAGCAAATTTCTAGAGATGGAATGATTTTCGTATTGACCCCTCAGTGCACACTGAGTGAACACTTACTGTCTGCCCCCCTGAGGAGGTCCCAACCTACTTGCAGAAACAGGGTCAAAACTCAGAAAAAAAAACTTAAAAATTAATTCAAGAGTTCAATGACAACTCAAAACATTTCCGCATGGAGGCAGTGCAAAATGTTTGCCTAGTGAGGGGCCATGATGAGCCCCATGCTCTAGGGGAGATCCCGGGGGAGTAGGCTGGTGACAGAAGACACCCTGGACGAAGAGGCGTGAGGTGGAATCTGGACCCCAAGAAGGAGGTGTCCTAAGTTGAGGAGTAGGGAAACGGAAGCTGTCTTCCCGTGGCCTGAGTGGACCAGACTGAGTGGAAAGGAGGGCTCATGCCACAGGAGAGAAGCCTGGGTGGGTGGCCTTGAATGTTGAACGTGAGAGTTTGGAATACATTCAGAACCATGCGTGGCTTTGACATTTCCAGAAGTTCCATTTAAGACTTTCCTGAGTGTTCACACCTTTACTATGGGTTTGGCACCCTCACTTGGAAGAAGCTGAGCATCCCTATCTGCGGGGCTTTTTCTGTACCCCCAAGAGCACGAAGGGCTGGTTGCTGCTCACTCAACCCGAGGTTCTGTTTTCTCAGAAGCTGTTTTCTAAAATCTTTCATGGCTAAAAAATAACGGTTTCATTTGGTCTTCATACAGCTTAAAAAGTATGAGCGACGTGCCCAGTTTACACATGAAGTTAGTGGCAGGTCTGGGGCAGAGCTGGGCTCACATCCTGAGCCCAAGCTCAGCCTACTTCACAGCTGCCTCATGAGGTTTGCCCTGGATCTGAGAGTTGGATTTAAAAAAGCTGATACAAGCCAAAGTCTTTGCCTTAAAGGGCATTTTACATAATCAGAAAAAAAGTCATTTCCCCCAAATTTGTCTTTAAAATAGCTGACAGGCATTTAGGAAATGACTCCAATAAGAAGTGATACTTCAAGGCACCTAAGAAACCGTTGCCTTCAGCCCCTCCCCTACCCCAGTAGGCTCAGGTTTGGCTGTGAATCTCAGTGTGGGACCGGTGACAGGTGCGTGGAATCCAAGCAGACAACTGGCCACGTGGTCTGCTAATAGGGACACCCCACCCAGTGAGTGTGATGGCAGAGGCGGGGATTTATTGATGGAGCTAACGGTTGCCATGGATACGACTGTCCTAGCCCTGCCCTCCACCCCCCACCCCCCACACCCAAACTGGCCCAGGAAAAAAACCTATTTCAACCCCTTTGTGGCCCGTTTTAAGCTAGGTCTGGAGACCATCCAAGAAGCTAAATAAGTAGGGAAGTGAGGCGATAGCAACCCAATTTGGCAATTAGCCCGCATCAGGCCAGGCAAGATGGATTTTCAACCTCAAGGAAATTGGCATGAAGAGCAGAGGGAACCCATACATTTTTCTTTCCCATCTTGGGTCTCTTTCCAGTGAGTTAAAAAAAATCTATTTTGCAAAATAGATGGGCCTAGAAAGAACCCAAACCTAAGAAGAGTTTTTGCCATTTGATATATCGCCCCCTTTATTTAAAATGATGAAAGAGAGAAAAATGTTTTTCAAAGTGACATCATTTATCTTATGATAATCAATGAAACCCTCATAAACTAATATGTTAAAGAAAACATTTGGGCTCAAACGAAGCAAAAACAGGAGAGATCTTAGAAGTAACCCCGAGGCCCTGAGGGGAGACGCAATGGTCCGACTCTGCTCTCCTTCCTTAGGTCACGTGTTGGTCCTTTAATTTTTCCGGACTCTCTCCTGTCTGCCAGGGGGGCTGATCACTAATAAACCACAGAGCCCGTTGCTGCCGGCTCTTCCCCTGCTTGCAGTGTCATAAACATAACAGGGCCCACTGACTCCCTCTGCTTTGGACTGACCTTGATTATTGCCTAGGGACCAAGGGCCAGGACACCTCTGCCCACTTTTCTGGGCTCCAGGGGCGCCAGCCAAGCAGGTTTGATTTTCTGGGACATCCTTAGCCAATAGAACAAGGGGCCTCAGGCGAAAGCAGGCTCATCGTTTCCCTTCATTGCTGTTCAACACACATGTTTATTCACGTTCTCCCGGTTTGCCTGGCAGGGAGGAGGCGTTTGTAACAAACCTCTCTCTCCCTCTCTCTCCCATGCTCACCTGTGGGAGGGGGAGGGAGCTCCCAGGAGTCTGTCAGGAGAATCATTTCTGAGTACTTTTCCATTTTCAATAGTTTCTGACCCAGTTTAGCATGTAGAGGCCCCAAATGCAATAGCAAAGCTGCGCCCCTGAGGGGTCTTCCTCCCCTCTGAGGTTACCTGTCTTGTAGGCCGAGGGAGGGGGCTGCCCTGGACAGTTTGGAAGAAGAAGGCTTCAGGTGGGTCGAGCTTTACGTGGAGGCAGACAGAGGGTCCTGATCTTTCCGATTGTGATCCGAGGGCATTAGAAGCCTTCCTGCCATCAAATATCTCAGTTACCAAAATATCCCAATGCCCAACCTTTCTCCATTGTTTTATGCGTGTCGGGTAAGCACCGCTTTTTTTCCTTTTTTTTTTTTCTTTTTAATATGTGATGGGAAACATTGCCCTCTTGACTATCTCCTCCTGGTGATAAAAAGCCATCACTCAATTTTTTATTAAGTCCTGATTTACCGAGTATCCTCTGTGTTCCAGGGACCGTACTGGGCACTGAGGTTAGAACGAGGAGATGCTTGGATCGTGTCACCATGAGGTGACAAGCATAAAAGAAAGGCCAAGAGAATTACAGGGATTCCTGAACCAACTCCAGCAGCCCCAAACCTTCCAAGGACTCCTTTTTTGTCAAATCCACCAGCATCAGTACAGCCCCTGCTTCCAAGGACAAATGATATTGAGTGGAGAAGTCATACTGGACACTTCCAGAACAGCTCTCCACCCTTCCTCACCCTCCTCAGGTTTGGGGAGGTGGGCCTGGGAGGTTTGCCCTGGCGGGCTTCCTTCTCCTCTGGCGTCCAGAAGTCTCTGCCAGGAAGCCTGAGGCTGGGATGAGAGAGCAGCCTCCACTCCCTCCTTGCTTGGGCCCCCCTGGAGTGGCTGAGGTCTTCTACCAAAGGCCACAGCCGTTGAGGGGCAGCCTCCTGCTGCTCTCTCCACTTTCTGGAAGCTGCTTCCTTTAGACCTAGGCCTGGAACTTCTCTGCTGTGCTAACCCCAGGTGTTTGCCATCCTTTGCTGGTTCCCCCTAAGCCTGTGCATACTTTGTAAGAATCCCTTCGTCAAAGTCTCCCCTGTTACCCCAGCTGAGCCACAGCATCTGTTTCCTCTGGGGCTTGACCATGCTGGTCCCTGACGTGCTGCTAGGCTTATCTTTAAAATCATACAAATATACAAAAGAGATGCTTTTACATCGCTGTGTCATACTTGATGCTCAAAGAACCCTGCGATGGAAGCAGGGGTGGGGGTGGGGGAACTGAGGACCCTGGGATGAGCAGCCGCAGAAGCTCACGCTGCTAGTTAGTGTCGGGGCTGGCATTTGGACCTCACGAATGGCAGACCCTACACCAAGGAGGGTGGCTCTCTGTCTTGGAGCCCTCTCTGAGGAGCAGGGACTAGTCAGTGCAGCCTCCCTGGGCTCCCATTGTACCTGCTGCCACCCCCCACCCCCATGCCCACACTGTGCTGAGAATGGGAAGCGCTGGCCCCGGCCAGCAGCCGGCTCTTTCTTTGTTCCACGCTAACGAAGCATGTTCTGCGGGGAGCTGGGGGTTCCATTTCGATTTTTAGGACCTACAAATAACGCTCTGCAGCACATTGTTTGGCTAAAAATTACCCAGAGTTCAGCCCTTTCGCGCTCATTCTGCCGTATGGAAAGAAGCCACAGTAGCAATCGATGGGTTTGCCATGGTCTCTGACCGTCCACTAGCTCTGGTTTTGCTGGCTTTATTTTTTGCTTATGCAGTCCCAGCTGTGATTATCAATGCGAGCATCCACCGCTCCTGGGTCTGACTGTAGCAACAGTAGTAAGACTGGGGTGGGGGTTGTCTATCTACCAAGGTTGCAATCTTCGGATGGAGGGAGGGTGAGGGACCAGAGAGTGGGGAGGGAGGATGGGAGAATGTATGAGAGAGCTAGCGATGAGGTGAGCTCCAGAAGGAAGCAGGAGGAAAAGGAGGGGAGGGCAGAGTAGATGCAACACCAGCAATGCAGTGAGTCCCTCCACGTCGCGGCTCCTAACAAACTCTGAGTCCTGACACATCCAGCTCTGAGCTCAGACCCTCCCAGACTCTCTGTGTTCACAGCCCAGACCCCTCCTTCCAGCTGTCACCTCTCCAATCCTTTAAATACAGGCAGATAAACCCAGCGGATAAATTAACATGTTCAGGCAATTACAGAAGCCGTATGATAATGCAAGTACAAGGGCTTACGGGTTAGGTCTGGAGGAGAGAAAACGAACTTCGGAATCCCTCATATCGTCTTTAAAAGTCTTCAAGTGAAAAGGAAATATTTTCCTGGTGGAGCGGAGCTGGTGGTGGGGATTCTGCCACCAACTGATTTGCAATTCTCAAGGTGGTCTGAAATTTCATTTCAAACCTCCATCGAACTCATGTTTCTTCAGTGAGCACCTTCACATTTAAATTATGCAAATGTTCTGATTTATCTCTCTCATAGCTCATCTAGGCAAATGCTTAGATTTACGATGCTCTTACGTATTCAAAATTGGCCAATAGCTTGTGTAGGACACTAGGTGGGCCCACAAATCTCCTGGGGTGCGTGGGTGAGTGTTGTGCACATGTGTGTGAATATTGCTGGTAGAAGTTGTAATTTGAGTCAGACACGGCCATCGGAGACACGCAGAATTCAATCAGTTATTATATTAATAGCCACACGAGGTGCATAGTCCTAGCAGAGAAGAAGAAGAAAAAATAAATCAGAATGGAATGGAGTAGTACATAGATTGTTGAACCCAATCAAGTATGCAGTTCCCTGAGGGGAGGTTATAGGCACCGCATGACTTAAAAAATTACCTAAAATCATAACCCGGGGGAACCAGAGCTGTATGATCACTCCATGCCTTGAGTTTCGAAAACCATGAGTAGTGACTACACAGGGCATTGGCCTGGATGCTGGTTGCAGACAAGAATGTGGTCAAATTAAGGTTAACACCCCTGGTCTTTTAGGAAACCTCAGCTAGTAGAGAGAAAAAAAGAAAAGCCTGGGAAGGTAACACCCGGATTTGTTTAGGATCACAAAATTGTTTCCTTTGAGTGCAAGCACATTTTAATCCAGGAGTTTTTAAAATTAAAAATGTAAATGTTAAAAAAAAGCCATATTTTATTTTTGTATTTGGGAATTCTGTGTGTATTTGGTACCTTAAATTTTTAACGTTTAAAAGGATTTGCTTTCTGTCATAACAGTTCAGAAGCCTTGTGATCTTAGCTTAAAACGTGAACTGAGTGATTCATCAGATCTTAAATGGAAATTTTATAAAATTAACATACAGGGTTAAAACATCTAGGAGAACTTAGGGTTTACCATACTCGTAAAAGAAATACATAAGGCTGTAAATAGCTGGGAGGTTTTTGTTTGTTAAATCAGTCAAATGACATACTTTAAAAGGAAATAAAACATAGTGAATTTATAACTGCAGTTTAAGATGTTTAAAGGGATTTAATTAACTGTTTATAAATGAAATCACCTGTGAATCAAAGTCTCCCTTAAAACGGTTGTTAACGCTTGTTAAGACTTACACAGAGAATAATGAGATTTATAAGCTAAATGTAAAATGTAAAAGCCTGAGGTAAAAGCCGGTTTTAAAACTTCTCCCTTTAAAGAGGAAGAGTAGAACATAGGAATTTAGAGCTTGGTTGCGGGAGCCCACCTGCCAGGCTCTAAAAACCTAACACGGCCGGTTAACTGCTGTGTTAATTGACTTGGGCAGGTAAATTAACCTGAGTGTGCGTCGGCATCCTCACCTGTTCAATTGGAGTGCTGAGTGCTCACATTAATAGCAGGATATTAATAGAACAGTAAATAAAATAATAGATTTAAGCTCTTCGGTAGCCCCTGCCATATACTAAGACCTCATTAAATGTTAGCATTCATGAATAATAAATCGAAAATCTCATTTCCAAAACCAAACCTGAAACAGTCTTTTCTTCACACAGAAATCCCCCTATGAGAACATCGAAGACCTCACAGTGACACGCATCTGTATAAGGTACTTCTGACACAGCCCAAGGGAGTGCTTTGAAAAGTGAAAAAAAATTCAGTCAGTTAAGTTTTTCTCCCCTCTTCTTGGTTCTAAGTACTTGGCACTAAGTTGCCTAACTTGTCTGGTCTGGTCAGATGTCGCAAGTGTAGGTCCAGGTGGTACCATCTCCAGGTGTGGCTCCAGCCCCTGCCTCCGTTTCAGGCATTTTCTATCTGAGGACCTCTGCCAGCATCTGGACATTTTCATTTTGTTAGCACTTTATTAATGAGCAGTTATTAGTATCTAATGACTCAGAAGTTATGTAGGGACCCAAAGTCATGTGGATTCAAAATCACTTTTTTTTTGCATTAAATATATATATATTTTATTTATTATGAACATTTCCTGATATACTTAAATGATAAAGAGGATAAGAAGTTCTGTCTTCAGAAATGGCAGACTGGATAATTCAGACTAAATCTCTCACTTAGAACTAGAGAAGCTGGACGTAACCTAGAAGATATCAGTTTGAAGGTATTGGAGGGTTAACAAGGCGTAGAAAAAATCATAATGCTGAGATCCAACTAAAGAAGGAAACACAGAGAGATGAGCTTGTTGTCACTGAGGGGAGAGTTTGACCTTACAAGAACCTGCTCATTCTAAGAGACAAAGGCCAAGAAGCCGAGGGGAGCTTTTAAGGCTAGGAGCTCAAATCCAGGGGTACAGCAAGGAAGGGGGATTGTCAAACCCCACCCCCAGTTAGAGTGGGGTCCTGGAGGGCTAATTCCTGAAAGTAAGGGTGAACCAGACGAATACCATCCCTTGTAGGGAGTGATGACGTGAAGAAGAAACCAAGGTCGAGGAAATTTAATACGAGATAGCAAGACTTGTAAAGCTGCGGTAATTTGGACAGCGTGGAACTGGCCAAAGCATAGACAAACAGGCCACAGCAGCAGAATAAGAAGTTCAGAAACGAACATACATATGCAGACGCTGCAATTTTTATAAAGATGGCACTGCCAACCAGGGGAAAAGGATAGGTTTTCTTTCATTTTGCCTGATTTTTTAACTATCTGGTGCAGAATACCCATATGGAGAAAAACATGAACCTTGATGCTAAGCCAAAAAATCAGTTCCAGATGGACCATGGACCTAAATGTGAAACCAAAAAATTTCCAGAAGATAACATAAAAAATATCTTCATGATGTGGGGGTAGGCCAAGATTTCTTAAATAGGATACAGGGAGTATTAGCCATAAAACAGAAAATGAATAAATTGGACTGCAAGAAAACTTAGAACTTTGGCTCATCCAAAAACAGCTTTAGGAGCGGCAAGGTAGGCCACTGTCGAAATATGAGCAACAAACACCTATAAATAACAAAGGGCTCATAGCTGGAATATATAGGGATATTCCCACGAAATAATAAGAAAACAGCAGAAAACCCAGTGGTAGAATGGACAAGATTCTTGAGCAGATACTTCACAAAAGATCAGATTTTGAAAGCAGACGACTTCCAAACAGCAAACGAACTTTAGGAGCCTCCCCATGAACCCAGGGCGCCTAGCGTGTCGTCACCCCTTTCTTGCTCCTTCAGTTTTGAGATTCTGTGCATTCCCTCGGACTAGAGGCTGCTGTACAAGTTTGGATTTGGATGACTGGGAACAGGTTCTTTCCATGAGGTGTGCAAGGAGGAATCAGGAACGAAAGGCGGGAATTCAAGATACGAGATTGGAAGAAAGAGAAAGAAATTTTGAGCCTTGGGATCAGGTGTGAAACGATTCAGGATACAAGCTCAGCTTATGGGAGGCGGATAATGCAGCTCTGGAACAAGACCCTCCAGTTGCTGGATCCCACCAGAGTCCACCAAGGGGTTAAGCACCCAAATAAACAATCGAACAAAAATATGCAGGACAGCTGCAAGGTGATCTTGTCCAAACGCCTCCCACTTTACCGATACCTCCCCTGGTTCTGTCTTAGCCTCAGCTGCTCCCCCTTCCTCCCATCTCGACCCCTTAAACTCATACATATGCTCACACACACATTCACCGTGATATTTTTTTTGCATATTATGTCAACCAATAAATCCATTTTTATGCGAATCACCTGCAAATGTGAAAGACAACGGCTCTTAGAATCACGGTATTGTAAAGCTGGAAGAGGCCTTGGTTACCATCTTATTCGAACTCCCCATTTTACCAACGATGGACCTGAGGCCCCGAAGTCATTGGTGATTTGTCCTGGGTCAAATCTGAACAATTTGATGAAAGACCCCAGAGGAGAAGGTAGAGCCTTGTATCTCAGGGGTGCTTTCAGCCGACCACACTGCTTTGCTCATTCGAGAAGACAATAAACCGGGTTTTCTTGCGAAGTGATGAAAATGTTCTGGATCTTGTTAGGAGAGGTAGTTAAACCACAATGAGAATGGACTGTCACTGAATTGTATACTTTAGGATGGTTAATTTTAAGTTGTATGAATGACACCTTAATACAAAAAAAATCTTCAAAAAAAAAAATAAAAAAAGAATACAGTGAGAATTACGTCAGGACCCATTATTACTTGTACAGGAAGAAATCCTCCTGAACGGGTTCACCCCCAAGGCCAACGTGATTAATGCGTCCCCGATATCACGGTGGTCCGCTGTACAATCTGGGCAAACGAGGCTCTCTGTGCTGGCTTTCATCTCTCCTCTGTTTTAAGACCAGCCCCATTGTTTCCAGGGCACTATAATGTCGGGGAATTATATTTAAGCCATCCTTAACTCCTGCGGCCCACATTGATCTTTCCTTTTTTTCTGACACTGCAGCACTCACGGCCTGAACCGGATGATTTAGAACTTAATTGCGTTCTCTCCCGTGCTGCTCTTTAATTGTTTGATGTAGGATAATCTTGTCTTGCAATAACACTCGAAGAACTTTGAAGTTAGAGGCCGTGTTGCCTGCATTTCTGAATGCATCCGTGCATTCACTTATGCATGCATTTAGCAAAGACTTTTTAGCACCAATGATATGCCAAATGCTGGGGACCCAGAGGAGACTATGAAGGAGTTCAGGGTCTATGTAGTTCCCTTAGGGCCTGGTGTGGCACAGGGCACGCGGGGACACCGGCATCTAGGCTTATGGTTGAGAGACTGTCCCACTCCAGATTCCCTCCCCTTCGGTCCCCTGCTCCAGGGAATGGCATCGCAGCTCTCAGCAGGAACATCAGTTGTCCTTCTCAGTCACTTCCCCATGCCCTTCCTTGTCTCTGTCCCCACTGATGCCCCTGGAGCATCTCTAGCCTGAGCTCTGCACGTGCCTTTGACCCGATCTCCTTGCTGCCAGCTCTACTCTCCGCTCACTTCCTCTCCAATGGCCGCCTTCCGGAAAGATCTTTCGCAAATGCAGATCTGAAGCCATCGCTCCCCTCTGTTAAAATTTCCCATTGGCCTCTCAGTGCCTGCGGGAGAGGTGAAGCCCAAACCCTTACGTAGGCTTGCGAAGCCCTTTGTGATTTGCACCTTCTTGATTTCTCCAGCCTCATCTCTCGCCATTTCCCCATCGCCCATCGTCCAAGCCCCTGGTAAACTATTTTCAGTTTCTCATACTACGCCCAGCCATCTCTTGCCTCACTCTTCGTACATAGCCTTCCTTCTTCCTGCAGCTCTCTTCTCCCCTGCCCTTCTCCTCCATCCGCTGTGCCTGCTGACCCCGGCCCATCCTCTACGTTTCAGCCGGGACATCGCCTTCTTTCTCACCGGTCTCCACTCCTGACCCCCATCAGTAGTTCAGGATCCCTCCTGTGCTTTCTGCGTCCACGGCTAATGTCCTTATCACACTGCATTAGGATGTTCTGTTTCCCCATCCTCTCCCCCTTCATTCTCTAGACATTGTTCTGGGCGGGCAGGGACTAGTTCAGCTTGTTTATTACTGTCATCCTGGAGCCTGGCATCTAATAGATGCCCAGTAGATACCTGTTGACGTAATTGAACTGGATTAAATGGAAGCTAAGGAAAAATATCCCACTCGGATGACTACTCATCCCTGAAAACCATCTCTTCCCCAGATGACCGAGTTGCAGAGACCGGCTCCTTGAGTTTCTAGACTCTCCATTGAAAGACTTCCTCTAGCATGTTGGGCACACTTGGCCTTATACGTGACAATCTGAAGCAAACCTGGAGCAAAAAGGGTCAGGAGCCCACGAAGACCAGTGGAAGATGACAGCCTGAGCTCAGGAGGGGTGGGAGAGCTGGGTGCAAATATTTAAAGTGTTACCTACTGAGGGAGCCCAGTGAGGGGCCTCCGGATTCCCCAATAAGTTTTGGGGACCCAGAAGGGGGCTCCTGACAATGAGCTGGCATTTTGGGGCCACAGGGCAGGGAGCTCAGCAGATTCCAACCACGGCAACGTCTAACATGCATCAGGCTCCTCCAGCCAGATGCACACAGGTGATCAGCTATGAGGTAGGCCCAGGTCTCTAATCGTGTCCTCTCGTGTGTGAAAGCCCGACCCACTGCCTTCAGCTCAAAGCATAGATTGCAGTTAAGATGCTGACTTCCCCTTGAACTAGACACCTGGTGGAGGGTTCAGTGAGAGACTTAAAATCCAGCTCCAGGAGGGTGTGGTGGGAAACCACAGGCGGATGCTGGGGGCTCAGCAAGGGGCAGGAGGAGTGAGGAGGGCACAGTACCTAGACCAGGGGAGCTATAGGCCCTTAAGAAGTCAGGTCAAAGTCATCTCCTTCACTCTCTGTGACGTCCAGTCCTGGCCACTCACAGACACTGCTCAAACCAGGAGACGCCGGTGGGCTGTTCCTCTGCGTGGCCCTGGGTGGTGACCAGGAGCTGCCTCTGCTGAACTCAGCGACATCTGGTTCAGGTTCCTCCCTGTCCTCAGGTGCTCATGGAGGAGTCCCCAAACTTGCTGTCACGTCTAGCATGTTATGAGATGCCATGCCAAGGTGGACGATTTTCCCACGGAGGGATAGTGTGGTAGAATTTTGAACTGAGAACACCCAAGACAGGCCTGGGCTCCCAGCCCCGCAGTCCAGACCCCCTCACAGCACAGAAGCAAAAGAACCAGGTCGCAGAACCCGCCCTCAGCAGGGAAGGGTCGGCTTTCTTCACCACGAGAAGCGCAGGGGAGAGGCTGAGGCACATTCTCGGTGCCTGCTGGCTCCTGCGAGGTCAAAGAGGAGTCTCGTGCGTTTCTGCTCCGGCTGGAGGGAGATGTTCGCTGCCTTTCAGAGAGAGGGAGCGCTGCAGAAATAATACCATCCTGATCCCTTTAATCACCTAATGGGTGTCTTAAGTCCAGCTTGCTAATACCTGTTCTTTCCTATTCCAAATTTCTTCCCGCCTTCTTTTTTTTCTGTTTTGGGGGGCTATGGAGTCAGGGGTTTGTCACCCAGGGACTGTTAGCAGGGCGTATGGCTTCCGTGAGTGACTTAGGGACATCCCCTGCCCCTCAGAAGTCGAGTTAAACAGCAGTGAGGAAGCCCTGCTCCCTGCTGCCTCCCCACCTCCCTGACTATGAAATTGCTCAGAGGGGAGATCAATGGGCCCAGCAGAAATTTTATTTATCTCCCTCCCTCCCTCCGTGGGTGTTTTTACTGCGGGTGCCTCCCCCCCGCCACCCAGCTGTAAGTGCAGTTCAGGAGCTGGCTACTGAGTGGGAGAGAAGGAGCTCTCGTATGAGCCAGAGGGGCTCCTTTGCCTTTGTCGGCATTACATACCGAATGATATCGCGACATGGGAGTTTACATCACGGCATGTCAGAAATCAATAGCCCCACGGGGGGCTGGCAGGTGGGAGATGGGCAGACCGGGCTTAGCCGGTCACCAGGGCTTTTTCCTTTAAATCCCTCTTATCATATCCCCACCACAGAGGAGGAGATGCTCAGCTGCTTAATGTCTGTCTGTCTTCAGTGAGTGAATGAAGGAATGAACGAATGAACGAATGTCTAAGTAATGGGGAGAGATGTGGGACATAAGGACTCAGCTCATTTCACGTTGTATAAAACAGAAGCGACTATTTTAAATTTAAAGTATTTATCTAACTACATTTATGATCAGAAATGCTTGTCATAAAGAACGAAGTGATTTTCATATAAAAAAGAGACTTTTAAGTCCACTTACAATTTGATCTGTCTTGGGATAATTTGTCTGTGTGTTGGAAATGTAGATGAATTGTGCCTTTGTGCCCGGCCTGACTGAAATGGCTCTGTATTTTGATCTTATATAGATGTTGCTTTCAGTTTACATAGTGGGGTTCCTGCTCTCAGGGATCTGGAGAGTTCAGTGCTGCTTGGGAATAGTTCTGCCATGGCGGAGTTCTGGAAATGCAAAGAGGGGAGTTACAAAGATCCGACGCCGATTTGGGTTGCATCGCGCCCTGCACAAACCTAAGAGCTACTCACAGCACAAGCCCACCGGGATGTAACTGTTCTCCAGGTGGGTGCAGGTGTCCGGTCTCAGCTCTTTGGCACCTGCGGGTCTGTTACACCACCTGCTCTTGCTTTCCTAGGGGGGCCACCTGCTGATGCAATGCTCAGAGGTGGGACCTACCTCCCATGAATCATTTTCAGACATGGGTTCGTCACTTTCTCATGATTGTTCGCCTTCTTCGCACAGGGTGTTTTGACAGACTAGAGGTTCTGCGTCTTATCAGCTAGATCCTTGCTCAGGAAAGCAAAATTAAAGCTGCCACACGTGGCCACTGAGTAAGCAAGAGCCCTCATTCACTTCCTCTCTTCCTGTCCAGCCTTGCATCTCGGCCCTCATGCCCTCAGCCCTCACCTCTCCCAAGGATGAGCAAGGAGTAAGGCTCCAGCACAGGAGGGTAGGTCCACCTGGAAGGAGCCCAGTGGGTCCACTTGCCTTCTGTGGCTGACCATGGAACCTGGACTCATATCGTTTTGAGGTTCGTGCCTCCAATTATGGTAGACTCCTGGGTCTCTATCAAAGCTCTGTCATACTTTCTAGGGACTAACTCAGCTTCTGGCCTCCCAAAGGGACAGCCCCTTAGGGAGGAATGGGCACAAGTCTAGGAAGAAGAGGGTCATACAAAAGAGGCTTCCAAGAAGACTGGGTACAGGCAGGGGGGCCTTGGGAAAGAAAGCAAGGGGCACTGCGAGGAGGAACGGAAGAGCAGCCACAGAATGGCTTCTTCCTCGTGACAGCCCCAACACCCAGGCAGTGGCCCAGAAACGGACACTTGCTGCTGGATAAGAAAGAGGATCTCGAGTTCAAGGGATTACCCATTACGCAGGCAACAGAGCAGCCCCCACTGGCCACACTGTCCCACCTCCCATCAGGGCGCTGTGCCAGCTCACCCAGGATGACACGGACGTACCTTTACAAGGCCTCAGGTGACACCCCCACCCTGTTCCGCTCGAGTTCCCCCTTAGCCACTTTGCCTTGAGATTTGTCATTCATTCTACCGTGATTGCACTGAATTGCATTCGAAATCAATTAGCGCGGGTCCTCAAAGACGAATGCGTAGGCTGTGAAGAAAGGTGATGAACACATGCCATTTAAATAGAAATTAATCTTCCTTTCATGTATTTCTTCCTTGCTGCTGCCCCCAAATTAGTAGTGTTTAGATATTCGTGTGTAAAGGGGAAACTTCTTTCCCCTAAACCGTTTCTGCCGTCACCTCCTTGCGCTTGCACTGTAAGGTGTGATCTCCAGCGTGGACCGCTGCCACCTAACTGTCCCCATGGATGTAATTCCTGCCTCTGTCATTTGAATAAGCACGGGCAGCACCAGGAGCTGGGGTAGCAGAGGGAGAAGACCTTCGGGCTTCTTCTGTGTTGTCAACAGCCATTAAGGTGTGGGAGGCAGCCACTCTGTTCCCATGATAGCGAATGTCAGGGCCGCAGTGAAGTCCCGGAGAGCCACCCGGCCCTCTCTCTGCCGTGGTCCTGATCAGAAATCCTGGATGGAGCAATTAGACTCTTGATGAAGACAGGCTGCCGGAAAAGGGTTGCAAGGACGCCTCACTGGGGGGATTCAGACCGTTTTCAAATGTCGCTCTAAGAAATGCTACAAAGAGAGAAAGAGAAAGGAGTGAAGAAGGGACACTGGGGTCAGGTTAGCTCAGGAAACTGTCGTCTAATCTCTCCTTGTGGCTTTCCTACTTCTCCCTTCCTGGGAGCTGGGGCACTTACTGTATTTCAAGCATTTCCCTCAGCATCTGGGACATTCTAGCTCTCTGGAAGGTCCCCCCAGCTGAGTGAGGAAGCACCATCGCCATGCCCATTGTATAGATGAGGAAACTGAGGCACGGAGATACAGTTCATCTTCACTCCGGCTCTTGCCTGGACAAGGAGGAGTGAGCTCCATACCGAGTGGTCCCACCTCGGAATTCTAGATCCGTGTCTGCCCAACGTTTCCCAAAGGCTGAGGACCTTGAGAGGACCACATCACCTCCCCTTACTGTTTCAGGGTCCGGTGTGGGAGGAATCCATCGCCAGTAGGGCTGACTGTTCACTGAAGTCCAATTCCTATCATTCCTTTTAAAATGTGGAAGAGGCATGTGGAACTTTGGCTTTCTTTAAGGGTTTTAGACATTTTTTTTTTTTTATGCTAGAACTTTAAAATGAGCTCACTGAGTTGTGCTTTCAGGAACACATATTTCTCTCCCACCAGCCCTCTTCCGAAGCACACTGAATGGAGAATTTCTGCAGTTTCACGGCAGAAAGTAATTATTGTTCAGACCCGTTTCAGATGCATCTGGCACTCATTTTCTCTCTTCAGATGCCCTCATTAAAACATGTCGTGAAAGGAAGGGGTGGGCACAAGTGGGAAGAAGAGCATCTTGCTACCCAAATACAGCCTTTCTCCATTAGAAATGTGTCAGGAGCCCTGTGAGGGCCCAGGGAGGGCTCTCCTAGCTGGGGTGCTGGGCCCAGGAAATCAGACTGTATCCGTTAAAGCATACTCTATCCGTTATGAATGATGAAGATTAAATCAATTCACCAGGCTCACCCTGGTCTCAACTCCCAGTGGACCTGAAAGAACAGGGAAACACCAATATTTTACAAGGCTGAACCTGTCCCAGGGCCAAGCTGCATAATATAGGGGTCCCACTTGAGTGCCCTAAACATGCTTCTGTCCCTTGCTATGCAAGCATAACCAATAATCTAAGACCAAGACAGACGCTGTACGGCTAAGATTGGCAATACCAAGTGTTGACGACGAGGTAAAACAAACAGAACACCTATATATTAATGGGGGGACTGCAAAATGGTACAGCCATTTGGGGAAGATTTGGCAACTTCTTATAAAGTTAAGTATATACTTGCCGTGCAACCATGCAAATGATGCCACTCTTAGGTATTTCCCCGAGAGAAATGAAATATGTGTTCACACATAAACGTATGCACAAAAGTTATAGCAATTTTATTCATAACAGCCAAAAAGGGGGAGCAACTCAGGTTAATGGGTGAATGTGTAAAGAGATCGTGGTATATCCATTCAGTGGAATGCACTTCAGCATTAAAGAGGGATGAACTAGTAATATAAACTGATGGATTTTAAAAGATTATGCTGTGTAAAAGGAGCCAGATTCTAAAGACTATGTGATTACATTTATTAAACTGGGGAAAAAAAAATCTAATCTATAATGACAGTAAGTGGGTCAGCAGTTACCTGGGGCTTGAGTGGGAACTGGGAAGGGGCATAGAGGAAGTTCTGGGGGTGATGGAAATGTCTTCTGTCTTTGCATGTGCATACAAAATGTACTCGTGATAGGTGCAGTTACTGGATATAAACTATACCTTAATAAAGTTCATTTTAAAAATAAAATCCATGTCTCATGGTCCTGGGACCTGGATTATAGACTCTCAGAGGGAAAGGGGACCTTAAGTTCTCACTTCCCTCCTCTCATTGAATAGAGGGCCCGGAGAGGCTGAGGTTTGCCCATCTTTATTCGATTTCCTAACTCACAGTACAGGCTTTTCCCATTAAATCCTTTGGATTCACCGTCAGGAAGTAAAAATGAGATGCCCTAACATGCCCCGGGGGGTCCTAGAAGTGGAGGACTCGGCCCTGTGAAGCTCGGCATGGAAACCAGAGTGTGGGCCTCTCCACCGACCTGGCGGAGTCAGAGCTCAGGCCTTCTCCCCCTTCTGCTGTCCGTCCCCTGCCCAAGCCTTCCAGGTCCTCAAGGGCCACTCATAGGTGAAGCCTCCTGGGATCCCCCCATAACTGCTCTTGCTTAAAAACTCTAAATAGCTACACATACAAGAAGCAACTGGGGTAAAATATCTTGAGTTGCTATCAAATGCTTTCATTACTCTTTTTATTTTTATATTGGTCTACTTTGTTCCCCCAACTTCCCTGCTAGCTTCTGCACACCCAGGACGGTGTATTACGAATGATTTTATTTTCTCTACATCTGGGAGCATAGGAATCTCCTGGGAAGTTCTAAAAAATTAAACACATGGGTCCCCCTATAGTTATTCTGATAGGATGGTCTGGAGAGGGAGTGGGGCTAGACATTCAGAGATTTTTACATTCCCCCAGATGGTGTAAAAACAAGTGGCTGAGATGCGGGACCACTGAGTCAGAAGGCGCGATCTGCCTTCTAAATCCCATTCATTAGAAAAATGAGACTGGGTCCCAGGAGGCTTCTCTGCGGAGAGACAGGTATAAGAAGCGGCATCAACTTTGTTTCCCCAAATCTCCAAAGAAACTTAACGACACCCAACTCCCAACACACTCGCCCCACCAGCTGCTGTATCAGCACTTCCAAGAGGAGACAGAGAACTCCAGACTGTTCACTGAAGGCTTTGGCAGGCAGCAGGAGACAAGATTAGAATGAGACAAGAACTCATTCTTCGGTGTGGCACAGGAGGGAAACAGCTGATGTTTACAGCCTTGGGAAGCTGCTCCTTTGAGAGCAGTATGGGACTCGGGGCTTGTTCGTAAGTTAAATGTGCCGTCCTGCTCTGCTCTCCGTGAGAGGTGGTTCTGGGTGACTCACACCCTGTCCCCGCCACCGTGGTATTGCATTAATCATTAGCCCTTGAGGAAGGGCCTAGGAACCCAGCCAAAGTCAGGTTCAAGGAACCAGTGATTGCTCCAGCTTCCCTTGGGCTTCTGAACGCACACGGCTTTCTTGGGAGGCTGGGCTTTCTGTCATTTTTTTTTTTTTATTTCAGTTGACTCAAATCTCAGACCATGTTTCTCAAGGTGCAGCCTCCAGGTGACCTGCATTAGTCACCTTGGGAGACACTGAAAATACAGAATTTCGAGCCACACCCCAAATCCTCTGGATCAGAGACACTGGGGCGAGGGGCCTGGAATCTGCGTTTTAGGTAAGCTCCCAAGGCGAGTCTTTTGCCGTCTTAGGTGTGATGACCACTGATACAATGAAGCGAGCACCGGGCTGGAGTCAGAAAGCCTGAAGGTGAGTTCCCCGCCCTACCATTTACGAGTAGCGTGGACATTGGGCCGGTCATTTAGTCCATCGGGACCTCCATAGAACGGGGTTGTTTTGCGACAGTTAAATACAATACGTGTGAAAATGCTACGCACCGTGGGCCCTGCATACGCATTAGAGGAATCTAAAGATGACCCTCTGCTTGATTTATTTATTCAGAATCTTTCACTATGCAAAATTTCAGACACTCACAAAGGTAGAGAATATAACATGAGGAACCCCCACGTCCCCATTGCTCGGTTTCAGTAATGATCCACTCATGGTCAGTCGTGTGTCATCTATACTCCCTGCCTACCCACTCCCTGAGCTGTTTGTAAGTAAATCCCTGACATCTTATTATTTCATTCATAAATACGGCAGTGTGTATTCTTTAAGAAGACTTGCCACGTGTAAAACATTGGCAGTATTTCCTGAAAATCATCAAATATCCATTCATTGTTCAAGTTTCTCTGATTCTCTCTCTCTCTCTCCCTCTCTCTCTCCCTCTCACACAAGTTTGTATTGGTTGATGCATTCTTTATCTTTTTAATATAAATGTTCCTCCTCCATCTCTTTATTTTCCTTACAATGTTCCTTGTTGTTGTTATAGAAAAACTATCTTCTGTAACAGTGGTTCTAGAATGTGTTCTCAATCGAATGGATGGACGTCCATTAGAAATGCAAAATCTCAGATTCCGCCACAAACCTACCGAATCGGAATCGTGCGGCCTCTGAAAGCTCCCCAGCTGAAGCTGCAGCAGCATTGCTGACAGCATCTCCGTGGTGTCCCTTAACGTGGTCCCCTCTTCTCTACAGTTAATGCAATTCGTCGGCAGCTCTAAAGGTTTGCTCAGAGCCGGGCCTAATGTTTTCGTCAGACGACGTTGTAGGAAGAGTTGTTGAGCCTCTAGCTGACGTCACACTGTGTGTCTTACCTCTCAATACAGTTCTTGGAAAAGAGATCAGTCTGTATTTGCAGACCAAAGAGCAAATTTCTTGCCTAATATCATTCCATATAGTTCCAGTCATTTTTAGCACAATTTCGACACATATCCTTAACTGTTTCACTTTGAAATTAAATTTTTATCTGAAGCCAACATGAGCCAATCGCTTGGGAAAGTGGAAGATTAGTGCCCGTTAACTTCTTACCACCTTCAAGAGAGTCACACCTACGTGCTCGGGTCGCACAGATGAGAGTTGGTTCCATCCTGGGGCGACTTACGATACACTTGGAAAGGACCCCTACCTCAAAGCTCCACTGGCTCACCCTACTGCTGGAAACCCCACCAGCTGAGATTCATTGCTTTGGGTTTAAGGCATCAGTTCTCGAGTTTATAAAGTTTAAAGTAGAAACACTCCCAAGAGCAACAGATTCACCCGTCTTCAGCTGCTAGCATCCCACCGACGGTGTTAGTTCCCTAGGGTGGCTGTTAAAAAAAATATCAACAGCTTGTGGCTTAGAACAAGCATTTATTCTCTCACAGTTCTGGAGGCTAGACGTCTGAAATGAAGGTATCAGCGGGACCACAGTCCTTCTGAAGATTCTAGAAAAAGAACCCTTCCTTGCCTCTTTCAGCTCAGGTGGCCTCAGGCATTCCTTGGCTTATGGCAGCACCACCCCAGTCTCTGCCTACCGCTGTCTTCACCTGGCCTCCTTCTGTGTGTCTTTTTGTGTGTCCTCTCCTCTTCTAATTAAGACACCACTTATTGAATGTAGGGCCCTTAAGACCTTCAACTAATTTATCTTGAGATCTTTAGCTAATTACATCTGTAGAGACCCTATTTTCAAATAAAGTCCCATTCCGAGGTTCCAGGTGAACGCGGATCTGGGTGGGGGACACTATTCAACACTTTATGCTGGCAATAAAATGTTGTGGCTAGGTCACTGAGGGACAGAGTGGAGGTCGTGACGTGTCTGGGGCACAGTTGATACCGCATGTAGGGAATTTGCTCAACACAAGGGCCCAGTGGATGGAGGGATGGGGTGACACTGGAGAGGGAGAGGGCCCCAGAGGGACGGGCCAGGAGGCCCTGAGATGACCTGCGCTGATGTCACCAGGCGCTCCGGTGCCGTACCAAGGTGTGTTGTCTTTCCCACTTCACTGATCCTGAGTCAAGATGCTGTTTCCCACAAACGTCGTCTCATCTGTTGCAAAAATATCCTGATGATTTCCGTCGAGCTAATGCAAAACTCAGTGCGTGGGGAGTCCTGGGACATCACTTGAATCTCATTCTTAATTTAATAACAGCCAGTGGTGCTCATTTTCCACCATCTCAAAGGCATGTCCATCAAAACATGCTCCTTTTCTTCCTTTGTTCCCCACACCCTTTCTCGGGGGTGATGGGAGGCTAACTTCCTAGATCGGTCAAGACTTTTAAATGTCGCTGACTTCACCCTTGGCTTCTTTAGCCTTACTTTCCTTTCTTCTAATACCTTCCTTCTCTTATTCCATTTGTCACATTAGCTGAGTACCTGTTGTTTGCAGGTTGCCATGAGGATACAAAGATGAGCACAGCAAGTTCCAGTCTACAAGGGTCTCACAAGCCAACATGAGAGGTGAACTGGGGACATAGCCATGTATCCCCAAATCCAAACATGCATGGGAGATTGGGGATCATATTTAGGGCTTGGAAAGGAACCTTCCAACCCCATCTTTCCTGATGTATTTGGACCATAATATCCCTCTCTGACCTCCCTTCCTCCCTCCAGGTCCCTTTGTTCTGGAGACAAGGTGAAGGAGAAGGAAGCTGGGATCCTTTCTTGCCTCTCATCTCCCTGAGAGAAGGATCTGAGCATTAATAATAGCTAATATTTGCTAAGTGCTTATCACACATGAGGTACTGTTCTAAGCGTGTTATGTGCACCATTCACGTAATCCTTACTCCGTCTTCATTTTTTCCAGGTGAGGAAACTGAGGCACGAAGAGATATGTAACGTGCCCAAGCCCCAAGGTCACACAGCTAGAAAGTGAAGCTAGACACTCTTTTCTCTTAGAAATTAGGGCTCTGTCTATTTGCTCTAGTGCTAGCTAGTTCAACTCAACCCCCTAAAAGCCCTAAAAAGAGAGAATTCACCTTTATGAATAAAGGCAAGCTTGCCGGAGGCTCAGAGTGAGCCCCCCCGAAACAGAGGGAAGGCTCTGAGGATGTCAGTTCAGGCCCCAGATTGGACAGGTGAGAAGGAGCCAAATATGAGCCACTCAGGCGATTCCCATTCCCCTAGCACCGCCTCACTCAGCCCTTGTTACCACATACGAACGATGGTGTGGTCCGGGGTTGGTCAAGAAGAGAAAAGAGGGATGAGCACAAGGCTGCGGTCCCTCCCCATGTGAGCGTAGGGGTGGAGATGGCAGCAAAAGAGAAGAAGAGAGATGGATGAAGGCAGGGCCCTTCCTGGAGGCCCAGGGAAGGGAGGGGTCAGGACGAAGGGTGTGATCATAGGCCCCACAGAGGTAAAGCAAGCAAGGAAGATAAGACTGAGAAACGGGCACCAGCCCTGGGTGTTAGGGCGTTTGGAACCTTCAGGAAGGCTGGCTGGTTAAAGCATCGTGGGCGAGTCTGACCAGGGTGGGCCCCATGGCAGGGGGTGAGAGGTGGCAGAGAAAGTCCTAAGGACTGTCTGCTTCTTTTAGAAGAGTGAGAATGAAAGGAGGAAGAGAGCTTGGGAGCTTGGTGGAGGGGCCAGTCAGGGTGAGGCAGGCTCTGAGAATGTTTTGGGGCTAAACGGTGGAGCGTGGGCCTCAGGGTGACTGGGAGCAGGAAATATCTGGGGTGCCCCATAATAGGCAATACGGCAGGGCACATCCATATGGTGGCATTTTGCAGCTGCGAAAAATTACATTTTTGAAAGGTATTTAATAACATGAAAACTACTTGATATGAAAAAATTTCCCATAAAATAATATGGGGGAAAAAGGATCAAAAATTATGTTTGTGAGGACCTTAATAAAAAAATATGAGTATATTCATAGTCCAGTTTGAATAAAACTGTCAGATGTCAGTTTTTTTCTATTCCAATTTCCAAAATCTGTTTCAATTTCCTTGAAAACATGTGCATATTTGCCCTGGCAGGAAATACGCCAGAATACATGTGACTTTTAAACATTATTTTCTGCATGTTCCAAGTTTTCAAAAACAAATGTGTTACTTTTAATCCAACATGCTGATTAAAAGGAGCACAGATGGCTGGTAGCCTTGGCTAAGCTATTACTATTTTTTGCCTTTTATTCTGTTATTTTACTGTCCGGGAACTGGGAGGAAATGGCTCCCCACCCCGCCCCCTCCAGGTGAGGTCCGTGAAGCAATGGGGCATTATGTGTTGATCACACTGTGTCCCACACCTGGGCTAGGTGATGGGGTGAGAGGAAGCGCAGAATGTGCAAAGGGCGTTCGAGTCTGGATGGAGAGAGGAAGAAGAACAGAAGAAAACGACGGAGCCTTGGTGGTATGGCTTTTGCCCTTTCCCAGACAGGGTCTGTCTGTGAGGGCTGGAGTTACTAGAGAAGTCAGACTTGACCTTGACCTTAGAGAGTGATAATGTCTCCATGAGGAGCCTATGGCTCTGGGCTGGAGCCATTGACCGTTGGCTTGCACAGGGGAGGCCAGAGGTGTGCTGGGCTGGAGAAGGGAAAGAGGACTTCATTCGGCTGGAAGTGGGGAGACTGGGGTTTTTGTGCTGTGTCTGGTGCCCAGGCATTAAAATAAATGCAGGCCGGAAGCTCCCCAAAGCAGGACTGTGGAATTTTCCAGAAGCACTGACTTCACTGGCAGCAGGCTTTTACTGGCTGCTTTCATTGAATAAAGGGTTTGCCTCCACCTCCCCCTGGTCCTGGAAACCTAGCTTAGCTGCTTGCTTGTGCACAGTGCATGCATCTCGCAATAAAACATGGCCTTTGGTTTTTTTCCCTACAGCTCTGAATTTTCCATTCTGGTTTTGTCTTGCTATGATTTATTTTTTAAATAGAAGGCAAGTTGTTCTTCTTCAAGCTTCTCTTCCTTTCTTTCGCTGTTTTTCATTTTTATCTACCTACTAAGAAGAGAAAAATAGTTATAGGATCCTAGAATATTAGAGGAATAATCCGGGCCTATATTTCTTAAACTGGAGGATACGTACCTCTAGGGGTTGGCGTGGGGGGTGGTGGGGAGGTGGCGGTCTGCGGCCGTTTATCAAAGGGGAGTTTTTAAAATACAAGTTAAGCGTGGAACAGCTTTCTGGAGCATTTCTTCCCCCCAAAGATTCAGCAAAGAATATTTTTATATTAAAACCAACTAAGATTTACTATGGAGTCAGGAGGAAGGCTGGAAATCAAGCTTAGGAAATTGTCTAGAAAGAACAAAAAGTCGAAGAGAAGGAAAACAAGAGAGCAAGGATCAGAAACTTCAAAAATAATTCAGCCGGTCCGAGACCTTACTAATACAGATTATCGTGAATGAAAACCAGAGATGGAAGAGATGCAACAATTAAAAAGAAGAAAACCTCTCCCGATAGAAGAATATGAGTTTCCAAATTAATAGGAAACATTAAGTGCTTAATCCAAAGAAACGCACCAGTCTCGGGACAGCTGGTGTAAGGGATCTCAAGAGGTCAGTGGGGAAAAGCGCTGCTCACGTACAAAGCTCTAGGGATGCGAATGACGTCAGACTTCTCACCAGCATCACGAGGAGCTGGGAGGCACTGGGACCACACCGTGGAAACTGTGAAAGGTTTGATCTTCAGATTAGAATTTTCTGTCCAGCCAGGTGATCAGTAAAACATGCCCACTCTAGGGAAAAAGAGTGTTTCCAGACAAGCAAGACGGGAGATATTCTTTCATTCCTCCTTTAGGAGGAAGCGATGGCAACCGAGGCATCGCAGATGTCAGTGGTGACTGTGAGGTCACTCTGGACTAGGGTGGGCTCCGAACCCCATGTGACTGATGTCCCGATGAGGAGAATGCCATGCGAAGCTGGGCGCTGTGCTGCTGCACGCCAGGAACCACCAGGAGCGAGGCCGAGGCAGGTGCGGACCTTCCCCCAGTGTGACAATGAGCATCGACGCACCGAGGTGACGGAGCTAGGAGGAGCAAAGCGTGGCAGGAACTGCATCCCCTGCCATCTTGTCTGAGAGCTCCGGGGTCGTTGACCCTTGGCCTGGACCGGCTTGTCGCTGAGCCGGTCACGTGGGGCAGGAGCAAATGCCTTGCTGAGGTCTCAGGTCGATTGCATCTATTGCTTCCACCTTATCTACATGGCCTGTCACTCCATCATAGAAGGAAATTAAATTGGCGCGACTTGATTGACTCTTTCCATGGCTGTGTCCATACGCGCTCCCCAGGCCTTGCCCCCTTCTGGCTGACTGCACATTGATTGCTTGATGATTTGTTCTAGCGTCTTCCCTTGGAGCCAGGGTAAGCTTATCGGGCTATGAGGAATGCGGTCACCTTTTTCTGCTTCCTCAAAGGTGGGCATCCTGTTTGTTCTTTGTGATGCTCCCGAGGTAAGGCCCCTTCTCTGGGCCATGCTCAGAAAGGTGGCTGGTCCCTCCCCCGTGGTCCCCGCCGATCCCACATGTCCCTGCGGGTTTAATTTCAGGCAGCTTTTTGACAAGTGCCTTCTGCTCTATTTCAGGAACACTGGCCCTGGCCCTGTCACCTGGGGGGTGGGACTCCATGCCTGGACAACAAACCCCAGGGTTAAAGACAAAGGAGCCAGCCAGGGTGTGGGACTGGAAGGAGATCAGAAATCTTGAGGATTGTTGGGAACTGCTTCCACCCCAGACAAAGTGTCTGCTTGTGGTTGCTTTCTGAGCGGAACCCACAGACCTGGCAGCAAAACGTAGCATCTTTTTGGTCAAGACAGAAGTAAAAATGCACGTTAAAACCTCTGCTCTTGGGCATCCTCCTGGACCTGCTTGCCCTCTTTGTCCATCGGGGATGGCATTTTCCCAGGTTTTTCTTTTGTGCAATGGAAATGCAGAGTACACCTGGTACGATTTCCTAAAAGCCTGTCTGACCTTTCTGCTCTACTGCCTGCTCGGTAGGGCCGCGTCTTTGTTCCTCTGTGATTTGTTCTCTCCTTCCCTGCTCTCCCTCTCCTCTCCCTGCTCCATCCCCTCCCACCTCCCCCACACACAGGCCCCTGAGCACAGCTCCATCTCTCTAGTTCCAGTGTTTTTCCTGAATTCCCTGAGCTTATTGTTTAACAGGCACTTGTCTTCCCCCCATATTTTCTCATCTATTTGACTTCCCCCCCTCTGTTAGGTAGTAAGAAACTCCTCACTCATGCCTTCAGGTTATAGAAATGTGCTTTGTAAAGGTTCTGTCTGGGTCTCTTCTCCTTTAGTCTTCATGGCCAACTTCAACTTGGATCATAGAGTTTTGCACCCAGTTCCAAATCTCCAATGCGCGCGCACACACACACACACACTCACCCCAAGATACCAACCCTGCACTTCTTTGCAGGTAGCAATTCTCATATCAGCCCCTGGATTTGTAGATTAACTGTGTGCTCTGTACTCGTTAAAGGATATGGGGAAAGGGTTTAACTTTTTTCCCATGAAGGAACAAAGAAACTCCAACCACAGCCTAAAACTCCTTCCAGCTTTATTCCTGTCCCATGTTCTGCCCTCCCCATCTCCCCATACACAGGACTTTTCTGCATTTCTCTTTCTTCAGTGTCTTCCTGCCGATCCTGGGCAGAAGAAACTACGTGTGAGACCTGAGGCATGTTAAACGCCTTGCTTGTCCCCTACCACTCCCTCCCCTGTCCTGTCCCCACTGCCTGGTCACCCTCAATTAGTGCCGTCCTTTCGGGGAACACCTGCGCTCCAGAGGCCTATGTGCCATGCCTAACTCGGTAAGCTCCTGTCATCTCCCAGCCCATCAACGTGAAATCATTTCTCATGTCTCTGAAGAACAGTGACATGGGGCAAGTAAGTTTTGAGGACTCGAGGAAAAAAACTGCCACCTGCTCTGCCACCTGGGGAGGTAAGGTGAGGGCGAGGAGTGGCATCGGGGGGTAGAGTTGGTTGCAGTGATGGGATGCTGGCCCCTTTACTGGGAAGATGGAGAGCCCTTCCAGAAGGCACCGATGTGGGGGAATCTGTCTGTCCACTCGGCCCAAATTCTCCTAGGCTTGTTTCCAGGCCACCAATCCCCTGCTCCTGTCAGCAACAGCTCCTCCCCGGAGCAGCGTGGTTTCCCATGGTGCTCCTCAAGTTGAGCAGTTTGCAAAGGGAAATTAAGGCAAAACTCAGTTCTGTTCACTTTCCCTCCTCCCAGCCCTGATCAAGTCAATGCCCTATAGCTGGCTTAGTGGCTCTCGACTTCAGCGGCTCCTTATAATCACTCAGGGAGCTGTTCAAGCTCTGAGGGTGGGGACCCACGCCACAGAAGGTATGAAACCGCCCAGGTGGAGCCGAGGTGGAGAACAGCTGAGTTTGCTGGTCTGTATTTTCAGGGGGAGGGAGGCGAGACCCCTGCTGAGTCTCTGGTGTCCCCCTAACCCCGAAGCGATTCAGACTCAGAGTGAGACTGACCAGCTGCCGACTAGCATAGCACGGTGGGTCGGCACCGGTCACTTCAGTGTCTGTGTAAGTGGCTGTAAACGCTCCCGAGTGCGCTGCCACCTCCCATTGGGTCAGCACGCCTGGGCCCGGACTCGTCTGAGCTCCCCTACATGAGGAATCTTAAAAAAAATAAAAATAAAAACAAAAACTTCCTAGAAGTAGAGATCAGACTTGTGGTTACTGGAGGTGGAGGGTGGGGGGAAGGGAAATTGGAGGACTAGGAAGACATGCACGACACAGAGACAATGGCTAACTCTACGTGACATACAGGAAAGTGGCTGCGAGATGAGTTCTCATCACAAAGACATTTCCTTTGTGACAATTGTATTGATATGAGAAGGTGGATGTGGACCGAACCTTTCATAGTGATCATTTCCCAATCTGTGTCAATCAGACCACCATGTCACACACCTTACACTTATACAGTGCGGTGTGTCACTTGTTTTTTAGGAAAACTGGTGACACACGCACACACACACACACATTTTCAGGCAAACGTCCCCACTCTTCACAAAGTCTCTCCCGAACATTACAGGTCTGGAGAAATCTGTGCTTGCAGCCTGACGTCTGGGCGTTCTGTGTTCCAACCTCTCGTAGTCCCCAGTCCTTACTTCAGAACACACGTGTCTTGTCTTCCATCTCCTAAGGGTCCTATTAGATAGAGTCATCCTCACTGGCAGATGTCATCAACGGGATAATCCTCCTAGGGGCATTTTCATCTTGGTATGAGATTCCTTGCAATACCTTTGCTGAAGAAAGAATGGCACTTCAAAGATGGGAGTTCCTGCCCCAATGTAGGTCAAGGGTGAGAGGTCACAGGGAGTGAGGGGTGGCTCGGAGAGGCAGCATGACACCTGGCGAGGTGGGAGAAAGAACACACCTAAAAAACTGGTGTTCCAGGTCACCACTTCTAATGTGTGATGCTAAAACCTCTCACTTGGCAGAACCCAAATGTCCTCGCACGACATTTCTCACGGCGGTGTTGAGGTCCGCCAAGGTAATCGACGTCCAAGCACTTTGTAATCAGGGAAGACTTGTCCAGGCATGAGACATGGTTATGCTTACACCAGCATCTCCCAGAGCCCAGAGTGCCGAGCCACCGAGAAGGCCAGCCCCTTGCTAGGGGCCCATTTGGCAAGAAAAGAGCGCAAACGTGCCCTGTTCTCTTTCCATTCTCCAGAGAGGACTGATAGCAACAGTGCACAGAGAAGCATCGTCAAAATCTTTACATCACCAGGGTCAACTCTATTTTTTTTAAATCTTGCCTCAAACATTCACTTCGATTTCTTAGACTCGTGGCGGAACAAATCCTCTTGGCAGCCGGTAGACAGTCGACTTGAGCGTGTTTTGAGAATGCTGCACGTTTCGGGGTGCCTTTTGCATCCTAGCGGCTCTCCCTGAGTTTTGAAAAGCGTTTCCAGGGTCTGCTATTCGCACTGGGTCTTTCGGCTCCTTCCATTTGCTGTGGAGTCCTGACTGCCACGGGAGGTCTCGGAGCAGCCTCGGTGAGAGCGGACAGCTTCCCGGCCGGCCGCGTCCCTGGGATCCCAGGCCGTGCCTGCCACGGCTCCTCACCCGAGCTGTCCCAACTCAGGTGTCTTGGAGGAGGATGTTTCTTTGTTTCTCTGTATTGTTCTCCTGCTTTCGTTCTATTTGTCCATGTCCATTATGACCGGTCCAGGTGGCTGCATCCCTGGCGACCTCTTTAAGGAAGCAGGGATTCTGGGAATAAGTATTTTGTCCCAGGCCTAGAGTAATAGTAAAGGAAGAGAAGAACAAACACTTTCTACAAGAGCTTCAGGGACATTTTAGCCTTTTTTTCTTTTTTCCTCTGGGCTGACTCAAAGAAAATCAAGTGCTAAATCCCAAAAGCTCATTTCTCTTCCCACTTGTTGTCTACACTGAGTCTGAGACAAAGGTTTTTTTTGGGGGGAAACTAGGCCCCTGAGAAGTTAAAGGATTTTTATTCAAGTCCACATGGTCAGTAACTAGCCTAACCAGGGTTCTGATCCAGGAGCAATGAGAGGGAGATCCGGGTCGCTTTAGCATTGAAACCAAGTGAAACACAGGGCCAGCGTGCATCGCAAGGGGGAGGGGAGACTCTGCTTGTTTTAAGAAAACTCTATCCTGAAGATTATTCCACACCAATCCTTACAGAGTTCTCCAGCTTAATGTGCTGCTTATGGGTGTGTCATAATTTATTTTCTTCAATTGGGAGGAATTAGTACTAATATCAAAACCACTGCAGGGTCACTCCGAGCTGTAATTCGCTGTAGGTGTATACACGTGTGAGTGAATAGTCACCGGTTAGGTACATCTTCTGTCTTCTTCATATCTTCATCTATAGGCAGGTATGTATACATATTTGTGTGTAGGGATATTTATTCATATAATGTATGCTCACAGAAATAGTAAATAATCTTTAATTTGTTCATCCATGGTGTTTTTAGTTTTTTTTTTAATTAACCCCATTGTTCTTTTATTATCTCTGATGAAGAATTTGTCCAAGTTTCAAATATATTTTAAATCAATTACTTCAATATCAAAATTCAGTGCATCTTTAAAATCCCTTATATATGCTTATGCATTCACACACGCTAAGAGTTTGGCATTTGGTTTTGGGTCTTCCATACTTATTTGTTTTTCCTCCCCCATCATCCCTCTAGAGCAAGAGTATTATTACTTTTTTTTAAAGTGGGAAATAGGGGTTGTATTATATTTTCTATATTTGTCCACAATTATTTCAAACATAATGTTCTACTTTTGTGGGGAGGGGGTTGAATTTTCCACTTGGACATGTTGAGTTGAAAATGTCCACTGGACAGCCAAGATGATAGGTCAAGTATATATATCCTCTACCCCTAAGTCCAAACTAGGACTCGTTACCTACATCTCCAGATGACACGGTCCTCAAATGCCTATTCCTTGGGCCCCAACTCTGCGAAACACTGCATTTTTCAAAGTCTCTCTTTAACATGGCACCCAGAATAAAATACAGTATTCCAGAGAGCGATCGACCAGCCAGAAGGACACTTGCTTGTTACGTAATTTGTAGAGGCTGTAGAGGATGTTACTGGAGCACAGCCCACATCCTTGGCCTTACTGCTTCATGCATGCCACCCTGACTTCTACTGCCAACACCTCTACGTCTTGCCTGAGGGCTTGCTCTGGCAGCCAGAGCCTTTTGGACTGTGCCCAGGCAGAGGTGCCGAGGAACGAACGCTCGCCAGGGGAGCCTTCCGTGACAGTTGATAGAAGTTGGAGTATAAATGCCAGAGCTCTCTCACCCCTCAGCTGGGGTAACCCTGAGGTGCGTGTTACCCACCCTTCTCAGAGTCCCCAGGAGCATCGAGTTCCTGTCACCTGCATGGCTCCTGGCTTGATCCTCACCTTCCTTGGCTCCTTTTCTGTCTTGCTTCCCCTGCCCCTACAGGAAGAGAGGTTGTGAGGTCACCTCTCAGATTAAAAACTTGTGCTGGAATCTTTATCTTGGGTTCTGCTTCTGGGGGTACCCACACTACGACAGGGCCTACTATTGCAGCGGCTTCTTAGCGGTCCCATTAGGCTGTGCTTTATTCTGATGTCGCAGTCACTTAAACCTCTAATGTTTTTCCACGTCAGCTGCTGCTGGGTCGTACTTACCTGATGCTATGCTTTTGCTATTGATTTTTTTTTAACCTAAACTCAGACTTTATGTTTATTCCTGTTGTACTCTTGGTTTATTTCCATATTCCAACCTAACAGAGTAACTTTGAACATTGATTTGTTCTTTTGCCGTGTTAACTATCCCTCCCAGACATGAGTCATATTTGCAAATGTCTTTTGTGCCTTTCTTCACTTCTTTAGGGAAAATGTCGAACAAGGTAGGGTTAGGGACAGAATTCTAAACAAAATTCTTCCTTTGATGCCGTAATCAAGATCTTCTGGGTAACGATATTTATCGACAGGGATTCAAATTAACCATACGAATTTAACCCCGAACGTGGGGCAAGATCAGCTCAGTTACTTCGCTAGAATCAGAATGATCCACGAGCACATCACGCTTGTCATACACAAGCCTATAACCCCATCAGAAAGGAAACGTAGTTTGACTTGTTCGTCACAAATCCATGTGGACTATTAAGACTCTCTGGATTCATTTCTAAAGGCCCCTCATCTTCCTTTTAATAGTCTGCTCTGGCATTTTACCAAGGAGCTGTACATGCATATTTGAGGGGAAAGCGGGTTCAAGTTCAAGGTTTCTAGAATTTATCCTTTCTATTTATCTGAAAATGGGGACTTTTCCATCACCTATTTTCCTATCTTCTTTCTTTTATTTCCTCTCAACAGAAAGTGGTACTGAGGTCACACTGACAAATTCTTTTAGGAGCCTGGCATGCAAATTATCTAGAGACTTCAACCCATTTCAGCTGGTCCCATGCTCCCTTATCACCTTTACCGTCTCCTACTGCTAAGCTTCTTCCCACCCCTAGCAAGGCTGGTTCTTGCTAGAGAACCCAGATAGGCCCCAAGGCCCCATAATCCCTCACCAACCTTCTCAGATATGGATCCCTCTCTTCCTTTTATCTTCTAACACCAAACACATGATTTAGACCTTTTGATATTCTATTTAGCCTATTGGGAGCCTAGGCTCCCTTTGACACAGCCTTCCACCCACCCCACCCTGCTCCGGCACCCCCCAACTCTGCCTCGAGCCCCCTGAACATCCGCCAGGGTTCATTTTCACGGGATCATTCACATTCAATAATCTGACTCATTTTTACCCTCTTCAATTCTTCACGAGACATAATTTCTTTTATAAGCTTGTACTTTGGGATCAAACCTGTTTTTGTTTGTTTTTGGTTTTGTTTTCTGAAGTACTTGAGGTGAGCTGGGCTTCTCCTCTTATCTTTGGTCTTCCCCTCCCACCACCAGCTTTCCCCCTGAATAGCCTCAGTTCTGTTCGAACGTGAGCAGGTCTCAGGCTACTTCTGTAGAGCGCGATCATCTCGAGGGCTTGATCGTGCCCAGCACAGTGCCGGGTTTACCCAGCCTAATCTACGCGCGCCTGTGGAGTGGAGTTGGATAGCTGGCTGCCTTCTTGCATCCAGGGTTAGGTTACCTGCCATGATCCTAGTCTAACACGGGTGTAGTAAGGGAACGGGCTGTGGATTCTCTTGGATACTGGGGAGCAGGAATCTCATTTCCCCGCACAGGTTCCCTCACTTTCAAGCAGCCCAGCCTTTCCCCATAGGAAGCCTTGGGAATTGAGCATGCGAGGATGTCTGCCATCGGCTGGCTTTATACTGAGTAGCCAAAGAGGGCAAGAAGCCAGCCTGCAGCCTTCAGAGTATCCACAGCCCACGGAGCCTCTGTGCCGGTCTACTGAATGGGGGTCTCTAACAGACACGTGCGGCACACAGCTCAGCAAGATGGAACTGGACTGTGGAGGAGGAAGGGAGAAGGGAGAGGCAGGGGAAAGAGGAATTGTGGGGAACAGGAGGGGGGAGGAAGGGAAACAGCAGGGAGAGGAGGAGGAGCCAGTCAAGACTCCTGACTCTGCTTCCGAATCCCTTTGCAAAGCCATTATCAAAATTGATTTTAATAAATGAAAGATTTACCTGGGTCGAACATTGTTTTTAACTGGCGGCAATTAATTAATTAACCATCACTAGCCTGGACATCATAATGGGATGATATTTTGATGCTAACACATTATTGAAAAGGACAGGCCATGTTTTTTTTCCCAAGTAATCAATTAATCAGCCCCAAACGAAGATTCAGACCACTGCCTATGCGCACAGGCACTTTAATAGCTTCCTTTGCCATGCACCAAATACCTGCTTTAGGACTGTGTAAGCAGTTTGAGGTAAGTCAGTCAATGTTAAATCAGAATTTTTAAAAATCACAATAGTTAACTTTAAGAAATCTCTGAAACATCTTCTTCATAATTAATAAATGAAAAATGTTCCTGCAGCTAATCAATAAAGTTGTTAGAGAGAATTGATCGGATGGGGAACTCTTTTTGTGGGTACAATTTTTCACCTATTCAGAACAAAAGACTCCCTAGAGGGCTGTCAACATGATAGACACTTAAGAGTCTAACCCAAAAGGAAAAAAAAAAAAATAGGAAGACGATTAATTAAAATCTCCGGGAGTGACATCGACTTCCATCCTATGGGCAGAGAGCTGGGTCAGGTGCGGAGGTGGCTAATGTGGAGCTTTGGGGGAAGCAGAGGTGCCCAGGGACGTCCTTTACCCTGAGGCTGTGCCCTGCACACACCGCAGTCCCAGCCTCTTTGGATGATAAAAACAGGACTCGCCCATGGTGGCCCATGTCATCCAAGTTTAAGGAGCATGGTAGGCTCATTCTCGCAGGTGTGGCCAGTAAAACGGATGAAATTCTGCTGGAATGGAACAACGTCTTGCAAATTGTTTTCACGTGTAAGGTCTTCATCAGGTGCAGGAGCAAGAACCTCAAGTGTTCTACCAGACCCCAAACCTGATGGTTCCTTGGAATTATTAGCAGATTCTGGGCCCTGTGCACATCTTCTGAATCAGAGCCTGTGAGACTGGGGTCTGGGAATCCGTGTTTTAAATCCGTGCCCCAATGATTCGACCCAGGGTCACATCAGGCTGAGGTTAACACCGATTTCGTCCATTTCCCTGTCTCCACGTATAAATTCAATCATGGAAAAAAATATATATATGTCCCAAGTCATTATACAAAATATTTATTGAGCACTTACTATGTGCCAGGCACTGTGCTGAGCACCCAAAATGCATGAGTTGATTAATCCTCACAGCAAGCCTATGAGGTGGGTAACATGATTATTATCATTTACTCCTGAGTAAACTGAGACCTGGAAAGGAGGAGTAATTAATTGGCTGAAGGTCACACACCTAACACGAGGCCCCCAGGGTTTGAAGCCAGGTTCGTCTGATGGAGGGCATGTGCTCTTACCACTAGGGACACACGGCCCCAAGTAAGCGGTGGGCAGCTGGGTGGACACATAGCTGGCAGCTCCGAACATGCAGAATTAGAAGGAACGAATTCAGGTTCATGAAGCTGTACCTCATGCGATTAAGTGGAATATAGTAATATTTTGTCCCTCTTTATAGAATGCCCGCTACTAGTCTTTTGTCAAGCTGAGGAAAACAAAAAGGTGGGAGAGAAGGTAGTTCAGAAGGCCAGCCGTGATTTTCCCAAAGCGTTTTTGGCTGGTGAGCTTGCTCTTTCCTTAGAGTAACTATAATACAATTAACTGATGACTGTACAGTAACTCTGGGGTCCTTGGGGGCATGTGTTAAAAATGCAAATACTCAGATCTGCACCAAATCGACTGAAATAGTCAGGCAATTTGCATTTTTAACAAGCTTCCCGGTCGTTCTCTGTCTGACTAAGTGTGAGAACCACTGATGTAGCACCTTCCCCTTTAGCCCCATCAGCCCCACATCCTTTTCTCAAAAGGTTGCTTGTTGGTGGTGTGACAGGGAGGGCGTTGGCCAGGAAGTATTCTAATCATTTATTGCTGTGTGACAAACCACAGAAGAATGTAGTGACTTAAAACCACCAAATGTCTAAAAACGAGCCTTGATATAGCCCGCCAATCTGCACTTTGCAGAGCTTAGCAGGGAAGGCCCGTCTCTGTTCCAACCGTAGCCACAGTTGGTGCTGTGGTGGGGTGGGGTGAAGGATCACTTCTGGGGTGGCCAACTCACGCGGCTGGTAACTCAGTACCGAGTGTCAGCTGGAATCTCAGCTGGGGCTGAAAGCCAGAGACCTTGGTTCCTCTCCACGTAGGCCTCTCCACGGGCTACTTGGGCTTCCTCACGGCCTAGTGGCTGGATTCCAAGAATATGAGTTCCAAGAGACGGAAGGAGAAGCTTCCAGTTTCCTAAAGTCCTGGGCTGGGAAACTGCTACAGCATCAATTCTGCCATATTCTGTTGGTCAATCACAGGGCCCAGATTCCAGGAGAGGGGGTATGGCCCGCCCTGAGTGAGGGGAAGGCCGAAGAATTTCTGGGCCGGGTTTTAAAACCACCAGTCAGGATGCCTGTCTTGTACCCACCTTTGCAATTAGTTTTCTCATAATGGAGGATTCCCTTTACCTTTCCAGGCTGAGGTTCATTGTATACGAGACAAAGGTGATATTGCTGTGTAAGGACCTCTGATTTTTTATGTCTATACATCAGCATCAGGAGAGGTAGAGTGTGTGGGTGCAGGGAAACCCCTCTGTAAGATCCGTGTTTGTTCTTCAGTGGTGATGCTGTACTGAGATTCCTCCACACACGTCTGAAATCCATGTCCTTGTGGGGTTTATGTAGCTTGGCTGCAGTTTTAGGTTACTTTCAGCAATCCCTCTGAGTTTCTAAGGGGGCTGCAGAGCTTAACTCAACTGTTGGGATACAGGCCTAGTTATAGTGCCAGCCCCTCTGTCAGGCCTGCCTGGGATGAAGACACAACCATGCAACAGCTTGCTCAGAATCTAAAGGTCATTTTTCAGAAGTGTGTGGGAAAAAAAAAGAAGAGCTGTTTCTGTGTCTCTGTAGATCTTCTCCAAGATCTGATCAAGAGCTCATCCAAATCCCTGTGTTAAGGAAAGCCGGGGCGAAGGGATGAAGGGATTCGTCTGGTGCATCTTGTTTCCTCGTTCCAGCAGATGGGAAAGATGCTGCTGCTTTCGCTTTGCAGCACTAAAGGCTTCAGGGAGATCAGAGAGGTCACTCCATTGTGCCAACAGCTAGAACAGCAGGTGAGAGACTCGTACCAAGACCTCAGGTAGGTGTGTGAAGTGAGAGATGGAAACGAAGCCCCTCTCACGGCATCGAGAACGAGTGGATCGATCAGTTTAGAGATGAGATCCCCAATCTGCATGGCTGGTTCTATACAAAACTGTGATCAAACCCCAAACAGCATCCGTTTTATTCTTTCCAATGGATGTTTGCAGCACTCTTCAGAGAGGGGTGATCAGGGCAGACAGGGAGGCTAGCAGTGGAGAAGTGTTGACCTCGCTTAGTGAGAAATTTCTGAGTGCACTGGAGGAATCACAAACCAAGGAGAAGTCAGACAGACGTTTCAGAAAAGCAGCGTTGACCTGATCAACTTGGTTTTTCATATACATCTGAATTTCTCGTGCGAATCTATGATTGTATCATCTGCAAGCTCATCTTTCTTTACATACTAGGTGCATTCCAAAGACGTTCTAAGCATGAACATTTTTCTAAATAGATTTAATTTTAGATGTGCAATGAAAAGTGCTTATCTAAAGAACCCCTGAGATAAATTATATTTCTAATGATCTGGGTTGGCAGCGTGTAATATTTTCTTCCTCCAGGCTTTTGCCTGCTAAAAAAAGATCAGGACAATCCTCGATATCATTTTCAGTTCTAATATTCATGATCCTATGAACTTATTAAAAATTTTAAAAGCTCAAATTTAATATACAAAGGGACCCTATCCCTGGGTGTGAGAATATCCTGTCACTAGTATGACAATACAGTAGTCCTTTTAAGCACAGAACTGTAAATACTTCTAACAATAATAAAAAAGGTTAGGTGTTCCTCAACATTTGGCGGGGGAACCCTCTATTGTAATTTCAATAAAAGCTAAGAATTCCATGTGTCGACTCTTTCAATTAGTTCCACATTTGAGAGACACCCAACGCATCCTGGCTTAAATAAGCAAAAAAACCCAAAAAACGAAACAAAACAAAACAAAAAACAACAAAAAAAACCAAGTGTGAGGCCATGGGAGGAACTCAGGGGTCACACAACAGGAAAATTCAAGAGGTGAGCTTTCAAGAACCAGCTGATCCGGGGCCTCCAGTGAAATCATCAGGACAGTGTCTCTGTGCCAGGACGGTGCTGTCCTCTGTGTTGGCTGCATTCTCAGCAGGCTTTCTTGACGTGGTGGCAAAGACAGCTGCCAGCAAAGGCAAAAATATCAGCGCGGCAACTCTGGCAGGAAGGATTCCGTGGAAATCTGCAGGACGTGACTTGGGCCACGTCCCCAGGCCTGAACAATCGCTTGGCTGATTGGTTGGGTTTGGGTCACATGATGTGGGAGTCAGTGGGGTCTACTCCACTCTGAGCCACTCAGAGTGAGCAAGCAGAGGGAAATCGGGGTGGCTCCTGCACTCATTCCTTGCCTTGTGGTGACACGACTCCAAACACTGCCTCCCTCCATCTTCACAGGGTCTTCTTCTTCCCTGTGTATCTCTGGGTGTCCTCTTCTCATAAGGACACTGATCATTGGATTTAGGGCCCACCCTAAATCCAGAGTGACTTTTTTTTTGAGATTTTTAACTAATACATCTGCAAAGACTTTCTTTCCAAATGGGATCCCATTCTGAGGTTCTGGGGGGACATGAATCCGAGTGAGGTGGATACCACTGAACACTACGTACCACACACACACACACACACACACACTCACAATTTAGCATACATTTTCAGGATGTTCATGGAATCATTGAATTCCATCAGTGAATCCTTGAAAAGGAATATGTATCACAGATTAAAATGCTTAGACTAGGGTCCCTCAGCTTTGGCATAGTGACATTTTGGGCCAGATAATGCTATGGGGGGGGGCTGTCTTGTGCATCGTAGGATGCACAGTATCCTTGGCCTCTACCTGTAAGACACCAATAGCCTGCCTTTCCTAGTCATGACAATCTGAATGTCTTCAGACGTTGCCAAGCATCCCCTGGGGAGCAAAGTCAACCCCGGTTGAGAACCGCTGGCCTATACCCAAACCTTAGTTGCTATCAGGACAGACAGAGCCATTCTGGTGATCCAGTGTCCTGGGTGCACATGCCACAGAAGCCTCTTAGGGCAACAGGTACAAGAAGGCTCAACACAGTGTTGTCTGTGGCAACTGGTAACGAAACACATTCTAGGTGCCCGTCACTGCAGGGAATTAATAAGGAAAGTATGCGTTAAAGTAGCCTTTTACCCCATTTACTCCTCATCTTCAGACCCAGTGGGCCTCTCCCCCACCAACCAGATCACTAACCCAGGACTTCAGAATGCTTCAAAGCTGCAGGCCGTATTTTGAAGTGGAAGTTCCGTAGTCACTTCCCTCAGAGCTCACACCCTTCTGTTGTTCACAAGCTCCTTTTTGGGAAGAAACTATGTTCATTTCATCTTTGCCTCCAGAATTTACTTGATGCCTTGCACTCGAACGTCATTCAGTACATGCTGTATTCATTAAATATGTAATACCATTACCAGGAATTTATTTGTTAACTCTACCTAAGATGTATTGAGGTTACTTGAGATAAAAATAAATGCTTGATTCTTAAGAAAATAATCTATTTTTAGCAAGTAAATATAATTTAACTCGGTTGCCCTGCACAAATAGGAAATCTGATTATTCTTTGATCCTACTTTTCCTTTTTAAAATTTAATTCACGGAGAGATGACCAATTATGGATGACCCCACTGCTTAATAACATATCTGTTAATGTTCGAGGGAAAAAACCCGGTGAATTAAATTAAGTATTAATAGGATTTGAATTGATTTGAGGAACTGAAACAAATAGCTATTGTACCCCGTTGTGATCTAGTTATTTATGTTTTTACTGCTATGACTGATTTCGGGTTTGGAAATAGAGGCATCCTGGTCCCTGGATCTGCAGCATTTATTCCCATTTGGGTCATGTAATGGAACTAGACACTTGGTGATGTATAAATACTGATAAACACAATAGCCAAAGCGTTAGGTAGGGTTGGTCCGTATAATTCATTTACTTATTCATTTCTTTTTCTGTTCACCTGATCGAAATCATCCATGGAGCACCTACTGGGTCAGACATTGTTCTAAGTCCTAGGGATTTAGAGGCAAACTGGAAACAGTCCCCTGTCCTCAAGAAGCTACCAGAAAGGTAAGGAACAGCAGGCACGTAAAGAAATCGACTAACACAGTATTACTGACGCGGTGGTACGTTGGGTACAGAGAACAGTGGGGGTGCCAGGCGGGCAGGTCTCCCTGGGTGGGGTCAGGAAAGTCTTTGCGAAGAAGGCGACGCATTGGGGCTTGAAGAACACCAGGGAGAAGTGTCCAGTGGGCAGGGGACATTGAGACTTGGAAGTAGAAGAAAAGTGGGTCCTGCAGATACCGACCTGGGGGTCATTAGCTTTGGGGTAGTTGTGTAAAGCTGGGTTTGCCTCCCAGATAACTCTCACAGGGATAAAGTCACGTGACAGTGGCTAGGCGTGGGACCTGAGGTTCAGTAGAAAGAGCTGGACCCTCTCTTCACTCAGCCCCAGGACTCCTGGCCAGGAAGAGGTTCAGGGTGAGCCCCAAAGAGGACAAACGAAGCCTGAGCATTGCCTGAGTATGGGGGATGCTGGATAGACTCGAGGACGTAGGCCTCTTTCCTGTTTGTGATCGAACAAAACAATAACTGATACCCTGCCGCTTCCCCCACCTCCCACGAAATGACCCCCCAGAGTTGGTCCCTCAGAAATCGCACGGGGACGGGCAGCAGCAGGTGGAACGATCATAGCTGCAGCTGAGTGCTATTGAGATCTCATTTGTCCCAGGTGATTTTCGGAGCATTTGACGCATGTAATTCTCACCAAAAATCTTTCCGAGGTATTATTATCCCCACTTCACACACACACAAACTGAGGCCCGGGCTTGCCGACATCCTAAGTGTGAAAAACCGCTTCCATTGGGAGGCACAAATGTCTGGCGTCGACTTGTTCATTTTTGTTGGCACAGCACCTAACGCCACATAGTAGTGGGTTTTTCGGGAAAAGAGAGTTGCCCTTAATAGCAGGAGTACAACGATTTCAAACAGCACCGCGAATGAATGAAGGGTGATACTAATGAACTGATGATATCGAATTTACCATGTGCCAGGCAGGGCTCTAAGTGCTTTACATGTCTTAGTTAACTCATTCCTTACAATAACCCCATGGAGGCAGGTACCATACTCTGCTTTGTAGGTGAGGAAATTGAGGTGCAGAGTGGGGATGTGATTCGCCCAAGGTCACACAGCTAAAGGTCCAGAGGCCGAAAGGAGCTCCAGCCATCTGATTTTGGGCCTCCACACTGCCTGCTCGGGACCCCAGAAAACAAGCTCTGTGGGGTTGGCTGCGAGCCAAGAGTCTGCCTCGGAGCACATGAGGGGACCTCAGCAGAGAGGCAAGGAGCTGGTCTCACAAATGACTGATTTTGACATTTGGATGGGGAGGACGGGAAACCCACGCACGTTGACCCAGCTCGGGGACTCACGCGGCCTTTGGGGCTGAACTGCAAAGGGAGTCAGGGCTAAGGGAGCAGGAGGAGGAGCTCAAAAGCCAAGGAGACCCCACACTGAGCGGGGTGGCAGGCATCACTTTGCCTGGGGCACTGGCCTCATCAGACCTTTCAGCTAAGAATTACAAATGTTCCAGAGGCCAAACCCCATTGTTATTAGTTTTTGAATAACTATGAAAACAAGAGCCCTAAAAACAGAAATTCAGTAAATTACTGAAAACGGGGGTTCTGGGGAGCAATCCCAAGGTCATCCATCCTTCAGATGCGATGCGTAGCTTTAGCTCAGCCCCACCCATAGCAAGTGCAAGTGCAGCCAGAGGTACGAGGTTGGGAGGGTGCCCTGCGGCCTCCAGTCAAGGCCGGACTCCCAAGGAGCTGCCTCCTGTTAGCGATGAGCCCTGCTGACCAGAGGAACTGGCTTAATAAACGTTTTCACTTTGGCATTTGGAGGAGGGCAGACCCCAGCCAGGCCCAGAGCCCTCTGAAGTGCAGTCGGGCTCACCGAAGCTTCCCTGCCCTTTCCGAGGTGTTCTCATGACAGCTGCTACTTGGGGGCCTGCAGGCTGGAGCAGCAACTGCTGTGCAAGGTGGTGACCTTCTAAATCCCGACGAGTTAATGAACCTGGCTGGCCCCTGGAGCCCCAGGGGTTGCACCGTCCACGGTGGCTTCTGCCAAATTCCTCTTGTTGTTTTTGATTCCCTTCTTCCTCCTCCTCCCCTTTCCCATTACGCCTGACATTTCTAAGGCCAAGTTTTGTTACAAGCAATTAGCCTGTGTCAGGGATCTGGGGATATGAGATGAGCTGTGTGCCAAGACGCAGAATGAGATAGAAAGAGCAAAGTGGGGAGGGGCTGCCTGCAAGCTGGCTGTCCTCGGCGGTGGCCGTCCCGGGGCTGACAGTGGGGCAGACGGCTCCCCGGGGAGTGGAGGCTGTGGAACCCAGCCCCTGCTGCCACCTGGGATCCTAACACGCTACCCTGGCACCCTCTCCCTGCTTCCGACCTAGAAATTCATCCTCCCGACCTGAGCTTCCTGGGACCCAGATGTACTCAAAGGCCAGAGTTCACGACCAATTTTCAGTCTTTGAAAAAGGAAAAGAAAAGGAACCGTGTATTTTTATCCATAATGAGCTATAGAGGCTAACCAAATCTGTCATATATATCATGTATATATTGAACACATACGTAAATATAAATATACATACGTGTATGTATACGTATTTAGAATATTTAGGGAATCATTCATTCCCTCAGTGTGGTTTTCTAGATGTTCGGTGTACTGATTAATAAAAACCAGAAATGTAAAGTATTTCTGAATCATTGCATTTCATGGGGCAGATTACATCCTCACCTGGGAGGCCTCGATGGGAACCACAGGGTGGAGAGACCGACCGGTGCTGAAACCATCACCTCCTCAGCCCCACCTTCCCCGTTCAGCCTCAGTTCTTCCCGGTGCCACCAGCTACCCCGCAGGCCTGCATCCTCAGGTCTCCCAGAGGGATGTCCAGCCATTCAAACCCAACCTCTGGGTTTAAAATTCAACCATTGTATCTCAGGTTTAAAACTCAGCCATTTAAATGCAACCATTGGTTTCAACGATCCCACGTCTAGGATGAGGATACAAGAACCAACTTGAGACATCAACACATGCCCCTGAGAGAGTCTGAGAGCTCACCTTCCAGGGCACCAAGGAGGACTTCCGTGGTGGCTTTTCTGGAGGTGGTTTCCATCTGTGGTGTGAAGCCACAGCTGGGCATTTCAGAAAGATGAGGAAACTGAGGCTCGGGGAAGCCAGGCGAGCTGCCCAAGGTCACACGTGGGGTTGCATAGATGGCCAAGACCGGAATCAGGTCTCCAAGCCGTGCTCAAGGCTCTTCCCACGTTGAGAATGGCAGAGGCTCCCTGTCATTTGCATTCAACCCGTGTTCCACCCACAGCCCATGAAGGGAATATAACAGAGTCTGCAAGAGCAACAAGAGCCAGAAACCCAGAAATAGTCAGTTTTAGTCCTAAAGCGAATAGTGCTCTCATGGACTCACGTGCAGCTCTGCTGCTAATTCCGCCAGACAACAGGAAGCTGCCTTCCTTGCACGGCAGCTGAGGGCCATTCTGGTCCTTCAAGGCAGCGCCAGGGCAAGGGAGGAACAGAGAAGAGGGGACGCGTGAGAGAAGTCTTGGTGGAAGCTGAGGGTGTGGAGAGACTGGACCTCGTAGTATTAGGAGCTTCTCTCTCCCCAGTTGGATGGGGCCAAGGGTTTGGGAGCCAACTGCCCTGTCCTGCCCTGGGGAAGGCTGTGAGTGTGGCCTGGGTGCTGTGTTGGCTCACCCCATTCCTAGACCCCATAGGTTGCCAAGTCTTCCGAGTGGCCTGGCCATCAGGGCTGATGGCCTTCCTGACACCTCTCAGAGACCTTTCTGCCTCTCTTCTAGGACAGCTACGGGTAACACTGCTCTCCTCTTTAGTCTCTTCTCACCCACATCAGACCAGCCACATCCATTTGCAGCCCCAACTGGTGATTTCCAGACCATGCGGTGACGCCTCAGCTCGAAAGTTTTGCTGTGGGAGGTGGGGAGAACCCGTCCTTCACATCGTCCCCAACGGAACAGACATGACCATTCAGCATCTCCCCACTCCGAACACCTTTTCAAATTTTTCAGGGTAATATATTGATGCGATGGTTTTTATGACAAAAACAAAACAAAACAAAACAAAACAAAAACCGGAAAAAAAAAATTAGAGGAAGAAGCAAGAAATGAGCAATGGAAATGCACGGTCGGTGAGAGGGCCCCTCATTGCTGCAGGTGCACCAGTCAACCACGCCAGCCCCTCCTGAAGGTGAAAGCTGGACCACGCTCCCCCGACCCCTCCATCTGTGAGATCCCCGTCGGACCGACGTCTGTTTCCTCAGTCGCAGAGCCTGTCTGCTGTTTGTGACCATCCACAAGAAAGGACAGGGGCTTCATTAAGATTCCTGCCTGCATCTAGCATCCCCACCGCCAGTGGGACTTTCACTGGAGAGCGAAGAGGAGAAAAGGCTCGTGGGAAGGCTTGAGACCTGCTGGACACTGGTGACTATCTGTGAATGGGGAGTAGAGGCGGGGACGATTGGGGTGAGGGTGGGAATAGCACCCAAGAAACGATAGCCGAAGTTCCGGGGACTGAGTAGGTGGGGAACACGAAACAAAACAAATGAGGGCAATGAACCCATGTCGGGCACCCCAAATAGTCCCAGGACGCAGGGACAGAATGCATTAGTCAGGGAAGCGGTCCTGGGCCTTGTTAGAAGTGCAGATAGATGCTCAAGCTCTGCCCAGACCCACTTCACCAGAAACTGGGGTTTGGGGGGCTGATTACTGTGCAGCTAGCCTTTCCGGTGATACCGAGGTTTGCTGGAGTTCGAGAAGCCCCTCAACTCTAGCTGCACCCCAGTTTCCTGCCGTGGGGACTGTAGAGTGGCTTCTCTGGTCTTTTCCTCAGCCCAGGTGGGCTCAGAAAGCTCGCCCTCCAGAGCCAGGGTGTACATCAAAAGGGGAAGCCTGGGGGGGCGCAGTGAGACCTCACATTTCCTCCAAGGACTGTCCTCCCGGCACACAGCCCAGGCAGCAGGCCCAGCCCTTCGGGCCCCTTCCCGCTATCCCCCACCCCCTGGATTAGAGGCTGAACCCAACCAGAATACAAAAGACAAAAGACACGGAGCGCTCCTGGCTGTCGGAGTCTATAAAAGTCTGGGGAGTGACAGCAGTTGCTGCGGCCCTGAAACCCAGAAAGAATCAATTTCAGACCCAGAGCCAAATAGTGCCCCAGGGGGTGTGCGGGTGACAGGCACTGACTCCGCCCGGACCCCAGGACCCGGCCCTGCCAGAGCGGGAGTGGAGTGGGGGAGGGGACCTCCTGCCCTTTACAAAGGGAACCCCTCTCCCCCCCACCTCTCCCCTCGGTCCTCTGAATCTCTCTTCAGTCTTCATCAGGGCCACACTGAGGTAAATCATTTTCTTTCTGGTTTCATGAAGCTAGAATGGGACCCCAGGACAGGGACTGTGCCGCCTTCCTCTTAGCCCCCAAGTCCCCCAAAATACATGTTTTCAACTTATTTTTTCAGTAAAAATCCATTGATAACGACTACTCAGGGCTCCAGAAATTACATGCACTTATCCTTCTGGATTGCAAGAAAGGAGTTACCTACTGGGGACCAGTGAGTGTGTGAGTAATGCTCGCGCGAGCACGCACAGGTTGAGCTGCCTCGAGACTCAGTATCAGCTTCATTTACTTGTTTACTTACGTGTTTTCAGAATATTGTTCATCATACACGTTAACGTCTTCCCTTTGTGGGAAAGGGAAGCTCCCAGACTCGGATGGCCAGATTCAGGGCAGAAAAAGCACAAGGCACCAGTCCACTTGAATTTCAAATAAACAACAAATAATTATTTAATATGAGTACACCCCAAATATTGCATGGGCCATATGCGTACTAAGAGAGGATTTCTTGTTTATCTGAAATTCGAATTTATTGAGGGTCCTGTATTTTGTCTGGCGACACTAAGGACAATTCAAGCCGAGAAAGACAAAGGGACGCTGGTAAAGAAAAAAACAAAACAAAACAGAGAAACTGTAAAAATGATATTACATTTATTATGTTGTTTCAAAATAAGGAACAAAACCCCGAACTGCTTCTCGTCGCGTTTCTTAAAAGCAGAAATTAGGCTCCTTTTATGTGAGTGCAAAGGTAGGTGCCAAGCCGGGGTCTCAGAGTGATTTTAAATCTCAGAAAGAGCTTAGCTGTTTTTGTAAAAAGGAAAGTTGGCAAGTGATTAGTGCCGATGTGGCCCAGCTGCTCTTTTGTACTTTGAAAGAAACAATTAAAACGGCTGGGACATTAAACTTTAAAGAGCTGGGCTGTTCATATTCAGAAGCTAATTTTAAAAAGGGCCTGAGAACTTGGGAGAGGCAGGGACGCTCCTGGAGGACAGGATTTCTGTCCAGCCCTTCTGACTTTGAGACTCTAAATTTTGGAAAAAAACTTTAGATAAATAGATAAATAGCCGGGTAGAATGCGCTCTCTCGCTTGGATACCAGATGCAAATTATTATTATTTTTTCACATTTTAGTGTATAAAAAGCATGACCTGAGAAACGGAATACATCTGGAAAGCACAGACTCGGAGCTAGTTTCTTTCTACAAATGGTTGAGGGTGATGGGGTGATGCGACAGGCACTGGGGTCAAGAAAAAGGAAGCCGTATTTAAGCAGAGAGGACAGATCTCTAAGCACAGGCAGGGCCCTGGGGGCACAGGCAGGGTAGAGCCAGGGTGCCAAGTGTGGGCTCTAGGGCCTGGGGGGAGACATTGATCTCTCTGGAGATGAGGAATATAGGGAGCAATTGCAATTTCAAAATAAGGAAAATAAGATGGAGGAACATCTGGGGAGCCCAGGAGAAGAACTGAGAAAGACAGAAAAACAGCCAAAGAGGTGGGAGGAAACCACAAGAGCCTGGATCACACACAGCGCGCAAAAGACCAAGTTTCAAGGTATTCCAAAAGCTGTGCTTTGGTTTTGGTGGTGGTCAGTGGCCCTAGGGTGGAGGCATCGACTGGAAAGAGGATGGTTCAGCAAGAGAGGTGTACCGCGTCTGAGAGCTGCGAAAGCTCTGCCCGGTAGGGCAGGGCAGGTGCGCAGGGAGAAAACAGCATCTCCAAAGAAAAGCAGCTGCGACGGTTTCATTGCGGTATTCTCTGTCCCTTTAGTGAAAACGGCCATGCCTCTGACACGTAGACACCGGGTTGTTCTGTGCGCTCTAGCACAACTCAGAGACGGCCCGTTTCACCAAGAAAACCCCCACAATTACAGACTCCATCAGTAATCTCGCCCCGCAGCTTCCAGGGTGTAAGTGCAGGTCGCTGGACAGAACCATCCCTTGCATCTCGTCGCAGAGGAAATCGTGAACCGTCTCAGAGGAAACGTTCACCACAGCAACCCCCATGATCAGCGCAACTAAGTTCCATATTTTTAAAGCCATCGGTACTTATTAAGGGACTGGAACCTATGTGGCCACGTGCTGAGCATCGTGGAGCTTACCATTTGCGGGATATGACGCTCAGTAAACGGTTGCTATGGCTATCCTTGATATCCCTAACATGGCTCCAGCTTTCAGAAGATGTATAGTCTAGGTGGAGAGGGAAGACATAGACGAAGATGATGCAGAACCTGTGCAAGCAATATGGGAACACAGATGTCACATAAGCCCCGAGCAGAGGGAATGCACTAGTATTCGCTGAATTAAGACCCTGCATAGACGACACGTGGGCGTCTGTCATGTTGGAGAACGTCGGAGGCTGGGAGGACGTGGCAGATGGCAGGAGGCCTTACAGCAGAGCCAGGGCCCGAGCTGAGTCCTAGTGTGTGTGCCCTTCAGCTGGTGTAAGAGTCTCTGTCTCAGACGGTGATCGCCTACGAGGATCGGAGATGAGATCTGAGCGGTTCTCCAGGTGCAGCCTCATACTCGGATACACACGTAAGCTTGGGTAGGGACGATAATAATGATCGGGTGGCGGCAGGCGGCTCTGTGCTGAGAGACGTCCACCGGTGGACACGTTCCCTCCACCTCCCCGCCTCCCGTCCTGGTGTGCTGCCTGGGCCTCCCGCGCGGCTCACTGGTGTGTTATTTGTAATAACAGACATTGGGTTACCATCATGAGCCCGTCACCTCTCATCAGGGCTTAGGGCACAGGACAGAGTTCCCGCTGAGATCTCAAACCACTGCTCCCAGCCGCCCAGCAAACTGGAAGGCCACTGGAGGAACTTCCCTGACCTCCAGCTGACCTGCGGGGATCAATGAACAATTAATTACTATCATCCCACTCCGGGAGAAAGAGCAGTGACGACAGGAAGGGCCCCTTGGCTGACAGCTGCCTGTGGGCCACGCCAAGCCCCCTCCTGACTCTGAGCCCCCCCCACACACACGCACGTGCACGTGTGAACACACGGGCCTAGCTCAGACAGCACCCCTTCCCCAGGCGCACCCACCGACACCCACGATCACACCTGAGTGCCACACTCAGACCACGCTCACCTCCCACCTACCCACGGCACCCGCACCTCAACCACACCAGAGTCTGACTTAGCTCGCGCCCATCGTCTCCAGCAATGTCGGTTTTCCTGGAGTATGACGTGGCATCTGTTCCACCCTGCAAAGCCAGGACTCGGGAAGGCTGGTCTTGATTATACCTCCTGTGCCTTCTCTACCATCTCAACCTTTGCTGTTTTCCACTCTCAGCTCTGCCTACATCTTCAAGGGCCCCTTTACCCTCATCCTGATACTCTGTGTCGCCCCAACCACATAATCTACACCTTCCCTAGCATCGCCCCCCGTATAACAAAATGCCTTCAGCACTTGCTCTCCTTTCCAAGCTCCTTTCCTCTCTCCCCCATAAGTGACAGAAGCTAGACTGATCCACTCTAAATTATCCATCGGTACTGCTAATATCTTTGCATACCACTCTGTAGTTAACTAGGGCATTTCATCTTAAATTATAATAATAATAATAATAATAATGTTGTTGTTATTATTATTATTATTATTATTATTATTGGGCTCTGGTGCAGCTCAGAGGTAGGAGTGGACTGTTTTGGGTCTGACAGGCTCTGAGAACCCTCATATCTCACTAGGTATGTGTTTTCCTACGTTATTTTCACAATAAATGGCCTGAAAACTGTTCGCCCCATTGGAAAGGCACACATGCATGAACCAAGACTTTTGGGGTTGTTTGCAACAGAAACCCAGCTCCAAAAAAGGAAGGAGAGCATAGCCTCACCTGTGCAAAGCCAGGGTGTATCTAGCTCAGGCTATAGCGAGGGAGCCAAGTGCTTGAACAAAGTCTTCAGGACTAGATTCTGGACGGGCTTTCGTCCCAGACGGCTCTCTCCACAGGGCTCCCCCGACATCCGCAGGCCTACATCATCCACATGGCTATCAGCTCCCACGGACAAAGGAGCTGCTTGTTCTGAGAAAGAGAAGGTCCAACGGAAGCCCCAGGATTCTCTCTCCTGGTCTAACCTGACTCCTTCCCCATCCTTGAACCAGCCTCATTGGCCAGGGGCTTGGAACATGAAATTCCAGAAAATTCCTTCCTTTCCCAGGCTCCTAAACCCTAATCACCCAGTGGCCAATTATGGTCCCTGGTGGCTGTACAGGGTTAAAAAGCATGGTGCTACCCCAAAGCTTGGCTTGGGGAGGCCAGTGACTATTTAGAAACCTGGCAAGGCTGTGGCTTCTGGCCCCCTATCAGAGAGAAAAAATAACCTTAATAATACAGGTAACATCCTGATCAGAATACCTGGCACGTAAGAGGAGCTCTCAGTTATTGCAGGTACTAAAGGACAGCGCTTACGCCCCTACTCCTTATGCTTCTACCTCTCCTCCCAGGCCAGGAAGAAAGAAATATTGGAACTAACACTTCGAGGTCCTTTTCCCACCCTGTCACGTGCTGCTCCCGCCAGAGAGAGCGCGCGACTTCTCTATTCTGTGAGACCAAAGAGAACCGGGCGAATCCACTGGGACACATCTGCCGGGAGACGGGGCCCTGAGTGGAATATGTTCGGGTCTGGCTTGTTCTCAATTAGCTTCCTGGCTTCCTCTGGAGCTTGCTGGCTTCCTTTGCTGCCCGCTTCCATGCTCAAGGGAGATCTGCCCCACTTTAGGGGGCCTGGCTGGGTGTGGAAGTTCAGACTGAAGACCCGAGTGGAAGATCCTGCCATCCGGTTTTATCGGGGAGCCCTAGGCTTCTGGTAATGCCATGGACTCTTTGATCCCCGTTAGCTCCCTAATTAGTTAGAACCAGGAGGGGAGAAAGTATAAACAATTGGCAGCTTCTGATTTCAAGTACAATAGCACTCCTCCTCCTCCTCCTTTTCCTCCTCCTCCTCCTTCTTCTTCTTCTTCTTTATTATTATTATTATTATTATTATTATTATTATTATTATTATCATTATTGTGATTATTTTTATTGCACTGGGCCTTTCCCCAAACCCAGAAGCAGTAAGGGAGCCAGGCCGGCTATAGCTGTCGTCTCTCACTTTCCCTCCCAAGGAGAATCATCCACCCCAAATGTCCCTCTACTGGGAACTGAGCCTGTACTGGGCAGAAAACACAAAAATAATTGGAAAGCCATGTCTCCATTTTGCAGAAGCGTACCAGTCCCTGGGGCTCAAGCACTAAATCATGCCGCAAGCCTGCATATCTGCCCAGGGAAGAAAGAAAGCAATTGAAACCTAGTATTTAAGGGCGGTTTCAGATTTATCCCTCATCTCGACAGCCTACAAAATATTGGAGAATAGACCCTGCCTTTCTTTGGATGATAAAACTGGACCCGCTGTCCAGGAATTGGCCCCGAGAAAGTTCATCGCTCATCCTCGTGTGACTTCCCTAAGAAACAAAACTGTAGGCCAAAGCTCTTAGTTTTAACAGTCCTCTACCCACTTGCAAAGCAAGGATTGTCTTCCCAGCATCCCACGACGCTAGTTTTGTTGAATCGATGCCTGATTGGACTCCCATCCTGACACGCTCCCAGAAAGGATTTTTAAGGCCAAACATTTGGCTTGTTTCCATTCAAAAAGCTTATCTGTTGTTTGGACAGTAATGAACTGAAATCCAAAGTCCCTGGCCCATTTCCTTACCCGTTAACCTGACTTTGGAAATTTGCTGACTCCATGGCAAGCTGATCACGAATGACAGGCAATCAATCATCATGCTTTCTCCTTGGGTGGGTGAGCCTAACCACCCTGCAGGGCCAGATACAAGTCCACACAGGATTACGTCATCTGCAGCTATCAGTTCAATAACCGCGGGTAACGCGATGTGCTGATAACTCCATGCCCAGTCTTGCGGGGGAAGCTCACGTTATCGTTGACGATTAACCCGACCCAGGAAGCCCACATAAATCAATCACTACAGCCAAAAAAAAAAAAAAGAAAAAAGTTCCTGATCTGCAATGGTAAATGTAGTGACAAGGTCAGTAACCTGGGCTTATCATCACCCTGTGTCTGAGTGAGAATCTGGGGAGGAAGTTGCCAGTAGAATCAGAGACATTTCTGAGAATACGGTTTCCAGAGACCCATGCTGGGAAGTTGGCCTTCCGTTGGCCATTCACACCCTCGCCCCCGCTTCCTTAGCTTCGTATTTGGTGTCTTTGGGATTCTTTCTTGGTGCCCCATGCCTCAGGGCCCCCAGCCCCACAGACCTACAATTCCCAAGACTCCCTCTGGCTGCCCATAGGACAGGCTTGCCTGTCAGAAAGCACAAACGTCTTAACAATAATGCATGCAACACCCTGATCAGAATGCCTGGCACATCAAAGAAGCTCTCAACTATTATAGTTACTAAAGGGGCAGACTTAGAACCCTACTTCTTGTATTTCTACCCTTCATCTCAGGCCAGGAGGAGAGACATACGGGAACAAACACTTCCAGTCCCCAGCTCTGCCCAGAGGCCCTCACTCCTTCTTCGCTCTACGCCACCCCTTCTCCTCCCGCTGGGTATCTTGTCTCCATTGTTTAGGTCGCAGCCTAGACAGTCCCTCGTGTGGGCACTTTTTGACCCCTCATTCTGCTCGAGGGCACCCTCCAGCGTGGTTAGGGCCTGTATTATGTTTCCTAGGATTGTAATGCTGGGTGGCTTCAACAACGGAAATCAATTTCCTCACAGTTCTGGAGGCTGCAAGTCTGAAATCTAGGCGTTGGCTGGGTTGGTTTCTTCTAAAGGCCATACCCAGCCTCTCCCCTTGGCTCGGCTTCTTCCTGTGTCTTCACAGCATCTTCCCTCCGTGTTAGGACAGTCATACTAATCAGGGCCCGCCTCAATGACCTTGTTTTAACTTAATCACCTCTGGAAAGACTTTCTCCAAGTAAGGCCACACATCCTGAGGTACGGGCAGTTAGCACTCCAATGCATGAGTGTGGAGGGGACCAATCGACCCATAACAGGGCCCTTTTCCCTTCACACCTATTGTAAGTTATTAACTGGCCCCGTTTCTCTTCTGTCCCCCTCACTGAGGGCAGGGACAGTGTCTGATCTCCTCGCTAGTCCTGTGACTTCGCACACCTCTCCCCACTTCTCCTTTTCTGAACCTTGTGGTGCCCTTGCTGCTGAAGACCTGGGCTCTGATGGCCACGGGGGTGCCCGAACTGCCCTGTACCATAGGAGATGGCAGGGCGCTCAGAGCCTGCCTGTGCTGGTGGCACTGCCTTAATAGCCCGGACACAGCCTCCCCATCTGCCTCCCTCCAGGGAGCCTCCGCCGCTGGGGACGCGTGTCCCTCCTTGGCAGAGCGTGCATCAAGCTCATTCTCTGGCTCCGATTCTTAATCTAACCGGTGGTTCCAGGAATCCAGCCATGCGCTCTAATGGGCCCCTGTCATTAGAGGCTTGGCAAACACTCACGCTCCAGGGCTCCCCAAAGCCCAGGAGAGCTGGCCGAGGGCTGAGAGGCACCAAGGCCATTTTAAAAAGCAAAAGGGCAGCAGGATCATAGTCGGACATTTTTTAAAACCTGCATTTATTTAGTAAATAATGAATGTTAATGCAACCTATGCTATATAATGCAATAATTATGGAAACAACCTGGCTCTGCGATGCTTGACTTTACTTGTCTCCCTCGGCTGCTCAGCAGAAATCCTGCGTCCCCTTCAGCAGAGCCTTCTCCTGGGTCCACAGAGGGCAACCTGCTGGGCTTCCCTCCTCCCTGCCCCCGCTTTTCATGCCAAACCACCCATCCCGCGCCACCTTCCACAGACCCTCCTCAGGCCTGTGAGACCTCCCTGACCGCACTGGCCTGCAGTCACACCAGACTGGTAAAATCGCCTCATCCTCTTGTCACTTCGGCTCTAATCAGCATAGAAGGGGCCGCGGCAACTCAGCTGTCTGCCAGGTCTGTTTCCTGAACATATCACAGATGCCCCTCTCGCCACTGTTCCCTTCAGGGCACCAGAGCAGTGAGTCAGAATCACCCCAAATTCAGTCGACTTAAACCTTAATGTCAAATCAGATGCATGTTTGCTGGGGTAGGAGGAAACGGGGCTGTGTGGGGAGTGCTGTGCGGGCAGGGGGGTGACCGACTACAAAGGCATTGAGGAAACTTTCAGGGGTGATTGAAATGTTCTAATTATTGACGACTGAGGTAATGGCTCTCTGGATGTATACCTTTTCCTATACCCATCAAACAATACAATTAAAATTTCTATGCCTATCAAACTGTACAAATAACAAATCTTTATTGTATGTATATTATTTCTCGATAAGATTGATTAAAAAAAAAACTAACGTCATTATAACAGCACACAGAGCTGGGTTTCCCTCATGTTATGAGATCGTGCCATCTCAGAAGCAGACCCTCCGGCCTTCAGATGACCACGGGTCACTGTCATCTGACCTCACGACAGACGTTGAGCCAGAACCACCCAGCTAAGCCATTCTAGAATTCCTGACCCATAGAAACCTCATGAGATAATAGAAGCTAATTATTGTTTTAAGCCTCTAAGTTGTGGGGTCATTCGTTAGGCAGCGATAACTGAAACAGTGAAGCAGGATCTCCAAGATGTGTCAGTGGGACGAGCCTTTGGGAAGTAGTTTACGCCTCTTAGAAACGAAGAGCAGTGGCATTCTTGCTGTTATGCTTCCTGCCCAATTATTGAGACGAAAGTCTAAAGGCCTAGACTTACAGCCTTCCCAACCCTTTAGACGCCTCCTTATCATTCAGCAAAATAAAAGGAATAACAAAAATTTTTCCTTCAAGATGTTTTCTTCGAAGACCAGTGGTGATTGGTACTAATACGTGGCTTCCATAATTTCATTTTCACCCGTTGGATATAAGTACACTTTTCCTGTTACCCGGTGTAAAAAGTGAGCCTGCATTACATTAATTTAGCTATATAATGAGAACAGCATGATGTTACCTGTACCAATTGTCCATCTTTCCTGACCTGTAAGCCCCTGGCTATAAGGACAAGTAGAGTACGTGGATGGAAGCTCTTGTTTACCAAAGGGTCGTACTTATGGAAAAGGTTATTAATGCCCAGAGCATCAAATTAGCCAATCCATCAGACCTCATCCTGTTCCCTGAGACTGAAAGAAACCATGTCCAAATCCTATAAGTACGGAAATCCATAATCTCTGCGTGAAATTGCATTATATTACTATTCTCAATGTCTGCTTTGCTGCCTAAGGTTTTGCTATATCATGGGAGGAATCTGAGCTACCACCTTGAAGAGAAGGATAGATGGTATAAAACAAGATATGAAAAGATTCAACACTAAATACTAACAAGATGATGTTTGGTCTGAATTCTCCTGAATAATAAAAAGAGGATATAAGTCATGCGTAGGTGAACACGAACACACTCGAGGCCACAGCTCCCTGAGCCTCGGAACAGGATAATAAAATAGTGCTTTTCAAGAGACTCTTTCTGGGAAGAAGAGCTCATAAAACTTTATCATACATATATTTGCTCTGCTAATGTAATCGCTTCGTCTCACTCCTGTTTTTGTGAAGGCGACTTTACCACCATGGGGCGGGGACTCCAGACTAATTGTGTTTACTGAGGATGTCGAGCCATCACCTGGAAAGGCCGGATTTTCGGAGGGAATTCAACAGTAAAACACACCACACGACTTTTCCCCCCTTTATTAAAGCACATACTCAGGGTTTCGGAAAGTTGTAACCAGTGCCCTTGTGAAGCAGTGAGCGTGCTGTGCTGATTAGCCTTATCTGCAGTCTTCTCACTCGGTCACACGGGCTGCCGTGGGAGAGTCAATACCGCCCAGACCTTACCTTTTCACCTCTTCCTAATCTTCCTTCAGAGGCTCCTAGCAACTATCCTGCCCCGAGAACCCAGGCAATAAGTCGAGGGGTGTGAACTCAGACAAAGCGATCAGTCTTTGGACCAATATCAACCAAGAAGAGGGAAGCGGGGAGTCTTCGCTCTGGAATTTTCCTCAAAAAAAAAAAGTTAAGTTGGCTCTTGGAGCACTGAACACACCCGACCAGGGATGACACTACATCGAGAAAAAATATGGTCCCCGTTTGCCCCTCTGTTCTCTCATTTTGCCCAAAGAAGAGAAAAGCCAGGCACCCCGTCTTCAAGAAGAATGCTGGGGTTTGCGAAAGGGCAGGGGCAGTACAGGTGAGGGTGGGGACTGCTGACACTGCCTGAAAGTTCAAATGTCAGGTCAGTGTGGGGGCACACACTCTTGTGCTGCCTGACTCTCGTGAGGTATGCCTCTCTATCGGTATCAAGATTTTTATCCTATGAACAGTGAATGAAAAACAAAACAAAACAAAAAGATGCAACCACCAGCTCTTTAGGGGGCTGAGGGAGCACTTCCAAGGCCAGTGTTCACACGTCTGTCATCATCACTGTCTGGTTCTCTCTCCTGATAGAATGGGTTATAGTCGGTCTGGTTGGAATTCCACATCCACGCCTTTGCCTCTCTGCCTTTGACGGAAGCTGGTAGGGCTCAATATGGGGTTATTTGGATGGGTGGGTAGGTGGATGGATGGATGGATGGATAGATGGATGGATGGATGGATGGATAGATGAATACTTACATCATTCCATCCTCAGAACAACCTGATGAGGTACGAAAGTCAGGTATTCTTACCCACTTTACCAGTTGTACAAGTTGAGAAGCAGAGAAGCCTAAAGCATGCCAAGGTTACATGAAAAATGAGCAACACCACATTAGAACTCAGTAGAAAGAGAATGCCCTTTCCACCCTGGAAGGAAAGATGAGAAGCAAGGTGAGCGACTAATCCACCAACCACATCTTTACCTTCGCAGTTGAGGCATTTAATTAATAAGTAATTAGCCCTGCTCCCTCAGTTTGGGTGACCCATTCCCTTCCTACTGGACTCCTTCCCACACACCCCAACCTCCCAACATTTCACAGCCCAGGGGAGGCACTGCTGCTTCCATGTCACCCTCCTGAGGCCCACCGCCGGAAGTCAGCCTCTCTCCCTGCCTGTCCCCCGCCCCCAGTGCTGCTCATGCTCTTCCGTCCCCCCATCTTCTCTTCAGCTAGACTGACAGCTCATTCCTGGGTCCCCTTTGCAGTATTCGCAGGCCTAGCCTTGTCTGTGTGACCACTCCCACCACCCCTGGGAAAAGTCCAGGTGGACCAGGTATTTACATCAGTTATTTTGGAACAAAAACAAGTCCACCCCAAGTAAAAGAAATCAGGAATCAGGAAACATGGGAGAGTAATTGGGGTGTAATCCACCTTGGGTCTTACTACTCCTGGCCACTGTTATTACTTCTTTGGCCCTCTCCAGTCTCCCCACATTCCTCCAGGCAGAGTGACTATGTAACAATGAAATTGATTTTTTTCATTCATTTAAATAAAAAGATTTTCCTCAAAAGTGCTTCCTTATTCGAATGGTATCCCCATTGTTCAAAACATATTTAAATCTATTCTGGCATTTCTTTCACTGCTGTTGAATATTCTTTCGGATAATTCTCAAATGGTAGCAATTTTTATTATCTGGGTTTGGCCAGATAATAATAACAATGTAAATGTGTAGAGCACAGGTTCAGAGAACTATGATGTCCTCGATGTTGATAGATTCAGAATTAAGATTTATAACTAAGGAAGGTGAGATGTGTTGTTTGGGTAGAAATCTTGACATGATAGCAAAGGAAAGAGACAGGTTTCCTCGGGTGGTTCCAGGATGGCCCAAAAGCAGTCCAAGTCCAAGTGCCAAGTTCTGGACCAGCATTGAGGGGTGGTGGCCTCACAGTAACCAGAGAAGACTGGTCTGGGAGGGGGGCTGGATTGGAGGCGTAATGGACTTGGATGCTTTCATTCCAATGTGCTAGTTATTAAAACTCGGCCATCGTGTTATTTCAACAAATAGGCACAGAGTGCCCACGAAGTGTCAGATACCAGAGTAATAAAACAGGCACAGGGCTCTCATGTCTGGATTTGCAATCTAATGGGAGGCGGGAGAGTGCAATAGTGTGACAAGTGCAGGAATAGAGGGTCTGTAGGGCCAAATGGCACCAAAAAAGGCATTGTCATGTCTCTTGGGGCTAATGGGAAGAAGGACGGATGACCAGCCCTAGGGTAGTGTCAACCCCTACAACCACCTCCAGGGTTTCAGTATTCCTATTGTGCAGATCGGAGAAGCTGAAAACCTGAGCAAGGTCACAGAGCTACGAAGAAGGAGCACCAGACATTTTCTCTCTCGAGGCTCCCTGGTGCGTCTCCACAAGGGCGCAGAGCACGAAGCACCAGAATTTGAATCTGGGTCTGCCCGGAGCCCACTGTGAAACCCTCCCCACAGCATAGTGCCACGTCCTTTAATGGAGAGACCAGCGTTGTGTGTTGTTTTTAAACGTTCTGAGGATGCTGCCTCTAAACAGGGCACCTAGCATGGGCTCGGGCACAGTAACCAGAGAGGACTCTGCAGGAGTTCCACCTGTTAGTTCCTGTGAGGCCTTGGGAAGTCGCTTTGCCTTCTAGGTTCCTCTTTTCTCACATAGAAAAAAGGAGAAGGGCTGATTCAGGTGAGGGGGTCACAAAGCCACATGCCATGAGCATCTAGATGCACGTAAGTGAGCAAGGCAGCCAGGTAGGGACTGCGTCTCCCAGGAGTGCATGGGACAGCCATCTCTCAGTTGTTCCCATGTGGGAATGGGGCCTGGGGTTGCCAAAGCCTCCAATTTTTCAAGAAAATCTCTCAACCTTTATTTTTTATTTGAAATCTCCTGATTTTTAAACATCGACTGCCAACTCAGCTTAAAACAAAGGAATGAACAAAATCACTGAGGGAGACAAAAAATAAATAAAAGACATCTCCATCGCGGGGATGCTTCCGGCCACCAGTCCGCAACATCTCAATTACGTGACATTTGAAGGCTCTTCTAGGAACTTGGCAAGTACGTGGAAGCTGCTTGTTTCTCCCTGTGAGATGAAAAATAGGAAAAATACAAGCCAGGGGCCTTCTGTTTGTGAGGCGTCTCTGGTGATGACCGGGCCTGATTGCTGGTGACGGACGTTCCCAAGCTGATGGATTTTGCTCAACACTGGCGGTTCTCCTTCCACGTTTGAAGTGGCCACCCTGCCTTATGCTCCCCTCCTGCTGAAAGCTACTGTGTCAGCCGATGACCTTTGTCACTTCCTCCCTCCCCCCAGTGCCTTCAGGTATATAAAGAGCTTTTCCTTCCAAAGTGGACGGATAAGATGGACTGTCACAAAGCAGATAGGTACAGTAAAGTCTCCGTGATAGAGAAAGGCGAGGTTCTGGAAAGATTTTATTTAAAAAATGTGTAAGTGTGTGAAGGGTCATCAGACAACATCAGCTTTTACAGATCGGGGCTGCTCAGAAGGGAGTGGATAAAACACGCTTCGCAGAGACTCGAAAGGAGTATTGATTTTTTTTAGGAGCAGAGGGGGTCAAAATTACATCCTTTGCACAAAGCCAGCACTGTCCCTCCACTCTGGACCTTTATAAAAAAAGAACAAAGTCAGGGAAAGGCAGAAAAATGGAGCAGGAAAGAGGGACAAAGAGGAAGGCATCGTCTGGCTCCTGAATTCCTTCCTCAGGCCACAGCGCTGAGCAAGGTGACTTTCTTCAAGAAAACTGGAACCTGGCTGCTGTGGTTGACAGCTGCCTCTGGGGACACTTGCTTTGTGTCTGCAGGAAAGCAATGGAAAAGGGCATGGCAGGGTGGGCAGCGGCCCAATGACACGGGCAGCCGAAGATTTCTCAGGTTGATTCACCTGCTCCCGCAAGCACATACAGTCCTCACAAGGCACCAGACACTTCACACGCAGCAGGACTGAGGTGAAATCAGCACGGCAGGATCCCGCGGTGTGGCCCTCGTGACCAGAATACCCGTGTTCGCTGGTGCCTTTTGGTCTGGAAGGACAGGCACATGGAAAGGAGGAAAGGTCACTCTTGTGTTGGTATGAACGATGACCGGTACCCGTGTCCACTACCTGGGCCTGGGAGAGGTCCCTGGTCTGAAGGCGGAGAGGAAATCTTTTTTTTAGAAGGAAACAGGATTTATACATCCGAAAAAGACCATTTTCCTGGTGGCTGCAGCCAGGAAGATGTCAGAATGAGGAGATAAATAAAGAAAAAAAACTCTGGGGTTAGCAACAAGGTAGCCAAGGCGGTCGTGGCATCTTAATTCTGGCTACACACTGGAAGTGAGGAGGCCCTGTTCTTTAGCTCATCCTCCCTGCCAGGTCTGGACAGTTGATAACGAGGCCCAATATGCTGAAAAAGAGACAAAATATTAGCCCCTTTTCCCAGGTGGAAGAGGAAGCAGGCCGCAGTTGAGGAAGGGGAGGCAGGTTTAGGGGTGCCAAAAAGATGGGCCCGTGTTACCTGCTTTTCGGTGGAAAATGTGGCCTGACAGATGCAAGTCCCGACAGATCCCATCACACAGCCCTGGGGAGGTGGAGATGAGACCGAAAGAGGTCACTCTAATACTGCTCCACCACGGGGAACTTGGGGTGGGGAGGGGGATCCATGTTCCCCCACCCCTCACATGCAGACTACAGAGCAGGCTGGGCCCTCTGAGTCAGATCCAACGTGAGGAGGACGAAGCTGTCAAATTAGCAGAAAACAGAGTGAGGTCGGCCAGGCTCGTGCCTACTGACGAGTGAGGTCAACCAACAGGGTGACACTGCCAAGCAAGGGGAGCTGCGACAAGAGCCGGGGGAGGCAAGCTACAAGGGACAGCAGAAGGAGTGGCGGTGGTAGCCCAGCGGAGGCTTCCTTTGCAAGCCCCTGTGTTGACTGACCCCTTGGGAGTGCCTTTTTCCAGAGGGTCAGTCTCCAGGTCGGGCACCTGGACAAGGGCGTAGCGTCACCAGAAGGCCCGCCTGAGGTGGCCAATGGCCAGGACATCTGTAAGCATAGAAAACCCAGGCAACCAAGAAGGAGGCAAGAAGATGCGTTGGGATCGCAGACTGCAAAGAACAGGGCAGGACAAGGGAGAAAGCCCTAGAAGTGAGAACAGTTGAACCCCATTTAGCGGCTCTAGGGAAAAAGTCTGACCTGAATACAACTTTCCACACACGGAGCTTCCAGGAATTTCTAAGCGTGAGCTAAGAGACAGATGAGGCACCGTCGGGAGGGTCTTAGGGCCTGATTCTGACAAGATATGACAGAGCTGGCAGCCATCCCCTCTGCTCCCCGCAAGTGCTGACTGCGGGGTGGGGGCGTGCTGCCTCGATGGCCTGCAGGCAGGAGGGGCCTGATTGCTTTGAGGAGCCAGAGGGTCTTTCTGATTCTAGATTTTTTGGGTGTGGAGATTCCCTGTCATCTGAACGTTAAGGAAAACTGGGGGAACGTCCCTAATGACAGATCAGTTTAAGGATGGATAAGATGCCGGTGAAAGGTGGAACTTCCCTTCAGTGAGTTAAGAAACTTCTACCCACAGGAGCAAATTCTAGTCATTCACGCTTCTCAATTTTGTTCCGTCTCAGCCAACCAAACCTCCCTGCTACGACCCTGACTCCTTCTCTGTGCACTCACCCCCCCACCCCTCCCCTAATAATTCCTTAAGGCTCGAGCCTGAACTTGAGCTAAAACATTTATAAAGAGAAACTAGAGTTAATCATTTAAGGTTGTGTCGACATCACCAACCAGCAGTAGTCTTTCATTAACCAGGTCCTTCTTGTTTGGCTTCTGGTGTCACTGGTGTCAGTCCCGGAAAGGCTGAGGGTCTCTGGTGCACGGAGTCGCTCCTGGTTGTAAGAACATCAGTGTGCACGCCTGGGTCAGTGTTTTCTGAATAACCCGACCAGTTATTACTCCGGGTAATAAGTAATTACCTGTCGCAACAGCACCTCAGACTGAACCCTAAGAAATGATTCCACCAGTGGCCTGGCTGGCTTAGGGGGATTAGGCTAATCTTTCCCACTGGCAGCTCTTTCTCCTCTCTCTACCTGGGGCTCCCTGGCTCTCCCAGTCCCCTGAGACAACCCTGGCCACGAGAAGGAAGCTTGCAGGGACTCGGTCACGTTTGAAAACTGAACAGAGTGAAGATGTGTTTATCTTGCAAAGGGTCCCCCACATAAAAAAAAAAAATTGACAGCGAGGCCTCGCCCTTTTTCGAAGCCCTGAAATCTCACTCTGGGTCCCTCCACTCAGCAACGGGACCTACAAGAGAAGGGGACTTCCCAAAGTCACACAGCTGGGACGAGGGTCAAGGTTGGACTCCTCAGCTAGCTCTTCAGGGCCATTGTCACTGCACCACATGCCCCTGCAGAACGGAGGCTGGCAGCGGAGTGTGCCGATGTCTCCGAAAGTCACAGAACTAAAACCAACGCCTCACACTGCTTAGCTTGGAGTGGAGGGGAAAACTACATTGGGTCGGTCTTAAGGTAGTAAATGGTCTAAGAGGTGCATGGGTTCATGGACATTTTCCCGTCCGTCATCTTTGAATGACCCAATGATCCATTTTACAAATGAAAAAACTACATTTCAAAGAAGTTAAAAGACTTGCCCAAGGTCCTCCGGCTGATGCTCAGACTGAAATAAAGCACCCCAGGCCGCCGTTCTCTGCTGCGCTGTCTTCTCACAGGTTTATTTGGCAGCACGAACATCTGCTTCCTGTCACCTTGAGGAAAGACACATGTGGATTGTTTTTTTTTTTTCAGGTGTGGGTCCCCAGTAATTCCACTTCTAGCAGGAAGTTATCCTGTTGGTATAGTCTCCTGTCTATGCAACGTGTATACAAGGTTAGACACCGCAGGATTTTTAATGATTGGAAATAACCTAACTCCCCTGCAATAGGGGATTATTCATATACATTATGGTATATCCGTGGGGTGGAACACCACACGGTTATTAACAAAAATGAAGCAGCTGTACCGAAGTGGAGGGACCGATGTTAAATGACCTACAGCATACGATGAGTGAAAACTCAAGGGACACGACAGTGTGTGTGACACGCTGCCCTTTTGCAAATATGTGTGTGTGTGCGTGCGTGTGTGTGTGTGTGTGTGTGTGTGTGTGTGTGTGTGTGTGTGTGCACCTGTACAGAATAAGGCGAGAGAACACATAGGAAATAGGAAGCAGTGATTGCCTTCTGGGAGCTGATGTACGGCACACAGTAGGTGCTCAGTGAATACCTGCTATGGGAGGGACGACGTCCACTTGGCCAGTATTTGCTTTCCACCAAGCCTGAAGTAGAAGTTCATGCATCCAATTACTCTTCTGCCCCCAAAGTTAACCCCAGGGCCAAGCCGAGACGTCCTGCTTTCTGGAGAGAGTGCCCATCCGCAGCCAACCTCTTTGCAGCCTGGCACATCCACCCGGGTTACAGCAAAGCACAGGCAGTGTATCCCGGCGGCTGAGCGCTGACTCTCCATGCCCGGTGGAGAAACTCATCAGCTCTTAGTGTCTCTCAGTAGGACCTAAGAATGTTTTCTACACAAGTCTACCAGGAAGTAATATTTTCTTCGGTAAAAAAATAAGTGTCACAGTGACCCCCCCACAAAAATTCTGGTAAAAAAGACAAACTTCTTCCTCAAAATCACAGGAAAGAGCCCAAATCTGAAATGCTTCCTTTTCTGTGTTAACTTTTAAATGTTTCTCAAGGAAATAAGTCCCTCATGCAGGCCAGGTCACGCCTTTCTGTGGCTACCCCTGGACAAACCATCCACGCCCATCGAAGCTTATCTACTCAGACTCCGGTTCTGGCGTCTCTTCTCCAAAATGACAACTAAGTAAGCACTGAAGACATTGGACTTACCAGGGGTGGATCTATGGCAATCACCCAATGGGACATACTTTCTAAGAGTTGAAGCTTTTATGAGAAGAAAACTGATGATGAAGACTTTAAATAAAAAATAATAATAGGTAGTACTCCAAAGCCATTCACCAGACATCATTCTAAGCACTTTATCAAAACGAATTTAATTAATCTTTGTGACAACCCAGGGAGGTCAGTATTATGATCATCCTCACTGTACAGAGAAGATGCCGGAAACTGGAGGGAGGATTTAAGGCACCGAGACAAGCCAGGAATGAAGAGATGGCTTAAACTCCTGGCAGCACAGAAATCAGAGCTAACCTGGACCAAAGACATAGAAGTCCTGATTAAACTTTAACGAAAAATCGTTTTAAGTTTATAGCCAGGTTGAGAAGAAAAGAAAGAGAACTCCTAGAAGCCAGAAGAAAAATAAAAAACCCACAAACAAACAAGTGAAATTATTTTTTTAATTAATAGACTTTATTTATTTATTTTTTTGAGCAGTTTTAGATTTACAGGAGACTTGAGCAGTCATTCTCCTTTGTCCCCACTGCCGCCACCACCCCTCCTGCTGCACACACAGATTCCCCTATTAGTGACATCTTACGTTCGTGTGGAACATTTGTTACAATCGATGAACCAACATTGATACAAGATTCTTAGTATGAACCAAAGCCCACACTTTACATTAGGGTTCTCTCTTTGTGTCCTACAGAAAACGCAACACATGGGGTTTGACAGGTGTATATATGACGTGTATCACCTTTACCATATTACGTGGAAGAGTTTCACTGCCCTAAGAATACCCTGCGTTCCACCCATCCACTCCTTCCTCCCTCTCCCCTTCCTCCATCCTCTGGTAACTACTGATCTTTTTATTGTCTCCATAGTTTTGCCTTTTTCCAGAATGTTATGTAATAGGAATCATACAGTTTGCAACCTTTTCAGATTGGCTTCTTTTACTTAGCGATGTACACATAACCTTCCTTTACATCTTTTCATGGCACTGAAATAATATCCCATTCTTTAAATGTATCTGATTTTTTTTTAACCCATATTGAAAGACATCTCGGTTCTGAATTTAATTTTAAGAACATTTTATTTAACTCAATATATCGAAAATATCATTTCAACATGTAATCAATATTTTTAAAGTATTGATGAGATATTTTATATATTTTTAATACTATGTCTTCAACATCCAGTGTATATTTTGTATTTAGAGCACCTCTCAGTTTGGCAGGCCACCTTTCAAGTGTTCAATAGCTGCAGGGGCTAGTGACTCCTGTATTGGATGACACGGATCTAAAGCACGACACAACATAGCCCCAGTCTTGGGGGTTTTATAATTTCATCAGAAGAGACAGAATATTCCCTCTTCTCACCACCCAATGACTTGAGAATTGCATGCATGCTTTTTACATAGGCACTAATATACCCAAAATTTTGCTAATTTATTGCTTGAAATTTGTTTTACCTTTTTCACAGAATAGATTTTTAAGATAGTTTTTTTTTTTAAATATACTAGGCACCAGGCCCACCTCATTCTCCCCAGTTTGAACCATAATGTACTGTCTAAGGTAGTTGCTTACATAGGAGCAATCTGTCAAGTGCCAGTCATACGTCCCACCACCACTGGAAGCTTCCACGTTTCTCTAATAGATTTTTCACATTAAAATTTGTTTGCTTAGTCTATGGCCATGCTACCCTGAACAAGCCTGATCCCATCTGATCTCAGAAGCTGAGCAGGGCTGGGGCCTGGTTAGTACTTGGATGGGAGATCACCTAGGAAGACCAGGTGCTGTAGGCGTAAAAAATAAAATAATAATAAAATAAAGGATTGTAAACTGACGAGGTCCTTGCAATCTGTGAGGTCAACCAAGGGTTGCCTCACCTAAAAAAAAAAAAAAAAAAGTAAAAGTTTTTGGTTAAACAGATACTAACTGCTAACTGAATAGCCAGTGCCATGGTTTCAAGGTATGATCTGGGGCACCTGGGAATCCCCAGGAGGCCTTCAGGGATCCACAGGGTCAAAACTATTTTTATAAAAATAGTAGACTTTATTTGTCTTCCTTATTCTCATTCCCTCTTGAGCATACAGTGGAGTTTTTCAGAAACTGCGCATTGGGGGTTGATGTGAGACCGAATACCGAAGCAGATACAGACTCTAGCTATCAGCTATTAAGCTACATACTACAGAAGTTTGCCAAAATGTAAATCAATGCCGCTCTTCGGGCTAGATTTAAACCGAATCACTCTTCTTGCTATACTTTGAACCAGAAAATACGGTTGTTTCTCATTATTTTAACATTTAATGTGTTTATTATTGTTGTTTTAAGTAAATTGATACATACTTTAAATTTTCCTTAGTTTTAACTTCTAATGTATTAAATATGTAGATGTAATTCACATAAACAAAGCTTGTTGGACTCCTCAATAATTTTTAAGAAAGTAAAAGAGCTCTGAGACCAAAAGTTTGAGAATTGCTGCTCTAGTGTGTGCCAAGTTCTGTCCTAAGCTTGAGGAAACAAGATAACTCAGTGAGGCAAACCATCTGTGAGGCCCACCCAGCGGCTCTCTCCCTCTGCATGGCCTGCGGTGACTTTGTGTGCAGGCCCACTCACATTTAGGTGACATGAGTGAAGGTGTCCTGCCTCAAGAGCTGATAATTAGGAGATCAGGTCATTTATTGTTCAAACCAAGAGGTTTTTGTTTGAGTCAAGAAGAGGAATATATAATTCATGGTTATACTGTCAAAATCATACTGTGACAGTCATGGGCAAACCAGGACATGCAGTCACCCTACAAATAAAGTTATCTGTGCCCTTGAAAATAACTGGAGATACAGGCTGGGAAAGTCTCCGTAGGTGGAAGGAAGACCTTTGGCTGCTGTTCACGTGTGGGTGATGATCCTAAGCATCTGTGCAGAAGGAGGGAGGACCTCAGGGATGGACAGCTGGGATGAGGCCTGGGGAGGGGAGTTCCAGCCAGAGAGCTTGAGTGGAGACCAGAAAGAGGTAGGACATCCCCTAGCTGGGCCTGGAGTCTTTGGGTTCGCCTTGGACCCCTGAAGAAAAATATTTCTCTCCCCTGAAGAAAAATGGCCTAAGTCTTGATGTCGAGGGCTCTTCCCCCTTTTTGTCTTTTACTAAAAATTGAAATAAAAACAGAAAAATGCTTCTGGGTTGTGGAAAGATAATGAATAAAGGGAGGTGATTCTAGGAGACTATTTTTGTAGGTAACAGGTGAACACAAAAATGACCCTGCTCATGTGAACTTGACCTCTTCATCATCCTCCAAGAGGAAGAGGTTAAGTCCGGCCCACTGAGTCTGGCCATCATTTTATTTCATTTCTTTGCCAAGTTTCTAAGTTAACTTCTAAGATCCCCTGATGAGTGGATATTTAGAAGTGTCACCTATTTTATTGTCCTAAAGTGAGCCGGAGCACATAGGTGTTAAAGGGGGAAATGAGAAGCACCGTTTCCAGATTTGTCCAGAAAAGCTTTTGACAAAACATGCAGATGATGGCACATCCCATAACCCGAGTGTCATCTGCGTCAGCATGGGCGTCATCTGAACCAGGCATGGAAATGAGCTCCAAGCCCAGCTGTTTGTAGCTAACCAAATGCAATTACCCTGTCCCCAGAGGTGCCATGCCTCGGGGAGCTGAGGCACGTTAGACATCAAGTCCTGAGTCCTGGCCGGCTATAAACCGCACGTTGGCGACCTGGGATCCAAGCTCAGCTCAGCCTCTGGTTAGCCGTGCGTCTTGCCTTATTTCTCTCTCTCTCTCTCTCTCTCTCTCTCTCTCTCTCTCATCAGGAAATTGGAAGTAATAAAGTCTTCCTAGGATGTGGCAGTGATTCCAGGTGAGTTTGTCGAAGTGCTTGGAAGCCCTAAATAATGTAAGGCAGCCTGGCGTGTACTATAAGCAAAATAAACCCTACAGCAGAGATCCTCTAAAAGCCAGCAAAAGGTCTTGCTTCAGTAAAATAAGGAGATGGTCATCATTTAGAAAATGACCACCATTCTTTTAATGGCTGCATGAGATATTAAATAAAAATAAAAATAAAGCAAGAAGAGAATGAGGAAGGGAAAGTGGGGGGGAAAGAGAGTGAAGATAAAATTAGACAGACAAGATTGGTTCCCTTGACTTGGAATTCAATCCTGTCATCTCCTTGACAACTGGCCCGGCCGGCCGAGGGACAGGGAGCAGAGGTCGAGTCCCAGGGGTTCACCTGCCTCAGCAGAAATCCAGGCCTGGGGCCTGCCTAGTCGGCTAACTAGAAAACCTGAAGTGGGAAGCTCCTGGCCAGCCTGTGTGCGGCCGGCTTCCCTGAGTCTGACCCTGGGAGAAAGGGCAGCGAACACACAGGGCTCCTGCCCCCATGGGGGCCTCGGGGTGTGAGGGAGCATCCCGGGAGAGCCCTGGCCAAGATCATCAGGAAGTTCTGTCCTGGACGCGGAGTCTAGAGAACCTTCCAGAGTGCTGTCTTCTGAGAAGCATCTGTGTGCTCCCCCCACCCCGCACCACCCTATTCCCAACAGTCAGAGAAACAACGCCACACGGCTTCTGCAGTGCTGTATGAACAGTGGCAGCTTTCGTGACTTTCCCACTCTGGGTCTGATCTCAGGGGGACAGGGCTGAGTCACACAGTCAGTGTCGAGCCTGAGTCTGGGAAGCTGTAGGTTTTTAAGGTCCCCCAGCGATTCCGACACAGCAGGCCTGGGGAGTAGTGCTGGGGGCCACTACTAGGCCGGAGGGCAATCTCTGCCACTTGTCCTGCAGCATCTAATTTTTGGATTTTCTAAATAAATTATTTGGAGTATGCTTATGTTATAGTCAAAGTTTGCATGAACTTTTAAGGAGAAAAACTCAAAGCAAGTTCTCACTTGCTATGCTGGATGACTTGATGCACACACCCACCCTGATACACGGTCTCACTCCCGTCATTAGGGGGCTTGTGGGAAAATGTGAAGACGGCAGGTCTGACGTGTCACCTTTCCCATGAATACTCATCTTGTAAGAGGACCTCAGGGAGAAGAGCACATAAACCTCTTCAGAATGAAATCGGACATGAATACATTCGGCGCCCTCCACTCTTGCCGGACAGACAAATCATAATGAAACAGGCACCTGCTGGGCGGTACAGCTTTGCTGGAGAATGGGCATCACCACCCCACCTTAGCAATGTGGAAACTGACCTTCAGAGCCGGTAACCCACGCATCATTCACCTAACAGGTAAGACTTGCATCCAGGAGGCCAGACCCTATTCTCCCCCTGCCACAATGGGGTCCCTCTAGATAGTGAAAACTGACTGTAGGCAGAAGACTCACCCTGAAGAGGCAGTGACAAGACAAAGTAGCCGCTGTCTCCAAGATCCCTCCAGGTGAGAAATGGCCCCTTGGAGCCAGGAACTCCAGGGCGAAGCAAGAGTTCCAGCAAGCTAATCCCCTGCAAAGGCAGGGCCTGGCCTGGCATCCTTAAGTGAATTCTTTTGTGTTTTTTTGTGGCTTCCCATTAACCTGTTTACTGTCGCTGCGGTGGCCACTTCTATTTGTTAAGGTCCCTAGATGGGCCATGATTAGGTTTCCGGCCGGTCATAACATTATACCTGGATCATAGTTGGGTTAATTGTCTGAAGCTGGGTGAGTGTCCTTCCTCTGTGACAGGCCCTGCACGCTCTGCAGGCTGGAGTCTTCTTTCTGACAGACTCAGCCTGTGTGAGTTGGAAGGGGCAATGGGGCTTTTCGTCAAACATCTGGTTCCCAGTGCCAGAGGGAACGAAGAGCAGTAATTGGAGAGGAGCCAAGCGATTGTACCTCTCTAATAAAACCACCTGGACAACTAGCCTTTTGGAAAAATAAATGGCAGGGCGTAGAAAGTGGAGGAGGTCCTGGCACTCGGCTCCCCAGAGAGGAAGTCCCCAGAACCTGGCCTGCTGACTCTTCCAGGCTTGATGGACTGTCCCACTCACGCCTCTGCTAAGAGCCAGTTTCAAACCTTCCAAATCTCTCTCGAGTCTCATTACTATGCAGACCAATTTTTCATTCATCCGGAATCCACTGTAGCATTTTAATGTGGAAAGGCTGCTACTCCATCTCTCTCCCCTGAAGAAAAATGGCTTAATTTCTCCAGCTGATAGATTTTTTCCTGATCCTTCAGACAGTAGAAAAAGAGCCTGGAAAATCAGCTGTTGGACTTTCCACAGACATTTTATGATGGCCATAAACAGGGCCGTGGCGGGGTGACACACCAGGCAGCATCTTGATCGGTGGCCTCAGCAGTGCCATTATCAACCTTCTACAAAAGTGATGGTTAGATAGAAAATAAGTAGATAAATGAGAGAGACAGACAGAGAGAGAGACAGACAGAGACAGAGAGGCAGAGACAACAGAGACAGAGACAGAGACAGAAAGGGATGGATGGATGGATGGATGGACGGACGGACCATAATAGAAGCTGTGGTTTCTCTACCATACTTTAAAAGTATAATCCCTCTCTATAGACACGTGAGACCTTCTGAAACCAAATCAGTCCAGAATCCCCTACCTACCCACTTAACCCCAAATTGAGACAGATTTCATCAGCAGGGGGAAAATCTATTTAAGAAGGAAATTAGAGGCAAAATTGGGGTTAATCATTTTAGCTGTGTTTTCTATTGTACAGTCCATAAGACTTAGATGGATGAAATCAGCCCATTCTGTCTGGGGTTTTTCCTTTGAGCCTGAAGATGGCCTGGCGTGGCTTGGGGAAGAGGAGAGTCAAAAGCAGAGGAAGGCCAGGCTCACTTCTGGATGAAAGAACCGGAATTTCATCAGAAAACTGTACTGTGGTAGGTGAAGGCACAGACCTTAGAGCCAAACCACTTGGGTTCAAATCCCAGATCTGACTTTGTGACTTTAGCAAGTTACTTAAACTCCCTGTGCCTCAGTTTCCCCATTGATAAGTGGGGACAATAGGAGTGCACAACTCACAATTGCGAGGATTTAGGAGTTAATATGCCTAAAGTGCTTAAAACAGAGACTGGAATATAGTAAGCACTTTGGAGGGGGCGTAAGTCAAACATCTCTTCTGGACCCCACAATAAGCAAGTTCATTACACAAAAGATCATACTTTAACCCCAACAAGATCATCGAATTTAACTAACTCAGCCTTAAGGCTCAAGGCTGAAGGTTGCACTTAACAATCTCTCTCTTTCCTTCCTTATACTCTTATTGATCTTCCTTAGGATCCAAAGCAGCACTCATTGAAAGCAATAGCCCAGGCAGAGCCTGGACTCTGGATGCAGAGGAAGTGAATTCCATGGCCTGGGGCCCTAAGCCAAGCCTTCATGCCAAGGGCTTGTACCTCCAGGGCGGAATTCACTGCCCCCAGTTACCGTGGCCTTGGAGGAACCCCTGGGCAGCTGGTGTCCCTCAGAAACCAGGGGAGCGCTGGGAGATTGTACCCTGCTACTGAATAATTAGTATGCCTACATCCTCAGGCATGAGTTAGAAGTCACCCAACACTTACATCAATGTGAGTTGCCTCTTTGTTAAATGTGCTTACTCACCTGTGGCCTCTTTCAGTGTCTGAGACCTTAGAGGAGTTGAAGTTATAAAGGTAGAAGACAGACAAGTATCAACATTAAACTTTACCGTCAAGAAATTTGTCCCATTGTCTCAGTGCCCTCCATCTACATAAGTCAGGGATCAGCTAGAGATTTGCTTCCAAAACTGAAAGCAGACATTACTGATACACCTTGATTTCTTGCTCAGTGCTCCCTGTTCCTCCCACTGAAGGAGCCACAGCTCTCCATGCCAGCCTATGATCACGACAGCCAGCTCCCATGACACCAGGGCATTTGTCTTTGGAGAACAGGATTAAAATTAGAGCTTGTCATCATGATGGAGTACTACGCTGCCATAAAAAATGATTAGCATGTGGATTATGTCAATATATGGAAACGAGTATGTGAAATAATGTTAAAAGAAAATAAGCAGAACACTGCTTAGTCTGCACACGCTGATTACAATTCCATCAATAATTACATCTGCACACTCATAAGCAAGGACTAAAAGCAAATTCAGAGTTCTGTAATAGAAGATTATTTACCGGATTCTTTTTTTCTCTCATAGAATCTATATACTTTTTTTTTATGAGAAGAACAGTAAATGTGGACTTAGGCCAACAAGATAGGTACTTGGCTGCTGATAGCAATTGCTTAGACAGGAAGGGACATTTGCAGTGGTTGAAAATATGCATCGAAGGAAGCTGTAAGCCTAATTACCCATAGTTTTACAAGCTAAGCAGCCCCTGCCCCTACCAGGCTGAGTAGTGACTCCAGCAGCATTCTTCCAGATGGGCAGAGGACCAAGCCCAGGGATGGAGAATAGAGAGGAGGCTTCAGATTGATGCAGTGCTGACTCTACAAATTCACACTTTGCTTTAAGAGGGTGATCACATTGTCCTGGTGTACCCTAACCGTACTCATTGCCCTAGTAATTATTAATAACAATTATAATTATTAATAACATCTCTTTTATCTCAAAAACATCATTGTTAAGACAATAAAGTACAAGGTCATCCAACTGAGAGGCCACATAGGCCCCAACTTACTGCCTTGCCATATAAGACCTGTATCGAAAGGCATCTGGAACACTTGTGCACAGCTATTCTCTTTCTCCTAATGACCGGTCAATCAGGTTGGTGTCTCTATCCTCTCTTTGCAAGGACACCTGGCATGGCTCTGTATTGGCATTGCTGACAGTGCTGAGTGGAAGTCAGCTAGAACCAGCCCACAGAGCCGACTCCATACATATTCCCAATTCCACATTCAATGATGTCCCTGTTCGATGACGTCATGGTAGTAGCTTGAAATCTGCGTCGATGTGAGTATTTACACTGCTGGAATCAGGAAACACTACAAACCTAGGCTTCCCCCTGCCCCCTGGGGGCCGGTTGGATAATATTTAGCAGCAGGCCTCAGATGGCTGGAGTCAGTGAAGCTGGTGTGTAAACCATCTCATGGGCCATCTGATCACACAGGTTTGCATTTAGCTCTCAGCCAAAGCTCGCAGCCACATCTCCCACAAAGCACTGATGAGTAACCAGAAAACTGTGGAACGTGGTGGTCCTCTGCAGAAGGAAGAAATGGGCAAGCATCTTTTTATATTTTTCTACACACATTAGAAACAGAATGAGGACACGAACGCAAATCAATTCAATTGTCCTGGAATATGACAGCTCGCCTCACAGCCAGTTCGCCCACTACGTGACCATGTTGTCCGCATCCTATTAGAGCAGATGACTACTGTGTTAGTGATACAGCATTGAGTCTTCTCACGATGGCAGCTTTTGAATTATGACTCTCTCTTCATTATACAAATCACTGAAAACCTCTGCCTCAACTGACACCTCACATGGGTGTCACTATACAAAGTGGCTTCTTATTTGGCATCAACAACATCTTGTTAATTTTTTCCTCCCCGCACCCTTCTCCTCTGGCAGCTCCTGAGTAGAGCCCTTTGAGAAAGTCACATTTCATGGTCAGGAACAATTCATTACTTCCTGTCACATGTGTTTATTGTCAGCCCCCTTTTGTAAGCATGGCAAACATACGACGAACTTCTATACAGTTTAAAGAGGTTTTAAAGTAACTTACTGGCACCTGGACACCAGCACTGGGTGAGTCAGCTAAATCCAAAAAGGTTCATGGAAGAATTGAAGGTGAAGGAAATTCTGATCTGATCATGAAACCCAAGGTACTGAAGAAAAAAAGAGTGGGAGAGACGATCACCAGCACCGGTTTCACAATAAATGTGCATGCTCAGCCTTGTAGGTTTTGAGGATGACAGGTGCACTATGCCTGCATCGATCAAACATCTCCTGGGTACAAAGCACTCTGCTAAGTGGCACAAGATAATTCAGAAAAATTAGGACACGTGTTCTTTGCCTTTATAAACTAGTGGAAGAGACAGGACGAAGGCAGAGGAAATAATGAGGTGCTAGTGAATGTGAGGGAGAAGACAAACAAAAATAGCAATCCTTGGCTTACCGCCGTGATAGAGGAAGGCTAAATTAACCCTGTGCTTTTGGCTGGATTGGATTATTCAGGGCAGTCTTCTGGAAAGGAACATAAGCAGGGCCCTCGAATGCATTTCGCTAGCAGCTATGCAAGTGGGTTATATTTTCATAATCTGAAAGTGAACCAAAAGCTATGAAATCCTAGAAATGAGAAAAGGTCTTAGCATGTTTTTCTTTATTTCATTCCTCTGGTGCTCTCTGACAAGATGAAATTTTTCTTCTCAATGACAATTCCACTGCTCCCGAAGTTTCCTCAAACTTTAAGTGCGCCTAGGATCTATGGGAAGAATTAGAATAGGTGATGATAGAACCTCTGAATTGACAGGGAGGACTTCACCATACTTTAGTTACTTGTCTACTTTGCCATTCCCTCCCGCCAGCCTGAGAACTCTCTAAAAGTGGGCACCTTGCCAGACTCTGTGACCAGTGCCACTGCATATAGTGCCTAGTACAGTGAAGACAAAGAACAGCTTCAGCCATTGTTGAAGTTTTGGATGGATGGTCACACTTGACACTATAGTCACTGGGATCACCAATTTGTTGAATTATTTTTATCATGTGCAAATCCTTATACCTACCTCACGTAAACTCAGCTCTCTCATTCATCTACTCATGCCACCACCTGACCATCTGCCAGAGCAAATGCTCTTTCTAGGTTTCTTCGAGCTTTAAGAAATTAAAGTTTTATGGTGATTCAAAGGACAGATTATGCTGGGAAAAATATCTTTGAAACAGTAACTTTTTTTGTTGGAGGCTTTTTTTGTTGGGCCTAATATAATCTTATGATGCTGAGCTAATACAGCATTTAAAAAGGGGAAGAATGAAGAATAACAGTTTCAATTATAAGCAATGGCATTGATTTTTATGTTACACCTGGATTTCCGCATATCCAAAACAGTCAACTTTAAATTATGCAAACATTTGAGGAAAAACATGTACATTTTATTTAATTTTGTGTTTCTATAAGCAGATAGTCTACAACGAGGGACCTGAGATTATATTCTCCAGACTCAGGCACAGTAACATACACTCAGGTGGAGTTGGCTGAAACCTAGCTTCATTTTTTCATTAAGTCTGATAAATAATTGACTAACTTTCTTGACTTTTGATTTGTTAATCTCTATTTTCAGTTCTGAGGATATTTCTCTTTAGACATATTTTCTGAACTTCTCACTAGGGTGTGTGTCTTGTGGGGGCAGGTTGTATTTAAGAATTTATTTTCTTCCTCTGCGTATCTGGGGATTAACCTTAGACTTTAAAAATTGTCACTTAAGTGATGCTCGGTCCTAAATAGATGTGAAGGTAGAACTGACTTCTGGATGACAAAGTATTAAGGAGTAGAAAGTAAAATCACAGTTCATCTAATCTTTAATTTATTGGATGAGTAGTCATTTGGGGACAGCCATGAGTTAAGAGTCTGAGTCTCTTTGGGATGCTCGTGGGTTTTTTTTTATTTTTCTTCCCCAAAGCTAATCATAATTTATTGTCTCAATAAAATATAAAAGCCAAGTCTCTTTTAAATTTCTACTCCAAAGGATTCCACTTATCAGATCCCACTTTAATTCCTAAGAGAGCATATAAGAAATTCCCTAGCTTAGACAAAATTCTTCACAGAGTCATAAAAATAGGGTGAACTTCAGCAACCATATACTTCAATGTCCTCATTTCATGGATGAGAAAACCAGAGCATAGTGAGGTCAAGTGACATAACCAAGGTCACTCAGCACCTTTTTGCTTACATCATGATTTCTGGTCTCCGCTTTTACCCTGGCACTTGAATCCTGGGAGCATCATCTAGCAAAGGCCCTGAATATGAGTAGATATTCATTTACTTCTTTCTTCACCCTAGATTCCTCGTTGTCTTCTAATGTCCAACCACTGCCAAGTCCAGACCCTTAACTTTGAGGTATTTTCGGTTCTAATCTTGGCCACTTTAATAGATTCACTGTCGCTGTCCGTGGTGCTGATATTTGCAACCGCAGAGACTGCAGAGCCTGAGTGGGAAATGCCCTTATGAATTCTCCATAACGCGATTATTTTGATTATTTTGGTGGACTGTTTGGCCAAACAAAATTAAGTAAAATAATAATTAGAAAATATAATTCTTCACATATACTTAACCGAACATTTCAAAATTGTTTCCTCTTTGTAATGTCTCTTCGGGGAAGGGCTGTCAAGCTTCGTTGGTGGTAGTTAGTGATGTGCTGGTAAAATGTTTAACACATTTTAAAGATTTTTCTCCAAGAGAAAAATGTGATTGGTAGTGTTTACTAGTTTCCATGATGTAAACAGTATTCCCACAATGGCTGGTTTCAAATTACCTGCAAGAGGTATCTGAATACAAAGGTGAGAGCCGATATACATAATCAGCTCTCATGAGCTAGCACAGGTTGGCTGCACCACCATTGGCCTTAGCTCAATATTTCAATTTCAGTTCCCCTAACTAGGTCTCACCCAAGGTGTGACATACCCAAGGTGGTTCAGAGCAAAAATATCTGGAAGTGTTTCTGAAATAAAGCCCTTTAGTGAGACCTGAGTATAAAGCCAAGAGAATAACATACATCTAGAGCATGAAGAAGAAACAATTCCTCAAAAAATCAAACAACACATGATAGATGTTATGATAAATGATTTTTAAAAGCAGGAATAAATTAGAATTAACATGAGTTTTTTGTGCTGTAGAAAAATTGGAGTTTTATCCTCATGGTCTGTGGATGGGTGGGGTGCGGTCACATCCCATTGACTTAATGCGACAAACATGGCCAAGGGAAGAGCCTGTAAGGTGTCCTGTTGACAAGATTTTCTTGGTTCTGCATTTGAAGAATGATAACCACATTCCAAGAGGTCTGTTGAGGTTCATTTTACAATCAAATAAAATTCCATTTTTTGTAAATACTAATTTTACTTCCAGAGGTTTTTTATTAAAAACCATTTTAATGTTGTGGTAATGATAATAGTTGGGACTATATTTTGGTTATAAGTAACAAAAACCATCTCAACCAAAAAGAGAAATGAGGTTTTAATTGGGAGAAAATTGGGGCACTTTGCAGAACAAGAAAGACCCTAAAAGGGCAAGGATTCACCTAAGATTCAGGAAAAGTAGGTATCAGGAATATGACAATATCAAGTCTGCTCTCTTTGGTATCTGCTTCACTTGGGTATCAGCTACAATCTTCCCTCTCCCTATAGATGCCATTTCTTCTAACATAACAGAAACCAAGGCATATTTCAAACTTTGAAACTTGTAGACATGAAGTGGGGGGGGGGGGAATGACCAAACCATTTTTGCCTCAAATTTAAGAATCACAAAGGAGATATTTCTTATCCTGGATGAAGTAACATCTTTCTCCTGGAGCCAATCAACTGTAGTCAAGGTGGTAGGACACAAAACAGACAGACAAACAAACAAACAAACAAACAAACCAAAACATCTAAGGAGAGAGGAACTTCCTAGGCAAGAGGTGTTGGACAGGAAATCCAATATGCATCCACCACACTATCAATTTCTACATGTCAGAATTGACTCTTAGTACGAGAGCTCTCCTGATATGACTCTTAATAAATTATGCTCAATGATGAGTAAAGGCTCTCATAAAACCAAATACTGATTTTTTAAGTACTGCTACTGGAGAGTAGATCAGTCCTTCCCAAACCTGTTTGGGCATCAGATTCATGTAAGGGGCTTTAAAAATTTTCAAATTCTCAAGCTTACCCCATTTCTACTTAACCAAAATCTTTAAATGTAAGCCCAGAATGTGTTCTGTAAGCTCATTAAGTAGTTCTGGTGCAGCCAGTCTGATACTTGTCTGTTCACCTACATTTGAAAATCCACACTCTTGGCTCTAAATGTATGTGTGCATGAGGATCTCAGGAAAACGAGAGCCAAAAAAACTGAGAGGTTGAATGAGGAATGTAGCGAAGTTTAGATCAGAAAAAAATATTCCTTCACGTAATAGGCAGAACTCATTACAGGCATATTTTTCCTTAACTAAAATTATTAGCGTCAAATGTATTTCAGAATTCAAAATTTTTTTGCAGGGAAACACAGTTGTATATGTCATATTTAATCCTTCAGAGAATTTGGGCCAGAATACTATAATTAAACTTTGATATTTCTGAAGCAAAATGTATGAATATGTACGCCAAGTGTACAAATAAAATATTATACACAACTCTATGTCACTTCACTCAGATGTGGCCACTAATGACTTCAAGTCAGGTCACTGGCACCAAATGAGTTATGAAAGCTGGAGGCATCATACTATCTGACGTATAGACCAGTTGAACAGAATAAAGATTCCAGAAATAAATTCATGCTGTTATGGCCAATTGGTCTTCAGCAAAGTGCCAAGAACATACAATTGATATTCACCACAGAATGTAATCGAATTGATATTAAAATTAATTCAAAATGGATTAAAGGCTTAAACATAAAACTTGAAATTATTAAACTCCTAGAAGAAAACATAGGGAAAAAGATTTCTGCCACCAATCTGGGCAATGATTTTTTGGATATAATCCCGAAAGCACAGGAACAAAAACAAAATAAACTACTGGGATTGCATCAAACTAAAAAGTCCCTGCACACCAAAGGAAACAGCCAATAGAGTGAAGAGACAACCTATGGAATGGGAGATAACATTTGCAAACCATACATATGATAAATAGATAATGTCCAAAATACATAAGAAATTCAAACAATCCAATAGAAAGAAAAAAATTAAAATATGGGCAAAGGATCTAAATAGACATTTCTCAAAAGAAGACATAAAAATAGCCAAAAGCTCTATGAAAAAGTACTCAACATAACTAACATCGCTAATCTTTAGGAAAATGCGAATCAAAACCATAATGTGATATCACCACACATCTTTTGGGCTATTATCAAAATAATCAAAGAATAAGTTTGGTAGGAATGTGGGAAAAAAGAGAACCCTTGTTGGTGGAAATGTAAATTGGTTCAGCCTTTTTGTGAAACATTATGGAGTTTCCTCAAAATATTAAACATAGAACTATCATGGGATCCAGCAATCTCTCTCTGGGTATGTATATCCAAAGGAAATGCAATCAGTAGCTCAAAGGGATATCTGCATTACATTGAAGCACAATTCATAATAGCCAAGATATGGAATCTACATAAATGTACATCAGTGGATGAATGAATAAAGAAAATACAGTATAGATAAACAATGAAATATTTGGCCATTAAAAAGAAGGAAACTCTACCAATTGTGCCAACATGGATGAACCTGGAGGACATCATGCTAACTGGAGTAAGCCAGGCACAGAAAGACAAATACTGCGCGACCTCACTTATATGTAGAATCTAAAAAAGTGAAATTCATGGAGGCAGAGAGTAGAGTGGTGGTTGCCAGGGAGTGGGTGAAGGGTGAAGAAATGGGAAGATGTTAGCAGAAAAATACAAAGTTTCAGTTATGCATGAATAATCAGTTCTGGGCATCTAATGGATAGTGACTATAATTAACAAAATTGTATTGTATACTTGCTGAGAGTAGATCTTAAATGTCCCACGACACACACAAAAGATAGCTCTGTGAGATGATAGGTATGTGACTTAGTTTGATTGTGGTAAATATATATATTTTATAAATCATAAATTTTTAAATAGAGATATATTTATATTTATATGTAAGTATCCCATCTTATGCCATAAACCTATACAACTTATATTTGTCAAAAGAGAAAAAAGAAAATATTTTCAAAAGTTTTTGGATTTTCAAATTATAGTAAAATATTTGAGGATTTATTTTTAAGTCAATAAAACTACACCTGAAAGGATTTGAGAGAATTAAGGGGAGCATGTCTAAAAGAAATGCCTAAGAGAATCTGGACTATACCTCACCACCTCCACTCATATTTCCCTCTGGACCACCCTCCACCCTGCTACCAGATCTGCTCAGGATCCTCCCCACTTCAACTCAAGCACAGAGGCCAAGACATGTAGTAGATGCCCAATAAATATCTCTCAGATTGACTGGAGTTCTTCTTTAAGGTTAAAATTCTAAAATATGAAGGTACACCTGGGTTCCCAACAACTGGGGCCACCAAGTAGGCTTCCGTGTAAGTCCACCTCAAACACGAGAAAGCATTGATTAAAAAAATATTTATGGAGCACTTGCTTTGTGCCCGACATTATCTTATTCCCACATCTTATTAACTCCACGAGGTGAGTGCCCTTTTTACAACTGTTTGTCAGATGAGGAAACAGACATGAAGAGGTTAAGAAACATGTACCGTGTCATAGCCAAGAAAGTGGGCCCAACTGGAATTTAACCTGCACCATGGCACTTCCCAAAGATGCCATTTTGATGCCTGTCATAGTTATCAAAATAACTTTTCCCACACACTTTGCACTCAACAGGCCTGCACACGATGGAGGAAAGGTTTATTCTATCCTGCAAGGGTAGAGGGCTTTGGAAAGGTCCACTGGCCAATATTTTCCACCTGGGGCCAAAAATGTTAACAGTGATTTAATCCCACGGTGGGAATAACAGAGGAAGTCCGAAGACATCTCATTATAAAAGGGATGTAGCACAAGGGTTTTGGGGCGAGAGATGTGGTGAAAATAAAGATAGAGGAGGTATGACTGAAAACATGAAAAGTAAAGAGACAGTCTTAAAAAAGAGAGCTGAACAGCAAAGAACAGCCCCACAGATCATGTCCAGAATTTCACTGGCCTCAGAGTGTGTCAGGTAGAAGGTAGAAGCCCTTGCTAAGTGTAAATTGATGTGGGGAAAAGACCAGCTCCCCCCAGTGTACTTTAAGTGTTTTTATTCCATCCCAAGCAGTTCATTCTTATTGTGGGCTTTCTCCATCAGGAGCAGGGGCCTTCCTTCAGAACACACCAGACCCAAAATCTCACCAGAAGGATTTGGCCAGAAGGTCAAAGCGTGTGTCCACCCTTGACTCACGCTATCGCACAAGATCATTTTTCTTTGACTTTATAAGCCCGTGTGTCTGGTTTTGTTCTTTCTCTTATCTCTGCTCCCAGGCTGTCTTTCCCCCGCATGAATCACTCTCCCGTTCCCCACTGTCTGTCTTCTTAGCCTCAGTATTTCTGCCTTTTTCCTTTGCTCTCTGCAGGAAACCAGAGTCTCAGATTTCGCCTCTAACCGAAGCCTGACATCTTTTCAGCGCATATCAGAGCACCAAGGATTCCTCGGATGCTGCTTTCCTCCAGCACACACATGTGCTTGTCAGCAGCCATCCTGAAGGTCAGAGAGAACCAGAACAGAGCAGAGGGGGCGAGAAGCCCCAGGACCCCTCACACAGGCCTCACCAGGGGGCAGATTAGCCAGCACATAGGACAGGGTTTTATACCCACTCGAAAGCTCTGCCTTTGTCCAGATTAGTAGGGGTCACCACCCAGCTCTGCCACTTTGACCCCACATCCCTCATTTATGAAGAAAATGCCACTTTTTACTTTTAAAAAGAAATGTTCATAGCTGAGCGTCTCAACATTGAATGTTCCCTAGTGCCAACCTTAAAGATGGGAGAAGAAATACAGAGACAGGCTCATTGGTTTCCCCCAGGAAATGCGGGTCAGCAAATGCCAAAACTGGACCTCACCAAGCTGGCTTGCTGGGGGCTCTGCTGCTCCAGCCAATCGCAGATATTGGAGCTGGAGGGAGCCTGGAGTTCTGGTCCCCTCACCTCTCACACACCCACACACAAAAGCTGCCTAAAGCCACCCAGCCAGTTGGTGGCAAAGCCTGTGTTCGAGCCCCAGTGTCTGACTTCCATGCTGGTACCCATGGGGACAGACACCTTATTTTCTCATTTTGAACATCAGGAAGATCAGGAGCCCTCAGTGGAAGTCATTCCCCAGGGGCTCAGAAAGCCAAGTACTAGGACCCTCCAGAAGGACCTTCTCCTCCAGGACCCTGGGACCTCAGGTGGGGCCGGGAGGGATGGAAACAGAGAACCTCCCGGGGAGGAGACCACAGGTGGCCCTGCCAACAGGAAGTCAGTGGCAGTGGGCCCGGGAGACAGAGCGTGGTGTGGGCAGAGCTCAGCAAAGGTTTGAAGCTGAGAGCTGGGGGATCGCAGGGAAGTGTTGAGAAGTGAGGGGCGTGCAGCTGGGTGACACTTGGGACATCTGCAGGAACAAGGCTGCGGAGGGGGTGGGGGTAGGAGGTGGGGTTTAGAGGGTAGAGGGTAGGGGGTGTGGGGTGGGGGTAAGGGATGGAGATTAGGGGGTAGAGGATGGAGGGTAGAGGGTGGGAGGTAGGGGTGGGGGTAGGGGCTGGGGGATAGAGGGTGAGGAGTAGGGGGTGGGGTTAGGGGGTGGGGATAGGGGGTGGCGGTAGAGGTGTGGGGTAGGGGTTGAGGGGTAGAGGGTGGGGTTTAGGGGGTGAGGCGTAGGGGTGGGGCTAGAAGGGGAGGGATAGGGTGAGGGGTAGGGGGCGTGTGGCGGGGTGGGATCTGCCTCCGGCTGAGTTCCTGGCTGCTGAGACCCGGACCCCCCACCCCCTCCGGCGCTGCGGGGAGGCTCAGGCGAGGGGAGCCGAGCCCGGGGCTCCCCGGGGGCCGGAGTCTGGGAAGGGCCCGCGGCTGGCGAAGGCCGGCGCGAGCGATCGATAGCGCTGAGCCGCGTGGAGGAGGAGGAGGAGGGGCACGGGAGGGAGCGCGGCTCGGGGCTGCGGGAGCCCTGGACGCGCACGGCCCGGCTCGCGGCTCCCCTGCCCTGCCCTCGGGGCGCGGGGGCGCGGCGGAGCCGCCTCTGCCTCCCCAGCCCCAGCTCTGCACCCCCTATCCTCCCTCCCCCTTTCCCACCTCCCTCCCCACTGCTCCCCTCCTGTCGCCGCTCCCCCCCTCCTGCCCATCCCATCCCGTCCCAGCCCATCCCGTCCCGTCCCGGAGCAGCGGCGTGTTCTTTGGCACCCCCCCCCCCCGCCACTTTTCTCACTGTCAACATGTAGCCGCATCTCCTCCCTGACGCAGGTGTACAGGGGCACAAGCAGCCCCCCCTCCTTGGGGACCATCTTGGTGGCATCTTTCTGCAAAAGGCTGCTCCAGCTGCTATCTGGGTGCAAAGTGCAGTGTGGGCGTGTGTGTGCGTGTTGGGGGTGGGGGGATATTGTTGCTGGTTTGCCCCCGGGAGGCCTTGGTTTTCCTCCCCATCCCTGTTCCTTTCCTGGGACACCTTCGCTCTGCACCCTGGCTCCTCCCGAGCACTGCGATTGTCACGCAGAGAGGAAAGCCTCATGGTGGGAGTCGGGGAGCGCTGGCTGTTCCTGTCCCCGGGGTGTCCACCACTGAGGTCTGTGGAGTCAGCTGTTCCTCTCTTCCTGAACTGCCTTTGCAAACTTCAAACGCGCGATCAGGAATGGTATGAAACCTTTGAGCCCCCTAGCTTCAGGCCCCTCACAAGGTCCTGAAGAAATAGGTCCTGGGCTTCAAAAGAGAGAAATTCACTTACAGACAGTGGGGCCTTGGAGGACAGCTGTCCTGGGGACCCCCCTCTTAACAGTTGGAGAGGAAAGAATAAATATTTTACATACTTTTCTCCTGGCCCTGGCCCACCAGGCCAGCCTCGGCATCTCTCCTAAGACATGAACATTTCTGCATCTATGTCCACTCTCCTTCAAAGCAAGTCGTCGCTTCCTTTGCTAGTGACGCTGCTGAGCACTTGGATCCTTCTGCCATGTGCTGTGGGCGAATGTTTATAGCTCCAGCTCCCACTAAGTAAGCTCAAATCCTCCACTACCCGGTGAGAAGCAGCAGGGTCCTGAAGTGGGATGCACTTAGAATTGGGAATGAGATAGACTTGGCATCCAGTCTCAGCTTTGCCCACTTAAGTAACCCACCGCGTAGAGAAGGGGTCTTCGGATAAATCTATTGAATTTATACTGTCCCAGTAAGAAAGGGAGGAGGCGAGAGATTTCAAATGTTAATCAAGCTACATTCAGAGACTGCAATATGCTGATCAGCCCTGCAGCCAGGCCTGGAGGACAACAAAGGACGATTTCTGCGGGATCACTAACACCCCATTCTCCACACCTGTGAAGGGCAAACAGGAACCAGGAGTCGTTGAGGAACCTGGGGGACCTGTTAAAGGCTGGGAACTGCCTGTAGGCCTTTCACTCTACCTGTTCTTACCTTTTCACACTATCAACTCGCTGTAAACTCTTCCCCTTCCTTACAATGTGTCCATATCAAAGAGAATGGGAACTAAAGAATGACATATAAACAATTCCCTGTACGCTCAGGGTCCTCTCAGTGCCTTTACCCTGTCTCTCTCTGTGTGTCTCTCACTCTCTGCCTCTGAGAGACCACTGTCTGTGGAGTGTTATCCCTTTTCTAATAAATTTTCCTTTTGACTCCAGCTTTGTCAGGTGTGCTGAATTCTTTCTTCTCTCCATACAAGGCTTGGTCTACCTCCCCCCACCTCACCCCACCCACTCTCCAATGACAGTTCGGGGAAATTTTCCCTGCCCTGCATCACCCGGTTCAGTGAAGACTTTCTACAAGCTTCCAGACTCCTCACCGCCTCCTCCCCCAAGATGCTCAATGCCCCAGGCAGCGACTAGAGTTGGTCTTGCACTTCTTTAGTTGCTGCTGCAGTGGTTCCCAGACTTGGTTCTGAGGCGGAGCTCCTGGTGATGCAGTAGAAGCTGTCATAATCTCATTGCTCTATTTTAATTCTTCGCTAGGAGCTTAACTAGCAGCTGTTTCTCCTGTTGAGGTGTTTGTGCGAATCTCGAATCTCGCCTCTCTCTCCACCACACAGGTTTTTACCCTTTTTGCATAACTCGGTTTTCCTGGTCTTCACTGTTGTGCATGATCCTTACCCCCATCTCCCCAGCTCTTCCCCCTGGGCGGAACTAGCTGGACCACTTGTTGCTTCGCAGCTGATTGCTCTAATGGCCCTTTACTTCATTTGCAAGTGAGTTCCCTTGTAAGCTCATTACCATTAGGTTAAACCCTTATTGCTGCAGGGGCCATTGGGTTGGTTCTTGGGCAGTTTAGCCTCTGCCCAAGTCTTAACTCTACTTGGTCAAACTCTGCTGGTATCCTCAGGTCCCCTATTCCTTCAGTTGGAGTAACGCAAAACATCCTACACTTCACCCTTCCCATCTCTGCCTGGGTCGGCTCACATCAACCCCACATTCCTTCCTAAAAGGACTGCTTCAACTCGTTTTATTTTTACTAATTCAGCATATTTCCCTTCCTCCAATACAATAGATTCCACTTCTGAGTAATATTGTCCACTTAACAGCTAGAAAGCTCCACCAGTGGCTGGTACACTTGCCGTCTGAAACACAAGGGTAGGTAGCAAATCAGAAAAGGAGAAAAGAGGTCCAAGGAATAATAGAGAAGTTGAAAGCATTAACGCTGGGGAGAGAGGGGTCTCAGGGAATTGAGCACTGAAATTGGAGCCGGAGACATGAAACAGAACCTAGGGAGGAAGTGAAGTAGGTAACCAGGCTGTGGATTATTTCCTTATTCCCATTCTCGGACTATGGTTTTTCTTGGTTAAGCCTCTTCTGGTGGTGACAGGAAACAACTTAAACTGGCTTAAGCATGAGGAAGGGGTAGTTATAAGGATACAGGGAATCTCTTCAAACCCAAAGGGCTAGAATCAGAGTACAAGAACCAAGGCAGGAACCTTCAAACCTCCTGCTCTGCCCCTGGACCTCTTGCTTCACTCCTGCTCCTTTCTCTGTCTCTGTCTCTCTCTGTCTCTGTCTCTCCCCTGCCTGGATTGGCAGACAGGCAGCTCTACAGCTCTTAGCATCACATGTGTGCACAGTACTGAACCTAAAAGAGACCTCTGAGCCCCAACTCCACATCTCTTGGCTGTCCTGGTATCCATTAGCCTCTGCCAGTCAAGATGTCTCAGGGAGACAGAGCAGGACTGACCAGACTGTAAAAGGTCCATGCACCGCTTTTTCAGCATCAAAGGCTCTGATGGCTTGTTTTCCCTTTTCTCACATCTCTGTACATTCACTTCCTTCCTCGTCTTTCATTTTTTATTTATTGCGTTCAGTCTCTTGTTTCTGTCCTTCTCAGAACACAGGGCAAGAGTTTCCCTAGAAACAGTTGATTTCATTCAAGGCAGCCATCAGGGCTTAGTGACATTCTGTATTTGAGTATAGATCCTGGGTACTCAGTGTTTCATTTGTTTAAAAAAAAAAAAAAGCCCATCTGACCAGCTGGCTGTGGCAGGAAGCCACACGTCCCTTCTCCTCTCATTCTTTGTTCCCCTCTGTCCTGACCTAGCCTGCCTGTGCAGCTCATATTAATACCCTGTAATGAAAGCAATCACTGTAAAGTTCTCCCGGTGTAGTTAGACAGCTTAATAATTGTCCCACCACAATGTGAGGGCATCATTCTGTGATGAACGTGGAGCCGATGAAAATGTAAAGCAATCAATGTTTTCCATTTTCTAGTTCATTCATTCATTCTATATCTCAATCTTCCAGCTGAACAGTCAATTCACCAAAGTTCTGGGTGTTTTTTTTTTTTTTTTCCATTTTCTTGTTCTCTTGTTCACATTGTATAATGAAGGAAGGAGAGACTGGGAGAGACGATTAGTATAATGAATCCCTGGTGTGTACAACAGGAAGGAAGAGAAGAAAAAGGATACATGGAGGGAGCATGTGAGGAACTAGAACTTTAGATGAGATGCATGAGGCAAGGAGAATGTGGAAGCTATATTTACGGGTAAAAACGGGAGTTAATCAGCGAATTGAAGAATGATTTTGCGAAGGTCCTATGTCAGTTTTCCATTGCCACCACATGTCAGTAGCAACCACAAAGCCTCACCAACATACAGCAATTACACTTGCTCACATCCAAATGTCTGGATTCAAACTCTGGGGCTCTGCTAACCTACTCATTTCTCACACAGCACGATTGGCTGGTTGTGAGCTGACCTTGTGGGGTTCAGACAGGCTGCCTTGCTCTGCTGACACTCCACTGGCCAAAACAAGTCACACTGCTGAGCCCAGTATTAAGGGGTCGGGACAGTCACTCTGCCTGCAGTGCAAGGGGGAACGTTCAAATCATGACAAAGCGTATGAAGGATTGAGGCCATTGTTGCAACCCAACACGAGTATGATATTAAGCAAAAGTTGAGGGCAACCTCTTTATTAGCAATCATCACTGCTCTGAATCTCTAATCTCTGGGCTCTGGGCTGGGCCTGAAGACATGGTCATCTGATTGGCACAGAGACACCGTGCGGCTGGGAGAACCTGGATGTTAGCAAGTAACATGCCAGCAACGTGCACGCAGAAGGAGAAGCTGCATCTGTGTAGACTGCGAATGTGCCCTCTTACAGCTTCAGGTGTATGGTCTCAGAGCCCCCCAAGACCTTTTGCTTCTCCTGGGACCTGGTGGAGTTATTTTGTGCTCAACCGCATGGTCCTAAGAAAATTGATGACGAGCATTGAAACGAATGCATTTTTCCTACTTTCCTCTCTGAATAAATAAACAACGGTAAACATATTTATAAAACATGATATTCGAAAAGCTCTATGGTTCCTTCTTACATAACCTTATCCCAATTTTATCAGTAAGACTGATACAAATGCTTTTTAAACATTTACTATGATTCCCTTTGGGAGGCCAGAATCCTTTCAGGTCAGCCTGTGACTGGAGGACTTCAGCTCAGCATTAAACTATCTGCAGGCTTCTTTTCTTCCCCCGTTATGACCCCTTTCCTCTTAAGTCACATACTTAGGTTTTGGACTAATTAAGAAATGGCCTATATCCATACAATGGAATGCTATTCATTAATAAAAAAGATCGCAGTACTGAAATATAGGGCAACGTGGACGAGCCTCGAAAACATTGTGCTAAATGAAAGAAACCAGTCACTAAGCACCAGGTACTATGTAATTCTGCTTACATGGAACACCCAGAATAAATAAATCTATAAAAACAGAAGGTAGATTAGTGGTTTCCTCAGGCTGGGGAGATGGGGAGGTTTGGGAAGTGATGGCTAAGAAATATGGGGTTTCTTTTTGGGATAGTGTAAATACTTTAGGACTGATGTTTGTGATGGATGCACAGCCTGTAAATAAACCAAAGGTCATTGAATTGTACATTTTAAATGGATAAATTGTTTCATACATGAATTAATCTCAATGCAACCGTTTTAATTATTTTTTTGTTTTCTAAGATTCCAGATCAACCAAGGCATCCATGCTGCTTCATACCTTTTCTGCCATGAAGCTGAAGAAAAAAGGGAGAAAAAGAGCCACACGGAACATTTCTACAACAAGAAAGCAAAGTTCCCCATGAATATGTATTTTTTTTGATCAGGAAGGAATAATGTTTTATTTTTAATATTTAATCAATCGATGCCTGCCAACACATTCACTGCACAAAAGTCCAGAAATCTGATGTCATCTATGGAGCTTTGTTCTGGCTGCATTTTGAAATGCTAAGTGGTTCAAGGCCACAAGAAGTCTTAGGAGGAAACAGATTCTACAGGGGCTTTGTAATACCCACAACTTAGACGAAGCATCTGCCAAGTAGACACATTTGCCTTGATTACATTGCACATCCTTCTTTATTCGTCTGCTCTAGTCTCATATCGCTCATTAAAAGGTTGACTTGAAAGAAACTTCACATACTCAAAGGCTTCTGTGGCCTGTAGCCATTTCTGTCTCCCTCTCCCCTTCCCACTCCCTCTCTCTCTCTCTTTCTCCTCTACTTTGTCCCACTCCCCCACTTTTTTAATTCAAAAAAGCATTGACAATTTTATTGGGTCCTAATATCTATAATTTACTGATCATGCTAATATACCATGAGCTGTAGGTTAAATTTTTATAGAGGAGTTTTCTCGGCCTGAAAATTATTTCACAAGTTTCCTTCAGAATAACAGGACTGAGAAAAACTGTCAAGAGTGAGGGGGAAGGTGGGGCTCGGAGAGGTTGACAGTTTGAAGGGAATGGTAGGGTTCTGAACAGATAATTTTAGAGAATGGAAAAATGGGAGTTGGCTGGAGAAACATAAGAATGCTGGTGGTTTTGACTGCTCACTTGAGACTGGAGTTTGTAAATGTACAATGGTACCAGGTGGCCCTCTTGTGAGACTTCCCCCAACTGTCCTCAGCTACAGGAATGCCAACAGGTAATGGGGTTCATCCAAGGTTGGCACGCATTAAAAAGATAGAAGAACCAAGACATGGAGACAGCTTAAGTGCAGCCCTAGCCTCCTGCCTTCCCCTTTGCTCAGCAGGTGCAGCAGCACCTTACAGCTGGGGGATGGGCTGAGGTGAGTGGTAGGGACACCGGCAGGCAGGGACTGAGGGGTCTACGGAGCAGAAGTGCTGAGCATCCAGTGTGAACGATCCAGAAACAGTCACATGGCTGTGTGGCTGTCCTCTGGAGCTGTCAGGGCAGCTGTGGGAGGCAAAGAGTCAGTTGCATTCAGAGCAGGTGGGTGTGGAGGGGCCCAAGCAGAACCTGAGAGGATTAGCTGGGTCCCCCTAGAAGGTCTGTCCTCGTGATAGAGATAGAGACCCCCAAGGTCTTCAAGCAGGAAAAGTGTTGGCAGTGTTCAGTGGTGCACGTGCTCTTTGGGAGGAAAGCCTCGTCCGGGACTGATTAGCTCTAGCCATCAGGTATTTCTGTCCCCACCCTCCACCCCCCACGCCCCACACACGTATGGCTGGATTGCACTTCTTGCTCCATCCAAGTTAAGCACGGCCGTGCGACTTGCTCAGGACAATGAAATGTGAGTTGGAGTAGTGGAGTCCCTTCCAGGTACGAGATCTAAGAGAACGTCAGTCCGTGATGCCTGTTAACGACGACAACTCTTCAATCCGCCTATCTTACGGAGTCAGACGAAGGAGAGCAAAGCCCACCCTGCCGTGGGCCCCATGGAGCATGGAGAAGAGAAAAGCCTTTGCTACAGCAGCCCAGTCTAAAAACAACCCTCGTTACTGCAGCATCCCCTAGCTCATCTTGACGGATAACTCATCTGATTAACAAATGCCCAGACCGTGAGGAGAAAAAAGAAGGGAAGAGGCAGGAAACTGATGCTTATTGATTGCCTCTTCTGGGCCTCTCCTACTTTTCAGGGCTGTTCGTCTCCCCTGGTCAGTCGTGGGCGGGTTTCATAATTTCAGCCTCGATGGCTGACCTGGTCCTCGTGCTCCCATGTTCTAGGGGTGAGAGGCGGCTCATGTGCTGCCTGGAGGGACGGTCCATACTGACATGTGGGGAACTCCCAGCTTCGGCAGCTGCGGGTGAGTGTTCTGAGCAGGGACACCTGCTGGAGAATAGGGTTGTGCAAGGGACAGGGTGCTGAGTCCCTTTACTTCGTTAGTGGCATTGGGCCAAAAGGGAAAGAGAGAAGAGAAAGGTGGGGGCACGTTCTGCATCCAGAGCCGGAGAAGGAGGCCTGGCTGGGCAGGGGAAGCACGGACCAGGGGCAGCTCAACAGGAGGACCCTGGCAGGCTCAGGTCAGTTATCCCAGGGAGCAGCAAACAAGGGGACCTGCCCCCCCTGGAGGTGGAGACGGAGGAGCTGGCTAGAACTCAGGGAGAGCCTCACACACCTCCAGGAAGTCCATTCATTCATCCCTCAAACGTGTATTATTCCCCTACTCTGTTCCAGGCACTTTGCTGCGTAATTGGAAAAAAACGCTGGACAAAACAGACAACGGCCCCTGTCCTCTCGGAGCTTACGGCCTAGCAGGGAGACAGGTGTTAAACCAACGAGGAACTAAAATACACAGCACGTCTGACCGTGGCGACCGCCATGGAGAGAAGAGAGCAGCCAGGGTGTCGGAGAGCAGGGGTGGGGCGGGGGCCACATGAGACGGGGTGGTCAGAAGGGCAAGTCACTCCTGGGGGTGGCAAGGGGACGTAAGCGTGCAGGCCCCGAGCGGCAGTGCACCCTCTGATGGACGATGGCCGGGGCCAGTTGGGAACCAGGAGTGGACACCGTTCTTCTCAGTGGCTCAGCTACTGAATCAAGTGCGAGAGCTTGACTGGGACATTGTCTCCTTTTCTACCAGGAGAGACATTTTCATGCTTGGATCTGGGTCTAGCCTGGGGCAGGAGGTGGGACAGGCTCTCGGTTTCTCTCATTTGTTGGTTGAAGTCCTGGCCTAGCCCAGGGGGCCTGGACCTTCCCCAAACCCACACCTCCCTCAGGTCTCAGCCAGGCACACGGGGCCCCTGGCAGGCCTTCGGTCCGTCTCCCTCGCCTGCATCTGTTTTCCTGCCTCCGAGATGGGGGAGGAAGGGTGGCTCCGAAAGGGCTTCGTCTTCTGGAGGCGGCTGTCATGGGAGTTACAGCCAGGAGCCTGGAGGATGGATGGGCTGGTCAAACCGATTGTCCATTAGTAACTCCACTTCCATTTTCCAGGTTTACATTCTCAATTCATAAAGGTTTAAAAACGATGGATTTTCATTTTGCTTGTTGCACCTGTAACCTCCCCAAGCATCCTCCAGGGCACGCGGTGTCAGGCAGCCGGGCCTGCCAGGTAATGTAGCACCTCGGCCTCTGCGATGGGAGCTTGGGGAGAAGACACATTAAAAGGATCAACAGCTGCAAATCAATCAGGCCTTGCCTTGGGGCATTAGCTGCGGCTGCTCCGGTCTGCCCTGGCACGGGTTAGGGTGTCTACGTACAGGGGAGTGAGAGAAGTGGGTGGAGATTTCTAGAACATGGGCCAGTGCTGTACTCTCCCCTGCCCTTCTCGGGATCCACAGGCCGGAGGCCCTCAGCACACCACGGCTCCCCCCACCCCTTGCTGAGGGCTGTGACAGTGCAGGGGACAGGTGCAGAGACAGGTGCCAACCCCCTCTCTCCTCTCCCCCGTCCCCTTTGCAGAGACACGCGCGCGTCACTAAATATTTCAGTAAAGGAATGATTTTGGCGGGTGTGTGGGAAGGGCCAGAATAATGATTTATAGAATTGCAGCCACCTTGACTCCTTAGGTGTTCCTCACAGCAGGACCACCACAGGAGCGATTCTTTCAGGAAGAAGAAAGGGGAGCCTAAGAGCCCTTTACAATTCATTTCCAGGGCACTTAATGTCTGCTCAGGATGCCCTGGCCCCTGCCCCACCTGCACCCTGGTGCCCTCAACCTCTGCTCCAACCCTGACCAAAGAATCGCTGGTCGGTGGAGGGCAGGGCTGCTCCCTCCAGGGAGGCTTAGCATTGACCCCAGCGGCCTCATTGGTAAGATGGGGTCGTCGTAATGGGCGGGACCTGAGTGGGCAGTGAGTGAGCACCTGCGTGGATGGTCCCGGGTGATGCTCACGCTCCCCGTGCTTATCGAAGCAGAGGTTGGGGACAGGAAAGGAAGTTTTGAAGACTTCACTGCACAAAAATCTCTCATTTTCCCACGGGCACGCTGTGGGAGAGACAGTCACCTGGCCATCCTCATCACCCTGAGGCCAGAAGGCTCTTGGGGATGTCTCTGGTTCTGAAGGTGGGAGAAGGAGACCCTCAGATTAGCCCAGAGCGTGTGAGGGAAGTGTCCCCTTCGCTGCTTCCTCCCACGCCAGGCTCCACCGAATAGGCCCATGTCTGCTAAGGAGGCGGGGATAGAGGGCTGGCCCCACCGTGGGGCAGCCTCATCCCCGTGCTAGGTGCTGGGCTGCCCAGTCCCTCCAGAGACAGCCCCCCATATGCGGGAGGGGAACTTCCACTGGAACAGGAGAAGGCTGTGTGGGGAGAGCCCTGAGCAAAGGCCACCCTCGGGACAAACCACTGCCACCACGGCCTGGTCTGGTTCCGGCTTGGGTGCTGCCAAAAAGGACCTGGATGCGAAGAATGAAGGGCAGGACCTGGACAGCCACCACCCACTCATCCAAGGCTTTCATGTTGCAGCACCAATTAATTATCCAAAGCTCCCGATTTGAAAAGGAGGATGTTTAATCTCCCGTTTTCCCCAGCGTCTCAGCCCTTTGACCCTGCATCTTGACCCCTGCCCTTCCAGCTAGCTGAGCTCCCAGAGGTGCTGACTCTGGGCAGCAGCTTGTTTCGTAAACACGGCTCCCCGAGTGGGGGAGGCTGGAGACCGGACTCTGGCTTTCCAGAGGCATCTTCTGAGGAAGCCACACGCCTTTCACGGACCCACTTGGCAAGCCCAGGAGGACGGAACCCGGGCCTGGGAGGGGTCATGGTGAGCAATGCTCACAGGATCCCACCTTGGGTCCAGCCAGGTGCTCAGGGCTTTCTCTGTCCTTTTCTGAGCTTTGTTATGCAGAAAGGTTGGCTCCCCTGGCCCTGCTGCAGCAGATGCAATGAATGGATGCCCAAGGGGGCCTGCAGGGTCCCCCGGGTGGGAAGGAGGTCCGTGGGCCTGGTTTCTCCAGGCTCATAAACCATCCTGTGGGAGATAGGAGGTGCCCATGGGCTTGGGTTGAAATCCCAGTTTTGCTTCTAATTAGCTTTCTGACCATGGGCAAAAGACTTAACTTCTCTGTGCTTCATTTTCGTCCTCTGCAGAAGGGGAAGGATGAGAGTCCTGCCCTCCTGAGTTATTCGTGGAAATTAAATTAGGTGATGTAAGGGAAGTGCTGGGCCACTGCGAGGTTTCTAGAAGGGCGGGCTAAATTTATATTTTTCTGGTGAGATTTTTTTTGATTCCTAACAGGTGACCCTGCCCAGTGTCATCCTCTTCCCCAATCCTCATGTACCTCCGTGTCCCCAGAAAACGTAAATTCTAAGTGCTACCCCAAAGCTTACAGCAGATCAGGACCTTTTTGAGTCTCTGATTACCTTCTCAGGGGTTCCTGACCAGGGCGACTTTGCCCTTGGAGGACATTTTTGAGCATCACAACTGGGCTAAGGATCGCTCTCATCATCGAGTGGGTGGACACCAGGGGTGCTGCTAAGCATCTTACAAGGCACAGGACAGCCCCAGGACAAAGAACTATCCAGCCCCAAATGTCAACACTGTGGAGGCTGAGAAAGCCCTGAGCGTTGGCGGGGCCATTGCTGAGCAGTGCCTTGGGGATATGGGGCCTGCTCCCTGCCTGCCCCTGCCCTGGGAGAACCTGGGTGTTGCCCCACCCCAGCTAATCAGACTGGGGGAAGAGGAGAGTGTCCTCTCTAAGATATTTTAGTTCTCCCACATTCCCTAAAGAATTCCAAAGAAACAAAAGCAACCCCACAAGGCCAGCTACAACATGCGTTCATGGAAATCAATGCATAGACACCGATTGCAGTGGGCCCACAGCTAAACAAAGCCTCAGAACGAACGCTGTAAGGGCAAGGGTCGGGGAAGGAAGAGGAGGGAGGGTAAGAGATTTCCCTAGAAATTTCCAGCACCTCCAGAATCCTTTCCTCAAAGTGGAGTCTAAGTCCCCAGGGTGCTAGATAGAGGACCAACTAACCGCTCCTTTGCTCTCTCGGCCTAGTTCTTTCTATGCAGCCAAATGCCACCATTCCTGAAGACGCTGCCCCGAGTCAGACCCAATCTCGATGCTATTGCTTTTCGAGTGCTGTAATTGGTGGAAATGCTGAACGTGAAAGAGCGTACAACGCAGGGTGCTGTTTGTGTCTTTTCGACAATCGCCATGGCATCTACAAGGGGGCCACCCCTGACCATGAACAGAGCCCACCACCAGGGGTGAAAGGCATTTGATTGTTACCTCGAACTTGTGTGCGAGGCAGATGAGAGGCAGTTAGAGTCTTATTTCACTTTGTATTCCTAAAATGGGAAAAAAAAAAGTTATCATTTCCAAAAACCATGTGTCTTTCTTAGGAGTGGGGAGGGAAGATTTCCTCCAAACCATAAGACTCTAGTAGTTGGTTAGAGCACAGACTGAATTACAGCTCCCCTCGCCACGAGCCTAGGAGGTCTGGCAAGATGCTGCCGACCCTGAGTGAAACCGGTTCTGTCCCTGGGAATCACCAAGCTCGGCCTAGGGGGGTGCTGCATCCACATCGAGCCTGTGCCTTCAGCAGGAAATAAATGCTGTACAGTCGGCGGGACCCAAGCGCGACGTGGGCTGCTGGATTGTTCACGCTTGGACCCCTGGAATCCGTATTTGCACGCAGATCCCGGTGCCGCTTTCTGTCCGTGTGTCCTCGGGCAGGTCACGCCACCTGTCTGAGCATCAGTCAGTCTTCTCACCTGTAAAAGCCGCGAATGACAACAGTCCTCACTTCCCGATGCCGTTCTGAGAATCAGGTGATGGGTGTGCAGGTCACAGAAGCTAGTTCCTGCCGGACAGAAGTTCACTGCTGGGTCGCCGTGCTCAGGTCGTCTCGCCATGCCTCGGCGTGGACCCGGCACCTGTGGATGATGGCCACGCCCATCTGATGGAAGAGGAATCCTGAGGATGGGAGGTTGCACGACTGCCGGGTCTATTAGCAACTTGAGAGCAGGCAGAGCCAACGTTGTCCTTCGTGAGAGTCAGGGCTGCCCACCTGGTCAACTAAGATCATGGACCGGAATGCAGGACACCAGTGGGGCCTCATGTGACGTCAGCGCCCGATGCTTGTTTCCTTGTCCACAAGGGCAGGGGTTCGGCAAGGGGTCCCAAAGTCCTATCCACCCCCAAAGTGCTGTGATTCCAAGGCCCATAGTCCGAGGGCCTGATAGCAACTGGAGACTGATGCCCGCGTTTCTCACCCCGGGGCCGGGAGGATGTGGTTTGCGTCCCGAATCCCTGCAGCGCCCAGCCCAATGCAGGCCAGCGCTGCCGATCGACCCGCTGGTCAGATCCGCGAGCTCACGGCTCCCAGCTCTTTGCTCTTTTAATTTCAAAAAGGTCAGTCGATCAATCAATCTATTTTCTGCAATGCCACAGTGCCACTGTGTCGTTCGGTCGGAAGTCAGTACCAGGCAAACAGCGTCCCTGCCTCAGTGCGACAGGCAGGTAAGGTCTCCATGTGCATGCACGCAACACACACACACACACACAAATGCACAATACACGTATGTGTGCACACATGCACGCACATGTGCCCACATGCACACACACATACATGTATGTATGGGCACCAGAAATGCACGCACGTGCACACCGTGCACACATACACGCGTGCACACACACATACCTGCATGCACGCATGCGTACACCCAGGTGGGTACAGAGAGGCCGCCACCTGCAGGGATCTCCTTTCTAGGAGGCCACCTGGAGAGCACACATCCTGTGGTGGGCTCCCAGAGGGTCTTCCTCAGAGGCTGTGCTGGGTTCAAAGATTTGGATGAAAGCGACCCAAGCAGAGCACGGGACCGGCAAGATGACACGGAGCAGCTGGGCAATGCTGGCAGGCCGAATGGAAGTGTGGCCCCCGCCACAGACACGACCGGGCCCGGAGTGGGGCAGGCAGGGGGCAGCCCTCGTTGTTGGAAAGAGAGTCCCCTAGAAAGATGAAAACCTCCAAGTGATGGGAGCGGCGGGGGACGATCTGGCCTCCTCACTGCGGCTCCTTCCCCGGAGAGCACATCGGACTTACCCCGAACTTCCCCCATTTTCCAAGTCAGTGAACGTGATGGCCCATTGGGCTCCGGAGTCCGCTCCCTGTCACTGCGGTTCAGGTCGTGGTGGGAGGAGATGCCGGTTTTGTTCCCTGGCTTCCCCCTCCCTCCCCGGGGAGTCTCTCCCCCTTGCAGGGCCCCCAAGCCTGCGCAGGATCCCTCCTCTCTGAAGTTAAATGACTGTAAGGAGATCTCATTTGATTATCTCTCCAGGGGCCCTGATATTTTAAATTTCCCTCTGACAGACTCGGAGCCCTGAAATCATCATTCAGGAAACAGAGCTGAACTGGGCGCTTTCAAGGACGGTTTTTCCCTTTCAGGGCTCGGAAAAATCAGTGACGCGGTGCTCCCCTCTGCAGTGCTCCCCTCTGAGCCCACCTGACGTCTCATGAATGGTCAGTGGAGCCTGCTTCTGGCGCCTGAAGCTACTCAGAGCCGCGGTGGCCGCTGTGGCTGGGGAGCACGTTTCTTTTCTGCTCATGTAACGTCCTCTCTCGCCCCAGAAGATGCTCCTCGGTGACTTCCTCGGGGAGAAGGTTGGGTGTTTCCAGAAAGAGTTTAGAGCGACCAAGCGAAGAAAGACAGGAAAATCGTGGGGAGGGGTGGGGAGGGGAGGGGAGGTGTTAGCTGAGCACAGAGATGACCTAACTCTATGTCTCTCGAAGGATTCATTAAGTAGGACACGCTTAGGATGGGGATTTGGAGGGTATTATTCCGGTGCAATTAGCCATGAGCTCCAGGACTCAAGAAGCTGTAAATTGGTCCTGGCTGGTGCCAAAAGGTTGGGGACCCAAAGCTCTGCTCAGATGCACAGGAGGCCCAGGATGGCTTGAAGGAGGGACAGCAGCCAGACACAGCCTGGCCCGCAGGTGCGACGCCCCTGCCTCTGCTGGGGTCCCTGAGGGTGTGGGTCTGTCCAGCAGCCGTCGGGGCATCTGAATGTACCTTCGAGAGACGATGGCCTTCCCAGCCTCACGGATGACTGTGCAGGTGCAACTCGGGGCAACGAGAAACAGCCGCCCCCTCGCCCACCCCGAGGCCTTTTCAGAGCCACAGACGGAACCATATTGTCACTCCCAAGCCAAGTTTAACTCCTAAGGAAATCCTTTCAAGATGTTCAAAGCACCCCAGCGCAGTTAGGTCTAAGCGCTACCATCTGCCGCCGAGGCCCCTCCTGTCATCCTCGTGCGCAGGGGCAGAGGCCCTATTGCAGGGTCCCCTGCGGTGCCCACAGAGAGTGCTCACAGGGTGCTGGGTGACAAAAAGCCTGCCGGGCACCCTGGCTGCTGGGCCACGGGGTCCGGGAGCAGTGCACCCTAGACCACGTGTGTGCTGACACCCAGCGTGGCCTGGGCCAGGTCAGGGTTCACCGACCAGGCCTGGAACTCTCTCGACTCCAGAATCTCAGGTGCAAATAAATAAACAGGTACCTGCTCCCAAATGGAAATCCGCCTTGTATTGGTTTTTGTTTCTCTTCTCTCTCTTTCTCTCTTTTTTCTTTTTCGGTTCATTTTTTTCCTGTTCTAACGTAGTTTACGAATTCACATGAAATTCAATAGAAGCTCGTTTTACTAGTAAGAGAATCAATACTGGTTTCAGCGGCGCAGCATCAAGCGCCTCATGTCCCACCTGTATGTCTACTGGTTAGGACATTCCAGGCCAAGAAGTCCCTTATCCCAGGGCCAGGTGACGGAGTTGGAGCATCGTGAATGCTCAGAGCCCAAAGGAGGGAGAGAAGCGGGTGCCAGGGTCCCTGTGGGTAGAGGGTGAAGGGGCGCAGGGGTGAGGTGAGGGATAAGGGAATTTGGAGGCCCAAAGGAGCAGCGCGGGGCAGAGAGAGGGCTCAGCCCGGAGGACGAGGTGGTGACCGAATCAGGTGTGCGCTGGCCGGCCCTGAAATGCCGAGTCCGGGAGGGAGTCTGAGCAGGAGAAGAGAGCTGGGATGCAGAGGCAGTGCCCTCCCGGGTGGGTAGGACGGACGACGGGGATGCAGCAAGGAGGCCACTCCCTTGACAGGAGGCTCAGCTGCTGGGATTTCCGAGCTCGTTTGTTGCTTCCCTCCCACCCCATTGGGGGTGCCTGGTGGTCCGAAGATCTGAGATCGCCCATCGGGAGGCTGCGAGCTCAGAGTCCCCCGTGCAGATGCCTGTGGGCAGCTCTGCGGGGAGAAGCCACCCCTCCGGCTCTGCACACACATGCCTCTGTCACCAGCCATGTCTGGGAGCCGCCGTGTCCCCAAGCTGCCCCGAGAACTGAGGGGACCGAGGTCCAGATGCCAGGGACTCCAGGGCCGGTGACACCCAGCCGGCTGTGGCCACAGAGAGCCACAGCGGAGTCGTAAGAAGACACGAAAAATGGGAGGCTGGTTTGCTTTGGGTTTGGGGTCTCTGTTTTTTATTTTTTTTCTGGTGCCTCACCAGAGCAGGGGGGACCCCAGCGAAAACTCCTGAAAATCTTCATTCGGCCTCCACGCTGACCGAAGGCCCAGGCCTTGCATCTAGATGTTTCATGAAATGGACGTGACGAGTCTTCCAAGCACTTCTTCCTCTACCCATCCCTTCATCCCTTCACCCCGTGCCGCCCCCACCCCCCGCCGCCCCACCCCATCCCTGATCCTGCCTGGGGTTAGTGAAGAGACCCGTGTCCATGAAGAGACCCGCAGGCCTGCGGCGGTCTGCTGCTCCCATGGGGTGGGGGTGGCGTTCCTGGGAGTGCTTTGACCGTCCCCTGATGGGTGGGCGACACTAGTGGTTGCATTCCTGGGGACCTGACTGCGTGATGACCTGGGCCTGAACTAGAACTCTTTTTAAATAAATACGCAAACACGAACACGTTTTTAGAGGTTTTAACATACCCTGGACTCTCCCAGGAAGGCAACCGCGACGTTGTTGTATCCACCTCGGCTGCACCTGCCTCTCAGGCCGTCCGCGGTGGCGTCCTGGTCCACCGGGTGCTCTGCAGGGCAGCAGGGGGCCACCACCTGAGGCCAGCCAGAGGGCAGGACGGTTCCCCCCTCTGCTTGAACCTACTTTGGTCAAGGGCGTGAGGGTCCCTGCTCCCCTCCTTTCCCAGGTGGCCTGCGTGGTTTCTCCACCCGGCCCGTCAGAAGCCTTCCTCCGGGAGCATCCTCGCTCAGCCAGCAGTGGGGTCCCCCAGGAGGGTGCCATCGTCTGTGGCTTTCCATCCTTCGCTGCCGCCGTTCTTACCTTTCCCTTCACTCTCGCTGCCCCGAGACGGGACCTCCTAGAGGAAGCATCATTGCTGTATCCCTGCCTCGTCCTATTTTCCGGAGAACTGGGGCGAAATTGTGAGGTTGGGTGGGGCGATCCGTAGAGTGCTCGACAGCTATGCCACCCTGAGGTTTAAGTTAGAGACGTTTTCTCCTTCGGCTTTTGGGTTCGGATGCTGGCCCTGCTTGCTGTGTCCCACCTCCAAGGCTGAGCTGCCGGGGAACCTGTCTCCATCTCTGTCTCTGTCCCTCCAGGTGACACCTCCTGATCCCACCCCCAGGTTTAGGGGGCATGTGCATGGCCCTGAGCTAGAAGTCCTGACCTGGAGGGCAGGAGGTCCGAGGGCCAGGCTGCTGCCCTTTGCACTTTTCTGGGTGGACACAGAGGGGACTGAGTGTGGTTCAGAAACAGGAACAAGTTTCTCGTGGGAACCCGTCCCCCCCTCCACTCTTTTAGGTCCTGGGACCGAAGCCATGCTGTTCACACCTCCCACTTGGCCATGTGGATGACAGGATGCAGAGGGTGACCAGGGCAATTGCCCACCCCGTCCGAAAACCCTCTCTTCTACCCAATCTGCTTTGCAAAGCCTCAGGAATGCCTGGAAACGTCGTTTATGAGTAAAGAACGTGATAAGGTAGAAAGTGAGGACAAAGAGCAGCAGCTTGTCCGTGTACATGGAGCCGTGTCACCCAGAAGAGGGTGTCGACTCAGTAGGAGCAGAGATGGTTCCTGGAAAGAGTGAGTCTGTAGTCCGTACCCCTGTGTGTGTGTCCGCACGAGGGGCTCGAATCCCTCAGCCCAGAGGGCTTTTCAGGCTGCCCTCCCTCTGCTCCCATGAGAAATTTCCACCCATCCATTCCCCGCCTCCCCTATTGAGACCAGAGATGCAGCTTAGAGGTCCCAGGTCAAGGTTGGGAGGGGACATCCTGTAGCCACTATTGTGGTTCTTGTGCCCTAGGTAAGTCTTGGGGCAAAACAGTTGCAAAGGAAGCTATTAAGTACCCTGATCAGCTTAACTAGGGCTTTTTGGGAAAAAAAAAAAAAAAAAGAAAGAAAAATATTGGCAGAGTCTTAAATGGAGGTGCTGAGTGCTGTTGTGTCTTCTCCGAGCTGGTGGGTCCCTGCGTTAGAGGCAGAACTAAGGAGGCTCAGGAAAGGCTCCAGGCCCGAGCCTCGGGGACACTTTAGAATCTGTCCAGGTGGCTTCTCGGCAGGTTTAAAGCTGCAGTGAGGATTTTACACACACCTGAGGCTGGGGCGGGGGGAGCTCGATATTACTCACAAATTTCCAGAATTATGCTTTATTGAAACCAGAATGAGGACCTACTGCACCCGCGGAAAGCCCGCTTTGCACGACCGGGACAATGACAGCAGAACCTGTGGGGCCCCCAGGACGCAGCTTGTGTCCGAGGGTCGCAGACTCACGGCCCCCTCTTTGCAGCCTCCGAAGGCAGAGCGCATGCTCCCGGCCCCTGGTGCCCCCTTCAGCTGCTTTCTCCAAACCAGGGAGAAATAAAGTAAAGCAAAATCAGAAATAAAGTAAAGCAAATCGGAAAGCAGGTGCTGGGCATGAGAACGCCCCACAGGGGCCATGGACGACACTAGGCCCTGGGTACGCAGAGCTGGGGTGGCCCGCCTACTTGGGGTGGGGGTCGGCAGCCTGTACCCTGCTCCCATCAGCCCCTTGGGGGAAGTGGAGGTGGCGGGGCTTCCTGAAGAGCCTGCGCGCCCTGTGGGTGCCTGACCCTGGGCCTGTGTGGGGCCCATCGCCCCACGGACCCTCAGCCATAGCCGGAGGGCCGAGCCAGGAAGCCGCCTGTTGTTCTAACTGGGGAGCCCAGGCCAAGGACCTCTGCCCTAGGTCCAGGGAGGCCACTGTTCCCCTGCGAGTGGGGACACAACTGAGTCCACTTGTGAGGGCGGAACCTATCCAAATGCAGGTTCCCAGGCCCCCCAGCCCACGGCATGGCGCTCTCAGGAGCAAAGCCGGACTCTGGGTTTCTGACAAGCCCCAGAGGACCTGTGCACACTGCACTGTCAGCCCCACCTCCAGTGACAGCCCTGCTGCGGGGGTCACAGGGTCACAGATGAATCAATCTTATCGACTTTCATCCCGAAGGCATCGCGGGGCCCAGCCCCGCTCACCAGACCCCACGGCGGGGCATGGATTAGTGGCTCCCTCATTCGGGGCCCATTTCCCGAGCACCCACCCTGCCCCTGGCTGTCTCGGGGCTGGACAGTGAACCAGGCAGAATCCCTGTCCTCAGGGGCCGCCATCCCAATGGCGACAATGCCACGTGTTCAATAACACTTGACTTACAAAAGACCGTCACATCTCAATCACCCCGCGAGTCTGAATCTACGAGCCTTTAGGCTGGAGTATTTTTAGCCCCTTTTTACAGGGGAGGGGACAGGCCCAGAGACGCCAGAGGGCTTGTCCAAGGTCACCCCCTTTTCGGGGAAGAAGCGATCGTGAAGGCAGCACCTTCCGTCCCCAGTCCATCCCGTGGAGTCTGGCTGAGCCTCGTGTTTGCAGAGCAGTGACCCTCAGCAGGGTCATTTTGTGCCCCTGGGGACACTTGGCAATGTCTGGAGACGTTTTTGGTTGTTACAACTGGGGGAGTGCTACTGGCATCTAGTGAGTGGAGGCCAGGGATGCTGGTAAGCATGCCACACAGCACGCGACACAGCTCCGCACGAGGTGTCGCCCGCCCAAACCGTCCACAGCGAGGTGGCTGAGCAGCCCTGCAACGCAGGCGGGACAAGGCCGCCGTTTGGCATGTGCGCCTGGACGTTCCCTGTCCGTTTCGTAGAAAGGAAGAAGGAGAGTGGCAGAGGCGACGAATGCCCAAGATCCTGGTATCTAGAAAGGGCAGAGCTGGGACTTGAACCGGGGTTCACATCGGAACCAGGTGATCTCCAGGGATCGATGGTTTTGTCCCTAAACCCCGTGGTCACTCCTGAGTCAGCGGGATAGAATGGAGGTGAACGAGGAGGTGACCTGTGTAGTCGGCCTTGCAGGGCCCTGGCGTGGAGCAGCTCGGACAAGGGCTGCACCCCACCACCCCCGGCCGATTCTGGGGCCCTCTGCGTGTTGCCGTCCTCAGGGTCCCTGTCCAGGGTCAGGTGGCCCGGCCGCCAATTCCCCTCATTCCCACTAATGAAATTCCCTTGAAGGCTTGTTTGTTTGTTTTTGTTTTGCTTTATTTTGTTTTTGCTTTATTTTGTTTTGTTTGCAGGAGCTGATCCCCAGGAGTCTGTCTCCAACCTGGCATTAGATCAAAGTCTTAAACCCAAAGCACATCCCACCCATCCTGGTGCCTCCTGTGACCACCACAGTGGCTCGCCCCTCTCCAGGGCACAGGAAGCCTCCCAGCCCCTCAACCCAACAGACGCAGTTAAAGGGCTCACCAGGCCCCACCTCGCCCCCTGGCAGGCTGGTGGGGTGCGGCAGGGGTGGGGGGTGCTCCTGCCCTTGCAACGGAAGGATCTTCTGTTTCCTGAGGGGAGTGGGCTGGGACAGGAAGAAGGGGGAAGGGGACCAAGGATTTCTTCCTTACCATTCAGGAATAATGGATTCCTACAGAAAAGTCACCTCCAGGGACCACAAGGTACCATCTCCTTGTTGGAGCCATGTTGGAGGGTTTATCTCCCTCCAGACTTTCCATCAGCCCTGCTCTGGGTGTGAGGTGGACCCAGCCCCCGGGGCCTCCTGGGGTGCATTTCTGAAAGCAGAGCCACTGACACCCAGAGGGATGCAGACCTAGAGGAGGCTGGAGCCGTGCCCCCCTCCCAACACCAGGTGATAGAGGGATGGAGAGGAGGGAGGAGATTCCCTCACAGCCCCTGCTGACGTCCAGCTTCTCCCAAAGGCTTAGGAGTTCCTCTCCTCTCCCAACCTGGCTCCTTCCTTTTCTCACCCTTGTCGCCCCGTGCGGGTGCAGAAGAGAAATGTCACTCCCAGGACTCACTGATCTGCTCCCCGCTGAGAGCCCCAGAAGGAGGAACCTTCCAGAACTAAATCACCTTGTGCTTGGGGCGTTGGAGGGGGGTAGACATTGAAAAGGTCCAGTGGGCAGGAGGGATGGCCTACCTGTCTAGGTGCACATGCCGGGCAGAGGCCAGCACGGCCGGTGTGTCTGAAATGTGAAAGGGGACAGCCGATGGTCACGTCCCCATCTGGTAACAGGCCTTGGGGCCGTGTATTTGAACTTCTTCCCTCTACGATGCATGATTTGGCCAGGGCTCAATCAGAGAAGCAGAAGCACTAGGGATGGAGGAGAGAGAAGAATCCCCTGCAGGGACCTGACTGCTCCCCACTGTCAAAGTCCCAGGACCGGCGGGCGGGACTGAAAGACGGAAGTGAGGTCGGGGAGCATGGGGACCATGGGAACCCGCAGAGGACACAGCTGTGTGGGCCTCGTCCTTGTCCCAGCCGCTGCCCGGCAGGCAGGCCGGAGAGGCGCCTGTCCCTGGGATGGAGCAGCCGCAGGAAGAGGCCTGCGGACGCGGGAGCCACGCAGGTGGCCGCTGGGACCCTCCAGAATGAACACGGCCACTGGCCCCTTCCGCCCCGTGTATCTCCCACAGATGTGGCCCTAAAGACACAGAAAAGGGAATTATGGGAAATGTCATTCAGCTTATAGCCAAGCTGACACGTTGCAAATCCAGCAGACACGTTTTCACTCCAGATGTTTGCTTTCCTCTTTCAAGCCCTTGATTGTATATTTTCACAGGGGAGTGTGTGCGCGTGCATCTGGTCGGGGAGTGCCCCTGCGTGTGCCCCGTTTCCACGCACACGTCAGCCCTGGGAGTGGGCGAGCAGAGCAGCGGGGCGAAGACGGGCGCAGAACACGCTCGGGCTGGAGGCCGCGTCCTTGCCCCCTGGACCAGATGCAGGTTCCAATCAATTCGATCAATGGGCAGGGTTTGCTGGCCGTAGCAACAGCCCGGAGGTTGCTGGTCAGCGGCTCTAAGATGGATGACCGGTGGCCCCAGAGGTCCCAAAGGTCAAAGATGACTATCACCTTAAAATGTAATCTGGGCTGGCCTCCCGCCCCAGCCCCCGCGGGTGGGGTGGGCGCTGCTGACCATCAGCAGTCGCGGCCAAACCCAGCCGATCTCAGCCATGCTGCCACCTCAGCCCTGAGGGGCAGACGGCCTTCGGGCATCAGGGGCTGTGTGTCTGTCTGTCTGTCCGTCCATACTCTCCAGGCCTAGGCTGGTGTCACTGTCCTTCCAGGCAAAGAAGCCACACATTCGCCCGGCCACTGCTGTCCCTCTGATGTCCCCCCACCAGGGGGCTGTCAGAGAGCAGGGCTGTGGTCTCGCTTTCAATCCCACCGTCCCTTTTCATTAAGCAAACCCTCGCCTCCTTCCACCGCCGAAGGCCGGCTCTAGCTTCTGCGGTACAAGGAGTAAAAGGCCATTGTTTTCCATTAGTAATTGTGAGCAAGGATGATGGCTGCAGGCCTCTGTCCCACCAGAGCGTGACCCTCGCTGTTGCCCTCCTTCCTCTCCGCACCTACGGACTCTCATTTCACCTGCCCCTTCCCTCCTTCCTCCGTCTAGAATTACCTCCTGTTTCTTCACCCAGACATTCGTCCCTGAGCCTTCCTGCTGCCAGGTAGACACGTCGCCGTGTCGCATCCGAGAGCTCAGCATCTCATCATCCAATACCTCCTTCTTCTTCCTCCCTGCGCCTTGTCTGATCAACGCCAGATTTCTCCTCCCGTCTTTGGTTCATCGGTTTTCTTAATTTTCCCCATCTGCTGTGTAGCCTTTGAGAAGCATGTAAGGGTGAGAAAGGCCCGGGGAACGTTTTGTCCCGTTGCAGTGTCTCCTACAAACGGTGGCTCCCTTGCTGCCGGTTGGGGGTGGGTGCCGTGGACTCGAGAGCGAGGTCTGTACTGCACATCAAGCGCCTTCACAAATCACCCCGCTTCGGCTATTTAATGGTCGACACGTCACCCGAAGATGCAGTATTTCCCAAAAGTCAGGAAGCAAATAAATTATTGCAGTTTAAAAATGAATCTATTTATTGATCTTCTTCTTTTGCACTATTAATGCTAATTGTTTTTCATGGTGCATGCGTTTGGGATTCATCAAGAGGAATACTTAACGCATTTCCAAACACAAAAATTATGGCAGGTAACAGACAGAACCAAATCCTCCCGCCGCTTCTCGAAGGCCTGCGGCTCTGAAGGGCCCTCGGAGTACGAGGTGGAATCACGTGTGTCTGTCCGTAGACTGGAGATATTGCTGCTGACTGATAGGCGAGGCTGTGGACATTACAACAAGCTACATTGTTTGAGCACCTTCTGCATGCCAGGCCCTGGGTCAGGTCATTTTCAAACATTTCACTGAATCCTCACAACCGTCCCAAGGCCAGGTTTATTATTCCCACTGGGCTGCCTTGCATTTCCACACAGACAAAAAAATTAATGATGAAATTCAAATATAATAATAATTTAATCGTGTGTGTGTGTGTGTGTGTGTGATGTAAGTCTACTAATGAAAATGCCAGAATCTTCTTTTGGGGAGAAATGCATCTCACTTAAATGGATGCAAAGTTAACACCCTCTACCATCATATCGATTGCAAATGTTGATCTGTAAAAACCACCCCCAGCTCTGGGGACGACACAGGAGACAGGCTGGATTTGGCCCACGGGCCACAGTTTTCTGACCTTGCTCTAGCTCATTGGTCAGCCAGAGATCTATCAAAACCATCCAGGACAACCTTTCCTCCTATTCCCACCCTGGACAAGGGATGGAAATCCCTTGGATGGGGAGGTTTATCTCCCTGTCAACAGCTCCCACACCTTCTCATGCTTCGGTTTACCTAAAGAAGCTCTGGGCCAGGTCGCACACCTGAAGCAAACATCCTGCCTTTTGCTTAATGAATTTTTTGCTTCAAAGTCTGCAAAGCCATTCCATGTGAACACACATCCCCGGTGCCGGCTGTCTGTCCTCAAAGCCGCCCACGCGTTATCCTCAACCCCTATGCACAGTCACAGAAGCTGTCAGACCGTGGTCGGCCTTGGTCAGTTTTGTACCCAATCAACTGTGAACGTGCAGACCTGGTGCTCACAGGCTATGGACAGGGCTGCAGGGGTCACTGGGGGTCAAGGCTCAGGTTCTCCAGAGGCATCTCTTACCCTCCCGTGCCTCTGGTCATTTCCAGCATCATCAGAGACCCTAAGTGTCCCTTTAGTCTCTTCTCCTCTTCCTCATGTGTGTCAAGGTTGGGTAGGAGCCACCTTTTGGGTCCAGTTTCTGCTATAAGGCCGTGAGTCAGGGGAGATCCCACAGCTAATCAAACTGCACAGGTGAGAACACCAGGGCCAGGTGACCTTCCCGCTCTGCCATTCGCCAGCTGTCCATGCCTTTCTTCATTTGTGCTTGTTATCACGCAGCTGAGCTCATTGAGAACCTAGCGCGACACCAAACCCTGGGGAGGAGTGACCTAACCAGCTGGAGTCCCTCTCCCCATAGTCAAGCAGGGACAATTCATTTTAATTCAAGATGTTGCCACAATGAGATGACATCTATGAGAGCTGCCACCACAGCAGCAACATCACTCTAAGCGGGTTTTCAGGATGAGAGTATTACCTTTTTCTTCCCAGCCCCCCGATGTCATCTAACACTGCATTTTATTTTTAAAAAGCAAGAAATACAAGTGCCGGGAAGTGAAATACACAGCAAGCATTTCCGAGCCGGCAAGGAAGCTTAGTCTTTGTCTTCGAGAAACAGATCCGCCGTGCGACTGTAGCTTTCTATCGTTTGGCCAAGTTTTCAATCAATATATTGGAAGCAATTCAACCTACAGCTCCTCTGGTGGGTTGCAGTGTGGGGCGCCGGGGTTTGGAGGGTCACCTGAACACAGGCAGTGCGGGTGGTTCTCGCTCCTGGGGCCTATGTTCCAGACCCGGGTACTGCCAGTCCAAATGGTGCAAATCGAATGTGACTTCCCCATAGCAGCGATGCTGGAATGTGAGATTATGCGAGTGGGAATTCACTCTGCAAGGCTCCTGCGGAGGAGAAAATGGTAGGAAAAAAGGCATCGATGCTTTCTAGAAATAACAATAAAATGAAAAAAAATTGAGGGGTGAATGGGAATGGTATTTTCTAAGAATGGTGAATGGCCTGGGCTGGCAGGCACACCCGTCTCTCACTGGGGACACCCACGCCTCTCTCTTACTTCTGACATTTAAGCTCATGAAATCTCTTAGCTTCAGCTCGCGGGCCTGGCATCATTTCCTGCCAGGTCACTGGTCACAAGTGGCTGAACCAATGGGGAAGCTGATGCCATCCTATATCAAGACGCTGGAGGTGGGTGATTGCAGGGCCTTTCCGAACCGCCACCAGCAATCAACTTAGCATTATTGGCTTAAATTAATCCATCTCCAATCCCCAACACCTTAGAGAGGTTCCACCCTGAGAACATGGTCACGCGGTGTCCGGATCCAGGCCAATTATCAGAGAAGAAAGGGAAAATGGCTCTTGGGTAAGCAGTCGACTATATTTGCCATTCCTTGGAAACATCACCCACTTTTGCACCCCCACGCCTCATTCATAGTCTCCCCTTGGAAGTTCTTACACCCTGGGCGACTTCTACTCATCCTTCAAGATCTTGCCACAGGGCCACCATCTGTGCGATGTGGCTGTGCTGGGAAACCCCACATGGCAAAGAACCATGTAGGAAACCCCTGGGAGCTGAGGGCAGGCTCCGGCAAACGGCCTACACGGGCCTCCGGCGACAGCCAGCGAGAAGGCAAGGCCTCAGCCCTTCAACCAGAAGGAACTGAATTCTGCCAACAACTAAGGAGCTTGATGAAGCTCAGCTGAGACCGTACAAGGCTCAGGTGAGACCATACAAGGCTTAGGTGAGACCATACAAGGCTCAGGTGAGATCATAGTCCTCGTCAACACCTTGGTCACTGCCTGTGAGAGAGACCTGGGGCAGAGGCTCCCCGCTGAGCCGGGCCTGGACGCCTGGTGCTCAGAAACAGTAAGGTCATCACTGTGAGTGGTGTTATACCACTACGTTTGCGGTAATATTATCATATAAAATAGATAATATACCTGATTTTCATTTTGCTGCCTCAAACCCACCCCAACTCATTCTCTACATGGCAGCTGAGTTTTCAAGCTAAATCCTATCACTCCTTCTAACTTATAACTTTTAAATAGTTTTCAAATCCCTATAAACTCACTCTCGACTATGGCCTATGTGATTCTGCACATTTGGGACTCCCTGGTCATGTGACAACTTGCCCCCTGGGTTCCTAGGTCTCATCTCTCTCCCTTTCTTCACAGCCTGTATCACGATTTGCCATTGGTTTATCCTCCCATCCCCAAGGCCCCTGTCCTGCCTCATTTGAAGGGAAGCCCTAGAAGGGCAGATATCACAGTAGTTTTATTCGCCACCGGAATCCTGGCACAGGGTAGATATTCAATAAATATTTCCCAAGTGAACAAATGAGTTTAATTTCCAATTAAATCTACCATGACGTTTATATTCAAATGCATGTTTGTCTTCATGGTTCACCAGTCTCATTCGTCTACAGTCAAGGACACATTCCCAGGGCCAGATATTTATTCCCTTTCTCTTTTCCTTTCTGGAAAATAGAGGCTCTGGGGACAAAGGCTGAAGAGAAAACGAAAAAGAAAGAAAAGGAAAAAAATGAAGTCAGGGATCGATGGGGCTCGGGCAGCCAGGATCCAGGGACACACAGTCCAAAGTACTTAAGAAAAAGCACACAGTCTTGGCTGAGTAGGGGAGGGCACCCAGAACCCAGCGCCTGGGTGCCTGTGTGGGACACTGAGCACAAGCATTAAGAATTGCTCTAAGTTAGATCATATGTGTGCGTGTGTGTGTGTGCGTGTGTGTGTGTGTGTGTGTGTGTGTACGTACACTATGTATAAGGGCTTCACAAAATACCCTACATTAGCTGGATAGCTTCTGAGATACATAAGTGATGTGAGTGCCCAGGCCGTATTAATTTAGCCGTCTCCAGAAATGCCTGGAAAATAATAGGCATTCAATGAGTCATTGTGGAATAAATAGATGAAGATTAAATTTTGAGGTCCTTGGGTTTTTATTGAGGTCAATATGAGAATGAAGCATGTCTCTCCAGCAACTATAAAACTGGCCTTGAAGATATTGTCTATTGATGGAGAGCAGAGAGCTCTTTGCGTTTGAATCCTAGCTCCCCCTGTAACTAGCCGCGGGACTGGAGGCCAGGTATTTTACCTGTCAGTGCACCAGTCTCTTCCCCTATAGGATGTAGACTCACTCGTAGGAACTTTTGAGAGGCTCAGCTGAAATCATATAGATCAAATGCTTAACAGAGGCTCGATAAACATTATTTCTGCCTTCACATTCTTTTAAGGATCCAGGCAATACATTCCACTGAGAATCCAAGGATAGGACATCGGTCGTCCTCATATCAGGTAATTGGGACGATTTGATTTGCCTCTGCTTCGGCGGCTATGAAATTTAGAGCCAAATGGAAAGGTAAATTTTAGTTACCGCTCGCTGATACCCTCCGGCAGCCTCGTCCATCCTCTTTCTCTAAAAGGTTTGGAAACAAGCAGCGAACTAAGTGAGGGGTGGGGAGGAAGTGGGTGATCCAGGAGCAGACGTTTTGCTAATAAAGAGACAGGCAAAGCACAGGTGGACCCTCCGAGAGGACCCCCTGACTCATTAGGAAAGAGACCTAAGATTGGTACAGCATGGAGTCAGGGCCTGACACGTGCTCTAGTGCTAAGGGGTATGGGTATGGGGGTGTGCTCTGGTTTGCTCTAGAAAATTCTGATCCGATATTTCCCAGAATGAAATCATCAGGGATAGGGGAATCTAAGGTATGAAAACCCAATATGTGACAGTAGAGCACATCAAGGAGGGGAGGCCAGGAGCACCAAATGCTTCTGAGGAATCAACGAAGATGAGGGCCCATTTCTGTTTACCCAAGGACATCCATTTCACAAGCGAACACACTGGTTCCTGAGTCATAACCAAATCACCCCACGGAATGTCGGACATTTTAAAGCCCAAACCTTTTAACTCAACCATTTCTTGGTAAAATAGGCATTGTATTTGCAGCGGAGAATCAATATAACTGGCTGTCTTTTTAAAATTTGGCACAATGGCCACAAGTCCAAAGAAAAAAAAATAATGGCTTTAAAGGCTTAAATGAACCCAGACCCTTTTCTGTTCTACCACTTTTTTCTAAAAGAGGATGGCCATCTGAGGGACGCTGGAAGAACAGAGAAGGCTGGGCCTTGATGACGGAATGTAGGATTTAAATACTAGACACACCTTTTATTAGCTGTGTGATCCCGGCCATTTATATGATGTGACCTGCAATTTTTTCATCTGTGAAAGGGAGATAATGATTCATGGCTTTTTGGATTAAGAATTAAGCAGAATAATGAATGCAGCTCGCACAGTGTCTGGCTCAAAATAAGTGCTTAGAAATGCCAGTTCCCTTCTACCTTCTGCTTTACTTTTTCAAAGTGAGCCCTTTGATCTGGGTTGAAGGAAGGAATAAAACACAAGAAAAGGATTAATGGAAAAGCGTATTTCCCCATGACACAGAAGCAGGAAATGAAGTAGAAGATCTGGAAAATCTCATATTCATACCTTATGATAATAGCATTTATTGCATATTCGTCACTATGTGACAGATACCTAAGTGCTCTACATATATTAATGCTTTTCCCTTTTAATTCTTACAACAAGACCATGAGGTGGGTGTGATTATTAATTCCATTTTACATAGGAGGAGATTGGGGCACAAGGAGGTGTAACTAACTGGGGCTCATTTTCCGGGGAGAAGCCCCTGAGACTGAGATTCGATGGAAGGAGGTGTATGGAGACGTGTTCTTGGAGCGATCCCTACATGAGGGAAGTGGAAACAGGCAGAGGGAGAAGTTAGGCTGTGATATGGTTGCAACACAGGTGTCGGCCAACCCCCCTGGGGGCTATGAAGCTGGGATGGCTCTGCAGAGATGTCCCAAATTAAGGTTGAGTCTTTATACTCCCATGAGCAGCCATTGGATGCCACTGCCTTTGGGAAAGAGATGGGCCCTGAGAAAACGGCTCTTTTCAGCCCAGGCAATCCCTGAAGGAGGACTCAAATGAGAAATATCAACTGCCAATCGCCCAGTACCAGACTCCTGGCATCCACTACGGTCCCCCTTTGCCCCATTCCGGTCCACTTGCTTTGCATAAATTCTGGGAGCAGCTCTTCCAGGACTCGGTAGGGCAAATCACATGCCTTGATGTCGCAGCTGGAGGGGACGGCACCACCGACACACGTTGCCTCCTCTACTACCCATTCCAAGTTCTCCTCCCTCCTGGCGAGAAGCTCTGCTCCTTTTGGTTGCTGACTGCCTTGCTGACCAGACCCTCATCCGTGAAGGGTATGAACTCCTGACAACACAGCTAGGTGAGTGACTCTGACTTGTTGGGGGCAGCTGCCTTCAGCCTCCTGTTATACATCCTTCGAGGTGGATGGATGACATGTTTTATTCATCATTTCTAAAAACCTGTGCAGCTCAGGCCCCTCTGGATGCCGCTCCAGCTTCGCCGCGCATTCTGGTAATTGCACCCATTGGGTCTCTATTGTTCAGGCCCCTGTCGTCTCCATGGCTGCGAGGGGCCCAGGACTGCAATGCCGCCTCCTCGCCCCAGGCCGGGGCCTGCAGTGCTTCTGGTCCCTTCTCCCCAGCACAGTCCTTGTTGCTTGGTTGACAGAATGTCCGCTGGTTTTTCTCCTAGAGCAGTGAGTCACCTGGCGAGTTTCTGGCCGTGCGTAGCTCACCTTCTCCGGCAGTCCCACCACGCTGAGCTTTTGGGTGACTCCTCCTGCCATCTGCCAAGGCGGTTCTGGCATTTCTTCTTGACTTCGCATCGGCCACTGTTTTCTCCAAGCTGAGTGGTACCTTGTATGGGTCCTTGCCAGGTCCCATATGAATAAATTCCATATGAATAAACTCTCCTTTGTCTCCATTTATATTCTGTCTCCCCTCCCCTTGACCCAACACCCCCAGAATCTAGTCCCATAATTCTCCCAGTTCCTGCAGGTGCATGCTGGCTCGGTCTTACACGTCCTTTGGGATCTATTTCTTTGCCTTAGCAGGCCCAGTACTTCCACAGCCAGGCTCTATTGTGACTTAGCCCTCGCTGATTGGTCTGATGAGAGACCAATCTACTAGGAGAGGAGGTGGGGACCATGTGTTTTTTGCAGGGGAGAGGACTCTGTATCATCCTCAAGCAAGGCAGTGGGCCATGTAGGCAGGACAAGGAGGGTTCACCAGAATATGAGGAGTCAAGGTTATTCGAGTGCATCAATCCAGATAACCCCATCCATCTCGATCAGGCCTCTGACCTTGGGGTAGCAGACCTTTAAAGGCTAAGTCTGCAGCCTCCTCTGGACCTCTCTTCACAAAACGAGTCCTGGGCCTGATCCTCAGCTTCTATTTGGCTGTAGGAGATGAGGCTTTCCTTAGATGCTGCCAAGGACTCTCTCTGGCTTTCGTATTTAGCTTTTAATTGGTGATTAAGCACCCTCAGCTGTTCATTGTCTTTTTCTGGTGTGCCCAGCAACAGTCATCCAAATCCATTGCCCTTCAAATTTCTACCTTTCCCTACTCGAATACCTGCCATGTTGTACCCTCCAGTGCATCCCCTTTCGTCAGCATGCCATCCTAAGTTCATCATCAAATGTTAAACATCCTTGAAAGCTAACAAGTGCATGTCCCCAGTATGCCATAGGCTACCTCACCAGTGACAGGATCCTCACTGGCAGTAGCTCAATGGGTGACCCAGGTCCCAAATCTCATTTTAGACCGTGTTTCTTGGACCATTTCTAACAGTGTCATAGGTTGCATTCTGGGGGATGCAGACTATGAGAAAGATATCCGCATATTCGAAGTTTATGGAAAAGTGTTCTCAGGATCAACACCATAGGGGAGTGAAAGAGTAGGACCGGGCAGAGGAAGAAGCTAAACTGTGATGTAGTTCAGTGAAGGCTTCAGCCACTCCCAAGGGAAGCTCTGGAGCTGGGATAGACCTTCCAAGTTGTTCTGAAATGGAGCCAGGGGCTGGGCCTCTACACCTCTCCTCCCGACCCATCATTGAATGCGGTCACCCCAGGAGAGGAAGCGTGCCTTTGGGTCAGACAGCTCTCTGGCTGAAGCAATCCCCAGGGAACGACTGAGCAGAAGAGCTATTAGACGCCAGCCCTCCCAGCAGCTTGGGTGGGAGCCATGAGAGTGGAAATCTGGGTGGCGTTCATGGCAGACACCCAACACAGGCTGTCTACACACTAATACAGGGTATGAAGGATGCATAACTAATTTTTGAAGCAAAAATAACATAAAGAAGAAAATCTGGAAAAAAAAAAGACAGTAAAAGCCAGAGAAATCTTTTATTAGCATTTTTGCTCTAATCCTTTTTTTTTTTTTTCAGGCCTTTTGCCTTCTAGATCTCAAGTATCCTTCGCCCCAAGAGTCCTGTCTCCTGTAATTGCAGCGAAGAGCTGCCTGGGTTGCCGGCAGCGTCCATCAACACCCCTCAGTCTGTAAGGTTTGAAGTAGTTCATTTCTATTCAGATCACATAATAATTTGGACTCCTATAAACTTCTGTCTTTTACCATCTCCTCCATCTACCTAATGAATTTCCATTTCTTCTCCAAGGTTCAGCCACAACTCTTCCTCTCTGTGAAGCGTAACTTGACACCACTTTAGAATTCATCACTCCACGTGTTGTTCTCTTTGCCCATCTCTGTTTGGAGGACTTACTCCATAGTGTTTTAGTCCTGTGCTAGATTGTGATCTCATCAGCAAGAAGAAGATAGAAGCTAGAACATATGTTTGGCATATGCTGAGGGTCAATAAATGCTTGCAGACTGAATAAAAAAGTTTCACTGCAGCATCTTTAAGTTATTCATACATTTTTACTGAAATTTAAAGGGCCATGGGTGGGGCAAGTTTTAGACAATACATTTCACGTTTGGGTAAATCGAAGTGCTAAGTCATTTTGACACGAGTCAAAACAAGAAAAGTGTTGGCAACAGAAGCAACACATAGGGTTTCCTTTGCTCTGATGATTCCACGACCCTGGTAAATTCTGGCGGAACCAGGGCCTCCCCTTTGGGTAAGATGTCCAGCCTTATTGTTAGAGACAAACACAACAATGCAAAAATCCAACAGTTCCAAAGGACACAATTTATAACCTTGTTTACCTACGCTCAGTGAGGATGTCTAAACGTCTACTAACAATATTAGCTCGTGTCTATCGAGTGCTTACTAAGTACAGCTCTTGAAAGCATTTCACAGGGATAATGTCATGGGTTTATCAGTGACGGGATACGCACAAATCAGGCATGTGCCAGATTCTTGGCCTTCTCTGGGAAATCCTAGAATATTGAGGAGTCTTGGCTGGCTGTGTTCTCCTTTTGCAGCCACTGAAACTAAAACTCTCCAACAGATCTCTCTTCTCGGGATAGAGAAATTTTTCAAAGAGCAAGAGGGTATTATGAATTAAGGCTATAGTTTCACTGTAATTTTAATCATCATAATTAATATAGGATTACAGCAGACCTGATGATGCAGATCCATGAGAAGACAGAAGGTTACTCCAGGTACTTCGTGTACTCTCAATTCCTTTGTTCTGTGCTTGGTGGTGGTGGTGTGGGGAGGTACGGGCAGCTTTCTTATCTGCAGAAAGTCTGTATCCCTTTGATGGAGGTAACTGTCGACAGACAGAATGGATCTCATCTTGCTCATAAGAGGGCTGTGAATTGCTTACCTATTTCCTACAGATGCATAAGCCTCTCACTTAGAAGAACACTAATTAGAATAGTTACATAAGGAATTTGCTTAAAGAAACTTGGGAAACTAGAAACAATTCAAGTTCCCAAGGTACATGAACTCCTTTCTCGGGCGAATGATCGAAGCCAATGGGAAGAACGGGTCCGCGATTAGCCATCACGGCAGGATCCACACAATCAAAAAACAGGATCCTGAGATGTTAGCACAATATGATGGAACCAAGGAAAACTGTACAGAGACCAGAAGTCTAACTGCCTTTCTCAGGCATCCATTCTCCCTAGAGCTGCCTCTACAAAGTTTCAGGACTGAGCAGAGGGCCGGTCACCTGGAAGCGCACGGCGTGCGCTGTCCCTTTAAACAGTAACCAGCACCAGCCTCTCTGTGGTCTTTTTAAGTTTGTAAACAGCGAAAAGAACCGAACATTTAATTTTTGAAATTCTTCTGGCTTTTCTTTTTGACCTTTGGTATTTGTACGTATTGACGATCTCTAAACCATTGTACAAAAACACCTTGAAGTGTCAAGCTTTAAAAATGAGTCTTCTTTTCTCTTCTCCTGTGCAGCTTGGATTATCTTGGCCTTGTCAAAATACATTCTCTAGTTAGAGGTTGGAAATATTTCCCTCCTGGCTCCAAGGTATTGATTTTCTTCAACACTCAGCTCTGTCAGTCAGCCGAAGGGGTGAAAGGTGAGAGTTCACCCAGCATCGCTTGGTTTTACCTTCCTATTAATGTCATGCCCTTTCCACATTGGATCAGTTTATGTAATCACCAATCATATAGAACTGGTACTGCCCCCGTCTTCCCTACAAGGATACACTGAAGCCATCAGGAGATGTTAACACAATTTCTGAGCTGAATGCTGGGTGTTCGAAGAGGGCCAAAGATGTTGCAGTCAACTCCTTTCATGCTTATCTATTTCTTAAAGAAAAATTATACAGTTACACGAGGATCGACTCAATTCCAGAGTCGATCGTACAGTCTTATCTGAAAATTAAAGAAGTACACTCCCTACTAATACGCAGAAACCCCTGTGAGCCACGATGACCTATTTTGTTATTCTTGCTTTTTCTGAAAACCAATTACACCTTTTACCCCAGGGATTCAAATTCAACTCCGAACTGAGTAGTATGAAATGAAATGAATTTAATGATTTCAGACGAGCCCCCTACCCCGGGGCAGACAACTCATGTCATCAGATCTGACAAGATCTAATCTGGTACAATTAACAGGCTAAGAGCAACGATGGGGGAGAAGCAACATGCGTGCAATTCCCCTGCCCAAACCACAGAGGGTGCTGGTGAGTTTCTGGTAGGAGCGGGTCCCCGCTTCTCGCTGGCAGTGTAGACAGGGGGTTTCCTAGGGAGCTCTGTGAACACGGTTGCCTCTCCAGCTCTCCAGGGAAATGAATAATCAGATGGAAATAGCAGGCTTAATTTGGTGCTAAAGAGAGTGGGGGTGGGGGAGAAAGCATATGGATCTCAACTGAGAATGTTTAAGAGTGAACGATGTTTTTAATGGGAAAAACAATCCTCAGTACAATTCGGTTTATTTAACACACGTATGTACAGGCCAACATTCAGCACACAGAGGATCTATTAAGTGGAGTCTTCGAGAAATGCCTTGAGAGGCAGACATTTGAATTCGTTTGCTGTGCACAGCGAGTTCAGTCCTTACAGTTTCACGCAGGTGGCACGTCATGGCATCCTTTGCTTGTAAATTACCAATGAAGCCACAGATGTCTCTACATCGACAAGAACAGGTCCAAACACGGTGCCGAGGAAATTAATGAAATACTAAAAGCGTACGCTGGATGACAATACACAGTTTAGCTCAGGGCTGTGAAGTGGAAGCTGTGATGAAGTTTGGGCTGGGGTTGTCAGAATAACCGAGGAGGGATTTGTGCTGACGAGAATGCAAATATTAGGTTAGCAGTTAGGGCTATCTGCCCAACCACCAAACATCACCCACCCCACAGTTTCGTAATTGTAAAATCCTACTGGCCAATAACTTCGGTTGCCTGTGAGGACAACGTGTGACAGTGGCCGACGCCCACTGCCCGGTGTGTTGGTCCTCTGGCTGCCACCGCTTCGCTCTACATCTCTGCGGTGGGTGCCAACCCTCTGTGTATGTGTGGTGGTCGCGCACCTTTCTACAGACGCACTGAGCATTTAAAAAAAAAATCGCTAAGGTATTCTTCTATTTCAACATTCCACGAGAGCTGTGTAGTCTAGAATAAATTAATCTTCATTTCAGTTCGTAAAGTAAACATGAGCTGGGTTCGGGAACCCACTGGAAAAGCCAAGTTCGTCTTCTGTTTACTTCAGGTTTCTCTATCTACATCGAACACAACAGCATGTTCAGCAAACAAAGTCTACACTGTAGTTCTGTTTCTTCCTGGAAACTACATATAGAATCTTTATAAATACAATGCACATGCATGTGGCATAAAGTCACTTTTGAAGGAACACCCACAGTCTACAACCACGGAAGAGTACAGGTTTGCCATCAATGGAAATAACCTGCTTTATATTAACAAGAGAGAGACGTTCTAGCAGTCTTAATTTCTTAACATGTTCTTTAAAAATCTGTTTCAATAAAATAACAGATGTATTTGTTCCCGGACTGTCATCCTACTCTTTTGTAATATCACATAAACTCTGACTGCTATGCTTTTTAAATTAAATCCCCCATGATCACTTTGGTTCCTCTATAAGTTTTACATATTTTCTCTAAATTTCACAAATCATTTTTTATTTTTACATTAATAAACCATTTTACCAACTAACCAATCAACAACCGACTCCCCAATAATGTACAGATCAAGGTTTGTTAGGAACAAGTCATACAAAATATTATTTTATGGATTTTTTCCCCCATTACTATGAGCAAGAAACAGCAGAATTTGACAGAAGAAAGCAGCTCGTTAAAGCTGACTACAAAGTGTGAGGTACACTCTCACTGCAACATTTGCTCAGACTGACTGAGCCCTCACATTTCTATACATATGCTCCTGAATGCCTGTTCCACAGTTACGAACTTTCTAGGATACTTGTTTGAAAGAAATGCTTAGTTTTCCTTTAATGGATCAGTAGCAGTTTGAGGCTGAATTGTAACTATTACGTGATAAATGACATGGGAACTGCACATCTGGAAAGTTGCTAGAAGAAAGGGGTAGTAAGTTCTTTCTCCAAAAGACCTGTAGCAACAGATGCAGTGTCTTCTTTTTAGATATACGTTATGCTTCCGGACTTGGTTCTTTGTTACAAAAGTCTATTTCAGAGATTAGTTATAGCGACTGATAGTCATACTAACTAGATCACAGGTAGTGATTTTTATTTCAAACTATTAAATACAGCATCACTTAAGCAGGCTATGAGCATTTTAGAGGGCAAGGTGTCTGGGAAACTACTCTCCAGGAGGAAAAAAATTTTTTGGGTATATTTTCTTATTCCTTTCACGATGGTTACATATTAATAAAGAAGGTTGTGGCTAAGTCCTAGGAAACTGAATTGAGTGATTTCCTAACCATCAGCTGAAGGAAAAAAAAAACCCCATGTAAACAAAGAATCTTTTTGGTAAACAACAGTGTATTTTAGGAAATCCGAAGGAAAATGATTTGGACAATTAGGACTACCACGTTACCTCAAAATCCAACGTCGAAATGATCAGGCTCAAGCAGTACTTTAGAAATGGGGTTTAGCTCCAGGAAAACGCTGACCTGGGCTGGGAGTGCAATCACAGTGCTTATTGATTTTCGGGCGCCTGGTGCACCCAGACGCAGGAGCGCTGCTAGGGACCGACTGCCGGCTTCCCCTCCCCCTCCAGCAGGACAGAAATAGACCTAGTGACAGCAGGGCCACATCCTGCAGAGCGACGTGGGCATGCCTCTGAATCAATAGGTGGCACGAGCAGGAGTCTAGCCCGAGAACCATGCAGAAGTGACACGGACCTGGCCGCGCCCCTGGAGGACACTGGCGTGGGCAGGCACTGAGGAATGGCCAGCAGGAGGAAGGACCGACAGACGCACTGAGATGCGGTCGCGGCGGCATCATCAGACCATGAAGCGATGCTCCTTCCCGTCGTGCGCCATCAGGATGACGTTGCGGTTGGAGGTCCAGATGAGCCGGGCCAGTCGGAGCGCGTTGTGGGAGCCGGGGGAGGCGGGCTGCACCGGGGGCACCTGGTAGGTTTTCACGCAGCGCAGCTGGGGTGCCGAGTTCAGCATGCCGATGCTGCCCAGCAGCGAGGTGTTCATCTGCGGGGGACACGGGGACAGGAGGGCACACGCGTCACACAGAGGCCCGCTTCCCTCTCTCTACCGCACAGGGGTGCCCGTGGCACGCACTTCTGGTCATTTTCCCTTCTGCACAGCTTGTGCAGGGTCTAAGAGGTTATTCTTAACCTCGAAAAGGTTCCTGTCAGTGCATTTCAAAGCACCGTGACACTGTCACAGCCCACGCGGACATCCCGAGAACTCCGGCCTTTCAGAGGGGAGCTCCACTGCACACGTGGTGAAACGGTGCAGTCAGACAATATTCGGAAATTGTGGGTGTTTCAAACTGTAGACCTTTTTGTCCTTCAACGACAGTGCCAACTGCAGCCCCTGGAGGGTGAATCCACGAGGACAAGTTGGGGACTTACAATTAGCTCAAGAAAATGAAGCCAAGTTCGGAGGTAGACAGAGCGAGAGGTTATTGGATCAAAGCTTAAAACTTAACCCCTTCCCCTTGTCTATCTGCCAACACCTGCCCTCCTCACCTGCTTTTTAAAAAAATCCAGTCTCTGGAAGGCTCTCGTTTATTTTGAAGGGAAAAATAAGAATCGACTACCGCTCAGCATTGTTTTGCTGCCGTGCTCAGGAGAATACGCTTTAACATGCATTGGTAATACGTTTTTATTAGTTGGCGACTTCTGTTTTTTGGTGGTTTTTCTGGATTTGATTTAAAGTTTAAGTTCTTTGAATCCACTCACATAAGTGGAAAACAACATGGGAATTATGGCTCACGAACAACTCTGCATCCAGGTAAAATACTGCATGGCGGTTAACTCTGAACTGTTGTCAGAGAGACTACGCCTGCTGCATCCTTTAGATTTTAATTATTACTTAATATTCTTTCAATGTACCAGTATTGTGATATTACGAGTCATGTGGAAAGTATACCGTAAATCAGGAAAGGGGTCTTGGAAATAATACTTCTCCTCACACCAATTTTTGTTTCCCATCCTTCTCTCCAGTAAAATCTCCATCTAAGTGTGTGAGATTCTGGGGATTTGTATGAAGCATGCAGATTATGATCCAATGTACACCGGTGCCTGACACATGAAACCCTGTCAAATCCTCCGACATTTAAGATGTCTTACTGCTGACATCATGCCCTGCATTTGGATCAGTACAGAATATAAGCCACTGCTTTCTCTGGCCCTTCTCAGCAGCAGGATGGTGTCAGAGGGCGTAAATCATGGCATCTCTAGCAGGATACTGCAGGCTCCACTGACATTTTCACAATTTAAATCATCTTGAGTAATAACCCTTTTAAGATGACTAATGTTACTGATTTTACTGCATTAATAATAGTGCCGAACACAACACAGAGGTGAAAAAAATCACTAGTGTACGGGGTCACATTTTAAAACCAAATGTACGGTTATCATTAACTCTTTCTGTTAAAGTTCAGTGAACATTGAAAGCTGGGCAGCACCTTATTGTCATCCTCCAAAAGCCTCTTCCTTTGCTCCCTTCCCTCCTTTCTTTCCTTTCTTTTTAGAAAACTCCGTAAAAAAAATAAAAATCAATGACTCACTGATTTCCGGAGGTTCCCAAATAGTTTACATATAAATAATGATGGTGAGCTTGATTTGATAGTTCTCACTTGTACGAAAAGTAACAGCACGTAATAACTTAGTCCTCTAACGGAGCATATCCGAATGATCCAGAAAATTGCTGGTTAAAATTAACCAGCGTCAACAGGCATACCGTGCTTTTTAAAAAATCTAATTTCTCAGTTGATAAATAACCACAAAGCATTTTTCATTCTTTATGGATTTTCCATGAAAATATGTATGAAGCTTGATTTCTGCTGGCGGCTTAAAATGTGAAGGGTATCCAATATGTTCAGACTCTTTCTTCTTTTCAATTCTTATCTTCGAATTTAGCCACGTATAAGAAGTGGGTTAAGGGGTAAAAGGGGGTCAGGGAAAGAATATCTTATTGGAATGCTACAGATGGAAAGGTTTTTTTTTTTAAAGCCCATTGCTATATCTGGGTTCCCTTTACAAGCTGGGCCATCCCTCAAACGACTGATAAATCGATTGACAAATGCCTTCGGTAGGGTCAGCTTTCCTGCCTCTGAACAGGCGATGCCTAATTCTGCAAGGTATATAACTATTACAGCTGCATACGGCTGGAATGATGAGGACCCTCCTGTTAACTATAATTTGTTGCTCCTCAGACCATCCTTTCCCTGTGACCTCTTCTTCAATTTAGAGATGAATATGAAGTAGTAAGGATGAGTATTAATTTTTCCAAGAAGCTCAAAGAACTCTCACCGAAACAATTAACCATTTTGTTATTCAATATTAATGTTTTCTTGGCCAGTGACTGGCTATAAACTATGCTAAAGTAAGGGCAATTAGAGCCTTGCATGAATGAAAACTACCTGGAATTGTAATATCTGGTAACACTAAATTTTTTCCTGATTTCAAAGATAAATACTCACTGTGGAAAATTCAAATAACAAAGAGAAGTATATAAAAAAAAAGCAATCCCCTGGAATCTCATTTCCCAGAGATATTCACTAACATTTTGGTAAACACCTTCCAGATCTCCAAGTAGACACACAGATAAGGAGAAGCTAGTTTAAAGAATTTTACATAAACAGGCTCGTATTAACAGGCAGTTCCACAACCTGTTTTTACCATTCAACGCAAAGTTGAAGGCGATCTTTTTATGTTAATGAGGACAGATTGACATCATCCTTTTCAAATGGTTGAATAGTTTTCTGTGTGATGGAATAAATAAAAATAAATGAAACCAATATTCCTCTAATTTGCTATTGTCACTTCTGAAAGAGGATACTAATCTGTTGGAGGGTTGTGGTAACATTTAAGTGAGAGAATTAGTGTTGTATTTCACTTCTAAATGCCCCTGGATCAAATATCAATGAATACACTGAAGTGAAATATTCAAATTATAGAAATATATTGTTGGAGCATCAAAGGAATGAAATGATTGCCACATTACATCATTTAATAGCTGGGTATATAAACTGACTAAAATGTAACTTTGGCTTTTCCCTTCTCTTCAAAAATAGTGCTTCACAAAACCAGTTCTGCGAAGATTATTTTCTGAGCACACAGAAACACATACAGCTGGAATTCATCAAAACAGGAAGTGTCTTAATGCGATTCTCAGTATAAGTAATGCTGCACACAAACCTTTTACTAAGTCTCACTTGAGTAATTATCCAACCAATATTTCTCATTAACACTCATTTCTCAGCACAGATTTTAATAGCTGATAGCTTTTGTAAGGTTCTGTATTAATAAGACTTCATTAAGTTTTCAAAATATATTACAGTACATTTACTGGAATAATATAAAAGTGTCATCATACATCATTGGAACTAAACAATATGTATCTAAATAAATCAGCAAAGTCCATTTGGGGAGAGCAGTGGTAGATCCAACACTGTTTTCTGGATTCTCTTCAATTCAAATAAAAACCAGCTAGATGCCTGGAAGAGGTTTGATTGTATTTTCTTGATGAGGCTGAAATAATGTTTCTGTGCCTGCCACCTAAACTTCAAGACCACGCTGGGTCTAATTTAAGCATCTGAGAAATGGGCCGCATTTTCGAGTTGGGCATTGGGTTTAGAGGCAAGAAGGACTTGGTCACTGCCTGGGTTGCTCTGGGGCTGTGTCTGCAGAACACCCACACGTGCAGATGACAGCAGGGCCCCTGCTGTACACGAGCATGTGGAATAAGGAAACAGTGTGCACAAAGCCTCACGTGCAGGCATACAGGTTTTAGTGCACCTGGCAAAGCCCAGTGACAGCAGCCCGAGCCTGGAGAGAACTGCAAGACCGAAAGGCATCTCGGTGAGATGTCATCTAACAGATGACCCTGATCTCCAGGGTAAGAAAGGGTGCTAACCACAATGCCATCAAATGAAACTTTTATAAAAACAGAAAAATATTCAAGAAGGGATGAACATATCCAGACAGACACTTGAACATCTAGATAAGGGGAAAAATGTTTACCACATAGAAATTCGGGAAATTATTAGAAAAAGTTTCAAATCTGGCTAATTCAGGAGGTATTCCTTTATGTAAGAAATTATGTTTTCTAGGGAAGTAAAACTGGACAAGAAAAGAAAAAGCAGGCACCTGTGACTTGCTGACTCTGTATCCCCAAGGAACAGGCCCGCACCCAGCACTTAGATACCGAATAAACGTTAAACAGATGGAACTGACATAACACTCCTCCCGGATTTCGACAGAACACGAGATAAGGGGAAATTTGTATCAAAGTACAGCTGGTGTGATGGAGGCCACAGTGTAGACATGAGTAGGAAAAAGCAGTTGGTAGGGAATTCTTCTGAGAGCCATTGCTGAGAGAGCCCAGCGCATGGACACCTGATGGGCCTGCTGTGGGCCTCCAAGAGTACAAAACACGAGCCCTGTGCTCGCCCACCGGGGAAGGTGAAGACTGGGTGAGATCTCAAAGGAAACATTTACTATGAGCTAATTAAGATGCTAGAGATATATTCTGGAAGAAAGGATAATGAGATAATAAAGTGGAAAACTAAATTCGAAGAAGAGTTAGAAAAAGTCTGTGACAGATTTGGAAGTTGTCACATGCTTTAATAGAATGTTGTTAATTAAGTAATTTATTATATCTGTTTTACATTTCATTAGCTACTGTTTAAAAAACTACTGTTTTTTAAAAAAACTGCTATGCTGTGCCGAAGTCTTGTTTAAATTTTAATTTGTTTTTTTTAGCTTTCAAAGCAATGAACTGAATCTCATAAAACATACTTGTATCCTAGGGAAGTTAAGGTAACAACAAAATTTTAAAATCATCTTTTGGGGAGGAGTTGGTAATGTTTGTCAATAATCAGGAGTAAGAGAATTTAAAGAAAGGTGGGATAGAGATTACTCACTGAGGATGGAACAAGTTCTTTTGAGAATATTAGTTGTTCGAAGTTAATATTCACTTTAATCAGAATCAAACATCGGCATTTTCATGAACTGCCGGTCAATGATACTTGGATTTTTAGAAATGTTTTGATAGCTTGGGAATGAATAATATAATGTGGGAAATTCAGAATGCATATAAAATGAGACAGTACAAACAGGACATGAGTTGAATCCGGCCGCCTTTTCCCGAGGCCCTATGCCCTCTGTGAGCTGTCTCATCGCCTTGAGGAAATTAACAGCCTAAGCATGGCTTCCTTCTGCCCGATTCCCTTCAGGCTGCACCCTCATACACATCACACCCCTGCTTACCTCTGACCTGCTGCTCCCTCTCCTTAAACTCCACTCCCCCCGCCCTTCCTCAGCATCATCTCAGATGTCACTCCACGTCCTCTGTGCAGCCACCCCACAACCTCCTTTAGGGTTCTCCTCTGTACTGTAATTGCCTGCGTATTTACCTGTCTCTCCCTCCAAAAGTTCTTGAGGGCAGACACCCCTCTTTCTAGGTTGCTAAATACATTCTCAGTGTAACCCGCATGCTAGCATCTGGAACATCATCAGCAGGCAATACATACTTGATATTTGAGGAAAGAAGGGAGAGAGGGCAGCAGGCACAGCGGGAAGACTTCCCTAGGAGAAAGAGATCGTGCCACATATTGAAGACCCTCTAGCATCTGTGCTTACCTGCCAGAAAGAAATGTGGCTGTCGGTGTTTGAGTAGGTGGCCAGGTATCGTCCATCAGGAGCAAAGGCCACTGCAGTGATCGGTCCCTTGTGTCCGTGGATGGTCTAAAATAAAATTCAGAGCCATTGACTGTACGCATTCCACAGAACTACGACACACACACACACCCCAATGCATTCGATGTTGAACAAGTATGTTATGAATGATAGGTGCTGTTACATTCTTTAATTTATTTTTAAAACCAGGCTAGAAAAATCAGAAAAGCACCCACATTCTCTCACTGGTTTATCTAGGGGCTTCAATCCTGTTTTGAGGAGTCTACCTGCCTCTGAGTTGGGCAGACAGTATGAGTCCAAGGAAAAGCAAATATTCATGGGCAAACCAATATGTTAATTCATTTATGTCCATTAGAGAGAAGAATTTTACAGTTAATGAGGAAGGTAAGAAACCGATCACCGAATCTCTCCAGGAACCTCACGTACCTTAATGAAAAAACAACCAAAGCTGTATTCTAACATCCCTCTTCTGGAAGGAGTTAAACAGCATAACTTCAACCCCTTAATAATGATATGTTTTCATGTTTTATGTTTCATTTCCCAGCAATAACACTGTGTCTGAATACACGTGGCTGCAATTAGTACACATACATACACGTGCACCTGTTGTAGGTTTGGGCTCACACATAAATCAATTACTATTAAAAACAAGTTAACAAGGATAATTTTGAGCCTTTGCCAAATATCCCTCATTGATTTAACCATGAATAAAAAAAGGATGTTGTCTTTTAGACTAGGTCTTTGATAGAAGGTCTTTACTAACAACAAAATTATGCTAAAGTTTAAGGATATTGTGCTTTTGAAAACACTGCGATACTAAGCCAATTAGTACAATATTGTATTAATGCTCCTACACGCTACCATTAACGACCAACATTCAGTTTGCTCACAAGCTGTAGGATGGTCTCCTCCCTTTGTCTAGAGAGAAATGGAGAAACGTGTTAAGCCACAACAATGCCAGGAAGGCTTGTTTCCACCTGCCGTTTCTTGATGAAGTCTTGCGAACCCTGCGTCTTGGTGGGGGCATCAGGCTCATTCTGTGACCCATCCCCGCACAGACTGTACATTTCTGTAAGATTCTTTTCATAACTGACATCTGAGTGATTACAACGAGGAAGGAGAGGAGGAGAGAGGGACGTGAACACAAGCATGCTCCCCCGTGCTCTTTGGATTCGGTTCTTTCCTGTCATGAGGCTTTCAAGGCACTGTGGGACCCCCAAATATTGCATGTTCTTCAGCAGAGAACAGTGTGATGCTAGCGTGGCAGTGGGCCTGGGGGCTGGCAGGGAACTCTGCTCTGAGTCACTGGCTGGCTGCGTTTGGGCTCCACCACTTATGGGACCTTGGTCAAGTCATTTAAGCTATTAATCTCAGAGTAAAGTAGGAATGATGGTGATGATGACATTGATAATACCTGCCTCAAAGAACTCTGTGACAATTCCCTGAGCTAATCTCTCTCTATAGCACTCTGCACAATGCATGGCACAGAATAAGGATTCCATAAATACTGTTAATATCTGTGTTACTCCTCCTTACCTACACATGACCAGACAGACATACGTGAAAGCTGCTATGAAAGTTGATCTTAAATGTTCTCACCACAAAAAGAAATGGTGATTATGTGTCTGTCTATATGGAGGTATTAGCTACGGTGGTAATCACTTTGCAAAACAGAAGTGTATCAAATCATTACCCTAAACTTACACAGTGTTATGTGTCAATTATATGAAAAAAGCAGGTAAAAGACTCAATTACTTGAACACACCATTTAGTGAAAAACACACACACACGAAAGCCCTAATCACATATGCCAGAATCTGCACCAGCTAACATTCAAGGGGGCCCAGAAAGAGATTCCAGACGGTGGCATTTTAAGAAATGGATGTAACTGTCCATGGTCCTAGCCCACAAATGTGGCCCTAACGTGACGGAGAGAGCTCGCTGAATAACTATTGCAAGAAGCCAGCTCAACGCTGTCTACGTCAGAATGACAATTATCGTAGGTGCAGGAAAAACATAATCAATTAAAAAACTGCCCATTCCCACTTAGCAGGTCAGCTTAATGAGCAACCATTGGCAAAGCAGCTTTGTTGTTGTTGGTTTTTAAATCAAGACTCGGTCATGCTGAAGATGTGAAATTCTGTGGAGCTGACCTGAGGCGATTAATGGTTGAGGTAGTTGATTAGTAAGGCCTTGCTTCACAGCCGAGGCTGCAAACTGAAGACCCTGCAGCTTTGGCTTGGCTTGCAAGATGTTTTTTAAAAATGTTTCTGAGCCTGTATTCTCATTCGTCGGATAGCATGTAAAATCGATTTCTAGCCTCTCCTAACTGGAAGCTCTGGCAGTTCTGGGCCCTCATTCTCACGTGGCAACATCAGGGCTGAGCAAAGCTGGCCCCTTCGACCTCCGTTTCACCAGTCCCAGCCCCGACACGAGAGAGGGCCCGCGTGTGCAACGCCTGCTGCCTGCCTCTCTTAGATCCTGGTCCCTCGTGGCGGCTGAGGCAACCCTTCCCATAAAAATATTTGATTTACAATAGTTCCTTCCATGCTCTGGGATCCCAGTCTGCATCTAAAAGTTTGAGGAGACTGAAAGCTCCTCTAAGAAGCTGGTCCTTCCTGCAAGCCCCCTAGAGCCCAACTCAGGGTAGAGGTGGATTGATACTCCTTTTTGGAGTTTGGGCCCCTAAGTCTCAAAAGAGAATAAATGCTAAACCTGCCTCCTTCAGATCAGCATCCTTCCTTCACCAATGCTTCAGACAGTAAGAGAATGCAACAGCGAGTTGCCTAGAAACCAGCAGGTCCAGAGGGTGTACCAGCCCCATGACTGCACTGATGTGCCTCTCTGAAGCTCAGTTAGTCTGGATGTAAAGGCAGAAAACCAGACACAGGCTCCTTCAGAAAAATCTTCATGAGATACTTTATATTACGTCTTTATATTTTCTAGAAGGCCGGTATTTAAAATGTCCACTTGGATACTTCTGTGTCAGCTGGAGACATTCTTTGTTATGTTATCCAGTGTCTAATAGAAGACCCTGTGACTTAATTCCAAGTTCATCTTGAAATTTTCTGCCAGGAAAATATTTTTTTTTTTCAAATAAATTTTATTGTCTTAAACATCGGTAACAATAATTACATAATTTAACACGTGCTCGCTTTGCTGCCAGGACTACATTTATGCTCGTTCTACGTGTTTACTAATAAATACTGGGTACTCATGTCACTAATCATTGTCCTGTTTTCCTTTGTTATTGCTGCTGAGGTCCTGTTAGAGACTGAGATTAATTTGTTAGTTTCTTTAAAGTCTATTTTAGACAAAGGGGGACTACACTTTAGATAGAAACACACACACACACACACACACACACACACACACACTATACCGCTAGGTACCCCACAGGGCCCTTTTGAAGCCATACAGAGGCAAACCACTGAGTCCTGACTGCGGTGTCAGCTGATAGACAGACCTGTTGTCTTACAAGAAAGCAAGCACCACTCATGGAGGCTCAGAGGAGCTCGTGGTTTTAAATGGTTTGGTGCATCTGGTGAGTTCATTACAATCGCAGCCTAAGAGGTGCTTCAGCCCTCAGTGTAATGGAAATGTTGTCACTGTCCTTTGTTCGGAATCTCTGCACTCCTAAGATCTGTGCAGGCACCACCTGAACTGACTTTAACCTCCACTCTGGCCTGAGAGCTGCAGCTGTGTGGGGATCACGGCGAACCTGTAAGTGCTTTGGGATGCGGCAAACCCAGCGGCTGGGATCTTAAATGCTAAGGGAACATTTTCCAAAATAACAGGCTTTGGAATGGAAGGAGGTTTGGTTTACTTTTTATATGCGAATGAGTATCATGTCTTGTTACATTTTTAGTCAAAGAAATTGCTCTCTTGAATAGGCAGAAACGGAATATAAAGAAATTAATCTAATTCAAGAAGTGCTATGAACAATAAGAGAAATCAAGCAATTATCCCTAGCAGGAGACAGAGTGGTGAATTGTTAAACACCCACTTTTCCCTTTCTTATGAAAGAAAAGGAACTGAGAGGCCGGATTAATAATGAGCAATACTCGCACTCACCCAACAGTGTTAAACAGGCACTTTCAGTGTGCTCTGCAAAGAAACAGAATTAGCCCAGTCATACAGAGAAGGAGAGACACGGATTTCTAGAATGAGTTGGTCAGCGTCAAATGGAGCTCTAACTGTCTAGAATATTCTCTGTAAAACTGCTCTTTACGTGGTCTCTCTTCCTGGCATTGATATCCAGCTTCCAAATGACCAATTTGAGAATTAAACCCAAAAGTAGGACTCTATTACACCCACTTTAAACACTGAATAAGATCAAAGAGAATATTTTCTATTGATTTGCAGGTCTCAGCACTTTTTTAAAAGGAAGGAAAACACCCAATCAAAGGAAATTATTTTCCTACTTTTAACGTAAACTGTGAAGATTTCCAAAAGTGGGTAAAACTTGGCTCTTATAAATACCATCACAGGGAAATGATTTGTAAAGTAGTGACCCATGTATTTTGTACAACATTTGCTAAAATAAAGTGAAAAATAAAAGAACTGGAGGGGCTGAGAGGCAACGAGGCTGCCTGGTGTCAGGCCTTTGGGGAGCAGCGTGGCTGTTCTGGATGGAAGTAGGCAGCTGCAGTTGGGGGTGAGCCTGGATGAAGTGTCCATCTGTTTATGCAGGCAGGAAACAGGTTGGATGGGCCACATATTCAGAGAAGTGAGTGCCCAGGAAGTGAGGGTGAGCCCCCAAAGGAAGGGAGAGGTAATACCAGAGACCTACGAATACCCATCTTCCCAGTGGTGGGCCCAGGGGACCTGAGGGCATGCTCCCCTGGGTACCTGATGCACCAGCCACACACTTGGTTTCTGTCACAGGCTGTGCCAAAGTCAGGGCCGATAAAGAGGGAGGACCAGGGTCTGTCTGACTTGCATGCTTTCTGACATCCCAGTACAGGAGGCCACCGATGTCATGGCTGACTGGCAGGGAGGTAACTGCTCAGGGCAGAGGGAGGACAAAGACATTGCTCTGACTGACAGCTTTGTTTGATAGGCAAGGGAAAGACTCATCGGAAAAGAGCCATTTCAAAAGAGCTGAAAAGTTAGGAATTAATTGCTTTCAAGGGAAAGACCCCTCCTTTCTTGTCTCCAAAGCCACCAATTTGTGAAAATTTTGTTATATATTTGAGGGTCATCTGCTCAAAGAAACAAATTATAGATTCAATAAATAATTCAGGTAGATGATAATGACATTAAAAAAAAAAAAGACAGTCTCATCTGTGGCCGATTAGAAGGCTCGAGTAAAATTTAATTATCACTATGAACTAAGCCTTCTGCAGCCCTTTTGGGCATGGGCTCTTAAGGCCATATGATGTAGCCAAGAACGTTCAAAGGTCACCCATTCTTTCCTGAATGCGGACAGGGTGGCCTTAAAACAGGCCAGACAGATGAAAATCTGTTCTTTTTAAAAATATCTCTAGAGGAGATTCCGAAACCTCCCCCGAGGATCCGTTTCTGTGTTTAACAGTGTGTGCTGTCACGACATTTTTCCTTGCATCAAGTCTAAATCCCAAACGCTACAGTTGCCGTCTGCCTCCTCTCCTCCTAGCCTCAGCAGAGATGGAGACCAGCTGGTCACCAGTCTTGGCATATGACGCTACCTTTTATAGACATGAGGACTGTTATTGCAACTTGCCCACTTTTTACTTATTTTTTATTTTCAGGATTAAAAAAAAAAAATCTCCGAGACCATAACTTTTCCTTTCAGGTTTCATTTTCCAACTTTTAAAATCATTTCTGTGGCTTTTCCTTAACTCTCTCCGAGCTTTTAAATCGTGGAACTTCCAGCCGGACTGAGGACTGGAGCAGGCAACCGGACGTTGCTATAGTTTCTCATAACCCCATGCAGGAGGCCCGGCCTTATGCTTATTCTATCAGAAAACTGCAGTGTGGCCGATGATGCCGCTAGAAGATAATTTACTAGAATTCCTTGCGAAGGAAGAGCTGGTGAAGTTGCTGGCATGCAGATGGCTGGCATTCCAAATGCTTCCAGCTACCTCTACGAGACCAGGGTGTGGCCGCCTGAGCCCAGTGGATAGTCTTGGCTCTGTTCAGATCCTGAGAGGCCTCCACTGCCCGAACACGGATCACCAGTTCCCGTTCTTAATCCTCTTCTACTATACTCTCCCCAAATCATCCGTACTAATTTTGCATTCTGGCTGCTTATTTTCCTTTAAAAGCGCACTTCCATTCAACTACTGCCTATGGATCCTTTTCTATTTCGTTGTCTACTTCTTTGGTTTATTAATTCTCAACCTTGTACATCACATCACTTGGGTGCCTGAGCGAACAGTTTGTTTCGTCATTGTGATCACCGATAAAGATGCATCATAAAGTTTCATGCTTTAAGATTTAAATAAATGGAAATACTGCCATTTACGACAACATGGATGGACCCGGAGATAACCATGCTAAGTGAAATAAACTAGACAGAAAAAGTTGAAAATCAGATGACATCACTTATATGTGGGATATAAACCTAAAAGCAACAAATGAGCAGGACAAACAAACGGAGACTCGTGGACATGGATTATAGGACAGTGGTGACTAGTGGGGTGGGGGAGGAGGGGTAGTCAGACGGGGGTGGGGGAGCGTGAAGTGGGTAAAGGGGATTAAATACATGGTAGCTGGAGGAAACTGGACACTGGGTGGTAAACACACAATAGAATAGACAGATGTCCAATGATAAAGTACACCTGAAAAATTATATGATTGTATTAATCGATGTTACCCCAATAAACTTAATAAAAAATAATAAAATTAAAAAATGGGTTTATCACAAGTCAACTGCAAAACAGCCTTTGTCATCATTCAGAGGAATTTTCAACCTATGCACTAAAAGGTATGGAAGTGAGCATTACTGCGCTAGGTACTGCAGGGAGTCCAAAGAGAAGATGCGCAGCACATGCTATGCACCGGTTGCTCCTGTAAGTACATTTACAAAAACTTCATAATCTTAACACATCAGCTCTAGGACATAAGAAGACTGTATTATCCCCTACATTACAGATGAGAAAACAGAGGTGCAGAGAGGCGGGCTAACTTGTTTTGACGAGAATCCAGGCCGTCTGGCTCCAGAGTCTGTGGCCTTGCAGGAAAAAAGGTAAAATAAAACTATAAACCGCCAGTCTCCAACTTGCACACACTTGATTTTCATATAACTGGCATTTTTGTACGTTACATGCCAACAGTCCTAAATGACTTTCCCAGGCCAGATATTAAAGATTTGGGGTGCTGCCTGCTGGTGCTCGGGAGCTGGGCGCAGCAGCTGCTGGTGAGCATGACCTGGTGCGGAGCGGACCTCACAGGGGGAAGCGTCTGCCCCGGCACCCTCAGTACCAGTAGGCCTTAGGGGACCCCTAGACTCCTGAGCCCAGGTGGCCTGGAGGTGGCTTCCAACCTCTATTCACATCCTGGTGTTGTCCTGGTCCATCACCATCTCCCCTCCCACCATCCCTGTGAGGATGGCAGAATGACAGCACTGCACGGGTCTCCCACGGGAGCTCACTCACCCAGCAGTCCTGCTGACCCGTGGAGAGGGGCAGGGCCCCCCAGCCTCCTGCAGCAGTGGTAGATGAAGAAAATTCTCGTCCTCATCCCAGCTCCATCAGTTTAAACCCCTTAACACAGAGGCTTAAAGATCAGAAGCTGCCCTGTCCCTCTTCATCATCTAGGAGGGAGAAAGATGGCCTGTGTCGGCTCCTCGAGACACCCAGGCCAGGGGAGGGGGGTGGCCCAGTCTCTCTCATCAGCATTCTCTCCCCACCCCACCACCACCCTGGCCCTGCGTGCCTGAAGGTCTTTACCCTCCCATCGACTCATCTGTGCCCCAAGGAGGCAATACCTACCTATAGGCACCATAAATAAACCCTTCTTAAGGAAAGGATCATTATAAAATTAGCAGACTGGCTCTTTCTTACTTGGGACACAAAATAGAAAAACTAAAGGTATCCACCGAAATGAAAGTAGATGGTAAACGTGTTCCTAAAACCCTAGGGTTGCAGAGAGCCCAGCTCTGTCCATCGGCTGTGCTGTCTCAGCGCCAGCGCAGGAGCCTAGATGCTGCCCTTTGGAGATTCTACAATGAACCTGAATGGAGATTTGAGGGTTGAAAATGGGTTGTTTATCTCTACAATTTCTTTTCTTGATGGAGGGCCCAGGTGATGCTTTTTATTCACATTATGCCAACGCTGTTAGAGAGTCAACCCTTTGCAGCATTTTTCAATCCAAGGAGTGTTGGAACTAGTCCATGAATTATTTTCTAGTGCTATCTAACTGAAAAGAATATCCATTTGGGGCGAAAGACTAGCAGATTTGGTATCATTTTAACATCTTGATGGAACATGGATTTAAGGATAGATGTAATAAAGTGAGCTATCTTAAGTTTTATTATAAAATATAAGGCCTCAAGTAAACAGACTTTCTTTATGCCTTAAAAACAGCTGCAGCATTTATTCTCTATTTTCAGTTACTGAAAGTTACTTACATGTCACTTGGGGATAAACTGGCAGTGACGAATTAAAGAGGCTTTTCAATATCTACATATTGGTAATCCTTAGAAACAAGCAATAGTTTTTGAAATTGCTTTTGTGGATTATACACCAACATGCATGTGAACGAACACACACACACACACGCACACACACGCACACACGCATGACCCACTTACTCAGAATAGTAAGAATCAACATTAATGGTCAAGAGATTGTTTCACAATGGTAATAATTTCCGATTTGTATTACACTGAGGCTTTTATTTTCACTAATATCAATTATAAATGATTAAAATTAATTTGAAAAAGGTCTATGAATGAACAGATAGAGAATAAGCATCTAAATCAACAGCTGTTTTCTGATCTTAACTTGTTACAGTCTTAACAGCAACCTCTGTTAGATATATACTGGTTTCAGGAATTTTTTTCCCTTTTATCCAAATAAGGAACTTTTTCAGATTCAAAGAATAAATTTCTGTATGTCTCACCAATTAATGTCTAAGTGCTTCTTCCTCCTTATCTTGTTGATAATCAGGGATTTGACCACCCACTGAACCCCCCATACCCTTCTTCTGCTTCACTAGGCCAAATATTTTCAGGATGAAGTAACTATAAAATACTCAAATTATACGCAACTGATATGTCCTTTCTTGGCATGCTGAAATGATCAATTTTATTGACTTATACTTTGAAAATTATGTTTCCCCAAAATCCCAAACACTGCAACTTCCCATTATTTTAAAACATGATTACCACTAATGTCTGGCCAATAAAATAATAGCAGCATATCAGTATTGTGAGTGTGAGTCTTAAGTACAATAAAGACAACATAAGGAAAAAACTCTAAAGACATAATTTAAACCTTAACATTTTTCATACAATTCAAATTTAAGAACAATTAGTCATATTAAAAATATGCTCAAATCCAGAATGCTAATGTGATTTAGATAAATGTGATTCAGTTTTAAATAAAATAACAGTGAATAATTGTTATGAAATATTCATATTGCTCATATAAAATAATTATAAAACACTTATTAAAAGTATGCTTAATAAGTTACTAAAAATGTTTTATTCGGATTTGGGAAGATCCAAAGCTAAATGTTTTTTCATCAGTATTTCTAAAACAAATCAGTTCAAATCCATGCTAGAAATTTGAAAGTGTACAAATTTTTGCTCTTGTATTCTTGAACTGTAAAAATTCTGTTGTAAATATTTGAAGAATTCTTAAGAACTGAACTCCCCAAAAATGGTCATATAATTTTTTAAGAAAGACAAGATACAATATTGTGAAAGGTAAGTGTGCCATAAAAGTAAACCTCACTTGCTTCCACCTGGAGCCCCTCAGGAACATGGACCGCCGTGTTGATCCCTGTAACCTCCCCGAACTCTGCAGGCCCTTCCATGGAGCCCTTCTCGGGCACGCGTCCACGCCAAGCGAAAGAACTCGGCATTTTTGTGGGTTAAGATTTGGGCTAAGGCTACCAGGAAACGGCTTCTGGGCCTTCACGCATGCCCCCCTCCCCTCTCTTTTGCCTGGTATACTGTCCAGTGACACCAAATTGTCTTATATAGATTGTGCTAAAGCTGCAGGATTTATGTTGTTCAAAAACACATTTCTAAAGGGTTTAACATTTTCATCATTCTAAAAAGAGAAAAGACTTGAAACTGTAAAGACAATTAAGGAATTACATAAATAATTTTAAAACTCATACATATATTAACAAATGTTAACATATCTTTTGGCTTGTATTTATTTTGGAGAATAACAGAGTATCTTAGTACATAATACAGATTCTGGAATATTACACTTTTTTGGCTTTTCAACTTATTAAAACAGAAAGTCAGGTCAGTCTGGAACATAACCTAATTGATGTTGTTTTATATCATAAGATCCATTTAAGCCCAAAAATGCCAAGTTATAAAAATATAAAATTATCCTTAGATTTAATATTGAAAATTTTTGTTAATGTTAAAATAGGAATAAAACAATTCGATACTATATGTAGACTTTTTTCACATAGCAACTGCATTTGCAAATATTTCAGAACAATTACTGTGGCAAAATAACGCTAAGACTACTTGTCAATCTTCTGATTTATCCTTAGATTATCCCACTTTTATCCAGTGGATTAAAATTTGTTCTTGGTAGTTTTATAAATAGACAAAATTTTCTGAGACTTAATAATTTGCTTATTTGTAAAATAAGGAGAATATATGTCTGTGTACATCCTGGGATAAAATATTTTCAGCACAAGTGTACTTAAAAATGTTTATTGAGAGCTTATTGTGTTTTAGGCCCTTTGCTAGATATTGGAGTACAAAGATGAGAGAAGTTCCCTGCCAGTGAATCTAGGAGGTGAGAGGCAGGCTGATAGTATCGTGCAATGTAATAAATGGTATAACAGAAATATGTATAAAGTGCCACAAATGAATAAGCAGCAGTTTCTGTACAGGGGCAGGAGATGTCAGAACAAGGTACAGACAGAAGGTGGTATCTGAGGTGAGCTTTATAGGATGAGCAGAAGTTGTCCAGAAGGACAAGAAGTGAAAGGCCTAGATCGAAACAGACGAGTGTAAGCAAACGTGTAAGAGTGAAGATGTGAGAGAGGCCCAGGAAAACAGTGAGCGTTTCTGTGTCACTCTGTCAATGGAAGTGCCGGGGGGCAGAGGGAGGTGGGGGCAAAAAGGTCACCATGGCCAGGATTGCTTGTTGTGCTAAGAAATCTGGACTTAGTTTATAGTCAACAGGGAGTTTCTAAAGTTTTAAAATCAGAGGATGGTCAGATAAGACCAGTTTGAAGAAAATTCTAGCAGAGGAAGGAGGAAAGAAGAACTCGGAAAAGAAAGGACTGGTTGGGAGACAAATGTAGCAGATAAATTAGGAGTTGAATGAGGCACTGGATGTGGACAGGCACGAGAGGGCAGCTGGGCAGGTGATGATGCTGTCAGGACAGGGAAAGCCCAGAAAGAGAAAGGTTTTGGCACGAAGAAGAGGGTTAAGTGGGAGGTCATCAGGGGAAATAGTGAGCTTAGTTTGAAATAAGTGGATATTAAGGGGGAGGACCTAAGCAGGTAGTTAGAAATACATTAGAAAGTGAGAAAGATTAATTTGGAGCTCAGGAAAAGGTTTATGGAAAGAGATGCTGAAGGCATAGCTACTGCACTCAGCACTCTTCCTGGCACACAGCAGTCTCTCCGTGAATACTTGTCAAATAACCACATAGAAGGTGTTGAAGTAACTCATGAAGAGCAGAGTGAAAAGACCAAAAGGATGAAGATGAAACAACAGAGGACACTACTAGTGTAAGGAGTGGACAGAAAAGAAAGAGCTGGGTCTATTTTAAAACTGCATATTTGAAATCTTAGTTATTAGTGATATTTTTATTTTTAAATAAAAGATTTCACTGTTGTTCCTAATTTACTAATTACTTTTTAGGGAGTGAATTTTGTGATGGAGCACTGTAGTTCATACCTAACAAAATTGCTCTGAAGTTTGATGATATTTTATCTTTCAAATAATAACCCATTAACCCACTATCAAATAGCAATTATTTGAGATCAAGAAGTAAATCATCAAAAAGTCCAATTTCCAGGATCATCAACATATATTTGAATTAGAATTAAATTTATAATTCCAAACTCCTGATACTAGTCAACTACCAAAACTAACAGTTTAGTACCTCTAATTTTAATTTTGCTTAAATTTTATCAGTCATCCACAAATTTTGATATTTTAGAAAGGTCATTATATAATGTATTTAAGATTTCTCTAAATGTAACCATAAAAAGACAAAAAAGATACACCATTTAAAGTTAGGAAAGATTACAGAAAGAAATTAAAATGGAACCATTTTTGACAAACTGATCCTTTCCAAAAATAAAATATTTTAATCAAATTAATCATTTATAAAAGCTCATATTAATGGTCGCAATTACCAATTTTGTTCTGATAGAAATTTCAATGACTCACTGGATTTATACACTTGAATCAATGCAATATATTAGTAGGTACTTTCCTAATTATCGTCATACCATGCATATTTAAACAAGCATTCCCTACAGTTTTGTCAAAGAGAACTCATTTAAATCCAAAGGGAAATGAATTAAATAGCCTATTGCTGAGATTAAACTCTACAGGAACATCTCCTACTTGACATTCTTAGGGTGGGAGATACGCTGGCTTAAACCTTTGTATCTTTCATGCAATCATACTGCCTAGTGATAAGCAAAACTAAAAGGCCAATTCATTATAAAATTCAATATTTGGACCATCAAACTCTTTAGCACTTAATAAGCAATTAATATCCGTCAATGGAAAATGTTTTGGTAATACACGGAAATCAATAACGCTGGCCCACTTGTTGCACTCCAGCACTGACAAGCTATCCAAATAACTACAATCCTGGAGGGAAACAACTGCTTTGATGTTTTAATTTATGTTCTTCCCAAGAAAACACAAATCCTGTGAAGCCTTTGTTTGTTTATAACTCAGAATGCACTTTGTTAGTAGCCTGGCTATAACGGCCACCATGAATGTGACCCACAGATGTGCATCTTAAAATAACATTCTACACCTTACCGCAGATACTGTTAACAGCTTACTTACTACTACGCCCGCTGATTTTATTAGTTTTTGCACAAAAGCATGTAAAACTCAAGCAAAAGCCTTCCATTAAAAATAATACTTTCCTTTACTTTCCTTTGAGGAGTAAGTATTTAAAGAAGGGACTTTGGACACACTTCTGAAGGTCCGATAGAGTGTGTGTATGAACTCTGCATTAGCAAAAGTGATTTGTAACAGAAGCATGATTTTTCTTTTGGAGGATTTTTTTTTTTTTTAAAGAACAGAGAATAACCAAAAAGGAAACCAGGAATTACCTGTAATCCTACCGCTTTTTGAAGTACTTTTAATAAAACTTGAAATCCTACCCAACTACTCCTACTCATTACTCAATTCCATGCCTTCGGCATACATCATTCCAGACTTTCTATTAGCGTGTTTTTGAAATCATAAAGTTTGTCAGTTTTTCTTAGTAGAAACTATTTGGTATTCCTATGCATTATTTTGTTTTTTTATAAAAACATTTTTTCAGAGATGAGACTCAGAGTTGTCAGATGATTTTAAATGTTAAGATTAAAAGCGTGCATACTATGGTAAGTGCATGCTCCCCACAAATTTATTTCTGCTTAAAAAAAAAAACAACATTATTAAACATGTATTTAATTGCTTACATAGTTTGGAAATGATAGAGACTCACCATTTTTGTAAAACAACAAACAGGCAGGTTGCTCTTTTAAAGAGGTTTCTTTCAAAAGGAAATACTAAAGCTGAAGAATTTTTTTTACAATTTTTTACAATATTATGATACCAATTTTATGGTAAATGTTTTTATTTAATAGTAAATTGAGCTTAATATTTAGATGCAGCACTCCATGTTAAGATTGCCTGCTGTAGCACTATAAACTACCTGCATTTACAGATTTTAAATTTATGATTATTCAGGTGTCAGAGTTTAGAACTGCTTTAACAAGGAACTTAAACTACACAGCAAACAACAGTAAACCTAAGAGTACTCCTTAAAACCCTGCGAATCTGCACACGCAGGGTTTGAATACGAGTTCATACAGAAATGAAAACAGCATTTCTGGATCTTTGGAAAGTTCAAAATTTAATGGGAATTCTTGTTCACGCTTCTTGTCTTACTCATGCAAAAGTCAGAGCCCCAAATCTGAGCCCACAGAAAGGCAAAGGATGCAAGTGAGGCTTACAAAGACCAATCTTGTAAGAACTTTATTGTTTTTTAAGTTCTTGATAATTAATTTTTTCAAGAAATAGGAACTCATTCTATTTGTAGTTCTGTATATTCATGACAGACTGCACCACTGTGTCACGCCATGCTATTCCACATGCAACCAGGTAAGTTTTCCTAGGATCACATGTCAGTGACACTTGTACAGGCAGGAGGGTGCTGTGTTTCCATACAGGCGGTCATGATGTCAGGGGTCCTAGAGTTAGTCTGGAATTCAGTTGTTGGAACTCTAACACACAGAGACACTGCCACGAACAGCAGTCAGATTCCTAGGCCAGCCTCAAAAGCCCAGAGAATTCTTTTCTTTTCTTTTTTATTTTTAGTCAAGGCAACCCTTGGTTGACCTCACAGATTGCAAGGACCTTGTCAGTTTACAATCCCCTATGTTTTATTTTTTACGCCCACAGCACCTGGTCTTCTTACATGGTCTCTCATCCAAGTACTAACCAGGCCTGACCCTGCTTAGCTTCTGAGATCAGAGGGGATCGGGTTTGTTCAGGGTAGTGTGGCCATAGACTCAGAGAGTGCTTCATGTTCCAGAATTTATACTGCCAGTTCAATCTCCTAAGCACTATTTACAACACTTTCCACAGAGAAAAGCATGTCAAGGGCCAAGTCAGACACTAGGTACCTAATTACCTACTGAAGACACCAGAAGCGTACAAGTTCTAATATCTGTAGGTACATGAGGGATGCACGTGTGTGACCAGGGAAGCAGGGGGAAATGTGGGATGTCAGAGAAAAGTATGAGGTCACCTGTCTTGACCCCCTAGACAGTGGATTCACCCAAAGTTCTAAGCTAGAATCAGGGAGACACTAATTTTCCTGCCCTCACACATACAACTTCAGGTGAAATTAAATTATGGGATGACTGCAGGAAACCTCAGAGACTTTCTGGGGAATGACCTCGAATGGCTGTGGTGGTGGTGGTGTGTTTATGTGCGTGTGTGTCGGGATGAAGTGGGGGTCAGCTCGATTGAAGGAGTGTTCCATGCAAAGGATGTAATACAGACAAAAAAAACTAGAAAAAAGAGAGAACAGACCTTGTTAGAAAAACTAAAAAACCTTAGAACGATTAGGATTTATGGTGAAAAGGATGAAGTGGAGAGATGAAGGCAGATGGAGAATTAGACTGAAGACAGACCTCGAAGGGCCTTGTGATGTTCACTGAAAATACATATATAGTGGGAACTTTGAAACCCAACGATATTTCTAAAAATAATTGCCGAAAGACATTGTGTGATCAAAACCATCACATTTTTGCATACAATTTAACTCTAAGAATAAGTTATCTAATATTAGGTTCATACTTAAACCTTTGGCTATACATGGAGATTAAAAAATTGCATAACAAAATGGTTTTGGCCATTTTTCATTTAGATAAGTGTTTCACTTCTGAATTAAAAATGGTAAATCATTTGATCACTTTCTAAATAATTACAGAGTACTTATTAAAGTATAACTAATGTGTTCAAAAGTTAGTGAAAACATTTTCTTTGAATTTGGGCAGATCTTAAAGCAACATGCTCTTTTCAGTACTTTTTATTAGAAAGCTACTTCAAATATATGGTAGAAGTCTTAAGATGAAAATAATTGAGTTTTGCTATCTTAGATTATAAATTTAAATTAAAAACAAAACAAAACTGAAGAACTGCAAAACAAAGAAGGGTTAATTACAGAGGTTTACGTTCAAGGTTGGCTCTGAGAACAGTATAATAAAATCTACATAAATTTACCTCACAGTTGTCTCACAAATTTAAATTTTTGATTTCTGGTCAATTTTCAACAACAGGAAGAAAAATACCACACACAAAAAAATAAAGATGTTTATCTAAGATCCATATAAAATTAGTGACTTTTTTTTTTAGTAAGTCATCTTTGCACAGATTATTAGAACTATTTTGAATGTGAATTGCGTGATTTTTGATGGCTGCACACTCAAGGACAACCGTGAATGACCTTGAACAGCAGTGTATAAAAATACATTTATCACTGAAATGGCATGCTGGCTGCCAGTCAATATATGCCTCTCATTTGTTAGGAGGTTCTCCTGCTGTGATTCCCTCATTACAATTTGCTTTTACTTCCTGGGCAAATGACAACTAGAAAATGAGGCAGCTTCTTTCTTGCCCAAACTTAATCCAGAAAAAATGAGATGACAGCTGCAGCCACTCAAGTGTTACAGGACATTTTACACGTGTTCGGAAAAGGCACGATTATATATTCTAAATATTACATCACTAAATGTGACAGCTAACAAGTTATCTCACTTTCTTAGTCTATTTCATTGTGAAAAGAAATGTTTCAGGAACATAGGGTATCTTTTGCTTATGAAATAACTTCTTATATCCTATTCAATCTATTTTTCTATTTAAATAATTTGAGGTGTGGCATGCAAATAAACATTCAATTTAGATACTCAGTGTGGAAAACATTCTTGGATACTTATAAAAGAATGATCCAGCTGTTGTCTGACAAATGAATAACTCCTGTCCTATGCTTTTATGATAATTCGTCTCAATGCAGTATACCTTTTCCTAGGAAATAAAAAAGACACATTCACTTAGTTTACTTGTACTAGAGATATAGTCATATCTGTCAGGAAAATTACAGTCACATATAGATTTGTTTAAGTGAGGTTTACTTTTTCATACAAGGATTTTCTGAGCCTCTGATTTCTAGTTATCATTTAAGACATTTCAGGACACAGTATATTATTAGAAGAGATATGAATTTATCACAAAATGCTGAAAACGAAAATTTTTTCCTTATAATTAAAAAAAGTACAGATACTAGAAAGCACCTTAGGAGGAGAACAGATGAAATAAAAATCTCAGTGAATAATAACAAATATGGAACATAAACTCCAAAAACAATGATCGCTCTAATAATTGTTTGCTTTTTGGTTTTTCTTTATTTAGTGTGGTTACACAATTTCTGTTCCAGGGTGAGCTCAGTTTTCTGGGTAGGGTTTGGATTTAGGACACCGTTCCCAGAAGTTCACTATCAGTTACATGTAAGGAAACAGAATGAAAGTATGATTAGGTGGGTGAATATAAGCATAACGCTAAATGAGATAAGTCAGACACAAAACACACGCTGCGTGATTCCACTTATATGAAATTTTCAGTACGGCAAAACTATAGTGACAGGAAGATCAGTGATAGCCAGAGGGAGAGAAAAGGGGGAGAAGGAAACTTCTGGGGGCAATGGATATGTTTCTGTTTTGACCGTAAGGGGAGGTGACAAGACTGTACACATTTGCCATCACTCATCACACTGTGTACTTACAGTGAGTAAATTTATTATATATAAATTATACCTTGTTAAAGCAGTTACAAATGTGTAACTATAGAAGCATAGAGGTAGCAGGAAAAAGTGAGTTATATAATAATTGATGTTTTTGTTGCTACTGCCTGGAAGCACTGAGAAATGGCCACCAAGGGCCAGTTAACTTAGATCACGAAGCTGCAGCTGTTCCCCGGAATGCATTTTCTAGTTTTTCATCAAGTCTCAATGGAGAGTGTGCCCACAATTTCCCTTGGGGAACCTTAACCACAACCTGCCACTTCTCAGCAAGGATACCTTTCCTGTAAATCTGCTAGAAGAGTTCTTTTCCTTGAATTCTTATTTACCACCCGAGCAGATGTGTGTGTATGCCACAAGTGACACGTCTTCCTTTTCAATATGTTATGTTATTGTTCAATTTGTGATCCTGGCTACTGACTCAGGACTGTTGATCCAAATCATTCCTAACTTCTTTGTTTTACAGGCTTAAACCTAAATTTACATCTATTATGGTCCACAAATATTTATATCCAATTCAAAAGGTAAAGATTTAGAAGAGTATTTTAGGAATTTTAGAAGCTGCAAACACAAACTTCCGCACATTAAAGATTCCATGCCAGAAATTTATTAAGATTTGTATTTAATAAATGGCACAATACTGAAATTGATAGTCTAGCTTAAGAAAAATTTTCCAGAAGAACAATCAAGCTACAAGAAAACATTAATCCACACTTTCTTTATATGTGTCATTGTATAGTTCTAAAAAGACTTCTAACTTCCCAGTAAGCTTGCAGGAATAACAGTTAAGGAGCTGCTGTTCCAGCTTACCAATTTTCAACATACTAATCCTCTTCCAAAAAGAAAGATTATAAAACCATTAAAAACCAAAATAATTAGAACGCATTAGAAAAAATAAATCTGTCTATAGAATGATACATGCAATTAAAACAACACTGGACAAAAAGAAATAGAAAACAAAAACATTCAGTGAAGGAAGAAAAAAAATCAATATTTTTGTTTCATCCTTAAGTCATAGTTTATTTATTAAGAAAAACAGGAAATTAAATAATACAGGATCAGTGAAATCAGATATGAAAATGAGCTAGAGTACTTATTCATTAGGCCTTCTCTTCTTGGCCACTTGAATAAATTCTGGTTGATGATATAGGCTTTTAAAAATATAAATGTAATTCTAGTGAATTAAATACAAACACCAATAAATCTCTTTGAAACTGTTTTATAAACTAAAGGATTATACCGTCAGGATTTTAGCGTACAGACGTTCTCCCTAAATGTTTCCACACCATAGCTCCTACTGTGTGACTCTATAAATATTTTGATACTCCCAGTTCTTCATGTCCCAGTCTGTTCCCAAGCACAGGGAATTGGGGTCTGCCAGCCAGTGGCCGTACTGTCCCAGGGAACCTGCCACAGGGAACGCTGCCCCCAAAGCCAGTGGAAGAGAAAGCAGCTCACAGCGGCCAGCAAGCAGGAGGCCCTTCTGGGCAGGGAACTGTCTTGGCAAGGCCAGGGGATAGCTTAGGCTCTCAGAAGGGCTTCTGAGTCTTACTTCTGCCCTGGCCAGGTAGTTATCTGCAGTTTTCTAGTTTTCTTGTCATCTTCCCTTCTATCCCTCTGTACCGCTGAATTTATTATATAAGATAATAGTGCACAGCATTTTCGCATTAGTCTTGTTATTTTTTCTTGATTGTTTTCCCCATCTTAATGGATTTTTATCTCTTTTTGGCTGTCAACACAAAGAAAACCTTTACTGTTAAGTTTTTTTTTCTCCCCTGGCCTATATTTTTCTGAATCCTTTTGCCTTTTCTGAACTCTTTTTTTTTTTCTAGACATTTTTCAAGGGCTCAGATGCCCCAGACTAACATAGGCATCCCATGGAGAAAGGTTAAACAGAATTCTTACTTTCCATGGTTAGTTATCCCAAAACAAGTGTTTTGAAAGAGTTTTGTGGATTACCCTTTCTTCCCAACTGAGGTTTCATATACAATCCATTATCATCACCATTTCATACATAGTATTTCCTAATATTCATTTATTCCTGAAATATTTGTCTCTATTATCTCCATCTAGCAATGAATTTAACTTTTATATATTCCTGCATTCGAAAACACTCTCCCAACCCTAAATCCTTCCCTGGTTTCTTCTCAAACACACACTACAAAGATGGGTATCGCAGACTATGGAGAGTCTTAGAATCTACTATTATTTGCCATGAAGTCTCACATTAAACTAAAGCACTGTACAGCCAGGATTTTATTTCACTGACATTGTCTGTAAACATTTTCGTACTGTCTTTTATAATATAAGGCTCTAATATTCTTATAACTCTGACTGCTTCATGAAGAGGCCACTGCCAGCTGTCTGAAATCAGGGATAAATTATTATACCTTCTTTGTGACACATTGTTCATACTGGTGCTAGGTTGGGAATATTGTTGCTAAAAGTGCACTTTCCACAGCTATTAAGAGCTATAATGGACTGTCAAGAGCTTGGAACAATCAAGAATAAGGTCTGCAATTTCTCAAATATTCATTATTTCTAAATTTTTAAAAGATATTTTCTCATTTTGTAAGTAGAATACACTCTTTAATTTCTTTTGTGTAAGCAGCCATTTGAATCACATTCAGATTCACAAAAATACTATTCTTTGGATAAAAAGATAATTTTCTTTGTGCACAACTTAGTAAATTTTATTTTTTAGTGACTTGCTTTTAATAACAACATTTTATGAAGATTTTTCACAGCTATTGTATTAGTTGACAATTAAGTCATTGAAATGGACCTCCCAGGTTCAAGTCATCATCCCTTAATAAAACTCTATCTGGGAAGGGTTATAAAAGCAAGCAGTATAATAAAGAAGCATGGAAGCTAAATGATTAATCCAAAGCCACACTGGTTTCGAGTACGCTGACGGAATGCAAACTCTTTCCCTGTAGACCATTTCCACCCATAAAGCATGCTCCTCCCTTCGTGTTTTTAAGAGAGTCTATTCTGACCCAATTTTATTAAATAGAACCCATAAAATCCCCACATTATGCCTATAATTGCAATCTCAAATATCCATGTCCAGAGATGACAGCACTTGACCTTTGCCTCCCTGAAGCCCAGGGAACATCCATGACCCCCGAGAGACACACAGTTTAACCCCACCTCTCAAAGGTCCATGGGACCAGGAGGCACACAGAAAAGCCCAGGACACACTGGTCTTCACCGCTCCACCACTGAGGCTTTTTGATATCGAACTGTTCTTTTCAGGACTGCCCCATGAACTTGGCACTCTCCTGCCCAGGTTTTAGAAGACTCACCGTGCCTACATGTACACCTTTGTCTTTGCTCCCTTGTTTTTGTTTTCTGGAGGATGTAAAGAAAACAACACAATGATAAGAAGGGTGACTTTCTCTCCTGCTCTTCATCCTTCTGTAAAGATTATCAGAAAAAATGGCTTCTCTAAAACTAGAATTGGGAGGAGAGTAAGTTTTCACACACACACACACACACACACACACACACACACACACACACACACACATTTATTATTTAATTATAGGACACATGACTGAATAAAAAAAACAAACTGAAAAACGAGGAAGGCTGATTATCTTCCCCATCTCCCCTGGCTGTTGCTACAAACACTGCATCTCCCCTTTTGTCAGCAGCTACTTGCTCATCTGCATATAATCCAAATAATTTATTCATCTTTCTCCTGAAAAAGCTGAACCTTTTCCCCAAGATGAATTAAGTAGGAAGTATTTTTCATAAGGAGGGGAATGATGTTCAAAGGCTGATTATATATGTTTCTTTTTAAGAGGCCACAGATAAGCAAGTTTTCCCAAGATCTGTGTTCTCTGTCCACACAGAGACAAAACACCGTTTGACAATTCGGCACAACTCTTTATTTCACTCTGCTGGGAAATGCAGATAATTATAATACAAAAGCATCGTTAGTTTAACTTCAGTCATTAATACTCAACCCTAAAGATCTAGAAATGCCCTCCTCCCAACCCCAGATCGGACCCACGGGGAAATTCAAGAATGAATGTTGTCTTTTCAGCAAACACTTCAGCTTTGCCTTGGATGTTTACAAGTGTGATAAACATTTATTTTTTTCTATATCTGCCACTACTGTGAGGTTATTGATCAAATCATACTTGAAAACACTCTGCCAGAGACCATGAAGAAGAATATATGTTGTTTCTGAAAAATAATTGCTTCCTGTCCTCGGAACAATTCACTGTTTAATGCAGGTTTGTTTTAAATCTGAGTTTTTTATGGTCTCATGCAAGTCACCTTTCTCATATACTGCTCAGGCAATTAAGGATTTATATATTACAACTTTCACTAATATTAAAGCCATATAAAATTGTTTCTGGTTAAGAAATGTGATTCTGTATTACGTATGGAAAAGATTCAGTTTTTTTAGGCTATCTGCAGGTAATTTTTATAGAATATCACATGTTCCTTTCTACCTCAAGTGAAATATTAAAGAAGCTTTAAAAAAACTGTTTAAATGCTTAGGCTAAAAAGAATAAAGAATCCTATAATTACAGAGCATCTGCTGCTTGCTGAAACTCCATATTTGAAGCCCTATCTTGTACTGGTTGACAAAGCAGAATGGAGAAGCAAGCGAGGCCGTTTCCCATGTCCCTTCTACATAGTTCTGGGTATTTTTAACTCCCTTGGGGGTTCTCCTTGGTTCTACTGGACCAACTGCCTCAAAGTTGGAGGGCAAATGAAATTTTACCAGGCATCATCTAACTCTGCTTGGTTTCCCAATCTACCAAGTAGCCTAATTTTATTTATATTCTCTTTTATATTTTCTTGGTTGCATCTATTTGTCAAAACTGCTATAAATGTTACATTTCCAAATTGAGGAAGTTAATCTCTGGTAAATTCGGTCATAATCATTTTAATTTTAAAACATTTTCAGGAATTTGTGAACTATTAAAAGGGTCTCTCTAAAAGCCTCAGAACCTGAGGAGAAGCCTTATTTCTTCTCTAAGTATATACACCAAAGCAACCTAATCTTTCCTTTCACTTAGGTTCACCTAAAGAAAAAAGAGTAGTGATCAGCCCTCATGTTGGGTAGATGCCTGGCTACGAGCTCCTATGAGCAGGAACAAATTCTCAATCAATTTTGATTATAAAAAAATACAGGTTCTCTTCACTTTTAGAAAGTTTCCTTTACATCGCTTCACTTTTAGGAAAGTCCTGTCTTTGCTGAGAGAAATCAAAAGAGGATTTTGCAGGGAGCCTTACAGAGGCAGCGGCTAGAGTGGCCCCCGCCAAGCTCCTGCCCTGGGAATGTCACTCAGCATCTCTGCTTCAAGCCACCACAGCTTTGAACTGGGCCAGTGAGCATCTGTGTTTTACCTCCATTTATTTTGTGCATCCATTACCAAGATGTGTCCTAACGTATCAGAAAAGCCTGAGTGTTTTGATTGTTGTGAATGAAGTAAGGACATACTGTAGTGGTCCCCCACCTTTTTGGCACCAGGGACTGGTGTTCGTCTGAGAACCTAATGCCTGATGATCTGAAGTGGGCCTGAGGCGGTGATGCTGGCACTAGGGAGCGGCTGTAAATGTGGATGAAGCTTCTCTCTCTGGCCCACCACTCACTTCCTGCTGTGTGGCCCAGTTCCTAACTGGGCACTGATACTGGTCCCCAGTGAGGTGTGTTGAATTTTGGATCTGGGAATGCTCCAAACATTTTCTATATAAATAAATGGTAACTGCTCTGTCCCTTTATTTCGGCTTACAAAAAGTTTCCCAGAAATGCCAGGAGTGGGGGTGGGGTTGGGTGGGAGGAGCCTGTATTATTACAGAGATAAATAAATGGAAGGGATCACCATCCACTTCTTACTAAACAGGTCTGGGCTCACTTTAAACACTGGGACTTGCTGATGCTCCAGTCCCTTTTCACAGTCCACTCCATTTATTGCTGCGGTCTTCGATTTGAAATCAGTGAGCCTCAAAAGCAGCTAGTGGCCCAGCTACCCCACGTGCACGGATTCTAACTGCCCGCCCTGGAGATCTGAGTTTCTCTAGGTATGGCTTATTGGACAAAGTGCCCTTCCACGGTGGACCAGGTTCTATCTCCGTGATAATATCCTGGGAAAGGAATCCACAGATGTGTACACATTACACAGCCCAGGCTGTGACCGAGCCTGGGGACTTAGTACAGACAGGAGGTAGGCGTGGGGAGATGTCAGAAATTGGAAGCATCCAAGTGGGTTCTAGTAGTTCTCGTGAACTCTCAAGTGAAATGACTCTGTAACACTTTCTGGCATAAAAGACTACATTTTAAAAGTCTCAGGTGAACGACTGGAGGAAAGGAAAGGAAAGAACAGATCCATGGGTGCGGGAAGAACTCGGTATGGTTCAAAAACGTGGACATGACTTAGAAGAAAGTAGTAATTTCATATAATCCCAGTGGTGTTTACTGTATACAGTTCTGGTCATCAGTCAGATTTTTTCCCCCCAAAGAAATAAATGCTACATATTCTGTAATTATTTATTTCATGCTTAAAAAAAAAATCACAAATTTTATATCCTTAAATTTGTTTTTGCTAGGAAATAATCATTTCTCAGCGTAGAAGAGGGTTCTCTACGCTGAGTTCAGGTCTCTTAAATTATTTCAACAGACCAAATATTTGATGAGCACCTAAAAAACTAAATTGTTTTAGCAATTTAAATTCTAATACTTTGAGAATTTAATTCATCTGAATAATGTGCCATTTCTTCCTGACAGATTTGTTGAATTAATAATTTATGAGCAACCTTCTGGAAATTTAATACTGTCTAGCATGAGGTCAGTTTGGTAAAATTTCTCCTTCCAATCCTGAGGCCTAGAACTTTGTGGATGCTAGAATGAAGAGAGGCTGTGCTTACGATGAGATGTGAAAGATTTAATGTGTCCTAGAGTAGCATGTGATCAGATTTTTTTTTTCAAATAATGATCACTGCAAGACATGGTTCATGAATGGTCTACCAGCAAAGGATGCCAAAAACCTTGCTACTCCTTACTTTAAAATCACAAGAGTCTATTAAATAATGCTCTTGCCAATGTAAGCACCCTCAGCCAGTATCATGAAAGTTTACAATTAAATTATTCAGGGAAAATGATAGGAAAGAAAACACAAAAGAGGACAAAATTCCCAGTATATAGTGAATAAATTCCTATTCTCATGACGATGAGGAACCACATTTGGTGGTCAAAAACTAAAAAGAACAGTTCAAAAAGAAGGAGCTCAAGAATGCTATAGACATAGCAAAAGCTGTAAGTTTCCAGGATTTCCACTCACTTCAGCAGAACCTGCAGAACACGGGTCAAGTGCAGCAAAAATGCCCCTGACGTAGTACTGGGTGAGCAGTCGCACTGGTTCCATTTTCATAAACAAAAATATAAAATAAATGACATAGTAGCAAGGAAGACCCTTGTTTTCCCAGACAACTGCCATGCAATTGACTGACAGCAATTTATCTGCCTGATCGCTGCCAACTGTACATCCAGTAATCTGAAGATTATCCTGGGAGATGACTGATCACTTTACAGGAAACTACCATTCCTGTAAACCAGGGTGAACAGAAAAAACACACAACCCCCACGTCCCACCTCCTTCCCTAGACAGAAGTTCCTTTCCACAGCCTGAGCAAAAGTGCTTTGCTAACACACTTCACATGGAGCATTTACAGAGTTAAAAGCTGAAAAAGTCCATCCAGGGAGACAGAGGTAAATTAGATACATTTTTGCATTTCTTTTGATACAAATTCAATTTTTTAAGAGCCTTTACCCGAGACATGACGTCACACGTTTTACGATAATAAAAATTTAAAATCACAGTATGTGGCTTCACAGAGTGGTCAGCAAGCTTTCTGTTTTTCCAGGCAGCCCCATCTCATTATAGCAAATGGCATCGTTCCAAAAGAAAATAAAAGAAGAAATTAAATTGATCACTGTGTCAACCTTGGCATCCACATGTCAAACTGTCCTTTGATAAGAGCTAAGTTATTTGGTAGAAACTTGGGAAAAAGATTTTTATCCTTCCCTAAATTCCAAATTGTTGCTACCAGATATAATTTCCTAAGCTCACAGGTAGATATTTAAATGATCTGTATATTTCCAAAGTCACCCAAGAGGCTCTTCTACTTTCCTTCTTTGGAGGTCAGTTTATTAGCCTACAAGTACTCCTTTTTTTCACCCCAAGCTACTCTGCAACATTCAACCTATTTGTCACTCAGGCAAAAATTCATATAATATGTAGTCAACTACCAGCAACATTGCTATAATATAGATTTGAGTTGGAGCGGTATGTTTTTAGGAAATACTTGGTCATTGCCTCTTCTCTCATTTAAGCTCCAAATGAAGGGCAAATAACTACCCAGAGTTGAAATGTGGCTCTTAAGGAAAAATTTACAAAAGCTCTTGCCTTAGGTTCTCTTGACCATCCTCCCCCTGAACTTCTAGTTTGGTGAAATACTCGGGGATGAGTTGGATGGGCCTTGAGAAGTCATAGAGCAGGACTGGGGAAGACAATGCAACCAGAAAAGGTCTGGTCCATATACTTTCATTAGGCTATGCTTGCATTAATTAAATTGCTTTTAAAATAATTACTGCCTATTACTTTGAATAGTTCTCCATTATCAGCAAATGTTCCATGTGGCCTTAACACAAAACTTTTAATTCATACCCCCAATTAAGGTCTTCTCAGAGCTATTAATTAGTAAGCTCTAGTATTAGAAATGCATTATTTTAATTTTAAAATTAGCATAAAATAATTTACTCCTTAATCTGTATGTAAAGGCCCCACAAAATCCCATATCTGTCTTGTTGCTGGTTCTATGATTTTTGAGATATTTTAGTTTGTTGAGAAACATTCCCCATAGACAATATCATCTTTATAAAAATTTCTACAGTTTCTTCCCACAGACAAACTTTAATTCACAAAATACTGAGTTGCTATGTCCTGTTGCTAGTTCCACAAAAAAGGCAGGCACCCCCATCTTCCCAGCTCTAAAGCATTTACATTAATGAATTTCGTTGCTGACACATGTCTAGCTTGGACTGGATTCACAGGCTGAAGGAGTGATTACAGAAGACCAGATGCCTTAATCAAGATAGGTAAGGGAAAAGGAAGTTGTTATTTGATTAGCTGAATTATTCTTTTTCATTATAAGTGCTTTATAAAATTAAATGGCATGGGCCTGAGGTTACTTTACACTGAGCAGGCCTCATGTCTTCAATTTTAACTGATTAATATAACTGATTAGAAGAAGAAATGGAGAATGTTAGAATTTGGGCAAAATATATTTATAAATTATAATACATTTGAAAAGCATGAATAGTCTGGACATTAAATTATGCGTGAACTCATAATAAGTTAAACTGAAAGCTCTTCTCTCTGCATGAATATTTTGTTCCTTTTAGAGATTTCTGGGAATCACATTTTAAGGCAGAGTATTGGGATTCCCATTTTAAATATCTTGGGCTGCTAACAAACCACAGTTTAAATAGAGGTATAATATATTGAGAGTTCAACAGAAACCGATTTCTATTCCTTTCTTACCCTAAAATCACTCATGTCTCTATCCACATCTATAGACTGTCTGCAGGCCCAGTGTGGTCCACCAGCTTGTTTTGTTCAGTGACTATGATGTTTAAAATCTTTATAGCTTTTACTCCCCTCCACCAGTGAAGCAGGCACTCTCCACTTCACCATGGTCCCTCACCTCCCTCAAGATTAACCCAAATCTCATTAGAGTATTTCTCTCCACTATTACTATTTATAAAAGAAAGGAGAAGAACTAGGGTAGCAAGTGAGAGGTGAGACGATCTTCATATGTTGTATCGAAAGCTGAGAAGGGCATGTGCCTGAATTTAATCTCGAGAGAACAGGAGGTGAACAGCCAGACCTCTGGGTGGGTACTGAACGGAATGAGGGTTAGTCTGGTCCCCAGTCGTGCAGTCTGGTGTGCTAGCGAGGTTGGGGTTAGCAGCAAGTAAGGCTGGTAGTTAATTCAAGTGAAGGAGGAAGATGAGATATGTGGGATGGAAAAAAGAGATGTCCTAAGTGAGGAAATAGCATGTGTAAAGGTCCTGGGGTGCGTGTGAGACAAAAGGAGACAGCAGAGGAAATAATAAGAAGAATATAAAGGGAGTGTGGCCTAAACAGAGACTGCAGGGGAGTCTGGTGAGAGATGAGGCTGGAGCAACGGGTAGGAGTTTCAAGTAGAAACTATGGTAAAAGCACATTTTACCTCACAAATATTATTAGTAGTGATATTAATACTTATACTAATTAGCAAAGCATTTACATTTACCTGCATTTAAAAATTATTATAAAAAATTTTATCAGGTACAAAAGCAGATAGACTGATATAATAAACCTCTATGTACTCTTTGCCCAACTTCAATCATTACCAATTCATGGTTAATTTTGCTTCATCCATTTTCTTTTCTGCTTCTTATATAGGTTTAAAAAAAAACCTTAGAGATCATATGATCGCATCTTTAGGATATTTTATTTTAAAATAACTTCCAATTGCTTTTTTAAAAACCTGTTTAAAATGAAATGTAAAGGTGTTGGAGCAAGGTGGTTTTCACTAGATCTAGAAAATAAAAGAAAGAATCCCAAATGTGCTTCTGGCTCACAGATCAGGCCCCCTGATCTTCTCACTGCCACACGTCAAAGGAGGGTGCTTCCTTTCCAGATTCTAATGGCAGCAGCTTCTACCGCTACTCACCTAAGTACATCAGTTAGAAGTTTGTTTCAAATATCATTTTCATTGCCATGAACGGCAATGCCATTCACATGATTAAAGGGGATTCCTGGGTCTTCAGCTCATATGCCTTTTTGTTTTATAAATTTAATACTAAATTCTATAATTTTATGCATTTGCAATTTTGTTTACAATTTTCTGCCTATGCTGCTCTAATCTTAATTAAAAAAACAAATTAACACAAATACAAAATAGCAATAGAAATAATAATTATCAGCCTATCCTTTAAGAAATATTTAGTTTCCACCTGAAGAAAGATGTAAATTTTACATGTTCCTGTTTGCTCTTTTAGAGGACACCTACACAGAGGTGGATATTTTAGCTTAAAATTCAAAGTCTGTTTTAAGAATGAACTAGGTTGGGCTTGCCAACAGAGAGCTCAAAGTTTAAATAATAGTCTAGACCTATGCAAAATGGAAAACTGTCCATATGAAAATAAAGGTAAGCTTGGACACTAATTTTTATTAAGAAGAAAATAGTGCTTGCTTAGGTAGCAAATATACTTATTAAAAAAATAATTTTTCTCTATGAGAGAAATAAAACTACATGTTATTATCAAGGTTTATAAGTCATTTAATAGATAGGCACAAAAACTCTCAGCATTTTTGGTTAATAGAAATTCTCCTTAAAAAAGTGTTTCAGTCTGCCGGAAAAGCTATTACTTTAATTTCATAACCAGATTCATAATTTCAGCATGCCTCAAATACAACTACTGGACAGAAACTTATGAGAAATTGAACATGAATTAGAGACAGAATAGTAAAAGTTCTACTAAGGAGACTTTTAGATATTTGTAAAGCTAACAGACTTTTTCAGTTGTTACTTAAACATTAAAATTTTAAAAAGACCATAATATAGACTATTTCTTAGAAAATACTCTTAAGCCATGGAACCAACCATTTATCAGTAATTTTTCAAGAGAAGCTCAAGAAAGATTAACTTTAAGGGATTTTCTTTTTTTCTTTAGAATTATGCTACCTCTACTATATTAGCCATGAGCCAAATGCAGCTATCTAAATTAAAATTAAAATTAAAATTAAATAAAATTAAAAATACAGTTCTTCAGTCTCATTAGCCATATGTTGCTACTGGCCATTGTACAGGAAAATGTAAATACAAAATATTTTCTTTACCACAGAAAGTTCCAGTGAAATTATTTTTGTTTTAGAAGATACAATTAACTTAAATTCATATTGAAAATATTAAAAAATTAGCCATGGCATCATCATCATCATCTTCATCAGCATCATCATTTTTTACAATACATGACACATACATATACACTCCTGAGAAGGTTTATCATCTAAAAGGTGGTCACTTTTTCCCTTTAACAGGTGAAAACCACTGTAGATAACCCATTTTCCTTTCAAATATCAAATTAGAGCCTGTATAAGAAAATGAAAAATATTCTTCCTTGAAATATTATCAATTCACAAGAAATCCTAACTAAAATATAGTTACAAAACTAATATTTTTTCCTCTCCCTGGATTGGTTTATTTTTAGCTGTGATAGTTACAAGTGATAAGCTAAAATGGATTTTCTGAACCAAAAATTCAATTAATATTTCCTATTAGAACTTCTGACTACTTAATAACTTCGTTTACATGAAAGTACATGCATGCCTCTTCCAGGTTTATAAGAATGTCTAACCTTTTATCATTCATTGGAGTGGGGTCTACTAACTGCTACAAAATTATGACAAAAAAAATATATTGCTTTCCATGATGCTTTTTTTCTAAGGGAAATTTACCATAAAAAAAGTAAATCTATATTTTGTTCACAGATGTACTTGGCAACTGATACTATTTAAACAATAAAATAAAAGCTTATGGGTTCAAATTTTGGATTGTAAGTCTGAGATCTAGACCAAGTTTTAAAAAATCAAAAATTTGGAGGGGTGAGAAGGTGGGTGAAAAAATGTCAGTTTTACCCCAACGCCAGTGATGTGTGTGTATGCAACAATGACATCAACGAGCAGCAATGTGGCATGTTTATCACGAGATAATCACGCCCCTAGAGGTTTAGAAGCACTCAGCTGAACCTTGTGCCTCACAACACACTTGGGGTGTCATTATCTCATGATAACCATACTCCCTGTCAAGCCTTATTGCTTAATTAGGGGTTACGAAGGTGATAAGACTAAAAGAAATCGGATGAACCGTTCCTAAGATGAATGATACCTTAATCAACTTGAACTCAGTGGCCGAAGGAATCATGAACAAACACATACAGTGAGTTACATATTAGTTTTAGAGAAATTTGTTAATAATAAATGAGGAGAAACCCAATCTGCATTCACAGATTATTTGAATTGCATTTGCCATGAAACATGATGTTTATGATCAATAATTTAAATTGTTTTCATACGGTACGTAAAATGTTCCAGAGATTGATGATAACATGAAATTTAACTCTGACCTAAGATACACAGTTTATGCATGACAGTGATTCATCAAAATCTAAACAGAGAATTTAGGTATTAAGTCTGCAAGGGAGCTGATCAATAATGACCATGCCACATAAGATTTTAACAAACTAATCTGAAAACAAAGAGGAAAAATAACATGATATGCCCCTTCCTGTTTTTTTCTACTAGAACTTAAAATAATCAAATACACACACACACTCACTCACTCACTCACTCACTCACAGCACTAAATGCTCTAAAAAGCCACATCTGAGTGTTTAACTTTAGTTCTTTTGTTCTGTTTCTATAAACAACTGCCATATTTGTAGACGGAATATAGCTCCAAGTACAATGCACTTGAAGCTGCTTTCCAATTCACTGTGAAACATCAATTATCTTTATCAAATAACAGTATCTCATCTCAGTCCATTATCAAGATGGAGTCTTATTTTAGCTGGACTGCAGCCCTATCTGTATATCAGGGCTGGCCGCAGTGGCAGAGCGTGAGTGAAAGGCTGTGAAATAATCAATAATAATCATCAAATTGTGGTCGAAAGGTTGTGAGGATGGAAGTTTTTGATGAAACCTCACCTTTTTTTTTTTTTTTTTGGTGCTGATGATAAGGCTTAACCTTTGCAATACCTGATAAGTACGCCTTGGTTAGAGGAAACCTTGTGCAGTTTACAGTGCTTGTGAATGTCTAAAGACACACTGAGATATTTAGGCTTACGTGGAATATAAACCTAATACTATCAAAAACCATCAGGTGGGAGGGCTCAAAACCTTTGTGACCACAGTTTCTAGTAAACTTGGTACATGACTCTTAGAGAATGTGAACCTGACATACTGTTCATGTTAAATCCATGTAAGTGAAAGTCAGCTCTGAAAGAATAATGTTTGCATAACAATGGGTCAGATGTTACTTTCCCCACAGGTGAATGAAGTGCTGCTAAGCCTGTGTACGTAGATCTGGAACTAGCCTTTCCCTGAGAGTTGAGAACTTCTGTCTCTATCCTCATCCCATTTGTTCTAACACTTCAGGAGGTGGCATGCAGAAGGGTGGAGGATAATTAACTTTCTAATTTAAAAGAACAACACTAATCTGGAGAGATAAAAAGTAGGATGCTTTTTCTGATTTTTTTGTCATTGGGTTCTATTTACATCAAGAGGACAAAAACCAAAAGTAAATTAGCGGAGAAACAATACGACTCAAATTAGAGACATCTTAGTTGCTTGGGTTTCTGTGCAGATCTGTCACGACACCTACTGAGGCTACGCCATATACCCCCACCAGCCCAAAGCAGTACTTTCTAAAAAATTTAATTAAAAAATTCTTATTTTATGAAAGCTGATACTTTAGAAAGCATATATTTAGAAAATTATGTATCCCTGAAGCATAACCTCCCTACTAAGATCTGATAAAACAAGAAGATGTAAAAACTAAAGCACAAACTGGCACAAATTATGATTTCAAAATGTTAACAAATTAAATGGCGAAACGCACTGATATAAACTGTCAGACTATTAACATTTTCTAGTGGTGAGTTACTAATAATTTGAACATATTGTCACTGGTGTTATAGTAAACGTTTCTGAAACAGACCCTGGTTCAGGGAATTCATGAGGTTGGACTTATACCAATCAACAGAAATTAGCTTTATTATAATTCTCCAAATACGAATTTGTTGAAAATAGGTTAATGATATTTTTTTTGTTTGTTCTGACTAATGAAAACACTCTCAACTTCAGTGAAAAGTAATCAACAATATTAACCTCACGTGTAGCTCTTGCTTTGACTTATCTTTTCTAAATAAACGCTCAGGTACTTTTGGCAATAGAGTAATTACTCTCTCTGGGCTGTGTTATCATTAACACCAGTAATAGTACTGATAGTGGGTTAAAATATTTAAGGTGTCTTTAAAAAAAACCATGCATTTTATTCTCTCTGTCCTAACAAAATCAGAGCCTATTTTCTTGAGATCTCTGAGCTCTTTCTAAAACACTACACCACAAATCAACCCTTAGGGCACAAAGGAATTATTAATGCTCGCTGTGGACTGGGAACTACATGGCAAATAAAAAATTAAAATAATCTGATATTAAAATATAGAAAACTTTCAATAATCTGATATTAAAATATATAAAACTTCCCATACAAAACAAAGAAATACATGCTCAAATAAATCCATTTTCCACTAATCACAGCTTAAATGGAAAAAAATTCTTCCACAATAAGAAGAAAGGTTTTACATAATTTCTTATAACTCGTTACCCTGTTGGAAGTTAAAGTGTATAATGGAGGACATTTTGACAACAGCTAAGTAGAGACATGTTAGTCAAATACAGTCAGAAACTCCAGAATGCTACCATTTACTGCAGTAACAAATCACAGTACAAGGCTTGTGACCTATTCCAAAATTTAGTTTTGAAAATGAGTATTACAGCAACATGTCAAACCTAATGGTAATGCAGATGCTCATTAGCCCAGTGTTTTAAAATTAATTTTGTGCTAATAGTGCAAAATTTCATGGTAACAATGAATGCAAAGGCTGTATTGGCTTTGATAAGGGAATAAAAACTAACAGTGTGGGTGGAATTTTCTGCTATAGAGGCAGCTTTAAAACCACAGGACACAGAATCCCGAAATTGCTACAACACTTTACCCCACATACAATAAATGTTCTCCAGAAACACTCTGGTGTTCCAAGGCTGAATCTGCTGGCTCTCTGAGGTGAGCAGCAATAAGATAGTATGTTTTATTATGAGTGTCATGGAGACGGTGTGAAAAATCAAGAGCCACGGGCAGTCAGCAGCAATGGGTCAATAACGCTCCCAGAGACACTGTGTAGATAATCAACAACAAGGCCCGAGGTTCTCTCTGCACTGCACACAGCTGAAGGGCAAATCAATAGAGCCAGGGAAGGACACTGCCTGCCTGGCTCCACTTCCCACAACATGGCTACTCTAGGAAAAACACCCCCAAAGTAGAAATAAAGCAAACTTGCTGTGCAACTGACAATCAACTAAACTTGAATGTAATCACAAATTCACCTTTCAAATAGGCTTCCAAAAATCCAAATGGAATTCATTACAAAGTCTGGCTAACAATGAAACCAGAGCAAAGCAGAAAAACTGCTACTTAAAATAGGGCCAGGATAGAAGGACTTAAATTTAAGTAAAATTTTTGTGAGTAAAAATTCTGTATCAGATTTTATTTTCTTAACTTTGGAGTCTAATATTAATAATACTTAAGCAGATCATGCCCTTATCATTAGAGGAGTAAACAAGAAGTAAAACCATATTAAATTTAGGAAATTATAAATTATATTTCAATTTTTTTGTTTCCAGAAATGGAACATAACCTTTTAATGTATTCTACTGGTTATGAGGGCAACATTTTGTTGACACTTTCTGTATCTGACTCCTCGTTAAATATACGATGCTAATATTTCACATTTTTCAGTAAAAATTTATGGGTAGGGATATGTTGATTTATTATTTCTCAAGAAAAAGGTGATTCATCACATCCATCATTCTGTTAATCATTAGGTGTTATTTCTAAGTTACTATGTAAAGCCGTCTTTCTTGAAACACGAAAATGTGCTGCCAGAAAAAAAGAACAGTGAAAAACATTTTAAGGTTTATTTCTTATTTTTCCAAACAGATAAAATAACATCTGAAAGCATTAAAATGTTCACTATCTCAAGAGCAAATACTGTGAACATGCCTCCAACATATGTTAGAGGAAGGAATACAATATGTTCCTATTGCTACAATAGCAAAAGAATATTAAAAAAGAAAAAAAAAGTACCATTGTGTAAAATGCCTTGTGAGTGAATTTAGAAACAGAGCACTGATCTCGTATAGGATTTTAATTGTACTTTAAAAGAATGTTATCTATTTGTTCAGTCTATTGACAAGGGGCTTTCTTGTTTCTTTTTCTTTTATTCACTGACATTTATGTATAGGTATTGAGAAAAACAGTACCATACTGTTTAGTAAGGCACTACCATAAGAATACTCCAAAATTATAATTATTCTGGGGACATATGCTTTTCTAACTAAAATCAATATGAATTCAAAAACAGTTGCTTTGTTAGTGCTTACCATGTTTAATCATTTAGGAGACTGAAAATTTAGTGTGTTTGTGTGTGTGTGTGTGTGTGTAATTATTGAAATCTGATGTAAGTAAACTCAGACGCCAGCTGAGAGAGAAACTGAGTACAAACTACCCATTCTACATTTATGACGAGTACATTGGTACAATATAGTTAAAAGCAGGTCTCTATTTTTGAAAAGTTATATTATCTAGTCACCATGACAACAACATTGATGTACTATAGCAAGCTTTAGAAAAATACCTGCTTTTAAGAAAAGAGAGCTAGCTTTTTAGTTTGAATCTTTATAAATATTTACTTTGTTAAAACACTAATCATAGAAATAATCTAAAGCGTTATTAGTGAAAAATAGGAACTGTGTCATCTTTAAATAAGATGACTCAGACTCAGATGTCACTGATGATGGGAAATTTGAAATGAAAAGCAATAATATCAGCAGTCTTTAAAAAGCAGTTTTCCTATGGGAGCCCTCATTGTCCCTTCACATCTTCCTATTATTGGAGAATCTGTGTTGACCTATTTAATTTTAGACCTTCCACCTCTTTGTCAAATCTGGTTGAGATCCGCTTGCCTAAATCCTGCTGCCGTTGTCCTGTGACTGAGGAGTGTGTGACATGACAGCTGGCTGATTTGCATATTTTTTCTCTTATTGGCTGAGAAAACTGCCTAGGCAGTGAAACACTCAAAGATGGACACAGATTTTAGATGTTTCCTCATTTTGAAAATCAGGAATATTTCTAAAGGCTTAGAGAGAGCAGCTACAAAACCCCAGACGCTATATGTTAGGACAGTGCTTATTCCCACCAAACATAAGCAGAAGTGAAAGATAATTTAAATGTACTCCTATGGACATAATGCTAGCAGATTAAAAACCCCTCAATTCTAATTGTGTTTAGAGGCTTTGGTGTTTGGTGGGATTTTTAAAGTCCCATAACCACATGATCAATCCAGGTGATTTAAAATCAATGCCAAAGCCAGACAAAGGCTGCTGTAAACAGCTCTCTATTTGCTTTATGGAAAAGGTGAAAAATTCGAGTGAAGCTCTTCCTTCAGTGAGATGGCTAAACCATAAGAAAATAGCTCAAGCCTGTGAGGCCACTAGCATTTCCTTAGTGGAAACTGAGAAATGCAAACTAAACCTACCTCTCTCTTGCCCAGAGAAAATTAAGAGAAAGGCTTTACAAATTGTGCTCATTGAAACTGATAGCTCTTTAAAGCTAATACAAAAAGAAATATATATATTTATATATACATGCGTGTGTGTGTGTGTGTGTGTGTGTGTGTGTGTGTGCGCATGCATGCTTTGGCCAGGCCATGGTATATTTATATCAATATAAATATATTTGATAAATCAAATGTGTATATATACATATGTATTTGTGCACACACACACACTCACACATACACACACACATGCATCATCCTTTAATTCTAAAGTAAAGCACTGCTGAGTAATTTTCTTTAAGAATACTCAAAAGCTGAGTGCTTTTGCAATCCACCAAATTTTAAAGCAACACGTTTTTGAAACCTCTGGACAAGTGACCCTTTAATAAAGTTGGGTTTGATCGTACTGCTTTTCATCTTAGTCTGTGATTTCTAAGGTCTGTCTTAATGTTCCTTTCATTACTCTCATTAGCATAGACCTAATGCCACTTGAATTCTTTGGGTTGGCATTAAATTACTATTAAAACGGTTCAGGATAACAGTGTTAGCACATCAGTACACAGACAACATGCAGGAGTGTTTTCATCATGGCCAATGCAAAGCAGTACCTTTCATCTCTGTTTAGAACCTTTCCTACTGCTAAATGCATTACTTTGGTAAACCATAGATCAGGTGTTTTCCTGCAGGGGTCGAATGTTCTGTAGCACATTTAAATATCTACATCTTGAAAAGGAAAATTCTCGATGCCACATTTACTCCTAGCTACCTCTCCCTTCTCTCTTACTTTTTCAGCCAAGCTTCTTGAAAGGATGGTCCACACAAGTGTGTCCTCCTGCCGCTCCACCTCTGCTAGGCTGTCACTCCGACTACTGCACTGAGACTGCCGTAGGGTCATCGATGACCTTCTGCGGCCAGATCTGGGGAACTAACTCATCTCAGATTGGTCCATTTGTCCTCACACGAGTCTAGGCTATTGTCCTCTCTAGTGCACAATACTTCTAGAAGAGCCTAGTAGCTGGTCTTACCATTTTTACTTTTGCTTTCTTTCGATCCATTCCACACACAGCAGTTAAATCAGATAGTGTCACTTGCTAGAAGCCTTAATAGTTTCTCATTGCATTTAGGATAATATCAAAATTCCTCAATATGACTCAAGGGCCTCTGTGACCTTGCTCCAGCACATCTCCCCAGTCTTCTTTCCTGTTTCTCCGGTGTATCATTTCTTTTAGTATATTATTAAGGATGCACTGACAAACTAAATGCTTACTGTTTTCCTTAAATATGGAAATGGCTCATATCCTGGGAATTTCACTGGATTCACAATGTGGAAAAGGCAGCTAAAAATATTCTTCCAGTTATGTCTCTGGAGGAAGCTGAGTTTCCTCAAAATCATTAGGTAGAAATATATTATATTTCAATAGTGTGTAGCACTAATATAGTAGTTGGTATATTTGTTAAGTTAATGAACTATTTGAATGGATGCTGCAGCAAAAGAAAAGATATAGGAATCTTGAATTGTCTATTCTATCTGAGTAGTTGGGAAAAACTCCCAATGAAGGACAAAGCTGTAAGGGGTTAACAAGATATTGGTGACTTCTGTAAGCACATTTTCTGTTAGTGATTTTATCTCATAGAGGCTTCCTCCTGTTGTAATTTGAAGAACAGAAAAGTCATCAGAAAGGGGACTGTGGGGAGAAAAGGAGGCTATACGTGTACTCGACAGTAGTTGCTCATAGCCCTGTCAAGGTGGGCTGACATAACGTAACAGGAAAATTCTCAAGCGCAATATGAAAATCTAGGGATTCTGGCCTCAGCTCAGCTCAGGACAGTGAGAGAAATTTCTGCACAAAAATGAGTAACTAAATACTTCATAATGTGTCAAAGCAAACAGAAATATGCAGACTACGATTGCAAATATCTATAAATAGTTATACGTGCAAATAAAAATGTATAAACAATATCTTTGTGGGGGGTTATGATGGGTTTTCTCCTCTAAGCTTTTCTGTAAGTTGCCACACTGCCTTTTCAATAGTAATACCCACTACTCAGATCCCATCCCACTCATGCTAAGTAAGGTTCCATTTCAGCCTACATGATTCTAGACCCAAGTTTTTTTTCTTATATTTAAATTATTTGATTTTATAGACCATGGAAACTTAGAACAATAACTCACAATAATTCACACATTATTCTCATGCAATCTGCTATTCTATTCATAAACCTACTCTAGTCTACGTTAGAATTACCCGGGAGCATCCTATAAAAGTGTAGATATCTGGGTCCCTTCCTCACAGATTCTGATCAGAAGGTTTAAGGTCAGATAAATCTATCTTGAAATTTCCTACCTGCTATGTCACCTGGTTTAGAAGGCATAATGCTAGGCGACAATGCCCCGTGCATTTACATAAAAGGAACTCCTAGACAGCTAAAAACAGCTATGGAGAGCTAAACACATATACATCACCACATACAAGATATTGGCTTCGTGTTATAATTAACATTATTTCCCCTTGTACGCATTTGACAGTTTTCAAAAGCCCTCTCACATTCTTCTGTAAAGCACCTCATCTTTCTGGCCTCGCTTTGGTTGTTTCGCAGAAATAAGAATGTTGGACTAAATTATTTCTTTCAGCCTAAAAAAAAATGTGTATCTGATACATAGCAGGCACTCGATAAATGTTTGTTGAATGCATGCATGCATGCATGCATGCCCACCTCACAGAAACCATGCAGAACGTACCGGGGTGGTGTTAGGTTTGTCAGTGTTATATCTAGTAAACTCAGGCTCAGAGAAAGGTAGGTAGCAAAGTGAGGAATTGGGTCTAAGACTAAATATTCTGACTACTTACTTGGTCTTTTTTTCAGCATTCTTGCTGAAATCTGCCAGTTAGACTGTGCTGGGAGAAGGACGTCCACCTGCTGCGTTTTGTGTTCACACCACTCCCAGTGAATGACGAAGTGCTGTGTGTGCGTAATGGCATGTAAGTTGTTACCTTTTCCTTTAACCTCTGTCTACAGGAGAAGCAGTAATTCCAGAGACTTGATATACATGTCTACGAGTGATAAATCTGTGTGAGTTATCGCTGTGTCCTTGCAGATTTACAACTGTAAGTTTTAATTCATCTCTGACAATACATTTACATAAATTATAGCAACACGGTAGCAGCGCCATATGCTGGGATGCTCGTCCAGAGAAATTCAAGAGGCTTACGGGAGCTGGCTTTCGCACTACGTTTACAAAGGGCCACTCTCAGCTTGTATGATGAAGAAGCATTTAATTTGGTGTGGGGGTCACTACACAAATTTTTTTTTCGGGCTCGGCTCAAATACCACCTTCTTTCCTGTACGTGTCTCCTATCTTCCAGGGATTCGCCCTTTTCCTCTTTGTGGACTGTCACAGTCTATTGTAGCAGTGAACCACTTTATCTCATTTATTTGTTTCACCTTTGCCATCCTACTAGACTGTAAATACCTTGTCCACACAAGTAGTTATCCTTTTATGCATTTCATGGTGCCATGTAAATACTTCTAGACACTATTCGTTGAAGGTGTTATAACAGAATCTCTCTTAACTGACTTCTATTTTACTGACTCTTGGGGTTAACCAGTACTCCCTATTCCCTTTGTAAAACATCCTGACTGATGCCCACCATACGAGAGGTGGCAGTGGTTCACAGGCCCACTTGCTGCTGCTCCCACCAGTTGGGCTCTGTGACCTGGAGTTAACTGAGGCTATGTAAATGTGTACTTGAATTATAGTACTTTAGAAAGGCATGTGCATACACACACTCATGAAATTAAGTGAAGGTGAGACACCTGTGAAAAACTGGGACGAGCATAAACATCTGGGATTACACTCAGGTTGCTGTTTAAGTACTGTCAAATTCTCAATATATTAAAAAAAAAAAACCCAGAAGCTGGTGTAGTTTAAAAAGAAAAATGTTCTAAAACTATAACCAATGGACCAATTACAGAAAGAAAAGGCCTTGGTCTCACACCAAGAGATGGAAAATAAGTTACATTCTATAAAGATAATTTTAAATGAAATATTTAAGATATATATTATTTTACATGATTCGACACTTGAGCAGCATTTTTGATTAACTGAGCAACTTCTGGGCTGACTGTGCCAGGCCCGAGGGCTTTTAGCGTACCTGTGCCTCTTCCCTTCCCCCACTAGAATCGCCCTATTTGGGAGAGGAGCTACCGAAGTTTGACAATAATCTCCTTTGAATCATCATCAACATCTCTTGCCAACCTATCATGAACTAGACTCATGTCCTCATTATAAATGTTTTAGAGTATCTATGATTCATATTTACTGAATGATTACTATATGCCAAGCCTTATTCTAAGTACCCTACATACCAAGAGTGGATATAAGGAATACGAAGCTGTGAATCTGGAACAAATTCAATGTACTGCGACTGCTCCACCTAATATTTTCTAAAATTATGGATTAAACATATGCGAAATATATATACTTAGATATTTATTCTTTCATTTTTTTATGTGTTAAAAAGAAAAAGAATAGCTAGGAAGGAAACTGAATGGCATTGAGAAATGTAGATAAAGTGAATTTTGAGAATCATAATTAATTTCAGTTTACCAACGCTTTTGCAAGGATGTTGAAGTGCTTGTAATACTTGTTGCATTTGAAATTGGTAGAACTCTGTCTCGTGTATTTCCAATTATACATGCTACCGAGAATTTAATTTTCTTTCTGGTGCAAAACTCTTGCATACTGCCATTCAGAGTATAACACAGATATAAGAAATATTCAATGAGTGATGGGGTAAGTAAACAATAGAAAAACACTCCTTACAGAGTCAAATATATTCTTTAAAAATTTTTAAACTTTCAGAATAAATGATGGTTTAATTTCAAGCATTGCTCCAGATATCTGTTTCTCTTCCTAGAGGTTTTTCTCTAAATAGCATTTCACTGTGAAAACAGAACCCTCGTTAGGTAATCCTTCAAGACAGCGTCAGGAAGGCAATGTCTTCTCCAACCATTCATCTTATTATCACGCCATATTTCTGCTTGTTGCTCCAGAATGTCACAGGAAGCACCTGCCATAAAACCAGCTGCTGAAAAGATCAGGAAGAAAATACCTAAAATGTCACTGTCTGACTAAGTACTGTAGTCAATTCTCTCTGCAATTTTTGCAATCACCACATAAGTGCCCTTGATGTATAAGCGTTATAGAATTCTGCTCAGTGAAAACTGTGCCTGAAGCTTCAAAACTCTGCCTTAAAGAAACATCAATCTTACTGTCCAGCAGATCCCTGAGGTCCATTGCTCCTCCTAACTAGAAGTAAAATCTTTGTTATTTTTAGAAAGAAATTGTTTTCCAAACTCCTATTAACATAGGTGTGTTTGCTGATATTTCCGTTGAGTCTTGACTTAGAATAGCTCTTTGGATATGAAGTAGCCTTCGAGTGCTTGCCAGAATTAAACGTATTATAGAAAATTACACTGGTTCATGTTCATTAGAATGCTTTAAATCCCATGCTGAAAACATTTTTGTATCTTGCCAAGCCCCCTTTCTCCTAAAATTATTATTTATGGAAAATGCCAGCATTCAGTTACATCTTTAACGCTTTGCTAACACTATGTAGCTTTATTTACAAAATCTATGTTACTGGCTTAGCATTTGCTAAGTCACAGATAGAAGGTGTCTCTACTGGAATAACTGTTTTTCATATAAGATTTGTGCAATTCCTTGTGTAACGCTAATTTGGAAATTGTTGTAACATGAACCACGCCCACATTGGGAAAACATCTCTTAGTTTTTGATAAGCAAACTTCCCCTGTGCTTTCTGACTCCTCTGGGCTTTGTAGATGTGCCTTCTGTGTGGAATAATGCCCCTGTCCCTTCCCCTTCTGTGCCTAATTCCTAATTGTTAATGGTTCAATTCATATGTCCTCTCCTTTGGAGAAACTTTCTTGAGCATTCTCCCTAGACTCCTAAACAAATCTGGGTTAGTGCTCCTCCTGCGTATTCCCCCGGCACTCTACCCTGCCCTCCTGCAAAGGAGGACAACACTATTTCAACAACGGCTTTATGTCTGTCTTCCATACCAAACTATAAATTCTTTGAAGGTAGGAAAAATTCATATTCATTTTTTGATCTCTTGCATATAATACATTATCTGATACAAAAAAAGATCAATCATAATATTTTTAAATTTTAAAATATTTTTTATAAATAAAATGAGTGATAACTCACAAATAAGTGAGTGAACACTGTCTTCTAAGCTGAAAAATACAGGAGGCAAAATAGACCAACTGTGGGGTTTCATTTTTTTTATGAGAATAATTGTGGTTCAAGAGCCATTCTGTTCTTCATAGGAATATTAGAAAATGTGTAAAGAGACTAATACCCATAAACTATGAGCAAATAATTTTAGAGCATTTTTGCGACCAAATGTACAAATCTTTTGACCTAGCTCTGTACATCCAAGATCTATTCTTAAAACTCAGAGAAGCACAAAGGTTATACAAATAAGGCTATTAAATGTAGCACTGTTTATAATGGTGAGAAATTTGGGCAAGAGGCTTAAATGTTAACGGATAGAGGATTGATTATGCATTCTCCTATATTTGTGTATTGGAATATTAAGTAGTCGGTCAAATAAATTAAAATACCCCTTCGAATTTAACATATCCAATACCTAAGTCTCGACTTTCATCTCTACTCCCAGACTGCTTTTCTCCCAGTCATTAATAGCAATAACAACCCAGTTGTTCATGACCCAAAGATATAAGTCATCCTGCACCCTACACTTGAACCACCATCAAGACCTGTTGGCTCTACCAAAAATATCCTTCATCTGTCTACTTTTATCCATCTCTATTGCAACAATGAATGTTCCCCACAAGCTAGTAAGTCTCATTCTCAAAATTTGCAGTTGAGGACAAATGGGAATGAGGGAAGAGAAACTTGATAGGAAAACAATGAGGGAAACTTCTTCATATTCCATGCTCACTTTAAGGTAGTTACGGTTCTTCTGATTTTCTCACTAGTTTGGTTACATACTTGGCAGCTGGCCTGAAAATAACAATATGATTGGACCAGTCAGTAAAGTCTCACTGGCTTAAAATCAAAAGTAAGTCAGGCTGGACAATGATGGGATGAATCAAAGTTTAAAGACTGGTAAGAATGGATTTGGATAGAGTTCAGCGTTGCTTTCACTTCAACACGACGGAATCAGCAAAGGAGCAGGGTAGAGTACATTTGGGAGATAAGGGGAAAGCAGGTGCCCTGTGGCCCCCTTCCTTCCTCACAATGCAGGGGGCGAGGAGTCCGCGAGGCCAGAGAAGCTGGGACATCAGGTCTGACACTTGGCCTGGCAGCGAGCTGTGGACGGGGCACACGTCAGCATTCCAGCACTGACCTGCTCTTTAAGAGGTCAGCACAGGGCCTTGGTGGCCACAGTTCTATATGCATAATCAATCTTCGCTTCCATTTTGTCCTTCGTTATCTGGCTTAGGGCAGGCCTGGTCATGGTCCACTACAGAAATATGGATATACCTTTCATGATCTATAGGAAAGAGGTTCTCTACGCCATTTCTGAACAGATATCCTACCATCTATCAGTGAGAAACATTTTGCTGAGGTGTTTCTGACATACTAAAATATACCTATACCCAAATTACAAATATATTTTTAATATAATTAAGGTATACTTTGTTTTCATTTTACCATGTCATTTTGTATTTCTTATTATATTTTTTACTTCAAGACTTATGGTGTTTTGTTTGATCAACATGCATTTTATTGTGTATTTGCTATGTTCCAGGCACTAGAAAATATGGGGCTTTCAAATGAGTTATTTAAGAAACTTCCTTAAATTTCCAATAACAAAGTTATTTCAATAATTATAAGATTTGGGTAAGACATCGGCCACTCTTTCTTTCTCTCATACATCACTGAATTTTTTGTATTTCTATGTCAAAAGAAAGAAAACAAGTGCCTAGACTTACCAAAGTGAATCAGAAACTGCCAGACGACAGTGCAAACTTCATGAGGACAATCAGCTAACATGAGCCTAAGAGAGTCTTGCAGAGAGCTAGCAGTTATTACAAAAAATGCATTCAAAAACGATTGGAAAATCCGTGAGATACAATATTGAGTCTGCCAAACCAAAGGCAAATATTGCTAGAGGGAGGGTTTTCATTGCTGGTTTACCAAACATACCCGTAGCTCTAAGGATTCATAGAACTTAATTAGCCTGCTTATCAGGAACACTGTCCACTCACAAAATTTAAGCACTTCATAGGGAGATATATATATATATATAAAATATATATATTTTTTAAAATTAATTAAGCAGAATTCAAGTCAAGTATCTTCCTAAATTGCTAGCAGTTGCCAAGTCAAAACGCAGTGAGCAGCACAACAGGATTTTAACTACTGAACTGCACCAAGCCTTGTGCTTTCCATGATCAGCAGAGATTCAGTTCACCAGTGCAGGGGGGAGCTGCCTCAGATGGGGGAGCTGCCTCAGACAGCGAATCTGCCCATGGCCTAAGGCAGTGCCTCTGAGTGGGGGGATTCCAGCTGGAGAGTTTGTAAACACCCTGACGTCTCAGGTTTTATCTTTAAAATGCTCTAAAATCAATGCAGTTTAATTGCGATGTATTGTATTTCCGAGTTCATTTTAATATAGTTATAACTAACATTTACGGAATATTAAGTGCTTGGCAGGCCCTGTGCTAAGAATTTTACATAAATTATCTTAGTTACATCTCACAGCAACGGGCCCTATTTCTATCACCATTTTACAGTGAGGAAACGTCAGCTCGGAGAAGTTAAGAAGCTTCCCCAAGGTCATAAAATTATTAAGTGGTGGAGATGGAATTCAGGCCACACAAGTTTCTAATTATTCTTCTCCAATATACTGTACTGTACTGCTGTAAATCACTTTTCAGTTAAATGAGTTAACTCTTCCTCCTCAGTTATCTGAGTCAGGGATAAGCAAACGTCACTGAAGTAAATATTTTAGTGTTTAGGGACCATATGTGGTCTTTGCCGGCCAAGACGACTCAGTTCTGCCACTGTAGTGTGAGAGCAGACACTCCTTAAAGGAACGAGGATGGCTGCATTCCAGTACAACTTTACCACAACAGGCAGCAGGCAGATTTGGGCAATGGTTTGTGACCCTTGACATAAGTAAAATTCATGTTCTAGGCTGATATGCATATTTATGCTGTGGCTTTACATAATCTTGTTTGGGAAGAACAGGTTGAAATAAAACTGATTTTAAAAAAAGAGAAGCCAACCCCAAAGGATGAGGGAAAGGGATGCGATTTTTCTCTTCTATCCCTGACCAACCTCTCTAACAATAGGGAACTGGCATCACCCTCCCTCCAGTCATGGGGTTTCTGCTTCCACCGGGCCCATCCACAGATACCCTCTCAGCCTCCGGCGCCCTGGCTAGGCCACCCCGACTTTCCCATCAGTGCCACTCTCCCCCTTTAGGTGGTTATGTCTTATCTTCCCACTCAGCTGAAGCCCTACCCATAGAGTCCACTGAATTTACATTCTACATTTTGTATGTCACATCTCTGTTTTTGCTCATGCCAGGAAAAATGTCCTACTCTCTCTGTTAAACGAGTCTAAAGGCTAATTCAGGAAATGCTTCATAGTCTACCAAGTTAAAAATCCCTAGTCCCTTGATTCGAATCTAAAACATCATTTCCAAATATGTCAACTCTACTTGTCCACATTTTTTCAACTTATTGCCTTACTAATATCAAGTACGATGACACTAATACCAGAAAAGAATTAAGAGAATCGTTGTCACGTAAGAGCTCGTTGGATATAACTGGATATAACTGTTAACTGGCAAAAGTAGTTAAGATTGATTTTAGAGATTTAGCTTTGTTTTCATGTTCTGCATAATGAGAGAAAAGGGTAATACCAGCAGCTTCACACAGAACTGGAAAGTAAAGGCTACTCAGTCACAAAGCTCTCATGATAACTTTGGGTGTCAAACTGATCTTTACCTTGTAGATCTTTGTGGTCTATTTCTCTAAAGTCTGCAAGTAATAAAATACTCACTCCAGTTAAAAACAAACAAACTTGTTTTACCAAAAGAAATTCTGAAAACACTATTTGAAGAATCTGTCTCTCTTAGAAAAGAACATTATCAATAACACGTAACTTAATTTTCAGCAAGTTTTCAGAGTGGTTTCATTGCTCAGAGTGAGAGCTCAGAGTAAAGATATATGGTCACCAATGAGGAGTTGATGTCTTAAGAAAGAACACGGAACAAAATCAAAGAGTTATATCAGTATGGCCAATGGTGCATACTCTAGGTACCTCCAGGAAATACACAGGGCACTTTCCCGCATTAGAGATGCTGAGAAGGCCTGCGTAAAGAAACATTCGAACAGTAGTCTCTAAACCTGTCTGACTTCTGAAACATCCAACGCCAGCTGTTACCATCTCTTAGAACTAGTTCATGGAAAGCAGTCAAGGAAGCTTTTGGAGAATTAATTAATAGTTTATTAATTTTAAGAGACAATTTAAAATTTTAGCCCCATCCTTATGACTTTCTTCATATTCCTTTTGGATAATATGGTTGGGTATATCAGCACTGATACATGCTACAATGAAACGTTCGCTATGACCTGAAACTATCAACAACACTATAAATGAATCTGATTGTGACAGAGCCTAGCCCTGTTTTTGGATTAACTAAGAGTGTGAGTTTGGGATAAAGAGATTTAAAGTCTCTTTGATTCACTTATGCCTAAAGTGGGGCTACACTTGCCCTTTGTACCCAACTGGTACATTTTGAGAATCAAATGATCAAGATCAAGATCAAAATCAAGAATTTCTCATAAATATTAATGTATTATGAAAGCATTATGTTATAAAAATACATAAATATGTTATTTCAAATAAAGCATCAGATTCCTTTTTATAGAGCCACACTACATGCTAGTGTGATTTCCTTGAAATTTGACCAGAATACTCTTATAAATTGCTAAATATCTCATTTTACCTAGTCAGAAATTTTTCATTTAGCCATCAACCATAAGAATGTATCATTAAACTTCTTTTTCAGGAAACACATGGCAAAAATAATAAAATCAGAAAACTATGTTTAAAAGAAGGAAAGATTTATTGCAAAGTGGACTGTGAGCAGTACCACCTTCTTCTGGGCTCTGTTATGAACCCGTCTGTGACAGCCCTTCGTCCCCACTGAATAAAGACAGTCGGGCTCTATATTCTTTGAGTCCTTCATTAAACTATTGATCCCTTTAGCATTATCCATAATGTTCCAACAGCTCAGCACGTCAACTGGTGAAGTGCTAGTCTCTCACTCCTTTCAATAACTTCCACACTTTATGGAGAGAAAGTCATAATGATTTATTTACCTGACATTTTCCAGTCCGGATGTCGTACAGGGCCACTGAACCATGGCGAGCTCCAACTGCTATTCGGTGATTCCGCTCATAATAGCTGACCATGTAAAACCTGAATTGAACATTTTACAACAAACAACAACAAAAAAAAACAGGTGAGATGACCTGCACACGGAATTGGATAGCAACACATTCCAAAGATTAAAGCTAGCTATGATGTACATTTTTAAATAACTATATCTATAACATATTGAGATTTTAAAAAATGTTTCATTTTGGTGATTCTTAAAATGAACTAAAAAACTGATGCAGAATGCCACTTAAGCCTTTAATAATTATTTTCAATACAAAATAACTTCGCAATAACAGAGACTCTTGAATTTTGAAATAAGAAATAAGCGTCAAATACAAAATAGTTTAAACATGAAAACTCAGTTTTGCTACAGTGACTATTATGCAAATATTTCTATTTGAACAGAAATGAAAATGATGAAAAGGCTTGCACATTCAATCTAATTATGTTCTCATGGTTTATTATAACATAAAGAAGCAAAATATATTTTCTAGCAGAACAATCATAAAAAAACTACATAAATATCATGCTTAGGTTCACATCAATAATATAGAATAAGATGAGAAAGCTATCCACCAAAAAAAAAAACTTTTTTTTCCTATCCCTGGCAAATTACCTAGATTTCTCCACACTTATCAGTTTACCTAGATGACAGCTGTGACTACAGGTAGTATAAACACATTTGGTGCTTATTTGGCATTGCATAAAAATAGGATTTAGGGAGGATTTATTTTTATTTATTTTTCTTTTTTTCTAGATTAATTTTCATGATTAGATTAAGTATTTGCATTCCTGGTCTATGTTTTGTCATAATGATTTCATGGCCATACGGCTAAAGCATGGGAAGGTAAAAATAACAATTATTAGAAGTATAAATAAAGTATAATTTTATACTCCCAAGGAGTTCTGAATATAAGTTCCATTATCTAGTCCTACTGTCTCAGAGTGAGTTGCCCGGATGAACAAGTAGCCCACCCTAAATATTTATGAAGATCCTCCATCAATTCTACTACACATTCCTTGCCTTTTTTTTTCTTTAGTTCCATACTACCAGAAAAGTACAATAACTTTTTTGTTACTATTTTTTAAAACACTGGAGGGGCAGGTAAAACAGATGACAGAAAAGAAATATTCTCTAATGCTTTCTTGAGATTGATACAGAGTAAAAAGCTATTAGGGCTATGGGACTGCATTTCTGAAATTCTGGTGAGAGGGAGAGAGAGAAGGAGTGAGAGAAGTGCGGGGAGGGAGAAAGGAAGAAAAGGAGAGGGGGAAGGAGGGAGAGAAACATGCAGAATATTTGAATGTGAGCATTCTGAAACCAGGGACATTTTGACAAAGCCATTTTGGTATTAGCAGACATCATGACATTCATACGTATGTCATAAATCTGGAAAACTATTAAGTTTTTAAACTTTTTTTATTTATTAACTAAGTAATGGGTTCAATAATACCTTTTCCTATCCCTAAGACTAACCCTTCCTCTTTTGAAAGATTAATGCTTCATTTTTAGTCACACAAAAAGACACTACTTTAGAATATTCTAAAGTAGTATTTTGTTTTGCTGGGTTTTGCTAGGCTCAGAAATGGGATGTCCTCTTTGTTACTGGTTTGAGGAAAGAAAGGATACTGAGGCTGCTGACACATATGAAGCCTCCCCACTATTAAGTCGTTAGTAAAAAGTTAGTTTCTCAAAGCTTTTCCTGTTAAAGCATCACATTATTTTACCTCAGTAGAGAAGGTAAGAATCAGCATTCAAAATCTAGCATTTTTACACTCAAGAATAAAAATGATGAAAAAGAGTTTTTAAATGTTTACTATTTTGTTATTCAATGATTACAGTGGTCTAAGTATTGGGAAACACTGTATACCTGTATCTCTGCCTGTATCTATACACACAATTTCTATCCTATTACAGTAACATGGAATATAACATCTAACAAATATTTTAACAAATATTTATTCTGTGCAGGTTAACAGCCACAGGAAAATAAAATTTCCAGAGCTATTTTTAACAAATCTATTATTAAGCTTTGCACAGATATAACAGCTCTATTGCCAAATCCTTCCATAGAACATGAATACAATTACCCTTCAAAACAATCCTCTTCAAAACAACTATTGGCAAAATACATCTGTGTTGATAAATTTTACTTAAACTAGAATCTAAAAAGTTTTTGTTACATCTTCTATGCTCTGGATATCAACCTCGCCTTCCTGTATCATCTATAAACACTATTATTTATGGGAGAAAGAAAGACCAAATCTATTCTTGGTATCAAATCTTTAGTTGGCTTGAAAGGACCATATATGACAGGTCTGCATTTTTCATGCTTTGCAATTTACCACTAGACCAAGACTTCTAAACAGCATCTTAAAGAACTCTGGACAGTGAAGATCTTATGGCTTATTTTTATCTTAGATTTCTTGTTACATTTTTTATTCCTTTAACAATGTCTCTTTTGGCAGAATAAATCCATGGTATGTATGCAATCGCTTCATAAGGACCCATTCTGGAGACTGGCTGCAGTGACCCCATCTCTACTGGGGGTTTCCAGAGGCCACTAAACTCCACTGGGGAACTGTCAAGATTAACGATTGTGAGATACACATTACATGGACCCCCACGCCCCCCCAAAGTATCAATGGATTGAAGAGTAGGATCCATTACAGCTTTTAAGACTATTTCAGCCTTGACCTGATCCTGCATGAATGTCTTGCTTTCCCACTAAATTTGGGGGGTTCAGAGTAAGGGTTTATGAATGCTGAGCCTTCTCGCAATGGTATCTCCGTATCCAGTTCATTGCATCGATGACACGTCACTTGGGCAGCATTTCCTGGGCAACAATCTGGCAAGAACCCTTTTGTTATAGTCAAATTAGAAAAATGATTCTCGTCTACTCAGCCCACCACAAGGAAACTCTGTTAAGTCAGAGAGAACATTACCACTCATGAATGTGAAAGAAGTATAAAGTAGAATCTAGTAATGCTGTAAAATGTACTTCTTGTGGTCCTCTTCCTGAAAGCTTGAAGTCCCTGACCTCCACGCTTTCATTGCTGCCCACGTGCAGCCAGTGATCCTTTTCAATTGTAAATCGCATCACTTCTCTCTCATGCTCACAAGCATCCTTCAAGAGCTACACGATATGTCCCTCACACCTCTCAGACTTTGCCTCCTCTCTCCTTTGCTCTCTCTGCTCTAGTCACATGATGTCCTTGTACTTTTTTGAATACACCAAGAGTGTTCCCACTTTGAAGCTTTAACACTTGTTGCTCCCTCTGCTTGAAATTCTCATGGGCCCGATAACTCCATGGCTCAAGGCCTCTTTGTTTAGGTCTCTGTTCCCAGGTTATCTTGATAAAAGGGGCCCTAGTGGGCCATCCTATTTAATGCAGCAGCCCTTCCTCCATTACTTTTTAGTCCAATATCCTATTTTTCCTTATTATATTATCCTTGAGATATTAAACAATAGTTTATTTTGTTTATTGCTTGTTTCCCTCTGTTGAGACTGTTTTGTTGTTGTTGAATGTGTGAATATACAAATACGGTCCAAGCAAGCAGGATACTGCAGTAAAATTTAATTGAAAATACTATGCTTACCCTTCAGTGACTTGTGTATAAACTACACTAAACATCGAATTTTAAGACTGATGAATATTTTATAGGGTCTAAAACAATAATTGAGATGAACAACAAAGCAAACAAAAACTGTCCAAAAATTGTTAGGCAGAAATCAAGAAACAGAATTGCCCCATGACCCTTCTAAAAATGTATCTGCAATTCAGACAAACAAATGCAGATTTACAAGAAGTTATATCTATAAAGACCCCTGGAGCCTGGGTACATTAGCATGAGACTGACAGTTGCATAATGGAAACTATTTAATTACATCTTAGGGAACTAGAAAATATCACCTGGGTTGGAACTCAAAAAGGCAAATATACAACAGAGTATATGTTTTTGGTATAAATGTGGCCCTGGGAATAAAAATTATTGTAAGAAATTGCTGGACATTTATATAGCCACATGTAAATTTCAATGAACATGGCATTATCACATAAAACATAATTAAAAAAATAATCATTTAGTGAACCATTATTAAATACTAGAATAAATTATTTCACTCCTCCAAAGCCATATTTGTGACTTTGACTCTTTAGGAGTAACTCACAATGGGGTGTTACCCACCCCACAATGGGATAGTTTATGAAACAAAAATGTGAACAGAGCCCACTGTGGCACAAGATCCTGGAGCAAATCACTTTGCCTGAGAGTTTGCCGAGCACCGATACCCGAGTCTCTTGGGTTCTCTGTCTACAGCCTCCCTTGATGACGTTTTTATCTTTATTAAAAATGGCCCTCAAATGAGAGCAAATTTGTGTGAAATATAAAAGTCATTTTGGAAAAATATGGTTAAAGGAAGCATGCAACTCAGCAGACATATGATTTGGGTGAAAGAGACCTGTAAAATCACTTTCTTAATTACGAATTTGGGAATCTACAGCGGCGTGAAGATATGGACTTACCAGTGTATATCACATCCTTCAGCATTAAAATGCAACAAGAAACATTCTTCAACTAACACAAAATTAATATCCAGCTTAACATGAAACCATCTAAAATCCAAGGATGTATGGAATTGAATGTATGAAATATAACTATTTAGAATTCGTTTTACTATTTACAATTCACTAACTACAACTGCTTGCAGCTGATATTTACTGAGTACTGACGCGTTACCAGAAATTGTCCTAAGTACTTGTATATGTATTTTCAAAAGTAACTGAGTATTAGAATTCTTATCAAGTTGCTTTTAGAATTTCTTGATGTTGATTTAAAATGGTTCACAAACTTGATTTTTTTTTTTCGTTCTAAAGGTATTAAGGCAATAGGTACTTGTAAAAAACTCAAACACCACCAATATATAGAGAGTAAAAAGTAAGTTTTACCTCCCTCACTAAGGGTTAACTACTGTTTCTAGAGTATTTTCTAAGTTTTATCTCAAAATGGTATGATATTACCCAGATCATTCTGCAACTTACTTTTCTTCCCTCAGCACTTCATGGAGCAACCTCTCATGTCAGTATACATGATTCCACGTCATTCTTTCTCATACTTGCATACATACATTCCATTGTTTAACTATTCCCTTCCTGACAGATATTTACTTAAGTTATATTCTACATGGATCTTTATTTACCTAGGTGAGTATTTTTACAGGATAAATTCCCCAAAGCAAGATTCTGGATTAAAGCATACACATTTTAAATTTTGAGAGGGAATGACAAATTACCTTCAATTCCCACCAAAAGTAAAAGAGTGCCCCCATTGGGCGTCATCAAACTTTCTACTTTTTCTTTTTTTGCCAATACGGTATCATGTTTATTTTAATTTGCCTGAAATAATTTTTTAGATCGATTCCTTTGGTTACACTCTACAGGATATGAATGCAGGTTTATTAATGTAAACGAAATTTATTTAAAATCTAATCAACACACCACATCCTTTTATTCATTGTACATAATGGATGAGGAGTGTCTCCTCGGTATACATGATGTGCTCCCAACAACCCATGGAAAACATCTGAACCCTAAACACAGGCAAACCTACTCTGCTGGAAATGGCAGGTCTTCTGCAGTGCAGCGATGTACAAGTTGCTCTGATCACAAGAAGGGACCAGTGACAACACCTACCCCAACCCCCTGTTGGCCAGCATGAGATGCCGAAGAGCTCTTCCGAGGGCTGCCATGTGAGGGACTAGGGCCTAAAAGATTCAGAGGTAGGTTCTCAGAGCATCAGCTGACAGTCCTCAGAGATGCCACAGCGGAAATCAAGGAGGAACGTTTTGTAAAGGAGGAGGCGCTTTACAGAGCACGTTCATACACACCCACCAGGACTCCAGGCCTCCACGCTGCTAACTGAAAGACGGGGAGACATGACAGTGGCTTTGGCGAAGGCCTCAGCTTAAGGTGAGCTGTGCTGGCTTTTGGAGGTGTGAGCAGGAGATGGTAGGGAAATGTTTTCTAGAAATGCTTCATTCCAGTGGAGGATATCGGTGCTAAGGGACAAAATAGAAAAATCCCTCATTTTGGGATGGTGATGGACACTGGCTGAATTCCATCTGAGGGTCATGACTTCCTACTGCACACTATGAATAGTCAATAGAGACTTCATGAACAACATTGCTGAGTACTTTTTCCTTCTTTAAAAACTTGCTGTAGGCATGCTGTAGCTGGGGTGTTAATAGGAGAATTGGAAATACTCTCTCAGCTCTACAAGGAGAATTTGTTCAAGGAAAACTACCAAGCCTGCTGAGGGTGTCCTTTATGATGGCTGAGAAACAGGTCTCTGATTGCTTGGCTCTGCTACCCCCTACTTGTGTGACCTTGGATCAGTTACTTAATTTGCCTGTGCCTCAGTTTCTTCGTCTGTAAAATGGGAATAACAACAATACCTATTAAGGTTGTTATGAGGATTAAACAAGCTAATACACACACACACACTATCTCTCTCTCTCTCTCTCTCTCTCTCTCACACACACACACACACACACACACACACACATAAAGTAGTTAGAACAGTGCCTGGCATATAATAAACACTTACTATAATAAGTACACTCAAACTTTAGTAGCTGTCATATCATTATCATCATCACTGTCATCATCACCATGACCATCATCATCACCATCACTGTCATTATCATCATCATCATCACCATCATGTAGTTAATTTGCTTTTTCCTAGGGCAAATAAATACTAAAACATACTAGTAAGAGAAATTAATGCCCTCAAATATTTTAAACTTGCTTATTTTTTAAAAATACTTCTGATTTACAAATAAAATCTGATAACTAAATTATTTTAGTTTGAAACACTTCTCTATCATTTCAAACGGTCTGAAACTAAATATTCTTTCTGTTATACTCCTCGAAGAATTAGTTTTCCTTCTTTCCTTCCTCCCTCCTTTCCTCTTTCTTCTTTTTCTTTTTTTAAGTGAAGAACATTAGTATTGAAAGACAGCCATCTTTGGGAAGTTTTCAGGAGTAGGGAAATGGACTAAAATGGTTTTAGAGGAACTTCTACTCATGTGAGTACAGAAGGAACATCCATAATTATTTATCATAAAAAGTATACTATAAAATAATAACTAATTTAAGAATTTTACTGGAATTTAGAACAGAAGCTGTTTTGTGTCCATTATTATTATCACCATATGGGATAAGAACAAACCACAGGTTTGGATGAGATTTTTTTTTTAAATGAGCTCACATACTGTTCTAAAGTAGACAGTGTTCATTTCCTTACTGGATTTTAAGTGCCCATTTAGGGCGAGCAAAGCTGATTCAGCTTTTTACTTGAAAAGCAGAATCAATCAGTCTGTCTACATAATAACAAAGTTTAAGAAAAGATAAACTATCTCTAAAAATGCAGACTTTTAACTTTTCTGTCTAGATTATTTTTTTTCCATTCAGTTCAAAAGTTTAAATACTCATTTTAACTTGAGTATTTTTTATTTTATCTACGTTACAGCTTTAGTGTTTTTGCAATTGTTATGTTTTATTATTTTTATTTGAATTATTCTAATATATATCCAATTTTAAATGAATACATACTCATTGTAAAAAAGAAACAGAATTTAGAAAAATAAACAATTACGAAAGGAAAGTCAGCCTTTACCATCATTGCGGGAAACCATGAGAAATAATTTGGGGGTGTGTCTTACCAGATTTTTTTCACTCTTCATATGTATACATGTACACGCATGAATATCAATTCTTACATATAGTTATCATCTTCAAAAATGATTTTATTTTATATACTTTCCCGAAACTTTACTAGTTTCTCTTAAAAATTTTCTTCTACTGACATCTTTCCATGTCAGCAGAAATGGATTGACCTCGACCTTTTTAATGGCTGTATGGTATGCCACAGTTCTAGTCTTTTAATGGAAACAACTGTTGGTAAGCAATAGTTACATTTAAAGGCCATAAGTGAATGAAAGTGTTTTTACAGGAAGTACATTTGCTATGGAAAACCAAGAAAGGCCAGTTGAGAGATAATTAGTTAAATCCAGCAGAACCATATAAAACACTTTAAATTTCAATAGCAATACTATTAAAGTTCAGGAGATCTGCCCATTTACAGTAAATTAAAGAAATTTATGTCCTGAGTCCTTTAAAGTTAGTTTTCTCCTTACTGCTAGTACTTTCGTATTAATATCTACTAAGGAGCTCAAGTAGTGAGCCATTAAACATGTTGCTCAGGTCTATAAATTGAGAATTTCTTCATTCTTGGCAGTGAAATATACAATGAAAAAGAATACACACTGTAATTTTTGAAGAGTGATCACTGATTCATTAGTCAGAGATTCACAATTGCATTTAATATAGTATTTCATTCAATGACATCCAACTTTGTATAGGGAAATAGCTTAGAATTTGGAATCAGAACAATTTATCTGCCTGGTAAACAACTATTCACCTTTCAAAATTCAGCTTAACACATCACCAATTCTCCCTTTTCCTCCTGTGCACATTGCCAAGTTCCTCCTTTGTGTGTCTCCCATCAAAGCAACTGGGATTCTTCTATGTGTCCTGGGCATCCTTTTATCATAGCCTGCGACATTTTTCTGATTTACCACTGTCTCTGCCAAGCCAACTTTCAGGCCTGTGAAGATAGGGACGGTGCCTGACTGACCACGTGTAGCTTGAGTAGCCCACGCTGGCCCAGGCTGGCACAGGGCATGGGGCAGATACACTTTGAGTATCTGCCTGAATAAATTCCAAAATATTTTCAGAAAATTTAAATCAAGAAAAGTCACTTGGTTAAATCACTCACACTCCATTTATCGATTCCTAATTCTTCAGTGACTTCTTTTCTTTCCTTTGTAATTTTGGAATTGGGTACTGAGATTTAACATTTATATGTTAAAAACCAGTCAATTAACATATTTTAATATTAATTTTCAATTCTAAAAATAAATTTTATCTAGCTATTTGAAATAATTGGGTGTTATAATCCATAATGAAGTGACTGATTAATTAAAAATTCTCATCATTTAGTGACTGAGAATAATATACTGATTCATCAAAAATAAATACTGAGTGATCAGTATTAAGTCTCGCTGAAGTTCACATTGATCTTTACAGACAGGGGGTGAAATGAAGGATGCAGCAAGGAGCAGGTCTGGGCCTGAAACACAACCTCATCCCCTGATGACATGTGCATGCCTGTGCAGTGGGTGCACAGAGCAGGTGTAAGATTTGCTTAGCAACGCTGGCCTTCATTTTCATCTGAATGCAAAAATGCTCTGAATTTGTCCATTTCTAAAATAAAGAGCAGTAGTGGGCAGTCCTTTTCAGATTCAAAATCCTACAACTTATAATTCTATAAAAATACTGCAGCAAGGTCACTGCTTAAGTGAAACAACTGGTGCCATTTATTATGACAAAATTAAGGACTACACACAAGAAGCAGCATCGCTGGTATCATTACTCAACCAGTTATTGAGTGCCTACATTGAATGTTTGTATTTTCTAAACTAAAAATTGGGCCAGAGCCCACAAAGGGTTTCTTCTGAATCTGGGATTTCATTTGATAGGTCTTTAAAAAGGCATAAAAATTAAATCACTCTTAGTTATACATCAAATAAATTGCCTCAAATTAAAAGAATAAAAATGTAGGAAATAAGTCTCTATCTGGGAATTCCGGGGCATAAGGCTTTCAGCCAGATGAAGCTCTCCACTAGTTGCTCCAGGCTCTGTAAATGAAATGGGCGCAAAGCCCCTTTCTCCAAGCTACTCATAATGGGCATAATTGAGAAATTGTAAGTGACTAAAAATCACATCTAGAGACATATAATTTTTTGGTATGAAAAATTCTGAAATCTTTTACATTTCCAAATATAATCATATTTTCCCATCAACTTACAATTTCATTAAAGAATCCCTGATTCTTTATTTGTTATGCATTAAATCACTACTGGTCTTCAGAACATAATCACATAGCCTTAAAATTTTAAATTACATTATAATCACATTATATTTCGAGAGGTACTTTATCTTCCTTTCTAATTGAGCTTTAATAGTAGCTTATACGAGCTTAAATTTTTCTATTTTGAGATCAGTAAAGAATATTTTTACAAAATGAATAACCCTTTAACTGTTCATTTTAGAGCAAGTGTATATCACACATGTGTGTTCTATATCGTTTTTCTCTTAGCTCAGTAACATCTGTACATTTCTACATTTTCATGTCTTCTGCTGCTGCATCAAATATAGTGTAAAATGAATCAGAGTTTATTTGGTGACCAAAAGAGGAATAATCAATCAAACTGAGTCAAGCATGGCAGGCTCAGTACTGCTTGGTCTGCGATGAGGGGCTTCATGAGGATATTTAAATTTGGTAACACAGCAACCAGCAACTAAATTTCAACAATGAATTCTTAGGAAACTTCAGTGATGTTTATCTTCCCAAGACTTGAAAGAGGTCAATTCTACTTTCTGAGTGTCTAGGGTATTTTTAACTGAAGATGCTGCATTATTTATAGTCCAGGCAATTAAATGTAAATTACTCAGAACCCTCTGTACTTCTGCCTCTAACAATAATTATCTACAGTACTGGATGATGCTTCTTTGAAGATGATCTAAAAGACTGACAAAGGCAAAGCAAAGTCCAATGAGATGGGAGAGAATCTAAGGAATTTATTTCTTAAATGTTACTTTATTAGCTTCTTACTAGGCTTATTCATAAACATAAAATTAATCAATGTTGCAACAATCTTGTTGCACCAATATATCTGTGTTCTAAAAAGAATGCAGTTTAATTCCTATGTAATAATATAGCCTTATTTGTTATAGTGATGACAAATCTGGCAGAACTATTTTTGTATAATTGCATTTTGAAGGATATGGGTGCTATATTCTCTCAAGGGCATTCAAATCTAAATAATTTCCTTATATTATTAATGGATGCCACTATAGTATTAAAAATATCCTTAGAACTAAAGTATGAATTATTAGAAAACATTTAAATCTATGACTATAAAATTTATACAACAGTTACAATTATGTGATTTTTATATCTTTTGCTAATAAATATATTACAAAAAATAAATCTACAGATACATAAACTACTCCAGGAAGAGCTAGGGTATTTCAGTTAATATAGAGAAGCCTTTTCTTTTTTAATTTTTAGGAAGTAATCATAGTTCATATTATGTGTGTAATGATTATTTTTGTTTCTATTGCTTATGAAATAAAATTTAAAAGGTGTGTACATTTCACATATACACGTACATACATATGTATATACACACACACATTATATAAAGGATTTAGGGAAACTTACAGAATATAATACAGTAAAAAGATAGAAAAGGAAGACAGGCCTGAGGTGTGATCACGAGGAAAGGAGAATGGAAGATGTAAGCTGTAATTTACTGAAGTTAGATAGGGCATTTGGCTGCTTAATGGCCAAAGCAAATTTTTAAAATTTAATAATACTGGTTATGTGGAAAAAACAAAAACAAAAACAAAAAACAAAACATGTAATAGTTCCTTAGGACAAAACAAAAAAAGCCATCCTAGCAATTTAAAAGAAATGTCTTGATGGGGTCTTCATAGAAGGGACCCTGAACAACTCACTACATGATGGCAGCAGGATCCCTACAGTAAGGAGATGCTCTCCTGGACGGTTCCTCAATGCAAACTGCCAGCATAAAGCTGAAGTGGGACCTGGAAAGCAATTCTGAAGGAGACCAGACCATATGGTCCAAACAGGCAGCTCACCGATGGTTGAGTCTAACCGAAAGATATAAAGTAGACTACTTAGAGGAATAAATGGACCATGTGCCCGTTTAACTAGCTTCTAAGTGTTCTGTTTTTTTTCCATTGAGTTTTAGATAAAAGCTAATTAGTGAACAGTTTGAAGTTACTGTCTTTGGCAGGCACTCTGTGATGCTAAGGCAAGCCTTTAAAAACTAATGGTGCAGCACCGGAATGCAGGAGCTGAAGGGGTGTCTTTAGGTGTTTCCTTGGAAATTGAGTTTATTCAATATACTAACAAATAAACATTCCGGAATCCAAGGCTTTATATGACAGAACATGGTCACAAAGAATGATGACCCTGGTTTTGTCTTCCTTAATGTTGGATTATTAGAGTACTTGTTTTCAAACTTTAGTGTAGGTAAGACTCCCCAGGGAAGGCTGTTAAATGCAGCTTCCCAGGCTTCATGATGGACTGAGGGAGTGGCCCTCAGGTGGAGCCTAGAAATGAGGTAACTTTCTTAAAAGGTAGTCCAGGAACTATAGGTAGAGATCATTATGCCCCACAGAACCTAAAGGAGTGAGCTCTCGATACCTGTTTTAAAATTTCACTTTCTTATCAGTGTCCTCAGTTCTCTCAACTAATAAGGACTGCATGCACTTTTTAAAATATTTAGTTATGTGAACTCTGTCCCAGCATTTGAGAGTTGCAAGATCTCTAAAACTATGTGGTCCATAGATTACACATATATTTTATGTCTGCCATCTGAAGACTCTCAATTTCATGTTGATCTCAGTTTTATGAACAGTTATGTTTCTCTTGAACAACTACGTTATTTCTAGCATCTGAACACTGTAATTTAGGTACTAATAGTCTGCCCCTCTTCACACACCAGCTGCTAAGAAGTTTAAAGAAATTTATGGCTCATTTCTGGCAAATACATAAAACTTCTAAACTCATCTTGACATTATCTTTCTTTGCTACTCTTATTTTCCCTTTCCCTCAATTCCCTATTTTTATATTTTGTATTAACTTTCAAAGCTGCTTAAGAGCTTCAATGGAATGAGATATGTGGCCATTGTATGTATGTGTGTGTATGTATATATGTATGTATAAATGGAAAAATAAATTAATACAGGTCTAAAATCTAATGGCAAAAACACTGGACTATGAATAAAGAGGTTTGGGTTTTACCTGGAAGCTACTTTATCAGGCACTTGACTATCAAATCTCCAATTTAATTCTCCAAAAAATTTAATTTATATAATGCTTTTCCTAAAGATTTTTTTTTTTTTTGAGAATGAGTTTGAAAGCATTTGGTAATTTGTAAAGTGCTTTATAAATAACAAAAGATAATTACATTATTTTATTTATTGTGCATAGCTATACCTCCATGTTTTAATATGTATCAGCAAGTGAATTTTGGTGAGTGGTAAGAAAGAATGTTTATCAAATTTTACTGGCACTGTGTTCTAATTTATTTCTATTTTTTAGTGCAAGATATTACAAAAAGTTTTAACTGACAGAAAAGCTATTATATGAACAAAATTAGAAAAATCAAACGCTTCATACGAATCCTTCTTCCTTTTAATGAATTTACAATTTGTAACCTGAACTTTTTATGATCGTCCAGCCATAGCAACTGAATATTGATTGATATATATAGCAACATCACAGAAGTCGACCTCAGCTAAAGCTCATAGAGTCTTTAAAAAAGAGTAAAGAAAATCAAAAAAACCAAAAAGAATATAAAGTTATATAAAGATTTCAAAACAAATGTCACATGACTGGACTACAGCTATTCATGTTATTGACTTTGGTGTTTCATATTTAGTGAAAGGTATTATTTGTAAGTAGAGGGCTCCTAGTGCACTAAGGCACCTCCAAGTACAATGGCACGGACATGGCAGATATTCAATAAAATAATTTTAACTTTTGTTGATATCTTTGTTGTTGTTCATTCATCAACCTAGGACAAATCAGCCCATTGGCGGCATGGCATTGACCTGTAAAACTTCTGAAGTCCCCTCTAAGCTTCGTGTTCTCTGAAGTTCTCCGTGCCTTAAAGTTTTGCGGGTCTGGTTCTCTGTATGATTCTATTTCTTCTGCAAAGTCCACCTCATCAGCTCTTCTATGACGCGTTCCCAAAACTCACTACCATTTCTACTGCCGCCACCCGAGTCCCTGTGGAGGACAAAGCCTCTCCATTTGGCAGCCGCTTTTATTAAAGCATTTTCACAGATGTTATTATTCTCCTTTGTTCGACTTCTGAGACTCCCGCATCCAGAGTACAGCACTCCACTTATTGTCCAACCTGTCCCTGGCTTGTAATGCTACTCCAGCATATAACTTAGCACCCTGAAATTATTTATCTTTATAATTATCAGTCGTATTACATCCTGTGCTCTGTGGGGATATCACCTCATTCATTATTTGTCTCCACGTCCTAGCTAGTACTTGATAGATAGTAGATGTTCAATAAATATTATTAAAATGCAACTGCTTTCTGCCAATCAGAAAATAAAAACAAAACAAAAAACAACTGGTACTAAGCATTCAGTTTAGACATTTGCTTCCTTAGTTAGCACCTGAAGCAGGATCCTTGTTCTTCAGTGATTCAACAACAGGAAACAAACGTGAATATGCAGCAAACCAAGATGACTTAAGAAACTGAGGATGCTTCCTGAGGGGGAGACAGGCTTCCAGCAAAGGGAAAAGACAGGCCCTTTAAACTTAGAGCAATTACCTCACTTTGATGTAGGGAGGCTTACTCACGAAGCAGTGACTGGTGCTATAAAGAGTGCTTAGCTAATATTCAGTAAGATAAGTCTTAATAAAACTGCTTCCTCACCTCCACTAAGTGACAGACAAATGTCCATTTTCACTTAGACATTTCCTTAGAGAACAATCGACTGGGAATATAACAGCTACATTAATTCTTATCATCAATTATATGTATAAAAGATTTAATATATATAATTTTTAACAAAAAGAACATAAACCAAAATTAATGCAGCACGATGTTTAAAAATTATGGTATGCTAACATGCCTGATCTATATCATAAGAAAAGATGCATTTGTACACATGTAAAAGACAATCTCATCTTTTTCTTATATGTGTTCATGTTTTAACTTCTGGGTGGTGTAAATCAGAAACAGCAAAGTGAAGAGACTAAAACATAAAATCTATTGTATATATGGAAAAATAAATGAGAATGCTGACGGAGTGCAACTAATTCAGCAAAAACTTGCCGAGATAACCAGGAAACACAGGGACATAAAGAGGCACAATGTAACGTCAACGCTCTCAGGAAACTTACAGTGTAAAATAAAGCTTTCCCTTACAATGCACTCATGGAACTGAGCAAAAATCAGTGAGGCTATCACTGAACTTGTCTTATACACATAAAATTCTTAGAGTTACCATTAACCTATGCAACACTGTTTATAAAAGTTTTAACTGGCTTCTTTTCTTGATTTCTTATAGGCAAAACACCTACAATACACAGATGCTAGGCTTTATATTCTAAATAAAATTTACCAGCAAAAATGTGGCATAAAGGTTTCTAGTGGCTGAAAAGTGTATCTTCTCTCTTAAGTGGAAAACTTCCTAACTCTCCTTTTTGTAATGTAAATGTTAACTTGAGTAACAAATATAAGAATACAGACATATTCAGTAGACGGGATCATCTCTAATTCATTTTTTAAGTTTTGAGAAACCTCTTCATGAGCTAACTTCAAATAGCTGGTTCTACTATAATTGTGTTTTTGACTAAAGCTGTCTAAATTGTTTTAGAAAGTAAGCAGATATGAATTAATGACTGGACTTCTAATTGAGCAAGGCTATTAACTATACTATGATTTTTAAAAAGTTATTTGTTACTGAAAATTTTCACGTGATCGAAGGCTTGTTTACCTGCAGATGGCTGGGAAACACTCCTGAAGACCTTTCTTTTTAACTAAAGATCCTTCAAGGCAGTACATAATGATGTCCATAACCTTTATAGAAAAGATACAAATCTGAAATTAATTTCAAATACTCAATTTTCCAAAAATTAAATGATTAACTTAGGTCTCCTTTGCCAAAGGAAATTCTAGATAGCTTGATTTTAATACTTACTTTAAAACTACAGTATATTTACTAAAATTACAGTATTTTCACTTTATACTACAAACTGTCCTTTCTCTTATCTGTGAGAAACATTTTATAAGACGGTGTAGCAAAATAAAAAAAACATATTTATTTACCTTAAAGGCTGTTCAGATTTCTGGACAGTATAGGTAGCTTTTTTTCAAGAACCACTGTATGTTTTGTTTTATTTATAATGGAAGACGTCAAAGAGAACGTGATCTTTAAAAATTATTCTAATGCAGACCAATTAATTCCAGGTAAGTGGTCAATGGACAGAGCAATTGTTTTTGACTTTTGAGGAAATTTAAATGAGATCTCCAGAAACGGTACAGAAGTTAATTCATTTTAGTTACCTTTCTTTTTCTTCCTTTTAGAAATAAAGAGGCTGATTTATGCTACTCCCTTGGAATATTTAATTTAGGCTGTGGATGTGTCGTTTAAAACAGGACATTCTTACCTCCACAAGAAGATCCACAACATCTGTGGGCATCTTTTCAATCAGAATTTCAATGACTCTCAGAATTTCCCCTTTCGCTCGCGCAAGAGCTGTGGTGTGCATATTTTGCTGCGACTGGGTATTTGCTGCGAGAGCAGTATGTCTGTGCACCTGCAAAGACATTTCATGCTGTAGATGTGGCTGACGTTTAGTAGGATTTTATATTTCTAGCCACTGGTTTATTTTTCAGTTATTACAACAGAAAAACGCAAGAACAAAACAAACCTCCGGAGGCGAGTCAGGAAATATCTCTGATTGCAAAAGGAAGTAATTAGTACAATGAACACTCAGCAAGTATGCTCTAATAAAATTCTCTAAGTGTCTGGGTATATGAGACTTTAATACAATATTACTCTGACATTTCTTAAAAAGAGACAAATCGAAGGTTTGTGAAGTTGGTATATTTGGCACTGAGATAACAAAAATTTTTAAGTCTTACTCAGTTCAGAGAAGAGCAGCAATGGGGTCTGGCCTGGCCAAGGACTAGCCTCAGAGCTGTGGGCCATGAGGATGGCATAAGAGATGGTAACAACACTGAGGACCACTAAGCGAGGTAGAAAACTTGGTTTTAAAAGGTAACAGATGTGGACTATTACATTAAGATATTTTAAAATTGCCTTTGTAACCAAATGCTGGAGTGGAATGAATCCAAGGCATGGCTACTGTAATAGTTCATTTAAAAATACTCATGTATGTAAATGGTGCAAACTAAATAAAAAAAAAAACCCCACAGTAATAAATACTTGTTTACTCTCTTTAGAGAGGTAGTTTAATGCCTGGCATTTATAGGACCTGTACACGTGGTCAGACTGATGGAAGGCTTATTTGGCATATTCAATACTATGATCTGTGCATATTCCACTGATGGGAAAAACTGGTAAAAAAAAATTCCATGGCTAATAGGTCTGTTCATTTACACCTACACATACTTTATATAAATATATAGTATCTATAAAATGCATAAACACATATATACATACGAATACTTTAAATACAGTGGGACTTCACTGTAACACTATTGGAAAAACGCATACCCTTAAGTTTACAAATTTATTTTAGCTATGAATTCAAAGTTCCGCTGCCTTATATAAACCCACACTGCTAATAGGACCCCCTTCCTCCCTTGAGCTGCCTTCACGTCACAGATATTTGCAGCATGCTTATTAAGGATGGCTCCGGGGCAGACACAGGCCCAATAGGTTTCAGGTTGTCAGGGCAGACTCAGAGATATTTATTTAGTATTTTAAAAATTCATCACAGCTAACGGAAAAACAACTCAGACAGAGCCCATACCCCATGGACCAAGTCTGCACATTATTCATGCTGAGATGGAACAAACCTTTAAAAAAATTTAGGAGCTGGTCATCCTTGTTTTGCCTTCCCACTACTCAGACCTATAGGAAAGACCCTATAATGGGTTCATTGTTCTTTACTAGTTTTTCAGTTAGATGTGGGCAATTAGTTAGAACACTGAGAATGTGGGAATCAATGGGCATTCAAGTCTTTATCTGTGACATGTAATAGGAAAAACAATTAGCAAGTTTATGACTTACATTTTTGTTTACAGTTGGAGAGCCAGTGTTAAATATAGTTGTGATTACAGGTAGATACACTTGTAAAATGTAAATACCTTTAATATGTTTAATTTGAATAAACCTGCCATATTTCAGACTGAGAAGCTATTGTTAAATATTTACAAGTGAATTAACCGAGAACAGAAATGAACAGAAGAGCACAAAGTAATGAATGCACCGTCGCAGAACTCAGTGTGCACGCATGCAGGTAAATATGTGAATTTATTCCAGTATTAAATTATTAATTTGCATTGTTCTACAACAATCTGGAAAGATGACTTGTAGCTACGGACCCTTGGCTCACATTATCAAATAATTCCTATAAATGAGAAGATGGCGCACATTGAGAAGTTCGCTCACCTCTTTGGCTATAGTCGTAATGAAGGCGGGTGGTCTGGCCGTGGCAATGAGGGAGAGGGCATGCCTCGCAGAGCGGGCGGAGTCAGCTGCTGGGCTCAGAGGCAGGCCCATTGTGATGCTAAACAGGGATCCGGAAAAAAAAGGAAAAGAGAAAAGAAGCATTAGAAATATAGACTGAAAAGATTAGACACAGCTTATAATGTCAGTTCAAGGTCAATGGGAGCACTCAAACAGTTAGAATATAATGGACTTGCAACAATGAGCAGTGATTAGGAGTCAGGGTGTTCTGGCATCAAATACAAAATCGAATAATTAACCGTGAAGATTGAAAACAGTATGTGCATCTGTCCAAAGTGTTACAAACGCCTTGTTAACAAATTATCAAGAACTAGTACTGAATATATATCACAAAACTCAGAATAAGGGAAGGACAAATATTTTGCTGGGAATTTTCCAATTTTTTCTTAAAAAAAAAAAACAAAACTGAAGGTAATTTGGTTATGGCTGCATTAAAAGACTATAGTTAAGGCCACATAGCTGAAAAGGAGTAAAATGCACTCCTGTCTTTAAAATTATCAGAAGAACAGAGAATGATAAAATTAATTTTAGTTTCTATATTATTTTCAGTTTGAAATATCCTTCATATGCTAGTTTATCCCACACTCAATACTTTTAGAACCAATCCACTATTCTGCCAATAGTTATTTAGTATTGGTGCAAAAATCATATTAACTGATAGTTATTTTTTCTCTATAAAGAACGTATAGCCTGGCATTGTCCAGGCTATCTATATAAGAATATGCACATGATAAGATGAATCTTTCCAAACTGTGAGAATGTCCCAATAGGATAGTAATGTTGCATGCCTTTGCCATTCCCTAAAACATAAAAAGGATATTTTTCTGTTTCCATGCTTCTTTTACACAGACAACTGTGAAAAGTATTAACTCTAATTAAAATGCAGCATTTGATCTACATAACAACTATACATAAGGCGCATTTTGCTATTCAGTAACAGATCCAATTATAGTTTCTCCCTCTAGTTAAATAATTTTGATACTTAAATATCTATATTAAATTATAAGGAGATCTGTTCTGCTCTAATTAAATAAGTCTGTGTACTTCATGTGTAAACTGGATTATGTTTACTAAAAATTCTCAGAAAGTTTATCGGTATTTCTATAATTGATCTAAGAATTATTATTTTAACTTTTAGTTGAAAGTAAAGATGCATTATGTAGGCATCATTGTTAAAAAAAGGCAAACTGTTATAGAAAATTCTGCTTTTAATTTCTGTGGGACTGTTATGCAGCTTAAATCTTGACTGCGAAAACAACCGTCAAAGCAGGAATTCAGGAGAGAAGGATGGTGAGCCTTCCTTTGATATTTACCACTAAAAAGAAAGATGTGAGCTGAGGGGACAAACACACGTATTGAACAGCAGGAGTCCACTGGAGGGTACGCCACCCACAAGGAAGATCCTGATGCCCAGGTCCCAGCAGGACCCAGAAGAGATGTTCAGCAGGAAAGCAAGGCGGCCAGTTAGCAAGTTTCTTGTCTGGATTAAACTTGAATATTGAGAATTCAGCAAAAGGAATGTTTACTATGTGAGCAGTACTGGGGCCAGACTACTTAATAATGATAAAGTTTAGATCATATTTTAAGTCATTTTAAAACATTCAGTAGTTAAGTAAACTTTTTAGATACTCTATGCTTCCTTTTTTTCATCAATGGGGATGAACAGGTGCTGATAATAACCTGAAAGGCTATAACCAACGAAAATGGTATGTTAATTAAATAATTCTGAACAAACCTAAATCAAATTTAATAAGATCGATAAAATTACAGAATACTGGAGTCAGAAAAGATCCCCTAAGCAACATCCCTGCCCACCAGTCAGCCAGGGAATAGGAGTGTCTATGTCCTAGGTGGCCTGCCCCATCACTGGAGGGCATGGCACAGAGCACAGCGACTGGCCATGAAGCCCAAGGTCCTGATCTGAGGTCATGCTCTAGTGCTACTGCTTGTCCTCCTGCATCTACCCCCACACACCCCTCCTGCCAGGTGGGTGATATCAGCATGTTACGGAGGAGAAGTCAGGTCCAGAGAAGTTCTGTGAGGAGCCAAAGCAGCAGTGAATGTCTTTCAGGAGAGCTGACCTTTGGAGAAAAGGAGGGAGGGGCTTGATGACATTTCAGTTAATTGAATTAATGAACTGGGAGCATGACTACACTCAGCGGCTTTGGATAAATGGCTAGACCGCAAATCTGAGAGATTTCTAGTGGTGTGCTGTAATACCTGGACTTCAGCTCTGCTTTGCTCAGCCAGCATCAACAGTGCATGCACAGTTATCGATGGATGTGGATATAAAGATGTAGTGGAGAGTAACTGTATTAAATAACACCTGGGCTTCAAAAAGTCCCCAGAAAGATCAAACTGAGCTAAAGTCTTACGTGTGGGTACAAATGACCAACTTTACAGGTACGGGATGACCTGGCGAGCTTATGAAACAGGCCTGCAGGTTGTATGTGAAACAGGATCTATGTTAGCTGAGAGGTTGCCTACAGAGAGAGATGGGTTGTACTGAGGGAAACAGAGTCATAGCAGTGTTACTGCTGCTGAACTTCATGGCTCTGGGCGCCTGTCTGCCCTCCCCATGGATGTACTGCTCCTTTAGAGGCTAAGAGATGGGGTCTGGCTTCTGCAGGATGAGCGTTACAGCATCCTCCTGGATGTCCAGAAAAGTCATGCCCATTCCCAGCTGTGTGCTGCTGTCAGCTCTTGCAGGTGGAAACAAGAGTGCTACTCACAAACAGGATGCTAGCAAATTCTTCCCCCATCTAAGCTCTCTCCTCCACACTTCTCCTGGCATCGAGGAGAAACACTGAGTGGGAAGCTGAGAAGGGGGTTGGAGTAAAGAGAGAGAGAGAATGAACAAGAATGAATGAATATGTGTGTGTGTGCACGTGAGGGTGGGGGCTGTCAGCTGACAGACTTTCAAGGCTCACGCCACAGTGACAAGTGGACATTCTCCCCTTCCCCTTACGCTGAGCCCTGTGGCCACACTAGACTGAATTAAGCATAATGACTGTAAAATGAGTACATTGAAATATCTGCTTCACAGGCTGGTGATGAGATTTAATGATAACAGATGCAAAACATCTAGCCCTGCATCCGAACTATATTATACGTATAATAGATGCTGCTTCTGACCAAAGATGCCCCTCACAAAGAGAAACAAAGTGAAAATGAGATCAAGTAACAGCAGGTCATTGGCTTCAAGTTAAAGGCCTAGTCACGCATCACGCTTCCTCCATCTCAGCAAAAGATTTCATAAGTTTGGGGGAATCAGAAAACTTCTTCCAGTAAGAAACGTAAAGTTTGGTGATGGTGGTGGGTTCTGGAAGAGAAGGTGCAGAGTAACGGGGAAGAAAGCTAACGAAAGACATACAGAGGTACTGCCTGCTGAGTTCAGTGGAAGCTGGAACAGCCAACGTGCTGGGGAGGGGTCAATGTGTGCGTCTGAGTGATTCCTGGCACCAGTGTCTGGCGGTCCGAGTGCGGGACTGCATCCTGTGGACAGATCTACTGTTCTGAGGTCAGGTCTCTCCTGTGACCTCTAGAGCATCCGCAGTGCAAAAGTGGAGGGTTGTGAGTGTGACGACAGAAAGGAGTTCCAAGGCAGGGGGGAAGCACAGAGCTCTTGCCTCTCCCCTCTGTGAATTACTCAGTGTGCCACCTTCCAAAACTAGGGCAATCTTCCAAAAGCCCCAACTTGGTTTCACAGTTAACATGCTTAAAAACCTCCAATGGTTCCTACTGCTTCCAAGGAAAACCTTAAACTCCTTTGCTTGAGACTCTAGGCCCTCCATAACCTTCTTTCCCTAATTTATAACTCAGTTTTTTCAACACCAACACTTCTGAGGCAGGCTAATTTCCAAGCTGGTCCCTAAAATTCTATTATTTTTTTTTGTAATTTTAGTGTTTTGTTCATGCTCCTCCCCTACCCCTCCGATGAATTCTTGTGGAAGCCCACGTGGTATCTTGCAATGGCTACAGCACTCAGTTATCTTCTGTTGAAACAAAAGAGCCACCACCACCACCAGTTTATTCTGGGCCCTTAGCATCGAATCCCATCCTGCCAGGCAGTGTAAATTCATTTCGTATTGTGAACTCTGCAGATTGGACCGTGCATTCTAACGCTGTGTCTCCCCACAAAGTGCCTAGCTCAGCCCTGAGACATGGTGGTAGCTCAACAGTTACGGGCTAACTGATGTTACCTGGCAAATTCAACAGAAAAAGAAATCACTTAAGCCAGTTACTTGACTGAACTGACCAGGAGATGCAGTCAAAGAATTGATTTGGTCCCAACAGACACAGTCTAATTCTGCATGTAGTAGCCTTTGAAGTCAAGAGTGCATCGTGTGTGATATATTTTAATGTGGGATGCTAACTGAATGAAGAAGGATCACATTATCAGAGATCTGAAATTAAAGGAGTATCTGCCTTATTCTAGAATCTGTATATAAAAATGGAATTTCTGATCCTGCTTATCTGGCTATTATGCAGATCATTTGTTAGATAGGTTTATAGGTTGGACCTCTGGGTTTAGTCTTTAGTCTAAAAAAAATATGACCCACTCTCTATTTTACTCAGCATTTCAGTACACATTTCTGATATGAAAAATCAGAGATGATAGATATTATCAATAAAAACATGAATAGAAAAATAGTCCCCTCAGGCTGAGCTCATTTCTTACCTGACTGCTCATTAATCCTGTTCTAACCCTTACTCCACTGTGGTAAAAACATTTCAAAAGTTACATGTAGGACCACTTCAATTAAATGTCACTGCCTGCATTGTCAGACTTCCCCATCTGTCAAATTAAGGAATGCTGTAAGGGAATATGCAGGGGCAAAAATACTTGAACCTTAATCAAATAGCCAACAAATCACAGTCAAGAGTGTTATGGACAGAATGCTGTGTCTTCTCTTAAAATTCATATTGTGAAACCCTAATCCCCATTGTGATGATATTTAAAGATGAGGCTTTAGGAGGTAATTGTGGTTAAATGAGGCCATGAGGGTGGGTCCCTCATGATGGGATTGGTGTCCTTATAAGAGACACCAGAGAGCCTGCTCTGTCTCTCTTCAGTCTTGAGCACAAAGAAGTCATGTAAGCACACAGCAAGACGGCAGTCGCCTGGAGGCAAGAGGAGAGGCCTCAGAATGCAACTGTGCTGGCTGGAAAATTACTGCTTGGCTATCGCCCATGGGAACATAACGCTCTAACAATAAGCTTTCTGCTTCTGTACCCCCTGCTTGCACAACCAAACTGTGGGCTGACAGTTAGTAGAAGGAAGAAAAATAGACTTGTGTGTTCAAACGGGATGAATAATGGGGCTTAGGGCTTGAAAACCCTGTACCTTTACATTTCGGGGCTGCTTAATTTGGGGTCTGCGTACCCCTGGCAGACCCAGCTGGCTGAATAAAGAGTGTGTTTCCTATAACTCACTGATTTCTGGTGGTCCATGTGTCTATCGGGGGCTGGGGGTTACAACAAGACCTGCCTTGCTGGCATCTTGATCTTGGACTTCCGAGCCTCCGCCACCATGACAAGTAAATTCCTTTTGTTTAAGCGACCCAGCCCATGGTCCTTTGCTGTGTTAGCCTAAATGACTAGGACAAATAGCAACAGGGCATTGAAAATAGTCCCCACTGAAAACAAAGACTAAAATTATTTTGAAAATACATGCTGGATTACATAACGTCTGGGACCATTCTACCTTACCCCTTCCTGATAAAACAGGTGTGTTAACAATTGTCTTTACAGTAATTAGAAATCTTCAATTCCCCTCTGAAATGTTAAACCTTAATTTGGTAATTCATAGGTGATATTAATTTCCTAAACTCAGAGATTGCAATTCCTCCAACAAATGTGTATCTTTCAGAGCTATTTCCTATAACCTGGGTCTATTCACAATGACTAAAACTATGCTAATATGATTTAGTTAAATGGCTTCCTCGGATTATGAATTTTCTATTAAAAATAAACATCATGCAAATAGGAAAAATAGTTTAAATACAGAATTTTAAAACACCTTAGTGTTTATATGATGTGTTCCATTCTCTACTCTCAGTCTCTCAAATTTAAAAATATGGTTGACATTTGAGTTCAAATGCCAACTCTTTTCCCAACCCTGTATAGTTCAAAGAGAATCTTTCTAAAATATGGTGCTTATCTGTATGTTATCAAAGCATGTGTAGCTTCCAGTAACTACATGTTTCTCTCTTAACATTTAGTAAACTGAATATTCCAGAAAGGCAATGGTCTTGTGCAATCTATTAACATCTGTCAGTCACGGCAGTATGAGATGAGAGATTGGCCACCTTCGGCAGCCAGGGCCAACTCTGCTCCGCCATCCTCTTTCAGGGTGAAGTCTCTTCACCATGAACTATGAAAATGGAACAAAATCATAGACCAAGACATGTACAGATGGACATCTAGCCTTCCAGAAATGCAAAGATTTTTCTGTCCCTTTATAAAGTAGGATTTTCTACTGTTTCTAATACTTTATCAATATGTACATAACCATACTGACCTAACAAACATATGAATTTGTAAAAAAGATAATATCACACTTTTCTGTTTTCCCACAAGTAGCTGGGAATATTTCAACTTATGGTTTCAATGAAGTACAGCCTCCATTCTGTGTTAAACAGTGCAACATGAATGATGACTGATTTAAAAATAATCATTCATTTAAAAAATCCCTCGCATCTGATTCTACCTGTAGATCACTTGTCATAGAAAGGGTGGCAGAATCATACCATCTGGAAGCAGCAGAATGGGCATCGGGAGACCTAAGTGACAGTCTTAACCCTTATGGTAGCATTGTGACCTCAGACAAGTTGTTGAACACCTTTAAACTTTAACTTAAAAGCATATTGAAGGCACTGGATCAGATATTTTTGAAGAAGATTTTCTTCTCTAAAATTCTATGACTTTAGTAAATGTTTACTGCATGTAAGCCACTTGAGAGCTGTTATGAATAAATAAGAATAAATGCATAATACATGGCCCAAGCACTCACGAAGCTTACTGATATTTCAATAGGCTTTTAATTTCTAAAAGACACAATTCTCAAAGAAAATGATTTCATTAAATGTTTTAAAAATCTGAAAGCACACTGAAAATTCTGCGTTGACCACTTTTATGTCCTTTTATTAGGTTGTTTTAAATTTATTTGGTATTTAATTCTGTGGGGGTTAGATTCTGAATAAAAGATGGCACAATGTTAGAAGCATGGCTTTTGGAGTCAGCAAGACCTGAGTTTGAATCCCATCTTTTTCACCAGCCACAGTGTTACTGTAGACAAGACAATGAATTCATTTTTTCCTCATCTGCAAAATGGTGATGATGATACCTATTTCCTGAGCTCCCCTATATTTAGATGGGAACATTTATGGTGTGTGTAGCATAGAAACTCACAGGGAGCAAGTGTTCAGTAAGAGGACAGCATTCCATACCTGTTTGCCTGCATACTGCCAGGTATGTGGCAGGTGCTAGAAGTAAGGAAAAAAGCTCATTAACACTTTTAAAGGTAAAACCAATGTCTATTCCCCAGAGATAACTGGGAAGGATGTTAGAGTTTTAGATGGGAGAGTCCCACAGTTTAAGATCTACAAGGAATTAATGAATAAAATTAGCAAAAAGCAATATTCACTTTTACTTGCCATATGTTTTAAGGTACTGTCCAGCATCTTTTGGGCATGCCTGTGCTATGCCATAGCTGTCTTTTTCATGTCCTGTCCTTTCCCCACCTCTCCTCATAATCGACCAAACGAAAGATTCATATGAAACCCCTCCTTGCATACTCTCTGATTACCCAGCTACCTGTCTCTTCTCATGCTCTGAATGTCTAGGCCTCTTACTCTCCTTCTCATTTCACATCAGGCTATCTCCAGGTGGATCTTAACTTTCCTGTAAGAATGCAAGTCCCTTAGAGACAGGGTTTTTGTCTGATGCATAACTATGCACAATACCTAACACTGTCCCTTCTACATATTAGCTGCTCAAGAAACGTTTGTTTAGTTAAAAACATAATTTAAAGTTTGGGGGCCTTCTGAGCCATGCTTCGCTTGATCAGGCCCACTTCTACATCTGGAAGTGTACTTTCCCTTCTAATGAAGCTTTTCTTTTCTGTTGTAGAAAAATAAATAAATACAATAAAATAAATAAATTTGAGAACATATTCAAAAACATTAGAAAATAACTGGTGAAATTTTTATTTTAAAGATGTAAAATTCTAGGTCATGTTTCTGAAATAATGTATTATTAATTCTGGAAAAAACGCCCCATTAATCTTGAGCCATATATAGTTTTTGTAGGAGACCTCACAGGAGTCATCTCTGACTGAGAATATTGATGAAAGAAAGGAAGAAACTGCTATAATATGCTTCCTCCAGACTGGGTAGCACACCCTTCCTGAAAACCCCTCCCTCATAAACTCATAAGAATGGGAATAAAGAGGAAACACTGCCTGTGTATTTTCTTTTTCAGTAAAAATAAACTAAAATTTAAAAAGCATGAGCCAAACATAAAAGCTTCATAAAGCAAGCTTAACTTCTGAGTCAGAGGCAAGGCAGCCGAGCCTGAGATCGTGTCTACACAGCAAATCAGGCACAGAATGGGGCAGCCTGGTCGGGCACCAGGAGAAAAGGCGCATAGGTAACCCCCTGAATGTCGCTGCTCCATCTCTCTCAGTCTCAGTCCCTCTGCAGCCTGTACCAAGTGTGTCAATGGGTATAACAGGGCCTTTTCAATCTAATTCTTGTTATAGATTAATAAGCAAACATTTTCTTGCTTATTATGCAATTTATCATGATGAGAATTACATTGAACTCCTCAAGGCTAAATGCTGATACATTCATTTATTCAGGCTGTGTATAGAGAGCCATACTAATCTTCACGACAGAAAAGAATATAATAGCAAGGTGTAGATTACCTACTGAAAAACTGTAGTATTTGTGTCTGCAGATATTGTACATGTAGATAAAACAGAGGTGCATCTTTATGTTTGTGAATACATGTTTCATGTAAATTTACTTAAAAACAAAACATTAAACAAACAAACAAAAAACCTAAACTAAAACCTAAACCTAAAATAAAAACCCGTCACTTCTCTTGGGCAACAAAATAAGAGCACAGACTGTTAAAACTGTGTTTAGATGAGATTTGAAAATAATCTAAAATATGAGGCCAAAGTAAAATTGAAGAACAATAGAAAAATGTTAAAGGCTTCTCAAGATCACCAGAAGTCGGTGCTGGACTCGGGTGTGCGTGGCAGCTGCAGCAAGTGGAGGGTGAAGGTTGAAAACATGTCGTGGGGTTCTGCACGAAGGCCAGCCTTTACCACTGCCGCAAACCCGTGCGCTCACATTCCTTCCTAAGCCTTAGAGTCTACAGAGAATCTTCATTCTTCTGGTCTCCAGAAACTATCCCGGCTACCACATGTCAACCTGCTCATTCTAGAAATGGGCAGTTGTTCACCTGCTGGACACCAGGACAATGACAATGGCATCACCAGCATACTACCACCATATAGGTAGCATCCCTTTAATAAACATGTGCTAATCCTCATCTAAGCACCTTGCAAATATAAACCCATTTAACAGCAACCTTACGAGGCAGGTACTTTAATTAGCCCCAACTTATAGACGGAACTGAGGTAGAGAGGTGAAGTAATTTGCTGAAGGGCACACAGCTAGGGAGACTCCGAGGTGATAGAAGAGGTGATGGGGAGGGCACGTTTGAAATGAATACTTTCTTCCTAGCAATCAGTCTGGGACCCTGGGCTAGGAGTGCCCAATCTGTAGACAAAGCCAAGGCCTATGGCCCAAAGCAGGCTGGAATGGGAGAGAACTGCGGGCTATGAGAAAGGCAACCCCGAAGAAAAGGGCAGAGAACACTAGGTTTTCTTTCTTTCTTTTTTCTTTTTTAGACTAACAATGATAAGAATGTAATTCCATTCATTGAGAAAATCAATGAGGTGACAACATTCACATTAAGAGAGATGCGTCATGGGACAGTTTGAGAATTTCTACTACCAGGAATTGACACTCACAACTAAAAAATAAGTGTTGGCGAGGATGCAGAGAAAATGGAACTCTTTTTTGTACCCTGCTCGTAGAATGTAAAATGGTGCAGCCACTGTGGAAAATAGTGTTTCCTTAATAATCAGTTAAATAGAGAATCACTGTATGACTCAACAAGTCCACTTTTAGGTTTCTACCCAAGAAAAATGAAATAGGAATTCAAAGGAAGACCAGTACATGAACAGCAGCAATATTCACAGTAGCCAAAAGGTAGAATCAACCCAAATGTCCATCAACAGACAAATGGATAAACCCAAAATGTGGTATATCCATAGGATGAAATATTATTCAACTATAAAAAGAAACAAGAAGTATCGACACATGCTACATGAATGAACCTTGGAAACGCCAGGCTAAGGGAAGGAAGCCAGACCTGAAAGGCCACATATTGCATAATTCCACTTAAATGAAATATTCAGAATGGGAGAATTCATAGAGACAGAAAACATTAGTGACTGCCAGGAACTGGTGGGAGGGGAGAAGGTGAAGTGACTGCTTAATGGGTCTGGAGTTTCCATCTGGGGCAACCACTACTGGGAACACTGTGAATGCACTTCGTGTCACGGAATTACACACTTTAAGATGGCTGTAGTGGTAAATTCCATGTCATGTGTATTATGTCACCGAGGAAAAAAAAAGGCTTCCTCCAGGGATCAGGAGCCTGAGTTCTCACATCGACACTAACCTCTCTCACCCTGCCACTCCTAGCCATTTGGTTACCAAGTGCTCCCCACTCCTTTCATTTTAGCAACTGCTTTGGCTCATCTCCCTCTTCCATTCATCTCCTCACTGCTTCCCTGAACCACTGGAGGCCCCTTATTGCTGGTCTTTCCCTGTGTGCAGACGAAACTGCAATAAAATTGATTTATTATTAAAATGAATGTGGTCACGTATTTTATCAGTAAAAACATTTTTGCATTTTCCTTATAAATGATATGTGTATACTATCATTTAGACTATTATTTTAAGCTAATATCTCGAGGCACAATAAACATAATTTTAAAACTGTGCTGCTGATCATTCATTGGGTCAGTGCTAGATTCCAACGGTGTCAAAAGAATAGGAACATGCCTCCCATCTCCTAAAATTTCATACTGAGATACTGTCGATTTTTCTATTAAAAACTCGAAGAGGGTAAGTGACGACAAAACAGAAAAAGAAAACAAAAACCAATTAACAGGAACCGGGCACATACTTGGCGAGCTGCTTCTCGGCGTCCGCACAGAGTTCGAGGAGCCCCATGAGGACGGCGGACACATCCATGTAAGGCTCCCAGACTGTGAAACCGCGCCCGATCAGATCGATGGCTGTTCTTCGGATGGTGCTGTGCGGGGGGAGTTTGGGGCTCGGCGGCTGGAGCAGGAGAAAGGTCAGCGCCTTGCCTAAAATCACAAAATAAGGGGCAGAGAAATAAAGAAGTTTTACTTTCGTTTTCTTTGCAACATCTATCCAAAACATAAACCACTTTGAATTTCTTTTTTCATTGAGGACAGCTTTGAATAGTAAGACTGCAAGTTCATAGTTTGCGGAGCCACATACTTTAAAGAAATAATTTACGTTACAGCAGTTTATACCAGAGTCTAAAGTGTTTTAATCACATAAAAATTATATATAAATAAGTAGACATAATTTCAAAACATATCAGTGATCCTAAGCTTCCAATGTTTCTCCCTGCTCAGGATGCTGCAAAATGGAGGTGGTTTCAGATAAAGTAACACGGTATTTCTTCCCCTTTCTTCTGCATCTAATAGTTCATACGTCAAACACTTCCCACCAGAGACACATCTCATGACAGACAACGTCTGTTCAGTGGGGTGAGGGATGGAGAAGGCAGAACGTTTCACCTCCTGCAGGCGTGTCCCTCCCCAGTCAGATGTTCTGATTGAGAGTGACGGTGTAAAGTGTGCAGCAAATTCTCCACACGAGTTGGTTAAGTTAAACAACAGCTCATTATGATGTTTAAATCTGATGAAGTGATCTAGATTTTAATGAACATACAGATACTGTGCGTCATGTTAGAGATAACGCTGACAGTGTGTATATATATATGAGCACCTGGTGGCTATGAAGCTGCAAAAGCCCATCTACTTCAAAAGGCATTTTGACATTTAAAAAAGAAAAACAAGAAGGATTGTGAAGAGCAAACTGCAATTTAGAAGAGGGTTTTTTATTTGTTTGGTTTTTGAAGAGAAGAGACAAAACCATTTATAAATCATAGAACAGTACAGCATACTGGCTAGGGAACACAGGCTTCAGATTGAACACAGAGGATTAACCACAGTTTCACCACTTACTAAGGGGCAGGCTTAGGAAAGGTACTCAGTGAGCCTCAGTTTCCCTGTCTGTAGCATGGGGATAACAGCTATCTCTCATGAAGGATCCGGGTGTTAAATGAATTAATGCAGGCAGAGTGTATTGCCAACTGCCCAGCACTGGCGAGTACTCAATAATGGCAGTCACAGCTCACTATGAATATGTTGAAACTGTCTCCAAAATTCAGAACATGGCATATAAACTTTAGTGTATTCAACAAATAAAAACACTCATTTTATGTTATAGCCGATTGTTGAATGAGAATGGATCGAAGTGGAGGTGAAGAGAAGTGTATGTAAAGACAAGGTAGCAACAGTCTGTGAATGCAGTCTGTAAATTAGTGCTTCTGAACGTCTTCCCAGCCATTTAACTCTAAGCATCTGTGGAAAGCCATTGGTCCTTTTCCTAGGAAACTACGCATGCATGCTTACCCACCTAATTCTGCAGAAAAGTTTTCAAGAGGCCGTGGTCGTTGGTTTAACAATTCCTGCAGCAAACTAAAAAGGTACACATGTGGGGAAAGCCTCCTGAGAAAACATCCCCCCAATTCATTCTTTACTCATGCACGTACTTGTAAATTTTACTCTCACACCTTGCCCTGTAAATTAATCTGGAAAGCTTCAGGTTTTGTGAATCAGAAAAAATAAACTTCAAAAAAGTGATGCACCGTTCTTTATTTTCTGCCAGCTCTGTGTGTCCCTTACCACATGATGTTTTAAATACAGGCATTTCTGTGCACGCCCCTTTTCCTTAGCCAGCTTCTTAGCTCCTTGAGGGCAGGGCCTGTGTTGCACGCAAGTCTACGTTTCCCAAACCACCAAGCATGGCGCTTTGAGCACACCACGGACCTAAATGGAAAATAAATCTGCCTTTGCAGCATGTGCATTTCTAATGCAGCTCCCTGCCCCAGTTTGTCAGGATGATATTTCAAAATGTCAAGAAATCTACCACTTTCCCATTTATTCTTTACTTCTAGGATGCTGTAGGAGCTGCAGAGAAACCCCCACTGCTGTTCTCTGCAGACATCCTGCAACACCACTGCAACGGCTTCCAAGCCGAGGGTTAGGGCTCCCTGGAGGTGAGTCCTTGGCAAGTAATATTGCAAAGGGGAAGTAAAGTTTCCTAAGTACAATGCTTTATAGCATTTCAATCATCATTTTCCTTAGCTGCACTCTACCACTTCTGTGCTGGTGGCCGGAGGGAGCGTTCACGGATACCGGGGATGGGGCTGGTTTCTCGTGGCTGCTGCAGTGGGGACTCAAGAGTGAGGTAGCTTCCTCACTACTCTGACATTTTCTTTTTCCTGAGAACAATAATAAATAATAAGTGGCCCATTTCTTGATATTTTCCATCATTTTTTTTTCTGACCAAGTGGGAAGGACAGCACAGGGGATATGATCACTTGCCCTCCAATGAAACGACAGAAAAGGAAAAACCAGTAAGTGTTCTCCAAAAGACCCCTGGCTCTACAATGGCCCCCTCCCCTGCAGTGGACCCTACCCTCACAGTGATGTGCCCGGCTCAGCAGGAAACACAGGTTCCCCGTAATGCCACCACCCCTCCCTTAAATCACTTCCCATTTCATTCGGTGATCACAAAAGTCTCCTGAAGCATCTCTCCTTTAGTTCAACTCAGAGTCTCTGGGTAGTATAAAGCAAAGACCCCCACAATGCTGAGAGGGCAGTTTTTACAGTTCTGGCAGGCCATGTGTGGGGCATCGAGAGAACGGGAGAGAAAAACAGCCCATTTAACACACAAATTTTAAACCTACTAGTAAGAGTATAATTTTTTTTCAATGCTCTGTTTTGGAATTATAAAGAAATACAAGTGTTAAAATTCCATATCCATCTCTGACAACTTATTTCAAAGAAAACATGTTAATAATAAAGATGAAGAGGATTTTCAAGTTAAACCTTTTGATTTTGAGCCTTGATTAACAGGATGCTTACATAGCTTCAGTGCTTCATGCAGTAATGACACTGATGTTCTGAGAGAACAATCAAGGATGCCTAAGGCTTCAAATTTCCTAATTGTAGATTCTTTCTGCTGATGCTAAGGAACCAACTTTTAAAAAATCATTGTATAATAATAAAAAAGAAGGACTAATTTATTCTTGTCTCAATTTATATCGTATTCTCTAATTTAGGGTAGATTTAATTTATAACCCTATACAATATATTTGCTCTGCAAAATTAACCAAGGTGATGAAAAAGCTAAAATTAAGATAATGATGGTAACTTCTTTAGTGATAGAAAAAGTCTTGTGACAGAATTTTATGATTTTGAAATTTCTCTGTCATAATTTTTCTTAAGTTTTTGATACCCAATAAAGGCTGCATTTTAACTGTATAGGATGGAATCTAATTTTGTACAGAAATACAATTTACTTACTTTACGCAAATGCCCCACTATTCCACAGGGCCTCACTGCAAGGTGGAGACAATCCTATCTGCCACTGTGACTGATTCCTTCACAAAGACTCAACAGTGGCAGTGTTAAAAAACTTCAGTGACTGGCCTGACGCTCATTCAAGGCTTTCCATAGTTTGGTCTCAATCTATCCATCCAAAGATTCATGTAATATCTATTTACAGAATATTGCTATGTTATACTAAGTGCTGGGGAAACAAAAGAGAATAAGACTCAGTTCTTCCCCTACAGGAAATTCTAGTTCAGGAGATAGGTGGACAGATAGGTGATGTGAATATATTATAAACAGTGCCATATTTATAAGCGCAAGTTACAAAGACAGAACTTAACAGAGGAGCTTAGCCCCATCTAAGGGGTATGAGAAGCTTTTCAGTGAAAGGTGACCTCTGTATCAAAACCTAAAAAATAAGTGGGAGTTAGCCACTCAAAAGGGAGGAGTATGGAAAGCACCCCAAGCAGAGAGAACAGCATGTCTAAGGACCTGAAAATGAGCGAGAATGGAGCAGGGTCGAGGGATTACGTGAAGTTCAACATGGCTGGCAATTCTGTGGAGGAAAGGAAAGGGGTCGAGAGGGTGGGCAGGGGGACACAGGGCAAGGGGAACGAAATGTAACAGTGCTGTGAGGCAGGACAGCTTCTTAGAGCCTCATCACAAAGGGCCTTATACACTATGCCATGCTAAGAGTTTGTTTATTCCGGCACTGAGGAATCACTGGAAAGTTTTAATCAAAGGAGAGGTATGATCAGATTTCCATTTTAGAAAATCAATACTTGGGCTGTCTTGTGATTAGAAAGGGGCAAGCCCCTATTGCCTTTTTAATTGTGATCCACTTATTCCCAGGCGAATGGATTATTAGAATCACAGAATTTTTAAATTAAAAGGATGTTTGAAAAATCTGTCCCTGTTTTAGATGAGATAACTGAGAACTGTGGAAGGCAAGGGGCTAGCTGCAGGCCTGGGTCCAGGCCGCCGTGGCTGAGGCCACAGGTAATGATCAGTTCACATCTGTGAACACAATGTACATTTTTACAACCATGTTTTATTCACGACACTCCACCTGACTATGGATTTAAAACTATACGCTTTATGATGAATCTCCTCCTCCTTCTGAATTATGGAATAATTTAAGCTGTAGTTGCTGATGTCTCCCCCAAACAGAAGATTAAATAAATTACATGGGTTATCTTTTCTTATATATTGAGAAGGTTGTCGTCACTGGTTCAATAGCTAAATATAGCTACACCAAGATCCTTTAATTGTCTTGGCTCTAACTTAGATGCATCATGGTCACAAAATGGTTAACTGCACAGCTAGCACTGCATCCATCTTCCAGGCAGGAAGAGGAAGAACACTGAAGGGCAAAAAGAACACATTCCAGTTAAGTCAAGCCCCTTTCTTAAGTCTGGTTACACTTCATTCGCTAGAATCGTATCATATAATAATGCCCCTGGCTTCAAGGAAGGATGGGAAATGTAGTTTTTGTTAGGTGGGCACATGGACATCTTCAACGATGATGTTCATATGGAAGGGCAAAATGGTATTGCATAGGCAGCTAGAAATTTCTGCCCCTTCTTCCCTGCTTACCTTAGAATAAAATTCTTATTTATATAGTAATTATTGTGCATATACTTAACAAAAAACAATATAGAATCTCTTAGCATTTATTCTATTGTCTAAAGCTAATTTTTTTTTTTTATTTACCTTTTCACATCTGCTAAAAGAGTTAGTCCCTAAGACACTGGAAAGTTTTTAGAAATACTTTTATGTTTGTAACATAGGCTGATGAGCACAGTGTTTTACATTCAGTTAAGTACTTAATACATATTGCTGCTTTGGCAAATACTAAAATTTACCTTACATTATATGTGCCCAGCATAGCCAACAAAATTATATATGAATCAGAAATTTCCAAGCGTCTACCATATACTTGTGTGGGCCCATGGGGAAGATTCTGACTCTATAGTGACATGGTAAAAATATAAACAATGTAATAAGTCTTTTTCATAAGGCTAAATTTATTCAACTTAAAGGACTGCTTATTCTAAGATTATGTTCTTACTACTTTTATGGTGAATAAAAGTTTTTTATAAAATGATGAAGACTATGGTTATTTTTTAATGTTTATACTCAGCAAAGTAAAAAATTTAAAGCGTGGCTAAATACCCTCAAATTTTATTTTTGGAAATTTTCCTGGACCATGATATACCAAAAAGTCTGGGGACAACTGCAATTTCTAACAAATTTACTGTCTCAAGGACCTACAAGGACACCTCTTCCCACTGTTGGGTATTGCAACTAGTAAGTCCTACTGGCTCTTAACTGAGACTGCCAAGAGGCTCTGAATTCAACTTGTTACAAGGTGAAATTCAGATTATTCAAGTTAATCTAGGACCATATTCAAGGTCAAGCTATCAAATAATTCATCTTTTCTAATTGTAAGGTAGGTGAGTAGTACAGATCCTATGGCAGCTTTATGGTGGGAATTTAGTGAGTAGAACATCATCACCTTCACCAAACATCACCATCACCACCACCCCATATGTCTAGTCAGATGTCCAAGTGAACTACCAAAATGCAGACAGCCTCAAAACACTGGAAAACAAATCAAAACCTAACAAAACCCTTTAAGAAAGCAGAAAGCACTATAATCCAGCATTGGATAAATCACAATTAACTCAGACCCTCTGGAATTTGAGAGACTAATTCTGTTGTCACGCAGTCAGCAGTGATCACCACAGCTCATGTTTTAGTGCTATTTTAGCTCAGGCTTTTTGTGTGTGCCTTCTAACTTCAATCTTACTGTTGTTTTTTTTTAAGTGCTACAAAAGAGCAAAGCTGCAAGAAAATATTTACTCCTTGCTGTAACAGCAAAATGCTAAAGATGAGAAAAGGATTCAGACGGAGACAGCAAAATAAAGTCTATGCAAGCCCGTGGCCAAAAGGCCGACACTATTACGCTGTGACTAACTTGCTGCTTTGCTTTGTCAGGATAAATATTGTCTAATCGTGACCTAAACAGTGAAAAACATCAATTAAAAAAAATTTATAATATCTGGATGGTTATGATGACTACATCTTTTAAAAGATTAATCTCCATCACCCATACACATATACTATTACTTAGTTAATTTGTTTTCTGGGTTTATCCTTATCACAAAGTGTAGAATCGCTTTATTAACAAACTCTGCATTTACTGAATGCCTATTACATGAAAATGTCTTGTTAACAATAAAGAACTACAGTTACATATTTCAGTATCATTCATTTGATATAAGTAACACTTTTAACCTCCTTTTACTCACTATAAACAGAGTCAACTGCCAGTTACATACACTAACAGAACATTTTAAACACTAATTCAAACCTTTATTTCCATATAACCAGGAATCCTACTAACATAACATGTTCATGATATAATCAGGAATCAGAGGAATCAGGGTTTTTTTTTTTTTTTTAACCCAGCTTCTAGACATGTAAAAATAGCACTAAAAGAAAAAAAAAAAAAAACAAAACTTAAAAAGTTGTATAAAATCAGTGACATTTTCCTCCAGCTTTCCATTTGTAATTTTTCTTTCTTTTTTTTTTTTTTTTTGGCCTAAGTTTTCGCTCCCATGATGCTTCCCTTGAAGCATGAAGACTTTGTAGGACTCCTCGGTTACCTGCAGGCAATATCTCTAACCAGTTGGTATAAGCCATCTAGCAATCAGTACACCCTCAATGAAGAAGGAAACAGGCACTGCGTAACCTAAGAGGCTGAAGGGGGGACACGAGGAAGGACGGTGTATTAGAAGGGGACAAAGACCTTGATGGAGGCCTGCAGCAAGGACACTTGGATTTTATGGCAGCCAATGAATGGTTAGAGAAAACCAGCAGCCTCAGAGAGGAATTTTAAGAATCAGTGATTAAAACAGAAGCCAGAGTCAAACCAAGGAAGAATGAATTTTTTTTTTTTTTACTAGTAATGTTACAAGATCACAGCATTTCAGAGACTTTGCCAAAGAGCCCTCAGAGATGATTCACAATTTTACTGCTGAACTGTTAGGTAACATACATAACCATATTTTTGGGTTTCTATGGGCCTAGTTAAGCCAAACTTGTTCCTCATACTTAAAAGAAAATTGTAAATGAAGAAATGACCACTAACCATCCTCTTGGCTCTGAAGAGTGGAGAAGGGAAAAAAATGTCATATTAAAATAATACATTAATTAATAGCTCAATTACAAGGAAATTCCCGTGGGAGAACATATTATATGCACTTTAAACCAAACGAATTTATGATGATTTATGCCATTACAATAAGTGCAAAATGAATTAATAATGATTGGCCACTTATTTCAAAGTGTAACCAAGTGAATAAAACCTTTTCCCACTTGCTAATGTCCATCAAAGAATGAGGATGGCAGACTGCCATCTAGAATTCTGTTCCTTTGCTTTATACATGTACTTGATTTGATTAAAAATTATTCCAATGCAGTGTACATTCCTCATAGATATGGAATAATTATCAAATATTTCTATAACTAGGTGCTTTGTATTAATGCAGTTACTAAAACTGCTTTTAAACTTATATTCTGTAAGGCATAAAAAGCAAGTCATAATATCTTATAGTAAAAACCATAAAATAACTTTGTTAGATCAGAAAATTTGGCATTTTAAAATACATTAATTTTAGTTTAATTGAAACAGCCCTAATTCAAAGTAATTAGCCATTTCTTGTCCTATAATCAGAAGAGTATAAAATTCAAATAATCCTTGATTCAAAGTCCTTTTTTTTCTGTTCAAGTTTCAAATTAAGTTGTATCATATAGTGAAATTTAATCCCATTTTGCTTTGGGTACTAAATGTATTTTGGACTATAGACTAAAATAGGAGATAGTATTACCTTCCTATAAATAAACAAGAGGATATTACTGAATGCTCATAGCCTTTTCCTGACTAGGGAAGGCAAAAATGCTGATTGTTTGACAGTCTGGGGATCAGCAATAAAGAAGTAAAATAAGAGAAGCAGAAGTTCATGGTGTTAATCAAATCTTCAGTTGAGTGGCCGAAATACTTATTATATGTCCTGTTCCTCAAAAGTGTAGGATTATTGAATGGCATGAGTAGGGTGCAGGGGAGAAGGATAGGAGACAGACACCAGGGTTTAAGTTCTAGCTCTAGAACATATTAACTGAGTGATCCTTTTATTCACTTGACAACCACTAGTGCCTGCTGTATATCAGGCACCATTTTAAGTACAAGTCAACAAAGTCTGCTCTCATGAAGCTTACATTCTAGTTGGGACATAAAAACCAAATGAACAAATATATATGTCAAAATAGTAGGAAGTTTCGTGAAGAAAAATAAAGCAGAGTAGGAGTGTAGAAGGTGAGAGAGAGAATGGCAGTCAGCACGGTTCATGCAGGGCCTGCTCGACACGGGGTTTTATTCTAAGTGCTATAAGAAACTCATGGCAGTTACATGCGAGAGAGTGAGGTGATCTGCTGTCAACTAAGAAAGCAGCTCTGGGTGCTGTGTACAGAATAGGTGGGCGGCAGTGAGAGGGGGATTAGGGAGGCCAATGGGGAGGTTCTTACAATGGTTCAGGCAAGAGATAATAATAACTTGAACTATAAAGGTAGTAAGGGAGTAGTGAGAACTGCGAATTCTGAATTAAATTCTTTTTTTTTTTTCAAGACAGAACAAGGATTCATTTAGAAATTGGATATGGATGCAGATAGAGAAGTAAAACTGATTCCAAGAATTTGGGTATGAATGACTAGACAATGGTGGTGACATTTACTAAAATAAGGAGGAAAGGAGGGTTTTTGATTGTTTTTGAAGTGGGTTCAGTAATACAGATTTTAGTTTTGGACATGGCAAACTGGAGATACATACCAAACGTATGAATGTAGACTTCAGATAAGTCATCGTATGTATGAGTCTGGAGACTGGTGTAGAAACTAGGGCTAAAATTAAAAATTTGGAAAACATCCATGTATAGATGGCGTCAAAGTCATGGAACTGGATGTGGTAACTCAAAAATGAGGGTAGGTACAGAACTTTCATAGGCTGGGAAAAAGAGGAATATCAGTACAGGTGGCTAATTAGTACAGGTGGCTAATGAGGTAGGAGAAACAGGAAAAGACAATGTCACAGAAACCAAGTGACAAATAGTTTCAAGTTTCAACAAAGCTAGAATTATAAGCTATAAAGAGACAGAGACAAGGGCTGAGAATTGCTCATTGGGTTTGGCAACATATAAGTCATTGGTAAGCTTATTGAAAAGTTTTCAGCAGACAGAAAGGCAGAAAAGCCTGATTGAAACAGATTCAGGAAAGAATGGTAGCTGAAGAAGGGAAGGTAAACAAGTCAGAGTATTTAGTATGGAGTGTATGCAATTATACTTTGATTTCTTACAACACTGATAGTAATTTGGTATCCATGTAACCTTCTATTGATATAGAATGATGGATGAAATAGATGAGTACCTCTGATTTATTATGTATTTCTCACTAAAAATTAATAAAGTAATATTCCATGTTCTATGCATAGCTTCTATCAGCCTTCCCTGGGCCTGATCACCTCCAGGAACCAACCAATCGGAGTAAGTCTCTGGCCATCAAAGCAGAGACTGGTCTTTCTGGAGATGAAACTCCCCTAACACTTCAGCTTCACTCATGTCTGATCAGGAATGCAAGAGGAACTTGCCAAATGGACCACAGGGTTCTGAAGATGCTGATGCTCCTCTCCAAGGAACTGACTCGCTACTCCTTCAAAGGCTCATACTCAGTTATTTTACCAATCTGCACTACACTCTAGGGCTCTTAGAATTTAATTATTATTACAAAATACATAAAGTCAAAACAATGACATTCTCCAAGAAATGACATTAATGTTAACCAAAAGCATGGCAAAAAAAAAAAACAAAACTGAAATATTTCATGATAACCTCAGAATTGCCTCTTTTTCCCCCAAATAATTCACCACACAGGCTAATTAAGTTAGTGAGCATTACATGATAAATCTCAAAGAAATTTTATAGGTAGTCTAGTAGAGATTAAAATCATACGAAAAAATTACCTGATCTCTTTTCTAATAATCACACTAAAACACTCAACTGGAACAAGGAACCGCGGAATGTTAAAGCTTTATAGATCTGTAGTCAAAGATTAGAAGTAGTTGCCCTTAGCAGACGCTAAATATTAAGTAAGTTGTGATATGGAGACTAGAGGAGCCATAGGAAAAGCAAATTCAGAATTGTTTTACATGCTGGCATACGGACAAATAGCACCATTCTCAATACAAGCACTCTAAATGTTTCTACACATTTATTTTATTGAAGTTGAGCAAAGGGGGAAAAAAAGATGAGAAACAAAAGTCACTCTGCTGCCCGTTTCTCAGTCTGGACATCTTTGTTTAAGCTTTGACTTGGCTTAAATGAACGAATTAATATTGACAAAAACATCAACTAAGCTAATGAGTTGTTAGTTAAGGCAATAAACATGTCACATTAGAGTCAGCGCAGTAAAGAGGTAATTAGCCCTGGAAAAACCCTGCTGATTGGAGTGTTGAGACCCTCTGCTCTTAACCTTTGAGTCCCTTATCCGGCCCAGGCGTGGTGGCTATGTTAATGGGGACTCGCCAGTAAGCAGAAGCCTGGCTGGAGCAGCTAAGCCTGCATTCATTCTGGGATGAAGGGGGTGCCGGTGGGTGTAGGAGACAGAACCGAGCTCCATGCAAAGCTGAACCAGAGCTCTTTCGGGAATAGCTGTTAATGTCAAACAAAGAGAGCAAATCTATTTCTAAAGAAGTATTTGAAAGTAGATGTATTTTTTTTAACAAAAGCACACATAGCAATAGAGAAACAAACGTGACAAAGGAAGTCATTCCAAACACAAAATGTTCTCTTTTCTACAAATGAGGGTGCTTTCTTTGCTCCTTTCAAGATAAAGGGTCAGAAACTATAATACAGTGAATTCCTAATCATCTTAGCTATAGAAGCAATCAAGATCGTAATTAAAAGTCATAAAAATTTATATTCATTTAAGACAAAAAATCCATACATGTTATAACGTGTCTGAGGTGTATATGATTACACAAGTATTTACAAATTATTCTTCAGAGCAGTTTGTTCTCCAGGATCTGGTATTTGTTTTTTTTTGTGTGTGGTGTTTTCTTTGTTTGTTTGTTTTGTTTTTTTAACTTTTCACTAATTTTATTGATTTGGCTTTAGGACAACCAAAACTAGCATTTCAAAGACAATGTTGAAAAAAAAAATCAGATGTTTGTAGAAAAACCACAAATAGCAGGGCAGAATCGACGAGTTAAAACACAACATATGTGAATGAAACCCACATTCTTTAGATTAGTGGATCATTCCTGAAATAAAGCAAAAGATCTTACTGAAGAATACAATTTGAATTTGCATAATGCTTATGTTAACTTCCAAAAAATTATCAAACAGGCTAAGTTTTGACATTGCATAGAAATATATTGCTACCAATATAAACATATAAATAGATTAATGGACACTACATGATCAGGAAACATTTATTTTTCCCTTGGAAACTTGTTTTTCATTTGAGCTTAAAAGCGAACACATCACGAATTCAAGGTAACAGTACATGGCCATTTATTTTGCACATTTTAATAATTTTATGCGATTTCCTCTTACAAAGAAAATGCTCCATCCTAATTTTGTTATTACATAAGTTTGATAAAAGGAATGGATAGATGTGCAATTCCTTTCCACCACTGCTGTGTGTGTATGGGCAGTGTCTGTGTGTGTCTGGGTGTTAGGAGAGACATGGGACATTTACTATACAGTAAATCAATATGTGCTATCTTTTTTCAGGCCGAGTAATTTCGAAAGGGACAGGAAGCAATTAGCTGCCTCACACCTTATTGCTAGCATACAGCTCTAATTTAAAAAATTTTCCCCTCAATATAGCTTCTTTTTACTGAATTTGCAAAACAGCTATTTGTGGTTTAATTTTCATTAGTTAATTCTTCTATATAATCAAATTTAGGTTGAAAAGCAATATAAGCCAGTCTACATTTTCAATAAAGGAAAAAAGAAGTGATGGTGCAAACCAAAATAAGAAATATATATTTTTTTGCTATTCTACTGTCATTGACAACTTAGTATAAGCTGAAAAAAATAATTATAATTTACTTCTATTATATAAAGAACATACAAAAATGTCCAAGGACTTCTAAATTATCTAGAAACAATAAAGAAAAATAAATAAGACTGTCAAATATTTTTAAGACTTCACATCTATGTATGGATTTAATTTGATGTAATTATTTATGTAACTTCATATCTTAGCAGTAGATATATAAATATATTCAACCTTCTTTTCTATCCCAACATACTTGAAGAATACGACATATTAGCAAACCATGTCTTACTAAGGCAGGTGAGAAGCAGAGTGCCATGAGTATAATTTAAGAAAGTCCTCTGGCTAACTCAGATGTGTCCCCCACCCCACACTTTGCCCTGTCTCTTCTCCAGTTAGGGGACAAAAGCTACCTGCCTCCCTCCAGTGACTGAAAATCCATGGACAGTAGAAGGGGCTATGAAGATGTGGATTCTAATCCCAAACTTACAATTTGCTAACAGTTGGATCTTAAGTAACTTAAACAGGGTATTAGTTTCCTCATCTAATGGGCTACAATAAGATGGAGAACAGACCTATTTCTTGAGGCGATAGGAGTATAAATGATATATATAATATGCATCACGCCTAACACAGAGTAGGCTCTTGACGTATCCTTTTCCTCCATCTCCCTGTATATAATTATACAGAAACTGTTCCTTAATTATTTTCTTCAATCACAGATATATTTATATACTATATCAAGCCTTTAAAATGAACTCTCTTAAAAGAGGTATACTACTGGGACTCCAGACCTTTTAAAAATATATAATATAAAGCATTTAACCAACCAGTAAGGAAAAAAAAAAAACTAGTAAAATGAATAAATGAAGGGAAGAGAAAAAGAGGAAAAAAAGGAAAGAAAGAAAAATGATATTTGTTGACTGCTTCATAGGTGGCAGGTACTGCACTGGGGTTTTACATGTGCTATTTTATTTAACTCTGAAAATAGCCCTGTGAAGAATATGTTATTAGTTTCAGATTTGAAGATGAGGAAAATGCTTCTCAGAAACCTTAAATAACTTATTCTAGATTATACTGTTAGTAATGCCAGAATAAGGTTCACCTGACTTGAAATCTTCTGTTCTATTATATTACATATCATATTTATTTAAAAGTAATACGCTATGTCATATTCCAGATTTAGGATGATATCTGCAAAGAGATTTTCTGTTTAATGCCGCAGTTGAAACACATCATGTTGTTTTTTCTTCTGGTAATCCCAGAAACTGTAAACTGGGTTCATGACAGCCAAGCGAGCACTGAACCATTTTAATATAGCTAAAGAGGGAAAAAAGCCTGACTGGCTGGCAGAGCATCTCAAGGATGGCCAAACTATCTGAATGATCTACATGTGTTAGCATGTGAAATGAAGACAGAGAAAGGCACACACATCATAACACAGTTTTTCCAACCTTCCTCTAACTCTGGCCTAGTTAAACTGAGCTAGCAATGCTATTTTTCTTCCTCTCAAAATCTGTAGTGGGTGAATCAAATGTGAAAGCAAGATCAATTCTATTTTAAGACAGTAAATGAGCTTAAGATCAGACCTATTTCAGTTTAAGGAGAAAATCTAATTATGCTAGCTTAAATGTGTGTTTATACAACTATATTACAGAGGCAGGAAAAAGAGATACACCCTCACCTACACCTGCTGACAAGCAAATTTCGCGGCTACTGATAGGGTCAAAGAAACACCAAAAACCCCAATGATCCAAAAACCCATTTAGTCCCACATACTACACCATCCCCATACGAAGCAAAAGCTAAAGAACAAAATATCTTCATGCATCACATTTTTATAAAAGTCAAAACTGGCATGGTTCAACCTTCTCCTGATGATAGATCAGAACACAGAGGCCCAGGCAGGTTATGTGGCTTATTATAAATTGAAGAGCAACTGCAATGGCAGGTCAAGAAGCCAAAGCTTCAGTATCAAAAACCAGCATCTCTCCACGGTAACACAAAGCCTCTGTAAAAAATGAGGTTCAAAATTATTATCATCTTAACTGTTTTGACCATAACCAATATTCTCCAGCACTTAGCACAGTGTCTGGCACTGAGACAGCATTAAAAATATTTGTGGAATGAATAAATGGATTTAATTCATACTCCACTGTCCACATTTTAAGTATCTTTCAAGGTCACAGTTAACTAAGTTATACTTTATTTACCAAGTTTTGCTGATCATCCAGCTATTTTTGTCCCTGAATTTCTGGAGCACCTCTTGTTCATACCATCCAAAGGAACACAGACTTAGAAAGCTCAGAATTAGAATAAACTTTAGAGATGAGCTGGCCCAGGGGTTTCTAATCCTGGTTGATATTTAGAATCACCTGAGGAGCATAATGGAAACACAAATACGTGGTCCTACTTCAGATCTACAGATTCAGAACACGGAGCCCAGCGGCATGACGTTCATTATCCTGTGGCACAGCCAGTGCCATTGTTAGACATCTTTTTCATTACTTAAAACTTCAAACATACCCAAAAGTAGGAAGAAAAGTATAATGAAGCTGTTGTAACCATCCTCCAGCTTCAATAGTTTTGAACTCCTGGTCAATCGTGTTTCATCTGTATCTTTCCTTACTCACTCTCCCCAACATCTTGAATTACTTTGCAGGAAACCTCATCTATAAATATTTCAGTATAAATGTCTAAAAGATTGGGACTTTTAAAAAACATAACCACAGTACTATTAGCACAGTAAACAAAGTTATGAGTAATTCCTTCATATCATTAAATAGCCAGTTGGTATTCACATTTTATTGATTCTTTCTGGCCCCATTGCTAACTCTTCTTCTCCTCCCTCTCTTTCATCTTTTCCTTTCTTTCTTTTCTTCACATATTCACATTTGTCTCTTCCATTCATAATCCAAATTGATCTCTTAAAACTCTTAATCTACAGTTTGCCTCTCCCCGCTTCCTGGAATCAGTTCTTTTGCCCCATTGAGTTTTCTAAAATCTAATCTTGCTGATTATATCCATTTAAAGATACCTACGATATCTTCTGATCTCTGTTATTTCCTATAAATTGGCTGAAAAGATTCAGGTTTGAGTTTATTTTTATTCTTTCTAAGATGCTGTTATGTACTACCATCAAGAAGTATATAATGCCCGGCTGTCTCTTTTTTGGTGAAATGAGGATATTGCCAGGTCCAACAACTGGTTAGGGTGGCAAACTGGTGATATCCTACCCTTCTTCAATTATTGGCTAGAATACTGTTACAAAGAAAACTTTTCTCTTATCAACGATTTGATTACCCTGTGGTGTAGTTGTATAAAAAACACAGGATACACATTTATTTCCCTTTAGTTACCAGTTTTCAAAATAACAAGTTAATTTTTAGCATCAGTCAAACATGACACTGAGGTTTGTGAGATTTTCCCTCTCAGTATCATTTTGAACTCTTGGATCAAAATGAATTGATTTGTTTCTGTTTTGATTCCTTGTGCATATTTTGATTGCCATTTTACTTTTCTTACGGTATCTTATATAAATATATAAACTGCTTCTGAATTGTTAGTCAAGTGCAGAGGTGTTTACATATAAAATTAGTTTCCCGTTAGCAGTCATATGATTTCATGTAATACATGTAAAATTTCAAGTAGGTGTCATATATACTGGATTATTAGTCATGTGCAGAGGTGTTTCCATATCAAATCAGTTTACTGTTAGCACTCACATAATTTCATGTAATACATATATATAATTTCAAGTAGCTATCACATATAAAACAGACTGCATGTCTTGAATTCTAAGTTCTTAGGGCAATGACATTTGTATCTCTAAATCCATTAGAATAAAAGTAGTTCAAAAGTAAATAGAAATTCTAACAATATCCTCTAAAAATTATAATCAAAAAGGAAATTAACACAAAGTAGGACTTTCTTGATTGTTTTAGATAAGGCATTTCTCAGATTTTAGGTTTAATTTTAACTTTCAGTCTTTTTTCATCCAAGTTCTGCATTCCATATATTCTCTAAGCTGTTCTTATCTTTCGATATCTATGAGCTATCTATAGACTTTCTTATTCTTGAATATGAAATCCTGCACTCAGAATATTTACCATAATATTTACTTCAACCCGTTTCATCCCTTTCTGATCCTCTCACTGTTCTACAAAAAAGTTTAAACATTTTAAACATTTTATACTTCACCTGAAGATGACATTGTCACATCTGAAGATGACGGTACCACAATGATTCTGACATTTTGAGGGAAGAAACTAAAGATAAGGATATTTGAAAGAGACAGTTTCTCAGTAAATGATACATTCACACATGAACTTTCACACAGTGACTTAATAATCATAATTGAGAGCAAAAGACTCTGCATACTATACTGGGTTACTCTTGACTGTAAAGAATGAGCTACATTACTTATCTTGGTTTCCACATGTAGAAGGCAGGAATAACTGTCACGCTCTGCTCTCCATGTGGCCATGTAATTTAAAGCATGATAATGTCCCATCTGAAATCATCTGAGTATCTTGGAATCAAAAGGCCGCAATACACATCACTGCCTCCAAAGTGAGGTTCATGTTGTTACCAAGTTTAGAAGTGATTATTAGCTTCATTAATAGCTAAGGCTTTGAGAAATACACTGCATTAAAAATTAATCCCTGTATTTTCATATTTAAGATAAAAGAATTATACAAACCTGTCAACACTAACTTTATAAACATGGCATTACTGCACTTTAAATGTAAAGTTGTGGATTATTACCAGGGATGGTTTGTTGTGATTTAAATATACTGTGAACCATGGCAATGTCAAATCAGACTAGGTCCTGATCAAAGCTTTAAAATAAATTCATTTCTGATTAACACTGGGGGTCTACCTGCTGTCCAAAGCACTTTTCTTGAGGTTGACAGAATGACCCCAAATCCAACTTCCATTAAAAATGGAAAAACAAATATGTAAACTCGTTCTTCAAAAGAACATGTATACCCTATCACAAGAATGAAGATTATTAAAAATAATAACCGAAAAATTGCAATTTCATTCATAATATTGAAAGATCTCCATGACCCTCATCTTTAGAAAATAACAGGTTAGAAAAGTAGACAATAGAATGTGCACGACCTCAAAGGTGGATGAGGTACTTTCTAATATCTTTGCGGTCAAGGTTGTTAAAACAGAAGTTCCACCTTAGGACTAATAACAGTACCACCAAGCGGCAGTCACCTGGATATTTAAAAGTTAGGATGGCAGCAAACAGCGTAGAATAAAAAATCTGCTGTTAGGTATGACAGTAAGGCAACCCCATAAGCAAATATAAAAAGAAGTTATCTGCAAGGATTTCTATAAAACCCACTATTCAGAGTGAAAGTCTGTTGACCAAAATCTTTTCTGCCGACACAGTGATGAGGACACCTCACTTCTGCTGCTGCAGAACAAGACCGAGTCACAAACCACTCGTTAGCTCTACTTTCCTTAATATCATTTCTGTCCCTGGTCCAGTTGTGGTTAATCTGGGTTCTGGCTTATATAATTTGCTTTAATGACTTGGTGCTTATCAAAATCATAGTACAGCTGATCTGTTAATATTGGGCTGAACCATGTGATATGGCCAATTTCAGCCATAACTTGCATCACTGTGCTTCGTTTCATTGTGCTTCACAGATGTTGTGTTTTTTACAAATTGAAGACAAAACCCTCAACCAGCCAAAAGATTATGACTCGCTTTATTGTGATACTTTGAAAACTGTTTTATCACGGTGGTCTGGAACCGAACCTACAACATCTCTGAGGTATGCAAGTGTTTGACTACTCTGACTTGCAAGAATGGCAATTTCATGGGGCACAAGCAAACACCTGCTAAGCCACAGGCCTTACTACCTCCACACCTGCAGCATGTGCCTTTAAAGAGAAGAGTCACCTTGGGTGACTCTATACACTTGATATCAGGGGGGCACTAAATGTGAAACATAGCAACGTTTTAATCTTTTACATCCATTGAATAAGTATATTACATAATTACATAAACATATCCTATACAAATGTCCATAAAGGCAAATCAACTTTGTAGTTACCGAAATTAACTTGACTGACAACCTACAGGTTCAGCAAAACGATTTCTGGGCAATGAAAAGGGCCTGAGTGACATCCGCATAGAACTGACTATTACTGCTATACTTTTGGAGTGGCCACATCAATATTTTAGGACTGGTGCTCCTGCCCAGAACTCTTCTCTTCCCAGAAGGAGAATGACCTGCTCCACTCAAGCCAACTGCCTTATGAAGCTCTGGGAGGTCACAGAACGGACACTGGAGACAATCTGAGCAGATTGCTCTGTAATGTGACAGTCAGTCAGACACAGCAGAGATTTAAATGAGCTCGGGCTTAATATTTTACCTTCTCAGCGCCTGAAAGTATTTTCTAGTGTCTAAAAATCCAAAGGATCCTCCATCTGCCAAGAGTGTTCCTGTTTAAACCATTCAACACGAAAACACTAGTAAATCCTCTGCTTGCCATTTTTATCCTTTCCTAACTTCAGAATGCTGTCCCAGGGAACTTTTGCAAAAATGGATGGCACTGCAACATTTTATAATATATATAATGGAAATGAACTGCCTGTTCTGTTTTGGAGAAAATACATTGCAATGTATACTGGGATGGAGAATAAGAGATTATAGGAACCATTTCTTTAGTCTGATAAACTAGCTAGCAGCAGGCCCAGAAATCCATAGCAATTAAAAGGCAAAAAAAGTTAAATACAGAATTTGTACATCTACTGTACATTATAATCAAAGATCCGATCTTGTTAACAAATCATTAATTATTCCTTATCACTAACAACTCTGTGAAATAGCAGGTAAGTGATGGGACATTACTAGGCCATTGAAATGCAAATTTGGGGCAACAGTTGCCAACCATCATTTATTAAATGCAAAATGAAGTTAGTTGTGCTTACTGCAGAGAGTCAGAGTTTCACTTTTTGAGGCGTGGTCCAGTTCTGTTTTAACATGCTCTTTTCCAGTAGCTAAATGATTACCTAGCCTACATACATGGCCTTTTCCTAAGATCTACACAGCTATGATAAAAGTACTTCTCAGAAAGAAGAAACAAAATAGAGAACAATTTCTTGGTCAGTCTCTCAAACTGATAATACTCTAATAACTCAATTCAAAAGTATTTGCAGAACATAACTGGCTCACTATAAAGGATCGAGTGGAAAATGAAATTTTAGTGATTTGAAAGTTCTGACTTATTAGACAGCATCTTAGAATTATAATGATAAATTATTTCTTCTGGGCCAGTTATCAATTTATAGCATCTCAGCTGCATGTCTACTTTGCTTTGCAACATTGGAGCTGGACTCCGTACAAACATCTCCTTCGGTGGCTGGCAGAATGTTAAACTTTGTCAATAGACGTCAACAGAGAGATCCTGCAGGAGGAAAGACACTTCCCTCCAAAGCAGCTCTGGTTTGCCCAAGCCTGGGGAAATGACAGGCTATATCTATGTGGATCAGCTTGGACCATCATTAATTACATGCCATCCTGCAGCAGTGGGGCATGTCAGAGCCACCCCAGCCCCATCCCTCCAAGAACTCGGGGACTAGCTCCAGGTTGCTCAAGGGCAACAGCAGGCCCTACGCCACTGGCAGGTTTTCTCAGCACCCACAGGCTGGGTGTCTCCTTAGTAGCCACAGAATGGGAGAAAAATATTCATTGCACACGTGAAAAGTTTTTGCACACTCTTCACATGTGGAAAATGTTCTCTAGATGATGCCAAGGGCAGACTCACAGTAGAGTACACCCAACGGCTTTCCAAAGACTTAAATCAATTTACACTTCACAGTAAGTGTAGAAGAGTTCTAAGTGCTCCAGATCCTCACCAGAGTTTAATAATGCCAGACTTTGAGTTTTCAGTTTGGGAGATGAGAAATGATAGCTTATTTTGCTTTTAATTTGCATGTCCCCGACAATAAGGCTTAGCATCTTGTCAGAGGTTTGTCAGCCATTCTTATTTCCTTTCTGTGAAGGGCTTTGTTGACATCTACCCATTTTTCTGCTCTGCATTTGTCTTTTTCTAAGACTCAAAATATATATGAATGTGTTTAACTATCTCATCAGTTACCTGTGTTATAAGTACCATATACCTCTTTGTGGCTTTGCTTTGCACTTTTAAAAAGGTATTTTTGATTACAGAAGTTTGCAATTTTAATGAAACAAAATTAATCCATCTTCTTTATTGTTTGGTTGGGCTTTTTGTCACGTTTGCAGAATCATTCCCCATCCCAAGGTCATGTTTTCCTGTATCATCTTTTTTTAAGGTAATATGGTTTTAGCTTTCATATTTAAGTCTTTAAATCCACATAGAATTGATTTTTTTTTGGCTTTGATGGTTATTAGGGATCCAATTTAATTATTCTTCCTCATGGATAGCCAATGGTAACTATATCATTTATCAAAAATTCTATCCTTTATTTCACTGAACTATAGTGGTGATATACAATGCTACATCTATATAGAATCAAATTCCTTTGTATACATGAACCATTTCTGTGCTATCTATTCATTATATAGGTCTGTTGGTCTGTCCTATGCCAAAATGATATTGCATCAAATACTATAAGTATATAATAAATTTTGATATAAGGTAAGGGAAATCCCTCCACCTTCTTCTTTAGAAGTGTCATGGCTTTTCTTAGGCCATTGCTTTTTCATATAAATTTGGGAATCAGCCTGTCAAGTTCAATAACAAAAACAATGATCTTATTGATGTTTTGTTTGGGGTGGTACTGAGTTTATGAAAATTGATATCTTATGATATTGAGTACTCCTTTTCAGAGAAGTGTGCATCTCTTTATTTAGATTTTTAAAAACTCTTTCACTAAAATAAATTTTTTCTATAAAAGTCTTGCATATTCTTTGATAAGTTAATGCCTAGGTATTTTATATTTTTGAGTACTTTATAGGTTGACTTTTTAAAATAGTTACATATGTCAAAGTGTTATGAGTATTAAATGAGTTATTATTTGTAAAGTGCCTAAAATAGTGAAGTATATATGTGTTTACTGAATAAAACTAAATAAATCACACATTCCATTTATCTCTGGTATGTTCATTTTAGAATAACTTTGACTAGCTATTAAAAGAATAATGCTGAGTTTATTGTTTGTGTGAGATTTATATATTAATTTGGGAACAACTGAGATATTTACCACATGAAATCATCTTATACATCTAAGAACTACATGCCTTTTTATTTACTCAAACATTTTATTTCCCTCAGTAATGTATTATAGCTTCTTCCATATTTCTTAAGTTTAATGTTAGCTATGGGACTTCCTTTTGTTGGATAGTTACTGAGATTTTTAAAAATAGTTTATTTTAAAAATATAAACATTTATCATTTTATTTTAATTACACAAATATCCACTCACTGTAAAAAAAATTTTTCAACAAACAAGTGTTTCTAGTAAATTTTCCTCTCCCCAATCCCTTTAACTATTGGGTAAACTGAGTTATTTTTTGGCATCTGCATTCCTTCTATGGTAAAATGGCTTGCAGTCTTATTCAGCTTTTTTTTTTTTTTAACCATGCTGTCTTTTTCTTCTTATTTTTTAGGGTCTTTGAAAAGTCTTCTAAAAAATGGTTTTCTATATTTTTCTGTTTGTTCACTAGTACATGAAAAAGCTACTGATTTTTGAGTATTTGTCTTGCTGAGTGGCCATCTGGATACCCTTGAGTGATACGATCTATCTCAGGTTTTAAAAGCATCACTACCACAGCTACTATGTTAAAAACCCACTATCAAAGACAGAACAGTAGAAGCTGGAAGGCTTGACAGTAACCTGGGTGAGTAAGAAAGGGGGCCAACTAGGGTAATAATAGTAAAGATGGTAACAAATAGCTGAATGTGTATACCTTTTGAAATTAGAGGCATTAAAATTTTGTTAGATGTTGTTTGTGAGAGGAAGAGAAGAATTAGGGAAAATGGTAAGAAACTGGAAAGAATGATCATCAGTTGTTTTTGGAGGAAAACCAAGAATTTCAATTACCATTGAATTATTGAATATTTAAAGAATATATAATTCTAGTTTCTGAAGTTTTTGGTGTTTTTCTGTTTGTTTGTTTGTTTGTTTGTTTTTGAGTCTAACCCTGTCTTTGGCTGTTTCTTTTGCAGATACAACGTGATGCCAAACTTCAAGTTCTGAAACACACACAAGTTAGCGTTACTGTACTTGAAGTAAGTGCTGAGAACCCAAGACAGCCACTGAGCCATCTCCATGGAGCCCCGAGGCACAGAACATAATTTGAAACCAAAAGTATAAGGAAGGCACTCTGTATTTATTGATTTCCTACAGGTCCTCATTTCATTCAGGTCCCCTAGTGGACTTGGCTTCTGGCAGCTCCCAGTTGAATCAGTCAGCACCAAGTTCACCAGCACTTACTGTAGAGTCATGGAGACCACAGTGCAAAGAAATAAAATGACTCAGACACCCTACCATTCAACAGAGTCTTGGAAACTGTTTTCTTAGGACACATTGGGGAATCTACAACAAAGTTTTTCACAAAATGCTTCTGTTCACTTGTTACTGAAAAGCTTTCAAACATTCTGTAGCTTTTAGAGGGATTCGACTTGATGTTTCTTTCTGATATAAAATTGATTGACCTTATAGAATTAGATATGTTAATAGAGTGACCTCAGAGCACACATATATTAAGACAAATTCAAAGAAAACATTCTGCAGAGCCGTCGGACCCAGGTTATTTAAAACCCGGATATAGGAAATGTCCTATGCCGAAGAAAAAAAAGGGAAAGTTGACACTTGGCAATATAATGCTAAAACTTGTCACTGAATCTGCCATACTCAGGCAACCTTGAAACAAGAAATCAAGAAAATTAAAAAGTGAACTAAAATTGAAAATCGAATCAGGGTAATTAGTATATACATTAGATGGTTTGCAGAGTTTTATACCAATGCTTCATTACATTCTAGACCTTTTAAAAAATTGTTACATCTTTGTACTACATACCTATAAGATGCAGATCTCAAACCACCACAGATGTCATAGTGAGCTACTAACTAAATTCAACATAAGCCCACAAAGCTGGATATGTGTAGAGAATGAGTTATAAAGAAACAACTGTAGCCTGGTCAAGTTGATATAAGGTGGCTGCAAATAGGGATGGCAGCTTCAAACATATGGCATAGGTGTGAACTACTGGAATCTATGAAAGCAAAGAGAACAACTGGTATACAGCAAAGAAAATAAGATAGGCAAGTTCAAGTGGCAGCAATAAACATGAGCACTGTATAGTTTCAATAATAATGTCACATTAATAATTTCATAGAACTCTATAATTTTAGATGGAAATGGCCTTTGACATAATCTCTTCCAACTTTCTTGTTTTATGGAAGGAGAACCCAAACCCATAAGTGTAGTGAATTAACAAAAAATGACTGCAAATAAAAGTTATTCTTGGAGAACAAGGCTGCGATTACATCACCAGTTAGGGTCTATAATGCAAGTGTCAGATCTCTGTTAAAAATGATAAAGCTGTTATACAACATAAACTATTTACAAGTAAAAACAAAAGAGTAGTGAAAATTTCCATTTGATCTGAGTTTAGTATGTTGATATGGTTAAAATGAGAAACATGCATACAGAAATTCACCCAATTAAAAATATGTATTTATAAAAAATTTTACTGTTTTAGTATATTTTTATACAAATCTGCTAGGAACTAATGTGCTTTACCACACAGTGGGAATAAGTATGTGCTGTAGAAAGAATATCCTAGGCTTTGGAAGAAAAACGCATCTGATTCAACTCCTTTATAAGAAAGATAACCTTAAGAATGTTACTTAATTTTTCTGAGTATCAGTTCACTCGTATAAAATACTGACAGTAATACTTAGCTTCTAAGGTTCTTAGGAAGATTTTAAAAAGCTGTATACACACCTATACGTCTCCTCATAGATAGGTGATGCTTTTAAAAGAGCTATTTCCTTTCTTTATTCTTCTATAAACATTTTTAGTAACAATAATAGGTACTACCATTCAACTAACACTTACATATCAGCACTTTTATAAGTGCTTTACATAACTAATTTACTTAATCTTCACAATAATGCTGTGAGGTAGGTGCTACTATTATTCCCATATGAAGTTTTGTAAATAACATAGATGCCCAAATTCCACCCCCTGCTTTCTAAATAAGAAGTGCAGGCTAACGCACAGACGCACGTATTTTTAAAAACACTCTACACACGATTTTAGTGCATAGCCAGAGTGAAGAATAACAGTTTTAAACAGAGAAGGTGTAATGGCAGTGCAAGCCAAGTGGCATCTGAAACCAGGATGACTTTCAAAGGTCAAATTACAAATGAGAAGTGGTGGCAAAGAACACAGGATGTTCAGTTAGTACAATGAGAATGAATGAATGACATAGATTCCAGAGTAAGAAACCAGACAGGCAGGATTGCATCCTAGTGCCAGGAAAGCCAGGTTAAAAAAATGAGGGAAAGCAAACAGAAATGCAATCTCATGGCTACCATGGTAGCTCAGCAACACAATCGTGTGACTTGTTTGTAAACAGTGAAAGTACACATTCTTTTGTCATTTCACATCCTTGCAATTAGCATGATGCTTTCCTCATCACTGTTGCTGCATCGTTTATACCTTGGGACTACCACTAGTTTTGTTGTTACTTGCAGTTCATTGACTTTATCCCAATCTTGCTGATAAAACATTTGAGATTTGGCTTAACTTTCTTACCTTAAAATTTAAAAAAATAAATTCATTATAAAATCATCCTCAACCAACATTAGCATTAATTAAATAAAATATGCATGGTTAGAAAGTACATGAAGTATTTGGGGAATCATTTTCATGACAGCAGACTACAACAAAATAAAGTTGAACAGAGCACCAGAACAAAATAAAACTCTAAATACAGGTTTTATTGAAATAAAATAGTCCTTAGGTCAAATCTAATTGAGGCTTCTATTTGGTGCTATTATAGCTGAATTAATAAAGAGGGATATAACTCTCTATACTTTAAAAAATCATAATAACAGATTAGCAATTTATTCTAAAAAGCTCTTGGAGTCCTTATCCATTTTAAAGACTATCTGTTGAGAACTGAATGAAATCTATGGATCTTTTTCCCAGAACAGAAACACAAATGCACATAAAGATAGCATTTTCCATGTAACATCGGTGAGCTCATACACCTCGGTTAGCTGAAGAACCCTCACTCATGTCATTGCATTTCTAAAGGCCCGCGGTGAGGAAAAATTTATTTTTTCTAAGTATTTCACATCACAAATACAAGCCATTTCTTAAGTACCAAGACATGAATTTTGTATACGTTTATAGCTACATGGCACCAGCACATCCCTAAACAAATGATCAATAGATGTTCATATTTAAAGGTGGCCTAGTACTTGCCAGCTTGCTTCCCCCCTTTTTTATGTAGCACCACTTCTGAATCTTTCCTATTTGTAGCACAAGAAGACTGTGTGGAATAGTAAAAATATGCTGATTTAGGGCTGGAAGATAAACGTTCAAGTCCAGGTTTGAAACTTTTCGCAATATGATCTTAAAACATTTAACCTGTGCCCTATTTATTGTCTGCAGGAAGAAAATTTAACCAAATTTCAAAAAGCTTTAGTGGATACTGGGCAAAGTCAGTTTCCTCATCTGATAAATGGGAATAGTAAGAGTACTTATTTGATATGTTTAGAAGGTTAAATAAATACAGGTAAAGTACATAGTAAAATGCCTGGCACAGAGTAAATGTTCAACAACTAGCTATGTTTTCATGTGCTTTGTATTGTGCTAGGTGTTGGATAAAATATCTGTCTTGTAGGGTAATAAGAGATATGGAGTTGGAATAAAAAGCATGTTAAATAAATGGCAGTTCCTCTCTCATTTCTGTTGAAAAAAGTGGAAACTGGGACACACACAAGGTAGTAACATGCTGAGCAGAGGCCCGGAGAGGCTGCCCCTCTCCTGCCCTCCATGACCGAATGTACGCATGTCCTCAAGCTCACGGGAGTGTCAGTGGCTGATAAGTCTCAGCTGAGCTCCTCTGTGGGATTTTGCCTTAAGTTGAAGACAGCTACCTCACCCAAGGTCATACCCCTTCTCAGGGCACCAGAGACTTGAATCCAATGACTGATTGATGTGGGGATATAAAGGCCGAGCTCTTAGCCCCAATTCAGGACAAGTCTGAAGGGTCATCCCAGCTCCAGAGTTCCCTGAGATCAGCTGAAGCTTTCTAGGCAATTGAAATGCAATTCGACTTCTCCCCCTACCCAATCCTGCTTCTTTCACTCCCCTAAAAGTATTGATCTCGAGAACACGCCTGCATACAAATTTGTCTCAGAGCCTGCTGCCTAGGGAAATGACTTATGACACTTGCCCAAAGTCAAAAAGCTAATGAGAGATCAAAATGGGATTTACTACAGATGTGCCAGCATAATTCCATAATTATGAAATGAGCGAAAGAGACCAAATGAAAGATTGAACCAAAAGACCAAAAGACCCACAAGGTAGCATTATAAATAATACCCTAAAATTTTCTCATGTCTCGTTTTGTGGATCCAAATAAAAATGAAAAATCTCTACTGAAGTTGGGCTGATGTGAAACAAGAGAGCATCCATTCCCACGTGGAGAAGAGAAGGGAAGGTTATGAGCAAGGTGGCTTTCCTGGGATGCTTTCTATTTCACTTCAGAAGCAGACACTACTTGGACAAAAAGGCGTTTTAAAAACAGCGTAGTTCCCACCTTTTATTTTACACCAGAGGAAACTGCAACTTAGAGGGCTTCTTTACCTACCAAGGGCACAAAGTAATAGAGCGGCCTAGTCTAGGCCTCTTTATCACCACAGCCCTTCAGCTTCGTCTTCAACATGTGATTCTGACATTTTATGTAAAGTGTAATACCCACAAAAGATTCATATATATTTAAATCTAAGTTTAAAATATATTATAAAACTAAATATGACTTTTGAATGAAGTGTCAGTGTCACTCTCGGCTCCCATCAGTGTGGATAATAGAGATTTGACTAGGTTATGAGTTTTCACGGAACAGTTTTATAAGGAAGGTTAGAATTCACTATCTATAGCTCTAACTATGTTAGCAATTAAAGTTCATCAAATATTGCATCTTAATTGCCTTATCTCAAAATGAAGATAATTACCTCATTCAATATGATACCTTAAAGACTAAATATTTAATGGTACTGATGCATTCTAAATGCCACATAAAGAAATAACATGACAATATACATGGAAACTTCTAGCAGGTTAACATTATAACTGGTTAGTTTTATACATAACTGACTGAAAAGAGCCTAAGGGAGACAGAACATTTAGATATCTGTTTCCAATCAGGAGAGCAAGATTTAATCTGATAACTGTACATTTACTGAAAACATCCCAATTCAAATAAGAAAGGCCTTGTAAATCTCCATAGTAGGCAAATTTACCAAGAAATCTAAGACCTTTGATGAAAGGGTAATGGAATGAAAGTTAAAAGTAAATCCATCATTACCTTTATAATGTTTTATAATTATTAAAATAAAACATGGCAGCCATAATAAATGAGGAAAATATCAAGGATATTTTATACATTTTAAACCAGTAGGTACTAACTATATCATTCATTTTTATATACTATTTCTTTCTTGCTAGAAAACTTTCAGAATCTGTCTTTTGGTTCAATGAAATAATCATAAATGTGGTTTGCTAAGAAGCATTAACTTTTGCCCTTTGCATACCTAGTCTTTTATGCAAAATACTCAGAAGAGAAAAGTTGGTTCTAAGATATTTAAATATTTAAAATGTTTGGGTATATTATATTTACTTTGCTTGGGAAAGCTAAGAAGGCCCCATGCAAAAGGCCCTCCCCATAGCACAGCTTGGCCCAGGGTTTCTCTAATGTCAGAAATAGGCTTTAGGACCCCTTTACATATAGTTTAGCTCCCTGTCTTTTAACAAACTAAAAGAGAAGTCCTAAGACCCTTCATTTCTTTTATCAATTCCCAAGGCTTCTTTGAAAAATCTCTATTTCTAGTCTGCCATAGCTTTTTAAATCCCTCCTTTCTCTTAACCCATTTTTCTTTTTCTAGTTAATGGTAGTGAGAATTTGCAGATGAAACTATTACAGTTAAAAGACATACAGAAGCAAATGTGTGAATATCAGAATTTTATGTAAAGATCAATTGTGGTTAGAAAAGGGATGATAATAGTATTAGTCTACATAACTGAGATAATGTGGTGTAAGCTAATCTGCCTAGCAACCAGCCAATGGCCTGGGTAGAATAGTCACCAATTCATTATTTTATAATGTATCCATATTTATAGATAAATACTTATAGTGAGCTATGAGAAAATTCCAGAGAAACAGCATTTATGTTCACTTTCCTTGCAGAAAAATACAAAAGAACACTGTTCAGAAATTAAACAAAACACACTGGACTAAATTAGTGGTCTTCCAAATAAGTGACCTCCTTCAAAGGAGAGCATCTTAAGACTTCTCAAGGAATAGTTTAAAAAGCACAAATAGTTTTCATGCACAGTCAGTTTAAATAAATTAATTTCTGGATGCTAAATATGGAAGTGACCACCTTCCCTAAAACTGTGAGGGTAAAAATGATCTCTTTTCAAGGAAAATCATCAAAGATGTAAGATTTCTGACTTTTAAAAGAAAGTTTGCCACGTATTTTTTTTAAAAATGAATAATAACAAATATCAAGTAGTTATGGTAAATAGTCTATGGAATATATGGAAAAGGACAATAGTTTAATTTTAAATGTTAATATTCACACTATCCTAAAAGGCATGGGTTTTCAGGTCACAAGCAACTTGAGTTCAAATTTAAGTTTTACCATTTTTTGGCTGAGCCAATTTGAAGAAATTTTCTTTTCTATTTTGAAGATCAGATGAGGGGATACAAAAGAAAGTGCTTTTTAAATTATAAAGTGATAGCACAGGTTCATCCTTAAGCCCTTTTCATCTAGGAACCACTGGAAAGTTGCAGTTTTACATAATGGTCAAAAACATGAGCCCTGGGGCCAGTAGACTGTGCTGAGAAGTTCCTAGAGGTGATGTCTTGGACAGGTTAACTAAACCCTCTATGCCCCACTGGCCTTACGTGTAAAATGAAGATAACTGAGATACCCAAGTTATAAAGTTATTATGAGGAATAAGTAAGTTAATGCATGTAAAGAGCTTAAAATTGTGCTCAAAAAATTAGTTGCTTTATTATTGTTGGTGGTGGTATTGTTAATACTACTCTCTGATTCTCAATGTAAAATAGAGATCGAGAGATTAACCACGCGAATGAATACTGTTGCATTAAGAGCCAACACAAAGGGCAGCTAAGTCTATAGTAGGACTTTAACAGTAACAGCCACTAATAGAGCTCGTTGGTTTTATAGCAAAAGTATGTAACAATGATCCAGTGAAGTTCTCTGCTGTAAGAGAACAACTAAAGTAACATGTATTTTCTTCCTTTGTTTAAAAGCCAAAAACCTAAAAGAACATATTGCAATTTGTTCTCCAAAGAATACCATGTGATGTATTCACCATAGGATTATATTTGGTCCTTAAGATGACACAATGTTAGAAGTAATTTTGCAATATGGCAGAACATTTTGACCTTACATAAAGGAGTTCTGACACAGAAGCACAAAAGACATCTTTATAAAATATCCTTACTTATTATTAACATTTCACCCACAGAACTGAAGCAATGTGACACGAGCCCTTTGAGCTCTAATTATAATTTTTTCATCATTTTAAAACTGTTATTGGAAATATTTTTAAAATTAGAGTTAATTCATAATTCCTCATTCATACTCTTTAAAATGCATATATTTTAAAGAAAAAATTAGTGTTCTACCTCTTCCCGTGACTTTTCAAATGACATTCAGAATAAGCTGCATAATTTTTCAGGAATTATTTTATGTTAAAAGTGTTAACTTGAAACCAGTTTTTACAAATTTTGGCTAAAACATTGACCAAAATGTGAAAACGCAAAGCTCAAAAAAAGATAGTTTAAGAAAAGCATTTAAAACACCATGTTTTAAGTTATAAAAAGAAGTTCTAGTAACTGTAACATAGCTATAAGAGTAATGTGTCAAACAGATGATACTGTTTTCTAGCTTCATTTAAGCATTGTATTTGATTTAAAACTCAGGACATGTTCAATAGTCTTAGATTATTGTTAACAAATAATATGTATTAAGAAGCAATAGATCAGCATTAGGAATTTTTAAACTTACAAGTATGTCTGGCAAGTGAGTAGTTGGATCCACCACTAGTCAAACCAAATCCCTCAGGAATTTGACTAGAGCTTCGAGGTCTGGTCAACAGTTTAGGAGGTTCAATTTCAGCACCAAATTCAGCTCCTATTACTCCTAGTAAAACAATAGCAGTAGCTTGTTTCCGTCTTTCCTCATAAGATGTGGAAATTTTTTTCATTTGTGGGACATTTGCTAAGCAACCTGAAAACCAAAAACATAACAATGTAAATTAAAAGAATATCAATACAAAAAAGACATGTAATTATAAAAACATTCGAGATTGCTCATTCAGGAAAGAATAGTCTTTTCAACAAATGTCACAGGGACTGCTGGTTATCTACATGCAAGGAATGAATCTGGACTTCTACCTCTGACCATGCAAAAAATCATCTCAAAATGGACCACAGCCCTAAATATGAGCTAAAACTAAAGAACTTGCATGAGAAAATATAGATGCAAATTTTCATGATCAGGCAATATTTCTTAAATATGATACCAAAAGAACAAGTTAAAAATATTTTTAAGTGAACTTCATCAATACTAAAAACTTTTGTACTTCAAATGACAGTTATTAAGAAAGTAAAAATAACATATAGACTGAGAGAAAATATTGTCAATTATACAACACTAAGGGATTGTATCCAGAATACATCTCTTACAATTCAATAAGAAAACTCAACTTTTAAAATGGGCAATTTGAAGCATCCCAAGAATATCGTGATATACATGTACACGATAAACTTTATATAATTTTGATGTTTTTCCATAGATGATGAATTTCAGAAATTTTAAAAATTAACTAATGTAAATATAAATGAAATCTACTATGGAATGTGTCTTGACCTTACTTACTACCCCTTCTTCACCACGATCCTGACCTTATCAAATATTTTTTATCCATTATATAACCATATCAGTGTTATCTGAAATGTTATATATTTTCTGGCCTTTAACTATGCTTGCATTGCTAGGATAAACTCTGGATGGATGGATTTATGGATGGATGAATAGATGGATGGATGGATGAATGCATGTTGATCGATCAATTGGTAGGCAGGCGGATAAACAGACCAATACACAGACTCTGAACTAAATTTGCTAGTAGAGATTTTTACATTTTTGTCCATAGATGAGATTGGACTATAATTCTTTCAAATACTATTCTTGCTGGGTCTTAGTAGCAATGGAATAAAAGCCTCAAAAATTGGGGTAAGTAACTTTCTCTCCCCAGTTTTTTAAAAAGTCAAAGGATTCTTGACGTTTGATGAAACTTTCCTCTACAATTTTCAGGGCCTGTGTCTTAGGACACTCTCTTCCTGGAGTCGGAGGGTAGGGGATGAAGGTGTGGAGGAAGAGCACAGTGGAGAAAAAAAATATTTTAAATTATGAATTCATTTTTTGTAATAGTTACTTATTTAGTCTGATTTTCCATTTCTGGAGTCACTTCTGACAGCTTATAGTTTTAAAACAATTATATATTTCATCTAAGTTTTTAAATTTACATTGATGTGAAGTTATTTACAATATTCTCTAGGATTAAAAAAACCTCAGTTCTATCCATTGCTACAAAGAGATTATAATCCCTTTATTTGTGCCTTTTCTTATATTATTTTCATGCTTTTTTGATCAGTTTTGCTAGAAATATATATATTTTTTCAGATTTTCCTTAAAAAACTTTGGTTTTGATCTTATTGTTGTATTGCTATTTCACTAATTTCTGATGTTAGTTTTACTGTTTCTTCTTCCATTTTCTTATGTTTTCCATTTTTTTCTTTCTCTTTTGTTTTTAGGTTGAACATAACTCACTTTCACTGTTTTCTGTTACGGTTAACACTGTTGCATAGTTAATATCCATTTTCCTCTTCTCCTTTAATAATGCCACCTCAATTTTAACTGTGTAGCAACGCACTCATATCCTTTCAATGTCCTTCCAGGAACTGAGGAAGCCATAGCCTATCTCCTGGCTTTAGGCTGTACTCATGATATATTTTAAGTCCTCTCTGCTCACAGGAGCCAAAAGCCTGCTTCTGGAAAGGAGCTAATGGTTTCAGCCCAGATCATTGCATTTCTATTCCATTACTTGTCCACAGAGATATCTATCTTTCCTGAGCCTAGTTATGTCTCTTTGGTTTTCTATTTGTACATTTTATCCATCATAGCTATATATTTGGTACAGAGGGATTTAAAAAGTGAACTTCTGGAGCCATCTTGATTGGAGGTCAGCTTTCTGCTCTAATATTAATCCATCCAGCTTTTCTGGCCTCTTTTAGTACACTGCCCTACACATTAATGAAATCAATACAAAAAAAGGGCCCCCAGAGCTCAGTATGGCAACCAAGAAATTAGCAGGAGGAGGCTGTGAATACTTTTAGATGTTTTGTTTTATTTTGTCTCTTGTTCTTCTGCCTTGTCATTCTATACTGTTGGAGGTGAGGTAGGGGAATAACAACAGGGGAGGCTGCATGGGTACCAATACACGAGAGGCCTCTGTATGGCAAGCTGGGGACTTTAACCTTTGGTTAATGGAAAGCCATTGAACAATTGTGTGTGAGGTGATGACATCAGAGTCATTCATTGTTAGAAAGATCATGACAGTACTAGTCTGGAAGACAGACTGTGAAGGAAAACAAGATTGGTATCAAGTAGAACCAAAAGGTAACTCATGCAAGGATCAAGTGGAAAATAGTACCAATGATGGTAGAGGGCATTCATTCCATTAGTTAGTCATTCAGCGTATCAAAGCTGAACATCTAGTGGGCACATGGCATTATGCTAATATAAATGAATTAATATGAATTAATTGGAATGAGAAAAGCAAAGTCCTTGTCTTTACTGAACTTAAAGGCTACTAAACAGAAATTGGAATTGTAAAGGTTACAAAATCAATAAGAATTTTATGGACTGAGAGAACAGTATATTTAGAAGTAAGAAACCAAAGCATGAAAGAATTTGTTGATTTCTATTTCAAGGATAGGTAACTGGGCTGGAACTCTATGAGTCAAGAAGATAATGGCAGAAAATGAGGTGAGGGGCAAGAAAGGGCCAGGTCATAGATGGCTCTAATGGTCATATTTACCATTTACAATTTGTATCCTTTGAACAGGGGAAGATACTCAAGATAGAGTTGAAGTCACAGAGTAGATTTAGGGTTTTAGAAAATCACTCTGAGATGTATGAAGAATACTGGAATTGAAGTGATCAATTAGGAAGGTATTGTACAAATCAAAGTGGAAGATCAAGGTTGGCTTGGTGCTGGAATGTTAAACTGGAGATGCAGAGAAGTGAACAGCTTTGAGATTCACAGTGAGGTCTGGGTAGTTGATGGCAACACTGCAGAAAGATTTCAGATGTCCTGCCCTTTATTCTTTTAAAAATCCTAATGGACTACAACAAAAGGAAAACAAAACAAAACTGTTGTCAGAGAGGTATGGCCTTCCCAGAAGCTGAATTAAAAAACCCCAGAGCTCAGAGTTTTTTAGAAAACACTTTATATTCCATTTATTTAGCTGTACTGAGCCGCAGATTAGAATGTAAGCAAGAAGACCTACCTAGTCAAGTCTAAGAAATGGAACTGATAGGATACTGTAAAGAATTTAAAAGTTTGAAAGGAATAATAAAGTAAAAAAGTGGCACATAGTACTTAAGGGAAACAGGGTTTGGTTATCCAGAAAACCATCGTGGTAAAATCAAAGAATATTTACTGTTTATTTCGATTCCAAGAAGTTTGGTGCAATTGAGTACAAAAAAGATTTGCTGCTGTTGCAGTTATAATTTCTTAGGTTCTGCATGTCACACTTTATTATTTTAAAAAAGTTAGTTCTGGGAATTTGCCATTATTTTTAAACAGTGTATAGAAAAATAAAATCTAAAATGAGTCCACAGAGAACAGATTCATCTTTAACAACATTCTACTTCCTTCATATAAATGTTATTTACCCATTTTCCTAATTTAATTTTTGTATATTTCAAAATTACAGACTGTTTTACAATGACACCCTTCTAATGTTATAAAATTACTTTATAACGTCCAGGGTCAGGATAAGTCATATTTTATAACTTAAAATTTCTTATAAATAGCCTTGAAATGTTTGAAAATATTTAGGCAACATAAGAAATACCTTCTAATTTGATACCATAGTATACATTTCTGTCTCTTCATGGATTTTTTTCCTAGTTTTTTTTTAAGACAAAGAAGAAATGTTAGTAAAAGTATTAGTGTGTATATGTGATTAAAGATTCAAAATATGACACTGATTTGTGATAGTTTATAGTAACTAAAGGGGGAAAAAAGCCCTGAAAGCTTAACCATACTAAGAAAAAAAAATCAATAATCACTGCCCGTGTACTTAGAAGGATGAAAATGGACCCTAATTTTGGGCAAAGTGATATTTAACAATTTGATAATCTGTATCTCAGTACATGCATTTAAACCCAACTTTATTTACGTACAAGGGGTAAGAGCTCTGTGCCACTGCATCTAGATGCCCCTAGTATTTATTTTACTCTTTACATAGCATTCCTGAAGCAAGAAGCAAGCCAGGTGCCCCTCCCCCCACGCCTCAACAAGAGCATGCTCCATAACAATAGTTCAAAGGAAAGCTCTATTCTGCACTTGCACTGATTGTTCTGTCAGCTGACCTCTGCAGAAGGGAATTGCTAACCGCTGCCTTGCTCCTTAGCTGACAAATGAATGATCGCAGCTCCATCTATTTTCACTATGGCTGCCTCTAGCCCAGGTGCTCAGACAGAGAGCCCGGTGTGACATCTTAGATCAAGATGAATTGGCACAAACTCCTGATCCAAGATTGTTTTATACCATTTAATTTAGTTTCTTCCCCTGCTTGGATGAGCACAGCTCTGGTTATGGATTTCTATTCTAATGTACTGAAGCAGGCCCTGAAAGAAGCCAATGAAGCAGCTGCTGGAGCAAGGGACTGCAGGGATACTGATCAATAGGCAAGGCATTGACCCCAGCCGGTCAGCCTCTGCAACGGCCACTGCTTGAAGGGGGAGGGGACGCAGAGGCACACATGGGCTGCTTCCAGTAGGAAATTAAACAACAGGGGCATGTGAGAGCTCCGCCTCTGCCCTGGTCCCCCACCTTCTCTAGGTTCTTTGTGTTTAATTACCTCAATCTTGTCCTAACTCCTACTCCTCAGGAAAGAATTAAGACTTTAGGGAAGTTTTAATAATGGACTTCGAGACAGTTATTTGTAAATTGTATCCTTAAGCTAATAAAAAGAATCATAACAGGTGCCCTCTGCTAAGTGGCCAAAATGTGAAATCTTAATTAGCTGTCAAGTACATTGCTTGGTGTAATTTAAAGTTTGTCATGTGTGTAGACTCATAAAAACAGTCTGAACACTGCTCATATGAACACTACTCATATGAACACTACTGATGCTGAAGTTCTGTGGGATGTAATTTTTATCAGTACTCAGATTTGAACAGATGATAGCTCTTTCTTAAGGATAGAAGTAGGAGTAAGAGAAGGTCCTCCTAAGAGATACAGACTGATTAGTGAACATGGAATGTACAGATGCCCATTCCGACTAGTGTTCTAACAATAACGGAGCAATTTCTGATTCTTTGATTTTTCAGACTTGGAACTATTTAAAATTACTGACTTTGCCTGTGTTTTCTCTTAAACAACACAAAATATATACAATTAGCTAAAATGTTTTCTTAGAAATAAAGTGACAACCAAATGGGAGATCTTGAGATATTAAAAATAAAACAATTCCATAAAAGTAGAGCTTTCTACAGTTCCATTTGTCTCATGAAAATTTGGTATTTTTTCACAGAGACATGCCTCCATTTAATCATGCTAAAGGGTGACATGGAGATCCATTTTCTTGACAGGACGGTTGATCACCCTATCACAGTAAGAAAATTAATACTTTCAACTAGCCCTGTGTGGAAAACAGAAGCTCTACGCAATGGTAAAGAACATAAATGCTCTACATTTTAAGTTGCAAACAAAACACTTGTTCTGTGTGAAAATATGTTTACTCATTATTGGTTTAAACAAAATATGAGCCTTTGATTTTATTAAAACAACCATTTAATTCATGCTGTGCTCCTCAAAAGTACATAATTGTCTTTAGATTTAGCATAATTGACTCTAGATTTACACGAACAGGAGTAAACACTTCACTTACAGCTTAACTAGAACACAGGTAAAATATTTGAGAAGTTTAAGCTATTTAGAAGGCTGTGAGATATTGATTACTTCATTTAAAAAGCAGTCAGAGAGTGCAACCAAGAGGTCAAGATAAATTTAACAGTTTGAAGCACTTTACTAAATAACTCTAAAGATCATGTTAATTGGCTTTGTGCAGTTCCAGGGTAAAATTAATTTTATCCTAGCCTACAATAAAAGGATTAAAAGACATATTAAGTTCTTCAGTTTTAACTGGAATAGGAATCAATGGCTTTGAATTAAGGCTAAAGGAAGTTTTATGAGAGATGGACTACCAGCAGATACTTTAAATGTGCTATTAGCCACATGTTGGTGGAGGAGTTACTGTTTTAGGTATTAAAACCTTAGATAGGAAGAAACCACCAACCTACTACTCTGAGAATATACTTTTAAGAACAGTGTGATTTGACCCTGAAAAATTAGTGTTAAAAATGTGATTCTTTGTTTAGGATACAGTATCAGAATGCTTTTTATAGTTGATATATACATTTAAAATTTTAGTAAAAATTAATGAAATGATGTGGTTAAATTCAATCTCATTCACATCAAGATTATTACAATATTTAAAACATTGAAAACCACATCAAAAACATATATTAAGATTTTTAAATCAAAATATTACATTCAGATTGGTTTTAGCAAACCAATTTTATGCCAGAAATTTCTGGCATACAATAGAATCCAAGTGACATTCACAATAATATAATTTCTGAAGTTGATATAAAGTTCAATATGCCCTAAAACATAATTTTGGAAATTCAGAAATGTATTCTTGGATTTTTATTTATTTGAAATAAGTACAAATACAATTTTAAATGTTTTTCTTTGTTCTTTCATTGTTTAATAATGTTTAAAATAATATGGATAGGAAAATAAATTGCTTTTACTGTACAATAACTAACAGAACAAAACACAATTTGCATTAATAATGTATCTTATAGATTAATAAATAACTGCAGCTTTCTACGACTTTATATGAATGATTGGAAAAAGTTGCAAAAACCTAATGGGCAGCAGGTGGAAACTATTTGAAATAATCATTTGGATTAAGCTAGAAAACAGTTGCTATTGTAGTTCTTTACAGCTTTAGACGCAATAAAGTGTATCTGTTAATACTAGGTTTTGATTAATTAAGAACAAAAGTAAATTTAGCAAAGTGAACTTTGCTAATATTAGCAATCTGGAGGATTAGAGAACTTTCAGAATTAAGGCATATGATTCATTATTTACAAAGTCCACGTATAGTTAGAACAGACTAAGCATATATACCATTCAAAGTTCTACATATGTAAGTCAATAAAGCTACAAAAATTTTCTATTTTCCGACCAGTAAAATATTCTCCAAAATTTGCATTTTTATCTATTTTGTTTTGCTTACCTCCAAAGACATTTTAAATGTGATGTGGCATTATCAGCAGATAATTACTGTGAAAAACAATCATGTTTGTATATCAAGTAACAACAGTGAAATATGTCAATGAAAATGTATTTTAATGTTTCCAAACATAAACAGAAGTATCTAAAAGATCTTCAAAAGTAAGTTGAGTTCTAATTGTTTTTTAGATGTACTTTAATTAAAATCAAAACTTCAATTTCCTCTGACTGACTGCTATCTAAATTGATTTCTCTGGTTGCCTAATGGAATATTAAAAATTTATTTTTAAGATATGCCTCTTTAATAATCATTATATGGTACTAATCAAATATGTTTACTTAAATATGCATTTGCATTCACACATTAGGTATACCTAGTTATTGTATGCAAGTATATAATATTCTTAGGATACCAAGCATTAAACTTCAGTGAGTTAGAACTATATTTTAAGATTTTTGGATGTGTTATCTATGTTTCTAAATCATAATGAAAAAAAAATGTTGACCCTCAGTGGAGGTTTCACAGTGTAAATAAACTGTTTCCACATATGTTTGTCCTGAACATTTTCCATACCTACTTGCTACTCTTAGGGTTTCTTAAGATTAATCGTCACCATAACAAAAAATAAATTTCAAAAATGTCAAAAATTTTACCAGATATGTAATAGTAATCTTCCAAATAAGCTTTGTTAACATTTAAAAATGAGCAAAACTATTTTAATATTAATTCATTTTTTAAACAATTTGGTTTTAGAATGGTACAGTATTCTACTAATTAAATTTCAGTTACCCAACATATTCCAGTTCTTAGTCAAATACTTCAAAGATGAATTAAATGGGACACTGAAAGGCATAGACAGTGACAATTCAATGTGAAAAAAAAAAAAAACTCTAAGATTTCAATCTCCTTGGTGGTGAATCTGAGTTTCATAAGCTCATAAGGAGAGTCTGTGGGTCTATGCCATTATAAATGATATAATTAAGGTCCTTCTCTTAAGTGCCCTCATAGGAATATTACATATTACTTTCACTGTTGGCACAACTTACAGCACTGAAAATCCTGCAATCTTTACAAAATATGGCCAATAAACTTTTAGGATATGGACAAAAATTAAAATTGTAGATGGTTATATGGCCAACATGTAAATTCTACCTGTGCATCTCAAGTAAGCAAATGAAACATGCAAGTTTCTGAATGTTCTTCTCGACCCCCTTGGGGAAAAAAAAGATGAACTGATTAAAAATGACAATCACGGGACACGTTAACATTTATTTCCAAACTTTCACATTAATACCAAAGTGTGTGTGTGTGTGTGTGTGTGTGCGTGTGTGTGTGTGTGTGTGTGTGTTTTCGGGATTCACTGTTATCAGCACAGGAGTTTCCTCCATTACATTGTTGATTTGTAACACATCGTTGTGTGTTTTCCTCACATCTACTGACAGCATATGGAAGTTGCTCCCTAAATCTGAGAGGTTTTTGCTGTTTTTGTTGCTGCTGCATTATTCTCCCCTCACTTGGAAACTGAAGTAAACAAACATGCTATTAATTTGTATGGATGCTCGATAGCCCCCTGCTGGAACATAATAGGTTCTGCAAATGCATATATCTTTCTGCTGCTGCTGCTGATTAAGCCATTTTAAAATAATGCCTCTTGCACATATATTACGGATGTGTGCATTTGACAAAACACATCAAAACCATTTTCCACAAAATCAGATAAAAGCAAAATAAGTGAATACTCCAAACTGATTTCTTTTCCAAAGGAAATTTAATATCACTATCTCGGAGGTATGTTGATTATTTTGATAATTAGAAACCTTAAATTTTGAAAGCAATTTGTATGTTTTTCAAGTACAATTGTTGTAGAATTTCTTATTCTTCACATAAGTTCTATACCTGTTTCCCAAAATCTTTATTATCACACTTTTTCCTTTATTCTCCATCAAGTCTATTTTTTCCCTTTTACTTTACTTTTAGTACAAACAATTTTAATTTGGGAGAAAATTGAGATGTAAAAAAATTGCAAATATCTAAGACATCCACTAATTAGAAATGTTGCAGTTAATAATTATTAAGAAAAATGTTCACTACTTGGTTCATTTTACCTTCCAAGGGTGGATCTGAGATGTCAAGTTTTAAAAAGTACAAATTGTAACATTAAAAAAAACATACTTAGCTTTTTCAGGAGGAAAAAAACATTTTAAAATAGTGACTTATAAAATCATAAAAACCTGAAAATATACCAAATTATCCTCATAAATAATCCTTTCTTGTACAATCAATGTTCAAAAAAAGGTAACTTCTGCAATGAATGAGATTCACTTAAAATGCTGGAGTCAACATGACGTGTTTCTTTAAAAGATCAAATGGAACACATGAGACTTTGGTAGACTATTCAAATACCTTCTATGAAGATTTTATACCTATGCATTACAGCATAGTAAGAAATAAATGTTTACATCTGAAGTCATTTTTATTCACAAAATGACAAATCATTTATTGGACTCACTTGAAAGATATTTTCACATACATAATTATCTCTATCAACTCTGTGACACAAAACCAGATCAAAAGTGATAACTACCTTGTTCTATTTTTGAGAAGTTAAAAAGTACATCTGTTCATTTATAAGAAGTACTTGTAGTATTCATTTTCCTGAAATACTATGTATTGGTCATAATAAAACAATGACATAACTAAAAGTTATTTTTAAAGGGTTTGCAGTAAATGAAAACTTTGAGGAGATGTCTTGCTTTCATTTTTCTCAGTACATTACTTCATAATGTTATTTTTGATTTTGAAAAATTATTACCTTATTTCATATTTTGACTTCTCTTCTGCTTTCTTTACTATTAGTGAGGTATTAAGTAGAAATAATGGAGTCTCGTCAGGGGCAGCAAAAAGGCTTGGGAATTATGAAGTGTTAGAAGATCTGGAAGATGTTAAGGTGAGCAAGCCCAAAGCAAAGTTTTATATAAGAATTTTAATAACCCAGTCCACAATTAGCAGAAATAAATGAGTTTATCTTTTTAAAAATATAAAAGGCTATAAATTATTAAAACTTTATATAGATTAACACACAGTACAGTTCCTAAGAACTGAAAAACTAAAGAAATTTAAAAAATATATTTTTAAATTTAAAGGAGAAATAAAATAAAAAAGAAAGAAGAAAAAATTTAGTAAAGAAATCTGAAGGAGAAATATAAAGGTCAAAACCAACTTTGACTTTTAATTTACTAACTACATTAATAGAAGATCAAGAAAGCAAAGCTTTGAAAAAAAAAAACAGCAAATAAGTAAAAGTAAACTGAGGATTCATGTTAAAGGTCTAAAAGCCATTGACAAAATAAACTGTAGCCTCCAACGGTTGAGGATATACTCATTACTATGTCGTGATCTATAGAAAAAGCAGTCCATCTAGAGCCTAAGGAACATGCACATGCGTAAATGACACAGCTGTTTTCCGAAGAGGTTTCTAAGTAGCCTCAGAGAGCTTGAAGAAAAATAATGCTTGAATCGCTATTAAAGGGCTGCGCAAATTTTTCATTTCTGATCGCTTTATATGTTTACACTTTCATCAATTTTAAGCTACATGTAGAGAAAAATATAGATTTTAATATTATTTGACATTTCTTCATTTTATAATGAAGATAACAAGCCTATCAAATTGACCCTAGTTGTTCTTTGGCAAATGTTTTCTTCACAGACGTTTTATTCTGTTTGTGTGATTTATTTTACTATGTGCTTTCTCAAATAAACATGTATGGATTTAACATTTACTAATATCCTCTTTCATGTAACTATTTTATATGATTTCCTATTAATTAGTTAATTCCACTGATAATTTAGATCTGAGTTGCCTATCTTGCAAGTATCAAGTTAAAATTGGTTTTAGGCCTTGAATTGTTGCACTGTCGTTCCAATGTTTAACCAAAAATAAAAAAAAAAAAAGCTAAGCACATATGCCTAGAGATCCTGAGTATCTAACTCACTGATTTGCTACAAGTATAGATTTGTAAAACCTACAGCTCCTGAAATGAACACTAAGAGAAAAATTTAATTTTTTAACCTGAATATGTATGTAGTGACATACTCAGGTTTGTAATGTCATGCTATTTTTATAAGACTATTTAAAAAAATTTTTTTCTGCTACATAACACATAATCATTTTGTCAGAATTCTGCTTGATTAGGTTAGTCAGGAGTTGTGAAGAGATGCCTTTCTAATTGTCTCTTAATTCATTGTTTATTAAGACAGATACTTCTCTATGTAAAGACTTAGAAAATACATGTATATGTATTGATGTTGGATACATACATCATTCATGATGGCTCTTATATTTAACTGCTATGAGACTTTGGCAGGGGAAAAAGGAACATAAAATCAAGAGAAGATAATATTTACCAAGAACTACTACAACCACTGCCACAAGTCAGTATCACAAATTACCATATAAGGGTTCAACAGACAAAGATGAAAACAATCCAAAGCAAGAATTTAACGTTTACTTACAATTTTTCTCAAATACAATTTTTCTCTTATTAGCAAAAGGAAATAATTGAAAAATTTCTATGGTATTTTATCCAAAGTTTCTGATTTCTACAAAATACGGAAATAAGAAGCAGTAACTATTTATGGTAAAAAAATAATATCTCTCAAGATATATCAAAGGTAAAAGATTCCACATTCAAAAAACCATAACAGAAAAACTTGAAGTTCATCTTTTAAATAATCAAAAAATACTAGATCCGTATAAATTCCATCCGCTTACATAGGGTGCTTCACATTATCTACTGTGTTTGTTATAATGACAGTTATATGCCTACTACAATTGCTTTTCAAATTCTTCTACAAAAACAGACATACCATTAAGAATTTGAAAGAAAAAGAAAAAAAAATCAGAAGTAGAGTATAAAACATCTAATCCAAGATCAGGTGACTGCTAGTGGGGGAATTTTAGAATTTTAGAGGGTAAGTGAATCACAGAGCTCTCCTAACTAAACAAATCTCCATACTTTATAGATAAGGAAGGTTAAATAGGTTAAGTGTTCATGTGACAAAGTGAAAGGCACGAAGAGAGTGGGCACTCGTGGCAACATCATTTCAGACTGATCTCTGAAATCTATACTGGCCTATAAGTCAGTGTTTGTTGCATAGCAACTAATTAATATTTGACATCTGATCTAAGATAAATCTATATTAAGCATCCTCAAATCCTGTATAATTAAAAATGTTTCTTAAAAAAAATGCAAGCAAAATTTATAATTAGAAAAAAGTCAAAATAAGTTTTAGTCTATAGTATATAATAATGTTATATATTATTTTCTACTGGGGCTATCTGGTAACAAATGTAAAAAATATATGAAGTAACTGGGTTAAACTGTATTTTATATGAAATATATATGTGTGTATATATGTGTGTGTGTGTGTGTGTGTATATATATATATATATATATATATATATAGACTAATAAAACATACTGAAAAAATACAAAGTACTGAGTATAAACATTAATACCATTTGAAGACCAAATATTTAATATATTAGTCAACAGGGTAATAAAATAAGTACATCATCCACAGAAATATCAACAATCTTCACAGATGAAAATTTCATCAAATACAATATATGGAGAAAAATGTTAGTTAAAAATATAACCTTTAGTTTTAGTTTCTTCTACATAAGCATCCCTGTAAGTTAATGGTTACTATAAGCTCACAGGCACAAATGTTTTCCAAAAGTGCATACTCAACTCCAAATATTGTGGATAAATTCATGATCATTTCCAAAGTTCATGCCGTAATATCAGAGAATAGCCTAGAGTCACCATAAGGGTTAAGACAATCATTTTCTACTGCATACTAGTGCTATTCTAAGCCGATAGTGTGTTTAAATCCACACCAATGAAATCAATACAGCACTGTTCTATTCAAGGTGAGACCAAATAAACCTGTCTGAAGCTTTGAAAAATAGGCTTTGCAGTATACTTTGAGTGCTAAATGCTTTTCAGTCCAGAGATCTGTCATTAAATAATCATTAGCCATCATTCACTCTTCCTAAAAAGCTTAACATCTAAACTTGTTCAGCATCCACTAAGCATTAGTATAGACTATCAAGTAAGTACTTATTAGCACTTAAGTATGTTTCAGCCACTCTGTTTAACCATATTTTGTCTTATCAAAAAAAAAAACCCCAAAATATTAACTCATATTTACCACTCAATTAGAGGGCAATTTATACAAATGATTAGTAAAAAGGACATCAATGTAATGATCAGCCTCTTTTGGACAACATGGCATAACTCACAGAATTAAAATCAACTCTTTCCTGTCTGATCTATCCACATAAAACCTGATGCCTTTCCTACTTACTATTTAGCATCATATATAATTCAGCATTACATATAAGCCAAATAAAATTAAGTTACTCACAATAGAGAATTCATCAGGAAGTAATCTTGGCTTTGATCCTATATTTTAAAATAATGCTTCTTTTATCAATACTATTCATCTCACTTTCAATATATGATCATCTCAACTGCTGAATATCAACTATAATACACCTTGCATTACATTAGATATCATGAGGTGGAGAGAAAATTAAGACATATTTATCTTTTTTTATTTCCTAAGAGATTAAGTAAATAATATAGAATGATCTGTATTTAGTAGTTACTGGACCATATGCATAAATTTGATGGTCAAGGTAATTTTCTCCATGCTTTAAGAAGTTAATTCTTGTATGCTATTATACTGATCTTCTCAATTTCAAGCTAATAATAACGAAAATGTCATTTCTGAAAGACAGTCATTTGTTATTCTGTTTTAAAGTTCAAATGAAAATATACGGCCAAATACTTATGATCTCATCTACAGTTTCAAAACTTATTACTTTCAATTTTAATATAGATTTCAACCTAAATGAGTCATGATATTATATGAACATTTTATTTAACTGGATGACATCTGACATTTTCTCAGGAGTATTTAGATAATGAAATACAAAGAAAAGTATTCTTTTAGCTATTAGGTACTTTAAAATTCCAAATATTGAATAAATATAAAATGTAATAGAAACTTTCTAGTATTCTAATTATCACCCAATCTGATCTATGACTTTTCCATTTTTCTACCAAAATCCCAACATAAAGATTCAATGGCTAAGATATGAACAAGGGCAATACTACTTGGATATGTTGGTAAATGTAATATCATAATATTATATTTTAATTTATAAAATGTTTTGAGGCTCATAAATTAAAGGGGTTATTATAAAACCAAATCTCAGCACAGATGATTTTTAATGGTCAAATTCTCCTGTAGATGCCACCTGAGAAACACTTTCAATATACAATGGAATGCAAAATGGCCATTTCCTTTTTCACTTGTTAAGGGACATCAACAGCTACACCGAATAATCAAAAAGTTAACTGAAAACAAATTAACAGTCTAGTTATTATAAAAAGGAGAAACTTCTTTGAAAAAAATGCGAGAAAAGACTAAAACTAAAACTCATCTACTTATATGAGTATAATCTGTAGATAAAAGAAAGGAGGAAAATTCAAAGTTTGTGTGAATACTGTGAGTATAAATGTCACACTTTCCTAAAAAAGCTTTGAACCTCAAAAAAATTGAAAATAGTTTTACAATAAAATGCAAGGTTTTGCAATTTTAATAATTTGCCAGAAAATTTAATATTTTTTAAAAAATGTATAATATACAACATTTGAACCACTGAACTTGACTTTGACCTCATCCTCCTTGAAACAGGTAAACCCCTTTCAGTGCCTCAAATAAATTCTCATTTTTTAAATCTATAAAACAGTGCTGGCAATGTCAGCAAAGCCTGACAACAAAATCCTTTCATCCCTTTCAGAATCTGTACCAAGAATCTGTAACTGCTTATCTTATACTGTCTGTGAAATCAATGTTTATACCATCTTTCCTAAATTTTAAGTAATAAGTTTTGCATTTTTATCATTATAATTGTTTAACTGCTTTAAAACAAAATTGATTTATTATCTCTACAATTCATTTTAGTCTTTCCTTAAACGTAAAAACGATAAGGGATTTTACCTGCTCTACCAAACAATACAATTGTTTTGTATATACTAAACAACTATGTTATGAAAAAGGAACAAAATGTTGTTTTCGAATAATTCACGCCTTTAAAGATATGTTAGATTAACAGTTAATACAAAAACATAATCAATAAAAGCAATTCATTCTTGCCTCTCAAATCTCACTGGGTATAGGTGAAACTTCAATAAAACTGGTACTCTTCTGGTTTTTACATTTTGAAGCATGATTAGTATTTTATTGAAAAGTATATAGGAGTAACACAGTATTTTAAATTACAGTCATTTTGAAACTAAGTTGCAACTTATCCTGATTCTTTATGAATAGACTAGGTTCTTATTGGAAATCAATTGGGAGGCAGGTAAAATTAGACAGCCATGGTTACCAGAATATCAATAAGAGATAGCAATATCCAATTCTACGCCTTATGCTAAAATAAAAAGAAAATAAAAGATACTAAATTAAAACACATTTGTCCAGGCAAATGTTTAAGATGCAGAATATATTTTCAATGCCAATATATCTAATCTGAAATGCACAAAAATGAAAAACATTTTATAATAATAATTTCCATCAAAATTATTATCAAAACTGGATTTTACTTTATATTTTTCATTTGAATGTCCTAAACACTTAAGGAATTACACTAAAATGTAAGGATACAATATAGGCAATGTAAGCATTTAAAATATTTAATTAATATAGTTGATAAGTCTAGCAAATCTATACTGAATCTGAGTTGACTGTATAAAATTAATATAGATAAAAATAGAAGGGAGCGCTCATGACAAACACAGTTACATGCAGACAGAATTAATCCCCAAAGCTAAACTTACAACATAACCATTACTTATGAACTATCTTCAAAACACATCACATGGTAAATTTGTATTTTAAAATTATTAAATCAATATCAGAGCAAAATCTTCACATTAAAAAATAAAGAATACAGAGATCAAAATATTTAAACATAATAGCTGAAAATAGTAAAGTGCTTCTAAAATTTGTTTTAGTTTTACTGCTGAATTTTTAATTAATTGTTAATGTATATATATTATATGCAAATTATCTACTTAGGCTTATGTGAAAAAAGATATAACTATGCAATTTTCTAAAATATACTAACATATGTTAATAATCCATTTCATTTACTCCATAAGCATCAATTTGTAAAAAATGCATATATCTATAAGATACAATCACTGAAATATTTTTTTGTGTAAACATATTGAAAGAACCCGACATTGTAATTGTTAATATAATGTAATGGTTATATTACACTCGAGGCTATTAAGCTGAATTCCTGATCCTAATTAAATGTTCAAAATGACTAGATTTAATTTTCATAGGAGAGACAAATCAATATTACGATGCTTATTTTTTAAATATTTTTCAAAACCCTTAAACCAAACCACCCTGCTCTTTCCTAAAGTGACAAATACAGGAAATCAGTAGGTTCCTGAAATATGCTACTAACAGTCCTGTTCAGAAATGAAAGGCCAATACCATATTAAAGAAAAAAAATGAAACCACAAATAAGTAACAGAATTATAGCAGGCCCCACTGTACTGCAGAAGCTCAATACTCAACTGCTCTGCTTCTGGAGGAGCTCCAGAGAGTTAACCTAGTGTGATAAAAGACTTGACAAAGCAATCCTGACTGTGCAGCAATGCTAAGTTGTGGACTAATACAAGAACAGGAGGCCCAATGGCTGTCTTTCACCACGCGCAATTTACACATGGCTTTATCAATAGCCTTAGTGCTGAATACAGAACACACTCTATTTGGCTTTCAGTCAATTAAGCTTTAAGCTGTCAGCAAACAAGACTTTTAAGTTAATTTTGAATCACCACGAATCAAGTTGAAGGTTGTGAAAGGGCGGCACACACGCCGGCATGAAAAAAGGCAGTTTAATTGCCTCTGAATAGCTATTATATGCTGCAATTGGCCTATTGAATCTTAGATGATCTATTTATTTATCAGAGTGCTACCATCAAAGATTACTAAAAGAGTGAATAATATGAATTGTACATTCACTATTTTGCACGAGAAGTTGATGTGTTTGTAAAGGTATAAAGGATTCATGTTTTTAAAGTGTATTTTATTTTTTAGTGTTAAAATTTTGTGAGATGGAAAATTAGCAACACAAAGTAGTCAATATAAAAATACAGCCATTTCTTTTCTAGGACGATAAAGATGCAATGTTTTAAAAAGATACACCTGCTGCCTTAAAATATTTTCAGGTATTATTTGACATAAAATAGACGATTTAGACTGCAAATACTTAAAGTGTTCACAACATAACTTCATCAAATAAAGAGAGGCAGAAAAAGAATTGTAAAATTGGATTAAGTCAGGAATTTAAAAACAACCTAATTTATAATTCCTTAGGTTAACTGCATCCTTAATTGTGTGAAGGAAAAGAACACCAAACATATCTAATAAAGATCATTTTAACTAAGATTAAGGATTCCCCAAGAAAATGGCATAAGCAAATGATAATAATATAAAATGATTATTTTATTCCTAATAATTTCATAACACCTATTTTTAAAAGACTCTGGCTGACCACAGTCCTAATCAGTTTTTTCCTGAAATTATTTTTTCCAATTGCATGTACTCTGTTTATTATTACAGGGTTAGTCATGAGCGCTGGATGCCTATATTGATTTTTTTATTAGAAGAGAGCACTGAAGCATTAGGTTGAGGTGGGGGGGGGTGTGCTCAGATTTTATAAACAGATGTAAACACGCGTCACATTTAGGGATGGTAAAACTGAACCATTTTGCTTTGGTGGGAATGAGCTATGCTTTTTACATGTTAGTCTTTCAATACTAAATATATCGAACCAATTTACATAAGGAAATCATATGAAGATTAATGGTTATCAAGTATTAATGGTTTATATGAATTTGGACAGAGCACGGGTTAACTTCAGCATTCCCTCGAGGACGGTCACATATTCTTGGAAGCCTGGACCCATCGCTCTGTATTTCCAGTCAGCAGAGGCGACCAGCTTGGGGATCAGTGCTGACTACCAGCATTCCAGGAACCACACCACACAGCCAGGGGCTGCGAGTCAATGAAAGAGTGTGGAAACCCTTCCTCCTTCCCTCTTCTCCCATCCATTACTATAAAAACATTTTTCGCTTTTGTTTTTTTTCCCTTTATAATCACAAAGTATCTTATCATTTACCCGTTACTCCTTACAAAAATGGATGCTACTGAAACCATAAATATCAAGACATGAAAGTAGAAAATGCCTATATAAGTTCAAAGGGGAACAAGGGAAAGAAACGGATCACCAAGAGCCAGACTTCCCAAGATAAAACAAAGCAGAAACCACATGAAGAAGGGATATTCTTTTTCTTCATTATTAAGGAACATTAACATCTTTGTGTTTGATTTTCCAAATGTTCACTGTGCATCTCCCATTATATTTGCACATTTTACATATTTATTTAGGACACAAATGCTCCAAACACTTTCACATTACTTATACAAATGTCCACTCATCCAGAGTGTGGGAGGGGGACAAAAGGGAACAAGACAGACCACAGTCTCCACCTTCCTGTACCAGGAAAAGAAAGCAAATGCTCAAATAATGACAAATTACAAAATATAAGAGACTGCCATATGAAATAAGGCAGAAAACAATCAACTCTGGACAGAGGGATCAGAGAGAAGGAAGCTGAGGCACAGTATGGAGTAAGCCACACAAACCTCACAGCTAGGAAGAGATGGAGCCGGGAGTAACCCAGGAAGACTAACTCTGAAGCCAATGTTCTCAACTACTACCTCTAAAAACAATAAAAATCAGGTGTAACACACTCTTTCTTCATAGACCCCAGCTCTCACCACCAGGAAAGCAAAGATAAATTAACAAATAATTGAAACCCAAGGAAGAAAGCAGCACTTGCTATTAAGGAAGGGTGGCAATAAGCAAGTCATGGATATTCAGAAGAGGGTGATGACCTCAGCTGGGAGAAGGGCAGGCCTTATTGAGGAGGTGCCATTCAAAGTAGGTCCCCCCAAATCCATTTGGATTTGATAAAAAGAAATATAGCTGCATCTAAAGAATGTGAGAAACAGCCGTAGAGGCAGGCCTATTTCAACCGTCATCCCATTCTTGGCCCCTGCTTCCCTCCCTCTCCCTCATATTCCCTCTTTACTCTGCTCTGTTTTCTCCATGGTACCTACCACCTTCTAACATACTATAAAATATATTCATTTCTTTGCCCCCTGCTGACAACCTCCTCTCCTTGATAGAACGTAAGCTGCATGAGGATAAGAATCAAGATTTCTGTCATTTTGTTCATAGATATTGCTCAAGGTTCTAGGACAATGCCTGGCACATAGATGCTTAATAAATATTTTTTTTGGATTAATGAAAAAAAGCACACAAGCAGAAGAGCTTCAGTCACAAATAGGAAACAGAAACTAGTCTGCTTTGGCCCAGGTCAGTGATCATGACAACAGTAAGTAGAAGCTAAGCCCAGAATGTGAAGTCGTTTTAGAATACAGAAGTCCTAAAAACCAGGCTAAGGGGATTAAATAATATTCTAAAAGCAATGAAAATCCAGTGAAAATGTTTGGATCACATGGTGATTATTAGGAAGATCTGGCAACTGTACACTCAAGAGACCTGAGATATCAGAGAAAGATACTGAAAGCTATGAACTAGGGTAGTGGCAGTGAAACGGAAAAGAGATGTGACACAGCAATAAAAACTGTGTTGTGTCTCTGTGTTTCACAGAACTAAGAGACAAAGAGGTGAAGAGTCAAAGAGAATTTTAAGGGTTCAAATCTGGGTGGATGGTGCCATTAATAAAAATAAGTTCAGTGTAAATGTAACTGAGTTTCAAGTATTTTAAAGACATCCAGGTGAAGTCTAGCAAAAGCTGAAAATAAAAACCCGGAGCTTGACAGAGAGTTGAGGTCTGGAGAGAGAAAGCTAGAAAAGACCCTTGGTCAGGTGCAGAGTAAGGCTGTGAGGCTGGCTGAGCTGACCATGGAGAATGAGAGGGCTGAACAGAGGACTCTAGGAAAAACTGAATCACTATGGCACTGTAGGAGACAGGAAAGGAGCCGTGAAGAATGTAGGAGGAGAAGTCCCCTTCGGACAAACTTTACACAGACTTTCAAGTCGCAACTGAAATGTCAGGTCTGTTAGCTGGCCTCTCCTCTATATTCCCACACTGCTTAGTGCAAAGCCTCAGAGGAGCATTAAAAGGTTCTTCTGTGATTTGCCACCTTATATGTGTTTTATCCTTTACATCCTCAGAGAGCATTCTAGGGTGCCTTAGAGTGCATACTCACACACATACGGGTATGTATGCACATGAGAGTATGTATATCCATCCATCCATCCATCCATCCATCCATCCATCCATCCATCCATCCATCCATCCATCCAGCTATCTCTAGGTCTGAGTGTGTATATAACATTTGGGGCTGCCAATACATGTTGATGTATGCGTGCGTGTCTGAATGTGTGCATAAAGTTTCCTGCTGCCAATATGTTCCTGGCCCACTAAGAGTTCAATGCTCCCAGGGAAAACACTAAATCAAAAATCGCTGTTTAGTGTTTTCCTCTCTCTCTAGTATAAAAGAACCAAGAAACCCAATATAGTGCCTCAAAGGAAGGTAATTACTCTGGAATGTTTGGTAATGAACCAGTAAAGAATTTTAGTAATATAGGGTCAATACTACCCACAGAATTGAAGTCTCATTCCTAAGGAGGTAATTGACATATTCTAATAGGGTCCTCACTGCCAGCTTAAGCTTACAAAGAAGTAAGTAGAAGGAATAAAAGCGGACATCTCTCTCATATTACATAACTTTCTCCTTCTAGGTTATAAAAAGAGTTATATGAGGGGGAAGGTGCCCATAAGCAAAAACTTTAGAATAGCTGTGGTCTCAGCAAATAATCTCTACTTCTCAAAAATGCACTGAGGGGAGAGTACAGGAAGGCTGTAAAATGGCATTAAACTCCTGCTTCAAAGTACTGGTTGTTTTTTTTTTTAAAGAAATTTTAGGAACAGTAATAGGCTATTCAATTCAATATTTTTTTATATGTCATAGGTATCAATATAGAAAAGTCTTAGTAATTTTAAGATAATAGCCTAGACACATAAATCAATAATAACTCTTCTTATTAAGTAAAATGTGAATTCTTATTTAAATCCAAAAAAGATTTTAAAAATTAAAGGTGCCTTGTAAAAACGGAAGTTGATCTTTTCAGTAGAATAAATATACACAAAGGACCATCTGTTATGAGTCAAAGTATTTGGAGTATGTCAGGGCACACTAATTACTTCCACAGAGTCAGTCTTAGAAATTTTAGAAAATTGTTAGAAGTTGGGGGGTGGGTCTTGTTCATCACTCCACTAGTTGTCTTTAAAAGATTTTCCCTACACTCCCCTGGTTTCCTGACCCATCCTTCACTCAGTGTTTCCGAAGAGCACTAGAATGACTTTTCTGATAGATGAGTCTAGGATACAGAATTTGTCATAGGCAGCTCAGCCCCTTCCCCTCTCTCTGGTATATATTTACTCGCACTGAGCAGATGTTCTGAGTTTTACAGAAGCAGGTGCACATAGGGCAAAGGCAGATGTTTTCCAGCACTGTCTGTGATGAATAATTAATCTGACTGTAAAATGTACTATGGAAGAACAAAGGGCCAAGACTACCAAGATACTTCTGGAGAAGAAGGAAGATTTAGCCTATTGGAGATAAAGATTAATTATAAAGTGACAGTAATTAAAACAGTGTGGTTTTGGTGATGGAATGGATAAATTCACAAATAGAATAAAAAGCCAAACACAGAATCCAGGCACACACACACACACACACACACACACACACACACACACACACACACACACCATGTATATATCATGAATATATCATGTATATATCACATATATCATGAAAAAAAGGTTGCTTTTTTGAATAAAAATGAAACTGAAACTCTATCCTTATACACAGAAATCAGCTACAGGTAGATTAAAAACTTACATTTCAGTAGCAAAAGTTTAAAAAAGTTTAAAAGTTTAAAACTTTTGGATGAAAGCATAGATGATGCTATAGAAAAGAATTATTAAATTCCTAAAAGCATTAGTCAAAAGAAAAGATGGAGAAACTAAATTACACAAAAATTAAAAACTTTTCACCAAAGACACCTTATAGAAATAAGAATATAAGATACAAACGAAGAGTGTTTGTCATAAATATAATTGACAAACTACTATTCTAAATGTATAAGGACTTTCTACAATTAGAAATCAAATGATCCAATAAAAAAATGGGCAAAAGACTTGAACAGGCATTTCACAGAAGAGGAAACACACATGCTCAATTCATTAGTAAGCAAGAAAATGCAAACTGAGCACTATAATAGCATTTTCCAATCTAAACATCTACTATTAGAAAGGATGTAAATCAACAAAATTTGACATATACTTTGGAAAAGAATTTGACTCTATGTTATAAAGTTGATCATCTGCATATCTTAAAACACAACAATTCCAGTCCTACATATATACTAAAGAGAAAACCATATGAGTATGTATAGAAGATATGAATAAGAAGGTTCAGAACAGCATTGTTTGCAACGATAAATGCAAAATATAAAGCTCTAATAATCAAATTGACAGAAAAATGAATTAACTAGGCTTTTTCCTATTTACTATTTTCTAAATAATAAAAATGGCTTAACTACAACTACTTAAATTAATCTTTATAACACAAAGTATAACAAAAATATAAGTGAAAAAAGCAAATACCAAATGATTGTATATACTGTGATAGCTTTTTGTAAAGTTTAAAACAAGTGAAGCTAAGTGACATATTCTTCAGTCACTCCTATGTATGAGACAAAACAAATAAACAGAAAGCAAGGAAACAGTAGACACAGAGTTCAGGAGTGGTTACCTCTGGAAGGGCAAGGGGATGGGAAAGGAGAAAAGAGAGGAATACACATATAAATATAAATGTCAATACTGTCATTCTTGGTTTAGATGATGTGTGTGGTGGGTTCAGGTGTGACAGTAATTAAAATCAGTTAATTGATTAAATAAAATATATTTCAAATGAGTGAAATCAAATAAGACAGGTCCTTTAACTTAACGAATCAATGACTGTGTTTATGTTTGGTTATTTGCCTCTGCTAGGGGAAACATTCTGAAAGAAAACAAAACGCAAAGGCAAATCATTTGTGTATACCTCAAGAAAACTTTAAACCACTAAAATAAGGTCAAGAATAATACTTATGATATAAGGCTAAGTAGGGGAGACACAAAATCAAGTTTCCCTATAAGAACTTTTAATATGTATAAAAAAGGAGACTGAAAGAAATTCATAACTGTTAACAGTTATTTTGATGAGAGAGTGGTATTCCATATTTCTTTATCTTTCTTCCAAAATTTCTACAAAGTAATTATTTACATTACTTGTGTGATATTAAAAAGTATATTTATAATTCATACAAAGGAAAAAAATCTTTTAGGAAATTTTCATATATTGCCTGAGCTGTTCACTTTCCCATAAGCCAATAACTAATGTTTGCAAGTTTACTAATAATTCAGTGAATTTAAATCTGTCTGCATATTTATGTTGGGCAAATGAATTGTGTAATGATAGTAACTTACTTTTAGAACCTGCAAACATGTTACCTTAGTATAATCAAAGTGTATAAAATATATTTTTAAAAAATAAAGTCATGCTAAAGTTCTTATTTAGTAGACACTGTGAGACCATCAGCAAAAGTATCTAAAATTTTTATTGTGAATAAATATGAATATCCACAGGTACTCAGCAAGGTAAATATTCTAGCCCATATATCCATATATGTGCATGTATTTTTCACATATGAACATTTATACTTGTAATATACTTACAAGTATCATTAAGCTGTTACATCAATGTGTCACCAGAATGGCTTAAATGTTTAAAAATTATTCTGGCAATATTGAAATTAATGCTAACCTCTTGATATTTAAGTAAATATTAAAATGTAGTAAATTTCTAAGATGGGCAATTGTTATTTACTAGAAAGAATGTACCCAGATGCTTTCTTACAGGACACAATCAATGAACTGGTGATTTATAAATTAACCTAATTCAAGCTCTCTTGCCAGATGAAGGCAACTGCCTTAAAAAGAGGTAAAAGTATTCCTGGCCTCTCCATGGTTACTTGTGTGTATACGACTGTAGGTTTGTATGAGAACCTATATCTGTTTCCCCACCATCAGGGGCTAAAGGACAACTTTTCCAATAAGTATCACACCCCAGGCACTATACTAGGTATTGTACACATATTAGCCACTGTGGCATAATAGAAATAGTCTAAGCTTTGGCATTACCACACCAAGTTCTTGCCTTCCTGCACACAATCTGAGTGACCTTGAGTAACACACTTAACCTCTCTGAGCTTGAATTTTCTTATCTCTAAAATGTGGACAATATATGTATCTAATTTGTTAGGATCAAAGAAATAAGATAAAGCACCTAGTTTATAACACAAGAGATAATAAATAGTAACAACTATTATTTTATCATCAAATCAGTTGATAGTGTCCTGTATTTGGAGTTGTGAAAACAGTACAATAAATAACAAAATAAGATTATTGGCAAAATCAAAGTCTATTTAAATCTTTAAAACTAATAAGCTGCACTTAGTTTAAGTGTAAAGTTTTGTTTGCATTCCCTCAAACCAAAACCTGCTTAAAATGCTAAAAGGTTCCAGCTGGTGTTGTTTTATCAACACAAGTAGATTCTCCTAATGTGTACATTACAGAGATACATCTTGATGTACTCAGACACAATGTATTTTTATTCATCAATTCAAAACATCAGAATGAGGACAAAAATGCCTGCACTAGGTTTTCTGATGCCATGACATGGCAGGACTTCACTCATAATTCTGATAAAAGTTGAAGCTAACTTCAAACCATGAAGTAATGACCACATTTCCCTTGACTGTGGCCTTGCTCAATAAGTGAACCCCTGAACAAAACCCTGTGAATGTACACACATCTGGCAGCCACGTCGTGAAGTCCAAGTTTTGAGGTACCTGTCTGGCTACTACCTGGAGGCAGAAATGGTGACCTTACCAAAAACATTTTTCCCATGAAGACGACTGGCATTAACAGGAACTAAAGCCATAGTTTAGGCCCCTCAGATAATAATAGGTCCACATCTAGAGCAATCATTTAATTTTTTTCTCTTTTCTTTTACATCTTTCTTTCTTTAAAATCTCTTGACCATTTTCATTCTCTCATTACTTTCAATTGTTCTCGATTTTAGAATTCATTTTTCTAGAGAAACCCATTACTTCAACGTCATTAATGACTCTCTTTTCACACTCTCTCCATTTCCCCCCTTGTCCCTGTCTCAGGATAGTCCCCTTCCTCTCTTGACTCCATGTCCTAGTAGATACAGTACTCAGCTTCTTTCTCTGCATCACAAATCCTTCATGAATCTTGCTCACCCATCATTTAAAAATACTCCACCTGGAAAAAACCATGCGAGGTACATTCCATCTTTGGCCATAAATAATTAGTTAACCTTAAAAGGTAAATGGATAATTACTACAGATTTCTGCTTTATACCGTTATTTTCTTCTCTAATGAGATTTTCATAATAGAAGAATCTAGATGATTCTAATTTGACTAATACAGAATTTCTGTCAATATAATGACTAGATGTTAGGTGACATTAAAGAAATAACATTAAAATTTTAAATGACCACTTTGTGGTTAAGAGTCATTATCAGTAAGAGATACATACAGAAGTATTAATAAAATAATAAGATGTCTGGAGCTTGCTTTAAAATAACCCAGGGGAGGGGAGGATAGATGAAATGAGACTGACTTTGTGTTGACAACTGTTGAAGTGGGTCATCAGTAAACGGACATTCATTAGATCATTCTAATTTTGTGTGTGCTCGAACATTTCCATAACAAAAGTAATTTATGCTGGTCTTTTTGAGTGTTTGGCTTTGTTAAATAACCAAAGAGTATGAACAAGGTGGGGAATGGTCAATGAGCTGAGGTTTTTAAGTGAATGAAGTATGCTGATTACAGAGAAACTTTATATCCTTTGAAACAAGCATAAGCACAGTCTTTGCTTGAGAGTAATAAAAGTTTTGCCTTAAAATATTTAATATTTATATTTTTCTAGCTTTTTCACCTAATCCTGGTATCTCACTATGAAATGACAAAATTTTAAAGCTGATGAAATTTCAAACCATTACCGTTATGTTTATGGTTCACATCTTCTATATACTGAATATGCAAAACATTTCATATCATATTTGGCTTAAGTTTCTTAAAACGAAGAATATATAAATATCACTTAGTTCTAATTCCAATTCATGAAAATCTCTGTGTCTGACTTTAAAACACTGCCTTGTGTCTCACTTTTTTTGAATTTTCAGTATATGTACCAAAATTAAAATTAGCACCAAATAACAGAATCAATGAAACTTTTCTTAAAAGCTTTTTGCTATGAGGACAATTTTGATGTCCGTAATGCTAGATGTGCCCTGAGACTGAAAGTCAATAAATACAAAGTATATAAACACAGAAGCAGATAAAAATTTAGTCATTAAAATTCTGGTATTCATACTCTATCAGATGTTCAAATATATCAAGGAAAAACTATGCTTGACTTCCTCATACCATTGAATCATTCAAAGGTGGTCAGTACAATTTGCTAGAACCAGTTTAAGAAACAGCAGAGAATCTAGACTTCACCTTCTCTGGGCGATATATATCTGCTTCAGATTAAAATGCCTAAGAACTTAAATAAGAATCAAAGAACATGCTTTTGGGTATAAAGGAGTAAAAGGTAAGCAAAATAGAGCTACAATGATACAGAAACTTTATAAGTATATAATATATATGTACTGTATAAATATACACTTTACAGATTCACCATATACTCCCTTTCTGAGGGCTAGCTAGATTCCTTAAAATTAATTCATGTAAACTCAGATTTTCTTTTGTACACCATCATCTTCCTCCTCATCATCACACAGTGCTTTCTAAAATACCACTTTTTTATTTATAATGTTGGTTACTAAGATGCAAACTCTTAAATATCTTTCTCAGAATTTTGCCTGAATAGAAATGTACTAGTTTCTTCATTTACACTGATATATAGCCACATCTGTCAAACAATGGCAGTATGTCAGCTCTTAATGTTTTCCTAGTCTTAAAACCAATTAAATTGTTCAACCTAAAATGGTTAACTTTATGTCAAATGAATTTCACCTCAACGAAAAAATCAAAATCTTTCGATATCTAAATCTAATTTCCAAGCAAATTTTTTCACTTATTTTTCCTGTATGCTTTTTCCTTGGTGCACTAGTAGTAATTTGATAACATGGCATTTTTAATATACTAATAAAAATTAGAGGTTATAAAACTAAAATTTTACAATAGCAAATTGTTAAACAGATTCAGCTTGTGACATTTTTACTTAAATTTGTTGTTGATTACAGCTGATGAGAAACATTAATAAATCCAATAACATTTTTCTACACGGCCATTTTGAAATGTCAGCCATTTCTAATCAATAGACTTCTTTTCTGACTGGTCACAGTAGCTCACAAAATGGTCACAATGACTAATTTTGAGATCTCTTTACAGGTCATGCCCATAAAAAGCTTAATCCAAACAGTTACTAGTGTTGTGTGTTCATGCTTCTTCTCTAAAGAAGGAGCCAATTATATTCCTGGCAATAGCTACATTTGTTTTTAAAATGCAAAGACTAAAATGGGAGCCTCTTTTAAATTAACATCTCCAAATTAAACTGCACTTAACTGCACTATCATCCGTCATTTAAACATGTCAGCTCATAAACACGACAAAAAACAAGTTGTATATGCAAATCTGTGTGACAGATGTTTATGGGTCACAGCTCTGAGGCATCACCTTTGACTTATAAGATACTTAGTGATTTTTTTTATAGACTCTAAAAATTTGCTAAAATTATTATACAAATAAAAAGTATAATCCTATAAAAATTCTAATAGTCTCAGGAAATAGTATTTATTTATTCTAATTTGAAGTTAAATATTGGTATAAAAATTTCATTGACAAATGGCCTAAACCATCTTCTCAGAAGTTTTGTTTGAAAGGCTTCTTTCAAAGAAATTAAAATTATTACAAAGCATAAATCACGTAAAACAAAATAATCCTTTCTGTTCATATCATCTTCTTTTACTTATAATTTATGAAAAAGAGATTGAGAGCTGTAATGAAGAATTAATATTATTCATATTTAGCATTTGGAGAGATTAAGTCTATTTCAAATTTCAAAAAAAGTACACACTGACATGGTTGTTGTTATACAATAGTTATTGGTGAATATGGTGGGTGATTTCTCAAGGAGAAATTAAATACAAATTAAAAGCTTCTTTGATCTCTGTACGACTGTCTGGTGAGGGAATCACATCCCCAAATGTGTGCTGACAGCATCGACCCCAACCCTCTGAAATGAGGCCCAGCATGAGCCCTGTCCAGGGGCTGACTCCTGTGGCACCCTCATTGTCCCCAACAGTGGCTTAAGGGCTAGTTGGTTAGCAGTGACAGATGGTTTCATTTGTTCCACATTTTCACCCTTCACCAAAATTTAGGTGAATCCTGGTCAAAGATGAGAGGAAAGTACTGTTACTGCACCTGTTGCTTTTACTTCAAAAAGGACCAACTCCAGTTGGAAGAGAATAAGAAAAAATCTGTTCAATTTGGCTTTAGCCAGTCCATAAAACATTATAAGTAGGCTATCTGACTACTTTGCATATGACTACACAAATTTTTCTATTAGTTGTCACACTTTCTTCTTTAAAATTAACATCATGAAGCTTTAAAAAATACATCTCATTTTTAAAGTATCCTTAAAAAGTATATAGTATATTTATAAATACATTAAGTTCCTTTACATATTTCCTGAATCATATGAGGTCAACTGAAAATATCTCAGTATCAGAAAGAATCAAGATATTAATACTGGAAGGGCTTAGAGTTTTATTCTTTTACCCAAAAACCAAGTTTTCTTAAAGTGATGCTTTAAAATGATATAGTACATAAATAATCTTATACACATCTGATTTATTACACCTTTTGCTAAAACACAGTAACATAAGACCTAAGTTTTAAGTCAAACAAATCAATCATTTATACATTCTTATAAATACTTCATCAATAAATACTTGTCATGAAATGCACAACATATGCAAAGTCTGAAACAGAAAGTTTTACATATTGCTGAGATATATACAACTTCCTGACACCCATGGGCAGGTAGTTATATCTGCTCTATCACATGACAATCATTCAGTCAATAATGCATGAGGTGACCCCTGAAAACCCTGAGGATGATTACTGCTGTGGTTTTGCTAATTAAAGAATTATGTATTTCCAATACTACTGTAACTCAATGCAATTCCAGAGTGACTTAAACCCCTTTAAATGTATGTAGGTTAGGCTCAATACTACGAATGTAAAATTCATATTTTAAACCTATATTGTCCATACGTGCAATGTATTTCTGATTTTAGCAAGGCATCTGAAGAATCTCTTGGAGTATTATGAACAAGATGGGGAAATTCGAGTTGGATGACATTGCAAAAGGGTCAGTTTGTGTTACGTTAAAAAACTGAACCTACATGGTAAGGTCAGGGCTGGTGAGTAGGTGGAGCTCTGCAGTAGTCTCAACCAGTGGACTAGATAGCATATCACACATAGGCAGCTTGCTCATCACTTCACGGAGGACACAAAGCTGAAGGAAGAACTAATCTATTAGGCGGCAGAGAAAAAATTTCTAGTCCGAATGATGGGCTGATCAACAAGCCAGTAATCAAAAAGAATAAATATCAAGCCCTGTTCTAAACTGGGAAGACCTTAATTAACAGTACTTCATGTAAAAATGAGGAGTTTAGGTTATTTTGTATTTAGTAGCAACAAAAATACAGGCTGCTTCCTAACAACCATCAATTTAATTTTAGAATTATGGACTCCAGATAAAGGGAAGTTATAGTCCCATGACCCTTGTAGTGGTCTGCTAGTGGCAGTGTGGCCAGTTCTGGGTGTCAAGTTCTAAGGAGTACCATTGACAAACAGGAGGGTGTACAGACAAATGAAGAGGGGAGTGTCAAGTCATAAGAAAAAAGGGAAGGCATGGGAGAAATTCTCTCTCACTCTCTCACACTCTCTCTCTCACACACAAAGACATACCCCAAGCAAAATATGGAAGGAACGATAGTGTAAACACTGAGCCCCACAACTACATAGATGTGTGTGGTGAGAGAATCCTACAGGTGAGCCCCAACGAGTCACACTCTTGTATCCCCCCCTTGAGTGTGGGCAGAGATCTGGAACTTACTTCTAACCACTCAAATAAGCAAAGTGATGGGATGCCACTCCCATGACTAGGCTACACTGTATGGCACTGTCACAATTCCGTTACTGTAAACATGCACTAGAGGGAATCCCCTGCTTACTTCCAAGAAGCAAGCTACTATGATGGAAAACGGCTACGGAGAGGGCCACGTGATGGTGTTGAGGAGCTGAGGACCTCAGTCGCACAGCTGCGAGGAACTGCATTCTGCCAGTTAGCATGGGACACTGGAAGAGGCCCCAAGCCTCAGATGACACCCGGCCCTGGCCAACACCTTGACTGCAGCCTTGTGAGACCCAGAGCAGAGGACATATCTAAGCCATGCCGGGACTCCTGGACCACTGGACACTGTGAGATTATTTTAAACTGCAACACTTGTGGTAATTTATTATGTAGCAGTAGAAGAGTAATGCAGTGTGTAAGCAGAGGTTGGATAACCTTTACATGCAGCTTTGTAATATGGGGAATTCCTTCCACTGGGTAAAAGACTGATCCAGAATCCAGCTACTAGATTATGAATTAGATTATGAACTAGATTATGAAAAAGTATCATATAGTTTTTCAACTATATGATAATATGGCAAAATGGGGAGAGATTGTTACATGGCATATGAATTACACTAATATTCTCTACACCAAATTCATAATAAAGCGCTTATACGACAACATAAATTATTATACTTGGATTGACATTTGTAAATGTAAGTATTCATTTTATTAAAATGTTTTGTTAAAAATAAAATAACAATTGGCTTATTTTAATCGTAAACCTAGAGAACTTCCAATAATCAGAATGTTTTAAATATAATTAAACAAGAAGCTAAGAAATACTCAAAGGGAATTTGGAGTATGACATTCAGCTCTTGGTTACTTTGTGTACCCATCGGTTGTGCTGCTACCGCACCACCTTAGTTCAGGCCTCGTCAGCTGGTGCCCAGACCACTGCCACATCCCCCTCCTACCTGGTTTCCCAGCCCTTGTTAACTGTGTACCCCCATTTGCATTGACACACCCCCAATATACTCAGCACTTAGAGCCAGTATGTTTTGACTAATGGCAAGTCAGATTATCAACTAACCTGGCTTAAAACTCTTCAGTGCTTCCTAACTGTCCCCTGAATACAGCAGCTCAGCCTGACACACAAAGCCTTTCATCATCCAGCCTGCATCCTTCGTCAGTCCTGGCCCTGCCCCACTCTGTATTCAGTCACAGTGAACCACTTAGACTTCACCCCGAGTGCTATACCACCTCTTGCTCGCTCCCTCCCAAGCCTTGACTCCAGGTTGGAAAGCTTTTCTCTAGCCTGCCTTCTGCCGGCTAATTCCTTGAAGTTTAAAGATGTTCAACCCCCCATGTGGCCTCTCCCAGGCCTGTCTGGCTACGCTGAAGACCATGCTTCTGCAGGGCACACATCTGTGGCTCCACCACTATACCACAAAGAGCAAATGCCATGTTCTGCACATTGCACAGTAAAAAGTGCACCTTGACATCAAGCCAGGCCCTCTAAAAGATCATTTATTTACTGGAACGCGCAGAAACTTCCATGTGAAATTGAAAGTATGTGATTGAGGCAGACATACACCTTAGCATCACAAGTACCGATGTGCAAATGCAAAGTGCTGCCCCCAGAGATGACTGGAAGGTAACACTTTGTCGGTGATTCCTATAGCTGTTGTCCCGCTGAACCTTGGGCTGCATTGCTGGTATTTTCTTTACAGAGTCTTCCCTATTTTTCAGAAGTTCTCTTCCCTAACCCCTAAGCCAGTCGGTAAATTTATCATAGAAAATGATGAGTGAGGCATTAGCAATGACACTTGTATAGGTAATAATGGCAGTAACAAGTAATGTCAAACCGAATTCTAAAAAATCCGAATTTATCATGAGAAATAGCTTTCTATGAACAGGAGAATAACCCATTCTATAGTATATTGTATGCAGTGAGAGTATAAAAGTCATTTTATGATAAATCGTACACATCTTATAATGAAACATCAAAATTATTTTAGGTGATGGATGGTAACAAAATCAACACAACTGAAACACTGTGACAAAATTCAGGTGTTGGGGAGACTCGGGGCACCTTAACTGATTCTCACTTTTTCTTCTAGGTGCTCCCAAATCGTATTTTAACATTCCCTGCAGATTTTTGCAATATCTGAACAGTACAGTAACCAGCTTAGTGTGTCTTATATCCAGTTTACCCCCCATTTTGAAAAATAAAGTATTTTGTCCATCTGCAGATTTTTACGTTCATTCTTCATACTTTTTTTTCAAAATTAACCAAGAGTGACTGTTACCACAGCAGCAAGTTTTCATAACCCTTCAAAGCAGTTCGCAAGATCATGAGAAAAAAACCAACTTAAAATATCTTGTTTTCTTTACTCCTCTACTCACATCAACTAAGTGTTTTTAATGTCACTCCCTGTCTTCCATCTTGTAGATACTACCTCACACCCTAGTGGAGCTCTGTCTCCTTTGTCTTTCTCTTCTTTGGAACACAGCTAGGAAACAGAAGAAGGGGAGGCAGGTGGACAAATCATACACTCCGTTTGTTTTCAGTTCATTCTGGCTTGGACTTTGTGGCATTATCTTATGTCTACTACCTTTGGTTATGTGCGTGTTTTACTTTAAAAATATTTTATTTTATATTTAATTTTTAATTTGTGAAACTATACATTGTTTAAAGACTTAGGAGTTCTACAAGTTATATAAAAAAGCAGCAATCCCATCTCCATTTTACACTCTGCAAAAACCACTTCAGACTCTTTTTGAAAATCCTGTGTTGCTACTTTCTAATTTATCCGTTTTAGGTTTGTCGTTCTTTAGGCTTATAATTCCCCACTATGGTCAATAAATATTGGGTTCTCCTCCACGTATACATGACTCATTTACACATCTCTCTCCTTCCCTCTCTCTCCTCTGATACACACACACTCATATTTACACACATATACACAGCACATTCACACAGTCTTCTGCCTTCTTCCTCTGTCTTCCAATTTATTATATCATATTTCTTATGAAAACTATGATAACATAATCAACCTTCATATTTTTATAATAATGTGCATGCTCTTCATAGCCCAACCATGTGGCTTATCAATCATGAGAACTTTTTCTGTATTACTTTTACCCCCTCCTTACAGTTAATAATTGTCTCTGTTGTTGTTTACTTGATTTTCTACAGGTTTCAATAAGTTACCTGCAAGTTCTCACCAGCTATGTAAATCTGGAATATGAGGAAGCAAGCCAGGGAGCAGACATCAAGCTCAGCCTGGTGAGTAAAACAGTTAGGTGCTGCCAAGTGTCTGGAACATAGTTCAGTACATCTGAAGAAGCCTTAGTAAAATTAACTCCATCAGTGTGAGACTCTTTCCATGAGGGGCTGCTAGAATTCTCTTCTCTGTGTGACTCTCTGGATGGCTTAGGTTCCTCACAAGACAGTGGGATAGGGTTTGCAAGCATAAAATGGTACAACATTCAAATGGCATTTATTAGCCATCTTTTGTCCTTGTTTTTGCCTCTTTTTCTTTTCTGCTTTTCCTTAGGCAAGTCACACCAGTTCAAGCCTTTAAACATAAGCCTGAACACACTAAATTGGAGTGTACACTATGTACACCATCACACAACACAATCCCACACTCATTCCACAGTGAGTTTCAATGTCAAGCTTCCTGGAAAAACTCAGGATTCCTCTCCTTCCTCTGAGCATCTCCCCCTCCCAGACCCGCCACCTTGCTTCTCCTGCAGTGGGCCACCAGCCACAGAGGAATCTCCTGGAGAACAGCTACCCCGGTACCTCTAGCTCTATTATGCTTTGCAATCAGGCGGAACTCACTCCAAGTCCCAGATCTATCGCTTGTTAAGTGTGTGACCTTATAAAAGTGACCTCTCTGACCTTGTTTCCTCATCTGTAGCTGGAAAAATACTGGTGTCCACTTCAAAGAAATGTAGTAAGAATCAAGAGTAAAGTGCATGGACATCATAAGTTGTCAAAAGATGTTACTTTTGATTTTTCTTACCCTTCTCTATTTTTTCTTTTCTCTGTAACACTTCTCATCTTTATTTTAACAAATTACATTTAAATTTTCCAAAAAATTAAACAAACCCATCCGATTCATATATCATTGATGCTTTTGTTGTAGGCAGTTGAATCTGTCAGCTGTGCTGCTGATCTACTACTGCCCTCTCTCTTTTTGACAATGTCAGTGACTCTTGACCCTTTGTCACTGTTATGTGGTCAGTGTGTGTCCTTGCAATATTGAACAAGAGGCAGGATACTGCAGTATGACCCTCAGAAGAATATAGTGACTTTCTTAAACAAAACCATGCAGGCTTGTGAATAAAACCTTTTCAAAATTCTTTTTAACCTGCAACTAGAGGGAAGTTTTAAAATGCAACATTGTAGGGATGTATATAGCTCCATCCTCACTCAGAATGTCATCCTTTACCACAATGAAAACTACATAAAGATAATTAGCAAAGTAACCAAAAGGTCTACCTTAAAAAAATAGATAATTTATCTAAAATTTTTTCTGTGTATGTCAGTTTTAGTGAGATTTATGCTATAAGTATAATTATGACCTATTGATATTATAATAAAAATAAAAACACATTATTTAAAAATTCTGATTATATACTGTCTACATAAACATTTAAATTATAATACTAAAAATAAAAGTATACATATAAAAGAAAACACACAGGTTTATAGCAATATTCTGTGTCTTTGAAATTATAAGTTATCTAGAAATAATCTTAATGCTATTTATTTAACTTTAAAGAAATACTATTACTATTGTTAAAATAGGTTTTAAATATAGAACAACTGTACAATATAAAAAATAAAAATTTTAATATTTTTAGTACATTAAAAACTATTAATCTGCAAAAATAGCTAATATAGATTTGATATGTAATTTAAAACATGTGGTTAAAGAAAAGAATTTGATCAACCTTAAAATAGTATGCTAAGTAAAACCGAGTGTGTGTGTTGACCAAGGCACACTGTGGCATTACTTTGTGGAGCCAATCGATAGATATTAGCTTTAAAAAATAGAGATATAGAAAGAAGCTGCAGCGTATTTTTAGAATGACAGTGAGAAGGTTTAAATTGTCTCAATCAAGACTCAATTTTTTCTTCTCAGTTTTTCCAGCTGTTCTCTTCCAGTTAAGACTCTTCATTTCAAATAAATTTAATTAGTTCCAATTGATCATAGCCAACACTGTTTTATCCATGGTTCTTTTATAAGGCAAACACTAACAAAGACTGCTAGGCATAGATTCAAGTGCCATAAGACAACATTCATAACTCATTCAATTCTCACCCAAAAGAAGAATTTCAGAAAGATATTCTGCCTATGGCAAAAGCACTAAGTTATACTTCATATTTTAATTGCTATCTTGGTCAGCTGTTTAACTGAGTTAGTTAAAGAATTAAGTTCCAAATTACTACAAATATAAAATTAATACAACTATGCAAATTAGCCTAAATATAGCCATCAAATAAGAATCTATTCAAAATAAAAAAATATATCTTTCATTATATAATTTCTATTTATTTTATGAGGAAATATAATTAGAGCAATTCTTTCCAAATAACTTGAAAAAAAAAAACAAAAGATTTTTCAAAGTAAATGGCTAATATGACCTGTTTTCCCTTTTTATTTGCGCTCTACAATTCTGGCTAGCCCAAAATAAGATTTTTGTGCTTGAAACAGCTTTCTCCAAATGCACCTACCATATTTTTCATAATGCAATTTATATAAGATTCTAGTCAATAAAAGAAATATGGTTTTCTTCTAAACTCTCCCCAAAATCTATACTACATCTTAATCAAGTCACACAATCTAAAGGTAACCTGAATGGCCTACAGACTGCAGCATGCTAGTCGCTTTGACAACATGTGAAGGAAGCCTTTTTTTAGTTATTTAAATTCTTTGGATATTGACCATTCTTGCCTCTAGTATCCATGGCATGCAATGAATAAATCAACTGATAAAAGCCATTCGTCACATATGTTTAACTGAACTTCTTACAGATTAAAATATACTTTGTGCAGCATTGACTCTCCAAAACTAGATTTTCATTTTTAAGCTTCTTGATTTTTTTTAAACTATCAAATAAAAGAACAATCATGTGCTCCAATGCTGTCTCATGACTTTGGTGGTATATATTCAAAATTTCAATGTACTGATTTAATAATACTTATTTGAGAGCTCAAAAATTTATTTTATTCCAGAATATAAACGGAGTTAGTCTTTTTTCTATAAATTAACCACTACTTTTTATAGACAGGCCTTTAAAATTTACAAGAAATTAAAATGTAACAAAACTATTATAACAGCATAAAATATAGCAATAAAAATAGACTAAAACAAAAACTAGTTTAAAAAATCTGCAAATAAAATAATTTACTTTAGTAGTTACTGAAATAAATCCCATAACTGTGATGTGCAAATGACGTTCAGAAAAGTTGAATTTTATGAAATAATGTATATTTAAGGTAGATGATTTTAATCAATGAACTGATATATTAAAAATAACTTAAAAATAACAAGTAATAGACACCACTATCATCTCATTTTCCTAAAAACCAGATGCTCCCCAACTCAGTCAACAACTTATTGGCAGCGGTGGCACAAGCTATGGGATTTGAGATACAGGCTTTGTAAGTTTTCAAGGGAGACAGATCATTAGGCTTCTTAGTGAAGACACTTTAAAGGCATTCAGATAATAATAGTAAAGAACCTGCCACATAGAGCTTTAACAGAAAAAAAAAACCCTTGTGATTTTTTTCTCCCTTTAATTTTTGTTGAAATGTTACTGGTATTTTCTGGGCAGGCTTCTTTTCAAATTATTGATTACTATTAAGTTAATATTTGTTGCTTCACAATAATTATTGATATGTATCATCAGATTTTACATTTTAACCATCCTCGCCAAAAAAACCCACCAAATTTTATCATCTTAACACCAATAAAAAGCTATACTAGGTTGTTTCTATCTTCTGTGCATTGAAAGAAATTGAGCTGAATGCATCTGTTGATCCAGTAATTGGAACTGCTTTAAGCCTATAAAAAGGTAGGTTAGGCTGAACATAGGTGCTGTACAGCTTTCCTAAATTTTACTTTAAGTCTAGTTATGTGATAAATAACATAGATAAGAATGTTCAATACCCAAGCAATGTAAATAACTTTTAAAAGCAGCATTTATTTCTATAATATAGATACAAAGTGTATCTGAAAGTTTCCTTACATAGCCTATATTGCATATATTGCTATTACATCTTACCCTATAATTGCAAAACCTTTCATAACATGATAGGTGTATTCCTTTACAAGTTCCAAGGCTTTAGTAATGATCCTAGCCTCTGAATTAGAAGGTCCCCAGAAAATCCAACACACAGCCAGCAGGTTCATTGTTACAGCAACAATGAGCAAGCCAAATAGACATTTCCACTCCTTTACAGTTCAAGATCAAAAAGGACACTAAACAGTCCTATAAAACTAAACAGTCCATTGATGCAGGTTTCCATCCTTTCCCTCAACATATTTAGTCCCATTATGAATGACCTAAAAGCATTTTCTGATATTGGACAAGGCTCATCCAGATAACGTTAAATAAAGATGCATCCTTACCGGTCGTGATGTCATCATCTACGAGGTCGTGCTCTTCCTCTTGGACTTTGGCTTCGGGCCCCGAGGTAGTATCAGGAGCCGTGGTGACTGTCTGCATGGCTTCTGCTGAGACCCCAGCTAAAACAAATGAGAATTGCAAGGTTTAATTTTTAAGATCTGTAAGAAAGGTAGATCTAAACTCTTAAAATTTGCTTACTGGCTGCAAATGCCATACATTTAAAAATTATATTATTTATTCACCAAATTTAAAAGAGACACAAAGTAATGAATCACACATTCATGTGTGTTCTGTTTCTTTAGATGTACACATACATACATGGGTGCAAACAAAATTGACCTTTTTCACTAAGATCTGGGAAAAACAGAAAAGTGATTAAATAATATTTTTACTTGAGGTAAAAATGTTTTTACTTGATTCCTTTCAACGATTTTGCTACAGTTATTTTAGCTGATTTAGACATAATTATGCTCAAAAAGAAAAAAACCTAGACGTGAAGGACTAATTTAAAATTTACTCTTTGATATTAGTTTGCTTATAATTTGGAACTGGGAAGAAGGACGGTGACAAAAGAGGGATTTGTGCCCTGGGTCAATGTAAGAGACCTGACATGCACTGCATAAAGAGTATAACATGTCCATCTATGAAGAAATTAGATATAAGCTCAGATAATTATCACATTGAAAGAACCTAACTGAAGCAGACAGGTGAACTAGATCAGGGTTCCGAAAGCTTCCAGTCTGTAAAATCACCTGAGAACTTGGTAGTTCAAACAAATATCTCTTCCTGACTCACCTGTCTTCTCATCCCTGATGATTTATTTTGTTGTCAATTTATATCTACATTATTTCTAAATAGACAATAAAGAGTAGGGTGACTCAATATTTTTCTTATGGTTATCAACAGATATTGCTTGATTATGGCATATAAAAATCTTACTGTTGGAAGTTACTTTAGGAGGTGAATCTTTTAATCAATCTTCTTAATAAGTACTTCAATAACTGCATGTATAGTATCCATCAAAATTTAAAAACCAAAAGCTACAAATACTCAAGGATTTCTTCTCTTCCAATGTGTATTAACTTAAACACTTCTCTGTGAAATTCTACCTTGCTACCTCTGGTTTATGAAAGGCACCAAGACAAGAAGAATCTAAATCATTAACCACCATGAGTGATCCAGAACTAGATCTATCAGTAGACAGTTCCGCAGCCTAGGAATTTAAGTCCGGGAAAGAGAATATACCATGTTATAGTACCACTATGTTCAGAATTGCTCCTACAAAAAAGTAAACAGTGCTATATTAATGGCCCCTGCTGAATGCAAAATGACAAAGCCATCCCTCCCTTTGCAGTAACATTTTGTTTTCAGATTTTCAAGATAAAATATTAAAATAATGGAGATGGATTAGTAGAAATGTAGCATTAATTGTTTAAGTAGAATAATCGCAAAGAGGACATAAGAAAGTAAAGGCCACATTCTTAAATATTTATTGCTTAAATACAAAATCAAAGATCGTTATTAAATCAAAATATAAATCTCTGAAGTCTCTCAGTATTGTTCCTTGCTTAACCCTTCATAATTTTGAATATGATCAGAGAAACAGGGAAAGATATTAAGAAATAGTTTAGATAGTAACATTTATCAGTAGTATTTTTCTTTCCTGTAATATTAAAAGGTTCCATGAAAATAAAGCTGGTATTTATGTAGCAACAAGTTTACAAATCCATTTAAATTGATCTCATTTAATCAGAGAAGTTAAGTAATTGCTCAAAATAGCACAGGTACTAAATTCAAGAACCAGAACTGACATGTAGATCTTTTAATTTTAAACCTCAATATCCTTTGATCGCCAAGTCCTTCCACGGGCAGAGTTCCAGGATGCGAAGTATGACAGAACACAACAGCATACCCATGACAAATCATGAAATAATATAATACTCAATATAAATATTGTCAAGCCCTCCATGGAGTTCTTGGGCTATAGGAGGTAACAGTTCAATTGAGAGCATACAGTATTTTGGGACAGAGCTTAAGAAGCAAACATGTATACTTCAAAGTAGCCAAGGTTGAAAGACCACGTAGCTATTCTATTCTGAAATTGAATCTTTGATTGCTTTCAAAGTAACAGGTATAAAATCCTTTACCTCTTGACAGAAAAAATGAAAATACAAAGACTAAAAGAAAACTACCAATCAATATCTCTAATAAATATAATCTCAAAAATCCTCAATACAATATAAGCAAATAGAATTCAGCAACATATAAAAAAAGAATTATACACCATAAGTTAGGTTTTTTCCAAGGATGCATGCCTGTTTCTATATTAAAAAATCAATCAACATATCCAAAATATTAAGCTAAAGAAAAATATCATATGAGCATATCAAGCATTTGACAAAATTCAATGTCACAATTAAAAAACTCATAAAAATAAGGACAAGTTCCTTAACTTAATAATGAAGAGTATTTACTAAAAATCTATAGCTAATATTATACTTAATAGTGAAAGACTGAATACTTTCCTCTTGTGGTCAAGAATAAAGTAAAGATGTCCACGCTAGCCACACTTATTTATTTTTATTTTTTTAAATATATTTTTATTTTTCAATTATAATGATATACAATATTATATTAGTTTTAGGTGTACCACACAGTGATTAAACATTTATATAACTTACAAAGTGATCACCCTGATAAATCTAGTACTCATCTGATGCCACACATAGTTATTGTAATATTATTGACTTATGCTGTACTTTATATCCTCATGACTACTTTTTAACCACCAATTTTTACTTCTTCATTCCTTCCCCATTTTTACCCATCCCCTCAATCCGACTCGCATCTGGCAACCACCAAAATGTTCTCTGTATCTATGAGTTTGTTTTTGTCTTATTTGTTCATTTATTTTGTTCTTGGCCCTTTTTATTTAACATAGTGTTAGAAGTTCTAGTCAGTGTAATAAAGCAAGAAAACGAAACACATACTGTTTGGAAAGGATGAGGTAAACTGTCCCCATTTAAGGATAAAATGATCATCTACATGGAATATACAAAGGAATCTACAAACAAGAAAATTGAACTAGTAAGTGAGTACAGCAGGGCCTCAGAATACAAGAAAAAATATTTTTAAAAAATCAATATTTCTATATGCTAGCCATGAATATGTGAAAACCTTAACTAAAAAACAATAATAATGGTTAAAAACTGAAATATTTAGATACAAATCTTAAAAAAAACATATACAGGACTTGAATGCTGAAACCTACAAAACATGGATGAAAGAAATCAAAGATCTAAATATATGAAACAGAAGCCATATCATGTTAATGGGTTAGAAGAATCAACACAGTAAAGATATCTATACTCCATAGACTGATATACAGGTTTAATGTAATTCCTATCAAAACCCCAGCACAAACTTTTTAGATAGAGGCAAAATTATTCTATAATCATATGTATAGACAAAGAAATTAGAATAGTTAATAGAATTTTAAAGAAAAAAAATAAGGTAGAAAAAATGAGTCTGCCCCATTTCAAAACATATAAAGTTATTAAAACATGTGACTTTAGGTTAGTAGATGCACACAAATATGCCCAACTGGTATTTGACAGGTGTGAAAGCAGTACAATGGAGGAAACATAGTCTCTTCAACATAGCCTGCTGCAACTGGACATCCATAGATAAAAATATAAACTCTGACCTAAGGCTCACTCCTTATATAAAAATTAACTAAAAATAAATCATGGACTTAAATGTAGAACAAAAAAGTATAAACTTTTAGAGAAATAAAAGAAGAAAATCTTTGAGATCTAAAGCTAGACTTGACACCAAAAGCACAATCCATAAAAGGAAAAAAATTGGTAAACTCGACTTCATCAAAATTAAAAACTTTTATTCTACAAAAGGCCCTATTAAGAGGATAAAAAGACAAGCTACAGTACTGGGAGAAGATTCACAAATTACATATCCAACAAGAGACTAGTACCTAGACTATATAAGGTACTCTCAAAACTCAACAGCAAACAGTCTGGCAGTTCCTCTAAAGGTTAACCACAGAGTTATCCCACAACTCGGCCATCCACTCCCAGGGAATGAAAACCTGTGTCCATACAAAGACTTGTACATGAGTGTTCGCAGCAGCATTGTTCATAAAAGCCAGAGCATTTAAACAATCTGAATGTCCATCAAATGGTGAATAAATGTAAAATGTGTCACAAATATTTTAGAATCATGAAAGTAAGCTGTATCTTGATTGTGGGAGTGGGAATATAACCATTCACATTTGTTTAAAATTCATAAAATTGTACACTAAAGAGTCAATTTTACTATATAAATTATACCTCAATAAACCCAACTTAAAAAAGATATAATCAAAGGTACTACATATCCCTGTCCTAAAGAGAATTGAGGATTTTGAGGATTATGCCAGAATAAAATGCTATTTCAGTAAACACAAAGACTAGAAAAAATTGTTTTACTTTCTTCCTAGTATAAAAAATAAATATCTGAAACATAAAAATCACTTCATCACTATCTGCTATCAATAATATAATACAATAGTCCTGAGAAATATGAAGAGTCCACAAAGAAAATACATGGAACCTTCAGTTTCTTGCACATTGATAGTCAAGATTATAAATATCAATTCTTTATATAGTGTTACTTTGCTTTTCTCATATATTTGATATAAGTAAACTTACTTGTCAAACTGTGCTATAAAATCAAAGACTTATTTACTTTCTGAGTATCGCCATAATATTTGGCAGTAATGAACATCTCATAAAAGTTCAATAAATACATTTTGAATAGAACTGAATATCTTCAATCCATGACACAAATTATATTATTAAATATATTAGAAAACAATAAGTGTGCTTTGGGGAAAGATATACGATAAAAAGTTACAATAAAGAGATGATAAACAGATAAAGGGATACAATAAAAATACACAAAAAATTAATGGAAAGCAGCGAGATACTTAAAAAACCAGTAAGATCCCAAATACAGGTTTCACAAAATAAAAAATAAATGTACATTATGCCAGACAGTAGGTGTCTTTAAATGGGTTCTATATTGTGAATCAGGAGGAAAATAAAGGGAAAATGGAATGAAGCAGAAATTGGGTATGAGTTAACTCTGAACACGGCAGAGAAAGGAACCTCGGTGTGGGGTCTGTGGCTAGTGGCAGGAGAAAGAAACAGAGGACAGGGAAGACTATTTCGACACCTTCATGCCATCTAGATTTCTAAATAATTAGATCACTATTCACGATGCACGTGCACACACAAATTTCCAGTTTGCATGCAATAATTTTAACTGCTTTAGAAAAAAATTTTTTAATGTAAATATAGAATTACAGTTTTCAAAATCAGTGTAATAAAATGCACTTGCATCTCGCCATCAGTAAAATCAGGTACATTATTCCAAAATTTATCTTTCAAAAGCTTGTAAATTACCACTATAATCATTTTTCTACTGCTGGCTAGTATCTGAGTAGTGATAAATAATATGAACTCAGATGTCTTTAGTGTCATGTGATTAACTTAATAATCAGAGGTTAAATATACTAAATTTTAATAGAGTAACATTTAAAATTTAGCACTTTAACCAAAATTGGAATATAAAATCATTTAAGTGCATTATAACTTTATTATGTCATTGAAGATTAGATAGAAGCAGTAAACAATATTATTAAGATGCTGAAAGAAAAACATATACCATAATATTTATAAATATTAACAAAAATTATGTTTCTCATTCTCATAGTAATATAGATTTTCACTGAGATTAAAAACGAACCAAAAATAGCAGGTATGTTTTATTTTATCAGTTTCTCACAACTGTGGTTTTCCAATCATCCAATTAAAAAAAAACTAGAGGCAATAGTCTGATATGAACATTTACTTTGAATAAAGAAAAATTTAATAAGGAAGGGAGAGTGTGTGTATCTAGAGTTTGTTTTCAGACAGAAGGCTTTACGTTATTGGAAGCAGATCTCTGCAGTGACTGACCACACTGCCCCACATTCCCCGCAATCCTATGACAGACAGACGGCCTGCCTCGCATTAATTCACTTCACACCACTTCTATCGATCCACAGCCGGTTCCCTAGTCTCTCTGCACACATTGCCTGTCTGGCTGCCTACATCCACATCAGCACATACACACAAAGGCCAGAGAAAGATAACCTTTTGCTTTCCATTAAAGACACAGTATCCACTTTTCCTTCGGCAATAGGATCAAAAATATAAAATATAACAGTACAGATGTCTTAGAGAAAATTCTTCCTGTAAGGAATATTAAGAGTATTTATCCCTTATTCCAAATAGAGATCATTTCAATTTAACAAAAACCAGTTGGTGTATTAAAGGCCATACACCAATTACAGAAATGAAAAATACAGTTAAAAATAAGCAAAATGTCTTCAAGCCTGAATAAGAAAATAATAATCATTTGGAAATGTGTTTCAATAGTTACTTTTAAAGAAATGAAATACATTTTTCCTAAATAGCATTTTGACTTTTTAAAGAAAACTGCTCTCACATAAAATATAATTATAAACAATTCTGAAAACAACAAAAGAAATGTATTTACTGAAACATGAACAAGGAACAGAAGATAGGAAGTGTACTATATCAACAGAATATTAATGTAAAAGTATAAAGCTTTATTATTCCTCTTTTCCAACAAGAACTGGAAAATGATCCATGGTAAAAATCTCACCTAACACTTTTAATTCATTGCATGTACTTTTTCAAAGATTTCTTTTTGATTTGCAGTCTATGAGCTGACTCAACACCAATTTTGGTTTCAGAAGACACAATAAAACAAAGATTTATTGTTCTACCTACAATGTGTTGAGAAACAAAGGCAAATCTGTCTTGACACACAACTGTATCAAAGCATGAACTTAAAATTACAACCTCAGGATGATTTAGAAACCCAAATTATAAGCAGAATTATATGTCTCAGAAAGTACCTTTGAAACCTTTTTTGGGTTTTCATTTTATTGTCAGGATTACCCAGGCAGTGGTTACAACACCAAGTAAAACAAAAGTGATGCAGTACATAAATAAATACAGTACACTAAATATGTTGTTCTTTATAATAATAAGTAACTTCAGAAAAAATCCAAAAAAGGGAAACTGATGAAGGCTGCTGAAACTAAGAATAGCTTCAAAATGAGAAGGTTAAGATTTGGGCTGGGTCTGAAAGATGGGAGAGATCCAAGTAAGAGAGAGGCTGGCGCTGCCCATATGAATAAAGCAAAGCCATCAGAATGATGGAGACAGGTAACCATGCAAAGTTCTCTCATTACCTTAAAAACTCATGGAGCACCCAGGCTACTACGTACCAAGCCCGTGCCTGTATGAGAGACACAAAGGTAAAAAAGACAGAAAGCCTTAGCTCTCAAGAAGCTCACAGGTGAGATGAGGCTATGGGCACTCATGAACAAAATGTAAGCAGGAGAAATCATTTGATTTGTGTTTTAGAAAGAACTCTCTGTGAAGAATGATTTGGAAGGACTCAAAGAAACATATGTAGTAAAAAGGCCAATGATTCTGAAACTGTACTACCTGGAGCCTTTCGTGTTTCCTAGAAGTGCCAGAAGGAGAAGGGAGACCTCCAAGCTCCCCAGCTTTGCGTGTGTGTGTGTGTGTGTGCGCGCGCACACGCGTGCGTGCAGGTGTGCACACATACACATCGTATAGAGGTTTTCATTTGAAGAAAGGATTCCACTTTTAAAAACATGTTTGAGAACCACCGATCTTGATTTTTCAAAAATAAAGTACAAGTGGGGAGAAAATCAAGAGTCGTTTTCACATAAAATGTACAGAAGAAGGTGAGTCTGAACATAGGGAAAAGATTCATTCATCAACTTTTTTTCAATGGTGCTTATGCTAGCCAAAGGAGAAGCAAATGAAGGAGATAAATCAAAAAGCTTGATACTGTAGAAAGTTATAGCCAAGTGAAAAATATAGACACAAGTACATAAGTGTAAATATACTATTCACGTGAAGAAAAAACCATTTAATTCTGCTTGATTTGGGGTGAAGAAGAGAACACAAGTCAAAAACAAGAAAAGAAAATCGTTGAGCTGGGTCTTCAAGTACATGTGAAAAAATCTACCGTGGAATGACACTAAAGGAAGAAAATTCCAGGAAGACAGGACATATATATGCTAAAGGACCTTAATGTGCCTACAGGACTGAGCAGCAGAAGCATAAGAAGTGTGTAAGGGGAAAACGAGGCTAAAAGCATATTGAAGGTCAGTGCTCAAAAGACAATGAGAAACAGGGTGCTAACAGAAAATATGAAACGGGAAAGAATGTTTTTATTCTGTAAGGTTCTGGTATGGCATATGGACAGAACAGGTCAACAACTGGTAAATAAAACCACAAGACTGCTAGGGTTGGTGGCCACGCAATGACAGTAAACAAGAACTTTAATAACATGAGATTTTAGGATAAGAATAATCCTATAACTTCTCTTTCTCATCATCAGAATAGTTTGGGAATTCAGTTTGTGCAGAGCCAGAAGCAGCTGTTTGAAGACAATTATGAAGGCAGAGAGTTTGATCTATACTAGCAGACAGTCCCAGAGAGGCAACCAATGAAAAGCAATAACTTCTGGCAACCCAGCCAAACTGCCTTGTATCCTTGTATACAATCCAGTGAATACAAGAAAAAAGACAGTGATATATTATCTCTTAAACTCACTGATGGATATAAGGGGTATATTTGGGACAGTACCTGGGATATAGTAAGTGCTCAATAAACGACATTATTAGTATTGTTAATATTAACATTGCTTCTGATAGTACTAATTTCAGCTTATTAATTTTTCTCCAGAAGTACTTTATGTCCCTCAGTATTCAAATTCAACTTTATCCTATTTGACAAACCTCTTTATTGGTCTTTTAAAAAAACTTTTATTAAGCACTGCTTCCCTCCTTTCAGAGCGACATTTCCAGGCATCTAATCTGTTTATATATAAGACATTTGAAGGCAAAGACACTCAAATATTTACATTTCAAAGAATCAATCTATCTTATGATGCCTTCTATTACTGCTAATTATGTTATTTTTAAATACCTTCACACAAATAGCACATGCACATACACATACATACAATAGAAGTAGGAAAGCTTTCAGCCTTGCAATCTCTTAATGCAGTGAATAATTAACTTGAAAATTAAGACACAGCCATCTTGCATTATATTAATATCCATATTAATATATAGATGATATAGATGAATTTGATATAGATGAATCTTAAATGTATTTTCCCAAGTGAAAGATACTAAACCCAAAAGACTACATGTTGTATAATCCCAATTATATAAAATTTTGAAAAGGGAAAAATTATAAGGATGGAGAAGAGATCAATGGTTGATGGGATTGATTACAAAGAGGCTACAAAAGGATATTACCAAGGTGTTGGAAATGTCCTGTATGGCATCGTGATGGCAGATACCTGACTCTATTCATTTGCCAAAACTCCAAGACCTACATACCCAAGAGTAAACTCCACTGCATGCAAATTTTAAAAACGAATTAATAGAATGCTGGGGAACCCAGGATGAACAGCAGACGTGACAAATGAATGTTATAAATGTATGACTTAACCTCACTGAAGGGCACATTAAAAAAAGTTTACCTAAGGAACTGGAAAACAACAAAACACTACTTACTGTAAAGCTAATAGATAAAAAGAACTGTATACAAATACTGTATTCCAGTTGGTAAACTGATTTAGCAATTCTAAATTACTTTATGTGTCTTCTAGGGTTGAAAAAACAAGTAAATCTATTACAGATGATGAGAGGTTTCTCATACTCAGAGAAAGAAAATACAAATAAGCAAAAGGGGAAGACTAGACTGAATCCTGTGGTGCTGGATTAAAGCGGGAAATTGCATGAATTCGTACCTATTTTAACATACATGAAGAGATGGACAGCTACAGAAATAATTACAGAGATGTGGGCATACATGGGTATGCATAAGTGTATTTAATAGTTCTGTCCAGTGAGAGGGCTGAGAATGACATCCCAGTAAAAGAAGCACACCTAGGGTCCAGATCTTAGTTTCTAATACCTCCACTGGAGGGAAGGAACCAGGGTACCTTGGAAGAGTGGCTGATTCTATGACTGGGGCAGGGAAAATACAAGATGATAGAAAAGTGCTTTAAAAAAGGTGGGATCATAGCAAAATAACACTGGGGCCAATTTTAAAGAGCTCCCTATGGCCAACGCTGAAGTGATCTGAGCAACCAATCGGCATTATAAAAGGTCTACATCTCAGTTAGGTACCTGCTAAGTGCTTGATGCTGGGTCATTTAGGACCAATAATAGGGTCTTGGACCTTAGCCCCAAGATCTCAATGAAGTACTTACATATATCTATTTTTATGAAGATTGTATAGCTTCATTATCATAGGGAATTATAAATTATGTCTCGAATATAAATAAATATGCATGCATGGACTATAAAGATAAAAGTAAAATGGTAAAACTCAAAGAAAACTAAGTAATCAGGTGCATGAAATATATTTACCTCAGCCTGCAAAACATGACAAAATGGCATCAAACTGCTGAAGATATAAAACCATTCATACGCTGTAATGAGCATAATGCATCTATAGAAGCATATCATTATTCCACATTACAGTGATTAAATCTCACAATTCATTTTAAAGACTATTTATATCTAACCACTGATTTAGAGGAGGATGGGAAGTTGAATTAACTAAGGGAGCAACCAATCATTGCCTCTGGCAGAGCTTTTAAAGAATTAACTTGCAATCAAAGTTATAAAACGAATGAAAAATGAATTGGATGAGTACTAAGATAGCAGAAATACTACAGTGTGTAAGGAAAAAACCTTCCATTTTTTAACTCAATCCCACAAGTAAAAATAAAACTTAAAATGTTTTAAAATTAGGCAGCCACTCTTAGATTCGAATTTAAACTTTTCTCCCAGTCTGGTGGCAAGGTCTGGCTGGGAGGTGATGAAGTACTAAGAAAGGAAGTACAGAATCATTTAAATCATTAAGGAAACTTGAGAAGATGAACAAAAGTAGATCAACAACTCTTAGAGAATGCCAACAATAAGGAAGTATGCTTTAAAGACCTTAAATGAAAGACTCCCATTCACTTGATGTCATGAGAATCCATGATATCTGATACCACTCCACCTTTAAAATGTCTTTAATTCTTTCAGCATAAATAGGTGTACGTCCACATTTTATCAGGCTGTCTTACACATTCTTTTTAAATACTTTTTACTTATGATAATGATGATGAAAATAATAGAGGCCAATATATAAAAATATATAATGCTTAGTATATACCAGGCACTGTGCTAAGGAGTGCTTTACATGTCATAAGTGCTTCATTAAATGTTACATGATACATATGTACGACTATATTTTATCTTAGTGTTTCCAACTCTTTTATGACCTCCACAGCACCTAAAATACTGCCAGCAGTACTACAATAATTTAATTGTGTATTTGTAATGAGTATTAAATGTCACAATCCCGACAAATAAAAACGCAGAAGACAGAAAGAATACAAATGTGATCTCATTATTTAATTAAAATAGTCATCTGTTCCCTTTATCCTTCCTACTTACTTATATTGCAAACATAGAAATTCTAAACTTACATAAAATTAAAATGAATTTATGTAGTTAAAACTGTTTTGACCTTTAAAAAGTTTTATTAGTATTACCCTCTGAATATATTCATTTTACATTAAGCCCCTGGAATATCCAAACGTAATGGTTATTTTCCATGTTTACATGTCATTGCCCTTGTCTCTGCTGACACTCCCATAAGTCTGCATGGTCTCTATAATATAGCTCTTATCGCACTGTTTTATTTCCTGTCTTCCAAATAGAAAATCAGCTCCATGAAGACAGGGACCATGACTATCTTATGAATCATTATATCCCCTGGTGTCTACAGCTGTGGTTAGCACTTAATAAATAGTTGCTGAATAGGGAGGGGAAGGAGGAAGGAAAGATTGAAGATCTTTCTATATGTGATAATATAGATTGATGAGGACATTTACTTAAAGTTGTTTTTAATTTTTTATTATTTATGAAAGCAAATATGCGGAGTGTTCGTAAATGAAGTTTTAGCATATGCCCATGTATATCTATTTTATATATTCTTATTACAATGCAAAAATCCTATCATACAAGTTATATATAATGCATATTATTAAAAGAAACAGGAAACACTAAATGCAAAATAATAAACTAGGCAATTTAATTTTATATAAAGACCACTGAAAAATATTACCTATGTCTGCTGTATCATCCTCAATCACATAAGCATATGCACACTATCCCTTACAAGTGTAATTGAAGACAAGACAAGAAATTTACCATTTTTAATTGCTCTAGCTCAGGGTTTTTTAACCTCATCACTAGTGAGATTTTATATTGAACAATCTTGGGGAATCAGGGCAGTCCTATCTAGCAGCACCTTTGGCCTCCAGCTTCTAGATGGCAGTATCACACCTTCCCCCAGCTGTGACAAAGGTGTCTCCAGGTGTTACCAAGTGTGGGGGTGGGGAGTGTGCAAAATCACTAGGCTAAGAAGCACTGTTCTAATGATTCTCAAAGCTCCAAGTCAAAACCTTCAACTCAGGTGAAGAAGGATACGTTTCACACGAAAGGATCACATCAGTATCTATTCACCCTTCTCCCACTCTATAACCAATATTATTGATAGAAATGTGCTGCCCCAAGGCTGATTGAGAACCTTTTTCCAGATAGTGACTATTAACTAATTAAGATTAAATTTCCTACTGTAACACTAAAATAAATCATTACATTCTTTAAAAATAAAATACTTTAAACCAAGGAAATAGTATCATCTCTGATCCATTAATAAATATTCAATCATTATATAATAGCCTATAGAAACATTTCCAAAATTAGTGTATATTTCCATTGGACATATATATAATCAAAGTGATGGCAGTATCAAAGAGTAATAAAAAATTTATAGGTAAAGATGATAGGTTTGAAGTGGCTATAAACATCCACATGGAGATGGAGACAACTGAATTAAATTAACACAAAATATCCAGCACCTACAACGATGTCATGCTCTGAGTATTTGCACAATGCAATTTGGCCAAACAACAACGCTGCTTTACATTCTAGTTGGTATATTTTTAGACAGATTGATAAAAGCTTATTCTGATGAATCTATAAAGTGAGATTATTTCTTTGGGAATGGGGGAAATCTATAATGAAGAGATATACTACTCTGAGAATGACCACCAAACGGTAAAGAAATTTGAGATTGGAATATGTTAATAAAATTAAGTCTTCAAAAAAGAATTAATAGCTTCTTCCTTTTTTCCTATGTATCCTATTTATATCTGTCTTATGACAATTATATTTTTCAAACTATGTGGAACTAATTAATCACCAGTCAGAAAATGAGTCCTTAAATTTTCCATTTATTTCTAATAAACTATTAGAAAAATATTTTTTTTTCCTTCGGCATATGAGATACAATTATTAGGATTTAAACAAAGGGAAGCCTTCAATCCTTAGTCCTTAGGATTGCAGCTTCATCTCTTCTTTATTTCTGTAATTCAAACTCTCACACACACACACACACACACACACACATACACACACACACTTCAAACTACTTTAAGAACTACAGTAGAAAATTTGGAGATGATCTTAATTTTTTACGTTTCCTTTTAATTTCTTTCCTTTCCACTCATTAGCACATTTAATCAAATAAAATTAAAGAAAATGTAAAAATACCTACTATACTGCATGAATTACCACTAATTTATTTTACAAATTACAAAAAAAAAGGAAAAGGAGAGGGGAGAGGAGGCAGAGACAAGAAGATGATGGATTGATTGAGTGATAGGAATCCTACAGATTAAAAGAAATGTATAAGATGTATAAACCAACTGCAATAAAATGGATCTTTATTTGGATCCCAAATTGATTAAATAAACTTAAAAAAAAAAACCCTATTATGGGACTACTCAGCCAGAAATATAAACACTAACAGAATTATTAAATAATACTAAGAAATTAGGGTTTTTTGGCATTCTAATGGTATAATAGTTATTTTCTTATTTAAAAAGAGTCCTTATCTTTTAAAATACCAACTGAGATATTTATAGATAAAGTGATATTATATCTGAGAATTGCTTCAAAATAACAGGGGATAGGTGTTTAAAGGGGCATGCACAAAATAAGACTGTCCACAAGTTAGTAACTGTTCAAGCTGCGCAATATGTACATGAAAATTCATTACATTACTTTTACATATGTTTAAAATACTCTAAAATGTTTTAAAAGCTGAATAGGAAAATACATATATCTTTTACTCAAACTAGTCTATAAAGTTACACTTGACATTCAAACGGATCATTTCACAAAACATCCTGACATCTCTATACAGAGATTCCAAGAGGAATAAGAAAAAAAAAAGACTTAGTGATTAGTAGTAAAGGTTAATACAATTCCTTTGAAATAATCCCCATGTGATGTGGTTTTTTCATAAACCCCTACCTCTCTAACAATCATTACTGAGATTGTTCAGCACGTAATTGATAGAAAGGAAAGAGGTAAGCCTGCTTTTGAAAGGAGCATTTAAATATTCTCCAGCCAAAAGAAAAAGCAACTCATTTATGCTAGCCTGCTCATGTGTCTGAACGATCAGCTTCAAGAACAAATATGCGTTTTGCATCATGCCCATCCCATGCATACCACAAGGCCACAGGCCAAGTGCAGCCAATGACAGAAAGAGAAACTATGTGCAGAATTACGTAAGAATTACTCCACCAGAACATAATCTGAGACAAAATCTCTTGCCAAATGAGTCTTTACATATTTAGTGCCAAAAAAAAAATTTGTTTTCAAAACTTAAATAACTACTTCTTAAGAAGGTATACAAATCAATTTACTGATTCTATATAGAACATCTCACAGAAACATTACTGCACTTAGTATGCCTTGGGCAGGGGCAAGGATATCTAAATTAACAGAGTGAACCTCATCTGATGATAACTTATTAAGTCACATGGGCAAAAAGTGATTAGTATAGAGTTTCTCAAGTGGATCATGGCTATTAAAAAATGACTGAATATATATAAATCTATACTCACATTATATAATTAAAGTTATATAAGAACAAATAACAAAGTTCTAAAACCAGACAGTTGGCCAATCCATACCTGAAAGGTTAGCACATTTTAAATCAAAATACTGAAGTATGTATCAGACATCATGTAGTGTATTCAAAATAGTTTCTGTGCTTCCAGGAGACAACTACTGCAAACAATATTTTAAAGCACGTACTGTGCTAGCACTCTGCTAGGTACAAGCTACTATAAAGCTTCATTGAGAACACAGTCATTTGCTGGAGAAGTGGCAAGAATATATTCTGTAGGCTGCCATACAGGACCATAAGGTTATAAAGAAACTGACAGTTGTCCTGCGTTAGAACGAATTTTAGGAATTGCTGTATCTAGGGGAAAGTTTACAACTCTGCCTTGTGTCACTAGCTGTTGGGGTGGGCATGGAGGAGGTCATTTGTTAAAGTAAGATACATTTACAGAGCAGATAGTTCACAAATTTTCAGTTGTGCTAAACAGAATCCCAGAAGAAAAAAGAACAGCATGGGGTTTTCAATGCACAAGAAAAAGTTTTCATTAAATAAAATGAAACAAACAAACAAGATTTAAACTGCTTGAAGAAATTCTTCAACATTTTTAAAACCTGTTTTATATACTGGGACTCTGGTTAAAAAATTTCACGTTTAAGTTTGCTACTTAAAATGTCTGAAAAACCTGGGTTTGTTCATTCCTCTCCTTTTACCTAAAAAGAAACTATGAAATTGTTAAAAGGAACTGCAGCTTAGTGATCTCTCTGAGGTTATAGCTAAGACATGGTGGAGCAGGACAAGGTGTCAGATCTTCTGATATCCCCCTCTCCACTGGACTTCCCAACCAAGAATGTGGTTTGGTAAACTAGTTGTTTATCCATCATTAGAAAAATCCTTTGAGGGGAAAGTATTTTTCTCCCTGATTATTGCCATCTGATCGGGAAACTATGAAATGAAGGAATACCAATCTATGGTTGAGGAGGAAGTAAAGCTGCCTTTTAAACTCATCCCTCTGTCTTCCTTTTGATAATCGCTATGCTTGAATCTCTTCTCCACAAGCTTGAAGCAGTGATGAAATACAATAGGAAAAGCTTCCGACTCCCAGCACCATTTAACTTGTATATGGAACAAGCCTGGGATGGGTTCAGATTCCTGATCACACCTTAAAATAGGTGAAATCCGAGATTATGTGGTCCCTTTAAACCCTGTGTAACTGTTTTATAAAACGCTCCATGACACTTTAGATTAAGAGTACAAATGTCCAATCCTTGACCCATCACTGGGAATTAGGAGATTCACTTCTAGTTCAGTTCCTCTGACTTTGATAGTATTTGTTTTGAAGTCTGGCCCTTGCTTTAGGGGGAGAAAAAGCAGAACAGTAACACAAAACCAAACCAAACTTAAATAAGCCACTCCCTAGCAAAGAGCAAAGACAAAGGTTTCTTCACTTCATGCCAGAAAAAAAAAATATCAAAATATGTCATTTATCTTTTACCCACAAGCTATGACAGAACTTGCTTAATAATGTTTAAATATTAGAGGGATGTGATTTCCTTATATGTCTTAAAATCAGTGAGAATATTCATGTATTGCTCCTCTCCCATTTCCATTCCCCAAAGCTGAATGTTCTTTAGTCCAAGCACACATTTCAAATGTAAGTCTCAGCTTTTCCTAGCAAAATATAAAGTCCTTTCACAAGGATTACAAAAAAGAACTGTAATTATAGCACCGACATTAACTGTAGGAACAATTTTTTTTTTTAATGACAAGCAATAAAATAGGTGGTTGTGGTGGTTTTCTTTCATCTCTAAATCAAGCAAGGACAATCTTTTCAAATGATAGGCCAAGTTTTATACAACAAATGCAGAAAATATGTACAGAAAAATTACAAAAATACTAAGTACTGTTACAGATGACTGGGTTGGCATTTAACAGGCTGAAAGAAACCAGATCAATCTCAATCTTGCCGGGGTCAATTCGGGTGCTCAAACCAATAAAACAAAATTTTTTTCCTTATGTTTGTGTACGAGAAGTGCTAAAATATTAACCAAGTCTGAAAATGTCATGCACAATGAAACCATTTATAAATATTAAAACACATTTAAAACACTTATTTGTATCAAAATCTGCTTAATAAAATAGATAACGGATGTAATAAATCATTAGGACAACATTACTAAATAAAAATTAAATGTAAAATACCATACTTCCCACAAAAAGGGAGAGGGAGAATCAATTAGGCAAAGATAATTTAGTAAAATTTGATCACTTTAATCCTAGAATTTATAAATAACACAAGAACAAAATCTACCATTAACTGTTATTATCTAAATACTACAGGTAAAATAGGTTCACATAATTTTCTTGCAATAACTTTAAATTACTGTTTTCCTTCCAAACTCTAGATCTATTCTGTCACATGTAGATCACAAGGCTTTGAACTAAAATATTAAAACACTACAATTACATATCCAGTTAATAGAAAGAGATAATAAAATTAGAAATATGGTATTAAATTATAAATGTCTCACTTTCAATCAAAATTGGATTCATTTGGGCATATTGCGTGTCTGAGGTTTAAAACACCACAAGATTAACAATTCAGCTTCTTGTTCTGGAAAAACAAGTTGAACAGGACTCTGAGAATCTGAACTAGAATAATCTGTACTAGAATCAAGAAAATTTATATTTGAAAGCTTACTAGACACTTGTTCTATTACAAAGACATGTTCCGGTATTCGTGTGCAGTGTTTTGTAAAGTACTTTATTTCCATTAGCATTATAAATTTTTGTTCTTCAGCAAATCAGCAAGAGACTAATGGCACAAATCAATATCATACTCTTCACAGCAACTAATATTAGGTCATTTATTACAGCAAAGGCCACTGGAACCTCAGCTAAAGGTATACCAGGCATTTCTATATGAACATCATTTTTTTCAAAGCAATGTGTCACAGTTTGAATGAAGTTCTCTCCCACCCCCATTTCCTTCCCCTACCTGTCTCTCCCCACAGCTGGCTGCTGGGTGGTTTGGGAGTAGGGAGGATGGGGGGAGGGTGAGTCTTTTTTTTTTTTTTTTTCTTATCAAGTAGTCTTCAGAGGCTTATGTACCTTCAACTTAAAGCAGGTAGTGAGCACACAAACGTCTCAAAGAAAGCCAGCCATGCCTCCTAGGGGCCTCGCTACCAGCTACAACACTAGAAGAGGCGATAAATGTCTGTATTGAAGGGAGGGAGAGAGGAGACACTAGTGAAAGAGGAAAAGAAAGGGGCATGAGAAAATCACTACAATTATTTCAAATGCTTTCAGCTCCAGAAGCTTGTCCACAGGTGCGCGTTGATAACCAGTGCCCTCTAAGTGGAGAGTGAGGGAAAGAAGTGGGCAAGGAGCCCCACGCTGGACAGAATCCCAATTCCTCACTGTTACACAAGGAACAAGTTACTGAATTCCCTTAGGTTCCACTCCTTGCTTTGTTCCACAAGGTGGAGACTTGTCACAGGGCTCCCCCTGACCCCCAACTTGAAACCACACTGTTGGCTGGTCTGCTACAGACAGAACCTTTTACACAGAGGAGCTTTCCTGGCAGCAAGAAGTTACTTAATTCTGCTAAGCATACCTGATAACAGAGTTTTCTGTTTACTCCTTAGAAGTAGAGTCTAACCTCTCCATCCAGTAATGCTTTCATTTTTAATTCACCACTTCTCATTGCTAAGACTTCTAAAAAGGACATAAGGAAAATAACAAGAATATTAAGTAACACCTCAAAGAACTCAAGCCACATAGAATGGAGACACTTTCCTTAGAATAGATGTGACCGATGAAGAAGAAATTTCATTGTTATTCTACTAGGTTAGTAGCCAAATATAGATAAGAACAGTTTAATGCTGTTAAATACGAGATCAGTCTACAGTGCTTAAAATTAAGCTCAACAGCTCTGACACTCTGGAAGAAAAAAGAGGAACAAATCCTGTAGGTCCCAATGAAACACCGCAAACATATAACGCAGATACAGTGTAGTTTGCATAATATAGCTTGTCTTAAAACAAACCCTCTGCCTCACAATATAAAAATTCCCACAGAGCATCAAGTACTTTTTATGCAGATCATTCAGTCATAACTTAATACTTTCCCTTTCCAGTCACAATGCACAACCATTTCCAACTGGCTTTGTGAACACTTTAAGATACCTTACAGATATTTCTGAGGGAAACTCATCCTTCAATTTCAGCTGATTCACAAAACAGGCATTAATTAGAAAAGGGGTATTGCAGAATTATCAGTTCTTCATGAGCAACCAAATGATTTTCCCTTTCTTTCCCCAATCATTCCCCCAATTAGAATATTTTCCCCTAAAAGAACGATGCACCTAGAATGCAACAAAGGACCGGAGAAAGTCCAGGAGGCAGGATGTGAGGAGCCAACACGGACAGCACAAAGTGCTCACACTAAAGCTTAATTTTTTTTTTCATCAGAGAGCCTTTATTCTTAGCCAATTTACTCTTATTTTATATATTTAACTCAAATAAGTTTGGCTATCTGACTTCCACACTCTCAGAACACTGGAAATAGTAAATTAGAAATCAGGGCAGAGGCTACTTAGGAATAAGACGAAACAGCCCAAGAGCAAACATTGGTGACCATTACTAACAACACAAAGAGGAATAAAAATTATTGTAAAAAAATGGAAAATGAAATGCAAGAGGCAGATGAATCCGGGTACTTTTAGTTCAGGTAAACAGGTCCATTCTCTCCGATAAACAATTGGTGGTAATTTTACAGCATGAGCCAAAACAATAACTCTTGCTACTGAGAAGATATTTTAAAAAGCCAGAGGCATTCTGAAATATTACTCCCAAAAAAGGGTTAATTTTTGTTTTTTTAATCTGAGCATCTAGTGACTTTTAAATTCTCAGTTATCTGGAAAATCATTCCTAAGAAGGCTGTTAGAGACGCTTAGGAATAATAACTGAGGCATATATAAAAAAGAAAAGAGGAAAAAACGCTGTGTAGTTTAAGGCCTTCTGAGGTGGAGGGGAGGGAGGCTCACCTAAATGATATTTATCAAACCCCCTCCCTATCCTTTCCCACATCCTCTCCCTACCAGCAAATCCTGAAAATATATGCCTGCCAAATGCACTAATATTCAAATTATTTTTACTAGTATAATACACTTTCTACCACCTCTGTAATATATAGTTCCATCTTACCTTCTTGCATATTGTTGGTCCATCCACATTTGTGCTCAGAATGACCATTACTTTATAATCATCAGAAAAGGGACTTCAGTTCCAGGTTAAAATAAGTACTACAGTGTGGTTGTTGAAAGTCAAACCCAAAACACTGACTAGGAGTGTCTTTCATTGAACAAAGAAATCCTATTCTGTTTCCAAGGGGGATAAAAAGACGAGTCTAACCCTGGTAACCTTAACACAAAAGGAAGCTAAAAAGGCAGGGACTCGATAAGAACAAAGGATTGTTCTTTCTGATGACATCAATATGTATTAAACACGATGTGTTACACATCCTTCTATCAATATCTGAGATGATAAATTTGCAAATTAATACTACATCGGCCATAACTGCTTAAAATTACAGTAGCACCCTGAGATTTTGATTTATATAATGATAGTAACTTTTATGTGTTTAATGTTCCTGAAATTAGAGGAGATGAGCCACTGTGAGCAAGCAGAATACAACGTACAAGAAATAATTACACTTGTGACCTAATGCCCCTTAAGGTCACTCTGCATCACAGGCCAAAGGAAATCAGGAACCATCCGCATGTACCTCAGAGCAGTCACTGCCTGGAACAAAGGGCAAGTGTGGGTATATTTCATAAACTAGCAGGCACTTGACCTCATAAAAAAGTCAGTTATCAAAATGCTACATGTAGAATGTCACAAATAAGAAATACACAAAATTGAGTTCTGCAAAACATCTTCCCTTCAAAATAAATGAGATGACTTACACGTTTTATCTTCATCTGAATTGTAATACAACAACATGAAATAACATTAATCCTTCCTTATTAAGAATAATCAACAGAATGTTTAAAGTGTTTTTTAAAACGCCGTAAAAAGTGATAAGGAGTGATAACTCAGAAAATATTTACAACATTTACATGTCATTATACTAGAATGTATGCAGTCTTTATAGTTCCAGTCCTGTTACCATCGGGGTAAGAATCACAATGCATTTATCCTCAAATTTTTTATCAGAAATTAGGCATTAAAGTTTACATAATGACTATTTGTAAATGATAAAATATATCCTAACAGGTTTAAGGACAGAGTTCCATTATCTGAAACAAAATTCTCATATCGCTCCATTAGGGCTTTGTTTTCATGTAAATTTGTGAACTGGCTTTTCAGTTAAGGCCAACTATTGTTCTTTCTTCCTCCCAGTGGTTTCTGGTCTAGTGACAGAATCCTTGGGTAATATAAATTAAAGTTAATTCTGAGGCGGTGACAGTAAGAAAAAACTATAGGATCTAGTACAGAAAAGAAAAGGGGACAGCAGCCAGCATTCACTACATTTATTATACATTGTGCTGGATGCTATACAGTTTCTCTTTTAATGCTCTCAACAGTCCTAAGAAAAACAACTGGCTTCTGGCCCACTGCTTTCCTTACATTCTCTGACAAACTTACAAAAGGCTTTTATCACATAATTTACCTAAATAAATTCCAGAAGATCCCAGTCAACATGACCAGCTGACTCGTCATCACTCCCAGCTCAATCACTTTCTGACTGTGAAGTCAGAGAAAGTTACTGCCCAATTTAAACCTCGGACTCCAGGTCTCTAAGACTAAGGGCTATCACAGTCCATCAGCCCAGAATGGCATTCTGCTCTTCAGGTAAAAGCATTTTCTGCGTTTCAGACAAATACCTAACAAAGGGACTCTCAGACCAAGACCAAGTGCAGTCATAAGTTAGGAGCTGCCAATATTGCTCAGGCAATTATTAAATGGTTAAATTATAAGAAAATGTCTGATGAATGGTGTATTTACCAGATATATTGCTTAATATGTTACCTACTTTAGCGATTAAGAAGATTCCTATGCTAGAACAAGTTTTAAGTTTCTAAAAGTATGCTCCTCAAACATCAGTGACAATGGTAGAATCGATTTCACTCCAAGCACGTTGATAGCCAGTGTAGGCTGTCCACCAACTGGCTCCGTGACCTTGCGATCCCTTCGGACAGTGTTCAACAGCCCTACGTGGTCGTTCTTCCTTTGCTCTGTGCTTTCTTTTCCCTTCACACATTCAGAATCCCTACTCCTTTACCTAGACATCCTTTTATTAAAATAGAAAGCTCCCAATAAAGCAAACTAAAACTAATTCTACACTCAATCAGCATAAAAGTTCCAGTTTAGATTAATACAGCAATGTTAGTGGGAGATGTTTTAGTTATATGTAGAGTGTGTTTTTATTCCTTTGCTAAAAATGCAATTACAGTAAGTGATAAGATTAAAATTTTAAGAAAGCCTTAATTCCATTAATTTATAAAGTACTCTTGGATACTATAACTAAATAACAAGGACTTTAATTTTTATTAATGGAAAGGTTTAAATTTGACCTAAGAATGACCTACTTTATGCTTATTTAAACAATAATTAGAACCGTTAAAAATCGTTTTATTTTTCTGCTCCATTTTGTTGTTGTTAAATTTAATATGGCTGAAAATGGTACCACCTGAAAGTAGGATTACTTAATCCCAATATCTACTCACTCTTCCACCCCAACCCCATTTAAAATCTAAAAATGCTGGAGGAAGCAAGATAGAATAAAACATGATTAAGAGAATGAGTTTTGTAGTTTGACAGTCATTTAGTAACTGAAGGACCTTCAGAAAGTTCTTTAACCTCTCTTGGTCTCAATTAACTCATTTGGGGAGAGAAAAGTGGTTGTGGTAATGACAACATGCCTCCTTTACAGGATTATTGCAGTAGCTTAATGAAATAACATAGACCAGGTACTTAGCAAAAGCCTGACAGAGAATGTGTTCAATTAATGAGAGGTACTGCCATTATTTTACTTATACTGTATCCTCTCTGGACCCACTGACCCGCATCTTGCCTACCAACACATTTGTGTTTATCATTGCTTCAGGGAGTAACCTGTGATCATAAAATGCCTTTACCTTGCACCTAACTCATTCTCTTCTTTCAAAGAAAAAATAAAATAGCATCCACCACCATTTAATAGCACTTCTCTTGCCAACCTGTCCAACATTTTACTAATCTTTGGTGTTTTTCTTGGACCTTTATAGGCAATCTGTAATTGAAGCTTAGAATTATCTTCTACCTTATCTATATTTAGGTCTAGGTCCCTTACTCCCTTCTGTGACAGCCTTCCAGCTACTTATTCTACTTTAATCCATTCTCCCACTCTATACTAGTCCATTCTAAATAAAGATGTCTTGAAAATGGTTCTTGATATTTCCATAATAGTGTACTTTTAAAGAATCTCAAATGATTTGCTATTTAGTGTCACATTCCATTTACAGTAATATTCTCGTAGTTTGTCCTTAAATAAGGGGATCTTTGATTCACTAAGGTTTATAATGAGCTAATTCTATTTTCTGGAAGGTATGAAGTTAATAGCCACAAGTTAGTGAACAAAAAGTACTGTTCCAGAGTATTCAAATACTCAAAAACAGAGCTTTTTTCATCCCAATATCATTCAAAAAAAAATTTTTATATTTCAGAAAAATTATAAACCTATACATAGTTATCTAAGAACTTTAATCCTAATATCTTACATGGAGTCCATGTCTAAAAACCCTGGTTTTTAAACTTAACTTCCTTTTATTAAAATGGAAAAGGCCCCAGTAAGCAAATGAAAAACAATCTTCTCTCATTAAATAGTCTTGCTAAACAGATTAAAGATTTAACTGGAGTTGTTAATTTGTGATGTTTTGGTTATATATAAAATATATCTTTGTATTTTTATAGATTATGAATGTATTTTTTTAACAAATATATAGTGCTTACCATGGCCAATGCATGGCTCCATGTGCTTAATAAAAATTAATCATTCCCTTCTCAAAATAACCATATAAAGTCTCACTACCTTCATTTCATCTGTGACAACACTAAGCCTAAGGTTAAGTGTCCAAGGTCATACACCTTAATTAAACAATCATTACAGTCACCACTGGCAAAAGTCAGGTAGTTATACCAGTTAGAACAATCATAATCCCGTTTGATCTTGTTTTCATTTCCTTCTTAAACAATCATGTATTGTCTGTCTTGACATGTGTCATGAGTATCTAATTAACAAGAATAACTAGTAATAGCCAAAGGTCATTTAAAATGAATCTACCTAAAACCCAGGCCAAATTTTAATAGTAAAAAGATTTTTTAAAGTTTCATTAAGACTTTATCTTCCTCTGTAGTACAATTGGTTAGGGCCTTTGGCTGTTAAAAAGACTTTATCTTAAAAAAAGTTAAGCTGATTTATTTTATCTTATACTCATAACAGATTAAAATTTTAATTCTGAATCCTTCAAAAGAATAAATGAATCAAATGCTGAATTTGCATGAAGCATGGCTTTTCTAAAGATATAAAATTGATAGCAAATATAACTTCTCTTCAATACACATTTGACCTAGCAACACTTTACAAAGGTTTTATTTTGCAAAAAATATTCCAAAATCTCAACAATTTTTCCCAAGGCCTTTCCCAATCCATCCAAATTATACTTATTTAAAAAATCCATCTGTCAAATCCTTGCTAATTTTCTCCTTTTCAACAGTACACTATTCTAAAATTCTACCAGATCTTTATTTCTAAAGAATTCACAATTCCAACTTCATCTTGGAAAGGATCTGCCTTGTATTTGCACTTTCATATAACCATGTCAATATCTAACAAGTGGGCACCCTCAAGCATAATAATGCAATGGCCAGATGCTAGTGTTAAATAGGGTTGAATTTTTGTTTTAGGATTAATTTTATAAGGGGGTCAGTCCATTAGTGAATATCCTGAAATTTATATAACTTTTGCTTTTTTTTCCTTAACCAAACTCCAAACCACAGGGATTTCAGAAAATTAATGAGCAGAGTCTGAGGATCCTTGTTTTCATTTTCAGGTAAACAACACACTTTTGTTGATAGGTAGTGGCAAGTGTATTTGTGAGTTTTGGTACTTTTCTGATGAGCATGAAAAGTCTCAGATAAAAGCATGAAACTCTTACGTGATATGACGTGGTCCATGTACTGAGGTAAATAAGGAGCCCAGGCATCGATGGCTTCCTTCCTTCCCGCCTGCTCAATTCTTCTCAGTTCTGCTAGAAGCAGGGCCTGAGCGGCCTCTCTGACCTGAGAGACACAGACCCAAATGTCAAACAAAGCAGACCAGTTCGTGAGGTGTCTAAATTCTAGAAAGTTCATAATGAAACAAAACTAGAAAATATATAAGCCACATTTATTTACGTGAGGAAAACTACTAACCAAATAATGCATTAACTACTTAAAGTGGAATAAACTGGATGCCAGCAAATCAAAGACATTTTTAATGATTTCACTGAAAAATATTATAATACTAATAGACTGAATTATATTTAAAATTTTAATCAGCTTTGGGTTTTAAATTTCATTTTCCAAAGCTTTTAAAATATTTTTGAACTTTAACATTTTTAATTTTAAAATTTCTATACATTGTTAAATGTCTCCCTAGAACTATTAAATTTGTTTTCTCTTTTGGCCTAAAGAAATTTAATCTTATCTAGTGAACTTCTTTATAATATGTTTACCAAATAGGTATTGTTTCCACAAATATAAATGTATATATCTACACATTCATGTATACCTAAGACATACTTAAATAATTTGTTTTCAACAAAATGATATAAATTGTTTTCAACAAAACAAATTATTTAAGTATGTCTTAGGTATACATGAATGTGTAGATATATAGATTTATTAAGCAAATATGTTCCTGTGTAATAGCATTCGTTCTATAGGAGAACACTATTTTTCAAAATCATATTTTTCTTTCTTCTGAATTTTTCTTTCTTTTCTTTCATAATAACTTTTCTTTTGCAATTTTAGTTTATTTTATTTCAGCAAAACTGCCACAGGCATGGGGTTAAAGAAGCTAGTCAACTGCTAAGTGATGTACTTATCAATTCATTAACTATTTATAATTGAAAAGATAGCAGCCTCCAATAAGAATTTGAATAAAAACTGTTTTTTAATTATAACTGACTTCTGAAGTGAATTCAAATATTATTCAATGCAAAACCATGAAAATTTTAGTATGCTGTAGTTTTACTTGGCACCAGGGGGAAGGGGCACCAGGAAAAGAGCAAATTGTATTTGGTTAATTAAAAATTTTGAGTGATATAAACTGCTACGGCTACACAGGTCAAATGACATGATAAAGAAAGTCTCTATAAAATGTTTCTAAGTCCCCAGTGATATTATATTCCAAGCAATATCTAATGCAGCAGTAAGTCCATTAACACAAAATAATAGCTATCATTTATTGAGCTCCTACAATGTGTCAGACTCTGTAGTCACTGTTTTACTTGCATTACCTTACTTGACCCTGATCAGCAATCCCATGAGGAATATATTATTATCTTCACTTTACAAATGAGCTTCAGATAGGTTAAGTAAATTGCCCAGGGTCACAAAGTTAATAATTGGCAGAACTCATATTTAAATCCAGGTCTATTCCACTCCAAAGACCTTCGCCTTTTATTACAACACAGTACCTTCCATTGGACTATGCCTATTCACTTAGAATCTGATTGATGTGATTATATCTGAGAGTGTGATTTGGGGGGAAGTGGGTGCATGTATGTGTGCAGCATGCATGTGTACAATCTGTATATGAAACTTTTTATCAAATACTCACTGGTTAAAAAAAAGTAAACAAATATGCAAGCAGAAACATGTTTAGTACATAAACTGCAAAAAAAAATCATGAATTCATGTTTTCTGTCACATAGTCAACAGGTGATAGAAATTAGATAAACAATCATTTTTGTTTCAAATTTACAGTTGTCCAATGCCTTTTCAATGTTTTTGTTTTCTATCCACATCACTTTGATATTACCTCCAGGCACCGATCCTGCCACCTCCGAGCGAGCATCTCCAGAAGGGGAGGCCTGAACCTATCCAACCCCAGCAGGTCCGGCAGCATCACACAGTGCATAGCAGCCAGCTGACTCCATCCTGCAAAAATGTAATATATTAAAAACGCTTTACACGTTTTGGCCTTCCCTAGTTCAAGTATTTTTTATGTATGTATACCAGGAACAACAACAAAAAAGAGGCAGATGTGCTAAATTATGTTATGAATGATTTCAATTTATTACTAGATATTTTGTACAAAAATTATATCAAATGAATTTCGTCTCTAAATCATGTAACTGGTAGTTAACTCTCAAAGCCTTAAATAAAAATAAGTGTCAACATAAAGTATGTAAGAATTCTACATGGAAAATGCATTTCTAAAATAGTCCCTCTAAAATAAAATACATTCAAAAATGGAAAAGCACAGCAATAAACAGATACTACAATCATAGGTTTGAAACTACTTTCAGTTAAAAGGGAATTTCACACAGATATCCATAGACAGGTTCACATCCATCCTAAGTCCTGGCCATCTGTGTATTACCATCGTGTCAGACAACACAGAGGTCTTCCCTTCTCTGTCAGAGGGTCTTTAATTAAGGTACTTATTGATCTCTTTTCTCAGAAAGTGAATCAGATATTTAATCACAATCATAGCTGAAATAAGTAACATAACATTAATTTTGAGAGGAAAAATTAATTTTGACATTCCATAAAACAAAGACCTGACAATCCAAAATTCACAAAATCTTAAGCATCATAAACTCTAATTTTTGGGAATCAAAGTTATTTTTTCCAAAATTCTAATCTGTAATATGGAATCTGATTATATGAAGACAAACATTGCAAGCTACCACAATATTTAAAACTACTAGTATCCAGACATTCTCAAATAATCATTTCAATCCTATCTTAAAGGTGTCTAAAATACACACACACACACACACACACACACACAACAAATGTCTCATTCTTCCCAAATTACATATAAAGCCACATTAATCCATAATAATAACCATTACTTCCTGGAGATAACATTTAAAGACAAATAACAAAGAATAAATGCAAATTGTCTACTCCCATATTATAATACGAGTTTTTTATGATCATAGAATTTCAGCAAATCAATGTTTTGAAATAATCTTAACTGTAATCTTCTAAAACAACAATAAAATGCTACCTCAAAATGTTTACTGGAATTGTTTAAAAGAGAGAGTGAGTGAGAGACAAGCCACCTATCTAAAGATTCATCCTTTCAGTAAGGAAATTCTCATCAACTGATAATATATAATTACATTAATTAAGGTGACGAGTGCACACATTTTAAGTTATAATTTCTTTTTAACAGAGGGATGGATATATATACGTGTGTGTGTGTATATACACACACACACACACACATACATATATATATACACACACATACACACACATACACACATACAGATATATATATAAACATAACTCACTACCTAGTAATTTCTTAAAGTGTTTTAATGAATCAAAACTAGGAAGTGTATTTATGAGCTGTATTTTGATATGATCATCATTCTCAAAGACAAAAGCTTATTTTTGAATCAACAAATTACTACCTTTCACAATAGCTTAACAAATATGGCCTAATTTTTTTTGCTAAAATCCAGTCTTAACATACTAACATTAGGTCTATGACAGGGAAACCAAACAAAAAGTGAGTTATATGTTTAAGTTCCCATGCTTCTTTGGTACTTAGAGCAAAGGCTCGGTACTTGCAGATACGGGACCATTCTTTCCATCTGAATGGACTAGTAATGTTGTATTTTAGTGAAGAGTGGTCAGAATCATTCTGAGTCACACTCGAGATTTTATAAATTTCCTCCTTTTTATATTATACAAATTGGTGAAGATTGAGCCCACAACAAAGAGAGTGGTTATAACTCAGAGCTCACAAGTTCCATTAAGCTTCCAAGTAGTATAAATAATCCCAGACAGCTCTTAGAGTATAAAAGCTTGTGGATTTCATTCCAAAAATACTTTCCACTAGTATAACTCCACAGGGATAATATGAGTCTAACTACATCTTAAAATTTGAAATAACCAATTTTTGCCAGAAAAATAGTAAGGAGGATAAAATGGGTGAATCGCTATCAGTCTATAACCACTGGTGCTGATTATCATTCTAAAGACTTTCCAAATGAGAATATAAATTAGGAAACCCACCATATTCCCCTCTAACTGAGGAACATGGAAAGGAAGTAAAGTGTATCTCTCACAGTAATGGTACACATAAAATAAACTGATAGGTCTAACACCAGAGATCACATGGCAAACATCATCATGAAAACCAAACCATACCTACTTCGCATCAAAGATTAGCATCTTTGCACATCTTTTAATGGCATTCTAGGTTACAGGAAACGTGGTCTATTCTAGCCAGGAGTAACATTACATTTTTATGACTGGCCTTTATCATTGACATTAGCAAATAAAGTTGCAAAATGGAAACTTTACGATCTCATATACAACAAAGCAGATAAATGTATAAATTAGATAAAAAGAACATGTCATATTAGAATAAAGAAATAGGCCAAAAGAAAATTGTTAGAAAATTGAGAGAGAATACCTTCATTTACTAAGAAACAGGTATGTAAAGCAGGAGTAGAAGCAGGGTCAGAGCCAGAGTGATCAGCATCAGACCGAACGGAAATGACAGGTGCAGGAACTTGCAGAGGAAAATAGAAGAAATAAAAAAAGAGAGAGAATTGAGGTACAGCAGTTTCTGAAAAAAAGCCCAGTATTAGTGAAGAATGAAAGACAAAGTTGGCAAAATATAATAAATGTAGAAATGAAAAATGATGTTTTAATCAGAGGGGCATGATCATTAAGGATTACAGTAGAGAAATGATATATTTTATTGAATAGCAATCACAATATAGTTCAAATTCCTCTTAAAACCAAAATCTATTTAATATTAAAGTTGAATGATGTGTCAACTAATACAGGAAAGTTCTAAAACAACTAAGGCTACAATGAAAAAATGACATGTTAAAAATTAGCAAAAATGTAACTCAATTTTTAAAATGTATCACGTAATGAAAAGTTTATGTTGGTCTTCACATTGTCATATGTATTTTCTAATAATTTATTTTCTAACATGTATAAATTATTTGTTAATATCTCAAACCAATATCTACTGAGATCATTTCAATTTTTCATACTCATTTTATAAAAACTCAATAAAAAATATACCAACTTGTATAGTATATACCACACTTAACTTTTGTTAGAAGAATTCTAACGTAGCTTCATTCTCTGGAGTTCAAAAATACTTTTATGATACAAATGCTTTATATTTTCAGAGTAAGTATTGTGAATGTTATAATCCTTATAGAATAGATGCACCCTCCTCCCCCAAAAAAGTTATGTTACCAGGAAAATGTTTCAGCTTAAATTATCATATGAAAAGGCAAAAAGACCTTATGGCACACACATTCTACAACTGGAGGTCAATGTTAAGATTTAGAGGTCACCATTTGACACTTCCTTCCTATGGAGAAATTACCATATGTCATGCACAAGCATCTTCAAATTAATCCCTCTCCTTTCTTCTGTCATTGAACAGCAATAGGTTTGGGCTCCTGAACAGATTAAGCATTGTCTGCTGAATAATATGTTTGCTTTTCATGTAGTGAAGTTCTTTTGTAACTACAGGGCAGCTGCATGAAAACAACTTTTCATAATTTCCACACGAATGCATCATAATGTCAATCAGGCACGTGCGAAGTAAACAATAGTAAAAACAGTACATGAACCGTAATAAAACCCACAAAATCCAACACCATAAACCCTAAAAAGCATACATTATACATATAAAATTTTTATCTGGGAAATTATTTTTTATTATAACAGACTTATTTTTGGTCCTTATAAAATTATAATTATTTTGTAATGTTATCATTAAAAAAGGAATAGACCTGATTTTAATTGTATATTTCATAAGATCTAACAGTTCCATTGTAATGTTACAAAGATATCCCAACTATTGCTCTATTCCATTGAATAATTTTACTTTTCAGTTTTTAAATCATTTTGAATTATAAATTAAGTTATTACAGCCTATAAAATATTTACTTTCTCATGCAAAAAGTTGGTAAGCTTTGGTAGCAAGGAGTAAATTTTCAAGTTTTAGCTTTCACGCCACTAAAATTGTTGAGAAAGTTCCTCTGATGGTTTCCAAAAGTTGAGACTTTTCTGTAACTTCATTTTAGAAAAAATAAAAAGGAGAAATTATAATTATCCCAGAAGAGGTTATTAACTCTGATTATTACCCTTAATTCTGAAAGGATACTAAAACAAGAGGGTGAGCAAATTCAATACAAACAAATGAATGAAAGTTTAGGGCTAAGTGACCATTGTCTTACCTAGGCCAAATGAGTAAGTGGGATTAAACTGTAATGTTTTCTATAAGTCACAAGTCAGTTACTGACTAAATGGCTAGAATAAGCATAATATGTCTTAATAGATAATGTTCAATACATGTAAATTTATTTTCAATGAGAAATGAACAGATTCCAGGTATTCTATTTTCGGAGTCTTGTTTAAATGACTCTGCATAGAGAAAAAGCCATTTACATTTTCCTTTAATAAATTTTGTGGGCACTGAAAATAAAGAAAAATAGTATAAGAGAAATCAAAAAATCAGATTTACTATGCTTTAAAAATCTCTGCATCGCCACCAAAAAAACACTTTATTCAGACTACGTCATAAATGAAAGTGCAGAATCTAGAACTACTTTCATAATTAATTGAGGATACTGAATTAAAGGCTACTAGGACTTTTAAAACTATCTAATATAGAAAATTCAGCAACAGAAATAAACATGAAGTACCACTTCAAAAATAAAAAGCTCAAGATTTCATGACAAATTACATAGCTGACGAAGTTATGTGTAGCACTGAACATCAAAGATTTATACCATAAAATGTAAGCAAGCATTTGATTTCTTAAAACAGAAAAGCTGCCACGTGAACTATCAATTTACTCTCTTATTAAGGACAAGCAAAACACACGGGAAAACAGTTTCAGCACAGCTTCAAATGGTGATAGAATGGACACAAGTTATCATATTCTGGGAAAGTTCTTTAAGTAATTTTGCAGTTAAGAGCCTCTTCAACTGCTTATTGTCACATGAAAAGAAAAGCGAAGATAAGCAAAGTTGTCTGACTACATATATATACAGACATATGCTCTAGCATCCCTATAAATGGCATATGTATAAGTACTCAATAATATAGCATCTTTGGTTTTCTGTCTGTGAACAGATCTATTTCAGTCTTCATTTGAAATCTGATTCTAAACTTAATTTTCCCCTGCTGCCATTGCGATATTAAAAATACATGCATCGAACAGAAAGTTAACATAATTTAGGGAGCAAGGGCTCCCTCATCAGCCTCTTGGAATGGAACACAAATAGCCCTTTTGACACATTTTTTCAGAAGAAAAAAAAATCCAGAAAGTACAGAAAACCAAACGCAATGCTTGAAGTAAGATTATTCTGAGTTCAACACTAAAAAAAGTGAATAACATTATTTAATGACATATCACTTTGTCTAAAGTGTTACATGGTAACCATGAAGCTTCGAGAGGGGACCACAGAGGAGCAGCCGGAGGCATTCCAGCAGGTCTGCCATCTCACACGGAGATGTCAGGGCAATATTTAGTTTTCTACAAACTGCCTTTATGCTACAATTTTATGTCTTAGGTACATGGGCAGCTATCTCTTAATTCTATTTATCTTTTAAATCAACTTGAAGCATTAGTATAAATCACTAATGAAACATTCTAAGGGAAAAAAGATTTCTTTAAAATACTAAAAGAAGAGCATAAATACCTAAAGGCAATAGGGGAGTCCGAAGTTCCAGGCAATAGAAAGGATAAGGACTATCATAGAGCAAAATGGATTAAGAACCCAAGATGGCATTCTGACAAACAGACACACATCAAGGCAAAATATGAAAGTGCTGATAATGCCTGAAAAATACAGTGGTTTTTTGACATCTCTGATCCATTTCTCAAGTAAGATGTTTTATAAACTGCAAAATTAAGTATCTATTAAATAGCTGACTCTATCAAAAAGTACATGACTGTCAGTAAATGCTAATTATTGGCAAATATCGAATTAACGAGCCCACTGTTAGACAAATAAACCTCTTGTGAAGAAATGATTTTCCAGTGAAAAACCCTGATTATGTGTATGAGAAAGTGTGTTAGCTAATCTATCTATATCATCTTTATTCTCAGCCCCAAATGTCTATGAAAGGTCCAGTCTCTAGGTAAAGTCTTTACTTCATATAGATTATTTTGCAGCTGAACAAGTATTAGCCAACATATAAGTGACAGTTTATCGAAAAGGAGCATATTCAAGTTTGCAATCCAACTTGAAAAATGGATTGTGAGTCAATGTGCACTGTAGTTGGAGTCAGAAAAAAAAAAAAAAACAACAACATAAAGCAAGAGGAAAATGTTTAAAAGAAAACCAAGGTAAGAGAAGTCAGAGTAGAAGATGAGAACATATAATCCTCCAGCTGCTGAACTGCAGTCAGAGAACTCAGAGCTTTTGTCTGTATCTCTTACCACATTTTACCCTAAATTGGTTACTTATGTTCATGTGTTATCTACTGGATGTATATATAGACTATTAAAAGGAACAAAACCAGACAATTTTAACATCCCACAAAGAGTTGTTTGGAGAAAAAAAGTGCTTAACAAATATTCGTAAGAGATAATTATACCATATTTTCATTCTAATATTCCAATAGAAAGTAGGTTTCCTAAAGTATTTTACTACGTACCTCTCGGTACAGATTGCTGACTTTCCTTTACTTTAAAGGACCAGCATCTGTGCTGTTCCACATGGAAATTCCTGAATCCATCACTGTAAATAAATGCTTTAGAAAAAGTCTCAATTCCCAGTGCCTTCCTCCCCACTCTCAAAACTCGCTTCTTGGATGTGGTTTCATAGTGTAGCGGTTAGCACGTCTACTTTACATTTTACATGCAAAAGGTCCTGGGTTCATGTCCCAGTGGAGCCACATGGTCCATGGCCTATGGCCATGCCACCCTGAGCAAGCCCAATGTCTGATCTTGGAAGCTAAACACGTTGGGCCTGGTTAGTACTTGGATGGGAGACCACCTAGGAAGACCAGGTGCTATAGGCATAAATAATAATAATAAATTAAAACAAAACAAAACCTTGCTTCTTTCTGAGAGGGTCAACAATAAAGAATTCCAACTTCAAAATCCTTAGATAGGACCAGGTAAAAAAGAAAAAGAAAAATACATAAAATGGTTGTTCCAAGCCACAGGACATCAAGCAATGAAGGACTGGGAGTCTGGAGTCCTAGAGCTCATGATGCCTCAGCTTATAGCTTTGAGGGAGTTTCTAGGAAAAGACAAAGGAAGAGGTAATTAGGAAAAGCCCAGCAGTTTCCTTGAGTTGAGGAGACAGAACCTAGAGTCTCAAGAAACCAGGGCAGTTAGATTTCAGGGAACAGAGAGAAGAGAGAAGAGAGGTGCAAAGATCAAAGTTTTTCAGAGATCCCCCTCAAATTTACTCAGCAGGGCACTGATCAGTACACGTGTGTTAGGGTTCTACCAGAGGCTGAAAAAAGAGCCTAAAGGGGCCAGAAACAGTGTCTGCTCCCACCAGACTGACTAGAAAATTAATAATTTGTGGGTATTGGATAGTGTACTCAGGAAGGTCTTGCCTTAGTAATGAGAAACAATCAGCCTTAGACATAGGACATCACTCCAAACGCACCTGACAAATCATAAAAGCAAGACCAGAAAAAGATGGAACTGTTTCCAAGTAATTTAACAGCATCTCAAAATACAGCTGATGAAGATTTGTAAGAATGCAAAAATACTCGGTACCCAATCAGGTAAACTGAAAATATCTGCCATCTAATCAAAGATTACCAGACATGCAAAGAAGCAGGAAATTACAGTCCACAATGAGAAAAATAATCCATTAAAATCAGAACTGATAGAGATGTCACGATTATCAAGAATGTTAAAATGGTTATTGTAACGGTAACCCATATATTCAAAACACCTAACGAGGATACAATAAAGACCTAAATGAAAATTCTGACGATGCAAGCCACAATCTGAGATGAAAAATACACTGTACAGGATCAAAAGCTAGTTAGACATTACCAAGAAAATATTAACAAACCTGAAGACATTGCAATAAAAACCTCCTAATCAAAACACAGAGTGAAAAAAGAATCTTTCCCAAAAAATCAGTGAGCTATGAAAGAATTTCAAGTAGTCTCATGTACAGGTAATTTAAGTCCCTTAAAGGCCAAGTGGATTTGTTAAAAGGACTAATAAGATCAATAAGCCCATGGTGAGGCTGATTAAGAAAAAAAGAGACAATACAAATAATATCAGGAATAAAAATGGGGACATTGCCACAGATGTTAAAAGAAATTTAAAAGATAATACAATCTATCTTTTCAAATCCCCACACATTTGAAAATTCAGAATTGAAAAATTCCCTAATCTGTACTAAACAAAGCTGGCACAAGAAACAGAAAATCTGAAGAACCATTTAATGAGGAAAACTGAAACCAGAATTTAAAACCTTCCTACAAACAAAACTCTAGATCTAAATCTGGAAAATTCCACTGCATGTTTATGAAAGAAATAATGCTGTATACAAACTCTATTTGAAAATAGAAAAGCCTAAAAATTATTCAATCCATTTTTTGAAATCTGAATAATATAATACCTTTAAAGGCTATTAGAAGAAAGAAAAACTTTTTCCTTAAAAAAATATTTGGTAACACGATTGGTTTTATTCTGGAATGCGAGATTGGGTTTATATTCTAAATTCACCATACTAACAAAGTAAAAAGTTATATAATTATTTCAGTAGATACAGAAAAAGCATGATAAAATAAAAAATACACTGATAAACACTTAGCAAAGGAAAAATAGAAAGTTAATTTCTTAAAAGTTATCTATAAAAGCACATAGAAAACATAATGTTAAAAGCTTAAAAGTTTTCCTTTTGACACTAGGCATAGAAAAGATTATCCCATATAACTGCTCATGTGATCAAGGGAATCTACAAATAAAGTATTATAATTAATAGATGAATTTAGCAAGACTGTTCAATACGAGGCCAATGTACCAAAATAAACCACATTTCTATAACAGGGATACAGAAAATAAAATAATGTAATACAAATTGCAAGAATATTTTAAAAATCCATATCTAGGAATAAATATAACAAAAGATATATCAGATATTTAAGCAGAAAACTATTTAAGAGTTATGATAATTAAATTTCAGTTGAAATCACAATAGGTTTTTGTGACAACTGAGAATCTGGTTCTAAACTGACAAATGAGAAATTCAAAGGAACAAGAATATCTAAGACACTCCTTATGAGTAAGTTGAGAAGGCCTCATCTTATGAACATCACCTCTTATTACAGAACTACAGAAGTTAGGGCAAAAGGAAACACAAATCAATGGACTCCAGCAGCCCAGAAACAGATCATCGTATATGAGAACATTTTATTTATGACAAAGATAGAAATGCAAAGCAGTGGGGAAAGAATCACCTCTTTAATAAATCATGCTAAGCCAATTTGGTATCATATAAAGGGAAAAAGCGAAACAGGATCCCTGCTTCACATTACACACAAAATTAACTTCTAGGGAGATTATAGTCTAAATGAGAAAAGTAAAACAAAGCTTCTAAAAGAAAATGGAAGAATATCGTCAGGATATCATGGTAGAATTATTAGAATAACTTCTTAAACACATAAATTTAAATAAAATTAAAAGACAGATATATTAGACTCCACTGGAATTAAGAAATACAGAATTTCAAAGATAGGACTGAAAAGCAAATATTTGCAATACATATATCAAAGGGCTCATATCAAGGATAGTCCTAGATCAATCCTTACAAATCAATTTTTTTTAAGACAACCAAATAGAAAAACAGATAAGAACTGAAGAGGCAATTCACAGAAAATACAGAAATGGACACTAAAAATACAAATAGGTGTTCAATCTCAATGGGAATTAATGAATGCAAATTAAATATATGAGACACACATACCAAAACGGCTTAAGTGAAAGAGATGGAAAATATTAGGTGTTGGCTAGGATATCTTACCAGCTGTGCATAAGCATTCTTACTCTTCCATATCCTAGCCAACACAACACTTCCCATCATTGCCCTTAAGTCATTTGGTGGATGTTTGTTTATTTATCCCTCTCATTATCTGCCTAAGCTAAAGATAAACATATGCAGAAATTCCACTTTCAGTTACATATACAACAGAAATGCTGATAATGGACACATACTCCATGACTGACTGAATTCATATAAAATTCAAAACATAGACAAAATTAAGCTGCAGTGTTTAGGGATTTCAGCTCAGGGGAGGCAACTATAAAGGAAAGAAGAGAAGTGATTTCCTAAAAGTCAGGACAGTTGCCTTTGGAAGGGGAAGGTGTAATGAGGGGAAGGGATACTGCCGGAGGCTCGGGTGTGCTGACAATGTTCTATTTCCTGTCCAAGGGCAGTTCCAAGAGTGTTCAGCTTATAAAAATCACCGAGCTGTCTATGTGTTTTGTGAACTCTTCTGTATGTATATTTCACATATACACAAGTATAAAAAGTTATCTAACCAAAACTATTGTAAAGTGTTAATATAACTTAATACAGACTATGATAACATGATTATAAAAACTTAATAAAAGACAGAGAAAGGAGAGGGGTGACCACGTGGAGTTGGAATGAAGGCACTGGAATGAGTGCTCAAGACACTGGGAGCTTATCCTCCATAATGAGAAGGCAGTAGTGCAGCGCCTACGACTGAAAATCAATCATACTATCTAAGGATATTACAGTAAATACCAAAGTATCAGCTAAGAGAGAAAAGTACTAGTCCTACGGAAGGGCCAAATTGTAGCTATGAAGTTGAAAGCCTATCTTTTACCTAACAAATCTTGTAGAACTACTCATTGACTCTTTAAAACCTAAAGAGGTTTAGAATTATGTAATTTTAAACCTTAAAATAAAAACCCGAGGAAGAAAGAACACCCTAAAATGTCATAGTTTGCAAGCAGAACCCTCGTCTCCTCGTCTCTTGCTCACTTCTTTACTTCCACCACGTTCTGGGGGAGGTAGCTTTCACTCTCAGCTGGGAGGAAAGCTCTCCAAGTGGAAGTGACCTCTTCCCAACTCTAGTGAGCTCATTTATCAGCCTTAAACTGAATATAAAAAATAATGCAGGAAGAGACACTCAACCTTTCTTCCCTCCTATCCCCTAATGAAAAAAAAGCTATAGACTAGTTAAAGTATATAATGATTTAAATAAAAAAGACAAGATTTCCACTTGTGGATTACAATGCATGAACTACTGGCAAATGGTAGAATAGCTAGAGGATGGAAATGGGAATTTAAACATTTCTAAATGTAGTTAAACAACAGGTATAACTTTTAAACACAATTAAGACACTAGTGTTGTCAAGTTAAGGTGCCCCTAATGCATAAAAATTAGGCCAAAGACAGTTCAACAAAATTATGTGAAATATGCTCATTTATCAATTTCTAAATAAATCTGATTTATTTTTAACTGACATCTTAATTATCTATATTTACATCTGGAATATAGCAACTTTTCTCTCTTATAACAATCTGAGACAAACAAAATGTTATAATTATACATTAGCTGAGCCTCCTCAGTTTCTAGAGCTGAAATGTCATGTCAATTACTTAATAAGATTTCATTTTACCTTGTTTAATCTGTCCTTGCACAATATTTCTGGAAGATGGAGGAGAACCCCGTGCCTTAGAAAGGTCTGGGGTGCTTGGTCTAGGTGGCCTTTAAAAAGAAGAAGAAAATACATGTATATATACACTCATATTTTCATTTAAAATATTAAATTTTCTAGTTCCAAATGAATTGGAAAAAAAAAAAGAACACTTTCAATTTATTGTTCCGAAAAGACAAGTTTTTAGTTTGCTTTATATCTGTTAAGATTTCCATTTCAAATTTTAATATAGTAAATTATTAGCAAATAGCAAGTAAAAGTTTCCCATCTACAACTCATGCCTTATACTATTTCAAGAAATATTTATGAACACTTTAATATACTACCACTGACAGATAAATATCATAATCAGTGCTTCACTGCTCAGTATTAGCATGCTGAGATTTCAGCCCATCCCATATCATCAGTCCAAATAAACTTATGGACCAACACATTAAGTTTTAAAAAATTCAGCCCTAAAATCTGAAAGAAACGTAACAAGGCATTAAGTATCTTGGCCTTTGGAAGCAGACTGTCTCATTTTGAATTCTGGCTCTATCACTTGGACAAGTTACTTAACCTCTCCATGTCTGTTTTCTTATCCATAATAAAATATAATAAAAGTACCTACCTTATAGGGTTAAGGGCATTACTGAGATAGTATTCTGTAAAGTGCTTACAACAGAGCCAGACACAAGGCATATGTTGCTTAAGTATTAGATTAAAAAAAAATCTTAATATGGTCAACTCTCACTAAAGTATAATAAAACCACAGTTTAAAAAACAGTCTTCATGATTTCTGGAAAATAGGAAATACCAATTCAGGTTAAGTATTCTAGAAATATTAAAACAGCACTCTCCTGCAGTTAGAAAAATTTTCCCTTCTCCCATTGAAAAATTCTGACTACATTTCTCACAAAAATTCTGAAACCGATCACTCAACACATACTATTTGTTACATGAGTTACAACGAAGAGAAGCATTTTAACCAAATATACATTCTGAGTTAAATATTGGTGCAAACTTTAAGCAGCTACAATTCAAAGATTATATTTACTGAAGTGCTAGTCTCATTTATTAAAGCTAAACTGTAACTTCCTCATTCCAAATTCTTTTTTTAGTTAGTCATAATATACGAGTTTCAATAAAACTATATAATTTTATGTTTTATATCATACATACTGCGCTTTAAAATTTAAAGGGGAAACACTGAGATGACACAAAAATGCTAAAGTGGGTAGGATAAAAAGGGTAATAAACAGTGACAAAAATAAAACAGGTTTGGTTTTTTGAAACATAAGAATAAAATCAAACTATCATGGTCACACCTGGTAGGGCCCTTCTTCATATGATCACCAATAAAAGTTGCATTTGTCATACTCATTAAGGTATTTGCCAGAGAGATGACAGACAGGAGATGCTGTGTGGTGACGGCTCGGGACACTCCATAGGTGCCCTTCCCTACTCCCTCGGTCGCTGATAGCTTCCTTCCTACTTCTGCTTTCTCGTGTGACAGTTTACAAGCAGTCCGATTATAACCAGGGAGCATCAGTGACATATGCCCTCCTCTTGACAAGAGACCAAACGATACTGGGCAATGGGGTTTCAGCATTCCAAGGCGATCAAGACAAACTTCATCCAGAACTTCATTCAAACCCCAGGCATGAAGACAGGACATGAACAATTTTGCAGTGTCCATAGTTAAATTATACTCTAATAGGGTCAATGGCTTAGATTTGCTGGCTCGATATTCAGGATCACTTTCTTCCCTCCTCTGCCTCATTGTCTCCTCATCCTCCTCTTCATCATCAAGGAGATGCTCCTTTATATTCTCTTTGATAGTTTCCTTCACTTGTTGGAAGAGAACTGCTGCTCGTTTTCCAGTTAGAAAAGAGCCCCCTTTGTCTGACTTGCCAGATGCTTTTTGCAAATTCTCTGGGGAAATAAGCGCAGTGTTCGGCCTAGAGGCTTCTTCGGTCAGAAGTTGAATAATCAACGCTTCCACATCAAAGAAAAGCACATGTATGTCTGGGTCTGTTAGGTTTGTCTTTATTGCTTGAACCATCAGGGAGTTATGAGAATATTTAGGTAAATTTCCCTGCAATAAATATTTTTAAAAGATGGTTATAATGAAAAGTTTTTAATTTCGTATATTCAATAATGAACATCAGTCACCAGAATTCAAACATTTACTAAGCTGTCCTTTTCAGTACTTACATCATTAAAAGTAACTCACTAACTTTGTTATTCGGCAGCATGTAAAAGATATGAACTTATGTGATCAGAACTTTATGCTGAAATAATTATAAAAGCATTGATTCATTTTTAAGAAACAAGAAAATAAAAGCTTATTATTGAAGTGGGAGTCCTTTTACTCATAGAAAAGATGAAAATTAGTTTCAATATCTTATATGCAAATTCAACCTGTGAGCATGAACTATTGTTGCGCCTGAAAGAATAATGCATCCATCACAGCCTCCCATGCTTTTAATGTCTCTGCACAAATCCCTCCTTTTCCTCCTTGCCTCCATCTCTCCCTGTTCAGAAACCTTTCTCTCCACAGAGAACATGTTTAAGTATATTTAGATTCCACACAATGTGCTGTACTTTGAACATGCCCTATCTTCTAAATATTTCTTTCTCCCCTACACTGTCCCTCTTAGCCAAATTTATGGAAAGTAGTAGACTAATCCAATGAAAACTTGTCAGGCCCTCGCCTTAATCTCTTTACAGTAGCTGACATTGTTTTTGTTGAGAGAAGTATAAATAAAAAGAAAAAAGGCCACCTCTCCCAGTTTCCCAGAGAACAATTTCCTGATGAAACTTCTGATCCTGACTGACCTCCCTTTTTGGTCAGCTGCCCTGAAAACTCATTCTTCCTCCCACAGTAGTTACCATGGATATGTAGGTGGCATCTAATTTCCATCATCAGCCAGGCCAGCCTCCTAAAGGAGTTTCAATCCCATATTTCCTACCATTATATGTTGATGTCCTACAGTACCTCGTATTTCATGCGTCCTAATCTCCCACTAAACCTGCTGTACCTCTCATATCATCAGTGGAGAAACACTCCTCTTCCACTCTGTCCCCACTATCACTCTCCCCACATTCAGACCCTTATCTCTCTCCTCTACACAAGCTGCACTGTCCCTAGTCTTTCTTTGCTCCAATCCAACCTCTATGGAACCACAAGACTTCTTTCTGAAGCATAAATCTAATCATGTCACTCCTCTACCAAAAAATGCCATTATCGTGAGTTATTAAGAGAAATGAAAAATACAGAATTATTAAAAACTAAATCAATATATAGGTGAATATATCTGATCTCAAGGTGAGAAGAGACTTTCCAAACATACTTAAATTTAAAATTAAGTACTATAAAAATATTAAAAGGCACATAAAAATAGGAATAAAATGTGCTAGAAAAAGGACTGATGAGTTATAATCTACATAACTATTTCTTAAAATCAATAAGAAAAATATGAATGTCCAAATCAAAGGGGGAAAATAGTACAAAGGTCAAAGACGATTAATAATGAAAGAAACATAAATAATCTATAAACAGAGGGAAAAACCTGCTCAAACTAGTTGGCAAGAAATAACAGTTAAAATAATCATAAGATGTGATTTATAAAACTAGCGAATAGTGTACACTAATAACAACTGAGCCATGAGTATAATTAAAGTCAAAGCCACACTGCAGGAGTGACTTTAAATAGCAGAGTAACCTGGCAAAATATATCATGAGATCCAGTTTGATCCAGATCGTTTGATCCAGTATATTTATTTCTAGAACCCTATCCTAAAAAGAAATAAAATATATATTAGAAAGTCAAAAATAATATATATATATACACACACATATATATTATAAAGTGATATATATTATTTTCATAATTAGAAAGTCAAGTTCTAGGATGAAATGCAGAATCCTTCAGCGTAAGTCAAAGCGCATTATGGATTGATACCAAGGACTTTTCCAGCTTCAACGATCAGGCTCTCGCACCACAATTGTAATCCCCGACTCATTAGCCCTTTTGCTGACTACTTTGCCTAAAATATTCTTCTTTGCCCTCCTCCAGTCTCTTCTCTTCCATCAAGGCCCTAATCCTCACAAGGAAAGTTAGTCCACAATGAATCCAGCCCCCATTACATTTTATATCTACTATGTATAAAAATTTGTATGTCTTGGTTATGTTTCCACAATTAGTAAGTTTACATATATACATTTTCCTGCACTGTACAGGTACTGTCTCTTACTCATCTGGTGTAGTCGTAACCCTGTAAGAATGAACCTTGGCAGAATGAACAAGGGACGTTATAAAAAATCTTTATGAAACTATTTTAAATTGTTAACCAACTCTTCTGTCATAAAATTACAATAAAATTCCCTTAATTGGTCTCTTTTCTGTCTCAATTCTCCCATCCATATTTCTTTCTAGTTTAAGAAGCTTCAACTGCATTTTATAACTCAAAGATAAAATCTTTGCAAAGCATAAAACATCCTGCCAAATATATTGCTGCCTACTCCTCCAAATTCATCTGTAACCACAGACACTAACTCTTCTACCGCAACCAAATTCAACTACTTGTACTTTCCAGAACCATTTTCAAGCATTTGCGCCTTTGCATTGCTTATGCCAGGAAGATGCTCCTTTCTCAATCTCCCTCCTGTCACTCAGGTCATTCTTTCTACCCATCCTTCAAGAAGTATATCAAGTGGCTGCTCTTCCAAAAATTATTTTCAGAATTATCACTAAATTCCACCTCTTTTGTGTAAATCTCTGCTCTGAAATGAATGATGTTTAAAGGAAGGTAGAAAATAAATGCTATTTCTATACTATAACTAAAGAACCTAAGGTGCATAAGTAATAGATAAATTCATACTCCATAAAATATGAAATAAAAAAAGTCAGCACTTTCTGAATTTCATTCCTGGATTTAATCCATTCATTCCATATTCACCTATGTTTACAAGATACTGGGGATACAAAGATAAATGTTTTTTCTCGCCATGGAACTCAAAACTAACCGTTAAATAGTAACATATGAAGAAATTACTATGATGTCATCTGAATGGTGCTATAAATATAGAGAGATCCCAAAGTAAGATAAAGGATACAATGGAGAAAGTACCACGTCCACCTTTGGTGACCAAGGAGATCCTCACAGAAGGGGCAACTTGAGCTATGAAAGGGTGCTCCTGGCAGAAAGACAGCAGGATGTGAAAAGGGATAAAGGCAGAAAACATCATAGGATGAATGTTGACAAAACCACAGGTGACCAAGAGGGAGAATGCAACGATGGCTCCAAGAGCAGATGGTCTGCACCAAGGCCTCTGGATGGACAAACTGTACCTTGCAGTTTTGGGAGCCACTAACGCAGTGCTTCTTTCGGAATCATCAGAGGTGCCTGGGCCTGACAGCAGACCTGAATCAGCACCTCTGGGAACAGCCAGCACCTGTCTAAAGATTATTCAGTGACTTCATGCAGAAAAGTTTGGGAGTTACTGTCCACAGACTTTAATAAGGGGAGTAACATGATCAAATTTAATTTCATCAATTAAAATTATAAAACTTTATCACCAGCAATGTTGGCTGAAAAGAAGCAATATGAGAGTCGTGACTATGAATTGGGAGGAAACAGATGCCATCCAGATGATAAAAGATAAAATAAAAGTACACGATAGTGCTGAAACGTCCAAGATGGGATGGATTGAGGAATGTGTACGTTACCCTTTTATTTCTCACAGTACTGTGCCTTGAATTTACTTTTTCAAACATTGAATGTGTAATGTCAGATACTAAACTTGCTGGTTGGTACCTACTAACACTAATTTGACTGAATGACACATAAAATTCTATACTTACAATAACTATATTACATCTGATGCTGATATGAAAATTATTATAGTTACCACATACTAAGCTGTGGCTATGGCCCAGGCATTATACTACGCATTAGGGTTGGTTACACCACAGCCAAAGGTAAAATATCATATCAATATTGGGTAGACAAACGTGACACTGGGCATGAGGCGATAAGTAATAACAATATTAGATTTAAACAGAGCCCACCAGAGTACTTTAGTAGATATGGTTTTTCCAGTAAAGATCTATAAAGTTATTTTAGGAGAAAGAGAGACCAATTTACCAAAGAAAATAAAATCAAACATGTATGGTAAAAAATATTACTGAAGCAGCAAGAGTGGATTGCAGATAGAAAAGAGTGACGACATGAGGTTGACTTTTAAGTTCCCTCCTGTGATGCCAACCACGCCCGTGCCCCTCGGCACTCCCAGGTCTGCCCAGGTGTCTGCCTCTGTTGAGCAGTGTACCAGCAGACGGCCCATGTGCCTGGACAACTGAAAGGTCATCTAGAGTCTAGTACCAAGATATCTGACTGTGGTTGTGTGTGACTCCACTTATCACAACCTCATGACCTGCTGACTGTGTCACTATCACAAAAACTGCGCTAACAACAATCCACAGTCAGAAAACGAGTAAAAAAAAAAAATGAAGAAAGAACACAATAAAAGCAGTTGAGAAGAGAACAGAGGGAGACTGAAATGAAGAGAGAGAAAATGACTCATCTCCAGTTCTGGGATGAGCTATAATTTCTGACATTACCAAATCCTGCAATATGACTTGTTAATAATGCCTGATGATGGATTTTCCTTACTTAAGAAATAAAGCCTTACTATGACAAAATATAGCTATCTAGCAAAGTTGTGAGGGTAGGATTTTAGCTAAATGCATGGAGATAACAGAGCTGATCACCAACATGTTTAATATTCTAATGTGTTACACTAAGGTTATCTAAAAAAAAAAAAATGAATAAAAACATCTATCACACTCCTAGGGGCTCTTAGCTTAATCATAAGGTGGACATGTCTAGAGCAAACTAACTCATTCAAATCACCTTATATTCCTAACGATTTCAAATACAGGCTGTGATACAGGCTACCTGATCCTGGGGATTCTTTAACAGAAACGTTAGTAAGCTTGCTCTGCCACCTTTATTAAGAATATCTGAAATGTGTGCTCACAAACTCACTTTTACATTATCCTGAAGGAAGATTAAATTCAATTCAACAAATATTTGTGGAGTGCCTATTACGTGCAAGATGCTTGCGAGAAAATAAAGGCTCTGTACTTAAGGCAATAATTTAAAAAACTTTCTGGAAAAAGGCCAGCATGGAGAGCTAAATCATAAGGTATATATAAATGAAATGTTCTCAAATTTGCTAGTGAAACTCAACAGCAAATGCAAAATACATACATATACACACACTTAAAAAGCTAGTAAGACACATATTTGACATTTTCATTCTAAGTACTAAGCCTATTATAACTTTATATCTTCTGTATAATAAAAAATACAGATTTAGCCATTTCAAATGGCTAAATAAAGAACTTGATTTAAAATGTTACAGAAATGCAACAATAGGAAAAAAGTATTAGATTACTTGCTTATCACTAAAAGTGGACTATGGCAATCACATTAAGAGTAGCAGGGAAAACTGTCTCAAGTTAAAACCCAAAGCAAATGACAGAATGACAATCATGAGATTATTCCTTATTCAAGCGCGGACACACACACACACACACACACACACACCATAAACAGCAGCCGCCAGCAACAACAAACAACAACTTACAATTTGCCGAGGAGAAAATGTTAATGCATCTTGTTATAACATTTCTCATTACTATCTATTTGAACATATGCAAGGTTAAATCACATCTGCTGAAATACCTGATAGCTCTGGTCCCTAAAACCAATGTTATAATGATATTCTAAGAGTATTTCATTTTATCCAATGACTTAGAGAAATTCAAAATGTTTGCAATAATCTACTCTTACGCCGTTTATATCAATGGTCTCGATTTCAAAGCTTACTTATTTCTGAATTGTTTTGTAACATTATAGCTTTTGAGACTATTTTTAAAGTTATCTAGTAAAATAATTTATTATTTTCCCAGAAAGAGCATTAAGTCTGATCTGTAACTATAACATCAAATGGTTCAGATTTCTATCTAAACACAGAGTTGATTTATGCCAATGAGCATTAAACATCAGCTAATTTTGATGCTAAAGTGTAAAGCAAGAGTGGTTGATTTTTTTTTAAATCTAAATCTGCTCTGAAACCAAAGATCAAGGATACTAAGACTAGGAAATATAATATACCACACACACACACACACATTTCTAAAATCAATACTGAATCCTAAAATAGACTACAAAAAAATATGTATTTGACAAACATTAATACATTTCACAAAATAATTACATAGGTGTCAGATTTATAATGAATGGTTTGAATAATTGTCAATTTGCAAGTATGATACAAAGAGCTGGTTTAATCCCTAAGAATATTTTGGTAGGAAAAATAAATAAAAAACAATTTTATTCCTGATTATGGGTAGGATACTTTACTAAATAAAGACTTTTATAAGAACTTCTGAAATGCTGATGCATAATGTTAAATGCAAAAGGTTCAACAAATAAAAGCATTCTGACGTCTTAATGTATTATTAAAATATTCTAAAATTAGCTAAGAGCAAATCTCGCCATCTACTACTAAAAATATGATTTTAATGTTAATTATTTTAAGTACTAGGGAAAAGGAAGAAAAAGGAGGGAAGAAGAGAAAAAGAGCAGAGAGAGCACAGAGGGACACAAAAACTGTCAATAGAATGTAAGAATGAAATGGATATTTGGCGCCCTCTGCCTTTCTGCTGCTGCTACTCAACACGAACGGTTAGATTAACACAAAGAGGGCTTTCTCAGATACCATCTATTCAATTTGGAATTAGATAACTTACTTATTTTAGGTACTTAATTTTGGGTCGGATGAGATTTTATGATTAGGCATGAATTAAAATATGCTCCTTAGGAATGATGCTATTTCGCTTCATGTATTTTCATTAAAAGTATATTAATAAGGATAAAAGAGAGCTAACCTATGGAGAGGTTTTAAGGTTTGATACTATATTTCCCTTGACATAAATAAAATATAAATTACTCAAAAATAAATTATAAATATTAAATATAAATACTTAGATTATGCCTTTTATAAAAAAAGTGTTTTCTAAAGGTATTTCTACAGGCCATGACTTAATAATGATGTCTGCATAATAATATCCAAATGGTATTAATATTTTAAGAGATTTGAAGATTAATTATATTAGGTTTCCACACAGGGGCACAAAAGAGATTGACTTGCAGCTCTTCCCAAAGGGCCAAGTTACCTAAGTAACGAAACCAAGAGCCCTGGGGGCTAGAGCATCCCCCCTCCTCCTTTAGACAGACCTTTATATGAATCAGGTAACTTGCCTAGCATCAATTCTTCTTTCTTCCAAATAAAGAAAAGAGGACCTACTTCAGGGAGATGTTGTAAACAGCTAACAGATAACACAAGCAGTAATCCTTTACCTGGTGAAACAGAGATAATAAAACCCAGCTCGTTTTATCTCATGAATGCGTTAAAGACACAGGCGAAAATAGTTTAAACCAACTAAAGGGATGAAATTAAAAAAAAAAAAAAGCGCTCCTATTATAGCATATGCCAAGACCCTTTCTTTACACGTTGTGAATGAATGGAAATGAGGTGAGACCCTGAGAAGCCAACTTAGTTAAGAAAAGGGTAAGACAAATAATGACAAAATGAAAAGGAGAAAACTGCTCTAATCTACCCTGGGTCACTGTCAAGAAATCGCTAATTTCAGAAATATTCACACTCAAGTAACCTGATTTTGACCCTCATTTCCCATCTGCCAGGTTTGGCCCACTCCTCACTGCCTATTCACCATCCCCTCCCACATCTCCCCATACTGTTCCCTTTGCCTGGGACATTTTCCCCACTTTTCTCCCTGGTGTTAAGCATCTATGCGAGCAACTCTTTAGAAAAGCCTTCCCAACAATTCTCTGGGTCAGTTCGTCTCCTCCGGGTGCTCTCTCACTTAGTTCGTACTAAGCAGCAGAAAGCTCACCACGTGAACTGCACGCTCATTGCCCACGTCACAGCAGGAACTCCTCACTGCCCGGGTGTGCAGGCTGTGGGTGTGATTGATGCACTCTCTAACTGTTCCACCTTGGGGCCTAGCTTACAGTATGCACTCAGTGTGTGCTGAATGAATGAATGAATCGATCAAGAGTATTAAACTAGTCTGTGTTGAATACCTATTGTGATAAATGTTTTCAACCATGCTACTCATTTAACTTCATTACAGCCTTATTACCTCTACTTTAAAGCTAAAAACAAATGGAAGCTAAGAAGGAACTCATTCGGTCCCACGAGGTCACGTAGCTGGTCACTGGTTAGGATATAGGAGGAAGTCAGGGCCCTCCTGGATCTGCCTGACACTTAATTCTCTAGACATTAAGAAGTTCTCAGCATTAGTTCTGCAGAGATTGTCGAGGTGGGTGGTGGGGAGGTGAGGGATCCTTGAAGGTTGAGTCATCCACAGCGATTCAATGAGCACTGGTGCTGGTCCCTGGGAAGAACAAGGAATACAGAATGGCCCTTCAAGAAACTCTTAGTCTGACAGAGAGAGCCATGGTTTTCAGCCGGGGCCGACCTTTATCCCCAGCCCTAAGGGGCATTTGGCAAGGCCTGGAGACATCTTTGTTAGTCACGACTAGATGGGAGCACTAATGGCATCTAGTGGGTAGAGGCCTGGGATGCCACCAACATGCTACAGTGCACAGGAGAGCCGCAACAACAAAGAATTCTCCAGTCCGAAATACCAACAGCGCTGAAGTTAAGAAATCCTGATACAGAGAAATAGATATGTAAACAAACTTATCTCCTTGCTTCCACATACCGGTACAGGAGGCTAAGTACCGGCGCAGAAACATAAACCAGTTCCAGAAAGTCAGAGAAGATACAACTGGCTCTACGAGGCTTGGCGGCATTACCTGACAAATCAGGGAGCCTTTGCAGAGACAGTGGTCACAGAACTCGGCTCATGAGATGGGTGGGAGTCAGCTGGGTGAAGTGTGGAAGACAAGGGCACTCCTGGCCCAACGAACAGCAGGTGCTGCATTTACTGGAATACAGGTGAAGCCGACCGAGGAAGCAAGTGACATAACCCTGTGAAAAACTAAAATCCTGATTTATGCCGACAAATCTTCTCCTTTTGTCTTTGCTTTTTTTTTTCCTACCTCTTCCTTTACATCCATCCACTCCCAAGAAGATATCACTTTCATCAAGACTGACTGATGTCAGGTGTGATTGTGGTTGAGGTGAGGCTGTGATTAAGGAAAAAAGGTGTCTTTATACAAACCAGAGAGACAGAGAGATGTGTGGGACACATTGACGAAAGGTCTCTGGACACACTCTGCCTGTCCCAGGCTGCCGAGAGCACTGGATGGAATTCCAACCAACCACTGCAAACCAAACATATTTCCTAGCCTTGGACAATGCAAAAAACTGCCTCCGTGAGATGACTGACTAATATATTCCCATCCTAGGTTAATTTTAGGGCCTACAATACCATGTCACACAAGTCATCTTATGAATTTCATATCTGAAAATTTGTTAAGCCTCAAAATCATCGTCACTGGCTCATAGCCTTGTTTGCCATCCATCATTCTAGGACATTTCACTGTCCATATAGATCAGTGAATTTCAACTCATGGTCTGCAGCCCTGGATGGCCAAGGGCTTCTTACAGACATAAAAGGATTCAAAGTTGGAGAGCAAATGCCAATGTTAAATACAGGGTCGTTTCATAATAAAAACTGCGTTACCAAAGTCACATGTGCTCATTATGTCACAGGTGCCATTTTTGTATTTTGCTACTTATAATTTTAAGTTAGCATATGACTAGTTTTCTTGATTTTCAGCATTTTATTTAGATGTCACACTACCATGAAAAGCAAAACAAGGCTACAAATACTCTACTGCAAGTGAACATATGAATTTCCCATAAAAGAAGTGTTTTGTTATCAGTGCTATTCTCACTTTAAATTAGAAAAATTTCCACTAGTTTCATCATTTAGTTTGGGGTTCTTTTATTTGCATCGACAATATTTTCAACTCTTATTTTCTAAACAGAACAATAAGGCACGTATGAGTTCCCCCTAATACTTGACATCTATGCATTTGACACAATGGATGACTCTCCACCCTTCTTGACACCCCTATTTCTCGTTTGCTTGTCATCACATTCTCTCCTCGAACTCCTCACACCAGTCCTCAGAATCGTTCCCTCTTCTTCTCCCTAAGGCTGGTATCCCCAGAATCCCTCTCAGCCCATTTGCTATCTCTGAACCACCTCAGCCACTGCCATGGTTTGAAGTACCAGGTGTCCACTGGAGATTCCTCGATCTGTGTATCCATCACCACGCCTCTCCCACAAACTTCCCTCCCTCGTGATATACAAAGCAACTCATCATCCCCCACAAAACCTGTTCCTACATCAGACGGCGGGAAGAGCTAGTCATCTAGTCCCAGGAGTCAACCTTCCTAACCAGATGTGCCTAATTCACAGCAACGTCCAGCTGAATATCACTCATAAACAATTCCTGAATTTAAAATCTTCTCTATATTTCATTGAGTCTGTTGTACATATTGGCTTTCACAGAAAATTCTTTTTGAGGAAAGGCACTAATGTTAATTTTTTTAAAGATTGAAAGCCACTGAGATAAAAGATCAAGTGTAAGCACCCTCACATGGTACACATGAACTAGCCTCTTTGCCCAACACTCCCTGTCTCTCCCCAGCTGCTACGCCAACAATACTGGACACCATGGTATTTTCCACGTCTCTCTTTGCATCTGCCACCCACTCCTCCCAGAACACCCTACAACCCGTCTCCACCATCACCCGACTATATTCTACTCATTCTTTAACATCCCCTCCTCCAAGAAGCCACCTAGCCTGATCACCTCAGGCTAGGCCAGGTTTCTGCAACACATTCTGCACTTCTCAGCCATCTCACTTACTGCATTGCATTGCGTTGTATTTATTTGTTATATTTTCTGAGGGTAAATATCATGTCTTATTCATTTTGGCTCTCCAGGGTCTAACATAGTACCTACTAGTCAATAAATGTTTACTGAACTAGACTGATTCAATTATTTTCTAACAGAGGCTATAAAAGTCAAGCAGTTTGAAAATCTTTATGTGATCTAATAAACAGCAAGGTTTTCAAGCACATTAGAATAGAAGAAATTATTTCTTACCCAAAGTACTAACATATTACTATCAAGCCACAGATCTTTATACTTCTATCAAATTTGTTTCACAAAACCTTCAAATTCCCAAATAAGAGTTAAAGCCTCATACACGAGGGCTAGACAGATCTGGCTGCTGAGAAGGTCCTGGGTTAAATCTGTCTAGTGTTCCTATTCTCTCAGCAGTCCGCCATTTGATTTATCTTGTGTGATGGTGAAAGAAATTTCTCCTTTGCTGTATCTCACATACATTGCACAACAATCTAAATTTCTTGTCAGGTAGTGTGGTGTGTTAACGTATTTCCAAAGAAAAACAAAATTGTTCTGAATTAAAACCATCTGAACCATTTCTTGGTTCAGAATTATATTTAATATAAAATATGAACTCCATTTATACATCCATTGCACACCTATTATGTCCAAGGCGCTGGGCCAAAAGGCACGAGAGCCATGTGGTTTGTCAAGTTTCAGGAAGAGGCGTCACCTTGTGTACGTCATTATTTGATGTTGTCATGCAATGGCCATGGTAAATCCGGTCATGTCTAACTCAAGGATCCTTAAAAAGGGAAGAGAACCAAAAACCTTGTAATCACCAAAAAACTTAGTAAATATGAATTAAGTAGTTAGCTTGAGAGTTTAATTTTATTCCTTATTGGAATAATCGGTTATTGTATTCACAGTAAACCCAAACTGGAAAAAGAGTTGATAGAAAGTTACTGAGTTGAAAATGTTCACAGCATTTGCCCCAAACCTTATGAAATACGCACACATGATGCGTCTGTGCGTGCACACACACAGGAGCACGTGCTCTCATAATCGATCTATAGTGTGCTTTCCTATGTGTGGGAGGGTATTCTGGAAGTAAGGCAAATATGAAAAAGGATAAGAGAACAAGAGAATTAGGACATGACTACGCTAAAGGAATGGGAACCATTTTTACAGAGATGGGAATGAAAGACTAATTTATTCATCATTAATGGGAGGGAGGCGGGAGAAAGGCCAGAGGGACTTCATGAACTGCCTTGTATTTACTTGTGTTTGTGGTAATAGAAACTAATGTAATGATGTATGTTCAGAAATTGATCATATTACCTCACTTATATACCTGCGCCTAATCAATTATTTTAAATCTTTGAATTTATATTTATGGTTTCAAAAAAAACTTTTAAAGATTGTTCCTTAAGGAATCTCTGCACTGAAAGCCTCTCATTAAATTCTAAATTTTCAGTCTAGAGACAATAGAGAGGAAAGTAGTGGTAAAAAACAAAACAAGTCACTGATTGCTCACTGGACAATTTAGGTCACTCTCAGTAACCACTATGTCACAGGACTGTGGAGTAAAGGCAGCAGGTGGGGTAATAAAATGAGGAACGTTCCAATCCAGACTGACAGACTCTGGGCAATCTGTCACCTGTCACTAGGTTAAAGATCTTTTCACATGAACCGAAAGTATGTGTCCTTTAAATTCAGACCCACACTGGTATCTTACCAGTATGATCCAAAAAGAGAAAAAATATATATTCACAGATGTGCTTCATCTAGTTCAAATAATACACAAGTAATAAAAAAATGAATGCTTAATACTATTTCTCCTAAACTAATTCATTTCATTGAATTTTACGATTAACATTAAGAATATAGAGACTTAAAGGAACTCTGGGAAGATTATGGCAGCAATGACAGCAGTTACTGGATTTTTCCAAATCCCCACATAAAAAGAGACAGAGCAACTAAATGAGCATAACCAAACTCCTTGAGGACATTCCAACAAAACCAGGTGACAAAGTACGTCTACAAATTCCAAAATTCCAGCTGACTGGAAAATCTAGTATCAAGCATCTCTGCAAGAAGCAAAAAGGAAGCAGTGAGGTACCTGACAGATCTAATGGGAAAACCCCAAAATAACTAACTGATATTTATCAGAAAAAAAGGGTCAATCTGAAAACACCAGCTGAACCTGGGAGGGGTTTTACCAACCTCAATGGCAAGCGACCAAAAGGCCCACAGTAAAAAGGACAGAAGGGGCTGGCACAAATAAGTCCCAGTGCACCTGCAACACTGATGCATCGTGGCTCCCTTCTAGAAAAAGCTCCCTCCAATAATGAGAAACTGCTAAAAATGTAAGCAAATTGACAGGTAATTCCAAAAAAAAAAAAAACAGGAAGAGGAACATTTCCAGGAAATACTAGAAAAGCAAGCTGCCATATTTTTGCACCATATGGAACATCAGAAAAGGAAGCTCTGTCAAGTTAGAAAAGCTATCTGAATTAATCATTCAAAAAGTCCAGGAAAAATCATTTTATAGAGTGAGCAACAAAAAGTATCAAGGTCAATTTCTAACTAAAAAGCGAGTAAGAGCAAGAAAATAAAAAGACAGACATGCTCAAAAGGCAGTTCAAAATGATGTACTATTTCAAAACAAGCTAAAGAACATTTTTAAAATGATACTCAACATAAAAGAACAAAAATGAGAATTAGAAAAATAGGAGTGAAATGACTGAACTCAAGCACGAATTAAAATAAAAGAAAACTTCATTTTAGCAAGGAAGCCTTCACTGAAAGAAACTCGAGTGAAAAAACACAAGCAACAATGCTTTCAGAGTCACAGAAGGTAGAAAGAAAAATTGTTTAAATCAAAAGGAAATGAAGCCTTTTTCCCTTTGTAGGAGGCGAGCTTTTGGCTGGCACACCCAAAAAAGTACGGGCTTGGCAGAAAATTGTTCACATAAAGGGATGACTGCGCAAATAAATAATCACAATGAAAATACAGTTATGCCAGAACACGTACGCGGTATTTGGTTAGAATTGGCGGTAATGGTGTTAGCTCATGGTATTTAATATATTTAGGAAGATAAACACTTGAGGATGTATGTGTTTGTGTATATGTACATAAACATATATATATATATTATCTAGCTCTTTCTACTGGAGGGCCAGGATGTAACATCTTCCCAGGGACAATGAGTGCATGCAGCATCCAGATGTGGTTTCTAAATATTATCCTTCACTGAAGGGAATCACCTGTAACAAAGGCGGGCACTCAGTGAAACTTTATTCTCCTCCTATAGTGACAGACATTTATTCTTTTGTTTTCTTAAGACTGAACAGCTTACCTACTAAGGCTTCTTAACTTTATTTAAGACTAGACAAGTAGTAAAATTTTTATTACAATAAACATTTGGGACAAACAAAAACTGAATTTATACAGACTTCAAAATACACTGTAAATATAAAATCAACATATTCATATTTTCTCTTAAAATTCACTAAAGTAGAATGTTAAGCACGTTTAATTGATTCTTCAAAGGTCATACGTATCATAAGAATTTTTCTAAGGCCAAAAAGAATTTCTCAGACAAGGCCGAGGATCCTGTATGTAATGTCATTTGGCTTGCCTCTGTCTGTATCTTACAGTGCCCTTTTCACAGTGAATCATAAAGTCAATTCAATCAGTATAAAATTTTTTTACAGAGTAAATTTTGCAAGCAAAAAACACAGAACATGTTCTGTAGGTTATGTCTGACTTCTAAATTCCTTTTTCTCACCTAGTTACACAGAATACAAAGCTACTGACCTTTGCAAATACAGCCCATTCATATTTTCAGGTTTTGACTAATTAGGCAACAGAAAGAGAAATGTAAGGTAAAAGATAAATCATCCTGGTCATTTTTCAATTGCTTCAACCTGGTGATTTTTCAATATAAATAGGGTGACTCTGATTGCTTCAAGAATGCCCAAGATGTAAAGGTGCCGAATAGAAAATTACTCACACTTGGCCTAAGAAATTAACATCATGGCAGTAAGAGCTTTATAGCTTCACTAGTAAAACTCCACTGAACCCCACTGGCCCAAGTCATCCCCTAAGATCTCCTTACTAAGAACCAACGTCTGTGGCAAGTGCTTTATGAGAAAATTTGTCAAAGAGATCACCTGATGTGCTCAGATCATCTTCTTAATAAATGCATTTATGCGTTCATCAAATACCACCACATGCTATCTGTGATTTACTAGTTATTTACATTTTACAGATCTTCTAACACATATTCCATTACACTATTTACGCTGGGTGTTATGGGGGATTAAAAAAAAAAAAAGATGACTAACTTCAAGGGTTAAAACCACTTCTGTTTCACAGGTACCACAGCCTACTTTCTCTCCTCCTATTGCAAATAACTTGGTTATATTCACCCCCCTCTTTCATCATCACCACTTCTAAGGAAACAACATCTGGTGAGGGTGAGTTCTCCAACTCTCTTCTCAATGCACACTCACATGGCTTCACCAAAGACCCCTCTACCAACAGAAAGTCAATGAGCGACGCAACGAAGCATGAAGCCTGCTTTTAACCCTGCAGCCACTGAAGCGAACTTCTTCCACACTCTCTACCTCTACTTCATCCCTTGCTCATTCCTAGCTCATCACACCCTGAGTTCTGACCCAACTAACTCAACCAAAGCAGCTCTCTTAATGATCACCAATGACTTCCCCAGTTACTAGCTTCAAACACTCTTCTGCCTTCCTCAAGTCTTAATGTTTTTTCACTTCTCCGATTAACTGTTGGCTTTTGCTTCCTTTACAAAGATTTATTTTCAATTATATGTATGTGACCTAGGCCAAGGGAAGTTACTTGCCAGTCACCCACAGACAGCAAGTTACAAAGATGTGCACAGATATGCCTTTCATGAGAACCTGGGCTCTTAACCACTCCTTTGCACTACATTGTAAAAATGAAGCAAAGGCTATTCCCTGGGGGAACTGTATCCACAACCTTGATATTAATGATGCCTTCTTCTGACGCAGGGTCAGCAAACCACGACCCAGGAGCCAAATCCAGCCCAACTGCCTATTTTTATAAATAAAGTTTTATTGGAAGCCAGTCACACACATCCGTTTACATGTTGTCTATGCTTTCACACTGTAATGGCAGGGTTGAATCACTGTGACACAGGCTGCATCGTCCACAATCCCTGTACTTCTACTATCTAGCCTTTTACAGAAAAAGTTTGCCAATCCCTGCTCTAACCAACTGTCTTTTGCAAATCTGAGGACAATAAGAACTTATTCATCTATTTGCAGTGAGAATTATGGAAGACTGCATATCTGAAATAATCTAATGATAGCTGGCACCCCAAAATATGATCTGCAGTCGAATTTGAGCTCCGTACTCCAGCATTTATTTAAGGCGGGGAAAAAATCTCATCCCTACTCTCTCTCACCATCATGTTACTTCTTTCTTGGAGGTTTCTGCTCCCCTTGCACACACCCCACCCCATCCCCCAGCACCACACAGAAGAGGCAGATGTCTCCTGTTACGATCAACCACAAAGCCTATTCCAGGAGCTGTTCATTGCTCTCAATGGCTCCACCATTCTTCCTTCAATGAGGTTTGGATCTCAGAACTCATCTCATATGTCCCCACTCTACACTTGCTCATTTGTGAAGCCTTATTTATTCAACCTACACCACAGCTTACAAGCCATCCTCTCCTCTGTTTTTCCATTGCTGAATCCTCTTCCTGTCCCCATTACTTCTCACTATATCATCCCAGTAGACTCACAATTCATTTCCCACACAAATTTTTATAAACATCCTGCATACAAATGTCAGTCCTGGCAAAATAGTTCTTAAACAAAAACCTCCTTTTAAGATTATTGAATATTGTGTTGCTACCCACTGAATTAAGTCCTCGACTTTGCATTCAGGTGGATCACGACATAATTCCAACCTAAACCTCCAAACTAACTTCACACTAAATTTCTTGGGTTACTTACTAAACATTACATACAACATTAAACACTGGAAATAAAAAGATGAGAAACTCACAATCTGTCCTCAAAAAGCTCAAAATCCAATAAGGAAGACAGACATAAAGAAAAAAAGAAATAACCCTAAGTGAAATGTTTTAGGAAAGCTCTGAACATGAAGGTACAAACACAAAGAGAATGCAAGAGCTAATTCTGCCTCAGAGGACAGAGAAGATGTCTTCACTATCCTCAAAGGAGAGAGGGATTGAAGAAGCATGTGTGGAGAGGAAAAGACATAAGATCCCTACCATTTCTCCACCATTTTTCTCCAAAGCAGTGGTTTTAAACCAGAGGCAATTTTGCATCTCCTTCCAAGATAGAGGGCATTTGGCAATGTCTGAAAACATTTTTGACTGTCGCAGTTGGGGAGGAGGGGTGCTACTAGCATGTAGAGGGAAAATGCTTCTCGACATTCTACAATATGCAGGACAGCCCCCCACAACAAAGAACTGTTCAGCCCCAAATGCCAATAGAGTGCTGAGGCTGAGCAACCCTGATCTAGAACCACAAGGAACAGGAGTAAAAGAGAAGATATATTTGAGGTCACTGCAGGATGTGTTAGAACACTGACAATACAGAGATGGCAAGGGAAGAGAATGAGTTATGCCTGGACAACCTTGCTTACCAAATCCAAAGAGGAGAAAACAAAACCAAACAGAGAAGGTAAAAGTTATTAATACATGCTATACATCTCATACTCATAACTGGGACAAATCCGACAGTCAAGTCAAGACAATCAGCTGTGAGGGCCTGGAGAAGAGACGGGTAAAGAGGCTGAGGCAGAAGCTAGCAACACTTTCTGTTATACGTCACCCAATTCAACACGTTTATTACACAGCTGCTACTGGATGTCATGGGGAAAACACAGAGATAAATTGGCCATAATCCCTGCCTGCAAGAAGACTAGATTTCAGAGGGGAGAATTAGGTAAGTATATAAGTTACTATGATAAAAGGGAAAATAAAATACACGTCCTAAGAGAAATACACAGGGGCCCGAATTCACACTTCTTGTAAAGATTCAATGCAGTAATAAAAGATAATTCTACTTAATATCCTCTTGATCTTCCAGTGAAAGAAAAAACATTATAGGACAGTAAATCCCTCCTCTTTGTTTGCAAAGCTGTGTATGGCATAAAAAAACATAATTAGCACTATAAAATATCTGTTACTTCTAAATAGCCTAATTGCTAACACTATCTCAAAAGGACAAAGCACAATACTGCTGCAGAGTATTCCCATAGAGATTTTACTTTCTATTGAGACCCATGAAAAAAATTAGTTCCAATATCCTAGAGTAAGTCCTGCACTGAGAGGCTCTCATTATTATTAACATTATTATTTTTAACTTTGGGTGGGTTTTATTTCTAAGGTTAGAAAACCATCCAGAGGACAGCTCTTTCAAAATTCCCCTCAGAAGGAGCCTCACATTCAACGTGAGAAAACAGAGAAATCCCTAATGGTCCAGCCAACATACATTTTTCATAAAGTGATTATCCTCCTGCAGCCTCAGCTTCCTCAGCCTTTCCCCCCTTCTATAATTGTTTTCCTTGTAGGCCAGGCAACAATTACCACTGCTACAAGACTGAGGAGGTTCACGAGCAATATATTTTACAATACCTAAGTGTAGTGTCTCTGATATCTGGTGCTTTTATCACTAATTGCACTATAAAATGTGCTATTAAAACAGGGACAAACAAGATTATAAAAATCGCATAATGGACCATGACCACTTACAAAAGCCATTCATAAATGTTAGCATACCACTTATTTTTCTGATTTTCCAGTTTAATAATTATTTTTCCAAATTTTTATTTCTAGGGGATACCAACAATAACAAAAGAATGTTTTTGAAAATTACATGCCATACATGCTTGCCCTTGAATATATGGTTTTATAAATCTGTTCAAAATTAAAATTACATAAAAAGTCAGATAACGTGTGCTATAAACACTGAATTCCTAAGGACGTATATGTGATCTGGAAACAGCACAGGTATGGCAAATGCATTTAGGCTGTGATTTCTATTCAAACTTTACAGCACGGGACCGAAAGCATGAAAAAAGCACAGAAGGATTTCACAATTCTAATCTATGAAACATACAGTATAACAAAGGCAATAAAACATTTATATCTTCGGAAAAAACAGAATGCTCAAATATTACTGCCAATTACTGCAGGGCATGGGTCATTGGAGCTCATGTCATCAGCACTCACTAATTCATGGGCAGGTTTTCATGTTTGCAGATGAGCATTTCAATGTCTTCACTATTTATTCATATGGTAAACCATTTTAAAAATAGGAATCAGAGATAAGAGAGAATAAGTATAAAAGTATGTCAGCTATTAACAATTTTAATGAATACTTAGATGGAACTAGAAATTTTAAGTAGTGACTCAGATGAACCATCGGGACTGTCTCTGTGTTTCATTTATCCATTATCAGAGGTAAACTAGTTCTAATAATACCATGAACACAAATATCACAAACCAGATAGTGGCTAGAACCTACAAAACTAAAGACAAGTAAGCAATTAATGAATTAAAATTATTTGTTCTTCTTTTATTAGGATACTCTTCTGTTAAATGAAGAATTAGCTCCTGCCTTGATTTTAGGTGCCAGTAAGGAATGTGTGACTCAACGTGGGTCTCCAGGTAAAATGCCAGCACTTGTGCAACTCCATGATACAGAGTCTCAAATATCTTCTTCGATTCTTATAAAGGCCTTACTTTATTAAAATCAGAATGTTTTTAAAACAACTGATAAGCAACAATGACAAACATCTTAATAGTGTACCTAAGATATTATCTTTTCTCCTAGAGATATTAGCTAATGCTCAATTTTTCAATAGGAGACTGTCAGAAAGTCAGAAAGTCAGACTACACTTAAAAACAACTTCCTCTAATTTCAGAAACTGAAGTCACTTATTCAGTAGGAATCATTTCCAAATATTTTTAATGCTAATAATAATTTACTTTTCAAAATGCCAAATACTTGAAATTGTTCTAAAACGATGTTGGCTCAACCTAAATGAAAATCAGAAGCTTATTTTTCACCAGTGTCTTCTCCCAAAAATATTCCCTAAGACATGCCAAAACTATATTATTAATAAAGTAAAATGGGGACAACGCACATGAGACTATATACACAACTTACTTTGTCAGATGCCTCAGAAGCTAAGAGGTTAGTTGCAAGGGTCTGTAGCTTATGATGGGCCATATTTTTAAGAGCAGCAAGACTACGTCTTGTCATAGCTTGCTTGAGATTGACTGCTGGATGACTAAGTGAATCCACTGCAGCGGGAACTGCTTCATCACAAGCATTCAGTATCTCTACTGCTGTTATTCCCATCACACAACGATCCAGTGCACCTGGAAGACACATTCACAAATATCACATGCACTATACAATTTTAAATCGTTTTTTTTTTTTTTTTTAAATACAGGGACATTTTTTTTTATGTAGAAATGTTTTAACAGTGCCTCCCAGGAACGTTTTCTCGTACTTCCTCTAATAATCTTCCATGTGCCCTTACTTTAATCATTTCCTTTCCCAGAAGGCCCTACCACAACTTCCAACAAAGAACCAAGATTTTAACGACTTACCCTCGAGGCTTTTCCACTTTCTCTCTACTTCCAAGATGGTCTCCTTGATCACTCCACACCACTACTCCACTACAAATATCAATTTCTATTCCTTCAATTTCTATTTCAAGTCCTCTAAATCGTATATCAATCAAGCAAAAAAAGAACCCTAAGTTTTGTTATTTTTCCAGTTCTTTCTATCTGACTAATTTCTAAAGCCTTTCTTTCTCTAGGAAACGTCCCCAAAACAGAAAAAAAAAATGTAATTTCTCATTCTATCTCCAAATTTACTGACTCTTATTCTTAACACCAAATCAAATGTTTTCCCGTGTGTTTGTAAAAATAACTACTACTTCAATTTGGAGCTACTTCAAAGCTTCTTCATTTGGCCATTATTTCCCTCCATCTATGCATTTCTTGTCTCAGGGTGCAAACTGCTTCCTATAGAGCAAAAGCCTTTCTGTACACTTTGATTTGTACAGTACCTATGACGACATCAGGCAGAGATGGGTCTCATTGTGAAGATCTGTATATAACTTTTTGAAGATTGGAATAATGACAATAAAATGATAAAGGAGTTTATTTTGTTTCACCAGGAATTCTTCCAGAGTCATTCTAAAAGAGGACAAGTCAATTTTGAAAAATAACCATAGAGAACATCAGACACTTAACTGTCAACAAAAATAAGAATTTACTGTTTCTGAGGTTGTGTCCAAACATCCAAACACATATTTTCTTCCCAACGGTTATGTACATTGCCTCTCATTCCTTAAAGACTTTTCACTTCTGACTCACTGTCCTCTTTCCAATAGTACCCCTGGAAAAATTCTTGGTGATTTCAGTATTAACATGAATCAGTGTTTTACTAATCAATTCACTGAGTGTTGACCAATATATTTTAGAAAGCAAAGAAAAAGAAAAAATTATTACCTGAAACTTCTTGTGCATGTGTAAAAAGAAGATTCTGTATACTCTAACAGGATTTAAAAGTTCGAAAGGTTTGAAAACCATTGGCACATACGATTCTTCCATATATCCTGATCTCCTGGGTTCTTTGAGCCCCTCTACTCCAATAAGCTAAATCCTTCGCTTAACTACAGCCAATGGTCACAATCTAATCTTCTCAGTACCAATAACTGAAATCCCAACACGACCCCAATTTCAAATATTCCACTCTCTGACATCAACTCTCACTCTTCATTTCTCTCGTTCCTACTCTAATAATTCATTTTTTCACCACTGATTTCAACAATTCATTAACCTGTCACCCTTACACTGTCCCTCACTTAGCCCATATTCTCATGTCCCTACCTATTAAATAAAAATTCCACTGTCCATCCTCATAACCACACCTTTGTCCTCATTTCACTTCTGTGTGCTAGCCAAGCAAACTCCAATGCTGGCTGAATCCAACTCTCCACCCACTCTGTACCTGTACAATGAAGACAGACATAAAAGACAAACATGCTGACAGAGCCACTTGAAATTCATGACCACTGATCTCAAGAGGGCCCTTAGTAGTGGCCACAATTCCACAGACCTTTCACGTTCCTACTCTCCTAGTTAGTTATTCCATATCTTTTCTTTCCACCAATCTCCGATACTCCATTTCCTACTCTTATCTGTGTGAAAATTTTTGTTTCCTATTTCATTTAGAAAGAAGCAATTAGAAAAGAAGTTCCGCAAGCTCCCATTAGTTTATTCCCACTCACATTACCCTATAATTATGAATAAACTATCCAGGCTCCTAACACACTTGTAGTTTAAATCCCATCCCTCTCTTGTCTGCACAAGGGCATCGTTTCAGCAATTCTCCCCTTTTTCTTCATTAAGTTTCTCTACCTACTAGATCATTCCCATCAGCATATAAACACGCAATTATTTCACCTGTTAAAAAGACACAACACTGTTGACATAATCTCTCTCTCACTGGTATCTCATTTTTCATACACATTCCCCAAAGAGTTGTCTATATCTGCTCTCCCATTTTCCTTTGAACTTACTCAAATTAGATATCATCCCCAAATGTGCAGAGAACCTACTATCTCCACGTTGTTAAATCTATTAGTTCTTTGTCCTCATTTTACTATCATTTACTATCAGCAGCACTTGGATTTCCTCTTTACTCCTTGAAATACTTTATTCACTTGGCTTCTAGGCAACCATACTCTTCATTTTCTTATTCTCCCTGGCATCCCTGACAGTTCCATCTTAGTCTCCTTGTTTTGTTTCTCCACGTCACAGAAATACATCTAAACCCTGGAGTGCCCCAATCATTTATTACCTATCTACATTCCCTTCATGACACATCTAAGTGTCATGGTTTCAAATATCCTCTAAATGCTAAGAATTCCAATATTTACATCCCTCACCCTGACACCTCACCTGGAACTCCTGAATTATATACACAATTTACTAATCAACATCTCTACTTGAATGTCTAATATTCAACAATTAGAAAATCAAATTCTTGATTTTCCCAAAACCTATTCTTGCTATCACTTTATCAGTCTCTCATAGTGAATTCTGTCCTTCAACTTGTTCATGACTAAAACCTTGGGATTCATCTTTGTCCTATCTCACTCTCTCATGCCCCTCATCCAAATATCAGCAAATCCTTTTGGCTCCACCTTCAAAATATAACCAGAATTCACCCACTTCTCACCAGCTCCACTGCAACTACTCTGGTCTAATACTCCACCATCTTTTGTTGCCTAGAGGAAATAGCATACAAGCTAATCTCCACCCTTGAACCACCTTCAGGCTATACTCAAGCCAGTGGCCAGGGCAACCTTATTAAAACTTAAAGCCCTTCAATGGTTTTCTACATCATTTAGAGTAAAAGCCAAAGGCTTATAAGACCTTCCAAGATCTGGTCCCCAGTTATGTTTTTCGCTTTATATCCTATCACTCTTCTCTAGATTACTCCACTCCAGACACACTAATCTTACTAGTGCCCTCAAACATGAATTGTATACTGCCACCTTTAGTCCTTCATATCTAGTGTTCCTTCGGCCCAGAAAGTCATATTCCTGGATAACGTGGGTTTCATCATTTCCTTCAACATCTCCAATCATTCCTTTACCCTAATGTTACCTTCTCCATGAGTTGTTCTCTAGCTATCTTAACAAAGATTTCAACATTTCCACCCCAACACCATTCATTATCATCACCCTTTCTGCTTTATTTTCCCCATAGCACTAATCACAAATGAATATAATACATATATTTAAATTTTGTTCGCTGTTTTTGACCTGCCACTCCCCACTCAGAATGTTAACTACATAAGAGCTAGAAAATTTTAGGTGTTTCATTCCCTGTTGTATCCCTGGCATTCAATAGCTATCTGTGGATTAAATGGAGACAGAGTTAATCAGGTTAAAATACAAAGTTCTGACTAGTGTATAAGGAAAAATAGCCATAGATAATGTTAAAGGATATGAACAATTAAGGAAAATACAAATGGGTAGTAATCATATGAAAAGACATCAACCTCACTGATAAAGAAATCTAAACTGAAGCAACAATAAAATATCATCTAGGTCTCACCATGACAGATATTCAGCAGTCTTAAGGGTATGAGAAAAATAATAAAATACTTTTAGTATGAGTAAAAATTAGCAACTCTTTTCTTGACAAATTCTATTCAATTTAAAATTCACATTTTCTTTAACATAGCAATCTTAAGATTTATATTAAACATGCCATATACAAATATAAATTTATATATATGCTATCAGTAACTATATGTATCACTGACTATATGTATCTATGTCTGTGTATGTGTGAAAATATAAATATATACACATAGACATATTTGCTAATTATCTTATTTGTAAATTTTTAAACTCAAAAAAAGTAAATATATATCATTAGAAGACAGGTTCAATAAATTATGATAATTTGCTAAAAGAAATACTGTGAAGCTGTTATGAAAACAATAACAACAAAATAAAGCTTAATTTTATGTGTCATCTTACCTGGACACAGTACCTAAATATTTGGTCAAAAATTATTCTGAATGTTTCTGTGAAGGTGTTTTAGATGAGATTGTATTTAAATTCATGAACTTTGCATAAAGCAAATTGCCCTCCATTCTGTGGATGGGCCTGAACCAATCAGCTGAAGCCCTAAAAGACTTCCCCCAAGTAAGACACTGAACAGAAACTATATGAGATAAAACACAAAGGAAAATAATTTTAAAATGAAAAGACAATCCATGAGTTGTGGGTAATTTCAAGTAGCCTAATGAACATATAAGTGAAATTTCCAGAGAGAGAAAAGAAGGATTAAAAAGATATCTGAATAAATAATGGCCAACAATTTACAAATTAGTTGAAAGTATATATACATACATATCCAAGAAGTACAAGAAACCCTAAGCACAAGAAAAATAAAGAAAACTATAATCAAATTGCTCAAAACCAATAATAAAGAGAAAAGTTTTGAAATAGATAAAAACAGACATAGCACATAGAAAAAGCTAAAGATAAGGGCGATAGCAGATTTCTCAGTGGAAATAATGCAAACAAGAAGACCATAGAGTATTTAAAAAAAAAAATGTCAAACTAGAATGATATACCCAGAGGGAAAAAAACTTAAAAATGAAAGTGAAATAGTTTTTCAAACATCTAGAAGCTTAAAGAATTCAGAATTTATCACTCATAGACCTGCACTATAAAAAAATATTAAATATTCGGCAACAGAAAATCATTCCAGATGAAAATTTGGTTCTACACAAAGCAATGAAGAGCAATAGAAATGGTAACCACATGGGTAAATATGTAATATATTTTTTTTATTTTATTAAAATTTCCTTAATAAATAGACTGTTTAAACAAAAATGCAAATTAAAAAAATAATGTTTCAAATGAATAAAAACCATGAGCAACAATACAGATGATAGAAAAGACCAAAAGTGGTAGAAAGTGACCCAATTATTCTTGACTAGAATTAATTACACAAAGGTTCATGGTGAAGGTAGTAAATATAGTTGTATCCCACTTATACAACCTTCAAATTTCCATAGCAAATCATCCAAAGGGAAGAAAATTGATTATCCTTGGTTTTACCAAGATTTTAGAAAAGTATCTTTTTTTTTACGTTTTTGGTTATCCATGCTTTATACACATTTTTCAATAGACAAAAATATACATTAATGCATGATTCTCTGCTATATGTTATTAGATAATAAGGTTTAAAAAATGAACAAACACACATTCATGAAATAAATGCAAAAACAGAAATATTTTCAAAAACCTGGAGGGGCAGAGAATAAATTTTAAAAAGAGCAGAAAATTGACCAAATAACTGTAAGACTTCATACACTAATTTCTAATAATCTCTGGCAAGCATTCTTGGTTTCTATTTTTGTACAAATGGGCAGATGAGAATGTTAGCGAGGCTTCATAATGGGTTAGCTAAGAAGAACACCTTGTAACATCAGTCAATACTTAAAGCCTACTACGGTTTCCCAAACAGACAGGATTTGGACCTTGTCAAAGGCCTGTGGGAAAGACAATGCATGTTTATTGGGAACATCATTTTGCTTACACTTATCTCATGAATTGTAAAGAAATCACTGATTTTTTGGTCTGTTATCTGTATGTCTGTACTAATGTGTATGTTTTCTTTAATTACATTCCTTTGAAGACAGGCCAACTACAAGTATTTAGCATAACGTGACAAGCAAGGGGACATTTAAGCTTTTCTTTGGTGATAATGAGGACACTTAGAAAAAGCAGTGATCAAAAATAAAAAAAGCAACCTTATTATATCTCAGGGATTTTTTCCTCAAATAAAAAACTTTTTATTTCTAGGACATTAAACATACCCTTTTGATTTTTGAGTCTACCTCAACACTTGTTCTTACCAGTATCCATTTGCCAGACGTACACAGAGCCATCTGCACAGCCCACTACTAGGTAATCATCAGAAGGCCTCCACTTGATCACTTGAATTGGGAAAAGATGACGAGATGCCAGCATAATGCATTTTTTCTCTCGCAAACTGAGGAGTCCTACCGAGTGGTCACTGGCTACAGAGCAGACACAGTGCTGCACCCTTGCCTGAAAAGAAGAATAAACCTTAATTATATTTAAACTAAAATCAGAATAGAATGAATCCCATTCTCAGTAATTTAAACCAAAACTAATTATATATTCTCCACTCCTGAAAAGCAACCATAACATTAGGTTGTGTTGAAAAACTTGTTCCTTTATATTGTACATAAAACATCCAGTTCAATCATTAACCACCACCCCCAACCCCACCACACACACACACACAAAACCCTAAATTAATGCTAGATTAAGGGTGGAAAAGATGCTTTGGAAAATCTGCTGTTCAAATGTAAAGATGACCTTACTAAAATGATCGCTATATATGAGCAGGCAAAGCTGAAAAAATTGATCTGTTATTATGTGTTCTCTTTCCACAGTATGAACTTTCCTTTGTTAGCCGCGAGAGCTGCTTTCTGCGGCGCTTCCTTCTGTTTGTGACTGTCATTTAGACCCATGCTCTTCCCTGCTCTTTTACTCAAAAACAATACCCTCACAATCCCTCTGCCACAGTCGTTTCTGAAAAGCCACGGATATTTTGTGTTACCTGTAGATGTGCTGCACAGCTTCTGTCTATAATGTCAGCAGGCACACTACCTCAACTCACACACAATAGCCAATTAAACATTCTGCTAGGTATTTTCTGTTCATCTTTAGTTTTTCCCCTTCAATTCCTTTTTAGAACAACATAAAATGTAAATAATCAAACAAAGATGGTAAAGATTTTCACCAGCAACAGAGAATACAATCCCTGACCTAGAATGTTAAAAACTGAAGTCTTTAAATTTTTGAGACAATTTATAAGCAATTTAAAACTGAACTTTTTAGTGACTTGATTATTGATTATGCTGTCAGTTCATCCTAAGGCATCTGATGAAAAAGTGGGGGGTGGATGGCCAAATATGCTTGGAAAACACAAATTATGGTTGTGGTTTTTACCCACAGAACTTCCAAGAATCTTTGACATGATGGTATGAATATAATTATCTTTCCAAGACGGGTACAATATCACCCATCTGTAAATTTACGTGACCATGGTAAACTTACAAGACCTTGTTTTTGGGGAACATACTTTGGGGAAAGCTGCCATAACTGGTTCCTTTCATGTTTTGACTACTAAAATACTCAGGACTGAATTTTCTATTCACAACAGTGTGAGATCTTGGACATACTCTCAGTGGTCTCATCTTTCTTTGAATAATGTTTTTTTTAAAAAGAGTTTTTGAACAAAGCAGAGCATTAATTAAAGAAAGATAATAAGCTTTAACTATTTGCTTTGTTTTTAAATTCAAATGTTTTTATTCTTTTATCCCATTAGCTTTATTTATACTCTTTGTTTTATAAGTGATTTAAATACAATAAACATAGCAGATATTAACTCATTTTAAAAATTAAAACTAAGTTCAGAAAGATCAAGTTAAAGCATCATGTGGAAGTTTCTTAAACAAGCATTTGTTAAACTTAACATACCCTGATAAGCATTTAATTGAACCAAAACACAACTTCTTTCTTTAAAAAGACATTAAGGACTGAGGGGTACTTGGCTTATGGCACACAAAATTAGCTTTATAATAAGCAATAAATTAAAATAAAGTGGCAAACCAAAAAAAATTTATTTAAATATAGTCATTGTTAGAATAAAATAGGGTATACATATATATCATAATGCTTTTATTTTCAGTTTTTTCACACTACATAAAATATGTATGAGTTTCACTAGACATACATTGCTAACTGAAGATATTTTAATACAATGGATGCTTTGCTTTTCTACAGATTACCATTAGTGCTGACTTTGTATTTATCAAGTATATCCATCATTCAACTTACAAAAAGGGATGGTGTGTTACATTAACGGCTAACTATTTCCTATTTTGCAACATCAATATGCTAAAAAAAAAAAGTGGTCATTTTATGTATTTCTCTCATCAGAGAAAATCTAACAGTGGTCTCATTCTCTGAGTACAAGTAACTAAATCACACCATACATCTAACAAGCCTACTAGTTAGTCCACAAGTCCATAGTCATCTCATTAATGTTCACATACACTCTTGTCATTGCTTTTTAAAGGCCAGAGAAAATGAGGCATGAGTCAGTGAAGTTTGTTTTATCCTTAAAAAAAAAAAAAAAAAAAGTTAATTTTTACCAGTATCCTTTACTCTGTTCAATGTTCCTCCAATTATGGTCTATTGGTAGATCTTCAACAGAAAACTACTGCCAACCACTGAACAACACGTTGTCCCTCACACTACCAAGTATCTCCTACTATAGTTTACAACCCAGCAGAGAAAGGACTGCAGACATTAAGTGAACAAAAATGGCATCCCCATTCCTATAAGAAACTTGACCTTCTGCATCAATTCTTCATGCGAAGTTCACTGTCAGAATTTCACCCTCCCCATTTAGACGCAATGGACAATTTCAAAAATTCAAGAAAATACAAGCTAGCCCCATAAAAAGATTAAAAGCTCTACATAATGCTATCACTTTATTTATTTATTGGTTTGGACATACAAACCAAATATTAAAATCATAGGATCTGCTTTAAAAAACAGATTATAGGACATAATTTTCTGAAGGGAAAAATGAACTACAATTCCAAAAATTCTACCTTTTTGTTTCCGCATGACATATTCTAACCCATTTACAAAAATATGTTTTAAAAAAATAGTTCTGTTCCTCCTTCATATAGTTCAATAATGATAAAAACTGGCAAATGACATGCTCCATCCATAAAACAATGTGTCCAAAGTAAAAATGATATAGTGTTCCTATAAATGAAAATCAGCATCTAAAAAGTTAACTCTAGCTTTACCATTATAAACAAAAGTCTGGAAATAGCCAAAATAATCAAGACTAAAAACAAAACAAAATAAAAAATCAATATTACTAATCTCAAGAAAGCATAGTTATTAGAGGTTCTTAACTCACAAGAAAAGATAGTTCTCTGCTTTTTAAATATGAATTAAAACAGATCAAATTTTTTGTTTTTCAAGAAAATGCTAGTCCAACTCATGTGAAGAAAACTGGCCTACAGCAGAAATAGCCCAATACTGTAAAACCTCATTAATTTTGATTCCGCTAATTAATTCTGAGTTGATGGTTACCTTTGCAGGCTGTGTGAAAACAAATTAATGGTATAAACAAAGCAAATGTCTAGCCTATTTAAATGTAAAAGGAAAAAAGACCATTCTCAAGCACCACTTTGGTATTAATTTTAATTCAAACAATGAACAGAGTAATGATAAATAATTCTCAGCTCTCTGCTAAGTGAAAGCACTTAAATGATTTGCTAAAACACAATTAACTTGGTTTCTTTTTCTCTGTACTCAAAATTAAAGAAACACTTCTTAAAGAATATTTTATGTCTCCTACCTCTCTTTGATTTAGACCTGGCTTCCCTACAAATGAGTTAAATTAGCACAATTCTTTTATTATTAAATTCCAGAGATCTTGATTATTGAACATCACTTCACCTATAATGACTGAGTCTATAATTTGATTAATTAAATTCTATTTAATGTTCTTTCTTTTCAGCTGGAAGAGTCACCTAAGCATGACGTAACATCAGGGAATTATAACAAAATAATTTGTTAAGACACTTAAATTGTATAATTAAAATAATAATACAAAATATATGTGAACTTCCTATTTTTAAATTATTTGAAAAGCATTTATGCTTCAGATCTTTTTGATCACACACTCATTCATGAAAAACTTTGCAATGTATTCCTATTATGTGTGTTTATAAATTATACATGTACCAATATGACAGTCTATCATATACATTGTAAAACATGCACAAAAATATATTTTAAAAGGGTGACTCAAAGACTAAACAAATTTAAGATGTGGCTGATGAAAACATATTTAATTTTCACTGGAAATATATTTCATCATTTTTTCTGCCCATTTCATGTGTAGGTTGCAAACTAGACAGTAAAATCTGCAGTTCCCTTAAGCAAACACATTTTAACTGGAAGCACACCCAGCGAGAGCAATGCTGTCAGTCTCCTTACAGTGGCAGGCCCACTCTTCCCCAGGCAACGTGTGCCCATCTGATATATAAAAACGAGTGAGACACCAGTGGCCTTCCATCTAGTAAATGTTCAGAATTTCAGTTTTTTAATGTTAAATAAAAAGAAAAGTAAAAGCTTTAATATTTTATTCCCATACCCCACTTTAGCAACCACTGACATCAACTGACTTAAAGAGTGTAAATAAATACCACTTAATTTTCTTTTACAGTTATGGAACAGAACTTGAACAGCATGGATTAAGCATCCTATCAACTAGGCTAGAACTTCACAAATGAAAGTTATCCAAATTCATGTTCCAAACACTATTAACTCTGCCTGAGAAGCAATGCCCGCCAATGACATCAAAAGCTAATTAAAAGCCAAGGCTAACAACAGAATATTTAACCAAGTACAAGCTCTATTTTTATTTGATGAAAAAAGTAAAATAACTGAGGCAAGGGCAGGGAGGAAGATACTGGACCAAAACAAGTTTATTCCAAGGCCAATTATTGTTTTTCAAAGAATTATGGTTCTAAACCAAAGAATGTCTCATCGAATTTGCCAGTAAATAACCCTCACAGTACATTAGTGCTGAGCAGCAGAATGCCACAAGCTGTCATAGAATCTGACAGAGTCAGAATATACCAGCCAGGTCAGCCCGCCTGACCTTACGCGTTTTACAAGACTTCATTTTAAACCGTTCCCAGAAACCTCTGATGCAACCTGTTCCTAAGCGTGTGCCATGAATTACAGAAATCAGAGACAGCTAGTTTATCCCACCCACTAGCCCTCTGGGAAGACGACTGGCTTTCCAACAATTCCCAGAGTCAATTACATACATATTTTTTCTGGTTTTGTTAATTTGTTTTCTAAACTAAACTACTTTTTTTCTTCATATCACTTTGGGAGCAATCTTTTAGCTGTCAAAAAAGAAAAAAAACAACCAATTTCCTCTCTGTCTGAATATTCTTTAAAAATGTGAACACTAACTACTGTCTCTCCTTTTAAAATATGTCCATCATGAGACAAGCTATAAATGACCAGCTTCTTTCACTCATAAATCAATCCCACTATTCTCTTAATCATTATTTCTTGTACTTCCCAGAACTCTTTCTATGGAACGTAAATGTGCATCATTTATCACTTTTAAATATTCTACCTAGAGAAAAAAAATGTTCATTTCACTTCCACACTTTCACAAAACTAGATAAAAAAATTTTTTTCCAGAGATCCATAGCCCATTCTTCATTTTTTTTTTTAAAAAGCAGAGAGATATTTTTTTAACAGCTAATTTTAGAAAATAAGACCAACAAAAACACTAACCATCTATTTGGATAAAAACGTTCTATATAAAAATTAAGACTTTTAGGCACTAGTTTTAACATCTTTACTTATTCACTATATACAAAAGCTAACAATGAAGAAACAGTGGGCTAATTAGAATTTCATCTTTTTTTTGACTGTTCCATTATTAATAAAACAGCAACTAAAAATGAATTTATTGCAAGATTAAGAAGATACTGCTTATCAGAGAAAAAAGATTTAATAAATGACATTGAGATAATCTGTTAGTTGAGGAACTCAGACTGACAAATCAGCAGACTCTGAAAATGTTCTAAGATTTTAAGAAGTGCAGGTGTTGCTCTTTGCCCCATCTCTGCACACCAATCAGCTGTCTAAAGTTACTGCCCACGCCCACACTCAATGAGCTCACATTCAGGCACTAGCGTCTTCAGTGACAAAGGGCCTCACATCAGAGTGCCCTGAAATAGGACTCCGGGGGGCTGTTGGTCCTGGCCTCCCACTTCCTGACTCCTCACATAGAACCTGAATGGCATCGTCCATCCATGCGACCTAGTAACTTTGAACCTGCCTGCTTGGCCTCCACTCATCCCCATCACACCTACATTCTTACAAGAAATAAACACTGAATTTACATGCCTCTCAGGGAAACAAATGGGTTAAAAAATATTGCTCCCATTTTTCAAAATGAAGACACTGAAAGAATCTATGTATCTCTTTCCTAGCAGTAAATTAATAGAACATATATGCTAAAAATATCTTTTTGTTTAAAAAGAATGCTGGCTTGCTTTTGAAGTCTATATCAAAGGATGCACAGTTAGGCAAGAAAGTTGTGCCTAGCCCATAATTTATACCCTAAGAAAAGAAATAAATGGGGTCAAACTCCCCCCTTGACCATCTAGGGTCATGCCGCCAGATTTTGCAAAAGTAATGGTCATAGCTTCTGTACTCTACCTATGATTCCAAAGAAATGGCATGGTGTTGGCCTCTCAGACAGGTGAAAACCCCATTTCTCAAGCAGCGAGTGGCAAGAGAATAATACCTACGTGAGACTACATTTTCTAGAGAATTAGGAGAGAACCTTTTTATCCAGTTGCTCTCAATATCTTGAAACTGACAGAAAAAGGGGACTCACCCCTAATTTAAGGAGATTTTAAAACCACCTGGCCATAGTTAGAGAGCAGGAAAATGAAAAGTTGTTCCTAATATAGGAACAAAGTATGTCAATAAGAAGGTCATTCCAATGCTGGAAATGAATGAACACATTGCCTAGATTTAGTCCTTTATCATCCAAATGAGGATGTGTGTGAACTGAAAGTAAAAATAATAACAATAACTTAATTAGCTCCCATTATAGGCCAGACATTACCCCCCAAAGTTTAAACCAACCCTTCACAGAAAATGTGGCCAGAGGTCTGCTAAAGTCACCCGAAGATAAACACACAGATCCAGGTCTGTTTGGCTCCGAAGGCTCTGTTCTCACAGACATGACCAATTAGTGGCTCATTATTTTAGGCTCTATATATATGCCTTATAGCAGAAAGCTTGCTCCAACACTTTTTGAAAGTTTGCACCAATGTCTAAGAAAAACCACCAATTATGACTCTCAAAGAGAATCAGCATACAAATAATTGGCATTTTTTGGTGTTGTTTTGAGTACACATTCTTCCTTTCTACCTATGTATCATTTCATTTTCATTCTACTCTACTCTTTGCCAAATCTTTCTTTGGAAGAATGCCTTGAATATTTTACTTTTGAGTAGAGTTTCATTTTATCACTTAAACTTTTTTCTTCCAAACAGACTTACTAAGTAGGAAGAAATAAAGTACCCTTATGGTGTCACATACAGCTAGCTAGCAGCACCTACAAAAACATCACTCTGATCTCTCGGTCATTATTTTCAAAGTAATGTACAAATATGTCAAATTCCTGCCAGTTTGCCACATACAGATCTACCAGGCGACAGTTGGGACGACTCGTCAAATGCTCTGGACTACTCTCTGTCACATACTCAATAGAAGTACCTCTGCCAACAGAGGATATTCATATACACATATTGCTTTATACACACCCACAGAACCAACATGTTCCAATACCTTCAAAAACTCATAATTTCAAATAGCATCACCCTTCTTGAAACTCTTCCAAAACGCCCAAGGGAGGCTTATGAAAGCCCCTGAAAGGTCCTCTATAAGGGCCTTGTACTCAGGGACCTCACAGAAAAGGCACCTCATGATATTTATCATCCTTCATTATAACTGCGTGTTTTCTAGTCTGGCTCCTTCATTAGATGAAATTCTATTAATTATCAACTATGACTTAACCACTATTATATGTCCGGTCCTCAAAGTTACCTGGAACACAGCAGGCACTCAGATATTTGCCAAATGAATGACTATTCAAAAATATGTTGTACCTAATTAACTAGCCACCTTAAAAGGTCATTCACTTTTTTCTAATAATTTCTGCCAGTTAAAAAACTTTTAAGTCATTTTGAAAGTGTTTTATAATTAAATTACTCAAGATAAAGTCTCTGCCTTGAGTCATACTACCTTTTCGGCCAAAATAAAAAGTCAGTTTAATCAACCGCTTCATTCACAAAAGTTTAACACCAAATTACTTCTGTTACTAAAAAATAAATTTCACACCCCGTGTAATCTTCTCTACAACCAAGGACATGACTTAAGATCTAAAGGAAACTTACCAAAATAAGGAGATTTTTAAAATGTTTAGAATATCAGACAGCCATAATAAGATTGCAATCTTTCTCACTACTGTTGAAAGCACCCCTTACTGACAGTCTCTTGGCATATTATTGATTTTTCAGCTTCCTACACAAGAGACAGGGTTTATTATGATGTTTAAATACATAGATACTATCCATAGCAGAAAATTTTTATTTTTTTAATTTTGAATACATAGTAATATGATAGTAGTAAAAATTTAAAAACAGAAAATGATAAAGAATAAAATGTAAACTAATCAGAATAACAAATATGGTATTGGTATATTAACACATTGTGCTTTCAAAATGAGAATGACTACTATACATTTACACATACTTTGCATACAGTACTTATAAGCCTAGAAAATCAACAAGACTGAAAAGATTATAAACAGAAAACAATTATAAATAGGATAATGGAGAATGATCCAACTCATTCTTAAGCTTTGAAGGGCAATTTGGTAATACCAATTCAAAAGCCTTTAAAAATTAATAACCCCTTTATATATAAATTTCATATTTAAAAATTTATCCTAAAAAATCATTCCAGATCTGGAATGCTTAGCTACACTAATTTTCATCCCCACTATTGATCACAGAAAAATTTTTTAATAAAGCAACGTTCTAAAATTTCTGATAAAATGAACTCCAGAATAAAATTAGAAATCATGTTGGAATATACTTAGTGACAAAGATGACAAGACTATATTTAGAAAATATATGTATTTACATAATACTGTATTATATAATTTTAAAAAATAAAAATTAATTTAAAAAAGACAGTGCCGAAAAACATATGGCCTAAAATCTAAATGAATCAAGTTTTAGAGAGGAATAAAGAACATTATAGAACATTGTGGCTACTGTGATATAGTCTAGAAAATGATAGGTGTGTTTCCTGCTTTTGCTTCATTTGTATTAGCAAAGTTTACTCTGCTTGGCTTCAGGACTATGCTACAATTATAGACACTGTACTTTAAATATAATATCCAAGTTAAAATAATGACAAAAGTCCAAGTTTAAAAAGGTAGGGTAAGAACTAATTCAGGCAAAAGCTTTAGGTACTTTTGCAGAATGAAAAGCACAATATATTAAAAGAATACCTGATTTGTGAATTGCTCTTAATTAAGGATGTGAACATTAGCCACGCTCATGTACCATATTGTCAGATAAACCATTCACATTATCATACCTCTGCTTCTAAGACCAAAGGATCTCATACTGTCAAATGAAAATGCGAACTCCAATACACAGGTTAGGTACCTTGTATTCCCATTTTCACAGGCCCGTGCTGCCCCCTTCTGGATACTTTTGAAAATTATGTGACATTAGAGTTTAATAAGATGTTATAAATGAAAAATAATCATTTTTAACTAATCTACTAAAAAACGGCCAAATGCTCAAACTGAGGAATATATTACTGGTACTAAATAATTTATTTTGAAACGTCTTCCAAAAATTCTGTTTTGAATCAAGTTCTACCGGGAGCAAAAAATAGCTCTGATAATTCAATCATCCATGCTGATGAGAAAATCACTATTAAATATAAAATTACTAAAAGTAAGTACTTTAAAAAGTCACATTTTTTGTTTCCTTCCGTACCTATTTTTCTCACTCCCCAAAGCAAAGCAGAATCTGGTTTTGGTACTTAAGGAGTGGTTTTTTGTTTTGTTTTGTTTTTAATGTGATTAACTGGTTTCATGCTGTACTACACACACAAACGTTCATTGTCACAGAATGTGCTTCTAAACGCAGCCACCTGCTGCATAAATCAACTAAGGATACCTAAAGAGCTCTGTGCAAAGATATCAGTACAGTTCTATAGTTAAGAACTATACTATTGGATCTCTAGGGTGACTTTTTTAAATTTCTGAATTTTCTTCCTTGTCAATCGCATCTACCTGGTTTATTAAAAAAAAATGCTTTTCAAAGCACTCCTGACATTTAAATTTTTTCTTCTCTTTGTATTTTTTTTTTTTTCATTTTCTCTGGAAATAAACTATGTGGAAATAAAAGAAAATGTTCCTAGGTTTTGGAGAGTGGACTCCTTTATACTAGACACTACAATAAGGGGAGAATGGTAAATAGGCAGGTAAGGTAAAATAAGTTGGCTGGAAAGTGGAAGGGAAGAGATCAGACCATTCTCATCTGTGACTACACAACCCTGAGGCTAGAGGTTCAGAAGTGTCCTGCTGCAGCACTCAGCTGCTGTAAGAACACCTGTGCCCTCTCCATTACTCTCCTGGACTTCCCAGGCAGCCTGAGCACTCATTTGGCCTCTCCTGGCCTGGAGGTTCGGATTTTGAAAATTCATCCAAACCCACCTCTGACAGCTATTCAACTCTAGAAAGCTTTCTCTAACCACTCTGTGCTTAAATTCTTACTAGAATAAGACTAAACTAAAATGCTATAGTTCTGGAGTATGAAAACATTATAGTACAAATAATCTCTGAGGGATTATAAAACATTGCTCAGGGTTAAGGGAGCCTCATAGCTGGAGAATAGGAAGGAAAGGGAGACTTGCTTTTCATTAATAACCTTTAATACCGTTTGCATTTTTTCTATGTACATCACTATCTATTTATAAAAATGTTTTAAGACACAAAAATAATATTCTAAGTGCAGATGAAAATTTAATAAGTCAGTTAACAATTTAGAAAGCCTGTTTTGAAAAAAATTTTTCTGAAAAGTCTGTGTTTTTGAAGTGGCAATCTATTTTAATAATAAAGGTTCCACTTTAAATGTGAATACTGTTAACACTGCCTAAGGACTATGCTATCTGAATAGTAATATATAAAGTCAAAACTATTCACTGAAAAACAATAAACACAACTTAGAATGATACAAATGGTGTAGGACTTTATTTTACATTATATCATTCAAATACTGTTTCAGTAGATAGCTTCACTTCAGTTTTCTTTCATATGTATGTGTACCTTCAATATGCATATACGGTACATTTTGTTTTATCTAGAACCTAAACCACCATAAAAAGAAAAAAATAACAACCTCAAACTGAAAAATTTTCCCTCTACATTCCATATGTTTAAGAAGAAAGAAATAGAAATGGAAAATAACCTAATAATAGAAATGTCAAAACTACAAGTTCCAGCACCCCTCAGAAAGTCAATACACCATCAGTCAAATCTCACAGCAGTGAAGAATAGTCTAGCAAAGCAGAGCTGCCTCCAACTGTACTTCTTTTCTACCTGGCAGAGAGGATTTCATTTCTGTCTATCTAGCTAGGAGGCAGACAATGATTTTGCTTAGTACTTTTTCTTACCAACCTTTTACATTTTGGGAAACATGAGATACAACTATAAGAAATTATCATCAACTTTGAACATTCTTAATTATGATTTAAATAATTTTTAAGTAATTTTTAAAACACAACTTAAAATTGTTTTAGAACATCGTTTCTTGAAAAAAAAAAATTGGAAGAAGGCAAAACTCCACTTCTTTTAGAATATACCTAAGAATCAAAACTATTCTAATCAAAAAAGTAGATGACTAACTTTTCAGCATATATCTTTAATCAGGCTGTTTGATAAATTTTATAGTCTTCCAACTACCAGAGATCACAACTTTAAAATAAAAATATTTTCTTCTAAAAGAAAATGACACTGGATCAATTTATAAAATGGGCAAGTCAAGCATTAGAACCGGTATGTAATATAGTTAACTCGAATCCCAACAAGAGTCATTTGCTAAATATTTAGCAAATACAAAATTTTTCTTAGCTTTTTATTAATCAGGTAGGCAATCTGATCTTTAAACATATTAGCTGATATACCTAAAACCACCAGCTAAATGAAAAAGTTATTAACTAGGCAGTCATTATTTACTTTTTAAATTATCACAAAGCTATAATGCAAGTTTCTCTGTCTTAATCAGTACTTTTTTTTCTATTAGTGTCAAGTATACAGTAGATTGGTTAGACATGTATGTAGTTTATAAACGATCCCCCTAATTGTTCTTCCTCCAGCTCTCTACCTAGAGTACTTTTGAATGTCAATGAAAAACTAGAAAAACTCTATGGGTAAGCCTTTAATAAATAAATTACAAGTCATACATTATTTTCCTAGTACATTGTCTATGTCTCTCTTCTTCACATTCCCCAGGCAACTAGCACCTTTGGTCCATTCCTAGTCTACTAGGGAGCCCATTCTCTAGTTACATATATGTCTATTAAGTAGTGTTTACTCGTAAAAATTATTTTTAAATGCAACTGGTCAAAACATTTTACTATATTAAATACCACCTGAATTATTTTATAACCAGAAAATCCTCTCATACTAACATCTAAGCTTAAAAAAGTATGTAATAATGTAGTTCTAACAGAAACCATGACATTATGTAAACTCCTTTTAACTGTATACATAATTTCATATGTACAAACTACAATATTTCAAATGTTTTATTCTTATAAAAACAGAAATAAGCTAAATCAGAAATGGCTGTTCTACACTGATATAAAATATTCTAAATAAATTTCAGCATCAAAAATTAGACATTTCACTAAATGTGTGCAAAGATAAAAATTCTCATGTTTTATTATGGCACATAAGTTCTAGAAAATGAAGTTTAGAAGAGGGGTTGTAACAGTGCTATAACTTATAGTGAAAAATATTATCTATTTCACTAAAGTCTGACATAAAATTGGTTACTCAAATAAATACACAAAAATTTTTCAGTGACAAAGATAAACTAATGACCAAAATGGAAGGAATGGAAAGAACAAGAGTAAAAAAGAAGGCTGAGAATGATTAAAAACCTAAATTTTCAAATCTGGCAGAAAAAAAAGAGACACAGTTACTAGGACTTCTTACGAAGCCACCGATATCAAATCAAACAAAATCTAGCACTGGCAAAACATGGCAGATAAAATACATTATCAGGAAGATTAAGTAAGCAGGAAGGCCAAGGAAGGTTTCTTGGGTTGTGAAATAAGATACTTTGTGAATACTGCATCCCATACAAATATTTTCACTTCAGAAAGACCATAACTGAATGGATTATAAGCATGAAATAGGTATGCGAGAAGATAGTATGTCTGTACGTGTGTGTGTGTGCATGCACAAGTGTGAGTATTGGGAGACACACAAAGGTGGTTAACCATGTGAAGAAGTTCATAATCAATAAACACTAGAAGAAATTTGGGGTCTGTTACTCACCAGTCCAAGGCCCTCCTAAAATCTCCTATTTCTAAAATTACTGGGCTTTTTATCTGACATCATAAACTAACTGACACACACGGCACTAAGAAAGTAATTTAATTTCACAAAAGTATGTACAACATTTTCCAAAATCATTATTAATAACCATTGAAACAAATTATATTTATGTGTACTGATAAGTATTTTGCCTCTACCTAAGTATACATTCCCTCTTTTTGCTCAGATGGACCTGAAAACAATGAGACTATAGAATGTCTTTGTGATATTTAAATTATTTTACAACAGAAAACTGAAACTTCATTCAATAAACAGATTCTACACTGCCACTATATTTCAAGGACAAGCCATGCTATTTAGGGACTGGTAACAGGAAAAAACACTGTGTGCAGGTTTTATTTCTATGTGCCCAGTAGTAAATAGTCATAATTTTGTCTATATTTTGTTACCATTAGTTTTCAAGTTAAAAGGATTTTGTTAATTCATATGTCACCTTGTCTTTAAGTTACTCTAGACTCCACTTATATTAAGCCAACAGCAACATACCTAAGTTCTATGTCAGCAAAATAATCTTTTTTGATCAACTTACACTACAGTTTTCAGGTGGAACTAGAAGTTGAGTGATCTCGCCACCATGCACACAGAAGATATGTTTCATTTCTCCAGAAAATATGTCCCAAATTATGACTGAAAAATCCACACCTCCAGATATCAGATATCTTTGATCATAACGAGCTGAGACCTGATGAGGATATAGCAAACATGTGACTTTGTTCCGATGACCACGAAGTGTTCTGTGAGGTGGCCAACCTGTGAATGAGGTTTTGGATTTAAAATGGGAAAATTAAAGTCTTACAAAGTTTCAACAAATAAAAGTAAACATAAATCGTCAAAATTGTTACAAATTTTATCTTAGAAAAGGCTTCTAACTTTACATTCTAGAGCTGCTCTGTCCAATATAGTAGCTACCAGCCACGTGAGACCACTTAGTATTTGAAATGTGGCTAGTCCAGATTCATATATACTGTAAATGTAAGGTACACATGAGATTTCAAAGACTTAGGTCAAAAAATAATAATGCTAAATATTTCAGTGGGATAAAAAGTTTTGCTATATTGAATTAAATAAGATATAATATTAAAATTAATTTTATCTGCTTCATTTTTACTTTATTAATGTGGCTATTAGAAATTACATATGTTGTTACATATATATATTTCCATTGGACAACACTATTTTAAAAGATTATCAGTATTATTGACAATATGGTGATTACTTAGTAAGCCAATTGATATTAAATAATAATAAATGGAACTTTTAACATATCAAAGAGATAAAACTGGATACTTCTTTATTCACAGTCATTAATGGCATTTATTCCCAGAATAGGCGCTGTTGTATTATCTGCACACTGAACTCTACCAACTACGCAGCATGCTAACAACTATACTGATTCACTGAGTTTGTTCAAGACAGAGAGTGCCAACGTTGTCAGTATCAAGGTTACAGAGTTCTCAAAACCCTTTAGACACTGGTAGGTCTTCAATATACCTCTTCGGAGCATGTGTTCTCCCTGAAGCAGCTGAACTATGGCTGTCTGCGTGGCAGGCACAATGATGATGCTACCGTCCTCGCGGCCACAGACAAGTCGTCCATGTGCTGGTATGTACACACTTGCGGTTACTTTAAGAGGTTCATTACTACTGGGGAGCACACTCAGCTGATCAATAATTCCGGCAGGACAAGGATTCAGTTTATCAAATGCCTCTTGCAAACTAACAGAAGTTGTCACTTCCAACCCTGTGAAGGTTTTATTTTGTACGAAAGAAAAATATTTGTGCACATTAGAAAAACAATTAAAAATATTAAAATAGGCATGTTTATGGTTGATTCAGTAACATACCAAAGAATAATAACTATTACCAACCATAATTGATTAGAAGAAAATGACATATGTGTTTTATAAATTTGTTACTCAGTGGTTAGTATTTAGGTTGTTAAATTAAAAGAATTAAGAAATGGTTGCACGTGATTTACTATTACCTTCTTTTTTATTAAATTTATTGGGGTGACACTGGTTAATAAAATAAGATAGGTTTTAAGTGTACAATGCAATAATACATCATCTGTACATTGCTCTGTGTGCTCATCACCCAAAGTCAAATCTCCTGTCACCATACACTTGACCCGTTCACCCTCATCTATTTCCCCCTTCCCTCTTTATCTCTGGTAATCATTTAAACTGTTGTCTGTGTCTATGTTTTTGTTTGTTTGCTTGTCTTTTTCATTTGTTGCTTTCAGTTTTATATCCCACCTGAGTAAAATCATATTGTTCTTAACTTTTTGTCAAAATAAGTCACACAGAAAAAGTTGAGTATTATTACCTTTTTTACCTTCCTGTTTATTGGGTGTGTCTGAAATGTTCCAAATATTCAATCTTCCAGAAGAATCTCCCTGAATTAATAGTTTATGGCAGTATTCCCTGCATCCATAGAAGAACCGAGTAACAGGAGGGCAAATTAACAACTGGAAAAAAAATTGTTCAAATATCTTTAGCTATCTTTTTAATCAAAATAGTTCACACATCAACATTTTTTCAAATAAGGATGTTAAATACTTTGCTTCAATACCAGAGTAAAAAAACAAACAAAAAACAAAAAACAAAAAAAAAAGAGTTTATAGCATGAGTATTCAGCAATATTTTAATATAATTTTGTAGTGTTAATGTACATGTCAACTAATATTCAAATCCACTATATCACAAGCATTCAAAGAAATGAATTATATTTATATTCTTTCTACAGAATTAGTATATTTTTTTGCTGTTTTATAAAATCTGATTACTTATAATAATGAATTTAACTTACTGTTATTAGATAATTAATACAAAGATATATCACTCTCTACAAAAAAGAAAAGTTTTCATAAAAAAAGGTCAAAAGGAAAAATGGCTAATTCTAGACTGCCCGCTCCTGACTGGTCACTAGGAACAGCAGCAAAATTAAACCACCAAGCTTGTGCAACTGGAGGACTCCCATCTTTAAAAAAAATTTTTTTAAGTGAGCTAATAATATAACATTTTACTTAGTCACATTTATGTACTCAATTTGACCTAGCCTGATCTGTGAGCTATAAAGTACAAGGAGCAAAAACCATTCATTAGGGTCTTCTGTACATTTTTGTTTTTAAAACAAATTAATTTTCTGCTTAAGACTTTGTGCCTTCAGTGAGATCACGTATTTGAAAATGTTAAACAACGGTGGCATCCTAAAATTAAATTTTAGAATATTTTTTCAAAGATATTGAAACATAAAATCTTATCCTGAAAAGCAGTAATAAATTGACTTCAGTCTTGACAATTACAGTTAACAACTAATCTAATTACTAAGTTTGGTATTAGCTGTTTTCTTAAAAAGCACTGGCCTATCAGAACTATATATTAAACATAATCAATTTTTTGACTGAAAATGTCTAAAAGTTCTAATAGATAAACAACATGCTGGACAAGAAGTTGCTACAGCAGCTGGAATAACCAATAGTTTGTATTTTAACATATGATTATCTCACAGCACATAGTAATTTATTTTAATTTAAAATGTATAGGGGAGGTGCTATCTAAAGAAACATTGATACGTATTTGATTTGTTTTGGGTATATTTTTTATAAAGTCAGTATCCCTTAGATTTACTAGCAGTAATTGTCTAGGTTGGAGAGCAGTAAGTAGGAGTTTAAGTTAAGAGAATAAAGAACAGGTTATAGAGAATCTTCATTGTACATACATCTATAAATCAGTATATGCAAAACATTCATGGTAAAAAACAACTCCCCTCCCCTCGCCTTCCCTCCACTTAAAGATGGAGCAAAATGTTCAGAAAGTTAAAGCCGTGGAAACCCAGAGCACAAGTAAAGGAAACTTTATTCCAGAACCTAAGCTACTTTCTTACTGCTTAAAGAACAGAGAGTTGAAAACCCAGTAATAGTGCTGTTACATTTCAACTTTAAATTGATACTAACCAGGTTTTAAGAAATCATAATAAACTTCGATTTTTATACAGAAAAATTTCTTTTATTCTTTATTTCTGAAGTATAATCATTTAAATCACTACACGATTTTTAGGAGATATTGCAATGCCTCCTTCAAGTATTAAACTATAATTAGTCAGCATTATTACATGATTAGCTTTGTCCTTATAAAAGGGCATTACATGTGTCACTATTTATAATAGCACGATTGTGTAAAAAAGTTTACACTATCAATATGAACTTCATAAAAAAGTTATTTCCACTGTTATTAATGTTAGATCATTTGTGGTCTGAGAATGATGAATGAGACTTTACAGGCAAATATGTTTAAGATACACATATTTTAAAATTATGCTTATGATCAGACTGTTTTACAATGTCTAACGAAGTGCCTTGAATTATAATAAACTTTTCAAATGATTGGCTACCAAAAGATACCAAAAAACATAGTTGTGAAAATTTTTCAGTGTAACTCTCCTTTATAAATGATACCTGAAAAATTTTACCTCTTTATCTGTTCGATCCAAGAGGCTATGCTGCATAGGAGGAATTAAATTCTCAACTGCTTTCCCCACATCACTGCGGAATGAATCGCTAGCTGGAAGGGAACTGAAAATAAGAAAAACACAACATCCTATTAAAGTACTGATTTCAAATATTTTGTCATGCCATGTGAGGTTTTTTAACATGAACAAAAAATGAATTTTTTATTTATAGTTAATTTAATTTAGCATTAAATTACATAATGAATGTCATTAAAATATCCTATTTCAAATAAAAATCCATCAGTGGATTTAAAGACGTTAAACTAGATTACATATCTAACAAGAAGTTCTGAGAGGTTTTTTTACATAAATGAAACACTTACACTACATACATTTTCACACTTTCAGGTTATACTACAAATTTGAAATCTTTTGCTTTTGATTAAAGTCCTAACATATTATTTATTGAATACCTGGCAGGTAGTTTGTAAATATAACTTTGCCCATTTTCAGTCCAAATGATTACTTTATCTGCAGACACAAAGTCACCTCCGGTCCACGTCTGTCCATTTTCACTGGGACCTGAACACAACAGGGAATAGTCTCCAGCATCAAATACCTATAAGGGACAAGAAATTCATAGTTTAATCACGTTGGTGCCATTTAAACAAGATACAGCACATTTCAACTATAAAAAAAAACTTCTAGAAATATATTTAACAAACTCAGGCCTTTCATGTTCGCTACCTCAGGTAAAGACATTTTGTCAGCAAGCCCCAGGGCATGGCCGCCTTCCATAGGGAAACAAGCAGAGTCCCAGCTGTGTGGTCAGGCAGTGGACCCTGACAGCAGGGAGAGGCCCTTCCCTGCACTGGGACAGGAATCCTTAACCCTTCTTGTCGATAAGGGGGCGTGCTCTATCAAAGAAAGGCAAGCGACAGGGAGCCAAACTCTAGAATGTATGGTTATGACTCCAGTTTTATTTCATGTCTAGTAACATTTCTAATAATAAACTTTGACATCATAATTTCTCCTTATTAATAGGGAAATTACCTTATTTCATCAATGTTCTAGACTGCTGTAAATAGGAAGTTAATAGACTCGGTTTTACTATTTAATAATTCTCACATATAAAAGTCCCTATAATTTCATTAGTGGCACAGGCTATTGACCTTCTGGGGCCTTACAAAATGCCTTTACAATCATTTCTGGGACCCTTAGAATCACTGCATGTATTGCCGTGCAGGTGTTGCCACCTTACTTTATAGACGGGTAACTGACACAAAAAATGGTTACATCTCTTGCTCAAGTTCAAGTGACCAGTCAGTGACAGTACTAGGAGTAAAACCCTGGTCTTATAACTTCTAGCAGAAATTTCTACTTTCAATATCTGATTAAAAATATATTCTATGTGGCTAGAAAATTTCCCCAGGAGGAATGAGTAATTAATAGCGCAGAGCTTTTATTTTACTTTTCTTTAAAGAAAAACCAATGAAGTTGCTTGTACAAAGCCTTGAAATTAGAACAAATCCTAGCTAAATTCACTATGATTTGCTATTATATTTATCAGTATCCAACTTTAGCACTACACAAATAGTCCAAGAAGAGCCCAAGAAAAAATATAAAAGGAGATCAGACCTCCTACACTATTATCTATTAAAACACATTATAAAGCTAAAGAAAATACAGTACTAGTATATGAATGGACAGATAAATCAAGTCCAGAAACAGATTCAAGTAACATACAAATGAAGTATAATATAGAAGCAAAACAAAAGAAAAATGAATTATTCAACAAATGGCATCATGAATTGGGGGTGGGGGGTCCATCTGGTATAAAAGTAAAATCGGATTTACATTTCACAATTTATACAAATAATTCCAGACTAAAGATTCAAAGGCATATAAGATAAAATCATACAAACATTAGGAAAAACTAAAAAAGATTTCAAAAATAAATCTTAGCTTGGGGTGAGCCCTTTAAAACATGTCACAAACTGTTTTGGAGACCATAAAATAAAAGGTGATAATTTAACCATACTAAAATTGAAAACTTCTTTTGGTGATAAATATATAAAGAAGTCATTCCTGGTGGGTTGTCATACTATCTTAGTGTTGTTTAAGATGCATTTCTCTGATGATTAATGAAGTTAAGCACCTTTCTATACATGTATTGGCCACCTGGCTTTCCTCTTCTATGAAATGTTTTTGCCCATTTTCCTATTGAATTGTATGTATCTTTTTATCTTGATTTATAGTTGTTTTTTGTTATGTAAATAATAGAGGAGTCCGTCATCATGTGTGTATATTTTAACTATCTTCTCTCACTCTGTGGACTGCCTTATCACTCTCATGTATGCATTTAAGAAAATGCTGTTCTCACGTGATTATAAAATGGTATTAGAAACAGGCATTAGGTATTACCTCTGGGGAGGGCAAGGGGAGTACCAGGGGAAAAAGCTTATACATTTCATTGTATCCTCTTGCTCTCTGTTTTTTATTACTATTTGTATGGGTTTTGAATTTTAAGATGAAGGACCCATATCGCTTACTCTAAGCAGCTGCTAGCTCTCCCCCTGCAATCTTATTCCAAAATAGTAGCAGTGGGTGTGCGTTGGTGGTATAGTGGAGAGCAGCTTTCCAAAACAGGATCCAAGACATGGATAAGAACAAAGTACTGCTGCCCTAGTCAGTCCTTTTACTACACAACCTATCCCCTTTGAGGCAGTAAATAACTATCAAATGGTAGTGATGAGAGCAGCTGCTGCAGTCAGACTACCTGAGTTGTAATCCAGCAACTCCACTACTACCTGTATATGCTTAGTCAAGCTACTTATCCACACTCTGTCTCAGCTGCCTTGTCTGCAAAATGGGGAAAGTAACAATTCCTACTACAGAGAGCTTCACAAATTGCTGACGGATGCCGACTCCTGGTATCTACATTGCTATATAATCCTCTCCTGAATATAAGCTGGCTTTAGACTGTTTCTAGACAACTGATTGTGGCAGAAGTGACAAGAACTCAGTTCCAAGCTTAGGTGGGTCTTGGTTACACCTTCTCTTGCTTGCTTACTCTGAGGGAAGACAGAGACCATGCTGTAAGCTGCCCTACGGAGAGGCCCAACAAGAGAGAAATTAGAGGCTCCAGCCAACAGGCAGGAGGACCTCAGGGCTACCAAGCACCAAGTGAGTAAGCTTAGAAGTGAGGTGAGCCTTAAAATGAGATGGTAGTCCCAGCTGACACCGTAATTGCAGGCTGTGGAAAAACCTCAGCTGGTTACCTAGCTAAGCCGTGCCTGATTCCTGACCCACAGATGGGCAGAGGTACAACTGTGTTATGGAGTTATTTGTTAGGCGGGATTAGATAACTAATATGCCTCCTCTCTGAGTAGTAGAGATTAAAAAAAATAATACATGGAGACCTCTAAAAAATATGCTAGGCACAAATAGTCAAAACATGCGGGCTCTTTTTTCTATTATAAAAATATTAAAGTCTGGCTATGTGGAGGTGATATACTCCTTCCATCACCGGCTCTCCAGTGATGAATGAGGATCTGCCTGACCCCAAGAGGTCAGAACAGAATGGCAGTTGGGAATACCAGGGACCTACCAAGACATGTTAACCTGCAGAAAACTCACTACCACTGCATATGTCATACTGATAAGATGATGACTAAAACGGTAGCAAATGGCAGAAATTAATATTGACAAAATAATCATTACTTAATCACTCTATAAACAAACACAATAGACAACTATATATGGCCAAATCACAACACTTCAAAATATATCAAAATCACACAAAAATTCGAAACAGTTATAATATTCTTGCACCAAGCTCTTCCTTATAATTATCTTTGCAAGTCTGATAAACCAACATCTCAAAGGGTAAAAATACAATTTCTTGTGTAAATTATCTTACCCTCCAATATTTGGAGCACACAACCAAAAGCGACCTCTGTGTGAATGCACAAAAAGAGATGCTTTGGCAATTCTGACAATAAATTGGTTTGGATTCCTCCTCAAATATTGGCTCAGTATCCTGAAAAGAGAAACACTTGTAAAATTAGAAATGGCTTCGTTGTCAATTAAAATTATCAGATGATGACAAAGCAAGTAAAGGTAAAATAAAGATATGTTATGATATGTTCATCATTTAGCCCCTCATGTGAGAACCAAGGCAGAAAAAAACAGCAAAAATATACAATAAAAACATCTGAGCAAGGCATATTTGCTACAAAGCTACTCAAGATTAAAATACTAACGGGAATCAATATCATCATTCCGGCAATAATCAATGATAAAAGTTTGAGTCATTCCTAATTTTTGTAGCTATCTGTGCTTTTAAAGTTAAATAAAAAAATAACTAATCAATTCCTCTAGTTTCTCCAATGCAGTATTTAAAAATTCCCTAGCTGAAGAGATTAGCATCAATATTGTCAGAGAATCGATCTGCCTTTCTTATTGTTTAAAAATAACAAGGAATTCAAGTCCAAAGAACAGTGAAAGACGCCTAAATTGGCTTTATATACTTTTTGTGATGGTTTGTTTAAATTTTTTTCCCTCAAGAAAACTACTTCCTAACTTTTAACTTAGAAGCAGTTGAGGAAAATCCCACCTCTTCTGTATGTTCCTCTATTTCTATCCTATGCAATATGTTTCCCTATTTCTGTCCTTGACAAAGCAGATGTCTCCTATCAAGTGAAAAAATTAACTCACTTACTGAGACAGCATTCTAGAAGATCTGTACTACAACAATAAGACTATCAAAAAAAGGAGCTTTTTCCTTCCCCTTTAAAAAAAAGGGAAGGTGCATATCATTGCTAAAATTTAGGACTCCATAAGAAGAAAACAAAGCAATCATTTCCAGTCTCCTTTGTCTCACCTGCATGCCACTTATTTCGGAGGTGACAATCCACACTTTCAAGATGCCTGTCACTGAGAGTGCTACCACTGTGTCCTCTGAGCCAAGCAGAACAAGAAGCCAAGGTTACAAATAGAATACACTCTATTTCTAAGCAAAAACATGGTTATAATAGTAATATGGAACGTGACTTACTTTAATGAAATTGAATAATGGCATGTTTTACAATTGTCATAAAACATAATTCTGAATTTCATGAAATAACAGAAACCATATTGTAAAACATAATAGATGACGAAAAATTTGAACAAAAAACTTTTCCAACAGGCAAAAATTAATTTCTAACTACCTGAATTTATTTTTATTATTTCAAATCCACAAGTTTTAATAATTTTAAATGTTCTTGATCACTATATTAAAATACTTTTATTCTTCAAAATTTATAACTTTTAATTATTTATCATGAATGAGCACATTCACTTTACTTCTTCAAAACACTCTTTTCCACTTATCTTGCCTCCCTTCTAGACATTTTGTCGTACATTACACCCTCCACAGATTGTGATCAAGTAAACAAGACATAATATAAAACCTAAATTCACAAGCTTTGGGTAAGGGAGCAGTCAAACTTACCAGGAACTTTCATTAAATTTAACTATGTATAATCCCCTTCCTTTTCATTATCTCCATGTAAAATAGCAATGCTTCCTGTGCCTCAACAAGTGACAAAACCAGGCCCATGAAATACAAAGGTGAAACTATGGTTCCTCCCACCATACCTGCAAAGGGCTAAGATATTCTTCCCCACTTCAGAAAGTCACCCCACACTCTAAGACTGCCAAAAGCTAGTGATCTGGAATGGAGGTGATTATCACTGTAAATCTTAATTCAATCAAAGGTTCCTTTATGAAGGTAGAGATGGGCCATAAATTATTAGTTACTTCTTAAATTAAAAAAAAATGTAAACAAATATATTAATATATAATGCATTATAGAACTCTATAGTACATTATTAAGTCATGGTGCTGAATGCCTAAAGGGCACCACACACTGACCTTGTGTCCGGTGGGACCGAATAATACTCATGGAGCTAATCCAGTCTGGAGATATCTTTGATACTAAGGAGTATAACACCTCAAGGCTGGTGGCATCCACAACAAGGATTTCTGGATAATGGCCATGGCATAAAAGCCTTTCTTCTCTCTGATTCCCAACAGAAAACTGGTAGAACTAAAAGGAAAAAGATTTTAATGTGCTTCTTTACTTTAGATACTGATTCATATGTATTCACCAAGCTTCTTATAATGCTCAATTTCTTCAGTAATATTTCCAGATATATACTAGATGATGCATATTATATGCCTATGTATACACATACACACACATCAGGTTACATTAATATTTCAAAATATCTAACAAAAATTATTCTTTTCCTAACATCTTATCCACCTCCCCTTTGAACTACTTTGGAGAATTCACGATAATTCTTTTTCATCCTGCAGCATCGAAAACAGGGCTGTTGAATGAATTAATGAAATGTGTAAATAAAATCAGCTTCACAAATCAAAGTAAAAGGAAAGCTTGGGCAGGTCACAAAAATAATACGAATTTTAGATGATGAGACTAGGTGGGTATAGGATTATAATTGATAGTTATAATCAAATAAAATTAAGAACAATTGCTGTTCAAACATATTATAATCAGAAGTAAATTCTGATTAAGTACATTATTTCAGACTAAAATATGAGATGATTGTGTTAACCACTCCCACAGTCACCTTTAGACCTTGTGTAAGAAAAATGGGGGAAGAACCAATACAATCGCAATCTACAGGTTACTCATGCCAAGAATTCAAAAGAAAAAGACAGGTTTACATCAACCAAAGAGCAAAGGGAGAGCAGCTGTCAAAACCAGACCAAAAACTCACCAAAGGACATGTCTTCCCTTAGCCTCAAAAATAGTGACTCTCTGAGTAGAATGATTCTTCTAGAGGATTTCTAAAAGGTGAAGACATATAATACCCATACCACTACTTCCCAAAGATTAGACCTTATATGAATCACATGAGGGCCAGCTAGCTGTAGCAGCATGTAACCACTCCACAACTGGGGAAATAACTAAGAAACCCAAGTCTAATCTGCTTCCACACTCGTTAGCCCTGTTCTCAGAGCTCAACATTGTAGGTGAAGGAATACAATCTTCTCTCAACTACAGAGAGCCTTGTATAAGGATTATAACATAAACACTGATCACGGAGCACATTAACTAAGTGCAAGGAAGCACCACTGAAACTGGAAGAAGGGGTCTAGCAAAATGCAGACTACCACAGGGGCGTTCTAGACCTCTGAAGTTTGATTTAAAAAACATGACACACAAACTAGACGTCCCAGGGCCCACCAGGCACTCACTGTGCCCACTGGTAACCATGACCCATATAAGGGGAGGATGTGTCAGGGAGGAAAGCACGGGTGCAGAGAAGCAAACTTTGCCCGTGTTCATTCAACACCAACCAGGAGAGGCAGGTGCACTGTAGCCACCAAAAGACAGCTCCCTCCTGAGGGCAGGGCATTCTAGCAGCCTACCTGACCAAATGGTTTCCTGTTACACTCCCAAACAATGCTTCGAACACTAACATTTGGCTTCCCAGACACTGATACTGGCAAAGAAAAGTATCCGAAATGGAGAAACAAGTTTTCCAAATATTAAAAAGAGATACCCCGACAGGACAATTTAATATGGTGACATTTCCTTGTGATTCCAGTAAGTGCCAGTGTCACCATGGTTTAGCATTTCTTAGTATAAAAAAAAAAAAAACTTGCTTCTGGACCTGAGAGGGTGAGGATCACACAGGAAACAATTGTCACACACTAGTAAATCTGCCAAAAGGCATCTTCTGCTTAGATATGGCTGCCAATTTAAACCCAGAAGGATCTGATAAACAGCAGACATTGGAAATATGCTGAATAATTTTTCCTAAAATGTAAACCAAAAGATTTTAAATCATAAAATTATGCAACAGTCAAAATATCCAATGAGTTCAAGACATCTATATAAAATTTTTCAATTAAATTATCCAGTCAATAACTATATATCATTTTTTTACTTTCTCTCTATAAACCTTGATGATTCTTCACATGGTAAAAAAATATATATGCCCTTTAAATAAAAAGCATACATTCTAAAATACTGAATGTCAACTCTAATTGAAAAATAAAAATGTCTTTCAACATAAAAATAAAATAAAACACACACACACATAAAGCATACATCCTAATAGCATTAAAAAGCAATTTTTCAAAAGCCTTTGCCAGGGCAAGGAATCATCACAAAGACCTTTATCGCGCTAATCACCACCTCCCCCACAAACATTTTCCATTGCTTTGCTAATTTGTGTTGGCAGAGGTTTTTTCCCCTGTAACAAGGAATTGTATTTGTTTTAAAGGAAGGCAGAATGACACAACAGAAAGAGCACAGTCCCTAGAGTCAGGTAAATCTGATTTGGGAGCCTGGCACCACGAATGACTCATTGTGAAATTGGGGCAAAGTCATTTCATCATTCCAGGTCTCAGCTTCCTTCTGTGTAAAATGATATACTCCTATTTAATTCATAAGGATGTGGGAAGAGCTAAATGAAACAATATACAAGAAATGCCTATATAACACTTACTAAATAAATGTGAGTTCTCTTCCCCCTCTTTCCCCATTGAGAACAAAAATCATATTTTCTATACACTTGTAATTTTCCTAACACCCAACACAGTAAATGATGAGTAAATTGAAGCACAAAGAACCTGACAAGTATGAAAGTATAAAATGGAATACTAGGAATGGAAGTCAGAAACTATAAATTCCCATGTAAATCCCTGTGTAAGCCAGGCATACGAAACAATTATTTCTTCTACAGAGTTGGAAAGTCAGATGATATACCCAAGGACCAACTACACAAGCAATAAAAAGGATATGATCTATAAAGTGGGTCAATTGGTGTCAATCACAAATGGAACCATTAAGGCTTGAGAAAGAGAGAATTCCATTATTTCGGAGGCAGAGGACTTACCTGACCCAGCCAGTAAAGAGGCTCTCCTCTGGGTGACCAGGACAGCCAGAAAGAGCAGAAGTAACAGTGGCAATCAGCTTACCTTAAGTCTTCCTTCTCTACTTGATTATACTCTTCCACTATATCATCTTATGAGGAAGACTTTTACCACTCCAATTCTAGTCTTGTCATCACCCATTTTTTTCACATAAAAATATAGCTCAATGTTTAAAAAACATCTTAAAATTGTATTTCTATAAAAAATTGTGCTGACTTGGACAGTTATAGAAATACTCACCTGTATGCCAGTATGTGTGCAGGCTAATTTTGTAAATTCAATACATCTGCCATCACTCACATCCCAGAGGCACATTTCTCTATAAAACAAAATAACAGCTCACTTTAAATCAGATTTCTTAAAGCACTGTTCAACTCTGTCACAGCGGTTTAAAAGTAATATTCCATTAAAACTGGTAATTTTTTTTAAAATAGTGTATAGTCAATATTGCTGTTCATCAAAAATTCTGGTCCTCCCCAATAAAAGTAAAGTATTATACAATAAAAGTAAAGTATTATACAAATTATTACTAAAGATAGAATTCACATATTTAAAACCATACCTCAAATATCTTTTAAGCTTAGACAACTGAAGCATTTAATGAAAATATATTCCAAAAGAAAGAAATCTTTACTTATTAATATACTAATACTATTTGCAATAAATGCAAAAAAGTGAAAAAGAAAATACTTACCCACTTTCAGATGCACTCACTATATACTGTTTGTCACTAGAAGCACAAGCTTTAGATAAACAGGTGATTGAAGCTGTATGACCAAATAACAGTGCTCGAGGGTTAACCTAGACACAAATATGTACCGACTTTTAAAAAACAGTATTTTTTAGGACTTCTGTTAAATACTCAATATAAATTTACAGGTATGGATTTGAGAATTGCTCAGAACATCAACAACTAAGAACAATGAAACACTAGTTGGTGTTCACTATCACCCTACCAAGTAGTTCTAAGATCAAAATTGGAACTTTGAGCAGTGACATTACTTGCCCAATATCATACAGAGAATGATGAAGCCAAGATTCAAATGAGGGCAGTCTCAAGCACTAAGCTACACTATACTGAGAAGTCAGGTCAAGAATGTGAATTAATACATAAAATAATTTAATCTCACTTATTATTTTTAATAATACCTTCATCGACCTGAAAGCACAGTCTCCAGACTACCATCCCGAAATATAAATAAGAGGACAGGTACACTCCCAAATGCTGATACTAACATTCAACTATCAGGAATTAAGAATGATCTTCACAGACTAATGATTTAGTGACACAGAAACGACAGCCCCAAGTCACACAGCTACACAGAACATCCACTATTCTAAAGCAGTCTAGCAATCAGCTCCCAAATTTATCTACTCTGTAAATGGCATGTTATTACTTCAGGTTACTTGAGGGCCTTAGGTTATTTAAAAGTGTATTTTTTAATTAAATCTTTTCTGATATGGCTGCTTTTGATTTCAATGAGAACAAGGAATCTCACCTACCTCCTGCCCCCTTAAATATTTAATATATACAAATAATACTCATAGTATGATACAAAGAACACATTAAATAGCCACATACTCAATACCAACTTAAAAAAAAAAAACAGAATATGACCAATACCTTTAAAGCTCCTTTGTACTTCATAGCATCTATTTTGTAAATTTATTAGGAATTTTATCCTAATTTTACCCTAATTTATTAGGAAAACTATATTGTTCAAAATCAAACATTGCATAGGAAAGGTACTGAAGATTGTTCTCTAGTTCTGGTACGTGACAACTGAAGAGATTTTCCAACTCAAATATCTTAGTCATCTTTTATAATCAACTATAATTAGAGACAAATTCAATCATTGTTTACAGTTAGAGTAGGCCTAGAAAGTTTTCTCACACTTCCAGGCCCACCTCTTAAAAAGTCAACCTTCCTGCCACTATGTTCCACGCCACCCACCACTCCACTCTCTGTTCCCCTTCACAGAAACACTCCTGGGGAGAGCTGTGAGATAGGGGAGGTTAAAAATATAGAAAAAGAGAAAAGAATAAAGCCTGAGATGTTAGAATGGAATTGGAGGTAACGAGGAACGAGTGAATTCTGGGGGTGTGTGTGTGTGTGTGTGTGTGTGTGTGTGTGTGTGTGCGCGCCCCCAATTCCTATTTTCCTGTCTGTCTACTGAGCAGAGCACATTGAGCACTCATATCTATAATTGCAAAAAATGGCGATAGTGATCTTTAAAATAAACACAATAAAATTTACGCTTTATAAAAGATTTTGTCCTCTTCAAGACATTTACCCTAAAAGGTATAAGTATTCTAAATTGTTTTTTACTATCTTTTTGGAAGCCTCCTTTAGAAAGGGTAAAAATCTTTTGAAAAATTGTAAATATAACATATCATGCCACTTAAGTAGATATTATATTTGGAAAACAGCCAAAAGCCAGCAGAACTCAACTCTGATGAATCATGTAAATAATCAATCTGCACAATACCAATTTTAGTCAAAATGGATTTCACAGAAAACATATGGTGAATCCCTGTGTTATTCTGGAACTGCCTTATTCTCTACTGAGTAGTATTTAAGAAGTACGGCAGGTTCACTCTGAGCTAAGGATGCCTCCCAAAACAGAGGTCCCTGGCCAGCCCGGGACACAGGGAAGGAGGCCAGCAGCCTGTACCCTGGCTTCCTCTCTAAGACTCTTACATTCCCTTCTTGCTCTTGTCAACAGTCCCACCCCTGTGTCTGCTCCTCCCAGCTGGTCCCTTTGGCGACTCCCCTGCCCTGCCTTCAGGAAGCCCCTTCTTTCTTTTTGTGGGCTCCTTGATGCTGAGCCCCCAATGTGCACTAGGCACCCTCGCAAGAGCGTCAGGGGAGGGCTCATCTCCATCCTTTCACTTCTAGGTTCCTGCTTCAATTTGCTCACAGGCCATCCTGGCCTACCTTATGGTAAGACAGGACCAGAGCTATTCTGTGACTCTTGAAATTCAAAGCCAGACCATTGGAAAGAGAAATCACCTTCAAGCATATGGACTCTGGAGTCAGCTGCTTGGGTTTAAGTTTCGGTTCTGCTGTGTGACTTGCATGAGTCAACTCCCCTCTCTGTGCCCTGGTGTCCTCAACTACACTATGGAGACGACGGCAGCACACACCTCAGGATCGTCTCAAAGACTACCTGTGCTTGGCACGGTAAATGCTCAGTAAATGTTGCCATTATTACCTTTTTCTCTCAGAAAAAAAAAAATAAAATAAAATAGGCATTTGAAACACTCACTTCCAATTCTACTGAGAGATCCCAGAGACATATCTGTCCATCATGGCATCCAGTTACAATTGTGGCCCCATCGTCCATCAAAAGTACTGCTGAGATGCAATGTGTCGGTGCTTTGCGACCCCAAAGCACGATGGGTAGAACAAGGCTGTTTCCTGCCATTGTGTTTCAGACCTGGAAATGTGACCAGAATAATGTCAAATATTACAATATTTCCTTCTAAAACATAGTATACATTTTATTATTAAGCCACCTTGAACTTCCTAAGTGTCAATAATTCTTCTAAGTAATATAAATATACAATACACAGATATACAAAAATATATAAATCTCATTATATACACCTAAAATCTCATTAAAACCTCAATTAGTCCTCACAACAAATCATGCAGTCAAGTACTATTATCACTCTTATTTCACAGATAAAGACAGAGAGTCATAGCGAGTCACAAAGTGAAAATTGAAGTAATAGGGCCCAAGTCAGAAGCCCAGGCAGCCTGACTTCAGAACTTATGGAATAACTCACTCTGCTATGCTACCAACAAGTGAGGATTCCAAATCTTTTTAAGTCTCCAAACCATTAATAAATATCAATATCCAAGAAAAACTCGGTGCTGTTTCAGTGTGCTAAGCATAAAAATTGTATGTTCAGTGAAAAACTTATTCCACCATATTTACTACAAACCTATATGTCTCGAGGTCATGCATGTCTTTTGTTGTAAACTCAGGTACTTGAGAGAAAAAGAATCTCTCTTTAAACTCCTTTCTGCATGATAAAATTAGTTCTAGTACAAAGATTTAAATGTGAGAAGAATAATTAATTCTCAAATGTATGCTGCAATACACCTCTTACAGGAGAGCACAGATATAGGGAATTATTCCTTCATATAACAAAATTAAGATCTAGTTGGTGAAACAACTACATTTAATCATTATTAACTGTATGGTCAAAGACTTAAATACTAGCTCAGAGAAGTTAGATAAATGAAGACTGGAATAAATAAAGAGGGCTCCATAGATGACCAGATCTTACAAGACACTGAGGGACGGTGGGCAGTGGGGGTCAGCTATAAAGCTGGAAGGACGGTTGATCCAAATAAATGTTACTGTACTGATTTTTTTCTAATAAATATTTAAGTAACAACAAAAATTACATGTATAACTAGAGACTGTTCAGAATGCAAAGATGGTCCCTAAGACATTTTCAGTAATACGTGAAGGAACTGCCACTTTCTGTGAAAGAAACTAGTTTGATAGTCACAGTCTTACTGCCTGCTGCTTTCAGCAAGCCTCTTTAAAATACTACCTATACTCCTAAAACAGGAAAGAACTAAAACTAAAATCTCTTTAAGCACAAGAAATGGTTATGAGAAAGAAAATTAGGGAAGCGAAAAATTATAAATGTTGTAATGTTTCCTATAGATCTATATTACATCTTTTATTTTTTGTTAGAATACTTGGCTTTTGTTAGTTTTTTTCTCCTAAAACATCATCTTTTGCTATAAGTAAAAGTTATACATTTAAAGAAAAAATTCCAAGTTTACTTCCCATTAATAAAACGCTATATGCCTCATGTTCACCATGTCATAAGCTACGACACTAACGATTATTTCCATATTCCTATTTAATATCCGAAAATGAAACAAAGCCCTGAATCAATTTTAATAAATTTGGTACAGCATGTTCCTGGCTGAATAACATATCCAACAATGATTTTCTCAAACAGAGAATCTGGAAGGAGTTCATTTTTCCATGGTGACAACATTCAGTTTTAAATTAAATCACCCAAAGATTTCTCTCAATTAAATAAGCTCAGAGCACAGAGCACAATATGGCAAGATCTGGAAAGAACACCATTTCTCTAGATATTTGAGGATTCGTATTCAATGCATACAGCCTGGCTTAAAGAGGATGCAAATATGTAGATTCGGGACTAAGGAACATGAGTGCCATTGAGAAATGTGCCTGGTCTGATGCAACAGGAAAGAACATTCTGGTATTCAAGTGACAAGGCAACTCTAGTAACCTGGAAGCATAATGCACTGCACAGTCCTTAAAACAAGTTAAAAGAACTGTCCATAACTGATAAAGGTATAGCTTATACATCATTAACACACACTGATCTCTAACTCAGCTTCTCCAGAAGCTAAAAGAATTACAAAAATTTACGAAAAAAACAATTCTCTCATCTTCACAAAAATCAAGAACTGAAAGTCAATCAAATCTGAGAGGACTTCTCATTCAGGGCAATTAAGGATCTTCATAGGGATTGGGTCTGTTTCCTAGGCTGCCACACACTAAAGTGGCTTAAACAACAGAATTTATAGTCTCAAGGCTACAAGTCTGGGATCCAGGTGTAGGTACAGTGGTTTCCTTGAGGGCTGTGAAGGGAAGGCTCTGCTCCTGGCCTCTCTTGGCTTGTAGAAGGCCACCTTCACGCTCACATGGCATTCTCCCTTTGTGCAAGTCTGTCTCCAAATTTCCCCCTTTTTATAAGGAGGTCAATCATATTGGAGTAGGGGCCACCTAATAACCTCATTTTAACTTGATTATCTCTATAAAAACTTGAACAAGTTCACATTCTGAGGTACTGGAAGTTAGGACTTCAACACACATGAATTTTAGAAGAATACAATTCAACCCATTAACAGAAATATATCCTTTAAAGGAAAATGACCTAAAATTAATTAATTATCCAAAAACTAATTCCTCTGAAAAAATAATGATAAAGAACTTCACCATATCTTTTCCAGGGGGTCATATTACATCAGCTAGTTAGCTGTTTATCTGAGAAATAAGGTAAAAAGTTCTGTCCAACCAAAGTACGGAGCTATAACCTCATGAGGCTGAGTGTGTGGCTCAGAGAAGGCAGTGGGGGGCAGAGAGAATCTAAAATTCACTGCTGTATTTTCAAGGGAATTAGACTGTAAAAACTAACCTGTCCTGACCCCGAGATATATATTCCCTGTCAAAGTTCCTTAAATTACGCACAATGCTATTTCTTGGCTGGTAAAATATAGCAAAAGACCTAAATAGAAAGTGTCTATTAGATGAAACATTTAAAAGGCAAATAATCATAAAGAATATCTGAAATAAAGCTGCACTGGAAATCACGATCAGTAGCTGATACCGATATGCCTTACTGCTGGGATTAGGGCACTTCCAGTGAAATACAGAAGAAAGAGAAACAACTTCTAAATAAATAATAATCAAAAGGGCTTGGTGACCAACTAGAAGATGGTATTGAAAGAAACAGGAGAATAAGGTTTCATATCTTGGCTAGGGGCAGGGGCACAGTCTTATTTCTAGGGTTCACATGGAGAAACGAATTTGTGCCCCTGGTCTCAGAATATACTTTATATTAAAACCTCCTAGGCAAGAGGGTATTAAATCAGACTGTGAGGAAATGGGTCTGGAGGAATGTTCAAAAGTTGAAAGCAGAGAAAACTGTCAAGGATATTTAGGCACTGCCTCTGCCATCCCTCCCCAGACAAGAATACACTTTTGCTAAGATGTTGCATTAGTTTAAAAAATAGGAGAATGGAGTGAAGGGTGAAAGAAGTACAAATTAGTAGTTGATAGCTGGTCATGGGGATGGGGAGCACAGCATAGGGAATGCAGTTAGCATGGATATGATGACTAGGTGGAGGGTTAGGGGAGAGAGGGAACAATTGGGAGAATTGTTTTATGAACTATATAGATGTCTAACCAATGTTACATGCTGGAAACTAATTTACATAAATAAATTTTAAATAAATAAATAAATAAATAAATAAATAAATAATAGAGGAGCTCAGCCTATATAAAAGCTCCTCTAGCTCTAGTCTAGACTTACCATTACACAGGAAAAATAAACTTCCTACTTGCTTAAGGCCCTGATTTTTGGGTTTTGTTACATATAAACATACAATATTCCTAACTGCACACTCAACTGCACTATACGCCCCAAAAGTTTTTAAGAAAAATATCCATGCCATATATGAAGTGGTAAGAGGAATGACAAGAAATTACAGTAGAGGAAAAAGCTTAAGGCTCCTGCTTTAAGTAAGAGGGGGAGCTTTGTTGGGGTCTAGAAAAGGACAGGGAAACAAATACTACCATCACCCTGTGGCCTGTGGGTAGGCCCCTTCACACATTAGTGGAAGGTAATGAAAATTCATCATTAGTGACCAATATGTGAAAAATGAATTTGATTTAGATGGTTCAGGTGGATCACCATATCATGTGGGTATATTTAAGTTTCATACAAGTCCAACAAGCTAGACCTGCCTAATTTATAAGAGAGGTCAAGAAATTTACACTCTGAAGGAACACAGTGATATTTTCCTTCTGGTGTGGAAATGGGCTGGTTTTTATGTTCAAATTTCACTAAAAAGATACTTTTAGTACTTGTTTTGACCTACATACATATCAATGAGTGTTAATTCTTTAAAATCTAGAAATCTGGTTATCGTGTAATAATGAAGTAGCAGAATTTCTTGAACATTATTGAAGAAATCATTATGCGTAAACATGAACTAAAAGATGCTTTCTATAATTCAGTCACTGATATTCATTTAATAACCCGGACCATTTTAGAGACTAATTCATTTGTCTTAACCTAAGATATGCAGTCTCTGCCTTCCACAGTACTTGTCACCTATAACCAAACCAATGGATGTCCAGTGAATTACCTAAAGCTCTACATAACACGCATTTTTTCCACACATTTTTTTCCTTTCTTTATGCTTTTTTTGTGTAATAAAATCTTCTAGATCTATCTGACTCTATACACATGAATATATAACAGATCAAAGATAGAAGGAGGAAGGGAATGACACATTTTAGATCATTATATGAGCATACTGTGTGAACATCCTTAATACAAAGAAACGTACATAGGAAAATACTGTAATCTCAGTACATCAAAAATGTAAATGTCTCAAAACATCTTCTTGTAATATTTTAAAAATCCAATAAAAGTGAAACTTTAGAAAAGCCATCAAAAGCATTAATGAAATAATGTGAAATCAAGAACAACATGGCTTATGATGACGGAATAGTATACCACAATCAGATACCTCTAAAAAAAGGATTTACCAACCCTACCACTGAGTTGGTAACCAAATAAACCAGTTCTAGGGAACTGATTAAAACAAAAATGTGCTAATTAGCCAGGACCTAACCATTTAATTAGGTAAGAAACAGAAATCTAAATTTTAATTTCTTTAAACTGAATAACAAATAAGCTAAGACACACTAAACTGGCACCAAAAGAGAGTTTTAAAAAATAAAAATAAGGAATAAAAGAAAATATAAATCCAGAGCATGCAGTTTTTCAACCATCATCATTCAACTATTCTATTTATCGGCTAATGATCCATTTTCTGTTTGCAGCATTGTCACCTATTGTATGAAGGAAATTAAATGTGTTCCAAAAAAGTTTTATATTAAATGGAAATGAAAAAAGCCCTAGGACAGGGTTCACTGGGATAAAACAAAATTCATATTTTCATAGAAAAGGCCCAAAGCAAAAGTGTGAACAGATGATTAATCTGATATAGTATTAACTTGAATAGAATTGCTTAAGAAAATTATCTTATTAACTCTCCAAAGTATTGTATACAATATATTCATATTTTGCAACAAATATATTAAGGTGAAATGCTAGCTTCCAAGTTTTAGATTTACAAATAGATATGCTCTAAGACTAGGGAACATTCAATTTTTGTCCATATCAAAATCTGGATTAAAATTACATTTAGAGATTGGCTACTAAATGTTTTTTAATGATAAAGCTTTAGAATCAGATATCAGGCTAGATTCTACTTCTCATTGGCCACTCATTATGAAGTCTTTGACCATATCATCTCACTTCTGAGGCTTAGTTTTCTCATCAAGAGTTATTTGTAAAGTTAATTATGAATCATTTTTAAGTCAAATAATTCAAATTATAAAGAGCAGGGGTCTTAGAGATAAAATTAAGTCATCTCTTTTGTTTACTTTAATTTCATGCTTTTCTCTACTTCACCAAATTTCACCTATTTCTCAATTCTGAAGTAAAACTGTACTTCAGTCAACAACAACAGTAACAAAAAAATAACAATTGAAAGAGCACCGAACTTACAATCAGAAGAACTGTATTCAAGTCCTGACTCTTTTATGCAATCTTAAAAAAGTTACATCTCTGGGTCTCAGCTTCCCTATCTGTAAAAAATGAACAATAACACCCTCTTTATAGAAATATTATATAAATATTGAAAGAAACCATATATGTAATGTAACTACCAAAATACCTAGCACATTGCAGATGCTCAGTAAATAGTAATTAAAAAAAAAAACAGATCTTACTACTTCTTCACATTCTGCCTCCATGGCTACTGGTTTCTTCCAGCATTGTCACTTAATATTTAATAAAGTTAGACTTTTAAGCAGCTTCATATCTTTCATTGACTTTCTGCCACAATATTAAAGTACTACTGTATATGCCTGTCAAACACAATTCTATCATCTGCAAATATGACAATTCGGTTCTGCATGACTTTATCAGAATACTACAAATTCCCATCCCAATACTAAAAGAGCTTTCAATTAAATTCTGATCTCATAATAAAAATAATTAGTATACATTGTGGAGATTCCCCAAGTTTCCATTTTGTGCCTATACCATGGTATTATTACAAAGGTAGATAAAACAGACACAATTCAGCTATCCAGAAGGGCTTATATTCATGCAAACAATTACCACAGAGTGTGATATAGGAGAAATCTTAAGACCATAAGTCATAAATACAGACACAAAAGATGGGCATCCTAACCTAGAACTCAATGGGTCCAGGAAGGATTCTTGGAAGAAATGATGAGTGAGAATGAATAGGAATTAGCCAAGGAAGAGGCACAGGGAATCACATGTTCTAGGTCCCACAGGTCAGAGATCTCAATTCTTTCCGGACAGTGAAACTAGGACTGGCATTCAGAGCACAAAGGCAGGATGAAGAGACCAGAGCCAACGATCAACATGCACCAAATCCAAAAGGACTTGGTAAGCCATCTTGAGAAATTTAGAGTTTCACCTGACAGCAATGGGAAAAAGGCCAAGTGCTTTAAATCTATTACTTCCTAAACAGTGATAAGGAAAGAAGGAGGAAGAAAGTGAGAACGTAAATGAGACAAAACAGGATCAGAGGCATAATCTGGTCTCAGAGAAATTATAACTGAAAATATTTTCATAAAACAGTATCAGAGAACTCAACAAAAAGTGTTCCACATGAACAGCAAAACTTCAATCACTTTTTGCCTGTATCAGTAAGTCGAGTGATTGTAAAGGTTGATGAAACATGGAACTACCTCCTGCTGTTTTGCGTTTACTATAATTAAGTAGTTGTAAAAGAAAGGCTTTTGTAATTGACAAAAAAAATAATATGGCTTCCAAATCTAGGAATGGAGAGAAATATAGGCCGTTACCATCTTACAGGTCTTCATTTTGGTGGATATTTAGATCAAGATCACACTGCAAACTGATGTCAGAGCTCAGAGGCACACATAGCCCTCCTGGTTTCTAATGAAATAAATACCCTTTACCATTACATATTGTCTTCACTTACCAGAAAACTTCGTTTTCCACTCAGTCTAGTTAATCAAGATTTTACTAAAACACATCATTCAGAGGAAAGTAGAAGTATAGTATAGATGGATAAAATGATATGATGTCTGGGCTCAGTGGCACGGGGGAGGGGGAAGGGAAATGTGGGTAAGTGGTATTGGAAGGGATGAAGATAAAACAAGATCAGGGTGATGGATGGTATGTGTCCATAACTCCTCAAGAAAAAAGGACTTATTGCCCAGCTGCTGAGAGCACTGGGTCGTCAGCCCCAGCCAAAGGTGGATGCCTTGTCCAGCTCTTGCTGCCTGCCAGTGGGACAGCCCACATCCAATGACTAATCAATCTGAGGATATAAAAGTCTTATCAATTCAGGATAAGCTCTGAAGGATCTTTCTATCCTCAGAACTCTCCAGGGTCAACTGTGATTCTGCTGAGACTTATCACAGCTCAACTTCTCTTTCTAGTCAAACTGTCCCCTCTCCTTCCCTTCCCTGGCTGTCCATACTAAGAGCACTTCCTAATTAACCTGAATGTGAATCTCCCTCAGAGTCTGCTCACCAGGGAACCCAAACTGTAAAAGTAAGCGTTGAAGCTCTATTTAGTACAAGAGTGTTCATTACATTATTCTTTCTATTTTTATATGTTTGGAAATCTCTCGAATTCCTAAAGTGCACATGGAAAGAACTTTATGTCCATCAATCAGGGATTAGTTAAATAAATCATGACAGCTTTACAATGGACCACTGCACTATGACACAAAATAATCTCCAGTGGGAGAGAAAGGTGCAATACAGCAATACAGTGTGTAAAATACACTTACAGTTTGGATTTTAAAAGAGGGGCTCTATCTATCTATCTATCTATCTATCTATCTATCTATCTATCTATCTATCTATCTATCTGCCTACCTATTGATAGGTATATAGACATAGATATGGATATATCTTATACACACATGCATACACACATCTATACATGCATAGGAATTAACCAAGGAAGAGGTGCAGGGAATCACATAGAATTGTTAGCATAATTCTGTAATAATATCAAATCCCCCAAATAACAACAAAAAACAGTAATGATGACTATAAGACTGGATTGAGCAGGAATCCTAATTCTCAAGAGAAGTCCTTTGGTCTTAAGGTTTCTCCCCGCCCTCACCTTTGGGTATTTCACTGTATTCAAAAAGACAGTTTAATAAATAAAGGAATAAAATGGTCCTGATTTACCATAGTACAACATGAAGTTTTTAAGAAAACGTTTAACAACAATCTTTAACTTATAACCTTTTCAAATGCTAGTTCCTCTCGGCTCTGAGTGCCCTGTCCCAAACCCCATGACTCACTACTCCTGCAACTACGTTTTCACTACATTTTCTATATACTGGTGCATTACACTCATTTTATGTGTAGTTATTTGCTTAGAAATTCATCTGTTCCACTAAAATCTGTTCCTCAAGGGTAAACCAGATGATCATCTAAGTATGCCCACCACCATTATTTAGTCATTATCAAGCAAACTGCATCCCACTGGGGTTTGAGGTGACTTACCAGCATCTAAAATACTTATTGACTTTTACTAGTAGCCAACATGTATTTACTGAAGGAATTAACAGAGAACAACAACCAGCATTTATTAAGCTCTCACTGTGTGGCAAGCAAGATATTTCCAAGAAAGAACTAACTCCTCTTTGTTGCTAAATTTAACTCCTCCTGAACTCTTTACAGGGTCTTACTCCTTTAATTATCCTCTCACTGTCTATCATTTTAATCTGTCTTTCTACTAAATTAGCCTTTGTCCTTCAAACATGTTCATATCTCATTTTTGTCCAAAACACCTTCACTTGTTACTGGCTCCTGCTTTTGAATCTGTAATCAATCAATCAATCTCAATCTCTCTCTCTCTCTCTCTCTCTCTCTCTCTCTCTCTCTACCTCTCTCCTATTCTCCTCTCCCCTTTTCTCCCAGTCATTCTAATTACAGTCAACATTTAGAACCCTGTGGTCTTTAAATCACTGCTTCTATATCCTTATTACAAAAGGCCTCATGTAACCTGGTCTCTATCCTCAAACAGACCTAGTCTAAGGATATTCAAATCTCCCTCTACCTGAAGTGGTCAACAATCTCTCCAGTATGATACTCCAAGGCAGAACTCTCCAACACTGCAGAGAGAAACGATGCCTTACAAGAGAGGTGAGGAGAGGACGCTTTACAATTAGCAGATTGTTACTATCTCTTCTTTCGATATCCAACCATCTTATTCAATCCTTACAGTCTTTTAGAGCTGCTAGTTTGACATGGCTGATCATTTGCTAATCCTCAACCCTCTCTCTCTGGTTTTTGGTACAGCACACTCTCCAAATTATCTTCTTCCTATTTTTTCACCTTTCTTATGTTTAGATGTATGAAGGCCTAGAAAGCCCAAAGAAAAATTCAAGGGATAAAGAAAGATCTTTCACCCCTGTTTTTCATTAGATTTGGAATATTTTTTTCATTTGCTGCTTCTTTCAATCAAAAGCTTAAGATGAAATTTACTTTTCCCCTTGTGATTCTCCCCAACTTTTTATTATGGAAAAATTTGTTAATTTAAAAAAAATTAAAATTTTTGCTCTTTAAAACTATCAATAACTTATGGAGTGATACTCTGATAAGACCTTCCTATTCTACAATATCGCATATGATACTGGAATCCTATGTGATTTCTAAAGCTATAAAAGATTATACCTGAAAAATCTAGTATTAGACCAATGTTAATTTCTCTACTTTGCTTTTCTAACTCTCAAATGCAAAAGCAAGACAGATTTCTATCCAGCATACAGGCATTTCCACAGGAGAATCAATATTGTCTTGGTCTATGTACCTCCAGTGCTGCCAGCAGGCCTCCTGAGACTTGCAGAAAAAAAACAAACTGAAATTTTCTCTCATGAGAATGGCCACACATGAAAAAGAGTAGGCCTACACATCTACCAATGGGGAATTTGAGAAGCAGGGACTACACACAAATAGCTAAATGTACTTGCTACAGTTGCAATGAAGGAGGAAAGAAGAGTTTTTAAAGGTTTATTCAAATTCTCAGACAACATTCCAACATCATCTGTCATAAGAGTTTATTCAAGTCAAATTCACAGTAAGATGTGATGAAGAAAGTAATCATTAAGATTACGAATTTCCTTTGTGCTTGTGCTTTTGCTACCATTTTATCGAAGACTCGGAAAAAAACGAAATCAGATCGTGAAGACTGTTACAATGCCATGAGACAGCTAGGTCATGAAACATCTTTAAGAAATTACTAAGCTGCTTCCTCAGAACAAAGGATTTCTAGAGGGAAAGAGCCGTGAGGAACACAACCTTCTGAACATGAAACTTGTCACTAAATTGACAAGATTATACTTTCATACTTGAATGGCAAGAAAACTACTCCCGATGAACCTGACATTTCAGGATTGCTTTGTAAAAGGAAGTTCCAGTATTCAGTTTCAAAAGGACATGTGGAAGAAGCAGATGGCAGCTGAAGACTACACTTATTTCTTATTGCTAAAATGGCTCTGAGCACATGAAAGTCAGGTTTTGAAGAACTGTTGAGCTATCTGGTCAAAAATAAATCACAATTTTTAAAATGATTCATAGATTTTTGAGGCAAATGAACTGTGCTTAAAATTTCTGCAGCTGCCATTAAGATGCCTGAACTCTTCTGTTTATGCTCTATCCGTCACCAACTTGCCTCAGTTTTAAGAGTTACTGATTAAGTTTAAAAAGAAAACTACAGCCACTGAGCCCCTGCATTTTAGGGAAAAACAGATCCCATTTGGTAGAACCAACTTCGATTTTATCTCACACCCACCCGTATTCTCACCTACCTCTCCAATCATTCTTGCTTCTTCCCTTCACATTGCCACTAAAATTCGAATTTGTGCACTGAAGTTTCTCATTGTTCAGAAATTAAACTACCCAGAAGCAACAAACATGTTTTCCCAAACTAGAAGTTGAATCGTCACAATATTCTGGGGTTCGTTAAGGTGTGCTGGCTAACTGTGAAGATTTGAGAATCACCCTAACAAGGAGAGATCCCAGCTCCCCATTTACTGGCTGCTAACCTTAAGGAGATACATAACCTCTTTCCAAATCAGAATGTTCTCATTTCCAAATCAGAATGTTCCCTTCCTTGTACACAGACTACAGAAAAATGTGCTGCCTGTCAAAAACTGCTCCTGATGAGGTCGCCAATGATCTCCCAGTTGCCCTCATCTTTCCTGACCTATCAGCAGCATACAGCATAGTTCTCACTACCTCTTCTTCTTCCTCAAAACACTTCTTCACTTGGCCTTTAAGTCTTCACATTTTCCTGCTGCCTCTCTGGCTTTGGTCTGTTTTCTCTATTTTTCTGACCATTAAATGTTAGACTTTTCTTCTCTGGCAACACCATGCCCTTCCCCCTCCCTCAAGGATCGCACCCAGTCTCAGAGCTTTAAATACCATTCTGCAGATGTCAATATATACCTCAACAATTCCCCAATTTATGGCTTGGGGGTCTCTTCTGCACTCTAAACTCACACGTCCAACTTCCTATTCAACATCTCCATCAGGATAGCTAACAAACTTCTCAAACTTGGCATGTTCAGAAGGGAGTCCCTGGTCTTGTTCCCCGATCCTGCCCCTCCCTTCAGTCTTCCCCATCCCAAGCAATGATGAGTCCATCATTATAGCTGCATGGGCCAAAATCCTAGAATGATCTTTGACTTTTCCCTCATTCATGTGTTCCACATCCCAATCCATCAGGTCACTCTATTGGCTGGACCTTCAAAGTATATTGAGAACACAGCTCCTCAACACCCAGCACCCCATTCCAGATCACCAGCATCTCCCACCAGGGATGACCCAAGAGTCCCCTAACTGAACTCCCTGTTTCCATTCTCGTCCCCTTACAGTCTCAACATAGCATGAAGAACGATGCTATTTAAAGCAAAAATCACACCGTGTCATACATCTACTCAGCAACTTCCTGTGGCTTCCTGACCCATTCAGAATAAAAGCCAAACTCTATACAACCGCCTAACTTACATGAATGAGACTGTTGTTGTTCCTTGCTTACTCTTCTCCATCTGCTCTGATTCTTGGTTTTCTCCAAAAACACCAGGCAGGGTTTCAATTCAGAACAGTGTCCCCCAGACTTCTTCAAGGCACACTCCCTCATTCACTTCAGATCTCTGCTAAAATGTCATCTTCCTAATGAGGCTTTTCCTGACCATCATAAACCGCAAAATCCACCTTCCTAACAGAGTTTTATCATATTTCTCCAGAGCACTAAAAATCATTTAATGTACCAAATATTTTACTTATTTATTTCTCATTTCTCTCTCCCACTATAACATAAGTTCCATGAAGGTGATGTTTTATGTTTGTTTTGCTCTGTATTGTATTCCCAGGGCCTATAATTCCTGCCACATAAAAGGTATTCAAATATTTGTTGAATAAATGAACAAAGTAATGAATGTAGTATGTTTGCCTCAGTTTAAGAAACTCATCAGCAAATTAAAATATATCTTGATTTTAATCAAATCCCTATTATTGTACTAATTGTTTCTCCCCAGCCTCCATTCCAGCTTCTTTTATTCTACCTATGACACATACACAGCAAGACAGATCTTAGTAGGAAGCAAATCAGCTGACATGGTTTAATTTAATCTCTGCTAGATTCACTAAAGTGAGCCTGTTAATGAAGCACAAAACTGTTTGTTAAACTAAGTATAGGGATATTTTATTAGTGTGAACTTTTTACTTCCACTAGTGGTGGTCTTTGTTTGTATTTGAAACATTAAAAAAAAAAAAAAAAGGGCACTTGAAGAACATAGCCAAATAAAAAACTTGTACATGAAAACAGAAGGTAACTGGCACACTCTATCAACCTATTATCACTGACGTGTGTAGTAGCTACTGACATTCAGAGAGAAATATATATGTGCTACACACTGGTAAAATATTTTGAAGGAGCTTCAAAGTTCATAAATTACAAGTGCTAAGCTAAATGAAAGATAGTGGTTAAAAAATCATGTACTCCCAGCAATTTTCGATTCTAAAAAAGAGCCCTGGCACTTTAGGAATTTTCCTTTACCTGAAGTCACCAGTGCTCAAACATTTAATTGATCCATCTTCTTACGGCTCCCACTAACCCAAGCAATTATTATCCAAAAAAAACCCTACATTTTCATTTAACATCAACACATTTTGGAAAAGATGGCTAATTTTCTATAAAATACTTAATATTTTATGAATATAATATATATATTCTTTAATAGGAAAAAATAAAAATTCAACTGGGACAAAGACTTTCTGAATGCAGTCATGAGATAGGACTTATCATTCCAACAAAGTCTGTGTGCACTAATCCACAAAGTAGCTTTAAGTGTCAGATAAAGATCAAGACAAACCACATGCATGAAGTTCAATTTCTAAGTGAACATCACTATCATAGTTAACTGTAAGTAGGAACATTAGGTATCCACTTACTGATGACAGGATTTCACTAAGCCATACATAAGCTGGTTCTGCCTATGATCAATGGCATGCATATATGTAAGGTTACTCTTTATTAAGCGCAACAATGAAATAGACAAAATAGGAACAGAACTTACAAACCTCACTGACCCCACACTCTAATCAAGTTTATCTGTCCCAATAAATAGAGTGTTAACAGAGAAATGTAACAGATAAATCCAGAAATAAAAGCACTACCTAGTCCCACACTTAACTCTACAAGTGCTAAAATTATTTTAAGACTTATATTATGAATTTTTATCTTTATCTAGTAGAACACACACACACACACAAAAAACAATATATATGAAAATCAGTAGCATTTTCTTCTAGCAGCAATAATCTACTTGAAAATAGTATCTATTCAGAATACGTTTTTAAAACTGCAAGAAATTTCTTTCTGCTTAGTCATAAGTGGAAGACAATCCATGCTCTTGGACAGGATGACCTAATAATGTCAATTCTCCATAAATCTATAAATTCAGTGTGTCCTCAATCAAAATTCTACTAAAGGCTGATAGGATACAAAGAAACTCAAATCTTTCATTCATTGATGGTGGAAATGTAAAATGGTACAGCCACCCTGGAAAACAGTTTGGCAGTTTCTCCAAAAACTAAGCGTACACTTACCATACCATCCAGCAACCACATTCTTAGGCATTTATCCCAGAAAATGTGAAAATACATATCTACACGAAAAATTTACAAGAATGTTTGTAGCAGCTTTATTCGTAATAGCCCAAAGCTGGAAATAGCCCCTATGTCCAGGTGAATGGTTAAACAAACTTTGGTAAATATATAGCATGGAATATGTACTCAAAATATGCAACAATTTGAATAAATCTCAAACATTGTCTTGTCCAACAATTTGGATGAATCTGAATCTCAAAAAGTCACATGCTGTATAATTGAATTTACATAGCATTCTTGTAATGATAAAATTATAGAGAAGGAAAATTGATTGTTGACCAGATGATAGGGATAGTAGGAGAAGGGAGATGGATGTGAGCAGAAGGGGGTTGCAGGAAGGAAATCTTTATGACAATGGAATAGTTCTGTATCTTAATTGCAGTGGTGGTTACAAGGATACACAGGTAACAAAATGGCACAAAACTATATACAGGCATTGTTTCAATATCAGTTTCTTGGCTCTGCTACTATACTATAGTTGCATAAAATGTAACTATAAAAAATCATAAAAAATCATTGAGAGTGAAGTTGTATAAAATGTAACCATTGGGGGAAACCAGACCTCTCTCTGTGTAAAATCTGAAATGTCCTGTGAATCTATAATTATTTCAAAATAAAGCAAAAACAAAAATAAATAGGAAGACTTATTCATGTAGGGGGAGAAACTACAAAGCCATAGTACTAAAACAGCATAGTACTAGAGCAAGAACAAATAAACCAAAGGAACAGGATACAGTGTTCAGGGTATATATGAGAACTGAATATACAATAAGTGTGGCACCACTGATCTATGAGGAAAAGAGAGAAGGATGCTGAAAAAACTGGCACACTATATGGAAAATAAGCTGGACCTCTACCTTGTGACATATAACAGTCATATACTGCTAAACAACAGAGATATGGTCCGAGAATGCATCCTGTGCACCATGAAACAGAAAATACCTACCAAGAAGTGCCCCTGCCTAGTGCCTCACTGCACTCAAATTAAAAATAATATAGAGCTCAATAGGCCTTCCTAAACAGAGTCCTCTCACACAAGCTATGTTTTAGGGAAAGCCTGCACTGAACTGCCTGCTTGCACCATGTTCCTACCTTCTGAGCCAGCCCTTATAAATGAGTTCCTGGAATTGTATTTCAACCAATAGAACTGAGGCTTTTCCCATAGAATCAGAGCTGTGCAGCTATGCTCCTCCACTGGCACCTTTACTGACCAATCAGAGTAGCTCCATTCTGACAGTGCTTCAATCAGGACAGAGCTTTTTGGACCAACCAAGCTGCAAGAATTAGGAGTCCTCATTTGCATAAGTATGGACCAATCAAGGACCAGGCTTGGGGACTTTTTTCTATATATGACAACTCCCCTGACTGGGACTTCCCGCAGCTAAAACTGAAACACCAAAGAAGTCTTGCTGGGGTGGTCTCCTGCAACTCCTAGGCTACAAACCTGTAGGCAATTTTAACACGATGGTAAGCATTTATTTAATGCCCTGTGCTATGGAGTGGAAATTGGAAATAAAAGACAATGAATGAGAAAAACAAAAACAAAAACAGGAGGTCCACCTTGAACAGCCCAATGATGATCACTGAATTGAGAAAGATGAACTCGATTCTCTGCACCTGAGATCCGAAACAAACTTTAAGAACTCAGACACCTTACACAGAGCACACCACTAAGGCTAAATGTCATCCTATCCTTCTCATGAACAGGCACAAAACCAGCTCGTTACTTTTAAAGTTTTCAGTGTTAAGCCTATTACATAGACAACCATCTACCTTCTTCACTTTAATAAAGAATTTATATCCAAGATAAAAATAAAAGTAAATTGTATAAGATACATGGCTCACTACTGCAAAATTTAAGTTCCCACAGTAATACTTTAATAACGCCCTTTGATTTATCTAATTATTGAGATCTTTTAAAATTTAGTGACAGATGGCAATAAGAAATAATAAAGTGTATACTCTTGCTGTTAACTTGGACAATGGAGCACTTTAAAATGGACATTTAAACAAATGAATTTCTCTACCATCATTTCCAATTGAATTTAATGAGGGATTTACTATTTATTTATAAATTAATTTCTCTACCATGATCGCTAACTGAAATTAACAAGACATTTATCATCTATTTATATTGTTCCGTTTCCCCAATTTGAAATAACTATGACTTGATATTTTGGATGAAATCAAGGCAGTGTTTGATTCTTCATACTGGAGACAATTCAATACCTTATTTTCACTTTTAAACTGCCCTCCACTCCAACCTGTCATGAGTTGCTTATAAAGCAAGAAAATCTGTGTGTAACATTTCAAAAACTCAATTTCTCACACAACAGGTGATACTCGCCATCTTGTCAATAAAGTCCTATGCAATAAACATCTGAAAGAGTCATAGCTCGTCTTTCTTGGCTCCTGGCAAATGTTACTGCGAAAACAAGCTGTAGTTCTCACTGAATCCTAAAATCAACAGCATCAACAATACCAATACAGTCTGCGATGCAACTGTGGCTGCCATTATGTCAAAGTATAAGAATCAGCAAATTCTCCTCCCTAGCACCTTAGAGACAGACATAGCAAGTGCATCAAACTGTAAAACGCCAAGTTCCGAATAAATGGCAGGGCAGGGCTGACTCCAACCATATCGTTTCAGAGCGCTGGGTGCCATTAGGAAGCAGAGGGAGTAGCAGGGAGCCTCTCAGAGCCAGTTCTAGAGCAAAGTGATCAGAATGAGCAGGTGACATTCAAAGATGAAACTCTAATAGACGTCCCAATCAATACCTCGGGCAAGGGCAAACTAAAGAGAAGTACCAGCAGGTAAGGAGAGACTATGGAGACTATGTGCACCCCCAAAGCAAGAACAACAGTACCCGAAAGCAGTCCATAGCACCCACCCATCATCGCAACCACCTCGCCCTGTTCTGCCTGCCACTGAGAGCAGGGCGGTCCCATCTCAAGACCAAAGCAAGCGTCCCCAGAAGCAAATGTCACTTACCAGGCCGAGGAGCCCCGAAGACCCCCTGCGAGGACCCACGCCGCCAGCAAAGGCGCCTCGCAGTGGGCCCGACCCTGCAGGCGCAGCGCAGGGCAGAGCTCCCGGCGGCACAGCTGACAGCGGGCGCCGCCAACGTGGGGGGGGAAGGGAGGGATGGGGCTGTGACCCTTGACCCCCGACCCCCGCTGACCTCCACGCTGCCCGCACGTCTCGCGTCGGAGATGCCCCGGGGCCAGCTCCAGAGCCCCCTCCCTACCTGTCACAGCTTCATCGCGTGCCGCGATGTCGTCTGTCGGACCACACGCGTGGACGCGCCGGCCAGGGAGCACCCGAGACAAGGACGTGTCTGAGGAGGACGTGGGGCGGCGAAGCGCGGGTGGGAACGCCTGCGGGATCGCCTGCCCGGCCCGGCCGCCGGCTCGCCGCCGAGGCTGCAGGATGCCGCCGCCGCCGCCGCCGCCGCCGCAGTAAGTCAGCTGACACCAGCCTCGGCTGCCGTGACTTTCGCGGCAACTGTCGCAAAAGCGAAGGGCCTGGGCCGGCACCATGGAGACGGGACGGAGGGGGTCGACTGTGGGCAAGGAGGGCGCGGCTGCCATGTCGGCTGTGGGCAGCGCGGTCTAGGCTCCCGTCTCGCCTCGAATGCCCAGGCTGGGAGGACCGAGGTGGAAAGAAGCATGAAGTGGCAGGTCGAGGTGTCTCTGTTCCTTGTGGCCCAGAGGTGGCAAGGTTCTTCCTCTGCCCGGGGACTCGTCAGGCGCATGGAAAGGGTTGGCCCTAGCATTGGTTCCTGTTTCCCTGTGACCCCCAAATTTAGCTGTTGCCCACCACCCAGAGGGGCAGAGGGAGAGATCTGATGCTCGGCCAGGGGAAGTTTGACCTTGTGCCGCATTCCCGCAGGGAGAATGACTATACAGTCTACGTGCGGGCGGCAAAGGGTGGTGGAGCGTGGGTTCTGTCCTGGTTCCTCCGCTGCGCGTTGTGAGTGTCATCTGGGACGTGGTGCTTCTTTTCATTTTCAGTTTCCCCGCATACAAAATAGGCACAATAACCTCGGGGATGGCTAGGAGATGAAACGAATTCAACAGATGTTAATGACTTATTGTGTTTGCCTATCTTCCTCCGACATAGGTGTCGAAGGGATGAATGGGCCGTAGCCAAGGGAAAACCGGTGCCATTCTGGTGGCCGATGATCAGTTGTTTTAAAAAGATAGAAAAGATTTCCATTCCATGGCTTCGTTTTTCCTTTATAATCTCACTGATGGATTCATAGGACAAGAGGTCTATAGTAGTCCCTAAAAGTTACAGTGTATTTGAATTACCTGGGGAGCTTGTTACAGTGACGTTTCTGATTCAGTAGGGCTGGAGTGGGGTTTGAGAGTCTCCATTTCTAACAAGTTTCCAGGCAATGCCGATTAGTGCTAGTCCTTGGACTACACCTCGAGTAGCAAAATGTTATTGGACGAGCCTGAAGCAAAGGATTAGGGCATTAGAACAGGGCAAAAGCAACTGCTTACGACAGGATAATGTCCTTGCCAATTTGCTGAAAGAGAGATTAGTATTGGTTTGGGCAAAAGTCTTCAATTTATTATTCAACAATTATTGAAAGGCAACATTTCTTATTCCTGCAAATGTCCAACTTTTCACTTTCCTTTTCCCCAGTTTAGAAGTCCTCCTCCCAGCAACACATCACCCAGCCATCAGGGTTCTGGGTGGCATACCCCCTTTTCTTTCACGCGGCCATTTAGCATTCTTTAGACTTTCAGGTGTTTCTGTTCATTTATAGAGACCAGCTCTGCTTGCCGTCATGAGAAAAATTAAATAATAATATTGACTACTGAAGTCAATAGAACACTTGAAAATCAATAATTCTGAAATTGTCTTATACTGCAAATTGAAATTCTATGATTTACTTTTAAAAAACTGCCTTGCAATCACATGAGTTAGAGTTGGAAGGAGGAGCAGAGAAATGATGTTAAATAGAAGAAATTAATTCCTTGGCTTGCTGGGTTCAATATACCCACTCCAAGTGGTGTGATGATGAATACATTTAAGACGTTGAGTGCATAATCCCCTTTACAAATTATAAGAACTTTTTGGAGGTATAAGAACACAGAGTGGTTACCCCAAGAGAATCTTAGGTTACATTAAAGATTTTTTTGGCTTGTAAATGAAATCTATGTCTTTTCCAGATAAAGCTGATTCTTGTATTCAGCAGATATTATTAATTGAACACTTACTATTCTTCAAATACATTTCTAGGAATACAAAGGTTAACAGGAACATTAAGAACCTTTCAGACTATTAACAATCTGGGCACTCTCTACTAAGTTTACAAAATTTATTTCCAGGGTCTATATACGTGTGTGTAATCTCCTGAACCACAGGACTAAAATAAATAATCAAATATTAGTAAATAAAATGGTTCAGAAAATTTACACATTTTTATACATATATTTTTACATGTATAACCTTCCAGAAAATTAAGATTTATAAGATGATCAGGAAAATGATCATCTTCAGTAAGATCATCTTCAGTAAGATGATTCTGAGTATATTTATATGAATAAATTATTTATTCCTCTCCTCTGGAGGAATTATACAAAAATCTTAAAACGTTTAAATAATCAATAATTCATTTCAACATATATTTATTGAACCTTAACTGAAAGTGAAGCTGAGAAAGTGAGAATTTGGCATGTTTAGCTTCTGTAGAGGAAGGCACGCTCTGTTTCACACCAAGACTCACAAAATAAGGAATTCCCTAAACATCAGAAAGTCTGTTGGATGTTGAGCACCTTAAAAGGATGACAACTGTCTGCCAAGATTTATGGTTATAATACAGTGCAGTATGAAAAATATTCAACATAAGAAGTAATGGAGAAAATGGATGAATTACTTCTGGCTTGGGGTAAGGAGGGCTATCACATTTGATTTTAGAAAAATGGGTAGGACTGGGAATAAGAAGAATTGGGAAAGGAAAATAATTTTGTTGCTAGCGTTAAAATGTGAAAACATGGGTATGTACAATAAGCAGAAAGCTTAATTGGAGGGGGGACGTTCAGGGGACATGACATAGATATCATGGGAGATTATAACATTGGGACTAAGCTATTTCTGCCACACTGGGACTCCTTCAACAGGCAGCCTTTTTCCTGGGGCTCCCTTTTAGGTTGACACAGTCTTTATCAGATTGGTTCTAGATCCAGTAATGGAAAGTAGCCTGGGAAAAACTGAATAAGGTCAGATAACAAGAGGATGTCCTTATAAGCTTGAATGTCCTTATAAGCTTTTTTGGACTTTATTCCAAAGGCAATGAAAAGCCATTGGAGACTCTCAACCAATACACAGAGTGGTGCTTTTCCGAACAGCATTGTGTTTGTTTTTATTGCTGTATAACAAATTACCACACATTCAGTGGCTTAAAACAACATGTATTTATTGCCTCAGTTTCCAGGGGACAGGAGCTCAGGCCCAGCCTAACTGGGTTGTGTGCTCGTGCTCACCTGGGCTACAGCTGAGGTGTCAGCCAGATGCGTTCTCCTCTGGGGGGTTGACTGGGGAAGACTCTGACTCCAAACCCATTCAGGCTCATTGATTTTCTGTGGCTGTATGACTACATAAGGGCTCGGGCCCCAGGTCCTACAGGGCCACCCACAGCTTGTTGCTTCTTGGGCTTTACCAAAGGTCCTCTCACAACATGGCAGCTTACTTCTTCAAAGCAAGCAAAGAATCTCTGCAGTGAGCACAAGAAGCTGGAATCATATAGCTACAGATATAGACAATATAAAGCTACAGATAGTAAATTTATCAAGGGAATGACATCCTGTCACCTTTGCCATATTCTATTGGTTTGAAGCAGGTTTCACCTGCACTCAAGGAGAGAGGATTATATAGAGTGTAACTCATTGAGTAATCACTGTAGGGTGTGTTAGCCACAGATATTAATCTGGCAGAAATACATCATATAAATTAGGTGAGAAAGACAGGCAAGGAGACAAGTTATTGTTGTTGTTTTAAATAAAAATGTATAATTGTCACCAGAATATACTCATAAATGGAATCCATGGGGTAAGGGTCAGGAATTTCTACATACTACATTTTAATGCTGTAAGCTTTAAAGGAAGTTAAGTATCACTCTGTCTTTAAAATTTAGTAGCAATTACCCTACAACATACTATACTTCCTAACCTTCCTAAATTCCAAGTTAGTTTTCCAAAAACAAGGAGAGTTGTTCCTCCATTATACAAACTTCAAAAAAGGGAGATTATCATGCTGCCCAGTGGGCTAACAGTAACCTCATTGTTGACATCATTTTTGGATTGTTTCATGTGTGCTGTTATTTTTTCACCTAAATTGTAAATCTGTGGTTTGGTGTTTCCTCACAGTGCCAAGTACTTTGCTAATCCTGTCTATCCCTTAGTGGACTCATTCCCCTAAAAGTCATGTCATGGTTGGGGACTTCACTTTAGTACTGAGAGTCCTCACAGTTCATCATGTTGCAAAAGAATAGTTTAATAAGTGTTCTTTGCATGGTTTTGTATGATTAAAACTACTTGAGAGCTTCTCTTTGGACTTTCTCATATGACATGAATGTCAGCTGTTGAAAACTTCTCTTTTTTTCCTATTTCATGACTTACCCTGAATCAAACCATTTCTTTCTAAGTAACAGGACATCTTTTCCTAGAAATACCTCTGCTTGCTACATACTCATTCCTTCTAAAAAATAATAAGATTGGAGTCCCCAAGCTCCTCACAAGTGAGGGATTGGGGGCCCCTCACCAAGCAACTAAGATCAGTAAGAGGAAATTAGGATAATAAAGGAGGTGATGAGTGCTGCTTGTAGCCCTGTCACAAGCTGCAGCAACAGGGGCTGTAGTCTGTCCCACTAACCTCCCTCTTCTGTTTCCTATCAGGATGGTAGGACCACCAGAGTCCTGGAAAAGTAGCTCCCCAAACCTGTGTGAAAGAAGAGGATCCACGTGCTACAAATAGTGGACTGTGGAAAACACCAATGTGAACTACCCAGATGCTCCTACCAGAAAAACAAAAACAAACAAACAAACAAACAAAAAACAAAACACTTCCCAGCTCCATGGAGAGTGGTTTGCTCACTATCCCAGCTATTAGCTTCTTCAGGGTCACTTCAGCTTTCCAGCCGAGGTTCCCTCTTCTTGCTGCAGCCCCTGGCACATACCTGAACAGGGAGAAGTTAGTTAGGAGCACACCCTTCTTGGGAAGTGCCCCAGTCAATGACTACCAAATGGTACCCTTCTTATTTACCACCTTCTTCTTCCTCTTCCTTTTTCCTTTCATTTTTCTCTCTTCCTTCTATTCTGTCCACTTGAATTTTTCCAAAAAAAAAAAAAAAAAAATTCCAAAAGAGAAATAAATATTGAACAGTTTTAATAAAAGACAAGAGACATAAGTATCAACCAATGCAATGTATATACCTTATTTTCATGTTGATTCAAATAAGTTATAAAACAAATTAGTAGAAAAAAGAGAAATTTTAACATTGAGTGGATATTTGATAATATGAAGGAAGCATTGTTAACATTTTAGGTGTGATAATAGTGATTTAGTTAGATTTTTTTAAAGGAATTCTTATCTCCTAGACGTGCCAGGTGCAATATTTACAGATGAAACTATATGATGCCTGGCATTTGCTCCACAGTAATCTGGAATGAGGGAGCCAGCGGCTGTAAGTACCTTAACTTTACCTCCCTTTTCGTGAAATAGTACTGCACTTTCTCTTACTTGTCCTGAATTTAATTCTCCAAGGCCGAAAGCATCATTGACTCAACATCCAGGGTTGGATAATGAGCTAACGCAGATTGCTGGTTCTGTAGTCAAGTTGTTCACAGTCTGGTGGGGAGACACATACGTCTTCCGTGAGCGCAACAAGGAGTGAGAAGTGAAGTGCATTGGTATTTTCTATGACTTGCAGTGGGTCTGATCCTCCTCCTTTCTTTTTGATTCTAATATTCTGAATTTTGGTAGGAAAAATCATTTTTAACATTGAATAAATAACCACTTCTTCACTGTACAGAATCCACTAACAAACATTTTAACTTTACTGAATGTCTTCAGTGCCTGGCCCTCATACACATTTAAGGAATACAGATATTGCTACTCAAGAATCAACTGAAGTAGTTACCAGAGGGTAGGGAATGAGGGAGGAGGGGGGAGGTAGATGGGGAAAAGGGGGTCAAATATAGGGGGTAGGGGAGGGTGAAATGGGTAAAGGGGATCAAATATATGGTAGCTGAATGAAACTAGACTTTGGGTGGTAAACACAGAATAGAATATACAGATGCTAAATTATAATGTACACCTAAAAAATTATATAATTGTATTAACCAATGTTATCCCAATAAACTTAATTTAAAAAATGAAAAGAAAAAAAGAATCAACTGATATGAGTGTGTGTGTGTGTGCATGCTGGAGGGCATGCCTGAGAGAGGGCTTTGTATACAGTGAAAACCTCTATTGTTTTATCATTTCTTCCCTATGTTTACATTCTAGCCAGACAATATCTACTACCACAAGCAAAAGAGAACTCTCTTTACAACTAACTAAGGGAAGACGTAGTTATATGTAGTTATGTGCAGCTTTTCAATTCCAAAGAGTTAATTTCAACCCCCTACACACACTCCTTAAAAAAAATTAAAATATGGATTTTTATTTCAGAGGCTGAGATGATAGAAATATTTGTCTAAATATCTGGCTTTCTTAATAGAAACTCTAGACAGTTTAATGATTTATGAACCTCAGTAATAAATCTCAGAAGAATAAACTATTTTACATTTCTGGGAAACATCCCAAAATTACTTAGAATTGTCTTCAAGTTTCTTCAGTATGTTTGGGAGAAAAAGATTTATGATGATAGATCACTCTACAACTTCCTAGGAAATTCTCTATTCCAAGACACTGCTTAGTGTCCAAAACTAAGGAATATGGTATTGGTGGGACAAATGGTCCATCTGGTGACTTAATGGCATTATTTTAAGAAGCACTGGATATCTAAGGGGAAATCACACCCTTTGGCTAAAAAGATATTGCGCCACCTAGGGACAACTATTGGAAATGTATTCAATTTTCAAATTCAGGAGCACATGCTAAAAAGGGTTTGGAAATTACGAAGCAAGATTTCTTTTCTATTTAATATTTATAATACGTAAATTATATATTTTCCTCTAGAAACTTTAAGTGTAAGGCAGAGCTTGTCATCTGAAGTAAATTACCCAGTTGATAAGCTGGGTTAAATTGGTATAATATAAAATCTTCTAAGTTCTCTACTTCAGAAGTAAGGTAAAAATAAGCTATTACGCAGAAGTTATTTGTATGTACACAAACACAGGTAAAAATAAGCTATGAGGCAGCAGTTATCACACACACGTGTACACACAGGAGCAACAAGCCAAACAAAACATAACTGCAGGCTGGATCAGCTCTGGCGTGGAGTTTCTAATGTCTGCCTTGAGGGGAGGGGATTACAGGTACAGACAAAATTACCTTGAAAAAACAATGAAGTTTTTTTCTGCACTAAAAATAGCTTCCCTGTAGAGAGGTGAAAGAAAAAGAAAGTGCCTGAGGTCTTGTTTCCCTGAAGTGGAAGAAAGAAGTGAAAACCCAGGAAGAAATGGCAGACGCCTGCATCTAGGCAGATGGGTCCATAGGCAGCCTCAAACACGAGTCCCACCCCCTGAAGTAGTCACATGAAGTGGAGAAGGCTAGACTTGAAGAGGGTTTGTAGACAGAGACATTGATCCTAAATATTTGCACTCCAAAGCTCCACTCCCCGCCTAAGTCCAGAAATTTGATAACAGTTTCTGAAGAGAGGAGATAAGGTTTTTATTTTAGTTGAATGCAGCAGGAGGGTGGGGTTCAGAGTTAAAATGAAATTGAGTTATATATAACACGAAGTAATATTTTTTGTATACCTGATTTTGTGGACTGAGGTTCAAACGCATTACGCTTCCTAGTGTTTCATTTATTCAACCAATACTTATTTTGTACCTACTGTGTGCAAAGGACAATGGGAGAGATAAAGCCAGGTAGGACATAACTCTAACACATCTATTTGTAAAATCAGCAAAGTGAACCCATGGCAGTTACAAATCACGATAGAAAGCCTTCCTCTAGTTACTGAATAAGAAGAAAATTATATTTTTGATGAGCTAAGAGGAAAGTCAGGAATCATTTTTGTGAAGAAGTTTATGCATTTCCTTCTTTATTTAACTAGGCCTGAATATTAGATTATGTTCCGTCATGCAGCATTCTCTGCTCATTCCAGCTGGAAATTTTCTCTCCTTTTTCTGACCCATTATGATATGCTATCTGTATTTCTGCTACAGTACTTACCACTGTTTAACTCATATTATTGGCTTTTGTAGAAGTATCCTCTTCTTGATATCCCTGGAGGACAGGCATTTCAAAGCATTATCACAATATCTTGTACATATTAAGTGCATAGTAAATGTACAAGTAGTAGGCAAGTTATCATCAAATAACTTTCTTAAAATATGGATCCCATTGCATTGGCTACCCTGGGTGCTTGTTATAATTCAGATTTCTGGACCATGCTCTAGCTCTATTGAATCAAAATCTCTGGGTGTGAATCAGAACCCACATTTTAATAAACTCACTCAGTTTGAGAGCTACAAATTTAAGGTATGATAGTCATAGGAAGCTGTGTGATGGAAAATAGGTTCATTTGAGTGCTGACTCTGTTACTAGGTGCTGCAAATGGAATTCTGAGGCTGCGTCTAGATATACTCTAGGGAATCATGGCATCTAATAGCAATGCCTGTCATGGCCAAATAACAGTTTATGGCAGCAATTTGACATTTCTGACTACATTAATCCCAGAAAGGAGAAAGTATACCATCCTCTTAAGAACAACAAGCCATCCTTGCAGAAGTATTAGAGTCTCTAAATTTTTCTTAAAATTTTCATGGGAATGCCAGGAAATGAGGTTTTCAGGGTGGCATATACAAATTTAGAGAAAAAAATAACAACACCTTTTGGGAAAATTCCATTCACTAAAAGCTTATTTTACTTAATGAAATTAAGCATTAGCTAAATGACACAGGGAGACCAGTTAACTATGAATGTTATTTTTTAGTTATTACTAATAGGGCAAAGAAGAACACTGGAATTTCTTGGTATAATCCTTATGTAGGACTTTCCCCCCAGCTATGCCTTCTTTGTTTGTTGTTATTATGTATACTATTTATAATTACTGAAAAAAAATGTTAGAAATACAGATAAGGACAAAATAACCCAAAAAGCATCATCACCTTGCAACAATGTCTACTAAAAATTTCTATGCACATGTATAAAGCCTGTTTCTGTGTAATGTTGAGTGCAACCTCAGGGCTAAGCAGCTGCATAACTGAATGAGTTACACACTTCTCTGGAAGTCAGCCTCATCATCAGTACCACAGGGACAAACGCCCCCAGCCTGCATCTCCAGATTGTATGAGAATCTCCCTCAAGAGTGTGTGTCTCCAAGGAAAGGAATACGTAGGAATCATGTTTATCTGCTGAGGATTTATCACAGTGCCTGACACAAGATATGCCCTGGTGAATTTGCTGTGACAGACCTCAAGCTGATTCCAATCTTTATTCACTAAATTGCACTGGTTCTCTGGATAACCAGTGAACCCCCTAGTATGTTTAAAGGCGTTCCTCAGTCCTCATCCTTTTGGTCTTTGACACTTGAACACTTTTGTGATTTTCTTCCTATTTTTCTGCTTTTTGTGAATTCTTCTCATTTTACTCCTATCTGTGGTTGTCCTTCAATTTCTATTGCAACCGCATGCTTTCCTGTGCATTTCCTGATGCACTCCTGTACTTTAATGGTATTGACTGTGACCTCTATGCTGGCCACTCTCAAATATTTATTTGCAGGTTGCTATATCAATCTCCAAATTCCCTGGTGTCTATCTGTTTTTGATTTTTATATCAGTCAGGTCACAACAGGAAAAAGAGGGCAATTGAGGAGAATTTAGTAAGGGAAGTATATTAGCACACCTGTTGACAAGGTTAGGAAAATCAAAAAAGAATGGTGTTCTTAAGGAGAAAATAGAAATAAAGACATCAAGAATTGAGTGGTGAGTAGATAAGTTTTACTGGAAAGAGGGTGACTGGGTCACCACACCACTAGGCTCTGGGGGGTAAGAGCAGGGAAGAAGAAAGATGGTAGTTCTTTTCAAACCAGAGACCTCTATTTTTATTAGGAAAGTGAAATCTGAGTGTTGCTCATTAGCTCATAATATCTGTTTACTAGTTAAGAGCTTTCTAGGTGGCAGGAAGTGGTTCCTGCCAAAAAGCATGGGAAGCCCATCTAAGAATTATGCTTCCTCTGGGAAATCCTAGACTTGGGGTTTTGGTGGCCAGTGTCTCTGCCGATTGATTATGTGAATTGTGCTACCAACAGCCAGAACTGACTCTTAATCCCAGGCTTAAAGGAACATGGAAGAGACTGGTTAGGAACTCAAAAAGGGTAATGATATGAAAAGCCTCCCGACAGGAGCTATGCCCTTTGATAAAGACACAATTCACCTGTGGCAGCATAGCAGGATGGGAAACTGGGAGGATTAGTAACTGGATCTCACTCTCTTTTACTCTTCAGTCTCCAAAAAAACACAAAGCTCCAACAAGGGATACTATTGATCTCTTCCTACAGGTCAGCTTTCTGGAGCTAAGAGCGGGGTGAAGAAAGGTTGAGAGTGGATGTGGAGAAAAATGTGATAAACAAACAGCAAAATGCCCCGATCACGTCTAACTTTTACAGTGTCTCTTTTTCTCTTGTCTCTAAAGAATCTATAGAATTCTAAGGTCTTTCCCTCTCCCCCTAAATATTTACTATAGCTTCCTTAATTGAGATTGTTTGCTTATTAGGAAAAATTGGGAGGACCATTGGGAACAATAAGCCATCTGTATGTACTAAATTGTGTGCCCCAAAACTCATAGGTTGAGACCCTAATTCTCAATGTGATTGTATTTGGAGATGAGGCCCTTAAGGATATAATTAAGATTAAATGAGGTCATAAAGCTAGGACCCTGATCCAATAGGGCTTGGGTGTGTCCTTATGAGAAGAGACACGAAGACTTGTGTGTGTGTGTGTGTGTGTGTGTGTGTGTGTGTGTGTGTGTGTACATGCAGAGAAATGTCCATGTGAGAACCCAGTGAGAACGTGGCTATCTATAAACCAAGAAGAGAGGCCTCAGGAGAAACCAACGCTGGTAGGCACCTTGATCTTGGAATTCCAACCTCTGGATTTGTAGGAATTAAATTTGTTTTGTTTAAGCCATCCAGTCTGTGGTATTTTGTTATGGCAGCCCTTGCTGAGTAATATGCCAGTGCTTCTAAACATTTTTCATTGAGCACCTTATTTTCTAGTTCTTTATATACATTATTTACTATTGTATATAACCCTCATAATCCTAGAAAGTATGTATGATTAAACCAGTTTTCAAAGACAAGAAAGCTGATGTTCAGTAAGGTTAGTGACGTGTTCAAAGCCACAGAATAATAAGTAGCAGAGATTATTGGAACTTCTGTCTTATTTGGCTCTAAAGTTATTATACTGTGCAGATATCAAATGAAAAAGGAACATTATTACTGTGGTTCTGCTCAGGCTGAGTTCAGTTAGGAATAATCATTTTATGTTTCAGCAACACAATCTCCTATTTTCACATTTCTTGGGCTTCAATTATCATCCAAACTAACGACTATCAAATTTGTGACTGTAACCTATTCCTTTTTCTTGAGTTTCAGATTTATCCTTCCTATTACCTACTGTACACCTCATCTGGACATCCTACAGGCATCTTAACTAGGTCAAAAGAACCACAAGATTTAGATACTTGTTATTGTAGATGCCTTCCTCTGTCATCTCATTAAATCGGTCCAATTGTTCACTAAACCCTTTGGTTTTTAATATAATTGTTTCTCATACGTATTATTTCATTTCCATCGGGGCTGCTCCCATAACTCAGTTTGTGGATTACCCCAGCTGCCTCCTAAACTGTTCTGCCTTCCATTCTTCTCACTGATAACCTTAGGGCATTTTCTAAAGACACTTGTAAGCACAAAATTGCCCTGCAGCGGTTACTCCATTGCCTTCATGTTAAAATACGGATTTCTTAGCTGTTCACGATCTGACTTCGACCTTCCTCTTCAGTTCCATCTCTCCAGCCGCATCCAAAAGCAAATCCTTTTGTCATCAAGCCTAATCTTCAAAAGAGCATGCGGGTGGTTAGATGGCCTTAACTTGAATGCAAGACTGAGTTCTTACTCGGTGTGTGAACGTGGGAACATCAGTCTAAATATGAAATAATAATAGAACCTACTTCACAGGATTGTTGTGAGGACTAAGGGAGCTGATACACACAATGGGCTTGTATCTTAACCTATTTGTTAAATGTTATTATTATTATTAGTCCTCTCGACCCATGCATTTGCACTGCTGCCTGGAATACCTGTCATCTGTCACCATCTGGCTATCCCTTCCTTCTCATCAACGTTCAGTTCCTGGTCCCAACTTCCTATTTCCTTAGTCTCCACCGTTTCCCTTAGAAACTTTTGTTACTATAACCTTGCGTCTGCCACTAGACTGAGTCCCTAAAAGAGGGATAAGTGTTTTCATATTTTTTTGACACGCCTTCAAGACGTGCACATTTTCTGGATGAGTGGATATACAGTGCCTACGAGATGGGTAAATCACTGTTCCCAGAGTCTATTTATTCTAGTGCAGCGACCTGTCCCGAAGAGGAGACAAGTCCGTCCTCAAAGTCCTTCCGGAGGGAGCGTAAGGGCTGCGGACCCTGGACAAACAAGGGTCCTCTTTCCACGTCCCCGCCCCAAGAAACTCCTTAGGGCAAAGCCCCGCGTCCCACAACGGCGGAGGAACACAAGCCCACGTGCGTCGCATCGCCCCTGCGCGCGTGACCGCGGCCCGTCTGCGCCTGCGCCGCCCCGCGAGCCCGAGGGACCCCCGTTGGCGGCGGGACCCCGGCGCGCGTTTCCGGAGGGGGCGGAAGGAGCCCGAACGGAAATGACGCAGCAGCACGCATGCGCGGGCGGCGCGGCCGCGCGGGGGCTGCCGGGAGCCTCGCCTCCCCCCCTCCGCCCGCGCCTCTCCCCTCCCCCTTCTCCCGTCCCCGCCCCCCTCGGCCTCGCCGCTCCCCGGCGTGACTCGGCACTGCGCGCCCCGGGAGCCGCCTCCGCGATCCCCGCCGCCGTGCAGGCCTCGGCCTTCCAGAACCTTCCCCGTCTCCTCGCCGGGTCCTTCTCTTTCAGTCTTCGAGGCCCGCGGCGTGGCGGCCGCGCTGCCGGGCTCTCCGAGGATGGTGGGGGTGAAGCCGGTCGGCAGCGACCCGGATTTCCAGCCGGAGCTGAGCGGCGCGGGCTCCAGGCTCGCCGTGGTCAAGTTCACCATGCGAGGGTGAGGCCTTGCCCGGCGGGGCCTTGCCTGCCCCTCTCTCCCGGCCCCGACGCCCTCGCGGTCTCCTCCGGCTCCGGCAGGTCCGGCGCCGGCCGCAGCGCGGGCCGCTGCGCAGCTAGGCCTCAGCTCTCGGGTCTGGGCCTCCATGTGTGCACAGGGGAGTCCGTGGCGGGCACGGAGGCCCGAACGGCTGCGTTCTCCTGCCCAGGCTGGACGTGCCCGCCCGTCCGTCCGTCCGTCCGTTTTGAATCCTTGGACGAGCCCTGCTCTTGGGGTGGGGAGGGGGAGGCCTGCCTCTACGCTGCTTTCCGGTCCATGGGAGTCGCCCACAGCTGCACCTGCTGGCGTCCGGCCCCTTCTTTCCGGGGAGCCAGCTGTCACTTGCATTTTAGAAACCCCGAAGTCGTAATCTACCGAACATGGTTACTCTTCACCTGCATTTCCGGAAAGCCTTTGGAAGATTCAGAATAAGCTATCCAAACTGATCCATGCTTAATCCCTAAAGCGCTGCTGATGCGTTTCTAAATTACGTTAATATCGGGTCAGGATACTTTATAACTTTCGTAAAGTTTCTGTTATTCGTGTGGTTAGTAACTTTGTAACTAAGGCGATTTCGTGTGATCACAAAAATTATACTAGGTCTGTATAGTACTGGTAGACAGGAATCCAGATGTCTGGGTTTGACCAAATAGACTCCATTTTTTATCCGATGATTTAAGAGGATCTCGAAGAGTTGTTAACTGGCTTTGGTAAATTTGTTGATTTATCGGTTGCAGGGCTGGTGGATCTTAATATTGGGTATGCAGTTTACCTGTGTGACATGTTGGGACTAGGCACTGAGAACCAAGGTTCCAGCGAGTTATGTGTATTTACTGATCTCTCTTTGTGTATGTCAGTGCCTAGTTAGATTGGGTATCTCCACTTGATTTACCTTGACGTCCTGGCCTTATTCACGTTTATAGTAACTTGGAGAAACATACTGCAGGTATCATTGTTTCTGTAACATGTTTCGTCCAAGTAACTATATAAACATAAGGCAATATTTCAGATCCCAGAGGAAAAGTGATTCATATCTATTCAACATGATTAAATAAATGTTTAGTCCATAAGTGGTGGCATTAGGATTAGATAGGTTCAAGGGATGGAGGGGGTGCAGGTAGGGGTGAAAGCAAGTTAGGAGTTACTTTTGAATCAATCTCTTATACAGAATTGAAAATGGGTAGTACATTGAATTTTGTATGGTGGAATAGGGTATCCATTTGATATGCGGATTTTGAGATTTACTAAATTGAAAAGATTTCTTGTATAGAGACATATCAAAATTCCCAGATTTAGCACTTTTGTAATGTCTGTTTTCTTAATATGGGGGAATACTTGTAACATTTGTTAAGTACCTAGGCCAAAGTTGGAAAATGGAAGAGATGATTTTAACAATGAGTTTCATTTTCAGTTAACTTCTAATTCTAGTTGGAGCATCTATATACACACATATATACACATACACACACAAATATATATATATTTATATATTTTATATATATATATATTTATATATTTTATACACACACACACACACACACACACACACACACACACACTTTTTTTTTAGGGGGAAGACAACCCTTGGTTGACCTCACAGATTGCAAGGACCTTGTCAGCTTACAGTCCCTTATTTTTTATTTTTTACACCTGCAACACCTGGTCTTCCTAGTTGGTCTTCCATCCAAGTACTGACCAGGCCCGACCCTGCTTAGCTTCCAAAATCAGATAGATTGTGCTTGTTCAGGGTGGCATGGATGTAAACGGTGCATCTATACTTTTGTCCCTAAGTGATAACATTTTTTTTCCCCTTAAAGCAGGTTTTACTTTGTAGTTGGTTAGGTGGTGTTATTAACATCCAAGAGGAATGTCAGGTGTGTATTAGTATGTTGAGTTCTAATAGTAATAGTATGTTGTCAAAATAATGCATTATATGTATATTGCCTTATATATTGCAAAATTGCTGTAGACCAAAGATAGCTTAGTATATTACAGAATTAGCCGGCCCAGCAGTCCATGGGGACCGGCAGATAATATTAGTGAGTGAGGTGGATAGCTATACAAACCACTAGGGGCATAGTGAGGTCTTAGAGATCCTACGGAGAATTTTTTTAGTAAACATTTTTATTGAGGTGTGGCATGCATACAGAAATGTGCATAAATATTTAACTGTGCAGTTTGATAAATTATCAAAGTGGTTACACCTTTTAACCAACACCAGCACTCTGGAATCATCTCCCCACCCTCAATCTCCTGCAGGCTCCTTTTCACTCTGGAAATCTAACAGTACAGATTAGTTCCACTTGGATTTGAACTTTATAAAAATGGTGTCATACAGTATGTAGTCTGACTGGATTCCTCTCAGGAGCAGATAAATGGTTTTAATTTTGGCAGTTAATTTAGAAATAACAGAAAAAAACACTGTGTAGGCAGGCCACTGTTTAGGGGTTTGGGGAATAGCAGTAAGAGTTGAGTTTTTTAAGTTGCATAACATTTTGAATGCTCAATGAATTCTAGCTTTTGTTATTAACAGGACCAATTATGATTATACCATTAGTAATCTAATACATCTAGAAATTATCTTTTAAAGTTGTGCCCTGCAGATAAGGTAAAATTCTGAAATATATCTTTGGAAAGCACGCTTATTTTTCTTACTCATTTATTAGCTGAATGTGTTTGTTTATACCTGTTAACTGCTCAAAGTGTAGAGAGCACTGACTACTATAGCAAATATGGAAGTACAGCAAGTTCATGAAATAGAATTTATTTATGTTATGATTGTAAACAAAAATCTTACTTGTTAAGAACTTGAAGTGGTGCTTTCACAGAGAAAGCTGATCTTGGTTGGATTGGATTTAGGAATTAACTGTTGTGGTTGTGGGCCTGCCATTGACTAGAATGTCTGATCTTGGTAGGTCATTTAACTTTTCTGGTTTTTAGTTCTCACTTATTAAATATTTGTGTTCGGTTAGGTCAATTTTAAAGTTTTAGTTTTGTGAGTTTGGTTTTTTATTGCAGACAGCTAGAAGATTGTTGTATTCTCTTTCACTCAAAAAAGCTTAACTCAATCCTACACATTCATTTACATATTGGATTTAAATAAGGCTTTCTGTGAAAAAAAGGTTCAGGAGGTAGAAATAGAATTCTTTATTAACTGTCTGAACTAGATAGGCTGTGATCTCTTTTACAGCAAATTCAAAGGTCTTAGGATTTTGTATTCTATAGGTGCTGAGAATCAAGGTATTTGCAAGAGAAAAAAGTACAATTCTGAAATTCAGGCATACTCGGGGCATAATATTTTTAGAGATGGGAAAGGTCTTTGAAGAGTCATTCCTCATATTATACAGAGCGATCAGGTAACATGTTTATTAGCTCAGCCAATAGTGGAAGTTTAAGTTTACCCTTAAGTGCTTATGATAAGCAAGGTAAAACATTTTACTTAAAATGCCTAATCAATTCATTTGAATTATTATAACATGAAAGTATTCTGCTATATATATTTGTGCTTCTGGATTCTATGACTTATTTGGACTTTTGACTAACATTCCAAACTATGATGGCTAACTAAAGTTAAAGCATGTGGGTAAGGTTAAATTTTGAAAAGAAACAGTATATGCAAGGTAGCCATGATTTTATACAGTCTGTTTAGCTACAAGAACTGTTTAGCACCAGTTAGCTCATACACGATTGGTAAATAGAGCAATGATGTCAGTATAATGTGGAAGATGTGTTGGTTCAGAGGTTCGTTCTTGTTGTTTCTCCTGGGTAATGAAGAGCGGGAGTGGAAATGAAACCTTTAGCAGGGAGGTGTAAAGCCCTTCGCCACACAGGCAGACTCCCTTTCGCGTTTATTTTAAGAAAGTTAAACATGAACGCCTAAGCTCTTGCTCCGCAGAGCCCTTCATTCTGAGTTACTCTTCTGTCCCTACCTTAATGACAGCCCTATTGTCTTAAAACTCCACTTCATCTGGATTGTCACAGCACCTACAGGTGAGCACTCTACTTGGTTTTTTGTTGATTTTAAGTAACCCCGTAGGTAGCCTCTAGGTCTGAGCCCACTTGACTGGTTGACCAAGTATTTCCTCTGTGTTAGTTACTGTTTTTCTTAGGGATATTTTTACAAAATTGCATGGATTTAAATGGTTTGCTTCAATCTTATTTTTCCCCATAAACTCTATTTTGAGTGCATGTTTTTGCAGAAGAGAGATTTTTCAGGAATTAGTATATTGTTGTGTACTCGAAATATCTGTGCTTCATGTGACAACCTACTTACTATTTTAAAATTAAAAAACCCGTTCATCATAAAAAAGCAAAAGATGCAGGAGTATGTATGTTTAAACAGTCTCCCCTAAACTTTCTGTCTTCCTTTTCTAATCCCACTTTGTAGAAGTATTGAATTGTTTATTGTGTGACCCACCTAACTCTTCAATGTGTGTTTGTATCTTTTATGATCATAGAGAATGTTTTATCATGAGACTTAGTGTTCTTTAAACAGTACAAGTTATTCTTATCTCCTAGTGTAGACATGCCATAACCTTTTAAATTATTTTTCTGTTAATTGCCATTTAGATTGTTTCTAAACTTTTTATTATTACAAACATTGCATTGACTTCCCTATTCATATTATTGTGAAATTGAGTGTTAAGATAGGGTTGATATTTAGGAGTGAGATTGTTGAATCTTGGGTTATATTCATTTAAAATTAATAAATAATGACTAAATGGCCCTTCAGAAATGATTTACTAATTTGTACTCTCATTCGTAATGTTTAAGACATTAATAGCCAGAAGTATTTTGCTGAACTAAGCACAGATTTGTTAACTGTAAATGTTTGTTTGTTTATACTTTAGTTGTAGGGCTTATTTGAGGATTGTTATATCTAAAAATTATTTTCAGAAGTACCAAGTTAAAATTATACAACTTAAGTTGTTTCTTAGCTTTTTGGTGTGAGTGAAGCTTACGAATGGCACAGGATGAAAATGCTGATTAAAATATTAAGAATGGAGAGACAGTCACACCTTGAGTTTGAATATTTGTGAGTTTGAACATTTTGCGCTTTAGAGTTTTCCTTGTATATCTGTCTGTTAAAGTCAAGCATTGTCTTAGTTTTTGACTTTTTATTTAGATATACATAGTACACAATTACAAATGTATAGCTTAGTGAATTTTCAAAAACTGAATACATATCCATGTATTTAGTTTCCAGACAAATAGATATCTCTAGCCTCTTGAAAGCCCTCTCATGACTCCATTCTGTCACTAACTCTCACAAAAGGGAACTATCATCCTGATTATAGGTCAGTTTCTGTACTCTATTTTTTTTTACATTGGTCAGTTTGTTTATCCTCGTACCAGTACTGTACACTCTTAATTTATAAAGCATTATGATAGTTCTTAATATCTGATAATATAACTTTCACAGTTTTCAACCTCAGAATGGCTGGAGTTATCCTTGGTGTTTCCCTCTAAATTTTAGAATTTATATTTGTTCATTTCTCTAAGAAAACCTGCTGGGATTTTACATTGACTCTAAAGGCCAAATTGAGAATTGACATCTTGACAATACTGAGTTTTCCATTCATAATAGTATATTTCTTCATTTTTTTAGATCTTTAATTTCTCTCACTGAACAAAGCTGAAAGACTTAACGCTATTAGACTTCAAGATTTTATCTCACACAAATCTGTAGTCATTAAGACAATGCGGTATTGATGTAAGTATATCTAAATAGTCCAGGGGAGAAGTCTAGAAAGTCTAAAGCCAGGATGATTGGAGTTTGCTTTATTTTATTTTATGTTTTAATAGACAAGTTCTTTAGAGTGTAAATTAGAACAATCTCTAGTGTTATTTTGTTAAGCATCTTTTACCTCTCTCACAGGTGTGGACCATGTTTAAGGATTGCCCCAGCATTCAGTACTATGAGTAATAAATATCCACAGGCAGTTTTCTTGGAAGTAGATGTACATCAGTGTCAGGTAAGGAAATGAAGTCCTTTCTTAAAAGAAATTTACAAATCATTTTGAATTTCGACATTAATATCATTCTTTATCTCTTTATGTGCATAATACTTATTCCTTTGGAGATAGAAAAACGTTATGTAGATACGATTATTACAAATGCCATATGGCTACATTACTTAAGAAAGATAGCCCAATTATTAATTGCTTCTGGGTTTGTTTATATTAATAGCCTTCTGATATAAAACTAATACGTTGTTAAACTAATAAGTCACCTGGCTGTTCTGTGTTTTACATTTCTTTGTTTATTTTTTTCTTGCAAATCTAGAATTATATTTTATACTACAGAGGCATTGGCTGATAGAAAGTGATGGGAGAGAATTCTTGGTTATAGTTTGATTTTAATTGATTGTTTTGTAATCTTAGCTTCAAAGGTGCATACTTAGCAGAAACTTTAAAATGTTGATTACTTTTGATTGAGCCATAATGTTGTAGGTAGATTGCCCTTATACGTAGTTGGAATGGCTGTGTGTCAGTTCTGCATTTTCATATGTAGAACCTTGGGAGAGTTTTGTTGGAGAAAAGTTTTTGGAAGGCTCCTTCCAACATGAAAAATATAGTCTTTAGCTCAGACTAAAAAACAATGCCGTAGCTACTTTTTTTTTTTTTTTTTTTTTTTTGGTGAGGGCTTTGTCTTTGTTACATTTCTGAGTGTGAAGAATATTTAGAATGTTGTATAGTTTGTAGTTAGTAATTTGGGAATTTGTATAGTATAAACCCTATGTTATATGTTTATTGTTCAGGATTTATGCCACATGCCACTGGATTGTAATGCTGGCCTTTATTTTAAGTATTCACTATCTCTGATGTGGAAGTGCTGTTTTCTGGACGGTTCTGTCCTAAATGGTAGCCATAGCTATGTATTTCACTTGTTTCTTTTTACTTTTTTAATTTTTTTATCATGGATACTAAAAAACTTAAAATTACATATATAGCTCACATTTGTGTTTTGCATTATATTTTTTGGTACAACACTATTCTAAAAGTTCTTTTTTTTTTTTTTTAAATGAGACTTAGAGAAGACATCTTTATATAAATATGCTTTTTATTCCTTTAAACAATACCCTGGTACCTCTTCATAGTATTTGAATATGTAAGGTAACACGTTTATTTTACTATTTCCTTTCTATTTCTCATGACAAGTTTAAACCATGAATCAGTGGTTATTAGCTAATTTTCATTCAGTGGTTAGTCTTATAATATTGTGGTGTGTTTGAGGGAAGATCAGAAGTCATTTCTGTAAGAGTTGAATTGGGTAAGGATTGCAATTTAAAGGACAGTACTTCCTTTTTATGGACACATGAGCAGCTGTTTTTCAGATGTGCACTTTTTCCCAGTACCACTGGTTTGTGTTCACATTTTAGTACCTATTTGGGAAACAGAATGTACTTTTGAGAGAGCTGTGTTGTAAAGGACAGTTTCTGTATTGGAAGCTAATTATTCTACTGGATGAAGTACTTAACACTAAAACATAAAAATACAGGGCTATTCTTCATTGTGTATGTAAAGCTCATGAATATGGTTATGCCCCAGTGGGTAATGTAGTTTAGGGAATAGGCCTGCTTTTTCTTAAATAATAATTAGGAATAAATTATATATTTGAGTTCATACTTGTGATATTTAACTTCCATGGAGATGTAGAATGAATATTCAGAGTGGTTTAAGATTAGTTTTAATTCATAATGCTGTCTAACTTGCCAATTCTAGGGAACAGCTGCCACCAACAATATATCAGCAACACCTACATTTTTGTTTTTTCGAAACAAAGTGAGAATTGATCAATACCAAGGAGCAGATGCTGTGGGATTAGAAGAAAAAATCAAGCAGCACTTAGAGAATGACCCTGGAAGCAATGAGGACACAGATATTCCAAAAGGCTATGTATGTAGACTTAAAAGTGAAATAATGATATATCTTCCATTTGCCATTATTTGGTTAAAGTGAAATTAAGTGTGTTTTTATGTTTTTTCTTTTTTAAAAAATAAATTTATTTATTTAAATAAGTTTCAAGTGTACAGTACATTGGTTAGACATGTATATTGTTCATAAAACGATTCCCCCAGTTTCTCTCTCCCTTCCCTACCCCTCTACTTAGCCATCATATTAATGCTACTAACTGCATTCCCTGTACCATGCTCCCCATGCCCAACTTTCAACTACTAATTTATACTTCTTTAATCCTTCACCCCATTCTCCAAGCCTCCAAACATGTTTTATCTTTTACTAGTTCAGAGTACTTTCAAATGACTTTAAAAGTAAATTCACTGATTGACGTGTGTGTGTGTGTGTGTGTGTGTGTGTGTGTGTGTGTGTGTGTGTGTAACCTTAAACCCCTATCCTAAACTGTTTTCCTGAATTTCTCCTGCTAATATTTTTTGTTGCTTTCTTAAAAATCTGCTTTCTGAACTACTTTAATAGCCATTTTAAGACTTTTTAAAATATATTGTTGCCCTAAAAGTAAAGAAATGTGCTATTCTGTTAGAACCAAATGTAACTTAAATGTTGCATGTGTTTTCCTGAGTTTTAAGAGTAAGTTATTCTAAATAATAACTTAAGACTTAAGAACTTAAAAAGTTTTTTAAAACTAATAGGAATAGTTATAATGCAGTAGTTTTTATATTTGAGAGTTATTTGGGAAAAAAATTCAGAAGTAACATTTCATGGTAGCTGATTTGTTTATGCATATTGCTAAATCCTGCATAACAAAATAGATAACGTTTTAATTTTTATAGTTATAAATAAAGTTTTTGTACTGGCAGATTGAAAAATGATTTTAAAAAATTAAAATTAAAGTTAATATATGAAAGCACATGTATCAAATACATTACAGCAGATCTCAGTCATGAGGCTACAAGTTCTTTTTATAAGTCCCGTAAATTCATGCTGAGTAAGGAGAATGTATAGTCAGGTAATATGGGAGAGTCTCTGGGAGAGGGTTTCTGTCTTCAAAAAGTGTCCTTGACATATGGTTCTGGCAGTATTTTTAGTTAGGAAAGTATAGTTAATATTGATTTAAAATAGAACTTATATAATAATTTAAAAATAAACATCTAGTTAGAAAGTATGAACATGTTGTGTAAGTCAGGACCTACACACCTTTTAGAAAATGTTAGAAATCATTTGGCACATAAAGTGTTGTGTTCACATCTTTGTATTTCCCCCTTTATTACTAAGGGTGTTTTCACGAAAACATCTTATGTGCACGACAGGCTCGCTGGCTAGCCACAGGGACACTTCTTTACACATCAGTATTTTGGCCTCAGGTTGGGAAATAAGCAGGAAAAATAAAAGTTTGAAGAAATAAAAAAAATTTAGTTTTTATGCAAATATTATAAATACAATGTGAAAAAAGCTATTAAAACATTTTCATTTTTTCCATCAGGTGTTAAGAAATTAAAAGTTTTGAGCTATTTAGGTCTTAACAGGATTATCAAATATTTAAAACTGTGTCCCCAGGAAATGTTATTGCTCTCACAACACAAATAGAAACTTAATGGGAGTAAGAGTCACTGAATGAATACCTCTGTCTTAAGTAGATTGAAATATAAGCATTACAAAAATATATTGACAGTTTTAAAATAAGATTTTGGGTTTCTTGGAATAACAGTTTTCAGTCATTGTGTTTTAATATTAAGAGGCAATATGCAGTTGTTGATTTTATACTTAAAAATCTGCTTTCTGAATTACTTTAATAGCCATTTTAAGACTTTTTAAAATATATTGTTGCCCTAAAAGTAAAGAAATGTGCTATTCAGGAGTTTCTGCTGTTGCTTTGAAACTCCTGATGTGACTGTAGCCAAAGTAAGATAAATACATTTATTTGTTTTAGGGAGGTTTGAGATGTTGCAAAAGGTGTATGTACGATACTCAGAAGATTAAGAATCATAATATATCATTTTTCAGAAGTAAGAGTATTTTTCTACATATAATGACTTAGTTTTTGAAAATGTTTATTGAAGTTGGGGAAATTTCTCCCATATTTGCTAAAGTACATAGTATAGCTTCAGATAGCTCCCCTCATGTCTTCTAAATCTGGTCTTCTCCAGAAGTTGTCATGCAAAGCAGTCTGGAATTGAATTTCTGTTTGTTCTGAATCTTGAGACTTGTTAGTATATTCTAGTGTTCTGACCTCAGAACTATGAGTTTTTGTCTACAAATTTATCATCAGTTATCACAAATCAGACATTAAATGACTCCAACTGATAGAGTAAGTAGATCTTTCTTTAACCAAAGGCTTGAAGCATGAAAGTTTTTTGTAACTTCCTGTGTGTCTTGTGATGGATTTTTTTTCTCTCTACAAAAAAAACATAAAACATTATAAAAATTATTACAGAGTAGTAATACAAATACATATATTCTTCACCTGTGTTCATCAGTTGTGAATATTTTGCTGTTTTTTGTTCTATCTTGATACTTGCCTACTTTTAACTTTTGCAGAAGTATTTAAAAGTAAGTTATAGACATCATGAGGGTTCATTTCTAAATATTTCAGCATGTAGCTCCTAAGACAGAGCTTCCTCCTACATAGACATGATACAATTATCACTCCTAACAGATTTAACATTCATACAGTATCTCTAGTGTACAGCCTACATTCATATTTCCTTAATTATCTCCAGAGTATACTTTAGACCAATTTTTACCCTGTCTAGGATCAAATCAAGGATCATGTATTGTATTTAAGTTGTCAATTCTCTTTCAGTATTCTTTAGTTTAGAAACTTCTCTCTGGCTTTTTTTTTTTCTCCTTTCGTGATTGCTTTTTTTTTTTTGGAAGATTTAACCAACATCAGCCTAATATAGTAGCCACTAGGCAAAGTGGCCATTCGGCATTTGTTATATAACTAGTGCAACTGACAAACTGAATTTTTAATTTTATCTACTTTTAATTAATTTAAATTGCCACATGCGGCTAATGGCTTTCTTATTATACAGCATAGGTCTAAACCATCTGTCTTATAGATGCTCCCACAATCTGTTTGTCTGATTGTTTTCTCATGATTTTTTCTTCGTTATTGGCAAGTTGTTACATACATGGGTAGTGATATTTATTTCCCATTATATATTGTGAGAATATGTGAAATCTCTAAAATAACACCAATTTGTTCCAGATTCATGAATTGCTTTAATGCAGCTATTTGGATGTGATATTTGTTTTGTCTGCCCCATGCACAATAAATAAATCTACAAACTATTTTAAATAATTTACTCATTTAGTTTATTTTCGTTATTAAGGTATTAGAAGTATGACTACAATGTTGTCTTTATGCTTGGGATCTTAATCCAAGATATGGTATTGAAGGTGTACCTCTGTTACATGAAAGACAAGCATTTAAAAGATTTTGCCAAAACTACCCTTTGAAGGCAAATAATTATGAAATTCAGCATGACTCTCTAACAGTAGAACTTTGCTCCATAGTGCTCCTTTTTTCCCTCCTGCCATTTTTGAATATGTTATCCTGAGTAATATATTTAATATTTAATACAAAATAACACTTTTGCTTTGAAAACATTTAGGCTACTACATGAATAAGTATTTAATGGATTATTACTATGTTAATTATTTGATATATAAGAGTTTCCTTTAGTTTTCAGAGCTACATATACATGCATTAGTATCTCTAGATAAAAAATATAATGCTTTTTGTGATAGAAAGGTGAACATGCAGAACTGATTGATAATCTATAATACTTGGCAAACTTTAAAAATTGTCCTTGTTTTTAGTAGATGAAATGGATGCTTTTTTAGAAAAATGCAGTTTATCTAAATCAACTCTACTAGAAGCAGAACATTTAAATAGACCAGTCATTATGGAGGATTAGAGAAAATCATAAAAGAGCTCTTTCATGAAGGCCAAAATGACCGTACAGGGGAATTCTACCAGATCTTAAAGTTCAGGTAGCCTAGTGTTACTTGCAACTACTTACTACCATAAAAAAATAATAAATAAAACTTTTACTTTTCTTTTTGAAGTGCATATGACATTGATCTTAGAATATAACAGAGTTTGCACCAAAAAAGAAATCTACTGACGATTTCAAGTTAGGAATATTACTGTAAACACTTAAAAAATATACTAGTAAACAAAATTTCAAGAATCCAGAAGAGAAAAATCATGATTTTCTAATATGCAGAAAAGACATTTAACATAATTTATTATCCATTTCTTACAAAGCATTCATTGAAATCTTAATGAGGAAACACCAGAGGCATTCCCACCAAAGCAGAAACAAAACCAGATGACCACTGCCACCACAGCTTTTTGGCGTGGAGTTGGGAGTATGGAACTATTGGCCAACACATACACAGGAAGGCTTTAAAGGATACCACAGGGAAGCAGTTAGCAAAATCCAGAATATAAGAAATCTGTAGGCTAAGTGATGATAGATTAAAAGAAATTTAAGGGACATATTAACCAAATGCAGTCTTTGTACTTTTTTTGGATCATTATTCTAACAATTTAACTGTGAGACATTTGTGAGATCATTGAGGAAATTTGAACACTGATATTTGATGTTATTGAAGTATTTTGGTAATGAGGATTTTTAAAGTGAATTCTTATCTCTTGAAAATACGCTTTGGAATGTTTATGAATGAAATGAACAAATGTCAAGACTTACTCAAAAATAATTAAGGAACTGGTTAGGGACTGATTGAGGGGTAAAGAAGAAATAAGGGTAGCCATGAATGATGAATATTATAGCTGAGAGGTGGGTATATAGAATTCGCTGTATTCTATGTATGTTTGAAATTTCCATAGTAAAATGTTAAATTCTTATTTGCTCTTCATCTTTAAGTTCTTCATGGACACAGGTTTAGAGAGTCCATGGCCACTAGAAGAGGGACGTAGACTTCTTTTGGATCTTAGAGATATTTTAATTTGCATGTTTTGTGCTGTTAGATACCATTATAAAAACATTTAAGTCCCTATTTTATAATTTATTATTGGAGATTTGCTTTCTGATACCTTTCAAGTGGGCTAAGCCTAGATTTGGCTTTAATCATTAGTGGTAGATCTCAGTCACAAATTCACATGAAAGGATCATTATTAAAGATTTAGTGGCTATTTTAAAAGAGATAGACATTTTCTTTAAAATTGCTTACTCTAGAGAGAATCATATATTTAAGTCTATTACTAAGATTTTTATACCAAATCCAAATGCTTTGCTTACAGTCTTGATGTTATTTATTTCAGATGGATTTAATGCCTTTTATTAATAAAGCTGGCTGTGAATGTCTTAATGAAAGTGATGAGCATGGATTTGACAACTGTTTGCGAAAAGACATGACCTTCTTGGAATCTGATTGTGATGAGCAGGTAATTGACTGCTTAAGGCTTGTAGGGATTATCAGTATTTATGTCTGCTATTGTTTCTTTATTATGTTTCCATCTCATGGTTTTATGTCTCTCTCCCCCAGATGACGAGTTCTTCTTTTCCATTTTATAACTTAGATTTTCTTTGACCCCTGTCCTTTGATCATGCAAATTGGCCTCACTGCTGAGTGGAACCTTTACCACTCTTTAGTCCTTTTGTTCATTCTTGATCTGCCCTTCATACTTTTTATCCACCCAAATGAGTTCGTCTCTGAGAAATAGAGACTACTAATTAGATGAGTGCTCCCCAGGTGTCTAGTCTTTATTCCCAGATGTAAACCAGTATTGCACTCTCTTGCATTGTTGTCACAGAGTAAATAGTGTAGTACTGCCTCCTTTAAGCCCTATTTCATCTTGACTGTTTTCCTTAATTTCCTTTCTATCCCACTGACTCTGCTTTGTCCCCATTCTAGTTTATTGTCTACATGTTCCCAAGTTATTTTTATGAAATATAAATCTGATCATGCTTCTTTCATAAATGATTCTCACTGGCTTCAGAAAGAGGGTGTCAGATTCTTATTTGATCTGTTTCTAGCTTTTCACTCTCATTTCCAGTTCACCTGAGATTCAAGTCTCTAAACATGTCATGCTTATTTACACTGTTACAGACCAAGTATAAAAAGTACTTACATAACCAAAAGAAATAGTCTAGGTATTTTCTTAGGCAAACAGACCCCAATGATCATGAAACCAGAAATTGAAACCCCATTTTTCTTTGCTCCAAACAGAGGTACCTTACTGTATAGCTTTGAGTGTTGTTCATTTTGTGTTTCTTGTAAATGTTGCTCTGAATATAATTTGATGATGCATATAAGCAGGACTGCTACAGCTTCCCTGAAATCTCTTGCCGGGGAAATTTTGCTCCCGGGGTAGAAGCACAATTTCGGCTGGAAAGAAAATTAACCTAATGAATCAGTTTCTGAGAGATAGGCATTGCAGCAATGTTTTGTATCTTGGTTTCCTTCTGTGGCCTTCCAAATTCAGTCAAATAAGTGAAGGATGGAGATTTGGAGGTGACTAGAATCCTCTTCAAGGTTTTGGATCAAATAGAGTCCATTTGAAGGCATTGTGCATTGCCTCCAGATTGTCAAGTGACATAGGTAGAAACTTGACAGATAAACTGTCCTATATGCCAAAATATATATTTTTTAAATTTTATTTTAATTTGGGAATTTTGTTTGAATTTTTGGAAAGCAAATTGCATGACAGTTTATAGGTCACAAGAACTTAGGTTCTTATGCATAATTTTAGTTAATTTATTCCATTAAATTTGTTGTCATTCCCTTATGAATACTAGATAATTATATATCTCAAATGTCAGTCTACTCAAGTCACTTTCAACTTACTGATTTTACGTATTACAATGGTTTTGTTAGATGAATTAAATTTTTTCTGCCTTTCAGTTAATTAATTTTGCTTAACTGTTCTTTGTATTCAAGGTGTTCAAGAGCCCTTTTAATGTGAAACCATTATTTTTTTTTTCACAGCTACTAATTACTGTGGCATTCAATCAACCCGTTAAGCTTTATTCAATGAAATTTCAAGGGCCGGATAATGGTGAGTAATGGACAGTTTTTTTTTCAAACTAACTTTCTGCTCTGTAGACCTGTTAGCACTTATCTACAACTTTTTATTAAATAGAAGTAAATATTCTTTGTTTTGGGAAAGAGTGAAATTATTTTTAGAACAAAGCAAGGACATGAATGGTCATATAATGTGAGATTTGTCTCTAAAGTTTTTTTATTTTAGAATTTAAGTTCCCTTTTAATCTGAAAATGGCTGAACCTTTTTTTCTAACTATGACTAAAACTCTAGATTCAAAGCAGCCATTTTTTAGGATCAAAACTGGAAAATATATAGATTTTAAACTCCTATTACAGATGATAAAACTAAAGCTCTAGATCTTCCTGTATGTACCCTATTAATAGTTTTTATGTTCATTATACATATTATGATCCTTTAAACATTATTGTACAGACTTAGTATTTTTATTTTTAATTATATAAAGAATTTTTCATACTCATCATTACCACCTTTTTTTTTCTGTTTTTGTTGATTTCTGTTTTTTTTCTGTTTCTGTTTTTGTTTATTTGCTGAGGGTTGGCATTTGGGGGTGGGCTACAGCCCTTCCTCAGCCAGCCCATCATCCATCCCCCTCCTCTTCCTTTGCTAGTGGGGGCAGCAGGCAGATGGAATAGGGGGAATAGGGACTAGACTTTTTTTGGGGGGGTGGGGGAGTTCTTTTTTTTTTTTATTGGGAGAAATAGCCAGCATCCTATTAGATAGCATTCCCTTCTCACTTCTTATTCTAAATTTTTGTGTCTCCCCCCACCCCCGGTTGCTATCAGTTTTATTTCAAATTGCATTAGTTCATTAAAAATAGGTTACAAAGGACCTAGTTCATAACTCTTAAGAGAAAAATGATAGAAGTCAGAAATATATAAATTATGTATTTTTATTAAACAGTACTGCAAGTAACAGTTCATATGGCTGTATATAAATATATAAATAAATATAAATATAAATGTAAATAAATATATATATAATGAATTTGATGCTTGTAGATGAGATGCTTACATTCTTGTTCCACTAACATTTTGGAAAATATTAAGATAATGTTACCTTTACAAAAAAAAAAATACAGCAAAAGTAGTCTAGCTAGCATTCTATCATCCATATTTCAGTAAGCTATAATATAATGGTAATTAAATTTTCATGTATTAATGAATTTTCATTAATGAAAGTCTATTCTGAAAATACAAGTATTTATAAAAGCAAATGCTGTAGTAATTAAGCAATTTTAGCAATGTGAATATTTTAGATTCTTTATTCAGCAACAAAACATAAGTCTTAGATTGTACTCTGAAGTTAAAGGGATTAAAACACTGTAAATGTCATCTTAGCAATGAGTACATCTTAATTCCTAAGATGAAATTTGGCAATTTGTATAATTAATTTCCTTTTGGTTAGATGGTTTTATTGATGATGCTTTCCTCTTAAATAACAAAATGTACCAGTTGTCGGCAATTGCAAGACCTAACTTATTTTATTTCTTTATGAAACTTGTTAACCTACATATACTGTCAGACTACATTGCTACCTTCCCTCTACCTCCTCACTAGTAACATACTTATCATAGTATGTCTTTTTTCTTGAGGGCAAGATTTGAGTGTGTGTATATGTGTGTGTGCACACATGCATGTTTTAATCTAGTATTCTTAAACAATAGTGCTAGGAGGCCAAGAATATACCAGTAAATGCCTCTGGAGCAAGGCGTGGGGGTGGGGAGAATAGCTATGAAAATACTCAGACTTTTTTAGAATTTCTAAAGATACAAGTAGGTATGTGCATATGTGTGTATTTGTGCCTGTTTGTATAGTGTGGATGTAATGATAAAGGGAAGAAAATATTACATACTTGTTTTTTAGCATTTTATTTTATTCTGCCATTTTATAGGTCAGGGTCCTAAATACGTAAAAATTTTTATCAATCTACCCCGATCTATGGATTTTGAAGAAGCAGAAAGAAGTGAACCAACTCAGGCTCTGGAACTGACAGAGGATGATATTAAAGAGGATGGCATTGTCCCACTTCGTTACGTTAAGTTTCAGAATGTTAACAGTGTAACTGTAAGTAGTATTTTATGAACATGTATTTAATGGGTTTATGGGTGACAATTCATGTTCTCCTTAGTGATTCTAAATGATCCTTTAAAATAGATATTTGTTTACTTGGTTTGAAATGAGTAAAAATGTATAATGATCTAATTAAATCTTCTTTTTAATTTATCTACATGTCCTAAAGGGGAAGGACGGTTGATTTTTTAAAATTTGTGGTTTTGTCAATTTACTTATTTTATGTATGTTTGACAACTGTTGTTAAATGTTTTTTTGAGAACATTTTTACTTAAACTGATTTGAGTTTTATTGATCATACCTGATGATAAGTGATGGGTTTGTAAAATTCAATGTACTCTTCTAGAATATAGTTTTTAATAATATAGTGGTCACAGTCTCAGTAAAAACAAATGAGCTGCTGCTTAGTTAGTTGCCTTTGTGCGTTTTAGTACTGTAACCCAACACATGCTCTCTACCCCCAGCCACGTCCTTCAGAGGAGGAAGGGACAGGAGGGTTAGAATAGACTAATAGAATACCTGGAAAAAGAAGTGGGAACCATCATAGAGTTACTGAGAGAACAAGTTATACCAAACTAATGTGAGTTTTTATTTAATGGAATGAGTCTGGTTTTTGTAAATTGAAAGAATGCTATAGCGTGTGTTCATAATAACACCTTTTGCTTTATTTAGTGATGGGAGAGAGGGAATTTGTTTTTTGGAAAAGCTCTTCCAATCCAGATATCCTGATATAATCTTCTCTATTATCAAGAATCATGAACAGAGTTAACTCTGTGATAGGTTCAAGTCTTACATACTGTGTCCTATCTCAATCAGCATTTGAGTTAAGAGACAGAAAGCGTGTGTATCACTTTTTTGGTGATGAAATTGAAATTGAAATGACAGTTTTGATCAGAAAGTCTATTCAAAGTATACGAATTTTAAAAGCAGTAAATATAAACTGTTGTGCTTAGATTAAAAGAAGAGTACAACTAAATGGAGCACTGGTTTAATAGTCTACTAATTAGTGACTTGGAGTTTTTAATTGATCAGCTCAGTTTGAGATGAATCTGTGGTTGCCTATACAAACAACAAAAACTTACTGATGAATGCCATCTTAGAATGAAAGAAGTGTGTTACTAAAATCAAGAGAGGCAATATTTCTAAGTAGATAGCATCTAGGGTATTGTGTTTAAAATATGGAGCAAATTAAAAAAAAAATCCAATATTCTGAAAAAGGATCTAAGAGTAAAGCTGCTATCTCTAACATGCTGAAGGAAGTTCTTAAATAGAGAGTATAAACAGTCAGTTGAGTTTGAAAAAATATGCAGGGCATAGTATGGTTTTAGGAGCTGATTTCCACTACTATTTTTTCTTCTCATATTCTAGGAAATAGAATGAATGAATGATGAGCAGAAAGAGTATAACCAAAAATTTCCTCAGTGAAGCACTATAATTTTTATAAAATTTCAACAGTTCATTGAATAATGAATTGCACACTTTCAACATTCTCTGTAAAGAATTTAATTATAGCCCGTCCACACCATCACACTAAGTCATCAGGCATTTGTATATGTGGATGTCTTGCCATGACATCCCCGGAGAAGTGAGAATAGCAGGGCAAACAGTGGAGGTAATAATCCTATAGAAGTACTTGTCTAAATGTAATATAATTAATCCTTACAAAGAATAGAAGGTATTTTTATTAGTAATCTAAGGAAATTGATTAGACTTAAAGCATTTTTATGAAAAAGTATTATAATCATTACTGTAAAAATTATTATTTTTTTGGTAGATATTTGTTCAGTCCAATCAAGGTGAAGAAGAAACAACAAGAATTTCATATTTTACTTTTATTGGTACTCCAGTCCAGGCAACAAATATGAATGACTTCAAACGAGTAAGTTTGTTTAAATGATATTTAGGGGAAGTAATAATATAATTTTAAAGAAATAATTTTTTAAAACTAAAAGTCATATGTCATGGAGTTTTATAAGTTTAAACTAGAAAGAAAAGTAAGTTTTTTTAAATCATATTTTTAGATATCCAAATTAAATCTCTAATAAAAATAAGTCCTACTGAAATATCCTACTGATATAGTGTCTTAATGAATGGAATCCAGTTAAGAGGGTAAAAATGATTGATTGGTTTCAGAAAGTAAAAGTAAAGGAAAAATAGTAAGTAAAGTCATTATTATTAGTTTTTAAGAATTTTATTGATATTAAGATTTAGATTTTCATTGTTTCTGATGAAAATATTTTAAATGACTTAAATAATTTTATACTGAGAGGTTAACTTTCAAACAATGTGCTAAAAGAACACATTTCAATAAATATATATATTTGTTTATAAATATTTTGTGGACATAATCTTGAGGTTGCAAAGAATTTCTAAGGTACATTGGATTTTTAGGAATGAGAACATTTTGTACGTTCATAGGAATTATTTCTAAATGAATGGCTCCTTATCGAGACTCTTAAAATATACAACCACAGATCATAGAACTGCCACCAAGAGCTTTATCAGTACAGAGCTCAGGTGCTGTACACAGATTAAATGTGCTGCAGCACGGGAGACATCACCATGTTCCTGATGTCTGCCTCTGGCGGGCGTTCTGGAACTTGAGATGATTATAGAGAGGAAGAGCTTGCCTAGGGCTGTCAATGCCTAGAGGAAGAGGCACCCAGCTTAGCAATTTGATGCTCCTGTTTGGGGAATAGGAACTGTGGAATATCCTGAAACTTTTATCTTGTTGATGGTATCCACAGATCTAATTTTAATTAAATTACAGAAAAATTTATAAAATTATATAACAGTGGATGAACTTATATGTTATTTTTTTACTAAAATTGATAACCTCGACAGTAGATATTTTAGCTGGTCATTTTCCATTTGTCATTTTTCTGACTCAATATAATTAACTTTTGGGAGCTGTAGGGATGACAGTCATGTACTTAGATCTGTCATGTTAAATGTTTGATATATGTATAATGACAGGTTAGAAGAAGCAAAGATTAAATATCTGCATTTTTATGATATGAAATATGCCGTACTGGGAAAATGTGTGAGCAGCAAAGACATTTTGGCTGACTGCTTTGTTACTTTGCCTGTTTGGATTACATGCCATTGGATTTAGCTTTAACTGTGCCTTGCATAGTTCATTTTAGCTTAATACTTTCATAAGATCTGTTACTCTAAGTCCTGTTTTTTGTATGCCATTAATTCAGCTCTAGTTTCCTGCTTATCACTTTAGTTTATGGATTTGATTTCAATTTTCTCTAACCACTACTTAATCTTGTCTGTCTTCCTGCCAGCCTGTCATTCAGTTAATAATTGTCCATCTAAGAATCTGTCTTCACCACTTTAATTTTAACAGCCCCCATCCCACCTCTTGTAGATTACTTTTTTTTTTTTTAACTATCAAACTACCTTTTTTTGACTGCCTTTAGGATAGTATAGGTGTTAGACTGTTCTTGCTTGTATTTGTGTTTATTTTATGATTGGATATGTGTCTGTTTAACTAAATGCTTTTTACCCTATTAAAATTACTATAGAGCAATAGTTCTCAAACTTTTTGGTCTCAGGACCACTTTACACTATTAAATATTGTCGAGGACCAAAAAGAGCTTTTGTTTCCGTGAGCTATACTTACCTAATAATTACTATTTCAGAAACTGCAACTGAGAAATTTAAAAACTGTTTATTTAGAAATAATAAACTCATGTTAGCACAAATAATATTTTGAAATTATGTATTTTCCAGAACAAAAGCAACTTAGAGGAGGAATATTGCCTTGTACTTTACAAATTTCTTTACTGTCTAGCTTAATAGAATCCTCTCATTTTCATATCTCCTGCATTCAGTCAGATTTTTACTATCGCAGGTTATGTAGCCTTGTAAAAACTCCATTGTACACTGTGAGACAATGAAAGGTAAAAAGGCAAATAATAGTTTAGTATTATTTTGAAAATAGTTTTGAGCTTGAAAACTCCCTAAAAGGGTATCAGGAACTGACCCCCTGTGTGGTTCCTGCGAGGATAGTTTAATAATGTAGTGGATGCCCTTTACAGTACTCTGGACTTCTTTGTCCCTTGCTTATGATCTTTGATACATTCTCATGGGTTGAATGGTTTTCTTATTGTATATTAATATTACATTTTATTTTCATAATTTTTGAATGAGATTTGTTCTGTTTGTGTCATTTATTGTCCTTAGGTTGATTCCTCAAAAGTAAGTTAATTGCAATTATTTTTATAAATTAAGAACTTCAGTGTAGAAAAAATGCAATAAAATTAGTTTATGTATAACTGAAATTGGCCAGTTTGGTCCTTTTATACAATCATTTTTTAAAAAATATGAGTTCCGTTTCTCTTGAGGGAAATAACAGATATGTGGTGTGGCATTTGTTGTCCCTGTTGTAGGGTGCTAGGTACAGTCTTGATCCCTGTCTAGAGCAAGTTTGTGTTCTTGAGGGTTAATGCACCAACATTTGGAAAGGTGATCAGAATCAAAGCTTAATTCAAGGCTGTCTTCCTTCACAGACTGTTGTCATACTTTTCTGGCCCAGTGATACTGATTTCTTCCCAACAATGGCTGGGAAAGAATGAGGATATTTTATGGAGGAAGAGAGCCTTGAACTAAACTTTGGGAGTAGAAATGGACAGAGGAAAAGATAGCAGTGGGCAGTCCAAGTAGAATGGAAAATAGCAACTTGGGTATGAAAACGTAGGACAAGCCAAGTATGGCACTTCTTTTTCTTTATTTAGTCACCTTGAATTTTACAGGGATTACACAGTAATTAGAATTGAAAATTTCAAAATAGATTTGGCATGTATTTTATCAACACAGAGGAAGAGTTTCGCTATCTCTTTTTGTAGTAAAGTGAGCTACATAATGGTTTAATGAATGATAAAATAGAATCATTTGGCATTTTCAGTTTCATTTTTATGATGTGTGAGTTGTTCCTAGATACTTTTAGTTTTCAGAATGTCACTGAGATGACAGAAGCTAAGGTAACACTAATGAATCTTGAATGTGGATAGAAATCTGAGACCACCTTGCATGCTGTTAAAACTTTATAAGGTTATACCTTTAAGATTTGGTAGACTAGTACATACCTTCTGCTTGTCTGTTTTTGGCTCTTATAGGCATCGTGCATATATTTTAAAAAATACACTTAGTCTGTTTCCTGTTGTAAATGGATTCTTTGTGTTGCAGCATGGAAAGCTTGTCATCCTAATTGGACATTGATGTTTTCTTTACTAAAATATGCTCTTTTCATAGATTGCTTTATTTTAATATAAAAATAATAAAATATAAGCATGTAAAAATGAGCATAATTGAAGGGGCTTCTGCTTTTTGGGGAATGAGGTGCATGAGAAAAGCAGGTTTTCTATCACTGTAATAAAAATAGACTTTTCTAAACTGGCCATTCACCGTATCAGCTATTTTTGTAACATTTCTGTCTGTTTATTTTTCAGCTTTTTTAATCCAACTCAAATGAACTAAAACCAGAAGATTTTTAAAACTGAAGTAATATAAAGATTGACCTTATCTCACTCTACTCCCCTCCTTGCTTCTCTGCGCATCTTGCACCTATCTGCTCTCTCACCCTTCCCATGTTCTCATCATTGCTGGTGCAAGATCTCTACAGCTTCTATCATCCGGATCAGCCTTATTATTACTAGGTTTCCTCAACCATCTCTTTCTTCAGATCATTCTCGTTGTGTTTCTCCATTGGCTTTTTATTTTGTTTTGTTTTTTGTTTCGGGCTTGCAGCTAGGTGCTTTAATTTCATTACCATACTGTATTGCTCCTCAGATTTATTTTTTACTTCTGTCTCATTTAATTTTGTACTACATTTTGAGAAATAATATTGCAATAAAATTTACATTGTTGTAAATGGTTTTATTAGTTTTTGGATAGTGTTTTAATCCAATCCAAAGTTCGAATTATTTTTCAGGAACTATAGAGTCATTTTGGAAATCAAATATGAAGAGTTTCATCAAGTTCTTTTATGCTAGTATTAGTGTAATATATTAAGTTGTAGTTGCTGATCAATTGTGGGTATGTCCTCTGCCTCACCAAGCAAGCACAATCCAATTGAAGGACTTACAGACTGAATGTTAAGATGGTTTAAAATACTAATATAGAAGATCAGTGGACTCTTTACTGAATAAGTATTTTTGACACCTAATTTTGATGTACCTAGACTTTTGTTAGTCTGAGGTATTAATATAAAGACTTCAAAATGAATAAAAGAGCTTTACATTTGGGGTGGAAAATCCATATTGGAATGCTAAATTTCTTCTTTCTTACAGAGAGTACACATTGGCAAGTTGAGAACTATCAACCTGTGAAACAGTATGCAGATTTGTGTCTTCCACTGTATCACATCTGCTAAAATTTTAGTTTTTAATATCAGTTGTTTTTCTCTTTTGCTAAGTCTAATAGCTCTGTGTTTTGCTTGTTCCCAAGTGATACAATGATCAATAATGCTTTCAGTGTTTATCTGCTTAAATTCATTTGTGATACACATAGTTCCATCTTTTTTAAGAAGGCTCCTCTTGGTTCTTAAAACCTAAATTTTCTTACTCTCATCCACATACTCTTTTCTGAGACTATCTGTTTAGCATCCTTCTGGCTTTTTGGACTTTCTAACAAATGGTTTCTTTAGATCAGAGAGTTCTTCCAAAGTAATAAAAGTGGTTTTACCAGAGGTGGGGAAAACAGCCCTTGTGGCATCATGTGATTGGGAATTCAGTGCGAAGGGTTTTTATAATCTGTTTTGAAAGACATTGTCCCCGCTATGTTTTATTTTTGACCTGAAATATACTGAAGACCTTTATGTGTTTTGGTTGATTGACATTCTGCTGTTTGGGACAGAATCAATTTAAAATAATGAAATTTACATTTACAAATGTACATAGAAATATTTTTGTATACAAATGTATATTTAATAGCTTGCACATAGATTTTTGTAGAGGCATCTCTGCTATGAGAATACATTATTTAATGATAAACTTTAGGTTTAAAGTAAATTTTTCGATTATAACAGTTTTGAATCTTCTTACAGAGGATTTGTTTTGTAGAACTTTTGGTAGAAACCAAGTTTGTGTTTTTACATTGTCATGCTGCCACATTTACAGCAACTAGAGTATTTAAAAAATTCTGTAATAGAGAATTTTTCTAATCATTAACAAACTTTTTCTTTTTTACATTTTTTGTAGTATATTTGTAGTAACCAGAATTTTTTGAAAAAAGAAACAGCAAAATTAATCATTTTAAATGTTTTCATTGCATATTTACATATTGAGAGAGAAGTTTAGAAACCTTTTATCTTGGACACAAAGATATAAGTTTAGCATACTCTCTTAATTCTAGATTATTTGTCACCAACATTTGATTTCTAATTGCCTAAAAAATAGTATGCCAAATACATGTAACTCATATAGCATCAGCTTTTTATTAACTTCCCTAAACTATCAACCTTGTTTTGAAAATTTGCATTACTTTTTCTTAAAACAGTATGGGAAACCAAAAATAGCCTGCATGTGTGTTCCGTTTAATTCCTTGAGGCTGAAGGAGAGAGTCACAGTTTGATTCAACAATAAAAATATACTGCATGCCAGAAAAAATGCAGGGATAAAAGTTAACACCAAGTTTTAAAGATAATTGCCAATTAGTAATATTTTGAAAATAACTGATATATTTCTAAATTAATAAGATGTACCTATAAAGTTATTTTTGTTTTTATAGGTAGTTGGCAAAAAAGGAGAAAGCCACTAAAGTTCGAAAGACACTGGAAGACCATACTGCAATCAGATCTACAGCTCCTGGATAATTGCTTGATTCTCGCCAGAGAGAGACTGTCAATATTCCATTCATTGCCATTACCAATAAATCATTGCTTTTGTTCAGATGATATCACTAGTGTTTCTATTGTAATCTTGATACATGCAATTGTAAATAAAAGTCACTACTTTTGCCAAGCTTAATTTTTGTCATTCTAAATAAGTATTTCTTCTTTCTGTTTATTTGAAAATTGGACAACTTCAGATTTTAGAAGAGGTTTAAGAGTCTGGTTAGCATATTGAGTGAAAGCCAGTTTCTCTCCTTAGAGGAGCAAAACTGTTTTCGGGAATTAAGGAGTGTATGTGCCCTCATGTAGACACACACACAGAGCAAGTGATTTTGATAAAACTTAGAACAACTAACCATGTTCAAATGAGTACTAACGTTTATGTTTATTAAACAACATTTAGGTACCTGGGCTATAGAAATTACTCAAATTATAAACTACCAGAAATAAAACAAGTTTAATAAGATATAACTGTTCTCACCTCACATTGTTCGTTATGGGACCACAGATATTAATCCCTCTGGATAAACTAAAAGTTTGAGTCAGCCATTGGAGGTATGTTGAAATCTGATGGGGGAAAGTACAGAACTAAGAATTCATGAAGTAATGTGAATTAATCTTTTAATCAAGTATTTTACCTACCAAAAGATACAGTATAAATATTTAGAGAACTTGTTTCTAAGGTTGAAAATGAATTTGCCAAATGTATATGTTTAAAAGGTCATTCACCAAACACTGGCAAAACAAAACATCTGTTTCTTCAAACTATATTGTTAAGTCTAATATTTTAATTTTCTTTTTAAAATTGAAATTTAAAATTTTAATTTTTCTTAAAATTCAATGAAAGGTGTACATAAGGCAATTTTGATTTAGTTAATACATTTGAGGGCATTTTTGTCTAGGAATATGGTCGTGATACCATTTTGCCTTTGGGAGACTAATGTATTTATATGTGTTTATGAAAAAAATGATACAGAAGTTTTTGTGTTAAAATAGTCATTTTTCTGGAACCCTGGTGTCATTAGATAATGTTTAGTTCCTTTGTATGTAAGCACATTAACTGGTCTATTGTGATGTCTTTATATCTTAGTATTTTATTTTTATGTTGTCTTGGGCAAGTAAAGGCAGAAGGGCAAGAAATAAAAGTTTATTATAACAGTTCTTAATATAGACCACCTCAGATTAATCATGTCTGAAATTAAGGATAAGATTAATATCAGTTTTGTTTTACACTTTATACACTTATTAATCTTTTTGAGTAACTGTTAAAGTGCCTCATCTGAAGTATTGCTGACCTCATTCTATTTTATACTTGACAGTTTGAAAACCCAGTGAAGGTAATTGCATATTTGTAAAGGATTGGGCATCAGATTTATATTGTTTGTGACTTTTTTGTAACCCAGTTGGTTGCATTATACAAACATTCCATAATCAAATTGTAAATAGTGAAAAATGAATGTTTATAGGTGACTGTAACATGTTTCACTATGGAAAGTTTTACAAATAAAATGCGTAGTTGACATTACTTAAATTATCAAGCTGAAATGCTGATATTTTCTCCTAAAACTGCACGTGTGTGTGTGTAGACACACAGATGCACACATATTAGATGTGTAACGCTGAACTTTTCAGATAAGAAGTGCACTTGAAAAACATATCCCTAGTTATTTTAACTGAAGCCATCCATTCGTGTTTTCTGGAAAACTAATACTAGGTTTATTGTTTGTTTTGTCAGACGTGGGGAAAAAAAATGCCTCACAAAACTTGCCCCTTTATTTTGCGTATTTTGTCAAATCACAGGGTGCATTATCTGATATGAAACAACAATGAAATACCCTGTGAGTAATAGAAACAGAAGAATTCCAGTACCGTCTTGGCCAGCACAACGCAAAGCAGGGCACGTGTGCACAGACAATCACACTCTTGTGCCCGTGGCAAGCATTTGAGATACTCTTTGCCCAAATTGTCCCCCAGTCTCACTGTTCTTTGTAGGTAGCCACTTAATCGAGTTGCATGTGACTTGAGACATGTCAGCCGTCTTTGTCTCAAGGCTTGAGGATGTATACTGTTCTTTTTTTCAGCGTTTTCAGGTGTTCTTTTATCATACACCTTAGCATATTGTGTGTGGCTGCTTTAATACACTTGATAGGAGGTTTTTTTTTTAACCTAGAATAGTTCAAGATCTTACCATGTTCTAATGTCTACAGCAAATCTTTAATATTGTAATAAGAATAAAGCATTTGAGTTGAGTAAGTCAATGAAAACCCTCTCCTTTAAGTTTTAAAAAATGTCTAAAGACATTTAGAGCTTACCCACGTTTCTTGTAATTACATAATTCAGTTTGATAGATTGTTTTTTGTATATACTGAGATCAATCATTTCTAAACTTCGATAATTTTGTTTTTAAAGAAAAGTAACAAATCTGAATGCTAAAGGACAACTTTGGAAGAATATTTGTGTTCACTTAGCTTTAATACCTTGTTAGAGGTGTTAAGCAACATTTTACAAACTTCCAAACACATGTATGTTTTATACATATAGCATGTTAGGTAAATAAATTTTAAGATATTGAATATTTTATTCCCCAATTAATCTTGCTTAAGGGAGAATATTGATGTCATTTTAGCATATTTCCACTGGCTGTTTTGTTTTTAGATCAATACTACTTTTACATGCCCAGCACAATAAGAATGAGTGGGTAGAATAGAGATTTTTACAGGCTAATAAGATTACATTTAAACTTCGTGGCTCATGCAAAGTTATTAATTGACTAATATGTACATTCTGCCCATAACATTAGGATTTGGATATGCAACTAAAACTGTACAGAGCTTGGAATGGTATTAAAATCTATGATCTGTAACCCTAAACCTGCCAGTCTCTTTCCTCTGCACTTCCTGTGCTTCTCTATGATAAGTTTGTATGGGAAGTCTGGTAAATCGAACAGGCCAGAATTGGCTGTGAAAACATGATGTTGATTTGTACTTAGGCATGCATTATCGGCGCATTATTCCACTTTAGAGTAGGGTCTTTGAACTTTGAATCTCTGCTCCTCCTACTTGTAAGCTATGTCATCTTGAGTGAGTAACATTCTTTGGATCTTGAGTTTCTTCTGTAAAAATGGGAACCTTACCTATGAAGATTAAGTGTGTGTTTGTATCGGGAACAAGGATAACTGCTGTCTCATCCCACTGCCACTGCTTTTTTAAAAGGCCATCATTTGTTAGAGAGATAACACACATAATGATTGTGTATGCTTCCTCTGTTGCCATAGCACCCTGTGCCTTTTTCATCCTGGTACTTAGCAAACCACATTGTAATTATTTATAGTCTTATTTGCTCTACTAGCATAAGAGCAGTAAAGCAAAGGTTTGTCCTTAGTACCAAACCAAAGTTGTTTTGCTGTCTATCATCGATAAAACACAATATTGAACAAATAATTAGGTTCCAAGAGGAGATGCTTGAGGTAAGTCTGAGAGATTGTAGGAATTTGCAATTTAGCAAGGTAAAGAAGAGAACTTAGCAGACGTAAAGGAATAAGAATCAAATACAAGAGACTAGGGAGGTGGGGGAGATGAAGCTGGAAGAACAAGCAGAAACCATAACATGAAGCTCCTTTCCATGTGAGAGATGGTTCCTCAGCATAGTGGGAAGAAGAAATTCAAGAGGGGTCTACAACAACCCTGTTTCATTTTGACAGCTGGATGTAGAAATGGTTCTTAGAAAAAGCAGCGTGTTTGAAGCGGGAGTTGAATATGGTTTTGGACACATTGCCTCGAACAATGTAGCTGGAGTGCTTTCTTGGTTTTCAGGTGGAGATATCTAGTAGGTACACAGGAATGAGGGCTGGAAGGGGGGAACTAGGAGCCTTTTAGGTGATGAGAGTTGACAGGTGTGTGAAATGGTAGCACCTAGTGAGAATAGAAAGGGGGAGAAGGAAATGAAGGTGCAAATAGTATGGAATATTAATAAATATTAAGGAATCAGCAGAAGAGGCTGGAAAGCAGAGTTTCATTAAGCAGGAATGTAGACGAGAAAATGAGTTAACGTGTTAAATGAATTCAGGAGGGACCTGTCATTATTAAATGTAAAAACATTGATCTTAGCGGGGATAGCCATTGTCAGTCCTTTAAGTTGTGGAAACAATCATTGTAGTCCTTGACGATAAGAATCATTGACCGTATTAATATTCTTTTGGTTGAGGGGGGATCAGCAGACAGAATGATTCTGAAACCCCTCTGGCAAAGAAATTTAGAAGCTTTCATCATCTACCATTGAACACAGTTTTACATGATGATTAGTAAGGAAGGGAGATGGATGGCAAAGTTCCATAAGAGAATACGAAACGCTGCTTTGAAGTTGTCATTAAAGGCTTTAGTCTTTCCTTATAATCAGCGCTTTTTCTCTTGTATTTTGTTTGTAATGATAAATTTTGTCCCATCTGTCATTCTAGAACGTTCTTTCATGACTGCTTTTATTCTCTTAAAAGTTTCTAATTTCACAAAAATGATTCTTCTGTCAGAGTCTTGAATGGGTCATTTAGGTTCCTTAGTAATCAGATTTCTAATTTTATAGGGGATTATTGAGTGTGTAAGTTGTTAAAGCCTGCTCTTTGGGTTTTTGAGTAGTCATTTCCCCCACCCCCTACCACATCCACAGTTTCTCTTGTTCCCCATGCTAAACTGTGGTTTGCAAACGTTAAGCGGAAAATTCCAGAAGTAAACAATTTACATGTTTAAAATCGTGTGCTGTTATAAGCAACGTGATGAAATCTCACGCACCCCGGGATGTGACTTCTCCCTTTGTTCAGCGTCTCCACACTGCAGGTGCTCCCCACCCAGTAGTCACCTAGTAGCCACCTTGATTATCAGATCGGCTCTTGAGGAATCACGATGCTTGTGGCCCAGTCACCCTTATTTTACTTCATACTGTCCCCAAAGCGCAAGAGTCGTGATGCTGGCAATTCCGATATGCCACAGAGAAGCTGTAAAGCGCTTGTTATGTATGTCATAAGGTCAATAATGGCCTAACATAATGTCACAATACTTACATCATTCACCTCACTTCATCTCTTCACGAAGACATTTTATCATCTCACATCATCACAGGAAGGGTGGGTACAGTACAAGGAGATATTCGAGAGATTGCATTTATAACGTTTTAAAAACTTATTTTTCAGTTATAGTTGGCTTATATTAGTTTCAGGCGTATGATATCGTGATCATTCATCTATACAACTTACGAAGTGGTCACCTGATAAATCTAGGGCCCCTCTGATACCATGCGTAGCTATTACAATATTGTTGACTAAATTCCTTATGCTATACTCTACATCTCCCTGACGATTTTGTAAATGCTAATTTGTACTTCTTAATCTCTTCCCACTTTTTCATTCCCATCTGGAAACCCTCAAAATGTTCTCTGTATCTATGAGTTTGCTTCTGTTTTATTTGTTTGTTTTGTTTTTTAGAGTCCACATGTAAGTGATATCATGGCATTTGTCTTCCTCTGTCTTACTCCACTCAGCACAATACCCTCTAGGTCCACCCATGTTGTTGCAGATAGCAAGATTTTCTTCTTCTCTTCTCTTCTCTTCTCTTCTCTTCTCTTCTCTTCTCTTCTCTTCTCTTCTCTTCTCTTCTCTTCTCTTCTCTTCTCTTCTCTTCTCTTCTCTTCTCTTCTCTCTCTCTCTCTCTCTCTCTCTCTCTCTCTCTTTCTTATGGCTGAGTAATACTTCATTGTATATATGTGCCTCATCTTCTTTATCCACTCATCCATTGATGGGCACCCAGGTTGCCTCCATATCTTGCCTATTATAAATAATGCTGCAATGAACATGTGGATTCACATGTCTCTTTGAAGTAGTGTTTTAGGTTTCTTTGGATAATTACCCAGAAGTAGGATTGCTGGGTCTTTCTTTGTGTCTTGTTATAGCTTTTGTTTTAAAGTCCATTTTGTCTGGAATAGTATTGCAACCCCGGACATTTTTTTTTTCTTATTTCCATTTTCATGAAATACTTTTTTCCGTTCCTTTACTTTGTCTCTGTGTGTCTTTTGATCTGAAATGAATCTCTTGTAGGCAGCATACGTTTTAGTTACTCAGTCACTCTGTCTTTTCTTTGGAGCATTTAATTTTTTTTTATTTGAAGTACTTGTTGATAGATATTTAGTTGTTGCCGTTCTTTATTCAAATTTTTGATACAGATTTTTTCTTCTTAAAGAAATCTTCCCCTGACATTTCCTGTAATACTGGCTTGGTGGTTATAAACTTCCTTAGTTTTTTCTTGCCTGGGCAGTACTTTCTCTCTCCTTTGATACTAAATGCTAGCTTTTCTGGGAAGAGTAATCTTGGTTGTAGGTCCTTTTCATCACTTTGAATATTTTGTGCCAATCCCTTTTGACCTGCAAAGTTTCTGTTGAGAAATCAGTTTTATGGGAGTTCCCTTGTAGGTAACTTCTTTTCTCTTACAGCTTTTAAGATTCTCTCTTTGCTTTTAATTTTTCGCATTTTAATGATGATGTGTCTTGGTGTGGGCCTCTTTGGATTCACCTTGTTTGGGACTCTCAGCTTCCTGGGGTTGTACATCTATTTCACCAGGTTAGGGAAGTTTTCTGTCATTATTTATTCAAATAAGTTTTCAATTTCTTGCTCTCTCTTTTTCTGGTATTATTATGATTCAAACATTGTTGCACTTGGTATTGTCCCAGAGGCCCCTTAAACTAGCCTCATTTTTTTTAGAATCTTTTTTTCTTGTTGCTATTCTGATTGGGTATCCTCTGCTATCCCATCCTCTAAATTGCTGATTCGATCCTCTACTTCATCCCCTCTGTGGATTTCCTGTAATGTACTCTTTGTCTCAGATGTTGTATTTTTCATTTCTGATTGGTTCCCATTTGTTTTCCATTTCCATTTTTATGTTTTCTTTCTCTTTGTTAAAATTCTCCCTAAGTTCATCTACTCTTTGCCTAAGTTCATCGAGCATCCTTACAACCAGTGCTTTAACCCCTGCATCTGGTGTATTGCTTGTCTTCATTTTGTTTGTTTCTTTTTCTGAAGCTTCTGTTCTTTCATGTGGGACATGTTTCTTTGTCAGGCGTTCCGCTGTCTCCCTGTATTTGTTTCTGTGTATTAGGTAGGGCTTCTAAGTCTCCCTGTTTTCATAGAGTGGCTTTGTGTAGTAGGTGTTCTGTGGAGCCCAATGGCACAACGTTCCCTGGTCACCTGAGATAGGTGCTCATAGTGTGTCCTTTGTGTGGTTGGTGTGTGCCCTCCTATTGTAGCTGAGTCTTGGTTGCTCTCTGCATGTTGATGGGAGGGATTGACTCATGGGCTGATTGATTGTGAAGATTGGCTGGTGGGAGGCCAACCCTACAGAGCAGGATTCACTTTAGCATGGCTCTGGTGCCTGCCCAGTCTGCCCTTTGGGTGTGTCCTCCTCAAATACAGCCCTAGGTGATGCTCTGGCTTGCATTGGTTAACGTTTGCCCCTGGGTACGCCCAACCAAATTCCTTCTGGGAGAGGCCCAGCTGTAGGCCAAGTTTAGCCATAGCCTGTTCACTTCCAGAGCCGCGTGGTAAAGGTCATCAAGCAATCTGCAGATGGCTCTCTCCTGTGCTTGGCTTACAGGTGCCTCGAGAGGCCAACCCAGGAACTGAAGTTAGCTGCTGCTAGTGCTAGGCTTGGGCTGCTCAGTAAGAGACACAGGGCACGCCAAGGCCAGATCTACTTCTTTGGGTCTTTGAGAGATTTTAGGAAAGTCTGCAGCATGAACCAAGACAGGCCATTTGTATGGAAAAAATCAACGGAGGCTGCTTAGATAGGCCTGCAAGTTGGGAAGGGCGGTACCTCAGAATCACCTGTGGTGGAGCGACCTGTGTTATCCAAGTGATGGAGACTCCGATACGGCAGCCACCTGTGTCTGCACATTGGGAGGTGGAAGGGTTCAACAAAGAAACTATGGATAGTGCCAGAGTGAGTGACTCCGTCGCTGAGTAAGTCCATGTGGGGGCCCTTTGGGAGGACTGGTTATACTCCTGCAGCCCTCCATCTCACTCTGCCACAAATTCCTCTGGCTTTTCACAGTCAGAGGTTGTGGGGATTTCTTTTCCCAGCACTGGACCCCTGAGTGGGGAGCCAGTGTGGAGCCAGGACCCTTTGCTCCTGGGTGGGGGAAGGTGGAGAGGGGTCTGCTGCCAGGATAATGCTACCAGTTCTCGAACACTGCACACGGTGTGGGAACAGCCCGTTTCGTGTCTCTGCCCCTCCTGCCGGTCTTGGGGGGCCTCTGATGTATGTCCCCAGTTGTAGGACTTCTGTTCAGCCAGACCTCAGGTGACTCCCAGTGATGGTTGTTCTGTGGTTTCATTGTGATTTTGATGTGGTTGTGAAAGGGGGCGAACACAGTGTCTACCTTCTGTGCCATCTTGACCGGAATCCTCAGCAGTTCAGTCACATAACTTTTATTACAGGATATTGTTACAACTGTTCTATTATTAGTTATTGTTAATCTCTTCGTGTGCCCAATTTATAAATTAAATTTTATCATAAGTCTATACGTATAGAAAAAAGCATAGTATATACAGTCTTCAGTACCATCCAAGGTTTCAGGCATCCATTGGGTGTCTTGAAATGCAACCCCATGGACAAGGCGGGGCAACTGTAATATGGGACTCCTTTACCAGATCCCTATAAAAATAGTGTGCAGTTTCATCCCCCTGGCTATGTAATTCTCTCAAAGAAGTCAACACATTGACAGCATTAGGGATGCTTCTACGTGGATTTAGCCTTGATTGCAGGTGACTTTTAAGTTTAAAAATGGGTATTTAACAACAACAACAGCAACAACAAACAAACAACGAAAACAATGGCAGGAAGCCTGGGCATAAGTGCATAGGTCAACAGAAACCACTAGGATAGGTCATACTGAAGTGAATAGGTGTCTTTTAAAAGGTAAGGTGAATAGATGTCACTTCATCTGCTTTTTTATCTGACTCTAGTAATGGCAAAGGGATATTCGGTGTTTACATTTTGGTTTGAGTTTTTACTTAAACATTTTTTTCCTGAGATTTAAAAATTCTTAATTCACAATTTATATAAGAGAAAGCTTTGTTCTTTCCTTTTATCAATCAAATATGGAATCCACTGAATTTGGGAAATCCAAAAAACATTGATCCAACATACTTGCTTTCAGAATGCTTTAATGCAGTTGTTACTCGGAGTTTAAGATATGTATGCCATTTCAGGAATTAACTGTTTTATGGACATATCACTTTATTATAAAGCTGGCGACCTCTTAGATGGAATGGGATAGGCCTCTGTAGATGGTTTACGGACAATTCTTTATTTATAGCAGTTTTCCTCACCCAGAACAATATTCCAAATATATTTAGATAAAAAAGCAGATTATTAATTACCTCAGTATGGTATGGTACAAGCCCGAAGTTATTTAAACTATATACATGTGCATGCACATGTATATGCAAGGACAGACAGACACACACACAAGTAAAACGTAAGAAATCCAAATCCTTTTATGACAAAACACTCATCGAACAAGTAATAGAAAAGAACTTCCTCGGTCTGGTAAAAGGCATTTAGGAAAACCCCACAGCTAAAATACTGGTGAAAGCCTGAATGCTTTCCCCTGAGATAAGGAACAAGACAGGAGTGTCAGCTCTCGCCACTTCTGGAGGTTCTAGTGAGGTTAATAAGACAAGAAAAAAAAAGCGTTCAGATTGGAAGAGTTGATTAAAACTATATTTGCAGTTGACATGACCTTGTATGTAGAAAATTCTAAAGGAATCCACTAAAAACTATTCAGACTAATAAAAGAATTCGGCAAGTTTTCAGGATACAAGACTATATATATATATATATATAGTCTTGTATCCTGAAAACTATATATATTTATATATATTTATATATTTTATATATAAATAAATATATATTTATATATATTTATATATATTTATATATTTTATATATAAATAAATATATATTTATATATATTTATATATATATAAACTAGTTGTATTTCTATATACTTGCAGTTAAAATTCAAAAAATGAAATTAAGGGAACAATTTCACTCGCAGTAGCACCAAGAGAATTGAATACTTAGGGATAAATTTAACTAAAGAAGTATAAGTATACTCTGTAAATTGTAAAACATTGTGAAAGCTGTGAATAAATGAAAAACATCCCATGTTCTTGAATTAGTTACCTTTTCTAGCTATCTTATTTTTGTTGATTTTTAATTTAATTCCATTTCTATAATAGAACATACTCTAAGATTTTAATCTTTTGGAACTTTTGGAGACTTGTTTTATGTCCCAGCATAAGAATCTATCTTGCTAAAGGTTCCACGTGCACTTCAAAAGAATGAATATTCCATAGTTGTAGAGTTTAATATTTTTTATTATTATGAAGGAGATCAAGGTGGTTGATGATATTAAGGAAATCTGTACTCCTACTAATTTTACGGTTTGTTATTCTATTTATCACTGAGGGAGTAGTTGTAAACTCCAACTATGATTGTATATTTGACTTAAATGTATATTCAGTATGTCTTTCTGATGAACTCACCCTTTAATCATAAATGTCTTTTAATACTCTGGTAATGCTCTCTGTCTTGAAGTTTATTTATTTTGTCTGAATTTAATATAGTCCCTCTAGCATTCTGATTATTTGCATGGCATAGCTTTTATAACTTTACCATTCAATGGATCTGTGTCTTTGTGTTTTAAATACATCTCTTGTAGAAAACATTTAGTTAGATTCAGTCTGACAATATCTGTCTTTTATTTGGAATTATTCTGTTTACATTTAGATTAATGATTGATATAATTTATTTAGGTCTCCGTTTTATTTTTTTCCTAGTTTTCCCATCTGGGTGTAGTTTTAGTCTTTTTTTTTTTTTACCTGCCTCTTCATGTGTTAATCAAAAGCTTCATAACTCCATTTAAATTTCTCTTTCGTCACTGGCTATTCTAGAAAATGTATTGTGTATCTTTAACATATCACTTAGAATTAACATATTATGCTACTTTACTTAAAATATAGGAAACTTAAAGCATTGTAGTTCTATTTAGCTTCCATCATTTATGGTAGTGTTGCCACATATATTTTACAAGTTATAAACCCCACAGTATAGTACTGTGTCTTTAAACAGTAGTGAAAAATTATTTGCCATTTTCTCCTTAAATATTGCTTTTGTGCCATTTTCTGACTTCTTTTATTCAATTACATGCATACCAGTCATTTTCACTATGTCTTACCATTTCTTCTGTATTTCCTATCTTTTGACTTTTTGCATGGCAGTCTAAGTATTTTCAATTGACATGTCTTCTAGTTTTCTATTCTTTTATTCTAACCTTCTGTTAAACCTATTTATCTTGTTATTTAGGTATTTATATTTTCATTCTGAGACTTCCTGTTGAATTATGTTTAAAAGATTCCAAGTCTCTGCTGATATACTCCATTTTTTAAAATCTCATTTAAAAATTTTTATTTTTTCTTTAATATAGCATTTGTATTTTAAAGTCTTGTTTTGCTAATTTCAATATCTAATCACTTGTGAGTTTGTTTCTATTGTCTATTTTTTTTCTCTTAGATGTCAGTCATTTGGTCTTTTCTCTTGGCATATCTGATAATATTTAATAATGTTTTATTTAACATCTATTGCATATTAGACACTATAAATAAACAGTAAGTAAAGGCTCTGGATGGTATTCCTTCAGAGTGAGTTTACAATTTCCTCTGCTCAAGTCAGATTACTTTATTCAATGAATTTATTTAATACAATGGAAGCCTAGTATATTTACTGAAGCACTTCCCCTTGGAAGATTTGAATTTAATTGTTACCTCCTTAACACTATGAGACTGATGAACACTCTGTTTTCAGAGGTTCTCTAATTTTTTATTTTTAATCCCATACAGCATCATAATTTGGCAAATGTCTTGAAGGAAATATCAGCTATGTATCAAGATCTATTCTCTGTTTCTCCCTTCTCATTGAGATCCTAGATCCTCAATTCTGTTAGATAAAGGAGTTTAAATATAACTATTAAATTTTGTATCTAATGAGCCAATTATCTGGAGCCCTTGTGAGACTGTTTCTATTAATTATTGTTTCTTTTCATTTTTTTTAAATTTTTTCGTTCTTTTTAATGGTCTTTTAAATAAGTTTAGGGATAATTATACATAGTGTACAATTTGATGTGTTTTGGCATAGGTAGACATCTGTGAAACCATGACCACAATGAAGAGCATGAACATATTTATCATACCCAATCTTTTCTTTGTGCCCTTCATAACTCATGCCACCTTTCCTCTTAGCCATCCACTGATGGGTTTTGTTACTTACTGTACATTAGTTTTTTGTTTTTAGAATTTCATGTAAATAAAATTTTACAGTAACCTCTTTTTTTGACTTTTTTTATTCATCTGAATTATTTTTAGATTCCTCCATGTTGTGCATATTTATAGTTTATTCTTTTCTAATGCTGAGTACTCTTCTATTGTATATACCAAAATTTATTTATTCATTCATCTGTTTATCAAAATTCGGGTTGTTATTAATCAGTTCACTAAAAATTTATCAGTTTTATTAGATATTTTAATGAAAGAACTCAGTTTTATTGAATGTCTGTATTTTGTGGTTTTTTTTTTGTGATTCATTAATTTGTATTTTTATCTTTTCATTTCCTTTCTTATAGATTTATTAACATTTTCTTTTTTCCGTTTTCTTATAGTGTAGATTTACCTCATTAAATTTCAGCTTTATTTTTGAAATATATGTTTTAAAGCTATTTCTAAGGACTGGCTTAACTACATCCCACAGATGTGTTACTGTCTAGAGCAAACTGTTATCTAATTTTTTCTTTGACCCATGAGTTATTTAGAAATATATGTTTTAATTTTCAAACAAATGAGGACTTTTTTGATATGTTTGTTTTTTTTGATTGAGCTTAATTACATTGAGGTCAGAAAACATATTCTATATGCTTTAACTATTGAAATCTGTTGCAACTTGACTTATGGCCCTATGTACATATTATAATACATACATTTAAATAGAATTATTTAATGTAATTAATTTATATTAATATTATCAATATAATTATAATCATATATTCTTGTAAATGTTTTTTATATGGGGCTTTGGAAATATGCTTAAAAAATGTGTAATCTTTAATTGTTGGATACAGTTTATACATCTATGAAATTCAGTTTGTGTATTTGCTCTTCCTTGAAGTTGTGTCAGTTTTTAATTTCTAGTTTTGATATCATGTTAGTAGATACACATAGATTTAAAACTGCCTTATCTTCCTAGTAAGTTGAACCTTTATAGGTAAGAAGTGAATTTAATTTCTAGCCATGTCCTTTACCTTAAAGTCTAGTTTGTCTGTTTCTAATGTACGGCATTTGCTTTCTTTGGGTTAGGGAAGGTTTACTTCACTTTCACCAGGCTGGCTTCCCATGGCCCCAGGTCCCCAGCCCACTCAGTGGCAGTCTGACCCCCAGGGACAGAGATTACAGACCAGCTCCCATGGACCCAGGCTCCCGGGCTGCTCCAGTGCCAGACCTGCTCCTGAAGACCCAAAACCAGGCTGGCCCCTGAGGCTTAGGCTCCTGGCCCACACTAGCTCTGGGCTGGTCCCTGTGGCCCCAGCCACAGGGAGGTTCTTGTGCAACGAACATCCAGACCTATTCCAGGACAGACTACTCCCTGTGCACCTAGACACCAGGCCTATCCTGGTGGTTCTGGTGCCTGGTTGACTCTATGGGGCCAGAATTCAGGTCTACCCACACAGACCTGGGTCTAAAATCCATCACTAGAGACTCCAATGCCAGGCCTGACCCAGTGATCCCAGGCACTAGGGTTGATCCCTTACACTTGAGCATCCGGCCTCCCACATGCTGACCCAGGCACCAGAACTGCCCACCTGAGGACTCGAGCAATGAGCCGGCTGAGACACCACACCAGATGGCCCACCCAGAATCTCCTGATGAGCTGCCTGGTGAAAGGCTTGCCCTTGAATTAAATATGTATAATATTTAATTTTAAAAAATATATTAAATGTATATTTAAATTCCACAAAATCCAGAACAAATTGATAAGGCCTCTTTGACTTCGAAGTAGTGATTGGCTATATCTTTACATGATTACTTTCTTATTTACCAGAACCCAGAAGTGAGAAAACTCAGTAGGAATTTTGCCTTTATTACCAGGGCAAGAATATATTTCCAATTTACAAGGGACACTGTAGTTAGACAGCCACAGTCCTGATAGTGATCGTGCTCACGTCAAAGCCTCAGTCTGCCAGTGTGTCGTCCCTGGCACGATGTGTCCCCCATGCCCGGGAAGCCCGTGCTGAGCAGGGATTAGAATGCCAGCATCTGATGCACAGGGTTGCTTCCTGCTCCCCCTTGGAGTCCTGACAAGAAATGACCTTGTTCAATCCTGCTGAGCTTCCTAGATTTACTGGGCTTATAGCAACACATGGGAAGGAGATTATGTTTATTTTTAAAACGTAAAAAAATTCAACCTTCCCAAGGCCTTTGTGGTATCTATGTGCGACAGCACAAACACACACACACACACACACACACACACACACACACACACACACACACAATGTATGTATAATCACTTCTAATTAACTTCAGCTCTTCCTGCAAAACTAAGTGTGAAGTCTTAAAGACTTGTCAGCTTCTCTGCCTGTGAAATTTATCTACTTCTAATTGTGAATAACAATACATTCAAGGTTAGCTATAAATGACTCAGATTTCACAGGAATCCAAAGTCTTAAAACCACATTTGAAGATAAACATATTTATGCAAAACATTTTTTGTAGTATGCCTCCAGATCAAAATATAGTTATTTATGCTTATCCGAAATGCCTTTTTTTTTTTCTAAAGGAGGAGGATGTGTTTTTCTGGCATCTGTGAAAAACATAGATTTGATTGATTTCAAAGTAAGCTCAGATATAAAAGGTCTAAAGCAGCAAAGATGGCTAAAATGTAGATGAGTATATCATTATCATGGATTGAAAAATGAATGCAGTTTACAACTTCACAAAATAAAATATTCAACGAGAAATATTAAATAAGATTAAGATTTTTTTTCTACCTTCTCTATAGCCCTGTACTGTAAACTCTTCCAGACTTCCCCACTAGATGTCAGGATGAGCCCAGTGAAATCCAGTAGTCAGTTTTCCTATATCCAGTCTTTTACAGAACCTTTTAAAGTTTTTCCTGATTGTGTAGTTAGTTTGGATAAGAAGCAATTTCCTTTGGGGTTTTGTGTCACAATATTCATTGTGGATTAATTTTAAGTAAGATATTAGAATCTATTAGAAAATGTGATCGGTTATCAAATGCTGGGAACCGAACCTATTAAAGCCTGGGAACTATCTCCAGGGAGAATGTCATGTGCCTTGGGGAGTAGCTGTGCTGTGCTCAGGCCTGCTTTTTACTAAGATTAGTTTAGGGTCCACCCGCCTCCCTTTTTTTTCTGAAATAGGCATGGGCCTGTCAGTTGAGCAGACACCAAGACTTCATAGGATTGTTTATAAAACTAGGCCAGTGAAAGAAATGATAAAGAAGAGGACCTTGATAGTCCAGTGAGAGTGTTTGAATTTAGACTTTGAGATTCTCTAATGAAAGTAATTCTGGAGTGCTGGAAGTGATGGGTTGAAGTTGAGAGAGAAAGACTTTGATTCAGCAGAAAGAAGAAATTCCTAAAAATAAAATAGCCTGTCATTTAAATCCCGTGACCTTACAAAGCAGTGAGGTCTTTAGCACTGGAAATATTGAAGCACCAACAGAGTGGCCCTCAGTGGGCCAGAGAGAACTTCTATTTGGGGTGAGAAGTGAGACTAAGGGACCTGTATGGTTCTCGATCCATGATTTCTACACTTAGTGGTGACAATTATTCAACAACTAAGAAGGCAGCAAGAAAAAAGGGTTGAGAATATGTGCTTCGGTAAATACAAACCAATATCTAAGTTCACTTAATCAAGGAAAATCAAGTTCTTAAAGCCCCACAGCAGGGAACCGTGCTGGGTGACCTGGTGGGTGGGACTCTGCCTGGGAAAAACTGGTAAGAAGGGAGCACTTGACTGTGATGCTCTCAGCTCTGTTTTCGCAGTCCTCATCCCAAGGGCACATTTCTTCTCTGCCAAGGTCATAAGGTCTATTTGCTCCTCTTATTCTAACCGAAAGTTGATCTTGACAATCTGAACAGTAAATCCACGAGTAACTTAAGTGATAGTTTTTTCATTGTGTTGCTTTCTGGTGGGGAACAATGCCTCCAGGCTAAAGCAAAGGAGTAAAAGTCAGTCTGGGAGTGGAAGATCTTGGCTGGCCACAGTGCAGGAAACGGGCCCTCGCCTGACCTCCCAACATTTGCCTTTCTGCCAAGACGATAAACCCCAGAGTAAGGCTGGCCCTTGAAGTATACATCACATGAGCTTCAGAGACTGACAAAAAAAATAAAACAAATATATTTCCACATACTCTTTGCTCTTTTAGAAAACATGAGCCATTGCTGAACTACGATGTAAGCCCACCCAAAACTGTGAGGTGAAAAGCGTATTATCCCGGTATATGTCAGGAGCACGACTTAATAGTCTATTCAAATACATTCAATAAATGCAAGGTTTTGTAACCTCTTTCTGAACTCTAGAGTTTGGTGAGACATCCCATGGTTAACCTGTAAGCCATATTTATGATTTCTTTCTCATGCCAAGAGCGAAAAAGATTTCCTCATGCTCATGTATTCTAGGTGTGCAGAAGAGTTCAGTGCTGGGCTGTTTACCTGTATTCTTGACCGGATGTTAAATGAAATTCTTTCTCCCATTCCCCATGAAAGGACCATCCACAGCGTCACGGCTTGAAGCTGGGGTGGACCACAGTGATCAGTTAGCCCAATCTCCAAATTCTACGGATGGGGAAACTGAGGCCCAGGGTGACCAGGAGCTCACTGTTCCTCCACTGCACTGTTTCCTTCCCAGAGGGTATGTGTTGGGAGTGAGGAAAGGCACTGGCTTTGACCCAGGGACACACTTTTATCTCCCTCTCTAGGGAACAAGGAACAGAGCTGCCTTGGTGGGAGTGGAGACAGGAGCAGCTGCCATCATCTTCCTTAATGCTTCTTTCTGTTTTATTACCAAGGAATGAGCATATTAACTGCACCCTCCCTCTAGTAATCAGCCCCATGCTTTCAGAAATTAGGTCTACACGTCAAACCCCATTTGTTAAAATGCATTCATTTTCCTGTTAAAAAAAAAAAAAAAGATGACAGGCTTTGCTATCAACCTGACCTTCTGACCAGCATAGGAAGCCAAGGCGACGCAAGCCCAGACCACTGCAAATAAACTCAGTGTTTTAGCCCGAGCAACCTTCCGAGCGATTTCCTCGAGGAGTCCTGAAATGCAGGAACCAGTTGAGTACCTCCAAAGACCTGGACGCTCTGGTCGGTAACACTGGCCCACAGGACACTCACAAGATTCCTTGACCTTGACTTCTCAATGCCACTCTCTGAGTTAGCTGTGGTTCTTCATGGAATAATAGGCGTGAGGTGAGGGAACATTCCAAACCACCATTATCTTGGACCCGGATTATAGCAGTGGCTCCTCTCTGTCTCCCTACCCCAGCCCCCTCGAGCCTTTGTCCAATGGAGCAGCTGTTCATGTCATTTAACACTCCACTGCTCCAAACCCTGCACTGGCTCATCATTGGACTCGAGCAAAAGCAAAGTCCCACAGTGATTCACAACGCCTCACCCCCCTCCAGTCTGGCTCTTGCCCCTGCCCGCCCCCTTTTCCCTCTGACTTTGTCTCCCACTCCTTTCGTTAACTCAGCTTCCTGGCTCGAGTCACACTGGCTGACCTGTTGTTTCTCCATGATCCCAACTCTGGTTGTTGCTACTCTCTAGAACTCCCTTCTCCCAGATATCTCAGAGCCCTGCTCCCTTGTCTCCTTCAGTCTTTACTCAGATGCCACTTCTCACTGTCCTCCTCCTAGTCACCCCATCTTAAAGTATAATATCCCTCTTCCCACCACGAATTCACCAGTACCAGTCCCCCACTCTCTACTCCTCTTTCTTGCTTTATTTTTTTCCTTATCCATATCCAAGAAGCCAAATATTCTACTTGTTTATCTCTCTCCCCCAGAAGAATGTAAACTTCATGAGGATAGAAATCATTGTCTCTTTGGTTTACTGCGGGACCTAAACGCCTAGAGGAGTGCTGGGCACACACTTAGCACACTCAGATATTCATTGAGGGAAGGCATGAATGAATGCAAGCCATCTCACTGTGTTCCATGCTACATTAGGCTCTTAAGGATTTCCAGCGAAAGTAATGAAAAACTGCAGTGCGATTTAGGTGTGATGTTCTAGTGGAAATCACGCAGAACTGTGGATGAGGAGAACCGGGTTGTCATTCAGGCTCTGAGAAAGTCTCCCTGTGCGGCTTGAGGCGAGTTGTGTAACTTCTCTGCACCTTACTGTTCCTCCTGTATAAACGAGAAGACTGATGCTGGTCTTAGTTCACTCCTAAGTTTTCATAAGAGTAAACTGAGACAAGACGTACAAGCTCTAAGGGAGTTAGACATCCCATTGAAAGGGAGAAGGCTAGTCTTTCCAACAAAGGTATGTTTGAAAGAGAAAGACTGAAGAGAGATTCTGAATCTAATATTGAGGGAAAAACTAGGCAAAGGAGTGAGGGAATAGAAACATGGAATGCTCAGTATGTAAAGTCCCAAAGAGAAATAATTTAGGAGAGGAGGATGTTGAAAGCATGTGTCATTTGACTCCATAGCAGTGTCTGGGGACGTAAATTATTCTTTGCCGAAAGCAAAGTAGGCCAAGTGACGAGAAGGATTGGCTTGTGTTGTAATAACGACAATAGCAACCACTTTATTTTCTATTGTGAGCTACATACTATGAGCTCTAGCTGAGTTATTTAATCCTCACTGTCCTATGAGGGTAGGTATTAAGATTTCTGTTTTATGGCTCAAAATCCTGAGGCTGAGAGAAATTAAGGAATTTGACCGAGGTCACACATCTAGTGCTTGCAGTGTCAAACCTGTCCTCTTTCCACTCTGCATCCCTGCTCCCCGTTCATTCTCAATTGAGTGAGAAAAAAATTGTGAACATGATTCTACGCATAAAATCCCAATTTTTTATAAGGTTAAATGCTCATGTTCTTTCTTATAGTCAGTATCTCACAATGTACTGCATAGTCAAATGCCACCTTTCATCGTTCTCCAGCATTTGTTCATTTTGTCTCATTACACGACTTTGAATTTTCCACAGTACCTAACACAGTTTGGGACATGCAATGGGTCCTCAATTAATTGTTTGGTTAAATGAATTCAGTTTCCTGAATGCTGTTAAACGACTACATGACCATTTTCAGAAATCTAGAATTTTAAGTCTTCTCAATCCCCTGCCCCGACCCCTCTAACAGGAAATGAATATTAGATGAGAGAAGTCAGTGAAGAAGAGAAGGTTCCATTTAAGGATCTTTACAAGAGTGAGTCGATGGTGGTGATCTTGACTCTTATTTGTACCTCTAAATAGACTCAGGAAACTTTAAACATCTTAACCCAAAACACATTGATGTATCGATTCATTTTTGCAAACTTTCCAGCTTAGAAAAGGGAAGTTATTCATTTTCAAAAATGTGAACAATACATAAAAAAGGGATTGATCTAATTTTACACCCAATTGTATGAAGCTGGGATAGTCATGGTTTAAAGCACCTCAAACACACTCCAGCTCTGGAAGAGGAGAAGCCACCTTTCAGAGAACTGACATGCTTTCTCTCCTTCTACAGGGCTGTATTGGGAAATCACCACAAACTATTACAGTCTAAATTACTGCTTAACCTAAAGGCCTTTTAACTCCCTTAAAATGATTGCCCACGACTTGGCATTGAGAAGCCTGAAACCACAGCGGACGTAGCTAGAATAAAAGAGGAAAACAAAACGTAATGAAGATGTTTATATTCATTCAAACGTCTACGTGTGTCTTTAAACAGAAGTTTTGACCAAGCTTGCCTTTCGAGTTTCTTAGGGCATTTTCTGTTGAAGGGAGAAGGGCAGGGAGAAGCTATATTCTTCCAAATCTGAACAATCTATGGTCGTTCTCCAGCTCCATGAGAGACCAAAAATTAATTTAGATGTACTTAATACCAAAGGACATGCTATAGAAACTGAAAATTAATCTCACATTTCTTCATTTTTTTCCACCTTTCACAATGGAAACATATTCTTTATTTTCCTACAGGTGGAGAAGTAAGGAGGCAGACTGTATTTCTCTCTCCCTTATTGTAAAGTCCTTTTAACATGAATGTGGACGTCACTTAACACCCATGCTGCAGACCAGTAGGATTTTAGTCCCTGTTTTTTTTTACTTAGACCTAAAGTACATACGTTAGCTCACATCTTTTCTATATGGTAATAGTTTCCAATGAGTATAAATTTATAAAAGTTCAGGACTTTAGCTCGTCAGTGTGGCACCATCCCCCTAAACAACATCTGTGATGTCTGAAAGAAAAACAAAATCATGAGCAAGCTAGGTGGAATGGGAGGAAAAATCCAGAGACGTTTCCTATTGACTCTAATTAAAGAATTTTTGCAAATCATCACTTACACCTTGGGTTGTACACTGCGCAGTCGGCCCTGGCTTTTAATTTGCTTTCAAGAGCAGTTCAAGGTGTGGATATTGATCTATAAACCCCCGATGGTTGATCCCTGGGTACCGAGCTACATCTCTTTGTGTACCTTTGTGACAGCTGAGGTCAATTAGAGTGCTGGCTAACAATTCTCCTCCCTAAACACCCTGAAAAGCTGTCCTTGATAAAGTACCCCAGCTCACAAGTCTCTTTTCCTGGATGGCCTGGGTCCGAAAGAATTGCAAAGCAAGGCCGCTTAGCCAAAATCTGCATTCTACCCACTTAGGTCATTTTACCTTCTCAGGCTTGGGTACTCACCCTCCCCCCTTTTAACTTAATTTATTTGAGTCTGGGCATCACAAACAGTTCTTGCTGGAACTGTCTTCCAGTGTCCATGGAGCATGCAGTGTTGATGTCAGTGCTACTCAAAGCATGGTCCACCAACCAGCAGCATCATCTGGAAGTTTGTTAAATATGCAAATTCTTGGGCTCCATCCCACACCTACTGAATCAGCAGCTCTGGGGATAGGGCCAGCGCGCTGCAGTTTAATAAGCCCTCCAGGTGATGCCAATAAACACTTAGGAACCACTGGTACACGTGATGATTTCAGGAACTCTGAGAATTCCCCCACCGCCTCCTTCACTCCACACCACGTCAACCTCTCCACCTGTTACACACCTGAACTTTCATCGGACTAACATCTTCTCTTGGTTTAGAGCTTTGGATCTTGCAAGATGCAAATGCCTGGGAGCACTTTAAGCTGTCATCAGTTATTTATATCTCAGTATGAACAATTCCACATTTTTCTCGTTGTACTAGGAAAACGGACTCAAGATGCTGACCTTCAGGTGGGGAGGGATGCCTCAGCGTCTGAGAGGAAAATAGTGTGACCAGGAAGAAGCAGGGCACTGAGAAAAAACTCCCTTTGAGTTATCATTTTATTCGGTGTGAGGTTTATGTCCTGTGCATCTGAGACAATTTGCAGAGGAATATGAACAGGCTAAAAACTCTTTGGCAAACAGCAAAAATATTGAAGAATCAGCCTATTAAACAAAGAAGCATTTTTGCTTAGTATCGGAAAAGTAAAGATTAGTCAGTGTGTCCCCAAAATGTTAATAATTTCCTTTTCCATTTGTCCTATGCCAGTTTCCATGTGAGCTTCTCTTCTTCATTATTGTTTGTCCGGAAGTTCGAAAGCTCTACCTCCACCATAGAAAGAAAAAAGAAAAAAGCTCATACGGGAATACCTCGTTTCACTGTACTTCACAGATACTGTGTTTTCATCGACATCGAGGCAAGACCCTCCACCAGCAAAAAAGATTGTGATTCACTGAAGGCTCAGATGATGGATAGCATTTTTTGAGCAATAAAATGTTTTTAATTAAGGTATGTACATACCGTTTATATGCACTGGGAAAGCAAAACATCGGTGTGATTCGCTTTATTGTGATATTTGCTTTATCGTGGTGGTCTGGAACCAAAGCTGAAATATCTCCGAGGGGTGCCTGCAACCAAATTTCAGCCCATATCACAATAGCTTTGCATTGGTTATGGACACATAGGGGAGTTTATATTTTTCTCGTCAGATCTCACTGTGGAGCTGAGAGATTGTCTCAGGAGAAGATGGCTTGCCTGGTGGGCTGAGCGTGAGCATCAGAGACAGGGAGCCTGGCATTCTGAATTCTGACTCTGCCATCAGTTCTGCCACACCTGGGGTGAGTCTCAACGTCTCTGTGGCTGTTTCTTCCCTGTAAACCGGGAATAAAAACCTTCACCTGCCCCTCAGGGGGGACTCTGGGGGACTGATTGGCAGATGACAGGATTGCCTTTTGTGTTTCCAATGTGCCGCATAAAAGCTGTTTTGCTTGTTGGGACACTCTTTTGTCTGGTTTCTCACAGAGCAACCTTTAATGACGCTTTAGAAAATCAATTCCGTTTGTAAACTCTATCAAGTAATCACACGGAACTTGAGGCTTTAACTTCTGAAACTGAAGTTGCACAACAGGAAATTGCCAAATGTGGATGCTGTAGAAATCTGAACCTGCGAACGCGGCCTAGCGTTGGATCGTAACGGTGCTGGGGAATGTGCAGCTGTTTGAATGGGAGCGCGTCGTCCCAGTCCTTGGAGATCGGGAAATGGCAAGGAACTGCCTCTAACTATTGTAATCTACAAGATTATCCCATTAATCATATTTGTCTCTGGGAGCACCTTCCTTCTAACGCGAAGTGCTGTTTTTCCCTTGATGCAAGAAAGCTTCTAATTGAAAACATTACAAGGACAAATTTCAAAATGTTCTTCAATACAAGATGAGTTTTAGCTGCCAGTTAAAGCAAACTGCACACGTTGCAACCTGGTCTGATTACAATTTTTGGTTTTTCTTTCTTTTTTTCAAACCTGTGAAGTGTTATTTGGTATTCGTTATGATCTGGAACACTCCAGTCTTTTCCTGAGGTAGCGGTAATGCCTGTATTCTTGACCAGACAAAATGGCTAAGTGTTTCAGGGCCAGCAGGGGAGTGACCTGTCTCTTCTCCCCTTTCTACCCAGAATTCCACAAGACCTGGGAGATGCAGATGAGTCTAGGGATAGAAATTAAAAGCACATTTTAAAAATGAGATTCAGATGCACAGGGATGGGATGATAGATGTTTATTAATGACATAACATCCGAGACATTAGCCCAGTTGCAGCAGCATTTCAAGGCCCAGACAGCTTCCTCTTCAGCAGCTGGTGTGACTTTTCATGCTGCTTCTGGAGTTTTCTCCTACTGAGAAGCTGTACAAATTTCGGGGTGTGTGTGTTTCATCTCAATTGCTGTATAAGAATGTTACTATACTGGTCCCAGGAATCAGAAGTATGCTGCATGCATGTGCGTGTGTTCTCTGTAGTGGATCTAAGAACTATATATATTCACACACACACACACACACACACGCGCGCGCACACACACACACACACTGTTCACACAATAGATTTTTTAAAAATTAAGTTTATTGGGGTAACATTGGTTAACACAATTACATAATTTTCAGGTGTACATTATAATTTGACTCCTGTATATTCTATTGTGTGTTTACCACCCAAGTCGAATTTCCTTCAGCTACCATATATTTGATCCCCTTTACCCAATTCACCCTCTCCATCTCCCCTTATATTTGACCCCCTTTACCCCATCTACCTCCCTTCTCCTCTCTCACCCCCTACCCTCTGGTAACCACTAGTCCATGAGTTGCTGTTTTTTCACACAATAGATTTTAATATGAATCAGGGCTAAAAACCAAATGCTGGCAGCAAGGAAGAATAAATAATAAATTGATTTATTAGGTTACACTTAAAGCACAGGAGATAACTTTTTGTTTATCTAACAAGTTCTGCATTGATTATAGACCAAAAGTGACCTCTAATGTGTAAAAACACATTAATAATTAGGAAGAATATTTGATTTCTTGGGTCATAGACAACTGTGCAGCCTAGAGCTGCTGTGCTTTTGAATTTGAACTACATTAGGAGAAAGTATGGAGTTGAATATATGTATATACTGTTTTTGAAACTGAGCTATAAAAATAGAAGTAGAGAGTTACTTCATGAATTTGTTCAGTTTTTCCTGTTGTCACCATGACCTAATAGTCAAGCCTCAGTCAAAAGATCCATGTACTAATTCTACTACTACACGTGGCATCTGTTTAACGGATTTATTCATTCAGCAAGTATTTATTGAGTGTCAATGATGTGTCAAGCATGGGGGGCCTATCGCTCTCATTGACAATCAAACCAATGTTAAATGTGCCTTTTCTCTACCCCTCTCTCTCTTTTTTCTCTCTCTCCTCCAAAAATCCTAAGGATTTGAAAAAAATATAGTTGCTTTCGTAACCGAATCTGTGTATATGTAACATCTTCTATTTTAAAATCCATGCTTTTAAAAGTTTATTCCTTTAAAAGGGACCACTGCAGCACACACCCTCTAGTTCTGCTGGCAGTCGTGCATTCCACGCGGACCGAAGCGAGAGAGCGCTGAGTTTCCAGTCCAGATTGTCTCTTAGCCACTATGTGATGTTTGGCAGTTCACTTCATGTTCCCCAGGCCCGTGGCTTTTCAGTCTGCAAGAGAGCCAGAGCCGTCCGTGCCTGGTAAACTGTAAAGTGCTATAAAGAGTTTCGAGAACTGACTAAAAATTGGGGCAAGGGTCAGAGAGAGAGACAGAGCTGGTCCTGGCGCTGTCCCATGAGGTGTGAGGCCCATTGTCCCAATCCACTTCCTCCTGCTGCCATCGAAAATAGAACAGCCACATCTGCAGACCCCTGTGGGAGAAGGTGGGACTGTCTGGTGAGGGCCCACCAGGGGGCCGATTGGTTGCAAGAGGCACAGGTAACCACATGGTGGCCATAAGGGGAACTGAGCCTTATCACACTGCAACCCAAACGAGGTCATGTTGGCTTTTGTCAAGTTACCCTGCTTCTCTAATGCACGTGGAGCGGCCAGTCCCTGACAGAAATAAGCCCTGGGCCCACTCTCTGGTCTCAGCCATGAGATTCAGCTGCTTTGCTTTTAAGAGGGGAAGGAGAAGCATGATGAAACAGTGAAGGGACAGGGTAGGGTATCTCCTAGGCCTTCCTACTCCCAGTAAAATTCCTTCTCAGTGGCACCGTCCCCAGCTATTTCTTTTCTGCACAAAATATCATGAAAGGGGTGAGGGTACGCAAAAAGCCAGAAAGACATGCACAGAAAATGATCGGCTGGCTAATTCTGTTCACCGTTTTCAATCTCAGCTTAATAGTCACCTCCTAGCAGCCTACCCTGAGTCCCTAAGTCTCTCCCGGACCACTGTGGCACTTAGAATGTGTCACCATAATTTCATGCTTGCTCATCTCGTCTCTACTCCAAACTAGACTGTAAGCTACTGGAGGGCAAGGCCTGAGCCCGTTTTCCAGACCCCAGAACCCTCTACCTATCAGTTTGGAGGACCCGAGGCGTTTGGGAGCCCAAGTAGGGCTGAGGGGCAGTAGGAACACACAGGAAAAGGCCTTTTCTTTCTGCCCAGAATACTCTTCCTGAGGCTGGCTCGGAGGAATCGGGATGCTTAGGAACAATTTTTTTCTGGCAGGGTTGCTGGAGTAGCTGCAGCAGCAGCAGCATCACGAGGGAGGGTGTGGAGCAGTCGAAAGCAGAGGGCGTGAGGTTATAAACATTTACAAGAAAGGCAAATAGGTCCTGGTGGTTGGGGATTGAGAATTTTGTACAAGTTCCTCTAAGAGCACAGGGATTAAAATATCCTCCTTAGCAGCTGGCCCCGTGACCCTGAGATGAGGCTCAAACATGCACGCTGGGAGGAACAGTGCGAGAGGAGCGATTTGTCTTTGCCGAGAGGAATCAGGACTTGTCTATAGCTTTGTGGAGAGAACCCTGCATTTCACTGTTCAGCTTCCCCACTATGTACGATGCAGATGTGGGTGCACCCTGGCTGTGGAATTCGATTGAGGTTCCGGCGTTAGAGCTGACACTGATTCTTGTCTGGAGCAGAAGTGCTCAGGACTGGGCAAAAGCTAATAATCACAGTTACCACGCACTGTTTTCTACACACCGATTCTGTTCTAAGCACTGGATGCACACCGAATAAACAAAAAAACATTGTCTTGATTAAATGAGGTGGACAATACCATTATCTTCATTCCATTTGAGGAAACCAAGGCAATTTGCTTAAAGTAACACAGCTTAAGTAGCAGAGCTGGGATCTGAACAAGGAGCTTGTGCTTGAGGTGCTTCTCACAGGAGGACCCTGTAGATCCTACTACAGTCATTCCTGGGATGATGCTCAAAGAAGATGGGAGAGGTCTGCTCTCTTCCTACTTGTTGGGCCAGCAGGCAGAAGGGTCGTTACCAGGGCCAAGATGCTGTCACTCTGTTCCTCACTCTCTTCCTTTTCTCTGATGGCACTGGATCTACCTTCCAGGTTGCCTTGGGCATTTAACCAGCTTCCCTCTTACTCTAGTTTCCGTTGTGGTGAGTACAATTTACCCAAGGCAGGTCACAAATGATGGGGAACAGCTTAGAAGACCTGAATTCCAGCCTTCTAGAATCCCAATTTGTTGTCTGACTTTTTAATAATTTTCAGTGGTGGCATTTACAGCAGGAAGAATACCAGCGTTTCTTCTTGACTGCTAACATGCTTTCTAAAAGCTCCTGTTTTTTATCTAAGTGATTTTTTTTAGAGGCCTCCATGATATAAAACTTTTCTCTCTTCATCTACCATATAATTTGTATGATTGTATTCATGGTTTTGAAAATTCATTCTCTCTTTCTCTTTTTTAAACTTAAGAATAACTATCTTCTTGGATTAGGCAACAATCCTAGCTCAGCAATGCATATTAAAATGACAGTCATCTCCCTTAAAATTTTAAGCTTTTATTGCAGGTTGGGTAGAAGATGCCTAAGAGTTAAGAAACGTGACTGAACATTCTAGGTCTGTTTCTGCTACCACTTCCCTGCATTTTCCTGTTTCCTCATCTATTAAGTGAGAGAAATGGACTATTGGAAAATTTAAAGTGTCTTCAATCTCTAAAAAGCTTCGATGAGATTTACCAGGCAGTGTTGAAACTGCTTCAGCTCTTCTGTTGAAGTTTCTCGTTTTCTTTCCTCTACCAGCCTCTAAACTTTATCCTCTTTTCCCTGCTCTGTGTACCCAGCCTCAGGGTCTCCTCGGCCATCATCCCCTGCCGTGGTTTTCATTGATTCTCTGCTATGATAAAATGTTCTCCCCTGGCACACAGACTGTCCTTTATGTCTTCAGATTTCATAGACTGTTCTGGGAACATTAACTGTCAAAATAGTTAACAATGCTAACGGTGCCTTCATATGCTTTTCCGAGTGCTTTCATGTACATTTTGTAGAATCTCTGTTGCCAGCTAACACCGAATTTTGTTCTTGGTGCAGGGTACATAATTAGTAAATGAACCCTTTTACAAGTAAAAAATCTGAATCAGAAAAGCAACTTAACTCGCTCAAAGCTCCAGTGAACTGGAGGTGGCATAGGGTCTGCTCCCGGGTCAGTGCTTCGTCCGCTAATCCAGACCGCCCTTTGTATCCAAGCTGCTGCCTTCTGTTTTATTGTCTCATTTTCTAGTTTTGTGCAGAGAGTTCCCGGCCCATCTTCGTGTTCAAGAAAGAACCCAGGTTTCTCAGCTCCTCTGAGCCATTTCTCTGACTGCCAAAACACTTTCTAGAAAGCTCCTGTTTTTCATCTAAGTGATCCCTCCATGGGGTGGTGGCATACTGCGTGCTCAATGAATAATGATGGAGCTGAATGAATGAATGAATGAATGAAATCTCCGCAGATGTAGAGCTGAGCCTAGTTACCAGTCAGAAGCACATCTCTAGAATTACTAGTTTAAATCCGTTCACTCAGCTGCACTTCCCATTCACGGACATTTTTGACTGTCAATGTGTTTTCAAATACCTGCCATTCTGGGGAGCCGATTTATAGGCTGCCTTGAAGAGATGGCATTCAACCAACACACATCTAGCCGATTCTGCTGATGTGGGAGGCTGTGGTCTTTATGTCTTATTTACCACTTTAATATAGAGTCTGGCCTGACAGGGTCAAGAGCAGTACAGGTACCTCAATTCTCCAACGATCTGCAAATTCTTATATATTTAGAACTTTCAACTTCTTTTTTTCACCCCCGTTAAATATCTTCTCAAAACTGCTAACAAGAAGCAACACTGATCAATGTGGTTTTCAATTTCTTTCTTTTCCCTCCTCCTGCCATGCTGAGAAGGAGTCTCATGGTTAGAGTAGAGGCCACAGGTGGGAAAGGGACAGAGGCAAAGAGACACCCACATAGCGGATTCTCAGCCGTCATGTGTGGCCCAGGAATTGAGTTCCTTCCCTCTCTAGGCTGCTCCTTCACCTGGCCCCTTTAGTAGGTTTCTGTATTCTAGTCACTGCCCTCAGAAAGCACAAACTTCTAGTGCCTTTCAAGTGGATCCAGAAGCTATTTTTGAACATTTTCTGTGTTTAGCCAATTTACCCAAGCACAAAGTATGAAATACAAGAAGCTGTGAATTTTGCTTACACCAGAGCACTGAAGGGTGTGAGATATGTTATATATCTCATATATATTTAATAAGTGGGAAAAATGCACAAGTAGTATCTGAACGCTTGTTTTAATGAATCCTCACTTTTGCTTGCTTACACATGCACCAGGCTTTGCATCTGAGCAATCTTAGCAAGCGTGCCAGCCACCTCACCATCCTATTCTGGAGAAACTCTACATCTGCATACATTTCATGCAGGTGAGCTCTGGCCGGGGCAGCTGGGCTGCTTTCAACTGTGCTCTGCCATGGACCATGGTTTCTGGGACAGGACCACTGGAGATGCACATAGGAAAAGAAGCATATGGCTGTTGACAAACAACCCTGAACCTTTTACTTTATTCCAAATTCACAGATGGGTAACCTGACTTTCAGGGATGGGCCCAAGGTCAAAGAGTTAGCAGTTAGAGGCAGAAAGGCCTCTGGGGTTCTGGCTTCAAATTCCTAGCTGGGTTCTTCCCTGTCTGAAAAAAAATACATTAATAATGTATCTTGATTGGTGCTACCTACCATTCTCCTATCATGGTGGACATAAATAACATACGCCTACAGCACCCAGCCACCTCCGAGGTAGCCTAGTATTTTATATCTACTTGGATCTATGCTTTTTTATTCAGTCACCTTCTGCTTCATCTAGTGGATGTGCTATGAAAGGATTGTGAGCAATCAGCTTTTTCGAGTTGACTATTATTCCTGAAATACATTTTCTGATATTATTTTTCAATTCTGATTGGACTTTAATGTCTCTTATTGTAGTCAAATCCACCACTATTGTTACTAATTTTCCTAGCCATGTCCCCACTCCAAACCTGTCTGTTAAGTAATTATGAATTAATAAGTGCTCATTAAGTGTTCATTAAGTCACGTCCTTTATCAGGGAGAAACGGAACAGCGCCACAGTCATGAGAATGGGATTGGGAGGCAGATCAGTCCTGCGTTTGAATCCTGGCTTTCCTCAGACTACTTCGGTCACCTCGTGTGAGTTAATTAGTCACTCCATAAAATGAGAATAGTCCTCTTGGGGTTGTCGAAGTATAACATGAGATAATGTACAAGTACCTAGCACGGTGGCTGACACATTTTAAGTGCTTAGTAAGCTTTAGGTATGGTAACTGAGTCACTGTGCTCAGCTTTTGAAGGACAAAAAGGAAAGCATGGTCCTTCTATCACATCACCTGGGGTGACATGTAGACAAACAGCTATAAAACAGCGTGGAACACTGTTCGAAGGCTCAGAATGCTACCAGGGAATGGGGATGGGGGATTCACACAGTGGAGTCGCATTTAATTTTCACAAGCCAGACCATGCACGATCTGCTTTCTCTCTCAACTATGCTAGACAACTATATTTTCATGTGTATTCTATCAGAAACTGTGTGTTCTTACATATATTATAAATTCATATCTTTGTGTTATAAAAGTGGGTTTTACTCACAAAACTGTGTGTACTTAATGTCATGGGAGAGTTGGGGGGGATTTTGAAAGGTGATTTTACCTACCTGTGATTTTAGCCTTATAAATCTAACCGCTCCCCACTCCCAGATGCCACTCAGCTGTACCTAGTTTACTCTGAGGCGCTGAGAAAGGACTGCTGGCTTGATTCATTCATTAATCTAGAGCATTCATTTAGCCAGCAGGTGCTGAGTTGGTATCATGGCTACACACAGTGCTGGGAGAGAGGGCACATAGTAGCTCGACCCCAGTGCCCAGGCCTTGTCCTCAAGGGGCTTTGATTTAAATGGAGGGGGAGACAAACAGGTGAGCCGTGCTCACTATGTCATTAGAGGTTCTAATGAATGTGGAGGAGGGTGATGAATTCTGCTGGGCAGAGCGCAGCAGCAGAGGGTTGGGCAGGCTGGACATGCAGGGCGAGTAAGCCATCACTGCCAGCGAGAGTCAGAAAACCTTTTTCTTCCTCAGAGACGAAGCAGTGCAGGTAACAGCCTACAGGCAGAAGGCATGACGTGATTAAGTCAGACAAATACATTACCCGTTTCATTTTAAGGAGCTTGAAAAGAAGGTGCTGTTCTCAGTGGCAGGGTTTTATTCCAGACTCCTCGTCATCCACAAGCTTCCAGCGGTCTTGGATAGGGGGCAGAACTCATGCATCCAAACTTTACAGAGAGATGAACAAGAGAGAAGTGGTATGAAACATGCTTTCGGGATATTCTTTTCATGTTTATTTTAAAATTAAAAATATAAATGCATTCAGTTACATAAGTGATTGAACAATATGCATCAAATTATTAGAAAAAGAAAAAAAATTCTATAATATTACCTTCCTAGAAATAACTGCTATTGGCATCGAATGACCAATCTTCCAGGTTTTATAATGTGCAAAAAAGAATGAACAGGCGATCAAATGAGATGTTATTTTGTAAACTCTTTTCACTCAGCGCTGTGATATCTTCCTATGTCAAAAATATATGCAGCTTATTTAAAAATATTTTGAATACATTTTTACTAGGCAAAATAATTGTGTTATAACTTTAAGAATTTCCTGAAAAGTAGCAATAGAAAAATGCTACTCGATTTCAATGACTAGTAAGTATAACTGGAGGGTCTGCTAGACTGTCTCAGTCTACTTATAAAACAAAACAAAAAACCAAGAAAACTTATTGTGTCCTGAGTCCCCTCATCTCTAAAAACAAGAGGGTCACAGGAGATCTTCTCTAGGATGTCTGTTTTGGCTATTGCAATTTGTGACACTGTATTTTGGGAAAATGGCTTATTTTAGAAGCACAGAATAACAGAATCTCAAAAAGCCTCACTCTGGAAGGGGCTGCCATGTGCACTGAGTTGGCAATTCTGCTTAGGGAGCCTCACATTCTAATCCAGTTCTAAAACGACTACTGAGGAGCTCTTTTCTTCTAAGAGCAAGTTAACGAGGTGGTGAGACAGGACGGGCTGATTGCTGTGAAGCTGGTCTCACTCCAAGGACCTGAGATAGGGCTGGAGAAGCACAGGGAGCAGGAGGTTGCAGGGGAAGACAGTCGGCTCAGCTGCCCTTGCTGCTCGGTTTTGTGATGGCAGCTATTGCCCCAGTGTTCTTGGCAGCTTGAGGTCCTCTACAATTCACTGCCTGTGTCTCCAGGGAGATGAGAGGGCCCAAAGATGGTCCATATGGGCCCCCTCTTTGTCCTTGCTGTCACCTGCTCAATGGGCTAAGACACACAGGTTTTGTAAGGGAGAGTCTGGCAAAAATGCCCCATGGGGATTGGAACAGACAGAGGCTGAAGAGACAAATGCCAGGGAGGAGTCTAAGCACGAACCACCACCACCACCACCACACTAATCGGAAGTTATTGGATCCTTTCTCTGGGTCAGGGACTGTGATCCACACTTTGTTTACAATGATCCTGTGAGGTAGACACTGTTATTATCGCCCCTCAATAGATAAGGAAAGGAGAACTCGGAAAGGTTATGTAACTTGACCAAGGTCACACGGTACGAGGCAGAGTTGGAGTCAAACGCTTGCAATTCGACTAGAATCCAGGCTCCGTGGCACATCCCTTGGAGAGGAAGAGGGGCTGTTGACACAGACTAGTGGGGGTGCGGGGAGGGAGCAGAGTCAGGAACAGGTGTAAATAAAAAGCTGACAGAAGTCCGGAAGGAAATCAGTTTTGATATGTTGTGTATTCTCTGCATTTATTTATAGTCTGCTTATTTCTCAAATGGGGTTGAAATAATTTAGATTTGGTATCTTAATTTCTTAAAATTTTTCTTACAGCCAAAGACTGAATGTCACTAATTTTTATAACCTGGCACATTCACAAATTGCATCCCAGTACATATGACCATTTTTTAAAAAACATATGACTACTTTGAAGGGTAATTGAGAATCTATTTTTTTTTTACTTGGCCCTAGGTACATTGAAGAGTGATTAAAGCTCCTGACTCGATTTCAATTTCACAAATTTTGCATTTATGTCTAACTTTTGAGATAGGATCCTTAATTAAGCAAACGAGTAGTAATGAGAACAGAAATAACAGAAGTCCAGGTAAGAATAACTAGAAAACATATCATCTGTTTGGGCATCAGTTGATTTTAGCATTAAAATTTATGAACCAAAAAATATGGCTTTGTCTTGAGAGTTGAAAGACTACAGTTATAATTTTCTGCAGTAGTTATACTACGAACTTTAATATTTAACTTTATTTTTATGCTCTCATATATAAAGACAGCCCTTTGGTTTGAGTCTCCAGGTGCTAAACCATAACTTTAATAATAGTCAAAGGGTGACTATGGGTACAAACCTCCAGTTTATAAGATAAATAATCCAGAGGATTTATATGACTATAGTTAAGCATGGTGGCTATAGTTAACGCTGCTCTGTGGTGTATTTGAAAGTTGCTAAGACAGTAGATCTTAAAAGTTCTCATCACATGAAAAAATTATAACTATGTGTGAATGTATGTTAACTAAACTTATAGTAATTATTTCACAATAATACATGCAACAAATTATTATGTTGAACACCTAAAACTAATATAATGTTTTATGTCTAGAATAGCTTTGGGAATGCTCTCTAAGGTTATGCCCTTTGCCCGTAAGCCACTCTTGTGAGGCAGAGAAGAGAAAGTGGAATCCCAATTTTAAAGCTGAGCAAAGCGTAGCAGGGAGAAAGCAATGCTCAGCCAGCCTTGCAGAACCATGACTGAGCTGGCTCCAGTGACTCCTGAGTCAGTGCTCTTTCCAGGAGACTAATTTTCCTCCCTTTTCTCATTCTAATCAAATTTGAGGGCTCCTGTGAAAGAGAGATAGATATTTGAATGGCCAGAGCATACCACCTAGGACCGAATCTGAAAATATTCCGAATGCTTTATAGGGACGGCAGGGTCATGGGGAGCACCCACTCAAGGCATCAATCAGGAGGCCCCTCTCGCCTCAGCATGGTCACTAACTAGCTGGGTGACTCCAGGCACTTAGCCTTTCATGACTATAGGAATAACTAGCTTTCGAGTAGTTATAAAATGTGCTGTGAGTATGAGGAACAACAATTGTTTTTGTTTTTGTTTTAAAAGAGAAAATTTTTTCCTCGTTGGTGAATGTTCCCTCTAGTGGCACAGAAGCTTGTTGGCTTGCTGGTGCCCTCTCTCTGGCCTGTAGGTATGTCCTCCTTGGGGCTAATCAGCTACTCGGGTCAGCCAGGTCACATGTCTGGGAACCAGTTGTTCAGTTTGCAGACTCAGCAGATTATCCAGGCCTGTGGCCACAGCATCTTTATTTTCTCTTTCTTGTTCTTTGCTTCTCTGATATCATCTCTTCACCATGACTTGAAGGGGCTGAGAGTAGTGGAAAAAAACCAATGTGAATCAATTTGGCTGCTCCTAGGAGTTATGATTTTCTTTGCATAAGAGGAGGTTAAAACTGACAGGTAAGGTGAGGTGGATTGGTGAATCTTATTTGTTCAGCCTCTTTCTGTTTTCTAAGTACCAGAGATTACAACAAAGTTCACTAGACTTTCGAAAAGATTTACGATATTTTAAAGGAAAGTAGAGAAAATAAATTCGTAAAAATATTCTCAGTTTTTGAAGGTTCATTTTGCTTTATGTTTTGTCATTTCATTTTTATTACAGAATTTTAGGGGGAAAGAATACTGAAACTACAATTTTAATATGTTATAACAAATTACAGGGCACCCAAGTATATTTGAAGCTCCTTTCTACAGAAAGAGAGTTGCTGTCTTCAAATGTTGGGGATTTTGATTAAAGTTATCGAGTGCTTGATTAAAAACTAGCATCTGAGATGAATAATAGGGAATTAAGACATTTCGTCGTAATTTAATTTTTATTCATTTCTAGAAAAAAATTGCTCAACATAACATAAGCTGGGCCTACTCAGATGGGGGGCATGCATATGTTACCCGTTCTGCCAGGCTCACAACCAATTGGAGTGTTAGCTATTTATAAATTCAAGGTTGACTGAAACCATCTCACCACCACACAGAGCTCCCTCCTTAATAAAAGAAGATCCACTGGTAGGTGTTGGGAGCAAATGTTTAACAAGCATTTTCCGGCCCTGAAATATGGAGAAGGAGAGGAAACGTATGGCAGTAGCAACTGAGGCCATAGACTGAAGTATGAAAAGACTGCAAAGGAAGGACGGTGCTAAATCAGTGTGTCCATATGGGACCTTCATCGACTGGGAAAACGGAGGGGGAGGGGTGCAGTGAAAAACACGCGATGAGAAAAGAATAAGAAATGTGCCCACCCCTCCCAAGATGATGAAGAGAAAAGCAGGTGGTTATTCTTGACTCTTGATGGACTTGCTTCCAGTGTGACCTAGTGGGGCTTGTTTGGGAAGAGAAACCAGAGCCATGGGCAAGTTGTTTCCGTGTGTTGCTCGATTGCTGGGAAGAGGGAAGACAAAATGGAAAAACTCCTTTTCCTGCAGAAGAAGCTCAATTTGGTAAGTTGTAGTTATTGAAGGGTGGGAGATGGATTGAAGATATATCAGTTAGGGCTCGTTGAGTTTGAGTTGCAAGTGCCAGAAAAACCCAACCAAATAGGCTTAATAAAAGGAATTTGAGGCTCTCTTACAGAAAAGTTCAGGGGCAGCCTGGCCACAGGCCTAGCTGTGTCCAGAGCCTCAGTAATAGCTATGGATTTTTCCAGTTCTCCATTCTGTCCTCCAAGACCACATCGTTCTTGAACTCCACGTGTCGGCACAATAGCTGCCTGTATCTCCAGGCCAGAACCATTCTGGAATCTTGTCCCCTGGGAAAACACCTATTTTCCTCTAACAGTTGAGCAACAACAAAAAATCTTGGACCGAATTTTCCTGAGCCTGGGCCACAGGCTCATCCTCCAGCCAATCTCTGTGGCCGGGAGAATGGAATGTGCTGATTGGCTCAGGCATGGTCACAAGTCTGCCCTAGAAGTGAAGTCAGACCCAGTGAAGCATAAGGACTGTGATCAGGGGAGTAGATACTGGGAAGTGATGGGCACCAGAACAGGGCACTTCCAGTCTATGGGGTGCCACATATTAGGTGCTGTGTTCACATTTTCTCAAGTAAACCTTCCATCCTTCCTATGAGGAAGTCATTGTTCCCTTCATTTTGTAAATATATGTTCTGTGACTGAGAGGTTATGTGACACTTGCGGTGATAAATACTAGTAAGTGGTGGAGCTGGGGTTTAAAACTGTGTCTATTGACTCTACCAATACGCTAACCAATATCCAAACAGCATCCAACCAACCTCAAAACCAGGCCCATCTAACCAAATCCTCCTCAGCTATTTGTAATTTCTTTTCTTTTTTCTTTTTCTTTTTTTCTTTTTTTTAGTAACATAGTTCTGTCCAGGATGGCACTGAGGCATCTGTCTTTAGGAAGGGTGGTGGGGCTTACCACCTTTGCTGACATCAGAACCCCTGCAATTTGGGGAATTCTGAGCTGCCACCTGGGGTCTACTGACCAACAGGGTCATGGAGTACAAGGGAGTGTGTCCATTTCTCTTTCTTCTCTCTTAGATGAGCTCATCATCACCTTGCACCTACTTTCACATGGCACTGTGGATGCACCTCTCTCAGTGGGAACATCCTCTCTTTATTGTTAGATCAATGTCACCCCCTTCACCCAGATACTTCAATAATCTGCTACTTCATCCTACTCTACCAAATGTCAGCTTTTCTGTCTGGAGGTCACAGGCCTTTGCAATCCAGTCCCTCACTCTTACCCTAGGCCACTCCACCAACTTATGTTCTAGCCTCCCATTCTCTGCTTAGCTGGATTTGTCCTCTCACTGTCTCATAAACATGTAAGGCCCACTCCCTCCTTTGCACCACAGTTCCCTACCCAGAATAATCACCTCCCTCCCACCCTCACTTCTTGTCTAGAGCCTTCAGGGCCCAGCTATTCGGTGATGTACCCCTGGACTGCTTCCACTCTGGTCTCCTCTTCCCCTAAACAACATTCCATTTTAGTTCCTCTGTATGGTCACACACTCATATACATACATACATGTACATATGTATAAATATATGTGTCTGGTCACCCGTATTCGAATATCGTTGTCCCTCTGAGAACATGAGCTCTCTGAGGATAGAGTTCATGTCTCAGATTTTAAAATTTTAAATTAATTTTATTTATGTATCAATTTTATAGGTATACTTACTCTTGATTTAATTGTGGGCTTATAATAGACTTTTTGTCAATAAACAATTATTGACTGCCTCAAAATATTTATCAAAGAAAAATATGCATATGAGAATATATCAAATAGTAAAGCAGAGTTTCTGATAGAAAGCAACACTCTTGCTTCACTTCTGATCAGGATTTTCTGCCTTTAGTTCCATTTAGTTTTCTTTACACCCAGAGTCTAGATAATCTGTTTACACAGCTATGTCTTGATTTATAATCTCGGATAATATTATTGACTTTCCTATGTGAAAATTAAGAACTTATTTTTACTAATTTTTTCCTGCTAGTCTTTGACATTTACATAATGATTTTTTTTTCTTTTGGTGATCCTTATAATTTTAAATATTATACTTAACCCCCTACTTTTTATTAATTTTTAAATATAAATTAGTATATTACCTATTTAATGGGAAGGAGGTTGCACTGATGACAGATTGACTGGCTATGAACAGTCCCCTTTCATGACACAAATGTATCAGAGAATGTAATATTTATGCATATAACCCATATAAAGCCTAGTGCCCTCATGTCCTGTTCCATATTGTGTTGTAGTCAAAGAGATATTCAACTGCATCCAATGTAATTAAAAAGCAATTAAAATATTTACTATGAATTCTTATAAAAATGTTAAAAATAGAGTATTTTAAAAAAATACATTTTCCCCTCACGAACACTTATAACTTAGTGTCTATTCTTTTATTCCTATTACACAGTTAAGGTATTATTACATAATATTGTTAAACTGAAAGTTTAGCTGTTCGCACGACCCCTTATTATTGTGTGCTTAATTTAAATCAGTTACTACTGAAAATTATATATCTTTTTCTGGAGAGGAACAAAGTAAATAGACACACTACTGAGACTTGGTGAGATGAGACTGTGTCTAAGGGATGTGGCTAAGAATCTGGGAGGGAAGGAAAGCAGGCAAAAGCAATTACTTTTGACAGCAACATTTTTCTTAGGATTAGGGTAAGGGCTTAATGCCTTATTATGATACAGATTCAAAATACACGACAAAAAATTAAAGTGGTACATTAAAATACACAGTGACAAATATATCTTCCTCCCATTAATGAACTCGAGTCACTCAGTTATCAGCTTCTTGGGTAAGTTGATAAAGATGTGAACATACGAAGATTTAACGATATCTTCATTTTCTTCTAAATATTCTAGCATTCTGAAAACATTTACCTGCTTTTGCTTTTTTTTTTAACAATGTAAATGGGATCATTTCATAAAAATTCATATGGAGCTGCCTTTTTTTTTTCTTAAACATTCTATGGATGTACCATAGTTTCTATAAATTATTATGGAATGATTTCAAAGACGTTGTTTAAATAAAGTCTTTGAATTTACTATTTAAATGGCCCATGGATGACATCTTAAGTGGTTTCCTGTCTTTTGCTATGTTAAGAAATGTTGCAATAAATAATGTTGCAATAAATATCCTCTTAGGTACCTAATTTTGCACATGTAAGTATATTTGTAGTTTCAATTTTTATAAGTAGAATTGCTGAGTCAGAGGCTATGTGAATTTAAACTCGTGTAAGTATTACATAGTTATAAACATTTAAAAATTATAAACATTTATAAATATTTATAAAATTTATAAATTATATAAAATAAATTTATCGATATAAATATAAATTATATATTTATAAATATAAATCCATATCTATAAATAGATATTTGCTAAATTTTTCTTCATAGAAGTTGTATCAATTTACACTCCAACTTTTTCTAAAAATCTTAAAATTTTTATTGTAGTCAATAAATACAACACAACAATCTTAACTGTTTCTAAGTGTACAATCCATTAGTATTAAGTATAGTCACATTATTGTTTAACCAATACTCAGAACTTCATCTTGCAAAACCCAAACTCTATCCATTAAACAACTTTCCCTTTGTCACCCTCTCTCATTTGCCCAATTTGCCCCACCCCCAAAACTTCTATTCTACTTTGTTTCTATGAATTTGACTATTCTAGATACCTCATATAAGTATAATCATACACTATTTGTCTTTTTGTGATTTGCTTTTTTCACTTGTCATAATGTCTTCAAAGTTCATCCATGTTGTAACATGTGTCAGAATTTACTTCCTTTTTAAGGCTGAATAATATTTCATTTTATGCAGATACCATATTTTGTTTACCTGTTTAATAGACACTAGAGTCACTTCCTTCACAGCTATTGTGAATAATGCTCTTATGCACATACCTCTTTGAGAGTGCTTTCAGTTCTTTTGAATATATACCTAGAAGTGGGATTAGTGGGTCATAGGGTAATTCTATTTCTAATTTTTTGAGGAATTTTCATTCTGTTTTTCATTGCGGCTACATCATTTTACATTTCCACCAATAGTTTCCTCTCCTGTGATGAATGGGAGTGCCTGCTCTCTAACACCTTTGCCAATTACAGTACCCAATCTAACATTTAAAGTTACTTGTCATTATTATTTATTTAGAAAAGATCTATTTTCTTATTAATGAAATAACCTTAGGGTTCCTAGCCAGGTTGCTTAGAGATTTTCCAACGCAACTAGATTATGCCTACTATTCTAAAAAACACACATTATGTGAAGCAAAGAATGCAAGTTGTTACTTCATTTCCTTCAAAGAAAGAGAAAAGGAAAACACAACTGTTTTCAAGCTTCAATAACTTATTTTTAATGAAAAATGTGTGTCATTTCACCATGGTGAGTTTACAAAAATGCTCAGTTTGCAAGGAATCAACTTCTAGGCTGACAGATCAGCAAGAATGTAGTTCCAGAGTTGTCCAATTACATGATGTCACTACAGGGTGAAGGGGTGCTTTCAAAAGGAAGATACAAAAAAACAGTCATAAACTCAAACCTTCTGAAGAACCCAATCAGGAGACCATTAAAATAAAGCAGTTGAGCAAGAAACACATTTCAGAGAAACACAGGGTAGGTTTGCTTGAAGAATGTTGCAAAAAGATAATATGCCCTAATCAGGTGACAAGTCAACCTTATAGTAAACGTCTGAGTTATATACCACTATTAAAATAATTTTGAATCTTCATTGTATGTTGTACCCAATTGATGAAAAATTTCCATTAAAGTGCCCAATATTTGCATTGTGTTGTATACAGTTGCATTTAGTACTATTTATATTCTACTCTTTTGACTGAACTCGATTTTGTATCCGTATTTGCTTATGGAGACATGGTCCAGCACTCATATTCTTTTAGTAAATACATAGTTTACAGAACTTTTAAAATTTATTTAAGGAAAGGAGTTTTATGACTTTCAAATCCATACAGTAACTGCTGACAGGACAAGAGGAAGTGGAAAGGTGGAAGTTGCCTATGCATTTAAGAGAATCCTGTGAGTGCTTTAACAAATAGATAAGATGTGCTTCAAATGAGCTCATCCATTTGAATAGAAGCTGCTGGGAAGGTGGTTCTTAAGCAGTTTGCAGCCTTTGATGCAAATAGGGTTGAGTTCCCTTTGCTTACTACGTTGTTCAAGCTTCCTTCCAAAGCTGGTGTACCCAAACCTCACCTGGCCTGGGCGTTTGAATGACTGCATGGGCACTGGTTCTATAGCCCTGTCTGCACATTAGAATTCCTTTGGGCATTTCTGTATTCCAGATATCCTAGCCTTATCCCCGATGAGCAGCTTCAGGAAAAGATCTGGATATTCGTATTTCTTCAAAGCTCCCCAAAGGATTATAATCTGCGACCAGGGCAGATAACTACTGGTCAGCAGAATAGGTTAACAATTCCATCATCTGGGTCCGATGATTTCTATAAGCAGGTCTATTTAGGACACTAGAAAGCAAAAGGTTTATCTTGATTCCTGACACAACAAATCTCAACCACTAAAGTGAAAATAAGCAGCCTAAAATGCAGATGTGTGAAGATAGAAATATTTACTTAACAAGCATTTATTAAGCATCTCTTATATGTTCAGTTTTAGGTAATTTTAGTGGTTTAAAAATAAATAAGACATTGTCTCCTTTGTTTCTATACTATGATCAGAAAGATAAAATAATGTAAAATGAATAACAATAATATATGGCAAAATCTGATTCAAGAGATATATAGGCAAAATGCAACCAGGGCTTACTATAATGTTTACTAGGAAAGAATTGTAGGAAGAAGGGACATTTGAGCTGTTCCTGATTGATGGGAAGAATTGCAAATCCCAAGTTATGGGAGAAGGGGAGCAGAGAGAGAACACCAACCAGAGCAAGCAATGTGAGAATGGGCAGCGAGAGGGTGAGCATAGAATACAAGTGTTCTAGTGTGGCCCCAGCTTGAGTTGTATGGAGCAAAAGATTAATGGGTCAGATAATGCTGGTCTTGAATTTCAGTACAAGAATCTTACATCTTGTGTTAGTTATAGAAAAGGGGCCTCATCAGGGACACTTTCCCTTTGGAAAACCTGGGAATGTGTTGATATAAAAATCCAATATTAAAAAATGTTCTATTTTGAAGCTCATAGAGGTGAGATGCTAAACACATCCCTGTCTGGCTTAAGGTTTCCTAGAATTGTTCATTCTCCCTGCGTGGCTTCTGAGGGGGCTGGGTAAATGCTCTGTGTTTTTTCCTCCTGCCATATTCAATAATGGTTAAAGACTTAATTATCTTTTTATGAGCCCAACAGTCCTAGTTTTCTGTTGCTCAAACACAAAGACATCATCTGCCTTCATCAGACATTCAGCTGTTGAATAAGGGGGAAGGGAGAGGGGCAGCAGGAGTATCGATGTGTGTGGTGTGCAGGCTTCGGGGAAAGTACACCCTGGAAACACGAAGCCAGGCAGAGCTGACCTGGGGATGAAGTGAGATAAAGCACGTGAATGCTTGACATTGCATAACATCTGGCCAGTACAGAATAACTACCTAAAAACATTTTTAAAGAATCAGTTAAGAAACAGTGAACTCAATGGAGTATGAGTTCTTTTGCTTTTTTTTTTATTTTTGTAATTTCAAGAAACGTATTCCTTTTGTCTCTTACAATACTATCATGAAATGTTTCAAAGATGAGAATAGCATATTATCTTTATGCTTCACCCAAAATCTCAACATCAGGCCACATTTGTTCACAATAATCTTTTAAAGAAATAAAACTTAAATACAGGCCATACCTACAACAATTGATGTTGTTTATGGTTTAAAATTTTGGCACAAATAGTTTTTTCATATATACATTGTTTGGCAGCTACCTCTTTTCAGTCAACATTCTCATATGAGATTTTCTCATATTGATTCTTATAGTTACAGTTTATTTGCTTCAATGGTTGCTTAAGTGGATCATGTATTATGAATATATTGCAACTTGTTTATCCATTCACACCGATGGCCATTTAGGTTGTTTCTAAGCAGAGTCACTTTACGAGGGATGCTGTAGTATTTCTGCATGTGATTCCCAGTGCAGATGTGAGAGTCTCTAGGATGTATATCTAGAAGAGGAATTCCTGGGTCATTGGATATGAGCATTTTCAATTTTAGATGGACAAATTGCTCTTGAAAATGGAGCAGCAGACTATAAGGGCTTCCAGTTGCTTCTAACCAATGTCTTCCACTCTGTAGTGTCTCCTACTATGGTGCAAGTGTAGCTGTTCAGTGGTTCAGTCGTGGGTACTACACGGATGATCTTTCAGGGATGAGAAAAATATTCTTAAATGGGATTGTATTGATGGTTGCATAGCTCTATAGATTTACCAAAAAATCAGTGAACTGTACATTGAAAACAGGTGCCTTTAAACTGACTTTGTTGTTCCACCTGCTTCTGCACTCCTCCCACCTGTGCAGCTATCCTCGGGTTACTTTATATTATAGCTCTCTCTCATACCTGTCTTCCCTCTTCCTTTATCCAAATGAAATCTGTTCTCAATCAGTTCTCCCACTGGAAAAGTTTAGACGAATTGATGTCTAACGAGTTATTCATGATCGATGAGGTTTTATCTGCATTTTAAACAGAATCATTGAAAGATAACTAGAGCTAGGATGCTTGAAAAGATCTTGTTTTAGTTCACTAGGGCTGCCATGACAAAGTACCATGGATTGGGGGGCTTAAATGACAGAAATGTATTTTCTCACAGTTCCAGAGGCTGGAAGCCCAAACTCAAGGTGCAGGCGTGGTTGGCTCCTGTAAGGCCTCTTTCCCTGGCTTGCAGATAGCCACCTTCTCCCCGTGTCTTCACATGGCCTTTTCTCTGAGTTCCTGCACTCCTGGTGTCTCTTCCTTTTCTGATAAGGACATCAGTCCTTTTGGGTTATAGTCCCACCTTTAGGACTTTATTTTACCTTAGCTACCTCCTTAAAGACCGTATCTCCAAATACAGTTACATCTGGAGGTAGGGTTTCAACCTATGAATTTTGGGGGAACAAAACTCAGTCTGTATTTTTGTCCCCCCCAAAATATGCAAGGTCTTACATATTTGACCTTACAAATATGTCATTTGACATTGTCATTTGCAAATGTAGAATATGGTGAATAGAAAATTCATAGACATGCCAAGAGGAAATGATTACTTACTCATTTGGATTAATTTTTGGAAGAAGGAAAGTCAAATTAACATCAGAAAGGCTTAATCAAAATGTTTTTGTTTTGTTTATTTATTGCTGTGTTGAAAATAACAATCATTTTATTATACTCACAGTGTAACTATATTTGGATATAGGCTCTTGGAAAAGACAATAAAGTTAAAATGAGGTCATTAGTGTGGGCCCTAATCCAATTGACTGTTGTCCTTATAAAAAGAGGAATTTGGACACAGACACACACAAAGGGAAGACAACGTGATGACAGAGGGAGAAGGCAGCCATCTATAAACCAGAGAGAGAAGACTTAGAAGAGCCCAAACCTGCCGACACCTTGATCTTGGACTTGCAGACTTCAGAACTATGAGGAACTGAACTTGTTGTTTTAGCCACTGGTCTTCGGTGCTTTGTCAAAGCAGCCCTAGTAAAGGAATGCATGTATCAAATGTATTTTGAGGAGTGTCTTTGTAGGGTCTGTTTTTCTGGACTGTGTTTTCAAACTTCTTTTTTAAAGCAGAAGAAGATGATTTTATTTATTTCCAAAAGTTAATATCAGTTCATACGCAAATAGGATTTAATTGGTATAAAATTTTCTTAGACATTTGAAAATTACCTTATAATAAAGACACTCTATAGGAACAATGAAGCAGCTTTGAGGACACAAGTACTCAAGAACCTATGGCAATTGAGCCAAAAGTGGCTGCCAACCCAACCTGGGCCTCGTTCACCTGAGAGTCTCTCCCTTAGTACCCCCATCCTGTTCCTCTTGCTCATAAATGTTATTATAATAGCACTTCCACCTCCCCCCACCCCCAGGCCCGAAAAGTTGGGGTGGACACCCAGCTTGCAGTTTTTTGAAGGCTGCTGATCTCTTCAACAAACTTCTACTGTTTTCTATACCAAAGACCTAGAGGAAGCCCCACTAGGCCTGGGCGAAGCCACAGTGACAAAAAGAGAGATTTAATATGCTCTGCTGACAGGACATAGCCTGGGGAGACAGGCCTGGCATGGGCTTTGGAGCCTGATGACCTACCTGTGCTTCCTGACTTGACCACTACTGGCTATGGGACATGTCAAACATGTCACCTGAGTCTCAGTTTCCTCATCATTAATAAAGAAGATTTTAACACCTGCCTCATAGGTTCTTGTGAGGTTTAAATGAACGGAAATGCGTGTTTATCCAGCCTAGTGCTTTGCATATGGCTCATTAAATGTGTATTTTTCTTATCCTTGGGAGCATCACTGTGAGACTCAAATGAGGGAATGTAGAAAGGAGTACTTTGGAGTCTGGGAAGAGTCATCTCTGTGTCAGTTGGAATTATGATGTGGTTTGATGTTGACTTGTTTCTGACTGGATGGGTCTGAAGTGGATGGAGACTTATTTTCTCTTGGGTGAGAGGAGAGGGGTAAAAACATCGGGAGGGGAACATGACTGTGCTGGACCCTGTGATTGTGCTTGGTGCTGCTTGTGCAGGCTTGAAAGCTGATGGGAAGAATGTGTTTTAAAAATGTTTCTGCAAGGCTATATGAACTCCTATGAAGTCACCAAATGACCAATTTTATGAAGGATTTTGAAATATAATGGGCAGCTCAAGAGTTCATGTCCTACCCCAAATGCCAGAGAGAGTGATGTTGGAATCTGACCAGATAATCTCCCAGGTCGTTATATTTGCCATTTGGACGTTGACATATTACATATTATCAAATAAATTTAGAGGATGGCTAAGAGTCTGCTCTATGGTTTGCTACATTAAAAAAAATCCTTGTATTGGAAATTGTGTTTAAATCTGCAAAATACAGTCATTGGGATGTAAAGAACAGATGGGCCCAAACGTGGTGGTATTCCTTGAGCAGACCTGAATTAGCGGCATAGATATTGAAGATGGCACAAGCTAATGCTGCCCTTTGCCAACAGGGACAGCTGTGTCCGTATGAGCTTTTCAGACCCACCTGGGGGCCCCCTCTGCTGGGGGTTGGGCTCTAATAGTTCATCTTTGCCTCTAATTTGCTGGTTATTCCAATAGTATATGTTCTGTAGCTTGGCCAGGCTTCATTACAGACCACCCCTCACCCTCCCTACTGTGAAATCATTCTTTTCTTTAGGGGCTCTGTCCAAATGAAAAGTTTAATGCTATAGGCATTCACAAAGTTTTCTCCTTAACTTTACAGTTTACTCTTGGGCAGTAAAGATTCTTCCCACTCTGTCTTTCTGTTGGCCCTCAACTAAACCCCATCTCTGGCATTTATTGTGTGACTAGGAAGGAGGGAGTAGAATACATAGTTGCCTTAAGTAGCTACTTTGTCTAGAGTTCCCCATTTATGGGGTTCTGCAGATTTTTGCATTCTCTAAGTTTTTTTTTTCCTTTAATCATCAAGTTCCCCTGGGAGAGATCACTTTACCAACTAGTACCTTAGCCAGCTGCTAACGTGGCAGTGGACCAGTTTGTTCTTAGGAAAGCAAGCTTCTGGAGGAAACTGGATTGGAATGAGAGTTCTTTAAGCAAAAGATTAATGATATGGGTGGCATAGAGATTTCAAAATCTCTGCTTCACAGTTTTTCTTGGGGTTACAGATTGAACCAGGGGGAAGGATTAATGAAATGCTGCGCTTTGTTTCCAGTTGGATCAAATTGGCTCAGTGTGAGACTTATCTGTTCATTTCTGTCTTGGCTGAAGAGTGTGTGTGTGTATGTGTGAGTGTGTCCTCATTTGTGTCCTATAGTAAGTGATGACTGTGGATATTAGCGGTCAGAGGGAGGTGATACTGAAAAAGGATGGGAAACTCTGAATCAGCCTGTTCTTTGCTGGTGCTTGTAAGGTATGAGACATGATACCTACTCTTTAAACATCTTTCACCTAAAGGAGTCAAGATGTTTAGAGAGAAATGTAACTTTGTAATAGCAAACCATGTGTGTTTAGAGCCAAGCAAAGTGAGAGGCAATAAACAACTTGCAATTCAAAGGAGGGCTGGGAAGCTTAAAGGAGGCTCACAGAGGAGGTAGGCCTTGAGGGATGGGGAGGGTTCAGAGGCACAGAGCCTTCCAGATGGGGGAAGGCAGAGGTTCCCAATGTCTGTCTAGAGAGCAGGAAGTGAGCAGTTTCTTGGGACCCGGGATTTGTCGAGATTGTTGGAAGAGAAACCTGGAGACAGGGAGAAATTTGTTGGGATAGTATGTGGGGAACATTTGCTGCAAGACAGTGGAGGTGTGAAAACAGTCATGAAGAAAGAAATGCTTGGTTCACTGGAAGAGGTGCTTCACATGAAGGCCACGCCTCTGAGTGACACCTTTCTTAATATTTTTTCTTCCAGATTTTTTTTTTTACTTTTTAAAAAACATAATTTAAAACAAACAAAAATTACATCATTGGTGCAAAAAACTTTTAAAATTCTAAACCATCTGAGAATAAGTTGCCAACTCGATGTTCTATCTCTTCTCAATACTTTAATGTATAATTCCTACCAACCAGGACATTCTCCTACATCACACAATACACCATTAAAATCAGGAAATCAAACCTGATTCATTACCAACATCTGATCCTCAGGCCTCACTGAAGTTTGGCAGTTGTCCCAACAATATCCTTCAAAGCAGAAGGATCCAGTTCACAGTCACACATGGCATAGTTACCATGTTTCTTTAGTTAGGAAGAAAGCAAGTGAGAGAGGGAGAATAGACGAAGGAAGGAAGTTCCTTTTAGATTTCACAAATCATCGGTCCTGAGAGGAAGTAGCAACAGATGGTGCCTAATGCTTTATTTTCCTTTTACAACGCAGTCAACTTTCAATGATCTGCCCAAATGAGTGGTACCATGAACAAATTTGGGAAAATTTTGGATTTTCTAATGCATTTTGTAACATTCTTGTAGCAATTTTTTTTTCTTTCTGATTTTCTTTAACTCACATAAACATATATGTAGGTCAGAGATTTCTGGGTAGAAGCTGGTTCTTTTATCTGTTAATACTCCACAGAGTAGAACACTGAGGTTCTTTTATTCCTAAAGTGGATCAGCTGAACCTAAGCACAGCCCCTGAGGCAGAGCCCCTGCTCCCAAGCTTGACCCGAGCAGACTCATTTGTCAGGACTGGCAGATGTTGCTTTAGTTTCATCTTATAGCCAGAGACTCAGCCTTGCCATAATTGTTTATTTCATACAGCATTTGTCTTTCATTGTGCAAAAAAGGTTCATGTGGAGTGTGGTATGCATCTCTGAGTGATTCCTTACCCAGGAATTATGCTATTCATAATTTCAAAAAAGTTTTTTAAACTTTGAATTTTGATATTGCAAAATATCCAATTTCTGGGTAAAAGCATAGAGAGAGGTCCCATGTACTCTTCACCCAGTTTCCCCAAAGGTTACATCTTATATAACTGTTGTACAGCTGCCTACCTATTTGTTAAATTCTTAAATCCCATCCCCTCCCACTCATCCTCCAGAATCATCAGTCCACCTAGTACAGTCCTCAGGATCTTCCTTGGACAAATGACTCATAACTACAATGCAAGTTCACTTTAGTTTTCTGGATCCTGAAATTCCTAACACTCGGTGAGAAGAGGGGAAATGAGCACTGTCTTAGCCGATTCTGAAGGGAAATACAGGTGTAGACAGAATGAGGCTGAGCATGCTAAACAGACAGCTGCCATATTTAGTGAGGACTAAATAGATCTTTGGGTTTGGTGGCTGAGACTTGATTTGAACTTTGGTACCCTGGGGTGGTGGTGTGGAGAGCAGCCCCACGAGAAGCTTCTAGACCACTGAACCAGACCATCACTGAGTCTGGGGCTTGGCAGCTGTGACATGGAAGGAGTAAAGAGGAAGAAAGGCCCTTTGCCCTCACCTCTTTCTGGACTCCTGCCCTCATGGTGATTCCCTCAAGCCATTCCTCTGAGTAGCAGCATCTTTATCATCTCTTCACCATGTCACTGACCATCCAGAACTGGGCCTTCTGTTCCAAACAGAGTCCAGGTTAGGAGCTCTTCTTTAAGAAACACTTGTCACTGCTCTTCCTCCCTAAACTCATTTCACCTGACACTGCCAAGTCAACCTTCTGAAACTTCACTTTCCTTGTACATTTCCAGGCTGAACCACCTTCAGTAGCACCTCTCTGGCTCTTCATCCTGGTCCTGAAGCCTCCAAGCAGCCTTCCTTGTGTTCTTTCTGTTTGAATCTGGCAGGTCCTTGGAGCACATCATGCCCATCTTCTTAGGGTCTTCCTAAGAAGGCATACGATCAGGAACAATCTTCCCTCTCTGAATCCTGTGTAGACCTTGAGATGTGATCGAAGCCTCAGCTTCTTTGTGAACTTCTCCCCTGACTATTGCCACCTACAACAAAAGTTCTATTTCGGGATTCCCGCTGCCAATCACCTATACTGCCCTCCTGGTACTTAATCATACACTGTGTGTGTTGTGAATTAATTTATCTACTATGGATTCTCATTGGGGTCTTGGAACTAGACTTTCCACTTTACCAGTGCTGCTGGGAGCAATTCTCCAGCTGTCTTTGCTTCTTGGTATCTTACACTCTAGAGGCAAGTCCTGGGCTGGAGCTTTGGATGGACTTGCCACATCCCTATGCCCTGGATGCCAGTGGAAAGAAGGAGTATCTGGTGAGACTACTTTAATAGGAGCACCACGAATCACCCAGGGAAGACTCTTGAATAGTAAAGATGTTCAGTTACTAGAGAGCCAAAAAAGGACAAATGCTCACCAAATGTTCACCATATTTACATATGATATTTGAATTTTATAAGTCCCAATTTTCCTATCTATAAAGACTAATAATAGTTACCAAAAAAAAAAAAGCTGTTTATAGATTAAATAAGGTGAGCTCCTCTCTTCCACTATTAGTTGTTTACTGAGAAAATTATTCCCTTTAATCCTCTAGAGCTACTCAGCTGTGCAGAGCAACTTTATAGAAAATCTCCAGTAACAATTGCTTATTGCTTTTTTTGTGTCTATTGGAAAGACTGCAAGCCATTTTTTTTTTTTGCAATAAAAGACCATGATAGTCTGCTTTGTTTTATTTTATAATATGCCTTCCTTAAATAAAAACCACCACTTAGGAACTTGGCCGACTTTTATTTTATTTCATTTCTTCTTGATGATTTTGAAGTTCTGAATGGATTGGGATTAATTTGGCTTTGAGGTCTGAGGCTGCTCTGTCTCTCTGCCTGTCATAATTGGCAGCACCAAGGGGACCTGAAGAACCAAAGCAGGGCATGTTATCGACTTGACCGAGGATGTGGGCATCATTACGACTGGCAAAGTCCTGGGAAGACATGAGTCTGTGGTCTCGACTGAGTAACTAGCTGTAAACTAAGAATTGATTTTGTTGTGTGGGTCAGATTTCTCCAAAGGGCAGATGGAAGTGTCCAATTGAATATAACCTCAGGGCACAAACACTGCTCCTCCTCCACCCGACTGTAGGTGTTCCTTCAATCGTCCCTTATTATCCTGAATCGTTTCTGACAAATACCCACTGTGGAGTTGGGGCCCTGTGGCTGCTGTTGTTGCGAGTAACCTTTACAAACAAGTCATGCTGAGGAGATGAGTCATGGGATGGGTCTGTGTGGATCCCACCAACCAGTCCCCAGCCTGAGGGGGCTGCACCGTGGATGCCAAGGAAGGAAGTGGGGAGCGACTCTCCACACTTGTCAAAAAAGTTACTTTCTGGGCTGCCATCTGGCAGCAGAAATTACTTCTCCAAAATTGCTAGTACAAGTTAATGGGGCCTAGAGCACAAATAACTGGCACATCAGCCACAACCCAGACTCATTCGCTCCTTACTGTCATGCACTGAGAACATGGCTCTACTGGATATGGTGTGAAATGTCTTCCCTCATTCTTCTTTCATGTTCCCATGGGGCAAGCACATTAAAGGGTCATACATTCTATCACATGACCTCTCTTTGATGCTTAACTCTTTACACATGATTCCATTAAAGGGGATGTGGGTAGTGCTGCCAGGTTCAATGTGGGGCCACACAGGAACTGAGAAACCAGAGAACAGCCTGGCTTTATGGGTATTCCTGTGAAAGCACACGTCCCCCTTTCGATTTATGGCTCTTATTTTATCAATTTATTTCCTTCTTGCCCTTCTCAGATACTCTACATGCCTCAGTTATTGGTGTAACAATTAATATTTGTGGAATGAATGAAAATACTATTGCCAATGTCTATCAGCATTGAATGAATGAAAAGAAGCAGAGGTAACTGACACTTATTAAGGTGGTGAACTGAGATGGGAGACCTTGTTCACTTTCTTGGCAAGACAAATAGGAGCACTGGAAAAGGAGAGAGAGAGAGAAAAAACCCAGATAAATGATGACACTTGGTTTTATCAAATGGACTTTTGTTTGTTTGTTTGTTTTTAAGAGAAGGTAGTTAGGACATTCACTATTCTAGAGACTTAATTACCACTGTAACTCATGACACATAGTTGTATGTCAGAGAGGCTAGTTTTCATGTGGAACTGCAGTTTTGTGGAAATAAATGATGCTTCTTTCTCCTTCCCCTAGACACTGACCCACCAACTCTTTGATACACATCTTGTCATTCCTCTTTTGTATAGTTCTTAAATGAAATAGGAGCAGTGATGTGATTTCATGTAGAACTCACATAAGTCTTGTAGAATCATAGAATCTTAAATCTTTAGAGTGTATATAGTTGATTAAAATAATGAATGGAAAAAGCCAAATTGAGAGAATTTTGGTTTTAAAATACATTAAATCTAATTTTAATTTAGAAACTGAAATCGCTATAGATAGATAGATGATAGATAGATAGATAGATGATAGATAGATAGACAGATCATAGATAGATAGATATCCCCTTACTCAATCTCACCCTGTTAGATCCAAATCTCACTACAGTGCAAGGAATTATGAATAGAAAATGGATAGTTTTCTTTGGGATAGAAAGTTGAAGATAGAACCCAAAATCAAATAGAAAAATCTGGAGAAATTCTATTACCTAATCATGTAATTGTTTTATTGAACAGAGCATAAGTAGTCCTTAAATTTTTTACATATTTTATTTTCAAAGAGTCAGCCTTCATTATCTTGAAGTCATTTAAATTTAAATTTAAAACCAGAATGGCTCATAATTATCAAACTCTTGAATATGAGACCAGATGTTCAAAAAATTATTTCTAATGTAAGAGTTTCTCACATTTTCTTGAAGATATTTCTTTTGGTCTCCCATGAACCCAAGAGCATCTAAGAGGACCTAAGCAAAGGAGGAGTCTGTAGTTGAAGATTTATATTTATAGCCCTTGATGAACTGAATACATTTACAAGCTGCATTTTGAAATCATAATGATCTAATGTGAAGCAATCAAAATTCCAAAATCATCTAATCAAGAATGACATCAGAGGCAAACAAGCTCTAGATGGAGTAGGTATAATTCCCTCTGTAAATCTTCAATTTAGAGCAGATGTTCTAATTCCGTGGATTAAGTCAAGAAGTATTGCACTAAGTTGTCCAGAAGACAGTTATTTGGAAAAAGGTAAACCAATATGAAACTTGGTTTCCTTGTATAAAAGGAGGTCATCCCTACTGCACGTCTCCATCACCTAGCTCATAACCATCTCCTCAGTCAGCTGAGGGCAAGTGGGCTGCCAACAAAGAAGACACCATTGTCAAGGGAAGGGATACTTTCATAGAACAGCCTCAGGGGGATCCAAATCCTGCAGAAGTGTGAATATTGTCTCTTCTGTGGGAGATTCTCTCCCTATTCTACATCTCCAAGCCCTTTACTCTAGGACCCGGAACAGAAAAGAACAGCAAGGTCTCACAGCTTCTCAATTCCAAAGAGTAGCTATTTTGATTCATTGATTGAGAAACACATATGGATTCAGAAATACAAGATGTATGTTTTATGTCTCATCATTTGGCACCTCGATGAGGTGGACCTCCTAGGGCAGGAGGGAGGGTATGGAATGTATTGATATGGCCCCAGTTATTGCAACATTTGGGTCCTGGCCCCGATCTAGAAACAGAATTGTCGGCTCCAAAGGTCTGTTGTTAACAGTTTATGCAGTGTTGTCAGAAGCTGCATTCATTCTTTACTGTTTTCTTATTGCTTTTATAATAAATATTTACAGATTTATTGCATACTTATTTTCCAAATGGATAGACATTTTTAGAAATGACATTTCTGAAAGTGCAGAAGCTATCTGGCACATATACAGTGTATCGTACCATGTGTTTTCTGACAAGAGCATCATCGAAACTGTCTCCGTAGTTTATCTGATAAAACTCTATTGCAGTACATTGTATCAAGTTTATGGCCCCATTCTTCTCTTCTATGTTTTTTATTTACATCTGACACAGGGAAAGTGGAAAGATTTTCTTTATTCTCTAACCAAATAATCTGTAAAACCTACTGAAATTTCTCTCTTCTCACAAATGTAGTGAGAGATTGTGCTTTCTGTAGCTTGTCCCTTTCATTAGAGAATCTATTTCTAGTTATGTGTTCTAGTCATAAGGCTCTTTATCCTTAAAGAGAGGGATGGACAAAAGGAGAAAGTCATGTAGGAAACTGTTAGATGTCTTACTGTTAAAACTATTAATTATTTTTACTATGCCTTGATAGTAGATGAAGGGTACTACAATAAAATAATCCTTTGGACTATTTTGTAATATATAATATGAAAGAGTAGGTTAGCCATTTCTCTGAAAAACTCTGAAAGTGTTCCAATACAGAAAATGTTCCAATGCAGGAAAATAGGTTCCATGGTATTCTTAGAAGTATGGGATAATGTAGTGGAATAGGACAACACCTTCCTTTATTTTTAGTTGTTTTGGTTTAGAAAGAATCAGATGTTTTGGCTGTGGGGTACTTTTAAATTTTTAATTTAAGTGTCAGGGTTAAAGAAATATCTATAGAAATATCCTGAAATTCGGGGAATAATACTGTAGGCTCTATGTGACAACTTGGGCTCTATGATTATGTGGCGTCCATCTGGGTAGTTTATGGCAGCAACCAAGATGTTTGTATTTATAATTGTTAACTTTTGACTTTGAGGCAATATAGGAGACCTAGTTTATGATGATGCTTTTTGACCTGTTTTGCCCCCAAAGAACCCTCAATGCCAGGTAAATGATGCCACTAGAGGAAAAAGAAGATAAAAGGCAGGTTATGTGTCCATCTAGACTGAAACTGCAATTAAGACCAATAGATGATGTTTCAAGGAAGGAGAATTTGATTAATTAAAGGATAACTTTCAAACCATAGAAGCTTTTAACAATGAAATGGTGTTTTTTGAAAGATAGTGAGCTCCCTGTTAGTAGATGTGCTCAGTTAGGAGCTGATTATCTATCAAGACCTATTTAGAAGGAATTCCTATATCGTATTATTTGATGTCATATGTCTGAATCTCATCAATAGCAACCATTCTGAGAATCAGTGTTCTATCAACTTACATATGTAAAATTTCATTAAGATTTTACTAATTTATAATTTGAAATAATTGAGCTTGTGTTTCATTATAGAGCACATAGTTTTTCTTTTGTAAGAGTATAATTAAGGTTAGAGGAAGATTTTAAAAACACTTAAAACATGCTGCTGTGTTAAATGCTCTAGAAGCATCAATTTATTTAGAAAGTGAGATATTCATTAAAAATCATTTGTTAAATATTTGTATATATTAGATAATACATTTTAATATAGACTTGAAAGCAATAAAACTGTACTCCTTTGGATATACTCTAATCTGAAAGAATTTTTCCCACTCCTAAAATAAGTCTGAGTTAATGAGACTTTGCATATATTTATCTACTTATGCTAACGGGTTTTTTAAAAGGTGAAACCATGGCTCATACAAATATAAAATGAATATATGTCAAACATTTTAACTCATTAATTAATGAGAGAACTAGGCAAGTGTTATAACTGATTCAAAGCAGAATACAAACACCAAATATATTTACAGACCATTAGGAATGTCAAATGAATTTGTTTAAATAGATGTAAAACTGACTCTTCCATTGTGGGAGAGAAATGTCCACTGAACCACTACTGGACAGAATTTTGCATTTCTCTGGACAGGGATTAGGTGCATTACTACCACATTTCTACAAGTTAACTTCTACCTCTTCTCAGTTATTAAATAGCCTAATCAAAGACAATGAAAGGCAGAGAAAACCTGAATGGATGAACTATTCAGGAAAATCACTGAATTTCAAACTCTACCAATTTTCCTATACATACAGGCACTACACTTACATCAAGCCCTATCACTGGGAAATGCTTTGTTAGACGTGGTATCCCTACCTATTGATATTGAGCTGACTATCTCTATGTTCAAGACTCAAGTAAATTTTAGAAATTCAGTTCATCTCACCTTCTAGTCCCAGTCCCGAGAATAGTAAATATTATGTCAAAGAGCTCAAGGTTATACAAGATGAGTAAGATAGCCACATGGAGTATAGGGAGGGTAGTCAGTATAATATTCACTGGGACCCAGGAAGTTCAAATAGCTTGTTCAAGGTCACAGAGTTGCAAATGACAAAGCCAGGGTAAGAATGGAGCCCAGTCATCTGGGCCTGTCCCTGTTCTTGACCATCACGCTGTATTGCTTCCACAGGATAGAGGTAGCCTTCATAGACACTGGCAATTCTGTGATTCCACGAAGGGAAAATGAGGCTCTCATCCAACTATCCAAACTCAACACTCACAAAGGAAATAAACACTAATCTTAGTCTAGAGACAGCTAAATGAATGATGTATCTTACCCAAGGTAATAAAATGAGTTGGCCATGGAGCCAAGGAACTCACGGTCTTTTTGTTTCCAACTCCCAACTTCTTGTTCATTGCTACTTTATTCTTGCAGCCGACATCGTGGAGAAAAATGAGTCTCTTTTCAGAGTTTCTTTCTTAGCTCTTGTCATGCTACAGACTTCTTTAAAGTTTGGAGCTCATGATAATATGTGGTCTTTGCTAGAACTCCTGTGGTTTGACACCAGCCTATACTAGAGATTATGGCAGCTTTTGTTTTCTTAAAAAGCTGGCCGCTCTCAGGATTTAGGCTTGAGAGAACAGAAGTGAGGTTGGTTTGGCTCCAACAAAGCAGTCAAGTGTAACTAATACTGTGTTATTAGCACGGGGGGAAATTTTCAACTTTCAGTATCTTGATGAAACATAGACAATAAAAATTGCTCAGTGACTTTTTCTAACCTTTCTAACCTGTATTTTGCTCCCCAAGACCACGATCCACTTTGCATTCTCAGACAAAAAGCTGGGGAGGTTGAGAGGATGCCACTCATGGCCAAGGACAGCTTCCCCCTAAACTAAACAGCAACATTTGGCAAATTTAATTCTCAAAAAGTCTTCACATTTTCCAGGTATCTAAATGTTCTTCTTAATGACAGATTGAGATAGTTGTCAGAGCTCCGATGGAGTGAGAATTCTTCATTAAGCGGTTCTGAAAAAAACTGAAGGAGCTGAGCTGGTCAAGTCCCCAAGTGTGATAAGAAAACATTTCCTGCATCCCCGTGGATATTTAATTAATCTAATTGTTTTGAGCCATTCTATTTAAAAATACAGTAGAAATAAAACAATACAATGTATTAACATCACAGTGGTCTTAGTCAAGGCCCATTAACATTTGCAAGTTCAGAAATCTATACACATATCTTTATTGGGGTTTGTCTAGCAGTTCTCTCCTTTAGGCATTTTGGAAAGCTTGGAATATGGTGTATGACTTTGAAATGCACTTTCTAGCTGTCAGGAATTAAACAATCAGGGGCAGCGTGTTTTTGCATTATGTAAGAAAAGAGGATGCAGTTTTTGCTACTTTGAATTCATTCTCTGGTGGAGAAAGGAGGCTGTGGGAACAGAGTCAGGGCCTGCTCACAGCCGAAGAAGATCAGCATGGAGACAGCCTCTTCATGTGTTCCTCTGAGCTCTCATTTCCCCCCATCTCATGTTCTACACCGGTGCCCGGCCCGGGCTGCTTTCCCTCTGGAATGCCCCTAAGTTCTTGATCTATCAACTGGCTGTTTCCTGATTGCAGATGCTTCTGGCTTGAGAGGAAAACATGGATTGTAATTAATTAGAGGAGGGCATACTCTGGCCTGTGAGAAGGCGGTAGGGCCAGTCCTTGGAAGGGAGGCAGTGTGTAGCCTAGGAAACTTATAGAATTCAGTGTTAGGAAACAGAAAGCACAGTCCTCATCTAGCTCTGACTTCAGACTTTGAGAAAAATAATCAGACTTCTTGAATACCATTTTTTTTTTCACTTGGAAAAGAAGAGTATTGGGCTTTTAGGAATTCTCAAACTTCTTTTAGCCTCCCAACTCATTCTTCAAAGGAAAGTGTATATTAAATATAATAAGATGGAGTCAAAGGTGGAGTTGCTCTGTTTGAATGGAATAAGTCTTAGCCCCACTTGCCTCTGGTTCTGCACCCAGGCATGTTCCTTCTTGGCTTCACTGAGCCCTAGAAGGGTTCTGAGGAACACCATTTGAGAACTAGATCACGAGCATATCAAGGACGCTAAAGGCTTCTCCCCAGCTAGGGGTGTAAGTACAAAGTGAAGACCCCACCTTCTACACATATAGGTAAAGGATATTAAATAATTAGGGGGAAGTTGAGTGATACATTGTGAAGTACTCACTAAGAGAACTGTTAGCCCTGCCTTTTCCCCACTGATTTACTTGTGACTTATACCCTTAGAGTAGTGAGTCTTCACCATATTGGTGTCTGTCCCATTTGAGAAACTGATGAAAAAATGCCCATAAAGATCACAACATCTTTAAAGTGATTGCATGGTCTCTCAGATGGCCAAAGTCCAGTTGTGGGTTATGGACAAAGTGCTCTGCCCCAATACCTCTCACTGATTTAGTTGCTAATCTCAGATTCACCCAAAGGCATTAGTGGTTAACCCAAGATCAATGCCAGAGGTGTTTGTATTTTTAGACAGGACTTCTAAAGATGACAGAATTCAAAGGAATGGCTGGCTCTAAAGTGCCAAGTAGTAGGCCACTAAGATGTTCTTATTAATAGTCTTGGGGAAAATAGATAATATCGTTTGCAAGGAAACAAGCGTTATTATTTTTACCGACTTCTGAATGTTACCAAGACCATGTAAAATCACCCCTGTTTTAAATGTGGCATACTTTTTATAGGAGAAGTAGTCTGCATTCCGTCCTGCTCATCTGTGGCATAGTGTCTTTAAAGATGGCAGCCCAAAACTTCTTTCTAAGACCAATGCATGTTCCTCTTCCCATCAAGAGGTGGAATCAATTTCATGTTCTTTCTCATTTAGCTTGGCCTTGACTTGCTTTGACCAGACTCTGGCAAAAGTGACTGGGCCAGTTATCAGCCTCACTCTTAAGAAGTCTGTCAGCCTCTTGGCTGAAGCCTCTCTCTGGTGCTCTAGCTGCTAGATGGAGAAGCTTAGGCTCCACCACTGAATGATGAAAAGTCACAGGAGAGTGGATCTGGAAGATTCATGTTGGATGACCTAGCTCCAACTGAGCTCCCAGCTGAATGCCACATGAGCATTCTCAGCCTCTACATCATGGAGGAGAATTGCTCAACTAAGCTTAGCAAACTCCGAGAATTGTGAGAAATAATGAACTGTCGTTTTAAGCTATCATGTTTGTGATACAACAATAAATTACTTAAACATTTCTCAGGCATTTATCAAAACAAATGTCTTAGATTTCCCACATGCAACTCAAAATCCTGAAGTTATTTTTTAACTAAGCTATTTCATTACTATCTCTCATTTAATAATATAATTTATTGCTACCATACTAGGTTCTCAGAATCACATAGAAAACACCAACATCACCAGTTGACCAGTGAGGGCCATCTGTGGTCAAGCACTCACTTTGAGGACTGACTTTTTAAAGGAGAGCCTTGGACTGGAAAGATCTAGTCAGAAGATTTTCTCCTTTATGATGATCATGCAAGTCATTAATTCATTGCCTTTTTTAAAAAAATTATTTTATTAGTTTCAAGTATACAATATAATATTGCTAACTTCACTGCCTTTCTTTTACCTCAGGTATAGAATGTGAGTTTCTCTTCTAGGGAAGGTGATTCAGAGTGAAAAACACAAAGGGTTTCATTGTAAGGGTGGTCTAGCTTTTACATTGTAAATTTTTCTGTGTTTTTTTTGGTTATTTTTCTTTCTGAATGATCCTGTTTTGAGTATGTCATCACAGAGACCATAAATAGTTGAGTAAAAAACAAAACAAAGGGAAGTTATAAAAAGAGTGATTTGGCGAGCATCGCATGCCTCAGGAGGTTGTGCAGAAAACCAGGTACTGTTCTTTTTCTTTATTTTCCTTTGGCTGGTTTTGTTCACCAATGACTAGGCTGAAGACCTGTTGCTGATAGTCAATCAACTCGCACATGAGTAGCCTTTCTCAATGGAAATGGCATGATTTATGTGACCTGTAGCTCCTACATGACCCCTTCCTCCAACTCCCATACTCCAAGTCGTAGATGTTTTTCAGAGCCCAAGAATATAGAAGAATGTGTGCTGGCCCAAGGAAATAGAGTTTAGAATAATTGTAGCAAAAGATGATCATCATTTATTGACTTAACTTGAAAATAACTGGGTTGCTGCTGCTGGTGGTGGTGGTGGTGTGTGTATATATATAATTCTAACCAAAACGTGTGGTATTATACTTATGTAAGAAACATCAAACCATGAAGTTTTACACAAGGGATGTCTGGGTAAGATAGAAAGAGGAAGGGGGGTTTATAGAAAGGAGAAGGGAGACAGATGCAGGGCAAACAGTTTGAAAGATATGTGTCTTCATCAACCTTTTTCTGGGCCAAAGTGCCAGAATAGAAAGATGTTCTAGAGAGTTGAGGAAAATGTCATGTGTAATTCAAAAGAAAAAAAAAACCCTCAGTTCTATTTATGAAATTTTGTAGAGTTAAAAACATCTATTTAAGAACTGAATAATTTCCTTTCTAGCTAGACCTATGTGGCTGAGTTCTGGGTTATATAACTGTAGAGAAAGGAGATTCAAAAGCAAGAAGGAGAAAACATGAGCTGAACAGGGGCAATTGAGACGGAGAGGAGGCAAGGCCTGTGTGTGGAAAGAGAGATATAGGAAGGAGACAGGAAAGGATTTGGGATGAGAGAGAAGTAGAGGAAAAAACATGTAAAAAGGAAGAGAGATGAGCAGAGCAGGAAGAGCCAAAGTTGGAGAATAGGCAAAATGGCAAATTAGATATGGGCATGAGAATTTGGGTGAACATTTCAAGAACCAAATGATTTAAAAAATGCGACTTCTCTAACTTTTATAATGTGACCTTTTTAGTCTTTCCAAATGAAATGCGAGTGTGTAACTGACAAGCAGGAAAAGCAATGAGGCCGAGGTTGTGAGTTTTATACCTGCGTGGGCCTCCTGCCAGCTCCAAAGTGGATTCCACACCTCAGCTTTGGTTTGCCATTCAATAATTCACATCACTGAACCCAAGGGACACGTATGAGAGAGTGTGAATGGCTACTAGACAAGCCAATTTATGACCAGGGAATGGCACTTAAATAATTTTATCTTTGCACATTCAGAGAGCATATTGCTGCTTTAATGTTGTTCATATCATCCATCCATTATATACTGGTAAAGGATTCATATGTTTTTCCCTCTGATCTAGAGCTCTTGAATAGGTTGATGAAGACATGGAGAGACTAATGTCTCCTTTATTCATTAAACCTTAAGTAATCTGGTATATACATCTGTATATAATCTATTATTTCTATCTATCTGTCTGTCTATATCTATCTATCTATCATCTCTATCTATCTATCATCTATCTATCTATCTATCTATCTATCTCTATCTAATCTCTCTCTCTATCTCTCTCTAACTCTATCATCTCTATCTCTACCTCTATCTATCTCTATCTCTATCTCTATCTATCTATCTCTATCTCTATCTATCTCTATCTCTATCTCTTTCTATCTCTCTCTGTCTCTATCTATATCTATCATCTATCTATCTATCTATCTATCTATCTATCTATCTATCATCTATCTATCTATCTATCTATCTATCTATCTATCTATCTATCATCTATCACTTTTACTTATAAGTGGAGGCTTAAAAGAAATCCTTTCGGATTACTGTAATCTTCAAATTTGTCTATTTAAAAGATCCATATTTTCATTTGTCCCTTTGCATAGATGATTTTTTTTTATTGTAACAGGAGTTATACTTTTACACTTTTCATTTTGAGATTCACATGCAGTTGTAAGAAATAATACAGAGAGACCCCACGTACCTTTTACCCAGTTTCCCCCAGTGGTGACATCTTGCAGAACTATAGCATGATATGATGGCCAGTACATTGACATTGATACAGTCAAGATACTGAACACGTCCATCACCACACAGATCCCTCCTGTGGCCCTTTAATAGCCACTCCTCCTCCCTTCCACAGTGTGCACGAACCACAGTTTGTTTAGCCACAGTTTGCACAGGTTGGACATCTGGTTGTTTCCAGGTTTGGGTGATTATTAATAAAGCTGCTATAAACATTCGTGTACAGGTTTTTTTGTGAACATAAGTTTTCATTTCTCTGGGATAAATGCCTAGGAGTATAATTGCTGGGTTGTATAGTAGTTGCTAGTTTAGTTTTTAAAGAAACTGCCAAACTGTTTTCCAAAGTTCCAAACTGTTTCGTTTTACATTCCCACCAGCAATGTATGAGTGATCCAGTTTTTCTGTATCCTCGCCAGGATTTGGTGTTGTCACTATTTTTTATTTTAGACACTCTCCTAGGTATGTAGTGGTATCTCACTGTGGATTTATTTTGCATTTCTCTAATGGCTAATGATGTTAAACATCTTTTTGTGTGCTTATTTGTGTGTGTATATACACACACAGATACGTAAACATCTGGTTGCATCTGGAAAAAAATGCCTTTAATTGTTTTTTAATGTTTACCTCATATACTTTGTTCTCATGTCACTAGCTTTCATAGAGGAAGCTCAGTAGAAATTTCCACCACGTTGGACAAGGAAAAGAAGTAGAGACGTTATTTTGAGCTGGATGTTGTTCCTTGCTAAATGAAAAAAAAAAATCTGTTTTATGTAAGCATCAATGTAATGTAACACAGTATAACAATACAGATTATTGTTTTATATCCCCTCATAGGTCTCCTGCTTTTACCTCACATAATGTTAGGAGTTTTTGTAGCCATCTTAAAGACGTTGTTATCTTTGGCAGAAGCATGGTAGCTTGGCTCAGGAAGCAGGCAGTAACAATGATATCAGCTCCTTTTTATTTTTTTTTCTTCTCCTGGAACACGATGTTACCTAGAATACATGAGAATCTGGCAGGGGTCTCTATTTTCTTCCCCTGTATTCCTTTCACACCATCTGTTTGGGTGTGCTAGAATCCACTGGAATGTCTTTACAAGGTGTCAAAACTCCGGGAACTCCACTCTATTTGGCAGCAGAGAGGGAAAGAATAAAGTGATCATGGGAGTTGTATGGAAGAGAGAACCTGGGGGAGTGTCTGTCACAATTACAAAAGAGACAATTTACAGTGTGATAGAGTCCAAGGTTAGTGCTACTTCTCTCAGGAACTATTTCTGATCAAGGTCTCAGGAACGGATGCCATGCATGCTCCCTCGTACTTCCATGAAGGGAGCATCATGTGACGCTGCAAACTATTTCAGAACCATTCGTGTGTCCGTCTAGAACCCTCTCGAGGAGAAAGAGAAATGCAGGGTGAGGATTCGATGGTTTGAGAAATCTCCAATTAAGCACAAATTCATTTTTGTGATAAGTTAGAAGTTCAGTTAGTCTTTAAGTCATTTTAAAGGCAGAATCTCAATTTTGATTATTAAAAACATAGAAAAACACAACAAGACAAAACCAACCCCCCTCTACCCTCAAAACTTGTTTATAGACTGTACCATGTGAAAATCCAACTTGGAAAGAATTCTAGTTTGACTTCAAACTGTTTGTTCACAAGCTCATGGAATAACATGGTTCTTGGATTCATTAACTCTTATTTATAAACTTAAGGTTGTTTTGGAACAGGAAGCATAACATTTACTGAAAAGAACATTGAAATGTATTTGTCTTTTTAATTAAAAAAATACTAAGGAATGAAGTCTGCAAAACACAAAATCTTAATATTGCAGTAGGATTTTCCCTCATTAAAAATATATATCAAACCATTGTCTGATTGAAACTAAACACAGTTAAACATATATAGATATAAATTATATAATTTACATTTATTATACTTAATCCAGGTACACATGCAAACACATTTGTATATATAAATTATGTATGAAATACTCATAGCTAAAATTTATGTGGCTATATTTGAAACTGTGACATCAGAGATAGGCTTAAAACACATTTAATTACATTACCAGCGTGTATAATCAGAGTTAGAACTACTGATAGATTTTGCTGACAAGAATTATGGAAAGTAGAAGCTAATTCAGGATTGTTCTATTACAGATATTACAGGGGAAGCAAGTCTGGAAAGTGGATTTAGACTCCCACATTATTCACTTTTTGAAGGAACTTAATTATTAAAAAAAGCATATTTTTAAAGCAATTTTTGCAAGCAAATTCTATAATAAAAAATAATCCTAATTTTTGATAACTTCCTGTGACTTTATTCATATATTCATTTAGCTGAAAACCATTGTAGGCTGCATAAAAATGTAAAAAATGTATAACGTGAAATACACAATATATAAATATACAACACACTCACTTTCTTGTCTTTCAAGGGAAGCTTATAAAAATATGGCATCATTCAGTTGATACAGGAAAATGATAAAAGGTGTTTAGTGCAGAATAATAAAAAGAGCTCTTTCCTCTTCAAATACCACATGGCTTTGAGGCCAATCCTTTTAAGACCATAAAATATCCACATTCACAAGCAATGCATTGAAAGGATGGGTGGATACTCCTTCAAAACACAGATGCCTTAAGTGTCCTTCTAAAAAGTTTATTTTATTTACAACTTGGAACTACCTTCTGATGAAATGGATGTTTTTTTTTTTTTTTAGCAATCACAGCAAAAAGTGATCTTCGACTAAAAGTCTTGAAGATTCCTCTGAATCAAAGAACCTTGCTAAAATAAATGTACTTTTGGTTTGCATTATCATGCTAAAAAAAATAAGTAGACACAGTATTTGAAATATTTAGTTAAATTAACATCATGACCAGGGACTAATAAGAAGTCACTTGGGCAGCTATGAGAAGGTTCCAAACAGTGTTGGTATTCTTCAGGACAGACATTTAAAGTGCCAATTCGCTCACACCCATTTGTATTTTCAAAATTCTTGTCTTACAGGATATCAACACGTCTCATCTGTAATTGGAGTTTCTGAGTACTTCACAATGTAAGCCAGAATGTAGAGGAATCCTGTGACCCAGTTCCCTGAGTCTCACCAGTCTTGTTTTTTCAGTGTCCTGGAAGGTCTTGTGTCAGAAAACTGGTGGGGATATGGACAACCCAAAATGAGTTTAGTCCATTTGGAGGTTAATTAGGCATTTTCTCTGGCTCAGGGAAATTTCTTTGACTGTTGATAGAATCTCTCTGATCCTGGCAGATTAGCCAACCAGCCAGACTTTATAACAGTAAGTAGATTTTGGCACCCAGGTCCCCTTGGCCTGCATTTCTAGAGTTCAGGGTGAGTTTAGGTTTGCTGTAAGAGACTTCAGTTTGGAATATAATCCAGCTTTGGGGTTACCGTCGAGGTTAAGCTACCAGGAACACTTGCAAGCAGTAGCAGGAAACGAAGGACATTTGAGTTCAGAATGAACAGTGGCAAGGAAACAGGACTGTTTTGAAAGTCATGGGGGAAATCCAAGAGGCTGATGAGTAAAGGAAGTCTCTGAAAAAGTGTGAGACGGCTCTGCACTCCCTTCTCTTCATAACCATTGGGGTCTGTTTGTAAGTAATTAGTCAAAGGTGGATAATGTCATCAAATACATCAACATATTGTAACAGAAAGATCAGGTGGACAGAATGAGGGAGAACAGATGGCTAGAGATCTCTTCCAAGTGAAACTCCAAAGGCTGGTGGTTCAAGGGGGGCCCAAGTAAAGATTCAGAGGCTGACATGGGCTGAAGACAACTCATTCATTCATTCATTCCACCATTTATGAGTGTGTATAGTCTCACTCTGTGCCAGGCCCTTGTCTAGGCTTTAGTGGACAACAAGGAAAGTGCACACAAATCCATGCCATACTGACGCTTTCACTAAAAAATCTAAGTTCATTATTATAACATTTAATAATCAGAAAAATAATTGGGAATTATTTTAAAATTATGAAGACATTTAATCATCAGAAAAATTGCTGTTAAAAAGAGCAAAACATTTAAGTATATATGAGAACAATATTGGTTAACCTGTGATGAGAAAAAGAGACTGAGAGATAAAGTTTGGCTTACAGCTTTCTCAAAGGAACTTATTTAGATATAGGTCATGATCGCATTTAAGAAATTTTTTTAAAAAAATAAATAAACAAGTGGAAGAGGCTACTTTTAATAACTTTTCTGCCAAACTCTTAACTAGGTTACAATCTCCAGGTTATCTTAAATATGGACACTAACATTTCTTTTAAATATGGCTAACAATTTTTGTCTAACATTTTATTTCTAAGACTCTCGTGACCTGGTCAAAACTATATGTAGTTATTGCATATTTAAATAAATAGGCTGTTGATTACTTGAGTGATTATTTTAAGAGGAAAAAGGAGCAAATAAAATTCAAAACAAGTTTATAAATAGCACAGAGGTATTATTTGAATTTTATGCTTTTTAAAAATCTCATAATATAATTTTAAATTTTTAAATAAAGGAATAGAATAGTAGATTAAGCTATTTACCTCTGATACTATCTAAACACATCAAATAGGCAAAATGAAGTGAGGAGTTGACAGCCTCCAACCTTATATCATAGGAAAAAATGTGTGTGTTTTATCCAATTCAACTCGAATGAAGGAACAGATTTTGCTCACTTTGACTCCTTTCCCTCCATTAACCTCATCTGCTTCTCAGAAAGTGTTATTGGTGTGCAGTTCTGCATCAAATTGTATAGTGCGTGAACCTGATGAGCTTATGGTTTATGTCACCGGAGAAGTGCTGCAAACACCAGCTTGTTTTTCTTGAGCAGAACACTGATTAACGTTCTTTTTCTTTGATGAATTTGAGGTCGTTTCCTAAATTAATCAATGAATGAATGAAAAACGAATGAAGACTGAATACGAAGAGAGACTTGCTTGGTGTCCTTGCAAATGTTGCACTCAGGTTCCCATCCAGCCAAACTTAACTCATTCAACAGTGTTTGAGCTACTTCCAAAGATGAGATGGAGGCCTGCTGCCAGGTGTCCATGGCCTGAGGTGGGGACTGAGCAAACCACCACCACAGAGTGGGACAAGTAGCATCTTTGGGGACAAGTGGGGCAAGTGCACTGATCCGTGGAGGTCAGAAGAAGGACATCTAAGCACCTGGTTGGGGATGAGAGGGTGGGTGGTTAGGAAAGGCTTTGCCAAAAAGCTAACATTCAAGTCGTTTGGAGATTGTGAGTAGTTTTCCAGAGGACAAGTCGCTTTCCAGACAGAGGGAACAATGTATGCAGAGACTAAGGGGCAGGAACGTGGCCTGAGGGAATCACTGGCATTCCTGGTACTTTTTATTCATTTGTGTGGATTCAGATATTTTTCTGGTATCTCTCTGATCTCATTTCTGTTCTGCCTAAAGAACTTTGGAAAACATCCATATAGTGCAGGTACACTTGTGATGAATTCTCTCAGCTAAATCTGTTTAAAAAAGTCTTGTTTCACTTTCATTATTGAAATATATTTTTGGGGTATTGATTTTTTCCTTTTAGTACTTTAAATATGTTGTTCCATTACCTTCTGGCTTGTATAGATTTTCACAGAAAAATTCTTAGTTGTGTTCCTGTGTACATAATGTGTCCTTTTTATTTGTCTTCTTTAAGGTATTTTTCAGTCCTGGATTTCTGTAGGTATTTTTTTTATGAGCCTTGGGGTTGTTATCTTTATGTTTATTCTACTTGGGGTTTATTACGCTTTTTAGATCTGTGAGTTTATAGTTTTCATCAAATTTGAAAACATTCCGGCCATTATTTCTTCAAATATTTTTTTATCCCTCTCCTTACCCTTCCTGGAACTCCAGGTATATTGTACCTTTGATAGTTTTCCACAGGTCAACAAAACTGCTCAATTTTTCCAGACTTTTTTCTCTCTGTGCTTTATTTTGAATAGTTTTTCTGGCTTTATTTTCAATTTATTGATCTTTTTTTTAATGCTTTTTCAATATAATGCATTAAAAGCTTTTTCTGATATTATAGTTTTTATCTCTATATTTCATTTAATTTTTTTATATCAGTCATTTCTCTCCTCATTATGTTCATGTTTTCTTATATCTTCTCGAACATTGGGAGCATATTTATGATACCGGTTTTAATGTGCTCATCTCTTAATGATATCACCTCCATCATTTCTTGCTCTGTTTCTAAAGGTTGGTTTTTCTCCTGGGTATGGATTATATTTCCTCGCTTCTCTCATTCCTGGCAATTTTTGATCAGATGACAGACATCATGAATTTTACATTGTTGCCTTCTAAGTATTATTTGTATTTCTTTAAATGTGTCAGATTTTGTTCTGGCATGCAGTTAAATTATTAGAAATTTCTTTGATCCTTTCAAGGATTATTTTTAAGATTTGTCAGGTCAGTTTCAAATCTGTCTTTAGTCTAGGTTAATTTAGGTTCATTACAAGGGTAAAACTTTTCTGACGATACTACCTTATGTCCCATGTATTACTTAATCTTCCTATTCTGGCTTATGGAAACACAAATGATTTCTAGTTCTCTGTGAGCTTCAGGAATTGTTCGATCTACTGCTTTCCAGTGTTTCTTTCACTGATGTTCTGTAGTTTTCTTTCATACACGCACAGCCATGGGGACTCCTTTACAAATTTCTGGGGTTCTCTCATTGTCCTCCCCTGCTTCTATCTATCATCTATCTATCTATCTATCTATCTATCTATCTATCTATCTATCTATCTATCTATCTATCTATCATCTATCTATCTATCTATCTATCATCTATCTATCTATCTATCATCTATCTATCATCTATCTATCTATCTATCTATCTATCTATCTATCTATCTATCATCTATCTATCTATCTATCTATCATCTATCATCATCTATCTATCATCTATCTATCTATCTATCTATCATCTATCATCTATCTATCTATCTATCTATCTATCTATCTATCTATCTATCTATCTATCTATCATCTATCTATCAATCATCTATCTATCATCTATCTATCTATCTATCTATCATCTATCTATCTATCTATCTATCTATCTATCATCTATCTATCTATCTATCTATCTATCTATCTATCTATCTATCTATCATCTATCATCATCTATCTATCATCTATCTATCTATCTATCTATCTATCTATCATCTATCTATCTATCTATCTATCTATCTATCTATCTATCATCTATCTATCAATCATCTATCTATCATCATCTATCTATCTATCTATCTATCTATCTATCTATCTATCTATCATCTATCTATCTATCATCTATCTATCTATCTATCTATCATCTATCATCTATCTATCTATCATCTATCATCTCTGCCTGTCTGTCTGTCTCTCTATCTCTCTGTCTCTCTGTCACTCTCTTTCAGGTCTTGATCTCCCTGAACTCCAATCTTTGTTACTCCATTCCAGTGAGAATGTTGGGCTTCTTTTGTGTTCCTCCTTTCTGTTCTATAGCATGGAAATTGTCTCCAGGCAATTAGCTAGGGGAATTGTAGGGTTCAGTTTGTTTTCTCCCATGCATTGCCTGTTATTTAATGTCTGAGAACAATTGCTTCATATGTATATATATATATATATATATATATATATATATATATATATACACACACACACACACACACACACACACACACACATATATATATATATATTTTTTTTTTCTGGTTTTCTAATTTTTCTAAAGCAGGAGAAGTCCAGTGTCTGTTATTCCATGTGGTTAGAAACATTGTGTTCTTTAAAGAGAGTTTTTTTTTAATGGAAAATTTTAAGCATACATATGAATAGACAGAATGATATAATTGATCCTTACGTACTCATCACCCAATCACAACAATTATCAACTCATGTCCAAGCTTTTTTTCATATAGTCTCTTGTCATAGGTGAGGTTATCGGGATTTATTTGCAGAAAATCTCATACATTTTATAACTTCATTTATAAATATTTCAGTATGCATTTCTAAAAGATAGGGGCTCTTTTAAAAAGCATAAGTACACCAGCACTATCATGCTTATAAAAACTAATAATAATTCAATAACACCAATTACTTAGACAACATAAAATTTCATGTTTTCCCAAAGTGGGAGGGTGATTTAATAAAATATTTCTGATGAATGATATCCTAGGATATGATCATATCTAAACTTGAATTCCCACTTAGACTTCTAAACCCCTTTCTGCTCAAATGTATCTTCCAACAGGAAGTAAATACCTGCTAGCTCCTACTCTTCCTATTAACAACTGCTAGTACCTACTCTTCCCTCTGTGCTTCCCAACTTTATTAAAACATCTACTGCTCTTGACTCCTCTGAACACAGGTACAAGTGCATGTTTGGCAGATCAATGTCTTTAAAGGTAAAGGGAGCATCTTAAAGTCCCTTCCAGCTCTAATATGATATGAATAGAAAGTTATAGGCAGTCTTAGAAACAAATGTAGTGCTCAGTCCATGTTAGGATTCTGAGTGAGTGAAGAGAGTGTAGCATCATCTCTGAGAGGTCGTGCTATAATTGCTTTGATTTGCCTGTAATCATAATATTTAATTTATTCTGAAATTTCAAATTGCTTAAAGGAAGTCATGAAACCTTTATGTTTATTGAAAATGGTGATGGGTTAGAAAATTTTGAGCAACACTGACTGATAACAAACATCCCCCTTTTCTAATGTAATTACCAAGGCTGACCTTATAAGTGTGATTTCAGGGAAATTTCAGAAATTGTTCTATTTTCTCTCTATTCACTTTCCACCCCCAAACGTCCTCACTTGTTATTGGATGCTTGAAATTTTCTGCATTTGGGAAATAGACCACAGATTAAAAAAAGTGATTTTTAAAAACAACTTTATTGACGTATAATTCACATACCGTACAAATGACCCAGTTAAAGTACAATTCCATGGTGTTTAGGACAATCATCCCCACAATGTTTTAGAGCAGTTTCATCATCCCCAAAGAAACCTTGTACCATTAACAGTCACTCCAACCATTCCAGCCCTAGCATCACTAATCTACTTTCTGTCTCTATAGATTTGCCTGTTCTGAACATTTCATATACATGGGATAATGTAGTCTTTTGTGACTGGAAAGATAAATGATTTGAAGTGATTTAAATTCATATTAAGGAGGAAAAGATGACTTCTATCTCTTTAAATAGATTTTTAATGTGGGGAGGAACAGACCTTTTTGTGACTAGTAGCTGATAAGAAGAGGCAAAGAAAAATGAGAAAAGAGGGGTGGTCCTCACTTTGCCTTTTTGGATGGGTTGGCTCTGGCTGTCGGCACTAATGTCAGAGCTTTGAGATAATAATTCAGATGTTGGCACAAAGAGAGAAGCACTTGCTCAAGCAGCCCTGTGTATAGATGCAGATAAACCCTGGTTACTGTCTGTCACATTCACAAATACTGGAAATGAGACTTATAATTAGACCTTACTTAACTGACAGCTCACCTTGATTTCTCACTGAGCTGCTTATAGGACCAAAGTGCCTCTTTCCTGTACCATGGCTTGTAATGCAAAGCACTAGAACAATGTTGCTCAGGCTATTTGCCCGATCAGGCCAGGTAACGGGGCACCAGGCTGTCATTTTCATCATGAGAAAATAGGTCTTTTGGTGTAATTTTCCTCCAGTAATTAGTCTCTCCGTGAGTCTTAGACTTCGTGTCATGTTGTGAAGGCAACATGTTCGACAGCATTCCTGCAGAGGGAATATCTTCTACGATGGGTAAGCAAATATCATCTTTCATTAAAAACATCAGAAAAATTTCATCTAAAACTTCTGAACAGCCAGAGGGAGGAAGACTCCTAATGACAACAAAAAGCCCACTTATGTCATAGTCCAGGTGAGAGTGTCTTACTGTGCAAAGTGAGAAGTAGCCTCACTAGTCATTCCTTCAGCCCGTTGGCTAGATGTCTCTCTTTTGTAAGTGATGACATCTTATGAGACAACTCTTTCTGGTCACTCAATGGCGTAATTTAACTAAGAAAGAAATGCATGTGGCTCAAATGATATGTATTAAATGAAAGCACTTTCCTAAGCCATGAGTTTTATAAGTCAGGTTTTTGTTCTACACATTTATATCACTCTTCCACATTTTTCTATATAAGTACATGCCTCTTCCTAAGCTCTCTCAATGCCTTTCTAGAATGAAGCAGCAAAACAAAAACAAAAACAAAAACAAAACAAAACAAAAAACCTTCCCTCTCTTTGGTGGGTGAAATGAAATCTTCACATTCTCCTTCTAGATGAGAAATGAGGTTTGAAAGAAAACCTTATTCTGAAATCTTAGGGCAAGAAAGCCACAAACTCTTTTGCTGTAAAGGAAGTTATAGTTTGTTTAAGCCAACTCCATTGGGCCACAATAGAGATGTGAATGACTTGAATTCTCCAACGCTGCTGTTGGGGTGTAAAATGGCATGAAGCTTCAAAACGTTTTTCAGCTGTAGCTTGAAACGTTGAACATATGCCCCCTCTATGACCCAGAATCCCTCTTAGATTATATACATACAAGAGAAACAAAAGCCATGTATAACAATGTTTTTAGTAGCTTTCAAACAGTTACGAAACACTGGGGGCAAACCAAATATTTATCAACAAGTGTATGGGTTGCAGTATTCATACAATGGAATACTACATAGCGATAAGAACAAACTACTGACACAACAGAACAGATGAATTTGACATTATTTTGAGTGAAAAAAGCTAGAAACGAATGAATTTATACTGAATGGTTCAATTTAAGTGATCAATAATGGGTAAAAGTAATCAATGGTAATAGAAGTTGGAATGGTATGGTGTCCATGGCAGTGGGAAAGGCAGGTATTGACTGAGAAAGGACATATAGAATTATGGTACATCTTGGTTTGTATGGTGGTTGCACAAGTGTATTTATATGTAAATAATTATTAGTCTGTATCTTAAAGATTAGTAAAGTGCTGCAAAAATGCATATATGGCCTCAATATAAAAGTTTGTATTCAAAAGATTGGGCTCTAAGAGGTCTGAGAGCCAGTTCACTGGTGAGGTTGGTTCTTTTGCTCCTACAATCCAGCCATAGTGGCTCACAGGGCACTCTCCTCTTCCTTTCGGATTGCATGGAGTTCACCTTACAGAGAAAAAAAGAAAATATGCAATACGTAATCCATGCCAAGACTATGTGTACTTGGAGTCATGTTGGATGTTCATTACATTTGCAAGACAGCAACTATCCAGAAAACAGATTTGCTGTGGTTTTGCTCTGTAGGTTGTCTTAAAAGATAGTTTTGAATTTGGTACTACCGACTACCTTTCTCTACTTTCATTGAGTTTCAAGACATATACGGAGGATGATTTCCATATATTTGTTAGACTTCTAGGCAGAGACTTTAGGGTGAACTTGTAGATTTGGGTGAGACGTCAGAGAGAGAGAGGTGAATGTCATCTGTGTTGGCATGATAGAAGCTGTCAGAAGAGTGTAGTGAGTGAGGATAGGAGGACCCAGAACAGCACTTGGTGATGAGCCATCCATGTAAGGGAGCGGAGGCACCAGGAAGTCCCAGGGAGAAACCTGCCTTCCCTTGCAGGTACCTTGATTCCTGGTAGACATTTCTAAAGCTGTCATTCTAGGTTTTTGCTTCTCTCTCTGTAAATTCTCTCTTTAGAGAGCTCATTCATTCTAATGATGTCAGTTTTCTACCGTTGTGTTTCACATGCACACCTCCAGTCCTGTCTGCAACTGCAGACCCCACCCCTGGATCTTAGTCTCTCACTCAGTCTGCACGTTGGCAGGTACTCCACAACAAGAGCTTTTGATGAGAGCTGAGTTTCAGGGAGATGAACCTAACAGCTGGTGTGGGATAGGCTGGAGTGGTCAAAGGGTGAAGGTGAGAGGCCAGTCGAGAGCCTTTTGCAACAGTTCAGGTTAGGCCTCAGGCCTGGTGGGATGAATGTAAGGAGGACAGAAAAGATGGGAGGAAAGCTACAAGAGAAAAAGCTTTTTCTAGACGTCCTGGTAGGGAGCGTATTTATCCAGCTTCCAGTAAAGCTAGTAGAAAAGAATCTCTTGTTCACTTAGCACTTAATCAAATCTCTATTCCCTAGATGAGTTTTCAAAAGCCATTTGTATACTGGTGGCGACCCTCGCTGTCTATCTTTTTTTCTCAGTACTTTCCAACTTTTATCACTCCCTGTGGGTGGGCTAGTCTCGCTGTTCCTCAGACATGCTGTGATGAAAGTTGTATGTTAGAGTCTTTCCCTAACTTCTGAGGTCCTCTGTTTGCTCCCTCTGTGCCAGATAAATTTTAAATTATGTATTCAACCCCCTTTGCCTCACAACTGTCATGCTGATTATACCTACACTTATTTATTCCCCACTCTTTTGAACTCCCTAAGTCCCTCAAGGCTGTTTCATATCATTTCTCAGGCCTGGTGTCTTCTTGAACTCCTTGGAGAAAGGTTGGTTGTCACCATGTCGCGTACTACTTCTGTGCCCTGCACCAGGCCTCACACATAACAAGACTTCAGACTTCCTGGCTGTTTGAGGTTTGCCCATTGAGAAATGAGCTTCCATATAGAGTTGCGACATGCCACAGTTAGTTTCGTCCTAAAGCTCAGTTTTCACTCGCATTGCTGAAAGGAGGTGCTGTGAAAGGAAGGGAGAGGTGATTGGAGACGTGGTGACGTGGCGGGGGGGCAGACCCAGAAGATTTGCTCTGCACCATGTGTGTGCTTTGCAGTATCCTGCTTTTCCTTGCTCCTGCAAGCTCCGAACCACACGGGTCCTCGATGACTAAACATCTTCATTGGCTTTGGGGGAAGAGCGGGCCAAGGTCAGCCACGGGAGAGCAATAGCAGTGAATGCCCAGGGCTACAGCAGGGAGACGGAATTTGCATGAATGCTCATGACCCATACACGGATGGTCATTAAGGAAAGTCACTACCTTTAAAGGAAACACCAGATATTAAAAGCAGCAATGTCACTGTCCTCGGTGGTTCATCATCCCTGCTCGCTGACAGGAAGGAACAGATGCTGCGTGAAGATCACACCGTCATGGAGGTTGCAGGGCAACTGGTGCTTGGTGGATGTCACTGCCTCATGGCTGCTCTGGGCAGGCAACCTGGGACATGGCAGGCACGGAAGGTCTTTTACTGGTTACCTCTTCCATGTAGATGATTTGAGCTTTCCAGCGGGTTAGCCACCTATGTGGGAAGCTTTTCAGCGGTGATGCTGTGTTCGGGATGATTTTTGGAGATTATTTTTGGTCAAAATGCCACAAGTCTGGATGCAAAGCAATATTATCTATCTCTAAATGTGATGAAACTTCACAGGCTAGCTTTTTTATTTTTTTCTTGGAGATGAAGAGATGTTTGTTTGATGAAGACACTTTGCAACTGCTTCTGTTCCCTCTCGGCTGACTCAGAGGGAGCCACTTTTTGAGGCAATGATAAATAACAAATATTGCCTTCCTGGTGGGGCAGAGAGTCTGAAGCCCTTCATGGAGCTTCTTTGAAATTTGGGAGTTTAGAGTGGGTAGATTTGTTGGAAAAGAATGGGGCTTCCTTTTCTGTATAATTCGAAGGATATGTAAGGCTCTGGCTGCACTTTCTACCTAAGTAGGCTGCTAAAGTATCTCCTGCTCCTGCTGTTGGAGCTCTGACCCTTTGGGTTAAGACATCACAACTGTAAGAGTCCCTTCCTTTCAAGTGAGGCCCAGTTGAGACCCCGTGGTGTGTGTGTGTGTGTGTGTGTGTGTGTGTGTGGTATGTAATATATAAGCTATTTCGACATTACTATCACCATTACTTAAAAACCATAAAAATAGAGTTCCATCCAATTATATTGGAAACTGTCTTGAGTCATATACATAGTTGACTTGTGATATAATAAAGGTTTATCTAGGACTCAGAGTATCTGGAGGCACGTGGGATTTGAGAATAACCATGGGGCGAGGAAGGAGGCCGCATCTGTCTGAAAGAGAGCTTACTTGACAAGGAAGACTTTCCACGGTGGCATTGTTCACAGTGACTTGGAATATGGTAGTCCCTCACCCCCATCTGTGACATCACTTTCCACAGTGTCAGTTACCTGTGGTCAACCATAGTGCAAAAATATTAAATGGAAAAAGCCAGGCAGAAACAATTCCAAAGTTTTAAATTGTGTGCAGTTCTGCACAGTGTGATGAAACCTCGCAGGGCCCGGGGTGTGACTCACCCCTTCGTCCGGCATCTCCACATGGTAGATGCACCCCCACCCCCACCCCACCCCCACCCCTTAGTCACTTAGTAGCCATCTTGGTTATCAGATCAGTTGTAATAGTATCACAGTGCTTGTGCTCCAGCCACCCTTATTTTACTTCATAATGACCCTAAAGTGTATGAGTGGTGATGCTGGTGACTCGGATATGCCACAGAGAAGCCGCAAAGTGCTTGTCATGTCTGTCAGAAGGACAACATTATGCCACAATACTGACACCACTCACCTCACTTCGTCCCTTCACGTAGACATCTTTATCACCTTGCTTTGTCACAAGAAGGGTGAGTGCAGCACAATAAGATATTTTGGGAAGGAGAGACTGCATTTATATGACTTTTATTCCAGTATATTGTTATAACTGTTCTATTTTATTCCTAATTATTGTTGTTACTCTCTTACGACGCCTAATTTATAAATTAACCTCTATCATAGGTACACATGCATAGGGAAAACACACTATAAAAGGTACTACCTGTGGTTTCAAGCATCCACTGGGGATCTTGGGATGTTTTCCCAGAGGATAAGGAGGGGACGACTGTATGAAAAAGGAGGCAGACCTCAGGAAAAAAGTAAGAGAATAAGAAAGCACTATCACCTCTAAATCTGAACTCCCCTGGGGAGATTTGATGTTTAATACTATATAGAATTTCTGTTTGTGTGTGTGTAGGGGGCATGGGTTGTATCTGTGCAGGCACAATAGCTTACCTTCCATATTAAAGGTATGGTTATCTTCCTTGGTTGTGTGCCTGGTAAACATGTTTTAAATGAACAGAAATGAATTTATGTTTTAGTTAAGACTCAATAGAAACTGCAGGACATTTTTCATGAAACTCTCAGTGTCAGCTCTGTGTCAGCCACACGAACGCATCTCTTTCAGAACGTGCTTGCTCCTTCTCTCCTTCCAGGTAGACCCCACCTGCGAAGCCAGGCTGACCCCCTGTCTTCCCCATCTCCCACCCCCCATTCTCAGAGCTGGCTGAGATGTTCAGGAGGAATTTGAATTCATCATTGGGGTGATTCTCCTCAGATCTGCCCCTGGGCTGATTAATGGGTCTTCTTAAAATCGAATCTGGAAACTTTGTTTCCAGTTATGGTGGCTAGATCTCTACTTTGTGCCACAGGGCTAAGTGCCTTCAATAGGCCTTCCTCAACTTTTTTTGTTTTCTCTTCAACGTTTGTCCCACCCTTGCATCCTAGGGGCATGAATTCTGTCTCCAAAACGCATGCTGGGACTAGAGCTCCCCCAGGACCTACAAACTTTCTGACTGTCCTTAGCTATCTTGCATACAATTTGCTAATCTGTAACACTCTTTCTCAACTGTGTCTCCAATTTACTAAATCAGACTTTCTGGAACTCAGTATGGGGATTGGCGCTGCTTACACACACTTATGTTGAGACCTGCAGGTGTAGGCCACTGGCTCTGAAACTTGAGGGGGCCTCAGCATCACTTGGATGGCTGATCACAACACAGGATTCTGATTCAGTAAATCTGGGTGGGGCCTATGAACCTGAATTTCTAATAAGTTCCCAAGTGATGATGCTGGTTTGGGGCCCACACTTTGAGAACCACTGGCCTAGATTATCACCTGTCTTCACCCTGTCTTCCTGATGGAAGTGTCTCCCAGTAGCCACAGCTGGGCTTTTTGAGCCCTGCTTCACCCAGCAGGCCGGACAGACCCAGTGCTCCTTTCCAGTCTGGACCTTTTGTGACTATTGTGTAATGAGGTATATCAGGGGCTCCACGTGTCCTAATTTTATTTGTGACCAAATCCTGGGTTTCAGAATAAAAACAGGGGGAATGCCATGGATTCCAGGAACTGAAGCGTTAAGCTGGGGTGGCTACAGAAATACATTTTTTTTTCTTTTCTTTTTAACTTAAAATCCAGTCCTCTTGATTCCAATGCCTCTGGCTTTTACTCCACTCAAGTGGAAGAAGTGAAGAAGGCTGCCTTGTTTCGAGGACAGGGGTTCGACCTCAAAATCAGGCTGCTGGAGGAGAATGTGGCCTTTGTTTCCATACCTGAGGGCTGTTCTTGGTCCCAGCCTTCTGTGTGAACAGGTGTGTTCTTGCGTGTCCAGGGGGTCCACCTGCTGCTGGTCTGACTTTCCTGGTATGACTTTTGGGGTCCCAGTCCTGGTGAAAGTTTATATGGGGCCATATATCTTCACTTCTTGTCCTGTCTGCTCCAGTGAAACAGGTTGAATTAAACATGCTTGATGCTTGCTCTTGTGAAGGAAACCATCGATCAGAGTGCGGAGGTGAAACACACATAACATAAATGTACTGTCTTAACCATTCTTAGATAGTAGGGTTCAGTGGCATTCAGCACATTCATATTTTTGTGCAACCATCGCCACCATCCATCTCCAGAATTCTTCATTTTCAAAAAACTTAAACTTCCCATTTCCTTCTCCCAAAGCCCCTGAGAACTACCATTCTCTTTTCTGACTATATTGGGTGCCTGATACAAGTGGAATCATACAGTATTTGTCCTTTCCTGCCTCTTATTTCACTTTGCATAGTGTCCTCTAGGTTCATCCTTGTTGCAGCATGTCAGAATTTCCTTCTTTTTAAAGGCTAAATAATATTCTGTTGTATGTATATACCACATTTTGTTTACCCATTCATTTGCTGATGAGCACTTTGGTTGCTCCTCCCTTTGGTTGTTGTGAATAGTGCTGCCATGGAGATGGGTGTATAAATATTTGTTTGAGCCGCTGCTTTCAATTCTTTGGGGTATATACATCTAGAAATGAAATCGCTACATCATATAGTAATTCCATATTGAGAGGTGGTTAGTCTTGGACCCCAGCAAGTGCTGTAGGCATGGGCAAGGGGCCACTTGGCAAGAGTATGGCCCTTGTTAGGGGAGTGTAGCCACTGTTGCACTGCAGCAAGGCAAAGGGGAAGCTGGGGGAATAAATGTCATCATAATTTTCTTTTTTCACCCTCTGATTGCCTGCTAGTTACTCCTGCTGGCTGAACCCAGAGGGTAAGGGGGATCCGTGCTATAATCCACATAGAACCCTCCTACACACGAAGAGAGCAGAGAAGGGAGAAGGGTGGATCTAGAGGGTACAGTAGAGAATCCTCAGAACACTGGGTGTCATGGTCTGCCAGAAATGCATTCACCGGAGCTCCATGCCACGTGACCACGGCACCTGTATGTTTGCAGATCTCTGCTTCCGATGTTAGAATGAAGAGCATGGAACTGCTTCAGAGAGGGGGCAGAGGCCCCCACTGGGTAGGTACTCACTCCTCACTAGATAATTTTTTTTTGCATTTGCTTTAGATCATGATAAGTTCTTTTTCAGTGGGACCCTTATCTGTTTGTTTTATGTGCTAAGTAGCAAGAGCCATGTTTCTGCATTAAGTGTGTTGCAACGTACTACTCAAACAGGTGAGAGAAATAGACTTAGTTCAAGTAAGTTTTGATTCTGGGATGGTGGGTTGGATAAGAATCGGAAGCACAATTAACCCATTTTTTTGAGGGAAAGTGGCTTCATTATTCAAATATGCAGTATGAGTATAAGAGTGCTGGGTGTCTTGGGTGGAGAGAAGGATATGAAAGAAACTAATTGTCAAAAGAAAAGCAAAAGGAAAAGAAATGATATTAAAGAAAAGAAAAGTGAGAGAACCCCAAAGACCAACCTGCTTTGTTTACTGTTTTACCAATGGCAGACTGCCCTGAGATTCATATAGCAGGAGAAATGTGTTGGGCTTTACAGGAGCAAGAAACAAACTTGAGTGGTGTCAGGCACTAAGATTTGAAGCCTAATTTGTTATGCAGCATAACCCAGCTCATTCCGACTGATATGGGGCCCAATTCCAATGTCACTTCCTCTGAAACTTACCTTGGCACGCCACAGAGGGTTTTTCCCATCCTCGTTTCATCTAGCACATGGTCTTGCCTTGACTGTAATAGTTATTCCATTGTTTACACAGAAACCACTTGAGGATAGATGCTGTCTTTTATTCATTTTTAGTTTCCCAGTGTACTTTTTTCCAGTGCATTTCTATTTTTCCATCTCAGTCCCAAATGCAATGGTAGGACTTGCAACATTTGAGAATATAGAAGCTGTAATGGACCTGTATTAGTGTCTTCTAACAATCCTTTCCAGGCTCAAACCTCTAGAGTAGGGACATCATTACTTTAATTTTTTAAACATAGCATTTCTTAGATGGCAATGTGTTGAATAATTTTAAAGAAGAAACAATTGTCCATTAGTCCTACTGCCCAGATAATTCCTGATAAAATAGGAAAAAAGTAATTAGGCATATAGCTAGAAAATTTAAATAGTAGAAAAATGTTCCTCTGCTCAAAGATAAAAATTTAAAGTAATTCTTGTGTGTGCTTACAGGAAGGTATGCAAATATGCCTCTCTCTTGTACATGTATATATGTATATGCATATATATGCACAGATTATATATATTTTTACATTAAGAGGATAAAACTATATATACTCTTCCATACCTTTTTTTTTCTCCCCAATTTATAAAAGTATGTCTGAGAGATTTCTCTATACCAAAATAACTTCTTTGTATGGTATGTCTTCAAATGTTATTATATGTCTTCTGCATTTATTCTTCCACTGAATAGATATATTACAATTTAGGTATCATTATCTTTTTACATGGGACTTTAAAAACACTATTGAATGTGGAATGGGAAGTTTATGGTATGAATGGAAAAAGTCCAGGTGGTAGATGAAGAATGAGAAAGGAAAAAATTGGAAGGAGTAAAAATACCCTAAAAGAGTGAAAATGTAGGAGAATAAAAGAAGTAACCTGACATGTTTGAGGGGGCACTTTGCTTTCACTCCTGATTGTAGAATATTGAATTTTGTGAAAAACGAACATAAAATTGACAGTAGGGATTTGAACTAGGTTCAGAATGACCAGAGGGAGAGAGAATCTTGGCAGCAGTCTCTAATATTTACTAGGTTTGAGAAGCACATAGAGGGACGAGGCCATCTGGATAACAGTTACATTTGTCAAGTTAAGAAGTGACCAAAACACATGGCGGCACCTTATTGATGGGATAGAGAGGAAGGCTATATCAATCCATAGTTTGTGAGAGAGTTTGGTTGTGGAGGCAATTTTAGGCTGTGAGTCTAGTGGGGGAGAGAGATTTCATCGCTGATGGTTGCTTTAAGAAAAGAAAGAAGAAATAGGGGTTGCAGCCCAGAGGAGAGACAACTTAATTTGGAGTTAGTCCAGGGAGTTAAGGTTAATACCAATGTGTGTGTGTGTGTGTGTGTGTGTGTGTGTGTGTGTGCATGGGTGCACATGCACACACACACGTGTGTGTCAATGTTTTATTTTTAAAGAAGAATAGAAGGAGGAATGGTCACCGAACTAATTTTAAAATACCCCCTCCTCTGTTTCAGACACTCTGCTGGGTACTTTATGTAACAAAGTGTCTCCTACCAAATCTTCAGTGCAGTAGCTTTTACTATCTTCTCTAGAGATAAGGTAACTGAGGTGCTGGGAAGTTGTTATTTGATTGACAGTTGAACCCAAGCTTGTTTGCCTGCATAGCCCAGGTTCTTCCCTCCATGCTAGAATACTAGGAATCTCTGAATGTATTATGTAAACCTATTAAAATGGACAGGATCTTTTAAGTAGGTAGAATATTACATGGGGTCAAGGTTGAACATCTAAAGGGAAATGAAGAAAATCATTATTTCCTAGAAATTTTGTGTGTATGGTTCTAGAAAATAGCCCATGGAGTATGGGTTGAACAGGCCACTGGGAGATAAGAGTCCATTGTGTGAGCAGTCACTGAAAAGCAACGGGAGAGCTAGTTTAGGGTGTGGTAGAGATTTGCTTTTAGAGATAGCTATATCCTGTATGGAGGGGATACAGCTTGGAAGATCTATCAGTTGTCAGAGGCGGATGTGGTTGATGCATTCAACAGGGTCAGGGAACCAGATTTGAAAAACAGAAGAACAAAAGTGTTGGCCAAAACATGTTTAGGACAAGGAAGCAACTATGAGAAAAGGGAAAGAGAGGATCAGGCCCTCAGGGGACCTGACAGGGTTTGGAGGGAGGATGTTGACACTCCAGAAATAACAGTATCAAGAAAAGCAAATGTTCTTTTGGGCAGAGGAGAAGAGGTCTAGCAGTGGAGTGGAGGTCAGAGAGCAAAACCACACAACTGAGAGAGCTGGTACACATAGGACAATGGAGATGCCCACAGTAAATCCAAACAACCCTCTCTTCCTTTGGAGCCCTGCTCAAACTCGTCCACACCTCCCCACATATGGTGAATCAGAGAGAAAGAGGGACCCTAAAATGTTTGAAGTTGTACAAAATTGCCTCCATATGGAAAAGTTAGAAGAATACATTATTTAAATGTAATAAGAGACATCACAGGGGGAATTCTGACAACTCTTTTAAGGTATATGAAGGTTTCTGAAATAAAGCATGTTGACAGCAATGGCTATGTCCATTAAGGAGACACCAGAAAGAAAAGCCCAAACTCTTGTTATGTTGAACTTGATCACACGAAAGGAGGAGATGCCTCTCAGTGATGGTGTTTAGAATTGAAAGTTTCTGAAACTCATTTTATAGAGGACATTAATGTACCAACTATTCAAACAGGAGATATTTTCAGCTTGCTTAGATCCCACAGGGCAATTTAAAAGATTCTTCTCCTTTTACTTTGTCAGAATTTGGCCAGGTTGGGAAGGTGAAAAACCTACACAACTATATTTAGAAAGAAGGTACTTAGATGAAGCGAGTTACGCTCATTGAGAATTGATAATTATCAGAAATCTCAAAGGGGAGTCTGTTCATGCAGGGTCTCTAGAGGAACTGAAAAACTACAAGTTCATAGAAATATTAACTTTCTTGCATGTGCCAATTAGGGCACAACTTGCTGTTCTGAAGCAAACCTGCAGAGCGCTTGAGGTTCATCTTCAACTCACATGAATTATTCCTCTCGCACGGTGGCTATCTTCCAGATTTGTTTTGCAGGCACAGAACAACCAGGGATGTCAGCCAGCATTTTAAGGGGGAACATGTATCTGTGTTAATATCAGATATTTACATTCTATCATTTAAATACATTTTTACATTTAAAAAATGAAGTTTATTATTTTTTACATTGTAAGAAAGTATTGCATATTCTTTAAAAATCAGTTCATGACGATTGAGGTCAGGGTGATAACTTTGAGAGGGCATCAGTGACTGGGAAGGGGAGTGAGGGAGCTTATTGGGAAATGGAAATAGTCTCCATCTCAGTGGTGGCCACCTGTGTGTTTACGTGCATACGTAAACATTCATTAAGCTGTGTACTTAAGATTTGTGTCTGTTATGTAAATTATTAAAATAAATAATATTTCTCCTTATAAAATAATTTAAAAATACAAAAAGATTGAAGACATCATTTATTATTTATTATGCAGAGAAAACCACTACAAACCTGGTGGACTATATACTTTCAGTATTTTTTAAAATGTACATTCTTTACAAATTGAGATTATAATTCACAGATAGTTTATGTGCCTTTCCCCCTGATTTTTAACACAAGCTCTTTCCATGGAACTATATGCTTTTGAACAATGTCATTTCTCCCAGAGATAATGGAGATGAATCGGGGGTATCCACAGATATACAGGGGAGAGAGTGGTGTCGACCTGCAGAACGCAGTACGACCTGTGTGGGGACATGTAGCTTTGGGCGAAGGTACAGAAAAGTGCAGTGCTCGACCACTTTAGGTTGGTGAATAGAAATGAATTTTGGAATGTTCACATTCTGAAAGACATGACAAACAATACGAAAGAGCTGTAGTTCTCTAATAGTTCCTTGTCATATAGCTAAACCCAGAACATATTACATTAAGAGGTGAAAATGAGGATCTTTATGTCAGAAGTTCCCTGTTGGTGTGTCATGCCTGGTTACAAGTGGGTCAAGATACTGATTCCCTAGTCCTTTCTGGGTGTCCAGATGAGGCCTGAGTGGCTGGAGCCCCTGGGCCACAAGCAGATTCATGTTTCCCTAAATTACAGTTTCTATGTGTGTCACAGGTAAAAGTGGTTGGGAAGCCCAGCCCATGTGACATCTCACCTACTGGAATCTTGCTTGCAGTGTGAGCCTGAACGTATAGCCTTGACTCTAAACAAACAGTGCAAGTTATCATGTAGTTTCTATTGGAAATTTGTAAATCTTCAGTTGAGTAATATTAGAACATTAAATATTGTTTCATATCTCATCTCAATTTGTCCTGTCAAGAACCTTAAGGTACATGGGATGAATTTATAACTGAAGAGCCTAATGGTATTGAGTGTTGCAAACAAATTAAAATGCCTACTCTGATTTTTGTTTCTTCCTAGCTAATTTCCTCAGTGTAGATTTTGGTAGAAGGCTTTTCATATAATTAAAAACCACAATTATAAGTCTAAATATAGTTATATATTCATGATGTTTTTTTTTGTAACATACTGACTCCTTCCATACTTGTCTTTTCTCAGGTTCACAAAATTTTTTATAAATCTGTCTTCATTTATTTCTTTGGGTTCAAGAGTTATAACTTTTTATGTAAGGATTTTCAGCTATAAAAGACTGAGGACGCAGGTCAAACTTATTCCTTTTCTTGTACTTTTCATCTTTATGTAATTTTTCTCCAAATTTTGGAGAGCACATTAAGTATGTCTTCCACATTACCCACACAATTTTCTGCAGTTTTAAACCTGCTCTTTATTGGGTCCGGTGCATATTTTAATTTTGCTATTGCATTTTTCTCTTTCAGCCATCCTTACCTCACCTGTGTTTATTTATTTTTTTATCTCATTCTTGTTTCTTGTCATCTCCATTTTCCTTCCTTCCTTCCTTCCTTCCTTCCTTCCTTCCTTCCTTCCTTCCTTCCTTCCTTCCTTCCTTCCCTCTCCTCTCCTCTCCTCTCCTCTCCTCTCCTCTCCTCTCCTCTCCTCTCCTCTCCTCTCCTCTCCTCTCTTTTCTTTTCTTTTCTTTTCTTTTCTTTTCTTTCTTTTAAATGGGTTTTTGTTTCTATTACATGGCCTTGTCTTAGCATTTTGTTTAGGGGAAAATACATTAAGTTTCTCTGACTACCCATGTATTAATATTCCAATATCTTTACCTACCAGACATCAGAACAAACTGGAATAAGTTGAGGGAAAAAAGAAATGAAGTAAAAAGTGGATTTTCATTAGGCAGTATTGGATAAAGAGAGAAACATGAAACAGCCACAAGAAAAGTACTTAGAGTAATACTTAATACATAGAAGATGCTCAATAAATGGTAGCTATTAATACTCTTTATTTTTCACATGATATTTAATATACAGTTTCATTTAGCAACTTAAGACATGATCATTCCTGATTTATAAATGATGTTTAGAGAAATTAATTGACTTTTTTTTTTTGGTTTATGCTGCTAGTTGATGTTAGGGCTAAATTTCATACTTTTCAGTAAAGTAAAGAGATCATTTGAGACCTACAAGTTGTCCAGAGATGATGTATTTTAATGTTCTCATGTTCCAGATAAAGAAACTAGCCCAAGGAGGAAGAGCATTGTTAAAGTTTTATAACTAATTAGTAGTAGCATCTGGGTTAGAACTCACTGCTCTGTAAATAAATTTGCCTTTCCTGTTTGCAGAAATATTACAGAAATTAATCACATACTATTTGGATTTATTCTTCCTTCATCCGTCACCACCATGCTGGGCTAATGTAGTTTTTGTCTGCACAGTATTCCTTCCTTTGGGTAACAATCCCCCTCCTATTCTATGTAGTTCTGGGGAGATTGTAAGTCAGTAGCTGTTCATCTGGCTGCATATTTAGCATCTATAAATAAGGTCTCTCATAATAAAGAAACCCTTTTTCTTGTTTGTTTGCAATGATTTAAATTGAAGGGAAAAAGGATTAAATTAGTAATATTTTATTAATCATGATAGTTATGTTTACAAAGCAAAAAGGTGAAGTGTGTCTTTATTAGACGATGCTGGATGAACAGAGCTGTGAAAGGCACAATAGCAAGCAGGGCATCTGGCTCTTTATCTGCCTGTCCTCACTCCCTGAGTGGTTCTCACCCACGTCGTGAAAGGTGAGAGCGACGGCATGCACACTGCAGAAGACGAGGTAATGAGGTTGTGGCTGAGAGCTGTGAGGGTTCTAATGAAAATACCCTTTCTTCTTTCACAGTCTTCCTTACCCTGCTTATGTCAATACGAGCACCGGGTTGTCTGTAGATAGCAGTAACATCTATGCCATTTGCTTTCCCAAGTCCTTGAGTACATTTCCAAGTGATGAAGTAAAGGAGAGAATGTACTTCAGAGCTAGAAGAGGAAAGAGGAATTGAATTCCGAAATAATGTGCCACACAGACTTGAAAAATCCGATGATTTAATCCAAATAAATGAAGCCCAGTTCTACCTGTGAAAGAGCCTCCAAAGCTCAAGCTGACTTTTGTGGGGCCGTAACAGTCTGGGAAGCAATTTGAAAAATGGTAACTGAGAGGGAGGCCTCCACATGCTAATTGGTGGGAACATCACAGGACTCAGATGGGAACCCAGGAACCCTGACGTGGGGTGTGTTCCAGCACTCTAAAGAAAGTCACATTGGGCGTGGGATGGGTGACACGCTAATCAATTGCTCAGGGACAGAGTGCTTTAATGGCATGCCCTTTTGTGTTCTCAAAATTATGCTTTGAGGGAAGTTTAGTCATTTGGACCCCTGGGGGCAAGGGCTACAAGTACATGTTGGCACCTGTGACTTTATTCTGAGATCACCACTGGCAATGATGGCATGAAGGAGGCGGAGGAGGAGGAGGGGGAAATTACTGGCCTTATCATGCTCTGCACCATTTCCCCGCTGCTGGGAAACGGGCTGCCTTGGAGGGCAAGAAGACCCAAATAAACCTGCATCCCTGACTCAGAGCTCGCCTTGGCCTTGCTGTGGTGGTTTAATTTGTCTGCTAAAGTGTTGATGCCCTACCCTCTGGGAGTATGAGCCCCTTAATAGGTAGAGTCTGAAGCCCCTGAAAGGTCCCCTCTATTAGGCAGCAAAAATACTCTGTATGATACCATAGCAGTGCATGCCGTTCACTGTACATTCGTCCACATCCATAGAAGGCACAACACCGAACCCTAATGTAAACTACAGACTTTGGGTGATGCTAATGTATCAGGGTTGGTTCCTCATTTGTAACAAACGTACCACTCTGATAAGGGACGTTGATAATGAGGGAAGCCATGCATGTGCAGGGGCATGAGGTGTGCAGAACGTTGTTGTACCTGTCCCTCAATTTTGCTGTGAACCTAAAACTGCTCTAAAAAGTGGTCTTTAAAAACATTTGCCCTATCTTCCTAAGGAACCCATGGTGGCTGCCTCTCCGCGGTGACCACTTTCCCACCCTCTTTCTCATATGCTTTGCCAAAGTTTAACAAATATCAGGTGTTATGGACTGAGCCATGTAGCCCTCAGTACATCAGAATGTGACTGTTTGGAAATAGGGTCTTTAAAGAGGCGATTAAGTCAAAATGGGGTCATTAGGGTGGGCCCTAATCCAGTAAGAGTGGTGTCCTTATAGGAAGGGAAGTTAGGACACAGACAGACCATGTGAAAACTCGGGGAGAAGGTGTCCCTCTCCGAGCCATGGAGAGAGGCCTCGGAACCAACTGTGCAGACACTTTGACTTGGACTTTTAGCCTCTTTAACTATGAAACAATAACTTTCTGCTGTAAAGCCACCCAGTCTCTAGTACTTGGTTATGGCAGGCGTAGCTGACTAATACTCCTGTTTTCTAGCTCTTCCCTCGCATACCCCCCTGGCCTTGGTGGGGAGCAGGCCCACACCTGGTGGGGTGAATGGCAGACACCAGGACCCCTGGTGCTGGCCGTCAGCAGGGCTGCTCCCCGCCTCAGGCCTATGCATTTCTGAGCACGAGGCGACAAAGTTATTATTTTTTTCACATTAGAAACGTCAAGCTGATCAAAGAAACAAACACTTTTAATGAAACATATGTGGGACACTTAGAAGATTTACAACGTGTCCGCTGTGAAACCAGAAGGCTTATGGAAAGTGTGAAGTAGGAGGAGAAAGATAACGGGCTATGATGCCAGAGGAGACATGGCCTACATATTAAACAGAAGGGAAAATAATTCCTGTCCATAAAGTCACAATTCATTTCCGTATCTAACATAAATCACTAATACACACACAGGGTATTTCCATCTCACTGCATTTAGTCCTTACTCTACCGAACACAGCAAAGCAAACTGGGTCTTGGGGGAGGAAATTAAACTCAGACACGGAGATGTAAAATTGTCAGAACTGCTTCAAACCCCAAACTCTGAAAATCCCACCTCCTCCACGGGAAACCAACTTTGGAGTTAAGAATAATATGGATATGCTTGTCTCGTTTTAAGAAATTAGACGATGTCTTAACTTCCTTTTGCAATTTTGGATCTAAAATAAAATCCTGGATAAAGATGGGGTGGTGCCATATGTAAAGATAATGAATAATTCCACTTTGGAATGCTTATGGCACCAACACTGCACTTGGGATGGTCATGTACAGTATGTCCTCACTTCATGTCATTGATAGGTTCTTGGAAACTGTGATTTAAGCAGAATGATGTATAATGAAACTAATTTTACCACAAGCTAATTGATAGAAACAGAAGTTAAGTTCCTATGGCATATTTCTGGTCACAAAAACGTCACCAAACTTCTAAATCAAGACCCCAAACATTTCTAATATTGAACACTGAAATGTGGGCTGTATGTACATTTAAGAAAGATGCATGAAAACAAGAAGATAATGATTTTTCTAACCCTCTGATTTCAGTTCAGAGTTGAGAGTGGCTGGAGCCTCTCCTGGCAGCTCAGGTCGCAGGTGGGACCCTGGATAGGAAGCCACTCCCTTGCAGGGTCATTCACACCACACTCACTCAGACTGAGACAGTTGAGACATGCCCATCCACCTCATGTGCATAGCTTTGGGGTATGGAAGGAAACTGGGGGGCCTGGAGGAAACCCACACAGACATGGGGGAACCTGCAGACTCCACACAGACAGTGGCCCTGGACGGGAATAGATTTTTTTTTATTTATCAACGTTACAGCAAAACATTATTTGAGGACCTGCTCTATTACACATAGCTTGAAAGCTGGTTTTCAATATTTTGATTGGATATTAGATTATTATTAATTATATTTCTACATAAGCTTGCAAAGTTTATGTAGGGTTATCAGCGTGTTTTTTTAAAAAATAATAAGTGCGCTTGCTTGTATTCAACAAATATGACCAATACATTATTCCTTTCATAACATGTGTAAAAGGGCTTGTTAGGCATGCCTTAAAATCAATTTAGAAATAGCCACAAATGTGTTGTCTGTATTGTCATAAAATTAGATATTCTTTTTCTGTTGGCCTTTTTGAGGCTTGGGCTAGACTCAGGCTGTAAAGGAGGGGTGAAGCTAGAAAGCAAGTGCAGATCTGATTTACCAGCGCTGGCTCTTTTCTCCTTCTCTCTTTCCTTTCTCTCAGGTGAGGCCCTGGAAGAGGGACCTGTGAGCTTATCCATAAAGACTTTTCTTTTTTTTGCCATTAAAAAGATTAAGGTCACTAGGGAGTAGGATTCTGGGTTCAGAACCACAGATGAGGTGTGTGTGCGTGCATGTGTGTGTGTGTGTGTGTGTGCACCCTGGAAAGAGGTCAGGAGAGGAGGCATTAGCAGAAAAGGGGGGTGGGGTACTTCTCTGTGGGCCCAGGTGAGGAGAGCCTGGAGGAAGCAGTTGGTTCTGCATCTTCCCAGCTCCAGGGTAGGAATACAATAGGAAAGGGAGATGGAATGTCTGTGCTTCATGAGGCCTCGCTGGCCAACTGTCCTCCAAAGGGATAGCCCCAAGGGCTTTGACACTCTGCCTACACCAGCCAGGTCAGCTCTTTTCTCACAGTTTCATTTTTACCTGAGACTATTCAAGTCAGTTGACCTGTGGTCCATACACTTTGATGATCATAGAAATACTTTTATAAAGCTGTGAAGGTGTGAAGGCATAAATCTTCAACAGAAAAAAAAAAAACAAACCTGGACATATGTTTGAATTTATCAAAAGCATGTAGATCCCCCAGGGATTAATGAAATAACATTTCTTGTAAGGAATTGCTAAATTCAGGGTAATTCTTTGGTCGTTATATTCTCTATCTCTAGCTACTAAAAGGTGACTTTTATCATTTGGAAGTGTGGAGTTTTATCTTTCTAACTTCTGTTGATGGGATTGTTCAGGTCCTTCATAGGCCCTACTACATTGTGCTTATAAAAGCTTGCTTTTGCAATTATAACCCCAAACTCAACTAGCTTCTGGGTCACCATTTAGGGAGTACAAGCCAAGGTCAAAGACATGATGTGCTACACAATGAAGGAGATGGTTATATTCAGGCTGTTGTAATAGAAGTTCATTCATGAGATTGTCTCAGGGGGAAAAAGGGAGGAGACGTGGGGTTTTACAGAGACAAGTAAACAAGGAAGTCATCCATAGTCTTATGGGAATCAAGAGGAAGGGCAGAGACGTGTCTCCTCTTGAATTTGGAAGAAAAAAGGGGGTTTGTTGCACGTAGCTATTTCCAGAAACACAAAAGGGTAGGAGGGATTTCTCAATTGTTGCTGATGTTTCAAGTTCAATATTGTCACAAACAACATGGTGAGTTGACTCAGCCACTTGGGCAGAATTTCCCTTTCATCTATTTATTAGATTTTAATTTTATAGTCGCAAAACTCAGGTATGTAAAAATTAACCTTTTTATGGAACTAAACTGAACTAAGATTTCACTCCTCCCATTTCTCTGATGTTAGGTCACTAAATATCAGTTAATTCCATGTCAAGTTAATAGCTTTAGGATGTTGGTCACCTGAGTAATTAAACTCTTTCACTTCAGAGCTAGGTCTTCTGTTCTCTCTAGGTGTTGCTAAGGGGTTAGGTATTGTTTTGGCATCAGGAACCAGCATTTGGTCTCCTTGGCCTTAGATCATCAGTGTCCCACTTTTTTGCTGAAATGTCATAAGTGTCCTTCTCCTCTGTCCATGCAAGTCCTTCTGTGTCCTTGTTCCTTGCATGTAAAGTCTTCATGAGTCCACCAGCATTCTCTCGGCATTTTCATGCCCCTCTTGGGTGCAGCGGAAAAGAATCTAACTTTTGTAGAGAGAGATTGAATTTAATTTTGGGAGCTACCTTTAAGAAAAAGAATATAAAATTATGATTTTGTTGGGCTGAGTATATTACTGAGTATATTTTCTGGCTGGGAAGAACTTCCATTTTGACGAGGCATGAATGGAAGCTAAATGCTTCACTTGCAATTTCACACTTCTCGTGACTAGAAGAACTTTCTATAGGCTAGCATCTGGCTGCATACATTTAAAACTCTTTTCCTTCACTACCCATGTTGTTCTGGTTCTTGGTGCTGTAGGATATGTTCATATCATATTGTATCTTCTGGCTCTGCAACTTTGGGCCATGACTCCGGGTGTTGGCACGGTGGATGCTAGGAGGATTTTTGGCACCCATATGTATACTTGGATGGCTAGCAAAAACAATTATACACAGCAGTGACTGAGAACCATGTAAATATATATATATATATCTGACTAAACTCAAATATAAGTGTATTCTTAACTCAACTTCCTCTTAGCTGTATCCCAAATATGCCAATGGCCACTCTAACACCATCTGACACAGAGGTAGGTGTTTCAGAGGGGAAGATGGAGTGAAAAGAGACAATGGTCTTAACCAATTGGTGTTAAAGTTTCTTGCTATTACCAATTTTACAAAAATATGGAACCATGTGAATGCACCACCAGGATTTTTCCTGAGCATTGTAGGAGACATGAACCTTAAACTTCCTTAGCTTCATAATGAGTCTCCTCTACATGCATGGGAGACTTCAGATGCCCTTCCTACCCCACAGGTGCTGTGACAGACTCATGATATTGTCATAGACCTTCTCTGCAGATTTGTCCCACAGCCATTTCTACGTGACTATTTCAAAGCTGTGTTGGAACAGGGGTCTTCTTCATAAGACTTTTGATTGTCTAAGCTTCAGCTTCTGGTTGGAGGACCCCTCTTTAAACCTATTTTTTGGGGTTTCTAGACTCTAGGGTTTGCAGAATTTCTTCTCCACCCTAGGGCTTGGCCCAGAGAAAAGAGAGCATGCCATCTAGACCTCCAACACTAAACTCTTCTTGAGTCCTCTTTTGCTTATTCCTTCTCCCTGCTGTTCAGCATCTCTGTTTTTGAGCCAGAAAACTATTGTCACATCATTAGGCAATCTCCTTTCCTCTCTGGTTTAAGGGTAATTTCTATGTCTTGAGTTCCTCAGACTGTTAATTTTTTGAAGATGAAAACTCTTTTTCTTTTTAAAAAAGCCCACCTCTTGCAAAAAAAAAAAAAAAAGACTCAATTTTCAAGACTTATGTCTCCTCTTTTGAATTTAAAACACCTGTTTATATTGTCGATTAACTTCTTTGGTTTTTGGCTGATTTATTAAATGCTAATGATTCAATGAATGAAGGACTGTGAGGCAATAAGAGAATTCTGGGGGAAAGAAAGCTCAGGTATTATATTCATTTTGGGGCTTAGATTTTCAAATTCTTGGTCAATAATTTTCTTAAGAAAACTTGTTAAATGTAATTGTCAAATTTTTTCAGGTGACTAATTAATTTTCCAAATACTATGTTTGACCTTGGTAACTAATTTTGGTAGCTAATTTTCCAAATACTACATGTGACATTCTTTTTCTGTTTATTCATTTACTCAATAATGACTTTGTGTTACACACTATATTGATGTTATGTATGTTGCTATTCTGCTGAAAATGCAGGTGTGAAAAAACAGACATAGTTTCCACCCTCATTTAGCTTACCATCTGGTTGTGCAAATATACAACAAATATAATTATATAATTCATAGGATATTTAATTATAGTATATACTACAAGGAGAAGTACAGATTGCCATGAGAGAGATTAACAGAGAGATTTAATTTCCATAATTAAAAAAATGTAATTTACCTGGCCCTTGGTGTTTGTGGAATAATTATTTGTTGAGTGACCAATTGGATAAATGGATGATAGAAGAGAATGGAGTCCTTCATTCTTTCCTTCATGCCAAATTATGGGAACAGGTTTTCTGAACTTTCTCTGTGAATTTTATGCTTAAAAGATTTATATTTATATTTAAATTTATATTTATTTATGTTATTTATATTTATATTTATTTATATTATTTATATACCTAGGTGATCCAGAGGAGGTTTAAGAGGATTCAATCTAGTTTTGAGAGACAGAATGCTAAGGTTAATACCGGGTGAATTTTTCCACTTCCAGACCAGCTTTGTAGGCAATTTTATGATTCCTATGAAGCTCCTCTTATCCTATATAAATTACTTTACAGATGAGGAAAGTCGAAACACAAAGCAATAAGGACCCTGTTCTACAGTCGAAAACTATCTCCTTTCTTTCTGACATAGAACCTCAGTCTGTCCACTGCTGTACCCTGGTTGGACACAATCCTCAATTAATGAATCATTTTTGAACACCCTCTTGTGATATGAAACCAAGTACTGAAAGCATCACATGGCCTCTCCAGAAGTTCACAGTTGGTAAGAGGGACTATCACATAAATAATTTAAAAATAATGCAAAAATTATTTCATAGGCCAAGGTCCTTGTAATCTATGAGGTCAACCAAGGGCTGCCTCACTTAACAAATTAAAAAAAAAATAAAAATTTAGAAAAAGAAAGTAAAGAAAGACCAACCATGTGATTTAGAGGGCTGGGGCTTTGAGACAGCTTGACCTTCCAACCTTCTGGAGAGTTCAGTCAAATGGCCATTGATTTAATCAAGTCCACATAATGAATCCCCAGTAAAAACTGAACACTAAAGCTTTGTGATGGGTAGTGAACACATCAATGTGCCAGGATCATGATGTGTCCTGATTCCATGGGGAAAGGACACAAACTCGGTATCTAGGACCCACATAGACCTTACCTTATTCTCCTCATTTGGCTAGTCCTCATCTAAGTCCTCTATAATGACATTGTAATTAGAAGCATAGTATTTTTCTGAGTTCTGTGAATCATTCTAACAAATCATTGAACTCGAGGTAGGTTGTGGGAGCTCTTGGTCTTGGCACGCTTAAACTTGGAAGTGGCATCTGAAGTGAGGGTGATCTTGTTGGGGATTGTGCCCTTAAGCCTGTGGAGTCTACCTCTAACTCAGGTTGCTCGCATTGGAATTGAAAAATGCTGCAGTGTGGCTGGGAGTTGATGGGGAATGTGGATTCGAAGCTCCGAGGCAATTGCTTAATACATTGGCTCAATCTGTTAATGTCGATTCCTCCGAAGTGGTTGTGTTCTGATCATTTACTCTGTGTAGCAAACCACCTCAAACTTAGGTTTGTGAACCAGAAGTTCAGGGAAGGCTCTCTGCTCTAAGATGTCTGGGGTCACAGCTGAGGTGACAATACAAATCCATAAAACACAAAATTTACCTGCATGCTGAAATTAAAAGTGTTTCTTGTCAGATTATTTATCACAAAATTCTGGATAAGTTCTTCCAAGTTGAGCTCTTTTGCTCTTCTGGTTGCCCTAATTTACTGTTGCTGTTTGCATGAGTTAGTGTGGCCTTTGGGCAATTCAGCTCTGCATGTCAGCTGTGATCTGCTAGTTGCAGTGCCAGTCAGCCAGGCTGAGGGGCTCATAATCTTAGAATTGACCTGGCTAGCATCTGTGGTATTGATTACAGTATTATTATGCTGTATATGAGAGTAACCGCCCTCAAAGCTCAGCCCAAGATACAGAAGCAGAGCACTTGACAGCAAGGAATTTTTGCCACAAGGCTTGAATTCATTTTCCAGCGTTACCATTTACTAGTTTTGTGACCTTGGATAAGATACATAACCTCCCTGTGCCCCAGTTTCTCCATCTGTAAAGTGGGATGAATGACAGTATCTGCCTCCCGATTTGTTGTAAGGACTAAGGGATTAATATGTGTAAAGTACTAGCACAATGACTGGCATACAGTAAGCCCTCAATAAGCAGTCTTCTAGTCCCTTCTCTTTTCCTAGAACTCAACCAGTGCCAATACCTTAAAGTATCCTTGGCGTGTTGATGACTACCAAATATTTGCCTCTAGCCCTGACTCTTCTTTGAGTCCGAAGCTTGAATGTCCAATTTGTATACTCAGCATCTCCTTATTTCATGATGATCTTTAAAGGCTGATAAAATGAGATAATGGTCTAGAGAAAAAATGGTGGGTCATGATCTCAGTTCTCATTTGACTTTGTCACTAACCAGGTGTGGGCCTTTGGCCATCTCAGTTTTGTCATCTGAACTGACTGGACAGTCTATGAGCTCTCTTCCAATTCTGCATTTCTAGAGGTGAAAATAATTTGCAAACAATAACAGGAATAATGTTACAAAGCATTTGTTATTTTTCACTCTGCCCAGTCATCTCTGCACATGATGGTCCCTTGGTTCTCTGAATCCTAACTAGCTTTGTCCAGTTGGTGAGCTCTGTGTTGGGGCCTTCTTGGTATAGCTGAAGAGCTCACGTTCTACAGTTAGACTGGGTTTGAATTCTAGTTCTATCATCTCTTTGGCTAGCAAAGTTATTTAACCTTTTTAAACTTCTATTTCCTCATTTAAAATAACTTTGTGTTATTTGGGATGCATTTGGTGACAAATAATTGACTATCAGACTGAAAGTGGCTTAAAGGATAAGTATTGATCTCACCACCCCACTTGACTAAAAGCCTGGGTGCAGGTGATTTCAAGGTTGGTTCTTGGCTTTTTCATAGTGGTCACAAGATCATGGCTATGGAATGATGTCAGCAGACAGGAAGCATGGAAGGGAGCTTCTCCTTGTATGTTTCTTTTGTAAGGCAGGAACATCTTTCCAGAGGACACTAGCAATCAGTACTCTGTATCTATGAGTCTGTTTCTGTTTTATTTCTCTTGTTCTTCTTTCTTTTTCCTTTTGATTCCACAACGAGTGAAATCATATGGTATCTGTGTTTCTTTGTTTGGTTTATTTCACTTGGCTTAATACTCTCTGGTTCCATCCATGTTATCACAAATGGCAAGAGTTCATTCTTTTTCATTACTGACTAATATTCCATTGCATATATGTAATCACATCTTTTCATAGATACAGAGTATAAACTGATGATTGCCAGAGGGGAAGAGGTAGGGAGATAGCTGAAAAAGATAAAGAGAAATGAGAGGTACAAACTTCTGATTATAAAATTAATAAGTCACTGGGATGTAATGTACAGTATAGGGAATATAGTCAATAATATTGTAATAACTTGGTACAATGACTTTTATGGTGATCACATAATAAGGTATATAGATGTCAAACCATTCTGCTATATAATTGAAAGGAAATAATATTGTATGTTAACTGTACTTTAATTTAAAAATCACTTGAATAAATCAAAGCGGAATAAAAAAAAAAAAAAAAACTAGAGAAACAACAGCAACAAAAAGAGGCACCAGCGAAAATTTTCTCTGTTTCCATTGGACAGAATTTGGTTTTCCATATTCATGCAAGGAACGCTGGGAAAGCCAGCATATGGCATTTTCAGCCTCTATTAAGTGAGGTGAGCTTTGCCCACAGGGAGAGAGAAGTGCCTTTGAGCCAGCAACCAAAGTAGTTTGTGACAAATGTCTAGCTAGCTCAGAGAATTGTGAGGCTCACATGGATTTATTTAATTTGTTGAAGTTAATTTTTAGCCTTAGAAAATGCTTCCACAGTAGTTGTTATATGCCAGGCACTGTTTATTATTAACACATTTGCTTCTCATGACTCAATGAGGGCAGTACTTTGATGATCCCATTTTACAGATGAGGAAACTGACGTGCTGAGAGATTAAAATAACTGGCTAAGGATGCACAGCTTGGGAGTGGTCGAGGCCGGAGTCGAATCTGGCTCCAGGGCCTGTGCTCTCAACCCCTGCACTACACTTTCTCTCCAATACATGCGTTGAAGCATTGCATGTGCCAGGCTGCCTGGGAAAGCTGGTTTCTCATCCCTCTCCCGATTCTGCCACGTGGATGCCGAGTGGAAGAGACAGTAGTGCAAGCAGAATAACCCACTTTCAATGCCCCCCTTACCCTTTCCATTCCAGTTTCCTGTGTTTAGTTTTCCTTTTCTGGTAAATTCTCATCAGTTTCAAAAGGACTTGTGAAATCTATTCCAAAATTCTCTTCCTTACTTATTTTACTTAAGATATATATGAAAGGATAATTTTTTTATACTACCTATTTTTTGAAGGCCCAGACGAATGGAGAATAAATATTTTCTGTTTCTAAGGATGACTAGAAATGAATTGATGGAGAGACCCATGAGCCTCATGAGGAGTTATCTTTAGCGTTTTCTTTTCCTATAAAAAGGCAGCTCAAAGTGTGTGAGAACTCTATAGTGGCTTTGTCTTAGAGGCCACTTTAAAATACAGCATTCTGAGTACATTGTTAATTAACCTGATTGGGATGGTATGCAAAAAGGGTGGGTCACGGCTTGTGCTGCAGCATCCACACTGATAGAGGCAGCAGTAGGGTCGTTTAAGGACCCCCTTTCCTAGGACTTGAAGGAAGTGAGCCAAGCATTTGTGACACAAACCAGTGATTCAAGAAGGAACAGGAAAGGACTATCACAAGTTTCCTAGCTTGGGATGCTGAAAACATAAAAACAAGGTCACATGTCCACACAATGAAGAAAGGAACCTCTGGAAAAGGGAGGAGAAAAACAGCCAAATATAACTCCACATAAAGACGATCAGAAAAACATCCTCACTGGTTTGACAGCCAACCAAGAATAACATATGAGTTCATCGAGCTCCAAAAGTAGGGAAAGGATGGAAGCATTAGCCAGCTAATTTAAAAATCAAGAAATGCATTTCTCATCTTCATGCAGAGAATGTTCCGGAGCAGATCTTTATAGAGGAGAGCTAGCCCCCTAAAGTGGGGGTTTCCTGTAGAGATGAAGCAGCTGCACCTTTGATGACTCCTTAGATATTAGCAAAACACTTGCTAAATATAGATGAATGTCAACAAGTCACAAATAAGGGAACAGGAGTGGGAAACTCCATACAAAAGGTGAGTGGGCAAGAACAAAGACATCCTTTTCTGCCAAGGCAATCATCACGTGCAGCATGGGAGCGGTAATCACTGCAGTCGTTTAAAAGTTCAAATGCCAAATGAGAATAAGAGTCCCATGCAGCAAACTACTACCTGGTATCTGTTTCTAGCACTTTATTCCACGGAGTGGAAGGAAAGCATGACTTTGGTGGGAACTCTGAGGATGTTACAATGGCCAGGTGGCAAAGAGTTTTCAGGCTGTCAGTCTGGTGTTTTAACTACATTAACTCTTCCTCTGGCTGTTTCCATTCCTCTAAGGGAAGCTGTATCTGTGTCTTGATTTCCCTGAGGGATGTGGGGTACCAGCTCCCGAGACCTTGAGTGTGAGCAGGTTGAACCACATCAATCTGGACCACGATTGGTCAGGTAAATGTTTTCTCGAGACAAACCAGACATGTGCTGATTGATTTCTGCTCTTCCTTTCTCCCCAGATCCAACCCATTCACCCTCTGAACAATCTGTATTTGTCAAGTGCCATGTGCACATGGTGTTGGGCTTGGCTCTACCTATAACATATCAAACCAGGTCATCATGGTCCCCCTTCTAGTAAGTCCTGGTCTAAGGAGGCTTTGCCATGGACAGATAGAAAGCTGTTGAAGCTTCTCCTGTAAGTTTAAACTGGTCCCCAACCCCAAAACACACCATATAATTCTGAAATTGAAACCTATCAGATAGTTCTTAAAGGATCTGTAGAAATAAATAACTTTTTAGAAACCTTATGTAAAAATATATCTTCGCATCATTTGGTGAGTCCTCAAGCTAGTGCTATACACCAGTTACTAAAATAAAGCAGTTAAGCCAGGGTTGGGTTAGCTAGTGAAGGGGGACCCCAGCCCCCATAGATTTATTTATTTACTTTTTTGCATGTTCTGGTGTGTTATAAACCACTGCTTGTTCATTTAAGTTGATTTCTTCATGTGCATCCCACCACTTGTGCAAGATCACCTGGGCAACATGATATAGTCTTTGTGAACCAGGGATTTTGATAAAAAGCCTTTTCTATCCTCTCAGTACCATGGATGGCAAAATGTCTCCCGACTCATTGTTTTCTGAGTCAGAGTTCAGTCAGATGTGCCTTTTTCTGCCTCGATTCCTATCACCAAACACCCAAAAGCGGGTCTGGTGCTGATGTTGGTGGCCCTGGTGTTTGAGAAATGAACCACGTGCGTTGAATGAAGATGGTGCTAGGGGCTGAGGAGCTTTGGAGTCTTTTCTATTCGAGCCGGATAATATCCCCCCTGATATAGGGTTGCAGCATTTGCTCAGCTTGGATGTAAGATACGTACGAAGTGGTGGCCATTAATTGTCTCAATTCTTAGGTTAAGGATGGAGTAAGATGCACTTATTTTTTTCTATTTTCAACAAGGAAACACTCTGGTCTTCAGGTCTTGGAAGCGGCTGGTGTGAACTTGCTCTCATTCTCATTGCTGACGGTCGATGAGGTCCCTAGTGGTGGTCCTGAGCTTTATTTGAAAGTGCTGTGGCTGGGGTGGGCATGGCAGTATCATGCTACTGTGTCTGTCTTGGCCAAACGGTTTGAGCTATGCTTGAAGCTTCCTGAAGACAGGGTTGTGCAGAGCATCCTTAATAGTTAGGTTTGATGCATTTCTCTCTCTCTGTGTGTGTGTTTTAAAATGAACCACAAAAAGTTGAGCAAACATTTACTCATGTTTTGGTACAAACCGAACCATCTATTTCTTCCTCCCTCACCGTCTGCTTTTCCTCCAGCAACAGGGGCTCTCAAATATGGGTTTTGTCAGGCAGCCGTTTCTCGCCTCTAAGGAGTGTGGTATTTGATCTCTGTGTTCTGGGGCCTTTGCTTTTGCCCCACTTCCACTGATAGAACTCCCCATTTACACTTGATGATCTATAGCCATATTGCATTCTAGTGTCTGACTGCATTATAATTCATTCATACGCTCTCCTGTTTATGGAAATTCGGGTTCTTTTGCTTTGGAGAACGATGCTGCTATGAGTATTTTTAGATGTGTCACCTGGTAAACATGTGCATAAGTTTCTCTTGCCTGTTGAAGCTGTGAGTGAAGTTTCTGGGTTGCGGGGTGTGCACGTGTTCAACTTTATTGGATGATGTAAGTGGCATCCCAAAGCAGGAGTTACAACGTGGTGGCTTGTTCCCACAGCAGTGTGTGGGGGTGCATGTTACTCTGTATTTTTATTCTACATCTTACTAAGACTTGATGTTGTTTGACTTTAAAATATTTACCCGCCAGGTAGGAGAGAATGGTATCTCGCTGGGATTTCATTAGACATTTTCCTGATTATTAATGAACATTTCCCCATATGTTACAGGCATTTATCTTACTTAATTTATGAAATGCATTTTAATCTGTTTTGCCCATGGATTGTTTGTTCCTTCTTGGATTGTTTTCCTTTTTCTTATTGACATACACGTTCTTTATTTTCTGGATTTTAATGCTTTGTCATTTATAGGTATTGTGGATATCTTCTCCCAGTTTGCATCATGTATTTTTTACAGGCTTTTCGGTGTCTTCTGATAAATGGAAGTTAATAAGGTTAAATCAGTCACCTTTTTTTTCTTCATAGTTTGTTCTTTGTGTGACTTGTTTAATAATCATTCTCTGTCTTGAGATGACAAAATTGTTTTTCTCCTTTTTCCAAAAATCGTAACTATCTCTCTTCCATTGCCATTGACCTATCTGGAGTTGACTTTAGGAATGGTATGAGGAGTAGATTCATTTTCTTTTCTTCTTTTTTCATTCCATATCACTAACCCGTTGTCCCAGCACCATTATTGAAGAGTTCCTCCTTTTCTACTTATTTTTTAATGTCACTTCTTTCATATATGTGTGGGACTTTTCATATCTCTCTCTTCTCTTCCACAGACTATTTCTCTCTGCATCAATTCCACTCTCTTATTTTCTATGATTTTATAATTATTCTTGTCTGGTGGGGAACACTATAATTTTCAAGTTTGACTGGAGTCAGAATTGGTCAGGACTAGGCTGTTAGACAAATACAAGACTTCCTTTAGATTAAAAAGAATCTAAGGAATGTCAGTTCTAAAATGTGCTGGCATTGAGTATTATAAACAAATGAAATGATTTAAAAAACTCTTTTTCTGCAATACCTATATTTGAACCAAATGTACATTCTTTTGCAAATCTATAACAGAAAGCTAGGATATACTTTGCTGAAGACTAGAGGTTATGGCCCGTTTTTTTCTTTACAGAGGTGTGAAGACACATTTGGCTTCTCTTTTTACAGGAAACAGAAATCCACAGTTGAAATGTAAAGTGTTGACGACTTACACACTTGTACTTTCATGGACTTCTACTACTCACAAGGACTTTCATTTTACTCCAGTTCTAAAAGGCTCACCTAAGTGAGAAAGTTCTGCCTTAATAGAGAGCTCTCGTTCACCCAATTTGATCCCAATTTAATGGAAAAAAAACAAAAACAAAAAACAAAAAAGCAGAATAGATAATAAAGTTCTCCTGAAGATGCCTTCTTTAGAGTTATCTAAAGTTTATCAGCAAAATAACTTTGACTAAGTTAAATGGCGATGTGTCACACACCCAAAACGTGTGAAACCATTTGAAAAAATATTTTAAATATGCCATGGATTTGTAAATTAATGCAGGGCTCACTGTGCTTGAATTTCCATTTCTAAACTGCTTCATTTACATGCAAAGAGTGGGCAATTTTTGTGTGTGTGAAAATTTAGCCTTAAGAAATGAAAATCAAAAACTCAGCAACTTGAAAAGAGCTGTTAGGCATAGAAATTGTTTAATCGGTTTCCAGCAGGGCCAATGGTGTTGGCATTTTGAAATACCAGATTGGATTGGCATCCTAGAAAAAAAAATCCTCAGCTCAGAAAAAGTCGCCTAAAAAAGCCATCATCTACAAAGTGGTGAAGGAAGATAGCCGAGATATGACAAATGCCAATGAAACGAATTCTGCGATCGAGAGAGAGCCTGAAGTGTGAAATGAACAAATGTTAAATGTGATAAAATTTCTGTCAGTGCTACCCCAATCATCTATTCTGACAAATACAATGCTTGATCAGAAAATCAGGTGCTTTCATCCGAAGGATTGTTCCTTGTGGATGTTTTAAGTGGACTCAACACCGTGAGTGCATCTTCGAGTCTACGTCCTCACGTTAGAGTATATTTAAAAGGGGCCTAACGATTCCCTCTGTAACAAGGTTGAGATCCCCAACTTAGATTTTCATTCCAGGGTTTTTAAAATGCAAGTTTAAAATAAGATTTCACTTAAACACAGCTCTACATTTCGTGATGCTTTTGAAGCCCAGACTTTGAAAACTAGACCGGAATACTGTATTTTGTTAGAAACCATATTTCTTTATCTACAGTATCCCAAATGAAGGGTGCAAAGTTAGCTCTATCTGTACATAACAATGATGATAACAAAGATCATGATGAATAATAATATAAAAAAGCTAATAATAAAAACACTGTTTATTTGTGTGCTGCACACGAACGGTGCCTGCTTTGTGATGGGTACTACCGTAAGTGCAAGGATGCAACAGTGAATGAGACACATCCTGTGCCCTCAAGAGTTTACCCTTTTCAGTGAGTCTCTCTTTTTAATAGGTTTAAAAAGCAAATTTTCTCACCTAGTCCTTTAGTGTTCTCCTAAAGGACCTGTTGAATACAAAAGGTCCAGAAAACAAGGAAGGTGATTTTATTCTTTCTTATTTTCTCTGTACTCCCAGTTTGTGGGAGAGTGAAGAGTTCAGAGAATATGATGCTGTTTTCTTATAGTATTTGAGCCAGATGCTTTACTTACTCTGATTCTTCTCCTAGCAGGAGAGCGGAGAAAATTGGGTATCAACAGTTCTGATTTCCCTTCACGGGGCTGCAGTTGGAATTCTCGGGTAAGAATAAGAGGGCACCATAACTTCTTCATGCTGGGATCATTTCTATTTGTGTCATTGCTGAAAAAGAACCAACTTCACAGCCCAATCTCTTCAGACATGAATTCTAAATTCTCAACATGGTGCTCGTCGTGTATCTATGTTTGTTAATTGAGCAAATGACAATGCAGGGATGACAGGCATGGAACCAGAGCATCTTAGAAAATATTTCTATGTGACATAGTACTGTAGTATGTTTCAAAATAAGAGAATCAAACAGCAAATGTTAATTTATGCCTACTATGAATGTACTCAAAACTAATTCTAGAATATGCTTCCAGGGAAGTGAAAGAAAAGAATTATAGATTTGAGGAGGGAAACATTGCAAGAATGGATTCTCTGCAGAATCTTAGGCATCGCCCTTACTCTTTCTATGGGTGACCTATAGACCGAGGTGTGTGTAGTATACATGGTTCAGGCTGAACTTGAAAGGCTAACACTTGGGTTCTGTTTGAATCCTTATCAACTTGCTATTGAGTGTGAATAATCTTGTGATTTACCAAGCCATGGTGAATGCACAATCACAATTTTTAGAATATGGCTATGCATACATGAAATATATGTCCCTATATCTAAATGCTATCCTCAAAGAATCAGGCTTTATTTCTCTTGTGGCTTAGTCAGAGTTCATATTTCAAATGATAGTGGATTAGCATATGGCAAATGCTTCAAGATTTGTAGTAAATGATGCTGAACATAAAAATTGTAAAATCTTGGTATGACTCCACCAACTATTCATTTTACAAAGGTGATGCTGGGCATGATATTGAGAATTGGCAGTTATCCTTACATCACACAGCTCTGAACTAATAGCTCATATCAGTTATGAATGCTTCTGGCTTTTGGGAACAAAAAATTTGAGAAATGGTGGCCTAGGTAATAGACACTGAGTTTTTTTTTTTAAAAAGAAATAAGGGGGTAGGCACTTTTAGGTTGCTGCAATGGCTCAGCAATGTCTTCAAACATCCAGGAACCAGAATTTCTTTGCAAGCCTCATGTTTGCTCTATAGCTGCCTCAGCTCCAGACATCACACACTCATGCCAACATCTTAAGTGAAAAATGGAGGCCAGAGGCTAAAAATCTTGTATTCTGAAGCTCTGTCTTTTCAGACAGTAAGAAGAACCTTAAGAATTTCCCCCTTTACTTTTCATTGTCCAGTAAATATCATACAAAGACCCCACAGAGTCACAGGGGCAGGGTAATGAGATTACCACGAATTGTTGAATCAATCATTACTTAATTCCTGGTGGTGGGGAGAGAACCACCTTCCCTGAGATCTAGGGATATTGGCTTGCTACCTGGCATCCTTGTCAGAGTTCTGTGATCAGGGAAGGAGGTCGTGGGTAGTGTCTGCGCAGCCTTGCGGGTGTGCTGCTGTCTGACATCTAAGACTCGAGAGGAGCAGAATAAGAGATCGACTAGGTAGTGCGTAGGACCATGGGCTTTGGGGACCGAGGACCTGAGACTGAATTCTGGTTCTGGGGCTTATCAGGCTGACCATCGACAAGTTCTTAACTCTCTGCTGCACAGCCAAATTACCTGTAATATTCTCCTCCTCACAGGAGTGCTACAGGAATTAAATGAGAGGATGTGGACAATGCACTTAGCACAGAGCGGGCCATGCGTGCTGGAGGATTGAGAAGCCGGGCCCTGCATTACTATTTAGAGCCTCTAGACATAGAGTGGAGGAACCGAAGCTCGGGCACACTTTAGGAAAGAGCAACTGTTCCAAAAGGCAGGAGGCGAAGCTCAGGTACTAACGGCTCTGTCATTAACTTGCCAAGTGTTTGTGACTAAGTAAGTGCCCATTTCTGGGCCTCAGTTTTCTCAAATATAAGATGGGGATCAGGGCCGAGTGGTCTCCAAGTTCCATTCAGCTCAGACATCTTAATGGTGGTTTGATGGTGGGTTTTTATAGCGACAGATGGGGGAGTGGCTCCTAGAAGGTGTTCAGGGGCCACTTCCATTAAACTTATTGGAAAAGACTGGAGACTTCCAGTGCTTTCATTAATGGCACAGTCGCTGCTCTCTATACAAAAATGGAATTTAATTGAGGGGCTTGAATCCTCTCACTGGTCCCTATGCTTTATTATTATTATTATGATTAAAAATAGCCACTTTCAATTATAGGCACTGACATAAGTTAGATGCTTGTTTGCTAAAATGGCTCTTAAACTCATCCAAAAGGGACTCCCTGGGTTTAAAAAACTAGCTTCTGTCCCACTGTTGATCAAGCCTTGATTTTACGTTTGAACTTGATTTTACATCAATAGGATATGCGGAAATGCTCTTAGTAAACTTTGTACTTAGTTTCAATGAAAACAAGGCAAATGCATAATTAGTGTTTTAACAATAAATAAATTAGAGCTTGAGATTGCTATAACAATATACACTGTTAGAAGAAGAATTGGAGAACACAGTCTAAAAATAAAGGCAAAACCATAAACACACTCTCCTTTCTCTCTGGAAATCAAAAACACACCAATGGTTTTATGACAAAGGAGGGATAATGAAAGGAACAGAAAACTTTTCTTCCCACCTAATAGTGGGAAGGTAGTTATGTGGGGTTGGATGAGGAACAGTTGTGTCCAGAACAATAAACTTGCCCTGAAAGCCTTGATTATTAGTTCCACTTTTAAAAAGCAACAAACGGTAAGGATAAATGTAAAACTGATGTTAGGAGATTTAAAAAAACTGCAACCTCTGAAAATTAAGTAGTCTTTTGCAAAACACTGTTCCATTCAGCACAACTGTTTCCTTTAAAAAAACCAAAAAACAAAACAAAACAAAAAACCAAAATACAGTCAGATGCTCCCCGTACTCTGTCCTGGCAAATCCTGGAAATTCTTTTCTCCTGTGGGACACGAAGCTAATCAAACTCTTCATGAGGCCTGTCGTGCCTTAAAAAATTCTGAGTGTAATTATGGAATAATCAGCCTCAGATTTAATGTTAAAAAATTTCCAAGGCCTATTGTAATTAGGGGAAATTGAGGGCTAGTGACAATGAAAAGAGCCTGGGCTGGGACAAGGTGTACCCTGGCGGAAGGAGCCCAGTGGAGGCACGTGGCCCATGGCTTGCCCCAGCTCTTGGTGCTAACTCATCAGGCCTTTGGAGCTCTTCATACTCCACACACTTAGCTTTAGGATGGGGACAAGTCCTAACCTGAGTTCTGAGTTTCTCTAAATTGCTTCATGGTGATACATCCTGCGGCCTGCAGGTTTAAGGAACAAACTATCAGAACAAACTATCAAATACACAGACAGAGATAAATAAAATAATTCCATGGAGTGAAACGATCTATATCTTGAAAAACACTCCTTAATGTTAAACAATTTATAGGAGAAAATGGATCTAGAACAGAGATGTTGAAAATGTTTTCAAATTTAGAACTACATGTACATGTGTTTATGTGCATGTGTGTTTGCATGCACATACAGACATTGAATTTTAGTTTCCTTGTCTGATTTTGGGGTAAATCCGACAATGACATTTATTCTGTAGTGAGCTTGATGACTTTCCTCTTTCCAGTATGGGCTTCTCCCCACCCTCACCCACTTTGGGAGGAGTTTCGTACACGTGAAACCTATATAATTTTATTAACCAATGTCACCCCAATGAAGTTAATACTAAATAAAATTTTAAAAATGGTTGTGCTCAAGTAAAATTCATGGAGAGGGATACTTGAGTGTATTAAAAGAGTTCCCATAGACTGCAGTGAGGTGGAGTTGGGTAAAAAGTAGAAGCAAATTAGTAATAAAAACATTAGTAAAAAATAATCTAGGGACCTAGGAGCAGTCCAAGATGACTGGGGAGACGGGTGCACTTGGGCCAAAGCTCATTAAATAGAAATGGACCTGAGGGTTGGAAAGCAGAGAAGCTGCCCATCCACAGGGCTTCATAGCTAGTTGTGTGCATTTAGGACCCGACCACAGAAATTCGGAGCTAGATGGGAGCTTACAGGTCACTAAGTCCAAGCCATTCATGCTATAGAGGAGGAAACCAAATTTGGGTGCTTTGCCCAAAGCTGAAATCAGAGCAGAAGCAAGACTGGGGCCCAGGACTCTCTACTCCCAGTCTGGGGGCTCCCCAGCTCTGGGTCGAGACCTGCTTCTTTCAGATTTGGTCTGCCCTGCTCTCTGAAATGTCACTAGGAAATGATAAAGGAAATAAAAGAAACCAGATTTTGTAAATAACTAAAAAGATGATGAGAGAAAAACAGCAAACAAAGGTTATAGTATAAAGCAAGAGTTTCTCAATGCGAGGTGTGCACTAGAAGGGATCCCTTGATCCTCAGGGAGTTTAGAAATTAATATAGCAACTATGTCAATATATCATACACGTGAAACTAATACATATTATATATCAACAATGCTTAAAAAATAAAAATAAAAAATACAAAGGCAAGCCTCCGCATCAGACTAATTTCATTGGAATCAGTGTGAGGGAGGCTCTGAGACTAATCATTAAGAAAACTCCCAGATGATTATCATGTGCAGCCAGAGTTGGCATGAAAGATCTGAATTGGAATCTTGCTATTATTAACTGTGTGACTTGAGGTAAGTTACTTAACCGCTTTGAGCTTTGGTTTGCTCATGTGGGAAATGGAACCAGTAAGAAATGCTTTCTAAGACTGGAGTGAGAGGGGATAAGATAAGCAGGGTCCTGCCTCCACAGAGCATGCATTTATCCTTAAACATTTCTTTAAGGGAACCTGAATCTCAGGATTACAATTAGGAACTCAGTTTTTATTTTGTAAGCTTTTATTGAGTAAATTTCCTCTCCTAGTGTGTTCCTAACTCCCTGAGCACATTCTCAACAATTCTTACTAAAATACAATGATGGGAAAGAGTATGTAGTCATCGAGAAAGTGACACTTAATTCATTAACACTTCTCTGGGATTCTGGTGGGCTGCCTGAAGGAGGCAAGCCTCCAGGAGTGTATTAGAGGGTAGTGCAGGGTTTTCCAGAATGAAATCACATGGTAGTTGATACACAAATAAAATCTTAAATGACGTTGAGTCACATATTGAGAAAACCGTTGCCTTTTCACTTTTTTCTTTCTTTCTTTCTTTCTTTCTTTCTTTCTTTCTTTCTTTCTTTCTTTCTTTCTTTCTTTCTTTCTTATAGGTAATATGTTTTTATTTTTTTTAAATAATTAAACATTTTTTCAATTATATTTGGCATACAGTATCATGTTAGTTTCTAATCGCATCATAGCGGTTAGACATTTTTATAACTTGTAAAGTGAAAACCTGAATTAATCTAGTGCCCATCTGACACCATACATAGTTATTACAATATTATTGACTATATTTCTTATGTTGTACTTTACATCCCCATTTTGTAACTACGAATTTGTATTTTTTAATCCCTTCCCCTCTTTCACCCATCCCCCTAACTCCCTCTTATCTGGCAATCCTCAAAATGCTCTCTGTATCTCTAAGTATGTTTCTATTTTGTTTGTTTATCTTGTTTCTTAGATTCCAGATGTAAGTGAAGTCATATGGCATTTGTCTTCCTCTGTCTGACTTATTCCACTCAGTACAATACCCTCTAAGTCCATCCATGTTGTTGCAGATGGCAAGATTTCATTCTTTAGAAATTTTTTTTTTATGGCTGAGTAATATATATGTACCACCTCTTCTTTATTCATTCATTTGGTGAATCTATTGCTGGACGCCCAGGTGGTCTCCATATCTTGCCTATTGTAAATAATGCTGCAGTGAACATGTGGCTGCACATGTCCCTTCAAAATAGTATTTTGGATTTCTTCGGATAAATACCCAGAAGTGGGATTACTAGGACCTTCCTTGTGTCCTGTTTTTAAGTATTGCTACTCCAGATTGTTTTTAATTTCCATTTTCATGAAATATCTTTTTTTTTTTTTTAATCCCTGTCAGCTCAGAGAGACTAAGTCCATTAGTGAATAAGTCCATGCATGGGCCTTTTAAGAGGAATGTCTAAAACTCCTGCAGCCTCTGTCTCACTCAGCCACAATCTCTGCTGGTTTTCATAGCCAGAGGTTATGCGGACTTCTCTTCCTGGCACTGGAACTCTGGGCTGGGGAGCCCAGTTTTGAACTGGGATCTCTTGGTTCTTGAAGGGACCTTTGCAACTAGGGTATCCCTCCCAATTCTCAACCACCACACGTGGTTGTGGGACCAGCCCATATTGCATCTCCACCCCTCATACCAGTCTCAAGGTGGCCTCTTATGTATGTCCCCACTTGTAGGACTTCTGTTCAGCCAGACCTCAAGTGACTCTCAATAATGGTTGTTCTATAGTCCCATTGTGATTTTGATGTGATTGTGAGAGAAGGGGAGCACAGTCTCTACCTACTATGCCATCTTGACTGGAAGTCTTCAATTCTCATTCAATACTTGTGCTACCAACGCCATGTAATTTGTTAACATCACTAAATAGTTGCGGTCTCAGAGCCATCTTACTTAGAATTTAACATTTAACATTGTTCCTCTTTAATTCTGTTTATGTTTATGGTTGTTTTCTATTTATGGTAAGCGAAACAGGTTTTTCATTTTTAGGAATTAATTTATGGTACGAAAAAAATGTACTGACTTAAAGAAAACTGAAGTGAGCCATGCAGGAGTGGTTAGCAGATAAAGAAAAAATCAGGAAGGCAGAAGATTCCTGGGTTCCCATCTTGGCTCACCTGTGAGACTTTAGACCACAGTTTTTTTTTTTCAATCATAAAATAAAAATGTGACAGAAATTATATTTTTCTCTATTTCATATCCCCATGAAGAACTTGTGGGTCACTGGTTTTTAATAAAGTCATTCTTTACCAGGAGCCACACTCTTCTACTAGAATTTTTTCTCTTGCTGATAACTCCTATTCATTAATTTTAAAGAGTATTGTGATCTGGATGATTATCTACATCCAGGTGTAGTGCCTTAGCCAGGTGTTTCTTTTGTGAATTTCCCAGGCAATTAGATCTGTGTATTATTGCTGAGTTAGCTAGTTCTCCATTTTTTGTGCTCTTAGGAAATCTGACATACAAGACAGATTTTCTCACTGCAGCGTGGTAATAACACATTAATTGGTATAAAAAAGCATTAATTTGGTAGTTTGGATATAAAGGTGGCATCAGTGCTTTGCCAGTTGCCACCAGTTACTAACCATGTGAGTCTTGGTCCATAGCACACAGATGTTGGTGGTGTAGCAGCTGATATAGTGGGGCATGAAGAACACAGGGGAGACCCTGTAGGTTTTCAGTGTTATTGGGATTAAGGCAAGGTGAACAAGGCATCCAGGGTGCAGGATTCAAGGAGGCATTCCCAGGTTCCTGCAAGTGCTTGCCCCAAGTCTGGCCACCTGAAAACTGCTGATTCTCAAGCTGCCAAGATTTCTCAGTATTGCTCTGGGTGGTGGAGAACTAATTGATCATGCCAGTCACCATCCCTCTCTCCTCCCCACTCTATGCCTTCACCACTTGGATGCATGGTCGTTTTCAGCCTTCGGTAAGAACTTTCTCCTCCACCAGTTAAAACTCTCCTTTCCCAAGGGAAACTCCTGTACCACCCTGTTTGTGTGATTTTCTGTTTCTTGTTCCTGGGATGAAATTAAGTGAACTCTAGAAATGAGAGTTATAAAGAGCCAAATTCAACCAGTGTCTTTTTAGAGCTTCCTGAGTCCCAAGCATTTTTCTAGACTCTTTCTGGGGGCATTATTTTAACCTAATTCTTTCTATATTATTATACCCAACTCAGTGAAGGGAAAATCGAGGCCTAGAAAATGAAGGCATTTTCCATCATAATGAACTTCTGAAACTAGCGATTTTACATGACCTCATCCTGCAGAAAGGTTTTTGGAATTTTTTAATGGAGGAGAAATATTGGGGGAATTTCCCAGGTCAGAGTAATTGGCATAGATGTGAGCTTTCTCTGATTTGGGTTGGGAAAATACTGTTGAGAAGGTCCTATAATTATTTGAGTTGCAAGGAGTTTGAAAGAATAGGAAGAGCCTAGAGGTGAATGCTCTATTGAGAGTTGATTTTGAGGCAGGGGATCCATGTGCCACACAACTCTCGGAAGCCCCATTAAGGGAACAGGGTCCTTGGGTCTGGAGTTACAGATAGATTCATGATTCTTAGTCCTGACAATGGTGGCAGCTCTGGGCATGAGAATGAATTGTTTAGAAGTGTGTGGAAATGTAGCGTTTAGGAAATAGAGTGTTTGTAAGTATTTCACTCACTCACTCACTCACTACATAGTGAGCATCTGCTAATTGCTACACATTATTCTCAGCACTGAGGATGCAGAGGTAAACCATCAGGTGAGAGCCAGGCTCTCTGGAAGCTGTAGGCATGAGGTCACACTAAAGGTTGAACACAAAAAAGGAAGTATGAGTAAGGGGACTAAGAATGAATGACCAGAAAGGTCTGGAAAACTAAGAGGGAGTGATTCGATAAGGCTATAGAAGAGAATGTTTCCAGAACAAGAAATAACAGGCTAAAGCCCTGTTGGAATGAACAGGAACCTAAGGGAGGGGGAGTTATCAGAAGTTACTATCTACCCACCACCTTATACCCCAGCAACCTGCAACTTTTCCTCCTTGGCCCTTTCTGAAGAGGCTTTACTTTTACATCACTGACATTGCAATAGAGTAAATGATGTACAACGATAAGGAAGCATAAAATATCTACTCTACTGAAGTGCATGCTTGCAATCACGCTGGACTTTTGCTGCATTCTTCTGCGAGACAAGTCTTGTGAACTGCAATGAGTTTTACAATCAAGCATTTTAAGTGATATTCTTCTTTGGGGTCAGAACAGATCTGAGCACCACACGTAAGTGTGCAGCGCTGAGAATGGAGCAGTGAATTTCTGAGACGAGGTATGTGTCTGCCAGGATCAACCACGGGCCCTGCCAGAGCCTTTGAGAGATGAAATGCCAGAGAGCAGCCTGCTACCACAAAGAAAAGCCGAAATGGCAGCAACACGTCCAAATGCAGGAAATTCAGAAAACCTTTCTTGGAAACCAATTCCCCTTTGTGTGATCATGATAACACAAAGGTCTCAACCCGTTTGCTTCTGATAATAATTATAAGTTCCATTTGTATAATCCTTGAGAGTTTATAAAGTGCTTCCATGGGTGTTATCTTATGGATTTTATCTGAGCTTGGAGTATGTGGACAGCTCAGATGTGGACAGCCCTCAAATCCTTTCCATCAACTTGCTTAAGTCCCTCTGTCTTCTTTTCAAATTTGAGCTGTAAAAACTGTGGCCTTGTCTTGTGATGTGGTCCTCTGCCTTTAAATGATTTCTCCCCCAGCAATGTTGGAGATGAAAAATCATGACTCTGAATCATGAGAGTATGGGAGATTTTCTATTTTCTCCTCTATTTTAGAGTCTTCCAAATTTTCTGTTATAAGCATGGCTAGATTTGTAATTAAGAAAAGATATGTTATTTTAAAAATCAGGGGAATCAAGCGTCTGAAATGCACCATGGTCGACGAGACTTGCTTCCCAGGGCAAGCTTGACTAGAGGGAATTGCCGGCTGCTTTGCTAGAGTTTCTTGGATCCAAAGAGCCATTGGATTTTTGAATAGGGGCCTTAGAGGTCATCTTGTCAACCCTCTTTGTGTACCAGTCAGTGTGCAGAGAACATACCAGCCAGAAGCAGTGTCCTACTTCTTTAAAATAGATACTTGGAAAGCTTTACTGCTAGCAGAGCGAAGCCAAAGATATGGATGCTTTTAGATGAAGTGAGATGGATTCTGAATGTGCTATTTTCTCTTTTAAATAGTTTATTTTTTATTAAATAATACGAACTCCTAAAGGGAATGTGGTAAAATTTTAAAAAATCTATTAATTTTTCTCCCTAGTCTTTTTAAATGAATGCATGTGAGTTTTTTTTCCATAATGGTATTTATATTTGTCTAAATTTCTGATTTTTTTCCAGAATGATTTCTTAAATCTGAATAATTACAAGTAACAATTCATTAGAGAAGGATGCATTGTTGTTGTTGTTGTTGTTGTTGTTGTTGTTTTTTAAAGCTTTATTCAGAAGGATGGCCTCCCATGGCCTCCAATTGCACCTGCAAGACCATTAGTTCATTTAGATGTGTTTTTCTCAGGTGAAAACCCATAAGACAGACCATCAATCCTTTTATAATATGAATTCCTCTGTGTTGAATTCTTAATTTTAATTTTAATTTTAAAAGAAGGGCAAATAGCTGATATATCACCAGACCCCTTGTCAATACTATGTTTCTATTCCATTACTCAGAAAGATGCCTTGACAGGGTATAATATTCTTGGTTTACAACTTTGTCCTCCAAATGTGTTTATCATTGCTGTATTATTTTTGAGCATTTAAACTAAGAAGTATGAGGCCAGTCAGACTTTTATTTCTTCGTATGTAAACAGATTTTCTTTCCTGCCTACCAATGAATGCTATTTAAAACTTTATCTTAGATTTATACATTTTAAATGGGTCCATGTGGTTCCCTGCCCCCACATCCCCTTCCCACCTGAATGATTATCCTGAAACATAATGAGCTGTTTGATCAACATACTCATATTTTTCTCTCTGGAGGAAGATTTTCTTTGACTATGACTGTAGATATTGTGCTTTTTCCCCCTTACTTTTTAAGTTTTTCTCTATTATATGTTATAAAATATTTTCTCCCATCAGTTAATTTTTTGTCTGGATTCTAGGAGGACTACTGAAATTTGCTGTCTATATGGTTTTCTGCAATGTCAATTATGTTCATTACTGCCTCCAGTATACTTTTATATTCTGTTATTTGCTTTTCTAATTTTCCTGAAGCCTTTCTATCTGACCTGTATCAGTTTTAATTTCATCCTGCTGACTTCCCTTAATGATTTATCTCTTTATGATGTTCTCTTTTTGCCCTACGGGGGCCTGGTCATTCTCTATTTTAATGATATTCCCAGACCAATTTGCTCAATTATTTCAGTTTTTTATAATAATTTTTTTCAGAAGTCTGCTCCTCTTCTCAATTTTTATAGTGATGCTTTTGCTTATTTTTATTTAATTTCTTTGTCATTTTTCATGTTTTAATGTTTTTCTTTTTGATTTGTCCTCAAATGGAAAGGATGTTTTACTTACTCTTAGTTTTGCTCTCTGAAGCTGGTCATATCTCCAGCTAGATTTTTTCAGTGTGAATCTTCAGGAATGAGATGGAAGTTTTCCCCCAGCCTTCCTAGCTATGACATTATGAAACTGTAGCATGCACAAAAGTGAAAACTCCTAGCAGGTATTTCTACTAGAGCTCTCCATGTCTCTGCCCCTCTTGCACCTTCCATCATCTGGAAGGACAATATCTCCCATGATTCTGAACATTATTCTCAACTTCTTTGTATTTTTTGAAAAATGTCTAAGGGCTCTGGTATAATTCAGTAGTTACTTACATGAGAGTCTCATAATCTGAGTTCACACCCCAGGTCTACTTCTGATCAGTTTGTGAACTTTGGTTAGTTATTTCATATCTTTTAACTTTACTTTCCAAAAATAAAGATAATGATATTGCTAGGACTATGGAGTGTTGTGGGACTTAAATGAGATAATACTTGCAAAGCACTTAGCATTGTACATAGTAAATTATAAAGATTAGTTGCTATTGTCATTATTAATGTTACTATTCTGTCTTTGAATAGAGGTATAAAGAGAGATATATTGGTTGAAGTGGAGGGCCTGATAGCTTCAAAAAGAAGCATTCACATGGTGGAAAGGCAGCTGTCCAATCTTGTGATTGGTACTGATGTTGAATTCCAGAATCTCAGAGAATAGGGGAATATTTTCAATGAGTTGCAAATGGTGAATCACAAAATAAATTTCCAATCTGGTTCAATTTGCTTAATTAGTAGAACTTTCTCCAAGATTCCGATAAGAGTTTAACTGCAAATCATTTTTCCTATTGCTGCGATGTTTCATCTTTCATGTCTTCATACGTATTTTTTGTGGGAAGGCTGATGGTCTTATGTCCAGAGCTGTTATCCAGTTGTAATATTAAGTTGGAAGTCTCTGGGTTTACTTCTCAGTTAGTTTTAAAATACAAATTACCAAATTTACCAGTTAGATATGTGAAAACAAAGTATGTTGCATTGGTGATTTTTCATTCCCTAGAGCTACTTGCTATAAGTGGTTCTGTTTTTATCCAGATTTTATTTGTTAAATATGTTCTAAGCCAAGGATGATGGAACCTTTCCCTCTTTTGTTTCATTATCATATTGCTATTCTATCATCCTCATATCATACCATAATGAAATCACATGTTTTGCATTCTTATGGACCCTTTAAACCACTTATTTGTGCTTCTCACAAGCATTCTTCAAGATCAAGCACAGGGATGGATTCAGTGCCTTTGGCATTGAGATTTGAATATATTTGAAAAGGATGCTTGAACTCCACTGTATGATATGGCATGCCTGCTGAAACCATTGTTATTCTAAAAAAATAAACCTTAGGATATGAATTATCTTTTTATGTTGTAGAAAGATAGATATAGTTTTAATTGCAATGTTTTTGAGATAACCTCTGTGTGGCTCACCAGTGTTCAGATTCAAAGCTGCTGCATTTTTTTTTTTTGTTGACAGAAAACTTTTTTGGTAGGGCTGGAAAAAAACAGCATCTCATTGAGTCAGGGTGGTATTGTCCAGCCTAGATCTTGCTAAGGCTGCATCCAATTACCCACTAATATATTTAGTACTAACATGGCTCTTTATTGTAAAATGTTTTCAATTCTCTGAAAAACTCTCCTCAAACGTAGGTTATTACCATTATCACCCCTTTGTTCACTAAAACTAGTGTAATTCTATATGTCCCATGGGTTTTGGGTTGCTTTAGTCAATTCATTTTCATTAACATTTGCTGAGGTGACATTTGGTTCTTGCCCCATGACAAATGGTGAGGTTAGAATGCCCTGTTCTGTGGTTCGGACATTGGGGTATTGAGACATGGACATGATGCCTTTCTTTTGAGACTAAGAAATACATGGAAACAAATCAATTAGTCCTTTAAGTGAGTGCTGAGAATGCCAGGGATCTGTGGTTAAGTTACATAATGATGAGAAAGTCTGAAGAGGTACTGTCCTAAGACTGGAGAAGCAAGATCACTGCTTCTGGGATTTGGCCATCTCTTCAAGTGCGTTGTCATTCATGGGACATGTGGAGACTCTAGTATCTCGGGTATCTGTTCCTGATGATAAATAAGCCAGTGAAAAGCTAAGCACTAACTTGAACTAGGAGGACTCAATATGGCCAAAGATTTTTTTCAGGAATGTTATTCTAACATGTCAGTACATTCTGCAACCTTGTCAATCTAGCCATATCTGAGTCCTTGAGAGTATACTAGTTATAGGAGTTACTTCATGCAAAGTCCATAGGATAAAGCATAACTCACCATAGTTTAAGTTAAGTTTAAAGGCTTCATCGACTTGTAATCTGTTAGTTTTAGTAGAAAGGGAGAGAGGAAGAGGAATTGATATTTATCATAAAACTACTGTGTGCGAGATGATGTGCTAGGTGCCTTGCAAACATTGTTTTGCTGAATCCTCACCATGTTTCTCTGGTGAAGTTTTTATTTTTGTTATCCCCTTTTTCATGGATGAGGAAACTGAGGACAGGAGACCTTAAGTTTTTATAGTACATGTGAGTCTGGATTCAGTCCTTGTATACTTATGGTTCTCAAACCTTAGCAGGTATCAGAATCTCCTGAGGGGTTCATTAAAACACAGATTGCTGGGCCTCATTCCCAGAGTTGATGATTAAGCTGTTTTGAGGTGGGGCTCAAGAATTTTCATTTCTAGCAAGTTCCCATGTGGTGCCAATGTTGCTGGTTTAGAGACCACTCTTTGAGAACCTCTGTTCTTATCATGTTTTCAGAAACATGAGTCAAACAAAGGTAAGCCCGGTTGATTGACTTCTATCTGTCTGTCTATCTATGTATTCATCTTTGGAAAATATAGTCTGCAATGTACTTCTTAGTAAGTAAGTCACCGAAAGATAGTGTTTATGTACAATAGAATGGCCAATCAATCATTCACACTTTTGCACACACTTTGAGATGCCAAGCATGTACACAGAGGTAGGGAAGATTAAAAAAGAAATAGATGTGGCTCCTGACTTAGGAAAGTATCCAATTTAATTGTCAAACAGGTAAAATAAAAAGTGAGAATGCAGTCATTATGCTTTCTACCACACAACAAAGATGCAGAAGGAAAACAAGTAGTCATATTTATGATAGTATAGTGCTTTATCATTTACGAAGAAATTTTACATATATCGTCCAATTATATCATAAAATTCTTGCAAGAGGGGTATGTTAGCAAATGAAACATATTCTTACTATGTGAGAGTTTGGGGGCATTTAAGTAGTCTTGGTGATAACGAAATCGGGAATAGTTGACTTAGAATTTATGAGAGAGGATTTTTCAACAGGACCCCAAAGCAACAAGAAATGAAGAAAAGGCATCTGAAAATCATTTTGAGGAAAAGAAATGCCATGAGTAAAAATTCAGAATAGGAAAAAATAGTTCAGCTTCAGGGAGAAGCAGGGAAATGCAAAGATGTAGGCGAGTATGGGCAGAAAAATGGAGACCAATGGGTAAAGAGAAAGACATTTAAACAGCAACTCAAATTCCTGATGAGGCATCTTATTGGACTTATGTTGCAGTTAGATGACATAGGGTCACCCAAAGGGTTATAATATGATCAGAGTGGTAGCTAAGGGCAGGAGGACCTGGGTGTATGGCAGATGGAAATGGAGGATTTGGAAACCCTCTGTCCCAGATCCAACACTGAAGCACTGAGGAGTTTCGAGTCTTCACTACGATGGTGGAAATGGAGAAGAAGAGTGTTAAAACCAAGACATAGGGAGAACATAGTGAAGTGGATGATGAAGGGGGTGTCCTGGGCTTTCTTCAGCACACTAAGTATCTAGAACCAAGATTCCCTGGTGTCCAATGTCAGAGATGAGGATGTTACAGATAATAACATGCACTTGACTTTCACTGTTCTACTAGCCAGTCTGCTCCTTGAGGGCAGACTTCCATGTGCTTAGCCCATAAAAAGAGTTGATAAATGCCTTCGATGGGGTTCCCCCAGAAGGAGGCTGAGACAGTGCAAGTCATCTGTTTAGAAATTGTGCCCAGTCAATGTGGGTTGGCAGTGAATACAAGATGTGACTTTAAGTCAGTTACCTCTGTGGGCACCTGGAGCTAGGCTTGCTGGGGATTCTGGAAGATGCATTCCCTGAATTGAGGAGCCAAGAAGGTGGAGTATTTATTCACCTCCCTCTAATTCATCATTGGTGAGAGTTGTTTCAGGGGCACTAACTTTCTCACGCTTCTGGCTTGTTCTGCTGCTGTGGCCAGAATAAAGCTCTCAGGTCAAGTCAGTGAGCAGGCTGCAAGATATGCAGAAGTGACTGCTACCGAGTGGTACTGGCAGCCATCAACTGTGTCTGCTACACTAAGCACTGAGAGAATAAATGAAGGAACAAGAGAACACAATGCACATGTATAGACCCCTTACTGTTGCTGGCCTACTGTGTCCTTCTGGAACACACATGTGCTTTTGGCTTTTTCTATTTAGGCCCCTCCTCCCAGCTTCTCAAGGTGCCTTCATGTAACTTCTCTGTCCTTGAGCATGTTTACAACATCTCCCAATTTAGTCTCATTTGCAAATTTAATTAACAGGCTATTTACCCCTCTTCTGGATCATTAATGAAGATATTAAATAAGATCAGATCAAACATCAATCCTGAAGCACCGTTTTTCTCCCCGCCCCCCGACTCCCCTTGTGTTTTCTCACAACTGAGACCATTTACTGTCGCTTTGGCCTGCAGGGCCTTCAAGCCACTTCTCGGTCCTTGTCATAAGTCATAACCAAGATAATCTGAATGAACATTTAATGAGACGCTGTGTTAAATGTGCCACACTTATCGCACAGTATTAGCTACATTTCCTTTGCCCAGCTAATTTTTCAGTTCTCTCAGCAAATACTTTCCTGAGGCTAGCATTCAAATTTTTTTTTTAATAAATCCCAGCATTGATATGGTGTAGCTTGTTTTTGGGGAAAAACCCAAATTATTCCTAAAATGTCACTTATTTTGTAACCACTTTTCTGAGATGTGTGAAAATAGTTGTATTACATAGGTGAGGTTCAGGACATTCAGGCCAGTGTACAAGTCCTGTCTATCACTGATTAACTTGAGCCTCCTCATGTTCCCACCACACCATGAGGTCTTTTTAAGCTTCTCTGATGAGTTTAAATATAACCTCCTTCTCCACACGATCTAACAGGCAGTGATACATTGACTTTGCTGTGCAAAAGAATGAATCACTCCAGTTTTAATTCATCACACATTTCTTTTTACTTTTGAAAAATATGGAGCAGGAAATTATGAAAATGATACCATTTAAGACACTTCATTAAGACACTCTAGTGCCTAAAATTTATGGAATTATAAAATCTGAGAGTTGGAAAGGACTTTAAAAGTCACCAGTCTGGGACATCTTAATATTCGATTCCCGATCATCTTGAAATTGTGTACACACTTCAGTACTGGTGTCTTAGCCCCCCCGTTTCAATGTCTTTGCATCATCTACCTTCTGTTGAGCATGTTGATTCCTGCTTCCAACATAATCTATTCCATTGATGGACAGAGGGAATTCTTAGACAATTTAAACAATTTTTTGAATTTAAGTTAATCTTTCTGGAACAATCACTCATTTGTCGTTTTCTGGTCTCCTAGAACTACTAGGGAGCCATCTAATCTCTTTTCCACACAACACCATTCTTGGGCAGCCTATCTGTCCTCCCAAGAGACCTGTTGTCTGAATATCTTTAGTTCTTGCAACAGGTACTAACAAGGTGTGGTTTCAGTCATTCTACTAACTCTGCTGACCTTTCTTGGACACCCTTCAGTTTTCCAGTCTCCCCTCTTTAGTGAGTCAATCACTTGGGACTCTTAAGCCAGGTATATTCTAATCTGTAAATGTGCAGTTGGTTTTTAAGACTTAAAAAAAAAAAACCTATCAAGCAATCAGCAAGAGTTTATATCCCTAAATTCTTTTTATAAACACTTGAATATAAAGTATGAAGGTGAGAGAAGATCTGGAGAGACTTGGGGATATACCAGTATGCACAAGTTTAAGGAGGGGGAGAAGCAAATTTATCACATCTCTGAACTTGAAGCTCTCATCAAGAAGGGAAAATGCGACTTTAAAAAGCGTGCAGAGACATTTAAAGCAATGGAAAACACTGCTGACACCTTACCATAAATCAAATGAGTGAAACCAAACTCCATTGGTAGTCATTATATTCTTCACTGTCATGCATCCGCTGGGGAATATAAGCCAGCTTCGCTTAAGAATGTTCTTCATGAACTCCTGAGTATATCTTTTTAACATTTCGTTCGATTCAGTGGGAAGAACAAATAAAGCACTCCTGCTGGTTACTAAAGGATGATGGTCCCCTTGGGGAAAAACACTCATGGGATTGTTTGAGCTGTGAACTGATCTCTTCGTTTTTTTCATGGAACACTGTTTTTACTTGAAAGAATGACTGGCAGGAAAACTAGTTATTCAGATTTGTGTATTTGGCAGACACTTTCTCAAAAATGAAAAAAAGTGAACCTGTCACTTCAAGAGAAACAACTGACAGTATTTTTTTTTATGAAAAAATTTGAGCTTTCAAGTGAAAATTAAAATTTTGGAAAACTTCTATCCACCTCCATGAACTTGACAGCTTCACAATATTTAAAGACTTTTGTTATAAGATGGGTGGTGATATTAACAAATGTAGCTTTATATATTATACAATTAAATGTGTCAACATTTGGAAGATCTCCATAACTTGGGGAACCAATATTTTCCAAATGAATAATGCTGAAAATATAAACTCATGCATGAGCCTTCGATCTATTTAAAACGCAAATAGACCAATTGATTTTAATGTAACAAAATATAAACATTTGACTGATATAATTTTGCATTCTATATTATAACTGACCTTTAAAAAGCTACTCTTATTTAGTGTTATATAGTGTCACAGAAGAAAATACATAATTATTTGAAAAGGCTATGAAAACATGCTTCTCCAATTTCCAACCGTAGATCTGTATGAGGATGAGTATTTTTAATTTATGTCAACCAATACAACATATCTCTACACCGTGGACGCAGAAGCAGATATAATCCAACTGTCTTCTATTAAAATACAAAAGAGATTTGCAAAAATGTAAAATAGTGTTACCCTCTCCACTACTTTTGTTTTTTTGAAAAGTATGTTTAATTTTCATAAAGATATGTTAATATGTACAAAGATATAATTGTTATTTTAAAAAGCATTAATCAAGAAATATTTTTAAATTTCCCAGTTTTAACTTCTAGTACAATAAGTACCCATAGATACAATGCACGTAAGAAAAAGCTCATCTGCATCCTAAATAACTTTTAGAAAAAGTGTCAATGGGTCTTGAGATCAAAGAGTTTGAGAACCATTGAACTCAAAACAGAGTGGATGATGACTAAATAACCAAATAGCAGAGGGAGTAAATAAATTAAAAAGGGTGTGCTTGATGGGGTCAAAAGTTCAGGTAACAGAGAAGGCCAGGATATGAGGTAAAGGTAGGATTAGAATGATGATCGGTCTGCAAAGAGCACTGAGGGAGGATAGAATAAATTTAGGACAGAGTCCGGAAAGGAGATCAAAGGATTGAAAAACAAAATCTATGATAAGAGGCAGAAGAACTTGTATTAAGAGGTTCAAAAATGAGAAAATATTAATATAACAAAGTGCTTATGGCCTTTCGTGCTAATGACTGAATGGACTTAAACAGCTGTGTGGGGATCAGAGTCATCAAGATGGAATAAAATTATGTCAGTGAAGATTATTTTTGGACTGCTGAGATATTTAATAATAGTAACAATGTTCTCATTTATTGGGTATAATCTGTGTGCAAGGTACTATAGTAGGTACTTCATCATTTTATTTCTTAGCCTCTTTTTTATATGTGCCTTTAAGTTTTTCTTTAATAATGTTTTTCCAGTTTTATTGAGGTATAATTAACAAGTAAAATTGTAATACAGTCATGATCTGTATACTATGTTTCAGTCACTGATGGTGAGAATGCTTAAGATCTACTCTTAGCAAGTTTCAAGTATACCATACAACATTATATTTCTCTATATTAGATCCTCAGAACTTTATTCATCTTAATACTGAAAGTTTGTATCCTTTAACCAATATCTCTTTATTTCCCCTACCCCCCAGGCTCCTGGCAACCACCACTTTGCTCTCTCTTCTGTAATTTTAACTATTTGTTTTTTATATTTCACATATAAGTTACCACATATAGTGTTTTTCTTTCTCGGCCTGGCTTATTTCACTTAGCATAATGCCCTCCAGGTTCATATATGTTGTTGTAAAGGGTAGGATTTCTTACTTTTTAAGGTTTAATAATACTCTTTTTACATGTGAAAATGAATTCAAAGGAGACCAAAGTCTTAAATGTAAGACATAAAACCACAGCGTCTTAAAATGAAATAACTTTTACACATGTACTATTATTGTAAATTTCATCAATAATAATGAAATGTCATCAACAGTAATGAAATTGTACTTGAGTGGAATTCAGTCAAGAAAGGTCAAAGTTTAGTATAGCCCAGACTTGGTCCTAGACATGATTTCACCTTGGGCTTTAGATGGACATGGGCACTTTTCTTAAAGAAACTTTTTGCTCTGTTTTAGGTAGACTTCCTCACAATTTTTGTTCCATTGCTTTTTAAGCCTCACTCAAGTGATGCAATCCTTGTTAAGCACTAGGGAGAATCCTTTCCTGAAGCATATTTTGCTTAGGTACTAAACCAGTGGCCACCACTTGAACTTGTGTCTCATGATTTGCCCTAAGATATCTTTTCTCCAAGCCCTCAGTCCTGCTTTTCCTCGACCTGTCTAAAGAAGCCTTAGGTGAAGCTTCTCTAAGGAATGTCTTATCTGGATAGCTTTAAGACTCACCTTTTATGACTATTCCATATTTGATACTTGGCCACCTGTCCTTACATAAGGGGCATGTGTCAGTTTTTTTTTTTTTTGAGTAAAGCACATCAAAGTTTTGTAATTTTTTTATGGTGCATAGATCTATGAAATTCCTGATTTGTCCTTTTCCCCGCTGACCATTTATTTGGATCATCATTTCTTCCAGTCTTATCATTGTCAAAGAAGTAAAAAGTAATCTCTCTTGGTGGAGAGATTGATTTCCTTTTACTCTCAGCAAAATATTGAAAACAAATCCACGACTTGAATGATCAGTGGTGTTGGGGGCTGGACTGGGCATACTTGGGAATCCTTAGAGCACCCAAGACCTCTAAGCAGAAAACACCTGAATCATGGAGATTATATATATAAAATATAATCTATATATATATAATCTCCATGGATTCAGTACTTCACAAAAGTTACCTTATTTAATTCTTCTGATGGCCTTATTTCAGTTTTTTTAGGTGGAGAAAGTAACTCACAGAGAAGTTAACCCAAAGTTCACAGAGAATTAGTAGCAGAACTGAGATTTGAACCTAGAAATGTCTAAGTTCAAAGCCTGCATTCTCTACTTTCTCTATGGATATTTTGAAATACAGAATCAAATCTCAACTCGTGGCATGTTTAGCCAAAGCTAGACTAATTTTATCCCTGTGAATTTTTATGCTATGAGTTTGACATTACATGTAGGAAAATAAGAAACTGCCAATTAAATATGATGGATAAAAATAAATGAAACAGAACCATCCACAAATTCTTCTCTAATAGCATTTCTGATTACTTTAAAATATTCTATGGAATACTAGAACATGTCAGAGTCATAGATACAGCACTGGAGGCCTTATTTCAGTTGTGTCATCCTTAGAAAGAAGAAGTTACAAGTGAACAACTCAAATTTCTTCTTTGCTTTCAGTCTCCTATACAATAATTTATTTTTATTTTCCTGGCCCTAGATATAAAGTAAAATACATCACCTACTCATCAATATCTCTAATTGGTTACTTCTATGGACTCCAGTGGACATGTCTGCATACTTCAATGGAAGAAACAACTTCTTGATTTGTATTTGGTATTAATAGAGATTGTATGATCCATTTATTTTAAATGTTAAATTCTCTTGGACCATAAGTAATGGTTAAGCAGAAAATACTCTTTCTAAAAGCATGTACATGGTAAAGAGCTTGTACCAAGTTAAAAAAAAAAAAAACAAAGAAAAAAAATGAAAAAAGAAAAAAACAACAAAAAACAACCCTTAAATCCCATACACCCAAATCTTCCTTAACACACACATGGAATCTCTTAAATTACATTTGTGTCAGATTAACTTGGGTGGTCTGAGCGTCATCAAGCATGCAGAAAGGGTTTTCATAAAAAGCTAATTTAAGAAAGTAGTTAGGGCATTGACAATAGAAGCAACCTGTTCCCTTGTTGTCAATGTGTTTTCTTTTAGGAAAACTTGCTCTTTCCTGCCCATGCTGAAAATATCTACGGTTCTCTGAGAGCTCAGCCTTAACATCTTCATGGGTGGCTCCAAATGGCTGCCATTTTTACCATGTGCAGAGTGACAGCTTATCTTTATGCCTTTTCAAATAGTAGAATGCTAAAATACTGTTGGGTAGACTCATGTGTGCATTAAAGCTGAGAAGCACTCAAAACTTATCAACTTCTCTTTGTAGTTAAATAGTATATCTGCAATTCAATTATTCATTAGAAAATATTAATAACTCTAGAGAAATTTGTTTATCATCTTGCTCTCTGAAATGTCTAAGGGATGGCATTAAATTAAGAAGTTATAAACAGCAGAAGTAGATTGTGATTACTGGCCTGCTACAGCAGGGCAGGGGTGGTTAGAAAGAGGGAGAAAAAGGGAAAGCAGGGGTGGATAGGATTGCTGGAGTGCATTTTTGCACAAGACAATCACAGCCCAGTAGAAGGAGTCTTTTATTTTTGCCTCCAGAAAGTCTAACGGTGCTGATCTCAGGTAGAATTTACATAAAGGCTTATTAAAATAAAATGCAACAAAACTCATAAAATATAGTTTGCATCTTCTGAGGATACCCTTCAAAGGCCTTGGGAATTGGGTTGGTTTGTAGGACCGAAGAACAGATGCTTGATTCCATTTAGTTCATTTCTAAATTGTCCACCCAGGTAAAATGTTGGACTTTGTACCATTTTATATTCAGTGACAATGTATCAAATGCGTACCTGCGGCTAGTATTTAATTGTGGATATTGTGTCAGGCGCTGGAAATCTCATCAGCTTGAATTCCCCTGTTGGCTATTAGCAGTATGTGTTATTTCAAAGACATATAATAAGGAAAGGGGGATTCTTCGTTTATTAATACCCAACACTTATTCAACAATTACTCTGAATGCGTTACTTCCAATAAACTCATTTAATCTCACAAACCCATGAGGTATAATAACCTTTTTATTATCTCCATTTTATAGATGAGAAACTTGAGGCATAGAGAGGTTAAGAGACTTACCCATGGTCACCTGTAAGTGTTGGGACTGGGGTGTGAACCTAGGCAGCTTGTTTCCGGTATCCATGCTCTAAGCCCCTAAAGGATTTTGTTCATGGGTGAAGCTCCTTCATAACTTGGCTTTGAGGTTGATGAGTAGGACCTCAGTGCCATCCTGATTCATTGGCTGCTCTTCAGAATGAGAGTTTATGCTGACCTTACTTCTCTGGACTGCTGCATAATGAGACTCCTGTTCAGATGGGGACTGGCTCTTCACACACTCTGTCTTGCTTAGGATGCTAAAATGCAAATCCTCCTTTGCCTCTGATTCTATACATTGAGCAAGGCCTAGGAATGAATATATATATGACAAGTGGTCCTCATGGCTGTTGCAGGTGATCTGTGGCCACCTTGGAGAGACTGGCAGCATTTAAAACACAAATTCTAAAGCTTGACTATTTTATAAGTACCCTTAATGGGGTATCCTGTGAAGTACACAGAACAGTCACTTTGTAGGTCTAAGAATTGAATTTTATTCATTGTTTTCCCTCATTCATTTAACCCTTCCAAACTCAAGTGTTTTCACGTGCAAAATGGGAAAACAATACTCCTTTTTGCCTGTCTCAACAGAGTGTTATGACAGCACTTTGAAAACTCCAAGGTGCTATACAAATATAAGACATTAGTATTCATTGTTGTTTTTCCTGCTTATCACAAGTACTGTCAACTTCACATATGCACTGCTAATAGCCTGCTTTCAAATTGTGTTGACATTTTAGGTAATTCTTAATGGACTTCAGTGTATTTCATTTGGAGACTGTACTGCTGTGACTGGCTGACTTTTAAGAGTACCAGGATGTGGTAGAATGGACCTAGGGAAGAGAGGCTGGAAGATGCTGAATTCAGTGAGGAGTTTGGGGGCAGTTAGGAGAGGGGTCAAGACCAAGGTGTGGGGTCACTGCAGAGTTGGAGGCAGTTTAGTGAGGTGCCTGGACCAAACAAAGCCTTGGCACCGAACTATCCAGATCTAAAACTAAAGTTTGAAGCTTAGGATGAAGAAATGGAGCCCTAAGTTTCTGGGAGGCTAGAACTTCTAATGCACATCCTCTGATCAGGGCATGTTTGTGCCAGTCTGTGATGGGCCTGTGCCAGCCCCCTGTGACAGTTGGGGCCAAATGGGAAAGACGAAGGTGGTTTCTGGCAGTATCCCTGTCTGCAAAGAGCCTGCTTTTGCCGCTCCCACTTTAATTTAGCCTATTTGGAAGGAAATTACTTACAGGCTGATTATAAAAATGTCATTTAATTATTTTTAAATACCACAAAGCACAAAAGGCTAAAGAAATGTGTAAGTAGCAGTTATGAGAATGTCAATGAATATATAAGAATAATCAAATTTGCTCTAATAGTAGAACTTAAAGTGAATGTACAGTTCTGAATTGCTATAGGGTATTCAAAAATAGTTTTTTAAGTATTTTAAGCAGTTCCTTTACATTTTTATAGACTAAGAGGAAAAAAGAAAGGGTTACTATTAGCAGTGATTACAAAGGGAAATTTCAGGACCGTCTTTGACTAATATTTGTACAGATGGTCTGCAACTGTCCCTGGTTCGATGTATGATATTTCAACTTTATAATGGCATGAAAGTGATATGCGTCCAGTAGAAACTACATTTTTTGAATTTTGATCTTTTCTGGGGCTAGCAATATGTGGTAAGGTATTCTCTTGTGGTGCTGGGCAGCAGCAGTGACGTGATTTTGCCCAACCAAAGGCTAATGTAAGCGTTCTGAGCACATTTGACGAAGGCTAAGTTACGATGCTCAGTAGGGTAGGTATATTAAATGTATTTTTGATTTATGATATTTTCAACTTAGGATGGGTTTAAGCTGAGGAGCATCTGTATTTGGAAATGGCTGAATTTCTATTGCTCCTTGAAAGAGCCTCTACTCTACCACATCAGAAGTTTGAGGGCAAGGATGGGGGGATGATTGTCTGTAAAAAAGTCAACATCATTGTGGTCAAGAGAACATTAATTTAAAAATAAATTATTTTATAAAATTATACATCTTCCTTAAAGAAGCAGAAAATGAACTCGAAGTTCAGTTTACACATGGCTGTGTGCTCAACAAATGACGTATTTTTCAGTTCCTTTGAAAGGTCCCAGGAGTCATTAACCTTGTAGAGGAAGGAGCTTCTAGAGTGGGGGTGGGGCTTCAGCTGAGACATTACACTCCACAGGGCCCCAAGCTTTTAATCTTGTCTGAAAGGTAGAATGATAGAGAGCAGGAGAGAAGCCCACCAGCAGGCAGTCTGAACCCAATGTCTTTTGCTGAGCACAGCCTCCCTGCAAGGAGAGAACTGAATCCAAGGATGTACAAAGCCATGTGAACAGTGGCCATAGAATTGGAGGACGATGACCAAGCAGCTACCAAGCTCCCCCTTTCAGCTGCTTACTGTAAACAAAGTCCCTTTGCTATTATGTCCTGTAGTCAGTGAGGGTGAGAAAGGGAGAGGTCAGAGTACTTTGGCCTCCAATAATCTCCAAGTCATTATATTTATATAATTGGAGTTAAAACAATGTGCTTGCCAGGTGATCCCCTTACACATCTCTTTCTGTAGACTTTACACCTTTAAGCATCCCTCCCCCGGAATATGGACATTCTGAAGCTTTAGCTGATGCATCTTGCTCCTGACAAAGCAGCAGGACAAACTGGAGGTGAAATTAAAAAAGAATGCAGGTCCTCATTGCTTCTCCTCTGTGTCTTACCTGTAGCTGCTCACCTTTCCTCATGTGTAAACACCCAGTTTCCTCCAGAGCTGTCCATCTTTAAGGGGGTACATTATCCATTTCTTCTCCTTAATCACAATTTCCTTTCTGTTTCCCTTCCTTAAGATTGGAGCAATCAGTTAGATGTCCGTGGTGTGAAGGCCATAAAGAATTCACAGAAAAGATAAAAGCCTATTAGCTGGCAAACGTGTGGCTTCCCTCCAAAAGAGTTTCAACTTCTGTTAAGAACAAGAGATTTGGGCAACCAGAATGAGTGCAGTTCCAGAGGCGATATTTCAGCCACTGCAGCTATTTTATGTGTATGGTGGGGGGATGTGGGGGGTGGGTGGGGGGATTTAGAGCAAGGAGAGATGTGGAGCCAATGTGTAAGGCTTGCATTGACTCTGAGTTATTTATTCAACTATATAATTCATTTTTGTTACTTGTATATATTCATTCAGTGAGATCGCCTTTAGGTATATCAATTTTGCCTCTTTTTGATATATCTGAAGCTGGGCTTATGCGATGCTACTGGATCCATGGTTTCGCACAGGGCACTTTGTCATTTGAGTGAAGTAACGAGCCATTTAAGTCAATAATCAACTTGACCTCTCTTGTAAAGAGATTCTTTTGTGGTATAAACTAATTCTATACAGCAAAAGAAGGCAATGGCTCCCTCTGTAAACTGCTGAGTTCCTAACACAACTCTGTGTATAGAGAAGAGCTTAGCTAGCTAAATATATACCTTTTTTTTGTTGTTGTCATTGTTGCTGATGAAAATGACTTCCGAGGTAACCATGTAAAATATTTCAGGTGAAAGAGATTAGTATCATTTTGTATGTATGTGTGACCTGTCTAGTATGTAATAGGAAATAGCTCAGATTTCCTAATCTGCTAGGAAGTCAATCTGTTATGGTACTCAAAACATATGTTTCTATTTATTTCATTACATTTCCTTACTTGGAACATTGGGTGAAATCAGTAGAATTTAGAAGTGATTATAGAGCTGTATGGTGACAAACTTTATGATTTTAGCTTTTGGTTCTTTCATATAAAAGTAGCATTTCGTCCAAGTATCTGAGAGTTCCTAAAAAGAGTTTATATATTTAGTTCACTCATTCATTCCCTCAGTTAATAGCATTGATTCCATGGGCTGCCTTGTGTCAGAGTCTTCCACAGGGGAGGGAAAGATTTATAAATCCTGGTCCCTCTCACCCAAGTGTGAATCTTTAGAGTGACAGTGTTTGAATTCAGAATTAAAACAAAAATGGAACAATAAAACTGTGTGCAAAAATGATAATAATTTTTATTGTCTGTAATTTAAAGAGGTAGTATATTTTCTATAAACATTATCATTATGATTTATTTTAGTTTTATAACACTTACTTTTTAAAAATTTTTTAAAATGATTTTCCAAGACTTACAACATTCTTAGGAACAGAGAAATTCTTCACATCTTGAAACATTTTGGTAATCCTTTTTTTTGAACACTTGCATTCAGATGAATATTAAAATGTTATCTGAAAGAAAGAGATAGAGAAGTTATAGGAGAGAGAATTATTGTAGTAGGGAAAGAGAGAAAGATGCCATCACAGAATTCAATAGTCTAAACTCTAGTCAATTAAATTAATAATAAAGTGGAATGAAGTGAAAACTAGATTGCTTACACTGCTTTCATCTGGTCAAATTCCTCCCAGAATTCCTGATCCCATGAATATTTAGCTGTCCTGGACTCAGGAATCAATCAGATTTTTATTTTGAGGAAACACATACCAAAAATGTCCTGAAAAACACAAATGCAAATTCAATGAAACCCCTAATATTGAACCCACCTATATTGAATCCCTGTGTATAGCAATCAAATTGGAAACCCAGGTCTATTACACGCACATGTAATATTTCTAGAGTATATCAAATTCCATCCAATATCAAATTTTTTTTCCTCGGGTTCCTAGAAATTTAATATAAGCAAGTTTCACTCTATTTGAAAAGGACATGATGCAATATAATGTGTTTTTCAATGAATAGAATTCTTGGTAATTCAATTTATGTTCAGAACTTTTTAAAGGCGACTCACTTCCTAAAGGCCTCAAATCAGACTTCAGTTCTGAAAACCTTACTCAGGTAACATTCCTTTTGGAGTGAAAAGACTATAAAGGAAAATCAGAAAGGCTCTTAGTGATTCATACACAGTGACTTTAAAAATAACTACGGCATATCCCAGTCTAAGAAAGAGGGTTATGAATTTGAGAGACCAGAAAAGTTCTTGATTCAGGTTTATAATGACCATCCTCTGGACAAGGAGCTTTTTGTTGATGAGAACTTATAACTTATTATTCTTTACGTCTCCAGCACACACAGCAAGTGCTTGAAAAGATTTGGCTGATTAGCAAGACAACTGGTGACAAGGCCATGGTCATAGGCACAAAGGAAAGCTTAATAGTCATCACCTCCTTCTGCTTTCCTAGAGCTAGTTTTTTTTTTTCATCATTAACTTTAATTTGAAGTTCCCTACAATAATCAAAAATGATTAGTTTCTATTGCTTTGCATTTTCTGCTAGTGTTTCTTTAAAATTTTTTTCAGGCAAACTAATATTTAATTCTAGTTGATTCTCATTTTATACACACATCTATATATCATGTAACTCTGATTACAGTTATTGTTAAAATAAAATATACCTATATATCCTATGTTTAGCATCCCTAAGTAGTAAACTGGGACTGTTAGAAGGGATATGCACTCATGAAAGAAATTCCATTTAAAATCTTGGAAAGCCTACATTAAGAATACTTTCTCGTATTGCTCTGTCAATCTTTCCTGCACCTGTTAGCATGTTTAGAAAATGGCTTTTTATAATTCACTCATCTTATTGCAAGTGGAAAAAGATTCACAAAAGTAATTCTGATTATTCAAATTGTTTTGTAAAACATAAAATTAAGAACATATCCTATAATAAGCACTAATAAACTTAGCAACAAGATATAAATAAAATATAGGTTATTAAAATATTCTAATATGATGGGAAGGAGTTATGGGCTCATATAATTATCCTTGCTGAATGTAAACAGTTTCTGAGATAGTTTAAACTATTTTTAGTGCTTGAAATCTTGACGCTTTCTTGGATATACTAGTGGGACTGATATGGCTTCTGACTTACAAATTCCTGTTTTTCAACTCCCCAATGCACAATAAACCTATAAACTCCATTAACTGTACTTGATATGCATGTAATGATGTAAAGGCCTTTCCTTGGCCCTCTCACTACCTCAAACAAGAAGCCAAAATGAGTATGACGCCAAGTCCCATGCAAATAATCAGGTACGCCATTTTTCATTTGAAAAGAAGTCCTCTCCTATAATAGAAATGCTGAAAGAAGTTATTGCAATAATAAATGAGTTGGCAGAAAGATTTTTGTTCGAAACAAATGTACCTTTTGATGGAATCCTCTTTAATTCCTTATAAATCCGGGGCTTAGTGGGAAAGGTCTGACTCTGGGAATCCATCAGTTGAATGCCCACAGTACTTTGAATTCACTTGGTTCATTTCTTGTGGACCAAACAGCTGTTTTCGATAGTTTTCCCGGCAGGTACCTGTTTGGGGATTAGTAATGCTTCACATAGTTGTACATCACAAGAAATAGATGTGTAATTACATTAACTATGCTTCATCTCTTTGGACTTACTTATCCCAAATCACTGATATTGGAGCCATTCAGTAATAATCCTTCATAAACTGGTTTACTTTTTTTTTAACTGCAACATCTTATATTAACGAGGAGGTTTTAACTCTTCAGAATGTCTCTGAAACTGCCCTCCTTATATTTGTCTTTGAGTGTGCCTAAGTGTGATTATTCAAACCTAGTGTTCCTGAGTGTGAAGATCCTTCCTAAGTCCATTTCCAAATAGAACCAGGTGTGACCATCTGTGAGATCTGGATTAAATTTTGAGAACTGTTAAAACAGAGAATTCTTCTGTGCAGTATTATGGACTTTTGAGCTGTTATAGAGCCTAAGCATGGAGTCACACCACTGGTGGTCACAGAGAAAGACTTAGGGAATACTCTACCCTGTAGGGAATACCATCATTCTTGCCTATACACCTTCCTCCTGTTTCCTCTCCTCCTAGAATATGTGTTTGCCAATGTCTTCTTCTAGGGTTAGCTCAAAAAGTTTGCCCAGATTCTTCCCCAAGAGGGATTTTTTTTCAATGTCCTTAGAAATTCTATAGAGTTTTATATCTTTCTAAGCCCTTATGTTTATTTTAGTTGTCATGTCACCTCCCTATAGCTTCAAAACACTCAAACTTATAATAAATTCCACAAAGGTTAAACTTTCAAGAATATCCTTACTATTTACGAACATCTCTTTTCCTATCCACTTTCATTAGGGGCAGGGACTGTGACAATATTTTGTTCTCATGTCACATAAAATATCTGTCACAGTACCTTGCACATAGTAGATGCTTAATAAAGTATGTGTTGAGTTAAATTATGTTTAATTTAATGAAATGAATGATGATTGAAAAAATAATTTTATTTAATCTAAAATGATAGTCATGATCAGGACAACTGTTGCATTATAAAATGTTGTTGGTTAATTTATTGATTTCATTCACTCATTCAATGAATATTTTTTGAGTGTGTGCTATGTAGTCTAAACATGTAAGATTCCAGGTATCATTTTAGTGGGAAAAGAGAATAGACAAGGACACAAATAAATTCAATATATTTAGAGAATAATAAATTCTACAAGCAAATGAAATCAGAAAATTGTGATAGAATATGTGTGGGTTAGGTAGGGAGGAGAGGGGGACCTTTTTGAGAAGATGACATTTAGACTGAGACCTGAATCATGAGATAAAGTTATAACATGACAACAAATATGACAACTTTTTGGAAGAGATACAGAAGGACCCATGTAACTGGAACAAAGTGAGCTAGGGAGAAAAGTTTGAAAGGTAAGAATGAAGTAGTAGGAGTACTTATAGGGGGTGTTGTGAACTGAAGCTGGTTGGAGTGTGGTATGAACAGATAGGACAGGAGGATATGATATCTCTTTTAAAATGTGAGAAATAGAGTAATGGGATTGAGACTTTACCTTCCCTTCTCTTCCTGCCCCCTTACCTCCTTCTCTTTTGCTTCCCTCCCTTTCTACCTCCCTCCCTCCCTTCTTCCTTTTCAATGGGAAATACTAGAGGTTGTCTTCTGATGGGTATAAACCATTAGGCTGAGGAAGAACAATGGTACAGGGGGAAGAAGGTTAAATGTCCGGAGGGCAGTCCATACAAAGGCAGGGACACAAGTGCCAGCCATGGAGATGGGGCAAGGATAGGAGAGGGTGTGGATACTTTGCAGTTGTGCTCTTATGTTTACTGATGGGACTGTGAAGTGATTCTGTTGGTTTGCATCTCAGACTAGCATGAGGCATGGCCATCAGCTGAGGGAGATGAAGGCAGTTTTATAAAGGAGAAAGTAAGACATCACCTTATGAGTGAGTAGGGGACCAAACCCCCAGGGAAGTAGTGTAAGATTTTCTGGAATTGGTGACATTGTGTTGATCATTGTATGTGGTTTATTTTGAGATTGGCATATTTTAATAGAGGTATTAAGAAAGTTCTATAAATGGAGTAGGATTGAAGAAAGATCTGGAACATGCTCCACATGAGGAAGGACTAAATGAACTGGGCTTAAAATATGTTTGGCCTGAGGAAGAAATATTTTAAAGTAAGGTGTAGCAGTTAAGAGCAAAGCTCTGGTCTGGCAGACTTGGCTTTGAATCTTGGCTCTTTCATTATTAGCTGCGTCACCTTAAACAGGTTACCTACCCCCTCTGAGTCTCAGTTCTTTCATCTGTGAGAAACATAAATAAACCTCCTATTTTAGATTCTACATCAAGGATCCAATAATGTCTGCTATTGTGTGAGTGCGTGTGTGTCTGTGTGTTTCTGTGTGTGCAGGGTAGAAGAGATAGCAGACCTTTTGTTTGGAGTACTAGAATACAAATCTAGAACATGAGAAATTAAAAAGGGTACAGCAAAAATAACTTCCTTGTCGTTGGATCTGTTCTAATACAGAATGAGTCTCCTTGTCTAGCAGTATGCTCCCTACCTCGAGGTGTTCATGTCATGAAATGGTCATCATCTTATTTTTTTATGGGGACTATTTACTCAGGAAGGTTTTTTTAGGGACTATTCTGGTCTTGGTGGGAAAGTTGTGTTAATACGATACAATTTTATAGCAAATATATTGCTATGCATGAGTATGTTCTGTATATATGTGTGTAGACCTCACAGTTTGCATCGCAAGTTTGATTTGTGTGTGTACAAACACTTTGGTTCTCTAGTTTCATGTATTTGAACATAATATATTATTGGATCATCTTAAGAATCCTATTAAGTAGATATTGCTATTCTCTTTTATAGAATGGGAATGAAAGTGAAGAGAGATGAGGTTATTTGCCCATGAACTTGTAGGAAATTAGTGTAAGAATCAAGACCCAGTCCTATGATTTACCCAGTAATTTCCATCCCACTTTCTTCTGAGTGTCATAGAGATTATAGATTGTCTGTTATGCACTGTTCAAAGTCAACTCTTTATTAATTATGAAAAAATGGGAAAATTTATTTTAAAGATAATTTTGGATTTAATAATTCATTCTTAATTTGTCTCATCTGTTCTCCTAAGTTGATGAGCAATTTTAGACTTAATTTGTAGAATGCTATTGTAATTTGTCAGTGTATAGAATTTATATAAAACAGCACTAAGATGAAAAGTGTTATTATGTCTAAATTTTATGATGAGTAGGGGAAATGGCCAGAGACATTCACGGGAGATACTATATGCAAAATATAAAAAAGCATTTTATATTATTAACAAAATAGGAAGGCTTCAGCTAATAGAGTCACATAAATCCAAATGGATTAGAGTTTTTGTTGCAAGAAAGACTAGTTCTTAAAAGACTTTCTTCATAATTGAAGGCTTTTTCCAATTATGTTCAAATATTGTGTGAAAGGAAAAGATTTTCCATCACTATTTCTGGTTATGTGGAGAAAATATTTCATTCTGGTGAGAATCAGAGTAGCATTTAGTTTTTTTTTTTTAATGTTCAATGATTCTTTTTAAATTGGGGATGAAATATTACAAAGCTCACACTCTTAGGGATGGAAAATAATACTGTTCTTTAGAGGGAAAAGGAATATATTGTTAAGCAGATAACTTCTGAGTTTTCTGGAAAATTATATAATTGAAAGAAAATAGTAGAAGCTTCCGCAGTATTTGCTGAAAACTGGAAAATAGTCAAAGGTGGTTGAATGGGGGAAATGGGAGGAAATGAAGGAAAAAGCCATACTGTGGAGACAAGTCAGTTCTGGCAGATCAGATGTGACGGTAACCAAATCTTTTTATTCAGTAATCAGCCTGATACTATCTTCAGAGTATGATGACTTACAGAACTGTCTGTTTTCTTTTTTCTTTAAACAGTCAGAGATGGTTAAAACAAGGAAACGTTCCGTGCATTTGGGAACAAGAGTAGAATTTAACCCAGTGTTGTAAAACACGACACGGCATCTTTAATTATTGGAATATTTCCAAAATGGCATTAAAACGCCTCAAGAGTGACTCATGTATTTTCACTCTCCTTTACCATCTATAAGTGATTTCAGAAGGGATTTTAAATTAAAGCACTGTATTAATTCCCTGGGGCTGTTGTAACAGAGTACCGCATAGTGGTTGGCTTAGAACAACAGACATTTATTGTCTCACAGTTCTGGAGGCTGGAAGTCAGAATCTGAGGTGTTGACAGGGCCGCACTGGAGGACGATCTGTGCCAGGCCTCTCTGCAAGCTTCTGGGAGCCTCAGGTGTTTCTTGGCTTGTAGATGCATCACTCCAGTTATACGGCCATCTCCTCCTTGTGTGCCTTCGCATCATTTTCTTCTGTTCATGACTGTCTCTGTGACCAAATTTCTTCTTTTTACAAGGACACAAGTCATATTGGATTAAGACCCACCCTAATGGCCTCATCTTAATTTTATGACCTTTACAAAGACCCTATTTCCAAATCAGGTCAAATTCTGAGGTACTAATGATGCTAAGGACTGAGTGTGTCTTCTCAAAATTTATATTTTGGAACCTAACCCTTGAGGTGATGATATTAGGAGGTATGGGCTTTGGGAGGTGGAGCTCTCAGGAATGGGATTAGTGCTCTTATAAAAGAGACCCCAGGGAGTTCTCTTACCTCTTTCACCATGTAAGGACACAGTGAGAAGATAGCATCTAAGAACCAGGAAGCTGGCTCTCACCAGATACCAAATTTGCCAGCACCTTGATCTTGAACTTAGCCACCAAAACTGTGGGAAATAAATTTCTGTTGTTTATGAAACATGCAGTCTATGGTATTCTGTTACGGCAGCCCAAACAGACTCAGATAGGCAGCTTAGTACCCCAATAGGGGGCTTAGGACTCAGATAAGGATTTAGGATTTCAAATTTTTGAGGGACACAATTCAACTCACAACTACTACCTTAAATATATATTTTTTCTATTTTAAGATGAGTTGACCCTATGTGGAGAAACCACAATTCTTTCCACATCTCATTGCAGAATCTGAAACATATTATTAGCACATTAAGGTGCTGTTTAATGTTATTTTAGGAGTTTGAAACAAAGCATTTCCCTAAGATACATTTTTTAACTGATAGTGTGATCATATAATGTCGTCATTTCAAAGCTCTTTATAACCTTTAACTAATTCTGGCATCATTCCGAGTGAAATGGCTGTATTTGTTAGCTAGAGCCAGAGAAAACCTCCTCCAGTGTCCTTGCCATTTCTGAACCATTTGCCAAGGAGCACAGCTGAGCAGAGGAGACGCGAGTGAGAGAATATAAACAAGATGCCCTTTGAAGACATACCTCAGACCGATAAGTGAATTTACATGGGATTCAGGACCTTTCATTGCAGGGCGCTGGTATTGCTGCAAGGAGCATTGATGATGAACCTACTGGTTTATTTTTCCTTCACTCTGCTAAGGGTCCCAAATATTTTCACTTTTCTGATCTTCTGGTCATCGAGAAGAATGGCAGGTTTGCTGGACCCACTATCTGCCCAGGCATGCTGCCTTCCCTCTTTCCTTCTCTTGGCCCATCCCAACTCCACCTGCTTCCATGCATATGTATATTCATTTCTGCAGAAAAAAATTACTCTTCTTAAGATTTTTCAGCTCTGGTAAATGATCTTTAGCACAATCACGTGTCCTACTTTGTGACAAATTTGTTTTATTGTTATTTAACCCCCAAACATTTTGGGCATATTTATGATATCTCCCCAACTAGATTTTTAGCTCTTAGTGGGTGAAGACTGTTTCTCCAGATCCAGAGAGCCTGGTACACAGTGGGTACTCAATGAGCTGATCATTGAAACTCCAACATTCTATTCACCTCCAAATGGAGATTTTCTTTGTGATTGAGCTTCACTAATGCATGTGTTCCTTAAAATGGAAATGATGGTCTTCAAGTAATGAGTCTCATCTCAGAGAATCTCATATTACTTCTGTTAATCATAACAAATGAATCCTTAGAACATCCTGCCAAGCCAGGAAAAGGGCATGTCAACCTCCCTGGTTTTTATAAATGACAATATTGTGGGTTATGATTCCTTGCCAACATCCTGTGATTCTTAAATAAGTACAAAAATAAAACTGTAGAATACTTGATGTGATTGGATGTTTTGTGGAACCCAGTGAAGGAGCTGGTTTAGTGTCCAGATTGCCTTAGGGCTAAAACAGAGCCACAGAAGTAGACAAGTGAGCAACCAACATCTGGATGGCTCACCCCATAAGGCTGTCAAGGTGGTTAGATATAATAATGTAAGTGAGCTCAGGGGCTAAACCAATAGGAACTATCATCGTTGTGATGGAAGCACCATTTATTGACTATATATATACCCGTATGCATACATCCATGCAATGAAATTAGACACTGTTGAGAGAGATATTTTAATTTCCTGAAGTGTGTCTACCCTGAGATTCACAGAATTGGTAATGCTGGCTCGACGTTCCATGGGAAATTAAAATAAAGAAATATTTTGGTGACATATGAGTTGACCCTGTGCATAGAGGCTGAACCTAAATACCAGATTGAGAAATAAATTCTAATTCTTTGATATAAAAGCCTTTTCCCTGAGCACGGCACCTTGCCATCTGTCTTTTTAATCTCTGCAAGGAAAACCTTAGCCTGATTCCAAACTCTCTCTCTCCATAATGGGAAATCTCTCTGTGTTTGATGAACCTAAGTGAAAAATGCAGTCTCATATCTATGTATTTATTAAATCTCTGGTTGCATAAAGGCCTCGCTCCAAAGTAATGTTCAAAATAAATTGCTTCCATGATTGTATTGTTAGAATGCACATGTATGATTTCTTCTCTCTGCATTCTAAGATGACAATGTATCTTGGAGAGTGTTAATGATGCAAATTCAAACTACTTGGGCAATCAGCAATGGACAGATCAGAAAATTGTAGCAATTGGCCTAAAGACTCCTTCTGAGTTCTTCTTAGTGCTGGGAGGGCTCAGAGGCCTTCTCAAGGAGATTCAACTTAACACTTTTCCTCTGCCAGGACTGAGTCAGAGAAAAATGAGTTTTGCTCAGGACTCACAGTGTTTCCCTGTGCTTGGGGTTCACCTGAGTGCTTCTTCAAGGTGCCCAATCTGCCATCACAGCCAACAAAACTGCCTGTGGATCTCATGGCTACGCTAAATCCTGACACTCTTAATTCTCCCAGGAGTACACATGGGAGTGCGGCTTCAGGGAGGATCATTTTCAATTCAGTCTGGTGCTTGCTGCAGTGAAAAAACTATTCCTACCAACTGAACGGGTTTGAGAACCAGTGCTGTGCAGGTGGGCTCTTGGGGCCTCTTGCTACTCTCTGACAGCCAGCATTCAAAGAGTCAGAAAGAATCTCAGATGGCCGACGTTTTCTCCTTGCTTAGGAGGCATAAGCACTTTGCTTACATATTTCATTCTCATGACAATCATCTGAGGGAGGTATATTCATTATTACCCTTGATAGAGGGGGAAACTTGGGTTTTATAAGATTGAGGCATATGCCAATATTTATTTACATGGTTAGTTAGTAGTAAACTTGAAGTTTGAATCCAGGCAGGCTGATGCCAAAGCTTTGAGGCTTGACCATCCTCCCATATCTCTGAGGCAGTGTAGGGACTGGTTAACAGTCCTGCTGTCTGGGGCCAAAGGCCTGTTCTGCTGCTCTCTCCTCATGGGATCTTGGACAGATTTCTGTATCTCCTGGAGCTGTCCCTTCCCTGTTGTGAAATGCAGTTAGTGGGATCCTGCTACAGAGGGCTGCTGGGAGGATTAAATGAGATAATGCGTGTAATGCACCTGACATTTAATGTGCTACATAAAAGGTAGCTACTGTTACTGTAACTAGAGCCTACAGTTACATGAGTGTCTATCTCTAACTCTCTGGTTTAAGGACAAGCCCTGCTGTTTCTTCCATCCATTAGGGAGAGCCACTAAATTGACTATGTGAAGGCAACCTAATGAAGGAACCCTACCTCTTTAAATACAATAATGTGTTGACTCCATGGGCTCATTGACCTTTAAGGTCCAAAATAAAGAGACATCATGTTCTTGCTTACAGAGGGCTTTGGCAAAGCTGTTTTCCAGAGTTGGCACCTCCAGTCATCCTGCCTCTCAGTGAAGGGACAGTGGGGAGAGGGACTCAGAGTTCTGAGAGCAAAGAGACCTAGCTTCCAGTGCCTATTAGGTCAGAGTGAGTGGGATTTTGTAACAGTTGGAACTCAGAGTTCTCGTTGATAAAATGGGAGGCCAGAACAAAGCATTTCCTAAGGTTCTTTCTGCTTCTGACGTCTGTGAAGTGAGTCTGCATCTTTCCTAAATACCTCTTTCACTATTTGCTTTAACAAGAGCTGCACGCTTTGGTTATGGATGAGGAGTGGTGGAGGGGAAAATATGCAGGAAAAGAGAAAAGTAATGAGAATGCAGATGCATGTGGGAGGTGGTGGGCGGGTTTAGGCTCAGGGAGATAAGTAGGAAAAATGAGGGAAAGAAAAACCAAAAGAAAAAGGTCAGCTATAAGGAACAGTTGTAAAGCAAAGAAGGAAAGGCTTGAAAATAACGACTCCATTATATTTGATCATGAATATTGTGATTTGATGCCTTTACCTTTACTTGAACTTGACAGGGGATACCTCATATTTGCCTTCTTAAAACTAAGAGGATATGGTGCTGAACTTGTTTTAAGCAAAAGAAATGCCTGTAGCAGATGAGAATTCTTTAGCTGACTCAATATTCTTTAAAAACCAATTCAATAATTTAAGTGTAGTGGATGATTTTAAAATGAATTGAAAATGGAGTCAGTAATAAAGTCATTAATACCTGTGTTTAATAAAATACAATAAATAGATAAAAAAATAGACTAAATTATAATGAAAACTATTTTATCATAAAGATAGTATTTAAAATCAACAGGGAAATAATACTTTTAGTAATTGACATTGCAGTAATAGGCTAATTACAAAATTATTAAAATTACAAAAGTTTAATCTTATTAAAGTTAAATAATCTTAAAAAGGTTAAATTCTAGTTCACATATTTTACCTAAATTCAATTCTGGTTATGGTAAATGTGATTTTCAATTTAAAAAATGAAGCCATAAAATTACTAGAATAAAATTTAAGATAATATATTTGTAATATGGAGATAGAAAAGCCTTTCTACACATGATACCGAGGATAAAAATTATTTTTAAAAAGATGAAAAAGTTAGACCACATAAAGTCAAGACGAAAATAATACAAGACAAAAATATAACACAAGAAACAAAATTTTATATGATCAAAAATACCATTTGTAAACAAAAAGAAAGGGTAATAAATATATTTGAAGCATACATGTTGAAGGGAACTTTATTTTTAAATTATATTGAAGACTCAAGTCAATAAAAAAAGACAAACACTTCAATAAGAAAATGAGGAGAGGAATAAAAATGAAAAATTTATACTAATGTCCCCCCAAATTAATGAAGACATATGAAATACGATGAGAAATCATAAAATGTTGAGATATATTGTACAAGATGAAAAAAGATCAGTCCTATTATTAGTGAAGGTGTCAGAAAATTATCTGCTCTGTTTTGAGAATGTAAATTATGCAGTCATTCTGAATGGTAATCAGGCAAAGGTACTCTTTCATCTACTCATTTTAATTACAAAATCTTTCCAGTGAAAATAATAAAATGTATGAAACAAAGACAATAATTTTAACTGCAGGGAATAACCCAAATGACTATCAATAAGAAATTAACTTAAAATATTATGTTGTAGTCATACAATGAAATACCATGAAGCCATTGCAATGCTTAAGCAGACCTGCCTTTTATCACATGGAAAGAGGTCCACAAAGTAAAAAGATACATCATGAAGTAATTTCTATAGATGGTAAAATTCCATCTTTATACCAAGTCATGTGGTTGAGAAGTAAAATAACATAAATAGGTAAGTCATAAAAAAACATGTAAATTTGTGTACAAAGAGAAGAAAGCCTTAGATGATGTACACCAAAATATTAAAAATGATACTGTCTATGTGATAGACTATATTTTATATTTTTGTCATTTTCTGAAATTATTCATAATGAGCATTTTATAATAAAAACGAAAGCTTCTATTTGAAATATAAATATATGTGAGTAATATTTGTGAAGAAAATGATAGCTATTATCATCAAATATGTTTTTGTGAGTTGTAGGAGAATAAAGAAGGAAGTTTCTAGATTCTGGTACTTCTGGCCAGGCACAGGTTCAGTTTGAGAGAAAACCCTCGGGCAGTTGCATGTGCTGTAGTGAGATTGTGTGGCATTATTAGAGCAGAGAGCGGCTAAGGGATGTGAGTGGGGCACAGGTCATGTCTGCTTCAGGGTCTGAGCTAAAGCAGAAAGGATGAATATTAGGACTTCAGTTTGCTTGTAGTTTGATTTACTTCTGAACCTTCAAATGAGTAGTACATAAGCAAGATCGGGATTTAATTAAGTGAACGCAGGTGTGTAGGAGACTTCCTTCCCCCTCGTCCCCACTCTGCCCCTCTAGTGTGTCTTGGACATGCACTTGAACTCCGGTGTTCTTTGCAGCCCCAGAAGGAGGCATTGACCATGGGGCCAGAGCTTTAGGCTTTTCACATTTTAAACCTCAGACTGAGAAATGGGTTCTGTCAGTCCTCAGAGTTCATTCTAGTAGTTTGTATTCTAATTTTTAGACTTCTTTTTTCTTCTCTGTTTTAATTTTTACTGAGACATTGGGGCAATAACACGTCTGGTTCTGATCTAAGTCCAGTGTTATGAATTGAGGTAAGTTCATCTTGCCCCTACAATTGATTTAAGATGGCTAAGAAAAACACATGTAAGGTGACTTATAAAACTATAAAGATAAATAATTGAGAACATCAGGGCAAAAGGAGAATATAAAGACAAAATAAAATAAATCTAAGGGGAAAGTTAGTGTACAAATTTATGACATGTTGATAATATAACTTGTGTATTCGTGAGAATTGAGCCACATTTTGGGGCTCTGAACATTCTAACATTCTAAACCGAGAAGGAAATAAGTTAGAAAAAAGAAATGATCACTTAAAAATGACATAGCATTCCCAAGGTTAAAAAAATACTCAACACAAAACAGTTTATCAGAAGTATAGTATTTCTGAGATCTGAAAGAGGATACAGTGTGATATGGTAAGATAACATCCTTAACACCAACCTTAATAAATGCAAGAAGCTGTGCTTTTTGCTGTATTGTCCCATTATCCCATTGTTTCATTGATGATTCTGTTTGTGCCATCAAAGCAAACTTGGGCGTAATGCCAAAGCAGAAGTAAATAAAAACTATGGTTAGGATGCAAATCAATGTAACACAAGTATGCAGTTTTCTGATGGTTTGGTTTGAACCAAGGGCAAATTTAGACTACCTAGTTAAATTGATAAGATACATATCCTCCTTAGATAATAAATACACAATAATTTCATAAGCACGCTTTTGATATAACTCTTTGTACAGCAAAGAGTTCAAGGTACTAATCTCCGAAAAAATTATGCAGTGAGCCTTTTTTGTGTGTGCGTGCAGCTGGTTAAGGACAGATTCATGTTTTGGCAATCAGTCAACTAAGCCAAAAGATGATAGAGTTGACATTTTCAAGAAAATGAAGAAGTGTAACTAGGATATATGCTTACTAGATGGCTAATGCTATCTCTCTATAGAGAGATTTTCATATTGTCTGTTAGACTAATATTTAAAGAATTATGTATATTTATTACTATGTTTTTTCCTATGTTTTACTACATTTCATCCTTCTAGTTGTAGAGTTTTTTTTTTCTCTTTTAATCATTGTTTTGGTATACTGTTCAAAAGAAAAGTGCTTTGCAACAAAAATGTTTATAGCATGAGCATTTTGATATCTTTTTAAAACCTGCACAATGAATTGGCTTCACAGCCTGGCATTTACAGGAAAAGTGTGAGCAAGTATCCTCATTATTGATAAATATTTTAAAACACGTGGTATTTACCAGAAGGTCCCAATGGTTCAATGCGCCTCCTACAGAAATGGCATGTAATAAAACACTCCAGAATGAAATTTCAGAGGAAAAAAGGATACTGCACTTAAACAAAAATTCAATAAGAGAAATGTTAGAAAATCCCCAAAGCCTTCCAACCAAGTTATGGATTAATTGCCTGGCACGTTTCCTTTTTTAATTCCAAGCTGCCTTTTTTGTTAGCTGAGTAAACAAAGCATCTAGAATAAGTCAACTTCAGCCAATGATGACAGCCGTTAACATCATGACTGATAATAATGATAAATCCCTAAAGTCTTTGACCAGGTCCACACATAAGCAATATCTGACCATCAGGAGACTGAGCTGAGAAAGAAAGAAAAAATAAGCAAATAAGCAAACAAACAAACAAACAAACAAATAAATAAAAAGGGTCTCTTGTTCTGTCTGATTAAAAAAAGAAAAAGCAAAGTAAATGGGCAGAACAAGAAAGGCCTGTCTTCTGGCTGTGTCTAGACGCCTGCACAGTAGATCCAGGCCCCTCGTGAAGAAGATTTAGTGGCACAGCTTGCAATCAGTCCTGTGGGGTTGAGGAAAGGAAGGCAGAATTCTTAAATCCTGAATCCAGCGGTCTTTACAAGGCTGTTATACCAGTGGGTTTTAGGGCTGCAAAGCGATTGATTGCTGCATCACAAAATTGGTAGTTAGAACACTTGTTCATGCCTCAAGGAAAATGTTTTCATTAGAGATCATTTTATTTACATAATGTAGATTCTATCTCCTCCTCTCCTCCCTGAATTCTCTCTGAGTTCCAAAAGAGCAAGGTCTCTGCCTTGCATATTGTTTGCAGAAGGCGGATAGTGAATATTAAATAATGTTCAGGTACAATCAAGTGGCATTCAGATTAGGTTCGGTTAAAAAAACTGACAGCATGCACATAGAACTTTCTACTCCAGCAAAGCAAAATGAAATGAAACAAAACAAAAGACCCCCCCAACCTCTCCCAAAACATAAACAAAAGACTCAAAACTTAAATTTTGGCTATAATCTTCAGCAATTTCTTATTGTGTATGTTATCATTCTTAATTACATTCTGGATTTCCCCAAATATACCATGTTGGAGCTATTATTGTAAGGAAGAATTCTCCTAATGCATTTGGAAACCATCTCTTGAGGGAATAGTATAAGATGAATTAGTAGGCAACCAACCCAGAATCTCTTTGACCTTCAAAGTCTTGACACTGAACTCACATATTTTAAAATAAAAACTTTGCCCAGATAAATTTACAGCGAAATGAAGTTTATGTCTGCATTTTGTAATTGAGATTGCTGCTTGCTTCTGTGAATGCTTAAACTGGTGGTAAGTTTAAACACTTATTTTTCTTCTCCTCCCTGGGTATTGCATTGATACTGTAATACTGAATTGTATCCACCCCTCCTATTTTAATTGAGGCAAAAAAGGTGTTCTCTAAAAAAAAAAAATAAATTATTGGAGTTTTTAAGCCAAAAGAGATAGCAGAGATTAGTTAATATAGTTCTTTAATTTGGAAAATAAGAAAAGCACAATTTGGTCCAAGGTCATGCAGCTACCCAGTTGCAGGACTTACACAGTCACACATTTATTATGGAACTCATAAAGGCAGTAAAGGCTGAAATGAATCCATCTTTTGGAAAACATAGTTTCTCTCTCTGTGTATATACTGGGATCATGGTCAGGTACTTTTAAAGCCACGTGGACCTGAGATTTAGGTTTCAGATTAGGTTTCTGGTTACTGCTAGAAAAATAATACATGGTTCTGTTTTCTGAGACACTTGGATGTACTTCTTTCTTCTACAAATGTTTGCCAAGTACCTGTCATGGGTAAGACACTGTGCTAGGTGCTTTGAGGATATCTAAGGATGTAAATATCATAGCCTCATTCTCAAGAAGTTATAAGTTGGTAAATTAGTTAAACAGGACGCTGTTAGACTGAAGTAGCTGCAATGCTGGATGGCTTACCTGAGAAAACCAAAATGTAAGCCTGTAAATGTCTCAAAATTATAAAATTGAAACTTAAGGACAACCAACCACAAACAGCTGACTGGGCTTTAAGCTATAGCCAACCAAATAATGTCCTTTCTTAGTTTCTACACTTTATATAAGTATTTCCCCTGGCTCCTGCTGGTGGAGCACTCTTGACCACTACTGGTTTGGCGACGCCTGATGTGAATCAATTTTTGCTCAAATAAACTCTTAAAATTCTTAAAATGCCTCAGTTTATCTTTTAGCAAAGTCCAGCATGGGAGATAAAGTGAAGCCATTACATAACCCAGGACAAAATGTGATTTCAGCCTCTAATAATGACATAAATAAAGTATTATAGGGAGTTTGAAAGAGGAATGATAGCTTTTAATTGGGGAAATTAGAGAAAAAAATTCTTAGAAGATGTGGTCTTGGCTGGCATTGAATGAGAAGGATTTGATACTGGGGACAGTTTTTCCAGGGGAAGGAGGTACGAGGAGCGAAGGCATAGAAGCAGGGAAGCTCGGGATGTGTTTTGGGAATAGCTACCTTAGAGATTTGATTAACTCACTAGAGATTTATGTCAAGGGCAGGGTTGAGATAGCTATGGGACTACAAAGTGGAGGCCCTCAAACATAAAAAATAAAATCCAGATTTGATGTGCTGCTTTTTATCGAGTCACATTTTAAATATTCCCAGGAAGCAGTGAGTTGAACAGACAGAGACCCTTCACTTCTAAAGAATACCAAGGGTCTAACATCCCTCAAGTTCGAGTGTGTCTGGCTTCTCATCTAGTTCTGGAGTGAATTAGTCATTTAGCCAGTGCAAAATCAAATAGGGCTATTTTATAGCAGGATGCAGGTTAAGCCAAGCAGTTCATGTAACCAGTGTATGTTAGTAGATGTCAGGATCCCCGTACCGTGCCTAAATTTACACAGTAATCAACTTTTCAAACCCCTAATCAGACACTGAGAAAAGGAGAGGAGATGGTTATTTTGAGTTCCAATAATTTGTTTTTTTCCCTCCACCATCCATTCATTCATTATTCATTGAACAAAATTTAGCAAGCACTTTTAATGAGCCAAGCAGTGTGCTAGGAACCGGAAGGCAATGATTTAAGAAAATATGGTACGGTCCTTTCATTGTGGAGCTTAAATTCTAGAATGGAAGACAGACAGTGCAAAAAGCTATAAGTATGCCGACCCTCAAATGTAAAAATTCCATGTGGAAGGGGAATTGCAAGGCTTTAGTGGCACACATGGTCCAGGAAGTTCTGGGAGAACTTCTAGGTTGAGAGCTAAAGCACGAGGAGGAATCAGCAAGCAGAAAGGAGTGGAATAATTATTGAAGCAGAGAAAAGAGCAAATATTAAACTGGACAGGCTAGTAAGGGGCATTCACAGAACTAAAAGAATTGCTGTTGGCTGGAGTGCCAAGCTCAAGGGAAGGGGGCAGGGGAGGGAGTGAGATGAGATGAGATGAGATGAGATGAGATGAGATGATGAGATGAGATGAGATTGCAGAGTGGGTAGAGGCCAGGCCATAAAGTTACTTGTAGGTCAAGTTATGACACTTGGGCCAACTCATCTTCTTTCCTTCTTATTTTCCTTTTTTTTGTTGTTTGTTTTGTTGGAAGATAATTTTAGAGTTTTAATTCAAAGCTAGAAATACATGTAGAAGTAGTGTTAGGGAGAAGCACTGATAAGTACCGTAATTATTTAGGACTGTGCCATCCCATACAGTAGCCACCAGTTGCCAGTGACTGCTGAATATTTGATATGTGGCTGGTCCAAACTAAAATGTCAAATACAAAGTGAGTTTTGAAGCCTTAGTACAGCAAAAAGGACGTAAGATATCTGAGTTATGTTAATACTGATTATATGTTGAAATTATAATATTTTGAATATGTTGGGTTAGATAAAATGTCACTAAAATCAATTTTACCTGTTTCTTCTTACATCTTTTCAATGTGGAATTAGAAAATTTTAAATGACATATGTGACTCGCATTCTATTTCTATTGGACAGTGCTGGGTTAAAATAAATCTGATGCTCTTTTTAAGGGGAAGGCAAATCATATATGATTATGTACTTTATTGAAATATTTTGAGCCAAAGCAAATTTGCTATTAAGGCAGCATCATTGTCATTAAATAAAATTTAGACAGGGCTAGGCTGGTAGTGACTTTGCTTGACCAATGAACACTGACAACTGATTTGACCATGTAGGTTCAAGCCTACTTAAGAGTAGAAATATAATGATCATTTAGGAGCATCCTTACATTTGAACAGCTAAAGGAAAATTATGCATAATACACATACATAGTTATTGTCAGAAGACCTTTCTAGGTAATAATTTATTACAGCTGTCAGTCATATAATTATCAGTTAATAATTCCTTCAAAATTTTATAATTTACACTTTGAAAAAGTTCGTTCAGACCTCCTAATAAATCTCAACTAAAGAGGGTTGAGTTTATTTCCTGTGGCTTAATCCATTGGCTTTTTCTTACTCATAAAGCTGAGTACTATTATAAAGATGAGGCCAATAGACATAGTTTCTCCCAGTGAAGACCCACTAGGCAACAAGAACTTGAAAACACTCTGACACAATCTGGGTTTAAGCAAGAGGCACATGAACTCATTGACAGTACGAGGAGTCAGAATTCTGGAATGGAGTAGAAATTATTTAAAACATTTTTATTATGGGCAATTTATGTTAGCTGTAGCTACAACACGTTTCACAAAAACAAGCGAGCATGCGTGTCAACTGGGACATTTGTTCCGGTGTGATGGCAGAGGGAACCCCACACCACCTTTTTAAAGTCAAGGGCCCTATGCACTGACTGCAGAAGAGGAAGTGGCAGAAACAGTCTCAAACATTACTCACAAATTTATAGCATGAAAGCCCTTTAAGCTCTAAGTCTCAAGTGCTCTTTTTAAAGACACAACATTCACGCTTAAAAAACCAACTGTATTTTTCACTTTCCCTGGGGGTCTAGCAGAAAATTCATGATTGAGCTATACCAAGACAAACAGTCTACCACCTGTTACAATAAAAAGGGGCAGAGACAGACATAAATATTTTAATATAAGAACCTTATGTCTCTTGAGTGGTTCATCCCATGGCTTGTTCTGGTCCTCCCCAATTTCATTATCCCTCACAGTCCCATAGAAGAATGCCAAAATTATTTACTCTAGATCCAAACAAGACCTCCCTCAAATTCATTTTCAAGATCGGGCATCTCTAATTGAATCATCATTGTTTTTATCTAAGCATAGAAAATAAAACCAGAGAATTACCTAAGCTGCCATCGTACAGAAGCCGCCGGAAATTGATTACAGAAGGCTGTTGTATTAACTTTCTTACAAAAATGCCTGATTGTTTTAGGATTTCAATACGGTAAATGAATTCCTTTGGTGAGTGCAATTTTAGTGCATAGAATAGGGTTTGTGATGGCATATTTCCTTATAAAATAAGACACTTAGTAATGTAATAGTCCTAACATTTAAACCTCAGACGTATTTTTATGCACAAGTGGTTAAGAACTCAAAAACAAGTAATTATCAATAGCATCTGTATGCAATAAGAGAAGCATCAGCTGAAAAAATTATATTTATGACATTGGCAAGGATACATTAATTGACTGCAGAAAGGAGCAAACATAATATTTACTCTGCATTTTCAAAAGGATACGAAGAAGATCCAAGAAACTCGAATGCACTTAGCTTTATTTTGTGGAGAAAAGCCTCAGGGAACAATAATCAGAAGAAAACGAGAGCCTTGTGATTTGATTGTGGTCACCCAGAAGGAATCAATAAGTAGATAGCTTCACAACTAATGCACATGATAACATTTTGGGGTCTTTAATAGAGCTATGGTTTTCAAAGGGATGAACAGTTAACAGACTTTTGAATCGGAATTTTCTGTAATGCTCGACACGACCCTGCATTTCCTCGGATGAGCTTGTTCTTTCCTGTTGGGCTTTCTTCGTGGCATTAATTTCCTTCTGTTTCTAACTCTGTTTATCAACGTCCCACATTTTTTTTTCTATCTACATTCACTCAAACCTGTATCTTCTAAAAAAATCACAGATTTGATTCCCAGCACCAGCCTGCTGAAGGTAATCTTTCATTCCCATGAATGTTACAACCACCTTGCTCTTTCTCATTTTTATTTTCTTCGTTACATTTATATATTGAACTTGTGTCCATTATTAGAGTGTAAATTCCTAAAGGTCAGGCTCTGTGTCTTACTTATTCTGTCTTCTGCCTCCTCCTCACTCTCCTGCCTAAAGTGTCAAGCAGAGGTCTTACACATAGATGATGCTTAATAAATGTTTGTTGAAAGAATCAATGAAATGCAGTGCTAAGCTTACTGTGGAAAGAATAACATATCAAAGACCTAGCTTTCAAATTCGTTTAAATCTGTGAGTCCGCTATAATGAATCCTTGACATTATGATTGTCAGTCCTGAGTGATTCACACTCTGGAACTGTCTATTTTATTCTGAAACTCCTTGCTGAACCTCTGGATGCCCTTTACTAAAGTAAATAGATTGGAGAAAACTACCTAAAATAAATGAAAAATAATATTGTTTTGAGAATTTTGAGATAGTTCTTGAAGTAACTGATATCATCTCAGAGTGTGACATAAAAAATTGAGCATTACTTTATACCATAAAATGTTTTTAAATCATCAAAATCAAACACTATTTTAATGTACATAGTTTTGGGGAGACAATTTTTACTCTTTAATTTTACCCCAATAAAGCTGAAAAATATTTATGAAAGAAAGAGAGGAAAAGACCTCAGATATCATAATCTGAATTTAGCTGTCATACTTTTGTCTCATGTGTATACATAATACCAAGTAACAATGAAGACATAATAAAATACTTAAAAATTTTATCCACCACAATTTTTATATGCTATATATAGTAGTAGCTTAAAGAAACCTTGAATTATCTTGTTGGTTTTCAGTTTTATACTAATTATTATAATGAGAAGCCAAATGACCTAATTGCTCCCCAAGGAGAAGTTGTTTGGCATATCAATTCCTGATGGAAAGACATAGCTGATACCAAGGCCTTTAGAACATGTGGCTACTAGCCCAGGTTACAAAGCTTGGAAAATATTGTGTGGAAAAGAGATGTCATCTTGCTATTACTAGGTTCTTCTGGCCACGTTTTACATGCCACCTCGTTCTTCAGCTAAGTATCAGATGTCCCCAGCGATCTCTGTTCTTGTTTTCTTCTGTCACATCCTCCGAGTTCTGCCACTTGCCTTCTGTTTTTGTTATTTCTTACGCTTCGCCTAATGTCATGGGCTTCTCTGAGTATAAACCTGGTCCCCATCGGGTTAGTTAAAGTGACCAGATGGTTTTCTCTTAGCTGGAGAATGACAGTTATTATCTCAGGGGTGGAGGACAGATGTATTCTTTGGAGGTGGGGGTCTCCTAAGGACCAGAAAGTGCCCCATGGTCCTGGTCCAGCCTGTATTGTTTCCAGCAGAGATACAGAGTTATTGATTTCCTCTGGGAGGTGGTCTCCCAGGTGCTTCCACCTCCGGGTCACAGCACCCTCCATTCCCAGAACTCAGGTGCTCCCATGCATGTGTTCTGCTATTCAACTACCTTTCTGGACCAGTGTCATCACTATTTTCACTACAAAATTCCAGTCCACACTTATGGTGGGCAAAGTGTGCTCAGAAAGAATGAGTATTTTCCTTGCATTTTGGTTTGTTAACGTAAATTATATATTCTAGAAGGATAGAGGTCTGAGATGACCTCTGCTGGCTAAAACCCAGTGTTAAAAAGGCAGCTTTACAGGGTGTCATCCCAGATGGACTGATTAGTAAGCTTCGCTACTAATTTATTTCTATTTTTTTCAAGCAATTTCTTTGCCTCTGTCCTCTTCATTTTAATATGTGAAAATCATGTTTTATACCTCACAAGAGTGTTACAAGGATTAAATAAGTTTCTACTTTCATAATTTTTGAAATAGGCACATGGAAAGCTCTCAATGAATGCTTTATTATATTATTGTTGTTGTTGTTGTTGTTCATTTAGTATTTTAACAAATAATTACTTGGCACTCACTGTGAGCCATGCTCTGTGCAGGGTGCTGGCCATTCACAATATTGTGACGAGTATTATAAAGCAGTTTAGGGGGCTATCAGTCTAGATTAAGCCTGGTCCGAGGGATTTAAGGAAGATTCTTCTGAAGGAGTGGCACCGTCAGCTCTGAAGAACAGATCCAAAGATTATCCTTCTTGTTTTCTAAAAGATCTAACTCACTTCTTTTCAATGCTGTCTAGTATTCCAAAGTCCAAGTTTACTACCATCTAGTCAGCCGTTGCCGTGACAAACAATGTTGTGATGAACATTCTTGTTCAGACCTCCTTGTGCTCCCTGCAGGGTTCTTTAGGCAGACACTGTGGACTGGAATTGCTGGGCCAAAGTATAAGCTCAATGTTAGTATTAAATGACATCGCCACACTGAACAGCTGCATTATACACTTTGTAAATATTAACCTGTGTCTGCTAAATAAGTAATACTTGTAATAGCTAGTTGTGTGGAATTCGGATTTTGCATTCACTCACTACATGTTTGTGAAACATTAAGTCTGGGACAAGAACTTTACTAAGGGGTGGACTATGTTGATCTATTCCTAGGTTTTCCTTTCTCACGCAATGGCACTTTCTGAAAACACTTTGGATAAGGCCTGGCATAGAGCATTCAGCCAAAGCTGGCTGCTGCTGCTTATCCCTCCTCCTCTTCTTATTACTCGAATGGAAGTGATGGTTCTCTCTTGTAACTGAGAGTATCTTCTGTCATTGCGACTTGTTTAGTATTTAGTACTTATCATTTTTCCCTTGCATTGTTCTTACCTTTCAATGCTCATAACTAGGACAAGGTGTGCTTCCTTGGGTAGTTCTGGTAAGACTGCCATTGAAATTCAGGACTGCAGGGGTAGCTGGCAGGGATTTAAGAATGTGACTTTCTTTCCCTCCTTTTTTTTCTATTGTTGTAAAACATAATGTAAAATCTACCCTCAATAAATTGTTTATGTATACTGTAAATAGAATCACACAGTACTCATCCTCTGGTCACTGCCTTACTTCACTTAGCAGAATGTCCTTTTTTCTCAGGTAGGAGTTATGATCAGGGTAGATCCTTGTGACCCTAGAGAATGCACTCTCCTTTTGGCTAGTATTGAGGGTCCTGAGTGGAGAGAAAGCTGTAGGTCCTATTGCTATGATGGAGTCTTTCTTCTATATATCGCCCCTTTTGAGTCTCTTAAAATCCTAAGAAGTAGGTCTGATGATTAATGTTTGACCAACAAAGGTGCAGAACCTAGAAAGGCTGAGCTGCATTGCCACTGGCCACACCACCAGGAGGTGGTGACACAGAGATTTTAATCCAGATCTCTGTCATTCCAAAGCCATGTTCTAAAACAGCATCCACTTATCCATGAGAGTCTAAGTCCTCTAGTTTCTAGCTATGACATCAAGACATGGCACGACTTCTAAATTTGTGTGTCTTCAGGCATGCTTTGGAAAGCGAATGTGTCGGCATCCAGGTTTGTTCTTTCCACTCTCTTCCATGGATTCGTGGCCCCACCCATGCAGTGACCTACCCCACAGGCGTGGGAGTCACACTGATGACTCCTTCTCACTCTCATCCAGTCCATTCAAAACCCAGCCAGAGCCATTACTTGGCCAGACTGTGCTAATGCCGATTGTTGGTTTCACATATTTCCTTAAGTTAAATTTCAGCATCACGAATGAGACTATACTCGGGGTATGAAGTCAGCACTCTTCTGATCATGGGTGGGAGGAATCAAGTTCAAGTTCTGCACAGGACCACTTTCCACCCTTTCTCAAGTCCCCCAGCCCTCTCCCACTTTCCTGGTGTTTTCCTAACCATCAAGCTCTCCAGCCTTCGGGAGAATGAACTAGCCTCCTAGTTACTGTCCTGGCAGTGGGGGAAGAGAAAGTGCTCGATCAGGTACATGAGCAATAATAAACATGGAGATTCATTACCTTTAATTTTATTTTTTTTTCAAGATTTCTTCCATTAAATATTCTGTTCTCCTGTCAAAATCCAAAGTCTGCTCCAGCAGCCCTTGTGTAGCCAAATATACTATGGGTCCATTCATTTAGCATATTGTCGTTCTCAGACTTTATGTCTTGTCAAAGAAAGACACTCACAGAAATAAAACAAAAGAACAGAAGTCTCCAAATGAATGGGCTCGCTTCATGGAGGAAAAAGTTGAAGTATTAAAATCGCTCATCAGATGTTCTGAAAAATCATTTCAGCTGCTCGGGGGAAAAAAAAAAAGAAACAAAATTTTATTTTGAAGGATGTGTTCCAAGAACTTCCCCTTTGATTTTTTTTAAAAACCATCTGTCATGTTTGTTTCATTCCAGCCTTGAAGTAAATAGATTTAGCGAATATACGGCGGCCATTGAAACCCTCCACAGAAGAGCAGAAACAGACTGCTCTGGCGGTGCTCTTCTGCTATACTTTAATCAAAAGGCTTTGAAATTAAAAAAAAAATATATATCCATAGACATTTTGCCTGACTTGGAATACAGAATGTTGTTTTGACCTATTGTTGAATGTCTCAAAACTTTTGCTTTTACTTCGGGCAGCAGACTGACCTTTTGCTGGCACCGGGGAAGGTATTTTTCTCTTTTATGCTTTGGTTCAGTCCTCTGAACACAAAACTTCATTTTTTTTTTTTTTCAATAGAGGTGAGACTTCAGAGTGCATTCCTCACTTAGAATAAAGGAGCTTGACTTTTCAATTTGTTCTTGTCTATTTAACCTCATGATGTTATTGTCCCTTTCTCACTGATTTTGCCACAAGGAGTTTGTGCTTCTCCATGAGAATACATGACATATTTGGATATTTTTCCTGATGGCTTCTTTTGAACCTGATGCTCTGCCCCTTAACTGCCACAGAAGACCTATGAACTGGGCACAGCTCCCTCCGATAAGACGGAATAATGAGGAGGCTTTCACAGATCAATAACTGCCTCTAAGCAGGAAAGAAAACAAGAATGTGAGAAGCTCATTATAATATAAAAATATTCTAAATAAATAAATAGCAAGTACTAACATGCTCAAAATAATTGTGTGGAAGTGACTGACAAAGTGTGAGCTTGTAAACTCAGATACATAGTTGCAAAAGCTTCATGATGATTAAAAATGATGATGCTCATAGACTATTTCAGTGATAATCTGTTTAAAATAGATGGGCCAACTCTACCACTTATATGTGAAGATAGAATGAAAATTAGCATACGTTGTAGGATGTGAAGTAGCCTGGTTAATACCCCAAAATATCAGGATTCATTAAAATGTAAACTAAATTTCAAAAATCAGCAGGAAAACACTGAAATATTTACTGGTGAGACTTCAGATGAAACAAGATTGACTAAGCGTTGCTCATCATTGAAACTAGTGAAAGATACATGGGGTACCTTATATATTTACTCTACTTTTGTTTACATTTTGAAATTTTCCAGAAGAAGATAAAAGTACAGGATAAGGGAGAAAAATCAAGGTGAGAAATTGAGAAGTGTTGAATATTGGAGCATTTCATCACAGAGTAGTTTGAAATAGAAAAGCATAGTCTGTGGGTGGTTATAGTTTATTTTACAGGTTTCCCTTAAATATTAATAAATGACAAGATAGAGACTTGTGTCATGACCATCTGGGATTCTAATGCCTGACTCAAATGGACAGAACTCAGAGAAAAAGGAGAAAGATGCACCATTAATTCAATTTAATTTAAATTCATTAGACATTAATTTAAGATTATTTTTTAAAAAAGAATAATGTCTTTGCATTCATCTGTTTGCATAATTTGTTTTCTCTCCTAACAGAGGGTAAGATTCTTAAATTGCTGACTTCATTTCTCAAATAACTTTAAACCTGTTGCAGGATCTAACATAGCGCTTTGTCTATAGTCAGCCCTTAATACCTTTGTGGGTGCTGGGTGAGTTTGAATTTTGAAACTGCATATCTAATTGAGCATTTCAGATTCACAAGCATGCCTGGGTACCTTATTCACAAATAAATATGTCTGAAACGATCTTAAAATCTGGCCGATGTAATTGTTTTTATTGATAATAAAAAGAGAGTAATGGGTAAAAAAAACCTCCATTTTTTTCATCTTGTTCCCCACCTTTTTATGGGATCTTGGAATACCCTGAGCTCAGTTTACATCTGCAAATACATGTAATTTAGAGCTGTTTGACAGAGTGAGTTCTCATTTTCAAGCTAAACTGAAGGGGATGGCTTATGTCACCAACAGATCCATGAGAGCTGGCTTTTCCAAAACAGTGTTCTGTAAAGGCTTCAGATTTTTTGAAAATGCTTTCAATTTGGTGATGTTGTTGGAAAAATATTTGCCTCCAAATCAGTGTGCAGCGTAAAACAGAAAGGCTCAGGCCTCGCTGTTTTGCATGAGCAGGAACGAGGAGTCTTATTACCGTCTTTGATTCAAACTGTAATTCCTGCTGCCTCGCAAGCTGAGTGGGTCGGTAAGAAACAGGAGGCCGGTGCTAGAGTGAATGATCTCTTTGCACCCGAAAGCACCAAAGCTGTGTGGTGGTGGTGGACAGGTTGATAGTTCAAGCTGTGATTTGTAATACTTTGGTGAATAGTTTGATATTTTTATGGCACATCTGAGGTAAGATTTGAAAATGGAAAATTTTGTGTTTTGTCATGATTCTGTTATGATCACAGCACAAGGAACACTCAGCCCACACCTGGCCCGCCTAGTATTCTTTCCCTAGGACCTCAGGGAGCAGCCTATACTCTTGGAAGTCTTTGGTAGCTGGCACCAAACTGAAGCCGACAGCAATCTATTTATCTTCTTTTCTGAAAAGGAATATTCTAGAAGGATCGGATTGGGGAGGGGGAGACTTTTATCATCAGTCTTCTGAGTGATTCGCAGAACAAGGTTTAAAATCAGGATTATTTCACTTCAAATGTTAGCATCTTTCACTCTGAATATCCCTAAAAAGAGAACCTGATTGCTTAGCTCCAGAGCAGGACCCCTGGGCAGAGGCAGAGGGAGGCGGTGGAGCAGTGCCTGGCTGCTCTCCATCTGTATAACCCTTCAGCAAAGTCAGCCTGGGTTTTTTTTTTTTTAATGTAATGGGTTGCAAGGTTATATTTATATCATCTCAAAAATAAAATGCTAATAACTCGGGAAGCTTCGCTTAAATTACATTTGTAAATGACCTAATAGAATCTTCAGTTTCTGTCTGGAGATAATTGTGGATCTGACTCACTTTCAGCAATTCCGAAATTTGACTCGTGAATCTTATTCCTCGGAGTGGAATCAGGATCTTTCGGTCTGGAAAATTCTCCTCAAAAATAAATGTTCTTGAATAGGAGATAAAAGAAACTGTCCTTGATTTGCCCTGAGAAGTTGGTGAGGCTTCTCTCTTATATTTTCCCACTCTTCTTTGTAGAGCCTGTGACATCTCTTTCCCACTGCTTTCAACTGCTCACTCTCTCTTCTCTTTTCCCCCCTCTCCTTTCTTCCTTCTTTCCCTCCCTCCCTCTTTCCTTCCTCTCTTCCTGACTCACTTTCTCACCTATAATCACATTCTCTTTCTTCTTATCAGAACCTGCTTCTGGTTAAGGGTCTGAAAAAATGTCACATGGATAACTAAAATGTTACTCCTTCTTAAAACAAACATCTTGGAGTTATTTGTTAAGAAAATCAAAAGTTAGAAAAAGAAAAAAGAATAACAGATTAGAGTTTTAGGCATCAGAAATAACATATTCTCCACGAAGCAACTGCCTACCCATGAGACCTCTGGGTGTTAAGCTGCTGTTCTCCACCTGTCTAACCTGAGAGATACTTGTGAACAATTGGTTCAGGAGAAAGGGCAGACCAAAGAGAAAGTAGAAAACCAGAAAAGCAGATATAGGGAGAAAATGCCTTTGCATGTCCAGAAGGTCCTAATGTTTAAATTTTTTTTAAATAAAGCAACTTATAGCTGGATGGCAAAGAGCTGGTGAAGTTTGATTTTAAGTAGCTGAACAGTCCCTCACAGTTTGGTGTATGTTTGGCAATGCCCTTTGGGATATTCTACAGACGTGCCCAGTGTCTGGAGTTTTATACCAGTTGATCAGTGCTCCCCAGGGCCTGGCTAACACATCTGCCCAGCCTGTAGTCTTGAAGGCATAATTAGTATTATTTAAAGAGAGTCGAGCACACTTGGCATACTCAAAATACAGATAAAAAACCCAGAGTTCCCTCCCCAGCAAGTTGGGGTGTGATAGCCCCCAACCTCTGGTTGCCAGCTCCAAGCCTTCGATCAGGTCTGTGAATCTGAAATAACTCCTTATCCAGATTGAAGCAGTCAGTATTGTTCATTGAGGGCCACACCCATACTTATGCTTGGGAAAGTCTTTGGGGTCAACTTATATCAGAGAAAACTTCCCAGGATTTGGAAATTAAAAAAGAGCTAGATAGGTGGTTGCCTTACCAACTTTACCATCTACCCAGAGCAGCTCTGACAAGAAACTTAGGCTGTTAGTGAAAATTCAGGTCTTGGATTTAATTTAGGCAAGACCGCAAATTCATGTCCAGATAGAGAAGGTGAAGCGGGGAAAGAGAAGGATGAGGCAGACAGAGGGCCCACAAGAATGGGAGGGGCAGAAGAGTTTTAGACTGAGAAGGTACCAGTTTGAAACAGGAACTGAGAACTACAAAACTGAAATTGTAAATAATATCTTCCTTTAAAAACTCAAGACTTTCAATACCTGATTCATTACGATCTAAGGGAGAAAGGGAGTGTGCCAGGAGCATCAGATTGTCATCCTGAGTGTCCTTTGACTCGGAGGATTTCAGAAATTGCAAAAATGATGCTCAGGGAAAAAAAGAAGAAGGACAAGGAGGACTTTGCCATCCACTGAAGTTTGCTTGTTGGCTGCAAACTCTGTCCTAAGAAAATGAAACTTCTGAAGTCAAAGAACTAGATGTGAATCTGTGTTTCAGAGACTCCACTGAATTTGCTTTGTAGGTGAAGGGCAATCCTTGCAAATTTTGGGATTTTTCGTCCCTGAATGCATTTCAGGAACAGGATTTAACTTAAGGTCTTATAATATGCAGACTTTTCAGTTAAAAAAAATATTTCTTCCATTTAACCTGTGTTGAGACACCTACATTCAGCCTCTAGCAATGTCTGTTATGTCTACCTCACCCTCTTCAATATGCTTTTCTTAAAGAGACAGCACAGGGTCATTAACAGGCTTGCAGGTTATGGGGGTGGCCGGTGGGTGGGGGAGGGAAACAAGCTCAAGCATAGGAATCAATTGATAAAGACTTGAGACTAGTCAGTTTATATTAACTAGGAAAAGAAAAGCTTTAGATCCTCCTTCCAAAAATTCCAAGAAGGATAACTCCTAAATTCATCTTGTTATGACAGAGTTTATAATGAAAGATACATTATCTTAATATTTTTCTTTTCTTTTCATCTTGAAAAATGCTGTTCTGTTACAGGTTTTTAGTGGGATCCCTCACCCTGGCACGGGGCTTTTCCTCTTTCCAATCCCAAGCTCTCATCCTACGCTATAAAAAGCCCCTTCACTTCATAAGGTGATATTTCACAAGGGAAAACCATAGAAACTGTATGAAACAGGTGAGAACATAAAACAGGATGGTGCATGAAATCCCCTAATTAAACTGTAGGATCAAAGTTATTGCAAACATTTCAATTTTTTCTTTAATGCAGAATATGATGAAAAATAGAGATAGGTCAACCACTGGAGCTTTTTCTACATGAATTTTTGCTGTTAATCCTGGAAACCCCCAAGTAGAGTAAAGAAATCTGGGAACTCTTGTTAATAAGTTTAAAAACCTAACGGATATTGTGTGTTCGCCTGAGATAAGATTGCATTAAAGTTATATACACACAAGAAGTGTGGTAACCTTGTTACTATAGAATGATCTAAAGTTCTTATTGACTGTCCTCTGGGTCTGTAATAAATAAGATGTTGGAACACAAGTTAAAATTTTGCTTAATAACTTTTTAGAAGACTGAAACTTTTTAAACATAGATCCATAGAAGAAAATGTAATTAAAAAGGGAAATGTGGGTTTCTGGACTCTAATAGGTCATTTATCATGAAGATATTTGGCAGTATGGTGCTCTAGCATTTACAGTTCTTTGATTCTTCTATCAAAACATTAACACAAATATCAGATTAAATTCTCCAATTAAATAATTAAGCTGGATATCCAGTGACATTTGGAGGACAATTTAACCAACTAGCAGACCTGGCAAACCAGCATGATTGTGTAGTGTATAAATTTTAATCATGAAAACTTGCAATAGCACTATATAAAATATTAACACCTATACACAGAAATGAAAATAATGTGAATTCCAAAAAAATAGAAAGGCTTAATGAATAATTTTATAATTTTAAAGCTGGGGAGCTGAGTGATTTATAAATTGTGTGACGCGATTGCCACCTGGTAGCACCCCTTGAGCTTGGCTATAGAACTATTTACCCTTCCTTGTTGCTCTCTTGTGTTTTTCACCTGCGGGGAAGCTCTGTGAGTGATTCCAATGACTATTGTATTGTTATTTTAACATGCACCATTATTATAATTTAAAATCCTTGCCTAGAACATGTCTGGCTCATGATTGGTGCTCAATAAATACTTGTAAATGAGTGAATTAACTCAATCTATTTTTTCTTTAACATCTATACAAAAATAATGTGATCATTTATTGAATGGAAGTATTTAGTGCTAGGTGTAAAAAGTACTAAAAACATAATATTGGTATTGAATTAAGATGTGATAAATACTGCTATTAGGTATCGATTATTTAGATTGTGTGTGAGAGAGGAGAGGATCGAGGGAGAGAGGGAGAGGGTATGAGAGGGAGAGGTTGAGAGACTTTTAAAAATCAGTCTTAGAGCAAAAGGAAATTATAACAACTGAATCTTGACAAGTGTGAGTTTTGATTCTGTGAGGTCTTCAGCCACACATTTTTTTCATAAAATGTATTTGTCTGGCATATAAAGTTGTTTAGATGAGGCTAACTCTACCCAGGAGAGGATGTTTGGAACAGATGTTCACTCCTCTGATGAACTTAAGGCAGTCACCCCTCCCTTTGTGCACCTTTGAACTGATGTCGAATTTTGAGCAAATTGCTGACTTGTGCCCCAACTTCATGTTTAGGGTATTTAGTGATCTTTTGTCATCTACTTTTCCCTTACCATTCTTCTCTAGGATACAAAAATATGGCCTTATTAGCGAAGTAGAACTATAAACTTTGCAGCTTCTAAAACTCAATATTATGTTTTTTAAGTGTTTCACTTTTTAAATGAAAAGCTTCTCCTCCCCTTTTCTCCCCCCACCCCACACCTCTATTGAGCTCCCTGAGGATGCTGAAACTATATCTGGTACTATTGAAAACTACATACTGACACTTAGGTAGGAGCTATCTGGAAGACAAACATCATCATTATCAACAGCAAGACAGAACATGGATCTCCCTTTATATTCTAAATGGAAATTCACACTAGTTGTATTCTGCAGTAGCAGCCTGTATCTTCTGGAGGGAGGAGGGTGTAACCCATTTGCCATCTTTTCAAGCTATTTTTTGTTCCTCCTCTTTGGGTTGAAGTATACAAGGCTTGAGGCCAGACTTAAAGACTTTCAAGATGACATTCAAGTTAGAAATTTGAGTCCCACCGAGGTAGTGTAAAATGCCATTCGATTACTCATTTTTTAGTGAAATTTGGGAATGTCTTTACAAATATTAGCATAGATTAACAAAAAGATTGATTTTAATTAGACCAAACTTTAGGCTACTCATCTATGAGAAGAACTCTTCATTTTCCACAGAATGGCTTGAAATCTATTTTGTTAGGCTGATCTGTCCTAATAATTAAGATGGTATGTGTTCACGATATGATAATTCTTGCAAATTATTCCTAGTACCTTATTTATAAATTTTAATATTTACTTAGTAAACCATGAAGTATAAAAGTGTCCTGTAAAATGAGAGAGTATCCACAGCTCAGATTTTTCTGAATTCAACGGTCTTCACTGCAAGAGCCTAAGGAATATGCAATTGCAAATCTACTTAACCAACTATATGTGTATGTTTATTTAAATAGAACTTAAATTGTAATAGCATACATTCTTTAGTATCAGCCACATTAAAATTGTCCACAGTGGAAAAAGTGGTCAATTTTAATAATTCTCAATTCACATGATTAGCTATATACTTTCTGTGCTTGGCCATTTAGACTTTGTTTCATGTTGACTTTGTTGGCATCAGTGTGTTTGGACGATCATCAATTTTGCAAAGCTTAACCCTTCAAGATAAAAATCCTCTACTTCCTCCTCTGCGTGGTTAAATGGAAAAATCTGCCAGGACTGATGAGCAGCCCATCAGCTATACATGGTGATCCACAAAAAGACTATAGAAAAGATTATAAACATCTACAGTGTTAGTTACAGGGACATTATCCATAAAGCATGTAATCCTATCCAAACCTTCCTACGACAGTTTCACAGTGAGCCAGAATTTTTAGGATATTTTCTATTTTCAACCCGTGATCCCATGTAATACATAGTCTTGGCATTTCTTATCACTGCCAACCATGCATTTCTCATTTTAAAAAAATGTTTGTTCCAAATTTCAATACTGTGCATCCTTTTTGCCTTAGACCAAATGCCTATCACACATTCTCATCATTTTAATTAAACTTGGGCCAATCCAGGGCACATGTTTGATTTTTACTCAAAAGGTGCATGCAAATCACAAATTCTATGCGATTCAGAATGGAAATACTTCCTGTAGCCTTCTTTCAGCATGTGGAATGAAACAGGCTGCCAGATTTGTGATTGCACATCATTAGAGCAGAGACCTGCTGATTCAAAAATAGAAAAATAAGCCCAGGTTCACCTAATAAGTACGCATCATGCATCTGTAGTTTTAAGATCATCAGTCTAAGGAAACAAAAGGCTGGGCCTGGAATAAGGCCGTCCTCAATTGCAGGGCAGCATCTAGTGAACAAAGAACTAACTAGCCACATATGTTAAAACCCCTGGGCCCTAGGTCATCACACATGGGATTGGCAGTCCGGAGCTCATGAGTCTTCAGACTCTTCTAGCACCCTCTTTCTGCATGGCCTTGGGCAAGGAAATTATTCTTTTACCTGGACTATAAAATGGAGGAAACATTAGAGAATCATGCTTATTACACATTTTTTTTTTCACAGCTTGTATGGTCAATTAGAGCCTTCAAAGAGGCAGTTCTGTAATTGCTGAATTCATTTTCATGAATCCAGATTTTATGTAAACATTGATAACTGAAAACTCAACAAAGAAAAATCTATTAATAAGGAGTGTCATCAAATTAGACTCCTTAAAATCCTTTTATGGTGTGTTTGTTGCCTCAGTGAGTTGAAGCAATATTATAACACTACTCTTTTTTTTTTGTGGAGGAAAAGTTTCTTCGCACATAAATTTGGGGTGTACTCATCTGTTAGGAATATCCTGCAGTTCAAAATCCTTTTGAGCAAAGTGAGTGAGCTTTTTAGACTTTATTATTATGCCTGAAAGGAGGGTTATGAAAGACCTGTGGGACCTGAGTTTATGGAACAGGATACCTACTACAATGTTAGAGTGATGAAACAGAGCACGTGCTACTAGTGTCCAATGGAATAAACCATTAGAGAGATTGACGTTTTAGCAATAAATGAGAAGACTTGCTCCTGATTTAACCTGAGCCTCCTTTTGCCTCTATCACCCTCTCCATCAGTGGTTTCTGACCAGCATTTCTAAATAAGTGTCCAGGTGCCCTGGATGAAATGTTCAATATTACAATATTTGTATAGATACTGTTATCTAAAAACTTGTAAGCAAATGGCTCAAACTTCCACCCATGCAAGTCAATTCAATAACATATTTTATATGCTTTGTTTCATTATTATTTATAATGTGTCAATGATGTAGATGTTATTATTATCTCTGCTTTACAGATGAGGAAATAGAGGCTTAGAAAATTTAAGTGACTTATTCAAGATCACACAGTAAGAAGCAAAATCAGAATTTGAGCTTGAGTCTTCTTTACTCCAGAATCAGATTTTGATTAATCTCTGTGATAAACATCTTCCTTTTCAAGAAAATCATTCCATTGCTAGACAACTCTAACAAATATATTAAGCTGAGATCTGCCTTCTTGGCCTGGTTCTGTACTTTATTATTTTTTAAATAATTTTTTTATTTTTCAATTAGTTGACTGCGATGTTATATTATTTTCAGGTGTATGACATAGTGATTAGATATTTATAAGATTTATGACTTGATTACCCCAATACATCTGGTGTCCATCTGACACCATAGTTATTATAATATTATTGAATATATTCCCTGTGTTGTGCTTTACACCCCATGATTTTTTATAACTGCAAATTTGTACTTGTTAATCCCTTTCACCTTTTCCACCCATTTTCTCAATCCCCTTCCTATCTGGCAAACATCAAAATGTTTTCTGTATTTGAATATTTGTTTCTGTTTTGTTTGTTCATCTATTTTGTTTTTAGATTCCACATATAAGTAAAACCATGTAGTATTTGTATTTCTCTGACTTATTTCACTTAGGATAACACCTCCTATGTCAATCAATGTTGCAAATAGCAAGATTTTATTCTTTTTGTAAATATGTAATATATATATGTAATCACCTCTTTTTTATCCATTTATCTATCATCTATCAATTACACTTATGTTGCTTCCATATTTTGTAAATGATACTGCAATGAACATATGGATGCACATGTCTCTTCAAAATTGTGTTTTGGGTTTCTTCGGATAAAAACCCAGAAATGGGATTACTGGGTTCTTCTTTATCTCTTTTTGTATTAAAGTCTATTTTGTCTTATATAAGTATTTCTATCCCAGCTTTAATTTGTTTTTTTTAACTTGCATGAAATATCTTTTTCCATCCCTTTACTTTCAGTCTCTGTGTGTCTTTCTATCTGAAGTGGGTCTCTTGTAGTCAGCATACATATGGGTTTAGTTTTCTTCCTTATTCAGCCACCCTATGTCATTTAATTGGAGCATTTAATTCATTTAGATTTAAAGTAATTATTGATAGGTGTATAGTTATTGCGATTTTATTATTCATGTATTTAATCTTTTTTTTCTTTTCTTTTTAAGTCTCTCTAACTTTTCTTGTAATACTGGTTTGGTAGTGATAAACACCTTTTGCTTGTCTGGGAAGCTCTTTACCTGTCCTTTGATTCTAAATGATAGCTTTGCTGGGTAGAGTAAACTTGTTGTGGGGCCTTGCTTTTCTTCGCCTTGAATATTTTGTGTCAATCCTTTCCTCCTGCAAAGTTTCTGTTGAGAAATCAGCGGACAATCTTTTGGGAGTGCCCTTGTAGGTAACTAACAGCTTTTCTCTAGTTGCTATTCTCTCTATGTATTGTGAGATTTATCTTTACTTATATTTTTAATTTTATTGTAGATGGTATTGATTTTTAATGTCAATTTCTAGTATAGAGACATACAATGTATTTTATCTGTAAATTTTCTGTCATGCAGTCTTGCTAAACTCACTTGTTAGTTCTATATTCTCTTGGATTTTCTACGTAGACTATATCTCAATGAATGAATGTAATTTTACTTCTTTCTTCAATCTAATTTCCTTTTATTTATTTTCCTTGCTTTATTTCACTGGCTGGAATCTCCAGTACAATGTTGAAGAGAACATATGAGAGAATACATCCTTGTCTTGTTTCTGAAATTTATACCTGCCTTTCTTGTTTTACGTTCTTTAGGAACAGAAGCTAAGTCGTTGTCTTTGTATTCCTAGTCTTTAGCATAGTATTTAGGACATAGCAGGGACTTAGCAAAAGGCAGTCAAAAAGTTAATGAAAGCAGTGTAGAATCCACTCCATGATCAGAGCTTAATGTGAGAGAAGAGCGATAAATATTGGAATGCAAAGTAAGTTCCACTATAAGATGAAGGTGTTTTTATGGATAATAATAGGATGCAGAGGAAGAACACCTAGTTTTCTGCTTGTGGCAGTGGGGGAGAAGGTGATAAGAGACTCACAAAAGGTTTCCTGGAGAAGGTGATGCTAAGCTGAACCTGGAGAGATCAACAGCAGGAGAAGGAGGAAGAACATTTGTAAGTATAAGAAAATATACAGACAGATAACTCATACTGTACTTGGGAACATAAAAGAAATGCAGTATGAAAACCTTTCAAAATTTGAAACTGTGGCTTTTATCTTTCCTCCCTCTCCTATTCTCCGTATCTATAGATTTACTATTCCAGTATCCCCAATTTTGTTTCCCATGAAATAATTCTTGAATCACTTGCCACTCTGACTTTCTACTCTGGAGCCTTTCTGGTTTATCTGCACCCTCTTTCTCAAAATATAGTTCCCAGAACTGAACCAGGTTCCTAGTGTGACTACACAACCAAAGTGCAGGCACATATGGCTCTCTTTGTCTGAACATTGTAATCACAGAATCAAAATGCATGCAACACACTCATCTACACGTGCCTTCTTCAAATATAATTTTGATGTTTTGGGAGAAATAAACCTGGCAGTAAACTCTATACCACTTTCAACACATTTGATTCAGAACCCCAAGGAAAATTTTTTTATCTTCTTAGTATCTCTTGTTATGCAATCTAGATAAGTATATCTTTCTTCTCTCATTTGTAAGGCACTGTTTTGTTTTCTTGGAATAAGGCAGTGGGAATTTCTTGGAGATGTTTGGATGTAGAGACATTCTTGAGAGCCTTGAAGGGATCATCCTGCTGTTCTTAGGGAACTTTGTTGGAGCCACGTGGAGCACAGTAGTTTTACTTCATATAATGAGAAATTGATATTAAATCCTTTTTGTATAAAGTAATTACGAGAGATCAGAATCTAGCATTTGTCTCAATAATATTTAGTATCTGAAGGACTGAATATCCACTCTGCAAATTGTTCTTGGCAAAACATGCTTTCAGATTCTTCTCAAAGCTCAGCAGGGTGGATAGTAAGGTTTTGTATCAACATGCTCATTCTTATTTCTTATTTCTTATTTACTTTTATTTCTCTATGAAGCGTGCAACCAGCAGGTAGTCCTTTAAATAAATAAACTCCCACACACTTTCCCACACATACTCAAACACACATGTGCATAGACATGTACACAAACACACATTACACACACAGAAAAGGGCCTATTTTACCATCAGCATAAGCCAATGTGTCTTAAGAAGGGATCTGCCCTATTGCCTTTTTTTCATGAGATACTAGAGCAGATTCTGTGGTGAGATGAGTTTCATGAAAGGCCCTCTGGAGTGACATCTCAGTAGAACTTCTTTGTTTTGTCTGGAGCAGGGTAAATTCCCAAACATTAGACATATCTTTATTGACATGAAGTCATGGATACATTTCAGAGTCCATTGCAATGGAGAAAAAATGGAGAAGAGTCAGTAGTTGATAGTTGTGTATCATGGGTAGGACCTCTACAGTCCCCTCTAATGCTTAGTTTATATATCCTGGCCTGTTGGGACTTAGCAAGAAAGAACCTCCTCACTGACCTTTAATTTAGAATCAGATAAGAGAGACCCCATTAGGAAAAGCCACATTTTGACTCTGATTATTTGCACTGCTCTCTTATCCTACAATATTGTAGTTTTCCTTACCAGCATAGTTAACATAAATCTGTTAGTGGTTTTATCTTTATTTCTAACCAGCATTTGGTAAACCTTTTAGTAGCCATCTCACTCTATAGAGCATGGAGCTTGAATGTTCTTACTTTACTCTTCCCATTATTCTCGATTGACCCTAATAATTGAATGAAACTGAATCAAATTAAATTGCATTCCCTGTATGCTAGTCTTGAGCCAGCTTCCATTTTCTTTCTTCTTCTGCAAGCTTTGTGGGCCATGTCCAACTAGAACTTTTTTGGTCTATTTTTACCTATTGCCCACACCTTATATTTCCTTTAGAATACTGATTTATCTGTCTTTTTGGGGAGAAGGCAAGAGGAGGGATGCCTGAGAAATAGAAAAATTATTAAGGGGAAAGAAGGAGAAAGAGATGAAAGACATAAGCCTTCTCTGACCAGGTTTAAATATCTCTTTACCTTATTTCATGGCAGGCACTAAGATGGTTGGTACCAATTGATAATATATACCCAATTCACTCTATTTGTGCATCTCAGGGAAAGATGTTCCTTATATAGCTGGAGACTTTTGGACCAAAGCTGAGGAGGTGATGTTTGTTGGCTATAGTCTAGTGACATTGGGCTATCTCAAACCCATTGCATTTTGTACATCTGTGCTGTCTTGCCATCTTGTTTCAGCCAGGACTTGACCCTGATTTTTAGAGCTCCAAAAATGCCTGAATATAACCACTTTCTTGCTGGTATACTCAAGACTCTCTTGTTTTCTCTGGACACATATTCTCTCTAGCTAGCCTTTTTAAGAAGGCTATGTCCTACCCTGCTACACTGTGACTTTTTCTTATAACCCAAAGGAACAAGAGTAGATTAATTTAAGAAGAAACCACTTGAGTCTCTTTTCTCCCAAGCTCTCTACTAAGTTGCTCTAGAGTCTCTGCTGAACACTCACAGGATGACTTGCTCCATGTTATTCCCTTTTCTTATGCCAGTTAATAAGAAATGGGGGAATGTTTGAGTTTGGGGATGAAGTTTCTAACTCTTTAGCAAAGAAAAGCACTAAATTCACTAGGGTAATGATATAAACAAATGACAAGTGGTGACTTTTGTAAACCTCAACCAACGACAGCTGCATTAAACCAGTGACCCAAGAAGTCTGGTATTTTGTTATCATATAGGATACAACCCAATATCAACACTCTAAAGGAAAAACATTTGTAAGAGAAGCAACCCGGTTTCTGCCAAACATTGAGGATAAAGGCTAAACAAGCAGCTGGTGATTTAAGACAGAGATACAGAAAACACAAGGTCAGGAATCCCTGACCGTCTCTCTTTCCAACAGACGGAACAAGCTCAGAAAAATTTTTCATCACACAGAACTCTATCACCTCCTTCATTAAATGAGAGAGCTCTGTATTTTATGATCAACTGAATGTTAAAACTGAGGCGCAGAGTTCAGTTTGGGGGCCATCTTTCTCATAGTTTAGTTTAGTTTAATTAAATTCAGTTCTATCCAAAAAAAAAAAAAAAAAAAAAAAACCAAACAAACCCACCACATTTATTAATATCCTACCAGGGACAAGACTATGCATTATGAAAAATGTGAAGATGACTTAGTTTCTACTTTTAAATAATCTAGAATATCTTGGAAAAGCAAGAGATAGACACACCTAATTATGAAAGGAGGGCTATGTTAAGGGTCCCCTGATTGAAACATTAAGCTGTGGATCCAAAAGAGAAAACAGCAGCTCCTTAGTGAAGTAGACAGTCAAGTAAGTGTGGGAACACTGAGTAGAATTTTACCCCATGGAACTAGGGGAGGTATAGGAGAAGGGTGAGCAAAGGTGCTTGAGAATGAGTTCATGATCTGATAAAAGGCATTGGATCATGAAATTTCATTGTGTGTTTAAGAAACAGTGACTCATCTGATATAGCTTGTATACAGCATTTTAGGAGATGGGCTACAGACATAGAGCCGGATTGTGAGGGGCCTTGAGTAGCATGCCAATACGTTTGACTTTCTGAATGATTGAGAAATTTATTCATTCAAAGAGTATTTTTTGAGCATCTCTCATTAAATGTTGACAATATTGATACAGTGGTGAATCAGAGACAAGTTTTTTCTCCCATGGGGCTCATATCCTAGTGCAGAGCCAGGCTATTAAAAAGTAGACAAATTAAGAAGATAATTTTAAAGAGACATCATTGATTTCTCTCCTCTTATAATAAAGCAGAATGATGGGAGAGAGACAGAATGGGGTGGTCAAGGGTGACCTCTCCAAGGACAAGACATTTGTACTGAGACCTAACTGATGAGAAGATATCAGTCATACAAAGATAAGAAAGATAAGAGAGTTCCATGCAAAGAAGCAGAAAAGAACAATATCTAAGAGAAGAATGTGCTTGGCACATTTGAGGAGCAAACAATCAGAGATTCTAGATAATAGAAAGTGAGGGGACAGTGGTATGGAGTGTGGTTCTAGAGGTGGGGCAGAGCCTGTTTATGTAGAACTTGCAGGCCATAATACAGCTTGGGCTCTATTCTGAGTGTAATGGAAAGCCAGTACAAAGATGAGATGAGAGGAGAATCATATGCTGTCTTATGCTTAGCTCTGCAGTGAACTGGTTGTAGTGGATCAAGAGTAAAAATAGAGAGAAATTCATGGAGAGCCTCCTGAATTTCAGCTGTGGTATGATGATGGCTTGGAATCATATGGTCTCAGTGGAAAAGTAGAGAAGGTGACTAAGTTGGCATATATTTTAAAGTTAATCATCAATAAGACTGTGTTGAATTGAATGAGAGAAAGAAAGAACAACTGAAGATGGCCCTGCGGGTTTTAATTTGAGCAGATCGTGTGTCATTTGCTGATGGAAAAGCCTGGAGAAGAGTTTGATTTGAAGAGTAGTATGTACAGGTCATTTTTTTTAAAGATAGATTATTAAGTTTGAGTTTCCAATTGATCATCTAAGTGGTTGGCTATCATGTGAGTTGTTATTCTGCTATAAGGGCAAAGGTCATGTTTAGAAATAATAAATCTAGGCACATAGTTAGCCTACAGAAATAAATAATGTTAATTGACTTCTCTACTCTTATAAAAAGCTGTGTGGTTTTTTGGGGGGCTTACTAATTATATTAAAAGTTCCACAAATATTGATATCTCTGTGAAAAAGACTGCTAAGTCATCAGATCAAATTTCTGAGCTTAAAAACACCATTATTTAAATAAGAAAAACATTAACAAAAATGAAAATTTTACTAATTTGTAAATATTCAAGGCCTTGTGTATTGTAAATGCCTGCATTTAATGCTATAGGTTTACTTTTTTACAATGAGATATAGGAAGGGCTGGTGGGTATTTTTCAGATCACTAAAATTTTACAGTAAACTTGCACAATTAAGGAAAATTCCATTATTTATAAAATATTTTGAACTCATTAGAAAAAAAGAGTATAAATATGCTAGCCTAATCATGATAACATTTAAAAAAATTGAAATGGAAGTTTTCCTTTAATGGCCTCTGAATTCTTAATTTTTAAGCCACTAAGTTAATGTAGAGAAAATGATTAAGAAATACAGCCAAAGTGACTTAGGAGGAAGCTGTTATAATGTAGAAGTTCTTTAAAGCTGAGAATATCATAGGAATGCTTCATCTGTGCTAAATAATAATTACATCAACAATAATAAACTTTCTCAACAGAAATTTATTAGATCATTCATCTCCATGTGAAATCTTTCAAAGGACTCTTTATTCGGCTGAAATGCTCTCTTGCATGTTGTGCAAATGAGGATGAAATAAAGCCTGAGACTGTGGTCAGGGAGACTGAGATGGAGTAAGCAGACCAAAAAATATTGAACCAAAAAGTAATGCATGAACTGAAGTACATCTGGTGAGTATGCATACTGTTACTCTGCGCTAGAAACCATTACAAACCATTTGGAATGATCAAAAAAATTGCTGCCCAGGTGCAGCAGTTTATATTTTGAAAATGAAATAAATCTAGTGGATACTGTGGATGAAGAACTTGCAAAATCTTATTAGAAAAATAAATCTGTTTTGAGTTAGAAGAGTGAAAAAATCCTAACAAATTACTGGAGAAGAAGTGTTGCAAAACTCAATACATTCATGTTTATTCAATAATCACACACATGTTCCATTAAGAAATGCAGAAAAAAAGTGCAATAAATATTGACTTTCACAGCAAAATGTGGACGTATATGTGCAAAGAATAATGAATTCTTTTCATGACAGTTTGGGAAAAACAGAAACTTTGAGCCATTTACACAGGTTGAAAAATATGAAAGCTGTCCTCTTTAGTAGCAGGGGGAGAAAAACATATCAAGTTAGTTGTATAGGGATCATTCATTTGACTTGATTCTTTATAAGAGGAAAAAACAGTTAGTGTTTGGTTCTTTTTAAATATAGGAAGATCTAGGCTTGGGTTCTTTTAGTTTGGGAGGGAGGCAAAATCATGGGTAAACTTCTCTCCTTCCATTGATTTTCTCAGTGCTCTCTAAATAGAGTTTCTTGCCTTAGGGGTTTGGGGCCTTGTTCTAAACACCATTTAACAATGCCCCAGCAATATTTCTATCCAAGAAGAATCATGTTGGAATGAACTTACCAATACTTGAGGGAGTGGGAGAAATGACAGAAGAACATTTTGGGAACTCTTAAGCTCTGCTGATCAGAGTATCAGATGGTACAATCTTTTGGGAGTGGAGGCAGCACCACTAGATTCTGTGCATTAAAGATCTTTAACATGTTCATGGTTTTAACCCATCAATTCCATGGAATCCTAAGAAAACAATCAGAGATATATGTATATTATAACACTTTTCATGCCAAGATATTCAACAGCATTATTTCCAAAGGCGAAAATGTGAAATTGACCTAAGTTTCAATGGTAAAATAACTTAATAAATTAAATTATGATTCACAGTGGACTGCTGTGAAATTATGTTTTAAGAAATATTTATTTACCTGCAAAACTATTCTTGATGCGTTGTTAAATTCAAAAGCCCAAAAGTATATACAACATATGTGGTTTAGCTTCTGTTATGTCACATGTGTTTATATATTGACTGTATAGAAAAAAGACTGGAAGGAAATATTCAAAGAATGTTAACTGCTTACTTCTAAGTGATAGACTTTTGCATAATTTGAATGTGCCTATTTTGTGATTTTTGTGTATTTCCAAAATTTCTATGTTGTTAATTGCTATTATACTCAGGATAGAAAAACTTAATAAACATTATTAAAAAGAAAGGCAACCAAAAGATTAAAAGAAGAGTTCTGCCTTAGTTATTGGAAGAAAGAAGCAGAATCTCAGGTCTTGTTTGTTTTCCTGAATTAGTGGGTTAAATCGATCCTGCTTTCCCTAGGATTCTACCTGGCTAGCAGCAGAGTGGAGGCTTTGAATGGGCAGGATCTGGGTCAACAACTCTAAAATGCGAAACATGGGTTGGTCCTAAAAAAAAAATACTCATTAGTTCAACTGGAAGGAGCTAATCTCTGGAAGTACCCAATCTGCTCTGTGATTCCTGGTGGAACAACTGAACGGCAGGATCCACCTTCAGAAACTTGCTTAACCCCTAACCCCCTGCAGTTCAGAGCTTCTACCGGACCCCTACTGATTTCTCAAGAGTTCCCAGGGTTATCATCAGCTTGGTGGGGCATAACGCAGTAGGAAAAATGGGCCCTGAGTTTTGCAGCTCCGTGTGCAAATGTGGACGCAATCACTTGTCCTCAACATTATAAGATAATATAATGATGCTTGGTAAATTGCTTTGAGATACACAGGCAAGTCTGCAATTCCATTTCCAGTCTTTAATCGGTATTTCTATTCACTCATGTAAGAACCATTGAAAACCATTGATCCTGAACTTTATATAGTCATCAGCAAGTGATTCTGGAAAAGTTTAGATGCCAAGATCTCGGCAAACTAACAGGATAAGCAATTGTAATAGCATTAGGCAGATAAAAACAATGTAAAGCAATGTTAATATGAAGTTAAAGGAAGATTATTAAGAAAATAAATCTGCCCAGAATGCTCAAAGAGAACAAACTGAAATGAATGGGAATATATACTACTGATTTGGACTATCATTTCATTCCTCCCTCTATTAACTAGATATTTGAGAACTGATTTTACCATCAAAAGCACTGATTTCTCATTTTGAAAGTTTTTGACCAATACTGCATAGAGCAGTGTGAAGATTATAGCTATTTAGCAATAGTTGTTAGAAGGAATGCTTTCAACACTTTTTTTTTAATGTCATATTAACTTTTCTGTGTGGGTGATTTGTACAATGGATTTCACTGGCTCCACCCTACAATGCTAAAGTCACCTGCCCATGGTGCCAATGGAGCTCTATATGAGGGAATGGTGGTAAATTCTATGAAGAGATCCTGCTGGTTTTATATATAGCTGTCAATTAATGAGAAATTTTTTACTAGTGCTATGCACCTGGTTTGTCAATTAATATTATAGCACTAGAGTTAGTTTTGTAGAGAACTGTCATCCACCCGTCCATCCATTTATTCATTCATTTATTCATCCATCTGTCCAACTATTCATCAATCCAACCACCTTTCCTTTGTTTGTATCAGAAATAATTTCAGATGCCTTCCAAAATATAAAATGAAATTGAAAGGTCATGGTTAAGAAACATGGGACAAAAGTAGAATAGTAAAGGACAAAAGTAGAATAGTAAAAAACAATAAAGAAATCCAAGAGTGAACTTAGTAAGTCATGAGTCCTCCATACTTTCTAGAAGTGGCCAAATTTCTAGTAGCCATTAAAGAGAGAGAGAGAGAGAGAGAGAGAGAGAGAGAGAGAGAGAGAGAGAAAGTATGCTAGAGTCAGAGTCATCAAATCTTGTCCCACAAAGCCCTTGGCTTCTCAGCAGGTACCCAGTAGCAAGTACAGGGGTGGAGTTCTCTCCACCCTTCTGCTCAATCAGAGGAGTTCTGAGTTTGTTTTATAAAGTGTGGGTTCTGTGTAAGATTTAAGGTTAAAAAAGCATCCTCCATGGAAAGACATGCTCAATAGCCACATAGTTCACAGTGGCCCTAAGAGTAAAACCAACACATGTGCAGTTAATGCACATCCAGTCTTGATATCAAGGCTGAATGTGTGTCTCCTGTGAGAACTCAGGGACAGGATAATGGTGTTATAGTGTCCAACGTACTTAAAAACACCCATAAAGAGAATCGTGAAAGGTAAGTGTATTTTCCTAGCTGAAGGTTTAAATATCTCATTTATCCATTTATTTGTTCAACAAATATTTATCAAGCACCTACTATGTGACTTGCATATAGCCCAGGAGTGGAAAACAGATGGTATACAACTGAATATAAGGTATGCTTTTTGATTTTGTGAAAAATTCTTTTTGATATCAGCCATTTGTGAAAAATTATACAATAATAATAAAAATTATACAATTATACAATAATAAAACTGGAACCATCAAGTTTAGACAGAGCTTTGGAGTCAGAGGAGAATGAGCTTTGCCTTGATTATCATAGGCTCTTCTTAGAATCAGGTCAGAATGACATTTTTAAACAACATCCAGGATTTGGGTAAACAGAGAATCATGGGGAAGGCATACAGGTATGTTGGTGTGCTGCATGCAGAAGTCACTAAAGAGGAAATAAAATAAAAGCTATTTTAAAAAAGAGCTAAACATGAGTTTTTGATTGGAGAGAGAGAATGAGGGAAGAAAAGAGAATTTACAATTTCTATGTAAAAATTGATATTCTGCAGTGGATGATATTGGCACCTGTCAATACAAAGTTCCCCCTGCCCCCATGGCATAGGCAATTTACATTTGATATGACGTTTTTGGCTAGAGAAGGAAAGAAGACATTTTGGGGAGTAGTGTGTGAGAGATGAAGTGCAATTTGCAGCTTTTGAGATTAAGGCTGTACTTACCAACAAGCCTTGTTCAGTCATTCTCTTTAAAAAAAAAATCCAGAATTTCTTTCACATTTTGTGAAATGTGTGATTTTAAAAGAGCCACTCTTTTAAAGCTGGTGTACTGTGTAGAACAGTGTGGGTTTGAACTCTTGCTATTAACTGTATGGCCTTGGGTGAGTGCCTTGGGTGTATACCTTGGCTTTTCTGAGTCTCCCCCATTACTTCAATTTCAAAATGGAGAAAATAACAACTAATCTTCCTATTCACAGAGCTGTAGTGAGGATTAAAAAAATCAGAGTTAAATTTGTGAAAGTTGCCATGACATTCATAGCTTCAGACTATCCCCGGGAGGATCAACAAGTAAGAGAGAGACTGGGGGTGGACGTTGGGGGTGGGGAGGGAAGGCAGAGAAGGAAGGTAAAAAGGGAGAGGAGGAGACTTCTTACTTTTAACTGAATAACTTTTGGGCCTTCTTGCTTTTTCGTATTGGTATTCTACTTGGCTATTCCAAATAAGTAAGGAAAAATTAAGGAAGAGCCTTTATCCGGAAAATGGAAGAGCTGCATAGCTAAAAGCTATAGCTAAGTTATTAAAATCCACATAGCTAAGTTATTATCTAGATCAATGGTCAAAAAAGTACAGCCCATGGTCAAATCTAGTCTGTTGTCTGATTTTATAAATAAAGTTTTATTGGAACACAGAATACCCATTCATTCCATGCTGTCTACAGCTGCTTTCAAAGTTACAAAGTTACAACGGCAGAATTTAATGGTTGAAACAGAGTTCTATGGCTCCCAGAGACTGAAATATTTCCTATCTGGCCTTTCACAGAAGAAATTTCTGACTCCTAGTCTAGATGTTATACAATGCTTTGTAATACAAAAATATCTTGTTCTGCTTTTTGAAAAAGTTATCTTTTAATGTGTGCTTTATTTTCTCTTTTCTACTGAAGAAGGGCTGTAACTGATACCTCTTTCTACACCCTTAGCACCTGTGACTGTACCTTCCACATGTTGTTTATTTGGTTTACTATTCATTATTACACACTCAGGGACATTAATATAATTTTGCCATATCAAATATATATATTCAAAGTTTCCTATTAAAATTCAATTTAATTATCATTCATTTTTAAAGAGATAGTTTATTATTCTGTTTGTGGATCAGAAATCTGAGTTTATGGTCAGTTTTACTTATTGTTTTGATAACCTCATGTGACATTAATCATGTCCATGACAAATTTTCCATAAAGTGGAAACAATACTTTGTGCCTATTTGTGCCTATTCCATACGGATGTTCTGAAGATATCAAGAGTAGAAGCACTTTGTCATTTAAGCATTCTTGGTGGCTAGAAAGTCATTCTTAAAATGGTACTCACTAAGTTTTCAGATTCTTATTTGGAACAAAGGTTGAAATACATGGCTATGGAGTTGTTCTCCAATCAGTATTTTCAGGATAGCTTTTACGGTGTTTTAGTCCACTTGGGCTGCCACAACAAAATACCATAAACGATGTATGGTATGTAAAATACCATAAACAGAAATGTATTTTCTCACAGTTCTGGAGGCTGGAAGTCCAAGATCAGGGGTGCCAGTGTGGCCAGGTACAGGCAAGGATTCTCTTCTTGATTTGCAGATGGTCACCTTTTCACTGTGCATTTACATGGCAGAGAGAGAGAAAGAGAGAGCTAGCTCTCTGGTGTCTTTTCTTCTTATAAGGGCACAATTCCATGAGAACCCACCCTCATTATCTTATCTAAATCAAATCACCCTCCAAAGGCCTCATCTCCAAATTCCATCATGTTGGGAGTTAGGGCTCCAGCATGTGGGTTTGGGGAACCCAGTTCAGTCTGTAGCATATGGCATACTGGCATTACCAGGAATGTGGGCTTTAGCAGCACTGTCGTCCATTTGTCTGTTGCCACAGCCCATGAGCCATCCCCTTCCACCCATACTGTTTGAATGGTGCCCTTTTTCTGGGTGGGGACCCCATTAACAGAGCTGGGCTGCTCACACTACACTGAAAAGCGCTGCTGAATCATATGAGTTGTGTCATAGGCTAGAAAATTTTTTCAGATGGAAACTCTGGTTCTTCACACGTGACAATTTAATGCTCAGTTTTGTTAACTCTTAAAAGATGACAATCTGATGAGGGTTTTGCGATCAGCGTGTGACAAATCAAGAGATACCTATGTTCTTCTATGAGACTGATGCCAAAATATAACCAGAATGTGCAGCATTGAACGACAATGTGGACTGAGCCAAACAGTGGGAAGGGGGCTGGGTGAGATGTGTGTGTGAGGGGAGGAGGTGATGTGTTTATTTTATAAAGGTAATTTTTGGGACTTGAAGTGAAATTACTGGAGATTTTCCCAAAGTTTTGTAGTTTTTACTTATTTCCCCTTCCTTTAGTTTACAAATAATGTCTTAGAAATAATAGATAAAAAGAGATTGCTGTCAAAATTTTAATCTGTCCCTTTTCCCCTTTCCTACAAAATAGAGGTGATAATATTTCCTGTTGATATACCACTTGGGGATTGGGAAAAAAGGTTATATTTGTCATCGTCGTCGTCGTCATCATCATCATCATCATCATCATCATCATCATCATCATCAAAACTATTATCGACTTCAACCAGTTCCTGAACACTCTTATTGTGGGTTTCAGGCATAAACATAAACATAAAGAGTCATCCAGAAAACAGCCATCCTACCCTCTCTGTTCTTTCCTTCCTCCCTTCTCTCTTTCTCTTTTGAGAATCACTAGGAAGTCACTCCATTCTCAGTGTCTTTGCCAGCAGTCATTTTGTCGGAGAAACATTTTTTTAAGTTTTAGTAGTGTCTGACCTGCAGTAGAGCTAAATAAGTGGCAGATATTATGTCTTTAGCAACCAAGATGAACAGAATGCCAACACTATATTTCCTTTAAATAACGAGCCCACTTTCCATTTTAGAATCTTTAAGCTGTCACTACAATCACTTAAGTCAGTCTTTTTAAAGAAGTGCAGCAATTACATTTCCAGTGTTACCATATATGAAAAATCAGAATATCAAATCCAATATGTATTATTTCTTTGTACAAAAGGGAAAAACACTAATTCTTTTAATTGCATCTCTAATAGTAAAAAGGAACATAATCATTACTAAGAGAAGATGTATTACTTTCACGGGGCTTTATACACCAGCATTTTGTCCTATTAGTTCTCTATTATACTCACAGCATTAATTATTGAGGCCCAATTAGGCACAATTACAGTATAGACGTTAATGAAGTCTCTAGATTCTTAAAAAAAAAAAAACCACAACTCTATCTTTCTACATCATTTCAAAGTTAGAATTAGTAATGTAAGTCAGCCTGGCTCACTTTTCTACTCAGCTTATCTTTGAGATACTTATCACTTTTCTTGGTTTACTTGTCAAAGTTTGGGAGTTTTAAGCTAGTTTTCTCTTATTTCTAAATAAATCTCAGTACTGTTAAAGAACTGTCTGTTAAAAAAGATAGAGGAGTAAGGGGCTAAAGAGGAGACGGAGAGGTTTATTATGAGAGAGTCATTTGAAAAGTTGAAAGAAAGATGTCAATAGACATCAAATTGCCAGGTCTTTTCCTTTCTGAACAGGAGTGGCAGCACGTGTGATAGACACATTGCATCGTTCTCTTCCCTGCTCCTTTATCTACTGGCCTTTAGACCTTGCATATTTGTCTGTTTGTTCATTCAGTCTCACAACAGTCTTTGGCCAGGGTCCCCCATGGGTCAGACCTGATAGGTTTGTCTCCGCCAAGTACCCACACATAAGCTCACATACAGGTAGGCTGCCCCACAGACTCTGTTATGGCCCTTTTCTCTAGAGAGATTCTGTAATTAAAAATGGTTAAAAGTTTCTTTTCTGCTGGGAGGTAACAATCAAGGATCACAACCTTTTGAGTCATCTTGTAAAACTCAACTGTTCTGATCTCCCAATGCAGACACTTAACTGTATCCTTTTCTGAATTTTTTTCTTTCCCACTCTTCCCAACAGCGGACATTTGCTCAGGCTCATCCTTTATTGTCTGCATGTCTCTCTCAGCACTCTTCCCCTTGGTGAATATGGCACAGTTGCACCTCTGCCCACTAATTCTTCATTGGTAGACCTAGCTCTGATCTGTTCAAGGCCTCTGCCTGCCACAAGGCATCCATTCTTGGATATATGCTCCATAAGGCAGAGTTTTTCTATGTTTTATTTAATGATGTATCCCCAGCTCCTTCTTTCCATGCCTTGATCCTTATTCCTTCATTTTTAGTGCATTGCAATCTTTGCTCTGCTTACTGCAATCAAACTAGCCTAGGTAACGTGACAAGAAGTTCCAGCTTGTCAAGTCTCTGATGTCACAGTTCCCTGTTAAAACCTCTTGTAATACCTGAGACCTTTTCTATGTAGCAACATGATTTGTAATGTGTGTCATTAATTGCTTAATGTTGCTTTCTCCACTGGATCATAAAGTTCATGAATTCAGAATTAGATCTGCTTCACTCACCAGTGCTGGACAAATAGAAAGTGCTTAACAAATACTCATTGAGTAAATAAATGAATAAATTACTTATCTGACTGTTCATTGAATATATTTTATTGAACTATTTACTGATTCCTTGTATTATAAGCCATACTGCATACATCAGTCAGTTTTTACAAGCATTCACATTCTTGGACATGGCTTCTTTACTCAAAAAAACTCCAATGACCTCATTCTACCGGTGAAATCACTGCATTGAATTACTGCTCTTTGTTAGGCACCCAGTCTAGAACAATATCTTTAAGGGCTTTGTCCACCTGGTAGTCTGTACTATTACACAAGGGAAATCTCATCTGGACTCCAGATCCGTCTTAGCATATAGAAGTGCTGAGCCATTCCAGAGTTTGTTCTTATTCTTTTGGTTGCCAAGCCGACTTCAGGTCTCATATTAGGTAGTTGTTTTGTCCCATCCCTTTTGGTTAGTGTCCATTCCTATCTCTTCCAGTTTGTTTATCAGCGGCCCTCTGAGAAACACTGTTTTGTTTAAAACCAGCCTCTTCCAGTGGTCACAGCATGGGCCATCCCATCCAACTTAGCTTATCCAGTCTCTTTGGCACAAGTGCCCTCTGGATTGGGACTCCAGGCCCAACTCGTCATTGCTTTTGATATATTTTTTGTTCTAATCAGAATATAGAAGACTGTATGCTCATTCCTGTGCCTTTGTTTATTATGACTCTCAATACAGACTCTTCTGTTTACCCACCTGAATCCTTCTGGTTCTAGTCTTTTTGCATACTAGGCCCAGCTCACCAGGTCCTCCTTAGGGTTGTTTTTGGTCTACCTGATCCATGCTGGTCTCCAGTTTAGTGATCTGTGCTTTTCATTTGGGTACACACTGCCTTTCAATGCAACTAAACTGTCTTCCATGTGTGCGCTTACAAACTAAATGTCAGTCTAGGATCCTAACAATTCTCATGTGTAAAATTATGAACAAAACCTTGTTCCCATCTGCCTACCCCTTGGATGTCACCATTTGCTGGGAGCATGGTTTGATGAACATTCTTGGAGAGAATCATAAACTTTTAGAATGTAGATGTCATGTCTGCGTTTAGGAAAGTTTAGCTGAGAGAACTTGCAGTAGGAGATACAGGAAGAATTGATTTGTTCTTGGAAGAGGTATGAAGAGGAAGAGAGAATGCCTTGGGGTGGAGGATGTTTGAACTAAAGAAATAAGTAAGAAATTTCTTTGTAAAAGACTGTTGGCTTTTTATATACAATCTGTAATCAAGAGTACAAAAAAGAACAAATCTCACACTGCTTGTTGATTTTCTTGTGGTGTGAGTGCCAAACAGTGTGAAACCTAAAAAAGAGCTATTCTAACTAAACATAGAGTCTTCTCATGTGTGTATGGAAAGTACTCAGTAAAACAGTAGTAAAATTGAGCATGAGAGTTAATTTCATGGCCCATGTTCCATCCTGCTATACTGGTTAAGACCTTCAAAAAATGAGTGCACAAAATGTGTTCGATGTATGCATAGAATTTTCAGGGAGAAAAGATGGAATTTAGTTTATTACCTCTAATCATGTCATTTATACATTTATATTTTAATATTAAACTAGGCATTCCATGGAAATAATAAAAGCATTATTCCTTTCTGTGCATGCTATCTATGTCTAGAGAGAATGGCAACTGAAAACACAGGCTTGGAATTCATGGTCTTCCTTTCTTGTCCACCTAACCTCATCCACTCTTGGTTTCCTTACTGAAGTATCATTGTTTCTTATCATTCAGTCCTGGTCTTGCCTGTTCAACCAGATGTTTGATCCGGTCTCTTGCTATGTCGATTCATACCTTGCATCTCCTTGCCTCAGGACCCACTTAATTGCTCCTGACCCAAGACCCTTCTTGTCTTGAATGGTTCCTGGGAACTTTTTTTCTCCCATACTGCTTCTGTGGGCAGCCCTCTCCCTGGTGTATTTGAAGGAGGATGACAAGCATGGCAAGACAGTCACGATGGTGTGGTAGCAACTCTGATACAGTGACATGGGACTGGTGGTAACGAAATTGGCAACCTTCTAGAAAAATTTTATCAGTGCTCATGGAACAGGGCAATTTGAGTCAAAGGGAGAAAATATGAGAAAAAATGTGTAATTCCTAAGTGAAGTGGAAGAGGAAAGTTTTCCGAATAGTGTGTGCAAAAGTGCTTTTATCTGTCATTAATTCACCACTCATATTGCCAGAGATATTCTCTCAACATTTGCTTTTTAATTAAAATCTCCTCTTAAATTATGAGTTATGATTATGTTTTTTGGCTTGGATAGCTAATAGGCCTAAATAAGCACCTACATTGGCTCCATCTTATCTGTTTTGGAGGACTATAGAAGCTCAGGCACCTAGAGATTTAATTACAGAGCTTAGCCCTTCTCTGTTATTTTCGTAGACTTGTCCCTGTAATCAGTCTGATCCTTGGCAACTCTTCACCGGAAACTCCTTTGACACCCATCAAGTCGTTCTCTTCATTAATGCCTAATAAATCTTCAGAGTCTAAGAATAATTGAAACATAAACATAATTTCGGAAACCAGATTCAAAATGAGCCCTACATGAAAAGGTGTTTGATATGCCACAGATGGAAACAAGAAAAGGATTGATTAGGGGAATAGGGAGGAATTAGGAAGTGCCAAAGAATATTAGATGGAGTCATGGTGTCCTCTACAGATTGGAACCTCTAGTCCCACAGATGGTTTTGGAATTTGGAAGATTTGTGTAAACCTGAAGGTTAACCTCTAGACTACTTAAAATATTTTGGCTACTCTTGGATTTAAAAATTTTTGAAAAAGCATTGGAAATTTTTGAGAGACTGCTTCCTTGAAATGGTTAGAATCTGAGTTATTGCTGAAATTACATCGATAGTAAAGTGTCCTAGTAATAGTTAAAATGTAGCATAACATTGCTGAAACTCTAAACAAGATTCAGGAAGCTGTATCTTGAGTGGGTCATCAGTTAAGAAAGATATCGAAAACATTTAAGCCCAGTCCTTCTGAAAATGATGATTAAGTTGTGCCCATATGAATAAATAAGATCATCTTAGTAAACAAAACACAAACACTATACAGAACCAAAGCAAAATGATTAAATCTGATGAAGCCACTAAAAACTTATCTGATATTTAATAAACAGATAGGCTATTTTTTTTCACTTTGTAGTTAAAATCATGAGACTACAGGCATATAGTTCCTGTCCTCACAGGAAAGCTTCCCTTACATAAGAGTCCATTACTATTTCCGCTCTCCATATCTGCAAACGAACTCACCTTCTGTTCCAAAAGAAAACAGACACCATTTTAGAGGCGCTCCCTTACACACATTCCACCTCCTTTTTTAAACCCACAAATTGACTCATGTATACAACCATCCTTTCCTCTCAACCTCCTGTTAGAGCAAGGAGTTATTTCTCCTCCTGCCTAAAGATGTTTCCTTCTCTTGTGTCCTGGATCTCATCTATTCTTGTTTTTTTTTTTTTCAGCACCTTTATCAATATAATCTCTATTCTCTGTCTGCATGGTATACCTTTCCTTCAGCATTTCACCACCATAAAGTCTCACTCATCTTAAAATAATCCTCCCTCAAGTATACTGTATTTTTTAGCTCCTGTTCAATCTCTCCCATCCTCTTATAGCTAGGCCACACCTACTTTCTTCTTATTTCCCAATCATTTCTCAACCCATTTCAATCTGCACTTAATTTTCATAACTTTATTGAAATAATCTTTCAAAGGTTATTATAACCTCTATGTCACTAAATACAATGAACATTCTTCACATATCATACTGGGTCTCTCATGAAAGTTGATGATTGCCTTTTTGAAACACTTGATTTTTATTTTACATCTTGGGCTAGTCCTTGCTGCTGGGTCATCCTCCTTCACCTGCCCATTGAATACCAAGGACCCCAAGGCTTAGTTCTACTCCTCTTTTTACTCTACTTTCTTTTTCTAGATAGCATCTATCACATTTGAGTCTTCAGTTACCATCTAACTGAAGGACTCTCCTATGTTCATCTGTGGTTCAGGAATATCTCCTGAGCTCCAGAGCACATTTCACCTGCTACTTTGTCATCTCCAATGGCAGGTTCCAAAGGCACCTCAACCTCAGCACAGCTGAGTCTATACTCATAATCCAACCACTGAAGGCTGACTTTCCCCTAGTGTTCTTTTATTTAGTGAAACTAACTACAATCCACTCAGTTGTCTAACTTAGATACCTAGGAGCTCTCCTTTCTAAACTCTCCTGCTGAATCAACCATTAAATCCTACCAGAACTTCCAAATATCTCTGGAATGTCAATCTCTCTCCATCTCAATTTCTCTACCCTCATCCAAGCTACTGTGATTTCTTACCTGGGCTATTGAAAAACCCTCCTAACCACATTCCCACTGCTTTCAAAACTCTAGCCAGAGTAATCATCTAAGGATGCAAACTATCATACTACTATTTAGCTTAAAACTATTCAATGGCTTCTTCAGATGAAAGGATTTTCATAATCTGGGTTTGACATTTCCATAGACTCCTCTTCCACCTTCTGTCCCGTGTTCTTTGTCTATCAAGCATATTGCTCTCTTTCACTGTTTTCTGTTTAACTCCTGGACATCCTTTTGATCATCACTCAAGTATCACTTTCTCAATGTTATCTTTGTACTAGATTCTACCTCCACACTCCATGCTTCCAGATCACCTTTTGCTATTCTTTTAAAGGAATTGTTGCAGTTTGTAATAAGGTAGGTATCTACATACTTATCAGTAAACATCTCTCCTCCAGAGAACTTGCTCAATTAATATTTATTGAGTAAATAATACTCAAACATGTGAACCAACAAACCATGTATGTAGGCGGGAAATGCTCTTTACATCAATGAGTGGTGGGGGGGAATGAGAGGCATGAAAGAACACAGCCTGGTCTCTGTATGTTGAGACAGGCTTGAGCCACATCCCAGTCTTAGCTTAAGGTTGGGGGTTGCACAGAAGAGCAGTCTGTCTATACCTACAGTCTAGAAATGAGCCAGGACCTTTGGTTGGAAAGTCTCCGAGAGAATGTACAAGCTAAATTTGTGTGTAAAATGGATGCTAAAGGGCTGGTCACTATTGCAGTTGGACTCACACTCTACTTCTATCCCCCGCCACCCCACCCCCCACATATACATACACTCTTCAGTCAGTAAGTATATCATCTCTTGTAGTCCTCATAGATCCATTTTGCAATCAATATCTCATAGCTGGACTGTTTTCTTGGTATTCATCCTGAAGTGATTGCTTACAAATTACAAGTCCCCCCAAAATTATAAGTCCCCAAAGACCTTTCATATTTGTGTTAAAACAATTGGGCATAATTCAAGATGATTGAATGGTAAGGAGAGCATGTATTCATAGACCATTAAAGTTGAAAGAAGGTATTTAGTCTAATGTTATTATTTTGCAGATTAGGAAACTGAAGCCAAGAATAATTAAGTAATTATTATTCAATTACTCACAAGTTTAGGAACAGGTAAGTCTATAACACAAGTCCTCTGGCTTTACTCACTGACCTTTCTAAACTTCAGACCCATTTTCACAAACAGGGTAAACCTTCAGATTTCAATTTGTGAAATATAGCCAAAGTCTGGAATCAGTCCTGTAGCAACAAACAACAACAACAAACAACAAAATCAACATCTGAAAAAATTTATTAAATTAGTTCTACTTAATGTCTAATTTAAATTATAATTATTTGTCACCTTGAAAAGATGTCTCATTTTTTTGGTGTCATTGTCAGTGGTAATGAAAATGAATTCTATAAGAATGTGATCCTCATGCATCTACCTTTTGCGTTTAAAAGAAGGAATCAGGCTTGGTAAATGGTTCTCTTTTCTAGGGGATGCATGGATTATTAAGTGACCTCAATATAAGTGAGAAATCTCTCTTTTAACTTATGAAATTATGAATTGTTTGATTCTCCTTGGCAGTGAGGTCACATTGAATGGGGGGAGGTGGGGTGGGGGCAATGTGTCTGGAGAGACATGTGCAGTGTAATGACAATTAGAGTTTCTACTTACTCTACTTACTAGCCAGAGTAGCAGTTGTGACCTCCTGCTCCAAAGTTGGAAGGCAGCTGCCAGTGAGTAACGGCTTTTCTCTAAAGTGGTCCCTGACAATCCTCACCTTCTTGATTTCATGCCCTTGAGTAACTCTCCACTTGTGTGTGGGTGGGACCTGTGACTCGATTCTAACTAAGAGAATACAACAAAGGCAATTTCATTCCCATAGTTACTTTACATAGGATTGTACCTTTCTTCTTAGTGGCTGACTCTTTTGTTGGATTTGATGAAACAAGTGGCCATTTTGTGAGCTGCTCTGTGGAGAATCCTAGTGGCAAAAAACTAAGGGTCATGTCTGGGCAAGAGCCAGCAAGGAACTGAGGTCCTCAGACCAACCACCTGTCAGGAACTGAGCATGGCCAATAATCACATGAGCTCAGAACGGTCTTCTCCAGTCCAGTCTTCAGATGAGACCCCAGCTCAAGCTGATATCTTGATTATGGGCTTTTAAAAGACCCTGGAGCAGAGGACCCAAGTAAGCTGTGTCAGACTCCTGTCCCACAGAAACTGTGAGATAATAAATGTGTGCTCTTTTAAGCCATTAAATTTGTGGCGATATTCCATGAAACAATAGAAAATGAATATGGTTTTCTTTTCTTTTGGTCATAGTTGCTGTATTCTAATTTTTTAGTAACCACATAATAAAAAATAGAGCATTTTAAGTCATTCACATGCCTAAAGCACCTCTGTGACTGCCTGCTCTCTGTAGTACCACATCCTAGCTTCTTAGGTTAGCGTATAAAGCCCTTCACTATTAGTTTTTGACTAATTTTTCCAAGTTCTATTATGGTCTTATTGTTTTCGCACTCCCTCTGCATGCACTGCCACACAACTCTCTTCTTTTTTTTTTCTCATCATTCCCAAGATATTCCACAATTTGGAGCCTTTGCACAAGTTTCTCTCTCTTCCTCAGATGCCTGCCTTTGCCAGCTCTTCATTATAAGATCCAGCTCAATGATTGCCTCCTCCATAGCTTTCTGGGTTCTAAGTGTTCCCATAGCACTTTAGTAATGTATGTGATACCAATAACTACCTTTTGTTGTAATTTGTACAGGTGGCAGGGTAATTATAGATGTTAATTTGGATTTCACTTTCCAAGCCCTCCTTTTCATCCTCTTACCAAGAAGGTAGTTAAGGTATTGGCAATTTCTTTGCTTCAGAGATTTTCACAGGGTGGAAAGCAAATCTTTGGAGCTGTTTGCTTTTCCTCAAAACCAAACTTATTGAGTAGACTGAGCTGGATATCTGGAAGAGGGAAAAAGAGGAGAGAGAAATGCCTCTCAAAGTGGTGAAAAAGAGAATTCCTGGAGGGAAAGAAGCATGAGGATACTGTGGTGCTCCAAGAGAGAGCAGACCTAAGGAGATAGGAGATAGTAATAGATCTGAGATGATTGGTCCCATTCAATAGGTAGGAGCTCAGGCATAGGGCTCTGGCCATGTAAAGGGTCTCATGTCCCAGACAGGGTAGAGGCAACATTGGCTGTGTACAAGAACACTGAGTGTCACCACAGCAACCAGGGTATACCCATGAGCCATGATTAGAGAGGACTCCCCATCTATGTCCAGCCCAGTTACTTCCCCTCTCCAGTGGAGGAAGGAAAATAATGACCGTGATTGAGTTTTCCACAATGTGTTGGGGAGGGATTAGCTCTGTGTTAGATTTAACATGAGTTAAAACAAACAAAATAAACAAATACGATATTCCTACAGACCTGTTTGTAGATTAAGACTACCACTGGTATGAATGAACCTTAAACACAAGAAAAATGAAGAAAACTACACTGAGGCACATCATAATCAATTTGTTCAAAATCTGTGATAAAGGAAAAGTCTAAAAAGCAGCCAGGGAAACAAACATGCATTACACACAGAAATGAAGATAAGGACGACCCTAGATTTCCTCTTGGAAACAATACAAGTGAGAAGAAGGCAGCAGAGCCACATCTCGAAGGTGCTGTTGAAGGAAGAAAACTGTCAGTCTACGATTCCTCATCCAGGGAAAATACCTCTCAAAAGTGAAGTCAAAGAAAGCTTTTTTTTTTTTTTAAATACAAAAGCTGAAAAAATTTATCACTGGCAAACTCACACTACACACGATGTTAAAGTAAGTCTTTCAAGAAGAAGGAAATGACACCAGATGGAAATGTGGATCTATAGCAGCGCTTTTCAGCTAAGGGTGGTTTTGCCCTTCTAGACATTGGTGATATCTGAAGAGATTTTTTGTTGTCACAACTTGTGGGGAAAGGAGGGTGAACGTCTATTAGTATCTAGTGGGTTAAATATTCTAGGACACACAGGACTGCCCCCCACAGCTCCCCACAAAACATGTCAGTAGTAAAGAGGTTGAAAAGACACATATAAACGAAGGAATTATGTGTGTAAATGTAAATATTTTTTCTACTATTTAAATCTCTTTCAAAGATTACTGGTCATTTAAACTAAAATAATAACAATGTTATGTGGGTTTTAATATGAAAAATAAAACATCTGTCAACAGCACCAAGGCTGAGAGTTGAGAAATGGATGTATGTTTTTATACTATATGAGAGGTACTGTAAAATCATGGGATTAGTTAAATATGTATACTATAAATCCTAAAGTAACTAGTAAAATAACAAAATAAAAAAATAGAAAAAGATATAGGTAATAAGCTGGCCAAGGGGATAAAATGAATCATAAAAAATAATAAATTAATCCAAAAGATGGCAGAAAAAGAAAAGATAGGGAAAAGAACAGATGGAAAAAATGGAAAACAAGTAGCAAGATAATAGACTGAAACTTAACCATACCGATAATCATTTTAAATGTAAAAGGCCCAAGCACCCCATTAAAAGGTAGACATTATCAGATTGGATTAAGAAAAAAAAAGACCAAACTATATATTACCTGCAAGATGCTTACGTTAAATAAAGACACAAGTAGATTTAAAGATAATGGAAATAGATTTTAAAAATGTTAACACTAATCAAAAAATGTTGAGCTTTATTATGAGAGAAAGGAAGCATAGCAAAGCATATTATCAGGTATAAAGAAGTTCATTTTATAAACCTAAAGGCATCGGTTCTTCAGGAAAACATAATAATTCTAAATATACATGCTCCTAATACAGAGCTTCAAAATACATAAAAAAAACTGTTAATATTTCAAGGTGAAATAGATAAAATCACAATTATAATCAGAGATTTTTATAATACTGCTCTTTTAATCACAGATGGAACAGATAAGCTGAAAATTGGTAAGAATATAGAACACTTGGACACTTGCTCAACCAACATGACTTAATTGACATTTATAGAATACCCCAAAACATCAGAATACAAATTCTTCTCATGTGAACACAGAACATTTATATTCTGGGCTTTAAAACAAGTTTCAAGACATTTAAAAAGTGTTCAAGTCATTCAAAGTGTGTTCCCTGACCACAATGGAATTAAATTAGAAATCAGTTAGAGAAAGATCTTTGGAAAATCCTCAGATATTTTGAAACCAAATAGTATACCTTGCCTGTCTTTGGGTCTAGTGGGAGATATTAGGTCACATTTTTCTTCTACTTGAGATTTTAATAGATAAAACAGTAAAGACATCAAGATGATTTAGAGTTGGTCTTGCTTACCCAGCAACAGTGGAAAGAATAGTTTGATCCCCAATGGTCTTTGTAGTCCAAGGTTTTAATGCACAAGGAATGAAATCATGTAAACTCTTAGTGAGGAAAAAGCTGAAAAATTTTAAATGCATTGTAATATAATATTTAAAGACAAATATAATTTTATTGCCTTTGAACCTAATATATGATTATTTAGCCAACTGTTTCAGGTAGCATACTTAAAAGGGTTTTTAAAAATATATACATAAAATATAAATATAAAGATATTTTAATACTTTATAATTATTATGGTGTTAATAAGTTTGCTATGGAGAATAGATATAAATTTTATATGTATAAATAATTTTTTCCTTTTAATGTAATAAATATAAATATTTTATTTTCCATAAATGGCCATAACAATATTTTTAGTCCCATCTTTTTCCCCCAGGTGTTTGACATTCCTCAGCAAGAGGTGGAGTATGGTTCCTCTACTCTCAAATACAAATTGGCTTTAGTGATGGGCTTCTGATGATTAGATTGGGGTAGATATAATGCTGTGAGACTTCCCAGGCTAAGTAACAAAAGGTGACACAGCTTCCACCCAGCGTTCTCTCTCTTAGGATGCCTGCCCTCAGAATCCAGTCACTATGCTCTGAGAAAGTCTGTAGAGTGATCCCATGGAGATGCCCACAGGGAGAGGAAACAAATGAGGCCCCAGCTCACAGCCAACACCAACTCCCAGACATGTGAGCAAGGGAGCTTCCAAGTGGTTCCAACCAACAGCCTCAAGTCTTCCAGCTGAGGACCCAGACATAATGGGTCAAGGGCAAGTTATCTCCATGGGGTTCTGTCTAATTCTTGACCCTCAGAATTAATGGGCATAATAAGTGGTTGTCTTATATCATTAAGCTTTAAGGTAGTATGTCACACAACCATAGTTATTGCAACACCGGTACTACCTTATTTTCTTACCAGTTTGTTCAATAAACCCATTTTAATTTCATGTCATTTATAAAATACATATTTTGAATATGACTTCTTAATAAGATTTTAGTACACATGGTTTCTATATAGAACGTCTACGTGTAGTTACTGGATGTGTGGTTACACTTGCATAATTTGATATTTTCCTGAATATATCATTGAATGGAGAAATATTACACATAGATCTCAGAGAAGGCCATAATTTCCCATGGGCCATTTTAGGGGTTGATTGCAAATTTCAGCAGTAAGCCTAGATACACCACGGAGTTTTACCACCAGGGTCTTGGAACTGGATGGGAGTGAGTTTAAATCCCAGTTCTACTGTGTAGCAAGTGTGTGCTCAAGAATGAGCTCTACAACATCTCTGGTTCTTAATTTCCTCATCTGTTTTGGAGGGATAATAATAATACCAATGTTATAAAATTGCCGCAACGAATAAATGACACAATGTGTGTGGTAGACGCTCAGAAAAATTGGCTATTAGAGTTACGCATGTAAAATCCATCCATTTAAATACATGTCTTGTCATACTACCATAACTTCAAAATCTGGAAAGTATCGTCCAATCGCTTGCTTATAAAATGAATTTTACAGAAATTTACTGTCCTGTTAACTGAGATGACTTTCCTGGGGACAGTTTGATCACTACTGTTGCTCCTTCTGAACACCCCTGGTGAAGTGCAAGGTGCAAACTGCCCCCGCTAGCATCCTGGACTAACATCCACTAGTTCCCAGGTAAGCTGACTTATGTCTCGGTGAATTTCAGTTTGGTTCAGAGATTCAGTTCTCTTAGCTTGTCTCACTGAGAGAAACACAGGAACAATATTGCAGAATGATCATTTCCCATAGACTTTTTGAGAAATTCCACTGTTTGTTTTGGAAAACAGTGTGGGTAAAATAAAACCCAGAGATTTGCTGTTCTCCTCTGACAGCCTGGTTGGGTCAACTCAGTGGCACTCGCTTAGGGGATGTGCCCTCGTCTCTCCCTCAGCCCTTCCAGGGAGAACAGTCTTGTGTGATTTTAATGTGATTGTGTCTTTACCATGTGGTCTATCAGCTGTCACTGTCAGTGTGTTCAAGAGTGTCTAGAAGGGTTTTAATTGGCAAGATCTTTAGTAAAATTTGCAAATTAGTGATCCACCGGCTGATGTTATGACAGTGTCTAAACACTATCAGTGCCATTTTAAAATAATCTTTCATCGATACAACATTCATTTTAATTAGCCAGAAAATGTTGGTCTCCAAGGAAGCTGCCTATAGTTTAGTGGATTCAGCATTGAGTTTTGGGGTGGCTTGCTGAATTTGATTTATCTGAAGGAAAAATAGAGACTTATTGAAGTTATTTATATTTATACTCAACTTATGAGCTGCTGATTAGTCCTGGATGATTGGAATATAGACCCAGGGTTATAGGTGGAGAATACCCTCCTCCTTGATGGGGTGGCATGATATGAGTATCAACCTGAAAGTTTTAGTCCTGGTTCACTCAGAATTTGTTTGTATGACTGTGGGTAAGAACAACCACAACTCAAGTTGACTGAGTGCTTACTCTACGTTAGGTACATTACATCTATCATTTGCTCCTTGCAACAATGATGTGAGGTGAAAACCATTAACATTTCTGTTTTGGAAATGAAAAAACAAACTAAAATGCAGGGAGTGGAATTAACTTGCCATGAGTCATGGCCATGAAACTACTCAGTGGTAGAGACTCAGATTTCTCTGCCATAAAGATTAAAGTCTACACAACCATGAAATAACCTCTCACCGGAAAGTCTCGATATTTGTGAGCCTAGATTTTCTCATCTGTGTAATGAAGCACTTGGACTAGATGATCTTTTGCTTATAGTTGAGGGAGAGTAGGATTGTAGTATGTAGAAAGAGTATGATTCTACATAGTTTATATATCTGGATTTCTGGGTTATCAGGGGGGTGGTTTTCTTGTAGCTTATATTCTCATGAAATCTGACAAGGTCCTTGTCATAGCCTTGGGAGGGCACCAAATTAGTGCTTTGGTACTGATTATTTTAAGTGGATTAGGTACCTTACAGGAAACTTTTGTCTCCAGGGTAGCACTGAACTGTATATGACAACTCTTCTCACTAATTTACAGATGTGAATTGTGTCTGTCGAAAAGGTTACCATTTTCTTTTATTCCAGTGCTATCAGCAAGTTTCCAGTCATGCTTAGCAGCCTCTGTGTGCCCTATCAGTATTGACTAGGGCTACCTGATTAATATCTTTTGTACAATATCAGCTTTGGGGTCATTTAATTTAAATCTGAACAAATTTCTGGCTTTATCTGACCACACAAAAATGCATCAAGGAATATTTTTCTTGTATAATTTCTGCCCCAAAGCATGAAACTCAGTACAAACTTAGCCCTGTTTGCAGGACAGAGATGCCAGACGGCTGTGAAAATGAACCCTTGCTTGGCCTTTCCTCCTATAAAAATAATTTTTGACCCGCTGCTCTGAACTTCCGATCGTGGGCTTTGCAGGCATCCTGACAGTTTTCTCCCAAATTGGTAACCACCCTAAGCTGCCTAAGACAACGTTGTTCTTGGCAGTAACCTTAAAAGATCATGAAAGGGATTGTCGAGATCGCTTGGCATTCCAGCCTCCTCATTTTACACTGTGTTGTTATTATTTAGACACAACTCTGGGAGATGGACTGTCAGAACTCAGGACTTCAAGTTCTTTTAGGATTCAAAGCATTGGCTGAAGTTTGTACATTTTCCAGGTTTCATTTGTAAAATAGGAATGGAAATGCCTGTTTTTCAGAGATCCTGGGCAGCTTACAAGAAACTGTGACTACAGGAATGCCTGGTGCAATGTTGATGCTTGTTGTGAATCATTATCATGGCAAGGACACTGAGGATTTCTTCATGTATACTATTCCCTGAGGTTTGAAATATTTTTCTAAATTTTTAGGATTCTAGAAGATTTTTATATACCCTGAAGGATCTCAAATCTATGGTTCTCTGATGTGGCCGTGGAAACCACGAGATTCACCTATTCAAACAAACCCACTCTCTTTCTGTCAAAGGCATAATCCCATCCTTCTCTTCCCTCCAACTTCCCCAAGCCCCACCATCAGAGAATTGCTTTTTTGTGGTTGTTGTAGTTACTATTGCTGTGTAACAAATCACCTCGATTTTATGGTGTCAAACACCAATAATTTTATTATGCTCCTAGACTTTTGGGTCAGGGATTTGGACAGGACGCATGGAGACAGTTCATTTCCTGCTCCTTGATGTCCAGGCATGGCCTGGAAAGATACAAACAAATGGATGAGACCCACTTTGGGGTACTCGGTTCTACAATGGGAGTCTTATGTGGGTATATCCAACTGGAGGGAGTCCTGTCTCCTGCTCGTGGCCTAATTACTGAGCATCGAAGAAATTAGTTTTCTGGCCGTATTAGTTTCCCAAGGCTGCTGTAACAAATTATCACAAACTTGATGGCTTTATTGGCTCATGGCCTGGGAGTTAGAAGTTTGAAATCAAGCTGTTGGCAGAGACACGCTCCCTCTGAAGGCTCTAGGGAAGAATTCTTCCCTGTGTCCTGGCTCGTGCCTACATAACTTTAATCTCTGCTTCTATTCTCACGTGGCCTTCTTCCCTGTAAGTCTGTGTTTCTCTGAGTCCAAATCTCTATCTCTTTTCTCTTATAGGGATTGCAATCAATGGATTTGGGGTCTGCTTTAAAACCAGGATGATCTTATCTTAAGATCCTTAACTGATGATTATAGTGGCAAAGAACCTACTTTCAACTAGGGCCACCTTCCAAGGTTCTAGATAGATATGGATTTGGGAGAAGGGTGCTATTAGACACACTACACTTGTTTCTGCCTTGGGAAATCTTAAAATTTCCCAAACAGAGCAAGAATGCTAAAAATATGCAGGGCAACCAAAAAGCATGATAAATATCCTATACGAGTGCTCTGAAGAAAAGTATGGCAAGATGAGGGAGGAGAGGGCAATACAAGGAGTGGGGTATGAAATATTTTGAGAACAGTTTTCGAGGTGAACAGAACCTTAGATGTCAAGATGCTTAAGAAGGAGCCAATTGGTGTGGTTGGAAAAACAGCCAGGAGGCCAGTGTGGCTGGAATGGGCATGAGGGAGATGGAAGTAGATGAAGTTGGAAGTCAGGCCATTGTAAGACTTTGAGCTTCATTTTAAGCATCATAAAACACCAATGAGAGTGTTGAGCATGAGAACAGGCCAATTCAATTTACATTTTTAAGAAGCAGTTGAGTTGCTGGATGGAGACTAGACATAGGTTGGAAATGTGGGATCAGGGATGACGTTGATGAGCTTGAGGACATGCCAGTCATGGAGGCAAGAAACAGTGGTGCATTCATTGGACAAGACAGGTAGCAATGGACAAATGAGAGGTAGGGATGGATTTACTTAGAAGGTAGAAGTGACAGAGCTTGCTGATGGATTGGATTTGGAGTGTGAGAGAAAGGAAAGCATCAAGGATGAATCCAAGTTGTGGCAGAGCGCCTTGGTAAATGATAGGGTTACTTTCCGAGATGGAGGGGACCACAGCATAGTAGGATCTGGGGGTACAATGGGGAATCCGGAATTCAAGTTTGGATACATTAACTTTGGGAGCTGCATTAAACATCCAAGATGATGAACATGTTATCATACTTTGAATCTAAGTCTTAGGAGAGAGGTTGGGGAGATTTAGGGTTGGTGTGCAAAAGCATGAAGCTGAGTGAGGTCACTCAGAGAGCATGTGGATAAGGAGAAAGGGTGGGTGGGACCAAGATCTGAAGCATTTCAACATTTAGAGACCAGCAATGTCCTGAGGGCTTATGACCTGCTGGTAACATCTGGAACTCCTACTTCACCTCCTCATTGCTACTCGTCTTTGAAAGATTCCTTTTCATGGGTCCTAGCTGTTTTCGTCTTTTGGTTTTGAGATCAACTATATGGCCAAAAATTTACTGGTTGCATCTTACTCATATCTGAATGCTCTGGAGCAGGGAGCAGGTTCCTCCTGCAGAGTTGCATCTGCTATGTTCTTGTTCTCTGTGGATTTGCTCTGAGTACCTGGAGACGAATGAGGCATGGATGGCTAATAGGCCTGTCTTCTCTGATTCACTGTCTCGTTCCTCCTTCTGCCTCCCATGTCGACTCGGGACATATGGCTGGAGCAGCCACCACACCTGCACAAGCACTTGCTTTCACAGACCCAGCTGTCTGGGGCTCACCTGAGCACACCTGTTACCCTTTTCTTTGTAAAGCTGGCCATTGATTTCTGACTTCAAAGCTTCAAATCTTATAGGGGAAACCTTTAAGGTATTTATCAGCCCCTAAATGCCCACATTCCAAATGTCCTCAGTCGGCCTGCATTTTATCTTTTGCTTTTAGATGATTTGAATTTGGTGACATGAGAGAGCCTGGGAAGCAGGGGGAGGGGCGGCCAAATGCCTGGCTCTGGTAACCAATGACTCCACTATTACCGCCTGATGCAATTTATAGGAACTGAAACCAGACTTATTAAAAACCGTGATGAATGTGGCGTGTGGGGCAGGTGGGGACTGGTTAGGAAGAAAGACAAAGGGGAGCCAGGGAACAATGCACGTTAAAATGTAACCTGCAATACGCACAATGCTGCAAAGGCTTCTTCAGATTCCTCTTGTCTGTTTCTGAAATCCCAGCCCATTCCCCTTTGCAGCAAAGATGTGTGTTTTTCTTGGACACATACGCACTCACACACGCACACACATTCACAAACCCACACACAGCCTCGCTTCGTACCAGGCCTTTGCCAACACTGGCTTCTTATTAAGTGCTTCAGATTTAGGATGAAAGAATATACAAGATCAGAAACCTTTTTTTTTTCCTTTTTCCTGAGCATGAAAGAACTTTGTGCCTATAGAATATGTACTGACTTGCATTCCAACATAAATACGTACCACAACACAATTCCCTCCAGCTCAGAGCCAGGTTGCAAGAGGGCCTTGGAATTGAATGAGCGGTCCCTGAATTTTTATCCCGTTACCCAATGAAATCCCATCCAAACTCAGGCTTATTTCCTGTATAAAACAACTTAGATGACTCTTGACCTTCTCTCTGAAGCTGTAGATTTCAGTAGATAATTGCCTAATTCTTCTGGTTTTGTTATCAAGCCGCTTCCCTCCATCTTGTACTCATTCTCCAATAGCTAAGCTCTCTCTGTAAACTGCCATTTTTCACTTTTTAATCTGCCTGTTTCTGTTTCTTCATGTTTAAAATGCAAAGGTCTGTTGTATCTGGACTACCGTCACCTCCTTTCTGCTCCCCCCCATCCTTCCCTCCCCTTCGTGTGCGCACGGCTCCGTATTCCTTTGTCCGCCTTGCGCATTAATGACTGTCAGCGATTGGCAGTGGACTTGAGCAATCCCAAGAATAGAAGAAATCCAGCCTCGGCCTCAGTCCAGAGTGCTGGGAACCCAAGCTGTGACTGGAGATTTACGGTCATTGCCCCCAAGGAGATGCCTCAAGAGGCCAAAGGAGGTGCTCCCTGTGACTCAGTATCTGTTCCCTTGGCTGTTAACCCCTCCCCCAACAGATTTGCTGAGCCATCATTATGAGGGGGCCTCTGTATGCTCCTGTAGCACCCCTCAACCCCACTTGCATTACTTATCACACATGGGCATGGATCTTCTGTCAGGGCTGGGACTGATTGACGGACTGCTGCATTCTAGTGTCCAGCACAAAGACTTGCATATTCGGGCACTCAGTCTATATCTACTAAATTCATTCATTCGTTTGGCTACTCCTTTGCCAACATTTATTACCTATTCTATGCTGGACACTGTTCTGGGTGTTGAATAATGTAACAAATGAGAGAAAGTGGGTAAAATTGCTGGTGTTCCCTCAGGCTGCTGTCTCTTTGTGTTCCTCTTAAAGTTTATTTTAAATTTATTTCACTTGGTTTATTAACAAGCAAATGAATCATAACTGGGTATTGCAGGGGAGAGTGGTGAGAACTGGCTATTTCAAGAGAGGGTTTGAAGTGGCTCCCTTCCCACAGTTCACCCCAACCCAATGTCCATTTCTATGTCTGTCTTCCCCATCCCTATTCTATCCATGTTCTTATTGGGAAAAGAACTTGGGCCATATCCATGATTAGGGGACAGATGTATATGGGCATTTCTGGTGAATTGGCAGGGTAGAAATAGGAGGAGACAGAAACTAGATTTTGTAAAGACACTGTTTAGTCCCAGAGAGAATGGCTCCTATGAGAAAACTGGAAGCCAGCTCCACAGGTAGGGGCTGAGGATGTAAGGGCATTAGGGAGGTCTCTGTACCCCATGTTATCCACAGCTCAACTAAGGAATCTAACAGAGTGTTATTGATTGAATATCTGTCTCCCCAAAATTCATATGTTGAAATCCGACCCCCCCCCATGGGATGGTATCAGGAGGTGGGGGCCTTTGGGAATGGATGATGAGGCCATGAGTGTGGGGCCCTCCCCAAAAGAATTGGTGCTCTTATAAAAGAGACCCCCAAAGAGCTTTCTTGTCTGTTCTGCCCCGTGGGGACACAGAGAAAAGATGCCCATCTCCGAGCCAGACATTGTGCCCTCATCTGACACCGGATTTGCCCATGCCTTGATCTTGGACTTCCAGCTTCCAGGACTGAGGGAAATACGTTTCTGCTGTTGATTAGGCACCCGGGCCGAGACACGCTGTTGCAGCAGCCCAAATGGACTCAGGCAGAGAGCGGAAAATGCAGCTGGAGTGGACGCTTCCCTTCACCTTAGATGAAGCTTCTGGAGCTGTCGCTGGGCCACAAGGACAATAGTGTCCACCTATGAGATGATGGGGCCCAGAGTGGAGCAAGAAGTAGTCTGCCTTCTCAGATTTCAGGCGGCTCCTGGGGCCTCCCAGCAACATCCAAAATGGTAAGAGGAACACATCTCAGGGTCGGAGACCCTGGAAAGACACTCGCAGGAGTAGTGGGGCAGTAAAAATCATTATCGTGTGACTGTGTGACCTTTTACATACCCATCGGCAGATGGATACTGAGGACATGCTTATTTCTGGCCTTTTAGACCAATTCTGTTTACACAAGCAGATGGGTGGATAGGCCTAGAGTGGAACCACAGGCGCATGTCTTTGGCCCACTTCTCCCACTGGCCCATTTCAACCTGCTCTGCCTCTGTCATCCCTTCATCCTCACTGGCTCCCTGACTCCACTCAGGCTTCCCTGGACGTGGTTACCCACGTGGGAAGATTGTTTTCTGACTGCTGAAGCCACCGTAGGGGTTCAGTCTCCTGCATCCAGATCCAGACAGCACAGAACAGGGCAGGAGCACTCCCACCCTGTCCTCCTTACACCAGGAGATGCCCAGCTGCACCCTGTCTGAGAGGGTGTGAATTTTTAGCTCATTCTTTTCCTCACTTGCAAATGTAGTTTCTCCGTAGAAAGGAGCAGTTGAGTCCATTTGAGAATCAGTCCTAGCAGTTGATTCGCCTTGATAAATTGTACCTTTTGAGTGAATTTGCCATTTACAGGTAAAAAAACACCATGGATAACCTCATCCTGTGACTCACTACAATGAGCACTTTAGGCAGGAGTGACAGGTTGGTGAGAGAAGGCTTTTTGGTGGGGAGAGCTTTGGTGGGATGTGTGTAATCAATATCAACGTGTGTACGAATCTCTGGGGATCCTGTTAGAGTGGAGATCCCGATTCAGCAAGTCTAGAGTGAAAATGGAGATTCTGCTTTTCTAACCAGCTCCGAGGTGATGGCAACTGCTCTGAGACCACCCTGGGTAACGAGGCCTTAAATCACAGACGCCACCTGGGCAAACTTTTCTCTTCTCTACCCGTGATGGCTTCACATGATCCAGGCAATGAAATCTCTGCCCAAATGTTGAGTGAGCTTATTAGGCTGGCTATTTGAAAGAGGAAGGGAAGTCTCTTGTAACTGAAGAGGAAGTCATTCCAACCGGAGCTCAGTTACATAAACAAAGGTTTGTGAACGACGTTCTTGTTTTCCTACAACTGGTATTAATATTGTTTCAGAAACGCTGCAGAGAGGGCATGGGAAACTGCTGTGTGTGGGGGACCGTGGGAGGGGGGCGGATATTATTAAGACCAACAATACAATGTGCAGAAATCATCCCTTTAATCAGAGAAGCTTAAAAACAGGCCAGGTCTGTAAGGTGGAGCAGGGTTATGTGAATTGGCCGAAGGAAAAATAAAAATAAATAAGTCATGTGCAGAATCAGGATGGAGACAGCGGCTGCCTCACCCCCTCTTTCATTTCTGTGTCCAGCTGAACAATCATAGGGTTGTTTGCCTCACACTGACTGCCCGACCTTTGTCAGATGGCAGGACTGGGTTCTCCTTCTGGCAGGAATGGGAAGAGAGTAGTAGGTTGTTTTCTTTTTCCTCCTCTGTGTTTGTTGCCCAGGGCATCCTCTGGGTGATGCTAGAAGATAAGTTCTTGTCATTACTAGATCTCTGCAATTATTCTCATTGGTCCCCAGCACAGGAACCCAGCCGTGGGCCCAGGGCACCCGGCTAGGCCCAACAGGGGAGGGAGGCCTCAAATAAAAAGAGCTTGTGTTTGCAACTGCGGATCTTATAAGGTAGCTGGGAATGGAGCAGCCACATCTTAAAGATCACTAACCACAGCCAGCAGGAAATCGTAAGTTCCAAAAGAGTGATACGCACGATCAGGGCGTGGGCTGACGAGGGCATGGGGAAACTTTTAAATGAGGTGATCAGAAACGCTTCACCAAGAGGATAATAACTGATTTAGTCCTGGAAGGGATGGAAAAATTAAATCGTGCCTTGGAGTCTGAGACAGTCCTGCTTCCAAGACACTTTCTTGCTCCTATTCCTTTCTGGGAATGGCTTGGGAAGAAGAGGACAATGGTGCATTGATTTATTTTGATGACGGAAGATGCCAATGGCCCAGGTGGTGGTCGATCTGAGTGTTGTCAGCCAGTCAGGCTTGGAATGCACAGCACACACCTTGCTGGAAGGTTCCTGCTTCCTGCTAAACACTACACAGAATCGGGTACAGATAGGGATGCAGTTAAATTCTACCTTCTTCATTATTTTCTTAAAAACAGGCTTTATAGGGAGCTCTAATCGGGCAGTCCAAATGTCTCTCTGTACTTCAGGAAACCCCTTAGCACCTGATTTTCGGCTTTGAAAACTGTCATTTATATTTGAAACCCCAAGCATTCAAATTTTAAAGCATTGGCAGATAGGGATTAATAATGGCAGGGCTAGAAAAACTCTATAATGATCTTATAAAAAAAACAACCCACTAGAGCTATTTTTTAAAAATTTTATTTTAAACGTTAGGCTTCACATTTCAAAGTTTTATCAAACTGCTCCCCCTGCCCCATAATTTAAACCATTGTTTTCCGAGGGAAATTTAATAATAAGCGCCGCCATGTGTTTCTGCTTAATTTTGGAAGCCCGTGTTATGCAGTCAGAGATTCTCATTTGAAAATAATTCCTGTCCTTATTCTAAAACTGCCAGGGGAATAAAATTTAAAAAACATGTTGCAGCTCTCAAGTTTATGTTTTGCCTAGAGCCAAGCAGGGCTGGAAGATCAAAGTTTGGAGTGTAGTTCTAAAGTTAGAACCACCGCTTTGCAGGGCGCTCGCCAACCGAGAGCGCGGGGCACAGCTGCCTGCCCAGGTCCTGGGGTAATTAGCTCTGGTGCAGCCGGAGGCCCCTGCCCCTCCCCTGGGCAGGGCTCAGGTCTCAGGGCCCCTGTCACTTGGGAAGCAGATCCCCACAGGGACGGGGCAGGCCGGGTATTTTTGGACCCTCGGTACCACCGTCTAGGCCTCCTGCATTCCACACTTTGCATTTGGGAGGAGAAGGAGCAAACACTCTGCCAGGCTGCTAGGTCCGCCCTGAGTCGGGGCTAGGTGTCAACATGACAGATCCATCAAAAAATGTTTAAGGATGGGCATGTTTGCTATTCCCAAGCCATCTCTCGTTCACTCTTAAAAAGTGAATACGTGTGTGTGTATTTAAATTTTTTTTTTAATCCTTAAAGCTTTACTTCCTCAGCTCCCTCCTCCCCCCCACTGCCCCCAGCTCTTATCAAATCCCGAGCTTGGCTCTTTCAAGCCTCTGTGAGATTAAGTGTAGATTTTGATTTCTGACAGCATCAAGAATGACGTCGAGGGCAGCAGCAGAACTTCCAAAGGCCGTCTACACCTCCCCACTCTCCTCCTCCAGACGTTCTACCTGCTGGTGGTGCTCCAGGCTGAAGGGTCCAACCGTCACTTCAAAGGTTATGGCTCAGAAATCGTATGTGTCCAAGTAGGGGTGCAATCAAACAAACATGTGGCTCTTTACTAAAGGGTCTCAGTCTTGTAGCATTGAACTTGACTCTCAAACACACCTTGGGCTAGCTAGAAAGGAAAGCTGAACTTTGGAAAACTGGCAGTTGATGACGGGAAACCCAAGCCTTCCCCTTTGAATGTGATCTGCTGGAATCCCGCTGATGGCAAGTGTTCCCCAGCGCATTCCCTGACATGCTACCAGTGCCATCGAGGCTTCCTGTTGACTGCTGCTCCCCTGGCAGCTGTTCTGGGAGAGGCATGCAAAGCAGCTGTTTCTTTCCAATCCGAGCGAGTTCCCCACCACTTCTCAATTTCAGATCGACGGTTTTGACACAGAGCCTTGGTTTTACAATGGCTTTTAACTTTGCAGTCCTTGATACACTCTCGTGTGCAGTTGATAATAGGAAAAGCAGGCAAACGGCTAAGTTTCACTTAAGCTGTCCGACTAGTGATTTTACCCTCAGTGAGCTGAATCAGCTTTCGCTCTCTTCCTTTCCTAGATCTGTGCTTTCTGAGCGAGAGGTGGTAAGAGATGCATCCTTTCTCACCAGAGATGTTTACCCAAATTACTCTGAAAGCTTTGTGCAGTTGTAGATCTCTTTTTCCCAGTCGAGGGGTTCTGAGTTGTGGAGGTCCACAGGAGAGGCCCACAGGAGAGGCTCACACCTCTCCTGACAGAGGTAGCCCAGTTAGCCAAGGCCTCTCTCTGCGGTGCTATAAACCAGGACTAACCTCCAGTCTTGGGTGAGAATGACATTATTTTAATCTCTCTCTACCTTTTCAAATTCCAGTCCTAAAATCTGCTCAAGGTAGAGGTCTTTGCATTGATGGTGGAAGGGTTAAGACTTTGGGGATGGGGTGAATGTATTTTGGATATAAGAAAAGATGAAATTTAAGGGGTGGGTGTTTAGAGGGCACAGTGTTTGGGCTGAATTGTTTGTGCCCCTAAAATTGGTATGTCGCAACCTCCAGCACCTCAGAATGTAAATGTATTTGGAGATAGGATCTTTAAACAGGTAATTAAATTAAAATGAGGCACTTAGGCATGGGCCCTAATTCAATATGACGAATGTCCTTCTTAAAAAGGAAAATTTGGACACAAAGATATACAAATAGGGAAGATGCTATGTGAAGGTATAAGGAGAAGGTGGCCATCTACAAGCCAAGGAAAGAGGCCTAAGAAGAAACCATCCCTCTGATACCTTGACCTTGGACTTCTAAACTCCGGAATTGTGGCACAATAAATGTCTCTTGTTGAAGCCCCCTGGTCTGTGGTACTTTGTTAAGGCAGCCCTAGTCATCTGAAACAGATTTGTTATCATACAGGTGTAGTCAAGGTCACGCCAGAAAGAGTTCTGGTCATATACACTCTCAAAAATGTCTCTGGCTGGACCTTCCTAGGATGAGAGAGCATAAATAGAGCCCATTTCGTTGGGCGTATTTCTTACCTTTTTGGGGATTCAGTAAAGAAAAAAGGAAAGGGGCCTGGTAAACCTTCAGGACATGACACCGTGCAGTTTTTATTGTGGGGGGGAAAAGCACGACATCATGGAACTGGCAATTTCTCACAATACCAGGTGCATTACAGATTGGTGTGTGGGCTTTTGTGAATTGGTTGCATATAAATGAGGAACATTTAAATGAAAAGGAGATCTAGAAACTTTCACTAGTTTGGGGCTTTTATTTATAGCTACCTATGCCCAGTGCTTATTTCCCTGGCCCTGTGAGCTTTGTGTCATGGTGGTCCCTCCGGCTTCTGTATGAAGTGCTGTTAGTTTCGGAGTTCACATAAGCAACTTCTTCGTGTGAAAAATGGAGAGAATGGCATGAGAAGGGATGCTCAGACAACCTCGTTGGCAGAGGGAGTGATTTAGTGGAAAGAGAACGGATTAAGTGTGGGGAGCCTGTGCCTAGTCCCAGCCCGGGCAGGCCTACCAAGGCGACATCAGCACATCCTTTAACTAAATAAAGGGCTGGATCAGAGGAAGGCTATGGTGGCTTCTCACTCTGACTGACTCTAGGAACTCAGAAGGCGAGAAGGGGTGGCAGCTGTGGCTTGCAGATATGGCCTGGGCTGACCTCTCCATTCGACCAAGCCACTCCATTCTCTCCTAACACAGGCTCGGAGTCATCTCCCCCTGCCACTCAATCCCCAAGCCTGCCCTCCTTCTGTACCGCACTGTGGCTTCTTCACCTCCACCGCTCTGCTCAGGTGTTTGCTGCTCAGTGTCATCTTCTTAGCTCTGGGAGCAACTCTCAGGGGAAGTTTGCAATCCTGCAGTTTTGTTTTGGAGACTTTTCCTCCTGTATTCCAGGAGAACCTGAATGGGAGTCTGTACTGGCACCTTGTATTTACTCACTTCCCTCATCTCCGGCTGGACCAGTGATACCTGAGACTAAGCCACTGGACAACGTAAAGGAGATGATGTCCGTAGCACTCATATGTTGGGCTTCTTCCTCTTTTGCAAAACGTCCGTACTAATTGTCTGCCCTGTGTATTAGTACTTAGGAGATGTGGCCTTATGTTGCCAATGCACGTGTTAACTCCCCAACTAGATAGTTAACTGCAGGTTAGGCTCATGTCAGACTTGTTTATGTTCTGACTCACTCCAAGTTACTGTTTTGCACAGCGCATAGTAGGTCCTCAAAAATGATTGTTGATTGATTAATTACTGCCTTGAGATCTTCACCAAAGTGCTGCAGCTTCAATGACTTCCTGGTTATGAGGACTCTCAGGATTCAGAAAGTCTTATTGCTGATTCTCAGCACTTTCAAATCGGCCTCTGACTACTGAGCCCCTCTCTTTGCTACATGGAAATTCTAGACTCACTTCTAAGATGTTCACACATAATAATGGAGTATTTACTTATTTTTAAATAGATGCGACAGTGTTTAGCATGCATCTGAACTCAGACGCCAAGTGTTAATCATAAACAATATCGGCCCATATCAAAACAGCCCATGATAATGATGTTAGAGAGAAAACTGGTTCCTTTGTATTGCAAAGTGAACCATGTCACAGGGATGCAAGAATTTTCTAGGAGGTATAAATCTAAACAAATGGAATCGAAGAGTATAATTAAACTGCTATCTTTACGCACTTAAGGGTCATAAGAAATGAGTCCACTAAAGAAATACTATTCAATGGAAATTTACTGAACCTGTGGAGTTGGGGAAAAAATGGAGGATATTACTGTTCAGTGAAATTGCTCCTATGTCTTGCATCTCATATTTGGAGAAGAGTGGTCAGACCCATGAGCAGATTTGGTCCCATGTTCTACACTTTAAGCCTGAGGGACCTGGGGATGTTTAGCATGGGGAAGAGAAAATTCTATATTACAAGGTAGCAGTCTTAAAATATCTACGGGACTGTCTTGTGAAAGAGGAAATGTATTGTTCAGAGAAGAATTTTAAAGAATGGATTCATTTCTAACATGGCTGAAAACTCACAGCTACACAATTCTGAAATATCGCAAAGAACAAAATGACGGCTGTAAGCTAGATTGATTATAAGTTTTTTTGTTTTTGTTTTTGTTTTTGTTTTTGGTTTCCCATTAGTTCCCGGTCTTGAAAAAATGTATGAGAATAAATCACATCCCCAAAGGGAAGGTGAGTCTGTGTGGGATCCAGAGATCTCCAATTATGTGAATATGGAAGACCACAGGTGGGGAGTAGTTATAATGACTCACCCAAATGGCATGGCAGAGTGTGTGCTTGGGGGGTGTTCTTCAGACACACCTGTAGTGGGGCAGGAGGCAATTATCTGAGGAATGAGGCCAAAAGTGGTGGCTTTGGCTTGAGGGGTTCAGTAATTGTCTCTGTTCTTTATACAACATTGGGGAAAGTTATTTGACCTCTTCTGTTTCGTCTGTGAAATGGGGACAGTAAAACCTTTTACGAAACCAGTAAGGGGGCTACAATGATGGTTAACTGCCCAGCAATTCTTTGACCTTGTGGCATGAAAATGCCTATCTGAGTAATGTAAGGGAACAAGAATATCCTGCCTGTTGGAATATTCATGTGGCAGGAGTTAGTGAAGTTGAATTGTTTGTCCTAGTAATGGGAAAAAAACAAACACACAAAAACAGTATGGCAGGGCCAGGAATGTAGATTTTCACTGTTTGCACAAGTACAGCTTGGTATTTTTATGTCTCCCTTTCTTGGGAAAATATCAATGATTTGGTCCCTTGGAGACTTAACAAAAAATAAAACAAATGCAAGTAAGATGGGTGCAAACCTTCATTTGTTATGAAACAGCTCCCTCAAAGTTCCAACTAGAATCATATCAACTGAACCTACGTAGCGACTCTCAGTGCATTCATGAAAAGACACACTTTGTCTCACTGCTTGAAACTTAAGTCTTCTCATTTTAATCAAGACAGGCTTCTAGTTCTGGCTCTTTCACCAACTAACTGGGGATGTTAACAAAAAAATGAGTCCTTCCCTTTCCACCTAGATACATCAAAATATGTTTTGCTGTAAATAACAAAAACTCTGACTCAAACCATCATAAACATAAAAGTAATTTGTTGTTTCAAGAAACACTCAGATAGTGTTGATTCTATAGCTTCATGATGTCATGGGGACCCTTTCCATCTTTGGTTTGGCATCTTCGTGAGGTGGCCTTGTGCTCAAGCAGCTTTGTCCCATGCCTGCAGGGTGGCTACAGCAGTCTCAGGCATCATATATAATTATTCCTTCTTATGAGCAGACAAGTCTCACCCATGAGCCACCAGAAGAACTTCCCTTTCATCTGATTGGTCAGACCGAGGCGGTCTTTAGATCAGTCCCTGGCGAGGTGAATAGAATAAAGATGGCTGGCTTAGAACAGACATTGGCTGAATTTTTTCTTAAAAGGCCAGACGGTAAATATGTCACGCTTTGCTGGCTGTGAGGCAAAATCGAGGACATTTTGTAGGTACGTTTATATCACCATTTAAAATATAATCATTTTAAAATATAAAAACCATTCTGTCTAAGAGTTCTCTAGAGAAATGGAACCAATAGAATGTGTATACATGCAGGGAGAGATTTTTTTTAAAAAAGAAATTAGCTCATGTGATTATGGAGGTTAGCAAATCCAAAATCTGTGGGGTGGGCCAGCAGGCTGGCAACCCAGGGATGAGCTGATGCTGCGTTTCAGGTCCAAAGGCCATCTGTTGGCAGAATTCCCTCTTGCTCAGGAAAGGTCAGTTTTTTATTCTAATCAGGCCTTCAACTCACTAAATGAGGCCCACCTACATTATGAAGGACAATCTGCTTCACTCAAAGTCCACCAATTTAAACATAAATCTCATCTAACAATACCATCAAAGAAACATCCAGAATAGTGTTTGACCATATATCTGGGCACCATGGCTCAGCCAACTGACACATAAAATTAAGCCACACATCCTTATCTCCAGGCCATATAAAAACAGTGGTGGCAGGGCAGATTTGGCTCTGGGCTATATATAGTTTGCCAACTTCTGGCTTTGATTTATACCTGAGATGGGAGTAGGATCATTTTTCTTAAGAATGGGTATCTGTACAAAACCGTGGTCACTTAACAAGAAACAAAGAGGATGGGTAGACAGCCAACCCTGCTATGCCAGGCCTACCTATTCAACATGGTTTTTAAAGTAATAAACATAGAAATCCTTTGAGACACTTTAAAATATTACATTAGCATGTAAAGCAGAAATCCTGATCCAGCACTTGCCCACCACTTTTTTAAACAAATAACTCAATATTTCTATTTGTCAACAGATACTTTGTCTTCTTCTTTTCTTCTTATGCAGGAGGCAATTGCTATCCCATTCTCTAGGCATAAAAGTGAGGTGACCTGTGACTAATTATTGAGAGAAGGAGATGAGCTGAGAAGCTGCAGTGATGAACAGTTTTGCTGAAGGTGGTGAGTACACCAGTGTGTGTGGGCAGATGCCCACTGCCTGAGAGGAGCTCTTAAAGGTCAGGGCCCTCTAAGTTTCGGTACAGGTGAGGTGGCATGGGCTTTCTCCCAGCAGGTAAGGTGGGGAACAACTTGAATTGTCCTATGTGCAAGTGGAGACTCTGATGTGCTAATTCTCCTGGCTAGTCCTGTAGGGCTCTTTTTAAATTCAGATCAAATGACAGGTACTCTAGTACCAGGCACTGTGCTGGGCCCTGGGAATGTTGATTTGTGAAAATTAAGGCCCTGCCCTCCCAAAGAGCATAGTCTACGGGTAGAAACAGATACAAGGAGATTAGCATGCAGTCCTCAACTGCAGTGGGTAGGGGACACTGTCACCTTAGTGTGCATTTGGAAATGTAGCAAGTTTCTATAACAAATGGGGACACCTCTGACTTTTGGTGCCTGGTTGCTTGTCAAATGTCCCACAGTACATGGGAGGGTCCCATACAACAAAGAATTGTCCCACTCAAAGGGCCAGTTGTCCCCATGGAAATGAACTAATGGATTGGATGATGAAACTTCAGTTTTGGGAAGTGAACATATAATACCAGCCTTTTTCTTCTGTGACCTGAGGGGTACTAACACCCGCATGACAAGAAAGCTGGAATCTGCTTGGCTTCCTACTTTGGACTAAGTTCATATTTCTGCTGAAATTCAGAATAGAACTGGGAATGTCTTTGGTGGAACGGAGTCTCCACTTATGGTTTTGTAGATGGTGAACTGCACAACCCCAGGGGAGCCACTCACGTTTCAATCACTATAGATCTACGTAGCTATTAGCACCTTTTTCTGGCAGGTGGCAATAAAGTATCTTGAGAAAGGGCATCCTTATTATTTCATGCTGAGCTAGTGGCGGTCTGGGTTGGAGGATGACAAGAGAGAGAGTGACATGGCTTCCAACGTGTGAACACTTGGAGGCAGGACCTCAGGCAGCTGGTTGCAGAGGTGACGGTGGCCAGGGCAGGATGCCGGCATCGACCAGTGCCTTGTAGGAGCATTGATGCGGCAGGGCTCTGCAGGCTTCAGCCTGAGGGGGCTGCACATTGAGGAGTCCACCCACAGTGAGAGAGACTCAAGGGTCTTCTCTTTTTCACTGCTTTGTTTGGAAGAGAATGTGGTCACAGGTGGGTGAAAAACACATTGTTCTGATCACCTGAAGAAGCAGACGGACTCCCCATCCCTCCAAACATTTGGTCTGGTTGTTAAGACTGATTGATGATGCCCCATGCACACCAAGAGGGTATAAAAAAGGTTAATTATTCACATAATTGGAGACTCTGGGGAGAGCAGGGCGGGACACTTGAACAAGTCCAATATGACCCTGAAGACATTGGGAAGGGTGGGGCTGGGGCAAGAGTTCCCAGGCACAGAGGCTTGCTGGGTTTGACCCTTGCCAGCACCAAAAGAGAGGGTGGTCAGCATTTCCTATCAGCTTGCCTCACCACTGGAAGAGGGAGGGGTAAGGCTTAAGCGCTCACAGTTTGTCAACAGTCGAACAAAAAATTGAACTTGAACCCATTGTTACGTACATCGTCTCTCCTTGGGGTACGACCCCAATAATTCTCAGACATTTGGAATGACAGCCATGGAGGAGGGTGACAGGGCTTTCGGGGCCCTTCCTTCTGCCTGGCCCCATTTCCACTCACGCAGCGAACACCAGCGAGGTGGAAAATCAAGGCTGGCTTAGTTTAGGGAGGCGCGAGGTCCAGAGACTATAGCATGGTTGGGTAACAGTGTACTCACTAGGGCACATTTGAGCCAGAATCATTGAAACTGATGGAGATGTTAAGATCTGCTTTAGCTCTTGGGTCCTAGAACTTGCCCCGAGCTCTATTCCTCTGTTAATGAGCAAGAAATGTTTGCTCAAAGACAGGCTCAGGGAGGTACGATGAACCAGGTTGTGTGTTAAGAAGTGACGTAAAGAGGCCTTGTTTCCACACCTGCTGAAACAAAAAGCGCCACTGCCCTTAGCCCTCCTCCAGGGGCTGAAAAAGTGATGGACGGAGCTCTAAATGTATCACAAGCTAAATCCACTTGGGGATAGAAGCGCATAAGTAAAGAAAAAAGGCAGAGTTATTGAAGCAACAATTCAGATTGAATTGCATTTGATATAGACCACCCTTTAAAAATAGTTTGGTCGGTTAAAGGCTGCAGTAATTTATGGAACTATCTTATTGCTTCCAGGAAAGTTGACAAGTCTGGACTGAATCAAGAGAATCAGCATAAATCTCAGCCGATGCCTAATTTTAGAGATGTCTGGTCCTTAACGGAGTCTTACCACAGCCAGATGGGGTGGGAGACAACATTTGAAGACGGAAAAGCATGAGGTGCCAAACTGAAGCTCAAAAGGTTAAACCCATTCTGGGCTGATAAATTTTAAGCAAAAATGAATTGGGTTGTGGGAAGCATTGTGTCCTGTAACCTGGAGGCCCTGGAAAGGTCTGAGTCTTGAAGGATCACAGGGAAATGATTTAATTCCTCTAGGCCTGTGTGCTGTACATCTCTAAAGAAACTGGGTCCATTTTCCCTGAAAGCTGCTCCAATGAAGTTAGCAAGGTGACAAAGGGCTCTCGAGAACTTTGCCTCTTTCTGGGTTCAGTACAGACATGGCCCTCTCCTCTACACAGCAGACTTCAAGCCCTGCTTGGGTCATTCATGATCACTGAAAAGCTCTCTTGGTCACTACCTGGAGAAAATGAGGTCCCCTCTGAAGCATTCTTCCATTTTTAAATATACTTTGCTATATTGTTTTATCCGTTTATGTCAGTTTATTTACATTTCTGCTTCTAAACGTTTCCAAAGGAAAGACTGTGTCTCACTCACATGTTGCCTGCTGTATCATAGCCCTTGGCGCTTGGGGAGAGTTAGGTTATGATAGAAATCGAGCTGAACGAAAGGGATTAGGTGGGTGGTCTTGGTGGTAAATTATAGCTCTGAACTTCTGTAATTTTAAATTCAGCTCACTGAAGCCGGAGTGAAGAGAGGCCTGTACCTGTAGCATGGCCTTTCTACTCCTCAGAACATTGGTGCTAGTGCTATTATTATTGCAATTGTGGATGTTATATTATTATTATTATTATTATCATTATTATTATTATGACTATGGAGGAAGGGAGAAGAGGAGTAAAGAGAATTTCTGAAACAGTTGACTAACTGCTTATTCATTTAAGGGGATGTATTGCCAAGAACCAAGCATCAAAGATCATGTTATGACACATTTGAAGTTTAAGATGGTGATGGATCTGGGAAGTGTCTCTCAAGCTTTGTTCCCAGACCATCTGCATCAGTATCTTTTGTGTAATATGCACATTCCTGGGCTCTTCTTTCTTAGACATGTGGAGTGAGAATCTCTTGGTATGTCTAGCAATCTGCATTTAAAGGAATTCTCTTGTTGACTCCACTGCACACTACAGTTATGAAATAGTTTAAGTGAAAGCTTGGGGATAGGGGAAATGTAGCCCAAGCTGTAGTCCTTAGAGGTTTCCCCATTAGAATGTAGAGTCAATGTCTGTGTTTTAAATTCACAACTACTGTTTGCATGGTTATGCTGCCTGGTCAAAACCTAGATTCATGTGTTTGATTTTATTTATGAATTTTAGGGTTTTCTTTTTACAATTTAATTTCTTGGTAATTATGTAAAATATTACATGGGTTCAAAGTTAAATCTTTAAAACAGGGTATAATCTTGCTTCGATTCCTATTCCCTCCACTTTATTCCTTTTTCATACCATAGGTAATCTATTTTCTTTTCTTTTTTTTATGGTTTGTCTTTCCATTTTTTTTTAAATAGAAGATTCATGCACACACACACATACATATATAGTGTGTGTGTGTATATGTATGTGTGTGTGTGTGTGTGTATAAAATTAGAGTTTTGTAACCTAGAGATTATTGATATTTAGATTGGCTATTTCTTTGTCGTGGGGTCTATCCTATATATTATAGGATACTTAGCAGTGTTCCTGGCATCTACCTATTAGATACTGGTAACATCTACTCAAGTATGACAAATAAAAATGTCTCTGGACACTGCCAAATAATCCCTGGGGCCAAAATCACATCTGATTGAGAATCCCTGGTTTACATATATATATGTACATTCATAAATATGGTTATTTACATATACATTTCTTCCTCCTATTTCTTAATACACAGTAGCAAACTATACCCATTTTCTCCACCTTCCTTTTTTAATCAACAAGATATATCCTAGGGATTACTCCTGGATTTTATGTAGAGATATTTTTCCTTCTTTTTCACAGCTGTATAGTACTCTACTTTCTCATTTCTTATAATTTATTATTCTATAAGCTTTAGGCATACAGAATAGGTTCATAACGATTTGGGCTAGCACTCTGAGAGATTCAGGTGTCCAAAGTGCTGAGAAAATTTGTACAGGAAACTTTAAAAAACTTAATAATTTATCTTCTCATTGTTACCATCTTTCAACATTTTATTAAACTCTAAAACAAGTTTCTCTTTTTCTCTTCCCCATCAATCACAGTTTTTTTTTCCCCAATAAATTTCCACTCTTAAAGCTCAAAGTTTTTCAAATGTGAGAGAAGTCTATTTCTGGCATTATTTTAATTGTCATTGTTTCATCATTACCGGATTTAGTTCTAGGTATGTCCAGTTTGCCAATTTTCAAGTGGGTAGATTTGGACATTTAGGCTGCCTAATGCTTTATCAGTTTTGTGCAGTACATTTTATGTTTTCATTTTTAGGTTGTGGGAGATTAGAAAAAATCTCATTATGCCAAAAAGAGTGCTCTGTCCACTGCAGTGGCCCTCAGTCCTTGTCCCCAACTGTGATAATCAAGGATTTAGTCCAAGTGACTAAGTTGGATGAAACGTAGAAACTTGGAATTCCCAGTCGTTGCTATCAAACAGCAACGAATCGTTGCTAAAAATGTTGGTTTCCTCTGAAGATCACCAGGCGAAAAAACATGCCACAGGATATGAGGTGGGACGAGGAGCTCCCTTGGCGTTAAAACAATTTTCAGAATAGGATTCTGAGGCCAGCCCGTGCGGAGCCCCCAGCTGGGCCAGAGGAAATTAGGCTTCGGCTCCCACCAGGGGAAGACACAGAGGAATCCTGAGCTTTAAAGTGATGATGGGAGGACTCTTACTGTTTCACAGAAGCCTTAGAGCACAGCAACCTGCTCTCACTGACAAAGGAGAAGGCCAGGTTCAGATTAATTATTTTGGCACTATTATCATATAGACCAATTCAGTACCTTGCTTCAATGCTGAATATTAAAACCTATTTGTTTTCTTTTCTAGCTCATAAGCTGTCTCCCCTCCCCTCCCCAACCTGTCCCCTACAACGCGTTACATTATGAGAGCTGAAACTTCAGGAAATTCTTTATTTCGCTATGAATATCACATTCTGCAATTTGAAAATGTATAAAAGTTATGAAATGTACCCCATTCTGATGTGGCCTCAGGGGAAAGAATTAGAGGAGGTTTTGTTAAGGGGTGTGTGTGTGTGCTAAGTTGGCAGAAAGGAGAGCACGTAATAAAAAATGTGATCTTTCCTATTTTTAAAAGGAAATATTTGTAAGAACGAGGCGTGCAGTCTGCCAACTCAGAAATTTAGGATGTCATGTTCCCTATGGTCCGAATTATGTCACCAAATTTTTTCCCATCTAATTAATTAAACCCTCCTCTCTGAACCCTTTCTTACAGAATTACAAACTTTTCACATCTGTTTTAAAAATTAGCCCTTGTCTACAAGGAACGGACCAATGATAACAGACGTTCAAAACCCAAAATATAACTTTGGATAATGGAAAATGGGGAGATTTATTCCGGCCAGTTAAAACACCATCTCCAACGAATTATTTGCTTTTTGGTAATTTTTCAAATCTCTTATTCTCTGTTCTTAGGTTGAGATAAACATATCTGCTTACCACTGTTTTTTTGCTTGTCTTTAATCATATGAATAACATCTAACCTCTTCTTCCAGCTCCTTACCACTCCTCACCCCTCTTCATTCAAAGGTACCCTCCATTCTCATTTCCTCTTTTACTTCCCTGTGAGCAGCTGGGCTATGTGCTTACAGCAAATTAGCTGTAAAATAAAGCAGCCTTTCCCCCCTTTTTCTTTTTTTCCAGGGTGTTGGGGAGACAAGGTGGCTAGGGAAATTACCCTACAGTAAACGAGTGCGGACCCACATCGAATGAGCAGGAGAAATCAGCCTGTTGGAGGGTTCACTTGCACTGGCGGGTCAGTGCAGGACAGCTTCCTCTTGGGGTCCCTTTTGCATCATTCTGGATGCACAAGCTCAAGTTCTTTAGCAGAGGCATTTCCCCCTCAGTTCTTGATTTTCACAGACATTCACCAAATGACGTCCCCGTTGAAATGTGTGTTCATATTGCCATCCAGCTGCGGCCTGAATGTTGTTGGCCACACTTTTGGTCTGTTTAAAAATGCAACAGCGGTTGTCACAGCCATTCATCAACTTACAAAGGCAGGCAGCCACCAAAATTGTGTATGGTCCTGAGAGAAAAAGTAGTTCTAAAGATCAGGCAATAGAAATAAGCTGGATTGAGGTCGAGGGGGATGGGCGTGGTTAAAGCCTTAGCAACTACTCACAGGCATCTGAGCTCAATGTCCCCACAGTGGGTTTGGTTGTTTTTTGCATCGTGGTCTGCAGGTATTCGGCAATCTCCTCTCCTAAAGGTTCTGAGTGATCCCACATAGTAAGACCCTTTATGAGGTCAAACGAAGTCCTCTGTGCTGGGTTTTAAGCACATTGACAAGGCAATGCTAATTAGTATCACTTGACTTCTCCACAGGTGGCACTGAAATCTAGTGCTTTGTTCCTTCACTGTCTCACACAGCAGTACAGATCCAACTCAAGGTGGGTGAGGAGGACATACACTTTAGTGGAGGCACGAGGAAGTCAGTCACCTTGCACCTTGCTGCTCACTCCATCTCTATCTATACTCGGTGATTTTCAAACTTTTCTTTAGCAATGAAATTATTTTCTTTTCCAAATAAAACATTACTTGGCATTTAAGAACGCTGAGCAGCAAAAGGAACTTGAATTTATTTTGTCATTTACAGATTTGGGCAACTACAATTTTAAACTTAATTTGCTTTAAAAGCATTCAAAGAAAATTCTGAAGTTGGTTGGCTAAACACACAAAAAATTAAAATTGGGAAATAGGAATGGCTGTTGCCACTTTATAACAGCGTCATGTCGCAATTCTATTCTCTTTATTTATGAATTGCTGGTTTGATTAAAGAGCATAAGGACAATTCTGACTCAGACATTTAGGTCGCAAGAATGGTAAGATTTTTTTTTTCTTAAATTTATCTATAAGGCACCGAGAGGCAAGAACACAGGGAAGGGGGGTAGCTGATAAAGGGTACATTTCTGAGTATGTTATCCAGCGACACACCACTGTATATATACACCTGGAGCTCAATCACACCAAAGTGGTCAGGATGAGGACACGCACGCAGGAACCGACAGTGTCCACCACAGAGAGTAACTCTCTGCTGTGGGGAAGGCTGATCCTTGAACGATCCACTGACTGATTGTAATTCCACAGTTTTTCTCTGTCCTTTTCTGGCCTTTTCACTTTTTTTCTGGCTCTCACTTTCTCTTAGTTTTTCTGTCTCTTATTCTCTCCTCTCTCTTTCTTTGATGGTCTTCTGAACTTGAGTTTTACGTTTGCTTGTTTCTTTAGCACTGGTAGTTTTCTCTTGTTCTCCTGGAATCACTAGACTTCCCAAATTCTAGCTATGTGTTCTGTCCTGCGTATCATTTTATGTCTCGTCATTTTTATCTCTGTCTTTTTCTTTTGCATTAAAAATCAGTTTTCTGGTTTGTCCTCCACATCACTGATTTTATTTGACATTTAAGCAGTGTCAAATCTGTCTTTTTTTTTTTAAACTAACTCTACATTAGATTTTATTTTCCCATTGCAATCTTAGTTTTCTTGTAATTCTTCCTTATGGTGTTCAGCCCAAAGTTCATTTCAATCTATTCTGTATTTCTACTGTTTCATAGAGAGCAAGACTTCTCCACGTCTATGGAAAATATTGAAGACTTTTTCTGGACATGTTTTCTTGTTCTTATAATAAATCATTTTTGTATTTTATTTTCCTCTCATTCTTAGGATGTTTATTTCTTTCCATCTTCAGTTCTTTTCTATCATATGTAATTTTTCTTTTTACTAAACTCAAAAAAGGCTAAATCAACCCAGACAGAACATTTAAAAAACAAAAAGGATGCGAATTTTCTCCTGATTCTACTTGTCCACTGTTGGCGGAAATCTAGGTAGGAGGGCAAGGTGATGTTTATAATTCTCAGCCTTGGGCCCACTGTTGAGCTAGCCTTCATCTAGAGAGTTCATTCCCCACTCTTAGTATCCAGTTCTCTTGTACACTGAACCCATAAAGCAGAAAAAAACCTGGACTTGCAAGCATGTGCCAAAACCAAGGCAATTTGTATTCCCACCATTGTCCATATTCCTTTACTAGTAGGGGCTATGCTTTTCAGATGCAATTTGTACCATGAGTTGTACCTACTTTCATGTATACGTACGTACATACATACATACATACATACATACATACATACATACATTTAAAATTTTAGTCTCCATATGGATATAGAAAGATGAGGACTAATAGGAATAACTGAGTGATCTATAATGATTCTAAACTCAAGTTCTCAAGCTAGACCTACTGGGTTCAAATCCCAGTTTGCCATTTATTAGCTGTAAGACCCTGATAAAGTTCCTTAGCTTTTCTTTGCCTCTGTTTCCTCAGCTTTGCAATGCGGGTAATAACGAAGTACCTACCTCACTGGGTTGTTGTGGGTATTAAAGACGTTAATATACATATGAGGTTTGGCAGAGCACCTGCCACATAGTAACTACTCAACAAATGTTAGTTCAGGTTATTATCGTACCAAGCATCACCTGGGTAACCGGAGAAACGGTTACCGTGCTTTTGGTATGAGTTGTTAGAAATGAGGAGAAGTGAGGGAGAAAGAGAATTTTCTAGTCTACTTTTAGATAGGTGAAACTGCTCTAGTTCACAATGCAAAGTATGGTAAGTATAGTAGCCACAAATGATTTTTCTGTCTTCAGTTCCATCAGCCTTGTAATTGGTAGAAATCCAAAATTAGCAGAATTAGAATTCTGAACACAAGTCTTCTTTTTACTTTTGATTTTAACCTGGTGATCTGGCAAATTGCTCACTGTCTTATTTCAAATAACAAAGGAGAGGGAGGGAACAGGAGAGCCAGGGAGTGGCCTGGCTGCAGCCGTCACCCATGTAGTGTGGGAGGAAAGGGAGCCCCCCAGAATCTCCTCCATGTGAGAGTCTGGGACATTGACTGACTGGCCACATGGATCGTGGCATGCAGATGCGAACACGAGTCCAGAACGGGCACTGGGGCCACGCCATAATTCTACTTAGGTAAAGGGGGAGCTCTTCTTGGCCTGATTTATGAAGTGTTGAGGAGAGGCCAGCATTTAGAAGGGCTGTATGTGTTTCTGACTCTAACTACCCTATGACGTAGGCACTATTTTTACACCCATTTTGCAGAGGAGGAATGTGAGGTGATATAATTTGCCTAAAGACATACATCTAATAGAAGGTTTCGACTGGGTCTGACCTTAGGCAGCTTGGTTCTAGATGTCTCCATACTTGACCACTTGGCAACTGCAATACTTGACAATCATTTGGGATTCTGCCATGGGCCTCGTTGAGCCCACATTGCTCATCTCCAAAGGGAAAACAAATGAGCAGAGCTGATTTTGTTACCATCAAACCAGTTTTGCCAGATAATGTTCTCAAGTCTCAAAGCTACTGTTGATAGTGTCATCGTCTAAACTCAAAACACCAGCTCTCCTTTTCTAGGCATCATTACACAATGGATGTTCCCTGGCACAGAATAAAAGGTAAATATGCCATAAGCTTCTCTGTAAAGGTCCATGAAGTATATGAGATTATATATAACATATATATATATATATATTTCTTAATATACATGTGGATGCATTTCTTCTTTAGATATTGTTAATATTCTGAGCACCTTAAATCATTTTTTTTTAAACTTGGGTAAAGACTTTGTGCATGGAGTTTAACTGAGTCTCAGCCACTCTTTCTCCCACTTCTGATGTGTGGTTGCACCAATGTTCGACGCTCATGTGGGTAAAACGTCAGCACAGGTCAGGGAGGCCTGTCTATGGAGACATCTGCTCCCTGAAGCCCCATGAATAATGGCCTGGCCATGGAGTGAGTGGGAGAAACATCTGCTCAGCGCACAGTAACCGACTGCTGTGCAGGCAGAACCAGGCCACTGGGAGAAGGGGAGCAGACCAGTGACAACGGGGCTGCAGGTGGCCAGAGGCAGCGTTCTAGCAAACAGCTTATCCCTTCTGCCTCGCTCTTTCCCTAATAGGAGTGGAATCCACGCTGTGATAGGTGAGATAGCACACAGGCAGATTGTCCACCAGATGGTACAATCTTCTATTTAAGAAATATTTGAAAGGGCAACAAAATACAGAAGAAAGCATCCGATAGTCCACATGGCTAATGCAAAATTAGCCAAAATGATGGCGGCAGCAGTACTAGGGTGCTGTGGGGTGAGAGGTAGGAAAAGATAAGGGGAGACAAGCACCGTCATGGCTGGCAGGGCACATGGAGAGTTTGAGATGCTTCTCCATCATTGTACTGTGGTGCTTTGATGTGCTCCTATGAACCCCAAATTGTAGCCTGGGTTTGAGAACTGCCAAGGTCACGAGTGACGGGCACAACCACAGTGATGCACTCTGGCCTGTGTCTCATGACCCAGGGAGGTCTCTGGTGTTCTCGCTTTGGGTGGAGTAGAACCTTGCTTGTCATTGCTGTTCTATGGCTCTTGTCTCATTTCTATATCTCTGTCGAGTGGCCTTTCCTTCCTGAGGTTGCATTTATAGCACTATTTGTGCAGAACTCTACACATCAGTGTCAGCATCATAATGGCTAATTGTTAGTGGAGCTTTTATTTTGTTCCAGATACTATACTTAACACTCCATATAATAATTGCTAATACACGTCAAGTGCTTACTATATATCAGGTACTGGCTGGAGTGATTTACATATATCGTCTTATTTAATTCCTACAACAAACAAATAATTATTTTTATTATTTTAATCTTACCCATGGGGAACTAGAGGCCGGGAGACCTTAAATAACTTGCCAAAGTTTACATGGTTTTTACGAGGGAGAATTAGTCTGCTCCAGAGTCATCTTATACCCACCATATGAAGTTGTTGTCATTCCTAACATATAGAGAATTAAAGGAGATTTCTGGGGTCACAAGTCCAAGAGTCAAGTCTGTCTTGCTCCACAGCAGGTGACTGGCCACCGTGCTAGACCATCTTCTCTGCCTCAGCCCCTCCAGGTCCTGCTCTTTCCATGACCAGCTGCCCCGGCTTCCATGCTTGGGGCCTCAGGGACATATTGACATTATATTTAGTTACTTCCCAAGTCTCATTTCTTCCTCTTTCAGAGTATCCTTTCTCTCGTTTCTTCCTTCTCCATCCCTATTGGTACTAGCCAGCCCAGAAAAGGTGACTTGTTCCTCACAAAATTATTAAAATGTTTGCCACATGACTTTTCTCAAACAGTGTGCTGTTCCCCCTGGTGTCCCCTCTTTAGGGCTAAGCCATCTTTCCAATGAACTCGTCTCTTTTTGACCATTATAGAGGGAATGCTGGGCATTTGGACATTTAAGTTTTGGAATGTGGTAAGGCTTCATGATTATAGAGGATGTCTTCCGGGGGATTATGACTGACATTGGAACAGAAATAGGGTTGACTAACCCTTGACCTTGTGTCATAAGAGCAGAAAGAAATAAAAACTGAAGACCCCTGTGTTTTTAATCCCACCTCTCACCCCTGCCCATGCCCAGGGCTCTGTCTGTTCTCAGGCCTGGGCCCCTTTCTGCTCTCCCCTCTGGAGGGTTCCAGCATCAAGCATCTCTGTGTTAATAAACTCAGCATGAGGCACATAAAGGCCTGACAGCAGATAGCTAATGTTTTGAATATGCACACGGTTTAAGGATTAGCTCAGTTCTAAAGGACAACCTAACGTTGCCAATGTATCGCTGACACTGACACTCGGTGATCCAAGGCCAGTTTCGGGTTCTGCCACCATCACGCCTGTGGGCCTCCACTCCTCACTCTCAGCTCTAAGATGTTCAGACAAAACAAACCAATTTTAATGTTTCAATTCAACGTAAATAAAATCAGGAAAACGCATCTTGCCATTGCCAGTAAAAACCACCACCACCACCATCAAAAAGCCCCACAGCACATGGGTTCTCTGTACCAACACTTGTTTCTTCCATTATTAGAATTTTATAGAATATATTAAAATACATATAACATATGAAAATAAACTTACAAGGCAGTTTCACATATAAGGCAGCACTAAAGCCAAATTCCTTAGGATAGGTGTGTGCTGAGAAGCCACTGTGGTATGGAAATCCTTTGGCCTGATTTCTAGCATTTTTGAGTATTAAGTAATGCCAAGTTTGCAAAATGGCAGCCCACAGGCCACATCTGGCCTCTTGACATGCTTCATTTGGCTTTGTGTAGTGTTCTTAAAAAGTTAGAATTAAAAATGTGGGGAACTTCTTTATTTCAACTTTGCATTTCTGGTTATTTTTGCTCTACATATGTGTTCCTTCGTGGCAAAAGTTGACAGGAGCTGAGTAGTAACTATTTCTCCATCAGATGGGGCATACTTGACATGGTGCCACCTTCGGCTTAGGTGCACAATGTTTGAAATGCCAATTCTTGAACCCCAAATTTCACTTTCTTGGTGTTCTGCCAACCTTATTTGCTAAACCTCCCACTTAGTTTTTGATCATTTCTTGTCTATTTAGCTCAAGGTGAGCTGTGAAACAGAGCAACTGGGTGAAGTTAGGCAGGCTCAGTGTTAGACTCACTTTTTATTTAGCTTTCATAACATGAATTTTCATTAAAATTGCCCAGAAATCACCTGGGGAGCTCTTTTTTAAAAAGCAAAACGAACATTCAAATATAAAATATATAGAAAGACTGACAAATCTAGCCATTCGGCATGGCATTTAAAAATGGATATAGCAACGATTTTAATGTACTCTTTCAAATGTCATGACAGCTGTCCAAATTTGTAATTTTGAAATATATTTTATGTTATCACATACATTTGCTATACACTCAATCAAATATATGACTAATATGTGAAAACAAATATGTTTGCCACTCAGCTGACTCATGCTCCTTGGGATGCTGGAGACTTCTTGAAGGATCAACAAAAAGTTCCTTGTGGCTGGAAAGAGGGGCCCCCAAACTAGCATGTTTTTTTTCTTCAAGGGATTTGTTTAGGGATCAGCTTCTGTTTCCCACTGGGATGAGGGGCACATATCGCACAGTACCACAGAATCGTTAGGGCCAAGTCAAAAAGACATGTCTTACTTTAGAAACCTGGGAATAGTTCTTTAAATCAAGGGTCCCCAATCCCTAGGCCCCAGACTGGTACCAGTCCATGGCCTGTTAGGAACTGAGCCTCACAGCAGGAGATGAGCAGTGGGTGAGCAGGTGAAGCTTCTTTTGTATTTGCAGCCGCTCCCCAGCACTAGCGTCACCACCTCAGCCCCACCTCAGATCATTAGGCCTTAGATTCTCATAGGAACACAGTCCCTGGTGCCAAAACAGGGACCACTGCTTTAAATCATTTCTTCATGCGTGCATCCATTCATTCATCTATTCTTTTTCACTCAGTGAGTATCTGCAGGACACCTGCTACATGACACCTATTTTTATGTTGGATGTTGTGATGGGTTAGGTATTGGAACAAAAAATTCTGGTTTTTACAGAGCCATAATAGTTTCCTAGGGAAGGATATGTTCCAGGCCTCTCTCTTTGGCTTGTAGATGGCTGTCTCCTCTCTTTGTCTTATCATCTTCCCTCTGCATGTGTCTATCTTTAAGCCTCCTCTTCTTAAAAGGACACCAGTTATATTTGTCTAGGGCCCATCTTCATAACCTCTGTAAAGCCCTATCTCCAAATATTCTAAGGCACTGGAGGTTAGGACTTCAACTTGAATTTCTGGAGGGAAAGAGATGTAATTCAGCCCACAACAAGAGCTTATGAAATAAATGTTTCTATGCTGAAGCAGTAAGTCTGAATACTTCTGTTCTGCTCATTGGTCCTGCCGCTTCTGGTAGCAAAGGGGTTTGTCTTTCGCCATTGTTATTGGCCACTCCATTTATTCTTACACTGTGCTGGCCTACTTTATTTAGAAACTAGTGAGATGACAACAAACTGAGCTTGACTCTGTAGACACAAAATTTCAGTAACTGGACATGGAAGGGAGATACATGGGAACAAATATTCTCCATGGCGTTTTCTAGTAAAATAGAATGCCATTAGATGTAGTTGAATAGAGAAGACAGAGCCAGACAGGATAGGCCAGAGAGGAAAGTTCTAGAAAGTTGAAATCTGGGTTACATAAAGGCAGTAACATGATGCACTTAATAACTCTTTCCATGTAAGGACAAAGAGGAGAAAGAGCGATCTGAGACTAGAGGTAGAATTTCTGGGGTATGTGCCACAGACATAGGTGGAATTTCTGGGGAATGTGCCACAGGGGCAGGTAGAGGAGGCAGGATTAACAGGATGTGACCAGTGTCCTCAGACCAGCCCGTGCTGGACCCAGGAAGAGACTTGTGGGGCCCAGCTCTGTGGCAGAACTGAGGTGGAGCCATAGTCTTTTTTACACCTTTTCTCCAAAGCTTTTCCTTTCTTGATCTTTTCTCTCCATCACCTTCCCTGCTTCACTTTTTTGGTGTCTCAGTTGACGCAGGGTAAAATGAGAGCCAAGAGAAATCTTCTTCTCTCTCAACAGCATATGAAATTTTTAAAGAAACTCCCATAGGTAGAAATGCTTCCAAATTCAAGGAATAATGGTAGGCACTGGAGTTTGTGTGCTCATCTGTGGGTTGCTTCTCAGTTTACTCTCAAATCATGCCACTGATGAAGCCACTGAGCTGTCATTTAGGAGGAAGGCCGGCTCTGTGGCCTTCCGTTTAGCAGCATTTCTCAAGCTTTAACGTGCGTGCTGACCACTGGAATCTTGTTAAAACACGGATTCTGATTCAGAGGGTCTGGGGTGAGCCCAGCCTGGTCCACTGACCACATTTCAAGTAGCAAGAGCTTTGATGGAGTCCAAAGAGATGCAATGAAAGCCTTGTTCTGTCATTCATGAGTTTGGGACTTCATGGGATACCCAGGTTATGACGGGAAGACACCCCTCTTGGCTACCACCACCACCTTCACTATCACTAGCTCCCGTGTTCATTAGTAAGGTTTAGAGAGAAAAGAAAAATAACAATAACATTCTTAATTGGATCCCTGAAAGAGATACTGCATTTCCACTGATTAAGGCAGTTAAAGGTGCCGACGCTGCTGCTCAAAAGCTGACATCTTCAGGTGTCTCATAACAAAAATTAATACCACTGCTAGCTGTGCCACCTAGTCATGCTGGAAAGTAAATTAATTACTGCAACCGAACTAATAATAACAGTGCAGGCAGAGTTGTAGCAATCTTGTGGCTTGCCATTGGAGACCGAGCAGGGACTTTTGCCTCTCTGCTACCCATGAGCGCAACCCAGCAATTGCTGACTGTAACATTTCTATTGTATGGTTTATGCTAAATATGCATATCTTAATTGCATTAGTCAAAATAATTAGCTAATATATTTTTGCATAATGACGAGGTAAGCAAATATCACCGTAGCTCAGTGGTTCTTGCATGAGTAAATTTGGAAAATTAATAGACTCCCAATTTCTTAATTATCTGTCTTTTATTCCATGCTCAAACAAAGAAATGCTACACACACTCCTGGGCATCATGTAATTTAGTTTGCACCTTGAAAAATTTAAAGCACCTGTGTTTGTTTTCTCCCCATTTTGCAGGAAAAGTGATATAAAGAAAAATATAGCTTCTTCCTTTTATCATCCTCAAATTGACATGGAAAGGAAGCAATCGATGCATTTTAATCCCTGCATGTAAGTGGGGCCTGGAATTCCGAGGCATTTTTAATGCATCAGAAAGTTATTATAAAGTTGAAATAGCAGTCAAAAGTCTTTCCAAAGTGACACTTCATAGCAGGTGCTTGAGTTGTAGATGCATGGTGACATTTCTTCCTACTGCCCTTCCTCTTTAATCTGGCAATTTTCCATCTGCGTCTCTGATGACTTCCCTGACTAGCTTAGCTGTTTCCTATTTCCTCACACTACATGGCATTGGTACCTTTCTTGCCACTGAACATAACAGTCTCCACCAAGGACAGACAGTGTGGTGCTGAAAAGCAGAGCTCACTGTTTTCATTAAAATGCTGGGTGGACCACAGCTGGATTCCTTTGGGTTCCATGTAATTTCTTTGGGCTTATGATTATGAACCAAGCTAATATGCTGAGCTACACTATGGAGTATTGTGATTTTACAGAACCTGGCCATTCCTACCGAAGGTGTCAGCTCTTTCTCGCTTTTCATGAGAAGGCATATCCTTAGCATGCTAATATAATGCATAAAGAAAACAGAAATCTGCCTAAGAGGACATTTGAGCAATATGCTAATATCCTCTAAAGAGCTTAAAGCACTCTTGCCTTGTGTCTTCAGATGGCAGGTTTCAGGCCACCACTTAAAAGGAAGAGTGTGCTGGGGCCTGAAGCCCACCACATCTGGATGAAACCCTCATGCCCGGACCGAAGCCACCAGTCTAACGGTAGGCAAATCGTTTAGGGGCAAAAGCAGCTGGCTGAGGATTTCCCTTAAGTTGCCGATGAGTCTTTAGATTTCTAGTGGCTTATGGGAAAGCCATCTGCAACCTGATAAGAAAGGAAATCTTCATTGATGTCACTTTGCCTCTAAACAAGCTCTGATTGGATCAATTCCCTCAGCAGGTGCAGTACTTGTCAGGATTCCAGCCTTGAGATCACTTGGGCTGCCTGTCGGCACACCCCACGTAGGTATCCGGAGCAGGTAGCAGCTGTAGGCTGTAACATCCTCAGGTATTGTGTTCACTTCCATGCTCACCTGCAAATCGCCAGGAACTGTAAAAGGGAATGTATGTAAAATTTGTTTTAATTTGTACACATGAGTGTAAGAGGCTTTAATTAAGATGAGGAAAGAGATGAAGTCATGCTAAACAGCACGTGGGAGGCCATGAAGATGTAACATCCAATTTTATAGAATAATGGCTGGTACAAGAGGAATGAACTTCAAAGCCAAACTTGAAGTGCACACCTTGGCCAGTTAGGGAGAGAAAGCTGTTTGTTGTCAGCCATGCCCCTAATTACCGTGAGAGAAGAGGAAGCAAAAAGAAGGAAAAGAGAGAACTAGGAATAAAGGCCAAGAATAAAAACTAACAAAGGAAGAGAAACAAAGGCCATAGGCAGACATTCTAAGAAAATAACCCTAATTCTCAAGATGATAATGTAATTGAGAGAAAAGTAATTAGCAGTTAGACCAGAGGATGGAAGAACATAACCAAAGCTGAAATTTGCCAGTGCATGGGTGAAAAAAAAAATGGGGAAGAGAGGATAGAGGACCTGGGGGATGCAAGAAGTAACTGTCCATTCTTCAAATTATATAGTCAAGGTTCTTGCTGCCTCCAATACGACGAGAGGCCATGCCTATATCTGAGTTATGGAGAGAGCCTTCTCTCTGGACTAGAAGTCTAGGGTGAAAGAAATAAAGCATATTTCCCACCCTTTTCTTAACTTTCCAGAATCCTCAGGTGAGGCGACTTCTTGCATAACAGTCAGGTTAAGAAAGCATTTTATAATGGAATACGGCAGAGGAGGTGACGAGTCACTTCTGAGATTAAGTTGTAAAAGATGCTGTAGTTTCTATCGTAGCTATTCTCTTTCTCTTGTATCACTCAGCCTGGAGGAAACCAACTGCCTCACTGTGAGCAGCCCTGTGGGGAGGCCCATGTGGCAAAGAACTGAGGCGTCCTGCCAACTGGAGCCAGTATGACATTGAGGCCTCCAGAAAAACAGCTCCATGAATGATTTGGAAATGGATGCCGATGACTGCAGCCTCAGAGACATCCTGAGTGCTAGCACTGCCCCGCGAAGATACTCCTGCATCCCTGACTCTGTGAAGAGAATAAATATTTGTTATTTTAAAATGCTAAGTTTGGCGGTAATTTTTTATGCAGCAACAAATAACCAAAACAATGTTTTTCAGGGAAAAACAAGAAAGCATTTCATATGTGAAGGCAAGGGCACAGAACAGGAGGTGAGGGCATGGCGGGAGAGCAGGCTGGAAAGAAAACAGGGGCCAGGTCACATGTGACTTTTTCAGCGTAACCTGAGGAGTCTGAACTGAATCTTGAGGTTAGCTGACAGCCAGTTAAGGGCTTAAAGCAGTATGAAGCATCCGGTCAGCAAATCAATTAGAGTGAGCCATCAGTTACTGAGTAGCTAACCTTTTACATGGGAAATGCAAGCCTTGCGAAAGCATGTGTTTTGCCTTCAAAGAGCTAAGATTCTTGAGTTATGTGAGTAACTGAATAATTTTAAAAACCAAATAACTGATCAATACTAATAGATGAGACATGTCTCAGGAGAGGTAGAACCTGATTAACCTGTGTGGTCCGTGGACCAGCAGCATTGGCATCACCTGGGAACGTGAGAGAATGCAGAAGCTTAGGCCCCACCGCATTCTGACCTGAAACGGAATTTGAAGTGCAACAAGATCTCCAGGTGATCTACCAAAAGCACTGCCCAAGGACACTTACAAAAATGCCAATGCAAAACCTTCAGTGAAGAGCACAGATTTTATGTCACTTCTGAGATGAAGACACTGTAACAAGACAGAGTGCTATTTCATTCAGTAAGGATTGATCTCCTAATGAGCCTGGTGCTTTAGGGCATTTATAAAGGCACAGGACGAGTCCCCTACAAAAGGGTGGGCAGAGAAAAATGTAAGAGCTCTCAGATTCCCTAAGCATTCACTCTGTAAGAACTTATCTTGGGAAAAGAAGAGGAAAACCCCGAAGATTTGTATCAAAATGTAGGTAGGCTTGTCTCTTGCACACTTGGGTTGGAGCCATAGTTTCTATTTGCGGCGTAGTTTGGGGAAGGCGGGATGGTAGGAAATGAGGGAGACGAAATTCTTTAGGCACAGCCTCCATGCTGCACACGCAAGTGTTTTTATGAAAATACAAAGTTAACGAGACTCTTTCTACATTAACTAGATCTAGAATCTTAACTAGAATATTTCAAAGTCTCTGAAACCATTAAACAATCGAAACTTCCCAGGCCTTTTTGGCTTTCTTGGCTTCCTTGGCCTTTGTTGACTGACCACTGCCAACCTTTCTATTCGTGTGTATCTCAATGCCCACCCTCTGCTCCACTCAGTGACATTGCTCAGTTTTGAGCAATGGTCAGCTTTTGTCACCCCATTTTGCATATCCTTTGGTAAATTTCTACTGAGGCTTTGAACTTCAGGTCACATTTTACATCTCCTTGGTGGTAGATTAGGTACATTGCTCTCTATCGTCCCATGGTGCCTCACACATTGCTCCCTCTTAGCACTTATTACCTTGCTGTAATTAATAGTTATTGTGTGTGCTTCATGCTAGGCTCTGAGTTCCTTGGCATGCATAATGCATTTTGTTCATGTATTTCCAATTCCTATCATTACACCTCAGATATAATAGATGCTCAATAAATATAAATTTAATGAAAAAAATGAATAAGTGAACACATGAATAAATGAATAATGAATGAATAAAATCAGATTACAAAGGGCCTTGAGTGCCACACTAGGGTAATTGAAATTCATTGTGCAGCTGTTGGAAGGAGAGTACAGTAGTAGGGTGTAAGATGCATTGATTTAACTCACATGTTAAAAAGCAAAATTAAAAAAAAAAAAGAAAAAAAGAAAAAGAAAACATGTGCCCAGAAAAAAAGCAAATTCAGTGAGAAAAACAGCAGCAAAAATCTGCAAACTCATTTGTAGTAAAAATGTGTCATCTCTGCATCTAGAGATTTGGATGGTTATAGGTGACAGGAATGTGTCATTCTTCCTCTTTCACTTACCTGTTGGCAGGCTCCCCAGTAACCTCAGTAATGGCTAAAATCACCAAGTAAGGTTGGCCTTATTGAAGATTACCTGTGTCCTTAAGGTTTCTGGGTGTAATTTCAGATTGTTGTGCATTCCCTCTATTTAATTTTCAAGATTACTCTTACTGAGGTGATCAGACACATGGAGTATAGTCAAAGGAGATGCCGTGGTGTGAAATGCTAACCAAAGGCGTGCACAGCTCCCATGCCAGCACCCAAGGGACATTTGCATCTGGGACAAGCCTTTTCTTTGGTGGTTACGTGGACAGAGCCTGTAGCTCCCTTCTGCTTCTTTTGTTCATTGGTGTTGCAGAGATCTTAGGACAGTAAATGCAGACTTTAAATTGCCTTAGTTTGACTTGGAGCTGGCTTTCCAAGTATTTATTACAGTACCATTATTAGAGTAAGAAATAAAGACAGGGTCTTTCATTATTAATTCCAAATTTGGGGAAACATGCTGTGAATTTGGCAAAGGGTTCCTGTTTGGGGGAAGCTTGGAGAGCTCTCAAGACAGCATCCCTAATATAAGACCTCACTTCCTGCTGCAGCTTCGACTGGATGTGGGATTCTGAATGCAGGTCCCCGTTTTTTCAGAATGTTCTACTGGGCTGTTAAACAGCTGCTGTGTTTCACCACAGATGTGGGTGCATTTTATGGATGTGATTCCTGTGTGTATGTGTGTGTGTTTGCCAATAAACAAACATGTATATATTTAAAACCAATATTGACACAATGTGAAGAATGAAATCTTTGCAATCAAATCAGGAAATTCCAAAGCTGCATTTCGTATAACAGTATCCTCTTAGTCCCTTGCACATCCTGTATATCGCACCACAGCTGTTTAACTCCAGAAACACACGAGACCCCAGGCCCTGGTCGCCCAAAGTCAAGTTGCGTGATGAATTATCGGATTTTTGAAGTGCGTTAATTTTACCTCTTAGCTTCATGTTAACGAATCGAACTTTGATTTAGGAAGGTGGAAGAGAAACAGATAAACGAAGCAGAAAAGATATTTTCATTTTTGAGTCAAAAAAGAGACAGTTTTATTTTCTGGTTAATAATCTTTATCCAAATGGAGCTAAAACAGCCGAGGAAATGTTCCTCATCTTCAGCTCAACACTTATTGTTTCAACCTTCTACACTCAAAAATAGGAAACCGTTTTCCTTCAAAATTGGCTTCCATTCCCTTCCTTAATGAGGACTACAATCTTGCCAAATTTGAAGTTCACAGCTTCAGTCATTTTTGAATTGCAGAAGCACAGATAAAACATTTTGATATATTTTTTTTATGATGGAAAAGATGCAATTTTCTCTATCTAGGTGTATGGTAATATTCTCAGATATATTACATCTAAGTTTAGACTTGAATGAGTTCTCTGGTGTCTAAAGAGCCGGGTAACTAACATAAGTGGCTTTTGTTTTATTATTGTGCATTCTCTTCTGGCTGCCCCTGCATTTGGTTTCCTTTTATGGCTGTTCTCAGTTTGGAGTGGTATGTCAACAGGTGTTGATGGGCAGGAGACGTAGTCTGGGACTTAGTTATCTGACTCTCAACTCGGCGCCCCTCACGTTTTCCCTTTTAATCTTGCTGCTTATTATGTTTCTGCCTTCTTTTTATCCTGCTTCCAAAATCTTCTGAGAGTTGCCAGATAATAAGAGACAAATTGTGCAAATTAAATGTCAGGAAGTGGTGCATTAGTAAGTGAGCTTTTTGCCATCAATGGTACAGCCGATTCCCCTCTCACGAAGCCAAATACTTCTCCAAACCAAAGTAGGCTTCGTGAATTTCTTTCTTATTTTTTTTTAAGTTTAAGTATGACAGCTGCTTATTTTCATTTTTGTTCATCTGGTGAAACCAGAAGGGGCCCAAAGAAGTCATTAATGTCCACTGCGTGAGGGCTCTAGGAAATGCGTCGAGGGTAGAATGCATGAACAGCATTGTTCACCATATGTAGACGAGAAACATCCTTATGTTCAGGGTCCATGGGTAAGAGAGGGAGTGTGTTATAATTAACTGTATAGTACATATGGTGGACTAGAAAGTTTACTCCTTGGAGACTAGTTTAGTTATAAAATCAAACAAACAATGAAAACAGAGTCAATTAACAATGGCTCTATCAAATGTTGTCATGGAGTGCCTGAGGATGGTGGGGAAGCCCCCGGGGTCAGGAAACAGGGGCAGGTCCTGCCACTAGGCCCGCATTTCTCTGGATAAGGCAGAACTGGCTGTATCGGACGGCATTAATAGAGCCAGTTCACAAGAGGGTAGCAGGGGCTGGGGAGGGAGAGAGAAGAGCTTTATCTGCCTCTAAACCCCTTCACTGTGGCTTCACTAGGGACCACTACAAAGTCTATAAGTGAGTCCTGCCCTCAGAGCCCATGTTGCAATGGCCATCTGATGGTCATCTGTCAACAGGGTGCTCCTTCCAGCTATAGGATCACCAAGAACTGGCTTAGAACTCCACGATCTGCTTCTCACAGCTCCATTTCCAGGGGGCAGGCAGCTGTGAGTCTTGCTGACTGAATCCTTGGTGGAAAAAGATTGTTCTGACTGGTGGTTTATGTTATACAGGACAGTGAATATTTTAAACTTGATTAATCTGACCTTCCTTAAACCTAGACAAGCCTCTATGCTTCTAAATCACATCCCCTGCCAAGACAGAAGGCAGACCAGACCTTGCAACTGCAACAGAGTCTGGTTTTATAGAGCAGTTTAGCAAGATGGCCTTTGATCATGCTCTTTTGCATCTGATGCCTTCAAGACATTTCTTGAGAAAATGTTAATAAACTTGAGGGCTCCATATATGTTACTAGGTATATCTGCACAATGTAGACATTTTTTTTCTGCACTGACTGTCATACAGTTCGTAATCACATCTGATGACATCAGTAGGTTGGTCAAAATCTGTAATGGCTCCCTGTGGCCCTTAGGAAAAGTTAAAACAGTTAACAAGCTTCTATGACCTGTCTCTTGCTTTTTCATGCTCATCCTTCTTTACCCACCTTGCACTCTATGCTTTAATTCCTACTGATATTTTTAGTTGCCAGAGATTTTCAAAAGCCATCCTTGATGACTCCCTTCATCCCTCTCCTTCTCACTCACTTTTGAATTTGGGTAGGTGGGCCTGCTATGTTACTACATAGTCTTGAGTAGTTTTATTTTTTATTTTTCTCTTGCAAGATTTACCATATTTCATTATTTTCTTGGTTGTCTGTCTTTCTAGCTAGATAATAATCATCTCTGTGAGATTAGGGGCCACATGTCTGTCTCGTCTCCCTTAGGAGCCCTTTGCCTAACTTGATGCTTGGCACATAATGAGAAGTGACTGAACATTTGTTAAGCGCTTGAATGAATCATTTTTGTGATAGATATTAAGATTTCTCTGTATCTGTGGGACACACTTGGTTACTGCTGAATTGGAACTAGCAACATCCTTCTGATCCCTTTGCTTGCTTTTAAAGCAGAGAAAAAATATCAAGTTTCTGGGCCACATTTGCTTAGTTGCCCCTTCCTCCTTTCCCCCACCCCAGTTGCTACTGTATTTTTCCTCCTATGATGGATGTATAAAGTATAAAGGTTTTCCAGGTGAAGAAAATCCAGGGGAAAAATTGGACAGAAGACTGGCTAATGACCAGAGTAGATTTAACCCATATTTGAAGTCTCACTTTCAGTAACTGGTGAGGGTGATACTTCTGGAGTGTATGAACCAGCTGGTATTAGTGAAAGTGTGAAGATCTGCTGATGGGGAGCGGGGGGAGGGCAGGCAGGAAAGGTTTGTGGGTGTGTTTCAAAGTCTGTTGAATGCAACTGGTTTAATTTCCTTTGTTCATCTGCTTCAGTGTCTGCAGTGATTTGAGAGGGTCTTTCTCTGCCCCCCTCTAACGCATTCAGTGAAGTCTGCTGGTACGGTGTCACTCATTAAGCTGTCAGCATTATTAAGTGTTGTATATTCTGTTTACATCAGGAAATCCTCTCCTAAAGAGCAATGCAGGATACAGAGTCTGGTTCCATCCAGGGCTCACGTTTGAGGGAGATAGAGGTGAAGAGAAAGAAAGCCAAAGAGGCAGAGGTAGAAAGAATATGAAAAAAGAGACAGAGACACAAGTAGAGTCAGAGAGAGGAGAGGAGAGTGAACTGCACTTTAAGGAAGGGGATCTGGTCAGGCACAGGGGCGGTGGAGAGAGAGACACAGAGAGAGAGAGAGTGAGAGAGAGAAAGAGAGAATATACCAGTGGAAAAGAAAAAGTAGAGAGAGAGATTAAACAGCATGCACTGAGAATTGGAGAGAATGAGAATGTGCACAGATAAGAATCAGAGAAAAAGAGGTGAGTGGAGGAAAGATAGATAGAAAGGGGAGAGGGTCAGGGGCACTGAAGGAGAAGAAACAAAAAGAAAAGGGAGGAGGAGACGAGGGAGAAAGACTATTCCATTATGACTTGGTCTTGTTTATTTAAGCAATCCATGATTTTCCGACGTAGGGATCACTTGTATGTGCATAAGATCTTACTAGCAAGCCAAACCCAAGAAGCAGTGAGGAGACTCACAACAAACACCTCAGAGCAGTTGTATGCACCTAGGCAAGGAAGCAAGGGAAAAGGGTGATTAAAAACACTCTATGAAACTCTCTGAAAACGTTTATATGCAAGTTTATCTCTTTTTATATATATATATATATATATATATATATATATATATATATATATATATATATTTTGCGACAATTTCTCTACTGAAAAGTAAACTATGGGGGTGGTTTTATGTAGTAAATCTAGATTTTTCAAAGTTGTATCAGTTCGGATCATTCCCTCTGGGAGAATTTCAAGTTCTCTTTTTAAGAACTTGTCTGTGCTAGATTTGGCTCACCGAGGCATTGTTCAGACACTGTGAGGTGCCCAAGTTGAAGGTATGTTCTAGGCAAGGCAGTTTGGTCCACAGGGGAGAGAACCCCACTTAAGCTAAAAGGGAACCAAACAGTGAGAATGATACTAGTAGTAACTGTGTTGTTAGTGTTAGACAGAGCTACCCTTAGAGCTCTCGCTATGAGCCAGAAATAATGTTAAGCCCTTTAAATGTATTGTTTTCTTTTATCCATAGAGTAGCCTTATGAAGTTAATGTATTCGACAGATGAGGAACAGAGGGGCAGAGAAATGAAGTGGATCGCCCAAAGTTCTTTAGGATTTTAACACAGGCAGTTTCTAAAAAATAGACGCAGTATCTGTGAGCTTCTCCTTATTGTTTTCAGGGCATTGAATAGTGTTGCAGATATTAGAAAGATATCGCAATGCATCTACCCTGATGTCATACGGAAATATTCACATATCTACAGCACTGCTCAATGTGCCTGTTTTATCCAAACTGGCTTAAGGTGATAAGTTACTTTATATCTGAGTTGGCCAGTGGGATTAGAGGCTGAGAAACCCCCTGGGTTGAACTCAGTAAGGCATTGGATTCTAATACTAGAAGTTGAAACGACTTCAGACAGCATTTCTGAAATTGCATTTTGTTGAACATTAGTTTTATAAGCTGTTACATGAAGAAAAATTCCCAGGACCAGAAGTGTTTGGGAAATACTGGGTTAATCATATGTTGGTAGGTTCCTTTACTGAGGAATTTCTTCTTAGAGAGAAATGCGTTTGTGTCATTCCAACAGGATGGGCCCCTCTCTTTTAGCCCACCTACCCAAATCCACGCAATAACCCATTTTTCTTGGATGGCTTATTGCAGTCGTCACATACTGCTTGATTTCATTAGTTAATATTTGATAAATTCATATTTTACTTGCCCACCTAGATTGTGAGTCCCTTGCGAGTAGTGCCTTAAACTTTCTTATAGTTTGAGTCCAGCACTGTGTTATTTAGATAATAAGTACTCAATAAATACTTGTTTGTTGGCACTTCAGCAAGTGAAAAAGTGGTTAGTTTGATTTCCCCTCTCCTTCCCCCTCCAAACAGCTGCTGGGACATCAATTTGGGTACAAGTACAGATTATTTATTTGGAAGGTGACCCCAGGAAGCCAAGATAGAGAATGAGGAATTGAGACAGAGAGTGGGGAGAGCCTCAAGAGCTATGTTAATAAATGGGTTACAGCTGTGGGCAACTGAGGCTCCAGCCTGAATCCCCTGGCTGGGGACTCAACCACAAACTGTAGAACATACATCAGGGTTGTACCTTTGAGGTGGCATGAATCTGGATTATTTCCTACCAAGTTCCACCCCTGATTGGTTGAGGATTGGTTCTGGGGTGTTAACACCTTAGTATTTCAAATCTGTGGGACAGAATAGCTGGAAAGCCCCTCAGGCAGAGAGACACAGGAAGATATCAGCAGGCACTGGAACGCTAAAGTGACCCCTGAGAACAAAGACAGGGAGCTAGTGATAACCTGTCCCATTGTCCAAGAACAGCATTAGTTAGCTGGCCTTCCCTATTTCCAGCAGTTAAAGATGTGCACTCATTTAGCCTCATGCTAACAAAGGAGCAGTTTTCATGCCTCGCCTAACAAGGTAACTTAGGTCCCTCCTGCTTTGAGAATCAGCTGCTCCATTCCTCCCCACTGCTTCAGCGGAAAATTGTCCTGTCAACAGTATCACAGTGTGATTTCTTTATCAAAGGTCATTACCAATTATTTCATAAAGAACCAATGCTTCAGTAATTACCTGATTTTTATCTTTTTAAAAATATAGGTCATTTATATGTTATTATTGTCATATTATGGCCTATCTATCTACAAAGAAGCCTGTATTAAACCTGTAACTTTGCCTTAGCCTCCTATTATTGCCCCACATTTCATGTGTACTTTTACCTACTGTTCTGGAGAAGATCATACATGGCTTGTTAGTAAAAGTGCTCGATAAACGAACACATAGAGAGACAAGCAAACAGATGCGTGACATCCTCCCGAACTCTCTGGCTTAGGCAAATCCCTCGTCCTGACGGCAGGAGCTGATGGCCTCCACCAGAGATGTCAAACCCCTTGCAGCATGACGAGCTCCTAGAGGGAAGGCTACTTGGTTACTAATCCTGATTGTGCATCTTGCTGGATGCCCTGGACCAGGGGTTATACCTATTTCTATTTCCAATAAGGGCTGGGGTTGAAGCTCCTTTTCTGTGTCACCTCGACCTGTCCTCCGAGTAGAAATGCACCTTTTCTGTCTCAGCTCTGGAAACATTTTGTGGTGATTCTTGGATACCCTGTGGCACCAACAAGTTTGTCCTCCTAAGAATTAAGAATTTATAGAGGCCCTAGACTGTGCCTTCCTCTTTATCTCTGCTTTTCTCAGAGCAGTCAGTACTATGTCCACCATATTTAGATGTCCAGTGAATAAAATGAGTTGAGCTGAGCTGGAAGGTGCAGTAAGAAAACCTTCCCTGTCCTTTTTTCTTATCAGTCTTAGAATTGAGATGTGGAGTCGCTGGAGAGTGAGTGGGCTTTCTGAGAGAGTCACAGCACCCCACATCAGATACTTGTCAGCGAGGCCTGAAATGTCTACAATTTAAGGCATTCATGTCTAAAGAAGCTTTTTTTTTTTTTGGTAAAAAGTTAAGAAAACGGAGAGGAAGTGATGTCTTAATTGCTAGCATAAGGTTGAACTATAGGAAACTACCATTGTTAAGATTGTCAGTGGTGGTTCCTATGGCTTAACGTGAGTTAGTGGATTTATAGGCATGGAAGAATTAGGACATGGAAGTTGTGATACAGAAATAGGAAAGCCAAGAACACTGTCGAAAGAAGGCAGGCTTCAGCGGTGTTTGCAGGAAGGGACACCAGGAAACGATGTCCAATGCAGGAAGGAAAGTAATAAAGACGAGGTGGGTGCACTGCCAAGGGAGTCTCCCTGAACTTTATAAGGTTGCCACAAGTCACTTCTGTCACAGCAGGCCAACGCCGCCACAGGGTTGCTACACTAGATTATGTGAGACACTCTGCTTCCTATTTCTGTTGTTTAGTGTGTGAAGCCATGAAGGGAAGTGTAGGCCATCTCTACAAATCCCCCCTCAACAAAGATAATTTTCTGGCCCAGATTAAGTGCTTTCCACCTGTGAATATTTGCTAATTGGCATCATAAACCAAAACCAAAATTAGATTAAGAATGCCCACACCTATCCCTTCCAGTCACAAGTGACAAAAGCCCAATCTCTGCAGCCAATTAAAACAAAAAATATAAAGTCTAACCAGAACCACGGAGCCAATTGGCCCAATAGGTCAAAATCCAACTGGATGTGGCTTTAACTTTTTAATACTAATGGGCAGTAATGCTTGGGGACCTCCAGGTAACCCTTAGTCCATGTGACTCTTAGATATGCAAGGACATTTTATAATGAGATCCTGCTGAGCAGAAGAGGAAGCGTCAGCGTTTATGCTAGGTCCCAACAAAGGGTACCATCCATTTAATGAGGGGGTGGAAAAGGAAGCTGTGTGAACATATATTTAAATAGGGGAGGGAGAAATAACATTTTTCTTTTTTTGTATTCTAGGAAGCTGCAACCTTCCAAGGTATAAACCAAGGTATTTTAATGTTTCCTCTGTAGCTTGTTCTTTCAGAAGGCCACCCAGCAATTTTCACAGACTTGTCTATTCTCTCTCGCACTTACATTTGCGAGTGGAACTTTATTTCATCGTAACCAAGAAACAGAAAACAGAGGTGTTAAGGGCCGTTTGGTAATACGGTAACATATATGTTGATACGTATGTGTTAGATTTAAAGGCGTAGTATCGTGTATCAGCAGCAAAAAGGATAAAAATACTTTTAGATTTAGCTCTAAAACTAGTGATGAAAACCCAGATAAATTCCTTAACTCTTGGAACCTGGATTTTCTCACCTGTACAATAACGACATCGGACTTAATTATTTCTATCCAATGACACTATCCTCTGATTCTGAGTTAGATTGCCGGCACTGGCCGCAGAGTTATTTTTCGTGTCCAGAAACACATCATTGTTTAATATATCTATTGTCACCTTTGAGTGAAGGTAAACATATACAAGGAAAATATTGACCAAACAATAATTAGATAATTTTTATTCTTGGCTTCCTGTATTTCTTATTTCTTCCCATCATAGCTCCTCAAAATGCATAAAAATCAATTATTAGAGATGTAGGAATCCTGTTACTTTAAAACCATCTCTTTTTATTTTATGAAAAGAAGGAAAGAAAAGAGAAAGGAAAAATAAATAGGCATGGTATAATGCAACGATAATAAAAAAAATAGATCTTTCTGCTGCAGGTAGAGAGCCATGGTTCCTGAAACTAATAAAGACGTTTAAAAGAAAAAGTCCCCAAAGGAAGTTTTTCTCCCTTAGAATGCCTAGAATGGTGTTAACGCTTCCTGTCTGTATCCTTTCCCTACACTCTATTGAAATTGATTCAGAGAAAGGCCTGCACCCACAGTACATAATCACATCTCCAGGAGAGGTGGGGAGGATGGGCCAACGCAGGAAGGAGATGAAGGAAAATCAATTGCTCGGCGCTGACAACTTCTTCTTGTAATAACAGTATTCTGTCACATTGCATTAGCAGCACTTTGCAATTGTATGTGTTTTTGCTAACAGGCTGTAAAAGTGTAATCATATGAGCACCGAATCCATTGTATTAGTGGGAATGATTCGAGGGGAAGTGTGCTTTATTATACCAGTATGGTGCATAATGTGTTGCTTACTGAAGTGAGACTTATCATTTCCGTGAGAGAATATTATTTATTTGTTTATTTGTTGGGGCATTGGTGCCTCCCAAAGAAAGCTCTGTGTTTCTGCTGGGGAGAGAGTTTCTCCCTCACCATCCTTCTCTCCCCAGTCTGCGTATTTGAGCAGCATGACCCAGAAACTGGGATTAAAAAAAAAATCACTTGGAGTACCGAATTCCCAGCCATCTGAGAGAGCCATGGCTCTGCTTGGGTTTCCAACAGCATTTGTAAAGCTAATGGGATTGTTGCTGTGAAGCATTTTCTGCAAAGACAGTTGAAGGAACAAAAGGGGAGGAATTTCACACGTGTACGGGAATGACGATGGATTGAACAGACACACCTCAAAGGATGTGCCAAGAAAAATGCGGCTAGAATTAGAGACAGCGCGAAAGGGGGCACGCGGGATCCTGGAAAATGGATTTCTTGGCTTTAAAAAATTCTGCAGGAATTTAACTAGTTCCACTCAGTGTGGCATTTGTGGCCTTTCCTGACTACCTAGCTCTGAACTCTTGTAACATGGACTGGACATTTATTTTACAGAGAATCGTGTGTGTGTGTGTGTGTGTGTGTGTGTGTGTGTGTGTGTGTGTTTGCCTCCTTGGTCGGTGTCAGTCCTGAGCACAGGGATGTGCCTTAGACGGTTTTTCTCCCTCTCAGCACTTGGAGTAGTGTCTTGAGGTTTTCAACAAGCAGTTCTTGCTTGGCTGACCTCAACTACAGTTGGCATTTGGATCTGTACCCTTATTAGGTGACTAGGGCTGTTGTGACAAAGTGCAACCAGCTTGGTGACTTAAACAATATTTATTCTCACAGTTCTGGAGGCTAGAAATCTGAGGTCTAGGTGTCAGCAGGACTGGTACCATGACTGTTCCATGCCTCTCTCCGGCTTCTGATGGTTCGTTTGCAGTCTTGGCGTTCTTTGGTTTTTGGGTGCATCATCCTTATCTCTACTTTTATTTTCATGTGACATTCTCCCGTGTGTGGGTCTGTGTCCATATTTTTCCTTTTTATAGTGACACTAGTTATATTGGATCAGAAGTTCACCCTATTCCATTAACGCTCCTGGGCTTAGGACTCCAACATACGAATTTTGGAGAACACAGCTGAGCTGCAATAGTACTTCACATTTTTTATTATACACATTTGAGACTGGGACAAATTTCCCGTCTAAACCTGGCAATGTCCCTCCATGGATGATACCCTCTGCAATCAGGAATAACACCCCACACTGCCACTTGCCTGTGGCAACATCATTCCAAGTACTTTAAATGAATTATTTAATACCTACGATATTGTCATAGGCAGGTGCTATTACTATCCTCATTTTACAGATGAGGAAACCGAGGCACAGAGGGATCAAATAAGTTGTCCCAAATAACACAGTGGATTCAGGGGTTTCAAACCTGCACAATTTGACTCATGAATATCTGCATTAACTACTATTTTATTTATTTATTTTTATTATGATGACATTGGCTGACAAAGTTCAGTAAGTTTCAAGTGTATAATTCAACTGTGAATCACATATATTTTGCATTATATGTTAATTACTCATAGTTAGATTTCTTTCTATCACCACACATTTGACCCCTCTTGCCCCATCTACCTCCCCTCTCCCCAACTACCCTCTGGTAACCATTAACCTATTGTCCATGTGTCTTTATTCGTTTGTTATATTTGTTCATTGCTTTTATTAACCACTATATTTTAATAGCTTTTCCTAATTAGATTTTGAATAGCTCCTTCAATAGGTGCTTCCTCTCTTTATAAAATATTTACATTTTTTTTTCTGACTAGGGCTTTGTCATATAATAAAAGAATGTAATAATGCACCTTTAGCCTGTAAGTCAAATGATGTGAGTGTATTTTCTTTGGTATTACAGTGTGCACTTTGCAGTGGCCCAGCAGAGCCCAGGTTAGAGACTGCCATCCTGTAGAATGGATGGCACACTAAAGACTCTACAGAGAGAGGTCCTGGGACTTCAGCATAGGCTGGTGGCAGAGGAAGTGAAGCTGGGCCTGGGTGGGATTAGAGTGGTATCAGCCAGGACTCTAAATTACAATTCCTCAAAGTAATAAGGTGACTTTAACCTGTTTCTGGTAGTGGGTGGAGAATGCCAGCCGGTGACTGCAGGTGGGTGTGCGTTTGGAGGCAGGGTAACAGGAGAGAATTTCGTTTCCTGTGGTGAGTGACTTAGAGCAGGAGCCCATCTAGTGGTAGAGGCTGTGGGCAGAGGAGTCCAGCTTCCAGCAAGAGAGGCCTGGCCAGGATGGCCAAGGGGAAATAGTATATATTGACCACCTGTCAAACCTTCAAAAAAAGAGGAGGATTTATTATTATTCCCATTTCAAAGCTGGGGCTTAGATGTCACCTAATCACTACCACTCCCCTTCCCTTAATCTGGAAATCATAGTCAGTAAAGGACAAAGCTAGAATCTGAATCCAGCACAGTCCCATCTGGAAGGCTGAACCCTTCCATTATCAGCCAGGTTTACACGGAGTAAGTGAAGCTGGGGATACAGGTTGAGGGTATAGCAGACTCAGTGTCTACTGATGAGTGGGGTTGCGGAAAGAAAGGGGCCGATACCACTGATGCTGGATGAATTTTCCACACATGTCTACAGTCCCCAGTGTGTACACTTTTGAGTGCTGGGCAGGTAACTGAAGTGATTAAGTGGGGTCTAAGTCAGCATTGATCAGGTCAGTATTGTCCCAAAAGGAGTTTTCCTTCCTGAGCTCGAGGGCTATTTAAAAGCTGCCACATTGGTCTTAATTATTATTTAATAGTTTCCTTTATGGTTAATGCTAACAAGCTCCTCCTGGAAATAAATACGTGACCGATTCCACAAAAACTCACCCTGGTTTTCTCCTTATCTGTGTCTAGTATGGGCTTCATTTCTGCATGAGTCCAAATGTGGAGACCTTCTGGTCTGAGAAGGGGTTTCAGGAGCACGGATCATGGGTCCTTCAGAAAGACAATGTCCATATTCAAAATTGCCCACCAGAGGAGCTTGCAGTTTTACAGGTGACTAGTCCATCTTCACATGGTTTCTCTTTGGGCCCAGAGGTGCCAAGGCGAAGAGCAGCAGGAGCTGCTAGATTTCTGCTCCAGGTTCTTGACTCTGCCGGCTGGTTTTAAGCCTCTTCCGTCTTCCTGAGATGGCCATCTCAGTGGAGTGGAGGTGGGAGAAGAGCTGTGAGAGCAGGCAGGTCTGGACCGACAGTGTCTGGAAATAAGCTAATTTTGTAATAAACCAGTTTTGATGCTATGATATATGTTTCCCTACAATGGGCACGATTTTTTAATAATCTACATAGCATTTAATTATAATTCAGTTATCTGACATAAGTCATTTCAGTGCCCTTTAATATAACAAATCTCCAGCATGAAATATCTAACTATTCAGAGATGACAAGTGGTCGTTATTCTGTGAACCTCACAATCTTTCACTAGCCCTTGCTGTGATAACTTAAATAAACCATCCTTTAATGCGCAAAACTCCCTAGGAGGCCCACTAGGGAAATGCAGCAAAGTGACGTCTGCTGCTGATTTTCTGTGTGTCTAACCATCAATCCCATGTTTTCTTGATCCAGTTTGGGCATGGAATCCCCAGAGTTGTCTCCACTCACATTTTCTTTGGAAGTATGCAGACTTGTTTGCAAGTGGTAGGAGAAAATAGGCATGAGGAAACTCAGGAGAACCTCAAATATTTGTTCGCTCAATAAAGGCCCCTGGGGTTACCTGGTGTCTTGGAGTCCAACCAATCAAAATCGCTCTTGGTGGAGCACCTAGGTGACCTCAAAGCTTTATTATAAAGCAATAATATCCTCAAAGTTTAAATGAAAATTGGATGAAAACGGGGTCTAGTAATCAGAAACCTCGATGTAAAATCAGTATTTTCCATGCTTTTATCATGAGAGAAAGGCCACTTTTTAGACCCTAGGTCCTGACTCAGAGGACCAAACCAGAGCAAGGTAATGATGAAAAGCAATGGGGTTGGAGGGCTTGCCTTCTAAGATCCTATTTAGTCATATGATTGGTTGAATCTGCGATACATGAAGTGCATTTTGGGAAAAACTTTTCATTTTTCTATTTTTCATGTTTTCATTAGCTAAAAATTTTACTAACATTTTCTAGTTACCACCCTACACATTTTAATATTTCTGCTAACCCAGGCCGTGTTTCTAACGCTCTCATCACTTTGTTGATGCTTGTGCTGCTGATTCTTCTTGGAATGCCTGTTTATCTGTTGCCAAATGTCCCAGCCTTGCCCATCTTTCAAGGCACAGCACAAATAGAACCTTCGCTGTTTTCCCGGGTCATTTAGTTTGTACTTGTCATAAGGGCCCTAAGTTAGGACACAGTCTGTGTTCCTGTTACTTTTGTACAAGCCCTTTCCTGATTCATCTTTGCAACCCACACAACTTCCTGCATATTTTAAATGTTAAATAAAATATTTTGAATGAATAAGTGACTGTGAGATAAAGACTCATTTGGATCTACGAGAAGTCTGAAGTTCAGAAATTTATTTCAAATGATAGAGATCCTGGGAGTCTAATGAAATGACAGTCTTTACCTAAGCCTTTAAAAATATTTATCTCTGAATTAGGTTAAATGTTCCCATCTAAATCTCTTCCTTCCAAATTTATTTTATTGACTCAACAGATACTCTCTTTAGATACTATGTAGTATTTTGGACCAGTTTTTCTCCAGATAATAGCAAACTATCAAGGAGTGTGAATTAATGAAGGGCTTACCTCTGTTCAATATATCCTGAAGTCATTTAGATGTTTCCCCATAAATGCAACAATTTCTCTCCACTTTCACTGCCATCACCCTTGTTTAACTCCTTAAGCAATATCTCTTCCCTGGTCTTCTGTTCTAGCATCGTCCCTGGCCACCCAATAGTTCATACTATTCTCCCATTTACTTACAAGGCATCAGGAACACTGGTTTTCTGTTCCTTGAACTCCTAAACTAAACAAAATAATTCAACACAAGAATGAAATCAAAACAGATCATTCTCTGAAACTTCAGGGAACTCTAGCTGCACCTTCTGCTTGTCCTTTACAGCCTTTCATATAGATTCGTATCATGCTTTTATGTTTAATGTCAGTCTCCTCTCTAAGTCATAAGTTCAGTGAGGGCAGAAATCGTCCGCTTTGCTCAGCACAGGATAGCCTAAACCTGTATCCATTCCTATGCAAGTTCATCACCTTGCTGCGACCTGTGAGCCTGCAATCAAGAACAACTCTTAAATGTCTTTATTCCATATGTTCCTAAGATGCATTGTTGGTGTTTTGGATCTGCTTCCAGAACTTTTCATTTATCTTATAAAATATAATAATTTTACCATGTTAATTCCTAACGACGTGGTTCATCAAAATTATTATTATTTTTTGGATTCGTGTCATCTGAAAAATCTTTATCTTCATTCACGTAACAATTTCAAGGGCCCAATGTAGGGCTAGTCAGTTCAATGAGGCTAAGACAACCCCTGTAGTAGCCGAGAGCTGGAGAGTGTCTGGTGATGACAGCACTATCATTAGCTACAGCAAGTCCTTCTTCAAGGAGGGATCAGGACTGTGTATCTCCATGTTTACTACATCCATGTAGTAAAGATACTTGACAATGAAATTGTTAAAACATCATCTGCATGTCATTGAGAATCGTATAGAGATATGCAAACGTTGACCTTAATTTTAGTTCTGCAGAGCATAGACCATGATCTTGAGTTTGATCCTGGGGATGGTTTGTAACTTGTTTTTTTTTGTGTGTTTCTTTGTGCCCTCGCTGCATTCTCATCCACATCTCTACTCATTGAGACCATCTTGGCCACTGTATACAAAATTGCATTGCATGCCTGCCAACCACTGCCATTCCCCCTTTGCCTGATTCATATTTCCTTCATAGCACTTACCACCTGCTAATATATCACCTAGTTTGCTTACCTATTTTAAAAATTATTTATCTTCCCCCATCAGAACTCAATTTCTATGAAAGCAGAAATTTTTCTGTTTTGTTCACAGCTGTAACCCTCAGTACAAAGAATAGGATATGACACACAGTAGGTACTTAGTTAATATTTGTTAAATTAAATGGAATTAAATTTGCGAAAACCTTCCACCACAGTGTAGTAAAAGTGTTGTGTATTAGTCAGGGCCTTGGCAGGAAAGAGATGGCAGGCTCTAACTGGGTATTTGAGGAGAGTTTAATCAAGGAGTTCTCTACAAAATTGTGGGAAGAGTTTTAGGAAGCCAAGGAGGGATGTTGCAGTTCCCTGGGGCTAGTAACAGCAGGGAGCCATCACCCCCCCATGGGCCTGGATGGAGAACTGAGGAACAGCCGTGGGGAACCTAGAAGGAGAGCTCTTCTAACAAGACTTGCAACCTGGAGTAGAGGGAGGCATCCAGCTTGCAGTGCTGTACAGGGATGAAACTGCAGCAATAAATACCCTGAGCTCATTCTCTTCCAACCCTCATAGCTCCTGCTGGAATCTCGCATTAGCCAAACTGTCATTGCCAGCAGGCAAGAGGCCCTATTGATGCAGTCCTCAAGAGTCGGCCTCCCAAGGGCCAGAGCAGGGTGGAAAAGGTGGAGAGTGGGTCTGGAGAGGCTGACGGGAAATATCCAGAACGTGTCTTAAAGAAAATGAGCTATTGCTGTTCAGTCACAAAGTGGCCTGTAGGATATGGGGAGATCTGGGTGAATGAATTAGACAGGGAAGCTTCTGTGGTTGAGAAAGAGAAAACCTGGAGAGGCTAGGAGAGTAGTAGGTGCATGGAGGGAAGGAGTCGTCCTCTCTCCAGGAAGGAGGCGAGTTTCTGAGAGTGGGAGCTAGATCTGGAAAGAGATTCATCCAGGAGTTAAGCTTAGTTTTAAGCTGGGATCCTGATGGCTTCCATGCACTCCACTGAAAATTCCTTGAACATCAATGGCCGGAGAGGACATGGCTCCCTGGCAGGAGGAACCTTTAGAAAGCAGCACAAGCAACAGGACCCTGCACTCCAATATATTAGAAACAGCAATGCAAAAGCTGGGAGGTGTCCAGAAGAACGGTTTATGCTACATGTCTAGCAAATCGCTCTCTCCCCCATCTTTGAGGAGATTCAGATTGGTTTGGGGAGTGAATCTGTGTGATACACAAATCTAGAAGAGGATGAGACACTAGTTCAGTACTTTGATTCCTAGACTGAATGTGGCTTCTGAGAAATTTCCTTTACATTAGTATTCAAACCACTCTGAGAAGATTCCAAGACTGTGGGGAGTGACAGGAGGGTTCAGCATCCAGGATTCTGGCTGTTGTTGATGGTTTTAAGCTGCAACTGTGGGTGCCAATCTGGTGCCCTGATTCTCTGCCTGCTGGGAGTGCCCTGCAGTGTCATCACCCTCCCTTTGCCCTAGCCACCTGCCAGTTGGCATTCAGCCGTACACTAGGGTCAGAGTGGTCCACCTTCCTTCTGGGTGAAAGAAGGGGGCTGCAAAAAGTCCTGGGAGCCACCCCTAGTGCCAGACATGCAAACAAAACTGGCAGAGTGGAAACAAGCTGAGAACTAATGCAAATGTGGGTGTGTGAGACAGAGCACAGAAGGCCAGGGAGATGGCACTCTTCATTTCTGCTTGGTTGAGGAGTCGTTGTTCTTTCTGAACCTCGAGCAGAGTGGCAGGAGCAGCTGTTCAGAAATGTCTCTGTCAACCCCAGCATTAGAGTGGGAGCTTGGTGGAGTAGGGGGTACTTCTACTATGGAAAACGGCATAGCACCCATCAACGATCTGTAAAGGCAATAGAGCTTATTCTTCATGAGACTGAAAAAAAAAAGGAGAAGACAAGGAGGAACAAAACTCTAAGGACAGAGTTTATTTAAGTCACTAAGGCAATCACCCAAATGGTGCCTCGAGAAGGAGTGAGCTGAGGAAGACAAGATGCCACTATGACATCACAAGTAACTGTGAGGTCCTCTCGGTAGGATAAACCTGGAAAGCAGATAGGAAGGGCTCCTTAAGTACAAGATTAAGTCTGAGCAGGGTAGCCAGGGTTGTTCCATGCATTACCAAAGCTTCCATGTGACTTCTACTTTGGCCAATGACCGCTAAGTCAGACAGATGTAAACGGATGATTTCCACCCTAGATGTCAATCCTAAGACTTCAGACTTCTGAGCTATAGGTCGTATCTATCATTATGATGCACTAAATAATATGTAATATTATAATGATGATCCTGAGGATATTTTGTTTGTTCTATGGTGCCAGAATATTTCAACCATTGTAGACACTAATAAACATTCACTGATATTTTCCAATGAAAAATCCTTTAGTGAAATTGCATCTAAGTGGGTCAAGAATTTCTATACTGGGCTAATGACCACGTCCCTTCTTGACTCTTGAACATTGCTTTTACTGCTTGAAGAAATGCAGAATTGAATTTCCTGGAGCTGGGGACAAGAAACACAAACTTCTGATGAGGTGAATGACTGTCTCTTACCCAGCCTTCATCATTCTTTTTTTCCTTCTGAAATCCAGATACTTCCAGTTAGAGTCAAATGAAGGTCACGATGCTATGGATGTGAAGGGAGGGAGTAGTATTAGTTAGTGCTGTTCAATTGACTTAAAAGTCAGGCCATTCATGTAATAGGTGTTTATCAAGTGTGTTTTAGAGTTCTTATGAGAATAAAACAAGGTAATACATGCGACTTGCTTAGAAAATTGCATAGAAAATTGTAAGTGTTCAATATTATCAGTTATTAGCAGCAGAGTAGCAATTAATTACCTATTCGGAAAAATACTACTGTAGGGGCAGTGAAGGCTGTAGAAGTGTGTAAATACAACATTCACATGCCCATTAGGGTCTTAAAATTCCGAGATATTTCAGCCTTGACCTTTAGCTATGTTTCTGACTGATTTGGTTTATTTGAAGATATTCACATGCCAATTGCTAATCTGGCTCTGTGCCTCAGAGAAGCTAGCTACTGCCTGTCCCTCCCCAAAGAAAAAGTGAAGATCAGATGGGATGATGTCTATTAAAGTGTCTCAGTAACTGCTGGGTGCAGCATGATACTGCTGAGTGGATGTGGCACAGCTATGTGGCCCCTGTGGAGGAAGCTGTCATTGCCAATAGCTTTCCAGCCAGCCAGAAGCTGATGTGCAATCTTTGTATGTTCCAAAGATTGCCTCCGTGTTTAAGCTATTCCATGAACTGCTATTGCCTGAGTAGTAGAACCTACTGTCTGATTTTGCATGTAAAACACAGGTGATTGGTGTCCTCTGAACCCAATGAATGGCTGACTGTTCCAGTCTTAAGTCATCTGCTTTCTTCCAGCCTGGGTAATCTCCCATGACCCTATGTACCTTCACATCTTTCCTGAATTCCTTTAATTACATCCTTTAATATTATTTTTTACATTATGAAAACCACACAGTACATAATTCTATCCCCAACCCACTCCTCCCCCCAAAAAAAGAAAAGGGCTGGTTCATTATAAATGATGTTTTATTAAAATACCTACCAATGGCTTCTAAAATCGAATTCTGGAAAGTCAAGTCTATGCTTTGGTGGTGAAGTCATGTATGCAGCGTCTTCAAATGGAAGACCAGCTCCATGTGTAAGAAGAAATCAGCTTTGTCCTGTGTTACCTGGAAAGTTGAAGAAAAAAGGGGCTTAGAATCTGGGTTATTCAGATAATTATCTATTCTCTGATATCACTCACTACTCTCTAGAACAGAGTTTCAACTCTATTGAATAGACATTTTTCCCAGTTCTAAAACTTGAACAAATTCATCCATTTGGTTTTTTTTTTTCCTATTTGATTTAGATAGTTGCTCCCAGCCTGAAAAATTGCATGCCAACTTCCTGCCAGGAGCACCTTTCCACAGCTGTGTTATAAATATCTGGGAAAAAATAGGGGAGGATTAAATCGAAGAATGAAATACCATTTCTCTCAGTGCCAAGGCAGTCCTGGGAGGTTTAGATAATAATATCTCACATTTACAATTTAGATCTTGAGCTCACTGAGCTAGGAGTGGATCCAACTTTTTATACCTTCCACAGGGCTGATGGCATTTAAAGACTTGGATGGCTATTGAGTGATAATATCTATTATTTGATTGGATTATTCTGCATTAGAAATTTTGTTATATATATAAACACACACACACACACACATATATATACACACACATATATATATACTATATATACATATATATACACACACACATATGTATATAAAACTTCATTATTTTTGGATCCTACATAGGTGATTGGTAAACATGTCCTGTAATTATCTAGCACATTTTTTTTCACCTGAATTTTATTAGTCACAAGGTGACAATGAGTCTGCCCAAGGGCTTCTGTTTTGCAGACAACAAAATTGTTTTGATTTTATGAGTAAGTAGAAAGAGTGGGAAATCTGGATGAGTTTTTCTGGACATTGCCCTGAAAGTGGGTTTTCGTCATAGGCACGTGAGGATGATCATGAACACGGGAGTATGAAGCTGTGTCCCCTGGGGATGGGTAAAGTATATCCTATGGTGGCATAAGAAGCCTTACCATCATCTGGGAGAGTGAAGTAGGAGAGGATGAGGGTGCATGGGAGTGAGTACAAATCCTGACAAAGAGATAAATCAGCCTGGAAATGGAACAAGGAGAACAACTTAGTCTGTTTCCCTTTTCCAACTTTTGATTAGGGCCAGTCTTGTGTAGCAAGAACAGCAAAACCTACGTGTTAAGGAAGTTCATTTACCGTGAGACCAGGACAGCAGTCCAGCTCTCCGGCCTTCAGTGATTCCACCTTACACCACTTCCCAGCAGGTTGGTCTCCCTGTTTAACAGAGATAATCAGCAAAACTAATTCCAAAATGTTTTCAAGAGGCCACGCATCTTTTACCTGATATAAAGTAAACCGATTCTTCCACAACAAATGGATTCATTTATCTAATCGTTCATTCATTCAACATGTATTTACCTACTATGTGGCAGTCACTGCTCTGGATACCGAAAAATAGCTTTGAACATAAACAATTCAAGCCCCTACCCTCGTGGAGTTTTCTTTCTGGTGGAGAAACACAAATAACAAAAAAGTAGGCAAATATGTAAATGAAATGATTTCACAAAGAAGATTATGAAAAACATGTAAAATAAAACAGTAATGGGATGAAGTAGGTTGAAAGTAATAAATGAATATAGTGTGGGGGGTGGAGAATAAATTAGGAGTTTCCATGAATAATAATCAAATGTCATCTTCTACCAAATGTCTGAAGATTATAAAGATCTAATGAAAAAAAAACATTCAAAGTAAACAGTAAATGTAGGAGGTGGAAACATCAGTGAAGAAACCAAAAGATTCCTTTTCAGAGCACTAAATACTACTTTTCTGTTATTTTAAAAAATTTATCACTTTTTTTATAGGAGTAGAAAACTTATTGAAAATAATTAGATCATAGAAACCATGAAGAGGAAAATAAAATTACCATGATAAAAACTTCTCTTAAAATTTTGATATTTATCATCTAGTTTTTTCTATGCATATGAAGATATGATTTTTACATATGCTGCTTTGAAACTGATTTTTATAAACTAGCAGCATATGATAAACATCTTTTGATGTTAATTAATGCAAATCTATGTCATTGCTTATCCTTTCTGGGTGGTATGCCACTGAAAAATATATCAAAATCTGTGAAACAATTTATTTTTTAATATTTATTTCTAGTTATTTACTCTTATAAACAATGCTTGGTGAATATCTGTGTAGCTATATCTCTGCACGTTTTAAAGATAATTTCCTTAGAGAAAATTCCCAAGAGTGTAATTGCTAGGTCAGAAAGTCTGCAGTTTTATAGACTTGAATCATATTACACAAATTTTTATGAGAGGTTTTATGAATTTATACCAGCAGTTGATGAGTTCTTTCCTTCCCACATATTGGCCAATTCAGAATAAAAAGAAAGATAACAATAGGTGGAAAATGGTGAACTGTTATTTAAATTTGTATTTATCTTATTACTAATGAGATTTATAATTATTGATTTTTTTGCTGACTTTTAACATCTCTTTAAGATTCACATCTTTTGTTAATTTTTAAAATTGAAGGGTTCATTCCTTCTTTACTGACTTATAGGATTGCTTTATGTAGTCATTTGTTTGAGTGCCTACTATGTGCCAGGTGCCCTTGCAGCATCTAGGAATACAAAAAAATATTGGCCCTTTAAAAAATCTTTCCTAGTTTATTCTTTGTAGTGTTGTGTTTAGAAAGCTCTTCCCAACTTCAAGATTATAAAAACTAGTCATTATATTTTCTTCAGCTATTAATTGAATAATTTATCTTTTCCTCACAGATTTGAAATGTCATCTTTATCATACACTAAATTCTTAAATATACATAGGGGTGCATTGGGATTTTCCACTTGGTTTCACTGATGTGTCTATATTGGCACCAATGTCAAACTAAGTATTGTGGTTTTATGACACATTTGGATACCTGCTAAGGAAAATCCCAACTCATCTTTCTTCTTTTCCAAACGTTTTTGCATGTTTATTCTACCAGAATTTTATCAAGCTCCAAAAAATAAATTCCATTGCATTTCCAGGAGGATTGAGTTACATTGACAGATTAATTTGTAGGGAATCTGTACAACAGTAGGTATTCTCTTACTACAAGAATGCTGTATTCACCTGTTCTTATATGACCCTCAGTGAAGTTTAATAGTTTTCATTAAAAACTTCCTGCATATTTTTGGTTCAGTTTATTCCTAGATATTTTACATTTTTGGTTACTACTGTGAATAGGATCATTTCACCATTTTATATTTTTAACTGATCATAATTGGTAAGCAGGAAACCTGCTGATTTACTCTATGGCTTACTGCTAGCCCTCTTAATAATTTACCTTACTAGCAGCCACAATTCAAAATACTTAGTCAGTGGTACAGACTGAGAACCAACCAATCAGCACAGATACTGGGTGTGAATGGTTTGTGTAGACCTTCCATAGTATCTTTTCCCCATTATCTTTAGGTAAATAACCATAACATTTATAATTTCTGGCTATTTTCCTTCCCTTTTACAATATTTTGTTTTCAGATTTAATTATATTCACTAAATTGCTGAATAATCTTAATTGTGAGTGGTGATGATGGAAACCCTTGTATTGCTCATGAATTTATTGGAAAAATTGATCAGGGATAGGTAGTTCTATAAAAATTAGGACTTGATAGCAAAATTCACTATCAATATGGTCATATTAATTATCTCCTTTGTCCTATTAACATGATAACTTATAAATCCATTTCCAAGTTGAACCATAATATGGTTTAACCCTACTTGGTCATGATGCATAATTTTTGTGTTATATATCTGAATTTAATTTATTAATGTTTTATTTAGTATTTTGTATCTAATTGGCATAGATGTACTTATTTACATTTTTTTTTCTTGTGCTTTGGTAGGTTTTGTTAAAGAGATTATCTTCATTTTGTAACACAAATTGATATGTTTCCATCATTTTATGCTTGGAAAATTTAAATGATACAAAAGTTTTTTTTGGTTCTTGAAGGTGGTTAGAAATCTCCCCCAAACAAGCTTATAAGCTTTTCATGGGGATCATGTTTTAACAATTGTTTTCATTTTCTTGAACAGTTTTGGTCTATTCAGGTTTTCTAATTTTTCTTGAGAAAGATTTTATAACTTATATTTTCTTAGAAAATAAGCTTTTTCTTTGAGATTTTCATTTTGAAAGAATAACATATATTTTTCTTATAATTTTAAAAATAACCATATCTGTTGATAAATTAATGTTGTTCAATTTTTTTCTCTCTTTAATCTTTGGACTGTCCAGAGGTTTATTTTATTAATCTTTTCAAAGAGCCCACATTTGGTTAATAACGACAGACAGTTTTTAAGTATTTACCATGTGTTGGAGGTTTTATGATAAGATTTCCACTTATATATTTCTATTTTTTTTGTGTGTGTATAGATATATATGTGTATATATATGAATATATATATATATATACACATACATACATACATACATATATATATATATTCATCAAATGTACCTTGATTTTTATAATGTCAACAAACTTTTATAAGTTGGTCTATAAAGGCCAGCACACAATTTTAGAGGTGCAGAAACATTAGCGTGATACATGGAAATATAAGTACCTCATGGCAGAGATGAATGTTAGGAATGGAGGTGCAGAGGCAGCCAACACTTACTAGCAGAAAGGCCCCCTCTTCATTCCCATGTTGATTCTCATTGCCTCATCTTGCATTGTTTCAGTTTATTTGTTTATTTTTTTCCTTTGCTCTATCTTATTTAGTACTGAAAATTGACAAAATTATGGTAAGAATAAAGACGGGGTTGTAAGTGTAAGAAGATGAATCTATAATAAAAAATGAAGATAGCAAAGAAATATAAAGATACCATTTATTTTTATTGTCCACAAATCTTATTTGGCCTATTAAATAGGGAAAAGTATTTTGAAGAATAATATATAAAAAGCATGACAAATGTTTTTCACCTTTAAATTCACATGGTTAACAAAACAGGATTCAGGAGGAAAAGTTACTTTTGGAAATAAACGAGGCTGGTGAATCAGTTTAAAATGCAAGTCACTTAGCCTAATGACAATTTAAGCAAAGTCTTGATGTTGGAAGAAGAAATAAGAAAGGGCTCTGATCTTTTGCAGAATGGAGCTACTTATGAGTGGGTCAAACAGGAATTAAAATGACAAAAACGTGGGTGATGTGACTGCTACAAAAACAACAAAAATATATGTGGAAATATTAAGAAAAAACATAGAAGGAGGTTTCACAGCATAGAAAGTCTTTCTATGAATGAAACTAGATTGACTTTGGAGAAAACATGTCACCAGTGTATACATTTCCAAGAGTTAAAACCAACTCCAGGCTGCAAAAGATACACTGGGGCTTGGGGCTAATGTGGTGGGAAATTGCAAACAGAAACTGTTGTCTGTGCATCACTTAGAAGAACATCTGGAAATTTAAAGGCTTCTGTTGGGTACATATATTTTCAGTGTACACCAAGTTCACACTTTGCAAGGCCTTCTTGGAAGGACAGTGATGTAATTTTGAGTGTCTGTATAGTTATAATCCTTTCCTTCAAGGAATTCATATTTGGCCTTAAAGTAATTCATATTTTGCTCAAGTGAGGTCCTTAGATGATGAGAGTCAAGGTCAGAGTGTGGAGGAGACCATCACTGCATCTAGGCTGTGAAAACCATCTTTCAGCCTTATGGCAAAAAATTAGGAAAAAAATCCCACAGGCCATATATAATATATAAATATAATATATAATATAATATAGCTATATATAGATATATTATATAATATATAAAGATATAATATACAATATAATATGTAATTACTTCAGCTCTAGGATATATAAATTATTATATGTAGAGATGTAATATATAATATATATGATTACTTCAGCTCTAGGATATAGAAATTATTATCCATTTTACAGCTGAGGAAATCAAGATATTGAGAGGTAATTTCCACAACATACTGATAGAGCTGGCGTTGGAACCCTGGTGGTATGAATGAAAAACCCACATGCTCAGTCTCTCTATCCTAGCCTTATCTCTATCTCTGTCTATAACCATCTCCCAGTTGCAAAAGTTTAGTGAGTGTTCTTTGGTTGTGACAAAGGAGTGAAGTATTCAGGATGGAGCTGGAATCTCTTGCTTGTCTAATGTTCATTAGTTGTGTTTGACTAACTAGATTACAGTTCTCTCAACAACGGTGTCTCTGTTTTTTTTATCTCCTCTATTATACTCTGATGTATTTTAATGTGGAGTATTTGCATCCACCTAATCAATTGTTTTTGCAACGACATGCCTAATAAAAATGTCGTGAATTTATTAGTGTAAAGGCTGCCATTAAGCCACTTAGGTTGTCTTTACAAAACTGTTTATAAGAACCCCAGAATATTCAGGGGGTTTCTGCCTGAATGTAGGAGGCTATTTACAAGAACACTGATGTGCTCTCTTGAACTTTGAAAGCACATCTTTGGAGCCCTTACAGGCCATGAGTTTTGTGTGGAACTTGATATTAAACAGTGAAAATCTATGAAGTGAATACTTGAAAATATAAAATATCAAATGTATGAATATTTAGAAACCCAAAATATAGAAGTAAACTTTGTTTTTCTTCCTATCTTAACTCTTGCATACAGGTGAAGACAGAAGTAGGAAAGAAAAAGAGAGGTAAAGGAAATGAAATATTTTGCACTTAATGCTTATTTAATAACTTTTTACTGAAATGCATTGAGGAATAAAAAAGGAGGATTTATCGGTTCAGTTAAGAATGATCAAGGTCTTAGTATGTGTTAAGTTTCCATATCTTACATAGCACATTAGTCCATTGGTTCTCAAATCTGGCTGTACATTGAAATCTCCTGTGAAATTTCAAAATTATTGATGCCCAGAGTCCACCAAGGAGTCATTTAATAGGTCTGGTGTGTGACATAGACAAAGGGTTTTTTTAAAAGTTCCTTATGTGATTTTAATGTGTAGTGAATTTGAGAACCCACGTGTTATTTCGCTTGTCCAGGGGACATTAAACTTCTGTAAAAGGTCAGATAGTGAATATTTTAGTTGTTGCAAGTCCTGTGGTCTGTCATGACTACTCAACCCTGCTGCTGCTGCACTAACTCAGCCACAGACAATATGTAAGGAAATGAATGTAGCTGTGTTCCAATAAAACTTTATTTATGAACCCTGAAATTTGAGTGTTATAAAATTTTCACATGTCACACACAACAGGATTGTTATTTTGATTTTTTTTGTCAATCACTTAAAAAAATAAATTGCAAACCACACACGAAAAGACAATTAGATGGATTTAGCCATAGATTTCAGACCCCTGCTTTGATCCATGGGGCTCTGTGAAGGTAAATGCATCTGTTATAGCCACTTTTATAGCTGAGGGAAGTGAGACAAGATCTGATGTCTGCTAGTGGTTGAGTCAGGATTTGACCATGACGTTAAGCTTCTCTTTAGAAAGTATCGTTTATCAAAAATTATACTTTCAGTTATTTGGGGGTTTAATTGTAAGAATAAGTGATACGGAAAAGCTCTCCTCTCAACCCCTATTATTTAAACATATATTGTCATGGAATTTAAATAAAAACAATACATTGTTTAATTAAAGAAAATTTAAACCATTGTTCAATCCTCTATTTCCCAGAATTGCTGGGTAGACATAGCCTTTTATACATTCATTGAGGAATTTACTCAATTTAATTGAAGTTACAGTTTTTTCTTGTTCTTTATGTACTGCCAATTCAAGCAAATAGTGTTAGAATATTATCGTCAATTATACATATAAATCTTTCAGAGTTAATGAACATATTCTCTAGATTGTGAAACAGAGTGGACACTTATCTTACTCTTTAAGATAAAATACCACATCCATATAATGCATTGCTCAGCTTTCTTCTTGCTGCACACTTTGCCTAGAATCCCTTTTTCCATTAAATAATAATCACTGTAATTAATAGACTGGTTATTTTATCTCCCTAATCTGGTTACAGTAATTTATCAAAGGCATGTAAATGAATGTGAGAGCAGTAGTGCACCTTTCTTTTTATAAGAAGGTAAAGAATATAAAAATGTCATAATGCTCTAGGGAACATAATAAGATATGTGACTTCACTGGAGGAAATACAAAAAATACTTAGTATTTTTTTAAGGGTACTTGATCGGTTTAGCTCATATGCTTCTCTCAGTAATTACAGATAAGTTGATGGGTGACTTAGACGTTTTTTTCAAACATTTAAAACTGCTCTGGATGAATCGGCAGGATTCATTCCTAGTTCTGCATCCTGTGATCCTTAGTGCAGAACCATGGTGGTGCTGAGGGTATTTCAGAGCTTGGATGTTCCTGAGGATTTCAAAAACACTTTACATTGCCTTAAATCTTCAGGGAGGGTTTGTTGCCACGTCTCTGGTGAATGAAGAGGAGTATGAAAGGGTAGGTGACTAGTCTATTGTAAAATTCCTGCTGTGTGTCTTCAACTGGGCCAATCCACCTAATATATCAAGAGGTTCTCCTTCTGTGTCCCCACACCTGTTCTGCCTACTCCACAGGACTCTTCCAAGGCTTGGTCAACATATACCATGAGCTATTCAACAAGAATGGCCAAACGAGGATACGGACACGGTTTTAGTACACCGAGTTTAAAGAATCAACTTTGAAGCCAGTCAGGGCTGGATTCAAATATCTCAGTTATACTCCCCTTGAGCTGATGACCTTGAGGTTGTTATTAAACCTCTGAACGTCCATCGTTGATAAAATAAGGCTAATAAGAGGTTTGTTGTGAGAATTGAAAATGCATCTATAGCTTCAGAATAGTAACTGGACTCAAAGTGAGCCCTCAAAAAGGATATTTAGCTTCATCTTCTCCTCATCTTTGTCCTTCTTCCTCTTCAATTGTCTATAAAGCATGATGTGGGACAAGATGGTTTAACATTTTTTAGTTGCTATTTGATTTGTCTTTTTCTCATCCGCACCATAAACTCTTGCGAGCAAGGGCTGGGTCTGTTTCTGATCATCCTTGCATCCTTCATATCTAGCACAGTGCCTCACAGGCAATAAAATATCCATTGAGTAAATGAATCAATGAATGAATGAAGAAAATATTGTTGCCTTATTTTCTTCTTATTCTCAATCTTCTGCAGAAGTTGAGACACTCAGACACTGAAGTTGAGATGTAGCGAATTCTATTTTCAGGGTGGAGTAAGGGTTTGATATGCACTGACTGGTCTCCTGCCTGAATTATCAACCTAATGTGGCCTTAATTTTTATAGTTAAGGTGATGAAAGTGTAAAGGCCAATATTTTAAAAAGCTAACATTATCCTCCTTGACAATTTAACCTAAAAAGTTATGATACTTCAAATGGCCTTGAAGGAATGGGATGAAGGACAGACATTTTCAATGAAAGCAGAGACTGAAGAAGAATGCATCCTGAAAGCCTGTCTGGCGTGGATACACTGTGAGGCTGAGGTCGCCAGGAAGGCATTTGGGTGAAGTGTGTGTCAGGTAGAAAGAGGAAGTGCTGCCTTCCACAGGATTTTGCTGCCCTCCAGCTCTAAGTGCCAGGTGCATTGTAGTTGGTTCATTGAAATCCATTAATGGGTTAAATCGTGATAAGACAACAGCTGGGTTGATGTACCTTTCTCTCTAGGGTGGCTATTCGGTGGAGGTGTGGGGGGAATGAGGGGATGGAGATGATGGGGGAAAATATTTCTCTTCTCTGAAGCATCAGTACAGCTACCTTAATTGCCACTTATGTCTGGGTCCCAAGGTTTTCATTCAAAGTGATAATAAAAAAGACACCTTAAACCCATAGGAAAAGCCATTCACAGAGAGCAGCTTTGAGCCAAGCCTCTGGAGTCACCAAGCTGAAAAGAACCTGATTAATGACAGCACCTGAGATAAGTGGCACTTTAACCAACCTTAACTGTTGATGTATGATGACATAATGTCCCCTCCAATTAATGACAAGGATATAAAACACCTGTATTTAGCAGAGCAGATGCTGCTTTTATGGTTAGATGCGCAGATAAAATTGACTTCTAAAGGACCATCTATAACTTACTTCTCTATTATTTGTTTCTATATTTGTTTCATTATGTATGTTATAGGTGGAGGAGGAAATTTAACCTCGGATTCCACACCTGTGCAGCAAAAGGGTATGTGCTATACTGTAATTTACCAAAAACCTTGCCTCCCATGATTGAGCAGGTTGGCAGTAGTGATCTGCCTCATTTACGGAGGGCTTTTCATGCTGTGTGAACCCCTAATTTTTTTATATAAAGACGAGCAAGACCTTTAATCAATTGGCCAGTCAATCAATCACTACCCGAAGTCACATGTTTAAATCCTCTATAAGGTAAACTAGGATTTTATGGTTTGTAAAATGGAAATGGTTATTGCATACCAAATATATACAAGATGCTGTCTGTATTAGGTGTTTGGGGCCTACCAAGGACTTCTTTATAGAGCTGTAATTTATCAGGAGAAGCAAGCCATCTACACACGGCCTTAAATGCTAAATCTCAGGGAAACTACTGTGATATTATGATTTACGGGAAGAAATATATATTTAGTCTTCCAGTTTCTGGCCCAGAGCTCCTGTGGAATTTCCTAAGCAGGGAAGTCTTAAAGGTGCCTATTGTTATGTTAATGAGGTTGCTTTCAGAAAGCACCTATGTAATTTAAGGATGGGCTAGTTGCTAGGGAAACCAAACATGCCTAGTCCCATTTCCTGACCTCAGGAAAGGGGAGAGGTACTGGAGGTTGAGTCAATTGCCAAAGGCCAATGATTTCATCAGTCGTGACTCTAAAAACTCAAAAGGAGTTCGTTCAGAGAGCTTCCAGGTTGGTGAACATGTGGAAATTTGCAGAAGAGTGGCTTCCTGGAGAAGTTCCTTACCTCTTCTCCTGGGATGTTTGTGAGTCATATAATATTATTAAAAAACTGGTCATCTTGTAAGTACAATCTTTCTCCGAGTTCTGTGAGCAGCTCTAGCAATTATTCGAACCCAAGAAGGAGGCCACAGGAACTTCCAATCTATATAGCCTGTCAGTCAGAAGCACAGATGATACCTGGATTTGTGACTGGTGATGGGCATCTCAAGTGGAAGGGAGCAGTCACCTATGACTGGACCCTTAATCTGTGGGATCTTCAGGTAGGTAGTGTCAGGATTGAGGTGAATCGTAAGACACCCATCTGGTGTCCGAGAATTGGGTGTTTAAAGTGCAGGGGAAAACCCACATGCTCACATGTTGGACTTGCGTCTAGAACTCTTACAGCTACAAACAGCAGGTGTTCTATGAATTCATAACAAGCAGAGCCCCAGGGGCTGGGGTCAGCTGGAGAACGCTGCTGGTGATGGTGGGATGAGAGAAGGGACTCTGTACATAGGTGGAGAAGAGAGGACAGACCAGTTGGAAGATTATGCTTTTGAAGCAAAGGCAAAGGAGTACACAGAGCAAATTCGGTCTGGAGCCAGCAAGGAAACTACGGTGCTCAAAATGCACAAACTTAAGGTCTAAAAGATAGATTGAGCTTTGTGTGCCATCGGTGTGGCTGTCAATCAAACACATGGGTTAACAGGAGAAATAACAAAAGAAAGGTAAATTTTGGTGTCCGGGAGCTAGAAATTTCGTGGCCCCTGTCTTCTCTCCAAAGTCTCTCTACTACCACAAGAGGAATTTTTATGGATTGGTCCAGTTTTAGGACACTTAAGTGGCCACTGCCTGGAGGCCTTAGCTCCCTTGCTGTGCTGAGTCAGGGTCCTAGCATGAGAGGATGTGGACCCTTACTGATCTCTCTTAGGTGCCAGAGGCTGGAGAAGACACTGGATCTGAGGCTACTGCTCAGAGGACGAGGCACAGGGGCAGCCCCTCCTCTGCATCTCCAGATCATCACTAGGTGTGGGCAGCTTCCTCCCCTCCTCCCATGCTGGGACAGATGGCCTTCACCAGTTCTGCTTTCACTGCGAGTTCTGTCTCTTTCACTTTGTCTTGCCTGCCATTGAGAATGGCAGGTGTAGACATTCTCACATCTCAGGGCGGTTTCTGCGATGGAAGCAGGCAGAATAGGCTACTCGGGTTGACAATCTGAAGTCACACTTCTTCTCTTGGTGAATTTGGAGATAGAATGTAAATCCCATAAGAGCGGGGCTTTATTTTGTTCATTGCACCTGTGCCTGACACATAGAGAGTACTTAGTATACATTCAGGGAATAAAAAAATAAAGTGTTACCTTGCCTTGCTTTCTTTTCTGACACGTGTTTTCTTTAAGGACCTAGATGGTTGATTGAGGGCAGCTTCAGCTGTTTGGGGTTCCATTCTCAAGATGTCCATGTTTCTATTGATGAATATCTGTAGCATGGCCCCCATTTTAAATCCCCAACAGCAGCCACTAACATTTTGCACCCGGCTTCTAACAAATTACTCCTGGAGGGGCTATATGTGGGGTCAATGAACACCCCACAGATGGCTTTAAGTTTCTATGCCCACTACCTCCAGACTCCACTCTGAGCAATAAATTAGAAGAGGCCATGAGGGACTCCTTCTCACTTCATCTTTGTAAAAGGAAAAGGTGCCGTTTCTTTTCATCAAGATTATTTTTCTCTATCCCACACCCTCTTGTCTAACCAGGACCAGACTCACATTTTATACGTGATCTCTCTCTCTCTCTCTCTCTCTCTCTCTCTCTCTCTCTCTCTCTCTCTCTGGTACTTTCTACTTCTTACTACAGGTTACTTTTCTGCAAACTGTAGACATGTTTATCTCATCTTTCAAAAGCATCTTTCTTCATCTCTATGTCCCAGTTGTTGCCTTTGACATGTTCTCCCTTCCTTTACAGTCTAACTTCTCGAGGAAAACATGTATACACGTTTACAGTTTCCACTTCTCCTTTTCCCTCTTGTGGCTCTCTAACACCTTCCTGGGTGGCTGGCTCAGGACTGAGTTTGCATTATCTGGTCTCGCATGTACCCTTTGTGCTGTCATATCTTCCTGGCTATCTGAGCTGGCTCATTGCTGGTGATGTGCAGCCATTGAATGGAATTTGAAGAATCCGTATGATACAGAGGACTTAACTTTCTACCAAAATAATACTGGAAGAGTTGGGACCATGTGCAGTTTTCTTGTTTATTCTCAGTTACATTTTTATAGAAACCTTCTCCTTTCAGATGAAGGGTAAACCATGGTTTCAGCCTCTCTTATGTAATTTTATCAAGAATTTAGGATGTGCACACACTTTGAGGGGAATGGCAGATTCTCTGTGCCCCATCAATTGTCCAAGAATCAGACTAGAATCACACACTATAGGATTAGAAGGGACCTTAGGACCACCTGGTTAGGTCAGGCAAGTAAGTCTGGGGATTGGGCAGAGAGAGGCCATGTAGAGTGGTGGTCAAGGCCATGCCCTCTGGAACCCGAATTCCTGGGCTTAAATCTCAACTCTGCCACTTAGGAGGCAGTTACTTTGCCTCTCCATATCCCAGTTTTCTCTTCTGTAAATGGGAACAATAATAACAGCTATCCCATAGAGCTGTTGTGAACCTTAAACTAGTTAATATTTGCAAAGGCCTTGGATAGTGCCTGGCAGATAATAAACATGTATGAAGTGCTGTTTTCTATTATTAAACAAAAATAAATTGACTACTCACTGTATGCCCCAAACTGTACAGAGTGCTGGGGCTGTAAAATAATTAAGCCATAAAAACAGAAGCTATAATGCAATGTGCATAAGTTACTGGGGACATGCAGAGTCAAGGTATCCTGTGGGGGCTGGGATCGTGTCACTGCCAGCATCTAATTTCACATAATTTTGACAAGGATAGCCATGTGCCCTATTCAATGATGGGGATGCATACAGGGGCATGGGCAAGGACTATCAGCAGACATTCCTGTTTATACATTTAGGAAAAGAAGAGATGGACGAAAGTGCCATTCAGTAGCACACTTTTATAAAAAGTGGAATGTCCATGGATTGGTCAATAGAAATAATGACCTCTTTGCCTGAAACCAAAGTTTCTTTGTCCTTCTTTGTCATCGATGTTTAGTCTTCAACATGGCTTTTAGAGATGAGTTTATTATTTCTAAGAACAGAGTAGTATTTCTTTGACCAAAAAGAGCTACAACTTCCATTTGAGGCAAACTTTAAGTGAAAGTGAGAGACTCTGCTTTATGTCTCGTGTTCGTGTGGGTATATATTGATTTACTTATTTATTGTTAGTGGCAGAGATATATGGAAGTTGTCTCCTAAGCAGAAAATGCACAAATGCCCACTCTCAGACATTTGGGCTCATACAGATTTTTTGGTCTGTGAATTGGGCCCCGAGAGAGTGAAGACAGCTGTCGCACAGCACAGCAGCCGAGAAGGAGCGCGTTTCTGGTAAGCGTGTTGAATGAAATCTAAACACCGCTAACTGGTCACAGACACTAATTAAGGAGCACGCCAGTAGCTGCAGGCGGCTCCAAATGAAACACTATCTTTCCTCCACTCTCTTGATGTAGAGATACGAATAAGGTTCCAGAAAGATTGAAAAGAAGAGTGTGGACACTGTTATCTTGTCTTCTTGGTAAATTTGCCCAAATCTGATAACAGTGAGAAGGAACTGATTCATAGCCACCAAGAGACATTGTTAAATGAGGGCTGAATTGTTTTTTTTTTCCTTAAAACAAAAGTCAAAGAGCTCAAATCCCTCAAATTCTCAGTTCTCTTCCACCATCATTTTATATTAATTAGAAAGAAAATTTTACTGAGAACTGCTTGCCAGGTCTTATGTAGTTTTAAGTATGATGATTTGTTTAAAAAGACACTTAAAATATGTAATAAGATAAATCCCCAAAGAGTACTCCATAAGGTGGTGAAAAAAATGTAAGAACATACCTATACATCATATACTATACATATACATATATATTCATATACATTTACACACACACACACATACACATACACATTTACATATACATATGTGTGTATATGTGTGTGTGTGTGTATATTTTTTAAGGTGTTACCCAGCTGCAAAGCATTGCAGACAAATTCCTCATTTCAGAAAGCTCCGAGGTGTCCTTGAAGGCTGAGGAGAGAACACTTCTGGGAAGGGAACATGTCTCCTGGCCAGTAGGGTGAGGGTTTTTTGGCTTATTTTCAGTCCCTTTGATTAGGCTTGAGGACTCGATAGAGGCTGATGAGTCAGGGGCACAGAATAAGCCTGGATGGAGGCCAAGGAAATAAAAAAGCCATCGTCAAAGGGCAGTATCTCTCCTTTCAGGGAGACATTGTTGCTGTCTCCTGGACTCTAGGGAGAGAATGGGACTTAGTAGATGCAAAGCTATTTTAAGTTAAAAGAATGAGAAATGGGGGTGATATGTATCTTTGCACCTAATAGCTTTTCTTCCTGTCATGAAGAGGTGCTTGGTTTTGTGTGACAGAAAGACAGTGCTCTGTCAAGGTCTCTGCCTCCTCATCTCCTCCAATGGCAGAGTTTTCTCTTGTTGAGATCTTTATGACTTTCAAACGTTCTCCTTTGGAGTAAAATAATAGGCATAATTTTCATTAATACAGCTTGAGGAGTTATTATGGCTAAGACACCAAAGGGTTGCTATATATTACTTTAGTCAATGCTAATAATAACTCTACATGATTATTCTCATTTTTTAGGTAAGGAAATTGAGATACAAAAAGGGTCAATAAATATCCCAAGGTCAAAGAGCAGATAAGTGTTGGAGGCAGGATTCAAATTGTATGTCTTTGAACAAGACCAAAGTTAGAAATCCATAAAGTCACATGGAAGTAATAGAAAGCCAGTCCAACATGAGGACACTGTAGGTCCGAGAAGGAATATAGCTCCGGTGGGTATGGATGAGGTCAAGTTCAAGTCTTAGCCTATCTGGGAATATTCAGTGACTAGGTATGATGTGCATGTTTGATATTTAACATGTGTGTTTCATAGTTTGTTTTTTGTTAGTTAAATATAATTCACCCTGTACATATTTAAGATCATCCAAGGAGGCTAAGGAAGTGTGCAGATATGAACAGGGTGGGATGGCAGATATATAGTTATATCAGTTAAGGCTTAGAAATATGGTATTTGTAAATGACAGAACATCCAAGTAACTAAGATAGGGATTTTTTTTTCTTTTATAGATATAAAAACATTTGGGAGCCCAGAGCTGTCGAGGTAGCTTCATGAAGTCAGCATGGAGTCAGGCTTCTTCTCTTTTGCTGCTCCTTCATCCTCATGTGGGGGTTCCATCTTACAGCACAGGATGGCTACTTAAACTCCAACCATCATATCTACAACCCATTCTGCAGGAAGAAGAAAGAAATGGGGATCATTCGTAGCATATTTGTTTATCTATTATTATCCAGAACTTAATTTTGACTGCGTTGTATCCCTCCTTGATAAAGTAATTCAATTGAAGATGTTAATAATACAGGATATTGACATATAATACATTACTCTCTCCAAGTACCAGTTTGTATTTTCAAAAAAACTCCTGGGTACATGCACCTTCACTCTAGAATTTTACTTCTATGTTGACACCGTACAATTAGGTGAAAGAACGATTTCAGGTAGATATACCTTTAGGAAATTTTCTGTAAAGTTCAAAGCAAATAAGAAAGGAATCTGGCTTGAAATTTTGGATCAATTCTTTATTCACTTACTCATTTAAAATAAAGACTAAATGAAGATAAGATGCTGGTTATTGGATAAATTACAAAATCAGTTCGCTTTGTATCAACCTTGGGTTTTATGATTAGAAAAAACACACTGATAGAGAAAAATATACTCCATGTTAAGTAGCAAAATCTACAGACAGCTAAGAGCCTTTGAAGTACAACACATTAAAGCTTAAGTAAATTAAGCTAGTTGTTCAAGAGGCAATATTTTATCAGTTAAGTTTGTTTGTTTGTTTTAATTACGAGTAACCAGTGCTAGCTCGAGTTAACATAAACAGGAAAGATTAAAAATGATTTGTTGGAAGATTGTGGAGAGCTTACTGCGGCTAAGAAAAAGTCAAAATTGAGGAGTATCACATCTGCAGAAAATTCCCCAATAATTCCTGGCCTCAGGAAAGACATTTGCTTTAGAATACTATGGCTTCTTTAGCGCTCCCAGTATGAATCAGCTTCAGCAGTTTTCCATACTTAGTTCACTGTTCTCTAGATTCAAATTCCCCAGAAGTCTATTTGGCTAAGCTTGAGTCGAGTGCCAGGAGAGGATGTGACCCCTTGATTTACAGAGCTACCAAAATTGGATGCATTGGGGGAAGGGTGGTTCTCCACAGGAAAATTAGGACACTCTAAGCAAGAGAAGAGGGAAGGAACACTGGCAGGCAGAAATAACAGATGGCCTGCTACCTACATGCACACAGGGAGGAGGAGCTCAAGTTGAATCTCAAGGGATGAGAAAAAGTATAGAGACTTGGGTTCGGTGTGGATAAAAAGCAGAAAGATCATGAGCAAGTCCGACTAAATCGTGTAGAAGTTCCTTATTTAATTAAACAGAACCTACAGCTGGAAAGTCAGAAGGATGCCTTTGGTCCCACAGGAATGGAAGAAAGGCAGAGGGTGAGGGAAGAAAGAAAGGCAGAGTGAGGAAGAGAAAGAATGAGGGTGAGTGCAAGTTTGTGCCTGGCGTGGCCTAGCTCTACCAAAAATACTAAAATAAAGAGCACTATGTTCTGTTTTCTTCCTTTCTTCTTTTTTAATAGAAGGTACGATGCTCTTGACTCACACTGTAGTGTCAACAACTGAGGCCACTTTAACATATCAGGAGGATCTGGTGACACATGAATGTTGCCACAGCATCATTAAGAAGAAATTTTCCTAATATTCTGAGCTGATAAAAAACAAAGGCTTTCGAGGCAAAGAGGTTGGAGTCAAATCTCACTTATTTAAAGTTGGAAAAGTTATTTAATCTGTCAGTTTCCTCCTTTGTAGATTGGGGATTTTCTTGTCTTCCCAGTAGAGTATGTATGTGTCTCGGTTGCCTAGGAGACCTGGCAAGCCCTGGCCCCTATCACCACTCTGACCCCATCTTCTTTCACTCTCTTTCTTACTCAGGCCCATCCACACTGACCCTGATGTTCTTCAAACAGACCAGGCACAAAGTGAATATAGAAAGCAGTGACCCAAGGAAGGGACAAAGCCAAAGCTGGTTTCTTCTGGGTAATCCAGAGAGATCAACCTCCTCCCTGGTGCTTATTTTTCCTGAAGTCTGAGGCTGATGGGTCTTTGGGGAGTTTTCTGTAGATGTGCTTGTATAAAGTTCCTGTAGCTGCTATACACATTTCCACAAATTTAGGGGCACAAACTTAAAACAATACACATTTATTATCTTAAATTCTGTAGGTCTGAAGTCTCCCTGAGCTAAGTGCTGTTGGCACGGCTGTGCTCCTTTCTGAGGTTCTAGGGGAGAATTTGTTTCCTTGCCACTTTTGGTTTCTAGAAGCTGCCACACTTATTGACTCATGGCTCCTTCTTCCATTGTCAAGTCCAATAATGTCCAAGCAAGTCCTTCTCACACCGCCTTTTCTCTTTGCCTCCCTCTGGTAATTTTAAGGACCCTTAATGATTACGTTAGGCCCACCTGGATAATCCAAGGTAATCTTATTTTAAGGTCAGCAATTAGCATCCTTAATTCCATCTGTGATTTTAATTTCTCCTTGCTATGTAACCTAATTAAACACGGGCAACCTGAGGACCGTTTTTTTTTTTTTTTTGCCTGCCACAAAAATAATACCCAATTCCTCTTTTTCTTAGATCAATGAACTCTAATAGTTTTCCAATAAATCATTTTAATTTTCCGAGCTTATACTATCCAACGTCAGCATGGGTTGCCTCTGCTTGTATCATTCTTCCCCCCCAAAATGGCATGGCTCACCCCTTCTTCCACTGTGTTTTTTTTAAAGTGGACCTTCTCAGAGAGATCGTCCTTCTCACCCTCTGGGGTTCCAGAACTCATTTCTCCTAGTCAATTATTTTAATTGCTCTTATCACTTCTGACCTCACTATAGGATTTACTTATTAAATATATTTCTTGTGTGTCTTCATCCACTAGAACAGTGTGTCTGAGACATAACAGGCACTCAGCAGATAAGTGCTTGATGAATGAATGAAGAGTCATTGTTAGGATTACATAAAATTAACTGAGATGATTTATGTGCAACACTTAGGACATTGCCTGGCACATAAGAAGTACTCATGGGCTGGTTGCTCTTATTTTTAATTCCCCAAAGTCTCTGGCTTCTAAAATTCTTCATCCCCAATTTGTGGCCACCACAAATGTTGCTAACAAGCCCCAAGAAACTTCACTTCTAGTGTTTCTTTGGCTGGAAAGGAAAACTTCAATTCTCTGAAAGCCACAAAAATCTTTCGAACAAGGCGGTTACCATACTGGCTTTGTCTTTCTCGAGCTGTTTGGCACGCAGGGGCAAATCGTGAATTTATGCACCAATAGCTCAGTTTGCTTTCCCCTTAGGGTAAGGGCTGGCTCTCTGCTCCTGAAAGTGAGAGGCCCTGTCCGCATCCCCAAGAATCCAGGCAAGGGCTCCAAGCTGTCACAGAGCACAGGTGGCATGGAGGAATGTGGTCAGAAAGGCCCTTGCTGAAAACAGGCAAGGAGCAGGGATCAGACCCTCAGTGCCATGTGAGAACAGGCTTTTTGCACATCAGATCAGCCTCCGAAGCACCACTTCCCCGAAAATGCCAGAACTGTGAAGCTTCGACTCTGCAAACGGAGAAGTTCAGGTTTACACTCTAGGTAAAGAAGGTTTCCTTAAAGCAGCCCAGCAGCTGCAGAACTCAGACGAGAAAGAGGAAGACAATACATTTTCTTGTGTGGTCTGCGGTGGCAGGTGCACACCAAGGGTCACAGCCTCCAGAAGGAACTGGGGCTTGGCTGGAGGACTGTCAATCCATCATCCAGGAGAATGCCCCTGACAGCAGGGAGAAAACTCCCATTCATTTCCCCAGGATTATGCTGCAGCCATGAAACGCAGTGTTTCCACAAATAAGATTCATTCTAAGATTTCCTTTGCTGCTTGGCCCCAGGAGTCAGTCATTTGTCGGCTTCTGCGTGCTGTAGAACGAGCCCTGTTTTGCGCCGAATGAACTTAAGCTAAGTCCTCTAATCACGTCCGGTGCCTCCCCATCTCTGTTACTCCTCTTGTTCAGAATGTGTCCCCTCCCTACCCTCCCCATGTAAATCCTACATGTCCCTCATGGTCCCACCAAGTTCCAATTCCCACCAACCACTTCAACCGACCTTCCCCTCTCTTACCTGGTTGTGTGTGTGTGTGTGTGTGTGTGTGTGTGTGTGAATTGCATAATCATATTTTATTTATAATGATAACAATAAAAACCTACTTAAAAAAATCCCCCACTTTCCCATTTACTATCTGTGTAACCCCTCTTCTAAGTAATCTCATCTAGTCCCCAATGCTTTAAACACCACCTTTGTATCAATCACGTATGCACACACACACACACACACACAATGTCCATTTCTGATCTCTTTTCTGACATCCAGAGTTGAATAGCCGACTGACTATTAGAGCATCTTCCCTTGGACCCCTCAAATCTAATATATTTGAAAGAGAACGCTTATTTTCTATCCTGTGCAATCTTACTCTCTTAGACTTTAGCATGTCACAAACCGAAACTATCAACCCAATTTTTCAGGTTCAAAGCGCAGAAGTACTTCCTGTATCCTTCCTTTCCCTTTCTCTCTAAACCTAATGCATCATTAAGTCCTCTTTAATCTACCTCGAAAACATAACCCAGATCTATCTCTTTCTCTTCATTTGCACTGCCATTACCAGTGATTCTCACAGAGTTCCCTGGCAAATTTTTAAAAATGTTTAAATCTTACTCCAGAATAATTAAACTGTGATCTCTGGGGCAGGTAGTAAGTCACTATTGTGTCTGTGTACAGTACAGCAATGGACTCTTAACTGGTCTAGTCACCATCTTCCCTCATTACCTTTCAATCTAATACCCAGAATGGCCTTTGTAAGCTATAAATTATGTCATGTCACTCTGTTATTTAGAACCTGCTCAGGACTCCCCATCATTCTTAGAATAAGATTCAAATTCCTTATAAAAACCACATGTTATACCCCCTGCTGAGCTTGCAAACATCATCTTGAACAACTCTCTGCCTTATTCTTCTTGTGCTAGGTCTACTGAGCATTCTATTCCTGCCCACCCCACACTTATTCTCATCCTTGTCCTTGGAACTGGCTCTTCTCTCTGTCTGAAATGTTCTTCCCCCAAATTTTCATGTCATTCAGATCTCAATTTAAGTGAAACTTCCTCAGAGATGGCCATTCAATTTTACTTTCTTTGATTCTTGTCACTAGGTAACATTTTATTTTTCAGTTTATCATTTGTCTTATTATTCTATCTTTCCATTAGAAAAAATGAATGACAGTTTCTACTTTTTTTTTTAACTTAGATCAATGCTTGACTCATAATAAACCCTCCATATCTATTGTAAAATGAATGAATAAATGAATGATATGCTTTCAATTGGTGGCCATTCTGCTATTAATTTTTAAAATTTAACTTTTATTATTGTTAACTATACAGTTAACATGGTTTAAAGAATTCACTAATTCTTGAAGCATTGTGACCTTTATTTATTTTTCAAAGGAGGGTATCATAGAATTAATTTCAAACAGTTAGAGCATGAAGTGGCTCAAGACCCCAATACTTATGGGGCTTCACTCCTCTATGAGGCACTAACAGGGCGGGGTGGCTTGGTGAAATAATTATTTGGACTGCATTCAGTCCCCAGAGAAACATGGAGGTCTCAAGGAAAATTGGGACTAGGTCGAGAAACTGGGTTGAGAAAGAGGAAGAGAAAGAGAGAGAACAAGAATTTGGATAGAGGCCAGTCGTCTCTACACAGGGCACATGCATGTCTCCTAGCTGTGAGAGAGGCTCTTACTGCAGGACCCTTGACCCCTAACTCTGGGGTCTAGACCCAGGCCTGCAAACAGAACTGCCTGCAGAGACCAGGCAGGAGATACGTGTCGGTGAACAGGATGGACGGGGGCTATAATGAATTGAAAGTCTATATTCCGTACAAAGCAGGCACCTAATATTCAACTCCTACCTCTAGATCCAGGGTTGTCAGATGATAAAATTTTTTTCAAAGAAGTCAAGAAATTAGAATTTAAAAGCTAAAAATTGCTTTTTTAAAAATGTTAGCAACCAATAGACTTTAAAAATATTTAGAAATCTATTTTGCTTAACAAGCAAAACATAACTATAGACTGCATGTGCAAACTTTGGCCTAGACATATAAATTTGTGAAATTTAAAGTTTTAATTTAGCAAGTGGTAATTTTGAAAATCAATAGTCAGATTCAGTCAAGCAATTACATCACAACCAGGAACTATGTAATTCAAAATAAATCATTTGACTAGACATAGGCTTTGAAAATATCTTTTCTAAAATGTCATGGGAATATAGACAAGAGAAACAACACATTCAGAGATTTCAAAATCAAAAAACATCTTAGTCTATAAATGAGCAAAGGTGTGGCTGAAATAAACTTAGTGTGCATATGTGTATATATAATCTCAGACTTATAATCAGGTATATAACTTTTTATGATACACAAACAATTTCACCTTACTTTGCTTTTTGCAACTTTTTGGTCTGAGAGAAAGTAAAGCAATAATATCTCACAACGTAATAAAATTTTAAAAAATTTTATTATGTAATAAAATTATTTAAAATTTTTCTAATAATAACATTATTTAATATACAAAGTGTGGGTCTTCAGAATGATAGACATCTTATACTTAACTGTTATTATTATGTCTAATAGTGACTGATAACATTAGCACTTGCATTAAAGAATAAGTTGGAAAGATCTATCTTAAAAATGTTTATCTAATATTAGCTGGCTTCAGTTTGTGTGCTTGTAATATTTTTCTTATACTATTAAAGATAAAAGATCTAGCTTAGATAAAGGCACAGTGAAGATAGTAGAATAAATGCTCTCCAGTTTACATTTTCCATTAGATACCAACTTAATTTCAGGTGCAAGAGCTCATGGGAGATGTAGCCTTCAGTTGCCATGTGCCATTTCAGGTTATATAAGCTCTTACCTCAGGTTCCATTTTTAGCTACGTTAATAAAAGGATTGTTCATCATTATATCAGCTTAGCAGGCACAAATCACACACTGGGGCAAACCTTTAGGGGAAATAAGGTGATTCATTCTATTAATCCTCAGCCTCCAAAGTCCTAGTAAATCTTGCTTCTTACTATGAGAAGCAACCTTGAGTATCCTGAGATGTACCACCTTTTCCTTCGCTGACTTTGCTGTTGTAATATTATATTTAGAACTTTATTTGGATCATATAAAGAGCTGCCATGACCATATGCCTAGCAGGAAAACATGCTCTTGTCATATTGTTGAACAACACAGATTATTGCAAAGTAGTATGGGTCAAAAAAGCAAAAATTTAAATGCCATGGTGTCCTTTTCAGGGCCCTGGGATGTGGAGACTGCAGTTCACAGATGCTTAAGTGATGGCTCCTGCCCATGAAAATCCTCCCTCCCTTGCTCCAGCAGGCAACAGGGAGCATCCTGGGTGTGGTGGGGCTGTTGATTCTATTAGCCTTTTGTGTGCTTAGTTAGGGATTTCACCCAATAACCAGATTGGGAATGTATTTAAAGGCTATAGTCAAGGCATCTGGTGCAATCAATGAGAGATCAAAACTTAGTTATGAGAGATAAAAGTGTGAACTTTGATGCTTATTGGAATATTTTCCGGATTCATCCTTTTTTAGGCTACAAACTCAAGTGTATTTTTCCTGGATCAACTGAACCTCCTGGTTCCCAGGGTTATCCAAGGCCAAATGTTGTGGGCTTTTTCCAGTGGGATGGGGCACAGATAGGGGCAATTTAAGGGGGGTTGAGAAGGGAAGGAAGAAAGACTTGGAAGGAAGAATGCTTTTTTCAAAGCATTCTTGAGTAGCAGGAGAATCTTTATATTTAGATGGATTTAGACAGCAAATGCACACCTTGATTGCATTATTCTCTTTGTGCAGCATAAAAGCAGCTTTGGGATAATAGAAGAGATAAGTGGAAAGAAGAATATTAATAAACACTATAGTCAACAATAGGATACCTTGATGTGGGTAATTTACTTTATATATTATTTACAGCAGCTCTTGGGCCTTCTCAGCTACAGCTCCACAAGTCAGTCCTTTGAAGTGGGGCCTAATTAAGAAGAGGGTTGGGGTGAGATATAGCTGAGATAGTGTGTGAGTGTTGAAGAAGTGTAGAATCCTATGATTTGCTTTTTCTGAAGAAGGTGGTGAGTTACAATGGCTTTGATACATTCTCGTTATGTTAGCTTAGGCAAGTTTTTAAACCCCTGTGAGCTTTAATTTTCTCTCCTGTAAAATCAAAACAATAATATTGACTTTGAAGTGTTGTGATGAATAAATGAAATAATATAAAAAGTGTTTTTCACTTACCTGGTATATAGTAGGTACTCAAGAAATGGTAGCCGATATATTTACCTTAAATTTGGTCATTAGGGAAACAGTTATTCCAGTTAATACTCATAGCATTTTACCAGTATTCACTTTAATCTACCAGTGGATTGTATTCCTCTTTGTCTTTTTCTCCCATCTTATTAATATCTGTTTTGATTCATTTTTTTAATATTTGGGTGGAGCAGAATTGCTTTATGGATGGTTCACTGTTCTTATTTTCTCATTTTAAGATTTATCAATAGGAATGGGTTTCAAGTCATAGAAGAAAGAGAGCTTTGCCTACAACTAATTCCCAATATATATTTTTATTTTAACAAGGCCATTTCTAAATGACCCTCCACCCACCAATTCCAAAAAGTAAGAAAAAAAGAGAGAAAAAAAAAGAAAGAAAGAAGTTATTAAAGAAGCAGGAACTTGAGACAGAATGTCTAAATAGAGCCTCTCTTCTTGTATGCTGATTCTTCGTTTGATTTTAGCCAAACGTCCAGCCTGGTAAAGAGCTAGACTAAGTCAAATGAACTGAGCAACAATTTGAGTATCAACCACTTTTATCTAGGGTGTCTCTCTTCTTAAATAGTACACATGATTTTATCCCCATTTTTTTTGTCCTGATTAGATATACATGTTAGATTCTTTGGGGAGTGTCTTCTTGCATTGCTTAAGTAATTCATTTTTCTATGCTGTAAATATTTCCAATAAGTATTTACTAACTGTAGACTTTTTATAAGATACTATGATAGGTATTAAATGCAGCAGGAGATATTATGATGTTTAAGGTATGCAGGATATATATAATATATAATAGGAATTAATATATATATATAATAGGAGTCAATATATGTAAATATTTACATATGGGAGAAAGTGCTGAATGCTATGAGAGAATCAGTGAATGTTCTAGGGAGAGATCCTACTTGCTCGAGATGGAGATTTGGAAGGTCTTCCTGAAAATGGCATCTGATGGAGGCTCTCAATGATGGAGAGGATTTAGCACTCAGAGATGAGCCCTTTGGCAATGGATATAGAGAGGGCAGTATGACCAAGGCATAGAGTCAGGACATGCAAGGCCTGTGCTGGAGGCATTAGGTCCTTGCCCTGCTTTATTTCCTGTCCCTGTTATGGAAAAAAAAATTTTTTGCCTGCGGTATAAAGATGTTGTTAAAAGTAGGAGATCGATAAAGAAAATAAAAACTTAAAATGCAAAGTGTATTCATATTTATCAAGCAAAGAACAGTACGTCTGAAGCTTTCCAAAATGAATGATCTGACAGCCCAGATTGGAACATCTTGGTATTTCACTGAGCTTAGCTAAGATGACTAACAGTCCCTGCCTTGAGGGGTGGACAAATGACTTCCTCTATGGCATCTGACCTCTCCAATAAGTACCCAAATTCCTAAGTAGGTTGGATGTGGAAGGCTTTCTTTCAAGGGATGACCAACTGCACTAAACTTCAAAATCCCAAAGTGAAATACATGTACTATAGTGAACATGTTGCAAAATAGCATCTTGTCTGTGCTGAGGCATTAGAACCAATCTATCCGACTCTGCTTTGTCTTGTTTTCTAGTGCAGTATTTCATATGTGAGCCCTATTTCTCTTGGAAAGTACAGCATTTCCCCTGACACAGTATCTTGAATTATGGTATTGAGCAAGACCAGTGCTTATCAATACCTGTTTATCAGTGACTTTCTAAAAGAGAGCAATGACTGTGTTTCATTTTCAAAATGATATTCTGTGTTTATTTGCTTTTGATTCATCCTAGAATGGTGGGTACCCTACAAGAATGAGTGTTGAATAAGTGTTTGTAGTTGACTCAAGGTTAAAATAGGATTTAGCCTAAATTTAAGCTAATATAGGTAAGAGAAAACCATCTATTTTTTTTTTTTTGCAAACTCCCTCCAGAAGTATAAAACTGCCACCAGAAAAGGTTAACTAATTTAATCAAAGTCATGGCAGTTTAGTTCAAGTTAGCAAATATTGAGCATGAACCAATTAGCCAACTTGACATGACTAGGGCAGGTGAATAAGTCATGAACTCTCTAAAACTACCCATGAGATCAACTGGAACAGTGTCAGCATTTGGCTCAAGGTTTGGCCTGGGAGAAGTGAGTCACTGCAATGCCACACGTGAGCTAGGCTGACTTCAGGGAGAATTGGTTTCTCTTAAGTGGGTGAGACCATCATCTTCTATGGCATACAACTCTCACACACACCAGACTTTAAAACTCTAAGTGAAGGTTGGACGTGGTTAGAGCTTAGGGGGCTGTGTGCCCCAAGTAATCGAGCCACCCAACCAGTGATTCTCCAGAAAGATCTTGGCTGACTCCCATGCTCCCCAGAGGCCATCTGCTGCTTTTCTCAGAGAACTTGCTGCCAGAAGTCTGTCCTGGGAGCCTTGGCAGCCAACAGACTCCCCTTCATTCTAAATTATCTTGGATAAAGGAAAATCCCAGTCATGGATGTAGTAGACTCTTTTCCCCTTTTGAATTTTGGGAACATTTTATCGACCTACTATAAAGGAAGTTTTGTATGACATTTTTCCCCCAAAGGAAAAATTCTACTCAAAAACAATCCTCTCGAGAGAAGTGGGCATTCGTTGGGTACCATGTATTCAGTAGAACTGGCAAGCATAGAGGGTCTTAAGACTGCATGTGTACTCAGAGCCTGCCAGTTCTGTGACTCATGACATGGCAGAGGCTGAGTTGGCAGTGAAGCCTTGTCCCTACCAAATGTCTCCTGCCTGCACAATCTAATTCTCTACCCACTTCTGAGAGAGCGCGGTCTCTGGAAGCACATACATTCTCTTCCCCATTTAGTTACCTTTGTTCATTTGCAGATGTTTATGTTTGCCAGTACATGAGGTGCATTTTAAATGGCATATGCAAAGTGTGAGTTTAACCATCACTGTCAGATCTGACGAGGGAACTGCACTCTAGTGCATGGTTGTGGCATTGTTTCACACTTGCGAAACTCTTTATTGAAACTTCTCTTCATCTCTGGCTTGGAGAGGGAGATAAAATTAAAACGAAGCTTTGATCTGAAGGCTAGAATACTGCTCTTGAATCCAACCACTTTTTGATACAAACTCTGATCATGGCAGAGTGACCCCTGGGCATTCCTTGCCTATGATTTTGCTCATTCTATTCTTCTTGCCTGGAGTTCCTTTTCTTCTCTCTGCTAATCCATTCCCTTTCCCCCCTTAGAGAACTTCCTAAAGTACATAATTCCAGCTCTGCAGGATTCTTCACTTGAAGGAATCATTACTGAATTTGGAGATGTGGGAAACAAAATGTGAGACTGCAAATTGGGCCAGGCCAGTCATGTTACGGTTATCTTAATAATGAGAATGCATGTGAGGTAGGGGCTCAGGTAGTCCAGCCCATCAGAGGACAATTGTGGGCTTCAGAGTCTATGAACATGGACTAAGAATAATTTTTAGTATGCTGGGCCACTCAGAGAGCACAAGCAGCAGAGTTGGAGATAGACAAAGAACCCTAGAGCTAAGAGGTATTTAGAAATTAGCTTCCATCCTTTACAGGAGCTACTGAGGCCAGAATTATGTGGCATCCCTAAGATCATCAGATATTGAAAAACAGAGGCAAGACCAGAGCTCAGACAGTACAGGCTTCCAGAAATTTCATCTGTGTTTCATTCCGCTACACAGGCATCAGCATATACAGAGAATTTCTAACTCAATAAGCTTCAAGAATTTTCACTTTTAAGAAATATCTCAACTATGTCTGATGTATAATAAAATTTTTTAAATTGCTAGGTTAGGTTTTCTGGTAAATTCTTCTTGTTGTGTCATATGTGGTGAGCTATTTAATTTGACCCTTATATTAAATATTTTGTGTATTGTGTATGTGTGTATGTATATTTATAGACAAATCTTTCACATGTCAAGATTTTGTTGTTCACATGAACCTTATCCTTCTCAAAATACTTGCTTCGAGAGGATCTACTGTAATCTCATGGCTACTATGTAATGTATTTGAAAGAATTTTCAGAGCCTAGGACACTTTTGTCATCTATTTATCCTCCTTTTTCTCCACCACATCCTCCCTCCTTCCCTCCTTTTCTCCCCCCTCTCTTCTTTCTTTCCTTCTTCCTATGCCTCCCCTCTCTTTTGGTTCCTTATGAGTTAATTTTGTTATTTTTAGAAACCAAAGTGAGTTTTTCAGAGACTGCTTTAGAAAACAAGTTGGATGACCACATTGGATAAAAATGTGGTGTGATGGCAGATTAATGATATTAATTTTATATAGTTAATTAGAAATACTTACCAAGGAACTACTATGTACCACCCTAATTCAGGGTGATCAAACTCAAATAGCCCAGAGTCTCATGATATAGTAAAGAAAAAAAGACAACGTGATATGTAGAGTGAGCCCGGCTTTGAGATACACAGAGGTGCTTAGGGAGCACTTGGAAAGCATCCTTTGAATTCAGGGCTGGCAATACAGAAGCTACAGAATGGCTTTCAAACATACTTTTCATGGAGGAATCCCAGATGTGTTTTGAACAATGACAGGGTGGCTGGCATAATGCATCGTTCCTCAAAGTAGAAACCTCATTTGGAAATGTAAAGTCTTGTTCCATAAAAAATAATTCCCTTTGTTCTATAACCATATTTTGAATGTCTAAAATGAGATAATGAGCCATTGGAGTTTGTGCTGACATCAATAGCTTGAGGATACCCTTAACACAGCATATCTAAAACCCAGCTTGGAATCATCCTAAATGAACTCATCTTTCCTTCAATTCTCTCCACTTGATAGCTCAAAGCATAATCCCAAGAGCATCTTTGATGCCTTTCATCCTCCACTCTTATCTGATCAATCACAGAGCTTGTCAATTTTACTTTCTAAGTATTTTTTGAATCCATCTGTTTCTTTCCATCTCCAGTGCCACCACTCTGATTCAAGCCTCTGCTGTCTTCTTTCCAGATTTTCACAATCACCTCCAAATTGTTCTCCCAGATTCCACTCTCAGTCCCTTCCAACCCATTCACCACATTATAAGCCCAAGAGATCTTTTGAAATGCCAATCAGATGATATTCAAACCTAAAACTATCCAATACTCTTTGGATAAATATCAGCATCATCAACAACATGGCCTAATGGCATTGAGTGATTGAGTCTTTCTGAACCCCTCGGCAAAATCAGCATCCTCCTATCCTCTGTCCTTTCTGTTGCAGCCACACTAGCCTTTCTGTCCCTAGAACTAGCCATGCTTCCTTCCACTTGCAGACTTTGTCTCCCTCCGTCCATCCTTCTTCTATCCTAAATGCTTACTCACCCTTCACCTCAGGACTGAGTTGCCCACACTAAATCAGAATCTGCTGCTTTAGTCTCCTAATTCCTTGAGTTTTACTTTCATGACAGTTATTAGTTTGTTACTATTTATCCATGTAACAATTTGATTAAAGTGTCTCTTCTCTAATAGATTATAAGATGTATTTATTTTAATTTTAATTTTTAGAAACGTTTCAAATAATATATTTCATTTTTTAATTATAGTTGGCATACAATATTATACTAGTTTCAGGTGTACTAGAAACTAGTGGTGATTAGAGATCTGTAAAACTCACAAAGTGATCGCCTCAATAAATCTAGTACCCCTCTGCCCATACATATTTATTGCAATATTATTGACTATATTCCTTATGCTATACTCTACATCTCCATAGCTATTTTGTAACTTCCCATTTGTACTTCTTAATCCCTTTGCTCTTTTCACCACCCCCCTCAAACTCCCTCTCATCTGATAACCCTCAAAATATTCTCTGTATCTATGAGTTTGTTTCTATTTTATTGTTGTTGTGGTGGTGGTGGTTGTTTATTTTGTTCTTTAAATTTCACATGTATGTGAAATCATATGGCATTTGTCTTTCTCTATCTGACTCACTCCATTCAACACAATACCCTCTAGGTCCATCATGCAATATCTTTTTTCATCTCTTTACTTTTAGAATATGCATGTCTTTTAGTTTGAAGCGAGTCTCTTGTAGGCAGCATATGTAAGGGTCTTATTTTCTTATTTATTCAGCTGCCCTCTCTTTTGATTAGAGCATGTAATTCTCTTTCATTTGAAGTACTTGTTGATTAGGTGCCAGGCACAATGCTTGTCTCCTAGAAATAATGATAAGCAAATGCAAATGCAGACCCAGATGAGGGACGAGGATGGTGCCTGGCACTTAGTAAGTGTTCAATAAATATATCGGGTAGAATGAATGAATTGAACCTTTCAGAAGTACAACAAGAAATAAATCTCTGGAAGCACCAAATACTATAAATAAGTTCTGATTCAATACACTTCAAATAAACACAAGTAGTAGGTAAACAAGTGCTATGCATCATACTCTATTAAATACACAAACTTCTAGGGAAATATCCTCACAGCCACAACTTATAAAAACTACCGACAAAGCAAGAAACAAAATATGTGAAAATGGAAGAAAGAATTTTTTCCTCCCAAATTTTACATATACAGTATATATTACATATAATATATAACATATACAAACATACAGAAAAAGCTGTAAATACACAAAGAAAAAAATTAAAAATATTATTTAACGACTCCATATATACCCACTACTTAGATACAATTGTTAACATTTTACTATATTTGCTTTATATCTTTCTTTGTGTGTGCTGTATGATTCAAGTAAGTTGCAGTCCACACGAAGAGAGAAACTTTAGCAAATATTTTCTAAGTATGACCTTTCACCTATAAACCGAGAAAATAAACAAAAATTACTAAAGTAATCGAATAGACAATCCAAATTTAAATTTCCCCAGTCTTCTATAGATGTTTGTATCAAACAAAGATCCAACGTTTACTCATTGCCTGTGTTTACTGTGGTTTTATAGATCTTTTAATCCATTATCCCTTGTTTTTAAAGTTCACTACACTGACATCTTGAAGTGAGTACACCAGTGTCTTGATATACCTCCTATTCTGAAAGACTTTGGTTGTTTCCTATTGGTTATATGCGTTGCTATGTTCCCTAAAAACTGCAGGTTAGGTCTAAAAGCTTGAGTAGAAGTAGGTTAAAGATTAACAAGACCTCACAGGTGTTGGTCAGTACTCATTGTATCACAGAACATTGCTGTGAGGGTTCTACTAAAAGTGATGCTAAAATAAGATGGTCAGATCCCTCCACTGCAAAGATTTGTTTATTTTTCTTGCAATTAGCAAATAATCTGTAGGATATCATGTGACACCTTGCATCTAGCCTTTCCTCCCCACAAGATTGTGTCCAATGATTTTGAAACCCATTGATGTATCTTGTCTGAATCAATGCATTTTTTTTCTTGTTGTTTTTTTGTTTTGTTTTGTTTTGTTTTTTATAAAAAGAGTGAGGGACTAGATTCAAAATGGTGATTTAAAAAAATTCTGTAATTCCTTTTACTTTGATTAGTCAGTATTCATTTGTAGAGAGACGTTTTCCCACATCAGCTAGGGATAAATTAAGATTACTTTTTAAAAGATGTTATAATGGTTAATTCTTTATGAGAAATATTCCAAGTGGACAAATCAACACACCTTTAATATAGCATTTTGAGAAGCTGTTTAAGGAATTGGCTCACTGGTGATCTGCAGTAGTGCATGTGCCCAAGCCAATTATGGTGCTTTGGTCAATGATCCATGAATTTCAAGTTCTAATTAAGACTTGACACCTTAGGTTAGAATGATGCGAAAGTTCATTAAAGATAACTAAGTCCATAATACCTGTTTTAAAAATACTCTAATTATGTATTTAGTCAATTACCATTGTAGATGACCAAGTAAATTCTGTGCATTTTAAGAAGTCTTTCAACTCAATATTTACATAAACATCTTGGAATGGGCAGAATATCAAGTAATTAATATACATGTTTAAATGCCAAAAATATCCATGTTAGGAAGTTAATTATGTATTTATGTGACATGAATGGGTGGGTAGCTGATATGAATTTTTAAATTTCATTGTTCCATATCTTTGCAGGCTTACTATGGTTTGTAACGAGCCACAATGGTAGGGCTGTGTCACAGCATCTTTTGCAGACAGAGCTGTGGGTCTCTCTTTTCATCCTGATTAGCATCCGATAAATTTCTCATTTGGACTTCCCTTCCTTCAAAGAGCTGAGGGGAATAAACCTACAACAGCCAACTGCATGCTAAAGGAAGTGTTCCGCTTTCAACTCCCTGAATTCAACCAGGAAACAATAGAAACCCAGAGTTGAGGTTGGCAGTCTCTCTTCTCATTGAGGATGTTGAAATCTGTAAGTGAGGAACATTCATGGAAATTAAAATGAGGCTGTCAGTTCAGATGGAAATCCCCGAGACAGATTTTCTTTCACTTTTTGGATTCTCATAATTTATTGAAAATGAACTCCTTGGACATTTATTATTTATTTAGCTTCAGATATTTCTATTTTCTTTTATCTAGAAGTACAATATTATTTAAAGATCTAAAACAGAAGATCTGTGTGTACTACAGGCTATTTTATTTAATGGGATCAATTAGTATCAGCTGCTAAAATCCCTAAGAGAAATAATAACAAAACAAAACAAAACATTTTTTCAGCTGATTAAGTGCTCTCTGGTATGCTGATATAGTAATGATAAATAGTGAATATTTGGTAGATAATGGTGTTCATCAGAAGAAATCTGATCTTTAAACACAACTAAAAATCATCCTTGATAGGAGAGCTGATTGATTTTAGGAACACAATAGAAGCAAAAAACAACCCACAATCCCCTTCTGCAATATTTCTTGCCATCAAACTTTTATGCATGATGATTCAATCAAAATTAATTTAACTGACATTTATTCGACTGCACTGGTCATGATAGGCTAGGCAATACTGCAGAAACTGCCAACTCCCAAATCACCATGGCTCAACCTAGTAAAAATTTATTTTTATCTACAATGCCAGATATTGTTCTCAATGTTTCACCTGTATTATCTTCTTTAAGCTGTTTAATGACTCTGGAAGCAGACAGCATTATCACCATTCCCATTTTACAGATAAGGAAACTGAAGTGTGGAGAGATTAAGTAACTTGCTGAAGATGGCACAGCAAGAAAGTAGAAGAGCTGGACATTGACCTCAGGCATTCTGGCCACAGAACTTTCTCTCATCCTCTATGCTCTACTTCCTCCTGTTTTAGGCATGGAGAGGATAGTTTGAAGGAGGGGAAAGAAACAGGATCACTAAGGAAGTATGAACAATTCTGCAAGTAGTGGGTGACACAGATGTGCACACACCTAGATTAGAATTTCATCTCTGCCAGTTATTAGCTATGAACTTGACCTTACCTACCTGGCTTTAATTTCATCAATTAGAAAATGAGAGTGAATAAAATTTGTTTATTGTGTGTATGTGTGTGTGTGTGCGTGTGCACACATATGTCCATGTACATACTCATGAATATGAGAGAAACAGAGAGAGAGAGAGAGAGAGAGAGAGAGAGAGAGAGAGAGAGAGGTCTGATATTTACTAAAATTTTATCCCTTTGCAATGTTTTTTTTTAAATTTTATGCAGAGCATTTAAATCAGCATTTTAGGCTTTCAGATTATAGCTCTTGATGCTTGTGTCTCTCTTCACATTTCCCAAAGCAAATTTTTTAATTCTTTGGGATTGCCAAATCAAGTCTTCTCTCTGAGAACATCTGCTGTCACCTTGCATGACTGAAGTGCTCAGGAATAATGATGGTGAGAGAATAATGATGAATCTATGTCTTATAAAAGGATATTTTGAAAGAGTCATTCTTTTTTCCTACTGTGAAGTAAAGACAAATTCAGCCTGCAGGGGTTCAGAAGATACTTGGCTACTCCCATGACAGAAGACTTCAGAGACAAATTTGCATCAGAAACTCTCTTCTCTTATTTCTGTCTCTAATGCCTGTTACTGAGGTAGTCTTGATTTTTACTAGCCTGGTATTTGGACCTGAGACAGAGGCAGAAAGAGGACCTTTTATGGTTGTAAGTCCCAACCCACCTCCCACCCAGAGGTCCCCCTGCCAAGAATTTTGGCTCTAACAGGTGCTTCCTCTGCTTCCTCCAGGATTAAATAAAGGGATTCTAAGTGCCAGTGAGAGGGGCTTGACTGCTTTAGGATTGAGTTTATGTTTCAGCTATCCAGGTCTGATTCATCCAGAGCCTCAAAATATAGGACAGAAACTTGGTGTAGATGTCATTCATTGTACTAAGGCAAACATTTAGCAGAAGGCAGTGGAGGATAGTCTTCCCCAGAGTCGTCTGTCTGGGTCCTAAGGTTTCACTAGAAATTAGCCAATCATGGAAATTATGTAAAAACCCCCAAAACAAAAAACAAAACACCTCTCAGATTTAGGAATTTATTTAGACCATTAGAAAGACAGACTTTCTGAGGCTTTCTCTGATCCCTCTTTCTTAACTCTTCCATTGACACTTCATCTGGTCCAAGGATCGTGACTAACACCTGACACTTCCTTTGGGCTGCACATGAATTCATGCTGTTCTCATACTCCAGGTGAAGCATTCAATTTGAAGGGCCTCAAACATGCTTTTGGTGGGGATGAGTTTGAGTGCAAGATAGGTAATTAGTGTAAAACTCAAAGCTATGAGAAAGAAGCTTACATTTTGGGACTGAGCATGTACTGGATGTCTTTAAATTGTCTGCACTGTGTGTAGGGAATATAACCCGACACCCAAACCTCGACAGCAATGGACTGAAGAGCTGTGGGTCTTTCTCTATTAGAATGACTTCTTTGGACAGTGACTCTGGTCATACACATTCTTTACAAGTAAACCAAAATGCAGAGACACGCTAAGAAATAGATTCACTTTCCGCTTGGTTTGAACGAGGCTGTGAAGCAACGGTGCTATGTGAGAGAGAAAGGAGGAGGTATTTCCCAGGCAGATGTGTATGAGCAATGAGGGGAAGCAGAAACCCCCAAGAAATTGTCTTGGTGGCTAGCGTTTTAGAAAGCAACTGGGTTAGATTTGAGAAAGTGGATGGGGGCCATGTTTGATTGATAGGCCTAGAGATTTAGGCTATCCTGTGGTGTTGTACATTAGAATCTTCTTGGGTGATCAATGAAGATATTAATTGGGCCCTCCTTCCAGTTATAAAGTCTTGAGGATGGGCAAACCATGCTCTTGTACTGTTTAAAGCACTTCATCATGCTAATAGCAGCCTGTATTGACAACCAGTGTCATAGCAAAGCGACACCAAGGAACATGTCAAATAAGGGCTGATACATGCAGTAGCTTAGGGGGAACCTGCAGATATAGCATCTCCAAGTGCAGTGGCCTGGGAGGGACTGGTCAAGGCTTGTAAATGTTAGTGCAAAAAGATTTTAAAACATACTACTTGCAATCTGGTATGACTTGCAGAGAGGGAATTAGAAATGTCTCGGTATTTGAACTCATGATATGATTTTTAAGAAACTTAAATACCGTGTATTTATGCCTGCAGATGCTTTCTGTTATGAATGCGCTTGTTTACTGGTGGAGAAGAATCTCACAGCCATGGGAAGAAAAAGTGTTAAACTTGGCTCTAACCTGTTACACTGGCTTGCTTCTCCTCCTTTGATGTGTTTTTTAATACCACACATTCTCATTTTCCTTTAGGAATTTGGCACTGTGCCATGTGTCCAGGAAAGGTTCAGTAAATGTTAATTAACTTTGATTTCCAAGGAGAGGGAAATTCTGTAGAGAATGGTGATCGGTTTCTTCTCTTTTCTGCTAGAGGTAGAACAAGAAAAATGGAAGCAGTAGAAAATATTGAGTCTGAAGTGTGTGTGGGGGTGTGTGTGCGTATTAGGGAGTGGGAGTGATCTGCTTCCATTAATCAGAAGATAGGGTTGGGCCATAATTTAGGAGGTTAATGAAAGGTCTCCTGGATCTTATTATTCCTCTCCAACTGTCAGGTACTGGAACAAGGAAATAGATTGAAGACTACCAGAGTAGCTTTTTCGGTATGCGGTAATGTAGTGTGCCACACCTGTCACTCTCTTTTCGTGTCCCCACTTTTGAACCAGTGGTTCAAACCTCCATCTCTTTAAATGACATTCATTCTTCTTTCCAATGCAGTCTGGCTTTGTCTCCAGAATTCTAAACTATTTTCTTCCTTACAAGGCTGTTTCTTATTTTAGAACATGACGTTCCCATTTATTGCCACCCATGCTACATCCTGAAAGTCATCCTTAACCTTCTCCTTCCTCCCCTTCATCTTCTTCAGTGTCTCCCACTCTCAACCTTCCTCATCTAAAAGATCCTCTCCATTGCCAATGCCATTGCCTGTCTGAGGTCTCCTTTTTGCATTGCCCCATATCTCAACTCTCCTACCTTCAGTCCACCTCCTGCTCCCTCAATGCAGGACTCGTTTTTCACAAGCATATGTAGGAAGAACTTTTTTTGAAATGCTTAGGTCCTTTCTCATCCCCTCAACACCTGTCTGCCCTTACCTCATTGGTCTTGTGGCAGTCATAACCCCACGTCAGAGAGAGCCCAGCCATACTCCTCTGTGGAAGAACCTCTTGTAAATGGGCAGGCCAGCTGCAAACCCCACAGAGCAAAGCCTGAGGCCTGGGTATCTGGAGGAGATGCAGGTGCCGTGGATGGAAAATCCCAATGCCACTGGAGTGGGGGTGAACTGAGACAGTTTGAGGTTTTCCCCTCCAACCCACTCATGGGTCATCTGATGTAGTTATTGCTTATTATTTTTATGTCCCCTGTCATAGACTCAGGTTTCTGTTGCTATGTAACAAACGTCCCCAAACTGGGTGGCTCACAACAATAATCAACTCATTATCTCTCGTGATTCTGTGAGTTGACTGGGCTCAGCTGTGTGGTCTTTCTGCTCCATGTGATGTGAGTGGGGGCTTGACTTGGCTGGACATCTGAGATGGCTTTATTACATGGCTGGCAGTTGGTCCTGGCTTTGCTGGGGCTGTTGATCAGAGGGACTCTGTTCTATGTGGCCTCTCCAGGAGATTCGGGCTTCTCACAACATGGCATCTGAGTTCCAAGAGAGAGCATTCCAAAAGGCAGAAGTAAAAGCTGCAAATCTCTTAAAGCACTGCTGCAAAGATGCAGAACTTCACTTCTGACGAACGCTGTTGGTCTAAGTGAGTCACAGGGCCAACTCAAATTCAGCGTTGTAAGGCTTTTGCTCACTAGGCACCATCTTTGGGGACTAATTATTAAAAATATCAAGCAAGTTTGCTTCCGCCAATAGAACCCTAATTTCTGGGGAGATTACTCCAGCAGCTCAGCATCTGGCTAGTCTGCCTGTTGGTTTCAGTTCTAACTCCTGGTCCCTTGGCTTGCTCTTTGCAACTAAATCTTATCTAGATGTAAGATTCAGTCATCCTCCAGTGCATCTAGCTGACTATAAATCAAGTGCTGCCAAGTTTCTTCCATGCTGACTGCCTCAACCATCCTTAGATATTTCTCTCTTTCTCTGTCTCTTTCAGTGCTGGCTCCCCATTTGCTGGGCCTCCTCTTATCCACTAACAAGTCTGATTTCTCCCTCTGGGGCCTATTTGACTTGGATCCAACCATCAGTCTGACCTGGCTCATTGCTACTTTAGTTTCACTAATGCAAAAGCTTTGCTTAGAGACTGAGGTTGCCTAGACACTATGTCTGCCTATGTGGAGTGGCACTATATCTGATTTGTTCCTGATGCAGTTTAATTTTGAAAATAATAAATCTAGTGCTCTTTGAATTGTTGGCCAGGCCATATTTGCTATTTGTTTAGCTGTGTGGACCATCTCAGAGTTCCCAGGTCCTCTCCCCAGGGCCCTGTTGGCCATGCTGAGAAAGCTACATAAGTTTATGCTCTTACCTCTGTGGCAATATTCCCCTAGCACATTATTTATGTTGACTTTGGCATGTCAGCTTGTAAAACCAAAGAACCTTTGTAATAAAATAATCTTGCAAAGGTCAGCCATACCTTTAACACTGGTCCTTTTTCATAATTTTTAGAACATCCACCATCTTAAAGAACATTAACGTTCTATAACACAGGCTCCTGGGTCATGTCTATTCATCTTATTTCATTCTCTTCCAAAAGAAACAGAACATGGGTTGGCATAAGGTGGATGTAGAATGTTTATGTAATGACATAGTTATTTTAAGATTCCTGACTAGGAAGCAGCTTGTTGCTGCTAAAAAGCTTAAAAGAACACCCCAAACTGCCAGGATAGTCTATTAACAAAATGTCATTTTAGCATGCATGAGCCTATGTGTGTACCTTAATTACTGAAGTCACAATTTATAAATAGACATCTTTAACCTCATGTCTGGACAGGTCCCAATTTGAATGATTGCATTCTTCCTGCCTAAATTTTCCTAGTTCCAGCCTAGTGAAAACAGAATAATAGGCTAACCCTGACTTTCCGTGGTCTACTCAGTTAACTAAAAAACATTTAATGGGGTATGAACTGAGGTCCACTAATAGACATGTATTTTCTAGAGTGGTAAGAACATACAGTAGATAATGCATATTTATTCCTTTGACTCTAATTAAACACTGATTCATTGATAATTCACCTCTTGTGTAATTTATGGCATTGCCCGCTAATAATATTTCAATATTTTAAGAGTTTAGTATGTGTCAGGCACCATTCCAAGCCTTTTACACGCAGTATCTCGTTTGATCTTCACAATAACTCTGTGAGGTAGGTTAGGAGCGATTACTATCCTTCTTTTATAGACAAGGAAAGTAGGCACTGATTAAGTGATTGTATCACGCAGCATTAACAATGCCTTTGCCTTACTGGTTTTAATTCGACAACAACAAAAACTCATTGTAAATCTCATAGGTGTCTGATCACAAGGAACTTCATTCTTCTTATCTATTATCTATAGAGAGGTGGGTTTTAAAAAGCAGAAATAAAATGGGCAGGACAGGTGATATATGACTGAGGTTTCTATGCTCTTATGAATGCTCTCTGTATACACACACATGCACGCCCATATATTTTCTGTAATACCAACACACTTATAAGAGTTTATACGTATTATGAATGGCCCCAAAAGTCTTGACAAAAATAAGAAAATCTTTAAATGATTAGAAAACATTCCTTAGATAAAGGAAGCTTGTTCTTCATGAACCGAATAGAGGGCTTGCGTTACAAACAAAGGAGGCTCATTCAGAGGTCTTTGAGCCTTAGTTTTGCGTCTTCATTAAGTTGGGCATGTAGTATCTATGGTCTCTTTAACTATGAATGTTTTATGAATTTTTAACTGAGGAAAATTGGGAACAACATACTATCTTTGCCTGTGGAGGATGTGTCCATCCTGCCTATCTACAGCAGATTCTGTGACTTTGGTGGCTTTGGAGAGCCCTAACTATTTGTTCTCCTATGGGAAAAGCTGAAAAGCTATTTCTTTTGTTTCTAAAGATGGGACACCTGCCAATGTTGTTATAGATGAAAACATCTTTTTACCACTGTCCTTTGCTGACCCCTGCTCTTGCACATGGCAGGTCCTGGAGCTGCTCTCTCCCGAGCTTTAGTTACTCCTTTACTGTCATTGTCTGCATAGTGGCCTTGTTGTCACAGCCAAATAAGCCCAAAGTCTGGATCCCTTTCCAGTGTCACATGCAAGTGTATTATATTGGCTTAAAAATTATTCATGTAAAAATTCTTCCCATAAATGCTGCTTTCATTCCAGGGGACAGGGGAAATTACTAAGAGTCAACTATATCTTCTAAGTTCCCCTGTTTGAGGTTCATAGTAGAAGTTCAGTTGATTCAATGGCTTCTAAGCCAGAAGGAACGGAAGGCCAATATACCTACGCTATTTGCTTTGGCACCATCAGGTGTTAGTATTGTTGTTTAGTTTTAAAGTCCCCCAAAACATTAATGCCAAATCATTATAGCATGAAAGCCTTAGAGAATGATTGCATTCAAATGCCCATCCTCATAAACACTCAAGATAATAGTATCCTAAAGTAGATAATAATTTCTAATTTTTGCGTGAATTTCGAAATCAAAACTTCTCCAAGTTCTTTTCAATCCTTGCATTCAGATCCTTGACCTCCCCTCTGGAGTCTTCTGAATTAAACAGAAAATAAACAACCCGAAGTTAAATCACACACGCTGGAATCCAAGGGCACTCTGTGAACAAGGCTCGATTCTGTTGGCTTGCTAGCAGCACTACTGAAGTTCCTTTGTACTTTTAAAATAAACAACAATGTTATTTGGAAATAAGAGATCAGGAAGTACTATCAGAAGTGTTGATGTCCAGCCTCATGAAAGCAGTTAGAAGTCAGCTCAAGGTTGGCTCATCTTTCCTAGGACATCTTCTTCGAGGCTGGGAGTAAACCAAAGGGGAAAACACAATGCAGTGTTTACTTTTGAGAAACAGATGGACAACCAAGAAGCCATGTGTCTTTATTAGCAGCCATTGTGAAGGAGCTGGAATGGAGCAGGAAAAGACTGTCATTATGTTTCATTACCTGTTTTCAGACAAGGTATATGGCTCTGCCACAGTGCATGACTTGGGTAAGGGTGTCAGAGATGGATGAACATCATTATGTGAGTGCGTGGTCATCCTTCCCAATGGGGAAACCTTATCCCTTTCTCTAGATTGGCTGAGTGCTTTCCTCAAGACCTAAGGTGGGAAAACAAAACACCCTTAGAGCTGGTCTTGTTTTCTGTTATTGGATCACATTCTGCAGGTTACATTTTATTGTTTTAGTAGAGAAAAGGCCAGAGCTGTCAAAATATGACTTTTTCATTAGTGGTTTCACTGTCATTCCCTTCCTGTTCTGATAAAGAAGCTGACCTGAGGCTAATATCTGGCTGCTCTACAGATGCCCAACTTCCACGGATGAATCCTGGCACTCATGGTACAGAGGCAGTGGGCAGCAGGGGCTACTACTATTCCTCCTGCAGCTTTCACCCTGAATTGGCTCTTCCCGTCCCACCTTCTGACAATGCTGACATCAGCGGGCATGAGTGCCCTGGGCATATTGCTAGGGTATGTGTGGGGCTTATCCAGTAGCATGTTACAAAGTTTGTAAGGTTTGTTCTTTGTTGCCTTGCCCTTCCCTCATAGAATCTTTAGTTCTGGATCCATGGGGTTTTGCTGATAAAAACTGAAATACTAAAGAAAACTCATCTCCTATGTGAGTAGAGAGAGATTTGATAAGTTATGCATGCCAAAGTTTTAGTAATTAATTTTAGTCCATTTTCAGGAGTATTTACATTTGTAAGAAGGAGATCTGGAAAATGATTACTGGAAATAATCATTGAGAAATAATGACCTTTGAGGCATTTATTCAAGGGTGGGCTCAACCCAGATTAAATGGCTGACTGCTTTTTTTTTTTTTAACTACTATGGAATATAATGACTTCTATCAGTTTTGTATCTTTAAATCTGTTTCTTTAACCTTCCCAGCTATATTTCTTCTCAACTTAAAAAATAAACAACCCTCCCAAGTCACTCCCCAAAACAAACAAACAAAAAACAAAATATACTAGAAGCCAATGATGGTATAGAGGGACCAGGAAGGCAAAAAATGAAACTATTAAAGATGTGAACTGATTAAAGACATGAGGATGACTTGTATTTATTTAGGAATGATAGAGATGTTTTATACCCAAAGTAGAAAGAATTCAATTAATGGTGAAGAACTTGTCCAACTGATGAGAAAAATTTATAATGTAGATCTAACTCTATATCCCTGATGAAGAAAAATGTAATGAATTTATCCCTAAAGACCTACCTTTCAGCTGTTTGTTCCACCTATTCGATTTAAAATTCTAAGGAATGTCAAAAACAGACATGATCTATTTCAAAAAGTTCAATTTACACTCTCAAATTTTCCCATATTAGCTAGCACATTGCTTTAAAAAAGTAAAAATAAGCAAACCCGCAGGAGAGGAGATGACACTGAGAAAATAGAGTGGGCCTACATATTAAATGGTTCAAGTTAAAATTAAATTAGTTCGCTGTCTTTATTATCTGCGTTAAACCAGAAATCCATGAACATTAGATGCACAGAAATCATGTTTATTGTCTTTCATTCAAAGTTTCCACAGTATTTTATCTAATTAAAAATATTAAACTTAATATGTAGAAGTTTTTGGTAAGAAAAGAAGACCCGGGGTTAAATAAATGCTTCTTTTATTTTTTCTAATTATAAAATAATATGTGCTTTTTGCGGAAAAACAGAAGGGACAATATAGAAGAACAATTAAAATGGCAATAATCTCAACAAACAAGACAAGCACTGCTAATATTTTTGATATACTTCCTTCTAAACATTTTCTTGTACCCATGTGCACATAAAAACATAAGCACATATGTTTCACTACATTAAATGTTTTGTATTTTTGGTTTGAAGTTCTTTTTACACTTACATAATTAGAATATCCACACACCATTGTATATATTCTTCAAACAATAGTCCACTTAACATTTTATTACATGTTAAAGTAAGTCCTAAATTTTTGGATATTATAAATAAAGTATGATAAACATTCTGGTACAACATTTGTATGTTTACTTGTTACTTTATCAGTTTTTTATTATATTCTATGCAACATCTATTTTATACTTTTTCTAATTTAGGGGTGAATTTTTAAAAAGTTTTAATTGTTCTTTATAAACCAACACTACTAATGCCTTGTAATATTTGTTCCAAGCATTTCCTCAGTTTTTCATGCATCTTTTACATTTTGATGCTTTTATTGACACAGAAGTTGGGACAAATTTATTGATTTTTTTTTCTTGGTATTACTTCCATTGCTTTCAGGTTTTGAAAGTCCTTTAATACACCCAAGGTCAATAAAATATTCCCCTACATTTTCTTATCCTTTTGAAAATTATGCATGGCTATTGCTTATTGTTTTTTAAAAGGCAATGGAGAAAAATGCAGTAAAATTAGAGTGCCCCTGTTCCTTACCCACCTCCTCTCACCAACCCCAATCCAAAGCTGCTCCTTCAGTTTTGATGATTCTTTTCTTTACATTTCACTTTTTAACAGCAGCTGGAATTAATTTCGTTGTGCAGTCTGAGGTGAAAATCTAACTTGAGCATTTTTTTTTCCCCAGATAGTGAGCCAATTTTCTCAACACCATTGTTCAATAATTCATCCCTTCCTCCTCAGTTTGTGAAGGCCCAATTTTTTGAGTTACAAAGATGGGAAACTCACAATGACATTATGCAACAAAAATAACCTTTCAGTGCTTGAATATGTGCCCAGTTAAGCACGCAGTAACTTGTACACCTATGCTCTGTGATGCAGAGGCAGAGCATGTCACTGCCGGGCATGTGATGGGATTGTCCATTTTTATAACAGAATGTTCAGATTTGCTGAACTACACAAGTCTTCAATTTTTCAGTTCAGTTCAGTTCTATTCAACTGACTTAATTTTGACCAATGTTTATTAAATGCTTATTATATGCATTCACTGTAGTATATAAATTATGGTTGCTCCAGTTTTGGATTTCAACCCAGCTGATGAACAACATGTCTAATACCATAGGCCAAAGCCAGATAAAATTTCACAGACAATTTTGGAAAAAAGGAGGAGACTTTGCTGAAATAATTTTAAATGACGATTTCAGAGCTTGAATTGATATGTTTTTAGGGCTGTAGGGTCCCTTCCTCTTTTCATCTCCAAAGCTAACAATTACAAATTGCCCAAGTCATTTGGATTATGCCATGGGAGCAGACTGAAAGCTCACAAATACGACTGAGTGAAATAAATAAAAAAATAAATAAATAAACAAACAAATAAAGCAACATATGTAAGTCAAGGAGACACATTCCTTTCCCAATATAAAAAGATGCCTGTCACTCTCGGGTAACTAGCCATAGTTTGTCAAGTACAGAAGAGTGGGCAGAAACAACATTCTTATCACAGATGCCATATGAATATCTAAAATAATCATGTCCACAAACATTCCACTTTACTTGTATTTTTATTGCTCATCTTTTCTTTTTGTCATGTTAGTATCCACATTTTTTCATAGAATGATATAAAAACCTGATGAGATTATATATATTTTTTGGTTCCTATTAGAGAAAACAAAATTATTCATATGATCCCATTAGTCTGACAGAATACTGCTGACAGGATGGAAATGCACCAAAGACGTGTTTCTTCCATTTGTAGTTACACTGCCATTTTTCTTTATTACTCCTGACATGTTGCCCATCATTCCAGGCACAGTACAGGAGGCCGGGGAACACTATTTGAAAACCTCACTCCTCCAGGGAGTTTAGAAGCACCTGCTAATTGCCTGGCACCACTGCATTTGCCTTCACTCCTTCCACTGCTCTTTACCTCTTAGAATCTCCATAGTGCAAGGTTTCCCACAATCTGCACAATTTTTTTTTTAGTTTATTCAACAACATCAGTGTTTTAAAATTTAGTTATAAGAATATTTTTTAACATAATGTGTTTTTACTTTCTAATATTCAACACGGGTACGTTTTACAGTTACTTGTGTGACTATTTAATCGATTTTGTAAATTCAGTATGGAGAATTTAGTGTGTTTTCACACCAAGGTATCACAGTGCTTAAAACTGCACATTATGGGAACTCAATAAGTATTTATTGACTGAATGTTAAATGAACCAATTATAGGAGAGACATTTTGCTGGATATGAAGGGAGACACTAAGATGCGTGACATATTGTTTCTATTCTTAAAGTACTTACAGTAGAACTGGGAGCCATGACAGACACAAAATTAAATAGGAAGACAAGCCAATAATACAAGAGATGTCTTTCAAAAGCATACAAAGTATCCAATTAAAGGTACCACAGTCTGTGCTTGTGTCAGAGACAGTGTTTACCAAATGAAACACTCCTACACATTTCTCAGCCTCCCTTGGTTACTGGGCCAAGCCACTTGCGCTAGCTCCATAAAATGTGAATAGAGTTTTGTATGTATCATTCAGGTGGAGGTTGTTGATAACTAGTGTGCCTCTTCCAACTGCTCTTCCTCTGCTGGGGTAAACTTAGAGACTATGTGTTACTGATGGCATTGCTATGAAATAAAAGCATCCTTAATTCTAGACTTACCACTTGGAGAAGTGGAGCTCTGTAAAGTCACACCATCTACCTCAGACTAAGATCTGAGCCAGAGAGATAGTTTGTATGAAGTCAGGAGTTAGGAGGTTGGAAAGTCATGGGAGGCTTCTGAAAGTGGTGGATTAAAACTGGACCCCAAGCAGTATCCCAAAACTGTTAAAATTAAGACAGAGTCCAATGGTGTTTCTGACAGAAATAGAAAAATCCATCCTAAAATTCATATGGAATCTGAAGAGACTCCAAAACGATCTTAAAAAGGAGAACAGTTTGATTTTTCACACTTGCTGATTTCAAAACTTATTATAAAGCTAGAGTAATCAAAACAGTGTGGTAGTGATATAAAGACATTCATAGAGATCAATGCAGTGAAACAGAAGCACACAAATAAACCCACACATATTATAGGCTCAAATGGGTTTTTGACAAGAGTGTCAAGATGATTCAATAGGGAAAGTCTTTTCAACTAATGGTGCTTGCTGGAAAAAGTAGATATCCACAAACAAACAAACAAACAAACAAAGAAAAGTGAAATTGGACCCTTACCTTACCTTACAAACAAAAATGGACACAAAATGGATCAAAGACCTAAATTTAAGAGCTAACACTATAAAACTTAGAAGAAAAGATGTGGAACAACTTTCTGACATTGGATTCAGCAATAATTTCTTAGAATGTGACACCAAAAGCACAGGCAACAAAGAAAAATAGATAAATTGAATTATATGAAAACTTAAAAACTTCTATGTATCAAAGGACACTGTCAACAGAGTGAAAGGCAACATACAAAATGGGAAAAATATTTGCAAATCATATATCTGATAAGGTGTTAATATCCAGAATACATAAAGGAGCAGAGCTCCTGCAAACCAGCTACAATAACACACACACACACACACACACACACACACACACACACACACACTCCCCTCATTCAAAAATGGGCAAAGGATTTAAATAGACATTCTCCAAAAAATATATACATACAAATAGCTAAATATCATATAAAAAGATGCTCGACATCACTAATCATTAGGAAAATGCAAATCAAGACCATGATGAGATATCTCTGCACATCCATTTGGGATGACTATTATTGTCTCTAAAACAGCAAATCAGAAAATAACAAGTGTTGACAAGGACGTGAAGAAATTGCATCCCTTCTCCACTGTTTGTGGAAATGCAAAATTGTGCATCCGCTCTGGGAAACACAGAGGATGCTCCTTAAAAAATCAAAAGTAAAATACAAACTTTAAAAAATACGATTCGGTGATTTCAATTTTGAACATATGTCCAAAAAAATATTGAAAGCAGGGCCTCAAAGAGCTATTTGCATACCTGTGTTTACTGCAGCATTATTCACAATAGTCATGGGCTGGAGGCAATCCAAATGTCCATTGACAGATGAATGGATAAACAAAATGAGGTATATACACACATGGAATATTAGCCAGTTTATAAAAGGAAGGAAATTCTGACACATATTATAGCATGGGTGAAACTTGAGGACATTTAGCTAGAGTGATCAAATTCATAGAGACAGGATGTAGTAGAATAGTGGTTGCCAGGATAAGAGAAAATGGAAAATTTTCTGAATGGGGAAGAATTTCAGTTTTGCGAGATGAAAAGAGTTCTGGGGATGTGTGGCACGAAAAGTGAATGTACCTAACACTATTGAACTGTAGTCTTAAAAATGGTCAGGATGGTAAATTCCATGTTAAATGTATTTTACCACAATTAATTTTTTAAAAAATTAAGACAATACAAATGGCAAATAGCATTAAAAAATGCTCCACATCACATGTTATCAGGGAAATGCAAAAAAACAAAAACAAAAACAAAACAAAAACGAGATACTACTGTACATCTATTAGAATGGCCAAATTCTGGAACATTGACAACAACAAATGTTGACAAGGATGCAGAGCAACAGGACCTCTCACACATTGCTGACGGGGATGCAAAAGGGTACAGCCACTTTGGAACAGTTTGTGGTTTCTTACAAAACTAAACACATCCACCAATACAGCCCAGCAATTGCATTTCTTAGGATTTACCCAGAAGAGGTGAAAACTTAAGTCCACACAAAAGTTTTCACATCAGCATTTACAGCAGCTTTATTCACAATTACCTAAACTTTGAAGCAACCAAGATGCCCTTGAGGAGGTGAATGGATAAACTGTGGTATAATCAGGAAATAGAATGTTACATAGTGCTAAAAATAATGTGCGATCAAGCCATGAAAAGATATGGAGGAAACTTCAATGCATGTCACTAAGTAAAAGAAACCAATATGAAAGGTTACATAATGTATGATTCCTATCATATGACACTCTTGAAAAGACAAAAAAACTATGGAGACAGTAAAATGATCAGTGGCTGCCAAGAATTGAAGGTTGGGGAGCTAGGGATGAATAGGCAGAACACAGAGGATTTTTAGGGCAGTGAAAATACTCTGTATGATACCATAATGATGAATAACTGCCATTATGCATTTGTCCAAACCCATAGAATAGCTAATGCCAAGAATAAACCCTAAGGCAAAGTCCACAGACGGTGGGTGATGATGATATGTCAATGCAGTTTCATCTTTGGTATAAAATTGGTAACAAATGTACCCTTTAGTGAGGGATGTTGATAATGGGAGAGGATGTGGATGTGTGGGGAAATGGAGTACATGGGAACTCTACCTTCCTCCCAATTCTGCTATGAACCTAATGCTACAAAAATTCTAAGGAAAAATTAAGGCAATGAGTTTTGTACCTTCCTCTATTCCAAATATGATATTGATTTTAACACAGAGAGAAAAAGAAACATTTTTATTCCTAGGAAATAGGTTCTCTGCATATATACTGGTTGCACTTTACCACTGGCTTCGATCGCTCTAGCCTGTAAAATTAATTAGTAGCCTTTGGCCACCAATGGAACCATGACAACAGTGAAGGCTTTAATGCCCATGTCATCAGGAAAATTATCTGAATTCTCTATCATGCTCTTTATGTGCTCACACTCTTAATAGACAGTGACCCATCAGCTAGAGCTAGAGGAAGTCTGGCTCCTCACACTGGCATCACTGCTAGGCCCATGTGGAGTTGTTTGCTCATATGTGCTTCCCAGGTACATATTGCTCTATTTGTGTTTGTGTGGCACTGATTTCTATTTTATTATTAGAATTTCACCTCTACCTGTTTTCTAAATTATCAATCTTCAAACGTTTTAAAATTTTGGAATAAATAAAACTATCAGTGAGGATCCAGTGAGAATTCAAAGAAAGCCTGAGCCAGGTATTTCAATGGAGGAAATTTAATAAAGGGAATTTGCTATAGAGTGGTTAGAAAAGCTGAAAACAGGTGAGCTGTTGCTCGTCTTAGGGTCAAGAAAGGAGATGGGGGGTCCAGATGGTCAACACGTAGGAGCTGAAACCATGAAGAATGTCTGTGGGAGCTGGGACCACAAAGGGAGCTGCTGAAGGTACCACCTCAGGTACAGTGAGGGGTGCTACTCCCCTCCTCCAACCCTCCAGTTTCCAGTAGTGTCACCTACTGACCCAATCTTAATGGAAGCTGATGAGCAAGGGAGCTTGGAAAATGTAACATGCAGAGATGAACTCTTCAGAGAGCAGAACAGGGAAAGGATGAGGAATGGATCTGAGATCCAAGAGGCAAACGACTAGTACAAACATTAAACCTCAGAAACACCTCCTTATTTATCAGGGTTGCAGTTAGGCATGCCACTTCCCCTATAGATGAGATGTTATTTAGTATGAAGAGTGGAGGACATTTGGGAGACTCCCTAGAAAACAGTCAAGCTATGTGAACTTTGACCCCAAACCTCTCCACACTGTCTGATGGATTGATTGCTCTTTGGTGAGGTCTTTGAAATGAAGAAACACTGAGCTTCAGAACCACAAAATAATTGGGGTGCGAGGAAGGGACTAGTAGGCAGTCCACAAAAAAGAAATGGTCTTCAGGGTAGAAACACTTTATCTGGGGTACAAGATATTGGATTCAGAAGCAGAAAACTCTCACTGTCCTTGGAGAATGAAAATATCCTGGTAACCAGAGATTTTACTTCAGTGGGCAATAAACTCTTTTCTAAGAAGACAGAAGTGCAAGACACGTATTCCTGTTCTGCATGGACAAGTTTTCTTGCTGGACACACTGAACCTCTTAAAAAATTCAGAGCAAGTTTTCTCAGCTGTCACAAAAGTGATTTCAACCGCATGAGCAGAGAAAAACACACCAACTCATAACAAGGGCATAAAAGCTTTTAAAGTTGACTGGAAGTGTTGTGGTTGCTTTTGTTTGGGAATGGAAAAGTAAACACTTGGACATTAGGCTCTTATCTTGGAGGAAACAAAGGAGAAAAATCTGAAAAACTTAATATTAAGAGGGAAGATGAAATTAAGCAACCTTTCACAGTATTGGTGGAAATTGTTAAATATTTGTAAATCTTTCCATAGAAACCTCCCCATCTGAATCATGTGGGCAACTTTTAGTCAAATGAGTCTCCTATCTTGATATTCTCAACCCATAGCCCATCAGAAATTTTAGTTTTCCTCTTTATAATTTGCCTCTTGTTAATTTTAGAGTTCATCAGAAAAGAGAAAATGTCTAAGTTGTGGTAAAAGTCCTAAAAATTAATACCAACACCCCAGATAATGCCTTAGTCTGCTGTGTGTGTGTATAAGTGTGTGCCTGTGAGTGTGTGTGTGTGTGTGTGTGTGTGTGTATGCAGATTGGTGACAGCTACAAAATACAAGCTAGAAATAGAATTTAGAAATCTCTTTTCAAAGTGCCACATTGTCACCATTCAGTCCCATCCAGGCTGCCCCCATGAAGTGATAGTCTGATTGGGGCTCAGATCCCAGGTAACTAGAGAGGTACCTGGGAAAGGATTTCAGCATCAGAATAGTTTTAGGTCAAACGAGGCCTCGGGAGCTAACACATAATTTGATCCATTACAGCAGGGAAGCGACAAAAGACTTCTAGGTATTTGGTGGCACAGGTCCCACCGGAAAATAATATTCAGCACTCTAGGTCAATTCCATATTTAATTATATCAGCGAAGCAGAGAGCTAGTCTAATACAGGCTTCATGTGAATGCTCTTTCCTTATTTACAACTCTGCATTCCATGAACTTGCCAGACAGGACCATTTGAGTTGAATAATATTGAAAACTCTTTAATAGATGCACCATGTATTCTTCGACTTGTTTTCTGAGACACAGAAGCACCCTCTTTGGAGTCTTGGTGGGAGCCAATATGCCTGGGGTCTGGACAGTAGCTCAGGAGGTGCTGCCTGGAGATGAGACCAGTAGCCCTGCCAGTGGGTGCTCACGCAGGCGGCGAGGCTCACAGGTACACAGCTAATTAGCCTGTGCACCTCCTCACCATGAGGGAAGCAGAGCCAGGGCAAGGGTTCTACTGTGATGCATTCTCTCTGAGCTCCAGGCACCACTCTCCGGAGTGAGGAGACTTCTCTGGCTTCTTTTCCACCTCTGTGTCTGCTGACCGAGCTGGTTTAACCCAGTTTCCCTTGCAAGAGAAGAGGAATGTAACTCCCCAGAGATGGCCCAGTTCCCCGATTCCCTTTAGGTAAATTCCCGCTTAATCCTCACCTCGAATCTGCAAGGTACTTGATGAGAACTTGGAAGCGTTTTGATTCCCAGACAGGCAAAACCTTAGAAAACCTTATCAGTCTGTTGGAATATTGCTGCAAAACCTTGTTTTGAACGAGTGTGTTCTGTCAGATTGATTGGAAGTTTCTGGCTGAATGTTTAATTATCACCTAATTAAGACAGGCTTTCGTTAGTCTCTTTTTTTGTATGCCTTGAGATTTGCCAACAGCAGGGTGAGTCTTGCTTGACTGACAGCTGTCAGTCTCCCGTATGGAAATGACAAATAATGTGACAGCATGAAGATAAAAGGCTTCACCTAGACACTGACCCATGCCAGTATTCTTTTTTCTCTATTCTTGTTTTCCTTTTTTCCTTTTTTTTTTCTTTTTTTGAGGCAGATGCCATGGCCATGCGGTGCACTGACTGGGCCTATAGAAGGTTGTGTTCTGGGTGATGACTGCAGTGACCCGACAGGCTATTCTTCATATTTCAGATGTTGAGCTATCTGGGTTAGACGAATCACAGCCTGAATGATCCACTGCTTTGCACTCATCCACCCAGATGGTTGAAAACACTGATTTTACTCAGAAGAGCTAAATCAACACTTACTTAAGCCATATCCAGTGTATTTATAATAACGTATACATCTTTATAAGACCAAGATCGAGGACAGCAGGTCAACAGGCTCTTATTTGAAAAATCTGGTGTATGAGTTCAAATGGTGTTTTCATAGGGCCCAGGAAGGACAAGGAGATGCTAACTCTAATTCCTTTCCTATTACCTTTATACCGATTGGCACCCCAAACGATTTTTTGGGAACTATCAGCTTTGGCCACATTCATCACCCACTCTGAGGCCCCTGGATGACTGCCCATTGCCGGCCACAGAAGTCCAAACTCAGCTGGGTTCCAGGCTGCGCAGGCACCATCATGAGCCCAGCCACCCAGAGCATCTCCTCCTGGTTCGACAAGTGCCCCACTCTGCCAACCTCTCTGCTCCCAGCTCCCCAAATCCATCTTTCCCATTCTCATTTCCAGCCTCCACTTGGGCTTTCTTCCATTTCCTCCTCCCCTGCCCAGATGTCTTCCAAGAACACTCACTAGACTTCTTGCCTTAACTGAAGTTTGGTTTTCTCTGGGCCACAGATGCTCCTCAGAATCAAAAGAACAAATCTGTTCATTTCATGTGTCCCGGGTGACAGGAGAGGGAGGGGAGGCCTGCAGCATGTTCCTTGACCCCCATGGCCACTCTCACCTCGTTATTCCTCCATCCTTGCAGAAAATCTCTATCCGTTTGTACACTTATGGCATTCACACAGAGTGTGTTCCACACCACAGTTTATTGTCTCTGTCATCATTGCCACTCAATTCCCCAAAACACGACTGTGTTCTCTGACTTGTGATTTTAATTTCTGTCAACCATCATGGCAGGCATCTTCAGTGTATGTTCTAGTAACCCATCTAACTTTCTCTAACCTCATTTTTTTTCTTGAAATTATTAACTTCAAAGACTTTGACAACATTTGCGTTGCAGTAGCATATTTTCTGGCTGTACTCAGAGTTGTTCCAGCTCTGAAACCTGTGGTTGTACCTCTCCGTTCCCCCAACTCAGTCTTTTACCACCACAAGACTTGTTCGTCAGCCTCACTAAGTCCTCCAGACTTTGGACCTCTTAATTGTCATTTGTGTATCCAGCTTTGAGCTCAATGATACATCACTTCAATTGTTCATGGGCTGATGACCCCAACTCCCATCTCTCTTGGGACTTTGGATACATCGACCCTTTAAGACACAGCTTCCTGATCATCCAACCATGTGTTTCCTCTGTTCTTAGAGATGAATTTCTGAGCTACTGAAGGTAAAAAAAAGTTGTGGTCAAATGATGTTTCATAACTTGAAACAGGAACATTGTGGTTGTGTCCTAAGTGTTTCCTTTTATAATCTTTAACAGGAAGTTCCAGTGCGGTGTAGAAGAATGAACATGACTAGAAACCTGGAGGTTCTGTCTTTAATACCAGAGTAAGCTTACTCAATCTCTCTGAGACCTTCCTTCCTTCCTTTCCCCTTTCCTTCTGCTTTTCATTTATATCTCCTTTCCTTTATCTTCTCTATTTCCTTTCACAAACATTAATAAATCCCTTCTATTTTGGGGGTCTCTGGGGACACAAAAACAAATAGGACATAGGTTCTGTCCTCAAGCACCTTTGAGGAAGGCAGCTGAGGAAATAGTTTACCCTGGTGCTATGTAATAGGTACAGCTGTTGTGCTCCAGACATTGACAGTGGTAACCCAGGGGGAGGAGAAGCCACCTCTACCTGGGAGGATCATATAAGGCTTCCCCCAGAGGGAAGATGGTTTTGAACCATGTCCAATTCCTCTTCTCAGGCTCAGGGAATTGATCTATACAGGTAGACTAACCATGCCTCAGATTCAAGCCTCCTAATGAATTTTGGTATTCTGGGTTATTTTCTTTGGTAATCAAAAAGTGTAAACTTACATCTTTTCTTTGTGCTGTGTAGGTCTCACTGAAGAATCTCAGCTGTGACCCTTTATTTAGTCACCTTCTCTAGAGCCAGGGCCTTAAAGAAGTTCATCAACGTACAGAACTTTCTCTAGAATACACTGTCCAACTTAGCATCTATTAGAACACAGGTAGCTATTTAATTTTGAATCTTAATTAAATAAATTTAAATATTAAGATTCAATCCTGTGGTGGCACTTAGCAGCTACCATATTGGACAACACTGATACAGATCACTTCCATCATTGAAGAAAACAGGGACTGCTTTATTCTAAAAGCTCCTTCATCCATTATTCTTTCATCTTCTTTTACATTAGATCTAACTGTGCTAGTCAGGCTAGACATAGACCATAAATCATGTTTATTCTCATGCAGTTTCATACTTGTGGCATTAGGCAGGAGGGACATCCTAAGGGACATCATGTCAATAGCGATTATTTACTGCACTCTTACTATGTGCAAGGCACTGTGCTTAGTGTTTTATACATATTATCTCATTTAATCCTCATAACAAATGGTTGAGGTGGGCATAATTAGTTCCATTGCATAGATGAGGAAACAGAGGCTTAGATAAAGTTAAATAACTTGCCAAAGGCCACACAACTAAATGGCAGATACCAACCCTCCTGCTCCTGTGGTTCTGAAACACATAACCTGCAACAAGTCTATGTCAGAATTGCCTGGAGAGCATTTAAATGAGCAGATATCTGGGTTTCTTCAGGACTTACAGATAAGCTTATGTGTTTTCAAGTTTCTATGAGTCTGCTGGGTACAGATAATATAGGTAGCCTGAGGCATGGCCCCTACCTTTCCAGGAAGACCACGCACTTGGCCCATTCTTCTGTTCTTTGTTGTTCATCTTACCTGCAAATGACCAGATACAGGTAGGGCTGTCTACTGTTGCCTGAGCTGCTGGGATAAGTTTGAAAAGCTCCCCTCAACCTTCTACTGCTGAGGTAATTTCTGTGATTCTCAGGTCACAGTCAGCATTAGGCTGCCTTTTTTCCTGTGTTCTTTATATCTGTATGCCATTGGGTAACATGTCTTTCAGCTCCATCACCAGCTTCTGAGTTCCTAAGTGAGGACAGGAACCATGGCTTAGTCACCTTTGCACCAGCCTCCCTGACCTTCTCTTAGCCACAAACTCATTGATAGCCTAGTGCTCTGCAAACAATGAGAGTTCAAAATAATTCTGGTAAATGGAATGAAAGAAGGAACAGTTACACGTTATTTTAGGTTGTATTGTTCTGAATAAGGACAACAGCAGCCCCAAAAAGAGAAAAAGCAAGATGGTTGGTAAGTCAAGAAAGGTTCCAAAGAGGAAGAGAAAATCTGGTACTCAGATTGTCCAGGTTTGAAGCCCATTGCATGAAAACGTTAACTTCAAAAGCGTATTATTTAGTGATGTACCAATTAAAAGGCTTTTGCTAAATTATTATTTCACTTTTGGCAATTTTTCCTGTTATAATTTGAATCAGCAGTGGCAGATTTTGAGACTTCTATTTCATCTAATTTATACAAGAGATTCATGTCACAAAATGTATTGCATCCCACTTCCACTTGAACCTGTCTGGGGTAATTTAAGGCCAGATAGTTCAATAGCTACAAATACAATTGCAGTTTCAAAACCTGCTGAGGTCATTAGCTGAGGACATATTCAATATTTGAAGAATGTTTTAACCTTTTAAACTTGTTTTGCTTTCCATTGCTAACATAGTAGCTTGTTCATTTCTACAAACTTATGTAATAAAAAGTCTTCTGTGATTTTAGCTAGTGCTTGAAGATGAAAGTATATCAGCTTTTTAACTCAATAATGTTAGCTGGGCTTTTAATTTATAAAATAGAAGAGAAAATGAATAAATCAAATATTGTAGTTGGAGGCTATATCAAATGTCTCTCAGGAACTAAGGTCAAGGTGGAAAAAATAGATACGGGGAAATAAATAAAAAATAAATAAACTTTTGCACACACACACACATACACACACACACATTTTTTTTCCCCTGAAGATAGACATAATAAATAGGTAAATTATATAGTATGTTTGGAGGTAGTAGGCCTAAGGAGAAATCTCTAAGAAATCTCCAAGAAATTGAGAAAACATAATTTACTTCTAAGTACACATGAAACATTTACAAAAACAAACCATGATTTAGGCCTCAAAAAAGTCTAAGTGGACATCAGCAATACAGTGACCTAAGAATTCCTTCTTTGTATCCCTTTTTTTAATCAACAAATGACACATTAAAAAAAAAAAAAGAAAGAAAGAAAAAAGCACGTTGATGGTTCTCTTGGGTCTTAGGACCTTATTCCAAAGGACCTAAGATGAGCTGGTAAGAAAGTCAAAGTTTAAAACAGCACTGAGAGGGAAATGTATATCTCTAATTCAGTAACACTTGCCCAGACTGCTCCATTTAAAAATTCTGTTCTGCAAATGGGCAGTCCTGGTCTCCATTATCTTGCTCCATATTTTCCTCCATAGGCCTATACTTCCAAACAGACTATATAATTTACCTATTTATTATGTCTATTGATTATATGTCTCCACCACTTAGAATGTAATTTGCAGAAAGGTAGTGCTTTTTGTTTGTTTATTTATTGATGTACAACCGGGTATTAAAACAGTATCTGGCACATAGTAAGCACTCGATAAAATTTGTTGAATAAATGAATAAGAAAAACATTTAAAATATAAACAAACAAACAGAAAAAAACATAAGTAAAGATGATTTTGTTACTATTAAAGATTTCTGTTTAACACTATGTAAAAGTTAATAAACTGATGATAGGTTGGGAAAATATATTTGTGATACCTAAACCAGACAAGGAACAGATATCTAGATTATACAGAGTTGCTGAAAAGCAATAACAATAAGCAAGAAACCCAAACAGAATAATGATTAGTCTGAAAAATGCAATTAACACAAAAATATAAAATAGGCAAAAATAGAGATAAATCATGCGAAGTATTGGTGGGATACAGGGACCTTTACAGAGGACTAATGGGATATAGATTGATCTGGCAAATTAGTAGTATTTAGTCAAATATGAAGACACATATCAATTCCACTCCTGGCTCTTAGTCCCAAATGAATTTTCATATAAGGGCCCATGTATGAGGATGTTCATTGACCTTTGTCAGGTCAAGACAAGGAGAATATCTGGTGATCACCACAGAGGGAGTGGCTGGGGGAACTATATGACAGATGTATACCAAGAGCTAGATAGACACACAGCAACATGGTTAAATCTTGAAAATATAGTCTTGAGTAGAAAGAGAATAAGATCTAAGGAAAATAACATTTTTATAAATTACAAATACAAGTACAAAATAATATATGTTGTACTTAAAAGAGACTATGTAAACAAAAGAATGGCATTAGGCAGGAGTTTGTAGAATGTGAATGTAGAGGAAGATAGAAGGAAGTAAATAAGTAAACAAAGAATAGAAATGCCTTGTACAACAATTGTATGCCATAAAATGAGAAATATAATGAATTAAACTGTCTAAAACTAAGACTCAGCTGAAAATAAAATAAAATAAAAAATAAAATAAAGCAAAACAAAACAGTTGTCTAGGATAATTTCTGTTTCTTTACATTACTCAGAATTTTAGTACATGATTATTCTTTTCTTTTTGTATAGAATTAACCTTAAAATATTTTTAATAGTTTATACAAATTATTTTATAAATTCATTTAATGTGAATAGTACATTTTCAATCAACATATACTTTGCATTCTAATCATTTTGCTTTAAAGTCTGCCTCCAATCATTATCTTTCATATAAAGTGTTCTCTATTTGTACTATGTTCTTTCTCTTTTTATTCTTGTGTAAAGCCTTCTTTTTAATGAAAATTATTGTACTACTAATAATTATAGCCTTCATTGAAATCCAGTCCCCATGTTTCATTAGGGAGATCGTTGGATATAGGAAAGAAACATAATTTATGATATTACATTTGGCAGTGACCAGATATAAGATTTTAGGGACTTGGATGCTAAAATGGTGCCCATCAACTAGTCTCTGCTTTTCACTGAGGATTTCTCTAAGGGAAATAAGTAATCCTGAATATTAATATTCCAATGATAGAAGAATATCAGAATACTCTAAAATCAAAGGCCACAAAATGAGTGAAACTCATGAAGAAGGGCATAGAATTACCTTTCATGTGAATTTTAGTGAAATACAATGGTTTCTCCTTATTATGCCATGATATAAACAATCACATTTTATTGACAGCAAAATATTGCTTTTCACAATCATTTTATTTAGTACTCATAATATGAATATACGTTAGTACAGGCAAGATTTTTTAAAAGCTTAATGGGGATCATAGAACATTTTTGCTTACTACTTACTCTGCTTAGTACTCAGTAACAAAAAAATAATGTTTTTGCAATTCTGCTCAAAGGAAAAAGATGAATAGTTTATGATTTTCCTGGATACCTACTCATACTAAGTTTCTGAGATAAAGCGTCAATAAGTAAACTGGATACAAAGCTCATCTTCATAATTATTACTTCCTTTGAACAGATGTTCTCTGTTGAGGCTAGGAAGACCTGAGCCTGTGGTGTTTTTGTTGTTGTCATTGTTGTAGCAGAGAGCAGGGGTGTGAGAGGACAAAAGCAAAAGCAGAAACAGTAGTCAAATTGTGTGCTTGCCTTTGCTCCTTTGTAGGAAACTCTTCTTCAGGCTAACTCCTGTAGTGGGAGTGGGGGGCGCACTTTTCACTTTTTTATTTGTAATTATATTTGTGTGGTCCTCTACAGTTTATAGGCTTTTAAAAATCTCTTTCAAGATTAGCATCTCATTTGATCCTCACAAGCACCATGTGAAATAAATAGAACTATATTTTTACTTTACTAATGAGGTAACCAAGACTCAAAGAGGATAAGAAAAAGCCAGAACTCAAACTCTTTTGCCAACTTTGACAGTAGCATTTTTTCTCTGAACCAAGATGAGTATTAAGCTCCTTTTTCTTCTTTAACCCCATGGCTCTCTTACCCTATGTCACCACCACCACTACCATGTTCAAAAACAGAGGTTTAACATTTACCTTAAAATTAATTGCCACTGCAAATCTTATATAAATTTATTACTTAAAAAAATAGCAGAAAAAGCAATGGGAAAAAAGAAACCCTAAAAAGTATAATTAAGAAAAATATTCCTGAAATAAAAATAGTCTCAAAACTGCATATTGAAAGGACCATCATATTCCTGTGGACATCAGCTTAGAACAACCAACATCAAGACATATTCTAGTAAAATTAGTGGACTTTCAATAAAAAAAAAATGTGTATAAATAAAATTTGGCCATCTAGGAACCACCATCCCCTCAATCAGAACTAAACAATAGAAATTAAAAAAAAAATACAATGTGTTTTCATCAGACTTTTTAATTATGATGATTTATGGAAAAAGATAACGGAGCAACATGTTTTTTTTTTTTTTTATAGACTAAAGGAAATAAAGAAAGCCAAGGATTCTATACCCAGCCAAAAAAACTTCCAAACATAAAAGCTACGGGGAAACTAATATGGACATGCAAGAAAGAATTCAAAGGATATTCTTTCCAGAACACTTTGAACACTTGGAAAGTGTTCTTTCCATGAATGCTCCTCAAAGACTTTATTTGCAAACACTCTTTAGATAAACAAAATGACTAGAAACACATTGACAATAACAAAAATTCACCCCCTGATATATACAAAATACATATGGAAAGCTGAGAGATCAGAAAGGTTAAAAACAAAAGAATAGACAAAGATATACCAGGAAATGAAAACATATAGGAAGCAGGGTTGCAATTTTGTGTCCTGACAAGGTAGAAATCAGACCTAAATTCATTAAAAGTGGCAGATAACTTTATATGACAGAAGCTAAAGTTGCAATGAAGATAAAACAGCTATTAATATAGAACCAATGACTCAATGACTTTCATACATCAAAAAACTTAAGGGGATTCAAGAAAAAATACCCAGGATGACAGAAAGATTGCACATAAAATGTAAACAATACAATAATCTCTTTTATAAAACCAATGGAAAAAGTATATGAACTATTAGTATTCAGAATCCAATGGCACATTAAAAAGAAAATATACCATGACTAAATGAGATTTTTACAAGAGGGTTCAATATTTAAAAATTGGTTGTTATAATCCATCATATTTATAGAGCTAGGAAGAAAATTCATATGATATTTCTACAAATGTATAAAAAATATTTGAAAATTTTAATACCCATTCACAATAAAATATACTCAATAAAGTAGAAATAAATGGCTATTTCCTTAAAGAGAGAGGATAGATTGATAGAGCCAGCTTCTTAATTAGTAGAGAAACACCAAAAATTTTTCTACTAAATCTAGGAACAAGCAAAGGATGCTCACTATAATCACTATTATCTAATAATATATTAAATGTATTATCCAATATGTGATACACAGAAGAGCATTAAAAGCAAAAGAATTCATATACAAGAAGTAAATACTACCTCTTTTTGTAAGTGGTAGGGTTATAAATCTGGAGAAACAAAATGAGAAAACCCCCTGAATTTTATAAACATATTTATACAAGAAAGCTTTAAAAAGAGTATCTTTCATGAATACTCCCCAAAGAAGAAGTAAAATAAGATCCATTTTGACCCACTTTTTTTCTATATAGGAAAATTCTATGTTGCAAAGATAAATTTAATTTATTATTAAAAAAATACCATAATATCTTTTTCTTTAGCAAGACAAATTGGTTATAAAGTTCATTTGAAAGAAAAAAAATAGCTATTACAATTCTGAAAGGAAGAACAAGGATATTGTATTTGCCCTACGCAGTAGAAAAACATATTAAAACCCTCTATAATTAAAATAATATGGTGCTAGCTCATGAATAGACAGACCAATGGGACAGAGCAGAAAAATCCAGAAATTCATGTAATTGCATTTGCATATTTAAGTATACTGAGATAACTAGATGTCTATCTGGTGGAAGATAAAATTAAAACTCTCCCTCACTTTCTGCATTAGGATAAATTCCAAATAAATTCCATATTTAGATATTAAAAATGAAAACATAACTACTAGATACATGGGACCTGACAATGTAAGCTCTAAAGACACAAAGGAGATACACTTCCCTGGCTGCCCCATCATTGGCAAAGGTCAAATTCATCAAGTCCACATGGGACTTTCTGATGAAGCAAATGGCAATTTGCAAGTTGAAGAACTAGGTTTATAGTAATTAGAGAGAGAAATAAAATATTAACAACAGTAAATTCTTAGTGGTTGCACTGACGAGTCTTTTTTAAAAAAATGTTTGTGTTTTTCCATGTTTTCTAAAATTTCTGCAAATACTACTTCATCAGAAAAACATCAATAAATGTCATTGGTTTTTATGAGTTTAGTATGACAAATTTTCTTACCTTCAAAAGACAGAAAACACTTCCTGTTCCTCTTGTTCTCTTTGGCCATTCACCTTCTCTTCTGCCTCTCCTGCAGCCAAAGTGTTGGCAACACTTTCATTGAGATTATATCCAATTATTTCTTATCAAAACCTATGAATTATTCTTGGCTTTCAAGGTGGATTAGATGGAATGGAAATGTCCAAAATAAAGAATTCTCTACATTCATTATATTCACAACTCCACTAGGGAGACATCAATGAAATACTTATAGAATATTACATGGCAGTAAAAAATCTGGACAGAAAGGTGTGATATATGCTATAATTGCTTAAGCATTCAGAGAACATGATCCATCCCTTTTCTCAGCAAGTCTTAGAACTTTCTTGATGATAAAAATAGCCTAGTTTGCTTGTTAAACTTAGTTTCTTGGGCCCTACTCCAATTTATTAAAGTAGAATCTCTAAAGAAGACACCTGGGGATCTGTATTTCCCAGATAATTTCAATCATTACAGAAGCTTGGGAACTTTGAGCTAGAATGACCAGCGAAGATTTGGGGACTTGCTGAAATAGATGAAAAGCATTATGGTGTGGGCAGAAATTAGGCGGAAAGACCAGAGGGCAAGCATTTCAGGGAAGGCTTCTTATGAGAAATAGAAACTGAGTTTAAGTTCATATTGGCAGGAAAAGAGAAATTTTTACAACCAGACGAGTCCTGGGCAAGTTGCAAAAGGGTGTTTTATAGAGGTGCTTAGCCTTTTAAGTCACAGACTTCTCTGGGTAATGAAAATGCTGTGATTTTGAGTAAAATCTGTCTCTGTCTCTGTCTCTTTTAGAGTGGAGCATGAGGTGGTCTAACCTCCAGACCTTTTGAAGATTTATGTTTGGACTTGCTACTCAGATTTTGAAATGAATGCTGGAGCCAGAAGGGTATCATGTTAAATTCATTAGCAGAACCATGAGAAGCTATCACACACTTTTATCCATTTACATTAAATCCAAACCATCCATCCTCATACAATTTTTCTTTGCCTTCCCCATAGGATTAATATAAATCATGGGAGATAATTTGCAAAGAAGACTATTTAAAATTGCAGCAGAGCTGTTCATTTGTTTCGATAATTCACTTTGGTGTAAAATTCAATTATTACTGACAAATAAACATTAGTAACTTAATCATTATGAAGAACAGACGTCTGGGCAAGGAACAAGGAAATTAGGGGATTCCCGAGTTTTTTCATCTCCATCTCCTAGTGATTCTAGAAGATTTTCAAATCTTGTTAAGATTGAACTCTTGTTAAGAGTTAAAAAAAAAATTCTCATCCTTCTTATCCTTGGATAGAATTCCTCTCATCAGTTTATTTTCAAAATAATAAATGTGTAGATACATGCCGTAAGGTTATGTACTTGCACTATTCTGTAACATTTTAAAATCCAGCCTAACTACTCAGAAGAGCTGGTCTTGATTTGTTTTCTGGCACAGACCGAAGAGAGAACCAGAGCCCATTGTTGGAGGCCCCGACATTTGCCGATTTGTCAGTTTGGTTGATTTGAAATGGATTCGAGTTTGTGAGGAAGGCGGCCCTTTAGAGCAGCCAGCATTGGAGAAAATTAGTTAGGTCTACTTTGACCATTAACTTCCCTGATTTTGCACTAATCGTGGTATGCTTAGTGACAGGTGAAACCACTTTGCATGAGAATTCGGTGAATTGGGGGAGTTTTTATCAAGCAAAATAAATACCAGTTGTGAAGGTGGAGGGTGACAGAGGTCACTGGCCAGGTTGTCCTATGCTAGGCTGGAACAAGGCAGCTTTCTCCTGGCCCTGTGTGTCTGTCCTGCCCAGCCAGCGCTGAGGCCTGGTTCTGAAGAGCAAGCAGAAATCCTAAAGAGCCGGAATCTGTCCTTCTCCTCGCTGAAGTTTCCCACTGTAGGTAGTTAGTATGCATTTAATCCATTCTTATTCATATTGGAATACACAACTCTCTCCGGACCCCAAAGAAGCTCTAGTAAACAGTTTTTACAACTCAGCATTTTTTTGCACTGAGGAAGAAAGCTGGACAGCCAGTTTATAAAATGCTGACAGAAACACACAGTAATTTAGAGAGCTTCTATGCGCAGTCTTCAAGATTAACTGCCCTACATCTCCTATTATTGTTTCAACTCATCCTTCTGAAATGGTTCAGCACGTAGAGAAAAGCCGTAAAGGTGTGGTGAGCAGTGAATTATTTGCAAGCCGTAGAAGAGCGGTGATAAACCTTTTAAAACTTGTATCTATAGAGCGGCCACTTCAGAAAGTAAATAGGTATAATAACGCGTCTGTGGGCTCCCCCTCTCTTCCACCCTCGCACGTATTTCTTTTCAAAGTGAAGAAAGCCTGACTAGGTAGCTGGCCTTTAAGCCTTCAATTAATTGAACAAAGATTTAAAAATTGTTCAATTGGTTTCATTAGGAAGTGTACAATGAAATAATAAAGTAAAACAAATGATATAAAGCAGAGCCACTAATTAGCTCGACATGATTGATATAGCTTTGGACCAGGCATTTGATCTCAAACAAAATGCAGTTCCTTGTTAAGAGGATTTTTAATTGATGTGCAGAGAGGTATTAGATGATGTTGGAAAATAATTACTCCAAACCTATTCATGCATTTGGCTGAACATAACAAATGAAGTTTGGGCACTGGATCTGGCGAAGTGGACACGTGCTAATTAATAACGAGAAGAACAAGCATCTTCCATGCGTTTTTAACCCAGTATTTGCTAGAAGATTGCTGAGCAATTATGCACCATAATGAGGTTGTCATATAAACAAGATTAACATTACTCAGATGTCAGATGAGATTTCAAATTCATGCAACCCATATGTATTTTCCGGTTGTTATAGCTTGTAATGCAGAGCTAACCAATCAAGATTACTGCTCCAAGTTCAGGTATGATTAAGAAAACATCATAATGAGATCATTGCAAATCTTCACTATTTTCTAATGGTCAAATTAAGCCTGTCCTTTTCGAGTAAATAAGCAGATACACTTGATCTCATGTCAAAGCACCAATATAGAAAAGAAGAAAAAATAACTTTTCTCAAAGACATGAATATTGACTGGGGTAAATATGCTCTTCATCTCTAAAAACTTGATGAGCATATGCACCGAGTTACACATAATTTGTTAAATCTGACAAGAACGTTAAATTAGCATTTGGTTGATCTCGGCCAAATTCTTTGCTCAGAAAAATGTGTGCATGTTGACATGAAATTAGAGGGATTTATGAGTGACTATCTGAAGGCGGAATTTGTCTTTGTTTTATATAAGACTGTTCTCCACACACACACACACACACACACACACACACGCACGATGGTAGACACGTCTTCATCGCCGAAATGCAGCATTGATTCAAGTAGTTAGATAACTTACATGAACAATTTAAAACTGCACTAAGGAAAACTTGGGTTTGCTATGAGTTAAAAATATTCAATAATTGTTTAGTAGCTCAACTTACTTTTGCGCTTTATAAACTCCGTTTGAATGACCATTTTAATATCTGCCTTTTGAAAAGTTCATTTTACTGAATTATTCTCCACAAATTCTTAAGAGTACTGAAAACCTGACATATTTCTCATTAAGTTATGGTATACGTGAATTAAACTTTTTAATCTCTTGCCAGACCAACACACATGTGTGTTGTGTGTGTGTATTTATGTGTAGACTATGTGTTTGTGTGTGTTAAGAGATGTCTGTATAGAGTGGGAGAGGGATCAGAATCAGAGGGGGGAGGAAATACAGACTACTGACTGGTTTCTCAGTTTCTTCATGAAGCTTTACTGCTCATCCCAGTTCACAGACAATTGTCTTTACCTGAAATGGTGCCTCTTTACAAGGCTCTTTTAGTGAAAGAATAGGTTTGGAGGCACTCTATAAATCTTGTTAAAGCTTTCCTTGATAATCTCGATTGTTAATATTTATTTCTTTCCTGTCTGGAAGTTGATTTAAAAAACCTAATAGATTATTTAATTTTCTAACAGAAAACCTCATAAAATGGAGCAGTGAGGATAGTAGGGCTTTCATGGCCCTGATTATGTCTCACTTCAGTCCTGACCCCTGTTTTTATGTTTACTGCACAGTGTTTGCAACACAATGCAGAGCCTAGAGGACAAAGGCCCTTAGGGCAGGGTGGGGACAATAGAGCCTGTAGTACGAACAGGAGCACAGGCCACAGGAGAGCCCCATGAGAGGTTGCAATCTTGTCCAGATGAGGTCGCATACAGACCGCATCACTGTGGCCTGCAGGATTGGTAGGGCTTGGATGGATGAATAGAAATGTGAAGGAATTCTGATGGGAAAAGTATGCTTTTCCCCAAAATAAATAAAGGAAGCATCTTTAATGAAGATAACCCCAAAAGTATTGCTGCCCAGTTCTGCAGAGTCCATAACAGAAGTGAGGGACAGAATGAGAAACCCCAAAAGTGAGGGGGCCTCTAACCAAAGGATGTCATGAGTTTTGATCTGTGAACTTAGACATACCTAAGTAGAACTTGAGAAGCCCCCTCCCTTTGGGGGAAGCACCGAACCATCTGAATAAATACCACAGAGCAAAAATGAACAAACAGAAAAAGCCTCGGAATCTAAGTGAAAGGTTGATGCATCTTAAATACGACTGGTGAGTGCATCGTAACGCTGTTCAAAGGAAACGCTGAGGATGTTTAAAGACCCTTCTGTGTTTGAAGTCTAAGTAATTACGTGGGTTATTATACTGTATAATGTTAAGTGAAAAGAGAATTATTGACAATATAATTACAAATTATGACCATGTTAAATAATATGGATGGAAATAAGACTAGAAAAGAGCCAGAATGCTAAAGTCGGCTTTGTTAAGAGTGGTGAGATTACGGGTTATTTATCTCTTCTTGTCCAAATTGCCTGTAAATTTTAAAATTTATTTTTATAACGAACACATTAAACAAATTTACTACACTAACTTATTCCAGAGTAAAAGTGCAGAAACTTCTGGAAGAGCCATTGGCAATTCTCAAGAGTTCGGTATAACTGGAAACTCCAAGCTGATGGACAATGTTCGACAACTTCTACGGCCTCAAAGAATTTCAAAGTGAATTGTCACCTCCACTTGTGAGAGGAGGTTGTCTTTTCACTGCAGTTGTGGGGTGAGACGTGCACAAGTGGGTTCTCCACCTCCACTCAGAGCACATGAATTTAACATAACCGATACCTCTCGAAGACCTGGTCTTGGCGGCCCTGGGCAAATTCGGCTGCTCAGAGAAGGAGCAATGGCCCCGCATCACTGCCTGTCGAATTGACAGCTTTTGATGTCCATCACCTGGTGAAGACAGCATCAGATAAGACTGAAAAGCAGCTCTGTTTGAAACCTGCTTGAAGATTTAAAGAAAACTATTTGTGGTGGATAGTTATTGTCCCTTGTGCAAGGAACATCACAAAAGTAAACTTCCTTCTTTGTGCCAGAAAGTTCTCTGGGAAATGAAGTTTCTTTCTGCAATTAGTTGAACATCAGACTTTAAACTAGGATGGAGCCAGCGGCTCTCAAAGTGGGATCTGGACTTGTGGCAGCAGCATCACCTGGGAAACTTGTTAGAGGTGCAGAAGCTCAACCTAATGAATCTGAAACTCTGGGAGCAGGAACCAAGAATCTGTTTTCATGTGACATCCGAGTCGTTCTGGACTCTGCTTGCTAAAGTTTGAGAGCCGCTGACATGAGTGTAATGGTAAAGGGCATGATTTGAACCAAATACATGGGTTTAGATCCTGGATCTATCACTTATGAGTTGGATGAACTTAGCGCAAGATGGAAGTGGATTGGAGGAAGACACGGAATCTCAAAAATTTCCATGGGCCTCATTATTGAATAAGAAATCCATAAAGAATTTGACTTCTTTTGAATTTTATTTCCTGTTCGTGGAGTACTCGTCTTTGAGCACTCTTAGACTAGACCATTTGAGTGATAGCTTTGTAAGTGTTACATTTATTTTAAAAAGTGGAAAAAAATTTTAAAAAGAGTTGCAGAGTATAGATTTTATGAGAGAAAAATCACGTTATGGTTTTCCACAATCAGCTATGTTCCAACCGCGTGGGAGCCTAGAAAGAGAAAACTCCACAGGTGAAAAAAAAAGTTCATGAAAGGCGGGAAAACAAAAGGAATGAAGACTTGCCTGGCCTTGAGATCTATAAGAAATGTAGGCAATCAGCTGGGAACAGTAAGAAACAGAAAGACTCCTGGAGAGGAATCCTCACGAAAATTCAGCAAACAACTGAGCTTTAAACTATGATTCTTTCTAACGCTTCTTCCACAGCTTTCATCAGGCCGTGGTAGCAGCAGGGCCAGCTACAGAATTTGCAGAACCCAGTGTGAAATTAAAATGCAGAGACTCTTGTTCAAATGAAAAAAGTTGCCATTAAATGTAGTAAAATATTAAGTCTTTTCCTTTCTTCTGTCCTGTCTCTCGACTTGTCAAGGTGTTTTTTATTCGCTTTTTTAATACTCTTCTAAGTAAAGAAAAACGAAAATATTATTAACATGAAATTTCTTGTTTATCTTTATATGGTATGGTGTTCGTTTTAAATGCAAATAGAACATTTAATTCCTAAGTGGAATCAACAAATGCACATTTTTTTTTTTCTAATGGCTTGTCCCTGGAGGGTGCCTCAAGTTGGCTAGAAAAGACAATAACAAACCAGATTTATGAACATTAGGAAGAAGAGAGGGTCCCCACGGTACAGGGTGGGCCAGAGGGAGCTGTCTCCTGCACTGGATATTCTTGGGTTGTGCGACTGTCCAGGTGTCTGGGAGATTCCTGCCCTGCCAGTCTGACAAACTGAGTACACTCAGGTTTGGCAACTGCTGGGTTTGCCTCTTGCCAAAAACTGGAGTTATAGTCTAGGCCTAGCCACGGCAGTAAGACAAGCCAGGCATCTTCCTTTTCCATGGCCTCCCAGCCACAGCCAGCGGCAGATGGCAACCTCCAGGTGCAGGAATGCACTCAGTACCTAAACTGGGGGTGACCAAAATGCTCGTCATTCCTGTTGAGTTACCCAGAGAATGTGCTAGAGCCAGTAGAATGTGGCAACCCTTATGCCTTAGGCCTGCTGGGAGATGCAGCCCTGGGTCCTTTCAGCAGCCATAGTCTTACCGTCCAGGGGGTGGGGGGAGTGAGGCAGGGGGTGAGGGGCTGCACACCAGTTCGTGGGGCCAGTGCACTTCAGGGGGTGGGGCTTTGAGTGGACCCAGGGTCCATGTTGTCCCTCCTCTCTCACCCTCCCCGCTGTCCTATGGGACGTCACTTACAAAACACATATCCAAAGATAAAATTAAGAATTTTAAGGCAGCAATTTTAGAGTATTAAGTCACAAGCCGGGGCCCTCCTGAGCACGGGGCCCTAGGGGACGGCGTGGTCACTGGCCCACAAAGCTGGCTCGGTGTGATGAATGTGGTGAGCTTCCCGGTGAGTCAGGTGGCGAGATGCCTTGGAGAAGGTGACTCAACCCATGTCATTTGTATTTGGAACCTATTTACTTGAGAAGGGAGACTTATAAATGGGATTTTATTTAATTAAATGTGGCCTGACAATTGGGTCAAGCATCTGACTGAAACAATTTACTGCACTGCTTCATCAGATCAAGGGCCCTAAAATATGGAAATTGTCATACTCTTTGTGGCCTGTAAGAATGCAATTTCTTACTGATAGGGAGAAACTTTGGAATATACCGAACTTGAAATTATAGGGAAAAAAGCACAAACTCTTAGGATTTGTGAAAATCGTGGGTCCTCAGAATGCCATCCAGTGTGCGGCAACTGGATTTTACACTTTACATTCATTGCTCATTGCTGACCTTCTTTGGAATGAAATGACATCACCAGGTGTGTGTGTGTGTGTGTGTGTGTGTGTGTATGCACACACTCACACATAACTGAAGTAGATTTATTTCAAAGACGTTCACAGTTATACACATGAATCTTGTTTTAAGCTTTTCTGGCTGCCTTAGGAGAACCAAATTCAGGGCTCGAACAGTCCACGAAAAGTGCCCACCGACCATCCCTGATTGACGTTTCATGAAGCTGTTCTTTTGGCATGAGGGTCCAGTCCATCCGGGCTCGCCAAGGAGGCAGAGTATGGATCCCAGAACCATCGTGACATTTCTGTCTCTGTGGGCAAACTCAGGCCAACGTTTGGATCATAATCTTTTTAATGACGCAGCTAAAATCAAAGCCAGGTGCTTCTCTCAGTGGTTCAGACCTGGAGTCAGATGCAAGATGTACAAAGATCAAAGCCCAGACTGTCACCAGGGATGAGAAGCTGGGCGCAGCACCCCGGAGCCTTCTTCTTTGATTTACATTGTTGTAGCATTCTCTCTGACCCCCATCTTTTTTTTTTCTTTTTCACAGGTGCTTCATCTGTGCAAGTGAATTCAGTGTTTCCATGTCCAATCCAAACTTCTCAAACTCCTGGCTGGCAGCGGTATGCATTTTGGTGTAAAGTCTATTTTAATGACTAAAAAAGTCAACTATTTCCTCAGGACTTTTGATCATAGAGAATAACTGAGTTGACCAAATTTGATTGTTTTCATTGACTTGTTAATGATAGGCATGAAAATCATACTTTTGTGTATGTTTGAAGAAACCACTTTTGAAATACTTATGCACATTTTAAATGAGAGGCTATATTTCACCGATGGTTAATGAAAAATTCATGCAGGCATAAGAAGCTCTGATCCTGTGGTCCTCTCCTGAAAAAGCTGCCACTTCGTGCCTGCCGTGTGCCAGAAACATTGCAGATGGTCTCTCCTGGACCCTTCACCTCAGCCCTGGGAAAGACAGGGTATTACTGACCCCAAGTTCACAGAGGCACAAGTTGAACTAGTTGCCTAGCACACAGGTAACGTGGAGCAGAAGGAAGATGCAGACAGACAGTCTTCCCTGGACTGCGAATCCCTTGATTACTGTCACTGCCCTCTTTCCTGGAATGTCGCATTTTCCCCAAGGGAATGCAGCTTTCTGCTTCATTTTTTTCTTCTTTTTTTTTTTTTTTGCTAAGAAGAGAGATTGCTCTCCTCCCTCTTCATCCTCCCCAAAACATGAACCCTGGGGCTATAGTCTCCCATTAGGAGATTTCTCCAAATCCTCCAGTCCTCTCTCTGGATAGTCTCTCTGCCTTTAAGTTCCCCTTCCTACCAGAGAATACCTGTGAGGGAGGAAGGCGGGGACAGAGACTGAGAGGGTGATATTCTCTGCCAGCTTATCTCCTCTCTCTTCGAGGCTCTTTCCTCTTTCCTCTTCAGTGAGTCATTTACTTAGAATAAGTAGTTGCTTTGCTGAGCAAAGTTTCAGCAACTTTTATTTATTTATTTATTTATTTATTTATTTATTTATTTATTTATTTATAACACAACTAGGATCTTCTTTCCTTTCTGGATGTGTTTCGGCTGATAATGAACATAGCATAAGACAATGCTAGAATCTTGAAGTTTCATCCAGATAAAGTAGCGAGCGCCTAAAGAATGAACCTTCCAGAAGGCTCCAAAAGTAGACTTCCCACAGGTATCTTTACCTGGTAGTTTAAAGTATGTTCTCACTGATTGCCTTCTTTTACTCTCCACCATTTGTGTGAAGTAACCAGAATGAGTGATTATCTCTCCTATTTTTCAGATTAAAAAGGCACCGAGACCCAAGTGTTAGAAAATCAGTGGTGGAGTTGGGATTAGAACTCAGTTGTCCCTTGGCGTCAGGGCTGCACCATTTTAGCTGTGGACACTGCAGCTTCTCTCCAGGAAGGACCTGTCTCCGCCCTTTCCTTGGCCCGGGGCCACTGCTCCCTCCAGTCATGCTTTGATCTGTCATTCTCTGCCCTTTCTCAGCCACATGCATCTTTGATATAAAAGAAATGCGAGAAAAATAAATTTGCAGCGAAAACAAATTGTTCAAGTCTGAGGAAACATTTTTATCAATGTTTGGGACTTTTGTTTGATTATTTTGGGGGATGTTTGTGCAGTTGTCTGTGTGTCTTTTGTTGCGAGCCTGTATCAATATTTTTTGTTTTAAGGGGCGAGTTCCTAGAGAGAGAGGGAATTGCATCTATTTTTCTTTTCCAGCTTTCTGCAAAACGGCCAAACCATGTGGTTACTGACCAGAATTTTTTTGATGTCGGATTTTCTCTGCCCCCTTCCTAATTTTGTTCTAATTCTTTTGTGGGGGAGGAAGAAGCAGAATTTTTTGACTCTAGGAAGTATTTGTTTAAATAATATTTGTTTAAATAAAATTCCCAGCTGTGTTCTAGTTCTGGACATGTGCAGCTCATCCTCACTTGATTTTGCCCTCTGTATCAAGAGAAATAGAGAATTGAAGACAAAGATGGACCAAAGGAGTTAGCATGTGCTCAAAAATACTATTTTGCTGGTAATATATTTTATTGTGGATCTTTGTTCTCTGGATATTTCTGCTCTTTTAATTATGAAAGGTGACAGAGCAGAGGATAGACTCCTTCGGGAGTTCCTTGAAAGCACAAATAAATTTTATATATAATAGAGAATGTATTATTATATTAAGTTTGACAATTTCCACCAAGTGGTGACCCTTCCAGGAGCAGCCATCTATCCTTGTGTCTTCTGAAGTTTGGAAGATAAGTATCCAATGACCCTGACGACAGAACATCAGTCTAAAAAGAAAAAAATTCAGTCAGGGGTCCAAATATTTGATCTCCATGATGCCAAGTAGCTGGGTGCTGTGGTCTGAACATCATGGAAATGGCCTGGCTTCTTTGTGGCAAAAATCTGAGCCTGGCTGTGGTTGGATTTGAAGGACTCATTTGTATTGATGTAGCCCTGTGAGTTAGAATGCAGAATCTGACCCAACCTTTTCCTAAACTCAAGGAGATAGCTCAGGGAGGGGTGTGCATTCCACCTGCTGCTGGGCTCCAGGCTCCTTCAGGGTGGGGCTTGCTTAGTCAATGATACCATTACTGAGAACCGCACCCCACCCAGAACCTCTGATGAGTAGCCCTGGGGACAAACGGATGCCTTGCCGAGCCCTCTCAAGCTGAGGGCAGACTTTACTTAAAAAGTAACAAGGACACTCAATTAGCCAGAGGCACCACTTGGAGCCAATGACCCTTGTGTAGACCAGGAAGGAGGGACACTGGTGTCTCACAGGAATCTTGCAAAGGCCTCTCTGTCCTTTTATTTTCCCCCCTCTAATAGCTGCTCCATACAATGGCCACAATGATTCTTTTAATTTTGCAAATTAGATCTCAACACCTTGTCATTCGAATCATTGCACCGACTACCACTGCAGAGAGAAAACAATCTGATCTCTCCCAGGGCCTACAAACCCACATTTTACCTCATTCCTGGCTGATTCCTGCCACTCTCCTGTCTGTTCTGGGCAAAGCCCAGTTTTCTAAATCTCCAACCTCTTTTTGACCTCAGAGCCTTTGTCAAAGCTCTCCCCTTTGTCCTAAATGCTCTTCTTTCTTCCCTACTCTTCACCCAGCTCCACCTACTCATCCTTCAAGTCTTCAAGTCTGGGTGTAAATGTCACTTTTCTGGAGCATGTCCCCAGGAATTCCAATTGAAATCAAGTCACTCCTCTCCCTTTCCCTCACCACACATTATCTTTTTCTTTCCTAGAAGTTATCACACCTGTGATCGCATATATTTATGTGTGAGTCTGTGTAATTCTCATCTTTCCTGCTTGGCCGTAAGCTCCACGAGGGCTTTTGTGGAAAATCCACAGCACAGAATGAGTCATAAAAGAGGGGTTTCTTTTTAGTGTTTCTCGGCCCGTTATCCAGTTATTTCTTTTCATCTCCATAAGGTTTCCCAAATGTCCTGTTGTGTTTTATATATATATATATACACACACACATATATATATATATATATATATATATATATATATATATATTTTGTAGAGAAAGGATCAGATCATGAGCAACCTCACTGTTTGCTTCAATGTGTTTATCAAAACTGTAAATGTGAGGCCTACCATAAAGTTTACATTTATAACAATAAGACATGAAAATTTGCGGAAAAATGAGTCGATTACTTGGTTGATACATTCTCTTCCTCTCTAGATGTTTGTGTGTGTGTACGTACCTCTGGACAGCAAAAGTAGATTTGACTTTGATATAACTTCACATGTCAGTCCACGAACATTTTAAAAGTGGAGAAGAAACAAATCTCACCATCTTGTGATCATCAAGATTTTGACCTTGACCACATTTACTTCTACAGTATGTTTTCCTCCAGACTGGTCTGTCAGGATTCTTTCTATGGGCATCTCCCTTGGATGGTTATTTCACTGATTAGTCTCTATAACTGAACTGACAGGAAGCATAAAATTAACAAACAAAGCCTTCTGGAAACTCTACCTTCTAAGCCTCTTAGTGAATAGATCTAGAATCTTCCTGAATAAAATACTAAGGGTGTGGGCTCTGTATCTGGAAGAAACACGTTCAAATGTTTTAACTGTGTCACCTGGGGAAAGTGACAGCCTTGGTAAATTGGGGACAAGAGGATCTACAACACAGAGTTACTGTGAGAATTAAATTAGTTTAAAAATGTGAGGTGTTTAGAATAGTGCCTGGCACACATTATATATTTAATAAAAGAATTTTTTTTCTTCCTTCTTCCTTCCTTCCTTCCTTCCTTCCTTCCTTCCTTCCTTCCTCCCTCTTTCCTCCCTCCCTCCCTCCCTCTTTCCTCCCTCCCTCCCTCCCTTACTTCCTTCTTCCACCCTTTGTCTCACCCTTCCCCTCTCTTCTCTCCCTCCCCCTCACCTTTTTAAAATTTCTTAATCCTCAAATTCCACCTGTTTCTACTGTTCACTCAGAACCCAGGTAATTAAAAATAAGCAAGTAAATGCTTTAAGACTATAGAAATACATATACATACTCAATCAATATTTAATTTCCTTGAACTTTGTTATTGCACAAAATTTTTGACACAAGGATTGCATAAGTATACCTTTGGAGGCATGGTTTTGAGTTCGTTTTTTACTTTAATTTATATATACATTACAGAAGCAATTCATTTTAAAAAGGTGATTGCAGAATACATACAATAGAACATTAGCCAGCTTCAAAAGGAAGGACACATTTTAACATGTTCTATAACATAGAAGAAACTTGGAGACGTTATGGTAAGTGAAATAAGCTAGTTACAGAAGAACGAATATTTTATGATCCCACTTACATGAGGTTGCAGGGGAAGAAAAATATGATTCTCCTCTATCCTTTTTAGTTCTCAGCCAGGGGCCCTAGAACAAAAGACATATTAACAAGAGAAAAGCAAACACATTTATTTAACTTAAGGTTCCTGTGACATAGGAGCCTTCTTAAGAAAACGAGGACCCAAAGAAGCTATGAACTTGAGTGTTTGTATGCTAGGTTTGATGAAGAGTGGAGAGTCAAGGAAAAATGTGGTAGGACAATGTGATAGGTGTGGGCTAAGTGTGGTAAAGTGGAAAACATCCAGGCCTCTTCAACTTCCCCTTAGTGTCGTCCCTCTGTCCTCAGAGATAATGATGCTGTCTTCCTTTGGATAGATATAGCAAGGGCACCTCTCATAGGAGGGTCTTATGACTTGTCTCAGAGAAAGGTCAGAAAATCCTTCCTGCACCTCAAATTCTTTCAGCTTGAAATATTCAATATGCCAAGGTGCATTATTTCAAGGTAGCACGCTCTATCAAGGTACCTAGAGTAATCAATTTCCTAGACACAGAAAGAACTGTAGTTTCCAGACACCAAGAGGGAGAGGGAAACGGGGAGTTAACATTAAGTGGGTACAGAGTCGGAGAAAGTGAAAAAAGTTGTGAAAATGGGGGTGGTGGTGATAGTTACACAACAATGTGAATGTACTTAATACCTCTGAATTGTACACTTGAAACTGATTAAAATGGGAAATTTTATGTTATGTACATTCTTTCATAAATTAAAAAAAAATGTTTGCAAGTTCAAGTACAAATCAAAGGTCTCCCTTTATTTGTTCCCTCCATTCCTTAATCTCCCTCTCCTCTTAAGGAGTAATTCCTATAATAGTTGGCTTTACTTTATTCAGTTCATATATCTTGGATCTTTTAATAATGGTTCTGAATAGTCTATATTCTACATAAATCATAATTTTTTCAGCCATTTCACACTTGATAGGCATTTAGATTGGTTCCAACTTTCCATCACTACAAAATACCACCATCTTCAAATAAGAATCTCTGAGCAAGTATGTCATATTCTATAGTATAGATTCCTAGAAATTGAATTGCTGGATAAAAGCCAAACAATTTTAATATGAAAAATGATGCAAAAATTTCTTTAAAAATGCTCTTCATTTGTATCAACAAGATATGAATGAGCTCATATCTGATAATACTGGATATTCATAATCTTTAAAAGTTTTGTAAATCTGTTGGGTGGAAGTAGTATAATTATTTTTCTAAATAAAAAGTCACTAAATACTAGCAAAATGATTATGTTTTCACATATTTTTTAGGTTTACCTTTTTCCTATACATTCTTTTGTCTGTTTTCCCCTCATCATTTACCTTTTCCTTACTGATTTGGAAAATATACTTTATATATTAAGGGTGTAAAATATTTGTCCATCATAATATCCACATGTATTTTCTTCTGATTTGCTGATTATCTTTTCTTTGCTTATCGAGTTTTCTGTACAAAAATTTATATTGAATTACAGTGTCAAATTTGTCACTGATCTGGGTGTTGTTTTGTTTTTTTAGGGATTCTCTACTACCCTTCATAGTTGAAAAAATTTTAAATAAGGTATATAGTTTGTTTTAAGGTATTTAAATGTCATCAATTTGTATATTTGCAGATGTATAGCATGAGAAAATATCTGATAATTTTGCAGTTCCTTCAATTTCTGTCTTTATTATGATGCTTTAAATTTGCTTTTACCATGTGCTCAGGAAAAGATCATTCAGAATTGTCATGGATTTGGACCTCTCTCTCCCCATTTAGGGTCTTGTGCTGCAATTCCTCCTTGAGTGCCTATTTAATTAAGCAGCTATTGAAATAACCTCCTCTGGCATGTTCATTTCTTCTCTTGCTACTTGAGGGTGTGTTTGTGCTTTTTGTGTTTGTTTTTATTTTTAGAAATCATTCAGGGGGGGAAAAAAGGTGCTGCATTATCCTAACAGATATCAGAAGAACAAAGTGTTTCTAAAAACAGCTATTGTGCTGGTGACTGCTTTGTGAAGAAATTTCATAACCAAAGGCCTGTGAACAGGACTGATTATTTCAGACAACTGTGGTTCCTGTGTAGATTCCTCCTGCAATGTGTGAACCACACTACTAATTTACTCTTTGACCAAATGCTCCTCCTCCGTAATATGCAATACTCCCCTAAAGCTTGGGAAAACAGCTTTAAGCTTCTCACTTCTTTAGTAAAGAACTTCTCAGTTGATTTCAAGTGAAATGCCAACAGTCTCACTTTTTTTCAAACACACTTCACAGCCATGGCTGTATATCCACTTTAAAAGTGTATGTTTTGTGGGTGGGGGAGCGGTGTGCTTTGAGCAGTTGTCAGATGTTTTATTTTTGGAAAATTCTAAATAGCATTTTGTAAGATAATTAAGGGTTGCTCAAGTTTCTTTCAGTATTAAAAAAAAAGGTAATTTTACCTCCTTTAAGCAATTTTGCACTCAGTACTTCATTTGTCACCTCTTTCTCTATTTTATAAATCTTTTAATTAATGGTGTTTATTCTCCTCTCAGTCTGGTCTGAGACGTGTTTTTGTGATCATATTATTAGGAAGTGATAACATGTGTGGATTTTTTTTTTCTGTATCTGGGCTTGTTAATCACTATGGAAACAAGCAAATATTTACATGGCCCAGATACTGATTCATACCTACTGTTTATTTTGACATTATAAGTTACTGTTTGAATGTAAAGAATTCCTCCTGAATAGTAAAGTGGTCTATTGTACTTTATTTACATTTGTAATTTTCCCATTAGGAATTAATCCAGTAACTAAAGCTCCACCAAATTATAGCCATTTCTGAAAGAGTCATTTTTGCCAAGGAATGACTCAAAATCAAGTGCTAGATGTTTAAAATGTTTGTTTTAAATTTTAACAGGGACAACTTTCCTAAAACAAAAAATTCACCTGACATTAGTAACACCGATATGTTGCATGAAATATCAGTACTGCTCTGCATACAAGATGGTGAATCTCAAAAGGATTCCTTAAAAGACATTTTATTGTCTACAGCCATGCCACCCTGAACAAGCCCGATCCCATCTGATCTGAGAAGCTCAGCAGGACCAGGCCTGGTTTCTACTTGGATGGAAGGCCACCTAGGAAGCCTAGGTTCTATAGGCACAAAAAATAAGGGATTGTTAGCTGACAAGGTCCTTGCAATCTGTGAGGCCAATCAAGGATTGCCTTGCCTAAAAGAAAAAGGACATTTTATTAGGATCTCAAAGAAATATCTAGCTAGAAATGTAAGCCCTGGAATTCAACCTCTTGGGGGCACTTGATAATTCTCTCTGATAAAAAAATTACTTCACTCTCTCCTTCACCTTCCATTTGAGTTGTCTTCTTTTTCTAGGGGCAATGTATTTTTATTATTATTATTATTATTATTATTATTATTATTATTATTATATCATCATCATCATCATCATTTTATATTATTTAAAAAGGTTTTTTAAACGGAGGATCCAAAAAGTTGCAGTCTATATTGCAGAACAGTGGCTCTTAAACTTGAGTGAGCATCAGTATCACTGGACAACTTGTTAAAACACAAATTGCAGGGCTCATCTTCCCAAAGCCTCTGATTCAGTAGGTCTGGGTAAGACCATAGAATGGTCCAGGCATCACACTTTAAGAAACCTTACTCTAGAGTCTAATATTTTTTTCTTTTTGTTGACCAAGTTGGGAAATCTTTATAAACACTACAGAATGTTTAGAAACAATATTTAAAATGACTATGCAATGTATTTAGCAATAGAATTGGAGTTTCACGAAAGGTGAACAATATGGGTTCATGACTCTACTAAAGCTAGGAAGTGGTACCTTAGAGGTCCAAGCCTCAGAGTGGTCCATACACATGCGTCAGGAGCCCAACGATAGCACAGCCATAATCTTTTAATAAAAAGAGTTTCTCAGAAAACTGTGGAAACATCTCATCTTATTAATGAATTCAACTGGACTCTTACATAATACAAATGCATAATTACATGGAGTGTGGGTTGGGCGAGCAGAGATTGAATCTATGAAGATTGACTATTCTTACATTTTTCATTAATATTGCCTTATCCTTCAGAAAGACTGATTAGAGTTTACCATAGTACTCATTTCTAGAGAATTGATTGTGAATCTTAGTGTCTCATTTTACCCCCAAACATCATTAGGGTGGCATATCTTGGAGAAGCATATTCTAGTAAGAAAAGACCAAGATTTGGGATCAGAAGATCTGGAAGATTTGTGGTTCTGTTTTTTACTTAAAAAAGATCTTGGACCCACTCCTTGTTTTTTTAGAGATCTTCACATCCTTACCTATATATTGAGGCTAGTAATATTTATTCCATTGAGTCAACAAGTAATTATTGAATGTTTACCACATACTGTGCTATGCTGCAATGATGTTAAAAAGAGCAAGGACACGCTTCCTACCTTCAAGGCATCCACAGAATTATTTTAATGAATAAATGAAAGTGTGGACATGAAAGGTTTAGGAAACTATAAAGGACTCATATAAAATATTATTGTACCTTGCATAGCAGTTGGCCCTGAACGTGGACTGAAGGTGCCTCATCTATTCATAGAAAGAAGACAGGACAGTGCCATGATACATGGAATCTTTTCCTGAGAAAAGTTGCTGCCATTGATTTTGGCATCAAACTAGTGGGTTGCAATTGCAACAGGTATTTGTCCTCAAACTACTTTTGACCTCTGGAGAATTTAAATTATATTTTCATTTTAAGAAAATATTGATTTTGCTGAAAACCAGAGATTCTATAAAGAATGGGCGGAATATTTGCTCAGCAAACAGCATTCAGATCTGTGATGTGAAAAGTAAACTTAATAAAGTTTAACAGAAAAAAAGCATCGAAGAAACACTCGTTAAAGCTTTTTAAACATCAAATGATTTGAAGTCATAACAAATAGTTGTTTTTTTTCTGGTTTGTTTTGGTTTGTTTTGCTTTGCTTTTTAATAAATAGGACTCTTTTAACCTATGGCTCAGAATAGCAGGTAGATTTCTTCATGTCTAAGGAGGCTGGGCACTGTGGTAGCATCAAAAGCCCTGGGTTTCACATCTTATTGAATTTTATTCTGGTAAAGCAATTTCCTTCTTAAATTGAACATGTCATTTCTTCTTTATTAAATTTCCTAGTTATTCTTTCACCTCAGGTTTTTATGTTGCCTCCTATTTACTTCTGGACTTCTTCACTCAAAATGTGGGAAGGCACAAGTATTTATATCAAGTCCCGTGTACCCTGAGCCTGTCACTTAGGACCTAACATAAAAGGACAGAACTCATAACCAAAATGACTCATATTGGGGAACTTGGGTGAAGCTCTGAGAGAGAGTTTATGTTTGGCAAAGAGGAATGGCCCTAATGTGTCATCACATCTTATGCAGGTCTCATTTCAGTGTGTTTTAGGGAAAGGTGACACGAACATGGCATCCCTCTACCAACATTATTTTGCAAGGTGACCAAGTCCTTCCTGTGAAACACTAAACAATAACGTAAAACTTAAAAGAGAAAATTGGCTGAACTACTTGTTTAATGTACCCTATGTTTTGAAATGGTTCAGCTATGTTTCTGTGTTTTTTTTTTAGCAATTTTTTTTCTTTAAATTTGGTTTTTGTTGTTAAATATCTCCGTTTTTTCTGTTTTGAATTCTGTAATCCTTTCTCCTTTACCCCCACTACCTCCAACACATCTGTAACACTATCAACATATCCAAATTTTTCCTGAATTTGTTAATGTTTTCCCTACGTAAGTCAGTTCTTAATGGCTTTCAATAAGTAATCTTTGATGTCATTGTTTTATTCCTTAAGAAAAGACATCACGCTCACAATCTTCACTGCGGGCTTTGAGGCCAGCTGTTTGTTCTCTCCTATAACTCTGCCTCGTTTTCCCACTGGTCCTTGCTCAGTACCTCTCATCTAGTTTAACTAGTTTGCTTCCTAGAATTGCCCTCAATTGGCTAATTTCAGTGTTATTCATGCTATTTCCAAAAAGTTAAATTGTTTTCAATCTTCTAAATCCAGCATGTCAACTGCTTCCTCTAGAAAGACTTCTGGAGGGAGGCAGATATGTAGACCGCCCTTGGTTAGATAATGTGCAACACACAGTGTATCAATGCAGGGAAATCCTCATGCATTTAATTATCTAACTGCATGGAATTACCTTGACCTCTTGTTATGTTTTTTTGCTTCTCCTCCATCTCCCTTCTTTCTCATCATCTTTCTTCCTTCCTTTTCTTTTTTCTTTCTTCTTCTCTCCCTCCCTTTCCCTGTCTCTATCTCTCTCTTTCTCTCTTTCTGCTGCCTACTTTCCTTTTACTTAGACTCCCTAAAACATGGATGGGGGAAGAAAAGAAAGATAAAGTCTCATTCCTCTGTTATTTTGATGATTTTGTTAGCACTATGGCCTACACATCAAGAGATTTTCTAAAAAAAAAAAAAAAAAAAGTCTAAAATGAGCTGTATTATTCAGAATACCTGGATTTTGGTAGACAATGAAGATTTGATCATCTATTTTAGTATAAAGTTTAGTATCTTAGTATTTTAGTATTTTAGAACAAAGATTGTTAGTAGTGTTATAAAATTATTAAACTGCTAGTTAAATCAGATATTCGAATTCAAAAGTAGCACAATGAAACTTTAATAATAACAACAAAGTTTTATGTCTAGTGTTGATGGCACTGACTTCCTCAAAAGAAGATGGGCCGTGACTACAACTAGATCAGGACAATTCTATCCACGCTTTGGACAAACAATTCCAAAAGAATTCCTGCTTAGTATCATCATCGCACACAGACGTATATGCCTTGACAATCTCCAGTGGATTCAAGGCAACTTCTTAGTTTCTCAGTCTTAAGACATTTTTCATTTATTAACTAAAATTTCATTGATGCCTACTAAAGTCAGGCACTGTGCTAGGAATTGAAGCAACAGAATTTAAAGATACTTAGATTCCTGTTTAATGGTAGGTGAGTTGCAGGGGTGGGTAGAGAGAAAAGAAGAACAAACACATCATTACAATACAAGATGAGAAGTGCCATCATGGTATAACTTCAGTGAACTGCGTAAGAATAGTGAAGCATATTATAAGCATAAAATTATTATTTTAAGCACAAAATTATTAATACTAACAAAACAGAAAATATTTAAAAACATGATAAAAGAAATTAGATTGAACTATATGGAAAAAATAATGTTTTCGAAGGGCAGAAAGGTAGGCTCTCAGCCATTTTATCTAGTTCAACCTATTAAAAGTCATAGTTTCTCCACTCAGGGATAATATCTAATAACATATTGAAATATAGATATCAAAAATGCTTTTCATGATATTATATATTCCCAGAAAATATGCACATTTTTCCAGATTTAAAGTTTTGTTCTTTTTCTTAATTAAAAGATTATTATACTACAAATTTATTTGTAACTTTCTTTCACTAAGAATATTATAAACATCTAATTAGGTCTAGATACTTTTTAATGACTGAATATTATTCCATAGTAGAAATGAGCCATAACTTACTTATTACATCTCAATTGATAGATATTCATGGGATTTTTCCATTTTCATCATATACACTATAATCTCAAAGCTGAAATGAACGCGATGACATAGCTCTGAATTATTCTTCCTAATGATTTTTAAAAGTACACTATAAATTAAAATAATGATTGAAGAAAGGGAAGATTTATCCCCCAAATATTTTGTCCCTGTGATTTGCGTCTTCCCAAAATGCAGAATGTTGTGGAATGTTTAATAAAATCTCTACATCTTGCTGCACTAATTTTCAAGCTTCATGATTTTTTTTTTAAACAGAGAAATAGGCATAGAAATAGAAGGGTGAGGGTACCGAAGACAGGTCCAGGATGAATAACGACTCTAAGAAAAGGAGCCAGATAAACACCACTTCCCAATAAACAAAGAGCATCATGTTACGGTAACAATTGCCCTGGTCCTTCCCCTGAGAAGAGCCAGGCACTTGCAATTGTTTGGCTCTCTTTCTGCTCCCACATTACTGACTTAGAGCATGACATGTTTGTACGATCGCAACTAAGTCACCAAATGGGAAATATCTAAATCAAGCTGCAATTAATGTGTCGTAAAGTGCTGGATAATAAGCCACATATTACCTCGAGGAGTGACAAATTTTTAGAACTAAACCCCGGCGTTAAGTCGAAGCGGCAGAGGAAGACGGGAAAGGAAAAACAATCCTTGCTAGGTTATTGTGGGGTGTGAAAGCCACGCTGCTGTGGGAAGGCAGTGTGAATCCATATTATGCCGAAATCAATGGCAGCCCAATCTTTGCAGACTGCACGAGGCACCGTGTGACAAGGGCACAGCGATTCTCCTAATCAAGCAGGTTGTGTGAAAGTGAAGAATCCAGCTGAGCTTGATATATCCAGCTGGACTTTGTTTGCTACTTAATGGAGCAGGTCATAGTTATAACACCCCAAAGAAATCAACCAGTCTCGGCTGGAGGAGCACACGGAAAGTGTGGGAACTCCAGCAGGTCTATGTTAAATCGCTTCTATAGGTCATCTGCAGGGAAAGGCCTTGGCAAAATAATAAAGGAGCGTCATTCTGCTGTCTGTGTTTATGATTCTTCCCCCAGGGAAGGGAGTTGGGGTGAGGAGGGGAGGTAACGTGGCTGGAGAAACATTTTGTCTTTTTTATTCTATGCATTATAAAGCGCTTGGCAGGGCATCGGGCACTGAACTTAGCTCCCCCTTCCTGAAAGCCACAGGTTACAGGGGTTTATAAGCCAGAGTGACAGTGATAAAAGGCCAATTCAGGGCTTGGGGACAATTTTCCCTAACAACATGCTTTTGCCTCTTTGCCTCCTTAAACACCTGCTGCTCTCCACTGAGCTGCCTTCAGGGCAGCTCAGACTCTGAGCCAGGATGGTGAAGTTCAAAGATAATGTCTTTCTCTTCTGTCACTGCCAGGGTGTGTGGATGACCAATACCACTGCCCTCACCCTGGCATGAGCAACGCCACCCTCAGAATGCATCTGGAATTCAGGAGGGTGCCATGGGTTCTTTAACCTTCTTCAATCTGGGGCCATTTTCTTGGGAGGCATCGAGACCCTTCTTCTGTTCTCAAAAGAGTCCCCAAGAAAGAGTGAGCACCACAAAAGCTCTTGGGAGTAAAGCATGCAGTGTAAAAGGTGCCTGGCAAATGGGCATAGGGATCAGACAGAGGAGAGGTGGGCTTTCTGAACACAAGTATGGCTGAGCATCAGGGCAGAGAAATTGAGGATCTGTCGATCTAGACGCTAACTACCTTCTCTCTCCTCTCGCCAATCCTCACTCGCGGTGGGAGAGCTGGACACGGGCGACCTGCAGGGCAGCCACTAAAATTTGGTGGAGACTCAATAGGGAAAACCCGGAGCCCTAACAATTAGCACTGTTATTCTGAGATGCTTCATGTCTTCGGGGAATGTATCAAACTTACTGGAGCCAGGTTGCCTGCTGAAACCCTAAGTTCCGCAGGTGAGTTTTCTCTTGTACCTGTGAGGGGCAGCATATGAGGGGACAAAAATGGGACAGTGGAGGCACCCACCCCTTCCAAGTTTGAAGTCAAGGGATGGCAGCCACAGCTAATTTCGGCTCACACGCTGTGAGAAGGGCAGAGTTTTAGGTGGACTGCTGCTTACACCTAAGTGAAATGGTGTGGGAAATTTGAAAGTTTCCTCTTTCCTAATGAATGGCGTGAGTCCCTGGGTCTGGGCTGAATGGCGTGTTCATCTTTTATGTATGAGCCACCGTGGTGGGATGTAGAGCACATGGTGCCACAATGGGGAGAGCTGGGTGCGAATCTTGGCTCTGCCCCTATCTCGCTGAGAGCCCCTTAGACAGTCACCTCCCTTGTCCAGGATGGCGGGTCCTCACCAGCAGAGGAAGAAACCTGCAGCCCATGATTTTTGAAGCCCTGCTTGATGCCCTGTGATTATCATTGGTGCAGCCCGTCTTACAAGTGCCCTGGAGGAAGTGGGAAGACAGTTTCCAAGAGGGGGTCTTTCCATTCTGATGCCTCTCTTCTGGGAGAGCCAGTTCTGCTTTCCAGGCCCCAAGCCTCCCTTCCTGCTAGAGGACAGCACTAGGCAGTGTGGGAACCTAGGCCACTCTCCTCTGAGTCCTGGCCACTGGCAGGCCGCTTTTGGGGAGTCTCCCCATTCCCAGCTGGAGCACAGCTTTGCACCTTTACTACTTGGCAGCAAAAACACACTATTCACAATAGTGACCCTGGACGCTGAAAAGTTTTGGACGGCAAAAATGACTCTATGTTTTTCAGCACAGTACTTAACTGATAAGGCAGGAAAGTCGAATTAGTTCACCAGAAAGATTTAGAAACAGCAATGGTTGCAAAAGGAAGAGCTGACTTGTGCCATAGGCCAAATAACGGTTCCCCGAAGATGTCCCCATCCTAATCCTTGAAACCTGTGAATGTTATCTTACAGAGCAAAGGGATTTGGCAGATGTGATTAAGGATCTTGAGATGGGGAGATTATCCTCAATTATCTGTGTGTGCCCAGTGTAATCACCAGGGTCCTTTTGAAAGGGACACAGGAGGCACCAGATTCAGGTGGTCAGGTAATATAATGACAGAAGCAGAGGTGGGAGTGATGTGTCCCCAAACCAAGGAATATCAGCAGCCTCTGGAAGCTGGAAGAGGCCCAGAATAAACTCTCTGTTTTATTTTCCAGAAGAAACCAGTCCTGTCTACACCTGGGTTTTAGCTCTATAAGACTTATTTCTGACTTTGACCTCCAGACTGTAAGATAAATTTGTGTTTTAAGCCCCCATATTTGTTATAGCAGCAATAGAAAACTAATACCATTTATCAGGAGGAAAAATTAAATTTTCCAAATGCACTTTCATTGAAGAATTTGGTTAATTTAGGTGTTACTTGAAAGTGATTCTTCTAATGAATTAATGTTTTCCTAAATATATTTTCCCCCAACTAGACCTAAGAATTCACAATTCACACTCCTTTTCTTTCAGTTTCTTCCCAGGCATCAGAGGTTTATTTACTGTAAATATTCCACCATGTCATGGTGGGCAGCTGCCAACCACAGAGCAGGTGACCCCAAACTGGGCCTGTTTTTCCCCATGCAGAGGAGTCAGTAGTTCCTGTCCTCATTCTATCGGTAACCTGGAAGAAGCAGCCTCTCAAAAGTCTTTAAGTCCTTAATCTTCAAGCTGCAGGTAGGAAAATTTGGCCTCTTTAAACTCCCAGAATCCCCTGAGAAATATAGGCATAAAGCGTTGTTAGTTCTGCTCAGAAGAGAAACCGTGGAGCTATAACTACCAAGCAAAAAGGACCACAACGCTCAGATGTCTGCATTTTCTACTCCCACTAAGTTATCCCTTGGCTTTTCTTTGCAAGCTATTTCTGACAAGATTTCCTTGACTACTTAATTCATCTTGATGTGGTTAAACTGAGAGAGTGTATGCTGATGTAGGGTTAGATGTCTAAGGCTCGTATAAAGACCGATTGTAAAGGAACTGAAGAGAAACAAATTTTAAAACCACCCTTCCTCAAAACTTCAAAAAGGTCACTATCCTTAACTGGAGAGGCAGGTGCTAGATAACAGTGGTTGCTGCAAATTCTTTGCAGATGTCAGCTTATAACTCTGCCAGAGCAATTTTCAGTTAATATGGGCCTTGAGACGAAATAGTTGCGTCCGAAAGCCTTGTGGTTGATTCTAAATTTGATGCTCTGTCACAAAGTTGCACGCAGATTTTCACAGTTGATCATCTGCATGGGTGAATTTTCCACTGGGAGGCTGATTTTGGAAATTGCTATCTGTGGATGGACTGAGCAGCGACAACATAATTAATTTTAAAGGTTATATATAAACCGAGGGGAAGGTTAAGATCTGAAAAACTTGTTAACTTGTTTATTTGGTGTAGACCTTCAGATTTATAGAACTAAATTTTTGTTTTTCCTTTTCTTCTCTGATGTCCCTTTTCTCTTCCTCCTCCTTCTTTTTCTTCTTCATAATCTTCTTTAAACATTTATTCAAAGTCTGTTGATGCTTAAAGTATCTATCATTGTTTAACAGACTACCCCAAAACATGGTGGCTTAAAGTAACAACATCCCTCATGACTCTGGAATGGCTGGGGCTCAGCTAGGTGGTTCTTCTGCTGGTCCCAGAAAGGATCTCTGGCATCTAACAATGGGATAACCTCTACAGCTCCACATGCATGTGTGGGGCCTTGGTGTGGGTGGCTTAAAGGTTGGTATCTCAATCTCTCTCTCTCCTCTCTCTCCTCTCATGGCTAGTTTGGACTTCTTTTCATAGCAGCTGGATTCCAAGAATGAGCATTTCCCTAACGAGCACTTATTTATCTCCTGTACACATTGTGTTTATGAATATCCTGTTGGCCAACTCTAGGGTCAAGGTGAAAGGGGACCACACAGGCACAACTCAGACCATAGTCTAATGTACTTCAGATCCATGCTGCCAATTCAGAAAAAAACCGTGTTTTTGTCCCTATATCAAACATATATTTATAGTATTTATTGGCAATAAGAACAGATTAAAAGTTCAAAGTCATTCCTCAGCCATGGAATCAGATTTATTGAGCTGATAAGTTCATTATTTAGTTTTAATGTTTTATATTTGGTTGTGACATTCATAGACTGTAATATTTTGATGCTGAAGAGAACACAAGGTGGGAGTCAGGCATCCCAGGTTGATGACTAAGGAACTACGTGATTCTCACTCAGTAGTCAGAGTTAATTTTAAGGTCCCATTGAGTGGTGATAATCAGAAGTTGTTAATACAAGAATCCTGGTCAAGTACACCAAAGCTCTATCACTTCCACCTACTTCCCATGAGGAAGAGTTTGCTTCTTGGTGTCTTGATTATTCCCACCCATTCGTTATGTCTGCAGACATGAATCTTCTTGGATATCATCTAGTCATCACTCCAGTGGATGTCTTTTGACTTGCATTTGCCCTCAGCTATTTCCTAGGGACAGGCCATCTTCTTGACAGCTGGCTCTAACTGTGTACCCCTTAATGCAGAGCCTCGCCTGTAGTATGTGCCCACTGGATAATTCTTAACTGAATAAATAAAACACCAGGTATAACATTTCAGTACATGCTGACTTTTCTGTTTGGTCCAAAACAGTGAATTTTTTTTACAATAAAAAAATATTTGGCAATATTGCATTTTGATTAAAATGTTGATAACCCTTTTTTGTGTGTGTGTGTGATAGAATGAGGCAGAAGTTTGGAAAACTAACTACGCAATATTTTTTCTTGAGGAAAACTTTCCCTTTGTCATCAGTTAAGTTTATTAAAAATAATCAAGTAAAAAAAGCTTGCTAAAATTAAAAAAAGAGAAGTCGCCCAAAGTTAGAACCTGAAGAAAATGTGGTGACTTGGACTCTACTGTTAACAAACAGCATGCTATTTAAGGTCTTTGTAAGTCATTACTGTACGAAGAAATTGCAAACCACCGTGGTTTTTACCTGTAACTCTGAAACATGCTGATAAAATGCTCTCTCATCACCCTCCCTTTTTTGGACCATTAGTGTTATTCTGCTAAATTTGGACATGAGCTGCAACCAAATCAATAAAGTTGTTTATTATAAAGAAAACAGATGTAAGAAACTACAGACTTGACTACTCTGATAAAACATAGCAAGCTCAAACTGTGAATGCAGTGTTGACTGAAGGATTTGATTTATATGCAATACAAAAAAATCTAGTAAACGGAAATGGAAATTTTTATTGTCTTGTCTGTAAATGACTGTCCATAAATATAAAATTATTTATTAAAATAAATTTAGCATTTTATTGTAAATATGGCCATTGTAAATAACAACCCTTTATTATCTTCCACTCACAACACAGCCTTTTAAATTTTAATCGCCTCTGTAAAGTAGCTGCCTCAGTTTGCCAAGATTTATGTAAAAATAAATATCCATTTATGAGCCCAATTTATGCTTTACAAATTACTCACGATGTAAAAGAGCTTTTGTTTGCAAGGGGGACTAGAATTTAAGGAGCAAGGAGGGAAATCCCATGTCAGAGATACCATCTGGTGTCAGGAATGACGAATCCTGATGTCTAAACCACTCTGTGACTTCTAAATGCCAAAGTTATTAGCAATTCAGTCAGGAGGGGTTGGCGTCTTTTATGAATGGGGCTGGGATGTTCCCCATGAAAGGTAACTCCAGGGATGAGGGAAACTCCTTGTTGCAAAATATTTCCCCTATCCAGTTACCCAAGGACTTGGAATTATCCTTTTTGACCTCCTTTTTTCTTTTTCCTCCTCCTGGAAACAAGGAGAGCAAGTAAACAGTCCTGGGAAAGGAGGCATCAAGTCACATTAATAGTAAATCATCACTGAGAGATCTTCCCTCCGAACAGAAAATCTCAAGGCCATAGCAACAGGTAGAAGCTGAGAGATGGAGGGAAGACAGGAAGACTCAGAAAAAGCCTTAATGACATCACGGTGCAGAGGCCAAAGATACTGATGACAAGCTGGTTTTGCCAAGACTGACCCTGCAAACCTGTCATCACTGGCATTATCACTTTATTGAGGGTTGATAGCCAGATAAAGGGATGGAACACAAAAGAGTCAATGAAAGGCAACATTCCTCAAATGCTGGAATATGTTGCTGATACACTAAGAGAAGGAACTGAGACTTTATAGCCCTGAGCTCTGATCTCAGAGTAACTGTGACCAACTCTAGCTGCAGCACCTGACCTTGCTATAGTCATTTACTATAAGGAAAGGAGATGTTGGTGCTGGATTGACCTACAAAGTCCCCATCAGCCACCATAAAAGATCTCCTTGTGATTAGAGCAGCAGCTAAGTGATTTCTTCGTTAAGATCATTGTTAAGCTTTATGAAATCACTATTAAGAATTATCAAGTTCTCAGAAGTTAAATTAGCAATTATTTGTGCATTAGACTTTTACCTTTCTCTTCTCTTTTCTTCTTCAAAGACTATGACCTATCTATCTCTATTATCTATCTATCATCTATCTATCTATCTATCTATCTATCTATCTATCTATCTATCTATCTATCTATCTATCTATCTATCTATCATCTATCATCTATCTATCTATCTAATCTATTATCTTTCATCTCTGTATCTAGATAGATATACATCTATCAGTATGAACTGATAATATAGTGATTTATATTATTTATCACTATAACTAACTTAATAATTTACTTTGATGAAAAATTTCTTTATTTTCATTTCTGGCACCTGCAGTTGTATCAGTTAGGCTTTGACGAGGAAAACAGAAACCAATTTCAATATATAAAATCAATGAAATTTAATCAGATAATTGGTTACCTGGTTACAGGAGTGATGAAGAGTCAAAAAGTGCTGGTGAGGAATGCAGATTAGCAGCAGCAGGAAGCCTGGACTCTACCTGTGAGGACAAAGGGTGGAGCTATGTTAACAGAGCTCAGGAACAGCCACCATCTAACAGAAACTTGCCCCAGTCCACATGGTTGTGGAGCTGGAGTCTAGAAGATATAAAGAACTGGAGATGAAACTGTAGCTGAAGACTCTGCCCTAAATTGGGGGCAGGGGAGATACCTTGACTTTACCTTTCCTTCACCTTATAATTTCTCACCAGTGCTTTCCATTGGGAGGGAGCTGGGGGCCCTCTAACAGAGAGCTTGGAAATATAACTTTCAAGGGTGAACTCCCCCACCCTACCTAAGCAGTTGGGGAGAAGAACAGATTAGAAGGCAGACAGGATTAAGCAAGATTGTGTACATGGGAGGTAGGTTGCATTCCTTTCTCAGAAAGTCAGTGGGTTCTCCTCTTTCCACCATCATGAGAAAGGAGCAGAGTAAATGTGCTCTGGAAAGAGAGAATATGATGTAGGACAGATTATTGCTGTACAGAAAGGGAAAGGTGAAATCCATTTCTGTTTGTTAGTACAAGATGGTTGTAGGGAAGGGGAGGGAGGCAGAGATCAGATACAATTATGGAAGATTAACCTTCCATATCCCCTCTAACTCAGTGGGAATCACAAAATTCTGAGTGCAGGGAGCTTCCCCTATTCCTTGACATTCTGAGAGTAGACCATGTCATAAGCTCTTACCTTCTCTACGCCAATCTATGAACCAGAATACAACTGTTGCTATGGCATAATTAGGAGGGGGATGGGTTGAAATTAGTTCCCTGGAACTAGGCCCCTTATCCTATCTAGTTCCCTATGCCTTCAACAATATCTAGAAGTTCCAGCTTGCTTCTGCCTGGTGCAATTGCCTGGCATCATCCTGCAGTGATGGCAAAGTGGACTGTTGCTACACCTGCTGAGGAAGTTATCTGGCATAAATCCTTATTACAGGTCAGAGATAAAAAAAGATGAGCAAAAACTGAGCTGGGGCTGGGTCACTTGAGAAAGCCACCAGGTTCTTGCTGAGCCAAGAAGGAAAAGACAACAATTCTACCAATTACAGGCTTCAGCGGCAGATGCTGGCAGGTCCAGCAGTGACTAGTAGAACAATTAGGCCATCACAACAGGGGCCAACCATGACCCACATGTTAATTATTTTGCTGCTGGTACAAGGATGTGGTGAGCTACCTCACACAGGGATTCATCCAGAGGTGATATTTGAAACATTAAATAGTAGTATGGCTCAGGTAGTGACACCAGTCCTAAGGTGGGTTAAATCTTTTTTCTTGCCCTGAGGTCATGAAGATATTTTCCTGTATTGGTTTTATGTCATATAGACTTTATAGTTAGTCCTTTCAAATTCAGTTATTTTAATACAATGAGAATTTATTTTTTGTGTGTGTATGGCGTGAGGTAGGGATCCAAGTTAATAGTTTCCCCATTATCTATTTGTAAGACTTTCAAAAGTTCCTAGGTTTTTTACCATGTAAGAGGTGAAGTTTTCTATAATAGAATGGGTTTAATGGGATGTTGATGACTGTTTGTATATATGAATTATTTGTAAGTCAGGTATTTGTTGGTTGTTTAATGCCCATCCTTCTTGTTGTCCATGAATGCTCCAGGCACCTTATCACTTCCAGGCCCAAGTTTTTATAGATTGACAAAGTCAACTAGATTAGCTGGTGTTATAATGCCAGGACATTTCATGTTTGTCCAAGTTCTTTGATAGAACTAAAATAGAAAGTAATTCTGGCTCAGTATGCAACACATTTGCTTTTTCACATTACCTTCTTTGATAGAAGGGTACCCCAAGGCAGAGAAACTATCAATCAGCAAGCTTGAAAATAAAATCTCTAAAGCCTGACACTCTTAGGAATTTCTTTGCACAGAGGCCATACATTTTTGAGTAAACAATAAGCATTTATTCAACATCTATGAAATAAATTTTAAGTTTCCAAAGCTTTAAAAAATGGCAAAATCCCTAGTTCCTTGCAATAGGCAAACCAGAAATTCACTTAATTTGTTACTCATCGTTTTGGCCTATAAACTCAAATACTTATTAACGCTGTAAATATGCCTTTTTACTGGCTGGCTGACAGCTCCCATGCTTTCTGTGCTGTCTCCTTAAACATTTATGAGTGTTCATGAATATGCAAATACACAATCTAATGTCTGCAAATGGTTGCAAGTACAAATGCTATGTTAATATTTCATACAGTGATGGGAGCAAATCAACAATCATAAATTTTGAACAAATATGTTGCTTCATTAATAACTAATGAAGCAGTGCATAAAGCTGAGGATTTGGCATTTCGTACTAAAAGTGGTGTTTAAATAGAGCCTTTTGGGCAAGGACCTGTTTCCAAAACTTTTACTAAAATCTGTTCCTTCCAGGGTGGTTTCTGTTTGGTGGAAGGGGGTATTCAAAAAAGAGGGGTCCATAATAATTGTTTTAAAAACTTAACCTCACATGAAATGATAGATATAAAAATAATTTGACTAATGAATTGTCTTACAAGTGGACCTTCATGCACAAGGCATGTACTTGATTTGGTGTTTCCACTTTCCTGAGAGCTGATGAAGACAGGCACTAGCAGCCAGGACTGCTTAAATATTTCCTGGGAACATAGACATGTAGCATCAAAGGAATTTGATAGGTTAAGTCATTAGGCCCTCGTGAGACTCAGAGAGGTCAAGGGATTTGTCTTGAGTAGGAAAGCCTGTTCTGGTTCATGGTGTCTCTCCTGCCACACTTTGCCAAGCTGCCATTTCTCTGAGGCACCAGTTTCTTAAGGAATCCAGTGTCCGCTTAATCAAATATTAAAGTGAAAACTCACAATTACTGTATATTTGAAAGATTATGTCAGAGATTCAGAATAGAATAGTATCAATAACAGATTCAGAAGTCATTGTATATTTCTGGATGTCAATACATTTATTTGTAAATTGGATTAAGAGCTTTTATATCTCCAAAATTTTGAAAGCTTTCAGTGGGATCTTCCTTGGATGAAATATAAAATGTTTCAGAGTTTTTCAGCTTCTGTGAATTATCATTAAAAGCATCAGTGACCATTTTATAGGCCCATAAGAGTAGAATGCATAGTAGATAAGATAAACTCATATTAACCATATAGTAATATCCTAGAAAGTTCTCTTCAAAAATAAATTCTTGATGTTGGACAAATTATTTATTACTTGTGTTCCTGTCATGGAACTCATCATGATACTTTTAGTCTTAGTAGTACTTTACCATTTTAAGTGCTTTCTTCCATAGTATTTCATTTCATATTCACAGTTGCCCCACAAAGAGGTATCATCATCCACATTTTACACATGAAAAACTCCATCAGAGAAAAGTTAAGTCATTTGCTAAAGGAGAAAAATAATATAAAATCTGGTTATTTGAATGTGTGAAAATTGGAATGAATTATTATATACAGATTTATAAAATTGCCTCTTAAAAAAATTCTTGACTTTTTAAAATGAGTTCCTTGGCCATTTGTGTCCCTGGACCACATTACTTTCATCTTTTATTCAGATTCTATTTTCAGAGAGCCTAATTCTCTTCATTGTTCGAGCCCCTATCCAGGTAGAAAATCTAGTATTTATGGGTTGGCGATAATTTCTGTGATTATGTAGTTCATGCTCAGTGGTAGTAATGTATTAAAACACCTCTTTCTCAGGATCTCCATGGTGATGAAACTATTGTATATCTTGACTATTGGAGATTACAGGAATCCATACACGTAATAAGATGGCATAGAACTAAATACACTCACATATAAGTGCATACAAAACTAGGGAGATCCAAATAAGATTGATGGATCATATTGATAAGGTCGTGGTGGTACTCTGCCACAGCTTTGCAAGGTGTTACCATTGAGAGAAACAGAGTAAAAGGTATATGAGATCTCTCTGTACTGCTTCTTACAACTGTATGTGAATCTACAGTCATCTCAAAATTAAACTATAATTTACAAACACTGTAATTAAAATACAGTTAAACTATTTTTTTAAAGGCTTTTGTGGCTAGTTGACATGGCACTGATCCCACAATTTTCAAGCACTCTTTGGACCCAGAGGAGCCTCGAGAATATTTCAATGAATGATAATATTAGCAATTCCATTTGTCTAAAGGTCTGATTTCTGGAAACCTCAATCATTCTGAACACAGTCATCACTCTGAGAATTAGGAGAGGGAAAAAAAAAGAACTTAACTTGCAAGGAAAACAAGTTTTCTATGCTCAAATGTGGAGCCACTTTTATTTACCTTGAGAACTGGCAGAGCTGGTAGTGAGAGGGGCTGAAGGATCTGAGTGAGAACAGCAGCCGGGGGCCATGTAGGGTGGGGACGAATGGGGCTTTAACCCTGAGGGCCACCCTGTGTTACAGGTGTAAAATGGAGTCACGCTTGGCCCACTGGCAGAAGAAAAAAACAACACCAACCCAGGAGAGGACAGGAAACTCTTCCGGAGCCAAGAACATGGTTTAGTCACACAGGTGAAAACTTAAGTGTGGGCAAATGGGTCTCATTGGAGGAGAACAGAGAAAAAAATGAGTTTGGTGAAGTTAAGACCCAGCTCTCTCTCCAACCTGAACTCGCCTGGGAACCTTGGAAACAGATTGTGTTTGGAAGACAGGGTATCTAAGCCAAGAGCTGCCTGAACCAGCCCAGGACAAGGAGCCAGCCAATCTGTATAGGTTTTTATCCCTTCCCTTTAATGATGTTGTCTGGGACTCTGGCCTGACATGAGGTCTGGTGGGTGGCAAAAAGAAACAAAGGATGGGAAAGCTTTGGGACTTTTCACATCAGAGTGAGAAAGAGAACAAATTGTGGCCACCAACGATAATGAACAGAGGACAACATTTTCATAAGGCATAGACTGACCACTTATCTGGATGTTGGGGTGGGGAGTATGTTCAGAATTACCAGGGAACTTTATGAAACCATAGAGTTTAATACCACTGATGAAGACCTTTTCAACCTTTGCTCTTTAATGTAATGAATTCTTATTTTGAAATTGTAGAGCTCAAGACCCCAGGTCGCCTAATCATTCCAAAGTTTTCTAATTATGCCTAAAGCCTAAACTATGTGCTCGTCACTTCTTTCAGGAAAGAATTAAAAGCAAGAAAGAGAACCACAAAAGAGCAGGTTTTTTTTTCCTCTTTGATTCTTCCTTCTATTTCAAACTTCTTTGCTTCCACAATGAGTCTCCAATTAATCTGCTCTAAATTGTTCTCTGAATTGGTCAAATCTCTTAACTGTGAACTATCAACTTGTTCATGCCCTTGAAGTCTGAGAAAGTTTTATTTTTTATTGCTAGACTAAACCTGTGTATATTTTACAAGAGGTATCCTTTTTCTTTGTAAACTAAACAAAACAAACCAAACAAAAAAAAATGACAGCACAAAATGATTAGAATAGAAAGTATGAAAATCATCTTTAAGTTAGCAGCCAGGCAGTAGATAAGGAGGAATTTCCTAAGGGAAAATAATCTGGAGGGCATACACTGTTGTTTTCTGAACCAGATGGTGCCTTTTGGGGCCAAAAAGCCCCAATTTACTCTGCTGTAGCTGAACTTACTATGAAATATATTAGTGACCTAAAAAATAGTGGATGCAGCTTCCAGAGTTCTTATTATGATCAGGTTAGAGAGCAACGGAAAATGGAAGAATCTGGAATGACACGTGAAGAGTGTGGAAGCAAGATTCATCCACCCACCTAACATACCTGGATTTCCCTCTCCTTCCATCCTGGAATGTCACCGGTGAGCCAAACCCTCTGAGCTCTCTGCTCTCACTCTCCCATGCTGCTTCTCTGAGCATCCACCCAGGACAACAAAGCCTTTCTCAAATGTGGAATCCAATTGTCCAGGTTTGGAAAATTGGCTCCTCCAGTCTTAGGAGCTTTTCCTGGCTTGAGGTGTTTATACTCCCTCAGCCTAATGCCTCATTTGTTAAATGGGAATAAGAATGACTCTCTCGATGGGCAATCATGCATATAAAACTAGAGTATAGTATGTGATTAACTAATAATAGCCATTATTACTTATAGCGATGATAATGTTAAGACAGATCATTTAGGATTTAATACAGACTCAGGGGTGACAGTCAACATATTTAATAAAAGTCAGAGCATGTGCACCATCCTATCAGATCAAACAGTTGTCTTGGTCCCAGAGCACAGGTCCCTGTTGCACCTAGGATAAAGTCCTCAGTTGCTGGATTGTGGAGCTGGCTGTCCTGAGGGAGAGTTTGAAGGGATCTGAGCAGCAGATGGAGAACTCAGCAGGTTTAGAGCACTGGTTATATACCACCCAAAGGAGAAGTACGAAAATGTTTTAATTGCAAGAGCCTTTGCGGGGGAAAAAAATCAAATATTAACCCTGCATAGAATGCCTTGTGCTATCATGTCATCTGCACATGAGTTACAGTCTCAAATAGATTACAAACTAACAACTGAATGCTGAAACTAAACCTTGTACTTCTGACTCTCTAAATAACAGTGCGGACTATCAGCGGTGCCCAAGGTACATTTACCACTTGATGTTAAATAGAAGCTACTAGTATATATTATTTCTATGTATCACTCTTAATTACTTTCTAAAACAGATTTATGGTGATTTAACAGACAGGACCACGGATGCCTTAGAATCACCTTAGGCCAAGGACATAGCAGACTATCCTAGGAATAAATTGTGATGAGCCAAGTTGTGGTCTGTCCATGTCAGAGCCCAGAGCTTTTGCAACAACCAAGTCAAAAAGAGAAACTTATTTGTTGCACAGATCCAATTATTTAATAAAAGCATACATGTAAGCATACAAATATTTCCCTCTAAGAGAAAATCATTGCCCTAGTAATTATCTGAGAGGTGCTGAACAGCATTATGGGCCTTGTCTTCAAGAGAAGGTCTTCCTCTCTTTTTGTATCTTGGCTCCTGCAACCCTGCCCCTCATCATCAATGTACCCTAAGTCCAGGGTCTTTGGGTAGTATCATCACTCCATGGGCTTCCATGCCTTGGAGGCTTTGCAGAAGTAGTTCTTCCATCTGGAATTCTCTTTTCTCATTTTTCCCCCTCCATCACACAGTTCAAATTCACTCCCTTTTTTGACACCAGTCCCCATCAGGCTGGCTTGGGGACATGCCCCCCTCCCTATCTCACTCATAAACTAGGCTACCTATACCCACTGTAGCTCAACAATTAGATCAAGAAATTTATCCCTTCTGGCTTCGATCCACAGCTCAAACTTAATGCTGCTCTCTGGTTTCCATTTCAGAACCTGGTACCTGGGTTCTTTCTAATTTTTAGATGGAAAATTCATGCAGAGATTGCTGGCTTTTGATTTTGCTGCTCTCCAAGGAGAAGGTGGCCTTTTGGATCTCTCCTCTTTGTATCACTTACTCCAGCTTCAGGAGGATATCAGCTTACTTTTGCGTGGATTAGAAAAAGCTGTCCAGAGGGAATAGCCAACTTAAAGACCTGACTGTTGCATGTTCCATGATTTTCCTTCAAGCAGACAGTACTTCTTGCCAGGACACATGGGGAATGGAGTGTAGTGTGACAGAACCCTGTGTTCTCTGTATAAACTTCACACCCCTGAGTTAAAGTCCCAAGTGCCTGATTCCTGGGGCAACAACTCAGCCTAGGCTCAGAATGGGAAGCAACAGATACAAAGTTGTCTCTTGTTCTTTCCTTTGGGCTAACGTTCTTTTAGGCACTCAGCTTCAAATTATGAATCTTTTCTTGCACATCTTATTCCTAGGAGTATGAGACGGAGCCATCTGTATATTTATAGGGCCTTTCAATTACCTATCACTGCTCCAAAAACTTATTTTTAAATGAATCAATGAATTAATACACATCAGGATGTTTTAATGGATCCCCACCATTTTCTTAATTAACTCCGTTTCATCAACAATAGTCAACAGAACCGTAGTTACATTTAAAGTCTTTCTGTCAACCAGGCAAATGTTAGATCAAGAGGCCCTCAACAGACTTTTTTTTCATGTAGAAGCTGGAGTCAAGTCTAGACAGGATACTCAGCTGATTGTCGGGTGAAATTTTTGCCAAAAGAAAGAGACTGTCTCTTTATTAGCAAGTTAACTAGAAATAAATCATTGTGAGGTGGGGGTATACCACTTAGAGGAGGATTTAAAGAGTTCTGGGTGAAATTTTCTTTCTCTTTCTGTGACTCATGCCATGTCCCGAATGCTCTCTAAAATGGTGGGGCTGCAAGGCCAGAGAAATTGCTCACTCGGGGCTGTGCTTTGAACAAGAGTGGTCCCCACATCTGCAGATATTACGTGACCCAATAGCTAACACTTGTATTCACAGATGAACCATGAGACCTAATACGAAGCAGATTCATTTGGTCCAAGGAGGCATATCCATATATATAGATATCTTGTCATAGAATACCACTTCCTTTCTCAGAAAGAGTCAGTTATTCAAAGAATACAATTCTAAAGTGATTCTGGAGGTTTTAGGGAGGCTGACTTATGTCTAGGTTTTATCAACCAAGAGAAAAGGAAAAGTCAGTCTGGTAGATCACTTAGACGAGGTACACGTCAATCTGTTATCAGTCTGAAGTGTTTTGAATCATGGGGGCCAATATGTGTTCAGAGAGCTCTTTCCTCTGGTTTAATCCTCTTGATATACCTGTAAAATTGCTCCTAAGCATTTCTCAGTGATCAACACAGTGCCTGGCACATTGTAGGAAGTTCAGATATGAATGGATGAATCTCATGAGCTACAAGTGAACAGCATTAAACTGTGATTATCAAATAATGGCTACTTAAAAAAAAAAGCCTATGCAAATTAAACTCTCTGTTTCAGTCTTTATGACATATATGCACCAGAAGATCTCTACATCACTTTGCTATTTCTGAATCTCCTGATTGCTCAGTTCAAGAGATTCTAAGCTTGGCTTACCTTTCTGATAAATTCCCAGGTTTTTATTTATTTATTATTTTGGGGGCGGTGAAATTTTACAGAAGTAGAAATAATAGTAATAATAATGAAAGCTACCCTTGAGTTTCTATTGTATACCTCTCCCTGCATAACCTTGAAATACAGATTTGAGTATCCACTTTTATATGCAAGGCTAATTCAGAGTTGGGGGCTGAATCTCAATTTCAGTCTACATATCTCTTCAACATAAAACCTGTGTTCTTTCTCTATATTTGCACCAATCAGAGATACGTCTCCTTTAAAGGAGTCAGGTTAAGATTTGGAGTAAAAAGAACAGGGTTTTTGAGCCAGGTGACTTAGATACTTTCTTATTGACAGTAACTAAAATCATTGTGATGAGCCCACCCTTTCATCTATTGAAGTTATATGTTCCTGTCACTGAACAATAGCCATACCTCCACTATCACAACAAAAAAAATATGGCACCCTTGAATGTTAAATGAGAGGTAACTTGTTTCCTAAAACATAGATCTCTCATGAAAAAATAGTGTTAAATCTCATAAGGAAAATTATCAAGTTAGAATATCTGCTGTTAGTTCTTTGCCCTGTATCATCCATGTAAAAGCTTTTTAAATGGAGTTGTATGTTCCATTATGTCCTCAGAATCTAAACAAAATGCAATTACCCATCTTTGAAATAAAATTGAATAGTTCTATGGCTTCTGATTACCCAATAATGCTTGAGTAGGATAAGTCTAGATGATCATGACTCACCAATTTTCTCATGAAGGCAAGAATTCATCTGCTGACTATAAAGAGAATTGGCTTCTACAACCAGTGAGGCTGAAATCTAATATGGCTAGATCAGCAAGAGAAGGATTTTGATGGCATCACACTGTAGGCCCTGAAGATAGAATTACCAAATCAACTGGCAGAATTTATAGATGATCTATAGTAAGTACCCAGTTGATTAGTCATATTCAGATGTTGCTTAATAAAGAGCATATAAAAACTCTGATGAAAAAAGTGACAAGATTTAGTATATTAATTTAAAAAAAATGAGTCCAGATTTCCTACATGGACAATTAGATGGATAGTACCATTAATCCTAGGAAAATAGGGTATCTATTAAGGTAAATGAATAAAATAAAATAAACTGAAAGTTTACTCTTTTGAGCAAAGGAAAACAAAATTAAACAAATAAAGCAGAGACAGTAAAAACATGGAAACATATCTTAGATCTTTATCTAAATCAGAAATAATTAAAATAATTATACGATGAGTAAAAGATTATCTGAGTTTTAATGGCACGGGGATTTCTTTAGGATAATGGAAGGCAAAGTTCATATCCTTTAGTAGATACCATACTGAGCTGTGTGTGATTTTTTATGATCTCTTGTGCAACTGGCAGATACTGCTCCCAGGAAGCCACATTTATATTCTTGAAAGTTTCCCTACTATTATCTCATGTTGCAATTTGGAGCTAAAACCTTTTGGAATCCATTTACGACCCTTTGGCTTCTTTATTTGTTTGGTAGATATAATTTTAGAATTTTGTCAAGAAAAGCAATTGTCACCCTAATCAATCAAGATTGGAAAAACCATTAACGTTCTTTGTGTGTCTAGCACTGAGGGCATTAATCTTTCTAACCCTCAAAATACTTATTTAACCATAGATCATTTGCTCTTTTAAAAATGTTCTCTGTTGGATTTCTCCCAATGAAACCCCTAAGCTCTCTCACTATCCTCTGTCTGTAGTATACCTTAGAGCAAAAAATGGGAATGACAAGTCGTATGTGGAACCTCTACCATCTACAGCCTAACACCAAGGAAAGAACAGTGCTTAGGGAGACGGGAAAGGTTTTTGGCAGTGTGTCTCAGAGCCATCAAAGGAAGAAAAAGACAAAAGAGAGGAGAAAGTATAATAAAAAAAACATGAAATTGCACATTGGAGTATGAAAATTAAAGAGCAGGGGGAAAAGTATTCAAATGTTTGTATGTCTTAATATTGTAATATTAAGAGGAAAAAGTGTAACTTTGATTGGATTTCAGGAAAAGGGAGCTTTTAAAAATAATGGTAAAATGCTGATGAAAAGGAATTTGGAAGAGAATTTCAGACAATGATCATTTATTCTAAAATAGAAGAAAGAAGCTTGTATATTTGTACTGCAAAGGCCTTTATGATAAAACATGTCTTCAGGATACATCATAAATCGGAAATGGGTAAAGTATAACTTGTGTGCTTTTAAAATGTGCAGATTCAAAGTGATGTTGGTTTTAATCAAGATAGTTGCCCTTGGCAATTCTGGAGACTGTGCCTCTATGGCAAATATCAAGTAGTAGATAAAAGCGATTATCAGGGAAATCATGTGTCTTATATTAATAGAGCACAAACCTTTAGGGCAAGACTTTGTAGAGTCAGAGAATGCAGTCATTGCCTCCTCCCAGTGTGCTTTAGGAGCCAAAAGACTTCATCTGCCCCAAAATATCTCCCTTACTGAACTGGAATTAATATCCTTGAGGACCGCTTTTTTTAAATCAAAATATATTTAGAGAGCTCCTGCTAGAATGTGCATCTGCTACCCAGGAGGGAAACACAATACCAAATTACCTGTTATTGCATTAATTTGAGCTAACAAAAATATTAGCTAACCTGGAAATTTGAGTGCAGTATCGAAAGAATCTAGAACCTGGATAGAGCCATTTTACAGAACCATTTCAAAAGTTACAGATCTGAGGGAGCTGCTCAGAGAGGGAAAAGCTGGAAACTTTACCTCCGATGGGGCTTCATTAGGGCACAGAGCATCTGTGGGAAAGAGCCCCATAGAGAGGTGTGGAGTGAGAAATACAAATTTTGTCTTTTTCATAATTTTCTTCAGAGGTGTTTCTGCTAAACTTTCTAAAACTTTATTCTAACCCCTTTCTCTGTAAAACAAGACAGAGGATAATTTGGTCTGTCTTGGTCTTCATCCAAACATGCCCCACTGGTAAAGTATTGAAATAACCTTGAAGTAGGTCTAGTCATTAGACATTGCCTTGTAGCTCAGAGATTTGACCATTTGGGGGATCTGACATTCAGGTGGATTTAGAAAGTTAAGACTTGAATGGTTCACCTCGACCATCACCTTCCTTCTCTGACAAACAGATTCACACACACAAATAACAAAAGACCAATAAGAGGTCATCCAGTGACCAGAGTTAAAGAGCCTCACTGGATCCATAGGAGAACAGCTTTGTAATATCAAGATATACTCTAACCAGGAACACAAATTCCAGCTACAGAAATGAAGACAGGAAAGAAAACATGAGGTTCCTCATGTTGGTGACTTCAGTGTACCTGGGTCCACTTCCTCAAGAAGGCAAGGCACTGCCTTTTCTCCTTGGGTCTGCTTTTCCTCTCATCAGGAAAAACAAAAACAGAAACAAAAACAAAAAAACCCAGCAAAACAAACAAATATCTCAGTATGTATCCCTGAGCACCGTATTTGGGGAAAGGTGATATGACTTTCCAAGGATGAATTTGATAGGCAGCAAGTTTGGGGAATGGGAATGCACGTTCATTGTTGGTAACACAGACTGGGAAACTGCAGTGTGAAATTCTTCTGGTGAGGAACTTTATGGGTTCCCGGGTTGTCCCCCACTCCCTCTTCTAGCAGTGGTAGATGGGAACGACAGAATAATTCAAGGCTGTGACAATCCCTGAATTAAAACATTTAAGCAAGAATGCAGCTGGTGTGGCCTTAACTCTGACCATTATTTATTACTTCAGTGTGATTTAGTAAATTTTTCCAGTAATAACTGCAATGAAGACATCCTTGGTTTGATTTGACATTTTCTCTTTAGGGACTGTTAACTCTGACATTCTTTCTTAGTTACCAGTCAAGTACTCTAGTAGCATTGTGGTTACCTAGTCTAGAATCCCTAGAGAAAGAGGACAAGATAATCATGAATATGTTTGAGGCCAACACTTCCTTGACTATGACTTGATTGGGTAGCAATTTACTTTATATTCTTTCATCAATATTGAGGTAACCATAAGTGCAAATCTATCCCCAACTCCCCATTGCCATGCCACTTTTTATTCATCCCAGTGGATTATTTAGGAAAAAAAGAGGTATATAGTTTTGTTTCAGAGTTTACAAAAAAAAAAAAAAAAAATTGTGCATCTTTTGAGGGCCTGATATAGAATGAAAGTTTTTAGAAATGAATCTATTTATTTTATTTAACTTTGTTGGCAGTTCTATAATCCCATTGTGAGAGCTCTTTAACTCTTAGGAGAGATACTAATAAAAAAGAAGACTGTGGTTTTTAATCTTATTTCCCTCCCTTCTTCCCCTCTATAGCTGAATGCTATTTGTATCACAGAGATTGAGTTCTCAGTTCAAGTACATTCTTGTTAATAAAATAATAGACCTGAGCGAGTCTTCTAAATCCCTGCACATATTCCTTGCAGATAAAAACCAGTCTGCTTACTAAGTATCCATTTTTTCTTTTCTGTTGGCACTCCCTCAGCCAGGACAGTTCACAGCAGGGTGAGCTGCTGCAGTAAATGTCAGAGGAAATGGAAAGAGGTCAAGGGGAAAGCTCCTTTGAACCTACTGGCTAGTTTTAAATTGACCAGTGCTACAGCAAAAAATTCCATCATTAGTCTTAAGGGGGGTAAAAGATGGTGACAAACAGCAAGAGTGGGTTAAAAAAATACCAACACCTGTCAAAATGTCTCCCTTTTTATGGTTGAAGAGTGATGGTTGGGAGGATGTATGTGAACCTTCTCCAATTTAGCAGAGCTGATCCATTTTTATTTTTATTTAAAGGCAACTGCCATCCTTGGCCTAACCTGGAGAGTGATGTGACTGCTAACGTCCATCGTTTTTACCCCTTCACACTATTTGTCACGTGACAAACTGGGCCTTCCTATGGGTCTCTTTGGATTTCTTCCTCTGCATTGCCACTGGCATTTGGCACTTTCATTTAAGCATAGTTAAAAAAAAAAAGTAAAAGATCATTCTTTTTCCTACCTTGGTATAAAGATGATCTAGTCAATCATTCGTGGAGTACCCTGCTCACATCTGATGGTACAATTTCGGATGTTAATAATTTACTTTTGATGCTAATTAATTACAAGTAATCATAAAAACAAATTAAAACCACTATACTTATTGCAGGTTTTCTTATGCTCCTGAAATAATGCATTTTTATGCATCTGTTTACTTGCTTTGTAAAAAAAATGTAATAATCTATATTCATAGAAAAACAACTTTAGTGCTTTGCGTCAAAGCTGTAAACTGTTATTGGTTATTTGGGTTTCTTTTCCCCTAAGATATTAAAATGAAAGAATGAAAGTGAGCCACATCAAGTGAAAGAGATTAATGCATTTCAGGAGTAACATAAATGTGGGTATTTAGGATTTTTTTCCATTTCTGTTTGTTTATTTCTTTTTTTAAGGGACAAAAAAATTATTTTGCTCCTGAAAATCACTAGGAAGATGGAGTACCAGCTTCGGCTTACAGACATAGAGGAGACATAAATCTCTAAGAGACCCCTCTGTAGGGGTAGAGAGGAAGGGGTGGGGGAATTACTCTTTGGGTTCTGTTCTCTCCAACAAAGAGGCCTTTTCACCCCCTTTGAGAAATGCGGTGAATGGAACCACAGTGTATCCTCGGCAGAATCACTATTTGTACTCTGATTTCTCATTCCACTCCTCCTCCTTCCACCTCCTTAAAAGTTCCCCTGGGAGGCAGCAGAGAATAGTGGAAAAGAGATGGGTGGGAGTCAGGAGATCTGGGTTTCTGTTGTGGACTCCTGCCATCGACTTCACAGGGTATAACCCAGATGCAATGAAATGACATACCTGGGAGTGCATTGCAAGGTACCACACTCATCTCAGTGTCATGATCACGATCATGATCATCATGATGATCGTGGTTATCACCATCATCATGATCATACCTAATATGTACTGAGTGTTAAAAACAGACACCTTTACCTGTAACATCTCACTCACTTAATACCCCCGCTCTCCCTCGCTGTCCACCTGTAAAGACAAGTTCTATTTTCTGTAACTTTGCACATATCTGCTCTATCGAGTGTGAAAAAAAAGTCTCAGAGAAGAGACTTTCAGGGCCTGGTTTTCAGGTTTCGGCCCCCCACCAACCCCTGCAGTTTTCTATGGGGTTCCTTTCTGCATCATGCTTAGTTTGTAAGGCATTGCACACCCATTGGGGAGCAGCTGGAGGAAACATTTATTGCTTTATGGGGAGATGTGGAACAACCTTCCAAGATTTTCACTCTTACCCAACTCAGCAGCCGGTCCCTGTTTCTCATCCCAAACACTCTGAATCCCACCTTCTCACTATTTGGATGCCTGCTACCCTTGGGAGGCCAGGTTACACTCAGAGATAATATCAGGTTGGGATTTGTCAAGGAAGACAGTTAAATTTCTTCCAAATATGTTAAGGTAGCTTAGTCCAAAGACCACCTCCAGTGAAAAATAATTTCTGTGCGCACATTACTCAGCTCCCACCCCAAACCAGATCCCATCTCAAGACATGTGTTAGATATTAAGTGCTGGGTAAGTCTAGTCTGACCCTGCAGAGGTCTCTGAAACCTGTTCACTTGATGTGTAAATCTTGGGACTATTAAGAAGCTGTTAAGGGTCAGCCAGACTTGGGGGCTTTAGTTTATATTATCAGTATAATAGGTAGCTGAAACCTCAGTTGTTAGTTTAAAGCCATTGTTTAAAAATTATGACCATTTAGAAGTTTAATTGAGTTTCACAAAAATGTATTTGGCTTACCCACACAAATAATTTGCACTTATGAATGTTTGAGCTGCTCTATTTTAGTCCTTGAAAATTTAAGGGGACAACACAGCCAAGCCTCTATTCCTCACCCTATTTCTAGACTTGAAGAAATAGGACGGAAGTAAGAGACACTGAGAGGCCATGTGGTGGAGGGCTTCGCAGGCAGGCACACCTGGTTCAACCTGGCTGCCTCACATGCGACCTTAGGTAATGTAACCACTACCGACCTTGGATTCTTCACATGGAAGGGCTGGGATTAAAAAACCTACTGTGATTCCTAGGAAGTTCAAAGGAGGCAAAGTGACAAGTGCGAGCAGAATGTCTGGCGCAGAACTGGCACGTAGGAAATGTTCCCTCCCGCCCCTTCCGCCCCCTGACTTGTAGAACATGTAGCAAAAAGGAGGAAGTATTCTCTGTTCCCACAGATCATCTTTGAATTAGTCCCTGATATTCTTTTAATAGCCACAACTTGATTTTCTCCTTTCTCTTTCTTGTTCTTTTGTTTTTTGTTTTTTTTTTTCCTCCCTAGGGAATTGGGCCCATAAAGTCCCCTCAAGTGCCTACCAGACCCTACTCTCTTCTTCTTATGTCACTTTTGTCCTCCCATCTGCTTGGTTCATGCACTCTCTACTCACCCTGCTTGGCTCATGCATTCACTACACACAAGTCCAATCACCTCTTCTGCTGAGGCCAAAGAGGAATGGGGAATGGATGGGCAGACATTGGGAGGAGGAAGGAGTTGTGCTTCTGCTTAAGATCTGTGTGGCTGGCCTGGGCTACTGGAGGTTTCACGTGCAGCAGGTAAGTGTCACTTTGACAACAGGACAGCTTCTAGCTGGATTCCCTTTTCTGGTTAGACATTTTAGAGGCTCCTGTTCTCTTCATCGTTACAGTAGGAGGTGTGCTTAATGACAGTTTGCAGCCACCCCAAAATGATCAAGCCGCATCAACCTAGAGAGGAGGAATGCAGAGCATGCGGGATGCACTAGGCTCTGCTCTCAAACTGTGTTTCACATTCAAGGTTTTAGATGTAATAATACCCTAAAGGCATGTACCCAGTGTCTTACTCTCATAATCATCAAATGTATGTTGTAGGGAAATTTGATCACTGTAGGTCTCATTCATTGGCTGCGAACCTATTAAAGTGTTATTTTAAGAATCTATGGCCATTAATTTTTTAAAAAATCACATAGAGTGACGGTTTCAACTGTTTCAGTGTCAGAAAATTGATCTATACCTAATGACTGGCATGGAAACACCTCGGCCTCAGGGCAGAGCGGATAGAAGAGCCCATTCAACTTCCCTGTCAATGCTCCTTACATCCCCACCATCACCAGCATACACATTCAAACGCCTGAACTAGACACAGTCATGTCCTGGTTTGGAGTCATCCTTGCATGGGCCTGATCAGTGAAGGGTAAATTTCCAGTTCACTGTAAGCAGCCGGGAAAAGGAAGAAAAATTACAATTAATATTGAAACATATGTGCAGTGTTTTTCCATTTATAAGGCTTTTATTTCTGTATACAACATCTTGACTAACACTTAAACAGTTTGCAGTGGCCTCTACTGTTAACCTAATTTCACTGATGTGGAAACTGTGTCTTAGAGAAGAGACTCAACTACTTGAATGCATTCTCCTTTGATTCCAAGTCCTGCACTTGACCATGGCACTAACTGTGTGTCTTCAGTCATCAAAAGGTACCACAACCCAGGTACATGGCACAGTATTGAGGATTTTGCTTAAAGTTGTGGGAAACAACTCCAATCTGTTTTCTGATCTAACAGAGACTTGGAAACCAGCACCACACAAAATTGTGACATTTTCTTTTTCTGTACTAATTCCCCTCCTATTTGCTTTCCCTTCTCTTTTGTTTGTTTGTTTGTTTGTTTTATCTCCACTGTAGGTACCCAGATAAGGGGTAAAGGAAGGTGAATGGGGAAGAAAAGCAGTTTGTTTTTTTTACCTCCCTTCTGAAATCTCATCACTTACATAACCCTCCAGGAGAATTTCATGTAGTCCCTGAATCCAACTTGCCGATTATTCCTAATCAGAGAATAAAGGGCACACATCCTTTATTGACTATACAATTCAAGCAACTTCATGAAGGCAAATCAAAAGAAAACAAAAATGTGGTCTCACACGGCCTCAGTTAATGATTATACTTTTATGAAAAAGGTAAATGTTAGCACTTATTCAAGGTTGCTTGGCTGACCCAAACAGCAATAGACCCTTCATTGAAGACTCTCAAAAAATAAAATAAAACAAAACAGAAAAAAAAAAACCTGTAATCTTCTAGAGAATTTACACTCCAAATGGAAAGCAGATTGTAGAGATGACAACAGTAAACAAGTCAACTGAGCAGACCTAGGCCGAGAGGATAAAACTCAGAATTCTACTGTTCTGTTATCAGGGTGTTCTCAGCCCAAGGACACTCCTGGAATTGGTCAGGCTCCTTTGAAGTCTGGGAGAGAAAAAGTAAAAAAGTTGAATAAAGGAGAAAGAAAGAAATGTACTCACGAAAAGCTGCTTTCTTCATAGTATGTTAAAGGTCAGTCTTGCTTAAGGAGAGCCACAAAGCCAAAACAAAACAAACAAAACAACACCCAAAACACACAAAAAATGGAACAGAAACCGCAAGCCTTCGAAAAGAGAGGCCCTTATTCAGAATTGGTGAATTGGCAACACTTGCTCATGCTGAGCTTGGAACTCAGAGGAATAAGAAAGGCTGACAGGTGAAACAGATGAAAATGGCGCTGGAGTGACAGAAGCCAAGGTTTTAGTTTGTTTTGCTTTGGACAGGGTGTGAATAAGGAAATTTGGGGGAGGATTGGTCAAAAGGCCAGAACCTAGACAGGAATGAAGAAAGGACTGTAGTTGAGGGCTTCTCTGATGTACAAGCAGGGGAAGTCATGGAAATAGGCCTAGAAAGGGGATAGTCATATTTGAGAGTGGAAAAAAGGGAGAGATCTCATTGGAGCTTGTGATGTCCATCCAGATTGTTGGTGGTGTTGATGGTGGTTTAATACAACAGCCTCTGGAAGGAGCTGGCCCAGGACTTCTTGGAGAGCCCCATCTATGATCCTGGTCTGATAGGACACCCTAATATAACCCACATCCTAGGCTTGAGTTATGAAACAATGAAGGGGAAAGCCATTTGGCACATTCATTCATTTATTCATCTTTTTTTTTCCTTTTGACAATGAATTATTGAGTACATATCTCATGCCAGGTACCATGCTAGATGCTGGAAATATAGACACAAGAAACAAATGGTGCCTGCCCTTGGAAAGAGAGACAGCCTTATATTCAGAAAACTATAAAATATAATGAAGAATAATGAAAAAAATAGCTGGCCTCTATTAGAGTAGATGATAGAGTCATGAAAAAGCCTAGAGGATCTGTTTCTTTTCCACAAAAAGGAAAAGAAAAAGACCTATCTCAGGAACATTTAGTAAATGTCTGCTGAAATAACATCTTTTGTAAAATTAACTTTTAATCGAGGTATGATAAAGTTACAGTAAATTTCACCAATATTAAGTGTTCAGCTAAACTTTTATGTACATATGCCTGTGTCATCATGACTCAGATCAAGATACAGAATATTTCCACACCCCAGAAGGCTCCCTGGGCTCTGTCTCAGTCAATACCTCCCCCTCAGAGGTGACCACTGGCCTGACTTCTGCCATTGTAGGCAGATTAGTTTTGACTGACTTGACCTTCACACTTGAAACGGAATCATACAGTATGCATCCTTTGTGTCTTTCTTCATCCATCAATTCAATGAGATCATCTAGATTATGAAAATGTCTTTCTACGAAAATGAGGTAGCAGTGGAAGTCATTCCTGGATTTTCGGATTTTCTCGAGGGGAGTTAATTGGCTGGGAATGGGGCAACAGATGGTGGAATGGAAAAAACATAAAAGTTTAGATTCAGTGGGGGTGGGTTTCAGTTGCGAGGAGGCCACTTGCTAGCTGTGTATCTTGAGAATAGCTTTCTCTGAACTTCAGTCTTCTTCTCTGCAAAATGAAGATAGCACTACCGCCTACTTTACGGAGCTGTTAGTATAATGTATGTGAAAAATCGCATTTAAACTGTAAAGTGAGACACAAATAGATTTTTTTAAAAGTATTTTTCTAAGTTTTTTGTTTGCTCACAAATTGATGTATGTGTGTATTTATGAATGGCTAAAGATACGTAAAAGAAAACTTTTTCATTCCAGCTTTTATAAGCATGCTCTTAGTAATCAATGCAGTTTTATTACTCAAATACGATTTAATTAACACTCAACAACTGTCTTGTTAAATTTAAAATCTTATTCTAGTTGCCTGTAATCCGAGGCTAAAACACGGGTCAGTGTTCTAAGTCTTGGGATCTTATTGCCAAATCAAACAATACTCTGAATTTACCAGACCTGCTAACACCTGTAATAATGCACATTAAAAAGTACCCTACCTCGAGCATCTATTTCCTTCTGTTACAAGTCTTGCATTGTAAAAAAGCAAAAGCAAACATTCCACAGAAGGAAGGAAAGGTTTTAGATTTCTTCTTCGTTTTTTCCCCCAATTTTCAGTTTGTTACCACAAAGGAAAATGCAAAGATGAACGCCTCTAGAAACGAGAAGTGACAGGAGATGGCTAGAGTGAAAAGTTTCAATTTGAGTCGAGTTAGAGAAAGTAACACTTTGAGACTGACTTTTCAATTTCTCGAATTAATCGTTGAATACCTTACTTGCTCTTCAGTGAGATTATGAGTTCAAAATTAGAAAACAGATTCATTCAAATTCTCTACCAACTGTTGTAAATTTTCTTGCTGATGGGAAAGAGGGGGAATTCATTTTCTCAATGGCTACATTGCCAGCCATCATCTGGAGCATTCTGTCTATAAACATGAAACCAGAAACGTTGGCGGGAGGAGATATTAACCAATCCCCTACCAGGCTGTAAGTAATACCACATCCTCCACCTGGCACCATTAATAATCCTATTCAATGAACCCTTTATTATTAATATCGCTGGAATAAAAAATGACCCCACACTTACAGGTGTAACTTAATGAGGCACATGTTGTGGCCAGATGTCTTACGAGCCCGGCTCCGCCACCACAGAACACATCTTTGTGCACGTTTCATAAAAAGAAACCATCTGAAAGCATTCATTTCAAGAGCATATTCATCACGTAGCATGGTCAGTTTAGGAGTGACGCTCTTCCACTTAAGTTTAAACAGATGGAAAAAACCTGGGAATTATATTCAACATACCTTTTTCTTTTCTTTCTTTCTTTTTTTTTTTTTTAAAGTAATTATCTGATTAAAACTGCCAAATACATTTTCTTCTTTTCACTTCCTTCATGAAAATGTTGAGGAGTTGGCAGCCTTGTCACAGCCTCAAGTTAGGAGGGACGCCTGCCATTAAACTGGCCTCCACCTGCTGCCTGTTAGAGACTGGGTTTTGTGATTATATTTCTTTTCCCTTCACTGCATCTGCGAATGTGTAGAACAGACTCTTGTCAAACCTCAAGGGCCGTTCAGAAGTTGACTTAAATAATAATAAGAATTTTTAATACACCTAATTATGATAATGGAGAATTCTTGTTTAAACCTTCTTCCAGAGGAAGTAAGTTGTCATATGGACATAGTTTCCTGGGTGTCCCTACAAAGGAGACAGATGCCTTCCGCTGCCAGCTAACAGCATGGATGACCTTGGGTCAGGCAGCATTTGCAGAGGTCACATCCAGGGTCCAGATTTGTTAAGTCTCGAGCTCTCATTAACCCTTCTGTAGAGGATCTAGTGTCGGTCTAAGTGGTACTTTAACAGAACCACTGTGGGTTAAAACAGAATTTTAGCTAGTCCTTAAAAAAAAAAGCATCATGTAGAAAAGGGGGATAGGAGCCTAAGAAAAGGTACAGAGAAGGGAATGATTACACAGGCTTAGATGTGTGGGTGCCCTCACTAGGCTAAAATAAGGGCTCGATGGGCAAGCTTTTAATCTGGCACTTCTTCAAACCGATGTTCTCTAAATTTGTCCAGAAAAGAACGAGAGTAAGAAGTTATATAAAGGGAAGTGTGGATGTGAGTGGTGGCCCTCAAAGATCTTCATTCTCAAAGAAATTCAGCTTTGGCTCCAAACACACATACCTCCCTCGGCATAATAAAAGCCCTGAGTTTTAGATGATCTAACCTTGTTTGAAGGTTCTTTTAAGCCCACCTGTTGAGTCTCAAGCACATATCATAGGGGGAGGGTGTATCTTCTGTCACTCTCCGCTGCTTGTTGAAAAATGCCTTCCCTCCACAGGTAGGAGTCCTCCCGAGAAAAGGTTTAGAAATACAATTTGCTCCATCTTGATACATTTCTAATGCTGTTGGAATAGTACTCCTGGGGCTATTCTAGTTAGTATTTGTAAAATATCCCTAAGAATATTTTAATACATTTATAGGGTGGCGTACCATGTACCCACTTGGGTGGTCCACTTCTCAATCCGACTCTGTGCGGTTGACATGGTGAGGCAGCAGTGAGGTGGGCAGAACTAGCTGCCCAGTTCGACCACTTTCCAAGGCTCGGGCCACCTTCTCCCACATCCTTTGCATTGGTCTGTGCTGCCATTCCTCCAGGGAAGAAATGCTCTGATTTCTCCTTTCCATTCTTCTCATCTCAGAATATCTATCAGTTGTTCTTTCTTTTTCTTTCCCTGTCTCTCTCCTCACTCTTCTCCCTTTGCAGACAAACCTCCTTTTCCAGGGTTCACACAGCAGCATAAACTTCCAAAGTTTACATATCACTCACTACCTTAGTCTCATGGAGAAAGGACAATTTTCTTTTTTGGTTCTACTTCCAAAACTTCTCAGGAAGGATCCTGGTGAGTTTTCTATCCCCAGTTCTCCTTCTCTAAGGGAGAATGGTTTGGATGACAGTTTGGAGATCAACAGATAGTTGTAGCCAAACTTCAAGTAGCAGAGCCTCGGGAGATCACTGGGGATTCATGAAGAAAATAAAAATGACATTGCAGAGGCTCTGAGTACAGCCAGAATACTTGATTATCCTGTTTTCAACAAAAAGTTGTTTCCAGGAGAATAATCTGCCCAAATCAGGAGTAGATTAGATTGATTAAAGCAGAGGGAGACCAGAGCCAGGGAGACAAATTTAAAAGATATTATTTATCTACAAGGATGTTCACTACAGAATTATTTATAATGGTGAAAGGTTAGAAATATAAATTGTCTAACAATCAGGGCTTAGCCAAATAAATCGTTATGATAAATTACGGCAGAGACATGTGAAGGGGATGCTGTACACTCACCAAATTTCTGTTATGAAATGTTATTTAGAAAGCATATTTCAAAGCTCATGATCTCATATTATCTATCCTCTTAGGAGACATAGATATCACATAGCACATGTTGAAATCGTTGAGTCTAGAAATAGTTGAATTCCAAACCTAACTTTGCCAACCAACCCAAAATCAACTTTTCTCATAAAGTTGCTATCTAACCCTGATTAGCTAAGACTACTAAATCTCTTATTTGTTCCTTTTCCAGTAGAATTTGTGGTGACATTACGTTATTTGATTAGACAAATTAAATGTTTAATAATTCAAGCTGATCAAAAAAATTAAAAATCATTTGGCATGGACCCCTTCAGTGTAACATACAAGATTTGCTTCGTTTGGAACTGAGTTAGGGGAAACGCGCTGGTGAGGAGATAGACGAAAATCAGGCTGTCTCTGCCTGCATTGCACCCTATCAGTAGAAAAACACAGCATTTGAGATTCTACCACTATCAAGTTCATGATTCTCCTGCAAGCACTAAGCTGTTTTAGGACTATTAGCTGTTTGAAAGAAGTCGTGCTTTAAATCATTTTTTTTATAAAGCCAGTCTTGAGAAAAGGGGGTAAAGCCCAGTATATGAGTAAATAAAGTTCAAAGAAGGCTTTGGTGGCCAACGAAATAACAATTTGCTGACACAGCCCTTACAATACCAGAGTCTGGAGTCCTGACACTTAGTTACATCCTCGGTGCAGTTATGTGCTCTGCAAAAGCAGTGTCTTTTGTGAAACATATTTGACCAGGGTTCATGGAACCAGCTTACAGAGAAGCGTCACTTTAATTGCGTTGCGAGGAAGAATTGTGCGATGATCTCAAAAGGACAAAATACTCGTAAAATTTATGAAGCTCTTTAATACAATGCACTTTGGTTTAAAGAGGTGGGGGATTTACATGTGTTAAGGGCCCCTACAAATCTACTTTACCCTTTCTCGGAAAAGGGCAACACAATAATAATAGTTAAATTTACGCATAAGATGTCTGTATGTTAGAACTGCTCCAATCAGTAAATATTACACAGTAGACTGACGGCTTCTGCTTTTAATCTGAAAACATCTTCAGCAAAATGCTCTCTGCAGAGCGAGGGACACTTAGCCCACTCTTTTTAAACCCTCGTGGTCTGCTTTGATATTATGAGCAGAAGATTATAAAACCCAAACTCCAAATGGGCTTCCTGCCCACTGTTGTTTCCAGATTCTGCCCACCCTGCATAGAGATGTCAGAATATTCTTTTTTAAATAACATTTTCAAAAAGAGTTCTTTTCTATTGAATTTTATATCCTATCTATTTTCATCTCCCTGTCCTTACAAGCCTCCAACAACTTTTTCTTGCTTTTATTTTTCCCCTGGAGAAGAATCTCCATTCTCACTTTTCTTCAGCATGAAATTTATAAGAAAATCTTCAAAGTATTAACTTGCTCACTTGCTTATTAAACACACACATATACACCCTATATGTAATCAATATCATTTAAAAAAATTAAATGTATACCACCCTTCCTTTAGAATTCCTCCCATGCCAACTCCCTGCCTCAGCTGAAGGTCTGGGCCCCTCCTGCCTTGTTTTGTTAAGGGATTTTTACCCCTCTTTGGCCACGGTGGATGGGACCAGGACTGGACACATGACCCATGACCTGGGCCATTCTGATTCTCTCTCTTAAGAATTTAAACTAAGAGACAAGAGACCAGAGGTCACAGTGCTCCCTGGCCTGTGAAAACTTGGTGCAGAGAGAGGCCGTCTGCTGAGAAAAGCGAGAGAATGGAGCAGATGGTAGATCATGTGGCCCCAGAGAGAAAAAAGAGACTGAGAAAGTAGCTGCTTTTCCTGCTGATGGTTTTCCAGGTTCTGGTTCAGTCTTCTGAGGACCAGCTGTACTTCCCGCACTGAGCTTCTATGTGACATCCCTGAACTGGTATAGCCGATCTCTCTGATGTTGAATTGGGTGCAATAGATACCTGTTCCTTAAATCCGAAAGGCTATTAAGGTAATGCACATATGTCCACGTGGATCATACATCTGTATTTATCACACACACACACACACACACACAAATACACACACAAGTGTAGATATCATTTTTACTTCTACGTGATACATACTATGTGCAAAGAGAGCAGTTTCAAACAGTGACAAAGACTAGAACTTGGCCCCTACTTTCGTATCACTCTTAACAAAACAGGCAGTACACGTGAGAGGAAACCACTGCTAAGGCTTTAGAGTATGTGGAAGAGGAAGCTCTTCCCATAGACTGTTGGTCAACTGAGGGAAGGACTCGGGAGGAGGAGAATGAGAAGGGGGCCTCACATCGCAGCAATCAGATAGGTAGGTTTAGACAGGTGTCAAGGACAAGAGCGAGAAAGAAGTCAGAAGGAGAAAACAGGAAAGTAAGAAAGCAGTGAGGGTGTTTTATTGGGAGTTGGCAGGTGATTGAATAACCTGTGTTTGGGATTCCAATCCCACTGCTACTTGTGTCTTTTGACTCCTCCTGTAGCATTGTTTATTTTTATAATTTTGAATTGTGAGCTTTCCTTCAGCAAGCATTTATCTCTGGCCTGGTTAGATGATCTGTTTTTCTGGAGAATCTGAATGTGCTTCAGCCTTAGTAGCCCAGAAATATTACCAGTCTGTCTGCATTTTATTTTAATTCTTTAGTTATTTCAAACTTTAAGGTTACTAAGTCAACATTTCTACTCATCATTCCCTGCAAACACTAGTTTTTCAATTCCCTCTGCATGTCAGCAGCTAGAAATTTCCTTTTCTCTTTCCCCTCCTCTTCTTTTCTCTCCCTCTCTTCTCTTTCCTTCCTTCCTTCCTTCCTTCCTTCCTTCCTTCCTTCCTTCCTTCCTTCCTTCCTTCCTTCCTTCCTTCTTTCCTCCCTCCCTCCCTGTCTCTCTCTCTATCTCTCTCTTTTTCTCTCTCTCCTTTTTTCCTTGCATAGAGGGGAATGTCCTATATGTTTTCCCAGTAACATTTTAGCTAAGTATCTCTCAGACTTCCTGGGAAACAACCATACTCTGGTCCTTCTCAACCTGATCTACTGGTCTCATGCAGTCCCCTATGCCCAGCCATCCTGCTCTCTGGACTTTTCCTTGAATGTGCTCCATGCTGTCCTGCTTCAAAGGGTGTATTCATGCTGTTCCCCCTGTTTAATTTAGCCTCACCTGCTCATCCTCACCTGTTAAAATTCTACCCTCCCTCAAAGTCCACTTCGAATGCCTCCTTCTTCTATGAAGCAGGTGTAAATTCTCCTTCCTCTCACCTCTCCTAGTTCTCCTCCCTTTTATTATAGAACTTACAGTAGCTTATTTATGCAATCACTTTATTCTTCAACTAAGATTTTTTAAATTGCCTGACAGCAGAAACTAGAGTATTATGCTTTTCTATTCCCTATAGTACCCTGAATACTGTTTGGTGTTAGGTGTTCAAAGAAAATAAACAGATTTTTAAAAAATCGAATCTATCTATCTAAAAGAGTTTGGATGTTGTAGGAGGCTGAATGTTCTTTTGAAGTATTTCTTTTATCCTCTTGCTGTGTTTGACATTCTCTCAGGCTACAATGAGAGATAATATTTAAACCTGAAAACATTCCTGGAAGCAGGACCTCAATTAATTTCAATGCACCACCAGGTCAAAGGATGATACCATTTCCTTTGAGAAGGTTGTGGATTGGAGGGAGGCGGGTAGTTGATGCACTCTTTTCCTTTTTGATGCAGTTTGGTGTGAGAGGGTTGATGTTGGGTGGAGGAAGAATCTTCACTGGCAAAAGCAGACATCAAAGAGAAGCTGAGGTTAGCGGAGACACGTTTTTCTGCATCCCCAGTCCTATGGTGGACTGGCCTTGAGCAGGGTCACCAAGGACATGGCCTTCACCCCTGGATGACAGGATCTTGGGTAAACTTTCCTTGGGGGGTCTGGAGAGAAGTTTTTTCCTCTTTATTTTTTAAACTTCTTTTAATTCCCCATTCTAAGGTTAAAATTCTACCATCACTGTTAATGCACTAGTATGGATTCTTCTGGACTTATTTTTATACATATGATAGCATAATTTTTCCCTGACAAAAATAAGATTATGCTACATACTTTTTGCTTTCAGTGAACAATATGATGTGGATATCATTCCATATTGGTACACTTTAATGCACTTATTTTAAAACAATTTCATTGTAAGGTGATATGTGATTTATTTTAACAATGTAAAATTCACTCCATCAACTGAATTTCAAGCTCTATAATTTTAAACTCAATAGTTCAGAATTAGTCCAGAATTGTCATCAAGGATTTCGACCAATAATAAAGGGGAAGAACCCACATGTTTCCCTTGGAATTGTTAGGGAGGGGCGCTGGCGCCAGGAGAGGTTGGGAGATACGAGTCAAAGCTTAGGATTTTTTAGGTGCATTTGCCATCTACCTGGACACCTCTGCAGGTGGTTTCTGGAAGAACACACTTTATCGTGAGAGAAATCCAATCACTGATGCCTAGTGGAAGTCAGCTGGCAGAGAGGCAGTACAGCAAAGTGATTGAAGTTCAACCCCCATGGTTCAAAGTCCAGCTCCACCACCTACCAGTTGTGTGGTGTAGGAAAACATTACTCAGCCTCCTTTGCCTCAGTTTTCTCATCTTTAAAATGGAGATAACAACAGGACCTACTCTACAGAAGTGTTACAGGGGCTGAAAGATTTAAAACCTGTAAAACACCAGTGCAGTCCCAGGGCTGTCCCGGGCATTACAGGATGTTCAGCAGTGACCCCTCAGCTGAAGCAACCAAAAATGTCTCCAGGCTTCACCAAATGTCCTCTGGGAAACAAAATTGCCTCTGATGGAGAATCACTGATGTGACTTCATCCTGGATATGGTGGTTGCATTTTCTAGCTCCTTCTCACATATAAATCTATTTTACCAGACTCTAAGAATCTTCAGGCAGGGCCCACCCTTATACCCTGCCCACTTATACCCCAGCACAGTGCTGAGTACTCAGACTGCCCCTAAATATTACTGCTTAAACTCAAAGGAGACAACCAACCTAGTTAGTTAACATTTTAACTTCTGATTTGTACTAAGATTGATTTAAATAGAGGTGACATCAAGACTAATTGTTTCTGCTAACTCTTAAAATGTCAATTACTTCAAAACACATCCTTCTCATAGAATACGTTAACACAACTCAAATTGGGTTGTTTCGTCTTTCTCTGATCACAATTCTGTACATACTCCACACAATAGCTGGAATATATACAGTCTGGTTTTAATTGCTATCTATTTCTCTCCTTCTCTACAATGAACTGGAAATATTTCAGATGCACTGAGGATGTCTTTCTCGAGATCCCTTTGTCACTGGTGTCATAATGCCTGAATTTTAAATCACTAGAGATGTTCAGCCAAAGAGGAGGCATGGGGGATTTTGCTCTGTGCCTCACACCCGGCCTGGCAAGCAGGGATGCTCAAGGAGACAGTTTGTTCCCTTGAGAGGCTTATTATCCTTATTATCCTGACATTTATCATATCCTGATAAACACAAATTTTGCACTTCTACTTTTGCTATAATTTCCTATTTTATACTTCTTTTTGTCTTGCAAATGGAGGTACACATGTGACTATAAACACCAATATGTATCCATGGGAATAAATATGTATTGCTATGTTCATTCCTTACTGAAAAGCGCAGCTTACTGTACCAAAGGCATGAAGCTGGTACTGAGAAACACACCTGTTTTGACTTTCTATTGGAGTCATATAGTACACTTCATACCATGGACGAAGGAGTTTAAAGGAATATATGTATGGGGTCCAGTTACAAAGGCATGCCATAGGACTGACCACAGGCACTTCTGAGAAACCCCAAGAAGGGCCATTTACATCATGAACTTGCCCTGGGATAGGGCGTGGCCCTTGGCTTTGGAGCTCAGGATATGAGCTTTGTAGTTGTACTGATGAGGGGTGGTTCCAAGGACAGACTCACATGAGCACAGCTCCTGAGGTGATGCCCAGTCGGAATGCCAATCACTGGTTTGCCATGAGAAGTGTAGCTATCAGGTGTGCTCACATAAGCAGGACTGCCCCTTATCCCCACTTGGAGGCATTGCCACGGCACATGGAAGTTCAACTGACTTGAGTAAACACAAAGGGCCATAGCTATCTGGTCTAAAGACAGACTGTTTAAGCCAAGACATTCATTCTTCCTCAGGAACACACATGCCACCATAGCAGTCAAGTAGAATTTTTTCTAGAGGATCCCTCTTTCTGGCTTGGGCTCCCATAGGCACTGGTGATATTAGACTCAACGATATATTATCTGTGTTTTTTTAAATTTTTTTTATTTTTTGTTTTTTGTTTTTTTTTTGCTAACCAAACTCCTCCTGATGGACCCAGTTTTGCTTAGACCAAATTATCGTTAGATAGCTTATTCTCTTCTGGGATTCCACCCAGGAAAGAGAGGATGTGGATGAGTCATGAGGCAAGGGAAACTCAAGGGTTGACCATGCTGAGAAGAAAATGATTTTAAAAACTAGGTCCATGAAGAGCCAAAAAGAGCAAATTAGGAAGTCTTTTATTTTTAAAATGACTTTGAATATCTTTGATTCTTCATGGGGTAGATTTATTGTTTAACTCCCAGAAAATAATCTTTTTTTCTCTCTCTTTTAAATATTTATTTAAAGGTGAAGGTGGGGAGGGACCACATTATTTACTGGTATAGAAATTAATGAATGCTTGAGGAGAGGTGAAGTTCACAAAGTGCCTCTCTAAGGAAGGCTGCAATGCAGAGTGAGGAAGAGTGTGGACCCTGAATTAGACTTTCTGGTTGTGAATGCTGGCTGTCTTGTTCTCTAGTTTGGGCAAATTACCATTCTGTGTTTCTGTTTTCTCACCTCTGAAGTGGAACTAATAAGGATCAAATGAATTAATTCAAATAAAGGGCCTAGATCTGTGCATAGGAAACCTTTCAAAATGTTATAGGCAATATCTTTTAATCTCATTAACTGAAATATGTGAAAATTTTTGGTAACTTTTTATCAAAATAGAAAATCCACCATGAAAATTTTTCTTCAAATGTACAATACAAGATTTGATATTTAAATATATTATAAAATGATCACCACATTAAGTCCAATTAATATCTGTTGTTAAAAGTTTAAAAAATGTTTATGTATGAGCTCAGACGTACATGCTGGAGAGCATGTATGTACCTCAAGAGGTGAGGGCAGTTGTCAAAGGTCATGGAGCTGGAGGCCAATTCTGACCTCTCTCTAAATAATCATTTCTTCTTCCATCGATGGCTATGTCTGATAGAGTTCATAAAAGAGTTCTACCGAAAAGATCAGGATTTTAACAATTTCCCCCTCCTCTTTATTTGGCTAAGATAAAAAAGAAGATGACAGACAGGCAGACAGACAGAGGATAGATATAGAAAGATGATGATAGATGACAGATGATAAATGATAGATAGATAGATAGATAGATAGATAGATAGATATAGATAGATAGATGATAGACAGCAGACAGGCAGTCAGATAGACAAATAGATAAAGCTCACTTAAAGTTTTCTCATTGCAACTGTGCCACAGAATGTGTGAGTTGTCCAAGAAATTCACCAGTAGGAAGAGATACAGTAGAATTTATAATCAGGAAGGAGAGGAGACTAGAGAAAGGTAAGGGCATTGCTGCGACATTGACTCTATAAGTAGGACATTATCACCTTGGGGTTAAGAATGTCGGCCCATGTCAAGGCTTGGTAAGAGAAAATAATATAAATAGCTCGTTACCTTCAAACGTTGCATTGAACATTTATTTGGTACTAAGATCTCAGTACCATTTAGGAGACTTTTATTTAAAGTCTCAAAAACTTTCTGCAAGAAAAAACAAATCTGAAAAGCATCTCTTACCAGGAAGAACAGCAGCATCTGCTTAAGAACACATAGCAACCCTACATTCAGATTAGGACAGGAAGTTAAAAAAAAATAACACATCCAATTGAAACTGCGGGAGGACACAGTAGACAGAATGTAATTAGTGGGGCTGACTGTCAGCCAAAACCTCAGGCAACCACCCCCTTGCTCTTATGAAAACTGCCTGGAGATTTTTAATGATGATGAGCAGTTAGAGTCTCGATTTTAAATCTTCTCTGAAATGCAGGGCGCCATCATCCCCTCCAGCAACGCTGGGGTATGGGTTCTGGGTTGGCACAAAGGAGCTCTCAAAAAGGTGAACCCTGGCTCCCGAAGCGACGATGACTTCTGTCGCAGAGCTTTTGGTTTTGTCAGTACTTTAACCGCAACTCATCTCGCTGAATGTGTGATGAGTTGGATGATTTCAAAATGAGGACACTTGCTGTATGAAACTGAAACTTTGGGTCTGGGAATGAGTGTCTCCATTTTAGTGTTTTTCTCGGAAGGGTGTGATGAAAGGCATTCTGGGTTGAGAGTCACTGGGATAATAGTTCCATGTCTGGATCTGAAGAAGCTTGGTGGCATAAATATGTGGGTAGTTGCTGGCAAATTCTGCTGCTATTCCTCCCTGGAGGGGAATGGAAAGGACCTAGATACAGAAGCCAGAACTGGTTTTGAATCCTAGCCTCTCACCAGAGATGTGATCTTGACCAGGCTCCTTACCCAAACCAAATGTCAGACTAAAGAGGGCAAAAAGAGGCTTTAGACTCTCCAATTTCTCAAATTTTTTTAAGTCATAAAATATAATACTTACTATTTGCTTTAAAAAAAAAAATACATGCACAAAAGATGTCATTGATGGTGCCCTTTCCTGTGCCTAAGACTGAGGGTCCAAAAGACCAAACTGACCCAGGCCTCCTTCCACAAGGAATGTGTGTTTAGTCTGTCCTATGGCAAATGGCTGCAGCTGCTTCCTGCAGAGTCTGTTATAAGATCTATAAAAGGCCGAGATATTAGGGTCTCAGAAGCAGGTAATGAGCATACACAGAAACCACATGGTTTTTTCTTTCCATTTGGATTTTTAGTTTGTGGGCTTTCTGCACAGGAGTTCATGGGTTTGGTGCCAACTCTCACAGACAACAAGGATTTATTGTATTAATAATCTGTGCAAATTATGGATTGCAGAAACAAAGACAATTGGGGATTTCATTGAACTTCTACCAAAAAGAGATGCCTCCATGCTGAGGTTTTCAAGTTCTTCACTGTGCCCAGTTGAAATTAATTATAAACTATACATCCATTTGCATATTAATTATGAAAACATACTATGGAATATATTGAGGATAAAGTACAACAGAAAAAGATGGAAATTTATGAATTTGAATACCAAATCAAATGGAACACTCAATTAAGACTATCTTCCAAAAATAGACTTAAAATGTATTTTTTTTCAATGCTGTAAGAATTTATCCATTCATATCTATAAAGGACAAGTTCATTTACATATTTGCTTGATTGTAGGTTGCTTGTGATAGTATGTACTTGAACTCCGATCAGAAACCAATTTCAAAATCAACTGAAATTATTTTTTTTTTGATGGATGACCATTAGCACTGTCAAATCTAGTTTTGTATTCTATTGGTTGTGGCTCTAAAACTTCTTTTATATGTCTTTTAATCCTTTAATTCCTTCTGAGCCTTCTTACCTGCCTTATCTTCCTCCTCCTACCTTTCAATATTCCAGCCTCCAGAGTATCTGTTCTTATCACTCTTCTCATGTTATATACTCTCTGTGGGTGATCTCATCCATCTCATGCACTATTCCATGGAAAAGTGTGGCTAAAGAAGATGTAGCCCTAAAAATGGAATCCATAATCAAATAAGTTGTGAAAATGCTTGGTTTAAAAAAATGTATTTATTTATTGGCAATATGTATTGTGTGTATTATACACACAATACAGACCAAGGAACACTCTTTTCATAGAGCCTCTCAGTGGACCAGTGTTCCTTGGTTAATCCTGGCTCCAGTGACCTTCACATGTCTCTGTTCTCTGGTTTCTCTGTAGCTTCCTATATTTTGCCATTGTGACTAACCACTTGGGATTAGAACAGGGGAAACAGAACAGACACAGCAGAATTATATTCCTTGTTTATTTCATCACAGCTTGGCCTGCTACTCACATTAGCCCTTTCTGGCTAGAGCTTCATGACCCACCCACACTCTGTTCACCTTCTGACCCTAAACAGTAGAATGGTGGAAGAAGGATTGAGAATATCTGCACAGGCTGAGTGTGAAGCCCATGGTGAGGATGGTTTCAATGGGAAATCCACTGTCATAAGATGGAGCTTAAAGCTGTATCCAACTGCTTCTTACAGCCTTTCTTATAATCAATGTGTCATAGCTACTTGACAGTCTCGGCAATTTGGTCCCAGGGCATTTTATGTCTTTCACATACAAAGGGAAAATGGAAAAGGAGTTTAGTCCAGCTCAAAGAGAAAAGAGAAGGAGGGAGGGACAGGACATTATTCGAGCTTCTGTTATATAACCATTAACAGCGCCAGGTGTTTCGCCTATATGATCTCCATACTAGGACTGAATTTTAAAAGGCCAGTGGAGTTAAGGAAAAGAGAAAAGGAAAAGAACATAGGGGAAACTAAACATAACATCTCTGTCTTGGGGAAAGAGCTGTAACACCCCTTCCAGACCAAAATTTCATTTGGGCCTTTATGTGCCCCTTCCACTGGAACACTAACGATCCCTCTTCATCCTCATTCCAACGACGCTTCTCCATTTCTTTCTTTGTCTCTCATACACTAAAAACATTACTACTTACCATCAATCCACGACCACTTACCTCTCTCCTTCATTCTCAGTAAAATACTCTCATTGCCCCTAATTCTGCAGCAACCATTACACTCAGTTCCCTGACTTTGACTCTACAATGCAACACCAACTTTGACCAGCAGAATCACCAGTAGTAACTTCCTAATAGCCAGGTTTTATGGAAAAAAAGGTGAGTTCTCTTCTTGATTAAAGGGTATTCGGCAACTTGTATTCTTGACACTTCTCCCTCTTGATTTATTACAATTGTTCTTTTATAGTTCTCTTAACCCTTTAATTTATTCTGATCCTTCTTACCTGGCTTACTTTCCTCCTCTTATCTTTAAGTACCAGTGCCTCTAGAGTTTCTGTTCTTATGCCTCTCCTCATTTTACATACTTTCCATGGATGATCCCATCTACTATTTCATCTCTAACTTTCTTAATCATTGTGAGTTCTTGTTCCCAGTGTGCTGATGCCTCCTGGGTCCTACCCTATATCTTTTTAAGTGTTGGTTAGATATTCACATGAGAAAGTCACCAAAACAAATCATTTTATTCCCTCTCAAATAGGTTCCTCCTCCTAGAATCTAATTCTAGGTTAAATGGTACTTCACTTGCCCAGCTACCTAAATCAGAAAATCAGGAGTCATCCCTACGTCAGCCAACTATCACACTGCCCTCGAGCAACTATGATCTTGTCATTAATGCACAGGTTTTAAAGATATCCAGGGTCTCTCCATCGTTTACAATTTAAGAAGCAGTTGTTTTAGAATAGCATCCCAATCCTTTTAAAAACTGGCTCTGGTCTATGTTTCTGCCTCATCTCCTGTCATTCTCATCCTCAAAGTCCCATCGTAATGTACCTACTTCAATGTATACCTCACTGTTTGCAGCTCTCTAAATATACTGGGTTCCCTCTCATTTTGATGCATTTATTTAGGTTTGCCTTTTAAACTGTGACCATTTTCTATATATTATTTAAGACATATCTCCTCCTGAATAAACTCCCCAATCTTTCCTTTTCTTTCATCACCTGGGTTGTAGGTCCCTCTGAATTCTTTCAGCACAGTATAGAGAGTTCTAGTGTAGGGCTTCTCACACTGCACTGGAATCATTTGCCCAAGTGTCATTCTATCCTATCAGACAATAGATATTCTTTCCTCTGTCCCTTACGGGCTTCCAGCATGGCGCCTAGTTAAATAAATAAACAACTTAAAGCTGCCTTCCCTAACTCTGTTCTACTCAAATGTCATTGATGCCCAAATGACACAGATATATCTCTCTTTTTGCACTTCATCTGACTCGCCTCATTACTGCTTTTCCTTTACCATAAGTAGATATAAGACATGGGTTTAGGTGAAAGAAAAAAATAGAAAAAGGCTTAGAGATGGGAAAATGCATTTACCTTGAAGGTCAACAAAAATTTCAGCTTGATTTCAGCAAAGGGCATGTTGGGCTGAGCAGAAGGAATTATGTAGAGTTAACTGCATGAATGGTTGTGGTAAGCAGAATAATGGCCTCCAAAGATATCCATGTTCTAATCTCTATAATCTGTGAATGTTAGAATATATGGCAAAAGGGAATTAAGCTTGCTAACCAGGTGACCTTAAAGTAGGGAGATTTTTCTGTGTTATCTGGGTAGACCCATTGCATCCACAAAGGTATTTATAAGTAGAAGAGGGAGGCAGAAGAGAAGTCTGGAGTGACATGATATGGGAAGGACTCCATCTATTGTTGCTAGCTTTGAAGATGGAGAAATGATGTCACAAACCAAGGAATGTGGGTGATGTCTAAAGGTCAAAAACACAAGGAAACGGATTCTTCAGCCTTTAAAACAAGTGTAGCTCTGCTAAAACTTGGTTTTAGCCCAGGGACATCTGCATTGGATTTCTAACCTATAGAACTATAAGGCAATAAATTTGTGTTGTTTTAAGCCACTGAACTCATGACAACATTTTGCTGCAGCAACAGAAAACTAATACAATGGTATTAAAAAAAATTTTTTTTAAAGATACAAAAATTGACCAATCAGAATGGATGCCCAGCCAATCAGAAGTCCACATTGAACATCAGCTCAGGGTAAATGGGATAACAGCCACTTTGCAGTGGGTCATGAACTTGATCCCAGGGAAAACACATCGTCTATTGGTGGCTTGGGTGGAGTTGCATCCTAGTGAAAACAGTAAGATCAGTGTGGTTGTAGACTGGATGTTGAATCAGTGGCCTCTCTAACACATCTCTGAGCACACTTGGGGTAAAATATTTATTTAAAAGCTGCCAGTTTTAAACATACCAGCATCTTTAAAATCTCTGCATGATTCACCTGTGGGACCTGCCAGATCATTTTGTTTGACTATTTGTGTTTAAATTATTAATGCGGCAGAGACTGTTGGTGTTTATTGCTCATACTAGGCATGGTTCTTTGGCAGTCACTTTCCTCTGCAAGAGAATCAACTAAATGAAAAAAAATTAAAAATTCATAACATTTAAAGACTTCTTTTTGGTATAATAAGTTATAAATTAGGAGGGATGGTGGAGTTTTTTTCCTCTTTACCCAAACATGACATAAATGGTAGAGATCAGAGCATCAACAAGAGACTATTTCTGAGTCTAGAAATCAAAACTCATGTGATTCCTTCAGAAAGTTTTGTGGCCCATTTTTGAAAATTATTCTAGAAGGTCAATTTTGTCCACTTTCTTTCCCTTTTCTTCCATATTGTCAATAACGCAATCATTTTTTTTTCAAAATTATTTAATGTCATTTATACCCTTAGCAATTAAAAAAATGCCTTTCAAATTGAAAAAAAAAAATACCACCACTTACGTAAATGGAACTCTTTAATATTGGAAGTTGTTTAATCTGTGGGTTCTGTGATGTGGTACATCTATTTCTGTACATTTATTATTAAAAGAGAAGCCTCATGGAATAACATGGACTTTTGGACTCTAGTGGGTGTGACTTCAAATCTCAGCTCTCTCATTTACCAGCTTTGCTCATGAACCATTTTAGTTGATACCTGTAAGTTTTAGTTTCCCATTTATTAAATGAGAATAAAAAATGCTATTTGAATGCTGTTAATAATAAAGTTTATACGTATATAGCTTACTATGTGTCAAGTACTGTTCTATCCATTATATCTATTTGCTCATTTAATTCTCACACCACAACCATGTAATAGGTATTATTTTACAAATAAAGAAACAGAGATTCAGAGAGATTCTTTGTATTTTGCCCAAAGTCTCAAAGCTAGGAAATAGCAGAGCTGAGATTGAAACCCAGGCAATCTTCATCCCAGAATCTATGATCTTAATCAATTAATCTAATTACTGGTTTTCTTCCTTGATTATTATTTTTAGGATTATCCTAGTAATGCTCATCTTAAACTGTTCTATTTCAAATTCATCGGTTGGTTATTACATAAAATTTTACTATAAAATTATAAATCTGTTCCAAATCATTAAGGAAAAGCAAACAAATATATAAACAAACATTAAAAATCTATTGGAAGTAAATTATTATAACTTGTAATGACAAACAGTAGATGAAAAATACCACAGAGGGCAAGAGAAATGGCACTAGGAAGATGGTTTAACATTTCTAGGCCTCAGGTGCCCTATTTGTGAAAGATTTTATACTTAAGATTCTAACTAGATCAGAATAAGTGAAGGGAAACTGTAATAGAGAATTAGAAGAGGGGGCTAGGTCACTTGAATACACTTAGAACTTGATAACATAACCTCTTCTTTTTATTTAATTTCCTTCAAAATTTATGAATTTCCTTTCCCTCGAGATTGGTCATTTACTAGCTCTATTCTTACAAAATTTCCTCTCTTGAGAAACAAAAAAAGGGAGGGAAAGGAGGAGGAGGAGAAAGGGAAATATATAAACGAGATGGCTACATGGAGGAGGCAGAACAAGAGGAGGGTTAATGGTCTTTGGTGAGTTGTGGAACAAGACAAAATGGAGATGATAATTGGGGAGAGTTGAGGGTGGGTGAGAAGAGGAAAGTGGGCGATTATAGCAAATCCAGTATCTCTGCTAAGTGCATTCAGATCAATAAATTCAGCTCAATCCAATGTTATATTCGTCATCTTTGGTCTAACACCTTTAAAAATCATTCTCACACATATGCTAGGTTTTGTCATTATAAATGAATAAAATCTTACTTTTTTTTTCTTCATATAAGCTTTCTCTTCTGAGATCAGACTTTACATTTGTCCCCCTGGAACTTGCAGAGATGATCCTAATTATAGGTCTAGGGTAGTTGGGATAAGTCTTGTGAATAGAGATTATTTTTGCAAGGTGGCTACCCCAAGTCAAGTTATTCCTGGGTTTTCAAGCAAAGGGAATCTGGTTTTTTTAAGTGCAGAAGGGTAGCTGCTTCCACTAGAAAGGGAGGTGCAGAAGGTTCAAGATTCTCAGCTTTGGCTCAATTGACCCAGATGTGACATCCCAAATGTCAGGGTCCTGCTTCTTCCCAGTCAATGCTCTGACTTTCGCATAAGAGTTTTGGTGAGTCTGTATAATTTTGTAATCAATACAATTAAGTTCTTAGTCTGATTTTCAATGAGTTCTGCTCTGTGAATGTTTGGGGGCCACCAAGGAAAAGTTATCGAGTTCTCTGAGTATAATTTGAACTGGGAGTTTAAAGGTCCAAACTTGTAACTGTCCTTCTAAAAGTCCCCCAATTCACTCAAAGCAGTCCTCTTTACCCACTGTCCTTGAAATTGTCATCAGTTGTCACCATCATCACTCTGTTATCATGAAGGCCAAGTTCAGCGGGCACTGGGTCCCTTAAAACACTTGCTTAATAGGATCTTTATCACGTTCAGCCACAATAAATCAAGATGCTGCTGAAATACCAACACTTCATTTCCATTACCAGGTGCCAGCACTGCGTTCCAGTGTAGGGGTAGAACCAGGTCAACCTCAAAACCCCATCTTGGAAGGCTTCTTTTCTAGGACTACTCCTGGAAAAATTACTGTACAGTCAGGGTCCATGAGGAACATAGAAACTGCATCAGGTACTTAAATTGAGGAATTTAACAAGGGAATTTAGAGTGCGAAAGAACCAAAAAGGCAACACTGCCAGAGACGTGGTAGTTCAAAGGAGGGGTTACACAGAGATAGGGCACAGACCTGGGGCAAGGGAGTGATGGAGCTGGTCCAGAGAGGACCGACAGGAGCAGGAGTCAGGTGCCATTACTGGGACAATGCTGTTGGAACAGCAGGTATGCGGAAGGAAGACGTCCCCTCTCCTCTACTCCTGGCCTCCTTCCCATACTGCCTCTTATTGGCTGAAACTAACTGGAAGCAAAAGGAAAATGTACTTTGCAGAGTGTTAGTCCCAGTATCACAGAGGGATTATAGAAGGCTAGGTGTGGAGTGAGAGACTATAACTTAACCACCACACAGTGAGTGAGGAATGAGAAAGGAGTTCACGGTTATAGATAAAGGACATGCGTTGGCCAGACCACTCACATGGTGTCTATATTTACATAACTATAGTTATGGATTAAGATAATCAACCAGGTAGCAACTCGGGGCAAATAACCTGCTAAACCAATGTGGCTTTGTTTATGTGACTCTGTGTCTTAGGTCTAAATATCTAATCATGGCAGAGATGTAACATTCCAGGTATTGCAATCATAACTGAGTTACTGCTTTCTTCATTTTAAAGCTCTTTTGGAGATGTATGGGAACAGTGACATCAGACTTATAGCCACTGGCACCAAACCTTCCGTTATAATGACATACCTGCTGCTTTGATTCCCTATGGACAACTAAAACGACAAGGGGAGCTGCAGGACTAGGATCCCTGGGACTTTACTCTCTGGCAAAGGCAATTAGATGTCCTAACCTGAACTAGAAATACGCTAGTACAGTCCACTTTATCAGTATAAACCTGCATCTTAACCTAGTCTGCAGTACAGGGAAGGCCTAAATTTCACTGTTAAGTGAAATGTCTTATAAAGAAATCTAAAAATGAATGAAAGATTTAGTGAATGAATATGTAGTAAGTTCTTGTTGCAGATTTCAGAGGCATGTAAATTTGGGGCTTGAATGACCCAGATGGGTGCTGACATTGATTCTATTGTCTGGCTGCTTACTTTTCTGTACTTCTCTAAAAACTAGATGGTTGCAACTTACAGATTTGTTGGCATTTTTACAAAACCTTCTCAACCTATTTCTTTTTCATAGGAAAGTCAAAGCAAAGAAAATGCTTGTGAGTTAATCAGGTCTTATTAGGTATTTTATCTGTTGTGATGAGATGAGGTAGGTTGAGTTGGTAGAAGGTTGTTTTAATATTGTCTTACTAATTTCAACATTCTAGACAACCCCAAACTGACTGATCCAAAGTAAAAAGAAACGACCAATGATCTCTGTGGAGAAAGACCAGCAAAGGATTTCGGACAAAAAGAGAACCCAGTGGGACTTCAGTGCCCTGCCAATGAAAAATAGGCTTGTCTGGTTCACAGGAAGGATGAAGAAGGTCCTGGAGGTGCCAGATAAAGAAGGAAATGTACAGATAAGCCAATCTTCACCTGATTTACAAATGGGCCCAAAACAAACTCTGTTTACACCCTTTTATGGCATGGAGCTTGGTCAGATGAAAGGACCTGAGCAGAGATGCCACAGCCACCTCTGGCTTACTATCTGACTGCTGCTTCCTTCAGTGACAAAGCCTTCATTGCTAATGGACCCCAGACTGAGTCTTCAGCCTTCTGTGGGAGCCTGCTACAGCAGCTTCCGGCCGTGGGCTGTGATGGCGCTGTATGCGTCACTGGGGCCAGAATCTGGCCCCAAGCACTGCGGGCAGCGACCAGTGAGTGATGTGGTCTGAGGCCATGAGTGCTCTCTTGAGGTCTGCTTTGGTCCTGACCACAGCATCAGAGATGATTTGACGCACTGGGCTTGAACATGTTTTGAGTTACACTGTATTGCAGACACATGTAAAACAAATCTGGGAACCCACAAGTGTGTGACCAATTATTTTGCTCCTCTGCAAAGTGTTTATTAAATTTTGAAAAACGAGATGATACAAAGAGGCAAACAACAGAAGCAATCACAAATCCCAAACAGTTTTCAAATCTATAAACAATTTTTGAAAAACATTCAAGTAACTTTCCAACTGTGTTGCCAATGCAGTGCAGAAAACAGATCTTTCTTAAGATTCGGGAAATTTTCAAGTATGTTCAGAATGACCTGCACACGTCTGTTTGGTTGCTCTGAGTGGCAACAAATCACGGAGAACCCTTGCTCCAGAAATTCAGGACGTGAAACAGTACAGGCAAGGCTCTGCAGCCTAATGCCCATCAGTGATCCTAAGTCCCTCAAAAGAGAGAGTCCCAAGACCAGGGTTCAGGGCCCAGTTCTGCCCTTCTCATATGGGAGATATTGGACAATTCACATTAATTCTTACTTCTTTGTCTGTAAAAAAGAAGTGTTTTCTCTCTATTGGTGTTTTCAAACCATTAGCAGTGACCCGTTAGGTTTTAAAAACAATGTATTGGGTCACAATCCACATTAAAAAAGAAAACAAAACAGAATCACAACAAAGAGAAAATATCAGAGTGTGGTGTATGTAGTAAATGTACATCTTAGTTTGTTTCTGTAGTATGTATATGGAAATTGTTTTGCTCCTCTACAATATGCTTATTAAACTTTAAAAATAAAACAACATAAAGGGGCAGATGTCAGAAGTCATCACAAGCAAGTCCTGGTGTTTAACAATTTTTGAAAAATGTTTAAATAATTCCATTTTACTGGCAAGTAATACTTCTTAATTTTTTTGTACTAGGTTATATGATGAAATGCATTCTTACTAAGGATTTTGATTAAGAGATTTGTAAAGCACTTCTCTAATTTTCCACTTAGCTCTAATATTCTATGATCTAGGGGATGGAAGGGACATGCTTGCTAAATCCATAATAATAACACCGAATGCAGCATTATTAACATTTATGAGGCTTCCAAACGCCGTGTTAATTGGTTTCCATGCATCATCTCATTGAACACTCCCAACAACCCTATGTGTTAGGTAATCATGATGCTTTTTTAGAAGGGACTAAGGAAATTAAGCAATCTTGGAGAGCTTCAGAACGTATAGTTGGCAAGAAAGCCAAGATTTGAAACTTATAGGCTGACTCATAAGTCCTCTTAATTTTTCTTACACTTTGCTGCCAAACCTGTGAGATTCTGAACATCAGTTAGCGACTTGGCCCATGGTACAGAAGGGCGCTGGTCTTTGCCTGGATCCCCATGTGAAGGACAATGCCAACCATTTCTCTTCCTTTGGACTAGGGAAGGTACACCGCACTTTGAAAGCCTGGCTGGCCAGAGAATGCAAGGAAATTGGTGGCTTTACCTCTTTGCATTTCATGTTGCTTATCTAGAAATCGAATTCTCCTCATAGTCTCTCAGAGTCCCCTTGAGATCAGAGAAGGCAACAGTTATGGACATGGTTTCATGTCATAAGCTTTGCCATTTTCACAAGGGTCTCCACTCTGTCTGAGGTTGGAAAGAGGAGTGTAGCTATGTATCCTGCACTGAGAAGAAAATTTTAGCCTGCCTGGAGGTTGTAAATGGACAAATAAGGTTTTAGTAGAAGCACTTAACATACCCCAGATGACATCTTCCTTCTCTCCTAGTCAATACTCCTACAAATGCATGGATGCTGGCCTGGCCTTTCAAGGAGTCAGAATAAGCCTGTCTGTAGCCCTGCCTAGGAGAAAACCAAATGTTTCCTTCTAAAGCTATGGAGGCCCATCAACCTGCATGAAATTTCACCATAGATAGTCATTCCTTTTTCTTTAAGGCATTGTAGCTACAAAAATTCCTGACTAAAAATGGAACCTTTCTATGGCTCACATACGGAGTATTTAGGAGCCTAAGCCATAATTAGGTCATCCTATCATCTCACAAAATTCCGGTGGCACACAAACAATAAGTTCAATTGAAGCTCAGTGACTTAGGACACCATCTGAAGAGGCGCTCTTAGGTACGGGGTAAGCGCAGCACAGAAGCGGGTCACAGGAAAGCACTGAAGACAGCTCTTGCCACCCTCACAGTTCTGAGAGAAGCTGTAGCATCACAGGATAACCACAGTGCTTTCACAGAGTGCTAAGAGTTTTAAATGTGCAAGCCCATTTAACACCCAGCCTATCCCTTTGAGGTAGGTCTTTCCTGGGAAGGACACTAAGAGTGAGAAAAGAAAGGAGACTTGTCTAAGGTCACCCCGCTGTGAAATGGCAGGTCTCACGACTCCTGGGCCCTTCCAAATCCATGACTCTCCCGGGGGCAGGGCTTCACCTTCCCCACCCACATCGGCGCTCAGCACTTCTCACCTCACACCACTTTTGACACGTGTCGGGAAACATGGAAGAGAACTGAAGAAAATAGCATTCTGGCTTTGCTCCCTGTCCATGAAATAAATGACTGGGGATGTGTGTGTGCGTGTGGCACAGACACACCACAACACACATACAACACACACACTCAGAGGACCACCGAGGAAGGCATCTGCTTCTAGCTTCGCAGTTCTATCCAAAGGTATCAGCGATGAAAGCATTTGAGCTTTGCTCTGATCTCTGATTTTGCCTTGACTTTCAGTTTTCCGCTTCCATTGCCTTTTCTCCCCGCCCACTTTTTAGTGGCCTTTGTTCTCCGTTCCTGAGCCATCTGGTTGCAAAGTATGGTAGGAGCACAGTGCAGCAGGCACATGAAAAAGCAGTACAAAAAAAAAAAAAAATAGTAGGAGTGAAAACAAAAGACATGCAGATCTTGAATTTTTAATTTTTTTTTCTTTTCAGATTGAAATATCACTGCTCCTAGTTTGGATGCAAAATTGGAAAGAGGGCATTGGGTCTTTGAACGAGAGATTGACAGATACAGAAAAAGGAAAGACGGACAGTCCCAGGCCACTCTGTGGGTCAAGCCTGGGCTGGGGCATGCCTGGGCAAGCCAGGACAGTCACCTCTAGACCAGCGACGTGAGTCAGAGGAACCACATCAGCACACCTGCTTTAAATGGCCCCTGTGCTACCGCACTGAGCCCGTGGCTCAAAACGGAATTTATTTTTTTCTGAAAGCCAAGGCTTTGAGCCTCTCTCTTCATATAGAGAGCATGTGTGTTTATGTCCATGTTATCCACCACGTGCATGCATGCAGCCACTACCTCAAATGTCATAAATCCTCTCTCTCTCCCCCTTTCTGTCTGCCTGTTTATCTACAATCTGTCTATTTAAATTCTTTTTAAACAAGAAGGGAATATCTTTATGCCTGTTTGTAGGAATATTCTACATCCATCTGTTATTTACATCATTCGTTTTCCTGAGGTGTCTCCAACAAATCCTGGCTGGATGCACTGTATGTGTTATTAATAAAACAGCTGTAAAAATATTAACTGTACGGCCTAATTGTCAGCCCTGATTAGGAGCCAAGTTTATCCCCGGACGGATGCAGAGACTCAGAATTTGGGCTTCAATCCAGATCTGACCCTTGCAGCTCACTTTACATTTGATTCTTTGACCATTTAAGCTTCTCTGGCTCCCCCCTGCCTGTCTCCCCCACCTCAGCCCCTCAGGGAGCTGTGCACATCCGGCCCACTGGCCTCCTGGCTCCTTCAGGTGGCGCTGCTCCAGCTTCCTGAGTGTGCTCATGGCCAGGGCCTCTACCCAACTCTACCTCCACCCCACCGTAGTTAAACTTGACAGCCGTAAGCTACATAATTACCTTTCAGTAACTTAAAAGATGAGTAGAAATACTGTCAGCATGGCTTCTCCATACACACTAGTAGGAAATATCATTTGAAGAGTCTGCATCAGAAAACACATTCTTATTACAAGCCATTGGGTTAGAATACCAGAAAAAAAAAAAACAAAAAACAAAAAACCTTGAGGAAGGGGCTGCAAAGTGATGTTCCCATAGTATTTGGAATGACATCAATCTTTCAGACAAAGCTTCTGGGTATGGAAGATAAACAGAGAGGTGATAATACATCTTATTGTTAATAAAGTGTTCAAACTAAATCAAATGAGGGCAGAAGTGAGCAAATGAGACACTTGGTTACTGTTCTCCTTGACTGGTTAATTCCTAAGTGAAGCCAAGGTATTTACTGAAGGGCACAGCATAGGAAAAAATCCTTTTCTACCAGTGCCCAGAAAAATCTGGCATTGTCTGTACCATCTAGTTCTTAGCTGATGGGAAAGCCATAAGAAGACCCTTAGATAGGCTGGGATGATGATTTTTCCTTCATTACATATGAAGCACATAAATTTTCTGCCAATGTTCCATAGAGCATGGGATTAATAACACAGTTCAAGCTATAACCTCAGTAACACTTAATGTAGCTGTGATTAATTATTAAAAAGTCAGATAGATTCGATATTTCACGTTACCTTTCTTCTGGGCAGTTTATGATTGCGATACTCTTGCAGAGAGCTTTGGAAATTTTATAGCAATGGCCTTTGAGTTGGCTTGTTTTTCCAGGAAGATGTCAAGCTCGCTTCCCTGCCATGTAAGATTATTTATTAAATTATCTCTAACCTCACAGGTCCTAGGCTACCCTTTCCAATGTTTCCACAAAGAGAGTATGTGCTGTAGTTGCCTTCCGGCTTCCAATTCTCATGACCACGAGTGTTGACGTGTTTGTTGGATGCTAATCGTTTGCTTGACTGTCACATTTTTAAATAATCACTTGCAAGGAGAAACCACATTTTTGTCTCTAATAGACACAGAAATGCTTTCATCAGACATGCTTTCTGCCAATAAGAAAAGAAACCTCAAAACTTCTCATTACCATCTCTTAATAGAAATTATGGCAGGACAGTTATGAATTCATCATATATGCTGCTAGAGAGGTGACTGTGACAGAATGTTCAACACTCTACTGTCTTTGTTTTAAAAATTCACCTTTTAAAAAGACAGGGTCACCAAACTGTCTGAATTGTAAGAAGTTTTTGTCTCAACAGTTGGACTAGATTCAAATGACTTGGAGACAGACTGTTTTTAGCTTTGAAAGAATTAGTAATTGCTAGATGTTTTAATGGATGCTACTTCCTGAGTTGAAATGTATTTGTGTTTCATGGTTCATATCTTATAAACGTATGGCAAATTGGATAGTTTTCCAATGCAGCAAAAGGAAAATAGCAATCTTAGCTTTCATGAGAGCAACACCATACCTTATCTTGCATTCGTATCTCCCACAGTTCCTAAGACAACTGTATACGGATTAGGGCTCAATGTTCATTGACTAATGACCAGGTTAGTAAAATTCTCTGCTTAGCCTAGCAAGAGAGGAGACGAAATTTCATACTTCCTTTAGTTTCTATATTTCACACTCATGATAAAAATGTTTTCAGGAATTCTTTATTTCATGTAGATGTTGAACAGAATTTATTGAGTACCTTTTGTGTTGCTCAGATCTATGTTAGGTATAAGGATGACTTTATAATAAACATCAGACATGCTTTCTGCCAAAACAAAAACAAAAACAATAAAAACACATTCAATTTGTTTGTGGAGCCCGGATATTGCATGTGGGAGGCATTGTGTAAGCTGAGTGGAATGGCAGTAACAGATATAGGCAGATAGGACATTCAGTTTTGGAGTAGAGTATTGTGAGATTAGCAAGACAGAACTTCATGTAAAAGAAAAAAGCAGGAGCTGGACCATGAAGAAAGCAGAAATGTTTAGTTTAAGAGTGAAAACTTGGTATGCCAGCATATACATCCTTTCGCTTCTTGTCTTGAAGCCCTAAAACTAAATAACATTTTTTTTTTTTGCCAGATGGAGGCTGGCTGGTGAGCTCAAAGTATGAAAATAAGACAAGCTTTTCTTATAATCAATGTCTATGATGTGAAAAAAATCTGCAGTCAAGTGTCTCGTATGGATTAATAACTGACCCATATGTATAAGACAGATCAAACCTTATGTTATAATTAACGTCCATTAAAACAGCATTCTATGAAGATGAGAAGTTAATATTTTTGGCTTCAGATTAAATGGTTCTTGGGGTGTTTGAGTACAGGAAGAAGACTACTTAGGGAATGAGTTTATTTCTTACTATTCTGGAAATCTCAAGTTAAATAACTTTTAAGATGAAAAATTCAGAAAATATTTACCATTTAAAACAAAACAGTCACTTCCCATTACTTTTGCCTGACAGAGAAGTGTAATTATTAATCTCAGAGGTGAGAGCATTTTTTTTGGGGGAAATATCCTGATGGGCCTCTTTTTGTATAAATGGTATCCCCACTGTCTTAAGAGATAGAATAAAAAAGAGAGAGAGGGAGAGGAAGAGGGTGAGGAAGAGGGAGGGAGGGAGGGAGGGAGGGAGGGAGAGAGAGAGAGAGAGAGAGAGAGAGAGAGAGAGAGAGAGAGAGAGAGAATATGATGTAAAAAACTAACTCGAATTTGGGAATTGGTCACTGATGGCTTACTGTTGGTAAGAGAGAGCTGAGCAACTTGGCAAGGAGCTTGAAAAGAAGGACAGCCAAAGTGAAAGTCAGGGGGAATGGATGGCTGAGGGACTTTCAAAAATAGTGGTGATTAATATTCAATTGGCAATTGTTTCCTATTCTGTGCTGTGGGGAAAACCACCTTTTCCTAACCTGAAAACTTCAGTAAAGATCTGTTACCATAAACACATCTCTAGAGATTTGTCAGAGGCGTTGGGACACAATGGCAGAAGTATGGCAGTATACAGCCTGGGTCAAAGCAGTGAAGGAAGAAAATGTTGGTCCTTGGAATGAAGAAAGCTAGTTGGGAGGCAGGTTGCACAGGGGAGGCATCCTCAGAGGCATTGGGGAGGTGTGGAAGACTTCCCACTGGATGTTGGGTGGAGGCTTGAGCCATTTCATTTGGATAAGGGAGTTAGTTGTCAGGCTTCTGACATCTACATTAATTCTAGCCATGCTAAACCATAACAATAACATAACAATAACAACATAACCATCCATCCATTCACCCATCTCAAAGTACCAAGAACCTACTATGTGTGGGGAGTATTATACTACACAAGACAGCATTTCTACCAGATTTCAATTTTAAGAATTTATACACAAGGCACATTAAAGAAATAAAAACCAAGTATTTGAGGACTAGAGAGTAGTATGCAACACATGTGGTTGGAATGCAGAGGAGAAAGAGATAGCTGTTGGCTGGAGTGGCCATAAAAAGCATCAAGGAAGTAAGACTTTCCAATATGTCTTTGTCAGTGACTTCAATTTAGATAAAAATTAAAGGAGAAAGAATATCATTCATAGTAATTCTTCATATTTACATGCTACTTTATAATTCATCATGCAATTTCATGTATAATATCTGATTTATCATCACAACTACTCCATGAAGTAGATAATACTAATCCCATCTTTCAGATAAAGACACTGAGGCTCATAGCTTATGTGAAATATTCAGAAACATAAAATTAGACCATATGGTTGATTTGATAATCAAAGTAATTGTTATTATTAATAAATTTCCTTTTCGATTCTGAACATATTCTTTGACTTGCCTATCATTTCAACAGTTTAAGACAGGTCCCATATTAAAAGAACAGAATACATAGTAATATTTAAACTCCAGAAGATATAAATGAGGAAAGATCACTTATGAAATTATTCATTATTCATCTGAATATCCAATTTCCCATTTTATATGAAGTGGTTTTCAAAAATGCTATGAATATGTCACTTTTCCAGAATGCATCATAGATATTTAAAATGGAAAGGTGTTTGGAGACCTCCCTGTCCAATGGCTCCCATCTCCAATAGAAAAAGAATGTTTGGACCCTAAAAATGCATCTATCACATACCAGCTCTGGGTATTACAATCTTAATGTTATGGATATTACCAAAGAAATACAAACTATAGTCTCAGCCCCAAAGAAGTTTCTGATCTGCTCTGTAGACCTTTTCATCTTTCATGAAAAAACTGTGATAACTCAGGCTTCCATCTAAGAGCTCAAACATAGAAACATTCTACCAAGTTAAAACAAGCAATTCCTAACATTACGTTACTTAGAACAGAATGATTTATCGTGAACAAAAAGCAATTAATATAAGCATTTCCTTTTTCTATTCTCATTCTGGCTATAAGAAGCCAGTGTTGTATTTCCAAATGTCCAATTTGTCCTTACTCCCACACCTGTAGGGGAAGCGAAGACTTTCCTCTCATTACTTCATCCCCCTCATCCACTCTCCTTAGGCCCTTGAGTAGCATAAAACTGAGTAATGGGAGACAGTTTTGAGGACTTTGAGAGGAATAGGTAGAAACAACTGGATCCATAAGAAACACAGGCGATACTTTAGATGGCAATACAGGGGAGAGATGAATTTTCCCACAATGTGCCTCATTCGGGATGTGCTCCAGCATGAAATGGTTGTGGGATGCTGTGACAGAGACTACACCATGCTCTACACTGGCCTGGAAGGCATCAATGACCTTCACAGTGGGTGCGACATGGTCAATTTTGTTGACTGCTGAGAAAGCCCCACTTCTGCTTCCTCCTGGAATACAGCTGAGGGATGCTAGAGTACTGGTACAGGGCACCGATATCTGGTGACTTAAAGAAAAAATGGCAATATGGTGACCAACAAGCACTAAGGAAGGAAAGTCCTGTGAGTTTTCTCACAGCCCACACACAAATCAGTATTTTTTAAATAAGTGAATGGAATGTCCTACTAATCAGATGTGTGAGCACTGCACTTTAATTTTATGATGAACAGAAGCTTTACATGTGCTACTCCTTGCCCTTAAGTATGGTAAGTTAAATTCACATTTATATGCAGCCGATCCTTATTATTTACAGATTGCATATTTGTGAATTAGCTGATGGCTATAATTTCTTTCTAATGGTAAAATCAATACTTATTTATGATGCTTTTGTGGTCACTTATGGACATAGAGAGAGCAGCCCCAAATCTGAGTCTCTGACATATTTCCAGCTGAAATCAAACAAGGAAACACTGCTTACTGTAATCAAGTGTCTTGTATGCGGTCTATTTAGCGCCAAATTTTTCACATTTTTGAGTTTTTTCTTGATGACTTCTCTGCTAAAAAGGCCCCAAGCATAGTAAAGAGATGCTGTCTAGTGTTCCTTAAGTGCGAGAAGGCTGCGATGTGCCTTGTGAAGAAAATACATGTGATAGATAACCTTGGTCAGGCATGAGTTATAGGGCTGTTGGCCATGAGTTCAACATAAAGAACCAACAATACATATTAAATAAGGTGTCTTCAAACAAAAAACCACGTATGAAACAAGATTATGTACTGATCAGTTGACCAAAACGTCACCAGAGGCTCACAGAAACCTAACCCTGCCCTTTCTCTAGGAACAATGGTTTAGAATTCACTAATTCTCTGGTTATTTTATAGGCTGTAACTGCCATGAACAATCTGAACTGACTGTTACTTATATATTTGTCTACTCAACTTGTTATGTGCAAAGCTTTATACCAGGCATCAAAATAAAAATAGGCAATAAGGTCTGAAATTTCCACCAGACACTAACATACTGTAATCATAGCACATGCTACAGAGCAGAATTCAACAGAGATTCTCACTCAGAAGTGTCTTCAGCCTCATCTATCTACTGGGAGGTCATTTTTGGAAGTAAAGGTACTCCCATTTATAAAAAAGGCCCATATTAAGAAGCCAGAGGACAGCTCTGAGGACATTTACAGTGTGGCTCCCATGTGCTTGGGGTCACTGTTTCTTGTTATAAACACTACTTTAATTTTCCAGGAGGCTTCATGAGCACCTGAACTTGGATGAGACTTGGCATGCTACATCCTGGCCTGGAAGTTTTTGTAAACAGGTTGTAAAATAATCAGTATGGCCCTTTCCAAATGTAGGCAATGTTAAATAACAAACACGCCAACAAAAAAATGCACACGGACCTATGTCTATAAAAACATTGGTTTTTGCACCTGTATAAATGAAAACTGACAAGTTTACAAAATGAATACGGCAATGATTAGTGATAATTGACTTATAAGGGAGACCAAAAAACTCAGCCATTTGCTATTGGGCCATCTTTAAGTCCTGGAGCATTTTAACTCAAATTTAGTATTTTGTCACAATTATAAAATTTTGGATGATTGGGGCTGAGTGCCAGCCTATTTCCAAGGCCTGAATGCAAAATGATAACTAAAAAGTGGCAAAGAACTCTAGAAGGCGAGCACAAAAAGGATGAAGATTTTTGGCTGATTTGCTTACTGCTGAATCCCTAGAGCCTAGAATAGTGCTCAGCATGAGAAAGGCACTCTATAAATACTTGTCAAATTAGGTCCATTCAGCATTTTAACATGATAAGCCAGTGCTTCTGTTTCTAGATAGAGGGCATCCTGTTCTGCTCAGTTCAGTTTCCTATACCTGTGTTCTTTCACACCTCAGACCAGTCAGCCCCAGTCTCTGCCCTATTCCCTGAGCAGCCAATGATTTCAGCCCCATAGGTAAGAAGAGGAAGCCCCAAATGCTCTGCAGAAGGGCACCACGCATCCACCCAACTCCATCACCTGGGCCTCCATCCCCAGTGGTCCCCAGTCCTGACCACTTCTGAAGGAGGTTGTGCAACTTCTAGATTTTTGCCAATCTGGTATGGGAGAAATGGCATCTCAGGGTATTATAATTTGCATTTCTCTTATTAGGAGCAAGGCTGCACATATTTTCATATGGTTAAGAGCCATTTGCCTTTCCTTTTTTAGGGAACAGTCTGTTCATTTCCCTAGTCCATTTATCTACCAAGTTACAGTCTTTTTATTCTCTATTTTTAGATGCTCTTTATATATATGATATGTTAACCCTTTGTGATAAAAGGTGTTAATTTTTCTCACTTGTCATTACTTTTACATCACTTAGAGAATTTTTTCCTCGCAAAAATTTTTTTTTAATACCATCAAATTTAACTATATTTTCCCTTAATGTTTCTGGACTTTGTTAAATAGTTGAGACAGTTTTCTTCATCCTAGTTATTGGAGGAAAATACCCATCTTCTCTTCAAATATGTATAGTTTCATTCGTTTCACATTTAGATCTTTGAGTCTTTTGGAATTTATCCTGGTGTACAATGTGAGAAATGGATCCAATTTTATCTTTTTCCATATGGCTATCCACTTATCCCAACACCACTTATTTAAAAGTCCATCTTTTGCCACCAATTTGAAATGCCATCTTTATTGCGTATTAAATTTCCATATGCAATTAGGTCTATTTCTGGATGTTCTATTCATTGATTTATCTATTCATGTGCCTACACATCCTTTATTAATTATAGTGGTTTTACAATGTGTTTTAATAGATGGTGGGGCCAGTCCCCATCCTCATTGCTCTTCTTTTGCAAGGATTTCCTGAATAAACTTATTTTTTATTCAAAATTGTATATTTTGGATGACATTAAATTTATAAATTAACAAAAGGAAAGATGACCCCTGATGATCCAAGAAACTGATATGTATTTACATTACTTCAACTCTCCTTTGCATCCTTTAAGAGTGTTTTCAGTTTTCTCCATACAGCTTTTGCACAATTTTTATTTCTTTTTATGCCTAGGTTTGCTATCATTATTACCATCTTGTATATATCTGCCATATAGCTTCTAACTACTTTTAGTTTGTTTATATGGAGGCTGTTTATGTTGATTCCCCCCACCCTCATCTGCTACTTTACTGTTATCTTATTATCTGTGGTGCTTTTTCCATTGAGTCTTTTGGACTTTCCAGTCAGGTCTTCTGCTAAAAGAGATATTTTTACTCTTCCTTTCCATGTCTTATGTATGGCAAATGTTATCCTATTTGTTTTTCACTAACCATTACATTGTGAGCATTATGTATTATCATTAAATGATCTTTAAGGCATAACTTTAATGGTTGCATATGTTTTATCATATGGATATGCCACTATTTAGTTAGCCATTTTCAACTTGAAATTTAGTTTTTCTCCTTTTTACTTTTGTGCATAACGTTACAGTGAACATTTTTTATTTGTATGTATTTGTGCATATGTTTGATTATGTCTTTAGTGTAAATTCCTAGAAGTGAAATCATTAATTAGGTCAAAGAACATGCCAATTTTTAAGGCTTTTAAAATATGAAATGCCCTCTGAAAAAAGATAAACCAATGTACACTTTAACTGGCAATTTTGTCTTCCCTCACCCACCCTCACCAATCTAGTATTTAGGAGTTTGGCAACTCAACAGGCAAACAAGATTGTATCATTATTTGACTGGTTTCTTGAGCAATCTCAATTCAGTTGTAGGTATATCTATGAAACAATTTTATTAGAGAAGGAGAGAGTGAGGGGAAAAGACCAGCATCTTTTTACTTATATGGATACAATGGGAATATTCTTTCTTTGGAGCATGACTTTTTCTGACTTAGATCAACTAGATATTGATATCCCTATGTGGTAGGCATCTAGGTGCTGGCTCTTCTAAGGGGCAGATGTAAAGTCTTTTGGGATTTGTTGGATTCTTTGGACACCCTTTTAGTATTCCCTCTGCACACTTCTCTGCCTTGGGAAACCTGGCTCTATTGCTCTATGTCCCCTCACTTATCCATTAGGCAAGCTTCTTGAGTGTCTCTATAGTAGCTATAGTCTCTGGGGTTCATGCAACCCACCAGAAACTTGTTCATCCTTGGGGATACCAGATGGATAAAGTGCAGTCTTGTGACTATCTTGCAGTTCTCTTCCCTGATTAGATAAGAACAGGAGTCAATCAGAAAGCCTGCTTACTTTTGACGTAAAGTTCCAGGTAGGGAAGCGATTGCCAGTCTACCTATCTGCTAGCACCTACAATCTCAATAGGTGATTCTCAGTGAAGTTGCTCTGTTATTTAGATTGAGTATAATTGTGGGAGGGAAAGCAACACCATGGGAGAGAGGGTTAACCTCTGATGAGGAAACACTCTACTCACTGCCTGACCACTCCTAGCTTTGATTCCTATTCCTTCCTGTCCCCTTCTGGTCCTTGGCTTACATAATGTGGGTGATGAGGGGCTGGGGGCTGGCTGTTCTTCCACACGTTGAGTACTTAGCACCTGTTATTTTGGCTGGGGGCCTAGTGCTGATTCCAGAGCAAAAGCAGAAGCCCCCTTCCACATCCTGACATGCTGGGTTTTACCGGCACGCCTTTCCTTAGAAGTGAGATTAGACATTTTTCGTATGTTTATTAACAATTTTTTTTCCTTTTTATGGATTGCCCATTTATGGCTTGTTCTATTTTCTTCTATTTCTTTATCTACTGAAGCTTCCTCCTTGTGACAGGCTGACCCGAGTTCTCTAGGCCACATAATTTTATAGCCCTACTGGTTCTGAATTTAACAAACACAATTGCTTTCCAGTTGTAGTTTCTGCCTGTAGGGTATCAGTATTAATATTCCAGATACAATGAGCTCAGAAACAGGATACACAGATCCATTATTTGATATTCAGCAGCTGGTTTATAAATTTATGCTAAATATGCATAAACAGTGATATACATATTTACATGTATGCATGAATACCTATTATATAAAGATATAACATGATGTTCAAAATCAGTTTTTGCCTCCCATTTAATTTCTATAGACTCTCAGTCATTCATTCAATCTAATAACAGCAGTCTTAATCAGAGAATCAATGTATAACCCTACCAGGTGGCAAAGGCTTCTCCAAGTGACCTCATGGGGATCCCTTCTGGCTATCTTCTGGAAAATAGGAGATTAAAAACATGTGTGTTCCCACAGTGCTGAATTCTGAAGATGTTCCATCTCCCAGTCCTGCCCCCGTGCAAGTTACGTAAGACTACTGAAACCAACAAAGAACAATTCATGCCTTCACTGGGATTGTTGTTGTTGTGATTTTTAAGGACAGACCTAAAAGTGGAAGAGCAATTCAAATGCAAGCAGTTTGTACGTACTGTCAAGCTCATAGAAAATTCACTTCTGACTTTTCTGCAAAGGACAGAAGTGGATAAGAATTCTTGGCATTTTGTTTATTAACTCTTTGGGATGGAAATAAAACAGATTTAATTTAATCTTAAAATCTCAAGCTGTCAGAACTGAAACCTGGGAAGCCGAACCTGAAAGGTAGAGAGGGCTAGGAGAATGCTTTCAGAGTGCTTGAAGGATGAGTGTGTGTGGCATTTAGATGTTACTATGGGGATTGCTATAGTAACAATTCTACTCACCCTTCATTTATTAAGTTATTTTGTTGTGGAACCAAAAGGTAAACCAAACATCCAAAGAAACAATGGCTTTAAAGAGATTTTGCTGTTTCCACAGCCTGTGCTGAATACTTCAATGAAAGTAAAGTAAGTGAAAAGGACAACATTGGAAGATAATTTAATATAATTGAAGGAATGAGATTCCTCAAGGTTTCCTCTAAGAGTGAAAAAATAACAGCTGATTTCTGTCATAATGCAGTGTCGAATGTGAGAATTTACCAATCCTGATGGGCAACTCTCTGAGGCAACAATGGAATTATCCCCACTCCCCAATCCACCTTCACTCATTTGCTCTTCTTTCATCCCATCAAAAAATAGATTTTTTCCCATGAAGAACTGAAAAAATTAAACTCACCAGAAAAATCACCGTAATCTCGATGGGCTTGAAGTCTTTAAAAGTCAAAAGGGAATAAGAAAAAGCATTTTTTGGGGGGTCCGTCCTATAGCAATGAAACACTGTAGTAAGAAACTCCTTGCAGGACGAAGTTGTATAAAGGAGCCAAAATGAAAACAGAATAGCTAGGAAAGGCAACTCTGAAAAACTGACCTGTAACCATATGAGATAATGAGTAATAATGTGAAAAATTCAAGCAAGTAACCACTTGGCTTGACGCCCCCTCACCCTTACCCCCTTAATTATAAGGGGAATGCTTCCAGCATGCTTCCAGAAGGAAGGTTCCATTGGTTTTCTGCTTGTCATCATTACGAATCCATCAATCAATCATTTTGGTGAGTAAAGTCAAGGCTTGTGAATAGAGGTAGTCTCCAAGAGAAAATTGGGTGGCTAAGGAGATAACATCTATGCAGACATGGAGAACCAAGGTTAGTATAAAAAAGGATTTCAGGAAATAGTAAGAGCAAGTGCTATCTCAGGTCTGTGGTGTACGTTAATCTGACAAATTCACACAATAGCCCTTGGGAGGTAGCTCCTATCAGTAATCTCAATTTTCAGATGGGGAAACTATGACAGAAATGCTAAGTGACTTGTCTACAGTAAAATATTCTGTAAAAAAGAACCTGGTTTTGAACCCAAGCAGCTGATTCCAGGGTCCATGTTCTAATCCATGACCTTGTACCGCGCCCCAAGACACCTTGTACAAAACGGATGAGGTGAATTCCAAAGCTACTTTCTAATATCTTGCAGGAAAGAGCAGCACGAAGAGGAGCAGAGACTGAGCTGATGAAGGTAAGCATGCTCTGTGTGCGTGAGCAGTGGCAGACAGCCTCCCTGGGGCTGGGGAGCCAGCCAGGCAGAACACCCTGAACCTCAGATGAGGAAAAGCAGGCACAGGACAGCACCCCGAGGAAGCTCTAAAACGCACTGAGGTCTAAACCAACTTGCTCCTAAAACCAAACTAAATCCCCTGGGATCCTCTTGTATACTTTGTTTATAGGAGCAGAACAAGGCATTATTCCCTTTCTTTCTTCTTTCACAGGCTGGAAAAGTCAAGTTCTATAGAAAGAAAGAATCAAGTATTTGGATCTTATATTACAACCATCTGAACTAGCAGAAGCAGCAGAGAAATCTCCTCCTCCAAGTCAGTAATAGAACCACATTTAAAGCCTCACGTGCAAACTCCTGGCACCTTCAAAGAGAAACAGAAAAACATTTAAAAATCTCAGCCTCTATTATATGTCAATAAAAAGTTGAAACAGGCCCCGGCCTCCTGTTTAGCAAGCTCTCAGTTTTTATTTGGATCACTTTGTTATATCTGGCCTTTATAAGGTTCAAGGCTTTCTCCACCAATGGCTGAAAAAAATCAAAGCAAAGTAGGGATAGGCTTATTTGGAGAGAAGATGGAAAGGATATGGTTTACAGCTGCCATTGTTAGGGTCCTCTAAGGGGACGGAAGCAGAAATGCGCTCTCAAGGAGAATTCACGTATGGACGGTGCATGTGCTTGCGTGTGCGCACACGTGTGTGCACACGTGGGCAGTGGCAGCTGCTGCTGAGGAAGGAATAGTCTCTCTTGACTATAATTAAGCTTTCTCTAGGCTGAGGCATTCGCTCTCAAGGCATGTTTCCCCATCTCAGAGCTCTAATCACGTGAAGTCTTTTGTGCTACAGAGGCCCCAGCTCTCCTTCCCACATGGCCAGAGCCTGGGACACCCCACATCATACTAAGGAGGGAGTTAGTTATTGAATCCAAGGATAGGTTAATATGGAAAAAATATCACAGCACTTGGGAAGTCTCTAGAAGCCACACATCCAAATCTCTGGGGGTGGGATATTGGGGAAAGAGAAAGGCCAGGAGGAGAAGGAAGACAACAGAGCATTACACATGTTAAATGCCCTCATGTTTATAAGGTGCAAACACAGAGCTCACTCTATTTTGCCACCACATAGTAAATACAAGATTACTAGGCAAATATATTTAAAACATTAAAGAACCTCCCAAAATAATTGCCATGTTTAGGGCAGTTTTTCAATCCCTTGATAACAGTATAGTTTAATGGATAGAAACAACTCTATCATTTATTCCTCTTACATAAAACACTGCCAACCATGTAAGGACATGATCAATAATCGGGGTTTACAGTGGGCGTGCGGTCATCCCTAGAGCTGCAGCTTCATATGAAGTAATAAGAGGTAAAACAAGCAGCGAAAAATACAGAGAGGAAGTGCTTCAGCAGAGCAAGGACCCCAAAGGCTTCTCGATGCATTTACTTTTATGGCGCACAAGGAACAATGTCAGAGCTAAACTTGGCACTTTTAAGAGATTTGTAAATCAGCTGTAAAATGTTACCTCTGGATTGCATTTTTGCATTTGGATATAATGGAGACAAGGATTAGAGCTGTAGGAAAGGTCTGAGTGGGTGTGGGTGGAGAATGAGCATGTGCTGGAGATGAGGATGTTTGTCTTTTGACATCCGACCATTTTTTCACATACTAGGGCATTGGAAAGAAAATTAAAAGTATTGGCCTGGAGGCAGGCTGGGACCCTTTGTAAGTATTAATTTTACTGAAAAAGATATTCCCAGGTCAGCCATTAAGTACTCTGAGTGCTGCATCTAAAATTGATTCGATAATTGACTACTCTTCTTAAAAAAAAAAAAGAAAAAGACAGGAGAGTTACCAACAAGAGGTCTGAGAGGGGAACGCTTTGGATGAGGCTAAGAAAGCAAAGGGGAAGAATTGACCTGCATCATTCTTTTCTAGAGAGGCACAAACCCTTCAGAGGTCATCAGTCTGCCCTAGTACCCTGTCTTCATGAACTGACAGTCTCTCCATCCTTAATAATTGCTAATGGTTATGGAGGGCTTCTGATTTTCTAGGCACTGGGCTAACCATTTTACTTGCGTGATCTCATTAAATCTTTACAATAATCTCATGAGGTATGTAATAGTCATGACTCCAGATTACGACAAAGTGGGAATTCATTATTTCGTGAGGTTATGTGGTCAAGGTTACACAACATTTTAGTGGTAGGCTGAATCCAGCCCAGCCCTCTGGATTCACAGCTTTCACTCTTAACCACTGCTGCATCCCTTCTCATCCAATCCAATCACTGAATCCATTTTGGCCAAGAGAGGCCAAGAGGGACCATAATGTACAAGGAGCTACTTGGAGCCATCCTACCACAGTGTTTGTTATCTTATATTTGTGAGCTCATTTAAATGTTAGAAGTAGCCTAGGAAAAATTGTCATCCCTAGTGTATAGAAGAGGAAACTGAAGCTTAGAGGTTAAGCCTTGCATCTAGGAGATGGTTCTGAGCCAACTCAGCTTGATTCCCACCCTCTCCCATGGTCACTGTGACAGGCTACTCCTACAAGCTAAATTAGGCAGCTCAGCTAACCATCAAGAGCCAATTTGTCCAAACTCAGGTTTACATTAAGGAAAGTGAAAAATCTGCCATTTTGACTTGTATTTTGGGGTATCAGTGAGATACCAGATATCTCAGAGTGCTCGGTTGGGAAGGTCGATGTGCCTCTCAGCTCTGCATTGGCATTCCTGAAGAAATTTTCTGCTCTTAATATCTTGTCATCCCAACGATCCAGACTCTCTTCATGTATCAAGTCTCAGCTCAAGCTTGCCTTGCTCTGTGAAACTTTCCAGGACTGCTTATCCCATGTTTCCCAAAGGATTCCTATTATTCCCTTGATCTCCTGAAGCATGCAGTGCCCATGAGCAGCATACAGTCTGATATAACTCTCATTTCTGACTTCTGATTCCTTAAAGACTCCAGGAACTATACTTTATACATATATATAGTTTTTAATTATATTTATATATATATAATACTATATATATATAATTTTTAAAAAAATACTATATGATGCTTATGACAAGGTTGGGTTTATACATGAATACTTGTTGAGCTGGGGTTGAATTAATTTGTTATCCTCAGAGCCTCAAATATCTATAGAATAAAAAGAAAAAGTAAGAAAAACAAGAAATTTGTTAATGAACTATATTAAAAAGAGACTACTGGAAAAGAAAAGAGTGTGATTGGGGTTGGATAGAGGAAAGGGGGTCAGGTCAGATAGGATGCTTGGGAGACATTCCAATATCTTGAGACAGAACCAATCTGTACTCTATTCAGTAGTTCTGACTTGAGTGTGCATCAGAGTCACCTACAAGTCTCCTTTAAACATGTCTCTGCCCTTTCCCCCAATTCCACCAGAGTTTCCTATTCAATAGGTCTGGAACACGGCCTGAGAATCTGCATTTCTAACAAGCTACCAGGAGATGCTGGTGCTGCTGGTCCAAAGACCATAATTTGAGAACCAGTGTGATTCTCCACCCTGACCACACATTAGAATGACCTGGGGTGGGGGTAAACATCAGAGGCCTGCCCTACACCAGACCTGTGAAACGGAAATCTCTGGGAAGTGGTTTGCTCTAACAAGCTATTTACAGAAATATCACAGTTTCATAACTGTCTCCTTGCTCCACTGACTCACCTCCTCAAACAGATCCATGACACTTCCATGGCCATGTTCATTTTCCAGAAATGCACTTGGCAAAGAGGAGGTCTTCAATAACTGTTTACTAAAGTGGGGTGGGGGTGAGAAACATGCTGGGTCAGAGCGAGGGGCAGCATCACTCTGCAGAATATGGCAACCAGGGGCTCACTCCTGAGATTGAGGCAAGGGATGACCTGAAAGGCAAGGAAGCCTTCATATATGTTTGCTTTCTTTGAAAATGTCATTGTGGTCTCCACATACAGGTAAACTTAATAGACATTCTGCACATGCCACCCAAACCAAGGATCAGATAATCAAAGGCACACAGAGTCACACAGGTACAAATGAGCAGAGCTGGGCTGCTATAAAGTTCATGAATGACTGTGACAAAAATGAGCATGTCCTGTCGAGAGCTGGACTAAATCTTGGTTAAGCGTTAAGTTAGATTCCCTTAGCATATTATTTATATACCCTCCTGGGAAAACAGGAAGTTCAAAGTCATTAATAGTCAAATATTTATTAAGCACCTTCAAATACATTTTGAGCAAGGACTCTACTAAGCACCTATAAACATTTACTGACCATATGCCAAGCATAGTGCCAGGCAAGTTCTGTTTTAACCAAATCAATGTGTTAGTCATCCCTCCTCAAAGCTCAAATGACACTGAGACCATGCCTTACTTCTTGTCAGTCCTCTTATTGAAAAGATATCTCCTAACCTGCCCCCAATCAGGCCACAGCATCATTTAGAACCTGAATCAAAATGAATCTTCTTCAGAAATCTTCCCTTCCTGACTAGCTTGGCCCTTGCCTAATTACTTCTCCCTTAGCAATTCGTATTGAGCCCATGATTATTGCTTTGGCTCATTGATGACTGCCCCCCAAGATTATCTCCTATTAATGTGTATCCAGTTTACTAGACCATCCGCATTTCTCCAATAGCACCTAATGCTGTGCCTTGTGGTTGCTCATAAATGTTTGTTCTTGAAATGAACTGTAAGCTTGTTAAGTGTCCAGTCACTTTTCCTACATGCATCATCAGGAATGAGTGGGTCATCGATGCCCTGCAAAGTCTTTGGACTAGTTTCCTCTGAAAGCTCAATGAAGACAGGTCCCTGAATTCTGAAATCGTCCCTGCTTCATTGGGATATGTCTCTTCAAACATGACTATTCACTTTTTTTAGGATTACTTCCCAAATGCATTTTGTTCATGGGTGTATTCATTTTCCTCAAATCATTAGGACATTTTTCATAAAGATCTGCACCTTCAAAAGTGAACATTTTCTTTGACCCAAATTAGGTGGATAATTTCTACCTAATTGATAGGCCTGCTTAGATAGTTAACTTAAAATTACTTCCATAAAAGTTGCAATATATTTCTTTTATTAGGTTCTATACTCACTGCTTTTGGCTAGATTCACACCCTAAAATTCCAATGGGTGTGAGCCAAAGCTGCATAGTTTTGTGGCTAATAATAACAATAATAATGAGCACATTTCAAAAGTGCTAATTACAAATTCAATTGGATTGTGTTCTCATTATAAATGCTACAGGTTTTCTGCCAGGTTGGTACTTCATGACAGTATGTTTTCAAACACCTGTTTACCTTTATTATCACTAGATGTATTCAAAAAGAGAAACTTTTAAAAGCGGAGATGCATATTAAATTTGTAAAATTTGGAATCTTTTACCGGTCCTAAATTGCACGAAGTGAAGCACAATGAATAATTATCTATACTTTATGCAGACAAAGCAAGGAACTTTCAAGAATTCTCCATTTATCCAATACCCAACAAAATTTCTTGGGGTGTGTAGGGGGTGAACACATAGAAAACAGAATTATCCTGGTAATTTTCTTGCACCAAACCAAACTTTACTGTCAATTATATTGAAATTTCTGCTCTACGTCTGGGAAAAACCGTGAAGGTAAATAAAACACAGCCTCTGTGTACTATCTGTTGGAGGACACTTTCCCTGTAAACTAATGTCACAAGGCTGTAAAGTCAGGAGAAGCAAGGTGAAGCTGAAAGGGAAAGGCTCACTGTGGATCTAAGTGTTCAACAGAGGTGTTAGGGTTGGGGTAGGATGGTGGTTTTGCTTTTTAAAATTCAGTTCGGTTAATGTGGTTAATGGCAGAATCTTCCTTAGTTCAGAGGCATGAAAACACGCTGATAATGGGCAGCCCTTCAACCTAGCCCCATGTGTGGTCACTGTTGGAGAGTCTTACTTGCCGAAGGCAGAAGACCGGGGCTTGATAAAAAGAAAAAATCTCAGGAGTATGACAGATGCTTTAGATGGTGATTCTCGCTCTTGATTACACACTAGAATTACCATGGGAGCTTTTAAAGCACATCATTGCCCCACCCAGGGGAGGGAATCAGCACCACTTGGGGGTAGAGACCAGGCAGGAGTATTTTTTTTAAATCTCTCCAGGTGCTCCTACTGTGAAATGAGGGTTGACAGTTACTATATTAAGAGATGGGAGATGTTAGATTTATTAAGTGTCTTCATAGTTCTTCATTTTTGCCAATGCTTTGGAAAAAAACTTTTTTGAGTGTATGTGTGACTCACACAAAGAAGACGAGAATGGAGGTCAGTGTTTCTCGACTGGCTGTTACTCTTCCAATCTGGAGGATTTATTTGGCTTTTAAATAGCAGATAAAACTTGGAGGTGATTCCATGATTTAAAGACAGGACAATTTGATGACCATAAATAACGACGACTGATAAATTGAAACATCAATATGTGAAAACCTAAAGTCCATAATGATACTTTAAAAATAAACAAAAAACCTCATTGATCACCTGGAGGTTGCGAGGGCACCAACTCGTTATTTTGAAAATGTATAAGTTAAGGGGAAATCTTACGTATATCTCCCATCTTCCCTTACTTGGACTAGAACTCAGGCTAACTAAACAGTTGGTGAGGAAAAGAGTTCTTTATATAGAAGAACCATGTGTACTAAATGGAAGAAGAAAATTACAGAATTAGAAAATTATTTTCCATTCCCTAATGAAATAATAGATCTAGGGAACAGTAATCAACGACAGCTAAAATTATTATTAGAAAAGTTGAGGGGGAAGTCTATCATGGACGGATCAGGCAGATCACACTTACATTAATTTCCTATGACTGCTGTAACAAATTACCACCAACTCAGTGGTTTCAAACAACAGGAATTTATTCTCTCATTGCTCTGGAAGCCAGAAGTCCCAAACCAGTTTCACTGACTGGAAATCAAGGTGTTGGCAGGGCTATGCTCTCTCGGGGCTCTAGGGAGAATTTGTTCCTTGCCTCTTCTATGTTTTGGCACTTGCTGATGTCCCCTGCTTTGTGGCTGCGTCACCCTAGTCTCTGCCTCCACGTCCTCTGTGTGAAATGAAAATTCTGCTTTTTTCTATAAAAGATACATGTGATTACATTTGGATCCTAACCAGATAATCCAAGATAATTTCCCTCTCTCTAAATTCTTAACCGAGTCACATCTGCGAAGACAACTACCCCTCTTTTTTTTTTTTTTTTTGTACCATATCAGATAACCTTAATAGGTCCCAGGGATTAAAACATAAATATCTTTAGGGGGGTTATTTTTCATCTTAACATGGCACTGAACCACTGATCAATCTTTATAATAAGAAAAATGGGATAAATACATTATTCTTAACCTACTCACCCTACCCCATATCAACTCAAGCTAATCAAGCCTCTAGCTCTGCTGATTTATGGGGGATGGAAGAACCTATTAAATGACACCAAAGAGATATAATCAGCCAAATCCAGCAATTCTTCAAGACAAAAGACCCAAATCTCAATTTCTATAATAAATGCATCAAATAAAGAAGGGAAATAATTACACATCAGAAGAGATATAAGAGCATATTAACTGTAAACAATATTGACAGAATCTTGTTTGGATTCTGAATTGAACAAAACAACTATAAAAAAGGCATATTTGAGGCAATGAGTAAAAACTAGACACAAATTGCTAATACTGAGGAATCGTTGGCTTGTGGGGGAGTTTGATAAAATAATTTTGTGACTATGTTAAAAAATGAAAGTTAGATATGCCTACTGAAATATGTCCAAGTGAAATGATATCATGTCTAGAATTAGCTTTAAAATACCCAGAAACAAATAAGAACAAATAAAAAACAAATAAGCAATAAAAAAAGTGATGGTGGGGGAATAGATAAAATAAGAACAGCAGATGTTAGGTGGTGGATAGATGAGGGTCTGTTACAATAGCCTTTCTATTTTCATGCATGCTTGAAGACTTCCAGAATCAAAAGTTTATATACATGATAGTGCACCATATCCTCAACAGGCCAGGTTTCTCTGACCATCCTCATGCCTAACTCACAACCTGGAGGACAATCTCTGGGATGGTAATATGCATTTCACCTCTTAGGACTATTGTGGGGTGATACAGATGTAGATAAGAACAAAGTGCGCACAGAAGTCATTTCTGAACCCTTAGTCCTTAGTCTGTCTAGTTAGCAGGCATCAGCCTGGGAGCACACTGAGAAGAAGCACCAAAACATTGGTAAGAACTTAAGGTCTGTTGACAGCATTCATTGCATGCTAGACTCCTCCAAGATTATGCTTACTGAGGCATTTCCAAGTTAGAATGGGAAAGAGAAGAGTGGGTAGAAGCAAGAAGTGCATAATAGGCAAAAGGTTTGTCAATGGATGAATGGCTAAACAAAACGTGTGTACTCATACAACGAAATATTATTCCACCACAGCAGGGAATGAAGTGCTGATACATGCTATGATGTGGACAAACCTGGAAACATTATGTTAAGTGAAAGAAGTCAGTCACAAAGGCCACATACTGAATGATTCCATTTATATGAATCATCCAGAATAGATAAACCTATGGATACAGAGGGCAGATTAGTGGCTATCAGGGGCTGATGCACATTGGATTTCCTTTTAAGATAATGAAAATGTTTTGGAACCGAAAGAAGGTGATGGTTGCACAACATTATACATATGCTGAATGTTACTGAATTGTTCCCTTTAAAATGGTTTATTTTATGTTAGCCCAATAAAGTTATTTTTTAAGCAGGAAAATGACACGATTAGGTTTATATTTAAAAAGGGGGACTTCTAAGAGCTATGTAAGAATAAAGATGGACAAGATGAAAGCATAGGGAATACAGAAAAAAAAATTAAGTGTTGGGAGAATTGGCTTCAGCTCCCTCTCCCTTAAGTCCTATATCCTGAAGCAAGTTCTTAGTGTCTCCACTCTGAACTCCAGCCTGTCCCCTCTATGTCTCAATACCCTAAGAATCCCACAGGTTCCAAACTTCTGGAAGAGTTCCCTGACCAGAAGTTAAATATCCTGCATACTGCTCCAAAACACTAAGATAATGCAGCCAGCAGGAAAGTTATGGTCTTAATATCCCCCTGCCCCCCAATCATTGAGGTCCTTAGTTTGGAAGGAAAGACTGTCTATAACCCAAGAAGACACTTCTTGGGCTTCTGGGTCCCTTGGACCTGAATTTGGATCTGAGCTTTGCATGATGTTTTCCTATACAGTAGGTGTGTGAAGATTACATAAAATGTCAAGTGCCCAGGGTACAGAAGGCATGCATAAATATGTTTCTTTAGTGTTTTAAAGTCTTCACTTGAGCCTAAACTGGGTTCAGACATGCTTGTACATAATACGGAGAAATGTTAAGTTAGATTACCTGCATGGGAGACTGAAGGTCTCCAGGGAAGTCATTTATTCTAAGATGAGAATGAGACCTGAACAGTGTATTAGACCCCACTAAAAACTGAAAGATTTCATAACTGCAGGAAGAAATGATTTTCAGTCACTCAAAACTATTTTAGAATCAATCCCATGGATTCATTCTTTGGTCTCGGAAAGAGGCAAGGCTATAAATAAAACTGAAATAGCTGCTTTGCTAAAAATCAAAAACAAGCAAAATATAGTATTGCACTGATGCCCTGCAAACCAGGGGTGATTTCAAAACATTTATAAAATCAGGTGAGTGTATCACCCAACCAGAACAGAACAAATGCCTGCATGGACTCTGATGAGCTCAAGGTTTTCACTGCCAAAAGATATTACAAAAGGTGAAGAGCCATCCCCTCTACTTGCTAACAACCACAGGCTCCCTCAAGCCAGAGATGCTCACTTCAGTAGGATTCCGTTTGTAGCCATCATGGGAGGCAGCTTTGCGTTTCCGTTTGTTGGTGCAATGTCACACATCCTCTGCTCAATGGTACCCCTCTGTGAGCCAGCTGGGAGATGGCAGCCTGAGACCCTCACCCCCCGTGAACTAGTTCAGATACGTTACTTCAATTGAAGACCAAGATTTGGGATTTAGAATTATGAATTTTAAAATTGTTATGTTTTGAAGCTGCAGAGAAGGGTTTTTGATTCTCACAAAACAAAATGATTAAATTAGAGGCATAAAATAGCTGCATTCTCAGACAATAAAATTAATCTGGATGCTTGACTCTGCAATGAATGAATTGCTTATAAAGGTGAATCCAGAAGCAAATACTGAATAAAAAATTCAACTGTTTGTTTTCATTTATAATTTTAAATCAGGATGCTGGATGGGGTCACACATCTGTCAGTCAAGGATAATTCTAAGAGAAGGCAGACAAAAGACCTTTTACTCCTGGTATAATTGCTTTCCTAACCCAGCATCCTGAGACACTCATAAGGGTTGGCACTGAATTTAAGCTCCAAATCACTTAAATCAAAAAGAGCTACTCTCAGTCTGTCATCAGGAAGCAAGCTCTCCAAGGTATATTTTTATCCCAGCCTCATCTAAGTTATGACAACTCACCTGGTTGGTTTCTGCCATTTGAGTAGAGAGCGGCATCAAAGTGACAGGACATCACTCTCTGTGTTTCTTGTGAGGTGTGATGGAGAAGAAAAACAAACCTGGGAGAACAGATTTCAGAGTATTTCCAAGACGTCTCCAGATTGAAGAGCTATAGGCACCGTTTATGCTTTTTCTTACCCACGGCTTTTCCGAAGTTAAAGCTCCTGTCCGTTCTATAGGCATTTGTTTCTCTCTTACTGCTTCGGTCTTGATGCATTCCTCTGTCCTTATGGTTCTTAAAACGTGCAGCCCTAATATGCTGTGTTCCTGGTCATTCCCTCAATCTTTGGAGTTTTACATTGAGCATCCTCTCCCCATTGATGAGCCATGTTCATACTAGGCTAATTTGCCTTTCTGTGGACTCATATCCTTAGGCCACATTGAGAAATGGTGAAATCTAGTGTTTGCTTCAGATACATAGATAGATAAGTAGATATACAGATAGAGATATAAATATATAATACATATTCATGAACTATATAAATGTATATATATATATCTATAAAAATACCAACATCTATATATTATACATAATCACAGATATTATAGCTGTCAGGGACCTTCTAATTTATACATTAGATGACTGTCGAACCTCGCTATTCCCCTAATTTTCCAGATGAGGTATATTTTTGTTGCCACTCCTGCTATTAGTCGGTTTAGATTAACTATAATTGCACATGTATTTTAACATTTTTCATCTTATTTTTTGCTTTCCTTCCATTCTTTTTCCATGATTCTTTTTTTCTCCTTTTCTAACTTCTTCTGAAGTAACTGAGTTTCCTGTATTCTCATGCTTTCCTCTACTGATTTGGAAGATATGTATTCTATTTCTATTATTTAGTTATTATTCTTAAATATTTAACATAAGTCCTGATCTAATAGGATCTAAAGTTAATTGATTTTTCTATTCTGCTCTAATATAGAAAAAAATCTTAGAACACTTCACCTCTGATCACCCCCTCCCACCTCACATGCTATTTTGTCCAACATTTAATTCCACCTTAATTTTATATCTTACCAAATTATTCCTCTAGTTATCGCTGTTTATATAAACCCTAATATTTACTAGTTTTTCTCATGTACTTGCATCTCACTCCAAGTTTAAATCCTTTTTTCTTGAGCTACATCCTTATTCTGATCTTCTGGCATGAGACTGAAAGCAGTAAGCTTTCATTTTTCACCCAATAATCTATTTCACTCTTATTCATGAGTGACGATAGTTGGATATAAATATCTAGGTTGACAGTTCTCGTTGGCACTTGGAAGATGCTATTCCACTGTCTTCTGTGCTCCCCTCATATTGAGGTTATTGTTAATGGGATTGTGTGGCCACAGGAGATTTGTCATGTCTCTTTTGCTACTCCTAAGTCTGTCTCTTGTCTTTGGTATTTCTGCAAGATGTGTCCATGTGTGGTCTAATCCCACGTGGGCCCCCTAAACTCGAGGTTTCATATCTTTCATCAAATATGAAAGATTCTGGGCCAAATCTCTTCACATGCTCTGTCTTTCTAAGGAGGAGGGGAGACAGAAAATGAGTAAATACACACTGTGTATAATACACGTAAGTGATGCTAAACACCATGGAGAAAAACAAAGCCCAGTGAAGAGCTGGTGAATGATGCAAGTGAGAGCATCTGAACGAGGCAGGGTAGGCTGGGAAGGCCTCTCAGCTCTGGTTACTTGACCACAGACCTGAGTGAGATGAGGAAGCAAACCAGGGATGCACCTGGGGAAGGGTACGGCCCCCTTTGGTGCCACATGCACTGTGTTTAAGGAGAGGCAGATGAGAGGGGAGAGGGGAGGGGTAGGCAAAGGAGTCAGAGAAGAAACCAGGCAGGATGACACAGGGTCTCTCAGGTTGTTGGAAAGCCTTGGGGTCTGATTATGAGTGAGGTCTGATGCTACCAAAAATTTATAGTGATCTCGCTTACATTTCAGAAGACTACGGCTGATTGCTCTGTTTGTAATGAAGGTGGAAACAGGAGGCTAGTTTGGAAGCTCATGCAATTGTTTAGGCACATGAAGGCTGGTGGCTGGAAAACTATATCACTCTATTTCACAATTTTATAGCCAGCTCAATAGAGAGCATGACTTAGTATTTGTTGAATGAACGAAAAAAAGTCAATGAATGCGTAACTTTCAGACCCTCTTTGACACCATTTCCAGTGACAAAATAAAAATCATCAAACACTATGAAAAACTGTGTGTTTTACTGTTGCAATTGAAGTGGGTCTAACATAAATACTGTTAACCCTATTTTGGCCCAGAGCTTTTGTCACAAATTTTCGATTTATTGTCCATATTTTGCTAAAATGTATAATTATTCCATGTCCAATCTATGACTGACCTCAGTTAGGTAAATTTGTCCCAGTGGTACATTTGTTCTGAAATCCTTATTTATGTTTTCAAATGTCATTGGCCAAATAAACAACATGTACTTTAGTTTCAGAATGAACATAAACTGTTCACATTTTTCTACCAAATTGTTTCAGGATCATGTTTAATGAAGCTGACTGCTAAAGGTCACAATTGAATAAAAGATAGTAAGACACTCCTCAGAAACTATTTGCTTCTTGAAACAGTACGGTAACTTTTTAAATGTTACTGTGAAAATACCTGCTATAACTTTTAACAGATTTCAATGAAATTTAAAAGTGACAGAGATAAATGTCTTAAATGAATCTGTAAATTCATCGATAATTTTCTAATCAATTCTACTTTTATTAGATTATATTTTGAAAATTTAATTACAATTTTAATTAATTCCATTTATGAACTGCAGTAATGTCTTCTAATGATGTGATTACACCAAGTGAAGTCTGCTTTTCACAGACCGACTGGCTCAAGATGTCAAAAATCACCAAGGATATGTTATCTTTTCTTTAGAGTATAGATCACATAAAAAATTGCCCTTGCCATTTGTACTCTTTATGCTTCGTGTAGTATATTAACATAGTCTAAAGTGCTGAGATGATAACAAGGCTACGGGTATGTAAGCAGTGCCAAGCAAATCAGTGCCAAAGGGTCCAGCTTTCACAGTGGCAACTTCACAGGAGACACAGTAGTTAAGGAATGTTTATTGAGAGGCAAACTTCAAACATCACAACATCTTGGGTTGGAAGGAACTTGAAAGACTGTCTCTTTCCAGCCCTTAGACTTTCTTGGTTTTTGGATTGCGGTCCTTCGCTACGTTAATCTTGATAACACATTTTGAGTCCAACAGTTGGCTGGGCTCTGCACTGGGGTGATTCTATAGACTGATCAGTAGGCCTCCTGCCCTTGGCAATCTCAGCATCTACCCGTCTCTAAGCTTTCCACAGGTCGCCTGTATTGGGCAGTTTTCTCCCCCACAAAGTCAGACGAGAGCTATAAGACTTCCCCTCACTTAAGAAACAGAGCACTACGGACAGGGTCCACGTTTTGTGCTGCTCACTCTAGGTCTGAGAGAGAGCGCAGAGGGTGGTGAGACCGTCTCTAGCATACATTAATGGAACCGTCTTTCCAGGATAACGCCATGTGAAAGCAAATCAGTCTTCTGTTCTGTCCTTGAGAGAAATGGAGCAGCCTCTGCCAGAGCCTATTTTCTTCCCTGTGCAAAGCATTCTCCCAGTCTGGGACTGTGAACAGAGCTCCGAGTCTTGTCTTCTCTCTCCCTCCCCCTACCCACCCACTGCCGCTGTGAGGCTGCCCACGATTTCACAGCAGTTAACTTTCTACCGAGAGAGATTGCCCGAAACCACTCTTTCATTAATGACAATAATCGCTACATCAGCCTTTTGCTAATGACAATAATAGCTAACATTTATCCTATGCTAATCATAGCATAATACTATGTCACTGAATTCCACGGTCCCCCGTGAGGTAGGTAGCATCAATAACCCCTTTCTGCAGATGAAAGAACAGAGATTCAGAAAGGTTAAGAGACTTGTCCAAATTCCTACTGCCAGTCAGCTCTGCAGCCAGAAATCAAATTGGATGTCTGATTCCTAAACCAGGCATTTACCCTCTCGTGGAGCTGCACTGGATCGTAGCAGGAGGATGAGATGGCTAGAACGGAGGCACAAGCACCTGCCTGCACACCTGGCCCAAGTTCTTGGAATTCCAGACACCCCTTAAAGCACAGGCTTATGTCAACAGAGTTTTCTAGAGAAGCTGAGGTTATCTGGGAATCTGGCTGCCAGCGTTCGTCCTCTGATCTGCCCTGTTCCATCCAACAACATAGGCCCGACTTTCTTGCCAGCAGCCGGCAGCGCAGGGCAGCCAAGACTAACAAGTGTAGGCACTGTGCAGGGTATGGGGTGCATGAATAGCACTATTCTTTGCTGGCCAACACTGGCCCCATTGTTTCAAGCAATGAATAGAGCTGTGTGGAAAAAAAAAATTCACACACGAAGCAAAAGCAGCAAAATTTGTTTCTTTGTGATGGTTTCAAGACTGGGTGAAAAAGTCGGTCTTCACCTGGTGCTACTTTACATATTCTTTCACCAACAGAAAGCACGTCTGGCAAGGGAGAGGCCGCTTTCTAAAAATTAAAAAGTTACAGGTCACAGCGCAGGTGGGAGAGCTGGGAGTTGACCTCGAGTTTGGCGGCATTCATTCGTGACAGCACTGGGAGATGGAGGGCGACGGGCCATCATTTGGATGTCATGTAGTTGAGCTCTCTCCCCACAGTCGTCTTGACCTATTCGAGATGCGCAGCTTTTGCCTGTATTTTCCCAGATAATGGAGGGAAAGTTAAGTGTGCAGCACTCACAGCCCTACATAATCGGACTCTCCTTTCCAGGCAAGTTACTGTCAAAAGTCTATTTCCCTTCCATTGGGTCAGGCTTAATCAGTCCCAGAACCATCTCTGGGGGTGCCCCGCAGCCCTGTGGTAAATGACAACCAGGGGAGCTTTCTCTATCTTTGTCCCGTGTGCAGCATTAGATAAAGTCTGAGTCCAACAAGCCACTATGTTAATTCTCATCTACACGGGGAAAATTTATTCCTCTCTTCAGAGCAGGCACTGATGTAACTCTATGCAGGCTTGTATCCTCTACACAGAGCCTCCTCATTTTCAAATCTTTTGTAAAATCACCATTGGAGGTAGATATTCTGCAACACAAATAATCCTCGATACAGTGCTGAATTATTATTTTGTATATCCCGGTGGCATAGAGTTCAGTGAATTCAATTTCTCCAAAATTGATATCCTCATTTTCACAAAATGTTTACAGGCAGCTTAATACAGTGACAAGAGTATGTATAGGTTTTAGATCCAAGTTGATTTAAATTCTGGTTTAAAAAGTAGCTCTGTAAGGTGACTCAATGCCATAGCTTGGCCTGGAAAGACCTCATTTATACTGGATATCCTGGTGTAAGTAACCATTACTTTCTTTCACTCCTGTTTAAATGATAGATAAGATCACCCTATAGTTACACCACTTTGGACAAGCAACTTCACTTCTGTCAGGCCTGCTTTCCTTGTTTATTAGATGAGAACAATCACATCTATTCCTCAGGATTAGAGCTAGTGTTAGAATATATGTGCATCTCCCTAATTGATAAAGAGTGACTAGTGGTCCATGTTTAAGAACCACAGACCACTGAAATAAAAAAAAAAAAAATAAGGTAGAACGTCATTGAGGGAACAACACTTAGTCACCAGGATTTTATCTAGCCAAGTAAAGACATTAGAGAAGAATAATGCCACCTATTACAAACACTTTTTCATCAAAGAAAAGTTATTTTAAAAGCTGAAAATGGAGGAAATAAAATCTTAGAAGGCATTCCAGTCAAGGTATTTATAGCTAATTTTAAAACACAATATTAATTTTTGAAGGCAATCAGACTATGCCACCCCAAAATATGCTACTTTGACAAAAGAATTATTTTGAGCTGAGAACAACTGAGAATTGTTGGGGATTTTAATTTTTCCTTCTTTCCTTCTAGGTTCTTTGGCTGGTCTAACAATCAAATTACCATAAGACATTAACAGAAAAAGCCAAATTTAATTTTGTATGTACAGGGGGCTCCACAAATATATGAGGCTCATAGGCCGTCAGACAATTGAGGTTTATAACCTGTCCTGAGGTAAGGAGAAGGGGGCATGTGTGGGTCTGGGACGTCAAAGGGGAGGACATCAATTCACAGGGAGATGGAATGGGTAAATCTTTGGTAAATGAACATTAGCTAGACCTTGCAGAGAAATCTTTCCAAAGTAAAAAGAAGTTAACTTTGTCCTGGAACAGGCCTGTCTTGCTAGACACTTTTAGATAGTTAAGGGGGAGGTAAAGAGAAAAACTTCCTGAGTTTCTGTTTCTTAAAAATAATCAGCTTTAAATAATCCTAAAGCCAAAAAGACACGTTTTAGGAGAGCAAGTGCCGCTCCCCAACAGGATCAACAGATGCAGAAAAAATTCTCTACCTTCCCCTCATCTGCCTAAAAGCAAAGCGTAATTTTTTCTTTGAGGAAAATGCCCTCCACCCAACCAGGGAGAGAAGAGAAGAGAAGATGGGGAGTCAACACCAAGATAAATTGTGTGAACAGTCATTAAAACAGCACTTCCCTTCCCTTGGTCTCCCCAGGTACTATGCGTCTCTTCCGCACGATGTGCTGCTCTTTGAAGCCCAAACTCCTTTTCCTTTGTTCAAAAGGGTATATAAGCCCCTAATCTAATCATTTCTTTGACTTTCACTTTTTTTCTGTGAACCCCCATGCATATAAATATTAATTAAAATTCTGTGCCTTTTCTCCTATTAATCCGCTGTTGTTAGCTTAATTTGCAGGCCCCCGGGTACTAAATCAAAGAGGGTAGAGGAAAAGTGTTTCTCCCTGACACTTCCTTTTATCTCGTTTAGCAGCAGCCCTGTGAATGCTCACACTCATAGTGGTCCAAGGTGAGACAGTGGGGGAAACACTGGCCTAGAACCATGTAATACAGTCTGTCCCCTCATGTCTGCTCCCTTCATGACCACTGTCCTTTTTTTCTTTCTCTCATTTTACTCCCATGCTTCCCAGACATTATTTTTATCATTTGATATCTTCATGCTATTGAGCATTCTTCAGTCTTTAAGCTCAGTGCTCAGTAGGCTATGGATGCTTTAAACACATGTGGCTGATTTCTAACTTGATGTCTTCTTAGATAAAATTTTTAATTTTACCAGCTTAGTTAAACAAGATTGTTACTCTGATGCACTTGTGTATTTTTTCTATAGGTTTTATATAGTGCTGGAGATTCCTATTAATAAAGGAAGGGTGTCGGTGATTCAATAAAGAAATAAAAGGTTTTATGTTATGCCTATAAAGGAAGCAGCTGCATGTTTCATGTATTCATTTTTCAGCAGTTTCAGCATCATCTGTACGGACTTAGTTTGGCTTTTAATCTGTATATGATTTAGAAACAAAGACCTTTTTTTCCCTCTCTTTTAGCTTTCTAAAATGTTCATCTTTGTTAAAACATTGGAAAGGATTGATCCAAGTAGATGGCTTTAAGGAAGGAACAAGAAGCGTCTTCAAGAAGCTTCCCCACCTCCATACCATTTTTTTTCTCTGAATGCTATTTAATACCTATGAAAACTTTCCTACCATTTAACCTAACAATGCTTTTAAAGATTTAATATTACCCTCTTTTCCCTCAAATGATATTTGCATAAGCCATAATTAAGTTTTTGGAGTCTTATAAAGAAAAAAACCTATTGAAAGAAATAAAGCAGTGAGGCAAACATTGTAAATTGGAGGAACTAATCACACAAAAAGTGATAATAGCTCCCAAACTGTAGAGCCAAAATTTACGTATATTTCCTGAATATTATGACTATTAATATTTTAAGATCTATTTATACTAAGATATATCTTTGCTTTCTAATTTGCTCTTTTATTCAAAATTATCTTTAACAACGAAAATCTTGTAACCCAATATCCTAATCAAGCTATTGAACTTTTAAATTGAAGCCAGGTTCTTTTTAAGCACCTCATTTTCAAACATCAAGAGATGAAAAAGCATTTATTCTAAGATGCAAATTTTTAATTGTTTAGGAAAGTAGAAGCTACTTTGGACTTGAAATACCAATATAAAATGTCCTTTAACACATACAGATCTTTTGAAAAGATGCAAATTCATCGTTATTGCTTTAACTCTATCATTAATTTTCTATTTAATACAAAATATTACATTTCATTGTATTGCCATTTTGTACTTTGCTTTTTTGAAGTCCATAGCAACTTCACAAATTCTTTTAAGAAATAGAAAAGTGTAATTTGAGCTGTGCCTCAAAACAGAACTCATAGTTTATAATCACACAATTCTTAACACATGAGATTGATGAGCAAAGGACAAGAAACACTGTACATTTCAGCATCATTTACTTTGATCAATCCTCTGTGACTGAAATGTCTTTGCAGGGCTTCACAAAGTTCATTAGATTGAAACAGAAAGGGGAGGAGGGGCGAACATGTGACCAGCATACATGTGAAACACGTAAATAATGAAAACCATAGAGGTTGAGGCAAAATGGATGCCCTAGGAGTTGTTCTCAGAGTCCTCTTAACAAAAGATTGTTTCAGAACTTTGGACAAAAACTACATTAGTGGCTTCCTTTTGAAAGTGACAGTTATTTTCAATGTTTTATACAACTGAGTGATAAAATGACAGAAACTTTAAATAAAACTTAGCATGCTACCAAACTAAGCTTCGTGCGCAGAGCCAGGACAGGATATAGGCCTGCAGACATTTTTTTTTTTGTTACCAACTTAACAAATGTTTGTTTTCAATTTGTTTCTGACAATGAACTTAATAAAATCTTTTACCTAGTTAAGATTTATGAAAAGTGTTTCTCCCCCACTTATCTCATTTGTAGAATTGTAATTTGCATAATGGTAAGACCCAGCATTTTCATTCTTGCCTTTCAAGCACTTCCATTCTAATTTTCTTGGTAATAGTAAGTGCATTTAACAACAATGGTCCATTGATCCAGCCTGTCTCCTACCTGCCCTGGAGCAACTGGGCAATTGTTAACCATAGAAGCCACAAAACAGATAACAGAATTGACCATTAGTGTAACAGTGCTGCCTATAATGGTTTCAATAATAATTAATATGCAGGATAGCTAGTCCTGTCACACACCATTTCAGACTAGAATTGCATCTGTCAGTCCAAATCCTGACTCCATTTGAGGCATCCAGCACCGAATCTAGTTAGACAGCTAACTGAATTAAAACAAAAATCTACAGATGCATGATAAATGCACAGGATGCTATGTCACACATGAATGACTCCTGTACAGGCCAAATGACAGATGTATTTCCGCGACTCCAGGCCAGACTCCAGCACAAACCACTCTTCATTTATCAATAATTGGGCCTTAATTTCATTTGGCAGTGGTGGAGCAGCATGCTCAGCTTCCTCTCCAATAGACGAACACTAATTAGACTTTTTTGGAGGGGGAAGAGGGTGGGCACCAATCTTTTGATTTTATTTCAAATAGTCATCTAGAAGCAAAGTTAGAGCTTGTCCCTTATTAGTAATACTATCTTGCAATGGAAACTCCAATTATGAATGATCTATTTTGATAAAGATGAGAAACACTGAAGAGGCCAAGTGGAAAAAGAAATATGAGGATGGATGGAGCTTATACATCAAGTCTCTCAAAGCACTTGCTAACTCTTCATACTCTTTGCTGAGTCTTGCTTTGCTGTTTAATTCATTCATTTTCTCTCTCAAGATTCACAAACATCATAGACAGATGAACTGGCAATGTAAAGATGGAAACTGTAAAACAATTACTAAAATTGCAGTGCAAAAGGAGATAGCTATTAGCATTATTTTCTCAGGTTATCATGTGAATTTTCAGACCAATTTTAATGTGGTTGATTTTATTTTAGGTGAAGTCATTGAAAGAATTAGTAAAATACCTGAAAGATCCTAAGAAAATTGGTGTTCCCTCCTACCATCCAAATAGGAAAATCCCCTAAAGGATTCCCAATGATGTATATAAAAGAACACACCAAGTCTCTACCCTGTATCATATAAACTGACCCCCAAATTACAGAAGCTACATGGAAATATTTGTACATTTGCCAACTTTCCCTTATATCTACACTACATTATGAAGACTAACATGCCCTCTCTCAATGCTTCCAGAGTCCAAGCCCTCATTTTTTCCTTTTTTTTTTTTTAAGTACGAGGCAGATTGGCATGGCAGATAGTGGGTTGTGTCTTCTTCCCCTGGGTTGACATTTCCTCATTTAGGTAGTCACTGCTCATGCTCATTTGGACTTAGAATCAGCTCTGATTTTCAGGTTCTCTCAAGCTTCTTGCTTCTCTTTCCAAATGCCACAATGAGTGACAAATGGGGGTCCTGCTACTCCCTCAACTTCCAAACACAAGCTTAATGTCAGCGAAAAGCCCTACTGACCCACTCTTGAGATTACGTTATTCCCTGCCACTCAGACACTCTTCAATATCACATTTATTATTCTTCATTGGCATAGGTGATGGCAGTGATGTTGTCCTGAGGACTGATTGCTATGCCCAGATGATCTGTTGAAGTTGGCTGCTGGATCCAACGCACAGCATAAGTGAAGAGGGCGAGGAATAGAATCCATTCCCGTTTCACCCTAGTAACTATGCCAAATTCAACAGAGAGATCTCCATATGGTCTAGCACAAGTGAGGTAATGTGTATATTATGCCATAATAAATGAAGTCTCGTAGGTTTCAATGGCTCATAGTAGCTATCAGGAATCTTTCCTAACAACTCATGGGAAACTGAGCAGCATGCCATAAATGAGAAAGCCATAAATAATTTTGTAACTCAGCCACCAGGGTTGTGGTAAAACGCTGTGCTTGCATTATCCACTCTAAACACTGACAGACATGTGAGCATGTCTGCCATTTTGCAGGCAGGCTCCCCTGCAGAACACGGCGGCATTAAAGGGCTGGGGATGTACCTGGAAGGATCTGCAAGCTTCAAGAGTTGTGAAAAGTATGGTCTAGATATTACACTACTTATAATTTCAGAGTGACGAGATTTTTCAAGACTGTTGGCACTTGTACTTCTCAGGATGTTCTTGTGAGAAAGATAAAACAGAGCACTCATGGCATATACCATATAATTGCTTAAAACACCTGATGACTGTCTCTGTGGGAGGATTCCACTTTCCTACCCACTGACGTTAAGCCTGGCTATGTGAGACTGGTCAATGAAAGTGTCATGTGTCAATTCTCAGAACACACTTTAAGAGCCATCATATATCTCTCCCATGATCTCTTTCCCTTTGCCATGAGGCCAGTAGTATCCCAGGTAGGAGATGCTCCATCAATCTGGGTCTTGGATTAAAGACATGTGGAGCAGAGCCACAGCCAAGCTGTGATGGACATGTAACGTGAGCAGGACTAAACTGTCATTGTTTTCAGCCACAAGAATTAGAGGATAATTTGTTACTGCAGAATAATTTATCTTAAGATGACTGATATAGAGCATAGCTCATGTTTAAGATGATATGGACTATTTAATTCTAATCACTTTAACATTAACATTGGCAACCCATGAACCTGAAAAAATGATGATAAGAGAACTGGTTTTCAGTGATACATGTATATACTAGTTCCTGCTGCCATTGGCCCTTTTCTTCTACCTGCACGTGACTCCTTGCATTGACCAGCAATCTGCAACCTGCATGTGTCTGTCCTTACTCTTGCATGTAAAGCTATGGGTGTGTCCTTTTCTCTTACCTGTGTGGCTTCCTATTCATGTCTCTGGTACTTGTTTCTCCCTCCTGGTTCCCTTAAGGAAATGATTCAGAGACCTTAGGCAGTGTTTCAAAGTATGTTGATCTACACCAGAGCACATGGTGATAGTGTGATCATATTGAGCGAACAATCTGTGGATCAAATTAGTAGTCCCAAATTCCTCCTGGAAGATGCAGGCCTGGGGAAACTGCACTTGGGCAGAGGTTCCTGAAACTTAGACTGAAGCTGAGGATGGCTCAGACTTGGTTAGAGGTATAGAGGGTAAGGCCATGGTCTGTGAGGACAGAGCCAAGGAATCAGCACCTAGATGAACACCCTGAACAGAGAGGTAGAGTTCAGGCATACTGGGGAAACTGGGAAGGAGACCGGGAAAAGGAGATGAGAGCATCTCCTTAAGACTATCTGTGCTGGTTAGGACACTTTGCTGCTAGTGTAGAAGAGCAAAAATAATTCTCCCTTTACCCTCTGAGTTGGCTGAAATCCCTATAATGAAAGACCTATTAATAACAGAAAAATAAACACAAGTTCATCAGAATGTGTATCTCACACATACATGGGAGATAACCAGGGAAAAAATGAGTAACTCCCTGAGGTGGCTTAGAATTCTGACTTAAATACCATCTTAATAGGGGAAGGGGAGGGAGCATGTCGTCCTCTCAGGGGAGAGCAAATGGCTTTTAGGAAAGGTGAACAAACCCTTAGAAGAATAGATGGAAGGTATGTTAGTCTGCGACAAAGTCTATGTGGCATGGTGTCCACTTCTAGCCTCCTTTCCTATGATACGAATCCACCTTCCCTAGTTGATGATACTCTTGGGGAGGGGATCGATGACAGCTGAGTTCCTTTTGGAGGATCTGTCTTTATGCAGACAAGGTGAGTTCACAGAAAGCCTCTCCCCGCATTTACTGTTTTTCAAGTGCCTATTACTTAAAATAATCAGCAGACCAAGGTGGCATATTTTGGAACGGCCTTTCCTACTAAACTCCACAAACAGCAAAAAACAGGTGACTGCCTTAAATGAAAGAAATTTATTGACAGTATACATTATCCTTCTGAAGACTCCTTTAGCATAGCTCCTAAAATCAAAGCTAAATAGATAAAATAGGCCTTGGAAAGATAAGAGCAACTCCAGGGATCTAAGTGGCAGGAACTAAGTGACAGTCTTTTCGGCATGCTAGCACTGGGATGAAGTTGTTTTATTATAATAATAATAATAATAATAATAATAATAATAATAATATTCATTCAATATTTAAATCCCAAAGAGAGCCTAATATTCTGGCTAGTGTCATGCACCTATCCTTGGCCTGAAGAGGGCAAGCCATCTTGATGGACAGTTTTACGAGGACTGTAGGCAATGGGATTGAGGAAGTCCCCAAAAGGGAGGCTGGTGGGAGTGGCTGTGACCAGAAGGCTAAGGGCGGAATCCAGATGGACTGAACAACAGATGTCCACCTTAGCCTCTAAAGAGATCTTTTTTTTTCCTCTGAGTTCCAAACTTGGACTTCCAACATCCTCCAAATCAAACTCATCATCTTTAGCAAGATGGTAAATCCACTAGAAACTACACTCTTAAACTCACCAGTCTGAGGGGCATTTGCTATTTTAGCAGGAATAACATCTTAACATCAAAATCATTTCATATTAGCAAAACTAATTCTGCCCAAGAGTAAGGCCAATACTGCATGGCAGGTGAAATGCCTTGGGTTTTACCATGAGGGAGTTTAATGAATCAGATCGATGACCTTAGCACGAACCTTCGAACGTTAATAGGAAACAAAATTCTGGCTTCTAATCATATTACCACTCCCAAATCATTCACCAAGCTGAGCATCTTAACTAGCCAAATAACTGTGGCTGAGGCTCATTAGGGTTCTTATCGTTTAAGTCGAAGATACCCAGGAAAAAAAAAATGTCCTTTTGAAGATTCTCTAATGGTATTTAGCTGTTTAACATACATCCTGAATGTTTATGACTCATGTGAAAGCTAACATTTTTTTAAATTACTGAACACTCCACAAATTATCCTATATATCTTAGATCAATTTATACTAGCAAACCTGGTTGTAAACATAATTTAACAGAGGATTTCTGAAATAAACACAGCTCTGGCACTGAAAGAGTCTATTCCATCTCCTTTAGTTTTTGATTATTTAAAAATATTTGGATTTCACATTATTGTATAATATTTTCTGCACTACCACCAAAAAAACTCCTAATGAGTTTTTAATGCCATAGGCCTTTATTGTCTTTCATTTTGTACACATAGCAAATTTAATTTTCAGCATAGGAGAAAAAGAAATTTTTTCACATTGCAAAGGAGGAAAACAGCTAGAATTGGTACATTAACTTTTAAAAAAGAGAGTGGGTGCCTTGTTTAGAAGTAATATAATGGAATATGGTAATACATTAATCAGTTTTGTATTTTCTTGCAAATTATTTTATATTCACCATTCCACATACAGGTCCCATGAAATTTAAACAGAAGTTAAAACACAGTGTAACCTTTGCCTTCTGTGCCCTTGATAGTCATCTGTTCTCTCTTCTATTGATTATCTTGCCAAACTGTCAGCTCTTGTACGCCTTGTGCAAAAGACAAACTAGCTGACAGTCAGAAAGCAGACAGGAAGGTGGAAGAGAGGGGATGTTGGCAGGTCTACTACCCTTGTCCTCTAATAACTATATTAATTCCTCTCAGTGCTGTTCACAAAGTGTGTGGTTTGAACTTGGAACGAGTCATTTAGGGTCTGCTCAGAAACAGTCATGTGGTAAAGGCGATGTGCATTGGATGAAACCCCAATTTCCCAAAGTATTCTATCTTGGAATTACAAAGGAATAGAGGAGGAAGGGTACTGAATATTTGCGAAATCTCACAGACTTTTGCTACCTTCCCTTTCCATTCCACCTCCTTAACCATTATGCTATTGTAAAAAAATTGCACTTGCCTGAGATTTGAGGGTCAGGCCAACCTTAGTTCAGTCCCAGCTTTTTTATGACCTGGCTCAGTGGGAGACACAGGGCAAATAAGCCAAGTTCTCTCAGTCTGAATTTCCTTATGGTAAAACTGTGAGGATTAAGTGAAATAACACATCAGAAGCTGTGGTCCATAGAAAGTATTTCTTTAGTAGCTTTCACATTAGCTATCATTTAATGAAAGCCTCTATGTCTCAGGCATTTACACATACTTATTCCAGAAATGATCTAACGAAGGTACCATTAGCACCATTTAGTGTTGGGGACATTACAATTCAGAGAAGTTAAATAATTTGGGATCTGAGCTAGAATCTTTGTACTCCAAAACCTACACTCTTTCTACTGAGTGCTTATAATGACATAAAGCTAGTTTCTTTGTTCAAGTCCGATGAACCTATACCAAAATTTGAAGTGTCTGCAAGAGAAGTGTTTAAAGTTCCATGATGAGAAGAAAATCACGAAGGATATACACATATTACCATATTATATTATAAATTACATTTGAAGATTTTTCATTAAAAGGGGCCCTGCCATGAAGCTATCAGATAGATCACGCTGCTTTTTTAATACCTAATAGCATTACTGTGTTCAATCATGAAACTAAATACATTTGATAAATATATAATAATTTCATAAAATTTGAGGTTTCAAATTTGGAATCCCAGAGAATGAGATCAACTACTAAAATTTCAGAAATTTTATCATATTCTCCTTGTCTTATTAGTAATAATGCCAAATTATTTTACTAATGTAAAAAATGAATGATTTGCTATGTCTACCAGGAGTACTATTATTATTTCAGCATCAGATACATTCTAATGATGCTTCTTAGTTCCCTGGGAAATTATTCAAGGGTAGAGGCAGGGTATACTGAGAAGTCTGCTGGACTTGAACTCAGGAGGTCCAGAGTCCTATTCTCACATGACTGAATATTCTGATTTCGGAAAAATCACAACTTCTCTGGACCTTTGTGTCCTTATTTGTAAAGTGGATCCAATAATTTCTAAAGTTCCCTCCAGCTCTGAGAGTGTATGATCTGCAACAGCTAAGGGGCATAGTGAGGTCAATCATGTGGTAGTTTTTCTAATTGCACAGGCAAAAATGTGCCTAATTCTTAGCCAAAAAAGATAAATATGAAGAGATTGCAACCATGTTCTTTGCTGCCTGCTGGTTTGCAAAGACTCCGTTGTCTGTTGCCTCTGCAGCCTTGCACAGGGCCCAGCACACAGCCGGTGCTCTATGAATGGTCACTGAGAGTTGTTGTTTCTGTTGCTTCTACTGAACATGATGACGACAAAGATGATAATGATCTTGATGTTGATGATTACAATGATGGACTAGTGCAGTAAGGCTAGACCAAAGGAAGCCTAATGAGAATGTGTTCAGGGCAGCTACTTTCATGTCACACCTCTCCCCTCTATTCCCTCTAAGTTCTTCTTCCCTGGCTAACAGGGATTCAGGTCTATAATAAATCAGTGGAAGTCAGCAAGTGATTCTATCCAGACTCCAGAAAGATAGGCATAAACTTGAAAGGTTTCATTGTTCTTCAATAGCTCCGAAATTTGGCAGCTTGGACTGAAAAGGGTGAATGCCATGGGTTAAACAGTGTCATTCTGAATTCTCTTTGTAAAATATATTTTTGTTTTGTGAGTAGATGTGATTCTCTACAAATGAAAATCTTTTGTGAAAAATTTCTAAAAATTAGTTTTTATTCTTAAGAGACTTGTATTTGTTCCTTTCCAAACATCTGGGGTCTAGAAGGTACTAGAAGACAACAGGTTCAACACAGAAGCATATCTTTACCACTTTTTGTTATGGTGGAGGCACAATCCATGCCAGAATGTCTGAAAGAAACATTTATTATTTTGTTGAAGTCCCTGTGTACTGTTTCGAACCCCTGAATAACCCAAATTTTGAGTTACTTATTGATGTCATATATTATTGGATTCCAGAGGGTTGTGTTAAAGGAAAATGCACTAGGACAAAATTAATTAATTTTAAAGAAACCAAACAACAAAAAACAAAACTTTGAAAACATTCTTTTGGGAACCCTTAGAAATAAATAAATCAGGGATCCTGGAAATCCTTTAGAGAAGTACATTAAAAGTTTGGTCTAATGTGATTTGCATGTTAAAGAAAGTATGACCTCACAGGATATATGAAAGAGGTAGGTAAAACTGGAACCAGTTATTTTCTTACAATTTCATGTTAGGAACCATTGCATTAGTTTATAGTCTTTGGAGATCTGTATTTAACTATTCCAGTACAGTTTTAGCTCCCCACCCAAATTGTGCTTCTCTACATCAGAGATTGTATCTTGTGTTCCCTCTGTTTTCTTTACACATAATGAAAAAAAGAAATATCACCAGATCAAGACTGAGATGCAAAGGTTTTGAGAATGTTTTCATATTCCAAATAAATCAATGTAAAAATTAGAAAAACACTTCTTAACTCACTTAAGTCCTACCACATTTGTTCTATGCTCCTATTTATCAACTCCAGAAAATATTGCTCATGAGTCTTGTTCTCGATTTGCTGCTAACTTGCCTTGCCTAGTCATCTACAGCAATGATTGCAGGCCGTCACTGTGGTTTTGAAGTAAAAATACAATAAAAATACCAAGTTTTTGCATAATCATCTCAAAATTCATTGTCAGGCCAATTTTCAATGTTATCATAGATATTAAAACAAAAGACATGACATAATTTTTGACACTGCACTGTATTTTATCAGCAATAGATATTTTATCTATGCTCTCAAATCTTTCAAAAATAATAATAATTATTTTTAAGATAATAACCAATTAATCAAATAATTAGTGAATAGGCTGAGTCTGAAAACCAAGTCTCCTGAATTTCTGGTCCTGGGACATACTACCACTTATATAATATATTCATAATAAATGCATTAAAGACATAAATTAGAAAATTCTCATTATGGTGACAACAATATTGCCTAGGATACAACTGTCTAATCTATTGCCCTATAAACCCTAGTCCACACTTCTGGTTAAAATAAAAGCACTCACCTGTGTTTTCATTAGTTCATATTTGCTTATTAATGCTGAGAAAATGCTCACTACTTGCATAACCATCAGATAACATGCTCAGTGAAACAGCATTTGCAAATTCTCCTTTATTCACAGGGTTTCCTCTCCATATCTAATGTTCCAAAGTGATTACAAATAAAAACCATTTTAAGACTTCTTTCTGTTCTTAAAAGTGTCTAAAGAGGAATCAAAATTTATGGATTAGATTAATTTACATGGAATTCTTTAGACCTATGTTGTGCCAAACATTGTGATCTACAAATATCATTTCCATTAATTAATTATACTCTTTGAATAAAAGAATGACAGCAAAAAGCAAATATGATGTACAATGGTTTAAACACTCTCATTCTCAGTGTGTTCTCCTTCGCAGTACCTCATGATAGCAACTAGATTTGATATTCATGTTTATTTATATTCTAAAAATAAAATAAATAAAAAATAATTTACAGGCCACTGGTAGTAAATGCAAAAGAAAACTTCAAATTACAAACCAAAGGTTTAGTCCTAAGCCTAAATGTTATAACAAACATATTTTCAAGGAAGAGTCTCTGAAAAAAGATTTCCTCACCAAATGGAAAAATAGGTTTTTGTATCCAGATACATTCAAAGCTGATGATTCCTATACTAAAGTGGAAAGATTTCAACTTGGAGCCTAGAGTTAATATAATTTTGTTGTTGTTGTTGTTGTTGTTGTTGTTGTTGTTGTTGTGTGTGTGTGTGTGTGTGTGTGTTTAAGAAGGCTTTAGAAGAAACTTATAGAATTTCTTTGATAGCAATGATGTAGTTTAGACAGTTTTGAAGAATTCCTTGTAAATTAATCAAATCCATAAAAAAACTATGAGATTAAATAATTGGTTTGACACAAGTTAAAAATGTGAAAAAAATATCCATGTAAATTTTCTCCAAGTTTTCCATCCAGCTTGGAGTTTTAAAACCACATTTGAAAATTTGTAAAAGTTTTTAAAAGTAGTTCGCAGTCCTGCCAAAAATTCTATAAATCTCCTTTAGCCCTCCTCCATCTTCAACAGAACTCTACTCAATAAATAATTAATCAAGTCAAGTTTGCCATGGAAGTTGCTTTTTATAATGTGGCCTTCCAAAAAACTTACTAATTTCTGTGTTCACAATTTAAATTGATAGACATCAGGGGAGCATGCTTAAGAAGATCCTCTTGACCTTACCTTACACTATACACAAAAGGTAACTCAAAGTGAATATTCTACCTAAATGTAAAAGTGAAAATTATAAAACTCTCAGAAGAGAATTTAGAAACAATTCTTTCTAAGTAATGGTTTCTTAAATATGACACCAAAAGCATAAACAATAAAAGAAAAAAATCAATAAATTAAACTTGGTCAAGACTAAAAATGTTTATACTTCAAAAGACACCATCAAAAAAGTGAAAAAACAGCCCACAGAATGAAGAAAAATTGCAAATCATATGGCTTATAAGGGACTTGTGTACAAAATATATAAAGAACTCCTACCTCAACAGTGAAATAAAATCTAAACTAAAAAATGGGCCAAGGATTTAAATAGACATTTCTCCAAAGAAGATATATAAATGGCCAATAAGCACATGGAAGTGTGCTCCACATCATTAGCTATTTGATTAGGGGAACACACAGCAAAACCACAATGAGGCACTACTTCAAACCTATTAGAATGTCTAACATTAAAGAGACAGATTAGTAAGTGTTGGTGAGAATGTGGAGAAATTGCAACCCTCGAACACAGCTAGTAGAAATGTAAAATGATGCAGATACTTTGGAAAATAACCTGGCAGTTCCTTAAAATGCTAAGCATAGAGTTACCATGTGAGTCAGCAATTCTCCTCCTAATCATACTCCAAGAGAACTAAAATCATACATCTCCACAAAAACCTATACATGAATGTTCTCAGTAGCATTACTCTAATGGCCCCAAATTGAAAACAACATAAATGTTCATCAGTTGTGAGTAGATAAACAAAATGCTATACATCTCTAGAATGTAATATTATTTAGCACTAAACAGGAATGAAGGACTGATACCTGCTACAGCATGGATAAACCTTGGATACATTATGCTAAGTGAAAGAAGCATGTCACAAAAGGTCACATACTGTCAATTTCATCTGTGAAATACCCAGAGTAGAGAAACCCATAGAAATAGAAAGTACGTTAACTGTTTCCAGGAACTGGCGATCAGGGAGAAAGAAAAGTGACTGCTAATGGCAATGGGGAGCTGAAGATGTTTTGAAATTACATGGTGATAACAGTTACATAACAGTAAACATGCTAAGAACTACTGAATTACTTACTTCAAAGGGGGTGAATTTTGTGGTATATAAATTAAGTTTAAATGAAGCTATTTTTTAAAGACCCTCTTGAAAACAAATAGTTCTTTTTATGTTGGACATCGCGAGGGTGGTGGGTCCACAGGTTTATACAGAGAGCAGTTTTTTACAACATTGCCTTTTATGACAATAAATTTATTGCTTTGGAACAAAGGAAAGGTGTTTCATCAGTTCAGTATGGTACATGGCATTAAAACATCAATTCATGAGCCAAATGTTCAACTTATAATTGGGTGTCATTGCACTCAATGTAGAAACATCTTCTTTACTTAAGTCTACAGAAAGCCTCTGTTATCAACATCTGCAGGGACACTAGTGAGTGCCGCTGACACTGCTGTTTCCAAGTATCCCCGAGAGAAGCCAAATCAGATAAAGATCAACTTCATTTAGTTTACTCTGGATCTAGTTTACCCGCCTCTTGGCTTTAGCTCTCTCTGCTTTATTTCACCATGCAGACAATTATACACACAATCAGTGAATTATAAAGGAGATATCATTAAATTAGAGTAATAATTTAAATAGTTTTGGGACAAACTTTTGTAATAATAATTATTATTTTATGAGAATGACTATATTTATTTTAGACATTAGACATTTGATAAAATATGTGAAAATTTGACGAAAACATAAACTGACTTTTCATTCAACGTTATCATTCTAAGATTTTATAGTGTTATATATATTATATCAAGAAGCTTCTATATACTTAGCCACATGGAGTATAGAGAAGTATCTGAATATGTGGCCCCTTTAATCAAGGAACTGAGCATATAGTTATAGAAACAAGACATATAGTTGTATGTGAAACCATAGGTACTGTATAAACAAATGCCAAAATGACCAATTTAATCCAAGTTTCTTTGCAAAAATTAGCCACTAATAGGTAATGGAATAAATCAAGTCTTTTATTATCTATTAAGACATCATCCTTTAAATAAGCCTCCACAATGTGTAGTGTGTGTGAGTTTTGGCTCACGAAAGCAGGGGCGTGAGTGTTTAAGGAAACCATAGGCACTCTTAGGTCATCTGCATGAGTCAGGAATGCAGCTGTATGGTAAAACTGGTTGGGTTATTAACACAAACCCACCTGCCTTTCTGCTTAAGAACCTGTTGTCTGATCTAATGATGACCTAAAGAATAAGCCCCAAAGAACCAGAGACACTTTCTAAGGCTCCATTCTACCACCCAGACAGGAAGCACTGTTCAAAGAGGAATGCCCAATAATGAGGGAACCTGTTTTTCCCAATAGCAGCATGTTAGATGCCCCCACCCCCTACTGATGATTGCTGCTCAAATGTTTCCTTCTGAGGTCATTCCTTGAAAGTGCATATACCCAGCCAGTCTCCATGGCTAACACATACACATGCTTAGAACCAAGAAGCATACGGAACAGATCTGAGGTCATTAGAAGCTAAAAATACCAAACCCTCACACTTCCCCTGGAGCGAGTGTTCTCTAGCAGAAGTGTCAAAGTGATTATATTAAATAAAACAAACAGCCAGCCGATTCATTAGAATCTTGTGTTTGATGGATACCAAAAAACAAGATTATTGCCTCATGCCCCATACTTTCAAAGAAAAGAAGGGGCTTGATTTATTTAGTCTTTTATCATTATTATTGTTATTCCACAGCATTTACTGAGATTCTTCTGTGTGCCAGAATCTATGCTAGGCAGTGGGAATGCAAAGAGGAATAAGACAATAGTAGCCTCAGGAGGTTCAAGCTGAGCAAGGAAGACAGATATGGAAATAATAATTATAATGCATTATCATAAGGCCTCTAACAAAGATATTTATAAGTGGTTATGAGATCATAGTGTCTCACACTACTGTGCATCAAGGATGTCTTTTGAGAAGGAAGAAAGCTCTAAAATAGTTTTGAAGAAAAACATGGAGATTTCCAGGCAGAACAATGACAGAGGACACTCAGTCCAGGAAGAGGAAATTGCATGTACATGTACACAGCATGTGGGCAAGACAGGGCACAAATAGGAACCAATGGTTGCACGGGGTGGGGGTGGGATAGATAATTCAGATTAGATTGGAAAGGCAAATAAGAGAAACACTGAAAAGTGCCTTGACTTTACCCAAAAGAATTAAAATTTTGCTTTGAAATCAAGAGTATCATTCAAAGATTTTAAAGGGGAGCAATATAAGAAATTTTTCTTGTTCAGAGTTTTTCTCCACTGGCTATCAGTTTGGGGAAGAGTGTCATAAATCACTCTGACAGCTACGGTGGCTGGGCCAGAGTTCTTCTGCCAAAACTGAGAGTTAGAAATTTGTTTGTAATGCACAAAATATTGTCTCATTTCTACTCCTTGTGGTAATTGTACCCAGAGTTTCTAATGACACATACATCCAAGCAATGGGTAAGGAAGAGGGAGGTTATGTTGGCAAGAATATGAACTCTTTTCTGAACATTGACAGATAAGTTAATAGAAGGTGTCAATGTGATAAAAAAAAAAAGTTCCCATTAAATAGTATTGACACTAGTAGTATCATTATTAGTAACTGATATTACATTATAGTGGTGATATTACATTACAGAACACTTCTATACATCAGAAGTCTTACAATTATCACCTCAAATCTGCATTAGGCATTTTTCCCCTATGACATAAAAATAGGCACTGAGATTATCCAAGTTTCCATTGCCAAGCAGTGGACCTGGACTTGGACCCGAGTCTTCTGAATCAAGCCTATTTCTACTCTTTGGACCACATCGTAGCTCTTGCTTCCTTGGTTGACATGCTAAAAAAAATACTCTTCTCTGATGGTTGCTGCCAAAGTGTGCATGTTGTGGCCCTTAATGCATTCAAAAACTAATACTAGCTCGCAGTGACTGAGCTCTTAAGAAGTACCAGAATCTGCTCTAAGTTCTTTATATCAAATCTGGGTGGTAAGAACTATCATAATCTTCAAGTTAGTGATGACAAATCTGAAGCACTGAGAGTTCAAGGAACTTTCTCAAGGTCATATACCTAGTAATGGATGCCAGATCCTGTACAATATGACTTTAAATGGATTGTTTCTTTTAATTTTTATCATAACCCATATTACTGCCTTATTAGGTATTAACATCCTCACATTTTTATAGATGCAGATGGAATTTAGAGATATATAATAATGCCAGAGTCCCGTCAGCTAAAATAAGGTTCTGTACACATGGAACTAATAGGAGCTTATGAAGTATGATTAGCACATTGGAGGCATTCCCATAGAATGCATGCCTTAGATCACTGAATCTTACAATTATTTCCTCAAACATTTCTTCGAAACTTTATTTTAGAAGCAATCTTTCTGTGGAGTACATATAATTCCATGATTGTTAACATACATATATGGATTATTCTTGAGATATGAATTCGTTTTATAAACTTCAGTTGTATTGTTAAAACATGAGGCCCTTAGAAATGTCTATATCCAGGAGATTCATCTCTTTAATTTCTAACTCTCAATACACAGAGTGTTAGGTATTGTTCATCATCTACTCTGGATCTTAAAATCAGTTGGACATTTTAGAATTATTATTACAGTATAAACTAAAACCTAATAAACACTGGGAACATACAAAGTATTTCTTAAAAACCTATAATTAACTACTAGCAAAATTAAAAACAAGATGTCTATAAAAGATAATTGCAACTTTTCAATGTTTCTATTGAAAGGGGAAAAAGGAAACTTAAATATCAGAAATTGTTCACTCATTTAATATATATTTGTTGAATGTCTCAAAAAGACAGACTTTCTTATGATGGAAAACATACAAATAAAGTCTACCCCTGAAAATGGTTTGAATTTTTTCATGAAAAACATAATATTCATACTGTAATAAAAATAAAATTCAATTGTATTCTCCCCACCTAAGACATCTGCAAAAAAAAAAATAAATAAATACTTTGGAAACTTTGAAAATTAAAGGAAGGTTGGGATACTTCAAGCAATGGCTAAGGAAACCAGGGAGAAATGTCAATATTAGACAAAGTAGAAAAGTCACTGAATAAGAATAAGAGGGTAAATTTATATTGATGGTAATTATAACTTATGTAGCAGATATGAGTTATAAACCATAATATATCAGGCAATACTGTATCAGGAAGCATAAATGAAACACAACTAGTCTTCTATCTCCTTTCCCATTAGCATCATTTACACAAAGCAGTAAGAGAAAAATCTTCCCTGAGGCAAGATCAGTGAGTGTGGGAGTTTGAACTAGAGGATCAGGGCAGTGCCCCATTTGACTGATACAACCCAAGAAATACTGCAGCACCATCCTTCCTAAGTCACCCTCCCTGACGATTGTGATCTCACTAGAAGTACAATGAATCTTAGCCCCTTTCCAAATAGGCTGCATAAAAGAACAGTCTTCAGGAAATCTAAACAACAGCCAAGAATCACCAAACAATTGGGGAAAGGAACACAAAGAAAGAGGTACTAAATGCAACCCATAAAAGGACTTACCAAGGGGGGGGGAATTAAGGAAAGAACCAGTGCAAGACTTTAATAAAATAAGTATATGTATTATTCTCAGAAGTACATAAAAAGTACTGCATTTATAAGAAAGAAGCATCTAGTTATCGTTGGAATTAGGAACCTGAGTGTTGAAATTTAAGCTCAAGCCATGGATAGAATAGAGTATACTACTGAAGAATTAATCAGAAGACTAGAAGATTGAAATGATTTCTATAAACTAAATTCAAGAAGGGGGGAAAAAAAGGAGAAAAGGAATTAAGAGACATGCATAATGTATTTAGAGGTTTTAACATTTATTTAATAAGAAATCTTGAGAGAATAGCAAGAATGAAAATGAGCATTAAGCAAATAAAAATAGATAATTTCCCAGAACTTAAGACATGAGTTCTTCAATTGAAAGTCTCTACCAAATGTTTAGCAGAATGAATTAAAAGTAAACAATATTCCAAACCTAGTCACAATGTGGTAAATTCAGAATAATAAAGAGAAAGTCTAAAAAGCTTCCCAAGAGGAAAAAAAAAAAACAGATTCACAGCACAACAAAAATGTGATTTTCATTTGCAATACCAGCTGCCAAAAGGAAATGGGAGAAAGGTCTTCCAGAATGGCAGAGTAAGGACATCTGAAAATCTACTGCTCTGTAAGGGAATGAGAACACTGGAAAAAATGGTCAAAATCAATCTTTTCCAAAAAAAAAAAATTGGGGTATTAACCAAATATTTGCAATGCTGAAGAAAATTAACTCTTTTTAATGGTTGAATCTCAGTAATAATAGTGTATTAGTTTTGTTGTTAGCTCATATGACAAATTTTCATAAAGTTAGTGGCTTAAAATAACAAACATTTATTATCTCACAGTTTTATAGGTTAGAAGTCCAATACAGTTCTCACTAAAATCAAGGTATCAACAGGGCTGCATTCCTTCCTGGAGGCTTCAAGGGAGAATTTTTTTTCTTCCTTTTCCAGCCCACATTCCTTGGCTCAGGGTCCCTATTTCACTTCAAAGCAGTCACACTGCATCTCTCTGACCTTTCTTTCCTAGTCACAACTCCCTCTGATGAGAGGTGGGAAAAGGTCTCTGCTCTTAAAAGCTCATGTGATTAGATTGGGCCCAACTAGACAACCCAGGATAATTTCCCCATCTCAAGTTCCATAATCTTAATCACATCTACCAGATCCTTTGCCATATAAGGTAACATGTTCACAGAACTCACAATTAGAGCACAGGAATTTTTGAAAGGATTTTATTCCATTTAGCATAAACTAAGTTTTGTGATGGTGTTTTGTTTTTTCTTTTGAAGCCTACAACACCGGGTATTCCTAGGTGGTCTCCCATCCAAGTAGTAACCAGGCTGACCCTGATTAGCTTCCAAGAACAGACTAAATCAGGCACACTCAGGGTGGCATGGTCATAGATAGCTTTGTGATGTTTTAACCTGCCTTATTCCCAAGATTCATGGAAGTCTTGAAAATTACTAGGTTCTCAGCTACTTCAGCCGTAGTAAGACTGTGCTTTCTTCCCCCTTACTAATAGTTGTAAAAAGACATGATGGTGGTAGCTGGAATGTCCATGTGAGATTATGAGATAGAAGCTGTGTGTTTTCCATGGCAGAGCAGTAAAACAACGATACACTCTGATGATGGCAGAGGTAAGCCACTATACCGCTCTGTACTGCTTACATGCAGACTCATTATACCATTTTTACTTTGGGTATTTCTATTATAGCAGCTACACATAACAGATAATTACCAGAAACCTAAAAGACAACATTATTGTATTATCTGTTGATAATCCTCATTAAAAGCATCCTCATTGAAGGGAAGAGTGCTGCTATTACTGCTACAAATTACCATACTAGTAAACTAGCCAATGTAATAAGAAAGTAAAAAGACATAGGAAGAAATGAAAGAAACTAAACTGTCTTTATATTTTAATATATAGTCTATCAAAAATTTAGAAAGAATCAACTGTAAAACTATTAGAAGTTTCTCCCCAAATCCAGCAAAAGATTCATATGTGTCTATATATAGCAATAAGCAATTTTTAAAAGCAATAAAAAAGTAGGACTTTTTCATTGCAGAACTTTAAAACACCTAAAAATAATTTTAACAAGAAGTATGCAAGAACTATATGAAGAGAACTATAAAACATTATTGAGGGAACTTGAAGATGACCTGAGTGAATGAACAAATATACTATGCGCCTTGACTGGAACACATATTATTAAAAGGTCAATTTTCCCCAAAGTACCATAAAAGTACAAAACAACCCCAGTCAAAATCCACCAAAACTTAGTTATAAAGCAGCTCTACAATCTGATTTGAGAGAAAAAAACACAAAAGGTTGGCTGTGAAAGTTTTGAAAAATAACAGTTAAAGGGACACGCCCTATAAATTTCAAAATATTATATAGAGTAATTACTAGGACAGTTATTTTAGTTTTAAATTAAATTTATTTTTGTTTTGTTATAGATAATAATTTTAATTATTAATGTAATAGTTAATACAATGTCATATTAATGGAAATGAATAGATCTTGGATGAAATAAAGTCCAAGAATATGTGTGTGTTATATAAAGACACACACACACACACACATACACACACACATAGACACACACATGTAGACACACACACTATTTTTAGTACACAATAATGGAGACATTTCCTGGGAAAGATAAACTAACTATTCACTTATTGAAACTGGGAAAACTGAATATTCAGAAAGAAAAAACAAACTTAGATTTTTCTCTCAGACCACCTATAAAAGTTAGATTCTGCATAGCTTGAATTTAAACATTTTTAATCTATAAAATTATTAAATAGAAAATTGGAAAAACCAGAAGACAAAATTAAAATTATGAAAAAATTTTACCATATGAAAATGAATAGCTTCTTTATGAGGAAAGGCAGTAAAACAATATTAAAAGATTAAGAAAAAATATCTGCAAAATATGTAACAGCTGAAGGGTTAATATAGGCAATGTATAGAGGATTAATAAAATAAGCCCCACTTAAAATAAGAAATGAATTTGAAGAGGTAATTCAAAGAAATAGAAGTGTAAATGGTTGCATGCATCAGAAAATATGTTCCACTTCACAAGTAATTAGAGAAATATAAATTAAAACAACATTGAGATTCTATTTTTCACCAGATTGGCAAATATTTTAAATTTTCATAAGATCTAGTGTGAGAAAACAGAATTTCTTATTCACTGTTAATAAGAGCGTAAATTGGTGGAGCCTTATTCAAGGACAATTTGGCAGGAACTATCAAAATGAAAATTATGAATACCCTTTCACCCACATTCTAGGAGCTTATCCCAGAGAAATACTTGCAAATAAGCACAGTGATATCTTCACAGATTTATTTTGACATAATTTTTTATCATAGTAAAAATTTTAAATTTAACCAAATAACCTTCCAGAGAGGAATTTCCTAGCAAAAAAAGTTTTCCCTTTTCATTCTCTTCTTCAAAATGAGAATACAGTCATGTACCTATACATTTAAAAATAAAATTAGTAATATGAGGTGATAATGTGAATGAAAAAATAAATGTTCCATGACCTGCCATGTTCTTTGATGATGAAATTAGTCCACATGCAATTCTTAATTGAATGCAGTTATAATTAAAATATCATCAGGAATTGTAGGTACTCAATTCTATAGATCCCTGGAATATAAATAGCAATGACAGTTTAAATTTTTTGACAAAGGTGAGAACTTATTCCATTAGAGGCTAAAGTATTTATAAAATTGTATAAGTATGGTATATAACATTTAAAAGAAAAAAATACAAGCATATTAATGAACTAAAGTGAAGACTGAGTATAAGGCCTTGAATAGAGCACCAGCTTCACAGGGACAGTGAAAGCATCTAGAGGAGAAGAGATGTATTAATGTGGAATTAGTTAGATAACTGCAGGATGGCTTATGTGAGAACCGGTTAAATTGCCACCATTCATTAAAAAGTATTTTAAATAGATTAAAGAGATATAAAAATCTCAAACCATAGAAAATCTAAAAGAAAATAGAGATAATGTTTAGAAAATTTTTTGAGGGTGAGAAGTTTCTAAGCATATGATCAGTAGAGGAAAGCAAGGAAAAGATCAAATGCCTTCAATAAAGTTGCATTTATTCCATTATCTCAAAATATAATTGAAATGGACAGAAAAGCAATGAAGTAGAAAAATCGTTTGCAACAAATGTGTTGAGCAAAAGGTTGATGTCTTTTGTGTAAATAAAAAGAGTTCATATAAATTGATAAGAAAACAAATCCTAAAATAAAAATAGGCAACTGGTAGGGAGAAAGAAAGAAAGAAAGAAAAGAAAGAAAGAAAGAGAGAAAGAGAAAGAAAACCAAACCAAAGGAATGCAAAGATTTCAATTATATTTTTGCCTAGCCTATGAGAAAGAAGTCAATGACTTATTCATTAATTAAAGAACTCCCTCATTCCAGATAGCAGAATGAAAATTTTAGAAATCAATTTGGCATTTTGCATTAGAAACCAGTAAGAGTTTCCACACTAGAATTTACTTCTGAAAATCATTCCTAAGGAAATAATTCCCAATACACATAACAAAGCTGTATGCACAATGACTTCATGACAGCATTATTTATAAGAGCAAAAATTTGAGATCATTTTGGAAAATGTGGAAAAAGTAACAAAGATGGGATAATTAAGTAAATTATAGTACTTCTATACCATGCAATATGCAGATACTAACAGTGATTTTTATGAAGTGTACTAAAATGATAAATGCTTAACATAAAATATTAAATAAAAAATCCATAAAGACACTTCTATAGATGATATAGTCTCAACTGTGTATAAAATGCAAAATTTAAAATATATGCAAAGATTGAAAAGAAATACACCAAAGATTAAGTTATTTTATATGAATGATGAATTGTGGGTAGTTCTTCCCTTTAAAATTTTTTTCTATATTTTCCAAACTTTCTAAAATAAACATTTATAAAAACAAAACTTTCTTTTATAAAACTGTTTGGAAAAATTGAATGGCACATACTGCAACACAAGGCCTTCATGCACAGGGCTCTGGGGCTGCTAATTAGAAAATGATGAGTTAATTAAAGTTGTGTGCTTAGTCTCTACGGCAAAGATTTCCTTTAATCCAACAGTGGTTTTCTCTCCATTTGCAGAATGTGGTTTCTGGATGAAAAACTAAGAACAGATTGACCCTCTGGCCACAGTTATTCACGTCAGAGACGTACCGTTGCAGGTGCATGCTGTTTAGTTTGGTTTGCCAGGTCAAAATAGTTGTGCTTCCCACTGTGGTGAGAGTTTCCAACTTCAGACGGGGCAGGAGAAACTAAACTGTTTGCCCTTTGCAGATGTATTGAAATATTACTGAAACTTACTGATTTTTCCTGATTTTTTTTCCATGCTTTTATCACTACCCTGAGAATAAACAAGGAGGAGAAAGCTTGCATTCCAAATGTGCTCTCAGTTACTGGGCAGAAGGATGTTTTCCTGAGTAGAACTGGGGCTCCAGTGCTTCTGGCTTGACATGAGAGCAAAGAGAGAAATACAAAAGCCACATTTTTCCCCTCCAGAACTTTATTATAGACTTGAATGAGACAGTAGGCCTTGTACCAAGGCCCCCATACAGGAGGCCACAGTGAACAGCAGGAAGCCAGAGAAAACTTGAGACATAATCCCATCCCAACTCCTGCAGCCGTGGGGGCTTCAGACAACCACCTTGTTCTCTGGTTCAGTTTCCTGTCTCCGAATCTTCAACAAGGCGTTAGAGCATTAATTAGCTATTGGTGAAAAACACCACTGTTTATCCCCATGGAGAACTAAATCCCTTCCTGATCTCTTACCGGGGTTTCCGCAAGGGTCATGAAACACATCCTGGGACTGCCTCCTCCTTGGCACAGCCTTCTCAAGGACCTATCACACCCCACAATCACACACTCCAGCCATTCTCCCTGCACTGTGGCCATTTTTGCCCATAGGGAACCCAAAGAGTCTAGGACACAGAGGTAAGCACGAGTATCTCCAGAGCATCCCAAAATAAGGTGGGGAAAAGAATTCTAAATGAGTACGTCTGTGGGTTTGGGTTTTAGCCCTCCATTTCTCAAAAGCCTCCTGCTGTTGGGGTGGGAGGTACTTCTGGCCATTTCTAGAGAAGAAAGGGGCTGAGGAAGCCCCCACTAAACAATCAGCCTTAAAGACTCACCAAGGCATTCAACAGCAATCACAAGATACCTTTTCAAGATGATATTTCCCAAGCACCTGACCCCATGTACTACGAGAAACAGGAAACAATGGCTGAAATGGCTTTGATAATAAAAAGCAGGGAGAAGAAGATTAATAAATACAATATCCTAAAGAAGAAAGCAGTCGAGGGAACCACTGAAGTCTCTTGGAACGCAAACTCAGTGTAAATGCGTTTAGGAAGCACTCACCTGCCTTGGTCTGGAGACAGAAGCAAGGGCAGCCATCCAGCCGTCTAGCCTCAAGAATCACCAACAAATTAGGGACTTCTGTGTGAGCACGTGCACGCAGGTTTCTTGTGTTTGCGCGGGAGATTTCTCCTGCAAGAATATTCGCCTATTAGAGGGGTTGTGATTTCTCCAGGTGTCATTGCTGTTCCCAGGTCTAGGCCTTGAGGACACTGACAGAATTTTAGCCCCCAAATAAGAACTCATTTAGCCGGCTTCGTGAACACATTCCCTATGCACCATCAAGTAGCTCTTTGGACCCAATACAAGACATACACTTCAACTTTAGCACCTTGTGGTCAGAATTTAAAGTGTACTCACAAGAAGCAGTTCCAAGGACAGTATGCATTCCTGTAATTCATTCCACAGTCGGATAGGCGATCTTTCTGTGGTCTGCGGTGGGAGCATACATCGTACCACGGTAGTCATCCTGGGACAAACCAGTAACTCAGATCCTGGGGAAACGGTCGCTGGTACATATGAAGAGCTGACTACCGGCTGGTGCTGGGGTGGATGCTGGGAAATATAAAAAAAGTTAGAAGAATGAAGGATGAATGTAGCCTCTTGCTTTCAAATGATTTTTAACCATGTTATGTGGCTCGTAAATAAAACTAAATAAACAAATTATTTAATTATTTGATTTACTTATTTATTATGTGGCTCATAAATAATTAAATATAGATCATCCATGATGTCTAAGAAATGAATATTAATTGTATAATTTAGCTTGCAAACACTATAGAAAATGGGTCGCTATGTTTTTTCCACTCGAGATAAAGATGATGATCGATAAAACTACACTATGCACATATTAGCTAACTTAATTGTCATTGTAACTCTAAGGGTTGCTACTATTAGAATCTCTGTTTTGCAGACAAGGAAGCTGAGCTAAGAGGAAGGCAATTCTGGATATTTCATATTTCGTATAAGTAAAATCATAACAATATGTGGCCTTTTGTGCCAGTTTGTTTCACTTAGTATAATATTTTCAAAGTTTATTCATGTTGTGGCATGTATCAGTACTTCACTTTTTTATTACTAAATAATAGTGTATTGTATGGACATAACACATTATGTAAATCCATTCAGCTGTTATGGACATTTGGGTTGTTCCCACTTTGGGACTATTGTGAATGATGCTATGACTATTCAAGTACAAGTTTTATATAAACATATGTTTTCACTTCTCTTGGGTATGTACCTAGGAGTGGAATTGCTGGGTCATATGCTAACTCAGGTTAACTTTCTGAGATAGAGTGATATTTTTAAAGGTAACTTTCAACATGTTCAAGTTCACTTTTTATAAGTAAATTATACACAAAATTTGATGTTTAGAATTATTTTTTTAAACAACTTGCTAAACACAAATGTGCTTACAGTGTGTTGGTTCAAAGAGGAAAAAGCCCACATGAAAACAGATAGTCAAGGAGAAATGTCTGTATGAATCCTGCTACTTTCTCAGCAAAAGAGTTAACATGTAGATCCCACAGAATTGGGCAAAACCAGCTGCCTGTTCTGCTCTTCCTTTGGTGAGAAATGCCAAAGAGACTGAAATGTCCAAACTGATATTTTGTTACACAGCTTTGTTAAAAGGCCCTGTGTATCCTATACCACTGTAATGAGTTGTTCTTTCCATCTTTTTACCTTGATTTAAATTAAAAAAAAAAAAACATAGGGGCAAACCGATTGTCGGGGCCTGGAGTTTTTCTGTTGTCAAGAATGGTTTTTCCCATTGTTTATGTTCAAAGGTGATTCTCTTGCCTTAGGCCAGATTGGATATTTTCATATTGGAAGTTTTATGGTAATAACGTAATCATGGGCTGTCTACCTTTATGTAGTTGGTATGAATGATCATTTATCATCCCAAAACAATCTCAAATGGTTTCATCAAGCAAACAATCTGAGTATGAAGGGAAGGATGTGGCATCTGAATTCACATGTTGCCAACGAAGACAATCACTGTCTCCATGCCCCCTCCTGAATTGTTCTTTAAATGGGGTCAGTCCTCAAAAGGATAAACTCGAATCCCTTGGTATAGTTGTCCCACTGGGATTTGGGGAGCTGAACTTACCTATTGTCAGATTATTGTTTGTTTTCAGCTAAATCAGCTGCTACCAGAAATCTGTATTATGTGATCTGAGAGAAGGGAAGATTTCTTTTGCAATATGTTTTCCTTATTAGCTGTCTGTCAGGGCTATTCCAGGGAGAAAAAAAATGGGAAACTTCATTCCATAACCATATGGCCAATGTATGACCCTCTCTTTGGCTCCCAGAGAATATTCTTTTTAAAATTTCCAAATGAAGTGACTTTGGTTAATTTTATTTTCTTGATCATCAGGGCCATAGTTTATAAATTCACAAATCCTTGTAAAGTAGCTGCTTTGAAAATGAGAGACTATCTGGCATAATGGGTGAATTTTGGCTTTGAAGTAAGGAGGAGCTGGATTTGTGACCTGATTGCCATTCAACAGTTATGCGCCTGCATGCACGCACACACACATTTATGTATATTTTGGGGAAAGTCACATAACCTCTCTGAGTCTGGATTGATGTAGGTTAAACTCCCACAACAGTGCCTGCCCATAGTCAAAGCCCAATAAATGAGAGATATTCTTTTTATTACCTTATCACTGTGTGATAAAGGCTATAACAATAATAGAGACGAGTTGCTGAGGTAACACAGGAGTGGGATCGACCAACCAGCTTTCTTCACCCTCTCATGGCTTTGTTGCCTTCTTTTCATTTCTTCTTCTGATATAAAGCTTTTGTGCCTACTCAACTGCAGATGCTGGTCTAAGTATCGTCACTACTCTTTTTAACATATCTAGTCTGATTTTAACAGCTCTCCAGCTCTACAATTAGCACCCCCAACTTGCCCAGCGGTGATGAGAATGAAACCACAGCTGTTGAAGGCTGTATTCACTCTGGGGCTATTCTCAGCATTAAAGAAGAGCCCCTTTTGTCTCTCCCTCCTGGCACTGGGCATTAGCTGTGTCGGCTCTCGCCACCTCCCACTGCCAACTCCAGTGCCCGTGGCTCTGGCTTACTGGGGTAGAGCACGCATTAGCTCATGGTCTGTAGCAAAGCCGCAGTCTCAGTTCATCTGATTGATTTGCTCCTGAGCACTAGAAAGCTCAACTAGCTCAGCAGCTCTTTATGACATCTGGCACACACAGCAAATTCCTTCCAGCTCAGCTCGTGGTGCTGGGCTCTGTCCTGCCTTAAAACCAGCCCCAGCTCCTCAATTACCTTCTGCCCTTATTCATGCCCTGCCAATTCCTCTTTGCTGGAATCTGGATGAGGCTGCTGCATATGCCAAGGCTGAGGATCGTTTGTGAGGACTCATGGGCCTCTTCCTTGTAACGATGGCATTGGGGACTTGGCCAATGGAAGCATCATTCAGATTTCACTGAACATAGGTAAGAGGATGATGACGAAAGTCTTCAGAAGGAACCTTCCTGTAAATCTGATACATCTGGAAAAGGAGAGAGAGCTATACTTTCTGACTTAGGGTGGTCCAGTGCCCAAATCAACAGATCACAGGGGATAGTTCTGAAGGAAGGTTGTCTCAGTGTGCCCGCTGAGAAAGCGCATGCACCTCAAATGACTGAGGCCATTGTGTTCTTGCCTTTTGAGATCAAAGACATGGGCATTTTTTCTCTTTTTTTGTCCTAAACTCAGGGAGTTGTGCTACTTGGGGAAGCCACTCCTATAGGATGACTTGCTTCCCCTTCTCAGTAGTAGAGGGAACTGTCACAAGTGGAACACAGTGAAAAATAAACTGTGAAATTCAAGAGGGAGGTTGGTGGGTGGAGACGTTTACCTCGAGCCTGAGAGAAGTTCTGCAGAAGGCGTTTTTGAGTTTGCCCAGCTTTACATCTTTAATCCCTTGTTTCTCTGTGGTTTTGCTGCATGCTTGCCTAGATGTGTCACACACAACAGCCTTGTAACTAGAAAAGTCTCTGGCCTCACAGGAAGATCTCCCTGAAAATAATCTCAAAAGGTTTAGCTGGGAGCAGGAAATGGAAGCCAAAGGGCACATCTGTAGGAGTAATTCCTTTTGCTCACACTTAGACTGTCTTCTCCTTCTCATTTTCTCTTTGATTATAGGAAGTGCACACACTCCAGGCTTCATTTCCTCACACTCTGAGGTAAAATTATCCAGATGAGTAGTATCCCAATAGAAAGGGATGAGGGTGAGGTATGACATGCATTCTGGAAGAGGTAATATCCAAATTCAGTTTTTACACAATTAGGAGGGATATGGATGAGGGCATTCTAGAAGGAGAACATTGTTCAAAAGCAAGGAAACATGACACTACATGGCGCATTTGAAAGCTGTTAGTAACTAAAGGTGGTGGGAGAACAGACTGGAGGGAGATAAACTGGAGGGGTATTTGGTGCCTTAAATGCCAAGTGAGAATCTAGATCACATGCTTAACACAGAAGGGGCTCAATTATGGATTTTGAGAAAGAAATGATGTGATGAGACTTGTATTCTTATGAGATCGCTGAACATGTGGAAAGGTTGTTAGGGGGCAGAAACTATCAGCAGGGAGCACTGCTAAGAGATCGCTTTAGGATCTCAGAAGAAAGAATGAGTGAATAGGTGACGGCGTTCGGGGTGTCATAAAAGTTTACTCAATGAAATAGAAGTGTGGCGATTTGGAAACTGTGTCAACGGAGAATGTAAAGAGAATAGTTACAAAAGATGCCCAAGTTTTGAGTTTGGGCACCTGAACGGATAGTGGTGCCTTCACATAGAATGAGAGGATCTGGGGTGGGGGTGGGGAGGAGATATGTTCAAAACTGAAGTCTTCTTCTCAGCCCAACTTACTTTAGGGTAGGTAACAAATAAAAAGATAATACCTTTAATTTAGTCAACCTAATTTAGTAAAAATTAGTTCTGCCCCCTCAGCATATGCGTGTGCAGACAAGTGGGTGCTCAGACACACACACAGTGGTTGTTTAGTTTGTATACAACCTCAGTTGTGGTTACAATGAAACTCATATATCAACATGTTACTGATAAGGAAAGAATCGATGCAACCCTTGGGAAAGTAATTGCACATTATGAGTGAGTCATTTTGAAAGTACTCTTAGAAGGAAGCTTAACTCGAATGATGTAAATGTAAATAAATAAATGAAAACCCTGTCATTTCACTTGATAAGAACTCCGGAAGGAGAGAGGTTTAAGGATTGATTTAGTGGTTCAATGTGTCATAAAGATGGATTGTCTTTCTGTCTTTCACTCTGCCATCCATATGTCAGCTAGTTCTCCTCATCATCTCAGAATGACTGCTAGAGCTCCAAGCATCATTTCTTTATTTACTGATAACCAGAAAAAGAAAAAAAAGGCAATCTCGTCCTCGAATCTGTTTTTAAAATCTAACAAAATTCCCTAAATCAACCCTACAGACTTCCTCTCACATATATTGAAAAATCTATGTAATATTTCCACATTTGTGGGATTAAAATGTTCCCTTAAACTGGTGAGTGTTTTTTAATATTGGATTTCTACATGACCTTATCACAGAAAGCGTTTTCTTAATCTTTTTTTGTTTTTTTCTAACTTCTTATAGATATCTTTGGGACATTTGTTTTCTTCGGTTTCTTTGGGGAAAGGAGTTAACTAATCTAGCCTTTTCTTTCTGAAGTCCAGAAGACATACATCTAGGAAAGGGCCCTGATTTTTCATTATTTCTTCCTGTTTCTGAGTCTCCTTGCACAATGTCCTTCCTCCTGTGCATGATCCTGTTGTTGACTGTCATCCTGAAATATTTTTAAATAAAATGGGAAATAAAGTATGTGGTCACAGTCCAGGATAAGCTTTAAGCCATATCTTTAGGGTGGTTGCCATAGCAGAAAATGTATCCAGGATCAAAAAGTATCTGGAATCACAGGATTCCTATACATTTCAGAAGCTGCAGAGCACTTGGAATGCACACATCACAGTGCATGGAGACCATGCTCAGTCAGAAACCGCTGCAAATAAGGGCAGCTCCTTTTTTTAGTGATGGCCATACATCTTGTGTCATTCATATTGTCCTCATGAAAAAACAAACAAAACAAACAAACAAACAAACAACAACAACAAAAAAAACAGGGACACAGAGGACAGAAAGGTTTGGTAAAGATTCAATAAGACAACACAAATGTAAAGGTATATCGCTCATGATATTCATTTTTCAAAATAGTAGATAGTTAAAGCTTCGGTGTAGGAGAGAATGGGGTTGTTGATATTCTTTCTTTTCACCCCTGCTACACAGTTTCTAAAGACATCCAGAAAGTTGAACAGGCTTTTGAGGGGATGGAGGGGGTGTGTTCCAGGAAAAAGGAAATGGGTTTTTGTGTCTTTCTGTGCCCTCCCTTGTCTTTTCTCATCTGGGTTTGAGTGTATTCTGTCTGAAAGTCTCACTGGCTCCTGAGCAGTGGTCCTTACTCCCTTTGGAATGACAGACATTTCCGATAATCTGGTGAGAGGATGGAACTTCTCCCCAGATAACTGCCCATATACATATGAACACACACTTTTGTCTATGCTTTGAGGTAATTGGGAGGGGCCCCTGACACCAATAAAATGAGATATCCATGGGACCCCAGGTTCAGATTGCTTCCTCCTGAAGAGAATTGAGGGTGACGTCTTCAGCTAAGGAAGCAGTGAACAAGCTAGTTAGGATTTGCCCTTGGCTCAAAGGATAGTTAAAGGAAACTTGGGGTTCCTTTCTGTGGTGTCCCTACTCTCTCCCCCTTCATAACAAAAAAACCTAAACTCTACCCTAGACATTCTGGCATCTTTCTATCCCAGTCATTGGCCAGAATGTATACAAATTCTTCTATTTTTTTATTGGGTTTAAAATCTACATACTAGTCATACATTCAGAGGTATATTTTCCTACATTTCACTGAATCCAAGTCACATTTTTTTCTTTGCATTTTTACATCCCTGCAATTGAAATAAATCTTAAAATAGAAATAAACGAATCCATAAATATAGTGTCAGATTTTAGCATATCTTTCTCAGTAACACTGAACAAGCAGACAAGATAATGAATAATTATATAGAAGATGTAAACCACAAGATTAACAAATCTGATCTATTAGGCATATATAGAACAATAAAACAAATGACTGCAGAGTGTATGTTCTTTTCAAGCATGCATGTAGTACTCATTAAATTTACCAAATGCTGGGTGATAAAAACAAGTTTCAACAAATTTCATAATATTGACAACAAACAAAGTGTGTTCTCTGACCACAGTGGAATTCAGTTAGAAATCAAAAATAAAAATATAACTAGAAATTTCACAAATTTAAAAAATTAAACAACACAATTATGAATAATCTGTGTGTCAAAGAAGAAGTCACTCCCAAACAAAACATCTCTGTCTGACCATCTAGGCTTCTCACCATCTGAATCCTCCCTAACCTTCAAATTGTATTTTCCACCTCACATCAGCTGTATGTTCAGGCTCTTTTTGCTCACTAGCAACAAAATATGTAGAATACTGTATTGCTCCTATAGTCTATCACAATACTAACATTTACTTATATAATATTAAGAAACAATGCTATTTCTGTGCTTTAAGGGAGTTGCAGAATTTCTCTTAGGGGTAAATGCCTCTGAGAAAACACTTTAGTGGACTCTTAGACAAAGCTGGGTCCCAGGGTCTTGTCTGAAGTGGAAGCAGTTGAGACAGGTTTTATTATGAAGACAATTGTTCTGCATAATGAAATAACAGGGATTTTTCTGACTCACCCCTTCCTCACCCCCATTCCTCAGTCATGTCCTGAGGGATAAGAGTTTGGGGAGTTCTGAAAGAGAGGATGACAAAAGAAGAGGTGGAAGAAAGTGTGAATAAAGAGGGAGGGTGGAGGATATAAAAAATGGCAGTAGGTCAGGGTCTGAGTGGTGACTGTCTCTGGGATGCCTACAGAGAAAACAAGGGAAATGAGTTCTTACTCTGCTGGGGGATTAGATGCTGGTCTCCCTGGCTGCAGAGCTTGGCATTAGCACAGAGAAAGAAGGGGAAGGCAGAAGCAACAGCGAGAGTAAGAGAGTGAGAGATACCAGAGGACAGACATCATCTGATATCCTGGGAATGACTCATGGGGTTGGGGTGGGGATGGGATGGCAGGCAGTCGGTACAAATAAGGCAAGAGACACAGGATGGTTAAAGACCAGGAATAAAGAATTCAAGAATGGGAGTACCTGAAAGAAGCTTCTTTCCCTCCACTTCTCTAAAGAACTCTCAGTGGTGTTGGATGTAAAAGGGAAGTATGGCCCAGAAGGCTGGAGAGCTTAGAGACAATGGAGGTACGATTTGCAGTTATACCTTGTTTCAAATTCTTTACCTTTGCTTCATGTATTAGTCTTATATCTCTAAGATTTTTAGCTCCTAAAAGAAGACCAGATTCACCACATGTATCTATACATAAACATACACAAAGGTATATGTGTGTGCATGCTATTTATGTACATTCATGCATGCATGCATATGTATTATATAAGTGTGTGTGTGCATGTATACTTTAAAGTTCCTAGTCATAGTTAATTCACCTTGCAGACACAAGGCCCTCTCTCGGATATCTTGCTAAACTGCTCACAAAGGAAATATCCAGCAACCATTACTTTTATGCTTGTTTTGTTCCCCGTACTTCTTTGTTGATGGGAGGCAAATCTTTCCAGTGTTTGTAGTCAATCTTTGCTATGTGACGATTTTTAAGTGGAGAGCTCCAACCACTGTGATTACATTTCACAGTTTATATTTTATGTGCGATATCCTTTAAAATGCGGCACGTAGCTTTTAAACAGGTATAATACACTTGTTGGTTTAAAAAAAATGCCTTTTTTTCTGGCAAGCAGATTGAGAGCTATTCTGTCCGCATTTTCACATCAGTGTGGTCTTCGTGTTCACAATTGAGATAATGTGTATGTCAAATAAGACTTTGATGCTTCATCAAAACTGGCATTCATGTAAATATCTAGGTTACCCTGATAATTAATGTCCCTTCTAACCTCTATTCAATGTCAATATAAGTGTCAATTTCCAAAGTAAACTGAAAAAAAATTATTGTATCAAAATACAGTAACAAGTACTGTTTGCTGAATATAATCAACTGGTACTTCCAAAAACATTATGTAAAGACAAAAGAATAATAAGTACCGTATATTCTTGGGCTTCAGTGACAAGACAGAAAGAACTCGTAGTCCTAGATATTGGAAACTAACAATGTAAGAGGCCCTTCTAAGCTATCCTGATATATGAGCTAAATAAGGTACCTTATTTTCCTGGGCCTCAATTTTAAGTTTTTGTCATAACGAGGCAGCTTTTTTGATGTTCCACAGAGGTATAACATCTCTTTAAAGCCCTTCCTCTTCCAGGAAGCTTCCCTGTTCACAACTGTACTTCTGGCTATTATTTTCATTTTGGTATTTATTACACTTGAACGATGTTTAGAGACCTTTCAAAGAAAAACTTGGGAACTTTAGTGCTACCTTAAATGAGATGTGCTAATAATGTTCCATAAACATGCACTAAAATAAATCTTGCTATGAATTTCCACAAAATAATAATAGCTACTCTTTATTGAATGCTTTTCATGTGTCAGGGACTGTAGCAAGCCCTCGATACACCTTAGCACATTTATCCTTATGTCTTCAGCATTAATGCAACTATATTCATGAAACTGCAAAGCCAATAAAATTCAATTTGACAATATAAATTTAAATGTAATGGATGATGTTTCGTTGAAACTAAACCTCTATTGTTGGGTTTAATCATGGGGAAAAAAATGAAGCCTCAGTTTTAACTTAAACTTGCTTTCATGTTTTAGCTTTAATAATATTAATAAAGAGAATGCTCATTTAACCACGTACAACTAAATTGGCATCAGTAACATCAAGGCTTTATTGATAATTGAGGGTAATCAGGTCTTATATTTACCATGACTCTGATGATGAGCAATCTATAAAGATCAACTTTAATGGAGTATCACTTGATCACTCTGTGAAGCTGATTTATTCACTTGGAAATAATTTAAAATGATGGTATTATGAAAATTTGCATTAAACGGGTACCTAATCTAATGATTACTGGAGTCAGAAGTGAAAAACATTTCTCCTTGGAAGTTTATGGCTCTGTAAAGATGAAATCCTGCTATGGTTTAAAGTCTTTTTGAGTCCTCACGACAACAGTATGTTACATTTCATGTCTCAGTTCTTTCATTAGTTTTCTCTATTTCATCTTCTATGAAACCCACATTTGTTGTGTGGTGCTATTAGTTGACCTTCATCTGGAAGAAATGCTTTGTAAACATATATATCAATTCAGGTACTGGAATGACTAAGTAAAATTCTAAATTTCTCAAAGAAATTATGGATGTTGAGGGTTTCTTAGACTTATGTTTGAGAAACATGGTCTCTGCCATTCACTTGGTATTACAGTATGTTTTGTCCAGTGCTGTTATTTAAACATTTCTGTATATATCCATCTCTATTTTATTTAGGATTAATTTACACAAATTTTTGAACAAAAGGGGTTCAAAACATTTAAAATTATTTATACTTATTTTAGAATAACTTGGCTTACAACAGTCTGCCAACTTTTGAATTTCTTGTGTTTATGTAGTTTTCAGAATGCCAATTACTTAATTCAGAGAGCAAATTATTTACAGTAAGATGCTAGGGGGTTTCCAAGACAGCATTCCCATGGCCAGTTACTTTTTGATGTCATATAGGCCTAATTTTCCACAAAATCATGTTTTTATTCTTGAGATATATGCTTGGAATGGTTAGTTTTAAAATAAATACTTAGTGAAAGCATGAATATTAAGTGTTAATTTTATCATGACCATCAGATAAGTAGAAAAGATCTATACAATTTGAATCATTTTGTTTATATTATTATGTCATTATTTTCATGCTCTTCCACATTTCTCTCCCTCATCCCTTCTCTGTTCAAGGAATTAAGCCTTTCATCCTCATAATCTCAAGGTAAAATATGGCAGATCAGAAGGCAAAAAAAAATGCACATTCTTGCTTTGCCGTTTGAAAGCAATCCAGAATGGAGAGGTCTAGAAAAAACATTTGAGAACAGCTACACCATCTCTCAGCGCATGTACATACACACACACACACACACACACACACACACATACACACACACACAATTTGTCTCCAGATGGGAAAACATTTCTAGAAGATAGGAATATGATGAATATAGGTGAACACTCTTTGGGGTGGCTTCCCATGAAGAACCCTGGAAAAGTGAAGACTAATGTGTGTAACCTCTAGAGCCCAAGGACTGGATCTCTGCTTCCATGATAGACCTCTATGGAGGCAAGAAGTCATGAAGAGGAAATGATTACTTGGTGGGTTTAAGCCAACAGTACCACAGGGATATAAAATCCAATTTTTGTCCATCTTCTTGTTTCAGAGTGGCATAATCCCTGTGCTCCAGAGGATGGCACAAAAACAGTGCCAAGAAATCTTTTGTTAAAGGTTCAGGCTAATAAGAAAGAAGAAGTCTTACATCTCCAAATCAACCTGCATAGATAGAGAACGAGAGACCATATAAGGTGATGGGTTCCTAGATGAATAAGCAATATTAAGGATAAGAGGACCTGACTCCCATACACATTGCTACTCTCTATAAGAACCAATGACTTAGATACAACACCAGGAAATATAGAACCTCAAATTAACAGAAATTATTCTGTCACATAATATATGGATTATTACATCTTCTTGAGAAATAAACCCTTTTATTATAATAAAATAACCACCTTTAATCCTTGTAACATTCTTTGCTCTGAAATCTAGAGTTTTTTGACATGTAAATTCAAGATTTGTTTTGATAAGTATTATCATGGTACATCACTTTCCATTCTCTTACTATTATCATATCTTACACTTAAAGTACTTTCTCTATAGGCAACATATACTGTAGTTGGGTCTTTTTTTAATCCAATTTTACAATCTCTGCATTTTAACTGAGGTATTTAAACCATTTACATTTAATATGATTATTTATAGGTTGGGTTTTAATCTATCACCTTGTCATTTTTTTTCAACTTATACCATTTGTTTTTTCTTCACTTTGCCCTTTTTTTTTTTTTTTACTTCTTTTGGATTAACTATTTTTATGATTTAATCATTATCTCCTTTGTTGGCTTATTAGCTATAACTCTGTTTTATTATTTTAGGGGTTGGTTTAGGATATATAGTACACATTTTTAACTTACCAAATGATATTATACGTGTCAGTGCTGAGCTGATTGAGAAGAGAAGGTTCAATGGTGAGACGCCCAGTTGGAAGAATGTACAAGAGGCAGACACGAGAATGAAATGGAAGGCACCAACTTTGTTATAGGGAGCACAGTATTGCTTGCCCTTCTCCTGCTCCCCTTCTTCTCTCCAGAAGACCACACATATCAGAGTACAATAGTGGCATTCAGCCACACATGCGTGATATAATAAGCTAAAGTATGTTTACATATTTTAGGTGCAGCCACCCTACTACACTAATGTAACATCCTAAATCTGGGGTCCTATTCCTAGCCGTGAGCCTGGGTCACAGCCAGACCTGGGACCCGCCAGGCCTGGAACCCACAGTACAACTGCATGTATTCCAATGACATTATACCACTTCACATATACTACTAGTACTTTATAATAGCATCTTTTCATTTCTCACCTCACAAATTTTGACCCACTATTATCATACTTTTTACTTTTTGATATAATGTCCATAGTAAGTTATTACTTTTTTTAAATTGTAAGTTATCTTTTAAAGAGATTTAAATATTAATTAAAACATTTATATATTTACCAATGTAGATACCATGTCCAGTCTTCTCGATTGCTTCGCTTAAATCTATATTTCCATCTGGTATTATTTTTCTTTTGTCTGAAGGACTTTCTTTAACATTTACTTTAATATAAGTCTGATGGTGATGAATTCTTTCAGCCTTTACATGTTTAAAATGTCTTTAGTTTGCTTTTGATTTTGAAAGACATCTTTACTGGGTATAGAAATGTAGGTTGACAATTTTTTTCTTTTAGTACTTTAATGATTTTTGCTTCATTATCTTTCAGTTGTACTGTTTTAGATGAGAAATTTACTGTAATTCTTATCTTTTTTCCTTAACAGTGATGTTTTCTTTTTCCTACAGCTACATTTAAGATTTTCTCATTATCACTGCTTTGGAACAATCTGACTATGATATACGTTGGTGTGGTTTTCTCTGTATTTCCTGGCTTGAAGTTTATTGAGTTTCTTAGTTTTTTAGGATTATAGTTTTCATCATTTGAAAAAATATTAGCCATTATTTCTTTAAATATTTTTGCTCCTGACTCATTTTGGAGACCTATATAAGGCCACTTAAAATTATTACACATTCACTGATGCTTTGTTCACTTTTTTCTCTGTGTTTTATTTAAATAGTTTCTATCACTGTCTTTGAGTTAACTAATCTTTTATTTTTTCTGCAATGACTAATCCAGTGTATTTTTCTTCTCAGACATTATAGTGTGTGTGTGTATGTGTGTGTGTGTGTGTGTCTGAATGTCTGTGTCACTAGCTAATTTTTCTCCTATTTAATTTAGTAAACATATAGAATACAGTTATAGTAACTATTACATTGTTTTGATCAGATAATTTTTGTGCTTGGGTCCATTTGGGTCCTTTATTAAATAATTGATTTTTTTCTCCTCTTCAGTGATTATGTTTTCCTTCTTTTTTAATGACAATTTTTGATTGGTGCCAGATTAATTTTACTCTTTTGTGTACTAGATATTTTTGTATTTTTATATTCTTGAGTTTTGTTCTGTAACATAATTGAGTTACTTGCTAACAATTTCATTTTTTCCAGTCTTACTCTTAAGATTAACTAGCCAAGATGATAGCAGTATAAATGCTGTGGCTAATTATCCTCCACTACTGAGGCTAGGTTCTTCTTTATACTCCCTGCAATACCCTGAGAATCATGGGATTCTCCAGTTTGGCTGATGGAAATAGGTAGTACTTTTAACTCTGTGAAGCATAATTATCTGTAATTATTTCAGATGAGTCTTTTCCTGGCCTTGAGTAGTTTCCTCATACACATGACCTAATCAGCACCCAGGTAAATATTTGAAGGATCCCTCTGTAAATCTCTGGAGTTCCTTCTCTGTGTAGCTCTCACTTTGCACATACCCTGTCCTGTATAATCTAGTTTCTCTGTGCGTAACTCTCAACTCTTCCACACTCTGCCTGAGTAATCCAGCCTTCTTGGTCTTGTCCATCTTAGCTCTGCCTCCTCAATCCTGGTTCTTCTTAGTTTCTCCTCCTTGTACTGCAACCTAGAAATCCTCTCAGGGAGGCAATCTGAGGACAATTGTATAGCTGGTTTACATAATTTGTCTTAAACTTTCCTTAATAGTTGTTGGCCAATGTCTTGAAATGCATTGTTTAACTAATTCGGTCAGTTTTTTTCTTTGGTTGTTTTAGGCAGGAAGGTAAATCTGGTCCCTGTTATTCCACCTTGGCCATAAGCAGAAGTCTCATTATTATTTTAAATTTGTCTCTTCTCCCAGCAGTATCTATAATCGATTTACTGTTAAGTAACAGAGGGTTCTAGTTCTAGCACATCTCCAAAATAATAGCTTGGATATTCCAATTCACCAGTGGGTCTCCAGGGTTACCTGAGTGAATGATAGTGCTGTAAAAACATGAGCATTTTCTCTGCCTAAATAAATAATACATAAAGTTTTAAATGAGTTTTAATGTAATGTGTTTTCAGGTATACTGGAGTAAAACATTGTTGATTCAAACTTTAATTGATAAGAGATATAATATAAATGATAGATTAAATTGATCTTTACTCAGTTAATTATCTTTATTTTAAAAAAGAGACAAGTATTCACTGTAAAGGATGGCAATAAGAAAAGTTTTTAAACATTTAAAAGAACAACTACTTTTAACATAATCAGATAATTATGAACAAAAGTTTTGATCATTTTAAACAAGCATTGTCTATTTATTTGAAAAAGTTACAATCTCTATGACATAGTTAAACAAATGAATTTTTTAAAGCCTACTTGAGTTATTCTGTCTCATCACTAACTTTCCACGAATTCTTTTAGTTACTACATAAAACACAGATAATAACCTCTACATGGTAGATGGCCTCTTTCTCTTTTATATCTTAAAATGACAATTTTTCTGTTAAATATATCAAAATATACATACTTATCTATAATATATTACAATATTATATGGTATATAATATATTATTCTATTATATTCTATTAATTAAATATAGAATATTATATTATAAAATATAATGTAATAGAATAATATAATATTTATAATATAATACAATTTTATATTATTACAATATATGTAATATATATTTTATATAATTATATACATAATATAATATAATATAATATTCTTTCATTTAGAAAATGTAAGGTTTTAGAAAACTTCTTCACTTAGTCCAGTGTGGCCTCATTTGTGAAAATCTCTAACTTGAGTGGAGTCTTTCAGCAGAGAAAAGATTATAAATTGAGAAAAACTACCTTCAAATAAAGGTCTACTTAGCCTCAAAAAGAGGGAGTGAAAGAGATGGATTTCGCAAATGTATTTCAGTTTGCTTTAACTTATTAAGCATTCTAGAGAAAATTTCATAGCTTCTTATTACCTCTCTATAGTGACCTAAATACTGCATTTCTCTGCCTCTCAGGAATCGATGAGGATTTATCCTGTTTCCTTTTGAGAATGTGTAGAAGAGAGATGCATGGAAGGGCTCCATTGGGGTGATATAATGAATCATTATTCAAGTTGGGACTTGAATCATAGATTGCATTTCAGGTGTGGTGGCAAAGGGGACAGTTAGAACAGTGAGAGAGAGGAAAGCAGCTGATACATTTAGGAGAGGGGTGATTCTGCTAAGCTAAGGTGTCAGGTTTATATGGAAGAATAATGACAGCTAATACTGAAAAGGGAAGTTTAACTTCACGGTGAAAGGGCTTACATACTAAACTGAGACACTTGTTCTTAATTTAGGAGCCACTAATTGGTAGACATATTGTATCAAGGTATGATACAAAAAGGGATATGCTTTAGGAAGATTAATCTGAAAACAATGTTTAGATTAGATGGTGGACAGGATGAGATGGAGAACGGGGCCCTAGAAATAAAAAAAGAGGCAATGGTCCCCTAAATCTGCATGCCCTTTGACAGTTTACAATGTGGTTTCAAACAGAGAAACTTACTTGAGCTTTATAATAACCCTGTGACATAAGTAGTAAAAATATCCTGTTTTAGAGATTGGAAAATCAAGGCTCAGTTCAGATCCTCTGATTCATGCCAATGTTCCTTTCACCTTACAGTGCTGCTTTGGGGCAATTTGGAGGTCAACATTATAACAGTGGGCCTTTAGATAGTGGGAAGAGCCTCAGAGATTCTGGGAGTTCTTTCAAGGGCTGCAGTTATAGGCCTAAGGCTCACAGTTTAGCCCTTTCTTACCATAGCTGTTTTTCTTATATGTTGGGCTTTCATATAAGATTTCCTTTGGCAAAGCAGTTATAGAAGCAAAAAAATAAATCAAATGAAAAACAATTTAAAATTGCCAATCTACAGAACTTTGTGATTAATTAGCTAAGGCGTGTGATGGATATAAAAAGAGAGAGAAACCAAGGCTTACCTTATATGATTTGGGTTTAAGTACTTGAAACAAAGGTAACAGAAGTAGGACTGGTTTGAGAAGGCAAAAATGCTAAGTTTGGTTTTGGATGAAGATAAAGTTATTGTTTAAGTATCCTGCAGGATCTGGAGAATAATTAAGACCTAATTTCTACATACAAAGATTTGAAATTTTTATAAAAGATCCTAGTAGCTAATGCTTAACAGTTAAACTGAAATGAATAACTCAATAAAGAAATCCTTAAATTTGAAGAAGTACTGTGATGTGGCTTGAGAACACTTCATGAAATCTTAGAATTGAACTGGGCCACAAATATCGTTTTAATGGTTGATGGAGGATTTCAGCCAGTAGACAGTTGGACACTTATGTAACTTGCCAACTCTGGGTGGCATTTCTAATTTTGAAAATGTGCTAGGATGAATTCATTTTCTGCCATTAGCATAAGACAATGTAGAGGGAGATTGTTACAAACCCCAGAGAACTACTCATGGACCCAGGGAATTTTGATGATGAAAGTTTGAGGTTAGATGGTATTGATGACAGTAACCAAATAAGTATTCAGAAGCTGATCACTGGCTTTCCCATCATGTAAAGTGATGAGGTTGACTCCAGGTCAAACTAGACAGTAGATTGTGAGCTTTTGACTTCCAGAATGTTTCCACAATGTCAGGATCAGATCAGTTAGGAATCAACCTCATCAGATAGGAATCAACCTCATCCAGAGAGAGGAAACAAACAAACAAACAAACAAAAAACAGCAGCAGGTGCCACAAAAGGGAGGAGACGTAACAAAAGCAGAAGACAAAGATGTTATATTTTCCTGTCTATTCTTACTTTCACGTGGCAAATAAAAAATGGCTTCATCTGCAGACTCTGGCTCAGAATTTTTCTCAAGTCCATTCTTTGTGTGAAATTTCAAATGTCCTCTTGCTCATAGAATACCACTTAGAAGGCCCTGGAGAACACAGCAAAAATCGAAACAGGTATGCCCACCAAACAAAACTTTGCCTCCTGGAAGCACATCAGCCTAGAGTTCAGCCTGAACAAAAGAACCCTAAAAAATTCCCTTTTCTATTGTTCTAAAAGATTGTAAAAGTTTTCTAAATGTAATTTTTATCACCTTACATTTTTTTACCACTTATGAACATATGTGTTTTTTATGATATTCACAACATACTTGTGTCACAAGATTCAAATTTAATTTCCTGCAATTACTGCACAATATGCATGGCAAAAAATGATATAAAAATGACAGAAAATAATAAACAGTTACACCATTTCTTCTAAGTTACCTTTCGGAAATAAAACTCATGCATAATACACTCAAGGCTTTTGATTGGTTGTCTCCAATCCATGTTGTTTAGAGGCATTGGTAATAATCGTTAGAAATTTTGAAATCTTCCGATAATAGCAGGATTTAGTTTATTGGGAAATTATCATCCTGTACACCCAGAGATTTAAGAGGTTGTAACTTCTTTCTTACTACTTAGGAAATGTAGAGTTATGGTGGTTAGCTGGTGGTTTATCAGCAATGCTTTGCAACTTTTAATTTGGAGTCAAATATACTTGAGCTAATTTATTCATGTCATATGTCTCATTTCTTACAGGTAGCAATAATAAACTTGTACACAAGCTTAATTAGGACAGAGGTGGAGGAGAAATTCTTCCTCTTGCTATTTCCACAGAGGACTACCTTTGGTGATAAAAGCTTGGGATCTGGGCCAGCAGACCTGGTTTAAAACCCTTCTTCATCACTTGATAACTACAACCCTGGGACAAGATGTTTAACCATTTTAAGCCTCACTATCGCATCACTAAAATGTACATTTGAAAAGCTTCTACCTCATAGGGTTGTTGGAGATGAAGTGAGATAATGCATATAGGCTGGCGTAAGGTAAGCACTCAGTACATGTTAGCTATTGTCAGAATGATGATGGTACTGCCCACATGACAAAGGTGCATCTCCAAGGCCTTTTCCAAAGCAGAAAATAATAGTTATTGTATACTGAGGTAGATGTCACAGTACAGTAATTTTTGTTGCATGAGTGACACCTCCCACCTGTGTTTATTTGCTTAGTTCTAATTCAAGCAACCAAAAAAAGGACAAAATATGTTTTGTCTTACTAGGTGTAATTTTCATGAAATGTCATCCTTGAATTGGCTTAACTTATCCCAAATGTTCATGAGTGGGAGAAAATTCTCAAGTAAATAGGAATAAAAAAGGAAGAAAGGAGGGAGGAAGAGAGACAGAGAGAGAGAAGGAGAGAGAAAAGAAAAAAGAGGAAGAGAGAGAGGCATCATCTTCTGCTAAGTAAGGTACATTGACAGCCTTCATGTCAGTATTTGATGGCTATGGTTTGTAAGGACAAGCCCTGTTTTAGTGTTTTTTCTTCATTAAAACATAGAAAATCTTACCTTGAGTGTGACTAGAGCTCCGTATTCTAATTATTTGCTCTCTTTAGCAAATTCACTGATAATGAGATACCCAACTATTGAGCAATAAAATGACATAATGAAGGATGCTGAGGATTATTTAAGACACTTTCACGTTGCCTTCATTCCCTGGTTGCCCACTGTTTCTGTATATTTCACCTATTGCTGTTTTGTCTAGTTTTGTCTAGTTTTCCAGTCCTTAGATCAGAGTTAATAAGCATGAAGGAGTCTATGATGAGTAAAGATTCTTTAGAGGTCTCTGCTAAAAGGGAACAAAGGTGGAGGAGAAAGAGCAGTAATAGGAGATGGGTTTTCTGAATGGGGTTGAATGAGAAGGTCAGATCCTTAGGCCAAGTCTGTATGTTGGCTGCCTAGAGCCCCATATTGAGAGTGGATGAAGTATTGTATCCAGGTTCAGTGGGACCAAGTAACAGTCAAGAATGATTATTGAGGTCTGCCATGGGCCCAGTATAAGAGCTATATGTTTATGTCATCTTTGGTCCAGAAGTTAGGGGCCCACACTGGATTATAAAGGCAGGCCAGGGTATCAGAGCAGTGATTATAAAAAAATTAAGGAAAGTAGAGGCATAGAATCCAGTTTCTCACATAGAGCTTACTCCTGTAGGTGACCCGTGGGCAATGGTTAATACCATATCTCTTCCTGCAGTAGATACAGTTGAACAACTGTGATACTTAAATAACTGTGGATTGACTACTGATTCACACCACCATCATACTCACCTACATCACGTACACACACTTTCTCCTTTTATTAATTTGAACTAGAAATTATTTGACATGAATTTTTTTAGAAGTCATTTATCATGGAAGCCCAGGTCAACTGGCTTCACTGGAATTTTGGATACATATTGATCACCTAGACATTTTTTATGTTTTTAATTTCATGAGTTTCACAATGATTGTTGAAATATTTTAATGAAGAAAAAACAGCCATAATAATTTTTAAGTGATTGAACATGTGTATGTCTTGCTTAGCATAGAGTACATTTTTAAATGTGAGTAATAAACCAGTGGCATGGAAACAGCAGATTTCCACCAAAAAGCCATATTGAAATCACATTTGCACGTAAACAGAAGTCTCTCATCACCAGAATTTCCACTTCAGTTAACAACACTGAAACAATCCACTGATCTTTGCTTTAGTTCAAGTTATTTCTTTGGGCAAGTGCTCCCAAGCTAGTTCCCCTCAATGAATTAAAGGTCCGTGTATAGGAAACATACAGAGCTCTGTTGTAGTGTGCATGTAAAAAGGCACAGAGTTGATTTATTGTGGCCCTTGTTTTCTTATGAATTAATACCAAATGTAAAAGAAAATGCTTTAAAATTAAATGTTTTATAACATTTACTCATTGAAGAGTACAGGCAGATGTAGACTGAGTATTACAGTGTTAGTTCGAAACTGTGAAATGTATAACTCGGTAACCTCTAAGGAGTGGAGATTTAAGACTCAAAGAACTCACTGCTCAGGCTGCATTAATGCAATCAGAGCGTCTGTATCACGTTCTGAGCTCTGCAGAACACAATTATATGTATTTGTTTTTAGTGCTGGTTCCCCAGATGCAAGAGGAACAGTGACAAATTAGAATTGTCCAGAAGAAGACAAATGTAAGGGAGAGGGAGTTTGAAAACCATGTTTTATGAGAAATAGTCAAAGGAAATAGATATGCTTTTTTTCAGAAAAATCTAAGTTGTCTTCATGTAATTATCAGAATAATTTGAAAAATGGACAACCTGCTTTTTGTTGCTCCCTAGAGCAGAACAAAGAATGGGTGGAAATATTTAAAAAAGCAAATTTTGCCAAAATATGAAGTGGATGTTGCTATGATCAGAGATCTGGTTTACTCATTATTCCAGCAAGGGCTAGATGGTCTCTGTGCTTCAGCTGCTATACAGGGCTCCCCTGCCTTGGAGGGAAGGGAAAACTATCTTCAAGGACTCTCAAATTCTCTGATGTCTTCCCATCACTCTTTGATCTGTTAGTTTGGTTCCATTCAGTCTTATAGGTGTAGTTCATCTCATAACAACCAATGAACAGAACCATTTGGAAATTTTGTCAATCAAATCTTTTTGTAGATAAAATCATATTATAAATGCACATAAGTAACACGCTTTTTAGAGGAAATTTTGAGGAAACAGAATGTGAATCTTTTGTTAAGAATCTATTTACAGTGCAAATAATTATTTCCAAAATGAAACATATTTGTTTCCTTGAATTGGTTTTTCTTACACAGAGACATCTGTATATCCCAGCAGTGCAGGATGCCCCACAAGTCATTAAATAGAAGGACTTCTGATTCTTTGGTGTCATGGATAAGACACTGAGGCTCCACCCTACTCCTCCTCTCAGTGAATAAACACTTCATTAGAATGTTTCACACTGGAAATATTAACACCAAATTAATGACATTTGGTGCCATCAGGGAGCTACAACATTAGCTTCTTGTTCCCTCTGTGGGAGTTATGAAAGCTCCTTCCCAGGTCCCATATTAAATAGTTATGGGATCTGCTTCACCTGCTTGAATTGCAATTTCCTCATCTGTAGAATGGTGCTAACAGCACTACATGCCCTTGGCCTTGAGGGCTGTATCCAAATATACTACTACGTGCAAAATATGTAATTTCAAGATGCTTTGAAGAAGCTGCTTCTATTCTGCCTACGTTGACCAAAGCAGAATTATTAGAAGACAGAAGCGATCTTTAAAGGAATCTTTAACTCTATTGCAGGCAGCACCATAGTTGCCAAAGTATAACTAGCCATGTATTTTAGGGCAGCCTTTTACCTCCAGTTTCTCTGAAAACATCAGAAATTAGAAAAACATTCCATCTAAAGCAATGAATAAAAATAATGTTCTCTAAAGTTGTGATCAAGAATGTGATCAAGAATGTGATCTAATGATATATTTAAGTAGGAATTACTGTTTAGAGAAATTTACATAAAATTAGAGGAAATGACATGAACCCATTCGATAAATTGTGAAATCTTATTTTCAGGGGGAAAATCTAGGTGTTTGCTTAGGGGCAGAATCACATTTTGTATGTTCTTGGTACCATTTTATAAAAATCTTTCTCTCTGTCAACACATTTGGATGGTATTAAAGCTGATGTCTTGGTGAGGTTGCTAGGGAGCAGCAGATAACAGTATCTCCAGAAACAGGAATATTTACCCCATTAGATCAATGCCCAATGGTCTCTGGAATGTCCACAATCACAAGTACATCCTAGAATGGACAATTCTGTTCTCCAGTCCAATGTTTTATATTTTCAACAATCCAATGTCTAGAACTACTATCCATTAATAATATTTCCTTCTCTTTCTTTCTTAAAATGAAATGAAAAGAACAAGTCTGGTCAGGAGAAGAAAAGTGGTCCTGACACTTGGTGCGTGACCCCAGGCAAGTCATTTCCCCTCCGGGCCTCCATTCCAAGCTGGATGAAACCAAGAGCTGGCAAACTACAGTCTGTGGGAAAATCCCACCTGCTGCTTACTTCCTTATGATCTGGTCATCGGTAAAAGGCCAAAGGAAGAAGAGTGTGTTGTGACATGTGAAAATTATAAGCAATTCAAATTTCAGTGCCATAAATAAATTTTTATTGGAACAGAGCCACACCCATTATTTATGTGTTGTCTACGGCTGCTTTGGCACTAAAACGGCAGAGGCAAGTGATGGTAACAGAGGTAGAGGCTCCGAAAAGCCAGAAGTACATACCATCTGGCTCTCTGCACAAAAAAGTGTGTCGATCTCCTACACAGTTACTAAGGTGGTTGCCAACTCAAATTATTCATAATTTCTTCCCACTAACTTTACCTGAACTCTCTTTCCTTTCCAAATTTTTAGACTTCAAGAACTAAGAATTTAAAATAAGTGAAGCGATATCAACAAAGTGAAACAGCAAAGCCAAGGATAGAATGCAGGCCTCGTCTGGGCACTCTCCACAGCTTCCTGCTTCTCTTATCGCTACTGGAACATCCTTCTGTCTGAATCTCTGCTCCTCTCCTTTGACCTCTCTGGGTTGAACTCGCCAGGCATTTTTTTTTTTTTTTAGTTTGATTGAATTATTTTTTATTATGGTGACATTGGTTAATGAAATCCCGTAAGTTCCAGGTATACAATTCAACAGTAATGCACATCTATGTTGCATTGTGTGTTCACCACCCATAGTTAGTTTTCTTTCTGTCACCACATATTTGACCCCTTTTACCCCATCTACTTCCTCTCTCCTCCAGTCCTCCCTACCCTCTGGTAGCCACTAGTCAATTGTCCATGTCCATGAGTTTCTGTTTGTTTGTCCTGTTCATTTGTTGCTTTTAGATTTACAGAGCACATATAAGTGATATCATGTGGTTTTCAACTTTTTCTGTCTGGCTTGTTTCACTTAGCATGATTATCTTGAGGTTCATCCTTGTTGTCACAAATGGCAGTATTTCATCTTTTCTCATGGCTGAGTAATATTCCATTGTATACATGTACCACAGCTTCTTTAGCCAATCATCTATCATAGGATACTTCAGTTACTTTCATGTCCTGGCCACTGTGAATAATGCTGCTATGAACATTGGTGTGCAAGTATCTTTTCAGATATGGGTTTTTAAATCTTTGGGATAAATACACAGTAGAGGGATAGCTGGACCATAGTCACTTCTTGCCTGCTTCCTCTACTATACTGCAATGACAATAGATCCTTAGATTTATATAAACATGTTGAACAAGAAAAGGGAATATTATCTTATCTTATAAATATAACAAACAAAAATTCCAATGGAAGGGTGGCAGAATTAAAACCCTAATCTTATGATTTCTTGGCTGCTTTGTCAGTGGCCCCTTCCAGCAATTCAGATGATAATTGTTAATATTTATTGAGCATTTACTCTTATATGGAGGGAGAGCCTTGAACTTGGAAAGCAGTCTTTTGCATGTGACAGCTATAGCCAAACACACTCTCTTTTATCACTTTTAATCCCTCTGCTGTTTACTTCATCTATGTAGTTGCCTATAAGGCATTCTCTTGTAGGATGTATAATTGAATATAAACTTTTGCCTGGAATCTTTTATTTTATATTATAAAATATATATATCATTTTCACATTTGTAAACTTTGCCCCTTAAAAATAAGATTTTATAAATTATAAGAGGAACTTTAGGTAAGATCCCCTAAATATCTATTCCTACTAAGGCTTTCAAGTGCCTTTTTGTCATTCTGGGGTATGTCACTACCTTCTTAAGTGAGCAACAAGACTTTTTTGCTGATGTGTCAAGGTCACAAGTGTAAATCTCAGTAAAATACTAATTTAGACCTTTCTCAGCAATGGGAAAAAAAAGAGAGAGAGAGAGAGAGTGTATGTAAATTCCTAAAGGCCATGAGAGTAAACTTGTAATAAGAATTTAGTTAAGTCACTGATGAATTTGGCAAATGCTTATTTGTGCCTTCTGGATCCTGGAAACCATGGCAGACACTATGGAATGTAGGAAATAGTACACAGTGTAGAGGACAGGGCAACTAGGACACAGAAGAAAATCACACCATTACCACAAGAAGCTGGTGAATAAACACCTATGGGAGTTTAGAGGTCTATTTTCTGGGTGAATACACATAGCTTCTTAGAGAAGCTGGCATATGATATGCACTTTGATGACTTGGGAGGATTTTCCTGGGAAATATAGGGGACACTTTTGCCCTGGATGGAGGTACAAGGCATGAATAGAGGCCAACTAAAATGTATTCCTGACAATTTCTCTAGCATATATCTTTTTTCTGAATTTATTATGAGAGAGAGAGAGAGAGAGAGAGAGAGAGAGAGAGAGAGAGAGAGAGAGAGAGGAGAGAGAGAGAATAAAGTGTAGTTTTGAAGTCAGGATTTTCTATGTTGTTATTTCTCACTTCATATCTTTCAAGTTCAAGTGCCCTTTGAAGACACTGCTCTGAAGCTTTTACAACTAATCTGAGAACATTTGTACCTAATTTATACAGAGATGATAGATCCTTGTACTGCACACATGGTCTGCATATTCTGGATTGCTAAAGCCATTCCAATGATTATTTTTATTGGTTTTATGATGGCGATAAAAAGAAAGTGTGTTGCATTTGCAAAGGTTTTTAAATATTATTTATACCTAGGCTATCTGGTTGCATGCTCCTAAACAATAAAAACAAATGGATTTGTCTACATTTGTGGCATAATATGAGAATGATAGAAGGTCTTTTATGTGTCATCATGAGGAGTGATAGGGCAAGAAGATTAGGGGTGTAAAAACTTTGTCTTGTTGGTAACTCTTGATGAACTAATAATTCAGATCTAATTGATCACAGCTTTAATTGTCTATAATCTCTATATACTATAGTAGCCTTGTGGGATATTGCTAATCAAATTAAAACTAATTCAAAACAATCTCCAATTACAGAATATTTTGTCTCTCCTTCAGGTTTGGAGAGTTGAGGCAATGTAGTATTGATGACATGCTCAGCCACATGCCTGCACAGTTTAAGTGGCTTTTGAAGACACGTTTTCATGGAGTTGCACTGTGTAGTGGCCTTACACAACTGAATCTAACAAAAAAGGGAAGTGACTATAAATTTTTTAATTATGAAAAAACGATAACACAGTTATGTTTCATTTCAAATGTATAAATCCACCATACTTTTCCCATAGGGTTTCTGTGGTAGCCTTGTTCCTTAGCACACAGTCAAGGAGAGTGTTATAGACTGAATGTTTATGATCCCCAAGTTCATATGTTGAATCCCTATCTCCCCAATGTAATAGAATTAGGAGGAGGGGTCTTTAGGAAGTAATTAGCATTGTATGAGGTAATGAGGGTAGAACCCTGAGTTTCAAGACTCCAGACCTGTGAGAGCTAAATGTCTGCTGTTTAAGCCACCCAATCAATGGTCATTTCTTGTAGCTGCCTGGACTGACCGAGACAGGGAGCAATGAAAATCCTTGTGAACCCTAAAAATAGATATTTTTGTTCTGGTCAATGTTGAATTGTGTGGCTTTACTGTCTTGAGTTACAGACCAAGAAGGAGATAGATGAGCTTTATGACTCTTTTTTAATGGGATAAATGTCAGCCAAAAATTCCTCAGTCATTATCACAGGAAAACACAGGAAAAACAAACTAGGCTTCTCCACCCGTAACCCATGGCTTAGTCCATCCATATACCCTCTCTTGGCACATGGAAAATTCCTCTCCAGTAAAAGCACTTTTTAACCAACAAGATGAGGGACATTATTTCAAGTCTACTCTGTGGTTGCTAAAGGCTACTAAATATGTCACAAAAGAGCACAGATTTGTGTCTCATATTAGCTAAACCTTCTTTTTGGAGTGGTCAGAATTCTTTTATCTATCCCTAGTCGTTCTCTCCGATTCTCCAAGATAAATTTTTTTTTTAATTTATATTTTGCTGCCCACAGACCTCCAAATTTATCACCAACCTCTTAGTTTTCAGAGTCTTCTCATATCGATAAAGAATCTCTCTCAGCTTCCTGTCACTGAAGTTCTTATTTCCTGCATCTGTCTGTTACTATGGGAGTGGCATCCTCCTCTGATGTTCCCAAATACCCCATTTTTATCTACTTCTTAACCCTTCACATGCTGTATTAAGTTTGCCTATTTACACATTTACACTCCCCTGATCCTTCCAAGACTATAAATATCTCGGGAGCATAAACAATACCTTAATCACGGAGCATCCCCAGTCTCTAGCATAGACAGATGAATACCTGATAAACTTAATAAATACATTAAATAAATTTGTAAATCCTGTGTGTATGGCTCATTCTGAACAAGCTCTGTTTTTACCCTGCACCTGGTCTGAAGCAGAATCTAGCTCATGAGTGCATTTTAAAGCTCCAACTCCATAAACCATGAGACAAAAAGTTTTTACTTAAGATCTCATGTAGAGATGGGAGGGAGATACACATAAAACCCCACCTAGGATAAAAGATTCTTATTCCTGATTGGATGTCTCTGATCTTCTTCCATCAATTTCTCAGCTCTTACCGTAGTGATTTCCCCATAGCCTCAAAAAAGGCTTCTCCAGCCCTATCCCTCACTTTCAGTCACCCACTGTCTCTGCAATTCAGCACCTCTCCTCTGCTGGCATACCTCATTCAAATCAAATTGGAAAATTATTTAAAAAAGGATGATCTCATTTTTCTCAGCATTCTGGTATGTTGGGGGAAAGAAAGGGGACTGAGAGGAATCTGAGCGGACCATAAATAATGAATTAGTGAATGACCAATGGTATGATAAAACGTAATTTGAGAATGCATTATCTATTACACCTACTTGATCCTTTTTTCTATTCTCTGCCTTCCTACTGTAAATTTTCTCAATTCTCAGCTAATATCTTGAGAAATCTGTTAACATTTCCTCTAACTGGATACTTCTAACAATTTTTCAAAAATAATGTCTTTAAAATTGCCTTGGAGGAATAATTCTAAGCTTGGGGACCAGTCTCTTATCAAAAGTCTTTTGTTCCTTAATGAAAATGACCAACAGTAGGCATTCTAGTGGACTTTCTGGCTGCAGCAATGAACAGGAATGATAATACCATCTTCCTCATAGGGAAACTATGAGGACAAAATGAGATACTACAGCTTATCACACATAGTAAATATTAGTTTTTATTAATGATATTATTAATTAATGCTAACATTAGTTAATAATCATTGTAATCTTGAAGAATTATCTAAAGAATTTTAGCAAAGGACCTTATAAAAATGGTATAGAAAGGATCCTTACTAATTATTAGCATACTACACCAGCAACTCAACTTAAGCTCATAGCCATTTTTAATACAATTGTTAATAACTCTATATCCTGAGGCATATTGCCCTAGACTTTCTGAAAAATGCTTGATTATGAAAGATATCAAACTCAATTCTCTAATAAAAAATTTAGTTGTCATTTTTCTGTTAAGTAGCAAAATCACATGGTTTTCTTTTTCTTTCTTCCTTTTATGCTGTTTTATTGTAGGCTCAAAAGCAAGAACACGAGTTTTAGAAAAAAATGATGCATCAATAGCTTATCATGTTGCTATGGACATGACTAGCTTTTTTCAGGAAATACTAGAAAGAAAATTAAAAAGAATGTTGAAGAAATGGAGAATTGATTTCAAGGACAAGATGTTTTGTGGTTAATCCTGCAAAAGGTAAGGAGGCCTAGCTTTAAAAGAAATTGTCTGCATCCACAGTAAAAATGACAACAAAGATAAAGTTTCATTTCTATGATAGTGTATTATAGCATAGAAACCAAGGGACGATTGACCTTTAAAGGGTCATCTGGGAGATGTTCCCTGGAAAAAATCCAGGATAAGGAATCCTGAGTTTGTCATTTGTGGCTTAAATTCAGTGGAGAAACTTACAAGAAGAAGAGACATCCTAGTTCAGAGAAAGAAGGCCACTTGAAAATCCTATAAACAAAAGTGTCCCAAGGCTTCTGGGAAATCAAATAGCTTTTACTAAACATTTGATGAATTAAGTGCAAATGATTTAAAAATATGAGTTTTAAATGTCCTTTAAAGAGTACATGGATTTAAACGTTAAAAGAGAAGAACATGCTTTGCGAAAGTCATTTTGGGTTTTGTTAAGACCAATAAAGGAGGCAGATCTGTGTTTCCTCCCATAAATGTATTAATGTATTAAGTACTCCAGTATTAATCAGTTATTGTTCAAGCTCTACACCACTCCTTGGGGTTTAGCTGAGAATGAAATTCTGTATTATGCATCGGGCAAGACATAAGGAATATCTAAACTGACCACAGGAAGATTTGGGTTTCTCTTACATACATATCAAGGGATTGCAATAAACACAATTTCAGGGCAAGCTCTGAACTAGCGGAAAAGCTATATGTTCTCATTTTTAATCTTTTGAAGAGTGATTGTAATGAAAAGAATACAAAATATGCAATTGAAAGTCCTGGGATTTGGTTCCAGCCTCTCCACTTACAAACTATGTATCTTGGAGAAGGAACTGGCCATATCGGAATCAGTTTAATAATATCTGCCTTAAAAAGACTGCTGTGGGATACTAAGTGACAGACTGCGTGTAAAGGCACTAGGTGAGCTGTTAACATTTTTAAAATGTATTTTTTCCTTAGATCTCAGTGATGCAAAAAAGAATCTAAATATATACCTAATTTCTAATCTATTGGGAGCACTTAACAGCTAACCTAAAATAAAGGAGGGGTAGTTTTCCTTTAGGTCATCAGACTCATAGTTTAATGATCTGTTAAAAAGCTTACCAAATTCTCCTTTGAACTGTTCTATATTTATCATCATTAAGAACGTTTTACAAAATATATTCCTGAACCAACGTTTACAAGAGATGATTGAAGAAGTTTACAAAATACTGTAGCATATTAAAATCACTGAAAAGGAATACCAAAAGGGTGAATCATGAAATTCTTTTTATAGTGTGAGATGTATTAATACCATAGCATACACTTCGACAAATCTTTTGGGAAAACGAATTTTTATGTATAGATTGCTTTGTGTAAATAGAATTTCTTTTTATTTTCCTTAAAACAATTGCTTCAAGCTTCAAGAAATGACACAAAAGGGAAGTGTTTCTTATTCTAGGATTTAATGTAAAAACTGATGTTCTACTAACCATATCTTTAGGATTTTATTTTAGCTGAAGGCCTGCATATAACAAGTATTTTATAAATATAAATATGTCTTTTTTTAATGTTCTTTCTCCTCTAAATATTTTTTTCATTTATTCCTCATAAAGTTCCTCTATGCTCTTGACAATTCTAATTACCTACTTCTCAGTCTTCAGCTTTTTATCACTTCCTTACAGTAGACAGATCAGAACAGCCCTTGAAATATTGTAGATATACTACATGTAAGACAGGATTTGCTGTTTTGCTTCTGAAGATGACCAGCACCTTTCAGACCTTCTGTGTGTAAACTCAAGAGGCAAGTGGATTTCCATATTGAACTCTAGTCTGTAACTTGCAGCTGCTTTTTACTTCTGTTTTGTTGAAATATTGTATGTAAAATGAAGCATATTGAGATCCCAATATGCTATGATTTAAGAGTATTCTGTAAGATTTCTTTGGGGGGAGTTTTTGCTACATACTGCTGTCACAGTAATTTGAAGCAAACATTTTTCAAAACTTTGACTTTACTGATCTGCCTTCGCAGAGTCCGGCTCAGTCCCCATTACCTTCTGTCTTCTGTCCCTTTTCACACTTTTAAAATTCTACTGCCTGTATCAAAATTTCTCAAATTATTCTTTTCTTTTCTGTCATTCCTAGCTTCTACTGTTACCCCAGCATTTCTTATTGTTTAATTGGACGTTATTCACACAAAACAACCCTGAAAAAAATTTATAATTTTATATAATTACATAATTTTTGAAATTGCTACATATTCTCTCCCTCCCTCTCTCTCTCTCTCTCTCTCTCTCTCTCTCTCTCTCTCTCTCTCTCTCTCTAACGATCCCAGTGCACATAAGTATATAAAGGCTCTGATAAGTCCCGCAGAAAAAGTAACCTGGTCAGCCCAGTCCGGCCTTTTCAAACAATTTGATCACTATACCCTATTTGTTAATTAATGTCTAGTTTAGGACTCCTCCTTCCAATTGGGAAGACTGAATAAATTTATGATGTCCTAGTATATAGCACAGTGCCTGGCACTCAAATAAACATATGTGGAGTTTTAAGTACTTCTGGAGTTTAAAGATGACTTGGAACAATTGAAACAGGAAGCAGAGGACCTAAATCATGCTTTCAGGATGCAAAGGGGCAATTAATAGAAATTAACCTTGTCAAATTTAAGCAGAAAAAAAATTTTTAAGGATAGCTACAGAGCCAGGGACACCCTAGGATGACAACTATTTTCTCTTGAGCTGAGATTGAGAGTAGATTTTTATAATTTTTAGCTTTTTTTTTTTAATATGGTGGTGGTATGGTGATACAGCAGAAAGACTTGGGCTTGAATCCCAGCTCTTTCTATGATCTTGACCTGGGAAAGTCAACCATCCCTAGGTTGTACTATATAAAATAATGATCAGAAAACATACTTTGGAAGGCGCTTATGAGATTGAAATAAGAAAATTAATGTTAATCTCCTGGTACACGTAGATTTTTCATAACAAGTAGCTAAATCATATTCTAAAGAGAAATGTGCTAATTCAAGAAACAGCCTTTTAATGGCACTGGGACACTGATGGGCCAAGGAAGAGGGGCAAGGTTAAAATGCATGCCCCATCTGCCCTTGGATCACAGACAGTGCCTTGGAGGCAAAGGTCTCCCCTTAGACTCCAGCCTGAGGGAATTTTGGACCAAGTCCCTCCTCTTAGGAAACTGGCTCAATGTTTGCACTATAACACTTTGATTTCAATTGCTTTTAAGTGATTTATTGGTTCTAATTAAATTTTTTAATGTATAGCAGAAACTAGTTAACTTTAATTTAGGACTGACATTTACATCCTGGGTATCCAAGATGGACAATTCATTTTCATTATGGTGAAAAGCATCATTTAAATGTCAGAAAATTGCATATTTAACATTTGCAGTAATTAAGAGACTTGAATAATAAATCTCTCTGTCTTTATCTATTTACACACTTTCCAGTGTCCTGGTCTGGCACTTTCCTTAGTGAATCAACTATCACTAATTACTTCTTTTTGAAGTGTAAATATGTTTTAATTCTTCTTACAGGCCAAGTAGCACGTTTACTGTTTAACTGGTAATTATTTTCCCCATGAATTACCTCCTTTTGGGGCTTCTCTCAGGGGAGCAGAAAATTTTGTTTACACTTTGCCACTGTGGAAATCAATCTCCCTGTAAATCTGAGGGAGGAAGCTCAGGGAGCCCTTCCTCTGAGAGCCACATTCATCTCAACTCCAAACGGGGACAGAACAGTACCCTACAGGAATATGCTGTGGATGAGGATTGAAAAAACTATGAAAATACTTTGAGATTTTAATTTGCCTTTCAGTACATTGTATACATTTAATATTTTTAAAATCTTTTATTGAATTATGGTTGACTTACAGATTGTTGAGGCCTGTCCCAAGGAAGATTAACCAAAATGTTGGTCTGTATAACCAACTGCTAAGGAACTTCAATACAGTTAATGAAGCCATGGGAATGAACAAGAGTTCAAATGCCCTTTGGACAGCAAAGGTTCACTTACATATCCCAGATACATCACAAGATAATCATTTATTCTAAAAACAAATCTATAAAATGTTAAGACAGTTTATACACACAGTCTTCTGATATTCTGGAATACACAATAAGGAGGAGCAATATAAGTTAGCCTAATGTGAACATTACTTTCTAGGCTATTAATTTAAATTATTTTTTTCTTTCTTTCTTTTTCTTTTTTAACTTAGATAGTACATGCATATGATACAAAATTCAAGAGAAGCAGACAAATGTTTTATGATAATCTCTGGCTGAAGTCCTTCAGCCACCTGGATCCCCTTACTAGAGCTAACAACTATTTCCTATTTTTGTCTGTACTTTTCCAGGGATAACCTTCACACGTATAAGTATGTATGAATGCATATTCTTTTGTTTTTCTCAAATGGTAGCATACTGTGCACATTGCCTTATGTCTTTTTTGGTCACTTGACAATGTTTTTTAGCCATGGTATTGCATATAAAATAAACTCATTGTTTTAAATGGGTGTTTAGAATTCCATTGCATGGATTTACCATAATGTACCTAACCTCTGTTATGCTAATTAAACAAGAAGGCTATTAAACATGTGGCTTTAATGTTGGGTGGCCTACATAAGCAAAGCAAAATCTAAGCCTGTAAACGCTTCTAGTTTAGAAATTTGGAACCTAAGGACAACCAGTCACAAACAGCCAACTAGGCTTTAAGCTTTAGCCAATCAATAATTTTCCTTACTTTGCTTCTGCCTTTTCTCTATAAAAGTCTCTTTATGACTCCTGTTGATATAGTTTTCCTAGCTACTTCCTGTTCCCCTTTGAATAGAATTTTGTTCAAATAAACTATAAAAAATTTTAATATACATTGGTTTATCTTTTAACACTTGTCCCCATCGCCAAAATTCACATTATTTCTAACCAATTCCTATTATAAAATACGATAGTAAATATTCTTGATTATAATTTATGTCATATCCTTGGAAGTGTATCTGCAGAATAAATATCTAGAAGTAGAGTTGCTGGATCACAGGTTATATGCTTTAAAAATTCAGACTGGTATTATTCTACTGCCCTGCATGAAAATCGTAGGCATTTACTCTCCCACTAGCACTTTATAGGGGGTCTAGCTGTTGTTCATGTGCCAGAACCATACTGATATTTTTAATCATTGTGATTAATCATTGTATCATTGCATTGATAACTAGTCAATCTATCTTCCTTAATAAATCTGGTTTCTTTTTTCCTGGCTATTCTTGTCAATTAATTTTTTTTCTTGTAAACTTTAGATTATCACATTTAGTTCTAAAATAAATTTGCTTGTATATTTATTGAGATTAAAGTAAATATATGAATAATATGAAAATTAGCATAGTTTTGACATTGTTGTTCCACACAAAACAAATGTATTTTCTTTCTTTCATTTTTCTTTTACATCTTAGTAGTTTTTAACAAAATCCAGCATCTATTGCTGATTAAAATTTTCAGCAAACTAGCAATAGTAGTGAACTTTCTCCACCTTTTAAAGAGTATCTACAAAAAAGTCATGGTTAGCAACATAGCTTATGTTTAGTGACTGAAACTTTTTTCAAAGATGGGAGTATGACAGAGATGTCCTCCCTTACCACTTCTAATCAACATTATACTGTTGGTCTACTTGGCACAGTGGGGTAAGAAAGAGAAGTAAGAGGAATCTAGATCGCAAAGGAAGAGGCAAAACTCTTCCTTCACAGATGATGTGATCATTCCTGTAGAAAATCCTACAGAATTTGTAAAGCTACTAGAACCAATACATGAGTCTAACAAGGTTATAGACTACAAGATATGTAGTCTATATGCCAGCAATTAAAATCAGAAATAGAAATTTTAAAAATAGAATTTACAATGGCATCAAAAAACCTGAAGTACTTAGGCATAAATTTGATAAGACGTATACTAGAACTACCAATTTGAGAGGAATAAAAGAACACCTAAAAACTGGAGAGGGATACCATTGCCATAGATTTGAAACCTTAATATTGTTGAGATTTTAATTTTCCCCAAGTTGATATATAAATAATCACTGACATAATTATATGTGAGTGGATCTGTGAAACAGAACAGAGAGTCCAGAAAAAGTCCCATATTATTTCTGTGAGTTAGTTCTTAACAAAGGTGCAAGGACATTTCAATGGAGAAAGAAAAGTTTTTCAATAAATGGTGCTGTTAAAATTGAATATCATATGTATCCTATGTGCAAATCAACTCAAAATGGATCATAGAAGTATACATAAAGCTCGAAAATCTAAAACTGCTAGAGAAAATGTAGGAGCGATCCTTGTGACTTATGTTAAGCATAACTTTCTTAGACACAAACACCAAAAATACATTATATAAAAACAGAAAATGATAAATTGAAGTTTACCAAAACTCAAAACATCTTTTCTTTGGATAATACTGTTAAGGGAATGAAAAGACATGCTACAACTCGGAGAAAATATTTGCAGATCTCATATATCTAGAATCTATAAAGAACTCTCAAAACTTTGTAATAAAAATAAACAAAGCAAGTTTTTAAAAATTGAAACCAATAATTTAGGTAACTAAATCTAGAAGCTAGAAGAAGGTAATAGCCTGGCTGAGCTGGAGAATGGAAGCTGAAAAACCAATTGTGATGAATCCTTTTTTTTTTCTCCTTAATTTAGTCTGTAAACAGTCCAGTATATGTCTTACATGCATGATTAGAACTTTTTAAATAAACTATAACCACTATACTATTATCACATTTTAGGAGCAATTTCAATTGATTATACAAGCATAATAGTTGCCATATATTATATGCCCACTTTGGAAGAAATTTTAAAGACATTGTTGAACTTATAGGAGCCCTATAAAATAGATATTAAAACGCCCGTTTCCAAGACAAGGAAACTGAGGCTTAAGGATAGTAATTAATATGCTCAAGATAGTGCAGCTCAAAAAAATTTCAGGACTTGGATTCAAACTCAAATCTAATTTTAACATGTTATGATCTCTTCATGGTAGTATTCAGTCTTTTTGAAATTAAAGAAATTGTGGAAAGTAAACAAAGAACATGTTTTAAAATTCCATGCTATTCCATGCTATTAATTCGGCTATAGACTAAGCTTCTATAACTAGCTCAGACATGATAGAAAACTTTAAAAGCATAGATAAGATAGACATTTATTTCTTCCTCATCAAGCAGCAAAGAAGCAGGTGGTCCAGGACTGGTATGGCAGCTCTGGTCCATGAAGTCATCCAGGCACCCAGACTCCTTCCATCTTGCTGCTTTACTGTCTAGACTGATCTCCACATCTGTATAGTAGAGCTAACTCATTAGTACTCCTCCTAGTTCATGGCAAGAAGCAACAGAGAGTAAGCTGATAACATTTATCAATTTGACCCAGAAGGAATTCACCTCTCTTGCACTCACATCCAATGACCTTATTCTCATGAACATACCTAACTGTAAAGAGACTAAGGAATTCTACTTCTAAAAGGAAGAAAAGGTAGATATTGGGGCAATTATCAGCTAACTGTTCTTGCTCTAGTCATCTGTTCTTGACATAGTAGATCAGACCTCTACGACACTGTAATTTTGGGAGACTTGTGGCTGTCAGCTCTATGACCCTGTGGAAACTGGCCAACCCATGCAGTAGCTCTACAGTTCACACACTCTTATTGTTGTGCTCCGTTTCTCTCTAGCCCATCACCAGAAAATGGTAACGTATCAAGTGATAGCCATGATTATTTGTATGTAGTCTATGTTACATTGTGAGGAAGATACTAAGATTAAGGGTCAGACTTCAAAACTTTTAACTAATATTTTTTAATGAGGAAAAAAATTAGACCAAGGAGAGGTGTGCCATTAAAGCTAAAGAATCATCTTGCTCTAACCTAATCCCAACTGCCATTGGCACAATAACTTACAATTATTTATAGATCATATTTTTTCCCCATTTAAATTTTGAATTTTGGATAGAATAAAAGACCAAGGGCTAGAGATGTATTCAGAAGTTGCAATAACTTTATTATCTTAAGGCCAAGTAACTTCACTCTAATGTTGATATGATGCTCTTCTTTCAAAACCCATTTACTTCCAAAACATGAAATATCTGAAATGCAGAGAAAACCCTCAATTCTGAAACATAGAAAACCCTATATTTCTTCCTGGGTAGACATAGGACTAATTCAACCACCAGATGGGAGGCCCAACTTACCATACTAAAATAATTAAATCATGATCTCAAAGATATTTCAGTAATAATGTAAATAAGTACAAGATGGCTATACACTAATTTCCTGGTACTAATTTTATAGTGTGGGAGTTATAATTATAGAGATGACATATTTATTGGGCAATAACTTCAAAAGAGAAGCTCTAAAAAAAACTTCTTGGTTTCTAGAAGTGCACTCAAGATTCCTATGGCGCAAGGGTAGGGCCCCAAACTCAACTGTTGAAATTCTAGGAGAGGTGGAAGAAAAGATTAGGATATGCTGTTGAGTATAAGAGGATGTTATGAATCTATTCTCAGAGTTTATTAATTCCATCTTTGCTTTCTGTCTAAGTAAAAATTTTCTAAGATATAGCCACATCTTTTAGAAATTTGAGTTTGGCAGAAAGCTATTATTTTATCATCTTCCAGTACAATTTTGTTATACGACTATATGAAGTATATATGACAAGTGATGTTGCATATGATGTTGCTGGTAGATCTAAGCAGATCAGAGGTGACTCTAGCTACTGGCAGGGTAGGCATAGAGATATGGGAGCCTATTTTCTGCCATTATTCTGAAGAATGGCCCCCTGATGCATAATCAGTCAGAAACATAGGTAACAACCTGGACTTAAAACTGACATCTGAAGTAGAGGGTAGTCTTGTGGGACCAAGCCCATAACCTGTGGAATCCAATGTTATCTCTGGGTAGAGAGTGTCAGAATTGAGTTGAATTGTAAGACACCCCGCCCATGCTGGAAAATTGCTTGGTGGTATAAAGAACCATCCCCCAATACACATATACACCAACGTATGGTAGAATTGGGTGTGGAAGTCTTATAGGCACATGTCATGTACTTTATATATTATATATACTTACTATCTATAAGTTTTTCAGTGTTTACCGTAGGCCCCATTATTAACACCTTCTCAGATCATGTATTTATAGTACCTGATGCCATGACCAACTCAAAATATAGTATTTATATCCACTTGTTTTTAATTAATGTATGTATTTATAGCCTGGACCAATAGATAATCTTCAAAAATTATAAGTTGCTTGAGAAAAGATAGGGAAGAGAAGAAATAAACAACCACACAGATTATTCACATTTCCATGGAAGCCATAGAGTGTGTTATAGATATCCTGGAAGCCACCAATGAATATACAATTACCTATTCACTTATTTGTTCACTCAAGGAAAGGTATTTGCTAACTAGTCACAGTGCTTATGGTAAAGTTAGAATAATTATCCAAATGTTTCTGAATTATTTGCCCTTACTTGCCTATTCCAAGCATAGATTTTGAGAAATAGTCAAAACCAATCAAAAAAAGGAAGAAAGAAAAAAGAAAAATAAAGTGCAAAAGAGGGAGCTAGGAAAGGAGAGGGGAGGACAAAGGAGAAAAAAATGGAGAAGAAGGAAAGAGAGGGTATACAATACACAATGCAAAATGTGAGTATCTGAAGGCTGTCTTCATGAGGAAGTATGGGCTGGAAGTGGTTCCCTGAACTAGTTTGACCCACACTTCTTTTTTAAATTGCCACATTACTCTATCAGATGTATTTAATTGTTAATTATGTAGATTGATTATGGAATCAAGACACAGTAAACCAATTAAGATCATGTTTAACTGTCTCTTCATTAGAAATTGCCCTCTACAGCGTATATTTGTGTCAATAGTCAAAAAGGAAAAATCTATTGTTATTAACATCTTAGTGCCCAGAGTAAGAATCTAAATAATAGATGGTAGAAAGGTGAGTATAAGTAAATTATAAATAGTGACACTTCACAAATCCAACCATTCTAGGTAAAAAGGATTTATTGTTAATAGACATACTTGTTGTCTTCCTAAATCATTAATCATTAACCATAAACAGAGTTTTATATTATGCATTTGCTTTGCAGTCAGATATTGGCTTTGTAATTTGACATAATTTTGTCATCTTGAGTTACTGACTTATTAACCCTGAGTTTCAGTTTCCTTATCTGCAAAACAGATTATAATATCTACTGTGATGGGTTTAATAAGAAATCAAGACTAAAGAGTAAATATGCCAAACAGAATTGATGTGGAAGGACATACCCTATCCTTCCACCACCCCCCTCCTAAGGCCTTAGCAACAATGAAAACAAATCGTTAAAACATAGCCAAGGGACTTCTGGTTAAAATGGAGATAACTTTCAGTTATTAAATTAGTAAGACTATAGAATGTTTAATAACAATTAACAAGCTAATAGAAATAGAGTGTTTTTGTTTTCATGTTCACTGTTATATCCCTATTGCTTAAAAGAAGCCCACAACTTAAATATGAAATATTTAATAGATACTTGGCATATAGTAGACATTAAATATTTCCTGGATGAATGAATGAGTGAATGAATGAATAAATGAAACCTTGCACCCAACAAATTAAAAATATACATTTTGAAGTACATGCAACACATTTATAAAACTTAACCATGTACTAGGCACATAGAAAACCTGAAATAAATTAGGAATAGCGAAATGTGTCCCATGATGACTGACATAGTTAGTTGGTGTTTATAATCATTATTTTATTTCTTTACAGAGAATGTAAATCAATCCCTTCTGTATTTGTTAAAGAGATTTGTATTTCTAGAGAGTGAAATATTGACATGGAGAGGAAATGTGTTGAAGTTCTTAATAGTTCCTGCTCTGCTGATAAAGCAGAATTATGACTGAGCCCAAAGGAAGTATTTAACTTAACTGTAAGCTTCAGTGCCCTTTTTTGTGAAATTTGGGGGGTGGGACTATTTGTATCTACAGTCCTTTCCAGTTATAAAATATAACTGCATATCAATTCAGAAGTCCCGTCCATCTTTCCTTCTCTTCCTCACTAAATTTGTTAACCAAAGAATGTAACTTGGCTTATTTGTAAGTTATAAAGAGCATCCTGACTCATCCTAAAGTAGGTTAAAAAGACATTGTCAGCAAGTTCTCATGCTGAGTGTACAGGAACGTTGCCAGGTATAAAGTGAAGCCTAAAAAAATATACCACTCGATGAGTAGTTGTCAGCTGAAGGAGACTCAACAGCACATACTTGTATAAATGGAAAAGAGACTTCAAGAAGAAAGTAATTTCTGAAATGCCACTCCATCACTAAAGATGGCTTCTTGGGGTCTACAATTTCTCCAGAAGGTCAGGAAGCATCCTACCTTGATCTGAAGTAGTCTTGGCATTTTCCCATGCTTCCTTCCCAAGTTTTAAGCCTTAATATCAATTCAACCTGTCACAGTACTCCAATTATCTCTGGGACAAAATATACCACAGTTCAGTACTGTAAGACATCATGTAGCTTATAAATGACTAAGTTTTGCCCTGACTGATAACATTTTCCCAAAGTCAAACAGACTCTGCTTTTGTGTCTCTGCATTTCTCAATACAGCTGCACTTTATTTCAATACTTCTCTTGTAATTGAGCAATTCCATAAAATCAAATAAAATGATTTATAATGGAATGATTACTCCAGGGTAACATTTCAAGTGAAATTAAGATTGAAATCTAATTTAAAAGCTTTAATGTAAATGGGTCATTAGAGAAGGCTCTCCAGGGAATTTGCAATTAAACTAAAGTGACAAGGGGTTTGGAGGGGTGACAGACCTAAAGGTGTTACAATACTGATACATGCTTATTTCAATGCAGCTAGCCTTATCACACTGCTCAACAAGATCAGAGTTGCAGAGCAAAGGCTGCAATCAAAGTCTAACAAAACATTACAACCCATTACAAGAACATCTCATGAAAACGAAAGTTCTGATTTCTGTAAGGGCTTTAATCAATTCTGTAAGTTTAATTGATGTTAATTAATTTAGTTAACTGTTGTTAACCATCTCCATATTATTTTCACATCAATATCTTACTTTTATTAACTATAACTATTCATTTAACAATAACTAAGTTTTCTATTGATGCCATCTTTAATATATAATTTACTGATGTGCTATCTCTGTATATAAAAATGGAATACTTTTTTCCTCTTGGTCTTTTTGAATTCTGCTCATCTTTAAGAGGTTTTCCTTCAGACTGTATGATTGGTTCTTTGACAATTAATCATCTACTTTATTTCTAAATTCCTTTTATTTTTGTTCCTGGATCTTCTATTTGGTTAACTTTCCATATGAATAGATCCTCGTGCTCCAAAAAGAAACTGTGTTGAATTCTTTTAGAATGCGTTGCACATAATAAGGGTAATAAAAGCCTGATCTTATTAACAATAATAATTCTATTGAGAGTTAACTCTTATTGATTATTTAAAAGGAGCAAAGTATTGTTAAGCCCTTTAAATTATCATTTAATCTTCATATTCATTATAGATAACAGAAATAGCATTTTCTTTTTAAAAATCTATAAACTGAAGATTAGATGTTTCAGTAAAAAGTATTCCATTTTTGTATATAGAAATTGCACATCAATAAATTATATATTAATGTTTCAGTAAACTGTTCAGCGTCACAGAGCTAATAAGTGGGAGAGCCAGAATGTAAAACCACAACTACATTATCTCTAAAGCCTATTGCTGTACCTATTATTCTACACAACTGAAAGATGATGTTGGATATGATCAATAGGGAAACCAATGTTATGATGGTCTCTTCCTAGTGTGTATGTCTACACATCTGATTGATTTTGTACATTGCCAGATTTAATTGCTCCCAGCTCTTCAAAGGTGGACTCATTCAAAAACAAGAAAAATAAAATCCTTGAGCCATCCAACAGATGTTTCCAAATGTTTAGATTTATTTTTATGAAGGTTTCATAAAAATCAATTTCAATTTATATGCTTTATTTTTGTGGATGCCGGAGATTTGAAGAGCTCTATTGAGAGAGGTGGCTGAAGTTTTACTTATTACTTTTGAAACTCTGCAATTTTATATATATGACAGCTTTTACAGAAGAAGCAACACAAATGGTTCACAAACCACTCTCTTTTTTTTTTTCTTTTTCTTTCTGGATATCACATATAAAGCAAGGTTCCAGTGACTAGAGAGGTATTTAGCTCACCCCAGAAAACCAAGAGATCACATGAACCACCTGAAAGAAGGGAATTTGGAAAGAAAATAAATAGTCTGAGGATATACACTTTCTTGAATTCTCTTATAAGAGATACAATCTTTTGTCTAGACCATTGAAATAATTATATCATTCATCTTAATATTGCCACATTTGGCAACTTGCATGGATTTGATTGACAGAGCCGTGGGGGATGGAAGTAGATTAAACTAAAGTAATAGTTTCCAGGGGGAAGAAAAGATTCAACAGCTAATTGATCTTTGGGCACCTAGACAGAAATATTCACAATTCCTTTTCGCTTGTTCTGCAGGCACCTCACATGGCAAAGCAGAAGCTGTTAAACTATTTAGTCAGGTATCTGCCTGCCCTCTCAAAAGTGAACATGAATTGGTTCTGATGGTTAGAAAAATAGTGTCTCTATAGAGTGGTTACAGCTTAGATTAACTTAGAGTGGATTTTTGGAGAATAATGTTTTATGTCATGAAAGACTAAAGGGAAACCTTTCAGGAAAGATGTTGCATTTACAACCATGATCTCCAAGCCATGCATGATCTGGCCTTTGCTTACCTCTTGGACCTTATAGAACTCTTCCTCAAGAACCCCTTTCTGGTCATGCTACTCCAACCATGTTGACTTTCTATGGCTCCTTAAAAACATCAACTTCTTCCTGCCTCCCTTCCTCGGGGCCTTTGTATGTGCTACTCCCTCTAACTGGAATCATCTTTCCTACAACTGCTTCATCTCTTGATTCCTCTAGTCTTTTAAATTTAGGTCTCTGCTCACATGTCACCTTCAGAGTCTTCCCTGACCATCTTCCCTGAAACATACAAGAACACACACTCAATGGTTTGATACATATACAGAATTCCTTCTCATTTTAAAAGTTGCCTGATAATAAAACATACACACACACACACACACACACACACACACACACACACACACACAGAAATATGGAAAAACTGTTACAGATTAGAGTAGACTAGAAGGCTACATGCAGAGTTGTCTCCCATATTACACTAGGGAGAGAAAAGGATATTAGTGAAAAAATCTGATGAATACAAATAAAGTCTTCAGTTTAGTTCAGAGTATTTTCACCAATGCTCATGTCTTAATTTTGACAAAAGGCAGCATTGTTATGCTAAGATTTTTAAGGGAAAATGGGTAGAAAGTATACAGGAACTCTCTATAGCATTTTTGCAACTTTCCTGAAAATCTAAATTATTCCCAAATAAAAAGAATATTAACAATTAACTTCTGTGTAACTTCTATAAGTTCTAAATAAATTCTAAAACTTTCTTGTGTCATGAAGCATGACAGTTACCTAGCCTTCCTGTGGCCTTTTCCTTTCCTTGCTCCTTATTGTATCTGAAACTTGGTTTTCCATAGTAAGACTTTAAGAAGAAGGCTTACATCCTTGGTATGTGTAAATGGAGGTATGATGGGAAGCACCCTGAGAGGTTACAGCTCCATATAATTCAAAGTACTGGGTTCAGTTCCTTCATTTCCAGGATGTGCTCTCCAGATGCCCCTGGCACAGAGAGTAGACTTCCTTCTCTATCTCTCAGATTGCTTACATTGGCCAGGGGTTTCAACTTACTCAGAGACTTATCAAAAACTGTAATGCACCCAACATAGGAGCACCCAGATACACAAAGCAAATATTAACCAACATAAAGGGAGAGATTGACAACAATATAGTCATAGTAGGGGATTTTAACACAACATTGACATGAAGGATGGATATTCCCAAAAGAAAATCAATAAGGAAACAGTGGCCTTAAATGACACATTACATCAGATGTACTTAACTGATATTTTTAGAGGACTTAACCACAAAGCAAAAGAATATACATTTTTTCCCAAGTGCATACGGAACATATTCAAAGATAGACCATATGTTAGGCCACATAACAAAACAAATTTCAATAAATTTGAGAAGACTGAAATCATACCAAGCATCTTCGCTGACCACAATGATATAAAAATGGAAATCAATTATAAGAAAAAACTGAAAAACACAGAAACACATGGAGGCTGAATAACACGCTACTAAACAATGAATAGGTTAACAATGAGATCAAGGAAGAAATTAAAAGATACCTTGAGACAAATGAAAATGAAAACACAATGACCCCAAATCTATGGGACACAGTGAAAGCTATTTATACCAATACAGGCCTACCTCAGGAAACAAGAAGAATTTCAAAAACAACAACAACAACAACAACAAAACAATTTAATCTTACACCTAAAGAAATTAAGAAAAGAACAGCAAATAAAGCCCAAAGCTAGTAGAAGAAAGGAAATAATAAAAATTAGAATGGAAATAAGTGAAATAGAGTCTCAAACAAACAAAAATACAAAAGATTAATAAAACAAACAGCTGATTCTTTGTAAAGATAAACAAATTTTATCAGTCTTTACAAGAGAACTCAAAATCAGAAATGAAAGAGAAGTGACAACTGAATAAAAGAGGAGAAGTAACACTGAAATACAAGGAATTATTTTAAAAATACTGCAAAAATTATATGCCAACAAATTCAATAATCTGGAAAAAATGGAAATTTCTAGAAACATACAATTTTCCAAGAGTGAATCAAGAGGAAAGAGAAAATCTGATCAGATCTAATACTGCTAACAAAATTGAACCCATAATGAAATGACTCCCCACAAACAAAAGTCCTGGGCCAGATGGCTTTGCAGGTGAATTTTAGAAAACATTTAAAGAAGATTTAACACCTATTTTTCTCAAACTATTCCAAAAAATTTAAGAGTATGGAAGCCTTCCAACCTCATCATATGAAGCTACAATAACCCTGATTCCAAAGCCAAAGTTCATACACCATGATCAAGTCTGGGGATGCAAGGTTGATTCAATATTTTATAAATCTATTGAGTGAGATATACCACATAAACAAAATGAAGGATAAAAACTATAAGATCATATCAATAGATATAAAAAAAGCATTTGACAAAATCCAGCATCTATTTATGATAAAAACTCTCAGGAGAATGGGAATAGGGGGAACATATCTCAACATAATAAAGGCCATATATGACAAATCCACAGCTAACATCATGCTCAAAGGTAAAAAGCTAAAGAAATTTTCCTTATAATCAGGAACAAGACAAGCATGCTCATTTTCACTACTTCTGTTCAACATTGTATTGGAAGTCCTAGCCACAGCAATCAGACAAGAAAAAGAAATAAAAGGCATCAAAATTGAAAAAGAAGTAAAACTATCATTATTTGCAGATGACATGATACTATATACATAGTGACATAGAGAACCCTAAAGATCCCATCAAAAAACTGTTAAAATTGATAAATGAATTCATTAAACTGGCAGGATACAAAATTAATATTGTGTTTCTATACACCAATAATGAATTATCAGAAGAGAAATTAATAAAGAAATTCTATTGCAATTGCATTAAAAATCTAGGAAAATTAAATAAATAAATAAATAAATAAATAGATAAATAAATAAATAAATAAATAAAAATTTTGAAAAATCTAGGAATTAATTTTACCAGAGAGATGACTTGTACTCAGGTAGTTATAAGACACTGAAAAAAGAAACCGAAGAAAATACAAATATACAAAAGCATTTACCGTGCTCATAGATAAGAAGAATTAACATTGTTAAATGTTTATAATATCCAGAGCAAACTATAGATTTAATGAAATCTCTATCAAAATATCAATGACATTTTTCAGAGAACTCAAATAAATATCCTAAAATTTATATTGAGCCACAAAAGACCATGAATAGCCAACAATCTTGAAAAAGCAGAACAAAGTTGGAGGTATTTCAATACCTGAAATCAAACTATACTACAGGCTACAGTAATCAAAACAGCATGGTACTGGCATAAAAACAGAAACAGAGCAATGGAACAGAAGAGAGAGCTCAGAAATAAACCTATGTTTATATGGTCAATTAATCTATGACTAAGGAGAAAAAAATACACAATGGAGTAAAGACAGTCTATACAATAAATGATGTTGGTAAAACTGGACAAATACATGCAAAATAAAAAAGTGAAACTTGACCACCTTCCTTCTTATACCATATACAGAAATAAACGCAAAATGTGTTAAAGACTTAAATGTAAGTCCCGAAACCAAAATCTCCTTGAAGAACGTATAGGCAGTAAACATTTTGACATTGCTCTTAGCAATATTTTTTTTCTGATATATCACCTCAGGCAAAGGAAACAAACAAACAAACAAACAAATGACAAATAGGACTACATCATCAAACTAAAAAGTTTGTGCACGGCAAAGGCAACCATCAACAAAATGGAAAGACAAATATTGAACATAAAAAGGTACTTTTCAATGGTACATCTAATAAGGGATTAATATCCAAAATTAAAAAAATTAGAGACACTGAATTAAAATCCTTGGACTATTTCTCACGCTTTTGTGATTTTGGACAAGTTACTTCATCACTTGTAAAACAGGTGATATTTCATGTATTAATGTGTAGAAGACCCCTAGGTACTACGATTAGGTGACATGTCATTTACATAATCCCCACAGTAATTCTGAGAGGACTTCTAAGAGATGAGGACACAGGATGAAGGAGGAAAGGCCTTGCTGCAGGTCACAGTATTAGTGAGAACTGGAATTCAAATCCATATCTAGTCGGACTATAAGCAATAAAATTAGTGACACTTGCTGAGTTCTCACATCAGCTAGTCTAGTCCTTATGTGTATTAATTAATTTAAACTTTGCAGAGTTATAAGAGACTATTTTACAGACTATAAAATGCAATATGCAGCCTTCCTCTGTTGACACATTTTTCATCATGCAATCCATTCATTTATCTGTGTATCTATGACATTTTCTTAATTTCTTTGTGACACATTTAAGCACAAAATGCTAATAAAACCAATGTACATGTTTCCCAAAATGTTTTGAGTAGTTTTCCCCTTTTACTATAATTTCCAGTAAAATCCCCTTCTCCAAGCTTGCTCGTGGCATATGAAGAAGGACATTATTTATCCTCACTCTATAAACCCTCCTTTAATGTTCCTTCTGGGTTAAAACGCCAAGCTCAGTTATATCACCATTAATTAAAAAAAACCCTTTGTAATTTTCTACCACCTTCATTTTTTTCTCCTAAATAAAAATATAACATTTTATTGTTTCAAAAACCACCAGGAAACAACAAATTTAATAAAAAATTATTCAGTCAAATTTTGAATCAAGTTGAACTATAGGGTTTTAAAATGTTCAATCAAATATCACCATACTGGTGTGGTTTATTTTTTCTTGGCAGCATGTAACTTCCTGTTTCTAAGAAAAAAGGATTAAAGTGTCCCGTAAAAAAAAAGCTCCAAAAGCTTCTTAGACATCAAAGAGAACTTACACAACAACATTTTGATGAGTTAAGTGTAAAGGAATCAAAAACACATGGATTAAATTTCCCATAAAACCCACATGTGTTTAAAAATCAAGAGAAAACGTGCTTGGCCAAAAGCATTTGGGGTTTTGTCAAACCCCAAACATTTGAGGAATAGTGTGAGATGTTTAAGGAACCCCAAACACAGCTGGGTCAGCCTATATCATTCCAAGAGCATATGCCAGTGGGAGATGATAAAGGAGATAAACCCGCAAAACTGTAATTTGGGCCTAAAATCAACATCTCTGATTATTGATAAGAAAGTTGTGGCTTTCAAATATATGTCTTTTTAATTGCCTCCCAACTTAGAAAATGACAATTTATATAACCTGTTAGAAGTCAGTTATAAAAGAGCTCTTGTATTAAAAAAAAAAAAAAAAAAAGAGGAATCATCATTTCCAATCCTGAGATTTTCCAACTAAACCAGATGGGATCTTTTCCACAGCTTTCAAACCCTTGATCAAGTTGCTCCAAGGTTTTTATTATTTTTGATTTAGCTTTGCTAGACTAAGCACATTATTAATTGGTTCTCCTTTTATTTACAATACTATTGCTTGAAATATATACTAGGGTGTATAATTGAATTTTGGGTTTACTGTAATTAAAAAAGTCAAAAGAGTAATAAACATAAATGTTAGTAAATAATTGTCTCTGAGAACCGGCATAAATCATCAAGATTAAATGATTTTATATCATATTTAAAGTCCTTAATTTTAATTTATGATTGTCAGCCTATTTTTAGTCACTGTTGACTAGAATTACTTGTCAGTGCTTTACATCTTTAGAGGTGATGGCAAGGGACTTCTGAAGATTCCCTTTTAATGGGGGCCTACATTATCAGGCTGAAATAATTAATCTATGTCTTTTCTTTCTTATTACTTCCCAAGTGCATTTTATTTATTTTTAAAAAATTAGACCAAGTAGAGGGGAGGGCAGTTTGATCATGGATTTAACTACTTTTCCAAATCTACTTTCTAATTTAATAAGATTTTAATCTTTTGGGAAGATCTAGTTATAAGTGTATAAATAAATAGATGTTTCCTGCAGCTAAACAATACTGTATATCACCTTTTCATGTGATAAAAATAACTATTGATAGCACTGTTACATTTTCAAAGAAGGAACAAAGGTTAATAAAGGCATCACTCTGCTTTCTTGAACCCCAAATAGTTAATTGGACATATTACTAATTTCTTTTTCTCCTTTTTGATACAGACAACAGAGAATGCCCTGCAAAAATATAATGCAATGAAAATATAAATAAACAAAAGTATTTTTCCCAAATGAAAGCAGCACTGGTATGGGAATGATGCATATCTTTTTCCACTCTTGGCCTCAAACACTGCAGTATGAATTTACGGTTTCTACCACTTGAATCTAAGCTGTTCTCCACGTGGTAATTTATGATGCATAACAAGGTCATGTCTCAAAAGCTAATCCTGTACATTAATAAAACCAGCAACAACAACCAGAATCCCACTTATGGGGGCCCACCATTTGCTAAAATCTGAGAGACATTTTAGACATTTCCTGAAATTTTACAACAATGTAGCCAGGTAGATTCTATTGTACCCACTTCACCACTAAGAATGCAGTCTTGAAGAGGTTAAGTCATTTGTTCACAAATATGTAGACAGACCTGTTTGGTCACAAAGCCTGCACCCTCATGTCAACTTTGTTACATCATATATATTTAAGGTGAATAAAAGAAAAAAGTGACTGTCTCTTAGGAGGCTGAAGAGATAGACCGCAGGAGATAGAAGAGTTATATCATCCTGTCTTGAGAGGCTGGCAGGTTCTCACATCAATATGGTTTGTAGTTCTTGAAATCATAGATCCTCTTCTGTTGCCCACCCTAATGGTTATTCTATGTCTCAATGTGATACATCTTTCACTCCAGACATGACTTGGATTGCTTTGCTGCATTTATACTTTTTTAAATTTCCCTTGCACATGCTCAGGGCATCATTTTGGAGAGCAGTCAATTGTTCAGGGAACTGATTCTGTGGTGCTTTCAAGGCCGTCACCTGTTTCTCATTATTTCCTTTCTGAGCTTAGCTAACAGACCTGACTGTTATACTTTGGGAATGAAAAGTCTGTGGCCAAAAAAACAAAATCTCATCCACCATCACCATACTCTTCCTATGATAGTCTCGTCTCACCAGTCAGTATGATGTGTCATGGGATGAAGAGAAAATCTGCTAAACAACAAGATTGTATATTCACCAGAGCCTACAGGCCTCTCCATTTAATGCCCGGGGTCAGTGACTAAGCTTATGGGTAACATTAGATCGACAGTGCACGGTAAAACAATCAGAAGGTGATCCCAGAATCGAGCAGGTGGTGTCCTGTGAATGAGAACTACAGACAGTCTACAGCAGGCCAAGATTGTGAAGAATAATGCCAAAACCTAAGCCACTACATAAGAACAAATCAGCAAAGTGAAGTCATGAAAGAGGCAGAGTTCCTCAAAACAAACACAAGAAAAATGTGCTGTCTTGACAATCATAGTGAGGTAATTTAAATTAAGTTAAAATAAAATTAGGGGGAATGGAAGAAGAGATGGGAAAAACAGATACATTCAATTTATAAAATATCAAGCATGTGCATTTTAGGTGACTTAAAAAATTGGAAGCAAACATTTTAAAAAGCTCAATGTGAGTAGTTGATAGGTAAATAAACAAACAAATAGAATTAATAATTTACATAGAAGAAATGGTTTTTAAAAATCCCTTCCCACTAGAAACTTTTAAAAATATATTTTGAATCTATTTTTTAAATGATGTATGGATTTGATCTATCAAATACATATTTTTAAACGTGTATATTCCCATCAATGATGAGGATAAAAGAAATGGACACTTTCAAATATTCCTGATGGTACTCTGAATTAGTACAGAAATTTAGCAATACATATAAAAATCCTCAAGTGTTTATATATTTTAGCCTCTTTAGAAATTGACTCTGAGGGAATAATCTTAAGTGTACAAAGATATTCATTACAGCATGGCATAATCAAAATATAGAAACAACCCCTAAGTGCCCTAAAATAGAATGGTAGATCCATTTAATAAAATATAATTGCAAGAGTGATGATTATGAAGGCTACCTAAAAGCTTGGGAAATGCTTTTGCAATAATATTGACTGAAAAAAAGGAATAAAAAAATCTATGATAATAACTATGTACAAACAAATTTTGTATTAGTAAAAAGAATGGAAATAAATATATTAAAGTAATAGCAGAAATTATACTAGCACAATGGAAACATTACTGATTATATAATTTATTTTTTTTATCCATTTGCTATGTCTACCTCAATGTGATTGCATTACCTTTATCAATATTTTTTTAAAAAATAGAATATTTAAAAATCAATATCTTTTTAATTAAGCCATTGAAAGATGAGGCCCTAAACCCCCACAAAAGTATAAACAAGAAAAGGCAGATGTACATAGCATTCATATTTAAGAGAAAGGTGACAGGAAGACATCTAAATAGCTTGTATAATTTATAAAGAGATGAACCTCTTTTTACTAAGACAACAATGTATTGAAATATATGAAAAAGCTTTGTAAGGAGGAATTCATGCCAAATGGAATTCTCTCCTAAAATGGGTTGAATTGCACATAGATACGGGAGGAAAGAACAGATGTCTGTGAGCTAGCCTGAGCCGGATACTACGTTCTTGCCATCTTAGTCCACATGGAGTCGATCAATAATCCTGTTCGACATAGTTTCTGAGTGTCTTCTCTGAGGCTGGAGGGCTCTACTATACTTCTTGAATTCTCTTCTGACTTTAAAATTCTATAAAGTGTATTAAATAATAAATAACACCGTAAGGAAGCAAGCCGCCCTAACATTTGATTCCAGTTGGTCGATTTAGTGAGACTCAATCACTCATTAAGGGAAAACACTTAGAAAAAAATTTTTTTTCTTGCTTTAGTTTGGTCAGCTCTCATTGAAATCATTTTTCCACAGGTTATTCACTGCCTGCTCAATCAAGAAGTGGAGAGACCTTTTCACTAGCAAGTTAAAAAAAAAATTCTTATTAACTATAATCATGTCTACCCAAACAGAGACTTAGCACAGTTAAAATGGCTGGGAGGGAGAAAGGAAGCACAGCCTAATGCAGTAATGATGGACTTGCCACAAGATGGTATAGTTTTTCTCTATTTGTAGTTCTTATCTTGAAGAAAAATTAGCAGTTCTTGCACTTTCATGGAACAACAGATTGAGATTTAATTTTCACAGTTTGTGTAGCTCATTTTGTTTATCGCCATGTTTTGGGTTTTATCACATATCTGCCCTTTACACATTTTGACTTTCCCTCAAGTGTGTTGTGATGTCACATTGTGTCACATTGGGTAGGTGGACCTGGAGGCCTGCTTCAGAAATACCTTCCTCCGGTACTTGTAGAGACCCTCATCTGGGCGACATTTCACCTGGCTCCAGAAATGAGGCATGAAAACACAGGCATCCCCAATGCAGGCGGAGAAGACAGAAAACAGGATTCATTTTATGAAGTGCTTGATCTTTGCAGAGCATGTCATTGCTGTAAGTGAAGGCCAATGAGCTTAGAAACTGTCTGTTGTCTTCTAAAGAGTTACTGATCCAGGTGGGAAGACAAGCGTATATGGATAATGGAAGAGAGAGTTAATTTCTATAAAAACTGAAAAGAAGCAAATGAGGAGGCAAGAAGCATAATATAATAAAGCCCTTGGTTAGTGTAAAAATTTCTCTGAAGTCTACAGTCTAAGAGCCCTGTATAAGGAAAGCATTACAGAAACTTCACTGAGAACAGCAAGACTTGCCAGTGGAACGGTAATTTGCCTCTCTGGTTGCAGGCAATTGTTCATGAAATACATACCAAATGATAAGGCACTCTTTATTTTTTTAAGTATATTCTCGAGAACATTATGACTCATTACTTTTATAATTGTAGTAGTGTTTTGTCAATTACACTGGTGAGAGTCAATATGCTTTTAAGAATTTACATTTTACAGAAACTACTTCAGTGATAGTGTCAGTGATTTCTTTTTGGCTGATTACAGACCAAATCAGGGGACAACAGAAACCCTGAGATCTAATGCAATAAAGTACTACGCACTTCTCAAATTTACAAGATGACTCATTAAACTGTGTTGTCCATCCTTGACTAAATCCTAAATAATTTAAATAGTTGGATGAGAAAGATGCTGTTTAGAGATGAAAGAAGAAAGTTTGACTTACAGGCTATTTCTTTATGTGTTTGTCTACTTGTTTGCTTTCTTGTTCTCAAATTTCAAAATCCTGCAGTAACTGAAATGCGTTTAACCATGTGCTACCCAAAGGGATTAAGGCAATGATAAAAAAAAAAAAAATAGGAGATTCCATCTGAAGAATGCCTGACACATTGTAAGCATGTTGTTTCATGAAAATATATACAACCCCCTTGCTTATAAATTATATGTTTTGTTGCAATGGTTAATAGGCTATCTTTTCACGTGGGCCTGCTATTCACTTATTTACTATGTTAGCAGAGAGGATAAGAGTCTACTCTCATACCAAGGATAAAGTCTAAATTCATAAGACTTTGCAAATGAGAGCTGATGGCAGTCTTTCGAAATATGGTTATTGTGCCTGGGAATAGAAGTGGACAGTTCCTCTTCATCCAGACTTCAACTCAGGTGCTGTCCCTGAATGACTTTGCTGGCCTGGAACATACAGGGTTTGAAGCTTGTGATTTAATGTGCTGCAGCTCCTACCTGCATTTTTGAGTAAAGTAAAAGTAATATTTCCAACAAACAATAATATGCTTTAATCATTCACTCCTTTTTCTTCTACAAAAGAATCTTCTTCAGACAAGAAAATTTACTATAAATTATATTAATTGATTCAATTTACACTAAAATGACATATTTATGTATAATTTGGTCACCTACCTTTCTACCAAGCTTGACTTCATCCAGAAAATATCATAAACAACACAAAAAACATTGGTCCAGCATTAAGGCCTTAATTTAATTCGTATCAACCGTTATTTCCTAAAATCCAAGTGGCAGGAAATGGTACTTACTGGGAACTTACTCTGTGGCAGAGGCTATGTCTCATAATTTATGTGTATTATCTGTTGATCCTCATGACCTACCTATGAGATAACATCGCTTTTGTACCGATGAGGAAACTGAGGCAGAGAAGATTTACATAACCTTCCTAAAGTCCTTCATAGATAAGTAGGGAGTCCAGTTTTGAATCTCAGTTTTTATGCTATTTACAACATCGGTGCTAGATTATCATCATGTAACTGCTGGTAGCTTATAGAATTTATTAATTCATCTTTTTCTTGAAAAAAAAATTATGCATCTATGAGCACAACACTGAATTTTTAAGAGACAAAGAATGAGGACAATAACTAAGAAAAAGCCAGCAAAGATTTCTAAAAAGGCAGAGGGCAGATCTAGTAAATGTTAGAATAGGATGCTATTGAGCCATATTCCATGATAAACATCAAATATTGCATTTTTGAGACATTTCAAGAAATGATTTATCTAGATTAAGATTTTAATAAGGAAATTATTCATATGAGGCAAGTTGTACAGGAATTTCATTTCTAGGTCTTCTTTTTTTTTTTTTAAGAAAAAATCATATAAAAGTTGTGTTGTAATGGCTTTTATTGTAATGGAATTTTACCACCACTGAGTGTCTGATGTAATTATCTTGTGATCTTAGAGTGGTCACTGCTTGGGGCCAGAGAGCACACTTGATTGATTCTTGGTGGAGTAATGGATAGACTGACAGGGCAACTGTTGGTTTTGTGGCAGGCCCTGACAGGATCAGCCAAGCGTGGAGAGAAATTGCCTTGACATTGAGATTTGGTTACCAGAGTATAAGAACCTGTTAGACCTAAAGCTGGTTTTTTTTGGTCCCTGTGGTAAGAGTAAGAGACATTTTGTGCCTGATGGCCTTGTCTCAATGTCAACGTCAGCTTCTCTCTATTGTTCTGTGTTGGTGTCTGCTGCTCTGAGTCCTCACCTAGCTTCAAGCAAATCTCCACCGCCTTGTCTAAAACCTCCAGTTCAACCTTATCCCCTCATTCCCGCCTCTCCCCAAATTCACATTTGGGCTATTATCCAATCCAAACAAGGCACACCAAACAGCAGCATGCAATCCAAAGCCATTTTATGATATTGTTCTGCTTGGATTGTGCAATTCATAGCAAGGTGTGTATGTGTGTGGGGAGAGGGAGTAGAAGGGGGAAAGCATACCTTTCATTCTCTTTCTAAAGTACCTTCTGGAGATTTTGGGGGTTTTGTTTTATATTTACATTGTTGTGACTGCTTATAAATAAGAAAGCATGCCAAATATTTGAATTTACATTTTCTTTTATACAGGGACTATCACAATGCGTTCGATGACGAACATCAATTCTTTTTTTTCTTTTTTTTTAATGATAACTTTGTCCCTTTCTCTAAATCACAGATAATCATGAGCAGAGTTGGTGTTTTTTTTCGAATGGTTGCTAATCCCCAGCTCATGTGATAAAAGATGCTGACATTAATATTCTGGTGTGCAAGCTAATTCCTTCAACCCAGCTGTGAGGCAGAGGCTCTGTGACCGAGGTGAGACTGCCGCAATGTGCAGCGTGTGCAGGGTCCTCAGAAAGGCTGATCTGTTACTTGCACCTTGTGCAAATTGTGGCAGCTTGACTGTTTCCGTGGGTGAGCAGAGTGGTTCTGTTTTCTCGCCACTGCATTCAATTTACTGGCTGCCTGTAAAGGTTCAGAGTGGGCCCATGGTTTGACTGTTAACTGTTTATGTCATATCAGTTTGTAAACTTCATCCATCCTTAAAACCCCTGGCTCACAGCGGAGGAATGAGTAAACACAGTGCCTTGCAATCTAATAGTATTTAGTTCCCGTGTCTGCAGTGTGTTCATTAAGCACATCTCCATCTTGCTTTAGGCCCTCTAGAGCAGCCTGGTGAAGAGTAACACTACATTATGTTGCAAAGACTTCTCGAAGAGGCAGTGTACTCCTACCCACCCTGTTACATTTAGGATGTGCCAACAATTAACCCTATACTTTCTTATACCATCATCTAGTTAATTCTTATATGATTTCTTACCTTCCCATATAGATTTACAGGTCCTTGAGTTTAAAAAGTAATGTGTCCTTCGAATGCTTTCCACCTTCTAACCAAGTAGTTGGTATAAACACAATTTTCTTGCATATGAAGAGCTAAGCACAGTGTATGATGCACAGTAATTGCTCTATAAATGTTTATTGTTATTAAAATTAAAAATTTTAATTGAAATTATTGAAAAAAACAACGAGTTTCAACATGACTAAAGAGTGTCTGGCTAATGTGGGCAGAGCCCTCTTTTCCTTCCCACCCTTCCTGCCCTTGGCATTGATGTGTGGAACTCCAGGACTCCACCTCAGCTCTGGCCCTTCTGCCCAACTTTGTGCCTCCTTACTCCAACAGCACCTTGTCCTCCTGCTGAAACCAACCCTGCAAGTCCATGCTGCCAAATAACTGTGCCACACCTGCTTCCTGCTCCCAAGCTCTCCCCAGAATGTCATTCAGCGCATATCTCAGACCCCCCTCTGCTGAAGGCTTTCCCGACCTCCTCCATACATTGATCATTCCTTTGTGTTTTCAGAGTAATCTGTACATTCTTTACATTGCTGATCATACTTGTTTAGATCTCTCTCCCCACTACAGCCTACAGAGTTCTGTCTCATTTGTCCTTGTAGCTCAGTCCTTGACATATAAGTTGTGGTAAATGTTTTTTAATGAAAGCATGAACATCCATTCCCACAGGTCCAATTTCTAGGGTCACTTGTCTTGCCCCAGCCACACACCCTACCCCAGCTTCTGTTCAGCCTCACTGGCCTGCCTGGTGGCTTGGCTCTGGTGACCCTTTATGGCACTTTCATGATCACTTTCCCTTTTTCTTACTTTCTGAATTTGCCCTCTATCTTTTGGTGGAGATTATTAATTATTGTTTAGAATCCAAAATCTTTCTTCTTTGAGATGGAAATGTACTCCCAAGAAGTATTGAGAGATAAAATAGAAGATAATGGCAATGCTGAGATAATTTAGCTCAATCCAACCATCCAACATGTTGCTGTTGCCTATTTCACTAGAGGCCATTCCTTCCTAAAGGAGCTGAGAGTCATAGAAGACAGGGAGAATCCGTGGCAATAAAGAACCCGTATATATGAAATCACAACTTTTTGACAATGTGAGCTCAAAACATGAAGAATAGAGAGCTACAGGTACTGCTGCAGAGAGGAGAAACAAAACCTGGTCCACTAACTCACCAAGCTTGTATGTAGGCAACTGAGCCTTCGTCAGAAACAGGATCTCATATCGCCTACACAAGACCTGTCCTATCAGCATTTAGTCAGAATGAAAATGTCCTGTGCTGCTAGGCATGAGCATTCTTTTGCTCATAGACATGGCTATTGGGTTTTTTCTTTAATGAACCTAAGTCTAAATATTGCCCCTTAGGGATGGAGAGCAGGAGATGACAGAAAAGTTTTTCTTGAAGGGGCAGAGGATTTGTTGTTGTTGTTTGACAATCGTGGAACAAAGAAACAAGACGGCTAGGAAAGAAATTCTGGTGCCATACTGCTTAGATTTAAGTCCTGGCTCCTTGGGTTGGGTATGTTACTGAGTAGCAATTTCCCCATTTGAAATGTGATAATGACACCTAACTCCTAATTTTGTTGAGAGCATTAAGTAAAATAAGGATGCTGACACTTTCAGCACAAAAGTTAACATGTAATAAGTGTTCAGTAAATTTTATCTATTAAAATTGTAAAACTTAATTTGATTTCCTAGAAAAGAGAGTCCCACATTCAAACCGCTCTATCAGACTAATTGATATCTCCATTGCATATCTGAGATCATTGTGATTTACAAGAAACTGCAAAGAAAATATTCTAATGCATCGTATTTACTCAGTTCTGTAAATCTATGTATATTCTACTTTGAACAAAGATATTTCTTACATTACTCATTGTACATACAGAGAAACATACACCTTTATCTAAAAACAATGAAGGATGACTTTTTATCTAACAGACATAGATGAAGCAGGATGAAGAGAAAAGAGGCAAAAACAGAAAAAGAACACTAATGCTTACAGAAATAAGGACAAAGGACAATGAGTTAAAAAGTCACGAGCAGAGAACTAATCTGTGCCTCTGTCTCTGCCTTGTTCATCTAACACTAGTCTACTGTGCAGAGGGACAACCTCTAAAGGGCTGTTCTTGGGCTCTTCTCCTTCTAGGACTAGATAATCACCACTCTTCAGTCAAGACCCTTTGAAAAAGGACATTTTTGGTCACCTTTTAATTTCTCATAGCCCTACAGTGGTGCCATGAACAGAATAAATAGGCAATCCATGTGTGTCTTATGGCCTGATTGAAGGGTGGAAGGAAAGAATGAAGGGAGGAAGGATAAATGCATGTAAAAAAAAAAAAGCACCAAGGACAGAATGGTAGAAGGGGAAGTATCCACATGGTAACTTCTACAAAGGGTACCAGCCAATCCGGGGGAACACAGCTATCTATAAGCAGTCTGATGGATAACCACTGAGAGATCCAACATGAGATACTCACAAAATTGTATCTCAGGTCCATCTTCACCTGATGAAGTTCCACACGCAAACTATCAGTGATCATCCCGACCCTCTCCAGGATGATTGTCTTAATGTTCCACGCTTTTAGACCAGAGTATCTCAAACAGAGGCATAAACATCTCAGCTTCCTCAGAATGGAGCAGCAGCAAATGCTGATCAAGGCGGGGAAATGTAACTGGAGATGATAGATAAGGCTCTTGCATTAAGGGCTCATCCTACTAGATGAATTAGACTAGACTTTCATAAGAAGAATTATTTCAACCTCCCAAATCTGTAGAAATGGCACAGGATCACGTATTAAAAAAAAAAAAAAAAAAAAAAAGACTGGTAATGTTCTGATTGGAACTAAATGAAGAGTTTTAACAAGATATTGACCTGTTATCAGAAAAGCTAATTCTTTCTTATTGAATTCTTTCTTATTGAAAGAATGGTGGAATAAGACAAAAGACATGAAACACAGCAGCTTGAGTTATATCTGTGTGATCTCGGACAATTCAATTGATAACTCTGAATTTCTGATTTCTCCTGCAAACAATGAAGATAATCCCATCTACTTTGTAAAGTTGTCATGGAGAATTAAACAGGAGAAAGTGTGGATTTAATGAATGCTAATTCCCTCCCCTTAATCTTGTCCTGAGTTTCCTTACTATCTGTTTTAAGACACTGAGTGGAGATAATCCAACTGTTACAGGGATTATTAAAATGACTTTTTAGGTGTCCTGAAAAGCATATACTGTGGTCACACTATAGTGTTCCCCATGAAAGGCAGGACTTAAGAAATTTAATGGTATTTGTGTAATCAAAAACTTTTATCAGAATTTAAGTTGCTTTCATTGCATTCCACACTTCAGAGAGGTTTAAATTCAGTTGTCTTTCCATCTGAAAAATAATGCTGCATCAGTTGGTCTTATTTAAGCCTGATGATTTTGATCCAACACAAATCTGCATAGAGTAACTGGCATGAGAGGATATCAAGTCAACTCATCCTACTTTCCACAGACCTCCAAACAAAGCTTCATCACTAAATCAGCCAGCTATCATTGAAAGTCTATTAGGTACTAAGGCCAGAGGGTACAAAGAGGCATCGTAATTTCTCAGAGACTGCATGATCTCATTGGAGAGAAAAATATACAGATTACAAGACAGCTAACAATGTCGGGCTATGCATGATGCATTCCCAATGAATGGTAAAGACCATGTGTGCTGTAGGAGGTCAGCGAAGAGCACAGCCCCACTGTGCTGCACGGCAGGCCCAGCATGCACCAAGAATGGGAGCTTTATATTAGGCCAAAAATGAGAGATAGCATGTGAAGAATGGCAAAGGAGAAGAGAGTGCATTACTAAACAGGCAAGTCGTGTGAGAGTGGGCTCACATGGGGATGTGCAAAGTTTCTTGCAGACCCTGTAAGAATGAATGCACATCTGACTGGGGCATGCATTCCCATCAAGCATAATGAGACAGGGACCAGGCCGTGAATCCTTGAATCTTTGAGCAACAGGCCACAGACAGAAAGCATGGGGGCAGAAAGAATTTGAGATCCAGAGAATGACATGTGACAGATGGTTAGATGGATCTTGATTTATTGAACCCCCCTATTTACATTAAACTTAAATTTTGGCTTAAAAATGACAGCTCCTGCTATGAGCAGATCACAGAGCACCTATCACAAAGCCTTGTGTAGTAGTGATTTGTAATTTCCTGTTGAGCTAAACTGAAAAGTAATATGACTGAAACAGCATTCTATAACTTGTCTTGCTGAGCCCTATCAAAGAAGTTTCTAACAGCTGTTATCATTTTATCCCTCTTCCTAGAAATGCCATTTCTTATACCCTTGGCCAAATCGAGGGACCAAATAGTGGCCTAAGTTATCAGAGAAAATGACCGGAAAAGGACAGAAGTTAATAAATAAAATTTTAATGTAAATATATTCCTCATTCATAAATAAGGCAAAATGTGTACAAAATACCCAGAACTAGTGAGGGTGTCCTATGATAGATGTATATTTTCGATGTATATTTTCGACCTGAACCAATTGTAAAGACAGTGCAGAGTCTTCTCCATCAGTCTAGAGCCTACATTCAAAATCCTGGACTTTAGTGCTCCGAATCTCTCTCAACCCAAGCAGACGAATTGACTAAATGTTTACTCTTGAACTTCTTTGAACACTAACTTCTGCTTTTCAGTTTGTCGTGTCAATTTGTCTGAGCACTGAAATGGAAAGCTGAATAGTTATTTCAAAAGTACAGATGGAGCCCCTTGTTTATAGTATAATTCTTTACACCAAATGGAACTGCAGGAGGTTCAAAATTTGTAAAGGTCTTCCAAAAATCCAAACACATTATTCATTTCAACAAATCTGACAATTTTTGAACTACATAAATTTTTGAACAATTTTTTTAGTCCATTCGTGTTAACTGAGGTTAATTTGAAGATACTGCTACTTCACAAAAGAAGCAGTTGAATTCCAGAAGGCAATTTATGCCAGAACATAATTCAGTTGGACTTTTCTGTCTCGGGTGAACCAAGAAATTACCTGTGGTAAGAACATTAAAATGTTTAAAAATCTAATCTAACTCATTTTAGAGTTACCAGATAAATGCTTTTAACAAAATGGTAATGGGTTTCAATCCCCTTGCATGAAAGATAAAATACAGACATTAGCTTTTCCCATCTCTCATTAATTCTTATACTGTTGTAATTGCATATAAGCATTTGATTCTGTGCTTTAAAAGAAGTTTTTTTTTTTTTTTTTGAGGTAGGAAGAGTAAAATTCAATGAGAAAATAAAATGATTTTAATTTATTTTAGTAAATTCTGGTGGCTAGAAAGATTATGGCCTAAACTATCTCGTATGTTGACAATTCTCCATTGACAAGGTGTTCCCATTACATGTGGTTTTTCAAAGCATGCTTTCAGAGAGAGCATTGTAAATGTATGTTCTTCTGGTATATTTTTAAATTTTGAATGCTAAAATTGCTACCTGTAAAGAGAGATGAACAGAGAACAGTGAAAGCCGGAAGTCTGGCCAATCATTGGGCTTTTAGGCTTTCTTTTTTTTCCCTTCCAACATAAAAATACAAATTGCTGCTTGAAATAAAATTAATTTCTATCTTTGGACACCCTCAATGAGACATTAGTGTTCAATTTGATTTAGATGGGGGGAAATCCAAACCTGAATTTTCCAAATCACCTTTCCATTTTACTGCTGATTGACGCAATAAAAGAAGAGAGCTATGCCCCCTGAAAGCAGGACCCCAAGGGGAAAACAGGAAATTTTCAAAGTAACTTGTGTAATTAGGTGAAGTGGTCACCCAAACACACTTTTCTGATACCATCAAAGACAGGGTGGAGAGGACAAAATCTAACCCTCACTCATTTTAAAAGTGAGTTTTCTTCAAAATGACAAAAGAGGAATTTGAAATTTCATGAGGATTATTCAGAATCCTCTCAAAATAGTCTTAGCTTTGTCAAATCTGGATTTAAATGTCAGTAATTTAAGGCTAGCTTTATGAATACAACGTCTATCTCCTGCAGCTGGGCCATATTATTTCAGTGACTTTTTTTATGCTGAAGTTGGCTATAAGTTCTATGCTTGATTTATGAAGCAAAACACTCTATTTACTGTACAATGCTATAGTGCTGACATGCAGGGTCACTCCGTAATGCATTCGGAGCGGAGCGTGGGAACAGGGTTAAATGAGCGACATGCGATGGTTTATGAATGTAAAACTGTCTTTTACAGAAAAGAAAGCAGGATTCTAAGGGCCCAAATGAAAATTGTGACAAACAGTAGCAAGTTGTTTGAATTTATTTGTAAGCACAAAGATTACATTTGACTAGGCAACTTTGGACTGAACTGAAAAGTGCGAAGTGTAAATAAATAGATAAATAAAAGCGAAGTGTCAACTTCTCAACAACCCTGAGGATGGTAGGGTTCCCTAAACCTGAATTTCTCAGGTTTATATAAACCCTCCATTATAAGGACTGCTGCTTTTTTTTTTTTCTCCCAGGAAATCAGTAACATAAGAAATAAACAGGAAAACGGTCAATACAAATATTTTTAGAATTGATTACAATTGTCAAATTTGGGTGAGTCATAACCTGAAAAGCCTTAGACATACACTAATATAATACAGATAATCTCACCATATTCTGAATTTTAATTCTAAAGTGAAAGCTAAGCACTTGGGAAGGTTCTTTTATATTGAATCAACAAAAGAGGAAATAAATCAATAAATAGTAGAGAGGGATACTGGTTTCCTCTTCTGGTAGGTTTTTTTTTGGTGTGGGGGACAATTTTCCAGATGTTATCAAATGGCAATTTGGAGTTCAAGTGTGAAATGGAGACCATAAGTGCAGAAAGAGCCAGGTGGTTTGCTAGTTCTTCAACCAATCTGTAATTTTTACCCAATTCAAATCTTTTCTGAATAATTTCTCTAAGTAGGGATAGCAGAACTTTAGAATGAAACACTGCAAGTTCATACCAAACGGAAACTGTAGGACACTATCCCTAACATGTCAAATGTCAGAGAACATACCAAGAGTGTCTAAACTTGTTTTTAAGAATATTCCACTGGAAGATGTGAGTCCCAGATATTCAACAGGATAAAAAAAAAAAAAAAAAAAGGCAAGAATCAGGCCAAACCTGAGTAACAGCTGGAAAGCAATTGGTAAAAAGGAAAGAAAAAGTGAATGAGAAAAACACACTTGTAGAGAGCAATCATTTGGGAGGCAGAATAATCTTGGTGTTTCCATTTAAGATTAGGCTGCCATGACTACTTAACGCCTGTCAGAGCTGGATGCTATCTTACAGTTAAAACAATATCCACTTGAAAAAATAAAACCGATTGCTTCTGAGAAAACATTCATGCAATTTTTTCCAGATTCTCCTCTGACATTAGGGGAGATGGTGCAGGGTTACCACATGACCACAGCGATGCTGACCCTGAAAGTGGAACAGCTGTGGAAAATATTAAAGCTGCCTTAAAGATGTTCATTCTATGAAAAAAAAAAAAAGTAATCTAAAGGTAAGGCCCCAAAGCAAATGAATACTGTAAACTTATCTTACAGGGAGATCATTCTTAGATACTAAGGGTGTGACCCAAATGCTTCAGTGAAACTTAATTTCCTGCTAGCTAGGGAAAAAAGTGACAAACCCCTAATTTGATTAACTCAGGATGAGAGCTGGTAGGTCTCCTGCCACCTCTTGTGACTGATAAGATTTCTGCTAATAGCTGCAATCAGGGAATATGCCCTGCCTTTATTTGGGACAACACTTTTGCTATCAGATTGATGGAACATTTATCAGTTTAAGGGAAGAAGGGAAATAAAATTATCTAAGCTCCCAAGAGGCTTGAAAGCTTCTGCATTCTGATTTGAACTAGAGGCTTCAGCAGCATCCAGAGCATCAATAGCTAACCCAGTATCAATGAAACTGATACTAACCCAAGCCAAAGCACCATCACATAACCATTCTTTCTGTTGAAACAAAGTAGGGAGTACAGTGACCATTTTGGAATATTAAAATGTGTGATTGCTATCCCACCTCTGTCTCCTCCACAGACATTCTGAAAAACTGGTCAACATATTGCATGGAGTAAAAGGTGGAAATAGCACGAGTCCACAAATTACTATAATCTCGTGCAATGCAAATGTTGACTCTGCTTACCAAGTGTTAGTATAGCAAAGTACTAAGAGCATGAGTCTTGATAAAGCCTTACCTTTAAGGGGCTGAGAAGCTATTTATTAGGAATTTAAAAAAAATAATAAAATAAAACTTTTTAAAAATTAGAGATGAAATAATGATAGAAAAATATAAAGGAAAATATCAACAACGAGATACAAATGAAAATTATTTTGAAGGGGATTCAGCTCTGTCTTTTTCCTGCAATGACCTCTGCTTCCTGGCACCAACTCACTCTCCCTTATAGAGGCTCAGCCTCGAAGTCACCTTTGACTTGCTACTCATAACCTCCAAGTCATGAAGATTTTTAACCACTTTGCTTGTAAGCATGTTCCCTCCATTTTTTGTACTTACTTTGTTGAGGCTCTCACCACTTCTCATCTTGTCTGTTTGTCTCCGGTCTCTTTTCTATTTTCAGTTCAAATCATGCAATCAAACAGTGCCAGAGAGAGCTTACAATGCACATCTGAGTGTATCGTGCTCCTGCTCTGAAACCTGTAGTTACTCTCATTACCTAAGGAATTAGACGGCTAAGTCTCTGTTAGTGCTTTCAAGGGCCTGCACACTACATCTCCAACTCCTTTCAGAAACTCCAGTCCAATAATATGTATCACTGCTCCCTGAACCTAAAGTTTAATGATTACAATTGTTGAATTTTGCTCATTATTAAGACGTTTCAAACATTCTTTCCATCTTATACAATTCTTCCTATTCACTAAGATGTCATATCCCTTTTTCATTAAACTTTCTTTATGGCAATTATTTGATGTTGCTTGTTCCTACAGCTTTCTGGGTACTTTTCTTATTGCACCTAAGTTTATAAGTTCTGTGAGGGTGGGGAATCTCTTATTCATTTATGGCATTCCCTGTGGCACTCTTCTGCAGAGTGCCTTAGACATAATAGCTACTCCATAAATATATACTGATTTGCATAAGATGGAAACAAAATTCAATAGGAAGGAAAAATAAAATTTTATGTAGTTTCAATAAAAAAGAGGTAGATTTTGAAAGGCATTATGTTCCACAACAAATACATACAACCATAAAATATCCATTCAAAAAAGCAGATAAAAAAACTTATTTTAGGAAAAAATCTTAATGAATATCCATTATTCACATTAACATTCTAGAAGGAGCAGCTCACCCTTCCAGAATGGAAAGCATTACCATTACTCCCAAACATAAACTCATAGAAATTGAAAGTGAAAAGGAATTTTTAGGTCATCTTTTTTCTCACTCCATCAACTCAACATCTTTACTTTATCCCAACATTCACCAAGGCTGGAAGTGGCAGTCTATTCTCAAGTCTTTTCACAAATGAATATCCGGTGACTCACATGAGGTTCCCTAGGAAGGCTGATTCCATCAATAAGTAATAATTCATTCTGCTTGTTAGTAAAATTTTCCCCATGTCTTAGAGGTCACTAGTTGCACAAAAGAGGTTGCCACTTTACCTGCTTCCCTTGGATAAGTTGGTCTTGTTTTCAACCTCATCCTTTCTCCTCTAAAACCTACAGAATAAGAAATAGTCAAAGATCTTAAGATGTTCATCTTCTGAGTGGTGAGGTTTATTTACTTCAAGATGTCATCTGGGGAAAAATGTTGAAAATATATTGTTTTGTGCCTATTGGAATCCTCTGTCAGTGGCAGCTATGAAGGTTGGTGTGAGGGCATAAGAGATTAGGTGCATCAAGAAATCTGCTAGGGTGACGAACTTGTCCTTGTTTGCTCAGGACTTTCCTAGTTTTAACACTGAAAGTCTCATGTTCCATAAAACCTCTCAGTCCTGGACAAATCCTACACTTGTTGATCCTATTGTTAGTAATAGTGTTTGATGACTGTTCTTTTCATTGCATTTGTAACTCTGAATATTGTATATATAATATGTAGTCAAAAAATTAATTAAAAATATAAAATGATGACAAGGAGGCCCAACAGCCTGCTTGAAAAAAACATAAATGTGCCAGGTAATATAAAAAAATTAAATGTTGGTTGATTTCATCTTAGTCAGATGAGATGGGACTTTGGAGAGTGACTCATCCAACCCCAGGCTTTTACAAACGTGGAAGCTGAATCACATACGTAGTTAAGGAAATATGGGCTCCATGAACGAATCTACCTCATGGTGCTAAACTAATTACTATAGGGTTTATACGGCTCTTATAGAATTGTGATTAAGTCCTGGGGGGATATGTAATCACTGATTGGCTATCTATCTTCAAGGGCAAATGGTGACTTGCTCACCCTTGAGTTATCATACAGTGGGCATCATGCTGTACAGTGGAAAGGAAACAAAGACCTATACCTTAGGCCCAGTTTTGTCACCAACTAGTCTAGCGTCCTTGGGCAGGTCATTTACCAACTCCAGGCTTCAGAGTCCTCCTCTAGAAAAAGAAAGGATCCTGTCAAGATGACCTCTGAGTTCCCTCTTCTCATAATGTTTTATGAGCCTGTAAACTATTAAGATAACTTCCTTGGTCAAAGCTTATAGAAAATTGGCTCCCAAAGGTTTAGAGGAAGCCAAGATTACACAATTAGTCAATGGCAGAGTTACAATTAGAATCTAATTCTCTGGACTCCCTGCCTTTTTATCTACTTTGGCCCCCCCACAGTATACATAATTAAACTTGCAATGATTACCATCTGCCCCTAGGAAGTCTGGAATCACAGATCGACATAGCTATGGAAAAGAAAAAAGTAGAAGACAATGAGAAAGTCCAAGCTTGGCAGCTTGGGATTTTCTATTTTGTGGATTATGTCCAAGAAGTGACCATTATTGTTATCATTGTTGCTATTATTAATGTTATAATCAATGAATTATACCTAAGAAATGCCTTAGAGTTTACAAATAGCATTATATATATATATATATTTACATATACACACATATATGTATATATATGTATATGTATATATTTACATATATACATATATATATGATGTATATTTAAGTCCACATACTCTGAAATACTTAGAAAGGTTATGTTTTATCATTATTTTATGAGCACAGTAATTGATGCTCTGTGGCCACATTATCCAAAGTTAGCTATTAGTCACATGTGGCTAAAGTGAAATGAGTTGAAACTACATGAAATTTAAATTCTGTTTCTTGGTTGCACTAGCCACATATCAAGTGCACAATAGGCAAGTGCGTGCAGTGGCTACCATACAGGATAGCACAGATATGGAGCATTTCCATCACTGTGGAATAGCCCATTGAATGGCACAGCCCTAAGAGATTGCTACTTGTCTGATTCCACATAGCTAGTAAGTGGCAGAACCAGGGCCTTGGCCTCCTGGCCTCAGGTCTATTGGCCTCATCCGAGAGTAGCTCCTCTTGCCATCTAGTCCACATATAGTTTGCCTGCTCTTTAATTAGTTGTGTCCACTAAAAAAAAATGCAAACCCATTTTAATATCGCTTTCAGGAATGAATAATGAGGTAGGACCATTCTAGTTTACAGAATATACTGGACTATCAGGTGATAGAATAGATGAGCAAAGTCTGAGCAAAGAGCTAAATCTCAAGCATGTCCATTAGCAACCTAAAAATTAAGTATTTATTGCTTTGTACATTTTAAACATCAAAGAATTTTCAAATATTATCCGTGTCAGCCCTCTGCTTTTCAAAGACCAATTCTGATTCTTGAATCAGCCAAAAAGAGGTAAAAGCAGTATTGGAAATTCATGTTGGAATTCTAGCCAGAGTGATTTTTTACCTGCTCTTTCCTTAAAAAAAAAAAAAAAAGAAAGAAAAGAAAAAAGTATTAATAAACAGACATATTAAAGGAGAAGTCTGAACATTATCATACTTTCACTTGTATTGATTCTTACAGCTGTCAGAGAAAGACTTATTATCTAATTCCACATGCATACTTAATTCACACTGTAGCACTACCAAAGGGCAACAAAGCCTAGGAAATCTTTTCTCAACCTACTTTTGACCAGATCAAAGGTGCAGATTCTAAAAAGAAAACAGCATGATCTCTGTTAAGTCTAAGCTTTGAAACTACACTAGGTTTTGGTTCACTGACCCTTTCCTAACTGTGCAGCCTCTAGTGAATACCTTAACTCTCCATGACTCAGTTTACTTATCTGGAAAGTGGATAAAATATTACCTAACTTACAGGGTTGCCTTGAGGGCTGATGGCATGTTATCAGGCATATGCCTGGGGAAATGCGGCTATTTAATAAGTAAAAGGTATTATTAATTTCCCTCAAGGGGGAAACATGCCCGGTATTAGCCACTTCCAGCATTGCTTCAGTTGAAAAAAATCAAGCCATTAGTAAGTGAAAATTTTCACCTAAGAGAATTCTAGATCACTATTCTAAACTGCTACCTATTGGCCATACTGTATCCCATCCCACCTTAACTATATTTATTTATAATAAACCTCTCATTGAGTGGTTAATAAAACATTGGATCCAAAAAAGCTTGTTTTTAGACATCAATTACATAGGTGTCTGTTTATAGATTTCACCCTGGGGAGAAAATACAAATACTCATCTTGTACCTATGTTTCATAAGAACGAATTCTATGGTAACTTCTAAATTTATTATTAGCAAAGGTTGTATTTAAGATTCTTGTGTCTACTGCTTAATAACACCCAAATTAGTCTCGATGGAATTAGCTGTAATTAAGGACATTGTGAAATATGGTGGGGCAAACAGAATTACACTGTATTACTTTATTAATAATATTCTTTAACTACACTGTAAATTGCTATTAGGCCTGCATATTACTGCCTGGATATGGAAATAGTCTTTTGCTATGCTAATCTAACACAATTTTCTTTTAAATGTAAACAAATTATACTCTATTAATATGCTGTTCTACTTGCATAGTTAATTATTGTAACAGTAAGGAATAAAATTGTTCTGCTTTCTCTGTTTCTGATGGAAAAAGGGCTACATAAATAGTTTAATAGGGAACTAATTATGCAAAAAATTTAGATGCCTAAAATGTGTTTGTAATTACATTAAAATGGTCTTCTGTTCAAATATTGGAAAGCCTGTTAATTGGAGGCTAGCTGAAAATTTAAATATTGTGAATCAATGATTTTAATACAGTACATGTTTGGTTGTGTTTCTGTTCATATTTGTCTCGAAAATGAAGAGAATATTTAACAGTGTTTAATAAGAGGAGGTCTGAGTTTCATACCAATGAAGTCAATCTGTGGCAGACTGAAATTTTAAATGTATATTTTATAGCATTATCTTTAATTTACTCAAGGGCCATGGGCGACTTTTGGCTTCATAACAAGAATAACACAAGTATACTGCTTGGAGGATAAGTTGATGTGAAAAGAAAATCTGGTATCGACCAAATCAAAGAGTTCTGGAAAATGCCCCATGACAGGCAAACCAGAGTTGATACGGTTGTAAATTGCTAAATTGTTTTAGATAAATAAACACATGTAACAGATCACCTGCCTACTCTCCAAGGATTTCCAAGTGCGTCACCTTATCCAGTTGTAATTAAGAAGTGTTAAAGATGTAGCGTCTCATTCTGAATGATTCTTCGTGGCATCCAAGCTTTTATTTTGATGTGGAATAGAGGTTCTAAATCTGAGAAAAATGCAATGCTAAAATAAACCCACTCTTTTGGAGAGAATTGCAACAACCTGTCCTGAATTTTAAACTATTTTGGAAAAAAAGAAGGGCAAACTGTTCATTATAATTTTTACGACAATACAAATGAGAGTACTGCATATGTAACCAGGATTAATTGCACAGATAATTGGGAGCCCAGAATAACTTTATAATTTAAAATTCTTCCCTATTTAACAGAGATATTGTGAGGATCAAGAGATATAATGTACTTGAAAGCATGTTGAAGACTGTAAAGCCCACAAGGAAGGTAGCAAGACAATCATCATGATTATTAATGATAATAAAGAAGATGAAATGTAATTTATCATATAACATAATCCCCACTGGATAGGTCCTTCCACTCAAACTTTTATAGCTGGAGTACCTTTGTGGTACAATGCATTGTTTGTGCTTCAGCTATAGAAGTAACAGACTACAGTATGACTCCTGCCTCTACCTCCCAGGGCCTGACAGACTGACAGATGATGCCTGTGGATCTGTTTTAAGCTCTAGTACAGGGAACAGTCACATAAACCACTGCCATAATCTCTGACTTAAAGGATACCTTTGCTGATTTTGGAGAAAAAAAAAAAAAAAAACTAAAAGACTCCACAATCAGTCGTAAACACTTTTGAAGGCACTCACTGTCTACTGGGCAAGCCTGACACCTTAGCCTGGTGTTCAAGACCATCTGTCCTCTTACTGCTCACTTCCTATCACCTCTGTGAGCAATCCACACCCCTTCCCACATGTGGGCCACTGTGCTTGCCACTCTCCTTGCCAGAAATCCCTTCTCCTCTTTCCCATTAGTCTTCCTTTGAGGCCACACTCAAATTCTCTGTCTTCATCTAAAGGCTTCCATTGAACACTCCAGTACTCAGTGACTTCTCCTTTCCTTTTGAATTCCACTAGCACATGATATCTGTACCTTTCTCTTACCATTTGGCTTGTTAATCAGGTTTCTTGGTATCACATTATTTTACTCTAATTTGATGATATGCTCTTCCAGGTGTTTCATCCACCTTCATATTTCCAGCATATTCTATAGCCTATACATATTTACTTTATACAGATTCTTGCTCTTATTCAAGGGCAGAAGCACATGGCACTCAAAGAATTTGTGGAAAAATTTTTAAATCAGGTTGGCCACTTCAACCCAAATCATCCATTCAAATGGGCAAGGTGAAGCTGGTAGTCTGAACCTACTGATAGTTAGTTCTATCAGTCCATGTGATAGGCTGCCATGTTAGCCTGAAAAGACTTCTTGGATTATGGTAGAATAAAATAGTTTATAACAAATATTCTATTCTGCCATTACACTGCAGGTATCCACATCTACATGTTTACAGTACTGATACTGGAGCTAAACATAAGATATAACTGAAAACTCTCAATTCTGTTTTTGTTCTACTAAAATTCTCATTTTTTTTTTTTTCAAAAAAGAAATGTCCAAGGTGTATGATTTCTGTTTTTTATAAATGTTTATTTGGGATATTTACTATGCTTCATGAAAGCCAGATGACTATCATATTTTCTGCTGATGGAGATGACTATTCAGAAACTCACTCTCCACCTCGCTGGTAATTCAGCCTTCAGAATCTACTTGTTTAAAAACGCCAGCAGGACTTTTATATCAGTGGAAAATCATGTATTGATTGATGCAATCATTAAGTAATGTATTCCCTTTTTTCTTCCCACAACTATTAATGAGCAGTGAAATGCCAAGATGGTGGAAACAGAAGGGAAAAGAAAGAACAGCAAAGACACTGATCATTCAAAACTAAAGAAGCAGCTCATTAAAAATGGAGAACTATGTGCATACAAATTGCCAGAAAAAATAATTTCTAATTTTCAATGATACAGCTCTTAGTCTTCTCTATTTGATCCAGAAGGGGTCCATTCCCCAGGCCAAGAAGGCACAATGTGTGCATTCCACACATATATTGAAGAAAATGAAAAAAAGTGGCTATATTCTCTTTAATAAATGGAACAATCAACCTAATAGGGAACTTTTCCTAAATTAAAATTCTCATTACACAGAGGAGACCTATTCTTGCTGACTTATAGCCTTTATTTTTTTACCATCTGCTATGTTCCTAGCTGTAGAAACCTGGAAGAACCTTGTATTGTCAGAGAGAACACATTCCAAAGGCATGTCCAATGGAAGGTCAGTCAAAGAGAGAAGCTAAGCTCACTAATTTCTTTTTCTTTTTTCAATCAAGATATATATATGGTGTTTTCGTGATCTTTTGCTATTTTTTTCCACTGGTTGCATTATGTATACAATTAAAAATGACCATTAAAACTATGATAATATGTGCCAGACTAGTCCATGTTTACTACCTTCTGATCTCCCAGCATTTGACTTATAGTCAGAAAATTAAAATCCAAGAATTTAGCTGAGTGCACATGTTGCCACTGGTAACCCACGGTAATAAGGTAACCCTATATATTCACAAGTGCCATATGTCACATGCATAGATACATATGCAGACAGAAAAAACTGTTTTTAGAAAACTTGTGCCTTCCAATAAAAAAAAAAAAAATGTATTCCCTAGAATACATCATCAGAGCTTTAGGCTATTGATTCAATTTACTATCTAACTTTCAGAGCTTTATTTCTGGTTTTATATGAATTACAGGAAAACCAAGATGTAAAAGTTCTCAGGAAACAAAGAATAAGGAGTACTTACTGCAAAGTTCCAGTGAAATGAAATCTACCAATAGAAGTCCAAATGTACGCCACTTAAAGATCTAGACTCAAGACAGATAAATGATTTTTTTAAAAGTTCATTTTCTAATAAAATAGTATCCTCTATTGTGTGTATGTATATACCTGTATGTCTGATGTCTGTCTATCTACCTATCTATCTATCTATCTATCTATCTATCTATCTATCTATCTATCTAATCTATCTATCTACCATCTATCTATCTATCTATCTATCTATCTATCTATCTATCTATCTATCTATCTATCTATCTATCTATCATCTATCTTTCTATCTATCTCTCTCTCCATCCATCCATCTATAATAATTTTCTGGTAATGAAGCATTCTTTAATAGCCTGGGATTTTCCACATCCTTCTCAGAAGTCACAACCTCAAGATATAAATATGTTAGAAGGTGAAACAGATTCATATTTTTCAGCCCAACCAGACAATGCTGAATCCTAACTGCAGCTCCACATATTCTATCAGAGGAATAGCTACTATTTTTTCAAAAAAGAAAAATAGTTTCTCAGAAGATCTTATAGACTTGCTTAGTAACCTCTTGAATAAAAAGAGATGGTAAGAGAAGATATTTAAAACGTGTGGAATAATTTCATCTAAAAGAGAATACCCATGTTTGTTTCACATTTAAAAAAAATACCGTTGGTGAATGTCTCAAAATAGCCTCAGTAAAGCTACTGGAATGAAGACGTGAAAGGCCCCAAACCAGAGATTTTGAAGCTTCTTAGTTCTCTTATCTGGAATGACCATTTGCTGTAATGAATGCAGAAGGAAGGCCGCCTCATTTTCCTCAACCTTGGGACTAGACAGAATCTGATAAAAAGATATTAAAATGACGAGTATTTATTTGGTTCCCTATCCAAAGGGCAGAACAGAAAGGAACAGTGGGCATATGTGGTGCTCCTAATTAAATCACTGTTTCTTTCGGAGCAAAGGTGATTTACACATCCTTGAATATTCTTAAGAATATTTTTATATTATTACCTCTCCATGTTTTCTTTTTCCCCCTCAGCTTTATTGAGGATGATTGAAAAATAAATATTGTACATATTTAAGGTGTGCAACTTGATGTTTTGATATATGTGTACATTGTGAAATGATTAGCACAATCAAGATAATTAAGATATCAGTTACCATTTGTGTGTGTGTGCTAAGAACACTTGAGATCTTCTCAGCAAATTTATCTTCTGTGTTTTCTATGACAGCATGTATTACCTTGATAGCCAAAATAAAAAATGGTTTTCAGGACAACAGTAGCAACAGCTGATCAAAGTCTCCTCTTCTATGCTATGTTACCAAGAAGATTTCTTCAGCTTCTTCAGACACTCCCATCATGGCTGCAGACTTCTTTTGATTTCCTGGCCTGAGGTGCCTCCTTTCACGAGGAATGCTATGCCAGGATCACAGCATCTTCCCTGACCTCTGTGATCCCCACCTGTCTCCCCTTCTCCTCCAGAGGTCCCTACTCCTTCCCCACTTTTACATACCTTTTATTGCAGTAACCTCAAGGAATTGTAGTTACCAGACCTAAAATGCCATAAAAACACACTATCCTCATCTGTCTGAATAACACAACTGGAATGGAGGAGGCTTGTCCCAGGTCAAGCATTACCATGAAGTCAGTTTATATTAGATGTAATTCATAAAGTCATGTGCATTCTATCACTTTTGGCCTTTCTAATACCTCTCTTGTTTTTTTATAAATAGATTAAAAAAGGATCTGCATATCAGCATTTTTATTTTAACTCAAATATAGCAAAGCAGTGTCTCATAAATGTTCAAGAAGTAAATTAATAATAACAGAAATTGCTTTAGTCTAAGTTTTCTCTGTGTCTATACTCAGTAATATATTTATGGGTTCTTATATCTAACCTCTTTTTAACACATCTCTTATGCTTTTGGTAGGCGTATAAAGGAAAAACTGACAAATTCATTTTGAGCACTGAAGGAGTCTGAAATATTCTAATTTAAAAAAATAAATAATCACTTGAATATTGTTCTTTATTTCCTCTTCTTTTATATTCTTCTCATACCCTGTTGAGCTTTCTAAGCTCTCCATTTTCAACTCTGTTATTAAAAAAAGCGGGGGGCGGGAGTATAAGGTGCTTTGGAAGGCAAAAGACATTTGTTATTTCAGAGAAATGAAGGTACACCCAGGCACTCTGGGAGAACCAGTTATTGTATATTGCACAGACTCGTTATAAATGCGGAGGAAGATATAATATACATCTCAGGAATAAATACTATAGATGGGTTTAAAATAAAATTGGTTTTATTGACTAGAAAAAATAAATTAATTAATTAGGACATGCACTGTATTATATTAAAATATAATACAGTGTATGTTAAAGGGGCAAAAACACAATAAATCACCTATGACAATTATCACTTTATTCTGCTTCTGTAACTTTATATTTCTCTTTAACTATGAAGTGAGGAAGCAGCTATAGGGCATTGAAAAGATTAGAATTAATGCAAACATCTTCTATTTTTTCTTTTTTACAAGATAATCTAAAGGATTTGTGTCAAGTTTTCTTTATGCTGGAAAATTTAACGAAATTTTGACAATTATAAAAAAAAAACCCACAAGAGTAAGGAACAAACAGTATTACCTAGGTGGGTGATCAGATGACAGAAGTATGCTGAGTGAGGTCCAACTGCAGCTGATATTCAGCAAAGGAATGCAAACACAAAAGAGTACATATTGTACAATTTCATTTCCATGAAATTTAAGTACAGACCTACTATGTGGGATAGAAATAAAAGTAATGGTTGCCTATGAGGGCACAAGAAAACTTTGGCACTAATAACAGATTTGATCTTTGTCTTGATCCAGAAGGTGATTATAAGTAAAACATCGCTGAGGTATATTTAACGTTTTGTTGTATGTAAATTATACCTCAAACAAGAACTGTTTAAAAAATAAGATATTATTCTTGGCCTCAGGGAATATATTTCTTTAGAATGATAAGAATGTTAAAATTTTAAGAGAGCTATAACTATCTCAAGAAAGTATTTATTGGGTGTGATGTGGAGAATGAAAAAGAGAAGATAGGGAATTTTATCCCCAGTGGGGTAAATGGTAGGAGAACATATCTGGAACTTGTAATAGGCAGTATTCATGGAAGAATTTTAAAAAGAGGTTTTGTTATTTTATTTATTTTATATTTTATTTTATTTTATTTTGTTTTGTTTTGTTTTGTTTTGTTTTGTTTTGTTTTGTTTTGTTTTATTTCTCTGAAAAAGAAGCTGCTAATGCAAGCTGGCACTGGAATGTAAAGAACCTTGAGTGCCAGGTTGAGACATTATCCACCATGTTTAGGGTATCCACATTCAATTTTTAAGCTGAGGAATGGCACATTCCAAGTGATCCAAATTAATCTAGCTAAGGTAGGAAGACCAGGTAAAAGCCTTGACTTTTCATGAAATGTCACACACGTTTATTAATTGAGTCACTTTATCAACCCATTTCCTGCCTATGGAATTTGGGGGTTTGATAGCCTTTTTTCATTTCATATTTTCTCTGTTCCTTTCAGTTAAGGCTGACAGTATTTCTGCTGATATAAAATTATCAAAAACTTTGTGGGTCTCCTGTGTATATCATTCAATTAGATAAGAAGCTTTTCCATAGGTCTCTCCTAGATAATCTCACCTCTACTTTGGCTTATGCTGAGGGGATCTAGGAGTCAGATATTTAATCTGTTCAAGGAGCCTTTTTTTTTTTTTTTTGTGAATAAGCACTCTGACTTTTGATCTTCCTGATTTTAGAAAGAGGTTTACCAGACACATCTCAGGTTTTCTTTCTATTCCCTGGTGTATAGTTTCCTGACAGTGAATCTATTAATTTCAGCATCTTTTGCAACCTGGGTAGGCTAAACATTTCTCAAGTCATCAAGTCATGTTTGCTTTTTGTTTATCAGTCTTCCCTCAATTTATCTATTTTCTCTCACACTCTACTATCAGCAGCAAAAAGAAACAAGACTGCACTTTCAACACTTTGCTTGGAAATCTTCTCAGCTAAATATCTTAGTTAATCATTTACAAGTCCTACTTTCCACATACTTGCAGGATAGGATTCTCCTAAGCTTTCTGTCACAATATAACAAGGATTTCCTTTCCTCCAATTTTCAATAACATTTTCCTCATTTCCCTCTGAGTCATAACCAACAGTGCCTTTAATATCTAAAATTGTACCAGAAGTCTGTGACAATTTAGATATTCTCTCAGATGATATATGTTTCCTCTACTATACTCTTCACTTTCTTCTGAGTCTTCAATAGCAGAGTTATTAACATCTATATTTCTACTAACACTCTGTTCAAGGCAATTTAGGCTTTAAAAAAATATGCTTCTCAAAATTCATATAGCTTCTGCCCATTGCCCAAATCCAAAGACACTTCCACATTTTCAGGTATTTGATATAACAGCATCCCACTTCTAGGCAGATATCAAAATCTGTATTAGTATTCTACGGCAGCTTCCACAATCCATAACTTGCTTTTTCAATAAAAAGTATTAATACTGATATCTTACATGATATGAAATCTCTTACAATATATGTGAAAGCCAAATGTGCCCCTCTGGTTACTTGCATTACTTGAGTCAAGAGAATTATATTATATTTTAATATCCAAAACTCCAATTATCTCTCACTCAGGCTAGACACAGCAGAACTCACAAAACTAAAAACTATAAATTAGGGCAATTTCTTAGTAATACTTTTTAGTAATAAATACCCTCTAAAAAATTATACATATTACAAATAGGTGAAGTCCCCTAAAGAATTATTTGACATTTAGGAACAGAATAATTATTAACATTGATGAAGGAAGAAGACACAAATAAATGGAAAGATACCCCATGTTAACAGATTAAAAGAATAAATAGTGCTAAAATGCCCACACAACTCAAAGCCATGTATAGATTACATCTAATCCTTTCCAATGGCATTAGATTAATCCTTTCCAATGGCATTTCATATATAAATAGAGAAGACAAAGCTAAAACTCATGAAGAACCACAAAAGACCCTAACTGCCAAAAAATCTTGAGAAAGAACAAAGCTTGAAGAATAACACTTCTTGATTTTAAAATATATTACAAAGTTATAGTAATCAAAATGGTATGGTATACATACTACACATAGACCAAGTGAACAGAATCAAAAGCTCAAAAATAAACTCATGCATATAACATCAACTAATACTTGAAAAGGGAGCCCAGAACACTCAATGTGGGAAAGGATAGTTTCTTCAATAACTGGTGTTGTGCAAACTGGATATCCACATTCGAAAAAATGAAATTGCATCCCTATCTTACACCACACACAAACATTTACTCAAAATGGATTAAAGAAGTAAATGTAAGATCTAAAACCACAAAACTCCTAGAAGAAAACATTGGAGAAAAGCTCCTTGATATAGGTGTTGGTAATGATTTTTTAGATATGACACAAGAAGCACAAGCAACAAAAGCAAAAATTAATACATAGGACTACATCAAATTAAAAAGCTTCAACACAGTGAAAGAAACAACAAAGTAAAAGCCATCAACCTATGGAATGGAAGAAAATATTCGTAACCCCACATATCTGATAAGGGGTTAATATCCAAAATATATAATGAACACATACAACTCAATAAAAAAAAATAACTAATCAATTAAGAAAATGGGCAAAGGACCTAAACAGATATTTTTTAAAAAGAAGACATACAAATGGTCAACAGGTACATGACTAATTACTAGGGAAATGTAAATAAAAACCATAATGAGTTATCATGTCATGCCTTTTTGATAACAGCTTGACTATCATAAAAAAGACAAGAGCAAATAGGTGTAGGTGAGGCTGTGGAGAAAAGGGAACCATTGCGAACTCTTGGTGGGAATTTAAATTGGTGCAGCCACTATGGAAAAGAGAATGAAGGTCCCTCCAAATAAATCTAGAGCACAGAATTATCATGCAAAATGAAATAAGTCAGACGGAGAAAGACATTGTATGAACTGACTTAAATGTGAAACCTAAAAAGCTGAACTCACAGAAACAGAGAATAGATTGGTATTTGCCAGGGGCTGCTGTTTGGGAAAAATGGAGAGATGTTGGTTAAAGGGCACAAACATCCAGTTATTAATCCGGGATGTAACGCACAGCATGACTGCTATAGATAACAATACTGTGTTGTATACTTGGAAGTTATTAAGAGAGTAAATTGTAAATATTCTTATAACACACACACACACACACACACACACACACACACACACACACGCACGAATAGTAATTATGTGACATAATGGAGGTGTTGCTAACTTTATTATGGTAACCATTTTGCAATAGGTATGTATCAAACCATCACATTGTACACCTTAAACTCACAATGTTAAATGTCAGTATCTCTATAAAGATATAAATTATACTTTAATAAAACTGTGAGGGAAAAAAGGACAGAGCCATTGAAATGTTTCTGCCATGTCACGTCAGTTTGTCTGACGGACGTCCACTTTCTTCTAAGGATCATCTTTATATCCAGAATATAAATAAAATGACAGTCCCCTCCAATATCCTTATGTAATTGCATTTACCTAGAGACTGATGAAAATAAATACTAAGAAATCTTTAATTCATTTTTGCTTTCCAGGCAGCAGGCATGATGTAACTCAGTAAATTGCATGAGAGTGCATTTTCACACCAAGAAACAGTCAATATGCAGTTCAATCACTGAAATATGGCAGTTGAGATGTTTTATGTATGTTAATTTTGAATATATTTAACCTGTTTCCTATATTATTTTCTGCATTTATTATCTGTGCTGCTTCATTTGACTTACCAAATTCATGAGTGCTAGATTATATTTTCTTTGTTTTGTTGGAAAACAAATAACTATCACATATGCAATGGGACCCTAATATTAATTAATAATAATCATCCCAATCATAACCTCTACACCATGAAGATTGCTTCAAGTCATCAATACAGTGTTTTTTGACTAGTGCTATTCTAGCCTATAAAACAGATTAGCCATTCAGAAAGGAAACTGTTAGGGTTTTTTTGGGGGGTGGGGTAGAGGGATACTGTGGAAAACAATCAATGGCAAAAATATACATTTCAAAATACTTATACATGAGGCTTTGTTGTATACTTCACACTTGATATCCAGAATTGAGAGAAATCTTTTACCAAAACGAATCTATCGAAATGACCCTTTTCCAGTGTGACAGCCTGCTAGAAGAATTAACCCATTAAACCAGTCATCTGACATTATTTTGCTGTGAATTACTTAAAGAATGTTCACTAAATATGAGATGAGATAAACCCTCACCATGGGCATGACTGTTCTGATGAAGAAAAAGATAGAGAGGATTTAGAGGCAAAGGGTAATTTTGTATGGAGTATGGAGTAGTTCCTGGATCACAGATTTGGGGGATGCCTGTCAGGCTTGTCAGTGGCAAGGGAGAAGCATGAAGGCTTAGGTCCTGGAGAAGGGGACACTGAGAGGGAAATGAAGAATAATAGGGGAGTGAGGATGTCTTAGGATACATTCTGAAATATAAAGACGAGATTTATCAAATAACACTGAACAAGACACTAATTGCTTTTTCATTTTCTTCCTCTACAGGGGATTTTTAAATAGAAATATAAATATTTACCCTTATTAGGAAAGAAAAAAGGTAAAAATCTATCTGGAGTAATTGGGCACTCAGTGAAAAACCTTAAAAACATGAATGTATTTTGATGCAGAAATAAAAATGTTAGAATTATTTCCTGAGAAAATAATCAAACAAATGTGCCAAAAATCTGTACATGTGCAGTTTTATTTGTAATATTGAAAAATATTAAGTGACCTAAATTTTTTATCAATAAAGAATTGACTGAATAAAAATAATCAAATATCCAAACAGTAAAATTCTTATAACCAATAAATATGATTATGTAGTTCTATTTCATTGACTTGAAAATAATGTCTATAATATTTAGAGTTAAAAAACTTCATATTTACAAAGCTGTATGTAGACTATGTTCCTTATTTTTGTATTAAAAATTTATATATGTGTAGGAAGCAAAAGGATTGAAAAATATTCTCCTATTTGTGATTATTACTGGAGTGGGATTATGACTAATTTCATTTTATTTTTGTATGCTTTCCATCCTTTTTTTCCCATAAATGGGGAAACAGACATCAAGGTCAATATTAATCACTGGAATCAAATGCATAAAAACCAGGAGCAGCTTAACTGCATGCTCTGAGCATGGCAGTTGCCAAAAACTATGGATTAATTATTTGTTTGTTTGATTGATTGAAAAGGTATCACTAAAAGGAAGCAAGCATAAAGCCTAAGGAATTACAGAGGAAGAGTGATGTGGTTAAATGCTAAAGCTGATTCTATTTTGTTGGCAGCTGCAGAATGATTCCTGTTTTGTTTCCTATAATTTAAATTGTGGAGCTCTAAGTGTCTGCCCTCAATTTGCTTCAGAGATAGTAATAACGCCATCTTACAGTTTATAAAGCACATTCTTTTTACATCTCATTGGAGACCTACAATAATCCTGTAAGAAACCAGGGATGATTATCCTCTTTTCAGATAAGGAAACTCAAGCACAGAAGAGTAAATAACATACAAAAGTCATAGAACTTGTACATAGTTAGGAAATTACTAGCAGCTATAACAAATACCAGAATTTTATCAACTTAGTATGTTAAATCTTAGTTTGTAATCTCTGCCTGGGCAGATGCTTTTCAGAGCAACTCTATTCTATGGAAGAGGAAGACGATGCTACAAGCCAGTTAAGTAGAATCTCCAAGACTCACAACAGATAAGTGAGTTTAAGTCTAGTGTTCTTGCTACCGCAGCACATTGCCTCTGCAACCAGAGTTGGCTCAGCCTGCCTTACAGCTTTTGAGTGAGTTAGACCCTGACCCTAGCACTGGGCAGTACTGAGGAAGGGACTGTCACCAATGGGAAAAAGATTTGAACTGATCATGAAGAGAACCAGACTTAAGCCTCAGCCATATCTGACTGAACGAGCCTGAAAAAATCATGAAACCTCTATCTCTGTTTTCAGAAATGATGATATAATCTGTATTTCCCAATCATCTCCACTCAAGCTTTTGGGCCCTTTTATTATTTTTCCCTCAGTTGCTCAAACCTTCCTATAATGTTGTAAGTCCATGAGAGCCTCTTAGTGTAAGAGGCAGCTAGTAAAACCACCTGGCTTTGATATATTCTATGGAAAGGTAAAAAAATTTAAAAGGCAGTATTACTTTGCCTTGGTAGTACTAGTTTGAGTAACTGTTTAATTTCTATGGGGCTATTGGCAAATTGAAAAAAATAAAAAAAATTGCCCACTCCTATTAACTACCTCTGTGGACCAACTGGGAGCCACAGAAGGCCATGACCTCCTAAAGCCCTGAACAGTTACTATCTGAATATGTCTTTTGTTTCTGTAATCTTGACAAGTGAATTCCAGTCACACTCTTCCTATAAAGAGAGTCTGCCTGGAAATACTGGTTTTGTCCTTCTCCACTTGTCTGAATCCAGAAGTGTATATTGAGCTGGAAGTGGCTGGAGGTGATGGACGGGGAAAGGACATTGAAAAGCACGCTTCGTGAAACAGAGCAACAAGTCTATTAGAAACCTCACTATCTGTAACATTGTTTGAATTCTAATGCTTTCTTCATTATTTATAAATCCATAATCATTACTCCATCCTGAAAATCTCACTCTTATCCTCTTCTCCACACCTCCATGAAAAAAATCAGAGAGAAAAACATGGAGAATTAACATGAATTCCCATGTAGTCCTTTTCACCACCAGTTTTGTCAGATCTTAATATTTTTGTATACTAGTTTCTGACTCTTTAAGAGATAATGCAAATAATTTTAAAATACTGAAGCCTGATAGGATACTACCTCTTTGCTACTTTCTTATATTCTTCCCCAGAGGTAATTCCTATCTGAATCTTACCAACCTTAGTATTCCCAATCTAGTGTTTATCATTTTATGCATAAATTTTTAACAACATACATCACTTTCTTTGCATAATGTCAAACTTTATAAATTTTATAAATTATGAAAACTATATAAAAATTATATAAATGGTATCTTACTCCATATATCATCTTATACTTGTTTCCTTTGTTGCTTAAAATATTTTTGAAATTTAGTTATTAAATGCCTTCTGCTCTAGCACATCCATTTTGACAGCTAAAAAAGCCATCTTTATTTATAAATACACCAAATTTTAGAACTCATTCTCCCTGTGGCAGATATAAGTGACATATAGTGTTGCCTTAACATTCTTGTACATGTTTTCTTGTGTAAAGTATGACATTTTCTGTCATATACATATGTTAAAATGGGTCAGATAAGGCATTCTCTTCAACTTTATTAGATATAGACAAATATCTCTCAAAAGTGTTTTTGACAAGTCCTAAAAATTCCTGTTACTTCACTTAACTTACCAAATTCCTTCATACTGATCTGATGGGTTTTAATTTATGTATCAATAATCCTAAGTGTGATTAGTATGTTTTCATGTACATATTGGCTGTTGGGGTTATTAACTCTGTTAATTAATTTTTCAAATAGTTTGCCTATTTTTATCTTATTTATTTATCTTACTTTTGCCTATTTTTATATTAGATTATCTCTTTTTAAAGATTTGTAAGACCTCATACCATGTCGTAAATAGTGATCCCTTAATAATCTGAGCTGCAAATATTTTCTTGCAATGATTGTTTGTTTGTTCTGTTTAACTTTGTTTTGGGTTTCTTTTGTTTATAATAATTTTAAATTTTAGTGTAGTAAAATTTATATTTTCTTTTTTGATTTATGCTTTTTGAATCTTATTTAAGAAAAATATCAACATTTACAATAGTAAGTTTTAGAAATCCCCATGAGATTTTTAAAAATTGAAATAGCATTGAATTCATAGATTAATTGTGGAGCTAGAGATTAATACTTTTATAATTTTAACTTTTCTCATACAGCATTTAGTTTTACCTTTTTATTCTGGCTTTCTTTTATATTTTTCAATAATATTTGTAAGGTTTCCACAAAAGCCTTGCTTAAGAAAAAGAGAAACTTTTTATAAGCCTGGGGCGTGACTACCCACTATGACCTACTCAGTTAGATATTTATGATAAGCTCACCCTGTAAGGTCACTTTCGATCACTGAACTTGTTGTATTTATTAGAGAACCCCTTTTCGATTCACACTGGGTACCTTACAACATTTGTTAGCATTTGGGATATCTTACTTTAATTGTATTTTAATTCAAATATATTACGGTTATTTCATGTGAGAAAACACACTATTAAATTTTGTATATTGATATTTTATCCAACAACCTTTCTTAATTTTCCTGTTAGTATTAATAATTTGTTTATAGAGTTTCTTTATTTTTCTATGCAGAACAATTATAGTACCTATAATCAAAACAGGTTTCTCTTTCTTTCCAATGTGTATACTTATATTTCTTTTTCTTATCTTATTGCACTTGTCAGTCTGCCAATAAAGAGTACTAATGAATTCATTGATAGTGGGCATTCATTCTTGTCTTTCTTCTAATCAAAATAGAATGCTTCTAATTAATGGTTCACAAATATATGAAGTTTGCTTTAAGTTTTTCATAGTTCATTTTTTAAGTTTGGAAAATTTGCTTCTATGTCTGACTTGCTCTGAGTTTTGTGTTTTTTGTTTTTTAATTATAGAGTTTTATCCATTTTGTCTGCATATATTAAGATAATCACATTCTTCCCTGTTCATCAGCTAATGCAAATTATATTAGCATATTTTCAGATGTTAAATTATTCTTACATTTCTGAAGTAAATTCTACTTGTTCACATTTTTAAAAATACACTAATAGAGCTAATTTGATATTTTATTTAGGATATTGTAACTATGTTTGTATGATTAATTTGTATTTCTTTCTCTTACTCTCCTTTTAAAGTTTTTACCTGTTATAGTTTTTCTTCCTTCTCTCTGCTCTGAAGTAGAGAAAGAAATATAAGATATGACTACTTCTTAAAACTTTGGTGCTAAAACATGAGATATTGGTATTATGATCTAAAAAACCAATTGTCCATTTTTAATATTATCACATTAACTGAGCTTTTATTTTAATAGCTATATTTTTATTTCTAAAAAAATTCCTATTTCTTAATAATTTTCTATCCATGTTTCACCTGTCTGCTTTAGTTTTGTAATCTTTTCCTTTTTGATGAATGTAATCTTTTCTTTTATCTCTTTAAACATTCTAAATATTCTTACTTTAGTCTTCTCTGACTACGCCATTAAATTAATTCCTATCCTGTTTGTTGATTTAATTGATATTTTTTTTTAGCATTAGATTTCTTCTCTTGTTTTTGATATACTTTTTTCTACAGAATTATTTTTTTATTCTCTCTCTGTTCCTATCTCCTCTTTTATTTTTATTTTTTATTTTTTTAAAACTATCTCCCAGAGTTCTCCCTTACTCTGTAGCTATTGAGATTGACACTCGGTCAACAAACAGGTCACAAAAGGGTATATATATCCTTTTTCCTGCTCCATTATAATTTGAGAGAGAGAATAAATCCAATCATCAGATGAGTTCGCTCAGTCCCTTATGCAGAGGCAGTGTTTTCATCTGCTTGTCTGCTTGGGCCCACAGGGTCCTATAAAGCTATGACTTCAGGCATTGAGGTAGCAATAACTTTTTTTTCAACTTCATTTCAGGAAATGGTGAGACTACCTAAGTCCCTGGCTTCAAGATGTAAGCTTGGGTAGATCTGCCTTCTTTCTCGATCCAGCAACTCCAAGCCACCACTTTCTGCTTCCAGAGTTGATGCTGGCAGATCCACCATTTTATCCCTACTCACACTTTATGTTTCTGTTTTATTTGTGATCCACAGATATGTTTACTCATTTCTGTACCTAACTATATCATTTCTGTTATCTCTTTTAAAAAAATTTATCTGTAGCTGCCAAATGTTCAAAACAGAGGATTTTGTTAAAGCATATTTTCACTTAGCAATTTTACCCAAAATTTCTGAGAATGGTTTCTTAAATTTGTTTTGCATCTTTACTAATGTGTGGTAAAAGCTATGGACTCCATTGATTTCATTTGATCATATTTCAGATAAATGAATGAATGAATGAATGAATAAATGAATGAGAAAGGAGGTAATGAAATAAATAGCAGGAAAAATTAAAGAGAATGAATACATACAGTGCTGCCTCAATGAGGTTTAATTCTCTTTTCTCAACCTTTCTCTCACCCAGAGTTTCAAGATACCTACTAGCAGCAGCTAAGACAACTTCCTTCTTTATTAAATTTAGTGATAGACACAAAGAAGTTTCCCACAAATCTCTCAGGAGTAGAAATACAACATTAGAGGCCTCCAATAACCTCTAGTTAGATCTCATTAAATTAAAACCACCTTACGCATTCATTGCCAAAGGACTAACTAAAAGGATGGGATTATTCTTAGACCAACCTGCCCCATACTTTAAGCAGAAGTCAATTCCTATAGCTACCCTGCTACCTCTCACTGAGAAGGTAAAGAATGAATACTGGAGAGTAAACAAAAATATTTATTCTGTCAGACAACTGATTTTTCTCCTTTAATTCCGGTGGGTAAATTATTTGATTGAGTATGGAAGAGAATATAGGTTTAAGTTAAATTTCATTATTCCAAGCAGGATAAAAAGATGTGTCTTTAAAAGTTTGGTCTGCTTATAAAGTGGTAACTATGATGTAAGAGAATATTTCTTAAAGTAATTAAAGCAATTTTACCCATTTGACAAATTTAATTTTTAACAGCCTCTTTTCTAAGATTTTCAGTAATCCTAAAATAATCCTGTGAAGCAGGCTTCATTACTATTCTTCTCATTTTACAAATGAACACTGAGCTTCGTAAGTCATAGATGACAATGATTTGGGGAAGATGTGTTATGGAAAGTGTGACTTAAACAATTACATAACTGCAAACATTCACTCTCTTCTTGCAGCTACACTGATGCTGGCCTTGGTCATGTGACTTGACTTACTCAGTGAGATATCAGCATAAATGAAGTTAACAGAAATCTGAAGTGTACTTGTGCAATTTGGCTTGCTTTTCTGCACTTCCACCATCATTACAAAAATAACATGCCCAAGCCCGCCCACAGGGATCAGGAGCATGAAAGACACTTGGAGTAGATGCAGACTAACTTTCAACTTGGTGCCAACACCAGTTAAGCCTAGCCTAGATCCACTAAACACCTGCCTGGACAAGAAGTTAATGATTGTTATATTGAGTCGCTGAGCTTTGGAGTGGTTTTTATGTAGCATTAACGAGGTCATAGCTAACCAATAGAGTGAAAGAGAAAAGGAAAAGCAAGTTGGCAATATAAAAGAAGAAAATAACAAACTCAAACAAATATTTTTAGCTGCCCTAGGTTACTCAGAAAATGATAAAGCCAAACACAAATCTGATTCTTCTGCCTGGAGGTGCTTTGGTTCTATAAGATATGACTCTCTATAATAATAGAAATGTTGCAAGCAGGTTTATTATTTGACTGTTTCACTGTAGTTTCAATGACTAATTCAGTCTTATTATCACATGGATCATTATTACTCATTCATTACATAGATTTATTAATGAGGAGATATGACAGTTGTTAAACATAAGAAAAACAGTAACTATTATATATAAAGGTTTTGTTCCTATAACATTTCAACCACATAGTTATTAGAAAGCTGCTCTGTCCAATATGGCAGCCACAATCACATGGAATTATATAAATTTAAATTTAAGTTAAATTTCAGTTATTCATTAACCACATTTCAAGTGCTCGGTAGCCACATGTTGCTAATGGCTACCATATTGGACAGCACCAACAGAGATGCTTCCAAAGTTCTATTGAATGGCACTGTCACAGAGGATATGCAAAGTAACACCTTTTCAATTAAGTCGAGTTGACTCATTTATAGAGCTCTGTAATACTTTCAACATGCTGCACTTCACCAGGAATCCCTGGCTAAATAAGTCTCTCTTGTATTAGGACATGTGGAGCCATACAATTCTGTCAGCAAAGCTGGCTGGAGACGTTAAAGAAAATGTGTACAGGTAGTCCTGACCTCTGGCCTCCTGATTCAGCTGGAGCTTACAGGATAAAAGAGCTTCTGTCTCCATATGAAAGCATCTGGAAGCATGCTCAGCAGTCATGCAGCTGTGCTTACCTCCAACTTGCTGCCAAGCTCAGAAGGGAACAAAATCAATTAAAGGGATAGATCACAGTGTTTACCAAGAAGGAAAACCCCCAAATCTATAATAGTGAGAAGAATAAGCTGGTAATAAAAAACTGGGCATCGAGAACATTACAACTCTTGGTCCAAATTGGCTCCTGTCTAGAGAAGTTATTTTCATTCTCTAAATTTTGTATTCCTATCTGTAGGATAAATTGAGCGTGGTTTCGTAGTGCCAAATGCCATAATGCAGAATTTCCAGGATTATCAGGCAAAAATAATCCCCCATCATTGCCTCCAATGTCATCAGAGAGCTTTTTTCCATTTATAGGACGACAACATTCACCTGCCTTTTGTAGAAATCTGACATTAGACATGTGCTAGAATAATTCCTTTGGGAATTATAAAACTTTATCTGCAGAGTGAGTCTCTATATGTAAAACTGCTTGATGCTTTTTCAACTTGAGAAGGAGCCACCCATCGTACATTCAAATCTTAGCCTTAGTCACACACACACACACACACACACACACACACACACACACACACACACACACACAAATTGAGTGTTTAAAATATTATAGTTGCAATAGCAACTCTTAAAATTCATAAAATATAAAAACGTATAAATGCCTGGTGTGAGCAGTGTTTTACAATTCCTCTTCCAAATGAAAGAAACCCCCTGTTTCTTTTCATTTGGTGGCTTGGCTTATACTTTCATTTTTATGGTCCAGACAAACAGCAAAGTTAAATTCAAGCCTAATTTTGTTCTTTACAATAGAAGCTTGTTTCAAGATAAAAATGTTAATAAAAAATAAATAAAGGAGCTTGTTTGACATTTTCTGAAAGGTAGATTATTGCATGGAGAATGAGGTCATCTCTTATTCCATAGATATGATACTCCACCTGAGTTTCTAAACTTAAAAGTACTAACACTAAAGTTATCATTATATTTACCTATACAGAGACTATTTAATTCAAAACTGTCCTAGAATCTCTCCCCAAAATCTTGAGGTTAAGTATCAAATTTCCCCCCATAATTAATTGATATATTTTATGCAGGAAATAATTAACACAGAGATAATTCCTTTAAGTCCGTCAACCATTCAATGCTTTATCAATTAAACATATTATTAATTTATAATTCCTAATCAGAATTTGTGAAATTATTTGTTTATCCTAGGAATACAACTCTTATTATAAGGTATTATATAATGACGTTATGATTGAATTTAACATAAGGCAATTAGCTACTGTGTGAAAAGCAATATGAGAAGGTAATTTAGATCCAAAGAGATACAAACATGATGATGACATGGTTCCAGTTTTCAAGAAATCTACATATAATCTGGTAAGATCAAACATGCAAGCTACTCACCATAGGTCTAGGCACAGCAAACTAAACCTATATAACAAAGACACAAAGAAATGCAATGATTCTAACTAAAAGGAACAGAGAAGGCTTAGCAGAGAATTGAGCACTGTAGCTGAGCCTAGAACAATAGAAAGCATTCGACAGGCAAAATGGAAGGAAGAATGCTCCCACCTGTAGCATTTTCACAGTGAGGTGAGATGTGTCGGGAGACGAAGCATAGGGCACATGATGGGAGGTGGAGGACAGGGAGTGTGCAGGTACACTGAGAGCAGATGACAGAGAGCATTGGACAACAGCTTAAGGCATTTGAACTTTATGTGTAGAGTATGAGAAGTTTACTTTGTTAGTCATCAAGACTTCCAAGTGTGTGTGGGGGGGGTGGCACACCTGACAGACTATAAATGATAAAGTTAGAAGCAAAGAAACTTACCTGCTAGGAAAAAAAAATTTGTTGTTAAGAGATGGTACAGGCCTGACATGGGACAGAAAGGGCAGGGGGCCGATATGTACGACATTTCAGATACATTACGACAGAAAGGACAAGGTTAGTATGGCTAGCCTTGATGAATAAGAAGCGTCTGACCTCCAAAGGCAAATCCATTTTGCTTTCATTATACTCTTTTTCCAAAATGTTATTTTTTTTTTTGGATTGGCTAAGATTTCCTAAGGATATCACGTTAACATATATATTATGTATCACATTAACATATTTCTATGTCATAGTCTGTTATCTATTGCCTGACCCTCATAGAAAGCAGAAATCCAAAAATAGATGCCTTCTGTAGTAGCCATTTATTCATTTATCTATTTATGTGATCGACAAACCACGAAGCAACTCTTTAGTATATAGGGCATGAATAATATACACATAAACAGCTATTGCAAAAAATACTTTCAGTGTTCATGGGGAAGAAGTTATTTCTGTGGGGAGGGTCAGAAAACATTTTTGGAGGTAGTGGTCTTTGCACTGAGTCTGGCAGAATGGGAAGGATTTGGATAATGATAGATTGTGAGAAAAGACAAGAGTACGGGTGAGTCAAATGTGCCTGCGAAATGGCTGGGAGTTTAAGTTAGCTGTAGAGTAGGATTCATATAGAGCAGGAGCATCGGTGAAAGCTGAGGTAGGGAAGGTAAGCTGAGAACGGATTTCAGAGCATCTTAAAAAGAAGGACTTGACTTAGAAGACGACAGTCGCTACTGAGGATTTTGATCAGGGATTTGACATCCTTAAAAAATTATTCAGAATAATGCTAGAGTCAAATTCTCACATAGTCTAGAAAGTTTGTCTTCATTTATTTTGTGTTTTACAGCTATCATAAAACATAAGGAAAATTTTCTCTCTCTAATTTGAGTAAATAATTAGCATATGGAAGAATGAAATGTTTGGGGGCAGTCATCAGTCCCGGAGTCCATGGCTGCCACAGAAACATCATCATGCCATTATAAACAAAGAGCAAATGAAAATATATTACCAAGAAATTAAGTACAGCTTCTATCCCTTCTGTGAAATGACCAAACTTTATTTAATAAAGGAAACTTTCACAATTATCACTATTAATTTCCTTTCATTCGTCCAGAACATTTAAACTCTGTTTATTCATTTAAAAGAAGTAAATAAAAATATCTGGTTGGGGAGCCAACTCCTAGAATTTCATAAATGATCTTGTCTAAAAATTGTTATGGCTGAGCAATAAATTCCTGAAAAACGATGCTTATATTTGTAATAGAAATGTCACCAGAGTCTTAAATATAGCAACGCAACCTGTCTCTATTACTGTGTAGCAAAGCTGAATCTGTAATTGATTTTGATTTGTCCCTCCTACAACGCATGCTGAGCTTGGTAGAACTGAACAGGATTTTTTAAAAAAATCAAAATCCTAATTTTAGTCTAATTAGATTAATCTGTAAATCAGTTTTCTCCATGTATAATTTTTACACACCCATGTTTCTCTCTTAAAAGCAGACAAATACACACCTTAGAGTATTTTATTAGTAAATGATGAATTTGGTAGTTGTTATAATAGTCCTCGGGAATCTTGTATCTTCCAGCAACACTTAGATGATGAGAGGTAAAAATGGAGAAATCTCCAAGTCAAATTTTTCGTTTATACAGAGCTGAACTTCTGATTGAAATGTCACTGATGGTCATTCTACAGCTGTTGGCAAACCATGCACTAACATTCCTTATCAAAGTGGTGTGATGGTAATTGAGGTCTTTATTATGGTATAGAAGTAAGCAAGCAAGCCAAGTAGATACACATACTTGATGACTTTAGCATCCAGCATTCAAAATCCAGTTCATTATCTGTTGCTGGAGACATGTGGAAACAGCAGTACAGGCTGTCTATGCAGAGTACAATAATGGCTGTATTTGGCAGTACTGATTCAAAGTTTTAACAAATTAATTTTTAAGTGGTTTCAGAGATTCTTCCAGAAGAGAACAACAGAGTCACATTTAACCCTTGAGCGGGCCGTCTGTGGTAGGAACATTGCCAGCCATAAAAAATAATAATCAGAGGCCCATGAACTGCTCTTTTAAAATGGTGACATTAAAACCCAGACACCTGTAGTTTTACTAGTTGCTAAAATGGCTTGTAATCACACATGCGTGAAACAGATGTGTAACCAGAGCTGTAGTGACTGGTTTCCATTAGACAAACACAGGTGAATGGTAGACAGAAGGACGGATAGAAAATTGAGATTTGTACACATTAAAATCTAACATCGGAGACTGCAGGTAAACCTTTGAAAGCATTTTTTAATTAAATATATATTGGGCTGTTTCTTAAATACTTTTAAATTGGATATTTACATTCCCCAAAGTGGCCTGCTTAAATTTTGACAAGACGATCACTAATATCCATTCCCTAGAACATGTTTTTCAGAATGAGTCTTACTGAAATGATTGCCGATGCTATGTAGAAAGTTTTTAACAGACTTGAAGTCTTTAGGATATTTTTCTGAGGGTTTAGTATGTTTCTTAAACAACATTACTTAAATGTCTTATAAAACTCAATATTAAAGGATGTTTCCAGAAATTCAGTCTCTCAAAAAACATGAACCAAGGCCTCCTTTCCAGCATCCTGGTGTTTGGTTGTTATAAAATTTACAGTATGGTGTGTCAGTTCTTTTGGGACTGAGTCATGCAGCTCAGGACACAATGCACTGAAGAAGTCATGTGAACCACTGCACAAATACATTTTTGTCAGTGTTTGGTTTGAGAGCTGGGACTCAGCTGAACTTCAGGGGATTGAATTTTAGTTCTAATGTTCCAAAATTCTGGTTTGCAGCAACATCTGGGATGTGTAGAGTGGATCACTCATTTTGAAATTCCTTAGAAAGGAAAAATGAAATGCAGACAATAACAACATTCAGCAAGAACTGTCCTTCCAGAAATCCCCATCACACCTGGGATGGAACCTTTGAGCCAACGTTTCCTTTCAGATGTCTCAGAAAAAGAAGCGCAAACAGAATGAATGAGTTGGAGCAAACAGGCGTCTATGTGAAAACCTCTCTGAATTGGGAAGGAAAACAGGATATGTGTTCATGCTCCCATAACTCATCAGGAGGACTCATTCCAAGTCATTCCCATGGATGATCTACTCCCCCAGAAGACCTTATCTTTCCACATTTTTTCCATTCTGAAAACACATTTTAAAAAAATCAAAAGTCATTCTTGGACTGGAAATGCGGCCTCTTACAGAATGTGAATGAAAGACATCTTGACCTGAAAGTGCATTTAGTATTTTTAAAGGGCTAAATGGCTGTTCATTCTGCAGCCCCAGCACTTCTCTGGACTCCAGTGATTCCTCAGAGACTAAAGGGCCATTGATAACAAGGAAGGCGAGGTGTAAAAAGCACCTGCTAAGTCTTCGAACAAGGGCAAAAACAGCCAATGGAATCAACAACACAAAGCTGTTTGGACATATTGCAAAGTCATTTTGGAACCCCCCACTATATCTGTTAAATACTCATCTATATTCTGACAACAAGGTTCTTGTTTCAGGAGCTTGAATTTACTGGGCCCTCCTGAAAGTGTATTTATTATTTCTAACTAATGGTATACCATTTACCTCACGAGTGTTTCACCGTCAACTGGTGAGTGAGAGCACCAGAAAAATTTCGCCCTCCCATATTTTAAGGTTGCACATACATCTGGTTCTGCGACCACACAGGGTAGTAGTTCTGAAGACTGGCTGTGCATTGAAATGACCAGTAGCACCTTATTCAAATGTGGGGATATGGGTTTCATCCCCAGAATTCTCATTCAGTTTGTCTAAGGCCTCGTTCTAAAATATAAATTCACAGATTATTTTCAATATGTAACCAGGACTAAAAAATACCGATGAAAAGCTAAATGTTTATCAAAACTCTGCTCAAGAGGACTTGCAAAATTAAACTTGCAGATTCATGAAAATGCAAAATTATTGAGTTCATTGCAGTTATGTATGGCCTTACTGACTTGCATGTTAAAAATGTGCAAGAATTGGGGGATAATCAGAGCAGGGGACATAGTAGGGAACATAGGGATGGCTTCTAAAGTTCATTGTACCAGAGGCTCTTTTCCTGTGCCGCAGATAATATCGGGACAGCCAGCAGTCACAAAGACTATGATGACAACTGGTCCTCAGGAACGTTCCTGGGTGGGTTTCCCTTTGACTAACCCAGAAGGTATATTTCTACTAGTAAAGACGGGGAGATAGCACTCAACAAGCTCCTAATACATGGAGACATCCAAAATGGATATAACGGTTGCCAAAATAGAACTGGATAAGACTTCTTCTCCCAAAATGAGCTCAAAATAAAGGTCATTCAAATTAAAAATACCATTTTCTTTGTGTCAACAGGTGTCCATTTGAAGCCCATAGCAAGGATCAAAAGAAACAGCAAAGTATCCTACTGACTTGAAGAGGAATAGTTTAACTTACCCTGATCAAGCTCTTCCTGCATAATGCTTACATGTTAAGTGTTTTATGGAAGATTCTGGTTTGCTTGCACCACTAATAACCAATTATGAAGCATTTGTTCCCCATTCTAAAGTTTTGAAGAAGAAACTTTTCACAGCTTCTTAGCAGTAATTAAAGAAATCCAGGTTAGATCTACACCACGGACCCAAACATTCATACAAGTGAAATAGTCAGCCAGCCTTTTGAATATCTGGTTTGAAGAGACAAACATCCACTCCACTGTAAGATTTTATTTTTTCACTTTTCATCAGATATTCTGACAATTTCTAAAAACATCAATTGTATAACTTCAGTAAAATTACTTAATCATGACTTTTATAACAGATAAAAAAGATTAATGGATTAATAATCATTGGTAAAAAAAATAGAAAATATCTTAAAAATCAAAGATACCAATGTTACCCAATTTCAAATTATTTCTTTCTCTTTTTTTCCTTTAAAAGATAAGGCAGTCCCTCATTGATACTTTAATTTTTTATTAATACAAAATGTTTACATCAAAATCAGATTCTCAAAATCTTTTGCTTCCACAAAAAAAAAATTAATTTCAAAACTGGAGTTTAATAATATTTAATTATTGTTAAATTGGAAGTATAAATGGTTGCAGTCTTTCACCCAGGTCTTCTTATAAGAAAATTCACATCTTTTTATGGCATTGAGTATTCCTTTTATCTTCCAGAGAACACAATCCTGTTAAAGAATCTTACTTCGTTGAGGTCTTATGGTAAAAACCATCTTTCTATAAATTTTGTAAATATAAATTTAAAAAAAAGAAAGAAGAATCTCTGCATAATCACAGCTACTCTACCTTTGAGAATTATCATCTGGCCCCCTGACATGACCCGTTCCACCCGTGGCAGCTCTTTTGTTATTGTCTCACCCTGAATTCATTTTAAAATGCCAATCTCCATAATAATTTAATGCAGCTGTTAAGACATCCTCTTTCTTCTGATCATTGTTATTAATGGTGTGCCATAACACATGCAAGGCTAGCGGTCCTAAATACTCTTCCTTCTGCAGCCATTGTGCATTCTCCTTCCAGACCCTGCTCCTCTCCCGCTTTCTCCTGGCCACAGCCTGTTTCAGCCCCACACAACTTTGAGAGGGTTCATCTCCTGCAGGAAGTTCATTTCAGAGTTATTAGTCCAGGACTTAGGAACTCTGTGGGCAGTTCTTCTGTGGTGTACACAGTCGGAAAAGAAATTGTTCTTTAGTATTCCCCAGAGAAGCAGTTTGGCTTTAATTGTAGTCTTCCATTTGCTGTTGAATGGTTTATGGCAGAATCTTAAGGCTATTTTTTTTTTTGTAACTTATTATCCTTGATATTTTGAAATCGCTGTTCCATAAGTGTGTTTTCCTTCCCAAAATCTAAACATGACAAAATCAATTGGCAAAACTCTTAAAGTTTTAAGAGAAAAAAATGTATTAACCATAGATAAAACAATAGTAAATCAGAGATAAAATGCTTGTTATAAGCAACTTTGTAAGAAAAAAATATATATAATATCAGAAAAGCATACTTTTACCCTATGGCATGTATAATACTGTATTCCTCCCCATAATTTTTAAATAAATAAAAAGCTTTAAGTTCATTATCACTTTTCTGATTTCAATACTTCCTCCAATAGATGCTCATCCAAGAGAACCTTATTACCTATAAAGCTTTCTCTCTCTCTTCTTTTTTTTTTTGCTCTTTTTGATACAAAAAAAAATGTTATTTAAACATATCAGTTCTTTAATAGGTCAATGTAGAAAATATTTTATCTTTGGAAACAGAGCTGCTGACACTGCATGCAGTTAACTCAAAAGTTTACAAACATGTTTATCTGGTTTTTATTTGAAGATGTCTTCTTGACTTTTAGTAAATTATTTGATTTTGTGAACACGAATGATGGTTGGAAAGATTTATTATTTGGGAAGTCTTTTTCAATGAGCTGAAAGGCTATATGCTCCACAGTGAGTTCTGGTGAGAAATATACTAAAAAATTTCAGGCTCTGAAATAAGAAAGTTCTTGGAATTGTTTTTTCCGGTTAAAGCCAGTCCAAAAATTGTGTCATGTTTTAATCGAAAAGCATTTAGATAAACGACATAAGGTAAACGTCTCTGCAGCAGCCAAAACATTATCTAGTTCTTGATTTACGAAATATTAATGTCATTTTTGTGGCAGGAAACCTTTTTTTGCTTTAAGCATCTCTTTAGAAAAAGAATGTCAGAAAACAGAAAATGTTAACAGTGTTGTAAAAGTCTTTTTAAAGGAGCATGTCAGCCACGTCTTTGAACTTCTGTTTCTGTCATAAGTCAGCCCAGGACACAGAGGTAGGTTGGAGCGGTTTTAGATTCTGTGCAGAAGGTCACTGCTGGTCTTGCTCCTCTTTGGCATTCTTTATTGACAATGACTTTCACTCCAAACAAATTGCATGAAGATAAATATGTCCATTAAGGAAAGTAGGAGAAAAGGAAAGGGAAGGAATGAAGCTCAGCCTTTCAGGAGAATGATCATTATAGGGAGTAGTAATGATATCAGAACAGAGACCTGCAGTCAAAAAGCCTCCTCATTCTTTTTGTTTTAATATGACCATCTCAACGGGTCTCATTTCCTTAACATGGAAGAGAGCTATAATGGTCAGAGAAAATATCAGATGGCATTGCAGGTGTTTTTGGACCTGACTTCCACAATTCCTCTCACAGAAAATAAGGAAACAAATGGGTTATCTTTGAGCATTTTTTTTTTTGCCAAAGAATAGCCTGCCTTACAAATAAAGTTATTAAAATTTTTTTCCACTCCAAGAGTAAAAACATGAATGAGATGCTTTTCAAATACTTTCAAATTCCTTAAAAAGAAATCACTCGCTGCGTGTTCACGCAAGTCCTCCTTCGATAATGCTTTGCTCTAGGAGTGACAACCCAGATGAAGTTCATCCTCCATCCAACACTAAATACAGGAAAGTAGAAACAAGTACACTCTACATGTAAGCTTAAAAAGAGCTTTCTAAAGTAGAAATGACCTATCAGCTCCAAACATACCGCAGACCATGGCAAACGCCAGGACTGTGATATTGAGATTAATCCTGGGTCTGGGCATAGATTCCTAAATTCTTGAATTCTCCTACCCTGTCATCCCACTCCTGAGGTTCGATAGTGTTTCCAGTCTTGAACATACGTACACACAGGTGTATGCACATAGAAATCTACAAGCATATGCACATGTGTACATGTCTATGAACATAAACACATTGTGTACTTAGGAGAGTGTTTTAATGTTATATGCATTTTGTTTAAACAATAATGCCCCTGGCATAGGGCCTTTCCTAGGGTTTGATGATTGGTTAGTAGCAGATGATGGGCTTTGCACCATTAATTCTGGAATTTTGTTAATATCTCGAGGATATGCCCTTCTCTGAGATGTTCACAACCATTATATTTAAAAAACTGTAAAATACAACCTCTTCAAGCCCAGTGGGCACACAGTGGTTTTATGGAGGTACAGTTTCATATGGTACCCTTACATGCTCTTGATGGCTTTTCCAACGAAATGGCATGGATTCCCTCTTGGAAGATGAATCAGTTTGTAATTATTGTTCCTATATATTTTGCTTAAGCTGCCGTGAATCAGTCTAGTCAGCGAGGCCTCACATGCAAGAATTTCCTCTTTTCCACATTCTTCCCAGGTTTCAAAAGCAAAGGAATGGCACATGAATGAAAAAAAAAAAGTTCCATGCTGCAATTTTTTTTTAATTGCTATACAGGCAAAACAGGTGCTGAAATGCGAAACCCTTTGGAGGAATTTTCTCTGTATAACAAATCAGTGCTCACACTAACCAAAAGTGAAGCTGGCTTTCACATGGAATGCTGTACAAAAGCAGTGCCTTATTGACATAAGATCCATAGACAACTGTCCCAAAAAGACTGAAAAAAAAAAAAGTATACTGTCACTTTAAGAAAAAATAAACTAAAATATGAACTACCAAAAACCCTGCCATTTCCAGCCTGGGCTTGATTAATGATTTTTCTATCTAATAAAAGGTTCACAAACCATCTGTTTTTCTCCCTAATGCCTTGCCCAAAGGTTTTTCGTTCCTATTTCAGGCTCGGGGCCAACTGACATTCCACTCTTTTTTTTTTTTTCCCAGCCTTGTAAACAAACCCTTCTCTCTTTTTAATCTTCCAGTGCTGTTTCCTACCCATCGTTATGCATATTCATTGCGAGTAAACATTTTTAGTGTCTACACTTAATCTCTTCCACTGGCAATTACTGTTCTATGCTGTTTTGTAATGCAGAAGGGCCAACGCTTTCCGTTCTAATAACAGCTGGGCCGCAGATGGGGCCTGCAGTCATTGTAGAAAATAAAAATTTACAAGATGCCAGTGGAATTTATTTCAGTTTTATGGAGTCACAGGAGGAACCTTTCTGTTATCCGCCTTCAGTGAAATCTGTAGGCACAAGGCAAGCTTTTGACATTTAATCAAAGGGGGGTTCAGGTAGGGTCTGGAACAACGCAAGGAAGAAAGCAGGTGGATCGTATTAGGCAGTGCCATGGTTAATTTATTTAGAAGTGATTGGCTTAGATGTGTGCAGCCAATATTTGACATCATGTATATATCTTGTTTAGCATCATGCCTCTAAATTGTTACCACTGGAGAGACAGGGAGCTGTCGCTGTGGACCGAACCAGGTGTTTGGTCGGGTTGCTACTTAGAGGTGCTGATGAAGATGGCACTGTTCTCACCAAAGACGAAGCATTTGCGTGGCTTCGAAAAGTTGATTCATTTTTACTTCGCCCCACCATCCTCTGAACTACTGTACGCGCTTCTTCAGCAGAACCCCAGGGTGTGCGAATGGGCTTTGGAATCGGGCTGCGATCCGTAGTTAACATTGTGGCTTAACTGGGAATTTCCTGTTCTATGACTCGAGCATGTGGAAATGGATTTTTTTTTTTTTTAAAGGCTTAAATGTTGGATGTACACCATGACGCTGATGCGGGGTGGGATTCGAATTGTGCTGGGACATACTGAGCAGCCAGCGTGCCCTGAGCGGTGAAGCGCTACCTGCGGCGCCCGCAGCGGGAAATAACTTGTCCTAGGCGCACACTGTAAAACTGCAACCCGGCTCAGACACCGTGCTCTTTCTGGAAGCACGCACTATATATGGTTCTTGAACCCATCCTGCTGGATCCCCCATTCTGCATCCCTTCCTTACTCCCAACCCTTTCCCCCCAAATGTGGAAAGGGAATCCATGAAAAACATCCAAGGATATCCCACAATTAATGAAATAAATGAACATGGGCTTCCACACTAGGTGAAACCTATGCCAAAGGTGCTTATGTTTTTACATTTGGGGCCCTCTTTGCCACACACCTTCAGCTGGTTGCCTAGCAACCACGAGAGACCCACTGAGCATGCTCACTGAGAAGCCTAATTGCTATCACAATTTACTTTTGTTGTTTTTTTTTAAACCCATTAACCAAAATAGGATGTTTTCCTTTTTGAAGGACAAGTAAGGTCTGCATGAATTTGAAAAGCAAGAGAGTATATTTTGATACCAAACAATTCATTAAATGCCGATGCCAGCATAGATGCAAGTACACATAACAAACATAAAAACTGGAGCAGATTGACATTAAATAAAGTATAAATTCCATTTATTCAGATTTTTATAGACTCATTTCTTTTATTCTCTTTATCTTTTGGTTGTGGCTTTGTTTTTCTAGGAAAATCAATGAGTAAGAGAGGATGAAAAACTAAAATTTTATGTTATAGATCAAGCATATTAAGATTTATTAATGAACTTAATTTGATTTATATATTAGATAACATGTTTCTCTTCCAAGGTTTTCTTTCCTTCCTTTTTTTTTTTTTTAATCTTCTAATGGTTCCAAGTTTATAGCTAAGATTTAGCTTCCTTAATATTTTCACAAAGGGCAAGAAATCATTTTGTGTGTCCAAAAAAGAAAGACAATTTTTTCTAATTTCAAGACAAAAAACACATTTTATATTAGGTTAACCTAATCTATCCACTTATTAAAATCTCTACAAAATTGCTTAATTTTTTTCTAATGCCTAGATTTGTAGATAAAATGCATTTAAAATTTTAAATATCTAATGACCTAGTTTTATTACTAAATAAAATGCCTTTTTAAATAAAAACTTATATAGCATAGATTTCCAGGATTCTCCTTATATTTTTCAAATTTTCTAACTTATTTTGAAAAATTAACTCATTCTTTTTAACTACATATTCGGTATAAATAACCTTATATTTTCATGAATCTAGGAATTCTAATAAAGGACATGCTTTTTATTTCTTTAAGTTTATTAGGGTGACACTGGTTTATAACATTGTTTCAAGTGTACAGTTCTATAATACATCATCTGTATTCTGCTTTGTGTGTTCACCACAGAACGTTTAGACTCCCTCTGAAGGACTTGATTTTTAACTAACCCCATGACCCTGTCTCATGTCCAATTAGTCTTATGGAACCAAATATGACATATTTATTCGTATCGAATACTTTAATGCTAGGGAACACTCACAAGATAAAGCTCTCCCACTTTCTTTTAGGAACTAACAGATATCATTAAGCAGAAATGAAATAAGCTCATGAGGTAGGTAGGAGCTGTATACTTAACTAAGCCTTGGATATACCACAATAACCCTCTCCCACTCCACATTCTGCCCCCACCCCCACCCCAGGCTTTTTTTCTTTTTTTTCCTCATCAGTGACCTTAGAATTCTGGGTAGAAAATGTTGTGCTAGTGGTGCTTAGATTGTCAATTCCAGAAGAGTACAGAGCTAACTCTCAACGCAAAGGTACTGTTTCCCTAAGGATAACCGTGTGTGTGTGTGTGTGTGTGTGTGTGTGTGTGTGTGTGTGTGTGTGTGTGTATTTTTGCAAATGATAGTCCTTGTTTATGTATGAGCCAGTAGTTTTACCAGTCCCTGAGAGGCAGCCAGCAGAGGGAGCAAAATTTAGCACACAAGCAGTACTCTGATGTCCTAGTATTAGTAAGAATTCTGGAAGACATACTGTATAAGAAATTAATAGAATCAAAATATTTCATCTCATTATGAATAACGCTGTTATGCATAGAAGCAGGCTGAGCAATGTGGGTTATGAAGAGCTAACAAGGCTAACAGGTGTGATCAGAAGACTCGGGGCCAGTGGTTGTGAGTATGATGATATGACTGGTAAAACAGCACTTGTTTCCTTTTTCCTTCCAAAAAACTATGAAAAAAAATACATAAAACACACACATATACACATGTATATACAATATGTGTGTGTTTTTAATTCCATGGCTGGAAATACTTATGTTCCATTTATATAGTTTCACATATGTTCTTTAATATGTGAATATATATATGCTCCTTAGGGAAATCTTTCTTTAATTTCATTCATGTTGACAACTTCCTTCTCTCTCCTCTCTTTCCCAGTCCTCTGCTTCACTGGTCTCTCTCTCTCTCTCTCTCTCTCTCTCTCTCTCTCTCTCTCTCTCTCATACATCTAAAAGGACACACACACGCGCACACACACACACACACAAAGATTGCAACAGTTTTAATTCTCGATGCTTTGAAGTTACTAAAACATTTTGAGAAGAGAGTATTTTTCAACTTGTTTTATTCCAAACCTATCAAGTGACTGGCTTAAAGAGAGTTTGTTCTCATGCCCTGGTTAATGAACCAGCTCACCACAGCTCTGGTTTCTCAGAATTTAAATTGAATATGAACATTTAGGTATAAAGTAGGGAATGATGAGAGCTTTTATGAACAGAAATAATTGAAGCAATTGTTTGATCTTTTCTTCCCTCTCTCTCTAAAAGTAGGATTTGAATTGATTGTTTCCTCTCACCTGTAGTCCTTTTCCTATTTTAGTGCATTGATGATCTCTGGACCCATGTAGTTTTTAAGTTTTCTCAACCTTAATCTCTAGAAATCCTATAGAGTGTGTCAAATTAAGACTCCATTCCAGCAAATATATCTTCACATTTCTGTGCAGTTAATTCAATACATTCATTAGAATCTAAGGCTTTTAAACATTTTTGCTGAAGTATATAGATTTTCTCCTTGCCCCCCACTTTCATATTTATCCATTTCTTCCTTTCCAACTCACTCTCCTGATATACTTCAGATACTTATACTCTACATCCCATCCCAAAATATTCTATCAGATTCGACTTATGAAAACCATTATGATATAGCCATTCCCTCTTTTTATTTTTTTTTATTTTTATTTTTTTACAAAACCTGACATTTCAGTTTTGGATAGCTAAACTTGTTCACCACATTTTTACATAGAAATCCAAAACATAAGGAAAAAATGTATTAGGTTCTGAATATAGTATGCTCTTCTCTTGGTTACAAAAGAAACTCCTTTTCTTTTCAGGTTCTACACAAAATGGCACAAAGATAGCCAATAATATTAAATGATCAAATTTCTTTATGAATATATATGTTTCTGACTGCATGAAAACAAATTTAAAATGAAAGCTTCCTACTTGATGCTTCCACAGTCTCTAAGAATTGCGAAGCAGTTTCCTTACCAAAGTGCATTTGAGTCAGTCCTAACACTATCTAGAACCCATATTCTTAGAAACTAAAAAACCTCCAGATAATTGGCAAAAGTTTTCCTTTATTAAAAAGAGAAAACGTATGTGTGCCGACTGGTTTATTATAACTGACATTCCTTTAGGATATGGATGCATACAATTAATGTGATTATATATAATCCTTGAAAGCCACGATACAAAAAAAATCTCCTACTGACCTGACAGATAACATAAATTTTCAAAGATTTGGGTAAAAATTGTATATATTTTCCTTCTACAAGAACAAAACCTATATGCAGATTTCATTAAAATAGACAAAAGAGTGCTTAAACTGAGAGAGATGAAGTCAGATTTTTTTTATTACTATTATGGGTTTGAATGCTCTAGAATTGGTTACTGGATAGGTTTTGTGGGAATTTTTTTAGTAGAAAAAATTACAAAAATATTTTAATAATGCATACCTAACGTTTATTTTCTTATTAGTAATTGTTATGAAACCAGAATGCCTTGCCAGCCTATCTGACTGCACCTGTTACTAGATATTTCCAAGAGACTCACACACCAATTTTGCCTGAGTGCACTGGGTGTATTTTCCCGTTGTTTTGATTGTACAATCAGGGCACAAGCAGTTTGCATTTAAAAAAGAAGGCACATTTTATTCATTCAAAGAGGGGAAGTGATGTCCTTGGAACTTCAACCTTAATGAAACACTTTTAAGAAGGACACACTGATTGGAATGGGAAGGGATCCAAAGAGAGGCATCCAGAGAGAGAAAGTGAGTGCGTGATAGAGAAGAAAGGGAAATGGATTAGATCAGCAAACCAAAACGATAGTATCCCAAGAGACTTCTAAAAAATCTGTATGAAGTCATTATAGGCACAGAGCATAATCTTGTAGGTTGAATGCATGCTCCAGAGTGCAAAGAGAGTTTGCCCTCAAAGCTGGGTTTCTGCAGAATGAATTCTAAATATTCCCTGCGGTGTTAAGAGTTTTCAGTCCCCAATTGCTTAAGCGATGATTAGTTGAAAAGTTCCTCTGACTAATTTTGGCAGAAGAAGCATTTCTAGCTGGTTGATTTGGGCATCAGAACGAACCAATGTCTTCGGACATCTGTACTATAGAGACACCCTTATGCTAAAACCTGACTCCAGCACTACCCTTGCAAAAATAGCACATTTCCGTTCATGCAGAACGGTGATTAGACTTTCCCAACACAACTCATACTTTTTAAAAGGCACGTCAGAATTTTAAAGTGCCTTAAATAAAGGGCATTGGCACATTAATGCAGCTCTCTTTGAGAAAAGATGCCACATAATTTCCGCTGAACCGTCGCACAAACCTTCAATAAAGAGAGTTCTCAAAGAAAAATAAAATACACACATGTACACATTTTTGATGGTGAGAACAGTGTCTTTGGAAATTAAATAACTTGTATGTATATAAAACTAAGCTTTTAAGGCGCTTTGTTTCACACACTGAAGGCAGAGTGAAAGTCCCCAGGGGACTGTTGTTTTACTAACTTATTTTAAATATTTTCTTCCCCGCCTCCACCCCCTGCAGCTGTTGTCTGCATGGTCGAAGTACACAGGATATTCTGCTCAGTTATTTTTTAAAGTAGATGTTACTTTCTCCTACATCTAAATATGCATTTATAAGAAACAAGTGGCTTTCTGTACTAAGGGCTTTCAAAATGGCCTTGGTGTAAACATGCTGGAAGAGTTACAGGGACAGTGTGACAGGTGGATTAGTGCCCCTTAGCTTGGCTCTTGCAGTCTCCCCTCTGGGAGAGAGGCAGATGTAATTAATGCCATGGAAGACAAGAGTTCTGTGCATGTAGAGCACCAGCATTACGTGGAGCATCCAGTTTTTTATTTGACGTCATAGTCTTCGTGTCTGTTAAAAGTGACATTGAAAATACAAAGAGGGGTGGCACATGAAACCCCACTCCAAAGCAGGCAGTGTTTTCAAGCTCGAAGAGAAGCAACTGAATGTCTGCAAAATCATCAGTAGTAGCTGGAGAGAGATGTGGCCAGTGGATTTTACTTCGTGGTCAAGTATATTTCAAATTTTAAATTCTTCACAAAAGGAAACTGAGAATATAGAAGAAAAATTCTTTTTTTATGAGAAAAAATAGGGACAACTAAACACCTTCAGAGTTTTCATAGCCTGTTTGGGTTAGAAAGAAATATCTGTTTCAGTTCTACATCTTTTTCCTATTTCCTAAGCCGATGTCAGTCGTACTTGCTGTCAGTTTGGAACACATAGAAAACAAAACAGAAGAACTTTGCTGCGAGTGATGTTAATAATAGCATTGGCCTTTGGGATGGTGGATCTGTCCCCAACCAAAAGATCTGGTAGCTAAACCCGCCCAGATGATTAAGCTGGAAGAGTTACTGTAGTTCATAATTTGAGTAATAGCTTTCACCTGTAGGCTTCCAGCCATGATCAATAATTTTGCCAAGAGAAATCCACATAATTCTCAATGGGATATAAGTAAGCGCCCTTTCTAAATCACAGGTGGTATCATCCCAGCTGGTCACTGACATTCTTTGATGCCAGATCACTTCACTGGCTTCTTTCTCCCAAGAGCTGCCATCTCTTGATTCTTCTCTTCTCTATTCCATGTCATTTTTTTTCCCACTATAACTGATCCAGATTTCCTACTGAAATTTTAATCTGCCCAAAACTGAAACAACCAACGTTGGGTGAGAGAAGATGAGGTCACCAGAAATATTTACTGGGCACTAATGGTTTCCAGTCCTGATTTAAGATTAAAAAAAAAAAAAATGTCGAAAAAATTTTTTAGTCAAAATTCAGGCATCAAAAACCAAAACAATTACACTTCTAGAAAAACAGGTATCTCCCCATATTATGGAGGAAAGTAACTAAAGCAGCATGGAGGAGCTCTTCTTGTCATGATAACATGGCAATTTATAAACAAATAGAGGGTATTCATTTCTCAAGCCTTGTGAGGTGATGCATAGAATTTGGTCAACACTGAATTCAGGGCATTACGAAAAAAAGTACTGTAGGTATTTTTTAGCATGTTCTAGTGCAATGCAGATATTTAAAAAAGAAAACACACTCAAACACTTACCACCAGAAAGATTCTTTTGAGAAAGCCCCTTGAGATACTAGAGACCAAGGCTCAGTTTTCCATTCCCGAGAAAATAAACTACACATTTATCTCAAGAGACAGATTACAGAGTTTATAATTCTGATAGAACAACTGTAGCACAGCCTCAGCCTCCCACATGTGTATATGTTACCATCTGCGGGGGGGGTGGGGGGGATGAGATGCACTAGTCCCATTAATAATAGCAGTTGCATGCTTAATTTCATGTGCACTGCACTGAAAAATTACTCCTTGCTATCTAAAATAAGATTCGGGAAAAGCCTGAGACATCAGGAGCTCTTCCAACATATCTTCTTGGTTCCTGTGCGAACAGGGAGCTGGTGACTCAAGCCATTTGGCAAATACCAAGGGCAAACACTGAGGTTACTACTCTCAGGGTGAGTTTGATACGACCCACTCTGAGATCAAAGAACTGCTCACAGCAAAGGGAGAAAAGCGCTGTCAAAACCTTGCAAGTCTTTTATTTACTCCCAAACAAGAGAATGCAGATTTTACTGCAACTTCTAATTGTGGATACACGAGGCAGGGAACTTGCGTTACTCTGATCTCCAAAATGAATTCTTTCATTGTCCCTTTCCCCATTCTTTGACCTTGTTGATATGAGTGGGAAAGGTGTCATAGAGCTGAAAGATATTTTGGAAATAATTGTCCTAGTTTTAGGTTTTAGAAGTCTCAATCTAGTATGACTTAGCCTTAATACGACATTTCACAGTAATTTACATGTAGTAATTAATTTAGTAGCATATTTAAATGAAATAAAAGTAAAACCTATTGCTCCCCTAGAGTGAACTGCTCATCTCAGGACTTTTGACAGGGGCTGTCCTGATTATAGCATTAAAAGTCTTGCCTTCTAGGGAACCCCTCCAGCCCAGGCAAACAAGGATGGTTGATCATCCTATCCTGGCCCCTGAATTCCCCATTTCTATTCATGGCACTGCATTGTCTCTGGGGCCCCAAGTTTAAATGTCATCTTGGCCCTCTGTCCCCCACATCCAAACAACTCAAGAATTTCTGTCCGTTTCACGTCTGCATATTCTCTTTTCTCTACCTTCTCCTTTTAACTCCCAGCTCCATGACCTTCTTTGTGCTTATAACTTGGGTCAGATTTCCTCTGGCAAAGCCCTACCAATTGCTCCCCCTTCCACAGCCCCAGTCAAATCTGTCCACCTTCTCTGAATGTCTGCGGCTCATTGATTTTACCTCTCGTGACACTGATCAGATGATTCTAGTCCGTATGGTTGCTATCATGTGTGTACTTGCCTTATTTCCTGTGCCCCTATGAGCTTCTAGTGACATGGGTTCCATCTTACTTACAGTGAGGGACTATGCATGGTGGTTCAGGGTTGTTGTGGGTTGATTGGTATCTCCCAAAAAAGATATATTGGAAGCCCTAACCCCAGTTCCTTGTAATATGAACTTATTTGGAAATAGGGTCATTGTAGATCTAATTAGTCATGATGAGTTCATACTTGAATAGGCCCACTAGTCCAATATAACTGCTTATAAGGCAGAGACACACAGGGAGAAAGCCATGTGATGATAAAGGCAGAGACTGCAAGTTAGCAGCTGAAAAGCAAGGAATGCCAAGGATTGCCAGAAGCCACCAAGAACTGGAAAGAGGTAAGGAAAGATTCTCTCACCGATTTCAGAGAAAATAGGTCTCTGCTGACACCCTGATTTCTGGCTTCTGGCCTCCAGAACTACGAGACAATAAATTCCCTGTTTTAAGCCACCCCATTTGTGTTCCTTTGTTATGGAAGCCCTTAGAAACCAATACAGAGTCCAACTGCCTGGATTCAAAAATCTTGTTTTGCTGCTTACTGGCTTATGTGTTTTAAGCAATTTACCTAAACATCTGATGCCTCCATTTCCTCATCTATAATACAATCCTAGTAAGAGGACTGATATCCTACCTTTACTATATGGGATCAAAGAATTAATATATATATATAAACTTTATACTGGAGTCTGGCAATAAACTATATTTTTACCTTTTCATTTTTTAGCCTTCAATAGTATGTATATATGTATACATACACACACACACACACACACACACAGTTGGCATTCCATAAATTTTTATTGAATAAAGGAAATATATAAGTTGATTAAAGAAAATGTGAATTTATTCAAACATACATATTCTGCTTATTTCTGTTGATCTGATGTTTGATTCAACATGGCAAGATGCTTTACCTATTATTTGCCAAATAGTAAAGTGATAAGTAAGCATGTGGGTTCAAGGCCAGGTCCTAGTGCTAGTTCTGCTTCTTAAAAGATGTGTTTGTGTAACTTTACTTTGCCTTTTTGATGTTCCCTCGACTTTAAAATGGGGGAAATCCTAGAGTTATAGTTAGGATTAAATAAGACAATGCTTACGAAGCCTGACTTTCACACATATCAGCTATTACTATTATTTCATTTTAAGTATTTTCCTTTTAAAGTTTTCTCAACTTCTAAATCAATATTATAAATAACTTGCATGTTTCAAACTTGTTAATAGAGCAATGTACAGGAGAAAACTGACTTTTACTTGCCAGATCTTGTTTTCTTGACTTCTAAAATAGTGTTTTCAGTTGGTGGCAGATTTGTCCTCCCACCCCACTCTAGAGGACATTTGGGAATGTCTTGAGACATATTTGATTGTCATGATTGAGGTGGGGGTGAATGTTTACTACTGGCATCCAGTAGATAGAGAGAGGCCAGGGTTGCTGTTAAATGTCTTATGATGCACAGGATATCCACCTACCACAAAGAATTATCCAGCCCAAAATACAAATAGTACCAAACTGAGAAACCCAGCTCTAAAATGAGGTGATTAAGCCAGGTGATGGGACCAGGTAAACTTTTCTATTCCTTCCATCTCAAAAACTTCTTAAGTTTTTTATTTCCATGATGCATTATAAATGCCACACTTCCAGGCTGTTCAATTAATTATTTTTATCACTTTCTATTTTTTAAGTTATTTTTTTTCTCCTAAATGTCAAGATAGTAATTATTTGAGATGATCTAAGATCTCTTAGACTTTAGCCCAGTTCTTACTGTTGCAACTTCTGGATTGCTTGATCCAAATGTTCCCATGAAAGCTTTTGTTGCACTGTTTTAGTTAGAATACAGTCTTAGCTCATGTGATAGAAACCCAAAATACCAGCGGCTTGAGCAAGATAAAAGATTATCCTTATTTCACATTTATTTGTCTCTGTTATCCCCGCTAAGAGGTGGCTCTGCTCTAGGAGGCTGAGATCAGCAGCTGCTATGGAGACCATGCCGTCAGGGCTCCAGGCTCCTTCTCTCCTGTTGTTTGGTCATCCTAAGGCTTTGTGGGCCTCTGCATCACTCAAGATGGAGCATCACTACATCTAAATTCCAGCCTTTGAAATAGGGAAAGGGGAAAAGGCGACATGTTTCATTTCTAAGGGTATGATCCAGAGGTACATGCCTAAATTCCATTTATAATTTAAAATTTAAATGGCTGCACCTATCTGTCAAAAGACTTGAAAATTAGTCTCTATTTTGTATGTCCATACACCCAGAAAACAACAAACAAACAAACAAACAAACTCTTACTAGGTAAAAAAGCAGTGAACATAGTATCTGCTACAGTCTCCAAGGTTAAAAGTCAAATTACTGAGATCATGTTTTAAGATAGCCATTCCTGGTTCATATCAAAATGTATACCGGAATGGGATACAGCATCAGGTTGGTGACTATCTAGAAAAAGCCACCTGATTTTCCCACTTTACAGGGGCTGAACCTAATCTTGCTGGAGAATCAAAGCATTTGAAGAAGATAAGACTATCCAGGACTCACATTCAATACACAAAGATCAGGCCACCACCCATCTGGGCAGGTGCTGGGGAGAATATAAAATGCGCAGGTGGGCTCCTTCCCTTGCAGTGGACCTCTTCTGATCCAGAGATCAAGGAGCCCACCCCTTCCTTGTGGAAACAGAAACCTTGCTTCTTCCTGGGATGCGCTACATTCTTGCTCATGATTTCTCGAGCCTTAAGCATCAGCCTATCTCCTCAGAACACAGGAATGGACAATGATCCAAGAGTATGAGGGTCTGTGTTTAAAAGGATTATAAGAGACAGAGGGAGAGGGGCACGGGGGGGTGAAGACTGCTGATAAGGGAAAGGCTTTAAAGATGGATCATGGAATCGGAGTTTGGTATTAGTCCCTAGAAAAAGTTTAGAATTGGCCTTTTTGCATCAAGTCTTTCCTCCCATCCTTGCCTCTGCCCTAGACATCCAAACTGCAGGCCTCGTCTGATCATTTCTCCCCATGAACTCAGTTACCAAGCTAGCCTGAGCCTAATAACTAGGCAGTAAGATTGACGGAGGCCTGCAGCAGCTGGAAGCCATCCTTGTCAAAAGGTGGAGAGAAACCACCTAAGAAAAATCCAACACAGAAGAAAACAGATTTCGGAGAGGGAACGGGAGAGCCTGACACTTGAGAAAGTGTTGTTTGCACTTTCTAATCCAGAAAAGCTTGGGGACTGCCCATTCCTTAGACTTCCCCGTTGAGCCAATAAAGTCCCTATTTGCTCATGCTGGTTCAAAATGTGTTTCTGTCACTTCTACCCAGAACACTCCTCACTAATGTAACTTTCAAGAAATTCTCATTCTATTAAAAGCAAAAAAAAAAAAAAAAAAACACAGATTATTTAACTTTGACCAACTCCAAACAGGGCTATGCCCCCCTTTTCAATTATTGAGTTAAAAAATATACATTTCCAGGTGAATAGAAAAATGTATCTTCTTTAAAAAAAACCAAACATTCAACTTTACTTCATCCATTTTGAAAACACACTAATTTGGGTATTGTATACACTAATATGAGTATCCATCACTTCATAGGCAAATCATAATTTTAAAAATGTCTTTGAAGTATCTATTTTCTAATAAAATACTCAAGGTGATTTTCCTTTTGTTTAAAAAAATTGGTTACCTTTTAGAAGAAAATATTTTTTCTTGCAGCTAATATTTGTGAAAGAACCTTGTCCATTGCATTGTTGGTGGCCTTGAATCACAGGTAGTTACTGATGGAAGAATTAATGCATCTAAAGTTGCTTTGAAGTTGCCTTGAATACCTCATTTAAGGCTTCTGCTTTAGGGCCAAGGGCCGAATTCCATAGCCTTGGGCCTTTTCTCAAGAATATCTTCTTTTCAGGGTGAGCCAAGACTAGGTTAGGTGTGGGAAGAAGAATGAACTAAAAACAGACAAGATACTTCAGGCTTACCATTTGGGACTCCTCAAAGCCAAGTTCACGTCTAAAAGTGGATTTGGTGCTAAGTCTTCAAGCTTAGTTGAAAGGGCTTATCAGAGCTAGTGAGAAGAGATCTGGAACTAGTACAAATGCTAAATTTTGGGTCCACGAACATGGAAGATTGAGTTGGCTGATTGCAAATCACCAGCCTGCTTCTGCCAATTTGAAAACACTCGAGGGTGGCACCAGAACCTCTGGGCTGGTGGGAATGTCCCTGGCCGTTCCCTCCTGTTGGCCACTCCAGGGTAGACAGTGCCATGATGGTAATGTTCAGCTGTAAACCTGCAGGCAGCCTGCTGGGTTGGGCACAAGCTGGAGCCTATGTAAACATTTTCCCTTTCTAAACCTGCAAATTGTACTCTATAGCAGTTGAATGCCCATCCCTCTAAGCTGGGACCTCGTGGTTTTCTCCAGAGTTTTCCTGCCTTTTTCCTTCTCTGTCCAATTCATCATGAAACACAGCAACCCCTTCCTCCCTGGCAGAGCTCCTCAGATTTGACTTTCTTCCCTCTTTCTTCTATAAATATTCTAGCCACCTGCTGGGGCCAAAGTGGCAGATTTTCTTTTTCTTTCTTTTTTTCGTGTGTGTGTGTGTGTGTGTGTGTGTGTGTGTGTGTGTGTTGTTGTTGTTGTTGTTGTTGTTTTTGTTGTTTGTTTGTTTGTTTTTTGCTATATTCACTGTCAGGACCAGTTTTATGCATGGATGGAGTTAAAAGCTATGAATAAAGCCTGATTTCAGGGATGTATAAATATTTACAAGGAACTTAGTATATTGTCATTTCCAACCATGCTTGATATTTTTGCAAATAATAATAATAATGACTTCCATAAACATTTATTATGTGCCTGGTGCTATTCAAAGAGTTATGTGTGTGTGTGTGTGTGTGTGTGTGTGTGTGTGTGTGCGCGCGCGCATGTGTGTATAATATATATCTTAACGAGGTGAAGTTTCAAGTGCTAAAATTTTTGGCAAAGGTTGTCCCAGCTTAAGTTTATACTAAAGTGTCAATGGCTGACTGCAGAATAATTCTTTTCTAAATGTGCAGAAGGGATGAGTTGAGAAAGATGAAGACAAGACTATCTCAAGGAGAAGCTGTGTACCACAGTGGGGAGAAGAGGGCTGAGAAAGGGGAGACCCAGCACAGAAACAGTGATAAATCAACAGTATTACCTAACTCATTCCAAACCTTTTCTCCCTCATTTACCTCCAATCGTTCAAATAAGCCACAAATATTGTTTTTCATCTTCTTTCCAGGTCCCCTTCTCATACTCTTATTTATAATGGCTCCCCCAGGAATTCTAGAAATAAATTAAACCTTCACAAACTCCCAGCAGCCTCAGCATGGATTCCCCTTATTTGCCTACACTTACCTTTCTGAATACTGCAGCTTATGTGCTTCATCTCTCCTACTCGCCAGACCATACGATACAATAATCAGAAAGTGGTTTTGGTCAGCAAACTCTATGTCTGGTTTAGAGTTCAATATAATATATAAGTACGATATAATATGTAAGTATAAAATGCATAACCTTTGTATGAAAGACAAATACTAACTTCATATTATACTACTGTCTTCGAGATGCTTTATAGGGATTAATTACATGATGTCTGCAAAGCAGTTTGAGAACCTCCGGGAAAGGTGCTATATAAATACAAGGTATGATTATTTTTAGGAGCTTCTACTGCTGACATTCAGCATAGCATGAAAGAATGAAAAATTATCTCCATGTTCCCCGTCGTGGTAACAACTTCAGCTTACGGTTTGGAAAACCCATTTATAGAAAGTGCTAAAATTAAAAAATGCATTTCTTACATGAGCTCATCTAGGTAGCTTGATCTATGGAAGAAGAGATCTTTCTAAGCACAAAGTTTTATAGAATTTTAAACATGATGACTCCCTAGGCCAAAGTAAGAAATTTAGAAACTACAAATCTTTTCACTGAGATACTCAGGCCCCTGGCTCTGGTCCAGCTCCCTACCTCCAAGAAAGGCTATATGTTTGGATGAGTGTCAAGTATCCCATTCCTAAAGCTGTCCAGCGGGAGACAGTTTTCAATCAACTTCAGCCATCTATTTCCATCTCCCAACCACGCTGTCGGGAAGTTCTTCATGGTACCTAACTTACACTGCTGTCCTGGAAACATACCAGGTTTCCTTCCATTTATCCTCAGTAAACCCAGAGCACAGACACCAAGTGACTTTTCTATGTAGCTAAAATGTAGTCTTCCTGTTATAATTCTTCATGTTTGCTGATCATTGTCACCCGTTTCACCCTTGGGAGTAAATGGTTCTGCCCTAGAATTGTTTCCTTCAATTCTGTTAACCTCCTGAACCTACTGATCTCATAGAATACAAGTTCCATGAGGCCAGATAGTTTTTTCTGTCTTGTTTACTGCTAGATGCCCTGTGTGCAGTACAGTGACTGGAACAGAGTATGTGTCACACAAATACATCGAGTTGCTCTGATGATTAAATGAAATATTAGAGCGCTTGGCACTTCAGCACTGAGTACATGAGACCGGACTGGATGTTGATGTTAGCCCACTTCTCTGTCCCTGAGTTGTACCATTTATTTATTAAATCCCGGACACAGGAAATAGTGTACCAAAGGTCGCACACTGGTACTTTCTGATTCCAGTCCATATACTTAGATTGCTTTTAGCTCCCACAATTAAAAAAAAAATTAAATAGCTTGTGAAAATTTAAAAATTGGAAAATTTTACTTAAAATGCACATTTCTATCTTCTGAAAACTCAGAAGACCTGGCAATAAGAAGAGCCCCTTCCCACATGATAATAGTGGCCTAGAGATGAGCAGCCACCTAGTCCTTAAACAGGTGTTTGCTCCATTAGCTCCCATCCCAACCAGGTCTGCTGCCTCACAACCTCTACCCATCTTCCCCTGCAGCTGGGGATAAAATATCCAAATAACCAACTGAGGTGTTCGCTTCTCAGCCAGATGTGGTACCATTCAGATGCACCTGTAATCAGGTCATTTAATCCTCACAAACACCCCTGTAAGATAGGCGGCATCATCATCATCATCATCACCATCATCATCACCATCATCATTGTCATTGTCATCGTCATGTCACAGATAATTACATGATATGATGATATGCAGAGATAAACTGAAGTTCATGCAAGCCCCCTATAGGGCACCATCCCAGTTTTCTAGTTCCCTCTGCAGTGAACAGCTTCCTAGTGTGGGGTCAGCAAACTAGACTGAGGGGTCAAATCTGCCCTCCACATGACTTGCAAAGTCTAATATATTTACTCTCTGGGACTTACAGAAAAGGTTTGCTGAACCCTGGTCTATGCCATTGTATAACTTGATTACTTGAAAGGGGCCTTAAGGAGCCATTTAGCATCTCCTCCCTCCTAGGCAGGATAGAACATAAACTATACCACACCAAACACCATCCAACTAATTCAGAAGCATACTGTCATCAAAAATTTTATCTTGACATCAGTGCGACCATTTTGTAATTCCAGTAATTCTATAAAAAAACAGACTTAAAATAGATACATGATTTACCCTAAGGAACTTCATCTCTGATTTACCCTAGGGGACCTCATCTAATTGGGAATCAGAAAAATAGACGGTAGCATAAATATATGTTTATACATATAAATATATTGCAGGTATATACATTACATGGATATAGAAATTAAACTACATCTAAATGAGCAGTAAAAGATTGGCAGAGAAAGTCTAGAACTGAGCTAATCCTAATAAAGGATACCTTTGACAGTGTGTGTGTGTGTGTGTGTGTGTGTGTGTGTGTGTGTGTGTGTGGTGTATAAATAACTCTATTTTGGAATAGATATGAGATGGCAAATATAAAGTACATGGGTTGCTACGGACAACCCTTTGTTCACTATTCCTGACTATAACAGGCATTGCTAAACAATTACTGCCCTTTTGCCTGCTAAGCTTAATGTGGCTTCAGAATCTTACTTAACACAGTATTCCAGATAGCCAACCACGTTACACCAACTGAGCAGAGAGGCACGCTAGATGAAACCTTTGACATCTCCTGAGAAAAGAGTCTAGTTAGCAATGGAGGCAAGAGATTTCATTCTTATCTCAATCTTATTTTTAGAACTTAAGCCATTTACACTATTTTTATACCTTGCCAGGATGTGGGTAAAATGAGAACAAAGGAGTTAATGAGCTCTTGCTAAGTTACATGCTGAACCATTCTAAAGTATTATTTTTATGGTGTAGGCACCTAATGAACATAAAAAATATGAGAAACAAAACAGAACCTACAAAAGGAAGGCTATCCTGAAAAAAAAAAATAGTTTAGCTGGCCATTTCCCAGAATGAATGCCTTTTATATATTTGAACTATTAAAATTTGAAAAAAAATAAAAGTGATCACTTGGGTTTGGGAAAATGATATGGGTAAAGCACTGGAGGAAGATGACGTTATTGATGAGGGAGAATTTAACCCCTTTAGAGTTCATTTAACACACATTTTTAGAATACCCATCACCAGGAAGACACACAGTGCTTGCTGCTTTTGAGAATAGTGATGTATCAAGAGGAATTACTGGTCCTCTTGAATCTTTTTTGTTTTTTAAATAAAGCAGTATGTTGGTGTAAGTTTGGAAGTTCAGCTGCTGACTACAGATTGCAATACAGTGTATTAAACATGGAAGGGTGTATTTTTGTCATGTAACTTAGAGTCTGGATCAATAATTTTGATGTTGGTTCAGAAAATGGTACAGAATGCCAGGGCCAAAGACCTTCCAGTTTTCTTGGAATTTCTCTCATGGTCCCAAAATAGCTGCTGGAGCTCCGGCCAATATATTCAAATATCAGGTACAATGAAAGGGAAAAAAAAAAAAAAAAAGGGAAGAATCCAAAAACAGATGCCTGCTACCTGAGTTAGGCCTTTTTAAGGAACTTTTCCAGAATCTCTAAACAAGGACTTCTACGTACTTTTTAATGTAGAGAGAGAAAGAAAGCATCATAAAGGAGAGATGGCATGATTTTGTTTCCACACCTATTATTTTATTTTATCATTTTAACTGTGGCATTTAGAAAAATGTGAGGGCATAATTAGACCTAATGAACATTTTAATAAAGAACCCAATGAACTCAGTTTTTTAGGAAAAAAAGTGAAAGAACTGAATGCCTAAACTGGGTCCTAGGAGGCTCAACCAAGATAATTCCTTGCACACAAAATATATAGAATCAGAATGTTATGTGGGCTGTGAAAGCAATGACAATCTGGGCTGTCATTTATGTTTCTGGGTCCAATTTATTTCCCATTTTCTAAAGAAAGTCATTAGTGGAAGAATGCCAGAAAATGATTAATAGCAAAATAAGGTGGGGGTCTAGCAAGAGTGCCACCTGAGCTTGGTGATCCCAAGGATCCAGGAACCAGGGCCTATCCAGCACCCCCGATGTGTGTACTAAATAGCCCTCTTTACATAACAACATTTAATACCACAATCTAACCGGTCAAAATGCTAATTTGCACTAACTCCCCCAACAGTAAATTAAGTTTCTCCTGGGCCAGCCGGCGCTTAAAAAATACATGGAGAACAGTAAGAAAGAACAGTGTTGGGGGCAGAAGCTGGCTGGAAATCCTGTTCTAAAGTGCCTTAGCTTCCTCAAATTATTTGGTGATTGCACAGCTGGTCCAGGAGAACTACTTTTCTGTGAATATGTAACCCAAGTAGCTGTCTTCCAAGGAAATGTTCAAACATATGAGACATGTCTGTTTCTTTTCATGGTGAGGTTATCTTTACCATTTGATGTTTTCAGCTCTCTTTCAGCATAATAGCCTTCTTGCCCTGTCCAGCTAGAAAAACATTATCCTCCTGTTATTATATAAACAGAGTATCAGGTGCCTGCCGCCCTTCTTGCTCCTTTTCCTACCAACAATATCATTGATCTCTATGGTTACTCATTGGGAGATATGACATCTAAAAATCTAGTTGTCAACTCTTCATGTGTTCCTTCTTTGCTGGATATCTTTTTCCTTAACATTTCTATCTACCCTGTGCAGTATGTATTGATTATCTTGCTTATTGTCTGTCCCCCATTAGAATTTAAGGTTCAGCAAGGCAGAAATTGTGTTCTGTTTTATTTTCTGCTCTATCCCTAGTGCTTACAAAAGTGGGAATACAGTAGATTGTCAATAAGTATTTGTTGAACTAGTGAATGTCAATCAATATTTAGTGAGCAGCTGCCAAGAGACACTGTGAGCAGAGATAGTCTCTGGAGCTGAGTGCTGTACAATCTAGAAGAGGAGGCAAAATATGCACCAAATAATAAGAAAAATAAAACATGGCTGACCACAGAGTGAGAGCACACTTTTAGCTGGGGGAAATCAGGACAGACTCAAAGAAAAATAGGGAATTGAGCCATGGAGAATGGGTACAAGTGGCCATTCAGTGATGCTGGGAATAGGCTAGAAAAAAAAAATCTAGGGCAATGGGGCAGCATGAGCAAAGGTGTGAACGCTGCACTACATGAAGTGTGTTGTTGAGAAGCATGATGGGGTTAAGAGCACAGGTTTCAAGCTAATAGACTAAGATACGAGTCCTTTTCCACTTAACAGCCTTGTCACCTTGAGCCTATTACTTAACTTCTCAAAGCTTCAGTTTCCTCACTTACAAGATGATAATAAAAGCAGCTGCCTCACAGAATTGTTTTGAGGATAAAAGGAGATAATATATGTAAGTGCCAAGTCCAATGGCAGTCAATGAATTTTTTTAGAGCAGTCTATGTGCCAGGAACAATTGTTAAGTGCTGGGTAGATAGCAGTGGAAAGAGGTAGACAAGGTGTGTGCCCTGGGGGTGTTTCTGTGTATAAGGATAAGACAGCTGATAAACACAAGCCAACAAATGTATAATTACAGAAACTGATAAGTTTTACAAAGAAGATAAATAGGGTAATGAGATTGTGACTAGGGTTAGGTAGGAGATAGTAGGGGAAGGCCTCTCAGAAGGGAAGGCATTTGTCCAGAGACCTACATGTTGAGAAAGGCAGCTACCCAGATATCAGGGGGAAGGACCAGCAGATGCAACGGCCTTGGGACAGATCCAGGGTTGGAGTGTCTGAAGTTCAAATTTAGGTGAAGTGATGGAGTGAGTCCCCTTTGGCTTGAGCCAAAATAGATGGTAGTTCATATGCACTATTATTAGATAAATAAAAGTGAATGAATTTTACTCTGTGATTTGGAGAAAGAGTAGAGAGAAATTGTTGTGAATAGGAAGTTTGAAAGGCTTTATACAGGCAGAGTGACACAATCTGATTTACACTGTATAACCCACTCTGAGGGGATGGACTGCAGGTAAGCCTCTTGGAGGATGTGGGGAGACAGAAGGTGGTAAATAATCCAGGGCAGAGGACATAGGGTTTGGACCTGTGATATGGCAGTGGAAATGGAGAGGAAGGTAAATTTGGAGTATATTTTTACTATACAGACTTTAGGATTAATGAATGGTTTTGACATAGGAGAGTAATCAAGGCTGAATCCTAGGGCCGGAGCTTGAGCATCTGAGTAGATACTGGTGCCATTTATTTAAATAAATTTAGGGAGAGAGATCTGCAGAGTGGAAAGATTAATTGGGAAGATATGTATTAGACACCCAAGTGGAAGTAACCACTGCCAGCTAGGTACATGAGCTCAGTTGGAAGATGTCTCCACTGTAGACACAGGAGCCTAATTCATTGTCAGAGCTCACCAAATGGAGACAATCTTAAATGTATTTTACAAAAGATTTCTCTTTCTTGTTACTATTAATCTGAGTTATTTGATAGACTATGGTATTTAGACTTTCATAATCTTTCATTTGAATTTTCAGCAAAGGTTTGAGTCATACCTGATGATCTAGAAGAAACATAATTTTAAAAATTATGCCAGAGAGATAATCAGGGATGGGGCAGTGAGAAGCAAGAGAATAATGGTTAGGCACTATTATTATCTGTATAAAGGAAGGATTATCATTAGCTAGTTGAGCATTAGGAAAATCAACAAGGTAGAACATAATAGATGTGCACTGGTTCCTGAAACAGAAGGACAAAAATGGAAAGACCAGTGAAATTCAAATAAAATCTGGTATTTAGTTAACAGTAATGTATCAGTGTTGGCTACTTAGTTTTGACAGAATAATGTAAAATGTTTACCTTAAGGGAAACTGAATGGTTTATGGAAATTCTCTGTGCTATTTTTTACAAGTCTAAAATTATTCCAAAATAAAAAAGTTATTTTTAAAAAAGATGTGAAGAGAAAATTTTTAACCTCAAAAGAAATTTTAACCTAATAGAATACAAGGAAGAAAATAAACAGTCAAAAGCCAATGTTATGTGTGCTAGAACAAAGCTATGCAAGCAGGAAGGATGGACAGTTCGCCTAACCTGAAAAGGGCTGCTGTCTGTTAAGTGATGTCTCAGTTACAGTCACTAAGCAGAAAAGGAAGAAGGGTGTTGCAGCTGAGGAAACAGCATTTGTTTGGTGGTATGAGAAAGCGTGCAATATTCCAACAACTGCAAGAATTTGGAAGAGAGCAGGCAAAATGGCATCGAAGGTAGAAGCTGTGCTCATTCCTCTCATGGCCTCACCAAAATTATAATGAAACTGCAGAGTAAGCATCAGTGGGAGTCACTTGAGGTCAGGCTGAACAGAAGTCCTACCCCTGAGGACACACATAAGACGTCCCCTCAAGTCTGGTACCAGGGGTGGAGATGTGAAACCGGCCTGTCCCACAACCACATGTGGCAGTGGAGAACTGGGAGGGTTATCCTGGTGGTAGAGCCTCTTATGCTCCCCAAGGACAGAGGTGACCTGACCCCATACTGGCTCCCCAGCCCAGGGCTCCAGTGCCAGGAAGAGAAGTCCCCACAACCTCTGGCTGTGACAACCAGTGGAGCTTGTGGCAAAGTGAGATGGAGGGCTGCAGGAGTACAACCAGTCCTCCCTAAAGGTCTCACATAGACCTACTCAGTGACAGACTCACTCACTCTGAGCTCCAACGCTAGAGCAGCTGCTCCTGGAGACCTGGGGACACACAGGGAGACTCTGAGTTTCTGGGTGAGGGCTGAACAGAAGGCTTTTTCTTGGAGAGAAATGCTGGAGTAGCCACTGTTTCTTGGTTGAGCCCTCTCCTCTCCCAGCCTGCAGATACAGGTGCCGCCATATCTGAGTCCCTATCAACCCAGATAACACAGGTGGCTCTGCACAGGGGATTCCTGAGACTCCCCCTCTCCCAACTTGTAGGCCCCTAAGCTACTTCCAGTGGTTTATTCCACACAAATGGTCTTCCACGCATCTGGTCTTGGTGCGCCCCATACCTGTTACTGAGCAGCCCCAAGCCTGGTACGAGCAGCAGCCAGCCTCGGTTCCTGGGTTGGCCTCTTGAGGTCCCTATAAGCCCAGCATGGGTGGCAGCCATCTGTGGATTGCTTGGTAATTCTTACCAGGTGGCGCCCAAAGTGCATGGGCTGCAGCTAAACTTGGTCTGCAGCTGCGCCCCTCCCAGCCGGCACACACAGTGGCCTGCTTTGACCAGCTATGGAGCTGGAGAACCGCCCAGAGCTACATCTGAGGACATACCCGAAGGGCAGACTGAGCTCTGTGGGGTCAGCCCCTCACTGGCTAGTCCTCCCAGCCAATCAGCCCAAGTGTCAATCCCTCCCATCAGCATGCAAACAACAACCAAAACTCAACTACAACAGGAGGGCACACACAACTCACACAAGGGACACACTTTGAGCACTTCCCTCAGGTGACCAAGAAAGACTGCCACTGGGCCCCACAGTGCAACTACTACATTAGGCCACTCTACTAAGACCGGGAGACCTAGAAGTCCTACCTAATACATAGAAACAAACACAGGGAGGCAGCCAAAATGGGGAAACAAAGAAACCTATCCCAGAACAAAGATAAGAACAAGGCTCCAGAAAAAGAACTAAACAAGCAATTTATCAGACGCAGAGTTCAAAACACTGGTTATAAGGAACCTCAGGCAAGAGTAAATGTACTTAGTGAGAACTTTAACAAAGAGACAAAAAGTATAAAAGGGAACCAGTCAGAAATAAAAAATATAATATCAGAGATGAAAAGTACATTAGAGGGAATCAACAGATTGAATGAAACAGATGATTAAATTAGGGATTTAGAGGATGAGATACTGAATGACACTCAATCAAGACATCAACAAGAAAAAAGATTCTAAAAAAATGAGAATGATTTAAGGGGCCTCTAGGTCAAAATCATTAGCATTATGTTGGTACCAGAGGAGAAGAGAGATCAAGGAATTGAAAACCTATTTCAAGAAATAATGACTGAAAACTTCTGAAACCTGGTGAAGGAAATAGACATACAAGCCCAGGCAGCACAGAGTCCCAAACAAGATGAACCCACAGAGGCCCACACCAAGACACATCATCATTAAAATGCTAGTTTAAATGCAAAAAGAGAATCTTAAAATCAGCAAGAGGAAAGCAATTAGTTACCCACAAGGGAACTCCCATAAGACTGTCAGCCTAATTCTCAGCAGAAATTTTGCAGCCCAGAAGGGCCTGGAACAAAAAATCCAAAGTGATGACAAGCAAGGACTTACAACCAAGATTACTCTACCCAGCAAAGCTATCATTTAGCATCGAAGGACAGAGAAAGAACTTCCCAGACAAGAAAAGGCTAAAGGACTTCATCACCACCAAGCCAGTTATTACAGAAAATGTTGGAGGAACTTCTTTAAGAAGAAAAAAAATGTATCATAAATATGAATAAAAAATAGCAATAACTACGTATCTGTCAAGAAGTTCTTCATTTGATAAAGAATTAAGTGCTCTGATCAAAAGATAGGGTGACTGAAAGGATAAGAAAACAACTTTTACATGTGCTTTCTATAAGAGATTTACTTCAGATTAAAAGATACACAGATTAAAGTAGAGAAACAGACCTAGAGGGTATTGTGCTACATGGAGTAGCTCAGATAGAGAAAAACAAATTCCATGTGGAATCTAAAGGACAGAATAAAAACAACAACAAAAATCAGAAACAAATTCATAGATACAGACAACATTTTGAGGGTTACCAGATGGGATGGGGGATTAGGCAGGTAGGTGAAAAGGGAAAAGAGATTAAGAAGTACAAAATGGTAGTTACAAAACAGTCGTGGAGCTATACAGTATAGAATAAAGGATATAGTCAATAATATTGTAACCATGTACAGTGTCAAATGGGTACCAGATTAGTGGGGTGATAACTTCATGAGTTGCGTGGATGTCTAATCGCTATGTTGTTCTACCTGAAACTAATATAATATTGTATGCCAACTATAATTAAAAAATAAAAAAAATTATTTAAAAAAAAGTACAACTAGGGTGCATGATGCCTAAAAAAGTGTAGCCAGACCTAGAGCTGGAGATGAATGGGAAGGTAAGATGACAAAGGGCATTTAACGAAAAAAAAATTTATTAAGGTATTGTTGTCATAGAGTAGACTGAGTAGACTGTGCATATTTAAAGTGTGCAAACCAGGAAGTTCTGACACATGAATACACCTGTGAAACCATCACCATGTCAAGATAATGAACATATTCATTACCCCCCAAAGTTCTCTTGTAACTCCCAACAAAGCTCCCTCTCATCTTCCCCTGACTCTTCCTGTTATCCTGATGCTATAGATTGCTTTGAATTCTTTATAAATAGAATCGTACAATATAATGGGATGAAGAGTATTTCCCCAAAATTCCTATGTTGAAGTCTTAACCCCTTGTACCTCAGAACGTACTGTATTTGAAGACTGGGTCTTTAAAGTGATAATTAAATTAAAATGAAGTCCTTAAGGTTGACCCTAAAACAACATGACCTGTGATCTTATGAGAAATGGGAATGTGGACACAGACACACACAGAGGGAATTCCACATGAAGATGCAGGGAGAAGACAGTCATCTGCCAGCCAAGGAGACAAGCCTAAGAAGAAGTCACCTTTGCTAAGACCTTATTCTCCTGTTTCTAACCTCCAGAATTGTAAGAAAATTAATTTCTGTTATTTAATTCACCCATCTACAGCACTTTGTTTTGGCAGTCTTTACGAATACGTACAGTATATACTCTCCTTCTGTCTCATTTCTTTCACTTGGTATAACTATGTTGTGTGTATCCATAGTTTATGCTTTTTTATTTCTGTATTCCACCAAATGAATATACAATTTGTTTGCCCATTTACCACTGATAAACATTTAGATTATTTCCAGCTTCTTCTTTTTATAAATAAAGTCACTGTGAACTTTTGCTTATAGGCCTTTTCCTGGACACACGCTTCCATTCCTTTCTAGGTATACTACCTAGGAATGGAATAAGTGTATCACATGACAAATGTATGTCTGATGTCATAAGAAGCTACCTAACACTTTTCCAAAGTGGTTGTACCATTTCACCCTCATACCAACAGTGAATAGAGCTCCATTTCCTCCACATTCTTGCCAACACTTGACATGGTGAATCTTTTAAATGTTAGCTATTCAAATAGTTGTGTAGTGGTATCTCACTGTGGTTTTAATTTGCATTTCACAATAACTAATAATACTGAATATCTTCTCACGTGGTTATTTGCCTTCTCTAATGCTATCTGGTCAAATATTTTATAAATGACTTTTTTAGATCATGCTGAAGAGTTGAGGTTTTATTCTGTTTGTAGTAGAAAACCGTCAATGAATTTTGAGCAGTGGAATAACATGGTAAGATTTTCAATCTAGAAAGATCACTTTCATGGCTATGGCTAACAGGAGTGAGTAGAGTCCGATTTACGTAGGAGGCTTGTACAATTGTGTAAGTAGAGAAGATGAGAGCTGGGAAAAGGGGAGATAACAGAGATCGGACCAATTCCAAAGATGTTTGCAGGTAGGGTCAAGACTTGAAGACTAATTGGCTCACCAGTTGGAGTGGAGTGAAGGAAAAGGAGGGGTCAGGATGCCTGCGGTTTCTGTCTTGGGTGATAATAAGCAGTTGATGAGAGTGGGTCATCTCCAGTGAATCTGGGATAGGATTAATCACATCATCAGTGCCAACTCCAAGATTTTGATTGACTCAAAACAGAGGCATGTGAAGGAGGAGGCTAAAACATTAGCATTGGTGAAATGAAGGGTTAAGTAACCTTTTTTTAGCAACAGCTAGACTTCCCACCCCCTCTCATCACTTGCCAATTTCATGAGTCACTGCCTCCCCACCAGGCTGGCTGGGCTAAAGGCCCCTGCTCTGAGCCCAGGGCTCCCTAGGCAGGCCTCTATTCCTCCAGTTAATACTTTATATCAAAATAACGTTTTTCTCACACTAGTTAGTGACCTTCTCAAGGTCAAAGATCAAGTACTATCTGTCTACTATCAATGTCTGGCAGGGTCTCCAGCAACAGGCAGGCACTTTAGAGAGCATATCTGTATAAACTGAGAGCAGGGAAGTATGGTAGAGGAGCCAAGCAATGCGGTGGTGACAAACCTTCTGTCATACTATGTGGTCAATGGAGGCTAAATCGCTTTCTCCTTTGTGCACTGTTGGGGAGCAGTTTTGAGGAAATGGTGTAAAGTTGAAGAGAGAATGAACCGCTTTAGCTTCCTTCCAAGTGGGCCCTCTGTGTATGCTCCACACCCCTGGAGAAATCCAGAGGCCCCCCACTCTGCCTGTAGATCTGAGTCACAAGCCTGCTCCCTCTGGGACTACACCAGGAATGGGGTGTTCTCATAGCCTGCAGCCAGCCCCAGGTGGCAGGAGAGGTGCCCGGTGCTTCTCAAAACCACCTGCAGTTCAGTTTGGGGGTTTTCTTACCTCCAAGCACAGTCCTTGGTCTTTTAGCAGTTTTTGCAGAGGCAGAGAGGAGACACTGTGGTCCCCTGTGTTCTTTCATAATATTTGTTTCCCCAGGCTGGCACTTAGTCCTCAGCGGCACCCTGTTCTTTAGGAGGTGATCTTTTGTTGGACAGCTCCCCAGTGTCTGTTGTTATGTTTGAGACTGACTTTTGTTCCAGACTAGTGGGCTGGGGAGACAAGCCTACACTAAGTGACACAACATGAACAGAATGCTTGTAACATTTTCCAAGTTTGTTTTTCCCCTTTCTTCACAGAGCTTCTAGAAAACTCACTCCTCTGTGTCATTCCCTATATTCTCATACATCTATGAAGCCTTGTTTTTGGATTTGAAGTGTGTAGAAATCTCTTTAAGTCCTCACCTATCTTCCTCTGCCTTCCTCCATCTTCCATAGACCTTTCCTTTCAAACTTTCACTCTGGGCATTCACTCATGATTTAAAACACACATTCCAGAGTACCCTCCCATGTCACTTTCCTCCCCACAGACAAATCATAGCTATATGGCATGCTTAATGACACCAGTAGGAATCTTTCAGTTCAGAACACACATCCCTGTTTTTCTCGGAAGGGAAAGTCAAAAGTTTACCAGCTAAATAACATGGATGATGTGGGTGCATCATTTCCAGTAATTATGGCACCACAGTCCCTGCTCCCTAATTAAGCCAACAGCTAGTACTCTATTTGGGGCCTTAATTTTTTTCCTTTCTCATGTTGTCAAAAAAATGCCCACTGAGATCTCCTTTTGAACTGAAAATTATTGTGCTTTAGTCTCAAGCCAAAAAAAAAAAATTTATTTTGGAAAGTTAGAATCAAATTTTCTGAGTTACTCATAAAAGAAAAGGTCATGAAAATGCAGTATTTCTGACTCAGGTTTTTCTTTTTTTTTTTTTAAACATTCAACTTTTGGAATTCTCTCCATTCAAAAATCACTTTTAAAAAATAATAAACCTGAACCTTTGTGCCCTTGAATTCCCATAATAAACTAGTCATAAGTTGTATTTGAAAAACTGATGCTTAAAATGTTAAAATACATGAGTAAATTCTCTGGTTATGTACCAGTGAATTCATAATACTAATTAGCCACCTCTTAGTTCTGCATATTATTGGCTAGGGATACAGATAACATAAATAGTGGGCAATTCCACAGTAATGTTTATCTACTATTAGAGTACCTTACATTCTGGAAATCTATAATTCTTCAAATAAATAATGGAGCCACATTATAAAATTGGACTCCATCATGCATTTCATAATCTTTCAAATTTTGTACCAAGAATAAATTAATAAATCTTATTCAAATGTTGACTCAAGTGATGTTGTTAAAGTGTCCCTTTGCTCTCCATGTTTCCCTACTTTATCTAAACTATGGAAATAAGCAGAAGAGACAAATTACGAATAAAACGTGTGCTTTAGTAGTCTAGCTGTATTATAATTTCACACTCCCTTAGGTTGTAGGAAGTAATTAAGTGCTTTTGCTTAAAAGGTCACCTGAGGCTGCATGGAGTCCGGAAGTAAATTGTTAATAGAACCATCAAATAACATTATTGGAATGTTTAAATCTATCAAAAACAATTTAAAATATGAATCACTGAAGGTAATTCAAAATGAGAAAGATTCACTTACAGAAAATAAAGAATAACCTTACATAGCTCTGTATCTATATAAATCTGACGTCTTAGTCACTTGAGTTTGGCCCTAAGAGCTGTCTCAAACACCCGAGGGGAGAGAGGCAGCCCAGGTGAAAGGATCAGCATCAGAACTGCTCAGGCCTTTCTTTAAAGCTGCACAGATGCAGCTCAGAGGCTGTGGAGGAGTTAGAATCTCCTTCGGGTGATAAATTCTCCCACCCCTATGTGCTTCCTTCCCGGGGCTCCCAGCAGGAGAATCCCCCAGTTCAAGCCAACCTACAGGCAACACTAATCAAAATATTTCTGGAACTGCTGCCTCTGTCCTGAAAGCCCTGGCCAGTCACAGGAAGCCAAAGTCAATGCGACTGATATTTAAGTCAGAGCAGACCACAGCTACCCAGTGCACCCAAGCACGGCAGGACATAAAGGATCATACTCCAAACCACCCACACTCCCTGCGTCTGGCTGCAAGCCAGCTCCAGTGCTGAATCAATCTCACAATCATGCCCTTGCATTTTACAGAAATCATAATCACATTATGGCAGGTGAATTGATATACTACTCCTAGGAGAGCTGTAAGCTCAGAAGACCAACAAGACTGGCCAGATAACAATAATTAGAGAAAAGAGCCCATCTTAAGGTGACAGGGATGGTGAGGATGGGGTAAACTGTAAAATACACACCCCACCTAAAGGAGGCGGTTGGTCTCAGTTCTTACCTTGCAGAAATTAAGGCCCAATGCTGCCAAATTCTTATATTCAAAAGAACTGAGGAGGTTGAATTTTTATGTGAATGCTCCCAATTTTTAAATGTTGGTAGGTAATAATAATTTTTTTGAATATTGGGTAAACCAAATAAAGCACAACTGGGTACCAGATGTGGCTCAAGGACTAACGGATTTCAATGTCCAATTTATATAATTCATTGTAATTATATATAGCCTGTGTTCCCAAATCCATCAAATATTATTTTTAATTTGTTTTTATAAGAACAATTTTTTTCTGCCTCAACTGTTATTTCTGTTTTTCTTCATGTTGCACTCTCAAGTCGAATTCAAAGTTGACAATTTGTGGGTTTTGATCCTCCGTGCTTGGTTACATTCTCTTAGGAGTTTGGAAGAGAGCTTCTTACTGTTTTACAACATAGCCTTCCACTTTTAACAACAACAAGAAACTATTTTTTTCACTCCTCTTTTTCGCCAGGATTAATCTGGGGAAGAATCTCTTCATTACTTTCCTAACAATGACTAGCATCATCATTGATGTCAACAGAAACATAATAGGGAAAAAGGGCTAAATTAAATTTCTTTGCTTAGATTTTTCATGAAAAGAGAAATGAATATTCTGAAAAATAGTTAAACTTGTTTAAAAAATAAAGAAAGAATGTTGTTGTTGGTTCAATACCAGGCGCTTTGGTGAGACGATAAGATTTTTAAAAAGCAAAGCTTTTCACCAGGTGTATGACACCATTTCACATAGCCATTTGGGTTTAAATGGAATGAAACTGGGAAAAGAATGCATTTTGCATTTGTAATTCAGTTAAATAGCTGCAACACATGAATTGGTCTGCTGGTAGTTCCCCATATGTTCCTTTAGTCATTTCAACATTTTCTGTGCAACCACTAAAAGTGATCACTTTTCTATGAGACTTAACCTCTTATTCTTAAATCTAATAGGCCTTTTTTTTTTTTGCTTTTGGATCTATAATTATTATTACCAGAGTAATTATAAACAACCCTCTGAAAAATTATTCATCAAGTGCTAATTATCATCTAATAATATTTTTGTGTACCTGGGGACATATTATTCTTCCATGGCAATGCCCCAAATCTTAAATATCATGCAAATTCCCATTTAAGAAAGGGAAAGAAAGGAATGACAACTTTCCCTTTCTGAGCGATATAATGGACTGTAAACAGATGATGCAGTAACTGACATCATCAAGCTATGAGGGAAAAATGAATATATATTATTCCTGGGAAAAATCACTTTTATTTTTTTATCTCAACTACTTGTGGCTTTATTTGAAAAAGCTCAACTTTTATGTTATAGGTAAGATGTCCAAATTTCACCTGAAGATTATATTTGTGGCCCTGTTGTAGTTATATATCATAGTTTTTATATATGAATGTCAACAGCACTTTTAAAGTATGATTGCCTTTAGATCTGCCTTCTCAGAATCTACAAAAACTAAAACACCTCATCAGCACAGCATCAGTAAAGATATACACCACATTAATTCGAGTGTCAGTTACCAGGTAAGGATGGACTCCATGGACACAAGGCCATTTGCTATACCTGGATACAAATGCCCAAAGCCAGTTTCCAACCTCAAGTCATGACTAAACAATGGGTAGTGGAGTCATTATCAAGAAATCTCCAGGCCCAGAGTGGAGATGACGACCCAAAGTCTCCTCAAGTCACTTTAGAATGGCTGTCAGTTTTAAGGAATGTCTGGGTGAGAAATCTCATTTCTCCTCAGGCCTGCCCTGGCTGACCTCATCCTCTAAGAGGTTCCACATGGGTCGAGACTGATTGACAGGGTGGGATGGGAATAATTTCAAACCGAAATCACTGTGGGGAGGAGATAGTATGTTAAATAAATTGAAGAGAGTACTGAGGGCAGGAGTTTTTGCCCTGCTTCCTGTTTTAGATCTACTTATAGCATAGGCACCTCAAAATCAACCTGAGGACCCAGTGTGCATGGAGTCCCGAAGTTCCTGAAGCTCTTCCAAAGGTGGCTGAAAGCTTAGTGGAGAAGAGTGTAACACCCAGGGATCAGGCATGATGAAATGGAGAGAGACTTTGCAGCAAAGGCTGGGAGTAACTGCCCAACTAGAAACCAAAAGGAAGCTATGGAAGTGATGCAATAGGTCTATAGCACCAGCGAGAGCCAAGGAAAGACCACGTGAGCCAGTAAGGGCTGTAGATCTCTAAGTGAGCTGAGACCCACTGAACTCACAAATCAAATTAACCACCAATCCCATTCCCAAAAGCAGGCAGACAGACAAAGGAATATTGCCTCAAAGACCAGAAGAGCTGGAGGACTCTGACACCTCTCCGCACCAGCAGACTGAGCGAGCCAAACACTTCCCCAGTAGATTCCAGTGCCATTTTGAAGAGGAGTTGAGAACAGGGCAGAAATCATATTATTAATGAGAGGTAATACTTTCTGAACACTTACCATGTCAGGTCCCACTCTGAGTATTTGTGTTAATTCATTTAATCCTCCCAACAACCTTTGAGCGATTCTATTCTATATTTTATCCTCATTTCACATATGCAGAAACTGAGACACAGAAAGAGTGAATAATTTGCCTAAGGTCTCACAGCTACTAAAGGGGGCAGAAGTGGGATTCAAACAGGCAGTCTGTCTCTACTGCCCTCAGTCAGAGCCATTCTACAATGAGGTCTCTCTTTGAAAAAGAAGAAATCTTATCACCTGGAAACTTACAAGGTGGTACAGGAAATAAAGAAGTGGTACAAAAAGTAGTAACTGGGAAAGCGTGATCTTACCCTTCTATTTGAAGAGGACTCGGAAAGGGAAAGAAGTACAGACACAATGAGGATAATGGTGATAAATATATTGTAATCTTTCTACATGCCAGGCATTGTTCTAAGTACTGTAGATGTATTAGCTCATTTACTACTCATTATAACTCTATGATGTAGACCAGTGTTGTTCAATAGAACTTTATGATAAAAAATAATTCTACTCTGTGCTCCCTAATACAGTAGCCACTAGCTACATGCGACGATTGAATCCTTGAAATGTGGCTAGAGCAACTGAAGAAATGAATTGTTACTCTCATTTCATTTTAATTACTTTTGATTTAAATTTAAATAGGCATGTGTGACTGGTGGCTATCAAAGTAGACAGCACAGAGGTAGGTTTTTTTTTTTTTTCTTCTAATTTACCCATGAAGAAACAGAGGCACAGAGTGGCTGGCTGGCTATACAACTTTTCCAAGGTCAGAGAGCTTCTCACTGGCAAAATCATGGTTTAAACCTAAACAGTCTGACTCTGGAGCACGCACTTTTAACTCTAACATTTCCGTGAGACATCCTGAGCAACTATCTCAGAACACTGATGATTACCTCAAAGTACTGTTTAAATGATTGGGTGAAATATTTAGGTTCTTCCCTTAATAGTTGGGGCCAGATCTGCAATTGACAAAATAGAGACACTGTTTTTTTTCTCTTCAGAGTGTCTCAAGTATACTGTCTGCTCTCCAGCAAATGCATGTCTCACACAGGGTGAGTGATGCTGTCCCATTTGGCCTGGTTGCACTTGCATGCCTTGGATGTAGAGGGCTGCCCAATCACCATTACCCTAAACGATCCAAACTGAGACGAGTACCACGACTGCATGGGGCTGCCGAGCCTCTCTAGTCAAAGATGCCAGGATGCAGCTTACAGGGGCGAGGACCCTGCAGTCAAGCTGAGGGATGAGGGTGAGGGGTCCTTAGTAGAAATAACATTTCAGGAAGTCAAGTGCCAGGAAATGGTAAAGCAGAGCTCAAAGCCCAGGGAAAGATACACATTTGGAGAGTCAAAGTGAAAAATTTTCTCAAACTAGAAACATATCCTAAAATTGGCAGAATGTTCAGAACAGATACACCAAGCACAAAATTAAAGCCTCCTGGCCCCCACTGACATCTTGAAAGACCTTAAAAAATGCTTACCTCTCCATAGTTTAATGTCATCTGTGACCCAGTGACAATAAATATCTGTTCCCTCATTCTAAAGTCAATGACTTGTTTGTAAAGTGCTCTTAGCTACCCATAAAAGGAAAGAACCAAAATACATCAAGAAGTGCTTTTATTGAGATTAAATACTCTTGTTATAGGTTCTTAGATGCTTTAATTCATGCACGCAAAAAAAAAAAAAAAAATTAACTGCCCAGTTTTTCTCTGATTTCAACTCCCTGTGTTTCACTCTGGGTTTAGGGTAGTGAAGCTGAGAGGTCAGTTTCTATGGAGCACATCTTGAAAATGGTTTTCACTGGGAAATGAATCAGGGCTTTTTTCTGAAGGGAGCAGGGTTGAAATGAAGCTGCTTTCTTTTTGGAGTAGACAATTATGTTAAAGTTTTGAGAAGGAGAATTTAATAGGGACACCTTATAGAAACCTAGGACTTTTAAGTGCAAGTTTTATTAAAGCAAAAGCAAGCCAGCCTGCGAGAGTGATCCTGGAGGGCTAAAGACAGTTAAAGATGTATTATGAGGAGCAAAATCCTGGGGAAATTTGTGTGCCAATGGGGAGAATTTTGCAATTTAAAATATGTGTGTGCGGGTGTGTGTGACATTTGTGAAATTTCACAAAATGTTTCCGTTTCGCCAGGCAGCACTCACCAAGCCAAACCTTGGAGCTCTGCACAGCACCTAGGCCAAAAGCAATCAACAGCCCAAGCCCACACAACAGCGCATTAGCAAATACACCAGCTTCCCTCCCATCACGCAAAGACATAAAAATCACAGTGCCGAATTGCACAACTCCTAGAACACGAGAAACAAAAATGAAAGAAGGAGATAACTTAAGGGGTGAGTTACTATTAAAATTTTCACATGACTGAGAGTTAAGCTTCAACTTCTTTTAATATAAAATATAGGCAAACTGAGGTTTTGAATTTGTATCTATATAGTCATCGGCCACCCTACAGAAGTCAAGTTTTGCTGTTGTATCTTACCTTCAATGGCTTGTAGAAACACTGACGTGAGCCATGGTCATTTATGCTGATGAATGTCCTAGAGCAGTGGTCAGCAAACATTTTCTGTAAAGAGCCAGATGAAAAATATTTTAGACAATGTGAGCCATGCATGCGTGTCTGCTGTAACCACTCAACTCTGCTGCTGCCGTAACATGAAAAAAGCATAGACAACAAGCAAATGAATGAGCACAGCTGTTCCAATAAAACTTTCTTTACAAAACAGGTGGCAGACATTAGTTCACCAACCTCTGCCCCAGGAAATCTGGGACAAGTGAAGAGTATATATTTTAGATACTTAAATGAGAATAATATTAATTGATATTTGGGGGAAGATCTATTCATTCCCAAACCTATGCATTTTTAATCTAGTCTAGATTTATCTAATCTAATTCTATCTAACATTCTAATATAAGAATCAGAATAGGGAGTAGGTAAGATTATAAAATCTCTAGGAAATTTCTATTACACTATTCAGTTTAAATATTGTCTCTGAAAAGACTATCATAAGCAAATTCACTTACTCAAGTCCTCTTCTGACCACAAATGTTCATTTATAAATCAGGCTTTATTCAAATATACTTAAAAACATAGATGAAATGGATAATTTTCTAAGACAATGCAAAATCTTTGAGCTTGCACTGGGTCTAAAAAGGTTTTTAAAAGAGCAACTAGACCAATAACTATAAAATAAATTAAAAATTTAGTCAAAGATTAATTTCTTTCCTCTTGTGTCTTATTCAACCTCCCAAAACTAAATAATTTCCATTATTTACTATATTTTTGCAGCAAAAGAAAATCAAAGAATTAAGACATCACAAAGTGAGCAAAACCCCAATATCAAAATTGAGAGTACAAGAAAGAAAACTATGCATCTGTCTAGCTAATGCATGTAAACGCAAAAAGTCCTAAATAGTATAGTACTAAGTTGAATCTAGTCCAGTGGTAAAATATAGAACAAAGTGGACCGAGAAAAGTTTAAACCAGAATCATGAGGGTGATTCAAAATAAAGAAAACAAAAATGCAATGTAGCACCTCAATAAATTAAAGATTAATCATAACAATTAGCTCAATCTATGCTGATATGTTATATGGCCACGTTCTATTATTTTTTTCTAAGTGTAGAAAAAACTTCCTTAACTTCATCAATCAGCAACCTACAGCTATCATAAACTTAATGGTGAACATTAGATTCACTCCCACTCAGGAATAAGGCAAGAGTGCCGGCCATGACTACTACAAAGGGGTATTATGCACTAGGTACCAGCCAAGACAATAAGACGTGAGCAGTAAATGATATTAATAATAAAATTAAAAAGATGAAATATCATTATCTGTGAACAATATCTGATTATTTAACACATCATTAAAAATACAAAAGAAGCAACAGAATAATATTAAAACAAATGAGAGTTCAGATTATTAGATAAAACACATTTCAAAAATAATCAACATCAAAAACAGTCAATAAGAAAATGTAAACAAACAAACAAAAAAAAAACTCATTGAAAGACCGACACAACTGGGCTCCGCACTGGGGCTGTGTGCCCAAGTCTCCCACTGTGTAAGACTCTACTTTGGTGCCTTGAAGAAGGAATCACTTTCTCGCCTGGTGATGAGCCAGTAGCTGTCATTTGAAACTGAAATCTTGTTCTCGTAGGCCCTCTTTAGCTCTTGACCCTTAAACCTGTTTACTTCGCTGTCACTTCTCTCATAATTTCTCAACTTCAGCCCCCCACTCCCCCGAAATGATCCATGGCGGATATGTTCTAAGACCACCACCGGAAACCCTGGATAGGACTGAACCTTCTCTGCACTGTCTTTTCCTATCCACACACACAGTTTAATTTATAAATTAGGTGCAGAACGAGATGAACAACAATAACTAATAATAAAACCATCGCAACTATATACTGTAATGAAAATTGCATGAACATGGTCTCTCTCTCGAAACATCTTATTGTACTATACTCACCTTTTCATTTACAGGAAGCACTGTACAGCTTCCCTGTGGCATATTCAAATTGCCAGCATCATTACTCTTGCGCTTTGAGGCCGTTAGTAAATAAAATCAGGGTGACTTGAACACAAGCACATTGATGCTATGACAGTAGGTCTGATAACCAAGATGGCTACTAAGTGACTAGAAGATGGGGACCACCTACAGTGTGGAGATACCGGACGAGGGGATGACTCATGTCCTGGGCCACACTACTCAGAATGGTGTGTAATTTAAAAGCCAAGAATTGCTTATCTCTGGAATTTTCCATTTAATGTTTTTGGACCACAGTTGACCTCGAGTAACTCAAACAGTGAAAAGAGAAACTGAGGATAAGAGACTATTGTAGTAATACTGTGATAAGATGATTCATTTCTGCAAAGGGTCACCCCATGCATTGCAGGATATGGAGCAGCATCTCTTGCCTCTACCCATTAGATGCCTATATCACCCATACCCCATGTTTTAACAGCCAACCACATTGCCAAGTATCTCCTGGGGGATGAGGGGATGGGGGGAATTGCTTCAGGTAGGCCCAATCACCTGGCCCAGAGATCTTGACCAGGTGAACTAGTAATCAAAGTAAACAAGGCTTCACTCACTGACTTGATCAGGAAGCTATTGAGTCCCAAAACATACAAACGAAAAATCACATGATATGCAAAAGTGTTCTGGACTATTTTCTGTTCCATATCTTATCTTTAAAAATAAAATCTTTAAAGAGAGATAAGTTACATTCTTTGCATTAAAAGTGAGAATAGAGACCCACTGTCTCGTGGATGCCACCAGTCAGCAACTAGGACACAAAAAAAACCTACTGAAAAGGAAAAGCTTTTCTCAGCCTTTGAGTCCTATGGAGTTGAAAAAAACAAAATCCTGTGTGGCTAAAAGCAAAAACATTATAGAAATGCCTAAAAACCCAAACTTAATATTTATTACTTGGATAGGCTTTATAGACTGTTTCCTTGCCCTAGGTCAAATCTTCAGAAATCACAGAATTTAGAAGGTAAAGCTCTAGCTGCTATGATTCGTACTTATAACAAACAACATAGAAAAGACAGACAGTCACACACATTTTTAAAAGGCTCTGAGTAGCAGAGTTTTAAAAAAGATTTTTTAAAAAACACAAAGCAGAGGGTGTTTTTACCAGGACAGTGGTACATGCTCTAGCTTCAGCACTTCCTCCCAGAATCTAGGACAAGTGCTTTATTTATTTCTTAAAGCCACTGCCATGCATTCGTGAAAAACACAGTCAAGGGCTATGGACGTAAAAAGGCTATAGACCAAAGGTGAGGGTGGGAGGATGGGTGACGTTTTTCAATAGAGACCGGTGATAAGGTCGCTCAGACTTACGGGAAGTCACAAGTTGTTTTTAGGCCCCGAATGGCAGCTGTTTTGGTTTTAAAGGTTTATTGAAAGTGCACATTATTTACACCATGTTCATACAAAAATACAAGCAGTGTTTCCCCAGCACCTGTGGCAGATGTTTAAGGGGAAAAACTGAGTTCACATAGCCTCAAGAATCATAAACATGCCAACCTTTCCCAAAATAATACCTCCCTTTATGGCAAGTCCAGCCTCCCATTTCATGCCAGATCTCTTATCATGATTTGAACTTTGATGAACTACCGACTAACCCACCTTTGGCTATGGAGCTGTCAGGTTTTACAAGCTAAATAGGTTCCACTCTAGTCACTGCCCAAATGGACACACTCCAAGGAAAATTGGAGTGTTGTCTTAGGAAGCAGTGACTCAGAAAGAGGTGTGTGAACCTCTAAACTGGTTCTGAACCCAAGTTTCTGGCTACTGGGGGGAAAAAAAGAAAAGAAAAGAAACAGCTGCAGGTGACCCTGTCTGGACAGATAACTTGCCTCAAGGAGAGAGTCTTCAAAGAGTCTTCCCAAGGGTCCTCCACATAACAGGACTCTTGAAATCCTAGTGTTTCTGATATACTAGTCCCTATAGTTTGGTTTCTGGCATAAAACAATTGACCTGTTGCATTCTTCTTTGCCTTCTCATTTCAAACATCCTTTTCTTCCCATTTACTTTGATGGATTTAGTCTTGGTCTGATGGGTTGCTTAGCTGATTCTGATCTGGTTGTTGAGTCAAGACAATGAGAGGGGGTTCTATGTGTTTGTCATTTATGGTTTGGAGGACAGTTGGGCACACAAAGGGTGGCTTGGCCAAGCTGAAGAGGTCTGCAGATCAACAAAGTTGAAGGCCATTTCTCCAGGGCAATGGAACTTGTAGTGTGAAAGCAACAAAGGATCATCCCATGGTCTGTGTAAGCCTCTGGTATGATATATGTTGACATGACATAGTATCACCATGACAATATTATGATGCATATATTGACACTTTTACAGAACATTTGGTAGTAACTGAAATAGCAGAGGCCCTCTGGAGTACATCAAAATACTCTGCAGAGTCTTCATGCTCCCTGAAGTCCTCAGCTCACCAGGGAGGCATATTGGCATCAAAGATGGCATAGTAGTTGATGATGGAGGATCCACAGTTAATAACTACACTTTTCAGGGTCTGTGTGTTAGAGAAAATTCCCCTGCCCAGACTTCCCTCCTCAGAATCCTTCCCTCTCAGCAGATTCACATCTGGGTGAAGAGACCATCTCCTCATTCCCGTGACAAGGGGCAAATTTTTTTCTACTGGAACCTCGTAGTTCAACTCCAGCCCATTTCTGCTGCATCTCAGAAAACACTCAGCTTAAACAAGAAGAGATTTAAGTTAAAGGATTTTAAAATCACTTCTAACCAGCCTCTGCATAAGGAAACTGAAGGAGAAACAGTCCACCTTCACTAGCTCATTGGTGGAGCCAATACTGCCAGAGCTTGGATAACTGCATCCTATCTACTGCGTGCTCAATGAGGAAACACACTTTTAGTACACCTTTCCTCACCTCAAACACATGAAGGCAGATAAGGAAGGGTTTAATACTCTTGATATAGATATCTTTCTACAAAACTGTTTTTCCTTTTCTGATTTAAGGAGATTTACCACTCAGTTGAGGCTGTTTCCTTCTTGCAGCCTTGGGAACTATTTTTCCTTTTGCGCTTGTGGTTGGGGAGGAAGGGAGGAAGAATAAGGCCTAGTAATTACCCTCTCAGAAGCCTACTTCAACACAACTCATACTTGAAAGGAAAACATCTGTGGACTAAAATTGCACTTAGCGAATCAGTTATCTCTAGCCAATTGTAAAATAATATTTGCTTTGCTGCGTTCTAAAGAAATATCAATAACAAATCAAGGAAAGAAAAGAATTAAGAACCTCATTATAGTTTGATAATCACTAAAAATGAAAACGAATTCAGATTCCTAATAAGTTAAGTAAAAGTGGTCAAAGAAATTAGCTACAAATTATTTCCAAAGGAAGCTGGTGGGTGAGAAGGTGACTTTGGTAACTATAAAGCTCTATAAAGCCCTCAGTATCACTAAGAAAAATAGTTGGATTTTCCCCTTACATTTTTCTCCTTTTTCCCTTCTTGCCCTGATGCTCTTTGGAATCTGATTTTCCTTATCGTAATTGCCAGGAGACCGGGCACAGAGCCCTACACAATCCTAGAAATGGCCCTAGCATCACAGCTCAAGTTAGTAATGCACACTCATCCTATATCATGGTATCAAGGTCCAAAGCTCCATATTTTCGTGGGTTTTTGTTTTGTTTTGTTTTGTTTTTTTGCCTTGCTCTAACTTCTCATCTACTTACTTTTGGTTTGTTAGAGGGATAAGTCAGAGACAGCCTTTCACCATTGAGGAAAAGGAATAATGGGCACCATTCGAGTTCAGCCCTCCCACTTCTCTTCTCTTTCATTGTTTGCCTCAAGGAGGTGGCAGGTGGCACCTCTAAAGGCCTTAGAGATTATGTAGAGAAGGCACAAGATTCTTTTCTGATCTATCACACACGTTTCCATCAGTTGAACTTCTGAATTTATTTTCCAATTGACCCCAGAGTTGAATTGCAAACCATAAAGAACTGCTACCTGCACAAGAGGGCAAAACTATATAGAAAAAAAAAAAAGTAGGTCCATATATCTCACAGGCCAGGAAAAATATTGAGTCAAATTAACCTGTGAATTATTTACAGCATTTCTCTTTGCTAAAATTAAGCAAACATTCCACTTGCATCAAATCTACTCCAGGAGTTTTAACTGTTTATTACAAAATCAAATGCACAATAGCTCTTTCATGAAACATTTAGCTGTATCTTCAGCACTAACAAACATCACACATTTATTATGAATGCTTCCTTATTATAAAGCTAAACACCCAGTGCCTGAAACTTTAAGCCCTGTATTCCGAATCATTATGAACAAAATGTTTCCTCTCGGGCAATTTATTCTGGTGATGTGGAATCTTTGAATAAATAGTGACGCTAGTACTTTTAATAGCTGTTTCCCACCACGTATTGCAATGGAAAATTAACAAGGGCTGAATTCATGACTCAGCACTGTATAAGCAGATTTAACATTTACGGTGAACTATAAATTATTTTATATGTGAATGTTCTGCCACTCATATAAGTTCACTTGGGTACATCTTCTTCCCCTCATCAATTTGAAAAGAAAAGATGTCCTGTCTACAAAATATTCTCTGTAATGATAGGATGTTCAAATGGCACCACTTCAGAAGACAGAATGGCCCATGTCTGTAATAATTTAATCAAGCCTTTTTTTTTTCTTTGATAAAATGTGTTTCTGAGGTGACATTGACAATAAGCTCGACCAAATATTTGTTTTCCACCCTTCTTCTTTTTCTAGTTTCTTTGATCTGCATGGCTTCCAACCTAGCAATAACACTTTTTTATTATTAAATTTATTGGGGTGACATTGGTTAATAAAATAATATAGGTTTCAAATGTACTATTCTATGATACATTGTTTGTGTATTGCATTGTGAGTTCACCACCCAACGCTGCGTCTCCTTCTGTCACTATATATTTGACCCCCTTTACCCTCTTCTACCTACCCCCTCATTCCCTCTGGTAAACACCATACTGTTCTCTGGGTCTGAGATTTTGAATAACCCATTCTTGCTTCATGCAACTGGTTATTGATATCATAAAGGAGCATTTGTTCTTCTGCTTAAAAGAGTGGCAATCATCTCTATTTTCTAATTTCAATAAAGTCCTCCAACAAGGGAGATTATTATATTTTAGAATTTTTCTCTAAATTATATCTTATAAATCTTTATATCTTATAAAGTCCTGACTAGAAATGTAACTTTTTAATTTTTCAACCTTTTCCCATTTGTGTCAAATTAACTTACGTATTACAGTCCTAACCTTATTCCCAAAGTTTGCCATGAAATGTCTCGTTTTCATTATAATTTTCACATTGCTCTAGTATATCAACAGTCTTTGGAAACAAATGATATCATTCTATTTATAGCATTCTGTTTTTAGTAGTTCAATTGCTGAAAATTTCAAATCCTATGAAATATAGTATTCCTACACGAGCTGCACTTTTTTTTTCTATACAGGAAAAGGGTTAAATTAATGCCTGTGGTTTTGTCCTCACAAAATATTTGTTATTTTTATATTAGTCAAGTATCTTTTACAGTCAAAGCGTGTCACATTTGGAAAGCATGGTAGAGACTATCAAGATTCAATGAGTCTTAGCCAGGGAAAGCTTTTTAAACCCACATGCCAAGGCCCTTGTCTATTAATTCTGGCTTAGTGGTCTGTTTGTGTAAAGAGTGTGTGTGTGTGAAGTGAGGATGAGGGTGAGGAGATCAGAAATTTATATTTTTCAACTCCAGAACATTTTTTTTTAAATCTAGGACTGAGTAAGGCCTTTAGCAACAAGTCACAAAACTCAGAAATATAAGAGAAATGTAACATTTGGCTCCATAAAAATTAGAAATTAAAAAACAAACAAAAACGTTATAATCAAAGTCAAAAAAGATAAACTGGGGAAAATACTTGCAAAAGTATTTCCCATAATAGATAAAGAACTCTTACAAATCAATATAAAAATGAGGGTCCTCTCAAACTTTTTTTATAAATAAAAGCTGCATAGTAAAATAATGAAAGAACATCATTACATATCTAATTAGCAAAGATTTTAAAAGTCAGTAGTTTGGATATATATAGTCTCTTTTTGTAGAGTGGTGCTACCAGTTTGGAGGATAATTCCCCATATTTATAATGGAGAGTATTTTTATGTGAAAGCCAATGCCAGATGAAAACATTCCCCACTCATATCTGTATGAATTGTAACAACTCTCAAAACAAAGTTTTAAAAATATTGTATCAGCAGTGAATAGTCAAGGAAAGAATAACAACTTTATTTCACAATCTTCAAAACATTCTCACCAATGAAATAAATAAAAGATGCTGATGCTACACTTTACCACCCGTCACCATACTTACTGCCCACAAATAGAACTGAGGGTGGGGGGAAGCACAAGGAGACAAAATTCAAAAAAAATCTCATGAATGTCCCCCAATTTAGAGAGAGGCATATTGAGGGGATACGTAAACAGCCTGGGGAAATAGTGGGAATAAAAACCCAAGAGAAATGTACTCCCCTGTGAAATTTCAGTATTGGAAAATACAGGCACCACCTCTAGTAAGTAGAGTGAATAGGGCATTTAAATTTAATAAAAGACATTTAAAATTCCAAATGGGGGGAGGGAACACAATGAAAAGAAGAAAACAACCTAAAAAAAAGAATTTCAATAAGAACTGGGAGAGGGGGAATATAATAAAACATACAAAATAAAAGTTAGAGCTCATAGAATTGGGGGGTGTGGGGAAAATTAATCAAAAAATAGAATTACAGTTTTAATAGAAATGTTCAAAATGGCAAGAGAACAATCTACATGCCTGAAAATCAAATTACTGATAGGAAAAACTCCAGATAAACTGCAGATGAAACAGAGATTAAAGCGTTAGAGAAAATAAAGTAGATATGAAGGACCAAAAAAAGAAATTCAACATAAAATAGTTAATGTTGAATGAGAAAATTTTTATAGATGAAAGAGAAAAGTATTATAAAACACATTGTAAGAAAAATTTTCTTGAAATGAAGAATATGTATATCAAAAACATATAGCATATTCCAAGAAAATTTGAGAGAAGAAAAACTATGTCAATGTATAAAATTAAATTTTTAAATTTTAATGTGAAAAAATAAATCTCCAGGCACATACACAGCAAAAGCAAGTTACTTTTGTGATGCAAAACAAAGGAAGAAATCAGGCAATTTTCACTGCAGCCCTCTATTCTGAAAGACAGTAATGTCTAAAAACCCTGAAGGAAAATGGGACCCAAGAATATTATACTCAACCAAGTTGTTCTTTGTCTATAAAAACAGCTGAATCGTGTTTTCATAATCATTCAAGCATCTAGAAAAAATAGTTATTTGGCCCTTTCTTGAAAATACAACAATGTCAATTAGATCCAGGTAATCAAGCAATAAATCAAACTAAAGAACTCAAAAGGAGAAAGCTGGGGCTTTAAAAAAATAACAAGTCCTAAATCCATTAAGTATAGAAACATGACAAAAACTGAGGTAATGATGATTAAAGACTAGACTGTAAAATTTATATACATTAACAAAAAGATTTTATAATTAACAAATTCCAGAGTTGGGTGTCTCTGGGGTGGCAAAGTGGAATATTGTAAAAGAATAGATTCCCTCCTTGATATTTGGAAATCTTTCTTTTTAATTTTAGAGAGAACTTTTAGAAACCAATACCTCCTGTGGCAATATAAAATATTTATCTAAAATTTAGAGTTTCCTTCAGTTTTACCTGTTTCTTTATATTCCATTAGATCCAAATAAAAATTAAATGTAATAATTTGTTTAAATAGCATAAATATCATGGTCTTTTTAAATAAAATTATATCTATCTAGCTTTCTACATAAGCATTAATATACATTCATTATGGTATTCACCTAATGTAAAAAATGATGTTGATTTCTAGATGATTGTGAAAAGACATAACTTTTGTTTTTTTATACTCTTATTTATTGCTTGAATTTTTATAAATTTGTATAATTTTCTCCAAACTTATTATGTTTTAAAAAATCATTTTTGTGCATTATCCAAAAATAATTTTTGAAATTAATTTGGACTAGTAATTTCATTTCTAAGAATCCATTCTACATACCTCTTTGTCTACATATACTTGCAATATCGTATACACAAATATGTTCATTGTGACAAACTTAAATGTCTATCAATAGAAAACTGATTAAATAAATTACGGCATATCAATAATAAAAAGATTATGTAATCATTAAAAACAATGAGGTAGACCTTGATATGGTGATAAAGAAAAAAATCTATAAGATGTATGCTATTTAATAAATTTCAACTGAACAGTGAGTACACTATATTTTACACACGTCTACCTACACCCTGGTTGTAAAGGCACAGAAAATGTGTGTCAACATGCACAAAATCTGTTAACAGCAGCTGCATCTAAGGAAAAGGTCTAGGAGACTGAAATGGGAGAGTTCTTTTTATTGTTTATTGTTTTTGTTCTTTTTAATTTTTATTGTTTTGTATCATTTATATATTTTTTCATTATATTCATTTATTACTTCTTCCCTTTGGGGAAAATCATTTTAAAAAGAACACTTGCTTGTGATTTTGTTGTTCAACCCCTTTACTGGATGGAGGAGAAAGCTGAGACTAGGGACCAAATAACTTGATCTAGGTCACATAGCTAACTTGAAATTTTAATTTATTTTTTTCTCGAGTTGATGTCAGTACTTTCTATATATGCTTCACATTTAGAACATTGTTGTCACTAAGATAACAACCATAAGTGTCAACGTACTACACAATTTACAGTCTCTCATTGGGATGCTTAGAGTTTTAATAATTCCAAAAGGGGCAAGTTACAACTTAATTAAGCAAGACTCCTGGGGAAACCTGTGGCATGTTAGATGAAACCAAATTGCAGGGCATGGAAATGAATGTGATCACATTCTCCATTATTGCCACCCAGAACTTAACACACTCATGGGTGACAGTAAATGCACAGATGGTTTTTACCTAGTTTAATCGCAATAGGCTTTTAAGACTAACTCATCACTGTCTTTAAAAATCAAGACAGAAATTGAGAGCCAATATAAAAGAAAGAAAAGAAAGAAAGAAAGAAAGAAAGAAAGAGAGAGAGAGAGAGAGAGAGAGAGAGAGAGAGAGAGAGAGAGAGAAAGAAAGAAAGAAAGAAAGAAAGAAAGAAAGAAAGAAAGAAAGAAAGAAAGAAAGAAAGAAAGAAAGAAAGAAAGAGAAAGAGGGAGAGAGGGAGGGAGGGAGGGAGGGAGGGAGTGAGTAAAGTTTCACAATGTGGTTTTGGAATGTTTCTCTTAAAGCCTACCCTCATACTTTAGCAAATTCAGAGACATCACAAAATTCTAGAACGGGGCGTGTTCAAGTGTCATGTTCTGATAAATGTTTTAATACACAGATTTCACACACAGGCACCACAGATAAACCAATGACTTTTTAAATTATTAACTACGTACTCTGTTGAGGTATCTGCAAAACATGTGCCTAAAAATAAACAATGTAGTATCATTTAAAAAAAAAAGGAGGATGGTTTTGTTTTAATTCTGCTCTGTTATTTCTTAATTAAACAATCTCGGGCATGTTGGTTTCTGGCCATTAGTTTTTCCTCTTTAAAATGAGAATAATAATTCCAGTATCTCAGAATTGTGGAGAGAATTGAACGAGATAATATGTGTCAAGTGCCCAAAACAGGCTGTGTCAAAAGGAGATACAAAATAAATGTTAATTTCCTTTTCCCTTCCTTAGATAGAAACTAGTTTAAAGGAATGTAGACATATATACTTTAAGAAAAACTATGTATATTGAATCAAATTTGAAAGAAATCAGCTTGAAATGGAAATGAACTTAGATTATGAATGTGGTCAGAGGTGAACTGAAATTAAATACACTTGTTCTCAATGAAGCCAGTGCTATTAATGAAAAGAAGAAAGAAACACATGGCTGGATTGCTCACATATTTCTTGTTCCTATATTTGCTTCTTTGCTTATAATTATCAAATACTAATGAGGAAAAGTGATTTGGAGTTGTATAATTAAAATGAAGAAAAGGTAATTTTAGGCAAAGTATGCAGAAAGTGTTTTGATAATGAGGTTGAGAGAAACAAGTATTTTCTAGACACAATAATTGAATCCTCATAATTTGAGACATTAAAACTAAAGTATCTCAATTAGACATAGGCTACACATATTAGAGCTAATATTCTATTATTTTCTAACATCAAAGAAGTAATAGTCAATCAAATCTCAGTATTTTTTACATTCAATTTTTATGTATAATGCATACATATTGAGTACTATCTAAAGGCATACATCATACATAATATACGTATATATAAATTACATAAATATATATTATATTTGTTTATTACATCATTAAGTGTGCTCACTAAACCAATGTGTGTCTCAGAAAAAAAATTCTTATAATTATATTACCTCTAATTGTATATGCAAAGTACTGTACTAAAGAGTTGATAAAAGCCTTATTTGCGTAAACAATCTAGTAAGAAAAAATACATATCTTAAAACAAATTTTTGCCATTTTTTCTTTCAAATAGAAATATTTTTTCTTATTCCTCATTCTACTTTCCATTCAATTGGATGTATTTATTTATTTATTTATTTATTTATTTATTTATTTTCCAAATTTGGTTAAATCTATAAACTGAAAGCTCCAAGAAGTTTAAAAATCATAAGCAGGGTAGGTAAAAAAAAAAGGGTGAGGGAGTCAAAACATATCACAATCAAATTACTGAAGAACAGTGAAAATAGAAACATCATAAAGGCAATAACGGAAAAAAAATTACATTATGAAAGGAACAAAAGAGAAAACTGTCAGCATATTTCTTAATGGAAAATATGTAAAGCAGAAATCAAATTATGCACTGGAAGAAGAAACTGTTGACTGTCATATACAGCACAATATATTTTAGAAATAATAGTAAATATAGATTTTAAGAAAAACAAAAACAGAATATTTTACTAGTAGACCTTTACTACAAAAATATTAAAGGAAGTTTTTCAGGCAGTAGGTAAATGATACCAGGTGAAACTGACTACTAAAAGGAATAAAGAAGAGTAAAAATGATAAATTTGTGGCAAAATATAAATAATTATCTTTTCCTGTTTTTTTTTTCTTTTTTAATTTCCTTAAAAAATAATTGACTTTAAAGCAGAAAGAAAGAAAATTCACTATAGAGTTTATAACACATGAATAATATGTATGACAACAATAGAACAAAATCTAAGGGATGGGGGACAGATATATACTGTTGTAAGATTGTTGCATTAAATGTGAAGTAGTATAATATGACTTAGGGGTAGACTGTGATAAGTGAAAGATGTGTACTGTAAATTGTAGCGTAACCACAAAATATAGTTAATTAGCCAGTAGAGGAAATAAAATGGAACATTAAAAAATAAACAAGAAAAAACAGGGAAAAGGGGAAAAGGGATAAAAAAAAAATAAATGGAACCAATAGAAACAAATAGCAAGATGGTAAATTTTAACTTGACCATATTAATAATAACATTAAACATAAATGGTCTAAAGTCTCATTAAAAGGTATAGATGGCTGAAATGAATGAAAAATCAAGACTTCATGACATATCATCTGTAAGAAACACTCTTAAGTATAAAGAAACAGATAACTAAAAGTTACAAGATAAAAAATATACCATGCAAATATTAGTCACACAAAAGCTGAAATAGCTATATTAATTTCATACAAAGTAGACTTTATAACAGTCACAGTATTATGGATAAAAAGAGATAATAAATAATGATAAAGAGGACAATTCATCAAAAAGACAGAATCCTAATGTGTATTTTTCTGTGATGTTTAGTGTTATTTGTCAGTTGGACTGGTCATGGAGTATCCGATAAAACATTATTGCTGAGTATGTCTGAAAGGGTATTTCCGGAAGAGATTAGCATTTCAATTGGTGGGTTTGGTAAAGGGGATTGCCTTCCCCAATGTAGCTGGGCATCATCCCATTTCTTGAGAACCTGAACAGAATGAAAGGCAGAGGGAGGAGGAATTCACCACTTTTTCACTGCCCGAGCTAAGACAGCTCACCTATCTTCTCCTGTCCTTAGACTGAGCTTTACACCGTAAGTTCCTTGGTTTGGGGGCCTTTGGACTAAAACCAAATTACACCAGTGGCCCTCCTAGGTCTCTAGCTTGCAGATAGCAGATCATAACTCCACCTCCATGACTACATGAGCCAATTCTTTGTAATAAATCACATATATATATTTCTTATTGGTGGTCCTATTTCACTGAAGAACTCTAACATAGCTCCTAATTATACAACTTCAAATTACATGAAGTAAAAACTGAAGGAACTGAAATGAGAAATAAATTTACAAGTATAGAGGTCTCAACACATCTCTGCCATTGATAGAACAACTTGACAAGAAATCAATAGACATGATTTGAGCAAGACCACCATTCAATTAGATTTGTTTGTTTGTTTGTTTGTTTGTTTAGGGCAAGGCAACCTTTGGTTGACCTCACAGATTGCAAGAACTTTGCCAGTTTACAACCCCTTATTTTTTATGCCTACAGCACCTGGTCTTCCTAGGTGGTCTCCCATCCAAGTACTAACAAGGCCCAACTCTGCTTAGCTTCTGAGATCAGACATGGGATCAGGCTTGTTCAGGGTAGCATGGCCGTAGACTCAATTGGATTTAACTAATATTTATAGAACATTCACCCAAGAGCTGCAGAAAATACTTTCTTTTCAAGTGCATGTGGAGTAGTCACAAAGATAGAAAGTATTCCGGGCCATAAAAAGTTTCAATAGAAAAAGAGGATTGAAATGTAGAGTATGTTCTCTAACATAATTAATTAAATAGAAATTAGTAACAGAAAAATTTTTGAAAATTTGGTAAACAATATTCTTCTAAATAACCCATAGTTCAAAACATTTCAAATAGAACATTAAAAGTTATTTTTAACTAAAAGAAAATGAAATATATGTTAAAATTTATGGGAGACAGCTAAAGTAGTGCTTGGGGAAAATTTACATATTTAAATGCTTATATTAAAATAAAAGTCTCAAATCAATGATCAAAGCTTCTTCCACCTGAAGAAGGTTAAAAAAAAAAGTAAATTAAATAGGAAGACAATAATAAAGTGAAGAGTAGAACTTAGTAAAATAGGAAATTGTTAACTCAGTGAACTAGGAAATTGACAATGGGAAAAATATCAATAAAACCAAACACATGTAATGTGAAAAGACTAGTAAAAATGATAAACTACTAGCCAAATTTATCAGAAGAAAAGAGAAAAAGATAAGACATAGATTACCATTATAAGGAATGACAAAGGCTGCATTTGACTACAAATATTATGAACAATAAATATATAAAGAAAATAATGTATACCAATGTATTTGACAACCTAGATGAAATAGCCAAATTCTCCCTCAAGAAAAAAAAATGGAACACCTAAAAATTTCTATATCAATTAAGAAATTGAATTTATAATTTAGAATCTTAAAAAAAAAAAACACTTCATCACAGATGGTATTATGGAGAATTCTTTAAAGCATTAATGAAGAAATAATACTAAAGCCAAACTCTTCCAGAAAATAGAAGAGAAAGAAATACTTCCCAACTCATATTATGAGACTAGCATTACCCTGATAACAAACCAAGACATATATATTATAAGAAAGAAAACTAAAGAAAAAGAAATCCTTCGTGAACATAGGTGCATTCTTAACAAAATATTAGCAGATTGAAGCAGCATGCCATATAAAGATATTTCATGACCAAATGTAGTTTACCTCAAGAACATAAGGTTAGTTTAACATTTAAATATCGGTTACTGTAAAGTACATTTTTAATAGGATAAAACTTTCCAGAAAGAAAAAAAAAGCTAAGTATTTGACAAAATTCTATAAGAATTCATGATGAAAGCTGTAAAAAACTATGAATAATAAAGAACTTGCTCAATATGATAAAGGATATCTATAAAAAAACCTACAGCTATCATCATAATATAATTAATGATAAAAGATTAAGGCCTGCCACCGCTTCTAGGTTGGGTTTAACCAATGGGATGCACTGGAAGGAGAATAGACACTAGGGAGAGAGTAAAGTCAGGGCATTTATTCTCCTAATTTCCTTTCTTTTAGAATGAACATCTACGCCACCTCCTACCAAAGGCCACATCCACCATATGGCGGCTCTCTTCTGAGATAAAGTGAGATGATGTTGCCTCCCTTAATATCTTCTAGACTTTGCTGTTACTACCCACTTTTACCCCCAACTAGGCTTCATATAACCCTACCCATGCCTTTGTAGTTGTCTTTTACTAACTCAGCCCAAGTCCCTCATTGAAGTATGCCATTTAATCCCCACTAGGCCCCTGAACCCTGATTTGATGTTCACTATCATCCATTTACAAAATACATGAATTCTTCTTTGACAGTAAGAAAGTATATATCATTTATTTCTGAGATCTTATATTTATTTCCATGTCACTTTTCTCATGAAATTTATCTTAATGGTGTATATTTGAAAATCTTTCGATCATTTAATCATACTTCTCTGCAACAAAAATTTGTATATAAATTGAAAGGTTTAAATAAATAGTTTTTATTTCATGAAATAAAATTAATTATAGACTATTACCAAAATTTTTCTGGATTGAATGAATAATCATTACAGTTATTAACCCATGATTGATCCAATGACATAAATATACTATAAAGTTTGATTTAAAAATTATTGAATGTAACAAATTTCTTATTGTAAATGAATCTTTTAATGACAATAGGGCTTTTTCTCTCAATTAGTTTATATTTCCATAGATGAATATAACACATGACTAGAATGATATGGGGTTCAGACCAAGTCAATGGGAAAAAAAGGACTGGGTCACAGGAAGTTCAGAGCTTACAAAAGGTGAATGAATTCTTATTAATTTCTTTTAAGAGAGGAATCTATAAGACGTTCCTATCATAAGTATATGGAAAAAATAAATAAATTAGTAGAAAAGAGGTTAGTAGGGGGCAAGACATTTGTGCATATGCTATAAATAAAATACAGGTTTACAGTATATACTCATCTGGCAAAAAATAATGAAAATGTTTTTTTTTCCAGTGACCCTGAATAAATGGTCAAGAAAGGTATAAATGCTAACTTATATATATGATCTGTCTTTTGGAAAACATAACATCCTATTTTGGAAGTAAACACAGAATTTCTACCTTCTCCCCTTTGAAAGTGAGGGACATAGGCAGCTGAGACACAGCCTGGAGTCTTGGTTTTTTTAGTTGGGCTTCGAAGGTCCCAGTGGTCTCTTTGGTGGCCTGGGAGGTTTATAACCCAGGCAGCATTCTCTAGACCCAGGATGAGTAAAAGACAGGATTTCTTTTATAAATGGGAGAGATTGAGAAAGGGAAGAAATGACACACTTTTAGATAAACCAGCTTTAGGAAAGACAGAGATGGGAAAAACCGAAGATCTGGGATGCCCCTTAACCATCTGTGCACCCCCCTTCCTGTGCCTCATGCCTTGTGAGAAATCTTGGGTGGCCCCCAGAGGGAGATCTCAAAGTGTGACAAAAAGAAGTACAGCATCCCCTAAAGAAAGGAAAGAAAAGTCACTACTTGAATGTAAATCATTCAGATTTACACCATTCTACTTTCCTTAAGACACGTTTTCTTTTTCAAAGCTGCTAATATCAAAGTCAAAGAAGTATGAGAGGCAGTTAAGAACGTGAAACCGGATCTTTTGTATATTCTAAGGTTGAGTCTACACAATAGCAAAGTGTCGGATGTTTTGTCTGCACGTTGCCAGACATCTGGGTTGAATGAAGAATCAACTAAGTGGACTTGATGTGCATCTTGTTTCCCTTCGTAAGGCTGTCTTTCATTCCTGGCTGTGAAATAGCCTTTGATATCAGTAGCAGATCTGAGCATGAAATCAACTCTTTGCACAGAAGAAAAGGAAGGAAGCCTCACTCATTCTTTCCATAAAATGTGCTTTCTCTTCTTTTCATTTTCTTTCTTTTTTTTCTAAGCCCTCTCTGGGACTTGGGAGGTACAGGCCATGTTGCTCCACCTTCATCCATCAGAAAAGGGCAGATGAGGTGCCCCTGGGTGTCTGCTATCACAACATTGGTCCCCAGCCTTTCGTTTAGGCCGACTCCCCTTTCCTGAACACTTTCCCTCATCAAGGCAAGGAGCCCCTCTCCAGGTCGTTTCTTCACCCCTCTGGTCTCTCCCAGAGAAGCGGCCTCAGCCTATCTCTCAGCCACACATTCAACGAAGCGACATAATGAGCTGCATTTTGTTGAGGGCTCTCCAGGTCCCCCAAATCTTTCTCAAATGTGATTGTTTATAAAATGTTTGATAAAAATAAATGATGCTTTCAATTTAAACAAAATTTCACACTGTTACTGGTTTTAATAACAGTTTTGACAGATGAGATTTTCATCATCTGTTTTTTCTTTGTGAAGGCTTCTTCAATAAACTAAAAATGCTTTAAACTAACAGATGTGACTATAAAGTAAGGCTTGAGTGTGAGACATCAGGAACTAAGGCTTGTCAAATGCTTCAACATAGAAATTTATTCCTAGTGCAAGCATCTCCCGGGTATCAGAAAAGCCACCAGCCTAATGATTGCCGGCTAACGTGTGAAGCTTGTTTTAGCAGCAAGATGCCATTTATCCCAAACTGGGAGTGTATCTCTGCCTGCTCCTCCCATTTTCTCTCTGTATCTGACAATTTCTGCTACTCCAGCTATTAAAGCCTATGGAAAAGTCAACCCAAATTCGTTTGAGGTCATGTTAATGTTTTACGAACTGATGAGTCACACGATTCTTTTCTCCATCAGCTCAAAAATTCGAATTTTCAATGATATTCTGTTTACCATAATGTAATTTATTTTTGCATATGTATATATTATTTTTAACAGAGTTGAGGCTTGAAAGTGAGATTGCAGTACTCTAATTTCAAAATAGCTCACTTGCCTCTGAAATATAACAGTTTGAAGGGTGTGTGTGTGTGTGTGCGTGTGTGTGTGGTGTCTTTATATATTTTAAACGGTTATTCTTGCAGAGAAATACAACATTGGGAGGCAAATTGACAAATCAGTTTAACGACAAAAGTAATCCTAAAGCTTAGTTAAATTAAGGAGTGCTATTATGTAAAGAACGTTTTTTCTTAAACCTTGTCCAATTCCAAATGAAATATCCTCTCATGCCAAAAAGTGTGTCAAAATTTATTAACATGGTCTGGGGAATAAAATAAGAGATTGAGAAATACTGATTTCCATTTCAATCTCTTTCACTCACATTGCATATCTTCTGTCAAGTCATCTGACCCTCAGTTTTACACTTTCCCTTGAAGTGGGTATAGAGCATTTGGCTTCTGTGTGGTAGAGTGAATAGATGAGTAATATGTCTCTTCTTATCTCACTAGTCTTCCTCTAGTTCTCAGGGTGAAATCTGCTCATGGCCAGCCCTGACAGGAGCAAGAACTCATTCTTCCCTTCCGAAGGGCACCCAATGGACGTTTCTCTGCCGAAAGAGGTTTTCACAAGGACCATAACAGCGCGGGGGTTCTGGTAGAGCTAGGTGGGAGGGCCTGTCTTGAACAGACTTTGGCCTGAGACAGGCTGACAGACCTCAGAACAAGGCATTGCACAAAGGAGAGGAGAGCCACATTGAGGAGGAAGAAGAAGGACTGACCCAAATGGCACAAACAGCCCTAAATGAGGGCAGGCAGGTAGTCCAAAGCCAGCCAATGTGCAAACGTCACAGCAAGATCAGACTTGGGTTGAGTAACACTTGAAACAAAGTGGTATTGGGGCAGAGGTCAGTCGAGAACACAGGGTTTAGCTATATTTGCTGGAGAGGAGGCAAGGATCTAAGCTTTGGGGAGAGAGGCTGAAAAGAATCAAGCAGATCCTCAGAGCTCCAGTTCTTGCTAGAGTCTGGGGTTCTAGACAGGGAGACCAGGCTGAGAGCAAGCAACCTGGGTGGTTAAGCAGACAGTCAATCTGGAGGTTTGTGTTAAGAGGTGTCAGGACAGGGTAAGGAGGGTTCAGAAACGATGACTCAGGTCTCAGTGCTGGTGTAGCATGTTGACTCATAAAAATGCAGTTAGGTGTCTGTCTCCCTTGTTAGCCTGCAAAAACCCCTTTGGCAAGAGCCTCTTTGGATCTTCAGCACCCACAAAGCATCTCCACATAACAGGGGCTTTGTTCATGCCTCTTCATGAGTGAATAAGTGAATCAGAGTGAAAAACCAATGGATAAATGTGAAACCGCTTGAATGTATAAGAACACAATTATATATACCCCTTTAAACACAGGCTTACAGCAGAATTCTGTTTTCAGATCATAAAGATAACCATCTAATAATGACAGTAACATGCTTTTCTAAATATGAATACTGAAAGAAAATCTTACTGCAAGATTTTATCTTTTATAGACTCTCATACCACCTCGATGATTTCCTACCTGTCAACTCTACTGGGCATGAATTACAATCAGAAATGAAACTATGAAGAAGACAAATTTAGTGTGAACTATGACCAGCAAAATATTTTTTTTTTCATCCCAACATCTCGGGAACTCGCCGCCTATTACCTCATTCGTTTTTTTCAGGGTTCTGTGAAAACTTGGACTTACCCTTCGATCTTTCCTTTCCCAGTCACCTCTCAAACAGGTTTAAATATTTATCCTTTCCTCTTCAAACATTTTTAGTCTCTCCTCTGTCTCTCTCTTTGGCTTCTAATTTCTACTACCAAACATTTTCATCAATCAGCCATTCACTCATTTATTCATTCAACAAACATTAATTCAGCTGTGTATCCCAGGTGCTGAGGATGAAAGTGAAAAAGAGATGATCCTTGTCCTCCAGGATATCCCAGTAGTGGGGAAGACAGATTCATAAACACATACATGATGAAATAAGATTCTCCACGCTTTCCTTTTCCCTTTTCCCTAGTTCTATCTTACACCATCTTGGAAAAGAGGAGGGGCTTCCTTTTCTTGTTATCACAACCTTGGTCTCCACCACCTAGAGTTATTGTAAATTAGATAAGGCCTGGGCAGGGTTTGGGGGAATATAGAAACCTAGCTCTACAGCAACATATTAAATGCATTGTCCAAACACCAGCTGGCAATGAGGAGGACAAGTAGGTGCTAAGTGACTTCCACGTACCATCCTAGACTGGGGGACAGACAGTGCCTTCCCTAATGGGGACCTGTGGTTTCTTCTCCTGCTCTCCATTTTCCTGGTACTTTCTCCCCTCCTCTGCCCTGCCCTTAGAGATGTATAATCTAATCTCTGAACTAAATTAGTCTTTGCAGGCAGAAAATCTTGTTCAACAAGTAGGCATAAAAATCTTTCTGACTTATACTAAGACCAGAGGATTTTCAAATATGTTCAGCCTTTGTTTTGGATGATTCATTGTCTAGCTGTCTAGTCCTGTGGGAGGGTGGGGGTGATGGTTGCAGAGAGCAAGGGCATGTCCTCAGGATACAAGTAAAGAAATGTGCTTACCTCAGAGACAGAAATACATTTATTAATCTATTAATATATTAATAGATTAAAATATAATCCCTCTACCTTTTTAGTATAAACTGCTAAATAACATATTGCATTAAGTGAGAGAGACAGGAATTGGAACTGGGGGACACAGAAGCTGGGTCCCTAATGTAATCTGCCATGAGACAACGAGACAGAGCCTCGATCCTGCCCAAGGCACTACTTCCATTTCTTTCCACACTTTCATATCTGTTTCATGCAGCTAATACTTTTTCCTTATTTATTTATTTTTTAATCTCTACAACATTCTCACTGCAGAACTGAACTAGGCTTTCAATGGTCACCATTTGCTTTCTGCCTGGCAAATCCAGGGGATGTTTCTGAGTCTTCATTTTTCTTCAGGTCTCTGAAGCTCTGGTCACTATGTCACAGGGTCACTAGCACCACCTACAACATTCGCTTACCAATTAATCAGAAAGATTCTGAATAGTGTTACCTTTGGTGGCTTGGTCATGAAAATAATAGGTCCTTAGAATGATTTCAATATGTTTTTCAAGCTATACTCTCTTCCTCTAGATTATGATATGCCATCCTGGTAGGGACAAGAAATGGAGAAGTCATCTCTCATGTCTGATGATCACTGGTATGCAGAAAAATCTCTTGGAGCTCAAGACCTATATCTAATCCCAGTGCTGTTATCCTACGCAACCTTGGCAAATTGCTCTGTGACTCCAATTTTAAGACAGAAGTGATTGTAGTGATGAATAGAGGGATCGCATGTGGGCAGTGGCCAACAAAGCTGATGCTCCACTGAACTATATTGAGGCACCTGAGCCACAAGGAGCCTACACAGCTGTTCCTAGGACGAGGCCACACCAGCCAAAGGTGAACGAATACACAGTATACCATAGGGCCTTAGGCACTGCTGCAATGAAAGAGTCTCTCAGTACGACTATGCAATCAGGGCAAGGGTTGGGGAAGAGAACAGAAAGAGTCCAGAAGTGAAAAGGTGGGCTGTGTGGGGCAACCGCCTTTACCTAGACTTCATCAATTATTCCACCTACTGTTGCCTGTGAGACCAGCCTGGCAGGCATTGAATGGAAGCTCCTACAAGAAACACACAGGCTTCAGTTTTCAATTCTTTGGTAGGCTTGCTTTCACCACTGCAGTAGTAAAAAAAACCACCAAATTTCCAACACTTTTCTCCTTAATTAAACAGACTCCCTCCTCTTGCTTGCATGAAGAAGAAAAAGAACTCCTTTTTAGCTGAACACAGCTGGCTCACTTAAAGTTTCATTAAGACTCATTTTTACTAGTTAACACATCAGTTTCCATATAATGAAATAACTTCGCAAAAATCTAAAGCGTGTACATATTATTATAATTGACCAACAATAGTAATTTCTTTCATTCCTTTGCCTTTCATTGTTCATAAATTGAAGGGCTTTTTTTGTTTTTGTGTTTTTTACTACTATTGTCTTTTTTTTTTTTTTTTGCCTCTTAAGCCATAACAATGGATATTCCACCTGCGAGGCTAACTCAGCACTCAGAGCTCTTCGGCCTGCACTCACCAGCAGAGTTCCCTCATGCTCAATACTGGAGTTCCAACATGCACATTGATGGCATCCACTGGCACTTATCCTCCAACTTGCCCTAGTCTTGCAGCCGACGACCTTCAGGACACCTTGGCTTCACCTGTGACCAGGCTCTTACTGGATTCAATTCTGGAGGAGCAAGGAAAGTGAAAGGGGTATCTATGAAAGGTCTGTCCAGAACTAGAGTCTCTGCTGATGTTTTATAATAGCTAATCCTTACCATAATCCACCTGGACAGACACTGTTATCCATGTTTTTCCAGTTACAGAATTGACACAGAGAAAAATGACATTATTAAAGGTCCCCTAGCTAACAGTGCACAATTAGTGTGGCCAAGTTGCTTACTGTGATGCATCTAACTCCCACGCTCATGAGTTTTCCCGCCCTGCTACTTGCCTCAAAAGTTGAGCTTATAATCATTTGTTGGTTTCACTCAAGAAAGGGAATCTATTTCTTTACATTAAATTCAGAGTCCACATTATTTTTTGAAGTATTAAAAGGGTTTGAAAACTTGATTAATGTGCAAGACTAATTTGTTGAATTTAGTGACTATGTTTTGAGAGCTTACCCAATATCGGAAACTGTCATAGGTCCTAGTTGGCAAAAGCAATCAAGCATACTTCTGGTCATTAAAGAGATTGTCATCTTTTTTTCTTCTCTCTGATTCTAATCTCTCTGATTCATATTCTGCATCCCTTAAATTCCATTTGCATACTAAATAAACTTTCTTCAGCACCTACTGGGTGTCATGATATATACCTTATACTTGAGCTAACAAAGAGATTAAGACACCTCTAATCTCAAGAAACCCACCTTCAAGTCTTTGCCTTATATAAAACCATTAATGACTCCCTTATATCAACTACCTTGAACCCAACCTTTTCTGCAAAGCACTTACTCCATTGCTCAATTGTCCTTTTCTACTTTAAATTCACAGACTAGGAGTGCCATACTGTTTGGTTGTTCTAATTGTTTCATGTCTTGATTTTATCTCTGCAATGACACTATAATCTACTTAAGAGCAGAATCACTGCTTACAATCATTCTTTTCAGTCACACACAAGACATGGGATTACTTCTTTGGCTTTAAACCCAAAGAGCCCTTTCATCTTGTGATGATTTAAAGGACTTTAAAAGACTTGTTGATTGATTTCAAGGATTAAATTCAACACCAGAGAATTTTCCTCCTAGTTAAAAATTCCACGTAGTTCTTTAAAACAAAAATTGTCACTGAGATTTATGATAAAAATTGAGTTTTGTTTTTTTTTAAAGATATTTGGGTGGAAAGAGGAGAGAAAGCATTGCTAGTTGTATGACATCTGAAGTTTAATTTTGGTTCTTTTTAATTTGGTTCTTTTAATAGTCCTTGAACTATTTGGTTTAAAGACTTGGAAGTATAAGGAAGCCTAAGTGGACTAGAAAACCAGTGAATCACCAGCCCAGTTACCAGATCAGTCCAGCCTGATCCACGGGAAAAGATTGAAGCCCAACTAAACAAAACAAAGTCTGCAGTAAGAGTAACCTAGGGAATAAAGTAAGGTTGTCTTATAGGTGAGGTTAAGTGCTCTTCAGGACACCAGAAATTCAGACTCCGAATTCGGACTCCAGATTCACTCTAGTAATTCTAATTAACTCAAGACTCTCCTCCTATAAGTACATTACATTCTAAGTGGAGCTTCCAAAGACCCCAACAAGGTTGTTCAGGGTCAAGTGCTAAGGTAGGAGATAGTTTCTGAGGCCCTCAATTCATGCTGCGTTTGCTTAATCAGAAGCATGGAGACTCACTTGTTCCAAAGTCATATGCATTTAGTGGGTTTAGTTCACACCAAAGAGGCAGGCAGAATAGGATAATGCAGGTGTCAGGGCCTTTGGAAGGTAGTTAGATGATGATGGTGGAGCCCTCATGAATGGGATTAGTGCCCTTATAAAAATCAGCTGAGAAAGCTCCTTTCCCATACTACCACGTGAGGTTACAACTGGAAGGCACTGTCTGTGAACCAGAGTGTTCTCACCAGACACTTAATCTGCTAGCACCTTGATCTTGAACTTCACAGCCTCTAGAGTTGTGAGAAATACATTTTTGTTGTTTATAAGCAACAAAACAGTCTATGGTATTTTGTTCTAGCCACACAACTGCCTAAGACTGCAGGTAACTTGGGGCAAACCACCTTAACTCTGTATGCCTCAAATTTCTCATCCTTAAAAGAGTGATGATGATAATGTATCTTCCTCCATAATGTATCTATTAAAGACCAGTGTAATAATCCATGAAATGTGCCTAGTACAGTGTCTGGTATATAGTAAGTACTCGGTCAATATTAACCATTCTGCTCTCCATTTGGTAAGAACAGTTTCAGATTTGTATTCAAGTTGAATACGTTTCTAATATAGAATTTAGAAAGCAAAAGTGCACTCTTCAGTAAGGTACTAATAGACACAGCCCAAGACAGTTCATTCCAAATAAGGTACTTGGTTTAATACTGTCAACATAAAAATTTTTTTAAGATCACTAATCATTTTTCATTGCTGGGAATCTCTACAATATCTTATAAATTGCTTTAAAGGGATACTTAAAGTTTTCTGTAGGACTCTGTCAAATGCAGATAAGGGTCATGAGAAAAAATTTACATTTCATCCGTATTAACAATTTATTAAAACTCATAAAAATGTATATTATTCTGCTTTTTTTGATTTTTTATATTACGATCCCTAGGACATGCTTTGAAAAAAATTATTTCACCGTTATAGCTTCAATCTTAAAATACCTCAAATTCTCTCTTCAACTCAGAATGCCATTCATTAAATTCCTTCTTCTAAGGAACCATAAATGCAGTAATCTAGACCCTGATAAAGGCTTTAAAGTTGTCCCATAGGATACTTGGGGTGAAGAAAGATGGAACATTAATGTCAAAGAAGCATATTATTTGATTCTCAATATAATTAATAAACTCTTTCTCTCCCCCACAGGAATCTGTTAAATCTCCAATTCTTATTTGTATTGAGACAAAAGATTTAGTTACCTACCTAACAGAAAAGGGGAGGGGGAGATCTGAAAAAGACTTAAGTATTTAGTGGTTTAAACCCTGCATAAATTGGAGATTTGAATAAAAAATCAGCCCTGGTATTTTTCTATGAAAATAGTGAACAGAAGGAATATATGTGCTCAGAGGAATAACGTTTTATGCCAAACATCAATCAACCCAGCTTTAGAAGCCTATTTATAATACTGTGGGGGTCCTGGACAGTCGCACTTCATACTGTGAGGACCAATCCATGACATTAGATAGTGAACAATTGAAGTCTTTACAAATAATTAAAACTCTGTTTGAAAATGGAGATGTTTTCCACAGCTTTCCTGTGTATGCACGATATCATCGATATTCAAGAGTGTAAATATTGACTAGTTATTGCTGGTAGCCAGAAGGAGCAAAATCCCCTTTGAAATAATAACGTGGAGTGTGTGTATATAACATATACATATGTATGCACACACATATGCATAGAGATGTTAAATATATAGTCATATAGGGAGAGAAAATATAGATTTCACTTTATATGACAGTTGAATAGCTATACTTTAAACAACCCATGTTCACTGCCAGTACAGTTCTAGTGTGAGTGTGTATGTATGTGTGTGTGATATGCAAAGAAGACGCAAAAATATTTTTGAAATTTTTTATCTGTGATTTTTTTCTCAACATGATAAAGCATACCTTTTATCTTAAAAAAATATAAAATAAAAACCTCTCTATTGTTTAAATTGGGATCTAGAACTATATAATTTTAGAACTTGCAGGAACAGAATTAATAATCTTGTCTAGTTTTCATAATATTTTAAGCCCACCTTAAATCTTTTTGGGGTGGAGGTAAAGCACAACTAATACATAAATTAAAATCCTAAAAATGGCTCCTTAATTTCACAATTTTTCTTTTAGGAGGCATGGGACTTAACATTTTTTTGAGATAAAAATATTCCTCAAATATTTCAATTGATTTCTTTAGCAGAGTACTGAAAATGTCAGCACACTTTGGTAGTGTAAGATACAGAACAAATAACAGCCATGACCCTTTCTCCATAAAGCTTCCAACTGGAGCCAAGAATTAACATATGCACATGGTCTTTGCAAATCAGAGTGTGGGGCTCTCTATAAGGAGAGCTCATGGTGGGGTGCAAACAATAAATGCAAAAAGAGTTAGAAAAGGGAGCAATCTGTACAGGTAGAACTGTCAGGAAAGAGGTAAGGCTCACCCTAGACGTAATGAATTGAACATACTGGAAGGAAGGGGTGGAGAGAGGAGTGTTGACGGGGTTGAAATGGCCTGGCAAAAATGGTAGAGGGGAATGAGCACAGTGTGATGGAAGAAATAAAAACCAGAGAACAAAATGAATTGGAGATTATTAACTAGGTTCATCGAAACTTGCTGTGGTCTTCTGAGTGGGCCTCCGAGTTTTGTGATTTAGTTCAGAGTTAAGGGGCACACCAGAGGCCAGCGGGAGAATGGAGATCTTTAGATCCATTTTTGGCTTTACAAGATTCCCACTCGGCTGAAATCACACACACAAAACTACACAACACAAAAGTTCTGCGTTTTCTTATGAGGTGAAAGGATCATGATAATGCTGACCCATCTGTTTTAATGAACACTGACTTTCCTTTGGCTGATCTGACCAGGTCTCGACAGGGGTTATGTTTCATATACCTTCTGTCCCCCCACCATGCGGAGAGAGAGCAAGCCCAAGGACATGTGTCCTGCTCTTGATACACTGTTGAAGTCCAGTGGAATGAATTTACCTAGCAGGCTGCATGGAATGTCCGTCAGAGCTTTTGCAGGTGAGTAGAATCCACAGATGTCTCTGACCCTGAGTGTTAATAGGCCATTAAAAATATAGAGTGTTATTGGGATGGGAGGTATGTTCCAGAATGAGAAGCCCCACTGGTCAAATTGGCTCATACTGGAACCGCATGACATCTTTGTATGTCTATGTGCACAATGAGATCTACGTGACGATTATTCAGTCAAACGAATAACTATAGACTAACAAAGAGAACAACTCTGGAAAAAAGTAATCCAATTTGATTCCAAGAGTAACCCCATGCATGGACAGCTGCCAACTTGCCACTTCAAATTTTGCTTTGTAAACGTGCTCCCTGACAATGCAAGGATCCCTCTTGCAACTCTTGACAGAAATGACATTAGCTAGGAAAGCCTGGTCCACACTAGCAAGGGGACACACAGAAGAATCCAGGGCCAAAGCCCGGAGATCTTGATTTGAAACGTTCTGCCCATCTGCATGAAAGTGGGACCTTTGAAAGGAAATAATACAGATAATTCCCTTTTCTTTATGCTTGTATAGACGTGCTTCCTTGCATTTCTCTTCAGTCGGCCTGAATACAGGAGAGCACCAGGGGGAGCTCACACATCTTCCTTCTCTTTCTCCCCCTCTCACAGAAGGTTGCCTCTTGTATCCCAGAGAAAGGGTGGGTCAAAACAACAACATATATGAAATGACTCACTAAAGTAAGCACAGGTAAATCATCCTGTAAAAATACTCTAGATTCTTTTTGAAGACTCTGCACTACATCTTTCACACTGGGCACACCTAAAGTCAGCATTCAGCTGTTTCATCTGACTTTAAGATGCAGCCTCTTAAAACTCCTGGATCAAAAAAGACATTATAAGGGCATGTCCCTAACATGCCCCTGTGTGTCTCCAAAGTAAAAAGGGCGAGGGGCGTCTGCTTCCTTGCAATTTGAAACAGCATTCTTCAGCACGCTCCAAATTTAATCACACTGGAGGGTAATGGAAGGGATTTGGGGTCTTTGATTTTTTTGGTCAATGGGATTGATTTTCTTTTTTGATTTTAAAGAAGGGAAATGGTGGCTCCCCTCCCCCTTCTCTCTAGGATTGAAAATGTGGGACAAGGAAAAAAAACTGAATTTAATAATTAACTTTGTATTATCAATATTAGTAGAGAGAAACAGTGACATAAAGAATTCTAAAGGACACATAATTCACATATCTTCCTGGTTGTATTTGTGACACTAGTATTCGGAGTGGCGACCTCAAGTCTCCCCCAACTGCTGAGAGGGAGAGAAAAATGACCCCCTGCTTTTTTTGCTACTTGATTCACCGAAAATGCTCCTCATTCACTGCTTTAAGGAAATGATGTATTTCCAAGCCTAAATTTCAGATCTACAGATCACAAAATCATGAGAAGATTCTAGCCCTGGAAGAGACATCATGGGGTCATCTGAACAACTTTCTACTTTTAGGCAGGTGAGATATAATCGTTTTAAATTTTATATTAAAGATGAGACAGCTGAGGTTTCGAGAGGAAAGGGAAGAGCTTGAGAGAGGAAAATTAAGAGCCTGGGTCACACGCTGAAATGGTTTTTGTCCATCCACTAAAACTCCCTCAGTATCCAGTTCCCCATCCCCACCTGACCCTCCTTAGACGACGGTAAATAACGTTTTTTCTTTCTTTCGTTCTTTCTTTTAAATAGTCCAAGTCTAAACTTTGAACCTCCCGCCACCCTAACGAGGAAAGAATCCCAAGGAGAAAGCAGAGAAATGAAAAGCCGGGGTTGCAAGCCGAACACCTGGAGGACGCGCTGGGGTGGATCGGCTGCCAGCCCCTCACCCGTGCGTTTCTCCGGGGCTGGGAGGCGGCCGAAGCTCAGCGAGGCCGGGGGCCAGCCGAGGTGACAGCGCCTTTGGGTCACCCCCGCCCCGACCCCGCGCACCCCTCGGTCGTGCTGCATCGCGCTTGGCGACAAGGCCCGGCGCGCGCGGAGTCCCACAGGCGGGCGCATCGCGTCCCGCTCGGCCCGGGACAGACGCCCCGGCGGCGCCCCGGGAGGGCGGGGGGGTGCACGGGGAGGGGGGCATCCATAGAGGGTCACCGTCGCCCCCGAGGGGACAGCGACATCCCTCCCCCGCCTCCGCGGGCCACGCGGAGACCCGGCGGCCGCGGCGGAGCGCGTCTACACCGCGCGGAGTGTTGGCGAGGATGCTGCGAGCGGGGACGTCTGCGGGGAGGTGCTCATCGCAGCGCCCTCGCCGGCGTGCAGGGCGGGACAGAGGCCTTTAGCCGTGACAACAGCTTTGTGCAATGGTGCAGACTTTTCTTTTCTTTTTCTTTTTTTTTTTTTGGCCCACGGGGTTCGAGCATCCGAGGTTCACATGCCTGGAGCTCGCGTATCCGTGCGGCAGAGTTTCCCTGCGACTTCGGTGGCAGGCGACTCAGCAGCACCTGCGCCCCGTGCCTCTGCTGGGGGCCTCCGGGCACGCCACCCTGGCCCGGCCGGCCAACCGCACCGTCTGACCTGCGGGGAACCCAATCTGAGCGATGGCATCAGAACCGCCCTGCGGACGTGTGCATGCTCGGGGAAACCTCCCAGGAGAGGAGTGTCACTGTCCACTGAGAGATTACTTAGGGAGATGTCCGGGGTGGGACAGGGGAGACATACGACAGCCCAGGAAGGAAGATAATGTAAAAGTTTAAATTGTAGACACTTAAGCACGCACTGTCTGGATGGAGCCCTGAGCACATTAAATAACAAAAATAAAAATAAAATTATCAGGATCATCACACTTCCAGGGCCCCTGGCGTTTTCTAAATCAGTGGATGTACTCACGGGAGTGCGTGGGGGAAGTTTTCTGAACACAGAATTCACATTACTTAAACTTCAAATCGTGAAGTGGGTGCTTCAGCCCTCCTCCAGCTGGAGGATTTTAGCCCCTAAAGTCTTTAGCCACCAAGAAGAATTCCTTGTAATCCAGTCAGCAAAAGTGTTTCCATTAAATATTACTGAGTGGGAAACAGGCCAGTCTCTCAGCTCCTCATATCATATTCGCCACAAACATTTCTGTGATCCACGATGTGAAGTATTGGTCAGGCTTTCTCACAGCCCAGGTCAGGTGTCAAACAACCCCTTGAGCAGAGAGGGGACCCCAAAGAGCTGCTGCTGACATTTGACGAATAGGAAGTTGCATAGGAAAAGCCTCGATTTTTACTTATTTTTAAGCTACCCTCTTGACAAACATTGTTCTTTCTTTAACTATTGAAAGAAAATTATCTGATAACTTTTGGAGCATTGTATCTCTATCCTTCTACATTTGTTGTTGTCCTTTTGGGAAAGGGATTTTTGGGGAGTAGAAGGGGTAAGTGAAAAGGGAAAGAATAAAGAGAGTAGTTACTGGCTTTATCCAAACCCTGTTAGGTCTCCTTTTGAACCTGATGTGGAATGGAGAAGTTGCAATAAGTTCATGATTGAAAAACAAGGTCTCTTTAGAAAAGAGCTAAGAAATAGAATTTAGTGCCCTGGACAGAAAAGTCAAGAAAACTTTTAGGACGGCACTGACCTTTATATAGAGAAAACACCAATATGCAAAGAAGAGGGAGGAGTGAAATGAGGAAGTATGCCTTCCTGAGCCCCCTGTGTATCAAAAACTTGACTTGCATGATCTCATTTAATTCTCCCCACAACCTTAGGAAAGGGTACGATTTTCAATCCAATTCTCCTTTTACAATGAGAAACCTGTAGCTCAGAGGCCCAAAGTGAATTGCCTGAGGGCATATCGCTAGTTAGGAGCAGAATTAGAATTGATTAAGGGGTAAAGAAGAATTCCTTGAGAATTAGTGTTTTTAAATCTCTATTAGTTACAGAGGGAAGCTGGGAAACTAATTACCTTCTGGGAGGATCTTTAGATTAGTGGGGAAATGCTGTTAGGCTCACAGAAAGACAAGCCTGTGAATTTTCTTGTTATCTATTATGTGGTTTCAGAAAAGGTGTGACAATTTGAGAAACTGAATGGTACCCAAATTCATTTAGTAAGGTTCTTTTCAGCTGATACACCTACTCGATATAATTAGGCACATGTCCTTATTCTTCAGGAAATTTCTGTTATTTGGGGAGAAAACTGAAAAGCTTTAGACTTTCAAATTTAAGAGTAACCTGAATTTTAATTGGGAAATAGACTAAACTGTATGATCGAGTTTAAGAGACATGGAAAAGGTCTCAGAGGTCCAAAGAATTGGCCCCACCCATTGATAATATGCACAGCTTTCGAATTAGCTCTGGCTGTAAATTTGAACTGTACTGTTTATGGCTAGCTGTGTGACCACAGGCAACTTTCTTAACCTCTTTGGGCTTCAGCATCCTCATTTGTAAAATGAGGCAAATAAACCTTTGCAAGGTTATTGTGAGGATAAAATGAAATAGTATGGGAGAAAGCCCTTAACAGGATGCCTGGTGTATAGTAGATGCTCAAAAGTGTTAGTGTTGCTTAGTGTAGTGTGATTAAAGCATGTGAGAGCAGATTTTGAGAGGGTGGGAATGCACCAGACGCTGGGCTGGAGAAAGGAAGTGCCACCAACTTCAGCTCCTCGACAATTTTGCCTGGGGCTGGCTCTGGGGGAAAGACATGGGTTCTCACTAGCCTGTGAATGTACCCGAGAGGACAGACAGCTATAAAAGCAAGACTCGAAAGTCTGAAAAGGTGGAGGAGAATGATTTTGGAAAGCATGGAGCAAGTGATCCTACATCATAAATTTTGTTGGTCTTGAGATCAAAGGACAATACATTCATAAACTGCAAAAATATGGAAGCTGAAGCAAAGTGCCCTGCGTAGTTTTTAAACTAGTTAATAACGATGACATAAGACAAAATATTTGTGTCTTTGCTTAAACATTGAGTGAAGGACATTTTATTCTTCAGGATGTTTTAATCAAGATCTTTAAACCATTTTTTTTTTTTTTAAAAACTGCATATACGTATTTTTTTTCACCTAATTATTATTTAATACTGCTCTGGCAAAAATATAGCTATTACGTTGGGGCTTATGTTTAAATAGAACTGTGATATTCTGCCTTAAAAAGAATTGCAAAACAATTCATCAAAATGTTTTCCTCTGGTGTTTTTTGTCAGGTAAAAGCTAGATTAATTCTAGAGATTTCCTTTTAAAATCATTTTTTCTGAGTCTAAAAGTAATATATGCTCATTATAGACAACTTAGTATAAGTGATATGAGAGAATAAACAGTAAGGAAGAAACCAAGAACCCCACCAACAGGAATTAACCACTGTTAATATTTTGATGATTTCCTTTCAGTCTTTTTACCTTCCTTTTTTAAACCTTGGTTTGAACCTATTATATATAATATTTTGCATTCTGCTTTTTTATTAATTCTTTTCTCTTATGTCACTAAAAATTTGTCACTTTATTTTTAATGACTGCCTAATTTTACATCATAACAACCTACTTCTTGTTGAATGTTTGTGGATTCTGGTTTTTGCTAGTGTACATTATGCTAAAATGAAAATCTGTGTGCATAATTCCTTGAGGTTAGGATTCTTTTGTAGGATAGATTTCTATAATTTTGTAGGATACACTACTAGATCCATATGTATAAATCTTTTTTAAGGCTCTTGAAATATATGGTCAAATTGATTTTTAGGAGTAGCCATAGCAATTTTCAGTCCTAGCAGCAATATATAAAAAATGCCATTTTCCCCTAATGTCCCTAGTAATGACTAATGCCATTGCCAAAAAAAAATCTTTTATAATTTGATAGGTTTAAAAAGGCTTTGTTGTTTTATTTGTATTTATTTGGGACTGCTGTCATCAACAGCCTTTTCAGATGTTCATTAGCCATTTCCTCTTTTGTGAATTACCTATTAATGTCCTTTGCCCATTTTTCTGTTGAGACCTTAATGCTTTTTTAACCTATTTATATGAACCTTTTATATCAGTCCTTTTTTGTAATTGGCAAATGAGTCTTTCTCCATTTTACTCTTTGCCTTTCAATTTTGTTCATGACTTTTGATATATAAAATTTTTGATTTTCACTTAAATGTATCAAGCATTTCTCGGTGATTGTTTTCTTTGTTTTCTGTTGCTCTACATGAAATTGGATTACCTATTTTTTCTACTTGTATTTTTATAATAGATTTTTATTACTAGTAGTATTTTACTTTTAACTTTGTATTGCTTCTGTAATTTATTGTTCCGATTTCCCGCCTCCATTCCCCATATAACTAGGTAGTTGTTTTCAGTACCATCAATTTAACATTGATGCCTTCCTTCCCCACTGATTTACTCCGCCTCTGCCTCAGTGACCTCTTTTGGTTGATGCAAATGCAGAGATGCTAGTCACAGTGCAGCAGTAAATGGCCAATACTTGTCCCAACCAATCAGAACAGACACCAATCACCATAAGCATCAGGTTTGGCCAGCGAGCATATGCCAGCTGAGGACCAGCCCTGCAAATATAACCTAAGAAGTTCCTACACACACACACACACACACACACACACACACACACACACACACACACACACACACACACGTTCCCTTTCAAAGAAAGATCTGTTTAAGAAACCTTAATGTGCTCAGGAGAGGACTTTTCTATAGATTCCATCTGGAACACCTGGAGTTCACACTATCCCCCGCTCCCCACTGTGTTCATTCAAAAAAAATTAGTTAAGCCTCTACTATGAGCAGGAATGATTTGAGGAAAAAAATCTCTCTCTCTCACACACACATACACACCTCTCTCTGCATATCTCTCATATTGTCAGCAAATGCTACTGAGTAAGTAGTGGCTCCAATTTTCTATTTTTTCATGCCAGATTTTTCTTCCTCCATTAAAATAACTGTCAGTGTTCTTTGAGATACACTTCTGGTCAGCTCACCCTCTTTTAATATGACACAAATCGCGTCTGCCAGTAATTTGGTTAGCTTATTTGAAAAGTTCATAAACTTGGTAAGTTTTCGGTTTGCCCATCTGTTCTCATAGTTTGTCCGCCCCTTAAATAATTTGATATTTGCCACTGTCGAGGTGGCTTCATTTCGCATGTTATTTCTGGAGTTTCTTTTTCATGATGAACCATACCAGAAGATATTCCAATTTTATATTCTACCTTTCCTTTCACTTTAAAATAATTCAAATCACGTTAAGAGAAACTAATGATGAAATTTTAATTCTTTCAAACTCTTTGTGCAAATATGTTACTAAACTTTCTGAAATGAAGGGAGGAAATTGGATTTTGCGGGATTGCCCAGTATGCTATAGAATGTCAATATTGTTCTTGTATAATAAGATAGCAATTGGACAAGTGTAGCTGTAAAGAAGGACTTGTGGATCTACTAGAGGCCACCCAAAGTAAATAGGGAGGTAAGGAGGTCAGGATTCAGCTAGTATGTAACATCTGGGATAAGGTGCTTCCTGTGGGATTTTCCCAAGGGTCTGATTTTGGATGAGTGGCTATGCAGAATAATCCATGACTGGGTAGAGCAAGGGGTGAGGATTTGGGGGGCAAGTAGGACTCCAGAGCCATACAAGTGCCTACCAACCATGAGGCCGCTAACAGGGCATGGATCTATCCCAGGGAGAGGGACTGGGAAAAACCAGGCAGATACTCACCATGAGGCAAGGAAAGAGGAACAGAACCTCAAACTGTCTGAGACTGGACCTATAGTGAATAAAAAGAAATTAATTAGTGATCAAGTAAGCACAGATGAACCAGATTAAGTTTTCTACCCCTAGGTACAATGGTGATTCAACACAAAAATCTAGTAGAAAAATATATGGATTTTACATTCATGCTATCATAGTGTGCCCATGACACTAGCATGGGTCCTGGGCATGGGCATTTTTGGTGGTGTGTAAACCTTGTTGTGTTCCATAGTGTGGCTCTAGGACTGGATGCCTACCAGTCCCTGAAAACTTAACCCGCTCTTGCCTGGGATTGAGCCCTGTCTCAATACTTCTTCCAAAATAGCATGTCAGCTACGATCACAGTGCAGTTATTTGCCTTTCTCTAATCATCCCCTTGAAAGTCTGTATCCCCCATTTCCCAGATTGCATTCCTTTGGAGTTAAATGCTGGACTTGATTCAACTTGAGTTCACCATTCCTCTCTTGACACCATAGTCTAGACTTCTAGTTACTTCCATTTTCAACAGAGAAAGATGCCAAGAAGGGGACTAGAATCCTAATGTTATTTTCAGGCATCCCCAGCAATAGCAGATTTATGTTGACATACAATATTATCAGCTCCTGATGCCCACTGGATGGCTGGGTCCAGTAATTTGTACCAGCTTCAGACCCTTTGTAACAACCTAGTGCCCCTTATCTGAACACAACATATCACATCTACAGAATACAGTGTGACATTTGTAGTCCCACAGATTTAGGCTATGAAAGGGCTATTATTTTGCTTTGTTCTAGATAACATAATATGACATTTTATTCTGAAACTATTCTAATAACTTGTTGCCTTTAAGCTTGTGGTTTACAATGACCCTTAGATCTTTTTCACAAGGATAGTTATGAAGCTGTTATTCCCCAGACCTTATGCTTGTGTGATTTTTCAATATTTATTTAATTATTTTAAAACACTACTATTTTGCTTCTGATAGATAAGGTAGTATATACTTATTGTAGAAAAACTGGACAACAGAGAAAAGCATAAAGCAAATAAAAATAACTTATTATCCACCTGCCTGAGATATCTTGTGAACATTTTGATATGCTGTATTTCTTTTCAGTCTCTTCACTTCGCATACATCTTTTAACATTTGCAAACATACTGCATATATTATTTTGTAATCTACTTTTTTACTTAACAATATATTATGTCACTAAATATTCTCTTTAAAAATATTGTTTTGTTTAGAATTTTAAACCAAAAAATCCCACTTCTAAAAATTTACATAATAATTATTACTGTATAGCAAAGATTTAGCAACAAAAAATATTACTGCAGATTCATAATGAGGAAAAATTTTGTAATACAAAATATCAAAAATATTTGCCTATATAATAACATGCACACAGCTGTTAAATTATATTTAAAAGAACATTTTGTAAAATGAAAAGAAAATATTAAGGATTGCTAAGAAGAAAAGAAAATTGTAAGGCTACATGTATAATGTGATTTAATTTTTAAATAATAAGTAACTATATTTAAAAAGATTAGGTGATACAACAGACACTCCAACAATAGTATAACGGTTACATCTGCTTGGTGGAATTATGGGTGATTTTAGAGTTTTATTTCATTTTGAGACTATTTTTTCTAAATATCCAATAATATGTATTATATCATAATTATAAAAATCATTTTTAATTCATTATTTTCATAAATAATATTTTGCCACTTTGAAATGTCATAATCTATTTAATAAATCCCCTCTCACTCAGGCATGTAGGAAGTTCATAATTAAACAATGCCCCATCATAGTACAGACACCACCTTCGCCTGTGGAAAGCACTGGCAGAGGGGGGCATGAAAGGTTTAAACTCTATTGATAATGATTTATTTCTTTACCAACAGATCAAAAGTGAAATGAGTACATGGATGTTCACTGCATTAATCTTCATGCATTTTTATCTTTTAAATGCCTCATAATAATTTTAAAATATAATGCTATAGCAAGAAATTTAAAGTTATATATGTGTGTATATATATATATATATCTTGAGTATATTTGATTATTTCTTTGAAATGATTTGCTAAAAATAGAACTACTAGGTAGAAATGAAAAAATATATTTAAAGCTTTGATATTTATTGCTATATTGTCCTCCAGGAAGCCTGCAACAATTCATTCTCACTAGAAGTATACAAATGCTTATTTCACCTAAATCACCAACAATGCTATTATCATTTTAAAATCTTTGCAAAATTAGGTAAAAATTATCTCATTATTATATTAATTTGAATTCCTTTGATTAATGAGGATTTTCATCTTTATTTCATTTTCATTTATCCTTAGTTTTCCTATACTGCTTTGTCACATATTTTGCCTATTTTACTATTGATTAGGCATCTAATTAATCCTTAGATAATAAGAATATTTTCACAGCTAGTAATCTGCTTTGTATTTGTGTTTATGGTGTTTTGATGTTTGGAAGTTTTACCTTTTATACAATGAAAAATATGGAAACTTTCTTTTGTGATTTTTTCCTTACCTATTTAGAAAAGGTGCTATTTTCTACAAAATATACACCCATTTACATTTTTTTTCTAGTTTGTTATTGTTTTACTTTACATTTAACTCTCTAAACTACTCATGATTATGGTATAAAGATCTCACTATATTTTTAGCAAAATAACCAGATCATAATATTCCAGACTCCATCCCTTTTATTTTTAATGTCTATTTTCTTCACTGGTTTGAAGTGCTCTTTCGTCAATTACTGACTACTGCAATTCATTTCTTGGCTTTTTTTCTATTTATCTGTCTTTTTTTGCACAGCTCACCTTGCTATTTTATTTATTCCACCTTTACAATGTATTTCAATATCCTGTAAGTCAAGTTCCCTTCATAATGCTTCTTTTTTCACTCTTCTTGGTTGGATACTTATTTCAGGTTAATTTTAAATCATCTTGTAAAGTTCTAAAAATATTAAATGAATTTGGGAATAATGGGAACTTATGCAGTATTGATTCTCTCAATTTGGAAGTATGGTATAACTCTGCACTTACCCGAGTTTTACTAACTGTTCTTCGGTTAAATTTTATAATTTTCTTCACATAGGTGCTACAAGTCTATGATAAAATTTATAAGTATAAATAAAAATTTAACATTATAAGCATAGCATATCTATGAGTTTTAGAAAAATACTCAAATTTTGAAGGGGAGAAATTATATATCTATCTAATATCATTCACAAAGGCAAAATTAAAATGGATTAAACATTTTGCAGGTAAAACTTTTTGTAACATGAAACTATGACTGGAGGCCATAAAGAAAAGAAAAAATATGGAATAAATTTAAAAACCTAAAATTTTAAAACTTCCCTATGGAAAAAAGTTTTTAAAAACAATGTTAAAATGTAAATAACAAACTGGAAAATATATCTTTAATATAGAAAGTGTTTCTCCAAATCATGAAGAGAAAAATGAGAAAAGACAAAAAAATGCAATTTGTGGAAGAGATAAAAATAGTCAATAGAATTTTGAAAGATGATAATTTTACTTATAAAGAAATAACAAAACTACAATGAAGTTTTTTAAAATTTATTTTAGTTAAAAAAAAAAAAAACCTATAATGAAGTACTACTTTTCTGCCATTATCTCATTATCAAAGTTTTTTTTTTAAATGTGATAATAACCAGTGTTAGGCAAAGTTATGAAAAAACAGGCACTCCTACACATTTCCTTGCTTGTGAAATGACACTGTCTTCTTGAAAATTAAATTGTCAGATTTAACAAAATGTAAAATGTGCCTTTAATTTCACCTACGAATTCTATTTTCCTCTTAAAAGATGTACAAAAAAAAATGTTTATTGCAGCACTGTCTGTATAGTCATTAAAATACTGCTTTTAATTTTTAAGAAAAAGAACCAAAAAAAAAAAAAAATTGATCAAGAGGAGCCAATTCACCTAAGTTCTGAGCAACAGGAGTGACAAATTGGACTTAAGTATTAAACGACCTTTGCATTTTGAAATAATCCTTACTCTGACAGGTTTATTCCTTTACTACATTACTGGACTACATTTGCTAATATTTTAACAAACTTTTCATCTATACCTGAAAGTGGGATGTGTTACAATTTTTAAACTTATTTTAATATAAAGTCAAGTTGACTTACTCATCTTGTTAGTTTCATGTGGTTAATTATTGTCCTATTTTTGCCTTTTACAATTGTACAGTTCATTGTTTGTTTGTTTGGCTATTTGATTGGTTAGTTGGTTGGTTTTGGAGGTAGGACAGCACTGCACTCTGCTAAAAAAAAAGAAAATGTTTTCTAGCTTCTCTTGCAGCTAAATGACTAAGCTTTCTCAAGCCCATGAGTTATAAGGGTAAGTTTGTGAGTTTGTGGAAGGCTTTTTAAAGGACACTAAAACAGCTATTAGGTATACCTATTTTTCTATTTTCCTTTTTTCCTCCTGCATGGAATATGAATGCTATGGTTGAAGCTCTTGAAGTCACTGTGGATCATGAAGTAATCTTGAAAATGAAAAGCAAAGATGTTAGGGTAGAAAAATCGAAAGAGCCTGAGTCCTTAATGACTATGAAAATGCATATCTTTGTGTTTTTACACACAAAAGACTTTTGAATTTTTGTTTTTTTCTAAAACATTAGCTATCCCTCTAGTGGAAATTTTATAGGAGGTTTCGCGTTCTTTGGCCTTATTTAATTTTTATTCCTCCAGGCTAGTCAATTATATTATGTCTTTTGGGTATAATTATTTAAGTAACTATGAATTCTTCTGACTATACCATTAAGTAGCCAATATTTCTATACATTTTCTACTAAGATGGGAAGAATCTCTACAAGCTGTCTAGCTAAATCCAAGACAGCTTAAATTTCTTCTGTTCTCCCTATCTACATATATCTACGGTATAATAAAGAATTTGTCTGGTCTTTGTCCCAGGCGCCTGGCAGGGAGCTTCAAAAGCCCTTGGAATTTCCTAAGGGATAGCAGTGTCTTTGTTAGCTAGTAGACTCCTAGATAGCTTCAGGATGAAGGCTGGTCACACCTGATTAGAAAGTTGAAACTTTTAATTTCCTCAATTTCCAAAGTAGGGAGGATGACTGGAGATGGAGTTCAATCTCATGGTCAATAATTTAATCAATCATGCCCGAACTCCAGTATAAAACAAAGCTCAGTGCAGGGTCCTGGCTGGTGAACGTACTCGTGTCCTGGGAGTGATAGGCCCTGCCTCCAAAGAGGGCATGGAAGTTCCATGCTCCTTTCCAGGCCTTCCCTGTGGGTCTTCTTTGTAGTAAAACTGTAATTTTAAGTACTGCACTTTCCTGAGCTCTGCAAATAGTTCTAGTGACTTATCATCATAGGAACCTCCTGGATTGGTAGCCAGGTTGCCAGAAGTGTGGGCTTCCAGAGGACCCAGTTGCATGTGAAGTGAGGGCAGTCCTGTGTAGGACCAAGCCCTCGGGGGAACTGATGCCAGCTCCAGGTGGTTAGCATCAGAACCATACTGCAGCATGCCCAGCTGGTGTCTGTGCGCTACTCGAACTACTAATATATACAAAAGAAAAAAAATAAAAAAGAAATTAAGTTGTTTGTTTGCTTAGTTCTCATAAACGCATCGTAGTCCCTATGATTATATTTTCTTTTCTAAATTAAACCACCTGTTTAATGGTATGCTATATAACTGCTGGGGACGTTTGTCGATCCTCCCATTCCATAGCTTATACAATTTTCTTTTCACATTCTCTGTCATTTCACAAAGATTACTACCTGATACGGAGGTTTCATGCGAAATTCCTTTAATCTGTTGGAAACTTGAAAAGATTTAAAGTGATTGGGTGACCTTTCCCAAATTCTTAGTTTTAGTTTCCTGACAGCAATGTTTGCTCAAATTGGGAGTATGATCATTGCAGAGCAGTTCTGTACTTAAAAAATCATATTTTACTAACTTGTCTAAAGCAGCGTTTCCTAACTAGGTGATTTTTTTCCCCCAAGAGGCATCTGGCAACGTTTGGAGATACTTTTGGTTGTCATACCTAGGAAGAGGGGGTATTAACAGACCATAGTGGGCAGAAGTCAGGGACGCTGCCAACCATCCTACAGTGCACAGTATAGTTGCCCACAGCAAAGAATTATGTGGCCCAAAATTTTACTGCTGTCAACTCTGAGAAACCCTGCACTGAGGTTACCTCAAGAGTCAGAGTCAAAGCAAGGATGCCACCCAGGCCTCTATGACTGAACTTGAAGTGACCCATATTCCATCAAATGCTCTCAATTTTTCATTTTAAGTGTTTTTTTACTTTAGAATCAGGATTCCCCTTTTGAAATCTACTGCCCTGTTAATAGTCATTATTCTAGGTACTTCATCAAAGGCATAGAATGTATTATTTCTTCAACTTTTAAAAATGTGTTGTTTTAAAATCTAGGATACCAAGGCTTTTCAAAATTTGGCCCTAATATGTTATAACCTTTTCCAAAAGGTTTCCTACACTTCCAATCAGCCAACTTTTTCCAGTTGTGAGAATGGAGTCTATTTTGTTATAAGACGGTCACGTCAATGGTATTAAATTATCCATAAAGAATAAAATACTGTCTAACATATTTTATAGTTAATGCAAAGTGTAGCACTGCTGTATACATGAAGCATCATTGCCCTTTATTATGCTTTTGTGTTTTCCTTTTTGGCAAGTAAACTGCTTTTTAAACAGAGACTTGCCTCTCCTAATAAATGTTATCCCTATATAATTAAGGAGAAAGCATTATGTAAATAACAGTGGGTATGATTTATATGTTATTCTGTTATACATCTATTTTTAAGAAGAACCAAGATATTACTTAGGAACTTATATCCTACTAAAGAAAGGGTAGAATCATACCATCTTGGTCCAAGGACTAATCCCTGTGTGGGGGGAAGGGCAATTTGAAAAATAGTTGAAGTGGTCAGTTCTACCATCCCCACTGAGAACTTATGCCACACTGCTAAAGAATAAAGATGATAACCAAAAATCTAAGTTGGCTTTGGTGTTTGGGAGGGCGGTAACTATTGGTCCTCAATGGGAGCATTGAGCCTGACATAGGGAGGAGCAGAGAACATCCTTATAGCAGGAGGCGCTGACCCAAGTCACCTGACCATGACCATCAGGTTAGTTCACTTCTGTGCGGTACACAGAAGACAGAGAACCACAAGGTTGGCCGTGGAGCCAGGAAAAAGGAAGAAAAGCAGGTGCTACATGGAAGCCAGTAGCTTTGCATCTGTACGCACAGATGAATTCTCCTGAGGGTGTGGAATCTGAAATCATTGAAGGGTCCCTGGAATTCTTCCAGTCACATTCAAGGAGGGTGAGCTGGGACAACAATGAGATCCAGGGAGACAGGTTTACAGTCATCCAGAGTATCTAAAACAGCTTGGCTTCTTTCTGTCTGAGCTGCTATACGAATGAATCCAATTAATTCAATCTCAGTTCATTCAACTTATGCCTACCAGTTACAGAAAGTATTCCTTTTCTGGACATTTAAAAGACCATAATTACTCCAACATTGTTTCAAGGGCTTACACTTATCAATAATTGATTGGCTGATTCATCGTTTCTCCCCTCCCTTTTGCAAGGTCTGAAATTTTCTCAATAAATTGCAAGTTATTAAGTCAAAGCTCTGTTGACATCTAAAAACTTATTACAGCGCTGCCAAGTGAAACGTACAGCCTCAGTATGAACTTGAACTTGAAGTCAAACTAGAGTCAAACCTGCATTCAAGAAATGATATGCATCGCCTGCTGACAGCTGTAAGTCCTTCTTCTTCCCTCTGAATTTCTGAAGATGCTGTCCTCTTAGCCCTACGTAGTAGCATTATTTACATTCTTATTATTTATATAAATTTACTTATAATTCTCATCTCCTCTCTCAGACCTTACTATGGAAGCACACTGAGGGCAGGTTCCAGAACTGAATGTCCTTATATACCCCTTTTAGGTGAGGAGCCCAAATTGTTTACAGCCAATGTGATACAGTATGTTTCGGTTTGCTTACCATATGTCGGTGTTGGCTATATTTATATGAGATCAACACATTTCATGTGTTCTAACACAGAAAAAAAAGCAGTCAAATCATTTCATATGGACCAAATATCCCAATCATTTTCAACTGCTTCTATAGCAGTGCTTTTTGTTAAATTAATATGAAAATGCACTTCGGAGATCTATTCAGTGAAACTAAATCAATGTGCAAGCTTCTCTTAATAGCTATCATTATTATATTTATTTCTGCAGACAGTGAAAGATCACTGCAGGGTGGAGCCTTTATCGAGGGGCTGACACAAAAAAATTCCTACTTAACTTTATTACTATATTATTCATTCCGGTTAGACACCGCTCTTCGAGCTCTCCCAAACCCATTTCAACCCTGACATTTTTGGTCACCAGGATTTCATAGCTTGGTATGCCTTCACTCTTCTCCTCGTGTGTTAAACTCCACCCACTATCAAGGTCTATTTCAAGTTCCACTCACACAAGAGTCTGTTCCTACTACTCCAGGCTACACCAAACTGCCCCTTCCTTGAACTCCTGCTCTTAATCATTCTCTAATTGTTCCCTGTTAGTTTGGTATTGTCTCCCAAGTGGATCATAAACTTTCTGGTAGCTCTCCTCTACAAATCCTAGCACAATGTTGGACTGCCATTTGTACCCAATAAATATTTGTCAATTGATTGATCAGTTCGGAAACCACAGTACACAGTTGGGATGGGGGGAAAACTGAAAGCAGCAGGGCAATCTCAAATGTCATCAAATTTAGATGAATCTAAACTTATATGTTTCTTTAAAAATGAGCATCCATCCCTTGGCTCTAGAACTAGTAGATTGGACCACTGAGCCTCCGATTTCAGAGTGTTATTGTTTATTTGGCTTGCCTGGCATGTAACTTTGAGAAGATGGATTACAGTGTGCTCCTAATCCACTACACAGCCTATTGATTTTATATGTCATCAATGTATATTGTATGTCTACACTATTACCAGGAGAAGCAGGAGGTGCATGTAGTTATTCCACTGCCTCCGCCCGTCATCTCATGCTGTGCCCTATGGGAAGCCACTGATTCTTACTCTTGGAGCTGGGACAATGCAACTTAATCAGACTGACAGGAAACAGGCAGCAATTACAGTGTGCTGCTACATCTGCTGGGTTCCACTTCACTGAAGGAAGAGTTATCTCAATTTTAATGTACATCCCTTTTTCATGTTTCATTTAACCTCTGCTGTATTATTAAACACATCAAAATATAATGACACTCGTTAAAGAAGAAAAAGAGGACAGTTGGGATATTTTGGACTGCATTCCTATATTTGTAACTTAATTGTATCATTTTTGCTTCTCTTCAACATCTCCCCCTGGTGAATAACTAATTCAGTATATAGGTATTTAAATAGCGAGTTGGGAACTGACTATTTAAACACCTACATCAACACTGAGTTCAGCTACAATGAAATGTCCCTCATTTATTTGTTTTCACTAGAAGTGTTTCTCTTTTCAAAAACATTCTTTCACAATGTGTCAAAATAGCTAGTTTATCCATTACTGCGGTGCACATAAACTGCTTTAAAAACAGCTCAATGAAATTCCCCAGGAATGTATTTGCAATATGACTTCGGAGACCTTTGGAACTTAAATTAGCAGGTGCCTCATTCACTGACCCTAAATTAGCAGGTGGCTCATTCACTGGCCCACCCTGGAATAGCCAGAGCCCCATCAGATGGCCAAACCTGATGACTTGAGATGCAGGATCCATTAAAACCATTCATTTCTGTAAGACAAATGTGCTGACACACCAAGCTGAGCCTCTCATCTAGAAGGTATTTTTTTCTTTTCTGCTTTGATTTTCTGACCCCCTATCTTTCTTTGAGTTCCAGGTTCATAATTGCATCTAAAGTATTTAGTAAACCTCTTTAAGAATTGAATGTTTATCAGAGGATAATTATGACCTTCAAATACAGACGTTTCCCCTGCACCAGTTTCCAGAGAAATAATGAGATATAATACTGGGCTTCTACGTAAACTTTTAAATTATTATTTGATCAAGTAGAAATTGTAAGACACAGGGCAGTTTGAGCATATTGGTTAAATGGGGGAAAATGATAGACATTAAAGACATACTTCCATATATACATATTTAAACAAAAAAAGCTCCAGTGACCAATTTACAAAAAATTCTTAGATTTTTTTGAAGAATTATCTAATCAAAATATTATGATATATACATCATCAAGAACAAACAGCTTGCTATAGGCTAGGATGACACAAAATAGTACAAGAAAGAGTCTCAGTTTTCAAGGAGCTAATGATCTAATGGTAGGATCAAAAACAAATACAGAAAAAGATAAGCCAGAGCCCAGACAGGTTCCTACCAGTATTGCAGAACTAATTACAGGGCCAGGTTTAATGGCTTATGTTCCTGGTTAGGTGAACAAGAAAGAGCGAGGCCCCTGATCTTCTTTGGGATAAAAGAAACCTGGTGTCCAGCCAGTGAGCACCTACAGAGGCCTCCTATCATCAGCATTCATTCCAGTTATTCATTCTTCTGCCACATGGTTGCTAATAGGTTAAATATCATTCAGTCTAAAGGAGTTTAGTAAAAGCAACGCTGCTTTACTCCTGACTTCCTTATATGCTCGCTACAGTATCATAATCATCAATGTAAAAAGACAGAGTAAATATTATTAAGAGAGAAGAGGAACATAAGCTTGGAGCAATGATTGCAACTAGCCATGCTGACTGTATTCAAATCTCCAGGCTGAAATGAAAATATCCTTGGATGCCCAAAGTATTTGAAAGTGTGATCATGAAGCCAGTGTCGAAAGTGTTTGAAAAATAGTGGGGATGAGGAGAGATACCATAACAATATAAAGATATATTGTCCTATCTTTCCAAAAAAGAGAAGAAAAAAGACAAATTTTAGGAACTATTAGACTAGCCAATGTAATGTTTTCCAATGAATTAATATTTTCATTAATATTTTCCAATGAATTATTAAAAGTTGACTTTTAATATGATGAGTCTTCCCTTAGCCTTCCTCTGCTCTCTGATTTATATATTTTCTTCTACTTAATTTTACCTTTAGTTTTCCAGTTTTTTTGTGTGTATATTGTGTGCGTTTGTTTTATTTCTCTGTTCTCATCTGTAAGCTATCCTCATCTTATTTATACTCAAACACCCTAAGAACCTGTGGAATCAAGCCAGAATCTCTGCTAAGCAAGGAATGATACCAAGGTTCATGTGTCTTTTCTCCTAGTTACTGTACATAAATCTACCCATGTTTTTCAGCTAAAATAAAGACTCCATGGGGGTTGCCTTACCTCGATCGTCAACGGTTGGCAGAAATTTGTAATCAGAGTCAGTGTTTTCCTGCAACAGCATTTATCCTCTCTGCTTTGCGCTTGCTTTTCTTCCACATTCTCTCTAAGACCTCCATGATTTCTGCCATGCCTTTTACATTTCAGTTTTGTTTTTAAGAAACAATCCTTTTCCTTTCCTCATTTTCCCCCAGTTCTTAAAAAGCACAATCTATAGTTCCCAGAGTCAATCATATCCTCATTACCTCACTGTACGGGAAATGTATACAGCCTCATTTAGAGTCTTCCCAATTTAATGTTGACTAGATCCTAACTTCTATCATTATAAGAAAGTCATATGCTGAAATCCAACTCTAAAGGAAATCTTTTTATTTGAAATTAAAGGAATTCATTTTGGCTTACTTTTTATTGATTTATTTATATGTTGTTCTGAGTTAGTCACTGACCAGTTTATTTCCAGAGAGGACACTATCTAAGAAGAACACGCTGCTCCTTCAGAGTGTGGTGGCACTAACAGGTCATGCTCAATGAAGTATATTCAGACAAGTCTAATTTAAAGAATGCCAGAGTATTGTACTCAGAGTTGCAGCTTTTCCCAGAAATGTTTACTAAAAGGTAGATTTGGGACAATTCATATGATGGATACTGGATACCTAATAATTAACCTTTAGCTATTTGAGGTATTGAGGGGTTAAATAAGTTAATGCATGTACATTGCCTTTTATACCTTTTAAAATATATGGTTACAAAAATATGCTTAATAAAATGAATATTTTGCATATGTTTCAAGCATTTCAGAAATGGCTAGTCTTAAATTTAAATTGCAAATAAAATGGACATTCAGCTAAGGCGCTCCAACAAGTCTACTGCAAAACTACTTAGTAAAATGACAGTGCTGAACCTAAACTAAAACCAACATAAACCAAATTAAACCTCAAACATCAAAAAAAATAAATAAACTCCCACCAAATCCTGAGCTCTGCAATAAACTTTATGTAATTCTTGTATTTTATGAAAAGCAAAAAAAAAAAGGCTTCTAAGAAGAAAGTTGTAATATATTGAGTTATTAAGAGCTTTATAAAGATATGATTTAAAGGGTAAATCTCAAAAAAACTGAAGCCCCCCTTGACAGGATTACTGTGATGATTCATATGATTATACTTCAAATTTTGATATACATTAACTATAACTGTGGAATTATTAAAAAAGATTAAAAATAAGTTGAGTTAAAATCCAAAGAGTGCTAAAGGTAGGATGAAAGCAAAAAATAAACTAAAAAGGCAATGGAACATACCATTTGAAAATTTGGCAAAAGAAACCTAAAAATGCAAAAAGAATGGCATACTGGAAAATTATTTTTGAAAGATCTGAAAGTAGTTAACATGAACTTAGAATATGCCTTAAAATATTGCAGTGAGGACAGAATGAAAACTAATTGAAACTTTACAGAATATTTAAAATCTGTTAAAACCATCCCATTCAATATGAATTGCTATAAATAACAGCTAAAAGAAGCGTATTTTGGGGAAATAGGTTCAGCAATTCGATCACTGAGTAAATCAATTTGAGGCACTGTGATCTAGAATCAAAAAAGAAACTCTTCCTGCCTCTTACCTTACTCTATCTAACATTCCTTTAGCATTTTTTTCTGACCATCTCTGCCCTAAACCAAGCTCTCTGATTCCATCTTGACACAATTCTGTGGCCCTAAGAATTTTATCCCAATACAGAGGGACAGAGGCTTGAATCCGGATTTGTACTGATTTAAATATATTTACATATAAAACCACTTCATATCCACTAGGATGTCTACAATCAAGAAAACACACAAGTGTAGGGGATGTGGGGAAATTGGAACTCTCATTCATTGTCGCTGAAGAGTGGAGTCACTTTGTAAAAACAGTTTGGAAGTGCCTCAAAATCTTAAACATAGTTACCATTTAACCCAACAACTTCACTCCTAGGTATACAGGCAAGAAAACTGAAAACATCCGCCCACACAAAACCTTGCACATGAATTTTCACAGCAGCATTATTTATAATAGCCCTAGATTGGAAACACCCCCAAATGTCTATAACAAATAAATGGAAAACAAAATGTAGTATATCTATATCATGGAATATTATTCAGACATAAAAAAAGAACAAAATATTGATCCAAATGCAATACAAAGAGGAAATTTGAAAACATTATGCTAAGTGAAAGAAGCCAGTCACAAATAATCCCATTTATAAGGAATGTCCAGACAGGCAAATCCACAGAGATTGGAAGTAGATTAACATTTGCCAGAGACCAGGGGTGGGAGAGTGGAGCATAACTGCTAATGAGCACAGTGTCTCTTTGCGGGTCATTTAGGAAATCTTCTGAAATTAGACTGTGTTGATGGTTGCATGTAGTGTGCAGAAACCGCTAAACTGGACACTTTAACATGGCCTATTTTATGATATATAAGTAATATCTCAATAATTCTGATATATATACACATATACATGTACACTACACACATACATATATGATTATTTCTTTCATATTTGAGTTTAAGGACTAAGATATTTACATACATAAATTTAATGAAAATTATACTATTTATGCTGTTTTGTAACATGGCATTTCATTCTAAACTATGTCTTGAATATTTTCCCTATTGAGATACACACACACACACACGTGTCATCCTTTTAAATAGCTCTACAGTATAAAACTGTGTAATTCTACCATGATTACCTATCCATTTAGATTATTCCCAATGTTTTGGTATAGCAAAAACACAGTGATGAATCTATATACACATGTGTATAAATATATGCACCTCTTTATTAGCTGAAGAAAAGCCTTCTAGATAAATTCCCACAAGTGGGATTTCTGGGTCACTGCACACATTTTTAACGTTGATCTGTATTTCTAAATTGCCTTTTAGAAAAGTTATTTTTATCAGTTTACACCTCCCCCCTCTCACCCCTGTGCCTGTGAGACTTCCCCTCCCCCCAATTCACACCTTCCTCACACTCAATACTGAGTATCCCCAGTTTATTTTATTTTTACCGATCTGAAAGCTAACAAAAAATTGTCATCGTTGCTTTTATGACATCTATTTGATAATGATTAAGGCTGAATATCTTGCACATACTCTTTAGCCACTGATATTTCTTCTTTTGTAAATTACTTACTATATTCCTTGCCCATTTTTCCTGATGAGTTTGTCATTTTCTTATAATTTGTTAAGTTCTTTTGGTAGAGTAGAGACATTAATCCTTTGTCAGACATGTTGAAATAGCTTTTCCTACCAAAAGTGGCGTTAAAGTTTAATTCAAATAGATGTTTCCTATTAGTCTGAAAGAGTTATTTAGCATTAATGTCATCTGTGACTATGGACTCTAACAAATGGGCTTCCTGTCATTCAGAATATTCAGATATAGGCTATTTTACCACGAAGCCAGGATGCTGTAAGAGGTGATTCAAACATTGAAAGGGTGGTTGGAATAGGTGACTTTTATGATATCTCCCAGCCCTGAGAGTGTAGGAGTTTGCGAGTCAGACAAATATTTAACTTCATGATAAACAAGCCACTGCACCTGTGATAACAAGTGAGGAATTGGTTCCTATTACACACACACACACACACACACACACACAAACCCTCATGAGAGTGCAATAGCCTGAGCTCAGATGCCAACAAAAGGTGTGAGTGTGTGTATGCATCCATGTGCAGATACCTGCCTTTATGTGTGCATGTGTAGGTGTATGCGAGAGAGGGAGATACCAAAGAGAAAGAACATGACCATTAATGATCACATTTCAGTGTATTGTAATATTTTTCAATGTAAAGAACATTTTAGGGTACAAAGTCAAAAGAAGGATGAACTTCTATTATTAAAGAAAAAGGGAACTAGACATACTTCCAGAAAAACAAAGAACAGAAGAACAAACAAGACAACTAAACAAACAAACATTGTTCTCTTTTCTTTCATCCTTCTCCTGTCTTCCATATGTTTAGTTTATGAATCATCCGGATAATTGCTTCAACTCTCCTTTGCTTTGTTTTTAGAGAGGCAGCAGTTATAATGAAACAAAATTATTAATAGATATCATTTATAGAGTAGAAATTGATCCAAGTGCACACACACACACACATTTTATTTTCCTAATTCAATGAAATGGATACTAGTATTAGTCTCATTTTGTAGCTAAAGAACTGAGGCAAAGAGAACTCAAATAACTTGCCCAAATCACAGAGCTAATTAGTTGCAGAGTCAAGATTCCAGCTGAGGCAGCCAGGTTCCCGAACGCTGCAGCACTCAGTACTGTCTTTACTTAGTTAGCACTGTGCTCACATTAGGCTCTGGAGTCCATAGTAGACCTGGCTTCAGCTTTGTGCTCCAACAACTAAAAACTGAGTGCCTTTGGAGGAATCACTCCCATGCCCTGAGCCTCAGCTCGCTCTTTTATATAACGGCACTGGTGTCTTTCTCACAGGGTAGCTGTGAAGGTGAAATGAGATCATGTTGGAATCTGAAACACAGAAAACAAATACTAAATCACAGCTATTATTATTTACTTGCTTCAGACATGAAGGCCATAGAAATTTGGGAGGCAAGAAATTTCCTAGAAACAGTGAAACCATGTTACATTGCCAGGGCTTTTAGAAATGTTGAAAGCCTATCAGGAAAAATACCAGGGTGGAAATGAAAGCCTCCCCAACCCTTCAAGGGCTGTGAGGGTGATAAGACCACTTGCTACCAGAAGGGTCCTGTTATCTCCCCGCAGATCCCTAAAGCTCTGGTAGGATTGGGTAATCTTAAGCGATAAGAGAGATGTAAGGAATTACAACTCCTGATAAAGCACTGTGGTTTTGTTTGCTCATACTTTGAGGAGATATGAGTGACACAGATAAAGTATTGGCAAAAGCCCAGGTGGGCTTAAAATGACTCCTCATGCCCCGGAGAGTTGGAGGGCTCTGACGTTGGGGCTGACCTGCTACTGTGTTTGCTCTGCTTATCTCACAGTGTGCTCAGAGCAATCAAGGGCCAGGTTAGGCAGGCTCACTCTAGGAAAAGCAGAGTGAAAGCTTGGGAACTTCTAAGTCAACTGGATTCTCTGAAGGGAGAAAGTGTTCCTTGGTCTTGAAATGTCATGTCACATCATCATTTGAAGACACCTTCAAATGGGGAGGCATTACAAATATGACACTCTTCCAACACACAAGGACCGGGTGTTGTGTAGAGGAGTCAGGTGTCAGTAAGGCAGGCTAAATCAGGCAATGTGCTGCGAGAACACTGGGGCGATTAAGTTTGACTAGAATAAATAGGGAAAGGGGGATAGAGAAAGTTATCTTAGGGAAAATGGTCTCTGAACAGGTCCTTGAATAAAGAATGAACAGGATGTTGATAGGTATTAGCAGGGTTAATGAATTCTCCAGGCTGAGGAGGCAGGCATCGCACAAGCGTGGCAGCATCAAACACCCAGATCCATGCAGTAGTAGACTCTTCTGTCCCCTATTTTCTCCCCGCTCCCAAACCTCATACAACAGAAAACTAGCCCTGCCCATTAATATATGCCATACTTAAGGAAGTACAAATAAAATGCCTTCCTGAAAATTAAAGTTTTTCTAGAAATGATGCTGACTAGACTGAGAAAAATCAGGAATGTTGGTGAGAGTATGAATTGGTACAACCTTTGGTAAAGCAATTTGCCACTAACTGGCAAAAAATTTAATGCCTGGAGCCATTGGTTTGGCGCTATCACATTTATAATTCTATTCTACAGGGAAAAGAATGTAAGGGTTTTGCTTATTAAACAAATATTTTCTGAGACCCCATCTGTGACAAAGCATGGGTGTTTTTCCTAGGGATATGGTAGTGAATGAGACAGACAAAACCTTGCCCTCATGCAACTTGTATGAACAAATAAGCGCGTATTTCACTTAATTTCGGATAATGAGAAATCCTATGAGATACATCAAGAAGAAAATGAATGACCAAGGAAGGTTCCACTTGAGAAGGTGACATCTGAACAAGAATCCAAGTTATGGGGAAAAAGACACGTGAGGATCTAGAGGGACATCATCTTAGGCAAAGGACATATTTAGGTTAACACTGGATATGTAAAATGGCAAAATAAACCAACAAAGAGAAATAATGGAAACAGTGCGATGTTCACCTTTTCAGATTTGGTTAAGCCAATTTATATATCCATGAAATGGAATACTAGGCAGTAGTTAAAGAGATTAAGATAATTCTCAAGTGTTGATAATAGAATGTTCTCAAAGTTATATTAAAACCTTTTATTTAAATTTTAGATGTTAAATATAGTATGTTCTCATTTGTGTTAAATGAACGTGAGTAGAAAATTTATAGGATTTGTAAAAACGGATCTGTAACAGGGATACGTAACAAGCAAATTGAATGTGAGTCTAGCTCAGAGAGATGGAGCATTTTAAGTTTTCATCATATGCTTTATTCTACCGAATTTTTATTAATTATGTACTACTTTTACAGTTAAAAATGTTTGTTTTTTTAATAAAATTAACCTTTAAAACTTTCTAACAAGCAAACAATGTCTTTATGCTATCTCTACTCTTTTACTTGAATGTTCTGGAAATTTATTTCCTTATTGAAACTCATTTCAGAAGTTTTTTAGAAATTTTTATCTTTCAGGAAAACCACTCAACACAGTCTGAGCTGTCGGAAGGCAACCAGAGGTCGCCCCTGGATCTGAAGCTGTTTTATATCCTGTGCTGGCTTCATGCAGTCACGCAGGGCCCATGGTCATGGTTATAAGGGCCCCACATTTGGTAGAATGTTCTGCTATTGTCATCTCGAAATTCTTAACTGGACAAGAGGTTCCACATTTGCATTTTGCGCAGGGCCCGACAAATTATGGAGCTGGTACTTTCTCAGGGCACTGGGCCATCTTTGGAGATGTGAGGTTTGGAATAAACCACACCGATTATTCCTGTCCCAGTAGCACATGTCAGTAGCTAAAATCAGGGGCATGGCGAATCACGTGGAATGATTAACACCGAGCCTCTGCCCCACCTGAGTATTGCCTCTCCCCTCTGCTTGATGGGTGCAGTAAAGGACTGTGGGCTCAGGTGTCACATCTTCTAATTTTTCAAGAAAAGTTGGAAATCCAATTTTTAATAGGGAAGTCACAACTTTTAAATGTTGCCGACTAATTGATAGGTAATATCCTAATTGAATATGACCATATACCAAATTTGGGTTTTATGTTTCTAAGTTTCAACTTCTGTTTTATTCCCTCAAACACTTGTCAATGACAACTGTAAGCAGGAATTTGTTGTCCAGGACTTACATGGTTCAAACATGAGCCAGGCATAGAGTGTGCCCCCCACAAAAGGCGTGGGACTGAGCTAGCATACAGTAGGGTGGTCGCTACAATTCACTTTGGCGCCATGTCTAATTGTTTTGAAGGCCCAAAGTCAATGTGGTGGCTACAGTCTTAGAGAAAATTTAACATCTTTCACTTATGTTATTTGCCTTGTTTTGAAAGGCTATTGTTACATGGGAACCTGGAGAATTTAATAATTGCTTCACACTTTTAGAATACTTCTCAATCACGATGTGAAAACCAAACAATCCCCGCCACCACCAAAAAAAAATTCTGGTGTTTGTTTGGAAGGTTGTGTTTTTTGAGCTGTGCCATTAGAGAATTTCACAAAATGAGAACCAGCCCTTGGATGTTCTCCCATCACATAATGTACTTTGCAGCTCCAAACACTCAAAAAGTCTTTTAGAATCAGAGGATTTGAAAAAGGGATGAAAGTAATGCTAAAATTAAGAACCGTGTAGCACAAATAATTTAATACATCTTCAATTCCTGGGTTTTAAATGAGCCATCCTTTAGAATCCTACGTTTAAATAGTCTCTTAATGGATTTCCCCTCCCAAATCCTAGGTTTTTCTGTTTTCAAATCGGATCTTTTCTGGATTTGAGATTATTGTTTATTTTTTTCAGGGTTAAAAAAAAAATAGAGAGCTTTAGTATCTTAAGAATGAAGACAATTCTTTAAAAGGCCAGGGAAATGCTTTGGGTCTATGAACTCCTTACATCTCAGTGGCATGTTATAGGCACATTCCCCATGTCCCTTGCTGACCCCAATGTACCATGACAACCACTATGGAGGTCTTGTAAAAATGGCCTGTACCCCAGTGGCTGGCAATATTGTTACCCACCACTCCCCACTCAGCAAGTCCTCAGTGGTCGCTATAAACTTCAATTCTTTATGACCAGCAGCAGTTCAAGTCAATCAGTTTAATGATTCTAGCTGCTCCAGAGATGCTAACTACTGGTGGTGAAAGGATTAAACAATCTAAGGAAATCAGCCAGAGGACTGTTGAGTTTCTTCTGCATTTGAAGAGAAAATGGTCGAGGGGTGGGGGCATCCTCTTGATCTGCTCCCACGTTATTGGCTGATGTTGCCTGTTGCATGGCTGGGAACAAGTTCAATACACAGGCTGATTGCATTTGTGCCAGCACTGAGATTTTCCCAGATGCTTTAAGTATATGAAAGAAGAACCTTGCTTTCCTCCCATTTTCTAGGGTTACATTTTACTGTTTGCAATAAAAGTGAGTGGTTAGCAGATCTATTTCTCTGCCTCCAGATCTGTTGATATTTTTCATTTTAGGCAGATTGCTCATGACTTACCATACCTGAAATATTTGTAGTCACCACCAACACAAGACTGCGATGACTTGATTGCAATAAACAACTTCGTTAGCTTCTTGTCAGCATTTTATTAAGGCTCAGACTTGTTAGACAAGAATGTGTACTTTCACATTTTCCTTCTATGCATATATACACACGAGCAATCATTTTAGAGGCAACAACATTATCTTGATTTTCCAGAACAAAATAACCTTGCGTGCAAAAAGCCAAACAACTGACTACAACACAAACTTAACTTTCCCGAAGCAATCATGGCTCTTTACACATTTGTTATTCTGTTTGACATACACAATAAATCGTAATAGTTACCAAATTACTGTTCGGTTTCAAATGATGTGCACACATCTATAATCTTAGTTAGCTGCTTGCTGGCCTGCTTCGGGAATGTCATTGCATCCTCCAGGGTAATTCTATATCAATGACTTTTCCAAATAAATCTAGTTGCTGGTTTATATTAATGAACTGTCACAGTTTCTATTGTTTTCCCATGGCCTTGCAGCTGTATTCCTTCACAGGTGCTTGGCAAATTAAAATGATGCTGGTCTGGGGTTTCAGCTTGATACAAAATCACTCCTTCAGCAGATTGTTCAGAAGTTATTCATGCAAGAAACATATCTTTACTCTAGACACTTGGCTTTCCCGTTTATCTGATACCCATGCCTTTGTTGACACTCTGCATTTCTGTTTTCCTCACCAAAGTAGTACAAAGAGAGATTGTCTTTCTTGCTTAAAACATTTCTATGAAAGAATCACAAGTAATGGGAGCATTATTTTTAAAGAATTGTGTTATTTTTCAATCAATCTTAACACTGTGTTCACAGATCACAAACATTAATTACTCATGTTTGCAGATTATATGTCTTTTTGGGTTGTTGTTTTTGTTAACATCCATTACCCGAGGGATCAACAGACAGGAAGAAAATTATTCCATGCTAACTATCCACAACCACATTAAATATTCATTTTTGGATCTATTATAGCCTTTATTTAAAAAGACTTTGTTCATGACTAACTTCTACTAGTGAAAATTAGAATGGTTAACAGACAAGTACCCACTCATTTAAATTATCCCCTGCTTCTTTTTCTATTTTACCTCCTCCCTGTGGTGCACCACTTCCTTTCATCATCCTGAATTGACTGCCTGGAGGCCATCAGAGCACGTTAGCTCTGAGGTGTCCTGGTTACTGCTCCAAGGAGTCACAACACTGTCACTTCTCTTAGGTGCTCCAACTCTGAATTTCCACATATCCACACACCTGCCAGGCGGATTTTATGTGTGTGTGTGTGTGTGTGTGTGTGTGTGTGTGTGTGTGTGTGTGTGTGTGTATATATATATATATATATATATATTTACCTTTACCTTTATGTAAATGCCAAATTGCTGCATACTAAAAACTACCTACACATTTTGACCTATGAACTCTCAGTTTCCATATTTGCAATTTATTATGATAGGAATGCAAACGTTAATGCTTTGGGGATAAGGCAAAAACGTCTTTCCTTCCAACCTCCTTCAAAAACAGACAAAAAAAAAAGTGGCACACACCGCTGGCAATCCACCTAATATCCAGGATTCATCCTATCCATTCTCCATCTTAGAGAGGAAGAGAGATCTACATTTTCTAATTTCTCTTGCAAATGTAGTAGTCAAGGAGCTATAAATGGAAATGGATACGCTCAAGGCTGTCCCTAATATTTGGAGGGAGGGGGACAAGAGTACAAATAGGGGTCCACATACTAGATGTCTAAATATTTAAAAATTATAAATCAAGTTGCTGAAACGCTAAATAAAATTGCTTCTATATCGCCACCTTGACTAATGTACCTTCACAGCATCTGGGAGGCCTGGAATACTTGGCTTCTTTCAAGTTGCAAGCCACAGGGTGAGTCAGTCTGGGTTGCCTGCATCCTTTCTCCTTCTACCCTTAGCTCCAACCCATACAGCCAAGAGACTTAAGCACATGCATATGGACATTCTAGTCTTCACATCCAAGATCTATTTGTATTTTTGATACATCCACATCCCTGCCCACCCACCTTTCACATACAATGTCCCCTCAGCCAACTCTCAGGGCTGTGGGTATGTACACCAATGGCACATTTTCCCTGCAGGAGGATATATCCCTGAAACAGTCTAATATAGAATTAGAAATGGGCTCAGGGCCAATTAGGCTGAAATTTAAGGGTACGCAGAACATTGTCTAGAAGGAATGAGTGGGCTTTTGGGGGCGCTTTCTTTTTGGCTTAGTAGACTACATTCTCAATGTGAGGGATACGGTCAAAGTTGGGCCAGAACAGGCCCTGTAAAACCTGGATCTGACCAATTCTGGCATGTAGGGCTTCCCAGAAATGTCTATGAAGGGGTTGAATAGGTGACGGATTCCTTTTGTTTTTTGTCCTGCCTTCTTTATATAGAGAAATTCAAACATGGTGACTAGAACTCTGGCAGCCATCTTCTCAGCATGAGGACAAAGTCTTTAAGACTACAGAAAATAACTAGAATGAGCCAAGCTTTCTGCTGACCATGTCGGCTGTAGGCTGCCAAACTTTGGATTTCCTTTTATGTGAAAGAAAAATAAGCTGCGGTCCTGTTCCGGCCATTACTTCTTTGTCTCTGTTAGTTACATTGAAACACAATGCCCACTGGCACAGATGTGCCTAGGTTTAATGGCAGATATTGACCACATTCATCATCATTAATCTTGTTTTAAGAAGTGCCTCAGAACATAAAATATACAGATGCTAGTGGAGGCTTAACAAGTGGATTTTGAATGAAATAAATGGCAAATATGGGAGCGGAGGAAGGGGGCGTATCAGCAGAGGAAATGGAATGAGCAAAGGTCTGTATGTGAACAAGGCTTATATGGAAAATATGGAGTAAAACAATTGTATTCGTGGAAGTGGGAGATTGCTGAAATCTCAGTTAAGTTGGGCAGGTTGGAACCCAAATGGAAAGCAGAGATGAACTATTGTTCCCCTCACCTGCAGCCAGGTCTGCTAGGTAAGCACTCAATCAAATGGTGCCTTTTTGAAGTCTTCCTTCTCTAGGGAAAATTAATTGTATATGTGAAAGTCCATACACACTCATACACACATTATTATCCATGTTTAAAAACATATAGCATGTAAAATTCCAGTGTCTCCCACTGTATTCATGGGAAATTGTTTATTTGTTTGCTCACTCCTCTGTAATGTCATTGAAGACCAGGCTTTGTCTTAGTGTCTTTATATCCTCAGTGCTTTTTCTGGAGCTTGGCACATAGTGAGTACTCAATATACCTTAGTAATCATTAATTACTTAGAAAGATAAAGTTACATTATTAGTAGCAATAATAATTAGCAATAATTACTGGGGGAGATAATGGGAAACTACTGGGAGGAAATAATAATTTTTTTCAAATGGATATTTTTACTAGATGAATCTGCTACTGAGCTGGATGTCTGATAAAAAGGGAAAAAATTTTAAATGGGTCATTTCAATGGTCCATATTTAAACTGATTCCTGATACCAGAGGAGAACATCAGGAGTAGAAAGTGAAGGGTAGATGCAATAATTATTGGAAAAATTAAGAAGGCAGCAATCCAATTAAATCTGAACTGCTAGGAATGAGAAGAACTTATAGATGACATAGAGGTCTTAAGACTAAGTGATCATAGTAATAATAGTACTAGAAGGAAAAAAATATGAAAATCAAGCATTGGGACTTGTTTCAATGAGAAATAAATAGGTGGGGGTTTAATCTCAGTAAGACTGAGTAGTCATTGAGACACTGAAGTAATAATATCTAACAGGAAACTGGAATTATGAGAAAATTTTAGAGTGTTTTACAATGCTTAGTATTGGGGAATATTCATTCAATACCCTCACTTTGCTTTTTTAAAAATTTAACAATTAAAACTCAAAATGTTATTTTTTCCTTTTTACAGTTGAGGAAACTGAAACACATTGAGAATTAATCAATTGCCCAAAGTCAAAGAGCCAGTAAGTGGCAGAACTGAGATTCAAACTCTGGCAGCTCAGCTAAATCACCATCCAAACCAACCAACTTGACTCGATAGGGTTTCTTTGGCCTGCCCGTTCTGGAACCCAGAATTTAGATTGTCACAGTCAGCGGTGTAACTTGTTCTGTATTCTCAGACTTAGAAGTAAATTTCCCAGAAGTGATTTTCAAGTTCCACATGGCATTAATACATACTGCTCCAAAAAAAAAAAAAAAAAAAAAAGTGGAGGCCGGGGTGGCAGAGAGGTTGGGAAGTACTCACTTAAGTAGAATTCTGTATTTCAGGACTTCTCAGTCTTTAATATGCCAATAAGAATTGTGAATTGTCAAGATCAAAGTATAGAGCCTTCTCAGACTTCTTAACAAAAGAATCCTTTATTTTTGTCCAACTTCTTAAAGGGCTGGTGCAAAATAGAACCCCTTTTGGAAAGGGTTGCCCAATTCATTATTTTATGAAAAAAAAATAAAAGTTTTATTGAAAAGGTCTGAACCCACATCACAGAATAAAATCAAAATACTCTTTACCCTAGAGTGGTGGTTCTCAACCTCAACTGAATCACCTGACAACTTTTTTTTTTTTAAACATTGAAGACAAGACAACATGCCCAGCTATTCTGATTTAATTGTTCAGAAGCAGGGCTTAAGCATCAGGAGCTTCTAAGTATTTTTAAATGTAGCCAAGTTTGAGAAGATCTGCTCTAGAATAATCCTAGGCATAATTGTATAGATTGGGGTTCTAATATCAATTTTTAATTTCATACCACTAAGGAATCATCGACGACTATTAGAGAATCTTTTCTGTTCTGACCAGGACCCGGACTTCTTTCATCTCATCTGGATTCTTATGTGTGCTCCACTTTCCCTCCTGTCCTGCTCTGATTCATAATGGATGCCATTTCCACCAATCAGATTCCTTATTACATTGCATTGCATTGCATTGCATTCTCTGTTCAAGTGGCCAATGTTGACACAAGTAGAGTTTTTATCAACAACATTAAAAGAGTTGGCTTCTTCCCATACTTATTCTGCTAAAAGTCTGAAATCAGTTATTTATACTTCTTCTTTCATGATGCTGCAGTCCTGTTACATCTCTTTTTCTCTTATAGGAACTCTCATTGACATCACCAACCACCGCTGTGTTCTGGGCCTGTGCACTGTGTTCTTCCAGCTGCACAAGAGATACCACGGGAGTCTTATATCATTTTTATTTTTAGTTAGAAAAATGGCTCTCAGACCAAATTTGAGGTGGAAATGAATTCCTCATTTCAGAAAAAAGAGATCCACCCTATGGCATATTCTGAGTATGTCTATTAAACAATTTTCTTAACTTCAGCAGCTCATCAGTTCACTCTTTCAGTATTTTGCCACCATTTACATTCGGTGACTCTATAGTTGAGGATGGTTGCTTGCATCCTTCCTTAGCCCCATCTCAGATTATCATCCCTGCAGAAAGTAAGGGAATTTTTGGTCCTGGGAGTAGGCAAATCACTCTACAGGAGAAGATTCGGGACCATTAAAAGTTCAGCTATAACTCTACCCCTGAGAGACATAGGGACACAAAGTGATGCCCACGGAAGCCTGCCAGTCAGTCAGAAGTTAGGAAGGGCTGCAGGGAAGGGAAGGGTATAGAATACTGGATAAAATTGAGAGGAAAGTATGAAGAGAGAGGAAACAGAAGGAAATGAAGGAAAGAGGAAAGGAGGAAGGGAAGAAAGAAGAGACGGAGAGAGAGAAATGGAAGAAGGAAGGGGAGAACAAGGACAGAGTTACAAGATATCATCCAGCATGGCCTTGTGTGCCATTTAACTTCATACTTTGACTAACACTTCCCTAGACATCAACCAGATTATACCAATGTAATTAATCCCTGTTTCCTGAAAGATTATATCAATAACAGCTTTATGATTGTAGTGATATATAGTTAAGTGAGAACGATCAGCAACTGACTAGAATCTAGAGAATAATCACCTAGTCACCCAATTATTTGGCAAAAAAAAAAGTTCAAGTTTTAAGTCTTATTAGGAAGACTTTGCGATCACCAATACAATTATGGCCTGACTTTTTTCATCGGTCCCATGGAAAAGTATCTCCTGTCTACAATGCCTTGTATGATTTCGATTAAGCCTTTCCCATGGACTTCATTGCTGGGGCCTTTTCTTCAAGGCTCTTGTTAATATTCCTTGCAATATTCCCACCTGTTCTGATATCAGTCTGGCTCATCTATCACCCCTGCAGGGATATTGTCACAAACAGGGCCTCTGGCTCATTCGCCATCATGGCAAACACTCCAACACAGCTGGAGATTTATTACCTACCTCTAATTCTATCATCTCAGGCCAGGCTAGTCCAGGCCTTTGACTCACTCACTGTACATCTTGATAGTGTAATTGTGTTTAAAAGTTTCCCTTCGCCACTGGCAGAATCTAACTCCAAACAATGGAGGAGGGAACTGTTTTCCATGAAACCTGGAACAGGTTCCTCTACTATGGATCCCTCTAAGCAATTGGGGCTCTAAGCAAATATGGAACAAATTTCAGGCACAGATGGAATGTGCACGCATACATACACACAAACTCATAGCCTGCCTGCTTCCCTTCCTCCTTCCCTCCTTTCCTCTCTGTCTCTTCTGTTTCTTCCACTCTCGCTTTGCCCAGTTATAGAAATGATTTTATTTTTCTTTACTTCTTCCATGTAAACTGAATTCTCAGAGGCTACGAATTCATAGTTCTTGCTGCCATTCCATAATCTACCAAGTCACTTGTACCACTAGGAATGTTGGTGTTTCATTAGGATTATTTCCTTAAAAATATGTTCACATAATTAATACAATCTTCCTGCAAGTAATGCTTGGCTTCCTTTAACAATGCTACAAATTCTTATGTTTTCAATGAAAAGAGATGGGCTGCTCTTCTAGCAAGACTGTGATATGGCTTTTTAGTGGTTCCTATTTGATCTGTGGGTAGGAGAGGAATAAGATCCAATTATTCCTTGGAAAAACAGAAACCACACTTACATTCTGAGTTTGACCTCAGTTTAGTAGTCATTTCTTCACCAGTGTAGCCATGCAATACTCTGCCAGCTTTATACAGAACCCAAACCCTTTGTGTCTGAGCAAGGAAGGTGAGAAATTGCCCATGTATGTAGGCAGTCCATACATTGTGCTTTGATGTAGCACCTCGAGGAACTGGTTCCATCAGGGTAGATGTTCTGATTGTTGATTTGGTCTCGGCTTCCTTCAGTGACAGCCTGTCTCAACACTGTCAATACCTCTTCAGTGTTGACAATAAGCAGACATGATGGCAGGCTGTTCTTGTCTGCTCAACTTAATGACTTCACTGATGACATGCAGGTGTGCACTGGTGTTGTACCTAATCCTGAAGCTTTCGTGTTCTCCTGGGTAGCTTGGAGGGCTGGCTCCATTAGCTTCTAGCCTTGTGAGAATATATAAGACTGTTCTGGGTGCTTGCCAACTCGAGGCGAGCAATGTATGGCCATAATGAATCCCTAGCTCGTAATTTTCAAGATAGCATAAAGGAAATACTAGGTCACTTCATCTAACACACTGAAAAGCATCAACACTACGCTTCCAGTTACAAGTAACAGAGGAAGTTATTCTCCACCTGACACGCTACAATTGTAACACTGTTCAGCCTTTAAAAGCAAGGAATTTGAGCATGATTCCAAACATTCAATAGCAAATTCATTTTGCTCATTTTGTGAGGTTTGACTCATTTTTCTAGAGCATGAGAGACATAAACTCTGTGACTAAGTGGTCCTGATTTGAAATCTACCTTGATCTCAGTTTCTTTATATGCACCATTGGAATCATTAATAGTACCTACTTTCTAGGGTTATCATTAAAATCAAACTATGTCTGGCACATAGTAAGTGCTCAATAATGCTGACCTGTTATTAATGGAACTGAAAGCCAAAAAGAGGTGAAATGATTTTTCTTAAGTCTAGAGAAAGGGTCTGAGCCAGGCCTGGGAATGCAAAGCAGGTCTTGAGCGCCCCTTTCCACAGCTGCATCTACCAGATAATACCTCCCTGGACAGGGCAGCTCTCAGTGGTGATTGAGTGATTGATTCCTCTTTACGTGCTTGTAAACATACACTGCTGCTCACCACTTTTGAGGACACCTTTCCCTGCAGTTGTTTGTTCTTTTTCCTAATTGTTGTCCTGGGTGTCTAATGCTGACACTGCTGCTAAAGCTTCTGCAGACAGTGCATCTGTCAACACAGAGCTTGACTTTGCCCCCAATGCACCAGTTACCAGTTACTCCAGAACAGAAGGTGATGAAGGGACACTTGTGACAAATTAATTTGCTCGGTTTCCATAATCAAGCCTATAGGACTATGCACATTTATTTAGAACTAGACTCAACTTAGCCAATCATCAAATATTAATCAGATATCTATTATGTGCAGGTAAGTAGGACAGGAGATGCCAGAGGGATGACTAAAGAAAGGAAAGGGACATTAATTCTGGGTCTTGTATATGCTGGGCCCAGAGATAGGCCTTATAAATGAATTATTTTATTTAATTCTCATTACATTTGATAGCTAAAGAAAATAAATCTCAGAGAGGTTGTGCCAGAAAAAAACAATCAAATCTAAGATGGCTGACTCTGGAATTGGCCAAGAACAACTTGGTGAATGGACATGATTGGTACATAGTAAAAGTAATTGGAGAAATGAATAGCACTTGGATCCTTGAGAGTCAACAAGACCCATATGAATTCCCATTCAATGAGTGTCTTGTCTCTTCTTGCTATGGTAATCCCTTTATCTGTACCTTGTATCTCATCCTTCCAGCACCAGGTCAACCCACCCTGCCCTAATCCCACTCCTAGTGTTTTATTCCTGCACTTTGTTGTTTGCAGGTGCTGCTAGCCTTCTCTAGCCCATACTGAGTCCATTCATTTATGGCCCTGGACACAGTGAACGAAAGTCACCAGCAAGATGTATCAGGAGAGGCAATATAATATAGCAGCCAAGAGCTCATACCATGGACCCAGACTTCCAGAGTTAGCATCCTGGTTTTGCCATTTACTAGCTCTGCCTCAGTCTCCTCATCTATAAAAAGATGGGAACAGCTGTATCTATGTCACAAAGTTGTGATGAGAATTAAAAGTCAATACAGATGCATTGCCTAAAACGTCACCCACCACTGTAGGCCTGCTTAGTAAACATTAACCATTTCAAGGACAGATTGAGTTTCTACACTATGTCCTTGTTCTCATCTTCAGCGTCTGTATTCTGTCCCTCCAACTAATAATGAAAACGCCAGTGTATACTCTGCTCAAGCTTATCAACTTCAACTCCCATCTAAATTACCAGTGCACACACAGTACCTGTTCCAGCACCAGCCACAGATCTGATAAAACCATTTTCTTCTTTTCTTTCTCTTTTTTTTCTTTTCCTTTTTTGACAGCTTCTGACCCATAGTGCCACTGCTGGCCAGGCTTCAACCAAGTCATATCATCACACTTAAGGCTTTGCGCTCTAAAGCCCTTCATGCAATGGCCGTACAACCAATGCTGTGGGTTATAAATACAGTGTCAAGAGTAAAGCTCACAGTCCTCATAGCCTAGACAACAGAGCTAGCCATTTTGGTCTCCCAAATGCTCTTACCCTCCTGTTTCTTCACATTTCATACCCCTGAGAGATGAGGGGAAAACCATTAGACGATCCAGCTTCTGGCTCATATGGCAGCTCTATACAGAAACAAATTGCTCACAGTTCACAGTGGAATTCCAACAGGTATGAAGATTGTTGTGTCAGGCTGGTCTGTTGCCCTAACTGCTATGAAGAAGATATTTTACACCCCATGTAACAAATTCTGTTTTGTCTTATGACCACACACATCAAACTTTTCCCTCCCTCTGAAATACTCTGCTGAAGAAAAAACTACCCCAAGCTTACACCTCATCCAAGGGCAGGCTATGTGGATTGACTAATTGATGTATATAGGTGGGGGGAAGGGATTAGGGGAGCATTAAGGCATGGCCCCTTATCCCAAAGTAAGAAACTCTGAAAGGTCCTCCCATCCTCCAAACTTCACATAGGATTGGAGGAAGCCTACACTGAGGCTCCATCGCAACCAAACGTCTTCTTATTCCAAATCCTGCTCCCTTCCCTTTCCTTCTCCAGGAGGTGATCACAAAAGCAGTCCAATAAACTCCTATGAGCTGACCTCCATTCAGTGTCTGCTTCCTGAAAACACCAGTCTGCAACACCAAAACCCAGACTAATAATTCACACAGTTATGCTTTGTGAAATGGGGCCCAGTAGCTAATGAAGATGACTATGACTGATCTTCTAAATAGAAGAATAATCATTAACCTGGAAAGTAACTGTGTCTGTGTCCAGGGTGAGGATTTGCAGGAACCCCAGATCTGAGCAGACTGGAACTAACTATAAAATCCTGTCCGTGGGTCACCCAGGAATGTACACATTCTTACTTTGCCTACTGTACTGGAAGCCCTGGAGCCAGAAGGCCTTGACTATTCAAGAGGTCCAGATACTGCTAGGGTTCCCAGGCTTCATCATGAACGATGGTCTCGCATTTCTCAGCCACAGTGGACCCAATAACCAATCTCTTCAGGAAAGAGAAGAAGGTGATCTGATTTTTGGCCATGAAGCAGTGGACAGCTGTCCTTTCTCTTACCTCAATCAGCTTAACCAGCCAACTTAATCAACCACTCAACCCAAACCTACTCCCGAAAACAGAGCAACCTTGTGCCTAGTGGGTAACGGCCAAAGTGAGAAGTAACGTGTCATGGGCTCAAATCATTGGAGAGCTGGCTTGTTTTATAAGCTGATAAAAGTTGCTGCTTTTAATAGAACTGAAACTGCCTTTTCAAAAATCCAGTGGATTTTTCTCAGCGCTCACATTTCAGGGTTTACTGCGGTTGGAATATATTCCTTTGAAATCTGCAGTGAAAGCTTTGTGATTGTTGGAGATGATACACTCACTCAATTGTTCTCCGAATGTTGATCCATTCATGAAAAGAGGGGAAGATAAAAGACAAGGGCCTTTTAGGAGAACACTGCACAGCTGCTCAGGAAATCTGCTCTTGGGACCCTCCCAGAAATCCCTGAAGGAAATTCACAATGAGCGTGAGGTCATATGCTCAAGGCATTACCTTTGCTATTATTACGTATTATTGTTTGCTACTGTGTTGTTGTTCCAGCTAAAAGAAACAGCTTGTTCTCTAAGATGTTGTGTTTTCTTTGAGATGACCTGAGTCATCGAACTCCCACAGTCCTAGGGGAGCGGAGATAAGAGTTTGTTGTTGTTGGCTGCTGTTTATTTGAGGTGGAAGAGAGGACATGGAGGGCAGGTATTACTTTTTTAAAACTTGGTACCAAATGCACAGTAGCAATCTGCCATCTCTGTGTGTGACAACTCTCTCTTTTATTCCTGCAGATTTTTAGCAACAAGTTTTTAGCAATTCTGACTAAATTTCCAATCATTAAAATAGCGTGTGAATGAAACAAAGGAGCATACATATTAGTTACATGCACTTTTTGTCCAAGATCAACAGAAAGGCATCGCGTGTGTTCCATAGAACATACTTGGAAACTGTAGGGAAATTCTCGTGATTTCTTAAAATTCTTCAGACAAGGTTTTTCTTATACAGAAATGACTAGATGCATATCCTCTCTTTGTTATCTAGATGGCCGCAAGTGTAACTATTCAGATTTTATACTACAAATCAGTCCAAACTGTCTGGGATTCAAGACTGAGATCTCAATGTGTATGTTACAAAGTGCACCATCTGCTCCCAGGATAGTACTTGTCCTTATCAGGTCATAAATGGAAAATCACCTAATCATTGGTGGCCTGCTTGCCGTGGGTGGGTGTGATTGACATCTCTCACTGTTACCACCTGGCAATCTTCCATGACTACTCCCTCACTCCACGGGAAAATCATCTGGGAGGAACAAGGGAAAATAACTGTGGCTAAGTTGCCTTCCTTACAGAAAGGGCCAGACCAAGAGCTGGAACTTTTTAGCCCATGTTGCTTGATACAAGTAAGGAATAGAAATGCAAAAGAAATTTTGGAATTTTCTAACACAAACTTCAGATAGAAGGCTATGAAATTTTATGGTAGAAAGGACTTTGATATAACATGATTACTAAAATCATTTTTCTCCAAAGGGAATAATTACATATGCTTATAGTTTATATTTATTACAAAGACCTTTGAAATTATATAGAGGTCTTTAAGAAAAATGGTTTATGAAAAAGAAGTTTTCATACAAGATAAATCTGATGAATAAAAATTCACTTGAAATGGAATTTTGAATTTCAAATTTACCAGAAGATTTCATCTACTGAAAAAGTACAAATAAAAAGTTCAATTAATGAAAATGGGATTTGTGAGACACTCTAGCATGGCAGTGGAGCTGAGGCCATGTAGTCAGACTGTCCAGGTTCAAGTCCTGTCCTGGATGTGTGCCCTTAGATGAGTTAACTTAATTTCTCTGTTCCTCAGTTCCCTCATATTAAAATAGAATTAACTGAAACAATGCCTAACTCACAGAACTATCAGAAGGATTAAATAAGTAAATATTTATAAAGCCCTTAAAACAATGCCTGATACACAGGAAGTGCCATATAAGTGTTTACTAAGTAAATAATAAAGTTTTTAATCACACACCGATTTCATAAAGCAAATTTGTATATTGCACCTGCTTGTTTGTTAAGATGTCAATATGGGGATATTATTATATATTTAAATTCCTAAATCTGTGCACCACCTAGACAATTTTTACCGTAATCAGAAGCAATGATAGACAATGCCCTTGCATCTATTTATATATAGGGTTGTGGAATATTTTTCTATGACTCAAAACAATGGTGTTTGTTTTAGTTATAATGCAGTGTTGGATTCATTTATTTTGTTTGCAGACCCTGCCTTGTTTTCCTTTCCAAGCAATCCCACCACCTCTTCCAAATTACCTGAATAAATGGGAAAGAAAAAGGGAGAAAGAAAGAAAGAAAGAAAGAAAGAAAGAAAGAAAGAAAGAAAGAAAGAAAGAAAGAAAGAAAGAAAGAAAGAAAGAAGGAAGGAAGGAAAGAAAGAATGAAGCAAAGAAGGAAACTGAACTAAAAGTTTTCAGTAAACTGGGACTAGCATTGGATTAAATATCAACATGACCATAATAGTAAAATTTGAACACATATATTTTTTTTATCTAGACAGTGTGTCTCTAGAACTCACCTTTTCAGACTATATACTCCAGTGGTCCAAGGAGATGCCAAAGGAATCAGTCTGAATCTGGGAACTTAGAAGAATAATAAACACTCCAAGATTTGTAAGAAGCACAAGAATCAAGTGTGAATCACTTATTTGCTTGAGGGGCTCACCTTGTCTTTTCTCCAGTAAAAAAAAAGACTTGGATCTTATCATTTGGATTTACGTTTCCTGGAGAGAAGGGCAAAAAAGTATCTTTCTATTTCATGTGTTGACTCATGAAAGGGTTAAACTTGTCCTGCAAAAAACTAACCTAAAAGTTTCCAAAATGTATGAGTGAGCAAAGTTATTGAAAAACAAATGAGAAAAAAATTAGTGTCTATACTATGCTCAGCATGTAGAAATTACGATATAAAAATTCCCTTCCTAAACATAGGGTTCCTGGAACTGGATGAGGAAGGGTTTCATTTGTGTGCTCATCTAAAGAGTGGTTTTCATGTCTAACTTCCATTTATCTTCATGTTATTCACTCATGTAGTCTTTTACCTTCGGGGTTAACAAACTTATCCTTTTCAGTTCTCACGTGGTCATTCCTTATTTTTGTCCTGCTTCTTGTTTCTTTGGTCTTTTTGTTTGATTGCTTTCCATCCCCTTTATATTTCCAAGCCAATGTTTATTTTGTGTGTTTTGTTTAGCTTTTTAACATATGATCTTAAACCAAGAAATGACAGATGGGAAAAATAAAATTAGTACAACGAGGTAAAAGAAGAAGCAAAAATATTTTAGGGAATCTAGGTTTCAGCAAAGAAAGGAGAAGAAAGAGAGGAAGGATCTATATGTGCATAATTTGTGTTTTACAAAATTTATAGTTTTTGCATTGCTGAAGTAGATGTCCAGGGCTGTCTAACAAAGTACTACAAACCAGGTAGCTGAAACAAACAGAAATTCATTCTCTCGTTGTTCTAGAGGCTAGAGGTCCGAATCTCAGTATCAGTAGGGCCATTGTCTCTTTGAAACTTTGGGTAGAATCCTTCCTTGCCTCTTCCAGCAATTGGGGTGTCACCAGAAATCCCTGATATTCCTTGGCTTGTAGCTCAATCATTCTAATCTCTGCCTCTCTTGTCACATGATACTCCCCTTGTGTGTCTGTCTCCAAGTCTTCTTCCATTACCTTATAAAGATTCTAGACATATTACATAAAGGGCTGGACTCTAGAGTAATCTAATCTTAATTAATTATATCTACATTGACTCTATTTCCAAATAAGTCATATTCTGAGGCACAGACCATTAGGACTTTAACATATCTTTTGGGAGGGAGGGGACACAGTTCAACCCATAACAATTACTAATAGTAATAACCAAAATTATATATGCTCTACATACCTATCTTACTTAATCTCATGAAAACTATTATTATCTCTCATTTTGTAAACTGAGAAACTTCCACTATAAGAGATTAGATCTCTTGCCCCCAGTTACAGAAGGGTGAGTCAATATATGAATAAAGACTCTCTCTAAAGCTTCACTCACTCTTCTGTATTAAAATTTTACCTAGGGGTGTGGTTTTACCATCAATGACTCTTCATTATTGGCTGAGTTTAAGCGCTTTATAAAGCCTTAAAGTTCTTTAATACTGTTAACATAACAAGTTGAACTCTAAGAAAATTAGGTAGGAACATAAGATACTCTATGTCTGATGTCTGTATTGTTGGGGGCAGAGTGGACCCTCTTTAGTCCCCAGACTCTAGGGTTTTAGATTTTACAATTGAAACAGTCATTGTGATATCACCTGAAACAAAAGATCTCATAGACCTCCAGATTACTTGAATGATGCATTTGTGCTCTTGGTTTAGAAAATGTCCACCTACACTTTTAACAAGCCGAGAGAAAATATTTTCTTTAAAAATTTCATAACAGTCTATTTCTAAACCCTATTATATCATACTTCAAAGTATTCTAAGATCTCTAAAATAATCAATTATATACAAACTTCAAATTTTTATTTTATCAGCCTGCCACCTATACGTGTTTTTCTTATCCACTTGTTTTACTTAAGTACTTTTATTTTAAAAGGAAACTTTCAATTCTTCCATAAATTAAAAACCAATATTATGTGCCAAAAAATAAAAATAGAATTATACTTATTTTGGGACATAAAAATACAATTCAAATAAATAATATCATAAAGCTTTAAGCTAAACATAAAAATAAATGTGAAATCAAATTTAAAGAAAAGCTCGTCAACTTTGAAAGTGTATATCTACAAGTTAAGTTCCTCGTGAGCACAACTGAAAGGGTGTAGGATCAGTCTGCCGAATAGGGCTTTTTAGCAGTTTTCTGGTTTAAGACCAAGATAAGTTCCACATCAACAATAAAGTTCTTTTTTTTTTTTTAGTTTTGATGATAGCTGGAACTATGAACTTGAAATCATATGAGTATAAAGTTAGAAAGAAGAAAAGATACTTAGCTACCTTCTCTGATAAGATTGGATACACAATATGAATTCCTAACCAAAATGATTTAGGTAAATTTGCTTCAACAAAATTTTGTTAAGAAATCATATAAAGACATCTTCAAAATCCATTTTTCTGATGGTATGAAAAATTTTACTAGTGTCTGAAAAATTATGGAAAATGGGTTTATGAGAGACCCAAGTGGCGGGTGTGACTTGAATCACAGGACCCTTCTGGGACACACACTCTACTGGCCAAAAACTCTAAGTAACTCAGTGTCTTAGGGAGTATGAAATCTGAAGAGTGTCTCCAGAGGCGTAGTATGCCTTCTCCGCCTTCCTCCATCACGATCTTTCCCTCCCCTTTGGTTGTAAACTCTGTTCTTGCAGCCTAAACAGCTTTCAATATATTCTCTAATATTAGCTCTCATGCCACTACTATTATAGGTGCCACCAAACTGCATTCCAATTCATATCTTACTTTATTAGAGAAAATCAGCTTTCCATTATTACTTGTCTAGGATTATAATCATATCGCACATTGCTTCATTCTGCTCAATATTTACTGAGCACCTTCCTATTATGCACCAGGTATGGCTCAAAAGAGTGGGTACACAACAATAAGTAAGATATATTTAATCCCAGTCTCCCTTTTTCTCCACCTTAGTTTACAGTCAGGAAGGGAAGACAGGCATTGAACAAATAATCAGCTATAAAGGTAAAGGCTGTTAGGAAGCATGGAGTGCTATGGTTACATATAGCAGGAGCCTAACCTACAGAATGGAGAAAATCTCCTTTGGGGGTGACCTCCAGATGATACCTGAAGAGTGAGTAGGAATTTGCCTGGTAGAAAGAAGAGAGTAGCTCCTAAAGGAAAGGAGAGTGAAAATGATTAGATTAAGGCCTATATGAAAGATGGACCTGATCCTACAGGTAACAAGAAGCCACTGGGAGCTAACTCTGTAGTATGTACTGTCCCACACATTCAGTTTGTTTTTCTGACTTTAACTCTGATGATCAGGACATAAATATAACTCCAGTTTTTTTTTTTTTTAATGGAGAATAATTTTTAGGTGGAATTAGTAAATATATAAGGCATTTATCATAAGCTAAAATTCTAGCCTATATTGTCTAAATAATTTAATCTCAGTCTTTTTAACACAACTTCCTATTAAAAAGCAATATAGTTTATAGTTTCAAAGAGAGCTTATAATTTTCAGAATGAAAAGGGCAAAACCCCCAAGATTCATGTACCCAAGTAGAAATGAAATTCTCTTCCTGTAATTTCAAAATATTGCAAGTTGACAACCAAAAGAATGGAGTAATTAGTGCTTGAAAAATTTGTAGGTTTTTATCGACCATTGTAAGAGGCTGCTGGATATTCTTTCGTGTGTTTAATGCACACAACAGGATACAATGTTGAGTCAGTCAGATTCCTACCATTCTCAAAACCTTTATGCAATCATTGAACCCTTAAAGCAAAGAGAAATATAGTAGTTAAATGTCCTTCAGTGAAGTTGTCTTCTTCAAAGAGGGTCTAGTTCCTAGCTTTATAATGTTTTATTACCATTGAATAGGATTTATTTTTCATTGAGCTAGGTAACTGGTTATTTTTATCATGTTTTCTTTTTCTATTAGAGTATTTATTTCTAAAAGAACATCTAGTCCTCTGCACACAGTGTGTATTTTTTAAGTGTTCCTGACTTGTAGTTCTAATTTCTCAAGGCTTTTAAAATTATATTAGAGTTGGTTTCTGTACGACTTCCTAAGAAATTGTTCAAATTCATAATTTTCTTTTTTTTTTTTGCATTATTCTATAGGGTACTCAAATGACATAGTATATATCACTCTGTAAAAAGCATATTTAAAGATAAGGCATATTGATATATTAAGAAATCTATAAGCCATTTTAATAAAACAAGCAATATAATAGAAATCAGAAAACTGAGTATTAGACATATTTACTAGTTTAGAAAGTAAATTTTGTACTACCTGCTAGTTATGCTTATTTAAATACTGATGGATACAACTGAAATACTAATTTATATGATGGTATAGATTTTTTTAATGTCAAATTCTGAAGAAGGTGTCAAAGGTATAACAGTATTTACTCCTTCTTGTGGGGAAGAAAGTACACAAAAGAATTATTTGAGGAATTCTATTCTATTACTTATAATTTTGCCACATACAGATCTTTTGATTAGTAAATCTGAATCTTTTCTAATTAGCAAGTTTGATGCTTTATGTAAGAGTGTGCCTAAGGGAATTTTAAAAACTTGAAAACAGTTTAGCCAGGCTAAGCATACCTTTTGCAATCGTTATACTCTGAAAATGCTTACTGTTGAAATTTTTAAAATTTTTTCATATATAGTACAAAAATAAGGCAGCTTCTACTCATCACAATGACACAGTTTTATAGTATTCACTGCATCCATGAGCAGGTGATTTAAATCACTAACAACCTCTGCAACCTTGAGTAAATCACCTAATCCCTCTGGACCTGTTTCTAACTGAGAAAGTTAGAATCAATGATTGCTAAGGTTCTCTTTAGCTCTAAAATTTTTAAAGTCTTGAAGGGGATCAAGCAGTATGAACTTTCAGTTATAAAATAAATAAGTCACGGGGATATAATATACAGCATGGTGACTATAATCAATAATACTATATTGCAAATTTTAAAGTTGCTACAAAAGTAATTTTAAAAGTTCTCCTCACAGGAAAAAAATTGTAATTTCATATGGAACAGAGAGTAAACAGACTTTTTGCGGTGATCATTTCACAATGTATACAAATGTCAAATCATTTTCTTGTACACCTAAAACTAATATAATGTTGTATGTCAATTATACCTCAATTTAAATTTCTAAAAGTTCATAACTCAAAATTGCATGTTTAGGGCTATCTTTTATCATGTAATTTATACTCTGCCAAAAAATAGATAACAGTTTATATAAATGACTGCTTAAAATATATATTAAAAAAGAGGTTAAAAATGTAGACTCATTTTTCACTTTGAGACATGACTGAGTAACTGGTACCAGACTAATTCTTCTACATTAAACCACAACAAAACTGGAAAACTATTTAACACATTGAAAAACAAGCAATGCAAGACTGTGAACCTTGAGAGTTGAGTAACTCACAAGGGGAGCTCCACAATTGACTGGGTCCTACTTCCAGTAGGATAAAAGTAAGCCTTGACAGTATCAGAAAAAAGTCCTATCAATTAAGAATGGCTTAGGAAATATCTTGGGCTTTCCAGATATCAGTCCTAACAAAGTATAAAACCAAGTTCACAGAACACAAGATTATCAGCCAATGGCTGAAGTTGCTACTAAAACAAAGATCATCACTTTTCAGAAGAAGACAAAATCTAGTATAATTTACAATGTCCAGAATACCATAAAAATTACTAGATATACTAAATATGACCCATAGTCAGGAAATGATTAGAAATCAAATTTAACATTGCTCAAATGTTTAACTGAGCAGATAAAGGTAACAAGGTAACTATTTAAAATTAAAGAACAAAAAGAAAATATGTTCAAAACATTAAAGAGAAATATAACCTTATAATCACTGCAATATTTGCAGAAAAAGCATTTGAAAAAATGCAATGATAAAAAGTCTTCAAAAGGGAATTTCTTCTACTCAACACCACACTGGCATCCTAACCAGTGCAATAAGGCAAAAGAAAGAGATAAAAGACATATGGGATGGAATATTACAAGCAAAACTGTCTGTCTTTACTTGCTGATGACATAATGTCAATGCAAAAAATCCTATGGAGTCTACCAAAAAAATAAAAACCTACTAGAACTAGTAAATGAATGCACAAAACTTAATTCTATATCTATATACTAGCTACCATCACTATGGAAAAAAAGAAAAACACAGAAACTCAACTTTTACCTTATTGCATGAAAAATCAATTAGAGATAGAAAATAAATCTAAATATAAAACCTAACCTTATAAGTTTCCAGAAAAAAACATAAGAGAATATTTTTGTGACTTGGTATCCAGCAAAGATTCTTCAGATGGAACACTAGTAGAAATAATATAAAAGAAAAAATTGATAAATTAGACTATCAAAAATGTTTAATTCCTACTGATCAAAAGATAGCATTAAGGAAATAATGGCAAGTCAAAAACTGGGAGCAAATATTTACAAAATATATCTCTGGCAAAATACTGGTATCCAGGAAATATTTTAAAAATGTATACAATTCAATAACAGAAAGGCAAAACTAAAACTAAATTTTTTAAAAATAGCAAAAAATTTGACCAGAAACTTCACAAAGAAGGAAAGCATGTGAAAAGGATCTAAACAGTATTAGTCACTAGGAAAATGTAAAATAAAACCACAACATAATACCATCACACAGTTACTGAAACTGCTAAAACTAGAGACTGACAATACCAAATGTTGGCGAAGATGTAGTACGATTTCAAATTCCACACATTGTTGGTGGGAGTGTAAAATGTTAACCCTGCTTTGAAAAAGGAGCCTGGCTATTTCTCGTATAACCAAATGCACACCTATCCCAGCAATTCCATTCTTAGGTATTTACTCAGGGATATAAAAGCATATTACACAAACAGACTTTTACAAGAATGCTTATAGTTTTACTCATAGCACCAAAAATTGCAAACAGCACAAGAGTTCATCAATAGGATAATGGATAAACAGACTATCATAAATTTGCACAAAGTACTACCAGCATTAACACACACACACACACACACACACACACACACACACACACACACATCCATGGATAAAACTGAAAATATCATGCTAATTGAAAAAAATCCCCAAAAGATTACATACTGTATGATTGTATTTGTATAAAGTTCTAAAGTAGGCTAAACGAATCTTTCATTTTAAGAAAATCAACACTTGCCTCTGGGAATGTGGGAGTAGAAATTGACTTAAAAGGGACATAAGACAACACAGGTGCTATGCATTTGTCAAAGGTTTCAAATAGTCCATTTGAGATTTGTACATTTCACTGTAGGTCGATTTTACTTAAAAGAGAGGAATTATAAACAGCAATTTAATTCCAGTTAATGATACATGTGCTGAAGTATTTAGGGTGTAATGTACTGTTGTCTGCAACTTAGAAATTCATCAAAAAATAAGATAAATAAGAAAAGAGATGGATATGAATATAATAAAGAAAACATAGCAAAATGTTAATTACAGCATCTAGGTGGTAGCTACACAAGCATTTAATGTAGTTTTACTTCAATTCTCCTTTCTGTTTAAAATCTTACATATTAAAATATGAATTTAACAAAGTTGTAGAACACAAGGTCAATATATAAAAATGAATCATGTCTCCATACATAAACAAAAAAAACCTGAAAAATACTTTTACAAAAGCATTAAAAAACCACAAAATACTCAGGAATAAACTTAATAAAGGGTATGTAAATCTATACATTGCAAAGTATAAAAATACTGATGATAGAATTTTTAAAAGGTTTAAGTAAATGGAGAATATATCATGTTCATGAATTAGAAGACTTATTATTGTTAAGATATCAGTTCTTCCCATATTGATTTGTAGATTCAATGAGTTCCCACTCAAAAGTTCAGCAAGCCCTTTTTTTTTATTGAAAAGATGATCCTATGACTTAAATAAAAGAATCTAAAATAGTCAAAACCATTTTGAAAAAGAAAAACAAAGTTGGAAGAATTGCATTACCTGATTTCAAAATTTATTATAAATACTCTAATCAAGGCAGAAGGGTAATGGCATAAGCACAGATCAATAGATTAATGGAAAAAAACAGAGACCAGAAAAAAAAAATATATATATATACACACATACATACACAATATATGTATACATAAATGTGTGTGTGTGTGTATATATACATACATATATGTATGTGTATATGTATGTGTATAAATATATGTATATATATGTGTGTGTATATTTAGTTGATTTTTGACAAAGATGCCAAGATAATTCAATGAGTAAAAGATAATTTTTTCAACAAATGGTGGTGATACAGCTGGATATTTCTCTTTTTAAAAATGAACCCTGACTCTTACATCATCACATACACAAAATTTGTTTTGAAGTAGTAACACTTAAATATAAAAACTAAAGTATAAAATTTCTGGAGCACTTTTAAGAAAAAACCTTTGGGACCCTGTAGTAGGCAAAGACATGTGTTCTTAGAAAGGACACAAAAGTGCACCAATTATTCTTTTAAGAATTGATAAGCTGGACTTCATCAAGATTCAAACCTTCTGTTCTTCATTTGTCATAAGAAAACAGATAAAATAGATAAAAAGAAAGTCACGCACTAGGAGAAAACATTTGCTACACATGTATTCAAAAAAGGACTTGTATTCAATATATATAAAGCATTGTTACAACTCAATACTATGGAAAAAAATCAAACCGATTTTTAAAAGGCAAAACAAATGAACAAAGACTTCCAAAAATGATATGTGAATGGCCAATAAAAACATGAAAAGATGCACAGCATCATTGGATATGCAGGAAGATACAAATTAAAACCACAATGAGAGATAACATCACTCAATATAATGACTAAAAGTTAAAAGGCTGCCTGCCCATAGAAAACACTGGTTAGAACACTCATAGAGGTTCAAAATGGTAGCACCACTTTGGAGAATAGCTTGGCAGTTGTTTACAAAGTTAAATATAAACTTACCATATGACCCAGGAAAAAATATGTCCATAAAAACTTGCATATGACTATATAACAGTTCTGCCCATAATAAACAAATACTATAAATAATCCATATGTCCTTCAACAGGAGAATGGATAAGTAAACTGTGGTACATTCATACGATATAATACTCAACAGCAATCAAAAGGAACAAACTAATGATTAAGTCAACAATGTGGAAGAATCTCAATAACATCATGACGAGAACAAAAAGCCAGGCACAATCCAAGTACTATAGGATTATGTGAAATCACAGGCTCAGCCAAACTAATCTTTAACTAATCTATAGAGATAGATTATACTGGTTGCTTTCAATGTGGTGGGGAAGGGGAGACTGACTTCAAAAAAGAAAAGAGAATTTTCTGGGATGATTGATTGGGTTGGTGGATGTGTGTGTGTGTGCGTGTGTGTGTGTGTGCATGAGTGCGTGCATGCATGTGTGCTTGTGTCAAAACTTATCAAACTGTGCACTGATAATGCATGCATTTTATTGTATATAAATAGCACCTCAAAAAGTTTATTAAAGAATATGAAAAATTTTTAAATAATATTAACAGCAACTGAGACTAATTTTTGAGAATTTTTTTGGTAATATTTAGAGAGAATGTCATGGTTTTGAATCTACGTTTCAAATGTGTTTGGATTACACCATGTAAAGCTCAAAAGCTTATTAATGCTAAAGTAACATCTTAACCTCTTCTACACATTAAAGATGTCAATCAAACTTATTACATAAATGAAATACTTTACCTTAAATCTGTCAAGATAATTGCTAAGATTAAGTTAAATGGAAAGAAAAATAAAAGTAACATGTGGGAAGTTATTTTTAAATTAAGAGCAGTTTCTATAAGGAATTATAAAGCAGTATGGTGATATGATATATTGATTTTTCTGCCATATCGCTCCATCTTAGCAAATGTCAGGGAGGGCTTAACTCTCACTAACATACTCAAGAAATCAAAGGCATCAGTTGTGGTGCCTTCAGCTGCAAGGAACAGGAAACCCTGATTCAAGTGACTTAAGCGATGAGGCATTTCTTACCTCATGTAACAAGAAGTTCTCCAGGCATCATTAACTCCCTGGCTCTCCAGAATTATCTTTCTATTTTGCATTGGTCCTCAGGGCAGCACCCCTCAAAGCTCCAAGATAGTGACTGTGGAACCATGACTGCATCCCAGGAAAAGACACCACTCTTTCTGCTTGTCTTGTTTAAATCATCAAGTAATCCCTCCCAGCACACTTCCCACATTTCTCTAACCAGAATTTCATCACATGTCTACACCTATCTAATCCGTTGGCAAGAGAAATGAGACCAACAATCTGGACCTAAAACAGCTCTTGTTAGCAAGTGGCCAAGGGAAAGAACGGGGAGACCAGAACTTTTTAAAGCTCCCTAGATTTGGGAGAACAAGTTGAAAGCTTTCTTAGTCCCTGTCTAAGTTATAAACCATCACAGTGCTCTAGAATGAGGAATGCTGGGCTGTCTGCTACCATTGCCATCCCTTAGCTACATTCTCATTTTAAAGTTGAGGCAACTGATACGATCCTACAATCGTAAAATCTCTTCCACGAGGGTAGACTTAAGGACACTTTAATAGCCTGGGGTGGCTGAGCACACTGAAGCTAAGAGCTGTCCTCAGATTGGCTGAGAAATGTTTAGGCCAGGATACTGACAATGACAGAATGGCTAATCCTGATTCTTCTCAGGGTAAAAGATGAAATGGAGTGAACTGTCTTCCACAATGATTCACACCACAGACACCAACATTAATAGCACGTCACACAACTTCACTTGTGTGGGAATTTTGCTAGTGTTTAATTTCTGTGTGTGTAGAAGTGATCCCATAATGGGGGAAGGCATGTTGTCTTGTGAGAAAGCAAGTTAAAGGGCGTCACACATTTTACCAGACAAAGGATATTTGAACTTTGGCTAATAGCATGTACTATGTAGAGAAAATATTACAAAGTTTAGTATCTAAGGCCACCGTGTGAAGTTGTTGACTGTGAGATGAAAACAGCTACCAATTTCCAATCTTTCACATCATGAATATCAGAAGTAGAGGAAAAGCCCACGGCCATTTACCAGAATTGATGGTCATATAACATGCTCCACTGAGAGCAGAATCACTACGAATTTCGGTAGCAGGGAAGTCATTTGCTGCCTGGCACTTACTCTACAATCATTGTGCTACAAACCAAGAAATGAATATGGTTTAGTGATGAAGAGAACAGTAAATAGTACATAAGGAGTGAGAACTGCTTTAATTTTCTTCTGTGCTAAAAAGTCAGCTAATGTTCTCAAGCTTCTCAAAGGAGGCGAAAGATTTCAGAGACCGTCTGTGGCTGCCAGGGTCTCTAAGTTTAATTTTACTTTACTGGTAGAAAAAGCTCCCAGTGTTGAACTCATTTTTAGCTGCCTACTTAGTCCCCTCTTTCTTCTCAAGAGATCTCTGTCTGTCTGTCTCTCTGGAGAAGGAGGAGAATGAAAATGGTGATATTTTTAAGACAAAGATGAAAAGCTTTTCCTTTTCTCTCAGTTTCTGGGGATAGTCATATGTAGAATCCAGTTTTTTTTTTCTATGATATAATTCCCTCTAGTCACTCTGCTCAGCTACCAACCTTTAATAAAGGTTAGAAAGCAAGTTTGTGTTAGTTGCATATGGAGATAATTAAAGCCCAAGGCAATAAAAGGCACCACAGCCTTCTTTGCTTCAGTTGGGGTTGGCTTGGCTATAACAACATCGCATCATGGATAATTGTTTATCACAGGGATCCAAGAAGTAGACATTGGCAGTAGAGCAAGCCGAGCCAAGGTGAGCTGAGAACTGGTGGCAGGACCAGGCAGCAGTGGTCAATGGCTAAGGCATCATTCACTTAGGAATGAAAGCTTAAAATATTACCTGAACCCCAAGGAAAAATAACTCCTATGTGGAGTTATAGTAAAGACAGGGGTAAATAATGCTTTAATGAAAGACTCTTTTGTCAGTTAAGAAAGTTTTAAATGTATTATATGCACTGTTATCATCTATCTTGTGTGTTATAATTTTCGTGTGGATGGTGTGATATGCATTAAAGTTCCAGGGCTGTGGTAAAATTAAGACAATTTTTTCAGTGGCAAAACCTATTTAAAAAATTGAGTGTCGTCCTAACACCTATAAATCTGCATGTGCTAATGGACTTTTCTAGCTTACACATTGTAAAACATATACGAACACTGAACTTCCAAAAGAAAAGAAAAGGTATGTGTAAGTTCTAATACATTATTCCCATGCCCCAACAGATCATCTAGCACAGCCTCTGAGGTGCTCACACTATTTGGACCTCCTGATTTAGAAGTAGAAATGATGGGACTTCAAGTCAAACACATCTAGATTAGAATCTCAATTTGGTTACTTACAGGCTGTAAGAATCTAAATCTGATTCCTAGATTCTAAGGGGAGAATAATGCCCCTCAAAGGGGTTTTTGGAAAGATTTGCATAAGATGATGTTTGCAAATCATTTAGCATTGTCCTTGTTTCTGTGCCTACTACATAGTAAGTGTTCAATAAATGCCAGCCATTGTTACACATCAGAGGTCCTGCTGGGGTCAGAGGAACCACAATAATATTTTTTTTTCTCTAAAAACAAGCCCATAGGGCATGTTTCTATACAAGAAAAGAGTTAATGAAAAGTCCCCAGTGATAGATAATAAAGAAAAACCCACCAGGACAGACAATAGTGATAGTATGAGGGATGGTAAGTAGTTACTTACTGTATTTACTATCCAGAGAGAAATGCAGATTATATATTTCATGAGCCAGATGTGAATAGTCATTTAATCCACAGTAACGACTACTCTAAATGGTTCTATTGAATTTCTACTTGAAACTGTACTTCAGAAGAGTTGCAGGCTATGAGAGAATAAAGCAAGAAACAAATGTAATGGTTAAAGGATATTTTTGCTAAAGCTTAATTAAACTTCAGATTTTGTATCACGCTGTATATAATCTTCAAAAGATATTTTTTTTCTGAAAAAGAGACCAGAAAGGGTGCTATAAAATTAGCCTTAGAACTATGTAGATTTTGAAGGGCCCTTAAGGAAAAAAAATTTTTTTTAAAGTACAGATTTCAATTTGAAGCAAAGAATCGAAATTGCTTTCTGGCATCTCACACTTCCAGCAACATTGGTACCTACTTGAAATGAACAACTGCTAAAGCAAACAGCTGGCAGAAGGCTGTTACTGCAAAGCAAAGTGCAGTATGCATGCTGTAATTAGTTTGCAATCATTACTCAGTCCACTGTTGGAGAAAACCCTTGATTTGATCACACCAAAAGCGTTCCTATCAGTGAACAAAATTCAGGACAATTCTCCCCCTAAAAGCAGATAAAACCTCACCTCTACCACAGTTGATGATAACACGCTGACTTTGGAAATGTAGTCAGAGGGACAACTGGACCATAAATAGGTACATAAAGCAAGTATTTTTTGTTTACATGAGAGTGATAAGTGCCCTAGAGTAACTGCTGAACATTTTTGAATGTTTACTATACAATGGACTGGCACGGTCCAAAAGAAATATAACATAAGCCACGTAAGAAAAGTAAAATTTACTAGTAGTTATATTAAAAAAGGAAGAGAAAATAGAAAAAGAAACACTATCTTAGCTCAAGCTACTGTAACAAAATATCATAGACTGGATGGCTTAAACAACAGACACTTCTCACAATCTGGAGTCTGGAAGTCCAAGATCAAGGTGTCAGCAGTTTCAGTGTCTGTTGAGAACTCTCTTCCTGGTTTGCAGATGTCAGTTGTATGCTTGCATTCCCCCGTGATAGAGAGAGGCCCCTGGTCTCTTTTATAAGCATGCTAATCCCATTAGAAGGGCTCTACCCTCATGATCATCTAAATTTAATGATCTCAGAAAGGCCCCAATCCCAAATACCATCCCATCTGAGGTTAGGGCATGAGCATATGAATTTTGGAAGGGGGATGCCAGGAAGTGCATAAACATTCACTCCACAGCAATAAAGTGAAATTAATTTTAATATTGTATTTAACACAGTCTACCCCAAACATTGTCTTTTCAACACGTAATTGATTAAAAAAAATTCTTCATGAGGTATGTTATATACTTTTTTCCTGCTAAATCTTATAAATCTGGTGTATGATTTACACTTACAGCACACCACAGTTTGGACTAGCCATATTTCGAGGACTAGATAGCAGCATATGGCTAGTGTCTTCCATATTGAATCACATAGTTCTAAATGATTTACATAGATTATATCTTTTAATCCTCTCAATAATCTTATGATATAATATCTATTATATCTTCATAGATGAGAAAATGAAAGTACAAGGAGAATAAATAACTTAAGATAATGGGGAGGACTCAAGAAAAATGCAGGTAATCTGATTTTAGAGCCTTTACTCCTTAGCATTGTTGTCTCCTACCTCACCTGCTATTCTGTGTAGCTAACAGACTATTATTCCTGCCCAACAAGAGAATGTGAAAATTATAAAATTGCCATGAAAAGTTAGCAATGGATAAATAGTAAGAGCCTTCATTTTTTAGCTCTTTCCATGACCATTTTATAGAGTAAATACTGATATGTGTTATGCCTATTTTACAGATTTAGAAACTGAGGCAAGCCAAGGTCACAGAGCTAGGATTTGTTGAAGCTATGATTCAACCGTAGAGTTTCTGACTCTAGAATCTGAGTAGTAACCACTGGTTTGTTTCTGTTAAAAGATCTACCAAAATAGATTTTTTAAAAAATTCCACAGTGGGTAGAAATAATAACCTCTGAAGTCCAGAGTAAAACAAGGAGAGTGAGTCACCTTAATTGATCAAAAAAAAAATGAAATTGAAAAGATAACATAGCAGACAGTCATTTTTAGAGAAGACTAAAATATTTCTGTGAATTTACTGTGCAATAATGCTTATGAAAAAGACATGAGTTATCCACATAAAAAGACAAGCTGTCACATACAGCTTGGCATAGGGAAAATGGATGGACAGTCCCCAGAATTTCTATTTCATGGACTACTATAGTGTTGTCCTCCCTTGCTACTTATTCTGAAATTTCTACCATCGGAACTGCTATTTAGAATTAGATGGTAAAGAGCACATCAAGCAAGATTGCTAAGTAATCATTTAAGAGCACAGCAAGCAGGATTTCTAAGTAATCATTACACATAAGAAAGCTGTCCCAGATACTATAAGTGAATAAAAAGTTACAGAATAGTACATAGCATGATGGAAAGGAGAATTTTTTAAACCGAAAGTCATTGAGCTATTTTTTGACTGACAGATACAAATTTTCTGAGACCCTCATGAAGTATAGGTTCTTAAGGAAAAAAACAAATTACTTGGTATAAAATACAGGTTATATTTTCTTTGCACATATGAGTAGCATGTTAGCACACTGGTGACTCCACCACGCTACACAAGAACACCTGAAGTAACTCAGGCCTAATTAAATATTCCAAGCTGGGAAGGCTTTCCAACCAAATGCATATTAGACCACCAATTTTTATCAGTGTTATTGCTTTTGTGGAACAAATTTGATGAAACCTCCAGAAAACATTTTTTAAAAATTTATTTTAACAAATTAGATGAGTGACCTCTACATATTTTCCTCTTTTGGCCACGATTTTCATCAAAATGTCAGCTACAGGAGGTAAGAAACATTCTGAAGGAAGACATCAAATACAAAGATCTATATCTAGGGGAAAATACAGAAGGAAAAGATGAACTCTCTTTTTAATACTGTTTGTGAAATATATATTTTTATGAATTATAAATATCCTATACATTCTGCTTGAGGAAAGCTGAATTGTCAGATAAGAAGATTCAGTTTCTCCAACTGTAAAAAGAATAATGTGAAATGGAAAACCCATGAATCCCTTCTAGTTCTAAAATAACCATGGCATGATGATGTGAGAAAGAGCCTGGAAGATGGAATGACCATAAAAGTGCTGTCGATGTTAATGCATATGCTCAGTTTGGGTAGATGCAGAAGCTTTACCTCTTCTAGACAGAACCTCGCAGAGAATGATACCTTAGACATAATAGACATTGGGCACTGATTGGTGCCTTGAGGAAACCCTGGCAACCTATAAACATATCTTCTGGTATACTCCTCAAAACCAAATTCGTTAACAAAATACTTCATGCTTCTGAGAAGAACTCAGCTCAGGGGACTTTAAATATTTGACTTGTATCAGGCTTTACATCCAGCAAATTTAAAAAATATATATTAATAGACAGTATATAGATGAGATTTTATGTAAACATGCCTGTGATATCAATTTTCCGGTTCAATTTTACTCATAAAATTAGAGAATCCCAGAGCTAGAAGGCAAGTTCAAGATAAAACAATAAAATTTCTGAATTTGAAAGATGAGAAAACTAGAGGTAGGTAACATCTCTAGAGACAAATAATTATTGTATGATAGAACCAGTTTATCAACTCTTAATCCAGTGTCTGGTCTCTCGCTCCCTTCTATGTAACACAGAATTCTCATGTGGGTGGGCTATTGGCTAGATATTTCCATTGGATACCTATTACTATTGGTATTAAGAATAACCAGAAACCAGGATACTAGGGTCCTAGTTCTATGATTTACAACTTGTGTGACCCTAGACAATCAATTAATCTGGTGATATTTCAACATTTCAGTTCTCCTTTCTATAAAATGATGGGTTTAGTTCAGATAATCAATATTATATTAATATAATTGTAGGGTTAGAGGTAATATTTTATCCTTAAAGAAAGCAATCTTTCCCTGAATACAGAACAAGTCTGTGTCTGCAGGGATGAAGTAGAATTTACCTTTGATCCATGAAGACCTTTAATACAGCAATTTCAGACAAATTAATCCTTTTCTTGTATTACAATTGAACAGGTAGACCCCACTGTCAGTGTGATCCAGGTAACTATCTTATTGTATCCTTGTCTTTTCATTGGACCACCAGAGTCCAGACGCAGGAATTACCTGGTGGTTTGGTAGTGTGTAAACTAGTCCATAGAACCAGGTACAAAATAGGCACTGAACTATTTCTGATTGCTTGAAATTCTCAAAATTCTGAATTTACATTTACTGTCATAGAGGCAGATCTTGCATTTTGAATGCTTCAAAAAAATTCAAGTACAAAGAATTATATATTATTGCTATGTACTAGTTATTATGATTGATTTTAGATTATTTCTTTAAAACTTATTAATATAAATTCTGAATGACATTTATCCAGTAAAATTCTAAGAATTCTAACATCTTCCTAGGTACAAGAAAATGTAGACTGTTCTCATTCTAGTGTTCTCTTCTGAGTTGCAATAAACAATTTAATTTTCAAATACTATACACTAGGTTATTTGGATTACCACAGTAATCAAAACAGCCTATTCATTTCTCATCGCATTATTATTTTAATTAATATAAGTCACACAGGTGCAATGTGTGATGGGATTCATTTATGAATTAATAAATAAACATTTCAAAGGGACTATATAAAAATAATGCCTTGTAAAAAAAAATGAAACTATTGTCCAAAAGCTGTTGAGTTATTGGTTTATAAGCAAATGAACGACAACAATAAAATGACAGTGAGAAATTTCAAACAGTAACCTCTCTGGAGGGAAACAAAGCAGTTCAATAGAAGTCTACAGCTGTAAATAAAAGACTGAGTTAAGGGTAATTAAAAAAAATCCTGAAAAAGTGATAAGCTCAGTGAATATTCTTTCAGAAGAAAGAAAGAAAAGTAGAAACCTGGGATTGAAATAATATCTCGTGGCTTTACAAAGCTTTTTATCCAAAGACCCATCCACTTTACAAAAACAAATTCATTACTTTTCTACACACCCTTTTGATTGTGGGTAAGTGCTACTTTATTGCAACCTTTTGCATACAGAAAAGATGGAAGCAGAGGGAATATCCACAGCACAGATCAGTAGGGAGGACTGCTAGGAGTAGGGCCGGGGGCTCCTCTCAAATCCAACTCCTCGAACCAGCAAGTCTTCTACTTTCGTATCTTGCTCGGATGAGCACAGACTGATGGGTAAAAGAGATGAAAGCAATGTTACCATATCCTCAGTATTTAGAATGGTACCTTTCTTCTAGGCTGCCTTGCAGACATTACCTCATTAATCTTCATAACATCTTTAAGAAAGGAGGAAGGAATGATCTCCTCCCTCATTTAATGGATGGGGTAACAATTGCTTAAGCCTGATGATTCAATGTCATGGCTGAAAACATTTTCCAAACCCTTAGGTCAGGTGCCATCAGCCACTTCAGAATTAAGTGCAGCTCTTTGGAGAAGCCAACAGTGAAGGGAAAGACTTCCCAATGCTGGGAGATGTAGAAGTAGACTGGATGAGTAAGACACTACTGATTATTACCAAAAAAGCATTAAAAGATATATTCACTTGTTATTACAAAAAGTGCTAATCAACGGCAGCCTAGAAGAACTTCACACTTGGAAGGGACATGGAAAGGAAAATAGGGAAAAGCATGGACCACTCCGCTCAAGAAGCTTACATTCATTTATTCATCATTCAAGCAACAAAAGGAAGTCTCCTGGGTGCCATTCGAAGCATGAGGGATACAAATACAAATTGGACCTTACCTTCAGGAAGATTCATCCAGTAGCCTAATCAGGCTTTAAAAACTTAGAGCACTGAATAATGCACATTAAATAAAAGTTATGCCCAGATTTTTATGGAAACGCAAAGGAAAAATATTCAGCTCAGTTTAAATGAATCAAGGAATACTTCTCAAAGCACCTGTGGGTTGTCCTGAGATTTGCAAAATAACTGAAGTTTAATTATGGGGAAGGTATTCAAAGTGGAAGGATAGTTCCCAAGGGGTTGTTTTACTTTAGCAAGGGACTCTGCTGGTTGAGGCCCAGGTTGCAGATGGAGGAATACCAGCCCCCAGAAAATACAGGCAGTGATGTCAGAGCATGAGGAGCTGTATGCATCAAGTTCAGGAGTTTGGACTGCATTGCAAAAGCTTTGGGAACCTACCAGGATTAGGAGTACATTTAGTAGGACAGTTCTTTCAGTAATGAGAACACAGGGGCTAGAATGAGAGGTACACCAGCCATCCTTTTTGTTCTATTGGGCCTGGCGTTCAAAGTCTATTTCCCTGGATCCTTCATGCCTGGGGTGATGGGAGCCCCAAGAAAGAGGGGCGGAAGGTCAGAAGACAGAATCTAACTTCTCTACTCTCTTTCTGATATGCCTAGCTTCTTTGGCCAGACCAGACTAGAAAATCTGAAGTTAACACAGAGCAATCATCTAGAATAACAGCAGAATAGAAGACCAAGCATTTCCCTCATTCTCTGTCCTGAAGGGGATATGAGGAATTCGAAGATCTCAGCTTCCTACTGAGGACTCTGCGACATCTCATTGCATTATGTGAACACCCTCAGCTTATGTGTTCTCCATGCTTTTTAGTTTTATATTGAGGCAAGGCAGGGTCAGCATGGTGAACAGACCCATATCATAGGATGTAATTCTGAAATGGTGTGAGTAAATGCTGTTTATATATGAGGGTTTGTATAATGTTTTATATACTTTTCAAACATGTTGCCCACAAATTATCTCATTTTGATCTTTATAATATGCCTGTGAAAACGCAAGACACAATACTGTGTCTGCTGATGGCTAGAGAAAATGAAGCTTGAAGAAGTCAAAAGTTTGCCTGGGTTAAAATTAAAAAATAAAAAGGCAACAGAGAGCTAGACTCTACTCATGGCTTTCTGATTGCTTCCCTGTCCAGACATTTTCTCAGACACCCTAACAAGGCTGAGTCTCAAAAGACTGGTGACAGACAAGATCACTGGTTGACCCAGAAAAGGTAAAGCCTATGAGAAAGGCAGAGTAGCATCACTCCCGTCAGTTGCTGACGTGTTCCAGCAAGTTCGCAGGCACGTCAAAGACTAAACCGAGTTAGGAAATCTTCAAAGGGACTATGAAGGTAGGAAGAGAACCAAGACCTGTCTACCTTCAAACTCTTCTTCCTTGTGTTGTGGGAACAGGAAGCCAGCTCTAAGTACCTCCATCCCAAGCATCTCTAGTGCCTGGGATACTGGCCCACCTGTGTGTGCAGGAGGAAATACCACCAACACCAGACTGTATTATCTTCAATTGTGAATGGCAACAGCTTTTGGAGAGAATTCCATAGTATCATAATATTTGTTTAATGATGTGCTCAGAATGAAGCCAGAATGGAGAAGATGAACAGAGAAATGTAATGGCTGCATTACATATCCAGGTAAATTAAAGGGAAAGCATAGTTTTTCAGAAGACAATGTAAAAATATCTTTATTATTAAGTACCTTCTGATTGTGTTTTTTGGACTTAATTCTGATGAATATAATAAATCCTGAAAAGCATGAAAGCTAATATTTTCCTATACTAACTCAAACTTAGCCTCCAAAATTGAAAATTTCAAAAGCCTACACTGGCTATTGAAATGACCCCCCGATGAACATGTTTTTCCTAGAGAGCCATCAGTAGGACAGGAGTTTCAGCATGCCCTGGCTTGAATCCAGTTCCTCTGTTACCCTCACACTCTCTCACCCCTTGTCTTGTGCCTTTTTGAAAACCCTTTCACCAGGATTTCCTTGCTGTCTTCCAGTAACACTGTGAGGCAGGCATTCCCCTAACAGCACTCACAGCTAAACTTTTATACCTACCTCACCCGGTTTGCATGGCAAGCTCAGTTTCATTCATCTTTACACCTCTAGTGACTCAAACCATGTGTAATACAAAATATTTTTAAGGTAATCAGAGGATAAAATGAAGAAAGAAAAAGATAACAGGTATGTTATGCCCAGTTTACAAATAAACACCGAAAACTTAAGTGGCGTGACCTCGGTGGTCACACAACTGTCCGGCAGATCCAACTGTGATCTCAAGCTCTTACCCACATTTCCGTGATATTAATCCCACACTCTGCTGCCAACAACATCTGAGGAATTCTAGCTCCTTCCCAGTCATGGGCAAAGAGAATGGAAAGTTTACTCGAGTCCCTGTTTTATCTTCTCTATGACTGTCTTTAGGCTGAGGAATGGGTCTTTTTGCCTTGCTCTCTGTACATCTCTCTCCTCTCAGGTGCTGCCCTTAGATCATTTGTTACGTTTGTGAATCACTCGCAGAGATCTTCAGTGCCCTGCCGTCAGGACTTAGTATTCTGTTGTTGCTCAGCAAATGGATGAATAAGGAGGAAGAAGAAAGAAAGCAGAAGTGAAAAAAAAATAATGTACCTTTTAGTTTATTTATCCCGAAGATAGTATCTTGTGAAATAATACTGCCAAGAAAATTGAGGGGTAGGAGGAAGGAGAACATCTCACAAGTTGCTTTTTAGAGCGAAGCACACATCTAAACTACTGTTTTATTTATAAAATTTTAAAAGATAAAGCAGAGATGTGGAGAGCAACCTTCAAAAACACACAAACAGAGGTAAGTAATGATGGTGACCTTTTCTGCCAGGGAACGTGTGGCAGAGGTAAAACACCTAAACCAATCCTCCTTCCACACATGTACATCCCATCCAATCAGCACCCAGATTTTAAGGAAGCAGGCTGATATTCACAGGGTTCCTGAGAAGAGACACAATATAAAAGTTCTGCAAACATGAACACATGGTTTTTGACCAACTCCATGGTTCTCAGGCCCTTGGATTTCAGGGCCCAGTGAATTCCAATGAGGAAAAAATACAGCATCTGATATGAGTTATGTGTAGTTTATTTTTTCCAAAAGAAAGGTCATTTTATTTTATCACTGGAGTAAAAATTCAATTTAATTCAAAAAATTGGGAAGGACATGACCTCAGAGGAAAATCACTTCAGTGGGCTCAGTTTCCAAATCTGCTGCAGATTGGCACAAACACTGAGACCTGCACCAGTCTACCGTCCACAGCCATGTGCTAACTTAAGAACAAGAACCAGACAACTAGTGCCCTGGATCATCACCTCCCAGGGAATTGAAAAGAAGAGCTATTAAGTTTAAGACCAATAAAAAGAAGTAATGCTATGCAGTGAGGGATAAGCTGTGGGTACTACAAAGACACTGAACTCACAGGATTTATTTCTTCTAGAGCGTTAGAGATCAGTGACCTAATAATTGTGCATATGGATGATAGATCTGTGAAAGGTGGGGTCCCAGCCATGGACTCTGTATGTCACTCTATGAGTAGCACGCGACCCACCACCAGGATCAACCAATGTGACATTCTCAACCCTCATACTGTTTATCCTCACAAACATGAAGCCTGTGGCAGAGAGAAGAGATCCTCAATGATCCCAGGACAGTACATTATTGATGTATTAATAATTTACACTGAATCAAGATTAGCGTGAATTGGCATTTCCAGAAAATGGGAAACATAACCACGAAAAATGAAACGGTGGTTAGATTCAATCTCTCTGTTGCTTTCTTTTTGTTCCTCGAATGTGTCAAGCTTAATTGTCCTTAGGGCCTTTGCACTTACAGCTCTCTCTTCCTGGAGCTAAAATACTCCACCATTAAGAAACTGGTCTCTTGACATTCAGACATCAGTTTAAATGTTGCTCCTGAAAAAGGCCTTTTTGGACCACGTTATTTGAAATAGGCACCTGAGCACTTATTCTCACACCACTGTATTTTGTTTCTCTGTATAGCTCCAATCACTAGTTGGTATCTTTTATCATTTATTTTTGTTATCAGTCTCAGCCCAGTGGAAAGTAAGCACCACAAGGGCAAAAACCTTGTCTATCATCACTATCCTATCAATCCCTGGGGCCTGGAACATGGGACACTTCATAGGAGATGTTCAATGAATATTTGTTGAATGGAATGATAATCTAGTCCAGCATAGCTCTCCTTTTACACATAAAGAAGTTCAAAAAACCAAAACTATCTTAACACTCAGTTTTGTAGGAAGGAAGGAAGGAAGGAAGGAAGGAAGGAAGGAAGGAAGGAAGGAAGGAAGGAAGGAAAGAAGGGAGGGAGGGAGGGAGGGAGGGAGGGAGGGAGGGAGGGAGGGAGGGAAGGGAGGGAGGGAGGGAGGGAGGGAGGGAGGGAAGGAAGGAGGGAAGGAGAGAAAGGAAAGAAAAAAGAGAGGGAGAGAAGGATAGAAGGGAGAAAGGGAGAGAAGAAAGAAAGAAGGGAGGGAGAAAAAAAAAGAAAAAGAGAAAAAGACCAGTCAATTAATTTCTAATTAGTTTTTTCCTACTATTTTGTGTTCATTTTACCCTAATTTTTCCTGTGTATTCAGATAATACATACAACAGAGCGGGGAAAAAATAAAGTGTAAAGGAGGTATGGAAGGATTTGCAATAAAATTTGACCAAGGCCTAGTACACTAACACTATTCTGCCTTTAAAATTCTGACCAGTTAGAGAATAGACATAATCACCTCCATGATGGAATACTTTGCAGGGAAAGAACCAGGGAAATAAATACCCAGGCCTCACTTTTCTGCCTTCAGTTTTCTAGACAGCCACAAGCAAGAGAATCTATGGCTATATATGAGTCTCCAGGGGCCCAGAGTAAGGTGGAGAATGATGGGAAATGAATCTGGAGAGGCAAAGAAAAGACAGCCAGGACAAACAGTATTTTTCAGACTTCTTTTCTTAGGAAGAAAATCCTTATGTCAAATTAAATCAAATACCCAATGCCAACACAGAAATCAGATGAGAGCAGAGCTTGCTCAGCTGAGGAAGAGCTGGTGTGCCATGTTCTCCATCTCTCTCTTACCTCTACAGCACCTCTCCCCACCTGCAACCCCCAACCCCAGCCGCCACCACCATCAAAGTCACCCCTGCTGAATTCAGGCATGCTTGAAAAAAATAAATTTGCAAACCACTAATTTGAATCACAGATATGCAACAAATATTACTGCATTGGACATAATTACACTAGATTTTTATTCATTGTGTATCTGATATTAAAAATTTAACTGGGCATCCAGTTACTTTTATTTGCAAAATCTAATAACCCTACTAATTCATAACATTATTTAGCACAGACCTGAAGGGACAGGACACAGAAGAGTCAAGTTTTTATAGAGGAAATAGAATATAAATAAAAGATATAAAACCTAAAGGTGCTGAAAGTAGAAGAGGAATACAGAAAGGTAACCTAAAAAGGCTTGAAAAGAAAATTTATCTGGTTCACAATTTTGTTCAAGACTGGCTATGAGAAGACCATGGTACCTTTTCCCCCTAAACTGCATCTTCTTTGCATTTTCATATGTCCTACATACAGTTCATTCGCTCTTTTAAAAGTTGAAATATCAAGGCACCCATAGGAGGAAGAAGAGGGACATGAAGCACTGCTATCGACGTCCTCAAATCCTGGCTTCTTGACTCCCAATCTGGGACATTTGGCTGTTTTCACAGGCAGAAAATGTTCCTCATCCAATTAAATAAAATGAAGCAGAAGCCAGGTGGAATGCTTCCAGTTAAATACTTGCTCCTCTTATCTGCTCGTTCACACCCTTCCCCTCATTATCACAACAGAGCACATCAAGCGCGCTCTCCGTTTCTAATGAAGATGTTCCCACTGTATTCCTAATGAAAACAGTGCACAGATAATAGCCTCTTTCCTTTATGAAACATATGAGTGACATGGAAGCCCCAAAGTTGCTTGGAAAAGCTGGTGCATCAGTCCTGAATTCCTTGTTATAGTGAAGTGAGAAGGACACAGAATGACTAAAAACTCCTTTATTAGAAATTCAGTTCAACAGACATGTCTGATCCCAATTTACAAAAACTTTTAAAAGAGTCCTAAAGAGGTTATATTCAGTCTCCTTAGATGCTATACAGAAATACTTAGAACTAGTTACCAAAAATTATACCTTTAGGGATACCTAACTTGCCCAGCTTATTGAGTTGAAAAATAAAGTGAAGACTGTGATGCACTGATTCAAAAAAGGAAAACAAATTGGAACAAATAACTGAAAGTATTGTTCATATTTATGAGAAATGTGGTTTATTTTAAGAAAAGCCAAACCTGAAATATTCTGTGACTCTGACACTTGTGAAACAAAATGTTACCTGTGCAGAAAAACAGAAGAAAACTCTACAGAATTAATGATTCATTTGCAAGTAGATTTTTTTCAAGACAACGATGGGAAAGATTGGGACATATGTGGGAGGTGGAAGCATGTGCAGCTATCTCCGTTTTATCCTATTTTTAGAACAGGAGTAGAAATCACTCAGAGAGATGAGAAACAGCCAGGGTACAGTTTTGCTTTGACTGCTTGTTCAATGACTATCCTACTGCACTGTATTGTCCTAGGTGACTTAGAAATTACGGTGCTCCAAATGGACTCTGAAATTTTTTTCCTGCTGCTACAAAATAATTGTCTCAAAAATATTAAAATACCATTATTTGATTTTTAGATATTTTACAGATGTAGATAGAGACAGATAGATGATAGATACACAGGTACGTAGATACATAGATGGATAGATATGAATACATAGGTACACGGATACTTAAATACATAGACAGATACACAGATACGTACATAGATACATAGATAACTATCTACACCTCCCAAATATCCAGATCTCCAAAGCTGAGATAAACAGATACATAGATTCATAGCCATATCTACTTCTAAAGAAACATTCTTCATCTAATGACAAAGAAGACTCTCAAAATTTCTAAATAATAAGAAATTGTAAGTTGTGACCTCTACCTTAATATATTAACTGATCCACCAGAGAAGTCCATTTGGCTTCGTAATGTCCTTACCGTAAAAAAGATTTTCTCTCTTTCTAGTTTAGTATATGTATTTCTGTTCCAAAATAGATACAGTTTAGTTAAACTAACTTCCTGTGCCCTGCTGGGGGTCTGCGTGATGAGAACTATTTTACCCAGACTTAACACAATTACCCTGCTGCTGGTCATGCAAGGCTGGAGTAAACAAAAACATTAAGGGGAGTTAGGATGTTATTAGCCAAGTGTTTTCCTCCATTTCTGGCTATGCGTGGAGGCAACCACCCAACCTGAAAAAGATCAAATGTGTTCAGGCACATTTCTTAAATCAGCAGACATCAACAATGACTTAAAAGTCATTTTCTTTGACACCATGTGTGAATTTAAAAAACAAGGAGTTCCACTTTTATCATGAAGTGCTATTATATAAACAGCACCATACCATTGATCACCTCTGACAGAACTGCAAGGTTAGACACACACCATCCTTGTTAAAGAGTGGCAAAAATTAATGCAATTTCTTTGAAATTAGCGTAACAGTAAATATCTGATTTATTTGCTTTCTCATGAAATTCATTCAACAAATATTAATGAGTTGCCTACTAATGTTCGAGTTATCATGCAAGTCTCTTGGGAGATTCAAGAATGAATTTTCTATTAACGAGCACATCTGCACTTTTACGGAATATTGACCTTCGCATATATTAATGATTTTCTAACCTTCCCAGGGTACCTACTATGTGTTAATCCTAGGCAAACTGAGGCATGGAAAAATTGTAGAGTTCCTTTGGCGTCATCAAAGGAAAATATGCTTAGGCTGTGGCACCTCCCATTTAATCCCAGAACAGCAGACTAGCCAACCAGGAAGCTCCTCCTTCCACCTTCCCAACGGTTTTTAAAGCACCTAATTTCCATTCTGCTTAAGGTAGCTGGAGAAGTTAATTTTTTTTTTTTTTGTAACTGAATTTAAACTGATACAAGTGCATTTTTTTATATCTTAATTTGAAATCTATGCATGAAATACATGGCCATCCTCTATTTCACTAAAAAGTATATTGTATTAACTACAAGGGCCAAACAAAAGCATTTATTCTGTTCCCTGTGTTACGTGGAACCTTCGTCTTACTTCAGCAAGTCATATTTCTGCATACCTCCTTGTCTTTAATCACGCAAATCTTCCACTAGGTTTACAGACCATCTAGCCCAGGGCCATTTGCTCATGTTAGAATATTTGGTGTATGGGGGGGTGTGTTTCAAGACGCAACTCAAAACTTTCTCTTCCTTGAAGCCATTCCTGATTCTGGCTGTGGTCAGAATAATCTGGCTCCATTGTCTACACTCACATGGCACCCTTTTAAAAATTTTTTTACCTCTACTTAACAGTCTTCATTCTAACCTCACCTCACATTGTTCTGAAAAAAGCACTGCAAACTCAAAAATACGATTTCTTAAAAATGAAAGAGAATCCATTGGTGTAGTAACTAAATCTCACTCCCAGTATGTAGCACTGGGCCCAAAACCTCTACTGGAAAATTAGAAACAATTTGTTTGCCTCTGCTGGGAAGGGAGAGGGATATGAGAGGGCTTGAGGTGAGCAGATCAGAGGCTTTATGGCTGCTGCAGATTCCATCATCTCACCCCCCATTCTTGCCTTGACCATGTAGCCAGTCAACCTTCCCCTTACATCCAGATTATTCAAGGAGTGAGTTGCCTCTCTTATCCCTGAGACCCTACTGGGAAGAGATGTCTCCCTTACAAACTCCTCCCCATTCTAATTCTCTCTTCACTCCCTTCTTCATGGGGGCTTCTGTCTCGGCACTTACACACAGTCTGTCACACTATTTTTTTTACATGCTGTCTTCTGCATAGACTTAAAGGTAATGGCCATGACTTATTTTTGTAGCCTTCATGGGTAGTACATAAAATGTGTTCAATCAATGCTTGTTAAGTAAATGATAAAATATAATACCTTTCAAGTATGTTTCATATAATTTGACAGATATGATCTGAAACCTTCCTCAATCAATAATTATTCCTTGATTACCTACTATGGACTTAGTTTCCTAGAACAAACACAAATTGGACCTAATTATTGAAGCATTTAAATACTACATTTAAATAAAATCTTTAAAAACTTTTAAATATTTTAGCTACATTATAATATTATAATTGTTTCTTTGTCTCCAACGAAGAGCTATAAGTACCTTAAGGGAATGGCTTCCAGCTTATTTACCATCATATTTCCAGCATAGCGTTTATCATGGAATTTACCAGAACAACCCCTAACACAAAATGGGATACGAAAAGAGATAAACTAGAATAACAGTTTAATTATTTTGAGACTCATTGGTGTTGTAGCATATATCAATAGCGCACTTCTTTTTCCTTCTGAATAGATTTCTATTATATGTATATATGACAGCATATTTACAGTTCAGCTAATGATGAACATTTGAGTTGTTTTTTTGTGGGGTTATTACAAATAAAGCTGCTATAAACATTTGTTTACATGTCCTTGTCATTTCTCTTTGATAAATATCTGAAAGAATGCCTGAATCATATGGTAGATGTACGTTTAACTTTTTTAGAACCTTCCAGTTTTTAAAGCAGTTGCACCTTTTGACATTTTTAGCAGTAGTGTCTGAGAATTCCAGTTGTTCCACATCTTCATTGACACTTGGTTTGGTCATACTTTTTAATTTTTGTCACTTAGATAGTTGTGTAGTGGTATCTCACTGTAGTTTTAATTTGTATTTCCCTAATTACCAAAGAGAATGAATATCTTTTCATGTGCATAATAAAAATCTATATATCTTCTTGGATGAAGTGTCAGTTCAAATCTTTTGCCAATTTTAACTGAATTATTTATTACCAATAATACTTGAGACTTCACTATATATTCTGGATACAAATCCTTTATCAAACATGAAATTTACAAATATTTTCTCCCATTCTGTGGCTTGTCTTTTTATTCTCTAATGGTATCTTTTGAACAGCAGACACTTGTGATTTTGATAAAGCCCAATTTGGCAGAATTCTAGATTAATAGTTCTTTTTTCATTAGCACGTTAAAGACATGTTTCACTGTCTTCTTTTTAAAATTATTTTTATTTTTCAATGACAGTTGACATTCAATATTATATTAGGTTCAGGTGTACGGCATAGTGGTTAACATTTATATAACTTACAAAGTGATTTCCTCAGTAAGTCTAGTACTCACCTGACACCATACATAGATAGGTATTACCATATTAATGACCATATTTCCTATGCTGTACTTTACATCTCTGTGACTGTTTTTAACTGCCATCTTGTTCTTTTTAATCCTTTCACCTTTTTCATGCAGCCTCCCAACCCCTCTCCCATCTGGCAAACATCACTTTTTTCTCTGTATCTGTAAATGCTTCTTTTTAGTTTATTTTGATTTTTAGATTCCACATGTAAGTGAAATCATATGATATTTGTCTTTCTCTGACTTATTTCATTAGCATAATACTCTCTAGGTCCATCAATATGTTCATAAATGGTAAAATTTTTTATGGCTGAGTAATATTCTATTGTATATATATATACTACTACTTCTTTATCCAATTGTCTATTGACAGACACTTAGATTTCTTCCATATCTTGGCTACTGTAAATAATGTTGCAGTAAACATAGGAATGTATATATCTTTTTGAATTCATGTTTTAGATTTCTTCAGATAAAAACCAAAAAGTGCGTTTGTTGGGTCATAAAATAGTTCTATTTTAAATATTTTTGAGAAATCTCCACACTGTTTTCCATAGTGGCTATACCAATCTGCAATTCCACCAATAGTGCATGCGGGCTCCTTTTTTTCCACATCCTCACCAACACTTGTTGTTTTTTGGTTTATTGATAATAGCCATTCTGACATATATAAGATGATATTTCTTTGTGGTTTTAATTTGCATTTCTCTGATTATTAGGGATGCTGAGCATTTTTTCTTATGTCTATTGGTCCTTTTCAGAGAAATGTCTATGTAGGTCCTCTGCCCATTTTTTTAAATTGAACTGTGTTTTGTTGTTTTCTTTTGTTTTGTTTGGTGTTAAGTTATATGAGTTCTTAATATATTTTGGAAATTAACTCCTTACCAGATATATCACTGGTGAATATTTTCTCCCATTTGGTAGGTAGTCTTTTTGTTTTGTTCATGATTTCCTTTGCTATGAAAAGCTTTTTTTGTTTGTAGTCCCATTTCTTTATTTTTCCTTTTGTTTCCCTTGCCCAAAGAAATATATCTAAAACAATAATTATTTTTTAAGAACAATGTCAATTTACTGCCTATGGTTTCTTCTAGGAGTTTTATGGTTCTGGGTTTTACATTTATGTCTTTAATCCATTTTAAGTTTATTCTTGTGTGTGGTATAAAAATGTAATCTAGTTTAAACTTTTTGCATGCATCTGTCCAGTGTTCTCAACGCCTTTTGTTGAAGAAACTTTCTTTACCTCATTTGTATATTCTTGTCAGAGATTAACTGACCATATAGATATAAATTTAATTCTGGGATTTCTATTTTATTCCATTTATATTTATATATGTATGTCTGTTTTTATGTCAATATCATGCTGTTTCAATTACTATAGACTTGTAGTGTAGTTTGATATCAGGTAGCATATCAAACTATGTTCTTCTCAAGGTTGCCATGGCTACTAGGATTCTTTTACAGTTCCACATAAAGTTTTAGATTATTTGTTTTATTTCTATGAAAAAGTCATTGGTATTTTAATTGGGATTACACTGAATCTATAGATTGCTTTGGGTGATATGTACATTTAAATGATGTTAATTTTTCTATTCGTGAGCATGGTATAGGCTTCCATTTATTGTATTTTCTTCAAATTTTTCTTCAGTGACTTGTGATTTTCGAAATACAGGTGTTTTACCTCATTGATTAAATTTATTCCTAGCTATTTTATTTTTTCGATGTGGTTATAAGTGGGATTTTTTTCAATTTCTCAAACAGTTGGTGTATAAAAATGCAACTAATGTCTGAATATTAATCTTGTATCCTGCTACTTTACTAAATTCATTTATTAGTTCTGATGGTATTTTTGTGTGTGTGGAATCTTTGCAGTTCACTTATTATGTAATCTGCAAATGATGACAGTTTTACTTACTCCTTTCAAATTTGAATGTTTTTTTTATTTCTTTTTCTTATCTGATTGCTGTGTATAGGACTTCTAGTTCAATTGTCTTCTGACATTCATTGCTTCTGATGAGAAATCTACTATCATCTTTGTCTTTCTTTCTCTGTCACAACTTGTCTTAGATTGCTTTTTATACTTTTTGTTATCACTGGCTTTTATCAATTTGATTATGCTTTAATTTGGTGTCTCCTTTTTAGAGTTTCTTCTGTGTGGGGTTCATTGAGCTTCTTGTGTCTAAAAATTTATAGTTTTTATCAAACTTAGAAATTTTTAAGCCATTATTTCTTCAAATAATTTTTCTCTCTCCTCCTTCCAATTAAATATATATTATACCTTGAAGTTTTCTCTCTTTATATTCTCCATGTGTCAATATATTCAATCTTTTAGTTTTTTAAATACATGAAATAGAGTTACCAATAGTGTTTTTAAAGTCTTTGTCTACTAATTTTATCTGTGTCATTTCAGCTCAGTTTCAAATGACTGATTTTTTAAAAGTTTTTGCTTCTTTGAATCCCTAGTAATTTCTATCAGCAGCCACTCATTATGAATTTTATTTTGTTGAGTGCTGGATCTTTTTGTATTCCTATAACAATTCTTGAGCCTCTGGAGAAGCAGATGCAGCTAAGTTACTTGAAAATTTTGGTGCTTTACAGCTTTGCTTTCAAAGTTTTGTTAATATGGAACCAGAGCAAAATTTAGCCAAGGCTGATTTTGCCCTACAACTGACCAAATGCCCTGTGAATAATGAGGTTTTCCACCCATTGGAGGCGGTACAGAAATTACACTTATTCCTGTGTGAGTGCTAAGGATTGTTCTCTTTGCTCTTACCCAATAGTTCTTTCCACAGCCTCACAGAGTTTCTTATCGATACTCAGCTGAAGACTTAAGAACCTTCTGCAAATTTCCAGAATTTGTTTTCTTTCTCCTTCTCTGCCTCTCTCTCTCCCTCTCCCCATCTCAATATGTATGGACACTGTGTCTTCATTGCAGCAGTTTTACATGAATCTGCTCAGAAAATAGCAATGGTATGGACTAATTTGGATATGATCTAATTAGGGTGAGGGAAAGTACCAATAGCTATTGCAAAGCTCTAATCAGTATTATGATTCTGTGGCAAAAGGAACTTAAAAAAATAGAAAGCTATAATCTTTTCTAAATAATTTGTCTGTTTCTTCATCAATATCACACTGTCTTGATTATTATCACTCTATAATAATTCTTGAAGTCAGAAAGCATCAGTCCTCCAACTCTGTTCTTCTTCAATCTTGTGTTAGCTATTTGGGTCTTCTTGCCTCTTCATATAAATTCAGAATCAGTGTGTTGATATCCACAGAACAACTTACTGAGACAGCAAGTGAATCTATAGATCAATCTTGACAATACTGAATTTTCCTATCCATGATAATAGAATATCTCTCTATTTATTTAGTTCTGAAATTCATTCATTGGAGTTCTGTAAATTTTAGTAATTAATATGGAGGTACTGTGTTTTTAATTTCAAATTCTACTTGTCTTTTGTTGGTATATAGGAAAGTGATTGACTTCTGTATATTATTTTTGTGTCCCGCAACCTCACTATAATCACTTAGTACTGGAATTTCTTTTCTCAGTTCTTTCAGATTTTCTACATAGGGAATCCTGTCATCTGAGAACAAAGATGGTTTTGTCTTTCTTCCCAATCTGTATATATTTTATTTCCTTTTCTTGCCTTATTGCACTAGCACTTTCAGTACCATGTTGAAAAGAAGTAGTAAGAGGAGACATTCTTGCCTTATTTTTTATCTTAGTGGGAAAGTTTCAAATTTCTTATTGTTAAACCTGATATTATCTATAGGATTTTTGTGAATGGAGGTGTTGAAAACACAAGAGATTCTAAGTCGTTCTAAGGAACATTTAAATTCCTGGATCCTCTCCACTCTTTGCCACGACACCATGGTGTGGGAAACTGCTCATCTCCACTGCCCAAAATCCTCAAGAAAACCAAAAGATTCAGGACTTAAAACCATCTGGCAGGCCTAAGAACATGGCTGAAGAATTTTGATGAAAATAGGAGGATCAAGTAAAAGGCTGCTTACTGAAAATTGATCTCCCTTCACCCAATCCTTGCTTCCTTCTATCGGCAATATTGTGCTGCAAGTCAAAATAAAATTACTGATGTTCTGTTAGAAACACCATTGTCTACCACAAAATTAGAGGAGACAGCCATACTAAACATATGAAATGGCGTATTAAGCCTTCTGTATGTCATTTGCATTTTCAAGTAATTACCCTGATTATAACTTAAACTTCTCTCATTACATCAGCCTGTCCTGAGGGAGTCCTCTAGAATCCTGCCTCCTGTTGACATTGGTGATTAGGAGGCCATGGGAGGTCAGCAAGAAGTAAACAGATCTACCACTCTTCTCTACTCTGAAAAAAATATTTTACAACAGGAAAAATAGAGACCTATTCCTTTAGTGAAGTGTTAACAAGAGGGCATGTTAAAAATCTATTCAACTGTTTCTAGGTAATATTTTAGCTGTGAATGCTTTTATTGTTGCTGTGGTTGTTGTTTTATTTTATTACTGTTTGGAAAATTTGCACTCTAAAATACTTTCATTTGGGAATCACTTTTTAATTTTCCAAGCAAATTTCAATATATTCAATATACTTCCTATTTACTATGCCTTATCTAGTATATCCCATTCTATTTTATTCTCTATTCAACTTTGTAGAATGTGGTGTTTCAAAGGGATTTTGTGCTGCTGTAATTTGCTACTGTTGTCTGCATTTATTTCTTTAATGACATGAAATTGAAAAGCTGGCAAAGTAACATATTAATACACAATTTAGAAAATTTCTTTGGAAAAATAACCGTCTGGAATTATTCAGAATGATTTGTTATTAAAATGTTATCAGAGCACATAAGCCTTCTTAACATACAGAACAATAGCCATGCTGTCATAGAGACAAAGCATTTCCTCAATAAAACATCCAATCTCAATTCCCAACTCCATAACACATAAACTTGGAAATGACCTTGGCAAGTCTCTTTTAAACTTAACTGACTTCTCCTGATTGTATTGCTACAAACCTATAAAGGAGTAACCAATTACAAAATGCACTTGGAATATTTTATTAACTCTAGTCCAACTGTCTCAACATAAAAAAAAACCTGACATAAACTTTTTCCATATGGCAGAATTTTAATCTTAAAGCTTATTTAATAAACCTAATGTTGAAATACAACAGAAGTAGTATAAACCATCATAGAAATTTTAATATTTCATTAAATAGCATCTATGTTTTAGATAAACTCTTAATTTTGCAAATCTTTCAATAAGTAAATGAAGCCATTACACATAAATTTGGCAGACATTCAGTTGAAGTTAATGTGTTGATATAGTAGATAACCAAAACATTAAATCAACACAACTCACTTCTTTTGCTTCAATGAAAATCTTTAGGGATATAGCTTAGCATTATATCATTCTCAATATAGTAGTTACTCAGATAAAAACCAAATGTCACTATCAGTCTTATCAAACCTCCACCAGTTGAAGTCATTTATGCCCTGTATGTGAAGGTTTGGTTCCATCAGGCTATACCAGTCTTAGCCAGAGAAGTTGTATTAGTTAGGGGTCTCCAGAGAAACAGAACTATGGGAAAGGAAGAAAAGAAAAGGGAAAGAAGAAAGAAAGAAAAAAGAAGGGAGAGAGATATTTATTTATTATATATATTAAAAATAGCTCACACAATTATAGAGTCTGAGAAATTCCAAAACTTGTGGTCAGCAAGCTGGGGACCCAGGAGCTAATGGTGTGAGCTCCAATCTAAAAGTTGGCAGGGTCTAGACCTAGGAAGAGTCCATTTGGCAGTTCCTTTCTGAAGGCAGAAAAGGTCCATATCCCAGCTCAAAGCATTAGGGAAGAAGGAGTTTCCTCTTACTCAGCTTTTTTTGTTTAAGTTTTCAGTTGGCTGAGGCCCACCCACACTGGGAAGGGCAATCTGCTTTACTCAGTCTGCCAATTCAAATATTAATCTCATCAAGAAATACCCTCAGAGGCACACCCAGAAAAAATGTTTGGCCAAATGTCTCAGTACCTATGACCCAATCCAGTTGACACATAAAATTAACTATGGTAGAATTGTTCTGGGCGCCTGAGACCTGGTCACTGGGACTCCTAAGAAATTTCTAACCCCTAGAGTGGCACACATTCCTGACTATGATGTTCACCAGCCTCACTTTCTACTTCATTCCAGAACATAGTTTTGCTGAACTATTTGCACTTAATTTCTAAAATACACGTTCTCACACTTTCCTTTCTTGACATGGGCCTCTTCTTCTGTCTAAAATACCTCTCCCAACTTCTTTTTATGAATAACACCTATTCATTATTTTAGGACTAAGTTTAGCTGTCCTCAGTTCAAGAAATTCTTCCTTCATCCTCATTCTCCATGCCCAGCCTGAGTTAAATGTCCATATTCTGCTCCAAACACTGAAATATAATTGTCTAGTTAGTAGCTACTCAACTCCCCCTTAAAATAGACTCAGAAGCTGGGTCTTACTAATTTTCATTGCCCCAATAACTAGCAAAATGTTTAGCATATAATGAGAGCTCTTTCTCTCTCTCTCTGTGTGTGTGTGTGTGTGTGTGTGTGTGTGTGTGTGTGTGTGTGTGTGTGATGGATGTATCTAAAAGTATTTCAGGCTCCGAAGTCCTAAGATCCAATGGACCTGGATGAGCTCTGGGCCATGAAGCAAACCTTCTCCCTTCCAGCCATGCTGTTTCAATCTCTGCGGCTCTTCCATTTTGGTTTCCCCATCACATAGGTTTCTCCATCACATACCTTTCTTCTGGGTCTGCTCTCTGCTCTGAACCCCAGGCTGGAGGTCTGCCTACTTGTGAGGTGATGATTCTGCTTCTCATAATGCTCCTCATCCCATGTGGCTTATATGCTGTGACCTACCTCCTCCAGCCTGGCCCCTCCCAATGAACTGAAATTCCATGCTTGGATACCAACTCTTGCTCAACCCAAGCATTTCTTTACTGTTCTATTTGGACAATGAGCCTTGGATTGATTGTTCAGATACAAGCCTACTCTAAGTCTTCTGGCCTACAAAGTACGAGCTTCAACTTTATTTAAAAAACCAATCTAGATATGATTAACTAACTCTCCTTTGACCTTCTATTGTAATCACTAGCTTTTTTCTTGGAGATAACAGAGCAACAATATATTTAATTTAACTCAAAGAAGAAAACGTTAATTTAACTCAAAGAGGAAAGACAAAAGTGGAAAAATGCAGAAGTGATTATGATCTCCTTTGATTCAGCTACAAGGCCTGATTACAAAGTGAGACTAATTTCATTTTATTAAATATATGTATCGAGATTAGTTTGTCTTCTTGAGAATAGTCACTCATTCCACAGATCCGAACTAATATGTTAAGCATATGTGGAAATTCAGCCTGAGAGTTTTTATTTTGGGTTACTCAAAAACTCGACTCAAAATAAGTTAGTTATTTGTCGAAATGAAATTCACCTTTAAAAATAAACACATACCATCACTGAGGATTTTCATATTATTGAGCTTTGAGCTCTGAAAACATTTCTAAAAAAGAAGTGTATTTAATATTTTGAGTAAAGTTTCAAAATTTGTACATTTTAATGTACAAATCCTGGTACATCTGCCTTCAAAAAGAAAACCTCATTATCTCAGACTTCTATTTCCTTTTCTTGCTCAAGCAATTTGGAATATCATATAATTTATTTTATTGAAGAATCAGACTTTGAAAGAAGTATATTACAAAAACTTTTAAAATAACTACTTTTCAAATGTAAAACTCCTATTGTCTAATACAGTTATGCAGTATCTTTGTGCATGATATTAATTGGGATTGATTCACTGGAGAAATAAAGGATATAATATTTCTTTTTCCACAACAATGGAATCATCTTTCAAAACACTGACAAACTGTCTTTTAAAAGGCCAAATTATTTCTGTTTCCTGGATCTCGCATTTGAGTCTCTCTTTCTGTACACCCCTCCTTTTGTTTGCTTTGGTAACTTAACTCCCTTTAAGGAGCAGAACGGAGCTCTCCCCCAATACTGTCCACCTGTTGTGACCTTCACCTTAACCAAAGCCCATCAGTTGTAGGCCTAATGGGTACTTTCTTCTCTAACGATGAGAAAATCAAAGAGGGCCACACCATAGACAAGAAATGAGCTTCCCTCTTATTCTCACCATTCCTAATATAATCTGTTCGGTGTGGTTAATACGAATGCCCAATCTGCTTCTATGAGAACAGTTAAAGAACAAAGCCCCCAGTAAGGTAGCAAATGATTTTTCCAGCTGGAAAAGTTATCAGAAGATTGAAAATGTGGAGATTTAAGGGTGGGAGGGAATTCTGAGGTACCTCTTATAGGTAATAATCTGCCTACAAACTTTTCTTCTCCAGCCTAATGCTATGATAGTGAAGCAGTTAAAACTGTTGTCTACCTTTTGTCAGTCTTTTTTTCCTTCCTTCTTCAAGTCTGCATTTTTGTGTGTGTGCATTTTTACTTGAGTTCATCCACTTGAGATTACAGTGTAGAAACTTCATGCATGAAGGCGCTAGTCCCCAAGGAATATAACTCTTGGGGAATATCAACCTTTCTCTTTTTTAGGGGTTAATGGCCTTTCATAACCCTCCTCCACTCTAACCACCTATTACTACTCACAAGTTCTTTTACTGAGAAAAAGAACCATTTCCTGTCATTATCCTCATCCTCCTGTTCCTAAGGCAACCACTGAATTTTGGTATTATAATGCAAGTATCTTCCAGTCTTAGTTAATTATCACCATGTAACATCACCTCAACATCTCAGTGGCATTCCCAATAGTATTTATTTCTCGTTCAGTCCATGAGCTAGGGTGAGTTTACTCCATATATCTTTCATTCTTATCCTCAGACCAACAGGCAGCCAGGGCATGCTCCTCTTTCAAGGATGACAGAAATGCAAAATGGTATAAGCCCCATGTTCAAGCACATTTCAAGCTGTTACCGTATCACATGTGTTAAGCAAGTCACAGGATGAAGCTCAAATTCAAATGGCATGGAAACACATCTTTTGTGGGAAGGACTGCTATATTTACATAACTCTTAAGGGAGAGTTGAAGTATTGGGGCTCATAATTCAATCTACCACATCCTCAGACTTCATCAACTTGTAGATACAAATTATATAATTTAGTCAAAGTATCTGTATGTCTATATTTCAACAACTCAGTACTGTCACCTGCCCACTTCCAAGGTTCCTTACCTTTTCCAATATGTCAGAGAAAGCTCAGTGGAATGAGGGCAGGTGTCTTTTACGTTCTCTCATCTATCCAGGCTACAGCCTATGCCACCAATGTCACTGGAAACAAGTAACCAAGCAAAGTCCCTCCCCAAGCACACTCTACTCCATGTTTTCAACTGTCTCACATAGTTTCATAACCTTAATTTACTTTAAGGACTGGGAACACCATTATCCAGTTACCTTGGAATATCCTTGAGTATGCCCAGACCCCTTAGTATGTAGGCCCAGAGAAGAGAGAGGGTCCTCTTATCATCACTTTCTCAAATGCTCACTTTTTGTCATGGAATCTGCCTCTTTAAAGGACTACTGACAGCAAAAGGATCAGTTCTCTTCATGGAAAAACCTACCCTTGTCTTCAAGAGTTTCCAGCTGAATAAAAAATTCTGCTACCCAAAATCTTTGAAAATCATCACAAAAGAAATGGTCTGCCCAAAAGTTGTGTTTATTTTTATCTTTTTACAATATAGTATGTATTGAAATAATAGTTACTTAAACTGTTATTCCTCCTAAAGTTAAAAAAAATAGGTTTGTTTCAGTCAGGACCCACTTTCAAGGTACCAAAAGCAATCTCAGTAATAAATAATCACAAATGTTCAGTGGCTCATAATCATAAAGGTTTTTCTTAGTTCACCTCACGTGTCAGTGGCAGGCTGGCTAAAGATCTGCAGTTCCCATCTACAGGCTTACATTTCTGGATGTGGGAACAGCCCCTATCCGACCTGCTCTTCACAAGCAGAGCATACAGGAGGTAAAGCAAGCAATGGCTCCTAAAACTTCTGCCTGGATATGGCATATGTGTCACTTCCACCAACATTCTACAGCTGAAAAGAAATCACATGGTCCAGCCTGAAGCCAGTAGGGTGGAAAGTATACTCACTCCAGGGGAGGGTGCTTAAAGTCTCACAGCCATAGACAGGGGAGTCAGAAGAGTAAAAATTAGGGAGTGAGGGAGCAGTAGTACCACACTTTCAACTTTCTGCACCAACACTTTGGAGCTCCTGGTGTCAGTGGCAGTTGAAGAGATGATGTTGTGCTTCCAACCTAGCATGAGTGTTGGCCTGAAAAGTAGTCTTCCCCTGGTGGGTCAGTCCCTGTGCCCTGCACTGAGCCCTGACTGATTCCAAGAGTGACCATATCAATGTTTTCTCCTTCAGGCTCCCTCTTTATTTAGCTTGCTGAGGGACAGAAAGACAGCCCCTATACATGATAAAGCTGAGCACAAAAAACCAGAAGGAGATTCTTTCACAGAAAAACCCAGCTAATGACACTACTCTGGTTGGCGAAGGGACCGGCAATGGCACACATGAGGCTCGCCCCAGACTAGAAAAGTGGAGGCAGGGCTGGAGAGAGACTGGAGGGAAGTGAAATGCTGGGGTCCGATGCTTCTCTTTGACCACAATCTGTGTGGCTACTATGGATCTTGCCCTCTATCAGCTATTGGCACAGGAAGAAGGGGTGTGTGTGTGTGTGTGTGTGTGTGTGTGTGTGTGTGTTGTGGGGGAAGGGGTAGCTGGAAAGTTGGGGCAAGAGCAAGAATAGTGGGACTATCCCAATATTCAGGATAGGCCACAAGGAGAAGAAAAAGGGAAGTGGTATATTTTTCAAAAGCGAGTGCTGTGTACATCCATCTAAGGTAACAGCTCCAGGTGAACAGAGGCATGTGTAAGCTGTTAGGCGTAATTCTTGTACTCTACACATAGACGTCAGGACAGATCTATCTGGTCTGCAGCTCAAACCAGATTCCAGTGAAATTTTACTTCTGCTGCCTCTTAAAGGTACTTACTGGCCTTGTTCATCTTTCTGTAGTACATCATGGATCTTTGAGCTTTCTGAATGGCAGAATTTTATTACCAACTTTTTTACTGCTAATGATTTGCCTTATCATCTTTATTCTCTCCTCCATGTGTAAGTGCACACACGTGTGCATATGTAATATATGAAATACTGGAGATGTAAAAATGTATTTGCACATACATGTAGAGAGAAGAAAGGAGAGATGACCATAAACATGATATTGAACATGATGCTACTCATTCTCCTACATCAGAATATCAATACATTATATATTTATTTGCCATCCTTACTCTATTGAAGGCTTTTAGGAAAAATGTGAAATATAGCTCTATTAGTATCAGTTTAAATCAAATGTTTTCTTTCATATAAATTCCTACTATATAACAATAACTTTTTAAAATGCATCTAATCATGTTGGCCATTCATTAACTTTCATGACATAAATTCCCTATAAGCAACAAATGCCCCCAAAAGACTGTTCTAGAATTTCTTTGGCCAATTCTCTTCTACTCTGAAATTATCAGGGTTTGTATATTCAAAATGCTTCTAGTATAGGAAAACATTCTCCTATTGCTCTTTGTAGCTTCCCTTGCCAATCTCTGATGGGAGTGTTTTGCTTGACTTGAATCTGCTTAACAGATATTTGCCTTTATCCTTTCTTTATTCTTATTGCATCTTTCAGCTTAAGTGTAAAATCTTCTGATTTTGCCATTTTTATCTCACAGGACATCACTACTTTTCTTTAATCTTTTGTATTCATCTGATCTAGCTTTCCGCTGTGCGTAGATTTCCCATTTGGCTTTAAGCTGCTTATAGAATTCTTATTTTGGCTAATTAGATTTAATTCTGAAAACTGAGAAAGAACTAAATGTTTCCCTTTCTGTCCCACCATATCCTAACCCCCTCCAAAAGTCCTGTCTCCGATGGAGGCATCTTGAGCCTAAACTGATACAGGTCCAAATATCCATGTTATAACGCACGTGGTATCATCTTATGGGATACAATATGGGTTCCTGTGTCCCAAACCCTCTTCCTTCCTGCCAAATTTCTTCTACCTGCTGCCTGCTGTCTGCCTTTGGAATATCTTTGCCTGAAAGGTAAGCGTTGCATTCCACAATTACTGGTGGAATGCAGACAGGTGGTGAAGAGAAAATGATTTAAACTTACTTAAATTTATATTTTCCAAGACTTAAGAGACTATTTTTCTTCCTTTTGAGTAAGTTTCAATAGGAGACAGATCCTAGATGCCCAAAAGTTAAGAAGATGAAATTGCCGTACTTGGTTGGTCCAGATACACCTGCATAGCCAGGTCCAGGTTCACCCGAGGCTCTGGCCCACAGAAGAAGGAGTGGCTATCATAAGGTGATCCAGACTGCTTTGGAATTAGATTATTTTCTACACCTAGTGTGACCATAATTTTTGTTCTAAGTAAATATATGGCCTATATACAATATGCGTCATAATTATTGACATTATTTTGAGTGTGCAATTAAGTTATTCTATCTATACATGCCTGTAGGCATAACTTCTTAGCAAAAGAGAGACCACATTGTAAATGTTTTAGCTAGAGGTAGAATTATAGATGCTTCCAAAACAAAACCAAGCAAGAAATGACGAACCAAAAATCAAAACACAATTAAATATATCCTCTTTATGGTAGCTTAGAGAAAACTACAACAAATCCAGAAAAACTTTTAAAATTTTAAATATTTTCAGTCTACTAAAATGTTAAATTTTAATATTAAAATATTAAAAGCATTCCATTTCGGTTCTGAAATTTTTCAAAGCACATGTACACACAATATCAACCTAACTACCTGATAAGTATTCCAAGGTATTACAGTAAAATTATTCCAATAATTACTCAAAAGACCCAAGAGAATAAACTTTAAAAATAATGAAAACATAGAACCAAAATCTCTTAAACTCGAACTTCCGGATTTCCCAGAGACTTTGCAGAAACACTGTTTCAGTTTCTGTACCTAACCAACTCTTCTATCTTGAGTTTTGACTGAGTCTACTCCTTTCATGTCCTCAAACTTTCCCTGTTATTAATTATCATGTGTGTATGTACATGCATACACACTCTTTCTTTCTTTTTTGCAGGCTCCTTTACCTTTATCTACTAACAGACTCTACTATATCAGTGTTCAAGAATCAAAAAACAAAATGCTGCTCTTAAAAAGTGTTTTACAGTATTATTCCATTATCTATGAGATACAAAATCTATTTGCTCACTCTTGACTTTTTTTGAATAGATAGTACATACACAGCATAAAATTCAAAATTATATGCATTCTTTAAAAGCATATTTTTATTTTTACTTTATATTTTGTAAATATTTGGGGACTGAGCTTTTTCACTTCATATATTGCTAACGTTCACCCATATCATTTCATGTCAGCATAGTTCATTCATATCAACAAAAAAATAATATTCCACTCTGTAAATATAACACAAGATATCCATCCACTCTCTAATTTAATAGACTTTTGTGTTATTTTCAGATTTTTGCTATTTGAAGAATGCACTATGTATTTTGGTTGTACATGTACAAAAGTTGTCCTTGGATAAAAACCTAGGAGTGTAATTGTAGGATATTAGGGAATGTGAATATTCAGCTTTAAGAGATAATACCATACTGTTTCCTACAGTTGTCAAATCAGTTCACACCCCCAACAGTGATGAATACGAGACTTCGGATTTCCATCACTTGGCATTTTCAGGTTTTTATATTTTGCCAATAAAAGTGATATAAAGTATTATCTAATTAAAATTTAGATGTTTGCATTTCCCTGATGACTAATGATTTTGAACATCTTCCATAATATTTAATGGAAATAAGTGTTTTCTCATCTGTAAAATTACTGTTCATGTCTCCTGCCCATTTTACTATCTATTCTTTGAAATTTATTATTGCTTTTAGATTTAATCATATATTCTTCATACTGAATCCTTATTTGTTGTGTGTGCTGCAATATCTTTACTCAGTCTAAACTTGCTATTTGTTATCTCTTTAGGTTGTTTAATAAACAAAAGTTTGAACTCAATGTATGTAAATTTATTACTCTCTTCTATTATAATCAATGTTTTCTTTATTGCTGAAGAAATTTTGTCTTTAATGTGTAAAAGATATTCATATAATTTTTTCTACTAAGGCTTCAAATTTGCAATTTTATATTTTTAATTTATTTGAAACCATTTTCATATAAAGTATTTTTTTTTGCAAAAATGTAACCATTTTTCCATTTACTGGACAGCCCTGCCTTTCTCCATTGATCTCATTTGCCAATTCTATAAAATTCCAAACTTCTATACATTCTTAGATATGTTCTGAGTACTTATTTGATTCTATTGTTAACTTTGGTATGTCACTGCTGATACCACAATATCTTACTGTTCCTCCATTAAAAGTTCTGATATCTAGGAGAGCTCATCTCCCCTCTCTGTTCTTCTCCCTCCCCTCTCTGCATTTCCTTTCTTTTAGAAAGATTTTATTTTCATAAAAATTTCTTTTTGGACTTTATTGAACTTGCGTTGAATGTATAGCTCGAAAAGGAGAGTATGTCATCGTTAGAATAAACTCTTCTGACTGATAAAAATGTTATAGCTCTTTAACATTTGTTAATGAGGATTTACAATTTCCAATGGAAGTTTTGCTTGTGTTTTGTTAGATTTATTTCTAGTGCATGATAGTTTCTGACCATACTGAAAATAGCATCTTATCTTTAATTTTCCAATTGTTTGTTGTGTGTGTATAGAAAAGCAACTGACTTTGTTAATCTTGTTAAACTCCCTTATTATTTCTAATAATTTGTAAATTGTTGGGGTTTTATCATATTACTGCAAATAGTTAAAATTTCTCTTCCTTTTTTCCAATTTTTAGGTATCTTTTTTCTTATTTTCACTGGCTAGGATCTCTCGTAAAATATTGAATAGAGACAGCGACAGTGGGAGTCCTTGTTTCATTTTAAATATTGAATCTGCCTTGCATTCTTGAAATAAATTCCAAGTGATCATGGAGTATAATTATTTTTTTTATTGCTGAATTTTATTTTCTACTATCTTGCTTAAGATTTTTGCATCTATATAAACGAGGAATATATGTTCTCTAATTTTCTGTTTGAACTATCTTTGTCTGATTTGGGTATCAGGGTAATGCTAGCTTCTTAGAGTGAATTAGAAAGTGTCCCCTCTTTTTCTACTTTTTGATAGATACTGTGTAAAATCTGTGTTACGTCTTCCTTTAATGTTTGGTAATATTCTCCAGTTAAACTATCTGATTCTAGATATTTTTGCAGGGGGGGAAGAGAGTCTTAATTATAAATTCTATCTCCTTAATAATTATAGGGCTATTCAAATTATCTTCATCATATTGGGTGAGTTACAGTAGTTTGTGTTTTTTGTAGAATTTGTCCATTTTGCCTAAATTGCTAATGTATGTAGAATTGTTTCTAATATGCTTCTATTATCCTTTTGATATCTGTAGAGTCTGTAGTAATATTCCCTCTTTCATTCCCATTAATAGTAATTTGTGTCCTCTCTTTTCTTTTTTGTCAGCCTTGCTAGAGATCTGTCAATTTTACTTGTTCTTTTCAGAGAACCTGCTCTTTGTTTCAGATTTTGCTCTATTGTTTTTGTTTCCAATTCTATTAATTTCTCTTCTTACCTTTATTATTTCTTTCCCCCATCTTTGAATTTATTTTGCTCTTCTTTTTCTAGGCTACTGAGGTAAAAGTTTAGCTTATCTAGATGTGATTTTTTTTCTAATGTATTCATTTAGTATCATAAATTTCCCTCTTGACACTGTTTTAGTTGTGCCTCACAGATTTTGATATGTTGCCACTTCTTTTCCATTCAGTTCAATGCATTTTTGTTAAATTCGCTAAAGATTTCCTCCTTGATCTATGTATTATTTAGAAATTTTTTTTTACGATATTTGCAGATTTTCCTGTTCTCTTTCTGTTATTGTAGTCTAGTTTAATTCCACTGTGGTCAGAGAACACACTGTATGAATTCAATTATCTTACATTTGGTCACATTTGTTTTATGGCTGAGGATCTGGCTTATCTTGGTGTGTTTTTACGTTTTGAAAAAAAATACGTATTCTGATTTTCTTGAGTGCGGTGTTCTATAAATGCTGATTCGATCTTCTTGGTTGATGCCGTTGTTGAGTTATTCTACACACATGATGATTTTTCTGTAGCTATCGATTGCTGAGAGAAGGGTGTTGAGGTATCCAACTATAATTATAGATTTGCCTTCTTTCAGTTTTGCTCCACATTTTTATACCTCTTTTGTTCAGTGCATATACATTTAAGATTGCTATGTCTTCTCAATAGATTGACCCTTTTATCTCTGGTAATTTTTATTACATGTAAGTCTATTTTAATCTGACAACATAATCAACTCCTGCTTTCTTTTGATTAATGTTTGCATATCTTTTCCCCATCTTTTTACTTTCAAACTACCTATATCATTAAATTTGAAATGAGTTTCATATAAGAGCACACAGTTAGGTCATGTTTTGTAATCCACATTGTAAATCTTTAATTTTAATTGGTATACTTAGACCATTCAGATTTAATGTAATTAATGATATATTAGGGCTTAAATATGCCATTTTATCCTTTATAGCCTTTTTGTTCTTTGTTTTTCATTTACCTTCCTTCCTGTGGGTTACTGAAACATTTTTAATTTTTTAATTTGATTTATTTATAGTCTTTTTGAGGCTCTTTGTACAGCTTTTACACTGGTTGTTCTTGGTATTACATTACATATACAATCGAAACATCACAGTCTACCGGTGTTGTCATTTTACCACTTTATGTCCTCTTACTCTTTTCATTTATAACGAGCATCTTAAATATTTCCTGTATGTGCATTTAGAACCACACAAGACATTGCTATAATTTTTGCTTTAATTATGAAAGCTAATTTAGAAAATTCAAGAGGAGAATTTTTGCTGACTCAGTTTCATCTCCCTCCTGATATTACAAAGTTTCTTCTTTTATCATTTCCTTTCAGTTTAGAGAACTCCCTTTAGTTTTCTTTTAGGGTAATTTCCTAGTTTTCCATCATCTAAGAAAGGCTTGATTCCTTCTTCATTCTTCAGGGATATTTTCAATGAATATGGAATTTGGGGTTTTCAGTTCTTTTCTTTCAGCACTGGAAAAATGTGTTAGTTTTTTCTGGCTTCCATTGTTTCTGATAAGAAATCCTCTGTCATTTCAACTGTTCCCTCCTATAGTTAAGTTGTCATTTCTCTCTTGCTGTTTTCAAAACTTGTCCTTTATCTTTAGTTTTCAGAAGTTGACTACGATGTGTCTTTGTGTAGACTTCTTCAGGTTTATCTTCTTTGGGTTTTGCTCAGCTTCTTGACTCTGTAGATTTATGTTTATGCCAAGCTAGAGTTTTTAGCCATTATTTCTTTGAGTTTTCAGCTCTTCCCTTTCTCTTCTGTCAAGAATTCTGATAACATAAATGCTGGGTCTTTTGTTATTGTCACATATGTCCCTGAGCTCTGTTTCCTCTCCTCTTCTTTCTTCTCTTCTCCCCTCCCCAACCCCCACTCTTTCTCTCAATGGGTAACTCCTATTGTTCAATCTTTAATTTGCCAATTCTTTCCTCTGTCTCTCCATTCTAATGTTGAGTCTATCCACTGAGTTTTTATTTAGGTGATTGTATTTGGCAGTTCTAGAATTTTCATGTTGTTCTTCATATCTTCAATTTCTTTGCTGAAAATTTCCATTTCTTCATTAGCTTCAAGTTTGTTCTTAAGTGCTCATTGAAGCTTTTTTTATGATGACTGTTTTAAAATTTTTGTTGGGTAATTCTAACATCTGTCATCTCAGTGTTGGCATCAATTTATTCTTTTTTCATTTGGTATGAGATCTTCCTGATTCTTGATATAATGAGTAATGATTCTATTAAAACCTGGTCATTTTGGGTATTAGGTTATGAGACTCTTGAACTTATTTAACCTTCTATTCTAGTTTGCTTCTACTAATACCACTCCAGCAGATGAAATGAGTGATGTCTTGTTATTGCCAAGTGGGAAGAAGTCGAGGTTCCTCTTGAGTGTCTGCTGATACCTGAGTGTGGGGTTCTTCATTCTTGCCAGGCAGGGTAGGGGAGTCCCACACTCCAACAGACCTTCACTGATAACTCTCTGGTAGGGTGAGGTAAAGTGCCTCATTACCATTTTTTTGCTGGTCTCCACTAACGCCATGATGGTGACAAGAGTCCTATCTCTCCACTGGACCTTCCCTAATACCACTCTGTTGAGGAAAGGGATGGCACCATGTTATTGACAGGTGGGGGTAGAAATCTAGGTTTTCCAGATGACATGAAGGAAGGAGGTCTCATTACTGTCTGCCCAAAAGAGAAACTTAGGCTCTGTACTCAATCTGCCTGTGGAAATGCAGCAGTATAAGGATTAGGATGCCTCTTTTAATTTTGCTTTATAAATTTTGAAGTCACTTTATCATTTATCATTATCCCCATCCCTAGTGATGTTCTTTTTTGGGGGGAGGGGATCTTCAAGTATATTTAATTGTTATTAACGTAGGTATGCCAATTTTTATAAGTATTCTCCTGCTTTGTTTTTTCTTCTTACTTTTTACCTCATTGTATCGTAACACCTAAGGTTTCTCTACTGAAAACAGCATAATTCTGTTTTTTTTCCCCGATTTGTCAACATTTGTCTTCTTATCCATTTATTTTTATAATTATAGATTTTTTAACATTTTTCTACCTACATAAAATATTTCATACTTTTTCTATGTCTTTTTAGAAATTCACTTATTCATTGTTTAAATTGGTTATCTATATTCATCTCCAAATAAAATAACTTGACCATATATATCTCAGTTTTCCCTCAAACCTCATTATGTTGAAATCATCCAGATTTTCACACTTTTCAGGTTATCATGGATATACCATTTTATTTTCTTTCCTCTTGATAACATTTTGAAGACAACAATAAAAAGCTACCAAGGTATTAAATACCCCTACTTCATATATTTATTGCAGCTCCTTCTGAATTTGTCTCTTCACTTCTTTAAGTACTTCATCTAATACTCTTATCAATGAGTATCTTTGAGTGAGAAACCTTCTGAGGTCCTGTATGTAAGAGAATATTTTTATCCAGCTCTCATATTAAATGACAATTTGGCTAGATGCAAAGTTCTAAGTTCTAATTTTTTTTTCTTAAATGATTTTAAGCATTTAACAATTTTTACAGTATTTTTTTTAATGTGATATCACTCTAATCTTGTTCCTTTTAATGTGGTTTGCTCTTTTAGAACTTGCTTTTTTCCATTGACATTATTGTATTGTAATACGTTTAAGTACAGATTTTCTTTAGTCACCACTCTAAGGGCTCTTTTAACATGACTTTCATATATTTTTTTAATTCTGAGAAATATATTTCTTCAAACATTTTCTGCCTCCTCTATTACTCCTTTTATGGGATTCCTATGATCCAGATCTTGTTGCTATTATTTCTTTCCTCTTTTGTCTTTCTTAATATGTGTAATTTCTTTGTCTTTGTTTTTTCTGAAAATCTCCCCAATTCTATCTTTTAATCTATTAATGTATTTCTTGGTGTATTCATTCTGCCATTTATCTATTAGAATTCTTTATTTCAACTGTTATATTTTTCTTAGCTAATATTTCTGCTTGATTATTATATTTTTTGTTCTGATTTCATATTGCTAGCATTTTTCTTTCCTTATGTCTTTTAGAATGTTTATTAAGCTAGTTTTAAATTATTTATATGTCTTTCTAACAGTTCTATTTCTGATAAAATATGTAATTCAGTGTTTGTTTTTCTTTTGAAATAGTTGTTATTTTGAGCTGGGAGCTCATTTTCCCTCAAAAGCAATAGTTATTTTATCATCCAGACTTCAGTTCTTGTCAGTGTTAATTAGTCTAGGAGTGGGGGTGGGGAGTTTCTGGTGGAGAAACCAGAAAATTACACTTAATTATTCCTCACCCCACAAAGCAGCCTGGGTCAGGGGTTTGCTGTTTGCCCTTCCTGAGAGAAACTACATTAAAAGACATTCTATAGTTTTTAAATCCCCACTTCTGGGGATTTAGAGAGGAAGTAAATGACTCGAAGTAATCAGAGGTTAGTGAGTCCCTACTTGTTTTTTCCAGCACTTCACAAGGTCAAGACTTCTATACTGCTCTGGTGTTATTTTTTAGGACATCTGGCCACAGCTCAGAGTCACTCTAGGTAAAAAGTCAGGCATTATTTGTCCCAAAGCAATGTTGGGAGAAGTAAGAACAAAACTCAAAACTCCTAAGGTACTATTGTATCCTCCTAAAGAAGAGCTGAGTTGCCTCCTGTACCAGTTTGAAGCCTCACTTCTCCCCTCACACAAACACACAACTTCAAATTAGGTAGGAATGCCTCACATTTTCTCTACCGTTTGGTTTTTTCCCTCTGAGGCAATGATCCTCAATCTTGGCTACATGTTAGAATCACCTGGAAAGATTTTTAAAATCCTAATGCTCAGGCTGCACCCAGACCAATTGATGTAGAAGCTCTTGAGATGGGACCAAGCCATTTTTCTTTAAAATGCCCCAAGATATTACAGTGTGTGGCCAGGGTTGAGAACTATCACTCTAGCTCCTTCAGGTTGATCTTAGAGGTAGGAAATGACCATTGGACTACTTTAGCAACTTGGTAGGAATGAAACCCATAAATAACCTCTCTATAACCAAGTAGAGTCTTTTCTATCTCCTCACTATCTTCTCAGCACTTGGCATGCCCTCTTGAAATTCTTTCCTCCAAGTGCTGAGACTACACTGTCATGGCCCGTGTCTAACCTCTTGCACTGTTCCTCTCTTTTCCCCTCCTCTCCCTTCAAAAAAATAAGGTTGATTGCTTCTCAACATTCAACATCCTCTCTCTCTCCAAGCATTTGGCTAGTAAGTACATTATAAAAGTACATCTCCAGCCCTAACCACTTACATGTTCTTTTTCTAATTAACTTCCACTTGAATATCTTATTGGCATCTCAATTTCAACATGTGTGAAATGGGACTCATAATTTCTGCATAAAGCAGCTTCTTCTTATGACTTCCTTCCATGAATCCAACCACCATGCTCAAGGTCACCTTTGGTTCTTCATTTAGAATCTATTTCCAAAGTTCAGTTGGACTTTTTTGGGCATCTCCCTTTTACACTCTAATTACCATCTTTCAAGTTCACATCCTAACGATTTCCTGTCTAGACTACTGAATCAGCCTTTTTTCTAATCTACCTTCTTTTGATACTTCCTATCACAAGTAATCAATATCCCACTGCCAAATTATTTAATCAAGGATATAACTCCAATAACTAACTCATAACCCACTGCTCAAACCCTATTAATAACTTGTCACCCCCTCACATTCAATGTACAAACCTTCTAGCATCCAATGCCCTCAAGTATGGCCTAAATTGTCTTTCTGGGCATGTTTGCTAGTATTTCTTCACACTAAATGGAACTCTTTTTTTAAGCAGAAAAAACATAAATATTAAATCGAACATGTTTGGTTTTAAATTCCAATCTGCTGCTAGTAACTTGGATAAGTAGCTAAACCAACATGAGTCTTAGTTTCCACAACTAAAACAAAGAAAAAAGAACAAACAAAAAACAAAAACAGAAATAATACCTAACCAATAAAACTATTAAGGAGATTAAATGCAATTATATATGCAATTACAGTATTATTTTTGTTTGCTCCTAAACCCCTACTATACCTGGCTTAACACTTTTACATGTTATGAGATTGCAAAGATTTTTTTTTCTTTTGTCTTTTGTCCTATTTTGTCATTATATGTAATCATTTCTCCTGGCTATATTCTAGGTCAAGGGTGGACAAACTATTGCTCACAAGCCAAGCTCAGCCTTTCTTGGGCTTAACTCAAGCACACCCACTCATTTAAATATTGTCAATGGCTGCTTTCATGCTACACAGTTGAGTAGTGTAACAAACAGTATACATACTGCAAAGTCTAAGACATTTGCTGAGCTCACTTCCTTTCCTCACTATATATGGACCCTGACTGATACAGAACTAGTAGCTTTTTAGAAAGTCATAAAAGGCACTGTGGCTTCCATCCTGCTCTTTTGGATCATCAGTGCTGGAGGAAGCCAGTCACTACCTCATGAGGACATTCATGCAGCCTGAGAGTGGTCCCAGGTGGAAGAGAACCGAGGCCTCCTGCCACCAGCCAGCACTTGTGTGAGCCCCTTCAAGGCTGATCGTCTCGCCTCAGTCAAGCCTTCAGGTGCCTTTGCTGACTGAAGCCTCAGCCACATCTTGACTGAAACCCCACAAGAGATCCTAAGCCAGACCTCTAGCTAAACCACTTCTGAATACCTGACCCACAGAAACTGAGGATAATAAATGCTTACTGTTATTTAAACTAGCAACTTTTGGATTAACATTTTTACAGAAATAAATAACTAATTCACTAGACAACCTACAGTTACCATTCATAGGCCAAAGATGTTGAAAGGTACATCCACAGCCTCGACCTCACCTATGAGCTCAAAACTTTATATGTAACTGCCTATTCCACATCTCTTCTTGGGTATCTCAAAAGTATCTACCCAACATGCACAAGCTTGTGGTCTCTTTTCATTCAAAATGACCTTCTTCCAATATTCTCCATCTCAGTCAATGGCACAATGAACTTAATCCATAAGCTACGAATCTGGACATCTGTGATATTTCATTCTCCTTCATGCTCCATATTCATTCACCAAGTCCAGTTGCATTAACTGCTATATATCTCTCAAATCAGAACACTGCTCTCCAGCAGCACTTTGAAGATACTATTTCTCTGTCTCTGGCATTTGCTGCTTATAAAAAGTCTGCTGTCAGAGCAATAGCCTTTGGAGTTACGCTACCTATCCCTCTGACAGCTTTTGAGATTTTCTCTACATTCTTCAGTCCAAAATGGATTTGTTTTTATTTATCCTAATAAGACTTGGCATGATTTTTACAGTCTGTAGACTTAAACTGCTTATTCCATTCTCAAAAACTCTCTATCTTTTGTCTTCTTGGCTATCTCCTTTTGGCTATTCTCTTTAGTTCTGTATCAGTCAGGCTCCATACAGAACCCACACCAGTGATTTTAACAGGCAGAAGTGAATCTAAAGAATTGCAAATCAGGCAAAGATAACAAGGAGGCACTGAGGTATGGAGGCAGTAACTGCAGGAAGCTATTATCGCCAGTAAGGTTAAGAGAACAAAAGGATGAGATAGAGATTACTAAAATTTAGAAGTTTAGAGGAGAAAGAACCTACAGAACTAAAACTACTACCTTTGAGAAAGGTGTGCTGGCCAGCTGGTACTAGTGTTTCTGTATAGTTTCAATGAGGCTGGTTACACAAGTTTTGGAAAAACTTCAAATTGGAATAACTGCTGTTACTGGAATGAACTGTCACTACCAGGACAAGCATAAAATGTTGACCCTTAACCCACTCATACACTTCAGAACCCAGTGTGCCAAGTTTTGGGCATGTGTCCATTTTTTTCTTGCTTTCAAGCTCAACTATATATTTTAAGCATATCTTTGTGTTTAACACAGAGAGGAGTGATTCTCTCACCTGTGCTGTCATTTGTCAAGAGTCTCTGTCCACTTCTCTTCGTGTCCACTGTCCTCATCCTAATCCAAACTGCTATCTCTTCCATGCACTAGTGGTATTATCTTCTAACTTGTCTATCTTCATTCATTCTAGCATGTCTCCTATTATTTCTTCACACTGCAGCTAATATTTCCTGAATGCCAATCTAAGGACATCATGTGTTATTTAAGTCCCTTCTCACCGCTTTTAAAATAAAGACAGAGATCTTTCATACATCCCACAGGGCCTTGCATGTCCAATCCTGCTCATAGCTTCAGAACCTAATATCCTGCTCCCTCCCTCTGGGTCCTCTGTCCACTTGGGCTCCTTTCCTCTTCTCAAACAGGACAACGTCTTTGCATGTGCTCATGGCCTTGCCTAGATCACTCCTCTTCCCAACAACACTCAGCCCAGTCGACCATTACTCATCCTGCAGATCACAAATCAAATGCCATTTTCTCCAGGAAACCTTCTCTGCTCCTTTAGACTAGCTCAGGTCTCTATTTACATGGTCCACAGCCTCAGGTTTCTTTTGTTTACACAATTTATCTCAGAATATTCGATAATGTCTCTTTTGGTAGAAACTCCAAAAGAGATGTTAGCATCCTAAGATCCTAAACTCCCGGCAAGAGCTTCTGCACACAGTAGGCGTTGGATAGCTATTCATAGAATGAACAACACTAAATACTAATTGAATCTTAACATGCTTTTAAAAAATCAACCTGTAGCATTTACCCCTTCCCTTAAAATTCTGACACACTCATACAATTCACCTTGCATATTTCCTTTCTTTTCTGCCAAGGGCTGGTATTCTCAGCTTATTATTGATTAAGGTCAGGGGCCTCAATATTATTTTTTGAATTCCTAGTGTCTAGCACAGTGCCATTGCAATAACTTTCAACCAACAAATTCTTATTATTCATGATAATGATAAGAACTCAGTGCCATTATATTTAACATATAAAATTTTACTAATTCAATTATTCTTCCAAGCAGTATACAACTTTTAAAGCCTGCTCTTCTCAAGTAATTAAATGTTATAATTATCTAACACACTATTAAGCAATGCAAAGTTTCATGGATATTAGCCCATTATTTCCAGCTCTTTATATTTTAAATTAATGACATAGTATAGTAATTTTTAAAAACTTTAAAATGCTTTACTTTGGCTGAAATCACAGATATCTTCAGATGGTGTTCAAAATGGTTTAAATTACCCAGATGTGGTGAACATGCAGTGAAATCTTAGAGAGGCCCTAAAGAATTCCCAAAGAATGATGCATGAGCCAAAGTCATGACATTCACTTGGACGTTCTTTCTCCCCCTGAACTAGTTTGATAAAATACATGCCTTTTCTTCTACTTTGACCTTAAGAGCTTAGAAATCATTTACTTTACAAGAGCCCTGTGGTCTATGATTATGGCAAACAGAATAGTGACTTCTGTCTCATATTTCTATTATGCATGGTTTATGAATTTAGTTTTAAGGGGAGTGATTTTACATAAAAGTTTTTAGATAGATTTCACTCCCATGCCTTTGTTGGACTCCTCTGTTCTTCTATGAGGAAAAGCTTTGTGCTTTCAAAGCTGGCTTCAAGCACAATGCTGTACCTCCACGGTCTCGTCCATCTGTTAAAATAACCCAGTTTTATGGCAGCTGCACACCAATGTGCACTTATCCAGGTTCCATGCTTCAGCAGACTTCTTATCTTTGCCCTTTTCATGAATTACATTGATTTTACTTCAGCACCCAAGCATGGTAGTATCTTACATCTTATTTTAATCAAGAAGCTTTTGAATATTTTTTAGTATTATATATATAATTCTTTTTGTCACTAGACCATCAGGCTTGTTATAGCATGACTTAAGCTACAAATTTCCCTAAATTTTGCTTAACTTTCATCCATCATGACCTTCCAGATATCTTACGTGGTATATAGAGAAGGCTAATAGCCAGTACTTTGCTAAAAAGCTAAATATATCAGCAAAACTTTTATGTTTACAGCTGACATCCTGAATGTCTCCACTGATAGTGACCTCAGGCCCTCAATTCAGCATACCAAAGAGACATTGTCATGGATTTTCCAGACTTTTTTAAAATTGTGAAAGTTTTTCCAAACTGAAATACTTAAATATTTCATAAAGAAAATATTATTTTTCTATAGGATCATTATGTAAAATATAATAAGGCTTCAAATTTCATGCTATATACAAAATTTATTATAAGGGGATTTTATACAGTTATAAATTTATTTACTATTAACAAAAATTTATGAAGAAAAATTTAACATCTTGTTTTATCTTCAATTTTTTTGAAATCTGTTGAGTTGTGTATATTTTTCTAAAGGATTACTCCATCCTATCATCCAGTCTGTCATTTTATTTCATATGCATATTCATATTTTTTCACAGAATTAAGTGATATTGTCCACTTGTCAACCTCAACTACATACTTATTGCTATCATTGACCAAATAGATATTTTGCAGACATACCAAAAAAAAAGGTCTTTTGTAGAAATTAATGTAAATATTTTATATCTTGTTTCAAGGGTGTGAAATTGTGGTTAATTCTGGTCCAGATAAATATTTTCCACATCAACCTAGGGCATTATTACATTTATTTCATATAAAACCAAGCCACAAAGCATATTTTTCCAATGGTCATCAAGACATTTACCTAATGGACAAATCTAGTATTTTAATTTTTCCAAGACTTATCATTAAATAATGAGAGAGGGGTATTTCAGCAGACATCACATTTAAAAGTAAGTTAATTCTTTGTTAGTGGGGAAAAGTTATTAAAAACAATATGTGCTAATTCAATTTAAAATTTTTTAAGTTTTTAAAAAATAGTTAGATTCTATCAAGTTCAGCCTCAAATGTGAAAGCTGAAATAAGGGAAGCAGGGGTTTAATTGAAGGTGTATTGTTGTGGTGTTAATGACGAAATCAGGTGCCAGGAAAGTAGTGCCTCTCAACTCTCTTCTCCTGGCCATTACACACCACAAACACACACATACACACATGAGTTAGGCCTCCCTTCCTTATGTCATCCAGCTCCTAGAGAGGTTTCACTAATGCTCCCGCCATGAAAGGAATTCCAACATGATATAGCCATCCACTTCTCAGTATTTTATCCAAAGAAAATGAAAACAAGATATCTACACTCCCATGTTCACGGAAGCATTATTTATAATAGCTAAGATATGGAAAAACCTAAGTATCCATCAATGGGTGAGTGGATAAAGAAGACATAGAGCATGTGTGTACACACACACACAATGGAATACTATACAGTAATGAAAAAAGAAAAGAAATCCTGCCATTTGTGACAACATTAATGAACCTTGAGGGTATTTAGGCCAAGAAATAAATTACACAGTGAAAGACAAGTACTGTGTGATAACACTCATATGTGGAATCTAAAAATTCTAATTCATAGAAACAGAGTAGAATGGTGATTAGCAGAGGCTGGGGGCTGGAGGAAATGGGGAGATGTTAAAACTTGCAACTAGGAAATGAATAATTTCTGGAGATTTAATGTGCAGCATGGTGATTACAGTTAACAATATTGTGGTATACACTTTAAAATTGCTGAAGCTCTAGATGTTAAATGTTCTCACAACAAAAAAAAATGATAACCATGTGATGTAACATTATGGTGGTAATCAGATATATGCTGTATCAAAACAACATGTACACCTTAAACTTACACAGTGTTATGTCAATTATAGCTTAATTTAAAAAGAGAAAGTAAAGCCAAAGCCATCTCTCTCAATCAAGTCCTGAAAAGAGGCACTTAGCCTTAAATGTGATTTCTGTAAAAAACAGTGGCTTCAATGTCCTCTATTAAGCCTTTCCTGACTCTCCTGTAAACAGGACCACTCCTTTCTTGTGGCGCCATCATAACCCATAGAAACCATTGTTGAGACATATACTACACCTACCTTTGCATATGTGCATACTCATCTGCTCCTTCTACAAAGTATTTATATCACACAGTACTTGTCTTTCTCTGTCTAATTTATTTCTTAGCATAAATACCATCAAGGTTCATCCATGTTGTCTAAATGGCAGGATTCCTTTCTTTGTACACACATACATACACACTATGTCTTCTTTATCCACTCATCGACTGATGGACACTTAGGACCATAAAACCTGTGGTCCCTGGAATACTATGGCATTTCTCTCTAGTACTTCACTCACTATCTAGTCCACAGTCAATGCTTAACGCGTTTGGAGACTAAATTCTTCTGGATATGTTCATAGAAAGAAAACACATACTTCGGCACCAGTACACTCTGTGAATAACAGGGAATCAGAAGCCACAGAATGTAACAAGTTGGAGTAATTCATTCTGAGCAAAAGTCTATAAACTAACATGAGGCACGGGGGGAGGCGGGGACAGATTTTTTTTTAACAGCAAGAGTTACCATTCACAGGTCACTCCCTTCCAAACTTTCACATTGTAATCACATCACTTAGCTAATCTTTGGCACAAAAGATAGGGTCATGTTTTTTAAAAAATTTAACTTTGGTCAATATTCAAAATTGTTGCCAGGTTATTTCAGTGTTTAGCGATTATAATTTCATATGAAATTTGGCTATACAATCTGTGCTTCTCCTAGATTAAGTATCCTATTGCCAAATGTGATAAAGTCAGAAAGCGCATTCTTTCATCATTGTTCTCATACAAAAACAAAATGGGGAAAATATATTATTTGTTTTTAAGTGGAAAAACATTCCACTTTCCAGATGCTTGCCCTTCAGGAAATCTTATAGCTCTCTTGCTGAAATTTTTAGAAATGATCATGTTATCATATATTTTACGCTCCTGGTCAAGCTGTCATCACTACCCAAGCATTTCCATAACTACCTACATATATCCATTTCCTTGAGAAAGGAAAAACAGAATGATGCTGACCTCCTGAAGTTTCACATATGCTTGAATTTTTATGTGTCAAGTTTAAGATCATCAAAAATTGATGCATGGACATTTTCTCTCCAAACACTAAATCTACATAAAACACCACCTTGAATGTAATCAACTTTTTAAAAATACTACCTTTAATATAATCAACTGTTTAATGACCCATAAATACTTTACCAGTCTTCAGGAATTTTTTTTCAACAGTACATAGTATTCATAGACAAAAAAAAGAAAATGAAGGTGAGATGTTTCTAGATATATTTAGCTTGGGAATAAGGAAAACATGATCTAATGGGAGAAACCTACAGATAAACTGAAGACAGAAAATGATAAGGGAATTGGAAAACCTACTGCTGCCGAGTCTTCCTTTAAATAGAGGCCTTATAGAATACATTCTAATGAATCCATTCATATTTCTAATGAAAACGTGAAACAGAAATCTGCTTTTCCATCCCAAATGGGTTTCCTCCAATGTCACCTTCTCCCTGATGAGTTGGAGTCGTGTGCACCATAAAACAGCACAACGCTGCCTGAAATGCTGACATTTCATTTTTAATTGAAATCAAACAGAAATACATCCACTGGGAAACAAGAGAGTAAAGCAGGCTTTTGATAGAAATTAATATGGGATAGACAAAATACTTCCTCCATCAAAGTTACTCTCACTGCCAAAGGCTGCCAGTCCCCTTGCCTAAATCTGAGATTATATTCAGGATTATGTTTGGTGAAAAGAACAGATCTTACGAAAGTGAAAAGAGAAATATGTGGATGAATACATTGAAGAAATGAAAAAAACTTCTTTGCTTCTTGTTTTCAGAAAACCATATGATTATAGAGTTCAAGGAAAAACTTTAATTTTACTGCAACAACAAATGTTAACAAAAGCAAAGGGGTTCATATCATTGACAAAAGTATCCACAAAAATATATCATAAAATACATGCTTTGAGAGGTAAGATAAACTTACATTGCTGGGACTAAAACCCTCACAACAGTGAGATAAATTTCTATTGAAAACAGGTTTATAGCAATACCTATGGCAGTAGTAACATTTAGAACTAAAGTTTGAGTAGTAGCAATAATATTAATGAAGATTAACATTTTTATATCTATATATGGGTTATAAAATATGTTATGAGAACTGTAATATTCAATCCTCCAAACTGCATTATGAAAACTAGCTTTCAGAAGATAGTATTTCATTCTCTAAAAGCCTTCAAATATAAAAAGCCACAATTTTAATGAAAACATTTATGGTCACATTTCTAGAAATAAGCTAGTAGTACTTTGTACAAAAGTTGGCTTTTCTATGAGTAGCACTTCAAGACATTATTGACTGAGGGCTGGTGCTAGGATGAATAAGGCAGAGTGTCTGAGTGAGCAGTTCATAGGCCAGTGTTGCAGACAGGTACTCAAAAAGATAAATGATAGTATGCTATGATACCTGCTATAGCAGAGATAGGAAAAAAAGTACTTTGAGAATACAGTGGAGAACAGAAATAATTCGGCCTAGGGGAATCCGAGAACGCTGCCCTGGGCAGGGAACAACTGAGCCAGTAATTGCAGATGCTGAGGAGTTCACAGGGTGAACAGAAACACCAAGAGGGCATTGAGTCAATGGGAACTCCACTGACAGCCATTGAAGAACATAAAAAGGGCATTAAGTTTACCATGTCTTGAGTATAAGGACTTTTCTATGTGGCCTGGACCTTCTGCAAGGCTTACGCCCCACAGAACTCTGACCACTGCTCCTAAAAGATAACTACCTGGATAACACGGACACTTCAGGAGCTCAGATGCTGCGCTTCATAGACCTAGGACCCAAATTTCTAAGGGGGAGCACTGCCAAGCTGGTGCTGGCGTCACCAAAGGGGCACAATGAAGCTGGCTCTGGAATGGAGTTAGAGACCGGAGCCAACCATCACCACATGTGTGAAGGGCCATGGCTGAGGACCACTGACAGGAACAGTAAGCAAATAAGAAAGACTTAAGTTCCTTCCACACCACTCCAGCCTTCCTGTTTCTCTCAAATGCCCCCTCTTGACAAAACCTAAAAAGGAGCCAGCAAACAAGAGAGAAGAAACGTGGTTCTCAGAGTCTAAGCTCTAGCATCACACAGCAGAAAAAATAATGCTTTCCCGTTTCTCCTGTCAGAACCTTAGCCCCTTGAGAATTGTAACTATGCCTTAGTTACCTTTGTAAGGTAATTAGAGCAGTGTCTGACAAAATGTAAGTGCTTCATAAGAGGTGGAAATTAGAAAGGATAAAGGGAGAAAAGTGGAAGAAGAAATTCCCTCATGAGGCCACAGGTGTAGACTGAAGGAAGGAGGGGACAAGTCAAACAGGTACTGAGAAGAGGATGGACAAGTCAGATATGTAGTGAGAGGACAAGTCAGATAGGTCCTGAGAAGAGAGGATAGGTCAGGTCAGTACTGAGAAGGTCACGAGACGTGGCCAGCAAGAAGTCAGCAGTAACACACAGCAAGCAGGAAGGAAGCAGGAGAGGGGCCGAGAAGGCAGACAGCTCTCTCAAGGTGTTGGGTGATAAATGGAAGGATGGACTTAAGATCACAGCTAGGAGGGAGAAACGCACAGAGAAAAGTCGATTTGCTGGCTCGTTTTCGGAACGTGGACACTTTCACAGGTTTACAAATTGAGTGAAAGAAGAGAAGAAAAATTTGAACTTCCAGGAGAAAGGAGAGATAAGTGATGGATAAGCACAGCTTTTCTACTTTTTCTTTTTCTTTTCTTTTCATCTGGGTCTTTTCAAAGCTCCTCTCTGGTGACTTTGAGCAACTTCTTGGGCTACCTCAGACAGAGGTTTTACATTCCATAGAATTGATCAAAATAATATGGGGCATATTTTAAGGACTCAAGTCCAGATGTTCTCAATCTTCAAGAAAACTTGAGCCTTTACTGACTCCCTGGGGGTCACCAGGCATTCAGGAAGATGGCCAGTGGCAAGAACGCGGTCGTCTATTCCTTACAGTGAGAGACTTCCAGGACATGACAAAATAATCTAACTTTTCATAAAAACCATTGATTTTTCGTGGAGATTTCTTCATACACAAAAATCTCTGTAAATTTTACATATAGAATTTTAAGAAAAATCAAGAGTGTCAACTAATTTTTTAATTATAGAAATTAATGACAAGAACAATGGGCATCTATAAACAAAAACCCAAAACCCCCTTAATCCTGGCTCTATCTGAAACTCCATTAAAACTTCACCAAATTAATATCAAGGTTACTTCATGAAAGCAATTTAATGAATCCTTAAATAATTCTAATAAAAATAAGAAATCACTTATCTGTTTTAAATTTGCTGCAATTAAAAGGAAACTTTTTTGAATAGGACTGCTTCTCCCTTAAAAAAAAAAGCCTTTCTTTTATAACTAAAGATATTGCAATATGGTCTGAATAGATGTTTAAAATGTCGCATAAGTCCTGAAAATCTCTCTCATTGAAACAGTCCCAGTTTGACAGGCCTGCAATAACCATTAAATATTAAAATAACATTAAAAAGCAAATGCTCAGCTCATGGATTTAGCTCCAAAACTTCGTTTTATGCTAATGGGACTCACATAGCTACTGAAAATATACCCCCAAGGATCCAAGGATCAGACAGAATCAAGAAAATGATGACTTCACTTTCAAAAAAATTAATCTACTACCCTAAAAATTATTATTCATGGAATTACTATCACATAATCATTCTAAAAATCATTTGTTTAAGGTTTAGCAGCATTGATTTTGCATTCAAATATTATACATTTGTGATGTCATAAAATTCATACTTTGATGGTAAGATAATTTGGGTTTTGTAAAATATGTGTAATGTTATTAAAAAAAACTGTCTCATACAAAAATCGCCTAAAGTCAAAATTTAATTCTAAATATTTTTTTGTGGGAGCTATTTCTATAGATAGTATTAGCATAATGCATAAGCTTAAGAACTGTTATTATTATTGATAAATTTTTTAAGTAAAAAGAAAAAAAGGTAATGTAAGTAACTAATAGTGTTAATATTTAAAGTTATATGGAGCTCTTAACTTCTCCAAAATTATACTTTTTAGAAATTATAGGAATTTTGATATAATTGTACCATACTACATGTTAACAATTATCCATGTTAATTATCCTAAAAGCAATTACAAACTATTGAAAGACAGCGTATTTAAAGGAATGTACTTTAGACTAAATTTTAGCTTACCCAAAATTTAGCTTACCTAAATATCAAACTTAGATAAGTCACTTAAATTCTCCAAGTCAAAACTTTATCAGATGTAAAAATGAAGATGGTCTTGTGAATCTCTTATGTCTGCCAGTTCATGGTTTTCTTTTGTGACAGATAATTTTGTTTATATTGAGTCTGGTTAGACTTTCCCATTTTCCCCATGCTCACCCTCACTCTTGTTCTCACCCCAACACATATATGCGCACACACACACACACACACACATACATACACACACATATACAGACATAAGCATAAAGAGAATAAATTTTTAAATCTTATATAGAGCTATGGTATAAGTGCACTTATAATCTGTGAAATTGCTATGTGTGACTGTCAGAGAATTTACCAGAATTTAAAGAAGTCTAAAAAATGAGAAAGAGAGTAGCACTGTTCTGAGGGAAAAGCACCTGGGTGAATGTCTAGGGACCCAGTTCCACTGCTAACCATCCTTAAGACCTCGGCCACACATTCCCTATCTCCAAATTGCAGCTCAATTCTCTGAAGAATGTGGGTATTGGATAGAATGGTTGTTAAGTTCATGTCCAGCTCTGAAATTGATGCCTCTAATTAAAATATTACTACTATGGCAAGGCAAGAGAGTTATTCTTAAGTCTGCAACGAAGAAAAGGGGTGTGTGTGTGTGTGTGTAATTATGAAGGATGAAAGCTAGGGATAAAGCAAATGTGAATCATTTTGCAAATTCAATAATGGCAAAAGAATTAATTGTGAGGTATCTTTAAAAAGTAAAGATTTTCTAATCTTTTATGAGCATTTTTTGCATGTCAGGAATGAAGCTAATATCACCACAGATACTATCTCATTTAATATTGACTACGAACCCTAAGAGGAGCTACAATAATTATCTCCATCTTCTGCATGACAAAATGAAGGCTAGAGAGTCTTATGTCCCCTAGCTACTATTATAAGTTAGGAAGAAATGTAATATAGAGACTGAGTCATGTCCCTCGAATAGGCATCTTTCAAAGTCAAATTTATAAATGACTAGTTCTGATTTTTCATTTTTTTAAAGATTTTTGGTATCACTACTGGACACAATATCTGATTACACATACTACTGATCCACTTCAGCAACAACATTCTTTCCCTTTTGCTTACTACAAAGTGGTATTATAATTTTCTAAGGAAAATCACATTGTCTGGCACATAAATGTTTATTGAAAGAACGAAGGTGAATTCCTTCTTCCAACCAAGATGGGAGTACATGGACTAGATTTCTCCTGCCACCTGAAAGAACCAGAAAGGACCAAAGACTTGAACAAAATATAAGAAACGATAATTTTCAATTCAGTAGGCACGAGGCAACAAAGAACAGTGATCCTGGTGAGATAAGAAACAAATAAGGTAAACCTCATGATTGCCCAGCTAATGCCTTAAGAGAGTTTCAGATCTGCAGTGCAGGGAAAGAGAATTGATACAGAACCCAGAAAATTCTGAGTTTAAGAGACAGAATTAAAACTCTAGGAAGACCAAGTTTACAGGCCAGAGAACCAGATAGAGAGAACTGCGGAGGAGCAAACTTGAATATTCAGCATACTATTGATTAGCACATGATGAGAAGAAAACTACCTGAGGCCTGGGAAAGAACCTCTTGAAAGGATTAGAGGGAACATGACTCAGTGCTCACACCAGGCTGGAAGTCGTAGCTGTAACCACAAGGCAGGTTCAAAAATCTCATTATTAACAAGGTATTGGGCAGAGTACTTACTCATAAGGACCTTACATCATTAATGGAAAATAATCAGCTCTAAGCTAAACACAGCTCTAGTCTCATCTAACACATTTTAAAAGCTAGGTCAAACAGTCTTCAACAAGGGCATCAAGAATGGGAAAAGGATAGGCTCTTCAACAAATGGTGCTGAGAAATCTGCAATTTCCACGTGCAAAAGAATGAAACTGGATCCTGATCTTACATCATATACAAATCAACTCAAAAGGGGTTAAAACTTTAAATATCAGACCTGAAACTGTAAAACTTCTGGAGGAGAACATAGGAGAAAAGCTACTTGCCATTGGTCTTGACAATGATTTCTTGGATATAAAACCAAAAACACACACAAAAAATGGAAAAAAATATATAAGTGGGACTACATCAAACTAAGAAATTTCTGCACAGCAAAGGAAACAATAGAGTTAAAAGGCAACCTACGAAATGAGAGAAAATATTTGCAAACTATGTATCTGATAAGGAGTTGAAATACATAAGAAACTCCTGCAACTCAAAAGCAAAAAGGCAAATAACCTGGCTTACAAATGGGCAAAGGACTTGAATAGATATTTCTCCGAAGACATGCAAACAGCCAATAGGTATATGAAAATATGATCAACATCATTAATCATCAGGTAAATACAAATCAAAACCACTATGAAGTATCACCTCAAACCTATCAAGATTGCTATTATCAAAAAAATAAAAAATGAAAAAAATGAACTTTGTTAAGGATGTGGAAAAATCAGAACACTTGTACACTGTTGGTAGGAATGTAAAATAATCCAGCCATTATAGAAAACAGTTTGATGGTTCCTCAAAAAATTAAAAATAGGACTATCATAGGATCCAGCAATCCCACTTTGGGGTATTTATCCAAAAAAATTGAAATTGATATCTTGAAGTTATATATGCACTCCCATGTCCATTGCAATATATTCACAATAACCAAGACATGGAAACAACCTAAATGTCCATCAACAGATGAATGAATCAAGAAATTATACATGCATACACACATAAATACACACACACACACACACACACACACACACACACACACACACACATAGAGAGAGAGAGAATAGATTATTATTTGGCCTTAAAATAGAAATTCTGCCCTATGTGACAACATGGATGAATCTATAGAACATAATGCTAAGTGAAATAAGAATAAGACAATTAGAGAAAAACAAATACTGCACGAGGGATCCAATATAGAAAAGTACCCAAACTTGCAGAAACAGAAGAAGTAGAATGGTGGTTGCCAGGGACTGGGGGTAATGGGAAGTGAGGAGTTGCTGTTAAGTGGATATAAAATTTCAGGTATGTAGGAGTAATAAACTGTAGAGATCTGATATAAAATATTGTGACTTTAGTTAACAATACTGTATTGTGCACTTAAAAAGTTAAGAGTGTCTCTTGTTAAGTGTTTTTACCACAATTTCAAAACAGAAAGGAACTAAAGACCACTAAACTGATGAACTCAGACTCCAAACTAAAATTTAAAACAAATTTAACATATTAAATCCAACAGTATATAAAATAGAGATTATATCATGATAGAGCGGGGTTCATCCCAGGAATTCAGGCTGCTTAACATTTGAAAATCAATCAATATGTCATCATATTAAAACAATAAAAAACATTTAATCCCATTTGTTGTTGAGCAGTTTCAGCATCAACAGCTGACATATTCCAAGATTCATTCTTGATTAAACAATCAACTAGAAATAGAAAAGAACTTCCACAGTCACAGAAATGGTATTTTTTAAAGTCTACAGCTAAGATCACACTTAATGGTGAAAGACTTAATACTTTCCCTTTAAAATCAGAAACAGGATAAAAAGGTTTGTTTTTACCATTTCTATCCAACATTGTATTTATGCTTACAGTCAGTACAATAGGAAAAGGAAGCAAATGAAAGTCATCAAGATTGAAAGTGAAGTAAAACTGTCTTTGTCCACAGCTATGATCACTAATATAGCCAATGTGGTGAAATCGACCATGGCTCAGGAGGACACCAGCCAAACCGATGTGAGTTCAGCCCCACCAGCTGCTGAGGTTCCTTACTGTTTCCAGGCATCTGGAGAGCAGGCGGCAGCGATAGCATCTTCCACTCCCTCTCTACAGGTCACAGTCGTCACCACAAGAATAGGGGTGGGGGCAACTGGAGGATCTACATACCCTACAGGGCCTAACAGCACCCACATTTCTAGAGACAGTGGGCTGGCAGACAGGGTGCTCCTCAGCTGCAAACAGGCATGCCACTTGGTTATGGCAGGTGGGTCAAGGAAATGCATTCTCACCCCACAGCTGGATAGGAAGGGTGGTCTATTATGATAAGCTGCACCTGGAGGAGCACTGTGTACATGTCTAGTAGCCAGTTGCTCTGTGGGACTATGTCAGGTTTTTTGTTTGTTTGTTTGCTTGTTTTTCAAAAGTGAAATTTATTTATTTAGAATTCAGAAATTACACATTGTATCACAACAGTATTCAATAAATGTGAATTCTCCAACTTGTTTTAATCACATTTTAGGCTTTAATAAGATCTCTGATTGGCAGGAATAGTAGAAATAAAGATGTTCCAAAGCCAATACTGCAAATAGGAGCTCTTAGGTTTTGAAGAGCCACCTTAAGCCATATTGAAGGGGGCTAAAAGAACTATCAAAGCCTTAGCCTATGGCATAGAAGAGAATTTGGGGTTGAGAAAGGTGTCAAAGCTGGCACCAAAATCCTAAGGGTACTCTCCTCTTTTGTCGTCTCTGCCACAGTGCCCAGCCCACATCTTCCAGAATCACCATACACTAAGTCCTCACTTAACATCATCAGTAGGTTCTTAGAAACTGTGACTTTAAGTGAAATATAAAACAAAACCAATTTTACCATAAGCTAATTAAGAGAAACAAGAGTTAAGTTCCTACGGCATATTTCTGATCACAAAAATATCACCAAACTTCTAAATAAAGTCTCAAAACACTTCTAATAGTCAGTGCTGCATATCCAACTCAAATGGTAGGCCTGCTTGGGAAATGGCCTCCCAGCTTTGCAGAATGACACGCTAAGGTCTCCAACTTATTATTCTGCTTTCCCACCTTGTCTGTCACCCCCCAAACTAGCAGACTAATAGATACTCACGTGTCTTTCTTTAACCTCAGCTCCTCTCTGACTTCCTCAGGTTCAGCATCCAGTTGGACATCAGTGAGCAGCCAATCTGCGCACAGTTGTCTCCTGCTGGCCTTACTGCCCTGCACTTGCACACTTCCTCAAACGAGTGCAGGAGATCAACAGGCCTTCCCTGGGCCTCCCACCCTCCCCCAAGGATCCCAAGCTTCTAACCTGCCTCTGCTCCCCACTTCAATACCTAACTTGGGATTGACAAAATTCTTCAGTCTCCCAACTGACTCACCATTTGTTGGGTTGCAATCTGCTATAGAAAGGCGAGCAAGGAGAGAGCTAAGAAGAAAGCAGCCCACTGCAATAGGTAAGTGCAAGAGCACTTACTTAGGCTTGTTTGGGGTGGCCAAGGAGCTAGTAGATCTAACTACCTACTCTCCGGAAACTTCAAAGTTCATATAGTAGGCTTAACGGAGTTCAGGCAGGTATGCCATCCAGATGGTCTCAATCACACGTTACTACCTCCAGGCTGTGTCCTTGAGTCAGCTTCTAGTGCTAGGAAGGCAAGTAGAATGCTATTCCAAGGACATTGGAGAGGCTGTGAAGAGCCTCCAATTGCCTTGGTCAGGATCATGGGTCAGCCAGTGGTCCCTTCCTCTGTATGGTCCAACAACTAATGACACATGAAACAACATGTATGAATCCTGAAATAATGATGCCGAGTTCAAGAAGTCAGATAAATGACATATATATATCTGTATTTACGCTATATAATGCATGTGTATAAAATTCCAGAAAATGCAAACTAGTAGCAGAAAGCAGACTATTGGTTGCCTGGGCATAGGGGTGAGAGGAGGAAAGGGAGTCAGAGGAGTGGGAAGGAGAAATAATACAGAGGCATGAAGAAACTTTTGGATGTGATGGATATGTGCATATTTTGCCTGATTGTATGGGTATATATGTACGTCAAATGGATTAGCTTGCACCCTTTAAATACGTGCAGTTTATTGAATATAAAACATTCCTTAACAGAACTATTTTTTAAAAATATAAAAAGCCCAAATTTTCACCAAATAAATAAGCAATAATGTGGACTATTTTGCTTAATGCTTTTCCATTTTTTTTTTTATCATAGAAATCCAGAGAACTGGTTATTCTGATTGTTTTTGTCTGATTGTATTTATTATTATTATTATTATTATTATTATTATTTTATTATTTTATTATTGTTCCCACATAAGATATGATGAAATCGGAGGTGTGAGGGCATTACCTTGCCCAAAGTCAGGTAACCTTTGTCAGCAAACATCATGTGGAATTCCTCACTAGCAAATGAAATAAAGGACAAACCTGATTTCATTAGGGTGCTCCTCAAACATTTTAATTCCTGCCTCCTTATTATCCCTTCCTATAGCCCTAAGAGAGTCCCACTGAATTTAAGAGTACATATCACTCTCAATTCCCAATCTCCCTAGAAATGTGAGGTAAGGACATTGCAGTCTGTGCTGTCCAATTCATTAGTCTATTTGTGCTACTGAGAACTTGAAATTTAGATCATCCGAATTGAGATGTAATATAACAGCCCAGGTTTTAAAGACATAAATATCTCATCAGTATTTTTTATATTAATTACATGTTGAAAATATAGTATTTTGGATATATGGGGTTAAATAACATGTTATCCATTAATTTTACCTGTTTATTTTTACTTTTAATAAGTGGTTTATAAAAATTTAAAATACATGTGTGCCCAGCATTATTGGACAACATGGACCTAATTCCACAGAGAAATGCATTGCTATGCCTTTTATTATAACAGTGTTTCAGAAAATAATGAACTTGAATTTGAATCGCAATTCTCTCAAACTTCAGGTTTATAAGAAGGTGGAAGGCTTGAGGTAGGATGCCCCTGGGAGAATCTGTGGGGATATGAGAAGAAAAATGGGCCCAGGCAGGGTAGCAGATGCTGATTAGAAAGAAAACGGGCTACAGCTGATTATGAACTCATAGTAGACGGTGGAAAATATTCAACCCAAACTCTGAGATCGATTTTATAAGTCACATCTTGTGGTGAAATGCTTTGGGGTACAGTGCTAGTGTTTTGATACATCAAAGATCCAGTGGATGTTGGTGGCAGTCGTGAAAGATGACACAACCCAGAGTTATCTTAGCCCAATAAAGAACTTATCTGTGCAATTATGACAAAGGCAATATTTGGGGTAGCAGCTGCAATTTTTGACTCTGTGGATTAAAAATCTTGATCTTTTCAAAGGCTTTGCTTTGTGCCAGACTCTTGTGATAATATTCCTCTCTCTACTGTTCTTAGTTCTTAGTCATATAGTGGTCTGCCACATTGTTTGGATTTGTGTAAGTGTCCATGGAACTTGGAATCCCTTGGGTCTAATGCACTAACTCTTTATAAGTCAGTCAGGTAGAGGTTTGGGTCCCACTGTACTAGCAGAATTGCTACATCCCAGGACTTGGGAGGTAGTGCTCAGTTCTCATCATTTATATTAAATCCAGCTCATGTAAAAGACTATTGAAATTGCAAAGCATGACAAATGTCACAAAAGGCAGAGCCAAGTCTTACAGTAAAATGTGCTCTCTCAGACACTTTCCTCTAGAATGTCTCATGCTGCCATGCTAACCACATCCCTTGGTGTAATCTTTCCATCCTGATGGGTATCTTCCTGTTGTAGCTGTTAAGGAGTCAATATATAGAATCCATTTTTTTTAATCACTCTCTGAATTTGGAACCAATGGAAAAACAGACTCAGGAGTCAGACAGATGGTAAGAGAATGTGGCTTTAGATAAGTGCCCGTAAGTCTCCCAAATATATCACCCTGAATGAGAGAGATACCTCCCATCCCCATCTCCTTTAGAGCTGGACATTGAAGGCCTATTCCAAGGATAGTGCGTGAATGAGCAGACCAGAGTACAAACACTTTGCAGTATCCCCCAAAGAAAGACAATCCAACAAGACACTGAGCTGAGCAAGTCCAGTAGTATCAACCAAACTAAAGAATAAGCCTACAGGAGCAAGGCATGGGGAAAAAGGCAAGTGACACCAGCAGAAGTCCCTCTGAATAGAAATATTAGGCCAGGAAAGTAGATATGCCTCCGCCAAATCTACCCCTATGTAAATGTGTTTATCTGCATATAGTCAAAAATGTGACAGGTTTTTATCAACATATTTCTTAGTACTTCACATGTAGACCTGTAGAATGTATTTCCTTATGCAAATTCTAACCATTTATTCCAAAGGCATTTGGTCAGTGCCTGCTATAGGCTAGAGCATTGTCCTAGGCACTGCTAGGTGAGGAAACAGACAAAAATCCTGCCTTCATGGTGCTTATATTTTAACAGGAAAGATTTTTTTAAAAAATAGGCAATTAAGATAAATAGTACTGCAGATGATATGTGCTATCAAGAAAAAGAAAGCAAACAAGGGGTGAGCATGGAAGATGTAATATCAAATAGGGTGATTAGGGAAGCCTCCCTGCAAAGGTGACAGTAAGTAAAATAAGGGCCTGATGAAAATATGAGAGTGAAACTCCTGAGAATATCTGGAGGAAAGTGCTGTAAGCAGCGTAAACAGTAAGTGCAAAGGCCATGTGGACAGATGCCTAATAGGCTAGAGGAAAAGCAAGAAGCCATTGAGAATGAAAGAGGCAGGATAACACATAATCTTTGTCTTCTGGGCTCATTCATGTTTCTGGCATGTTATTCCTGACTTTTCTGTTTGCATTTTAAAGCTCAGACTCTCTTAGCAGTTCTAGTATAGCTCTTGGGCCCCCAGCTATAACGTTCCTCTGTACCACTCACAAGCCATGTGTACATTCATTGCCACAGTTCCGGACCTGCCTTCCATCCCTCAAGGCCTGAAATGTCCTGGAAGGCAGTGTTTTTCTGGATCCATCATGTACCTAGCTTACACCTTTCAGAAAGTAAGTTCTCAATATATGTTTGGTGAATGACACTCTTAGACTGCCTCAAGGACTCCAATGCAAATCCTGTCCTCCAGATGTCTCAGGACTTCAATATCGAGTAGGGTTTTTCTCAGCAGTAGTGGTCTCCTTAGGACACGAGGTGAATCACTGGCATATTTAGTCCATACTTAGCACAGAACTCACCCACCTTTTTGTGATTTAGTTGTTGGCATTTGGATACATTAATGTCTCATTTCCTATACCCCAGCATGTCCCGTTGGTTTTGCAACTATTTCTTGAGTGCTTCAATGACTCAAATACACTCCTGTCCTCTGGAGTTTACATTCTAAAAGATAACACCTTGAAGGTGGGACCCTGTCTTTGTTGTCATTATTCTCACAGCCCAAAGCACAGTGCTTTCTTTGCCTAATGTGCTTTATAAAAATCATGCAAATCTTGAGACAAGTCAGAAAGAATTTCATAGAACCAAAAAAAATAAAAATAAAAAAATTAAGTGCTCATCTCTTTTACTCTCTAAATGGCTCAAACAGAACATCTCAATACCTTTCTCAACGCTTTTCTTTAAGACATGCTTAAGGTCCATTTATTTCCAAGGTGACACTTCCAACCTCTGATAACTAAAACCCTATAGTGTGAAAACATGGTGGCAAGATGCTAGATGGGTCTAATTTTCTCCTTGCTTTGTAAATCTTTAAAACTATTGAGTGTGGCAGTTTAAGATGTTTGACGAGTTTTAGGCTTATGTGTAAAATGATTTAACGTGACTGTTTAATAAATTGCATTGCTAGTAAGCCATAGACTAAAACCCCTCAAAATATCAGTATATCAAACCTATAATGTTATCAGGAGAAGAAGATGGATTTGGGGGAATTTTCCTAAAGTGCTTGAATTAATATTATCTTTTTGTGGTCTAGGAATATTTGCTAACAGCCCTGCTGATTTTCCATTAAGGGTACAGTGAGATGGAGTGCATGGCACACTGCTTTTATTCGTGGATCAACAGTGAAGAAGACAGATTTGTGGTTTTTATCAGCATTAGCTGGGCTAAGCACATTAGTTCACAGGTGTTAGGAATTACCACTTGAATGAAAAGCTGGGTGGAGAAATAGTATTTGTCTAGCGAAAAGATAATAGGTATATACACAGTCCACACCTTCAAATATGCATTATGTAGTCTATGTTTTAACCCACTTCGAAAATGAATTTGGCATGTTCTTTTTTTGAGTTTATTCTTTAAATTGAATTGGCACATATTAAATGATAATCATTATTGATAGAATGATAGCATTTTGTATCAGTGACAATCTTTTCATTATCAGTTTGATCCTAAGATTATGAGACAATCTATCTCAATTTTTAAAAACTAGAAAATGAAAATTGTGAACAGTGGCACGTAAAGTTCTTTGACAGACCTACGATTAGGGCTCAAGGTACCTAATTCCCAAATCTTCTTTAAGCCTCTGGAGGAATAATATCTGCTGGGTTTGTCTTGTTGATTCTTTGGGGACCAAATTTGCTAAAGAAAGGCCCAGGGCAGGGTTAACAATAGAAATAGTTGCTTTTAGAATCCACTAACCTTGTAATATTGGAAGAATCCCCACTAAACTTTACACACAACAGTTTGCTTGTAATTTGTTGGAGAATTTATCATACAATTCTGCATCAGATTCAATTTATCATATGACTTATTGACTTTCAAGAACAATACATATTTGTCAGACATTCAAAAATGTTCCCTTTAGTTTATAGGTTTTCCTGGAAGATGGGAATAAATTCCAGTGCCTATGAATTTTTTAAAGAAAATACACTACTTCGAAAATAAATAAAATGTGAATTAAAATATATTACATTTCCTAACAATGAAGAGATTTGGCATAAATAATACTCTCACCTCTGCCCGTTGTATCTACGGTGCTATAGATACTGTTGAACATATGGTACATGATGTCACCCACTGTTCTCATTCCCCCTTCACTCTGAGACGTGCAGACCAAACACCATCAGCATTTCTAGGGAGAATAATATAATTATGTCAATTTGCTAAATTTTGATGTGTGAAAATGAATTAGGTAGCACTTTCCTAGCAATAGAATATATGCAAACAATGTTATTGAGTGAACATTATGAATTAATTTAACCTAATTGTTACAATAGATAAACATTATCTAGTATTTCAATTTTCATCCATCCACCCGAAAAACAATCGTCATTGAATAAATATGATTTTAATCAGGATCAAGTCTGGATTATTGGTTTATTTCTAGTCAAGATTATTTTTTCTTAGAAAATATTTACCCTGCTTAAGTTATAGATGTTATCTGTTGTTTGGAATGAAGATTTTCCAAAGTCATCTCAGATCTGTGCAGCTTAAAGTTTCTAATAAGAATCCTATTGCTTTAGTCCACAGTGTGCCTTTTGTGATTTTGCCAGCCATCACCATTTCTACTTCTCCCTACTTCTGACTCCTGCTAGAAGAGCACCAGCACATAGTAGGCCATCGCTGAATGGTAGCCATTGTGATGATTGCCAGCCCTCTTATAGCCCTATTTTCCAAGGTGGTAAAATGAAGCTCCCTACAACCAAGGTCACTGCTGGTCCTTTGTAGAAGCAGGTTTTTCATCCATTGATTCCTGGAGTTGCTGGACTTTCCCTAACACCCTTCTAGAGTGAGATTGGGTCCTGCCATGTACCCTGCCAATCGAATCCCTTTCACGAATCCCAGCAATTTTTTTTTTTTTTTTTACCCTGTCGAGACTGGGTGGACAAAACTCTACAAGCAAAGATCCTCTTTGTCCTGCTTTTAAAACCTGGACTGGAGCCAGCTCCAAGCAAGCCTCCAGCACGCCTATCTTAACTCTTTGCTAGCCTCCCAACAGAATACCCAAAAAGGCCCATCTTACCCACACCAGAGGAAGAAAAAAGAGGAAGATGAGGAAAGGAAGGAAACTTGCTCCCACCCTCACTGAAGTCTTTGCAGTATATGACCTTGACAGATATCAGAGCTGTTCTCCAATAATTCTAGGGTGGGGTTAGAGGCATGGCAGAAAAGGGGAAGGATCTGCTTGATATAAATTGATGAGGTGGCAGAATTATAATCTTCCTTAAACATTTATATGCAGAAGTTTTTAATCTAATGCTTTTTAGATACAAACTGTTGTTAAGATATAGCAAAAATAGTAATTATCCACTCAATAAAAATGCGTCCAGTGCCTGTCCTGTGCAAAGACCTGCACTATGTTTGCACTTTTGACAGACACAGGAATATTTACACTAGGAGTCTATCCTTTGGCAGCTTTGGGTTTCAAACGACATGACATCCCATACTAGGGAGCACCAGTGACATGACATTGATGACATAAACATCAGTCATGACAATTTGAGCTTCTGAATGATGAGCACTATAAGAAGAATATACAGCTGTACAACCCAGGAGTCAAAGAAATTGCTTTTTTCCTTAGGAGGAGTTATTTCCTATGCTGTGTCTTGCAAATGGAGATGATCTGGCCTCCCAATGATAAGATAAGCTCTCAGCATTTTTTTTTTCTGGTTTTAGGCATGTGTACCTGTTCTCCTTTAGGACTGACAGCAGGCCTTTCCAAAATGGCTTGACCAACAGCAGGGGCACAGCCTGTGGTTATGAATGGAGTGATCTTAATTAGTAATTTATTTACAATAGTGAGTAGTTAGTACCTGCCTGTTCCATCTGTTATAATATTTTAATAGTCACTTTTAGAAATATGCAAAGAAATATATTCAGGGATTGATAATATTTTATAATATATTTCAGATCATATATAAAACTCTCAAAAGCAGCCTGAGCTAAATAATTAAAAATAGTAACACCCAATTTAATGCTTAAGTAACAATTCATAATTTTCAAAGTTTGTGTGAATACATTAGCTCTTTACAGCAACTAAATAAAGTAAATAAAATGATCTTCATTTTTATAGATGAAAAAATTGTGGTACTAAAAATTTCAGAGGTTTGTCTAAAGCAGTGTTTCTCAACCAGGGTGACTTTGCTCCCCAGGGAACATTTGGCAATGTCTGGAGACCTTTTTTGTTTTTACAACTGAGAGTTTGGTTGTAGGGAGCTGCTTCTTTCATTTGCTGGGTAAAGACCAGGGATGCTGCTAAACATCTTACAACGCACAGGACAGCATATCACATCAAAGAATCATTCAAACCAAAATGTCAATAGCACTAAGGTTAAGAAAACCTAATCTAGGATCTCAGAGTTGGTAAGATCTGAATCCAGCTTTATTATTCTTAACCCAGACGTTTTTCTATTATCTTCAAAGTGAAGTTTTCCTCTTCAATCAAATGGTAAAACATAGTCTATTACATTTTATATGATATTAATTTTTGCTTTTCTTATCCCTGAGCTCCTTGGAAATTGTGGAAAAGTATACCTTTAGTAGATCAGAAAATGTTGCTGTAAAATGTTGCTGTAAATTGTGCCCAGTGACAACAGATAAGCTTTCTCACCTCGCCTCACCCCCAGCCTACCTTTCCAACTTCATTGAATTCTGTACCTGCAATTACAATTTTTTGGACTGCATTGGGTGATAAAATTCCACTGTATTTCCTCAGTTCTAACACTGAGATAGATAAAATCTAGAACCATGCTGGAGAGATGGGTGGCAGGAATAAATGATTGATTAACACATGTGTGAGTTCTCAATTAGCAATGGTAATGGCCCGTGGATGTAATGTGAATTTGCCAAAGCCAATGATAACCTAAAAGGCATTTTTATTGAGATTTGGAATATGCAACATTTTTTAAAAAGGGGAGTCATCTATCTAATAATTACTTTAATTTCGAGGTAAGATACTATAGTAGTTATTTTTTATTTCCTAAATATGCATCACTGTGAGGCAAGAGAGAGGCATCCAAGAATGTGCTAGTCAGCAGGCGTTGCCAACAAAGATTAAAAACTGGAACAGAAAAAAAAAAAAAGGCTAAAAATGCGGTGGTACAGGCATAGCATAGCCAGGGGCCATAGAGTTAAAACCGTGCATCCCAGAGCTGGACCAGCCGAGGTTTCTATCCTGCTCTGCAAACCTCCTTACTGTGTGATCATGAGCAAGTTACTTAACTTTTCTGTATCTCAACTATGAAATGGGAGTGTATATAGTACCTACTGCAGAGGACATCCCCGAAATTGAATGTATTTTACAATGTGCCTGGCACATAATTCGTGCAATAGTACTATATATTTTTTATATTATGCAGGTATTAACACAGATCAGGTAACCCTATGTATTGTGGTGTGAAAACATGACATGAAATAATATTAAGTGAAAATAGGAAAAAGAAAGAAATTCAGAGAGCAATAATTATAGCACCAGCCCATTTGTATTCTAACCCCACCCCCCAATGACTAGATATGTGAGTTACAGGGTGCATGGTGAAGAAGTACTTGAACTTTCTATTTCAATCAGAGAAGTTTACAACCCACTTTTTGATTTGGGTGAACACAGAAAGCTATTCTGAAGCAATTTTTTTCTTTTCTTTTCTTTTTTACTTTTCTCGGTATTGGAAAGTAGACCATCAGGCCTATTTGACCCTAGGAAAAGGGCGTAGAAGGATTTTTTAGGTTCCATCAAAGTTACCTCTCTCAAGAGCCCAAGAGCACAGCTGGTCACTTGGGCAGAGTTAAGCAAATTGAATGGGGTTCAGTGAGCCTCCTTGGGAGGATAGGATCTTACTGAATTCTTCCTTTCTCAAAGTAATGTGGTTAGAATCTCTCTGTCTGCTGTGTTAGCATGGTCATGTCTGAGGTCTCAGCTGGATTATACTCCAATGGTCACAAAGAGAAATGTTTTCCAAGCAAAGAGGAGCCTGGCTGAGTGGTAAAGTCTAGAGTGTGACCTAAGAGTACATAAGGATGGCTTTTCTGGACTATACATAGCTGAGGTCAGAAGTCCGTTAGAACCAGCATTTTTGGCCCAGAAGTCATATACAGGTGAGCATGAATAAAATATTGGAGTCCAAATGTAGGGCAGAAATGTGGTCATTACAGGGATCCTACCAGCAAAAACATCATTGTGGCTGTAGATGACGCCATCTACAGATTGCACAGAACCAGCTAACATAGCGACACTAGGGCAGTCACAGAAGTCCCAACAGGAAAGAATTTGGCTTGCCAGTTCTCTCCTCCTGATTTTCGGAATCAAAATAGATCTCATTGACTGAGTAAATACCAGAGTAAGAAGACAATCTGGAAAAGTGGTACATACTGAATGTAGATGTAGATATAGATATAAATGTAGGTTAGGTGTAGATACATTAATCAGGGAGATGAATAGATAGTTGGATAGATAGATAAATGGATGGATGGATAGACAGACAGACAGGTTGACAGACAAAGATATTTTGACCCTGAGAAGTGATTTGGCCTTACCATGCATTCGAAGCTCTAGCAGTTGCAGAATAAATACAACTATTTCATATTCATTGCAAAATATAGACCTGTGTGTGTGAGTGTAGGTTGTGTGTGCGGGTTGTATGTGCTTGCACACATACAACTGAAAGTATGGTTTCAAGACTAACAAAATCAGCATCACTTAATCACCTGGCTGCTTGAATAATCATGCGTCCGTCCAGGGGCATGCTGGTAAATGTTTAACACCTAGCTTTCTGGGAGGTAGAGGTGAGATGGGAGGAGACTCCTAATGGTTAACATTTGCTGATTTCAGTGGTATAAATGCTCCCACCTGACTTATTTTAAACTATCCATGTGACATCACTGAATGTGGAGCTGGGAAGAATGTGCACAGTTGTGTCTCCTGAGCCAGAGCAAACTGGCTCCAACACACTATTGCATGGGTCGATGTTCCTCCTCAGATTTGCTGACTCAGAACCTCTGTGATTGGCGCTCAGGACTATGAGTTTTAACAAGTAACCCCTTCTCCTCACACCCCGCCCCCAGATAAACTGATGCTCATGAAAGTTTGCAAGCACTGATAAATCATCATGGAAGTCAGCAGGCTCCTAAATTCCCTGCAGAGGCAAAAGTATAGTCCATGAAAACACCCAAGTTAGCCACTTTGTTGAAGCCACAAATTATTCCATGCAAAGGGAATATGAATAGTATACTGAAATTTACAAGTAGAATCTATAGGTTTCAAGGCAGAAAGACAAAGAACTCAAACAATACACATGGAGAGAAAACAACCACAGAAGCAGCTAAACTAAGGAAGAAATGAGAATGGAATTTTCCAGTAGTGCAATTCTGGAATACCTGAGAACTGCTCAAAAGTTTCCTGTGCGTTAGCTAAGAAATAAATACAAAAATTAATCTTTATCAAATTCTAGAAGTAGAACTATACAACCTTAATGTAACCTGTTAAATGGCTAAAACAGCCTATGATAAAATTTGTCATTAACTGAAAATAGATTAAAGAATTCAATCAGTAATATTTAGATAGCCATAATATTCTGGGAAGAATCAAACTTGAGAGAAACAATGGCTATATTATTTTGTTTATTGTGAACATATATGTGTGATAGTGTATTCAAGTTTAGCATTCCAAATTAGAAAGAAAACACATTATTTGTTTTGACTGTGGTAAACATGTAACCCATTTTTAAACATTTTTTTTATTTGCAAAAATAAAATTTGTAAACCCATTTTTAACAGTAGTGTTAACAACATACACATTGTTGTGCAATAGACCTGTAGAACTTTTCATCTTGCAAAACGGAAACTCTATTCCCACTGAAAGACTCTTTTCCACACCTTCCTCGCCAGCTCCTAGCAAACACCATTCTACTTTCCATTTCTATAAATTTGACTATTCTAGATATCTCATATAAGTGCAGTCATGCAGTATTTGTCCTTTTGTGGCTGGTTTATTTCACTTAACATAATATACCATGACTCACCCACACTGTAGCATATGACAGGATTTCTTTCTTTATGGTTGAATAATATTCCTTTGTATGTATATGGCACATTTTCTTTATCCGTTCAGCCCTTGGTGGATGTTTAGGTTCCTTCCACCTTTGGCTCATGGATAATGCTGCAATAAACACAGGTGGGAAAATATCTCTTCAAGATTTTGTTATCAATTTTGTGGGGGATTTATACACAAAAGAGAAATGGGAAAATATTATTATTAATAACATGATAATAGATGTATAATTTTTAAAAGTCATAGCCAGATGTTTGTTGAAAGTTGATGGAATCATTATGCCAGCACAGAGCTCAATGTTAGACATTGAAATAATGAAGATCTCTAAGACATTCTCCGCCTGCTAGAGGTTTAGAGTCTAATTGATGAAGCAATGCCAATATGTAAATAAATAAATTATAATAATTTGTATTAAAGGTAAAGCTGGTGCAAGTACAAATTCATTAAACCACTTTGGAAAACTGTCTGGTAGTTTCTTTTGAAACTAAGATATGTCTACCCAGCAATTCTAGGCATATAATAGAATATCCTAGGTACATGGCCAAATTAAATAAATGCATATATCAACCAAAAGACATAGATACAAATTTTAAAGCAGCTTTACTCATAGCAGTCAAAATTGGGAAAACCTATATTTTGGGGGAATGAGGTGGGGTTTGAATGGATAAATTGTTGTATATTCTTATGGAATATTATACAGCAACACAAAAGAATAGTCTGCTCCTACACAAAACCACGTGGAGGAATCTTATAGATGTAATGATAACTAAAAGAAGCCAGATGCACATGAATATATATTAGATGATTCCAATTTCAAGAATAGGCAAAACTACTCTCTGATGATAGTCATCAAAGAGCATGGGAATAGACTATGAAGGAAAAGAAGATTGCCTTCTGGGTTGCTGGAAATGTTCTATATCTTGATCTGGGGGATTGTTACACTGATGTATAGATAGATATAGATAGATATAGATATAGATAGATATATGCAAAAATTTACTGAGCTGTAAATTTTTACCATATGTATGCTATACTGTAATTTTTTAAAAAGTTTTTATTTTAAGTAAATGAGTTAGTTCAGAGGAGCAAGTGATGGAGAAGATCAAGAAGTCAGAGCAGACTTCACAAAGGATGGTAAAAATTCAACTGTATTTGATGGAAAGGCAAGAATTGTTCAAGGGAATACAAGGGAGGTCAGTCCAAGCAAGAGAAAAGATGAGAATAAATGCATAGTGGCACAGTTGTCCAGAAAGCTTGGTAAAACTTGTGTTTGTCTCTTCAACATCTCTCTTTCCTTTCCCCAAGTATATAAACCTTGTGAGTCGGGTAGGATTGGCTTCACCTCAGTTCCAGGAGTGAGCTTTAACTGATTTGAGCCTTAGCATCATAATTACTGAGTGATAAATGTAAACTGGTTATTGTGTGGTTTGGATCAAAAGTGGGTGTCTTCCTAAGATGGTACAGTTAGAGCTCAGCTGAGGCTTTAGTGTCAAGGCTTAAGGGGAACCAGCAACTATCTTAGGCAAAGCTCATAGCTTCAGGGTAGGGTGGTGGCCATTTTGGGGGGCATGAGGTAGGTAGCCTGACACATAAAGTTGGGCTGAACTGAGAGAAATGTGGATAAATGAAGCTGAAGACCTAATTGATGGCTCTTTAGATTTGTGAGACCTTTATTGCTTAAGCCAGTTTGAATGATTTTTTCTATTGCTTTGTAACCCAGTTAACTTTTCACATAATTATACACGTCTCTTGAATGAGTCTGGTTTCCACAGCCATAGCCACAGCCCTCCATCCCACTCTCATAATCACTGGCAAAGAGAAGTGCAAGAGCTTTTAACTGGCCTGCCTTTGGTTTCTTCTTACCTTTGTTATCCTCTGCATTGCTTCCTGAATGATCTTTTTGGGCATATCTGATCACTGTTGCTGTGTGCATAACCCTAATAGTTCTGTGTAGTGGGACTAAAGGCAAATGGGTCCACATTTGCCAACTGGGCTTTAATACTTTAGTCCTTCAGTTCCACTCATGAACTCTGAGATCTTGACTATCTAGTATTCCAGCCTTTGCCAGAGTTAGTACTTTGCCCCAGAATATCCTTCACTCTCTACCTGCTCGTGGGAATACCACGTCTCTTTCCAAATCCAACTCTAGCCTCATTTCTTCTAAGAAATCTTAGATTCTTCCAGCTGATATATACTTATTTTGCTATAGCATAGTGGCACGATTTTACCTCTTGATAGCTCTCCAATCAGTCTTTCCTGGGTTGTGTGATTCATGAATGTCTGACTTACCCACTAGGATATGAATACCGGGAGCTCAAGGGCCCTTTATTTTCATCTTGAATTCCTCATTATAACTTGCACATTGCTTTTCATAGACAAACCCTTTAACAAAACTATGCCATATGGTTAATTGACTAGAGATGACATTTCTTTTAGGGGTCTTAAAGTTGGAGAGGTAGGTGGGGGCCTGGATAAGGGAACAAACGGCTTTTAAAGGATTTTAAAAACCAAGTTAAGTGTATTAAGCTTAATCAGTTTTGTTTCATTTTTGAATACAAGAATGGTTCTCCTGCTGTTTCCCAAAATTCCTACTGTCCTTTCTACATGGTATATTTTAAACCATTTATCTTTCTATCTATCTCTGTGTCTATGGTGGGAGGTGGCTGTTGATTTTGAGATAACATGAAGTTTGACAAGAGAAGAAATAGAATGGGGTGATAACTTTCTTTTCACTTCTCCATTATGATCCCAGGATATGCTTTGTGAATACCCTTGCTAGTAAAGCAGTGAAGCCCATCTACTAAAGCAGTGGCTTTAAGTATTTTTGATGTAATCTTGTACGTATGTACTATATTGTATATATACACCTGAAATAGGCTTTTGTAAAACAATACTTACACTCAGTTCATGCCATGCATGTTGATATTTTCTGTTATTCTATTTCACTTCAAACAAAAAGTTGATCACAGTCCAGTAAATCAATTCCATGACCATATAGAGTTGAGACCTGCGATTTGAAAGATGTGACACTAAGATTATATATCATAATTTCTAGGTTATAATCATTGGATGAGCATTGTGTCAAATGCTTTTGATAATATGGATGTATGTAATCTGCCACAATAATTCTATGGCAGATTATTATACCCATTTTATGACTGAGGAAACTGATGCTCAGGGTAGAGCCAATTGCCCAAGATCACTTAGCTACTACATGGTGGAGCTGAGACTTAAACACAGGTAGACCCTGATGCTTCTTACAGCTTAGTGACATATACCATGGCTTTAGGTCACAGACAGCTGTGGAAAAGATCTGCATACGTTGAACTTTTAACCTTACCTCACACACGGGGAGGAGGAGACCACCTGGGAACAGACCAAGTGCTCTACACACAACGTCTTCGTTTCTTCTCTGGAACTCTGTTCCTGCCTTATTCTCCCAACTCATAAGCCCCTCAGAAATGACAAAACCCCTAAAATACAACACTCAAACTATAACAGAGAAAACAATTTCATGATTAGGAGGAAATGTTCTAGAAGGCTGGCACTAAACCTTTTGAGTCTTCTTTAAATGAACAGAACCCCATGGACACTAAGAATGAGTTTTATTTTTTTACATTTCTTTTTCAACAAACCCCCAAAACATCTAAAAGTAGGTAAAATCAAAATTCTGCTGTTACGTGCTAGGTCCAATAGGAAGGTTTGTTATTTTAAACACCAATCTGTCATCATGTAACTTTATTTCCAAAGTTGCTTGATTTTCTGGGTCATTCTCGAAAGAATAATTTAGTTCCATAAACAGTCCCTTATGTGCCAAGCAGTGTGCCAAGTCATTAGGGTACAAAGACCTGCTCCTCGCCTTTGTAAAGGGAACATATACTAAAACAAAGAACATAGTGCACCAATGTCATGAAGTGTGATCCATGCACAAATAGTTACACAAGGTACAGAAGAAAGACAGAATGCAGAATTTTGACTTTAGTTTTAGATGTTTTGGGGGTTTGGGGAAAGGAGAGAGAAAAAATAAAACTGACAATCTTTCAATTTTAGTGTCCACAGAGTTTTGTTAATTAAAGGAGACTTAAAAGATTTACTGCCAGGCTTCTAGAATGTTTCCTTCTAATCATGAAACTCTTTTCTCTGTTATAGTTTGTGTTGTATTTTAAGGGTTCTTGAGGGGTTTATGAGTTGGGAGAATAAAGCAGGAATAGAGTTCCAGAGAAGATACGAAGACGTTGTGTGTAGAGCACTTGGTCTGTTCCCAGGTGGTCTCCTCCTCCCTGTGTGTGATGCAAGGTTAAAAGTTCAATGTATGCAGATCTTTTCCACAGCTGTCTGTGACCTAAAGCCATGGCACATGTCACTAGGCTGTTAGAACAGCATGGTCTACCTGTGTTTAAGTCTCAGCTCCACCATGTAGTAGATGTTTGTTGTACCCCAACCCACAATTTCCTCATCCTTAAAATTATTTAATAGTGAAGGAATACAATGAATTTTATTACAGTTGTGAAATAGGCAGTACTCACAGTTTGGTAAATTAAGACAATTATTTTTGTTCTGTTTTTAGGGTCTAGGATTCAGGTGATGAGGAACCAATAGCTACAAATCAAATTGAATATTCACCAGCACCATCTACCAACAGTGAAACCAAACTAAAAAGGAACCTTAAGAGAAACTGATCTGAAAAGTTATAAAAGCTGTACTCTTCAGTGTGAAGTGTGTATCCTGAGGATAAAGACAAGTTCTTTATTTATTTAACAAATGGTATAGAACATCTGATAAGTGCCAGGCACTGCATTAGGTGTGAGTACAGAGAGTGAACAAGATTCATGTAGTCCCTGTATTATGAAGTCTACCCTATGATGGGGAAGACAGGTAATATAGAGGAAACCTATTAACAAAAAGGTCCCAGTTGGAAAACGTGCCACTAAGGACATAAAGCTGATGATGAGGCAAAGAATAATAAAATGGGTGCTTACTTTAGACAGAATGATTAGGAAGGTCTCTGGGAGGAGGTAGTATTTAAGCTGAGACCAGAAGGATAACCAGGAGCGAGCTGTGTGGATAGCCGGGGAAAGGATCATGGGACCGGCCAATGCAAAGGCCCTGGTGTATGTGTGATTCTGAATGTTGAAGCTCTGGACTTCTTTCACACACACTGACTGGATTCCTCCCATTCTGTCCTTTCAGCTGCTTTTCTGGCTCGGTGCTGCAGTATATATGAGCCTTCAGATTGGGGTCCTGGATGTTTGTGCCTTTTGATATATCAACCTGAAAACATGTCTCTTCCAGACATCTTCCAAAGCTGTATCTTCTTCACTGTGACTTCACTATTCAATCAAGACTGCCCTTGACATTTATATCATTCTGGTTTATTTGCCTACATTTTTGCCTCAGGTCTTGAGAGAATAGCTGCCTACACAAGGTAGACACTTAAAAATTATTTGCTGAACTTTTGGATGACTTTTATTAGATCATCAAAGATCTGATTTTCTGGTTTGTGGTTTTGTCTGCTTAGTTATTTTAACATGGTCAGGATTAGGGGTGAGCAAACTGGATGAAATGTGCAGAAGAATAGTGTGGCATTACTGGACTAGCACTGAGTTACTGGAGAGATACTTCTGGCTCTGTAACTCATTGGTGATGTGACTTTGGACATGACATCCTATGTGAGCCTTGACATCTTCAACAAAAATGAAGTTTCATCCAAGTACCCTTCAATGGCGGTGACTCATTGAGTTTCAATATTTGCTACTCCTTCCACACTCCTATGAAAGAAATGTTATCTTTAGGCATCAACTCAGTTTTATACAATAATGATGCCTTACATTTGATAGGACTTTGTCATTTTTCCACTTTGTCCACTAGCTCATTCGATTTTAATCAGCCATATAAAAGTATTGAAGACATGTTAATTATATTACATCTCACAAAATGTGAAATTTGCCCGAGGTCATAATACAGTAAAAAAGGTTATGACACTTGTATATACTATCCTGACTATATGTGGCACAATCTTCTAAAAAAACACTTCAGTTGTAGAATCACAAAAGTACTCAGGTTAGCTCAGTTAGAGAAGGGGAGCACTGCAGGAATCAGCTCTCTTATGGACAGGAGGCAAGGTGGTCCTCATAATAATTGTAAAAGTATCTCTAGGCATTTCTTCCTAGTACTAAATTGTCTGCTTTTCTGGGAACTTCCCAGACTTTTCTGTTTTACCTAAGGAGCAACGTCCTCTGCTTACTCATGGTTCTTGTTTCCCTATAACCATGGCTCTCACATGGCCTGGCACCAGCTCTGGCCAGCTCTCCTCAACATGCCTAATCTATCACTCACCATAGACTACTGTCAATCTCTTCCATTTTTATTTGTTGTGGTCTAATCAGCTGGGACTGGAGGGGCTGGTTCAGGAATACACACATCAAGTTCTACTTCTAAATCAGCATTTATGGTCAGGCTCCTAAGGAAGAAAGTCTATAGATGGAGCAGGTACTCCAAAACATATCTCCTGTATTTTCCTTTTCTTCTAAGTTTCACAGCATTCTACTGAGTCCTCTTTTGTCAGGTGCCTTCAATATTCATAAGTATACCTATTCTTCTGATAGTTTAGGGAAAAAAATCAAATGAACAAAATTTACTCTTTAATTTAAAATAAAAAAGGTATTTGTAGGGTTTTCTGACTGTAGGCTGCAATTAAAAAAAAGAGTGCACTAGCCATCAATTGTGTGCATGTATGTCCCAGACCCAATCCAATCATTGACTTCTTGACAGTTTATTTATTGCCCCTTGAAATTCAAAGCAAGGCAACGTTTTAAAACCTAAAAAATAGGAGTCTTATGAGATTATCTAATCTTGCCTCTGCATTTTACAGTAAAAGACAGTGACATCAAGACTTAGGTCACAGAGCTGATTAGAGGTAGAGTCAATGGAATATTTCTCCTGAATAAAAATCTGTGATCTTTCTATTACGTCATCTCCGTAGAGCCTGTAGAGGCTTATTCTGAGAATCAGAGATAATGTTCGTGATAATGTAACATAAAACAGTGTCTAAATGTCAAGTATTATTTTAAGATGAGATCATGGAACAAAGATAGAAGGCAGGAATCAAATTATAAATGCCCTAATTCTTATTCTCTAAACACTTACATATAAACAAAAGATCTTGAAAACTGATCTAAACTCTTATCTATTAATGACACAAAACTGCATCAGAAAATGGAGAGTTGGATGTTCCCACTCCTGGATAATACAGAAATGTAATTAAATGTTGACTGATCACAGAAGGCCTAACTTCAAAGGTGGGCTCTATCACTTAATAAAGTTGTTTAATTTAGTCCAGTTAAACCACCCTGGTCAAACTGCTCAACCTTATGTAAACAAAAGATTGCTGCCACCAATCTAATGGCAACAGGAGTCCCCAGTCTTAGGCGCTGAAAGATGAGAAACTTTTTTCAAATGAGCAGCTTGCAAAACAGGGAAACACAGCCTCTAAAAGAAACCCAGTGTATTCCAAGGGTACAAAGGGGAGGCCACGTTTATAAAGTTGGACCTGCCCTGGTCCCCGAATGGCCTATTTTTTATGTAAATGATGAATCCAAATTTGCATAGTCTGATTGGCCTGAATAGCACTATCTTGATTGGTCACAATAGCACATCCTAATCTGTCGTTATGGAGCTGGTTTGATTGGTCAGGAAAGTTGCAAATGAAGATATAGCTATGGGGTTCTGATTGGATGGGACAGGTCTCAGCCCATGTTTTGACTCTGGTCAAAACATAGTTCGAGGGACTCCCTTCTAAGGGTGGGCTCAGCCGGAAGGGGCACGGTTGTAGGAGGCTGGCCACTCAGTCTCTGGGTTTCCCTGAAGTTCAGAGTGCTTGAGAGGCTTGTGTGCAACAGCAGCTACACTCTCGTTATGATTTGGGGCCCAATTAACCACAAGATGTCCTTCTTGGCAGGTATATTTTTTTTGCAAGGTCTACAGTTGCTTGCTCCTGGCTTTCTATATGTGAGATAAAGTAGTAACACATACTCCATAGATTCACTTTTTGGATTCAAGCAGCCGATATCTGCGGAATTATTAGAACAGTGTCTGGTGCATTGTAAACCCATGTGTGAGCCTTACCTGTCATGATTATTACTCACTTCTGTCTGGTGGGAGGACTAAAAGCTATTCCTCTGGACTAGAAAAACTTCCATTTAAAATCCCGTCGGCTCGATTAGAGCGATGAGTAGGTTTAACGAGGAATTACAGATGGAAAGCTTTTAGCGGCGGCCCCACTTACACCTTTCTTTCTTTAATTCTTGTGAAGTTCTTAAAAGTGGGCCTTGTCAGTTGCATTCGCCAACTAGAGCAGGTAATGCCTTGGGCAGCAGCACCAGGAGTTGATTCCGTGCTGGTTCTTGGTTACAAACTCGATTTGAGTCTCCAAAGCGACAAATGAAGAAAAGTCTCTTCCAGGTGGAGACTTTCCGGAGCCGCACAGTTCCCTTTTCCAGGGGTCTCCTAGAGAAAGATGGTTGTGTGGGGAGTGGACAAGGGGGGGGGGGACCCACATCCCTCTTCAAGCTCAGGAGCTACCACGCGGCCCTGGGGACTTCTTCCCCTCGCGTCGAGGAGGGGATCCACCCAGCCAGAGCACCCGGGCTCAGGCTTTCCGTGAGCGAGGCCGGCGCGGCCTCGCCCGAGCCTCCCTCAGGGTGAGCCAAAGGGGTCTGACTCCCTTCGGGAAGTCTGCGGAATTTAATGCCTTAACGAATTTAGGAACTGCCATTGAGGAGCAGGGAAGGCCAAGGAACGGGAACAAGGAGAAGCGCGCAGGAACACGGTGCCTGGCGGCTGGCGGGCGGCCCCAGCCTCGGGAGCCCTGGCAGATGGTCCCACTCGCGACCGCCGCCGGAGCCCCGCCGCCGCCGGAGGTCGCGGAGGAGGCGTGGCCCGTGCGCGCCGCCATCTTGGGCGCCTCTCTAGGCGCTCTGTTTACCACTCGATGGTCGCCCGCTCCCGCCCCGCCCCTCCCTAGTCATTGTCTGGAGGAGCCGCGGCGGCCGCAGCGCCTTCTCTTTATAAGCCCGCAGTGCCCGGATGTGAATGGATTACAATGTATCTTTCAGGGAAACCTATTATTATCAATGTGACTCCACGGGGGAGTCAATGGTGATGAGGATGAGGAGGAGGAGGATGATGATGAGGAGACACCTCTAAACTTGGAACAAGTTTCAGACTTTATAAGAGGCGAAGAAAAAAAAAAAACCACCAACAAGATTTGTTTGAGGAGAAATTATAACTATCCTGTATTGATTTTTTTTTTATAAACAATAAGAAAAAGTTGTTGGATTTTTTTTTTCATGGTTTCTTTTTTAGGGGAGGGGATTTTGTTGCAGTTTTGTGGTGGAAAATGCAAACACCAGAGCCAGGTGCATAATCTTGTATTCTGTGGATATCCCTGGAGCAGAACTGAGTACCAGTTAAAATACTTTTTTGGGGGATACACATGTGAGATACTAAGTACTTGCAGAAGATTTTTGTCTCTCTTTTTAAAGTCACTTTCCTTGGAATATTGTGAGCATATTTGTGGCCATTTAAGGTAACGTTACAATTTGCTGTCAGAGTAAACTGTTTGTAATTGAATTTAATTTTGAAAATGTCGATCCCAATGTTTTATTAAAACAAAAGAAACAACTATTCAATAATTGCCAATGGGAAAAAGTATGTGCATGCATTTTATGTATGTACTCGCCCATGTAGCAATAACAGGGTTTGTAGAATGTTTATTTTAACACGTAAAAATCGCGTATGTTGCATATACTGGATAAAGCACGCTTGTTATAAAATAATAGACTTATGACGCTTAATTTTGATTCAAAAAAGTGATATTAAAAAGTACGTTTTAAGAGCATGCAGGGCCTGTAATGGTAAATATTGAATTAAAAACTTACAGTGCTGGCGAACGGGGACTTAGCGTGTCTAGGAACTCAAGTGTGAAAACAAAACAACATCCACCCTCAAAAATTGCCCCCTTTTCTTTGGGGGGTGGGGAGCGAAGTTTGCAGCTATACTATTCTGTGACTTTAAAGGGAGGGGAAAGAAAGTATGCAATTGAGGTTTCTCCCCAAACGCAGAACTACCGAAATGAGAATCTCCCCAGCAAAAGGTGGCTCGGCTCATACATGGAAAAGAAAAACAGTGTTCCTCTTGGCAGAGTCTTTTTGCATCACGTGTATTTGCAGCCTCGCATTCACTCGCTTTGCCGTGTGTAGATGTGTGAGTGAGAGGGACCGAGAGTCCAGGGAAAGAAAAGAAGTGAGGGGATGTAAACTCGAATAAATTTCAAAGTGCCTCCGATGGTCGAAACGGGCAAAAAAAAAAAACCTGAACTGTTCGGCAGCTTCAGATTGTCCCTGACGATCTGAAGGGGGAAATGAGGTGCTCGATGAATTTTCGTTTGTATTTTGTATTTTTGTTTTTATTTTGTAGCGAGGCTGGGCGGGGGGGAGTGTGGAGATGTCTATTTCGGGGGCGGGGGGCGGGGGTCCATCCCAGCCAGCGCGACCCGAGCGAGCCGCGTCTCCCCGCCGCGGCCCCCCCACCCATTTCTTTGCTGAACTTGCAATTCCGTGCGCCTCGGCGTGTTCCCCCTCCCCCCTGCGCCCGTCCCCTCCCCTCCCCGGAGAAGAGAGTTGGTGTTAAGAGTCAGGGATCTTGGCTGTGCGTCTGCGGATCGGTAGTGGCGGCGGCGGCGGCGGCGGCGGCGGGGACGAAGCCGGAGCGGGTGCAGGAGGAGGAGGAGGTGGCGGCGGTGGCGGTGCCGGCGGTGGTCAGACATGCACCCCGCCTCGGCGCCGGCGCTGCACCCACGGCCCCTTCGCGCGCGCGGGCGGTAGGTACCGGGCCGGCCGGGCTGATGCGCCGGGCTCCGCGGCCCCGCACGCGGCTCCGCGCCTGCCCTGCCGCGGGCTCGCGGCGCCCGGCGCTCCCAGAAGAGACACCCCTTCCCCTCCCGCGCCTCTTCCCTCCCCCTCATCTCAGTCCCCCCCACCCCACCCCACCCCCGCCCGCGCCAACCCCCCTCCCCAGCAAGGCTGCGACTTGAAGGGACCGATGACTTTGCCAAGGGCCTGACTTTAATTTTTGTCCATCCTTTCTTTCACAAATTAGGGGTGCCGGACCATTTCAGGACCCGACCCTCCGCACCGCTTCCCCCCCTCCGCCCCTGCCACCCCTCCCCCTTTGGATGTGTTTTCACTCCAGAGACGCTCATCTTTAATTTCTTTATAGCTACTTTGAAATGCAAGGGGGGGGGGAGTGGTGTGTGTGAGTGTGTGTGTGCGTGTGTGTGCGCGCGTGTGAGTGTGTGTGAGAGGGTGGGATGGAGGGTTGGGGGGAAAGTTGAGACCGGATCGTTCTGAGGAGTTTCTCTTTTCTCTGTGATCCATTCATTTCTCGCTCTACCTCCTGTTGCATAAAATGATGCGCTGAAGAGCGGCTTTTTTTTTTTTTTTTTTTACTTCCCGGATTTGGTTTTATAGTGGATGTTACCGTTTTGATCGTCTCTTTGGAAATACAGTATCAATATCGCTTTTTTTTTTTTGCTATTGCTGCCTATTACATCTTAAAAACAAAACAAAACAAAACAAAACAACTCTCCCATCCCTCCCTCCTTTCACCTTAATCCCACCCGCCCCCACATCCCCACCCCCAACCCCCCCAGTCTCCAAAAATCCGATTGTGTTTTCTCCAAGGATTGGGACTGGATTTTCTGATTGCGGTTATTTCCATGTTTCTAGGTTTGTGTGATTTTGCTAAAATGCATCACCAACAGCGAATGGCTGCCTTAGGGACGGACAAAGAGCTGAGTGATTTACTGGATTTCAGTGCGGTAAGAAAGAACGGTGGAAACTAACAACAGCTGTGGAAAAAACAAAACAAAACAAAAAACCCAAACACTTAGCTAGAAACCAACAAAAGACAGAAATCATTTTTAATTGGCTGAATCCTTGGTAAAATGAAGGTCTTTTTGATAAGTTTTTAACTACAGTTTTTTAGGGGTGTGATGGAAGATTCAAAGCTTTTTTTTTTTTTGAAAGTCTAATAACTTGCCTTGAATTCTCTACCCACCAACTCCCCTCAGATAATGGAATCTCAGCCCAAAGGAAAGGAAAAACAGACACCCCCTAAAATGGTAAATCACACCTAAAACTTGGCCTTATCTGAACAGTGAGAGTACTAATACTTTGCGCACTACTCGTTATTTTTTTTTTTTCCTGCAGATGGAAAAGACAAAATAGGAGACCCAGTTGTCTCTTAAAGTTTTAAACAGAGGATGCTTTGGATTAGTAGGACCTGTGGTTATCTAGCTACCTTGTTTCTTGGGATTCTGAATACTCATATGTATATATTGAGCATACATTCTTTGGAGCCTTTTAGACTGGTGTAGTAAATTTCACAGTTAAGAGATCAGTCAGTACAAAGCAGAACTTACACACTTGTGGAGTTTTACAGTTGTATTTGGTCCTTCTCCATCCCTTTGCTTCCCTTTCTCAAACCAAGTCTCAAACATGTCAGGGGAATTAATTCATTTTTAACGTCAGATGAGTTTGGTATGAGATGCATTTGTAAAGCAAAATAAAAAGAATCCACAAAACATAAATAAAATCCAAACCGCCTTCTAAGTGGGGCTCTTTCATGTTGCTGCTGCCGCTGCTGCTACTGCTGCCGCTGCTGCTGGTGCTGTTGCTGCTGCTGCTGCTCTTTCTAGACCTTCTTTTGGAGAAATGGCTTTCGGAAGTTTTGCCAGGAAACAGAGCTCCAGGCAGCTTTGTAGCCCCCTTTCTGCTTGCTGCACTTTCTCCATTCGTTCCTTTGCTTTTTGCAGGCTCTGACCCAGGGAAGGTGCGCATTATCCACTAGATACGTGGAAGAAGAGGGAAACCAATTAGGGTCGAAATAAATGCTGGAGAGAGAGGGAGTGAAAGAGAGTGAGAGTCAGAGTGAGAGAGAGAGAGAGAGAGAGAGTGTGTGTGTCTTGCTTCAAATTGTTCTCATGTTAGAGATGAAATGAGAATTTAGTGCAGGTGGCACTTTTATTTTTATTTGGGTTCACATATAACAGGCAAATCCTATACGGGATGGAAATGGACATTGCCACGTTTATGGCCAAGGTTTTCAATATAAAGCAAACAACTTTTTTCTTCTCCTTTGTAAAACTAGTGTTTTGTAGAGAGGCTGCTTGCTGCCCTTCAGACTGAATCTTGATAACATGGGGACTGTGTTTGTTTAAAATGTAGTAGCACTGCCAAATACTGGCCATCTAATGAACCTGAGGAAAAAGAAAGGAGTGGTAATGGGGTGGGGGGTGATTGGTAGTGTTGTGCCTGTTTTAGTTTTAAGTTGGATGGTGATGTATTTTACTATAACGAACCCTTAGCATAAACTCTAAGTTATGTGGTGAGAGTATGAAAGATCTTTGACAAACTCTGAAGGCACAAATGTCTTCTTTTCAACAGTAATATTTCTTTGTTTCTTTTAGATGTTTTCACCTCCTGTGAGCAGTGGGAAAAATGGACCAACTTCTTTGGCAAGTGGACATTTTACTGGCTCAAGTATGTAAATTCTTTTCTTAGTGTGTAGTTAAATGTTCTTAGCTGTTTATTCACTCATTGTATATTTTTGGCTCTGTTGAAGTGTTCTGAAAAAGTCATTGAAATTTTAGCCTGTAATGACATGGTTATTTCATTATCTATCAGTGGTATAACTTACACAAAATGTCATCTTTTGCAAAAATTAAAATTAGGTCTTTTTTAAAAAAAATCATGGAAACTCTTAGAATTCCATCACTTAATTTAAAAGCAATTTTCTAATATAGCTGTAATCAAACATGTGAAGATAAGGCCAGTGTTAACAAGGGGGAATAAATTAATGTTCTCTATTTGAAAATAGAAGGGGAAAATCTAACTTTCATAAAAAGAGAAAATTTCTGTAAGCAATATCAATTTTATTAGGTACTATGTATAATTAACCCTTTTAGGGAAATTAGCACTTAATTTTTCAGATGAATGCTGTATAGTAAACCATAGCTGTAAATAGCCTCTTGCTAATCTGAGAGCTAAATATGAATTCATTTATATTTAAAATATCCTTTCTGATGCTTTAGCTCTTTCTTTTTCCTATGTATTTATTTGTGCAATGAATTGTTGCTATACTTAAAGTTGCAAATTAAGAAGAACTTTCACATTTTATAAATGAAAGGTCTTTGGGTAATGCTTAAAAAAGACGTTAGCACTATCCACAAAGGAAACTGGGTGCGCAGTGATTGTCAGGCATCTAAGGAGGTGTTTTAATAGGGGGCTCTCTGAAGATCTCTTATTAAAAGTGAAAACTGGAAACATATTTTTTAAAAATGTATTTGTTGTTTTGTCCAATGAATTTTATATCAGAAAGAGGCATACATTGCTGCCTGTTATTCTTTAGGTTCAAGGCTTAAATCCATTTATGCTGGGTAAACAGCTGCAATATTTTAGTTCTGCTTATGGTACATAACAGTACATTAGACAGAGTGCTATTCTTAAGTCAGACTGGTAAATGTTGACATTTTTTAGCTATGAGATGCCAGTGGAATTGTCTGTTAGCTATTAAATATAATCTCACGTCTCTTAATTTTTATAGCAGTGAAAGAAATCTGTTCACCTTTGATTTGTGTAATTGGTATGTTTTTTATAAAATTAATTGGTCATTTAAAAATTGGTCATTCCCAAATAAGTTACTTCTGGCCGCCATTAGTCTAAGAGAATTTTGTCTCTATAATTTGATTTATAAAATATGAGATGGCTCTTTAGTTATATTTTATATTTTATTTTTGGGGTCCACTTTGATTAAAGCATTATTGATCATATGTTTATGTTTAACTATCCTGGACCTTGTTATATTTTCTATTTAGTGACTTAAATTTTGTTTGTGTTATTATTATATTTTCAAAATTTCTGTATTATATTATCTATGCATCTTTAGAGTAAAGATGACTACAAGTGTCTCTTGTAGGAAAATTAATTTTTCATGTTAGACAGTATCCAAACAATAACTAACTTTATCTTACTAATTTTTTCATGATTTCACTTAAGAAATGTATAGTTTAAAGCTTGAAGTAGATTATGTCAGAAAGGTATAGAGACAGACTGCTTTAAAAATCAGTGCAGAATACTCTTGTATTTTGCAAAAAACACGCATTTGGAGTAACTTAAATATATAAGTTCAGGTATGGCTGAATATAGTGAGGTGATTTAAAAGCATGAAATTGTGTTACATTTAAAAAGACAGCTATGCATCTGGTCACTTTTCTATGTTCACATTTAAATAAAGTCCTGCCTATAATATTTAAGTGTTCAGAGGGAGTATAGGCTGAATAAGTATGAATATCTATTAATATGTTTTGGTAAATGGTCATATATTGAAACTTACACAGTTCTTAAGACAACTCTGTGAGTGTGTATATATATGTGTACACACACACACACACACACACACACACACACACACACGCGCATTTGTAAACCTAGACAGAGATTTCATCCTTAGATATGTTATGGTATTTCTAATGAAGATGCTGTAATTATTTTTAAAGTGTCAAACTTTAAGTTACTTACATTTTACCACAGGTGTAGTTGTCAGGCTCAGTGTTTACTCGTAAAGGTAAAAAGTGTAGTGTCTATTTTGTTCAGGCAGCTGGTTTGAAAATTCAAGGTATTCATTCAATGCAGTGTGATGATGGTGATTAAAATATATAGGGTACAGATTAGAGTGTTGGTTTTTCTCATCCATTTGATACGTATTTTAACACAGGGCTATTAGTGAAGAAAAAGGCTTACAATTTCCATTAGATAAGATAAAAAATTTATCCACAAGGATAAATTTCTTTTAAAACATAACAAATAAAAAATCAGGAAAACTGCATTTTGCCCTTTAACTGGAAGAATGAACTAGCTAACTTTGAAAAGAAAAATCATGTTCTAAATTTACTTCAGGTTAATATCCGTTGTCCTGAGTGGACTCAGATGTCACTTTCATGGGTAACTTTGAAACTTGGGTCCAGGAATAAAAGATCTGGACTATAAGTAAACTGTTCCTATTTAGAAAATCAGCTATATTTTTTTCATGAAACATGGTAATGTTTCATGTTTAAAGTTCCCAATAGCTTTTGAGTCCATTAATATAGGATGCTCCATTGTGATTTGCAATGTGAGATTTAAATAAAGTGTGGCCATATTCCCTTTAATCTTTCATTTCACAAACATGGTTTTTCCTACCACCTTAAGAAATGGGAAGGCTGCTAGGGAGAATGGAATGTAACCTGAGCTACAGCCTGACATTCCCAGGGAGCATTTTTCACATGAAAGGCTTTTGTCAGCCCAGGAAAGGACCAGCAGTTTTTGTTTGATGTTTGCAGGTGTTCAGCAGAGAGCACTAAAACAATTCAGCCATGATAGTTCAGAGCTGAGATGACCTTAACGGGAGATTGGTGGGCTCTGGAATTATTTTTAAGAAATTTTTGTAATCCATATGGTAACTTATACAAAGGGATTTAATATCCGTTATATCATTGATCTTAAAACAAACTAAAAGCATCCACATGCCTGGATAATTGGAAAATTATTCTCATTAAAATATAGGATGGCAAAGTTACCAAAAGAAAAAAAAATGCACTTAGAGTCTGTAATTTATTGATGAACAGGGGTTTAATTTTCTAATATAACAAAAATACTATTTACTCGGTTACCTTTGAGTTTTTTACAAGCAAAAGAGAAACATACTAGCTTTAGCATGTTTTTAAAAAGTAATTTTTCAGTGAGGCTACTGAAATTATCTATATTCAAGAACAGCTCTGGCGGCATCTGTTACATGTATTTACAGTCAGTCTGTGATGGATACTACATCTTCCTCCCTTAGTTTAAAAGTTGAGCTTTTCCCCCTGTTACTGTTTAGTTTTACTTAGGTGGTGAGCATTTGTTAAGGATTGCCAAATGAATGGGTCTTTGAACAATTAAGAATAGTCGTAAAACAAACCACATCCCTGTTGTGGTCATTTTTAGAAGAGGAAAAACATTTTTTGATGTTCATACAAGTTAGTTAACCTTTATTTACATGACACCAAAACAACACATCAATTTAGTAATTTTATTGAGAGAAATTCAAGGGGTAATACTTTATCACAGAGGAAATTCAAATGGTCAGCATCCTGAATTAATTTTCATCCATACCAGTTTGAATTTATGTTTATAGCATGAATAAAATGATCTCCCCTTACAGGTATTTGTTGAGTACAGATATGTAATACTGTGTGTGTGTGTGTGTGAGAGAGAGAGAGAATGTATATGTGTTTAAACAGCCTTACTGTTATAGCACAATTCATCATGTTTGGTGGATATTTGTAAAGAGCAAAATAATTTAATAGTTTAAAAATAAACAAAGTGCTATTAAACCCATTATGTGAAGATCATGGAATTTGGAGGATAGAAACCCCTTAGAAATATACAGCCCAGTGCCTTCATTGTATAGCCAAGAAAAACTGAGGCCCAAGTTAAGGAGTTTCTGTGTCTTTATTTGCTATTCTTAAAAATCAAGTTTTGATATACTAATTCTCTGTAGCACTGCAAATCCTTTATTGGAATAAAGTTGGTTTCGCTACTATGTTTCTGTAGTTTATATTTCCTTAGTAGAGTATCAGGGTTTGCCTGCTGATGTTTGTGTATACAAATGCTCTGCATGTGCATGTGCCCTTTGAATGCTTTTTAAGGTTTGTAGCTGAATTTTGGTTTGTCAGTCGTTCTCTTTTGTCTGATCTCCCCTTTGATTATTTGCAAAATGTTAGATTGAGTAATAGGGTGTGCATGCACATGACACTGATAAAATTAAAGTGCTTCTTAATATGCCAAGTGATATACTATGTACCTTATATTTATTGTATTTTTTAAATCTTAACATGAACCCAATGAGATGCAGGGATTACCATGCTCAATTCATAGATGAGGAAACTGAGATTTGAAGATGTTAAACAACTTGCTCACAAGGCAGCCAAGTAATGAATTAAGTTTTAAATTTGGGTCTACTAGCTTAATATTCTTTTTACACCACACACTTACAAACACACACAGAATCAGGTATAGATTATTTTTTTTTCAGGATTAAATAGGGATAAAAATATATTACTGAGTCCTGGCGTGCAATACTATTCCTGACTTTACATTAGATAAGCATTTTTAAAAAACACATTTAAGATAATAGTATAAGCCATGCCCATCACTTTTCCTGCCTCAGTGTCTGAATAAGCTAGCCTTCTAATTTATGTTGGGTTTCAGTGTGATTTAGTGTATTTCTTTATTATTATTATTATTATTATTATTATTATTATTATTATTATTACAAAGAAAATATAGTAAATATTTTCGAAGTTGTGCATTCATTGAACTGTAAATTGACAGTCTGCGTGGGTGGCAGTGAAAATATTTTGTTTTCAGTTATTTTTATGTACCTAATCAAACCAAAAGTTGAGGTAACAAAGACTGCTCTGTTAACAACTATAAAATAAAGATTTCCTGTCTTTAACTATAAAAGAAGTTTTGCAGTTCATTGTTAAGTCTTTGAAATTTAATATCCAAGAACAATAATGCTAAATTCTATCAGCATCTCTAAAATAAGCAGTATTGAAGTTTTGATATGTCTATTACCAGACATGTGCTTAAAATGTTACTTTTTCTAAATTCAGAAGGAAGAAGCAGTACTCTATTTGACACTGACTTAAGTAAATAAAATGCATTAAACAAACGTGGGGATCCAAGCTCTGTTGAGACTGAAATGTTTAACATTTTTGACAGCATCAGCAAATTATCTTTACCCTACTATTGTAATGAGGAAATCACTTAAATAACAGATGAACAGCTAAGTCACATAAACATATATAATAGAACTATGTAATGAAAGTTTATGCTGTTAATTGCTCGAATCTGTCTTAAATGCTTAGAATCATGAAGCAGTAAAGACTGTCATATAAACAGTTTTGTTTTGAGCTTAAAATTATTCCTTTTTGCTTTCATCTGCTATGATAAACAAAGTAATTTTGTAAGCTTTACAGATCAAACATTTACTCCTAATGGTAAACTACATTTTATATTGGAAGTTTGCAACCTCGTCCAAGGCATAGAGTTGAGTCCTGGTGGCCCCAGGCCTGTGATTTTCAATGTTTAGTATTATGATGCTATTTAGATCTGTTCCCATAAGCCAAGATAACAGATCTTAAGTTGCCTAATAAGGAACATGGTGTGTTTTGAAATGTTCTTCAGTTTACAAGTCTTGAACCAAAATGTTCTTGGCCAAACCTTTAGAATTTGTATCTATATATTCAGTAAGTCAGATCTTGCACAGACATAGGATCAAAATGAAGCTAGATAGAAACAGAAAAAAAAAAAAAAACAACCCAACACCTTCCTTTCTTTTTTTTTTTCATATTTTATAGCTATTTTGTATGACCAGGTGTTCTTCCAAGTCAAATAGTAGTAAGTATTAGAGAAAGTAAAGCACATTATACTTTTTTTTGTTACTGGTACTCCTATAACTCTGAATAAAATTTTTTAAATTGACCACCAAGTTTATAAGCTTACATGTGGGTTATGCATTTTCTAAATCTGTGAGCCCACTTAGACTCAGCAATAAAGTATACACATGAGTTTCAGGTATATACTTTGAGCCATATGTCTCACTGTTTATGAGAGAGACCTAAGAGAAGTAGCAATTTAATCTTTAGAGAAGATTGGTAGCACTTTGTTAAAATTAATATATATGTTTTTTTTTATGTCAGACTTACAGAAATAGCAAAAGTATTGAAAAAGGTTGTTAGGTTTACTTACATTTCAAAAATAAATAAGGCCCAGTTAATCAGCATATTAAATATCCAGGTGTGTTTAAATCAGTTTATGTGGATAAATTTCAGGGCTGTAAGAAAGTATTTTATTTAAAGGTGCAGCTACACTATTGCTCAAATGGATGCTTTTGTACTTTTGTGTGACAATTAACATTTAATGAATGACTTTCTAGACTGCCATTGGTGGTAATTACTATATGTGGTTTATTAACTGCGATCCATTGTTGGATGTGCCTGTATTGATTTGTTTTGCAAACAACTCTTCACACATTCAGCAGTATTTGTGCATTAGTTTTTAAAGAACCTATTTCATTTGCTGATGCTGATATTGCCTCTAAAAATTTTAACTAATAAATCCTCAGGTACTAGAATGTCTCTTTGATTGGAGTGATTTTAATTGAATTAAAAATACACCACTTTTAAGCAAAAAAAATTTGTTCTTAGATATTCAGGGAATCCCAAATAAACTATATGGTATTATTTTGCAGGTAAATAATTTATAGAAATTTAGATTTATAGACGATTTTAGATTTGCTCTATTATTTTTGGGCAAAGAGCCATGGTTTGAGAGATTTAAATGTCTTTTGCCCAAATCATACAGTTGGTTATTTGGCTATAATGGGACACAAATACAGATGTCCTGACCCACTGGTTAGGGACCTCATGCTGCTTTTAATTAAGGTTTGGACTCAATCTGTTGGTATCAACTTTATGTTTTTTAAGAAGAACAAAATTTGTATAATCTACCATTTCTGAAAAAAATAATAAAAATTTTGCCTGGGAGAGATGGACATTGTAATCCAGCTCACTTGTCATCACGTGTTCTAATTTGGCTAAGGCAGTTGACGAATAACTGTTAAAATGTATTGTGTTATTAAAAATAACACAGTAAGACCCATGATTAAATATCAGAGCTGTAATTTAATCTCAAGGGTTCTGGTGCTGTTCATAAACCATTTGGCTTTTTTTTTTTTCTGTAACAGATGACGTCAAAATACAGCTTGATTGAATTATGATCTTGGGTCACAGGAGCACCTGCTTGTGCTTCTCTACTTCATGGCCTGTCAGCATTTCCATTACAAACTTTTTTCTGCTTTGACATTTCTAACTTTGATTAGTTAAACTAGACCAATGGTTGGCATATAAACTTTTAGTTCCCTGAGAAAAGACTATTTTTCCAATAAAACAGAGAAGGTGGTGATGAAGCCCCATTACAGAATACCTTTTAGAATGTTCTTCCTTGCTTTAATCTTCCATTAATTTAAACATTCCTTTTGGGGGTACTTAGCTGAACCGCAGGGCATCTAAATGGAAGGTTTTTAATCTCAAGTTTCTTAGGCCAAGTCTTAAATATAAGATAACTAGAGACTGTTAAACTAGAAAAAGACCTACCTTCTATGAAAGAGGATATTGAGATGATAGCTCTGGACACTCTAGGTTTCATATTATATGACATGCTGACATGCGAGACATAGAAAACATGCAAATTGGCATACCTTGTCTGTAATTACTTTTATACTTAAGATGAGTAAAAATGGATAATGAATGGTTTAAAAAGGTATATTTATTTATATACCTGGGGACTTTTGGCCAAGCTTCTGTTTTGCCCTTCGTGTTTTAATATGTAGGCGATGGAGATGGGATATTGTTTTTATCTACCTAGCTAGTTATTTCTCTACCTATCGTAATTCTTATGAGGGCTCATCTAATATACATTTTTAGGACATGCTCTCTACAGATCCTTGTGTTAGTAATCATACCACATAGGCGGCTTTGTGGTAGATAAATTCTGCTCCAAGAGGGCATGTTTTCTGACAGGAAAGAATAGGAAACCACGTTTATAATTAATACTAAGTCTCCAGAACACAAGTGTCATTCGTGTTGTGGGAGTTTAGATAAATAAAAACTGATGTCTTGCTGGGGGATAATAATGAAAGCCTCATAGAAAAATTGACTCTGATACTTGAAGGGGCAGTAGGATTTTGGCCTGGAGGCATTGGGACAGAGCATCTGATATTAAGATCACTGCGGGCAGGCACAGAGAAAGGCCATTGTAAAGGCTGGATTACAGAGAACGCTCAGGAAGAAAGAACATCTCAGTTCTGCAGTGGAGTCAGCTCTGGGCTAGGCACCTGCAGTGAGGATTTCTAGGCAGACATCTGTCTTGGAGGCCTGTCTTTTTTTTTTTTTTTTCCTTTTGTGATTTTGGGATTTCCTTGGTGTGTGTGTGTGTGGGGGGCGGGTTAGAGATTATAATCCAGTTCCTTCCAAAAGAATATGTTTTTAATCATAGTGTCAGGGTGGAAATTGAGGTTTTTATGTTCTCATTTCTAAATTCTTCCTGTTATATCATACAGCAATCGAAATTTTCTTGAGCCAAAATGATAGTTACTTTGGAGAAAATTATTTATTTAACCGAATTCTGGAAATCTAGATTCTTTTCAGTGTTTGCTGCTAAATAGCTATTTCGTGTTGACAAAGTGATAGAATCTCAATGCGTGCATCCTAAAACTAAAAAACAAATTTGAAACTCTTCGGTACACTTCAAGGAATGTTTTATACAATACTTAAAAATATTTCCAGATTGCAAAAATTTATCATTATAATTTTTGTTATTATCACTGCCATTACTGTTAACACTGCCACATCTTTTGGTTCTACAGCTAGCAGGGAAGTGTGATAGTTATTATTGCTAATAATATATTCTTAAATGCATTTAAAAAATGGTCCCAAAGATATTGTGACCTTAGCCAAAACTTACTAATGTTTGTAAAAACATTATAGAGTGGTCACATATACCTTTGGGTAAAATCTATCACAATTATATCACAAATAGGAAATATTTATCTAAATATCATCCTTTCCTCAAGTATTGATGAGTTCAGATTAAGGTGTCTTTCTCCGTGACCTCCAAGAATTTTAATGCAGCATATGCTTCCAGTTTCTATAAGAAGCCAGTAATTCAATTGATGGTTGAAATAGGCTTAGGAAGAATTTATTAATAAATGATTGTGTTTGCTACAGAATATAAAAAGGACTTTTATGACAAAGAATTTATGACACATTTAAAAAAAAGTCAGTTACAAACCTATGTCTTTCCAAAACTACTTCTTTACTTAAAAAAAAGGGGGGGTTTTATATTGGACTGTTGTGCAACCCTCAACTTTAAACTCAGAAAAATTTGGTTATCCAGCAGTAATAATAATAATGTAAGACTGAATGTACAGTTTCATATATAATCCATTTGTAATTTTGAAAGGAAAGACCAAACAATATCAATTTCATTCTTGTTCGAATAATAGTTCTTTGTTTTGTGTCTTCTTGAACATCATTGTCTGCTGGCTGGTGTCCCATAACACTGAATCCTTTTCTATTCTCCTGTGGGCACTGTGATTCTTCATGTAGTTACTTTTAGCCACAAGGTTAATTTTTCTTTTGCCACCTATTTTTCCCCTAATTTTGTTAACTCTTATTTTTCTTCAGTTTATCTTTTCATCCCATGTAGAACTATTTCTCTTTTCCGTGGGGTGTACGTTTGCATTGTCCCACTTCAGTAGGAGTTCTGTACTTTACTCCTTAGTAATTTTGGTAGAATTGGATAAGGTGAGAAATATTTCATAATTATTTTAATTAATTAATTTTACTTTAAAAATTCCATTGCTGTATAAGGTCTGATTGTTTAAAGAATGTTGAAAACTTCAGAAAAGTGAAAGTGATGCGTGCGTATCATGCTATATATTTTTCAGCCTGAATATGTTTTACTGGTGTAACAATTGAATTATTAAGAATTCATAACTTTCCTTTATTCATTTGTCTATGCATTCATTCGTTCAATAAATGTTTTCTGAGAGCCAAGGTAAGTTACAGTGCCAGATACTATGATGATACCAAGAAGAAAAAATTTCAGCTTTGGCATTGTAATTGGAGCATGACGTTGCTGTTGTTTGGTTAAAGTTCTACAGTGATTCAGTAGGAAAGTACTTTTAAAATTAGTGATGTTGAAATGTAGACTGATTTAAAAGATACTTTTCAGATATAACTAAGGACAGACTTCATAGTTCCAACTGCAACATAGAAATCCTAGAATCTGTACATGTGTGTTTCTACGTGACTATGAAGAAATGAGAATGGAGTTGAATTATCATGGAAATTGGACCTTCAAGGGTACTGTTTTGAATGTACTTCCATATTTAGTACCAGAGACTCTTTGGGAGGCATGACAGTTATGTTCCATTTGTCCCTTTTGAGCAGAAATTAAAATTTGAATTTACAGATAGTACTCATTTACTTCAAGGGCACTAGATATACACACTTATCTTCTTTATTCCCACACGTGAACTTTTATATTTATTTTTAAATTTATATGCAGAAAAAGTTATTTACTTTTAAAATTAAATAATTGTTTATTGAGCCTCTACCATGTGTCAGGACTACTAAGTGCTGGAAGTAAAATGATAAGCAAGACAGATAAGTTCCTGTGTGGACTAAATGTTGAGAACACATGATAACTGAATAATCAACCAAAGAAGTGTCCAGTTCTACATTTGAGAGGTGTGCAGCATTTGATGAGTTTGCAGTGTGGCTATCTGACCAAGCCCAGCTTTTCTGAGCCTGGGACACCTGAACTGGGGTCTGACAAATGATGAGTAAAATGGGCTGGTGTGATAGGTTCCATGCAGAGAATGGGGCAGGATAGTTGGGAAGGGGCCAGAACATGATTTGAACTAAGGTTGGGGAGGATAGTAAGGGCCAGGTCATGCGAGGCTGAGCAGTAGGAGGCCTTTGCAGTGTGCTGTAGATGAGATCTGTGCCTGAGAACACTGGTTGCAGCCTGGAACATAGACCCCAAGGGTTGTCAGTGTGGGTGGCCCAATCCAAGTTGTGAGGCTTCTGCAGAAATCCAGATGAGAGATGGAGGTGCTGGTCCTACAGTGTGGTTGGTGAAGTTGGAGAATTAACTATAGACCTTCTTTGAAATCTGTGACTCTAGCCCCCTGGGAAGCATGCATCCATCGTGGGTAGTCGCTGTGTGTGTGTGTGTGTGTGTGTGTGTGTGTGTGTGTGTGTGTCTGTGAAATTTCCTATAACTTTTAAAACTTGAAAATCTACTTTACATTCTAACAATAACTGAGACCTAATTCACCTATCATGCAATATCCACTACCTTTTTAGTAACCAAGCACCAAAGAAGTGATTTTTATTTTCTGAGGAGAGTGGTAGATTGATTTCACAATTCTCTTGTGAGACGATGCAGAGGTGGAAGTGGGAGACTGAGACCAAAGTACTCTTCTTTCTTTCTTAATGGTCTTCAGTAATTATGTACCACTTAGGCTTCCTATAGCTCACATTCCTATTACCAGTAAACATGATGGTTTAATTCAGCCTGTTGAATTCATTGAACTTTAGAATTCATTGAACTTTAGGAGGGTAGTTTGAATTATTTGCTATTCTACTTAGAGATCAAAACACTATTATTTGATTGTATTTTTTATTTTTTCTGAGTTAGCCCGTGGGGGAAAATTATCAGTTAACTTTTCATTAGGAACCAAATGAAGCTTCCCATTTTACACACCCCAGCTAATATCCTGACTCACTCATCCAAAGACGGCCTCCCTCTTTCACTTTGACCATCTCATTCTTTCTCTGCCTTCCTTTCCCCTCCTTTCCCTCCATTTTCTTAGTAATCTTAGTTTTTACCATTGTGAGTCACCTCTCAAACCAGTGTGTTTGTTATTTCATTTTAGTTAGGAAAAATATTGTCATCCTTGTGATGTATTTACTGTTCAAGTTAAAGGAAAAGTAGTTTCCTCCTTCTGTCTGTCTGTCCATCTGTCCATCTGTCTGTTTGCCCCCTGACCACCCCATGCCCCATCTATGCTTAGCCCTCTAGCTAGAACATTGGGTTAACACTGTGAATAGGGGTTGGATCCTGACATCTATGCTTGTTAAGACTACTTGGCTCCATGACCCAGAGCTCTGTGTGTTCTTCATCAGAAGGGGGAGAGGCATGGAACCCCATGCGCTGAGTGGAAAGCTCTGCAAAGCATTTTCTTTGCTGCTGGTGAGTGAGTTGGGTAATGCTGATGTAAGTGGACAGCATTCACATGTTGTTCCCACCTCCTGGATAATTCCTTCAGCGTCTAGGTATGCAGTAGTAACTCAGTTAAAAAATAAAGTGAAATATAATTACCTGACCTTTGGAGTAAGAAGATACACAGTGTTTCAGCAGTATCTGCGATGCTTTATTATAATTATAATAATAATCGTTATTATTATTATTAGGAAAAAATGGTGGAACATTATAGTTGACGACTCTATGCTTTAAATATTTCATAATTAAAAACAAAACAAAAACATAACACATCAAACAAAAACTCTCCCTCTCATTCTCATTCCCTTGTGATGACAGTCCTTTTTCTTGTCCTTTTTCGTAGCAAGAGTTTTGTTAATTATCATCTACACAGGCTGCTTTTGAATCCTTCCTCCCATTTGCTTTTTAGTTTAAATCTAACTCCAACCAAATATTTCAAAACATATTTTATCTTGTAATGTTTGACACCTACAAAAAATACATGTAACATACATAAATTATGATGCTTAATAATGGAGCGAAGACCAGAGGACACACCACTTAAGAACTAGAGCAGCATCAGAACCTTTGCCTCTCCTTGTGGGGTCCTTCCTTTTCCACATTACCCCATCTTCTCTGCCAGAGATAAATATCCTGTTTTGTCAAAGTATTTATTGTATTTATTGTATTCCTAAACAATTCCTAAACAATTCCTAAACAATTTGTTGCTTAGTTTTACTTGATGGGAGATTATAAAAATGGGATCTTTTGTTGTTTGTGGCATTAGTTTATTTTCACTGCTGATAACTTTATCTCATTTTATTCATGTGTTTTCCTTGTGATGAAGCTTTGCATTGGTTCCCCCTTTTTTCTTTTTCTTTCTTTTTTTTTTTTTTGGAACTATACACTTTCCTGAACATCTCTTGATGCACACTTGATCATCTCTTTTGATATCTGTAGGATAGATATCTATTAGTAAAATTGCTAGGTTGTAGCGTCAATGTGAATCTTCAACTTGACCATAATTCCAAATTGTTTTCCAAAGTTCTTTACCGATTGACACTCCTACCAGCAGCTTAAAAGATTGCTATTGGTGTACACTGTTGCCCACCTTTGGTGTTATTAAGTTTCTAAATTTGTATCAAGCTAGTGGGTATAAGATTAAAATGTATCTTGCTGTGGTCTTAATTTGCATTTTCCCAACAATTAATGAAGTGAAACATCTCTATATGCATTTATTTATGTTTCTTCCCTCTCAATTTCTATTGAGTTGGTGGTTTTTATCTTATTAATTGTAGAAGTTCTTAATGTATTTTTGGATATTAATCCTTTCTGCCATGCATATTACAAATATTTTCTTTATTCATGACCTGTCTTTTTACCCTCCTTATAATACGTTTTGATGAACAGAAGACCTTAAATTTAATGTAGTCATTTTTTTTCCTTTTTAATGTTCTGTGTCATGGTTGGAAAATTCATTTCTACCCCAAAGTCATATTATATAAGTTTTACATATATGCTTCTTCTGAAAAGGATTTTATAGTTTTGACTTCCACATTTAAGTTTTGAATACAGTTGGCAATGACTTTGTAGAACGAGAAGTAAAGGGTTGGATTTCAGGTTTCCGTAATTGTCTTGATGCTCATTTGTTCTAGAGTTATGTATTGAAAAGTCCGTTCTTTTCCCAGGCATTCACAATATTACTACTGTAGTGTAATTTTTGTAAAAAATGCTGCTAAATATTGTAATTTTCCATTTTTGTTAAGGGTCTTTCATTCTGAGTCATTTATTCTAATCTGATGGTCAGTTTGTCTACCCTTGCTTCCGTACCATATTATAAGCTTTATATTACATTTTTGGTGTCTGGTAGGTAAAGTCTTACCTTTTCCTTTTGTTCCATCTGTACACATTTTTATTTTGGGCTGTTTGGGGGCCTAAGTTCTTTCATAGAAATATTAAAATAAGCTTGTCATTGTTTTTCATGAGACTTTTAAAGTTTTTATTGAAATTGTATGGAAACTAATGATCATTTTGAGAGGAAATTAATACATTTTTAAATAATAATTATCTCCACTCATATATCTCTCCATTTCTTAGGTCTCTCTCAATATCTTAAAATAAAGTTTTTTAATTTTCTTTATGAGGTCTTGTATATCTTTTGGTGATTTATTCTTAGGTACCTTGCTTTTTTTTTTTTTAGTATTATCAGGGGATTTTCTTTTAAATTAAAAATTCAAATCGTCGCTGGTATATATAAATGCAGTTGATTTTTTATATTGATTTTCATATTCACCCATGTTACTAAACTCTCTTCTTATTATTTCCAAAAATGTCTGTGTTTTCTTAGGAGTTTCCATGTAGGTAATGATATCATGTGTGAATAATGACGATTCTGGTTTTTTTTTTTTTCAAAACCCTCTACCTGGACTTTGTTTTTCCTTGTCTTACTGTGTTCTCTAGGGCCTCAAGCATATTGTTAAACAGAGGAGCAATAGTGGGTATCCTTGTCTTTTTCTTTATTTTCACTATTGATATTGATGATAACTATTTCATTAAAGAAGTTTACTTCTGTATATATTTTTGCTAAGAGATTTATTAAGAACGATATCGATTTATATAAAATGTTTTTTCTATACATATTTAAATTGTGATTTTAAAAAATCTCCTTTAATTTGTTAATGCTATGAATGACATTTGTAATTTTCCCTGTGATAAACTCCCCTTGCAGTTTTGAGATAAAACTAATGTGATCATAATTGTTTTAATGCTCTTTTAACAATAATATCCTTGACTCAAATTTTCTAATATATCCTTTAGTATTTTGTATCTGTTTTATAACTATGATTGATATATAATATTTCTTCTCTTACTGTCCTTGTTTGATTTTAGCTATAAGAATATACTGACCTGTAAATGAATATGGGAATATATCCACACTCTTTTCTCTGGAAGAGTCTGTATAAGGCTAAAATAATTTGTTTCTTGAAATTAGTTAAAACTTGTTTATATAACTATCTGAGCCTGGTGTGTGAAAAGATTTGAAACCACTGATGCCAATTTTAAAGTACTGAAAATTAGAATTTTACTTTTTTCAGATAGTTTTAAAAATATATAAATGAATAAAATTATATATATGATGTATGTTTTTCCCATTTTATGTAAGTTTTTAAATTGATTTCCACAAAGTTGAATTCCCTTATTAGCTTTTAAAAATCTGTTGATTCTGTATTTAAGTTTCATTTTTTCAATCCTGGTTTTTATTAGAATTTTCCTTGATCAAGATCACTGGACTTTTTTTCATTTATTAGTCTTCTCAAAAAGAATCAACTTTTGGCTTCATGGATAATTGTTTTTGTATGTGCTTATTTACTGTTTCATTAATTTCTAATCTTTATTATTGCCTGCTTTCTATTGCTTTGGGTTCATTCTGATTTTTTGTAACATCTTAAGTTGACTACTTACTTTGTTAAGTTGCCATCATTTTTTATGTAATTTTTTATTAATTAATAAAATTGATTAACAAAATTCAATAAGTTTCATACAATTCAACAGTAAGTCATATATATATATATATGTAGCCAGCACATATTTGACCCCTTTTGCCCCATCCACCTCCCCATTATTAACTTAAGGATATAAAATCCCCTCAAAGTACTGTTGTCACTGTATTCCATAGGTTTTAATATGTGACACGTTCATTATATTTTATTTGTAAGTATTTTAAAATTCCTGATATGATTTAATCTTTGACCCCTTGCAATATTTATTGGTGCCTTAGAAATTTTATAAATGAATGTTATTTACTCTTTCATTATTGACATAATTAATTTGTTGTCAGAGAACTATTCTATGTTACAATAATTTATTTGTTCTTGAGAGAAGTGTTTTATTGTCAGTTTTAATTGATCATTTTCCATAAATATTCCATTGTGTGCTTGGGAAGAATGTATATGACTTAAAAGATACCTATGTGTCCAGAAATATAAGCTTGTTAACTGTGCTTTATAATCATCTATACCTTTACTAATTTTTTTTCGGGGGGGGGTGTTCTGTCTGACATATTTGTCTTTGAGAGAAGTGGATTGAAATAATGCCATCTGATTATGACTTTGCAAACTTCTCCCAGTGTTTTTGTTTTGGGTTTATAAATGTTGAAATTGTATTACCATATGCATTCAAGTTTAGAATTACTATATCTTCTTGGTTAATTAAATTTTTTTTTGGTTTGTACATGGTCACCCTTTTTCTCCTCTTTTGTCTTAAACACCTTTTTTTTTTTTTTGTATAGTTATTCCACTTTCTTTTTGGCTAATATTTGTCTAGTGCATCTATTTTTTGAGCTTTATTTTCAACCCATCCATGTTGTTGTGTTTTGGGTATGCCAGCTGCAGCTAGATTTAATTTTAATCTAATGAGATGATATCAAATTATTTAAATCCATTTACATATTTGTACTTCAGTTTAGGCCACTTACGTAGACTACAGTGGTGCCTCTTGGAATTGTGCATATGGTAGCTCTGTGATTACTGTCATATGAATTCTTAATTTCCATTCATATTGCTTTTTATGCACTTTTTTCTCTTGTCACTCCTTTAAAGAAATTGATTAAAGTTTTGTTTGTTTCTTATTTAATTTTTCTTCCCATTGTTTGGAATTTTTTTTCTGTTCTTTCAGTGTTACCTTTGAGATTTTATTGTGCATAGTTATCTGAAAAGTCTAAAGTTTGTCTGTAGTCTTAACTTTCCTTTGAATCAATTTTAGAACTGAAAAATACTATTCCTTTTATCACTCCCCTCCCTACTTAGAGTATTTTATTTTATAGACAACAATTAGATTTCCTATTTACTAATTCCTTTGCTCATCACTTTCTGTCATCTTTGCCCTTCTTTATGGGGTCATTTTTATATTTGAGGAACGATATAGTTTAGAAGTTTTTAGGTATAGGAATATTAGAAGTCAACTCTTGTATTTTTGTTTATTCAAAATGTCCTCATTCTTGCTCTTGAAAGATAATTTTTCTGGGTACACAGTTACAGGTTGTTTATTTTTTTTTCCCTCTCTTTACTCTGATTTTATTCTACTGTCTTCTGAATTTCATTGTGGCTCTTAAGAAGTCTGCCGTCAACCTAATTGCCAGTCCTTTTTATGACATCTGTCTTTTCCCTCACCTCTCTCTTTCTTTGTTATTTAGCAATATCATTTTATTAAATCAGCAACTTTTGAGACAAATATTCATTTGTTTTTAGTGGAAATTTCAAGCATCCGGCTTCTCCATACCACATTTTCCTAGTTTTTTTTCCTGCCTCTTTTTTTTGCTGCTTGCTCTTCTTCTACCTGAACTGTAAATATTGGAGTTTCTTAGGCATTTTACTTGGACTCCTTTCCTCTGCTGCTGAGAGGCAGCATGATGCAATGCCTCAGTCTCGAATTTGATTGGATTGGTTATCATCCAGTTGTTAGCAGTGTGACCTTGTTTTCTTATTGTAAAATGGGTAGAAACAGGGTTGCTGGGAGAATTTAATAATATTTGTCATACACTTAACTCATGTCCAACACATGTCAGCCAGGACATGTCTCCAGTTACTCTCATGTATATGTTTTATCTCATCTGTCTCCAAGATAACAGCTCTTTTATGTATTGCTTCAGTCCTATTTGTGCCTCCCAGTGTTAGTTTTGTAGAGTTAGTTGACTTTTATACTAAATTTCTTTCTCTCTCTTTAGTTTTCTACATCTTAGGAATGGCACTATCATGTATCTAGTTGGTTAAACCAACATCTGGACATCCTGGCCCCTTCCTTTCTCTTACTTTCTCCCATGTAATCATTGTGGAGTTCTGCTCTCCAACTCTACTCTTACTTGTCCAGATCAAAGAACCATCATTTCGTGTCTGGCATACTCCAGTAGCCTCCTAACTACTCTCCACATTTCTGCTTCTTCCCTGTTGAGTCCACATTCCAAAGCAAGCAGAGTGAGTTTTAAAAATAATGTCAAACAGTATTTCATCTCCCAGCTTCAGTGTTTTTCACTGTCATGAAAATATAGCATTATAAAATAACTTCTGTACCGCCTAACATATTTTAAAGGTACCTCTCCAACACTATTTGGTTCCTTTCTCTTGTTGTCCTCTACTTTCAAGGTAAAATGGACTTCTTGTAGGTCTTGGACTTTTTGCTAAACTGTTCCTTGATTCGGGGCTTTTGTACATGCTGCGGAGTATCTTTCCCCATACTGTCTTGGGTAACTCCGTTCAAATCTCTTCTACAATGCTGTTTTCTCAGAAAAGCTTTGTTTGATCTCCTAATCTATATTGAAACTTTTCTTGGTTCAATAAGTACTGCATTCATTTAATATATAATTTGATAAACATATGTATGTACTTTAATTTGAATCTACTAGTTAAGAAGAATGATAATTATGTGGGACCATCCTTATTTTAAGTTAAGTAATAGTGTTATTGGTAACCACCAAACTTTATTCCTTTTGTGTTCATTTATTTGATTGTTAAGGTCATATAAATTTCTTATAATCAAAATAATTTTTTTTTTGCATTTCACAATTTGCATTTTCAATTTATTACCAGATATAATATCAACCCAAGTCCGGGACTGGAGAACTCACACTCAGAGTACTGTGTGTCAGGCACTCTAATGTCATTATCTTATATAAAGCTCCGAAACCTGGTCATCCCCAAAGCACTACAAAGGAAACTGTGACTCAGAACCTCATGACTTATCCAGGGCCATAGAGGCCAGGTGGGGGCAGAGCCTTAATTAGTCTGGGTGTTTGAACTCTAACAAGAGCGCTCCTTCCATACCTTCTCTCTTATTTCTTCTGTGAGCAAACTCTTAACAAATTATTACAGTGACTACAGTTCACAAAGTTCTTTGACATGTATTACCTCATGTAATAGGTACATGAAGTTCTAGGGGGGCATGATATTATCAACACTTCATTATAGATCAAGCTTTTTATTCACTAATTTTTATTTTCCAGAGCATCCTCTGAGGTTTTCGAGTTCACAGATGACAAAAGTCAAACAAACAGTTATTAAGTGAGTTCTCTGAGAAGTGACACAATGTAATATTGAATTGTTGATGAGTAATTTTTTATTAGCTGGCGAAAAAGAAAACATAGGACAGTCATTTGGCTGTCTGTTGATATACATCTGTGACTGAATATGTTTAAAAAAATGTAACTAGTATAACTAGGCTTGAGTTTTATAGGTATCTAGGAGAAGGCCAAGTTTTTTTGTTTAAGTTAATTCTTTATAAAGAAAAGTATTAACTAGGTAAATTTTCAGTTTGTACTTAGTTGTGGCAAAAATCAGGAAAATGGAACTGAAATTTAAGATGTGTCATTGAGTGAGTTGGATTCTTTAGCCAAGTAGGGTGTCCTTGGTCAGACTGAAAGAGCCATGTGGGAGAGGCTGTGCGCTTGCTGGTGAATTGACTTCTCTGTCCAGAGTTTCCCCAGTACGTTTCAAGGCTCTAGGATTCTTTAGTAAATTTTTGATTTATTGGCAGGACATTCTAGTTTTAATATACATTTTGATGTTTTGATATTATCAAGCTAAAATTTAATTTAAAACTTATGCTAATATTCAGTCCCTTAATATATGACTTTTAACATTTTACCTCTTACATGTGTATATCTAAAAAAGGAAAGTTTATTAAAAGAAGAAATCATTCTTCTCCGCTGAAGACCTAGAAAATAAACACATGTTTCTGAAACCAGAATGACATAGACTAGGCGGGGGTCAGCAGACTTTTTCGTAAGGAGCCAGATTATAAACATTTTTGCGATGAGGGCCGTATACTCTCTGTTGCAAGTGCTGAATTCTGCTGTTGTAGCATGAAAGCAGCTGTAGACAACAAGTAAACCAAAGAGCATGACTGCATTCCAATACAACTTTATTTACAAAGACAGGCAGCAGCTGGATATTGCAGGGTTGGGGGAGGACACGGCTTGCAGCCCCTCAGTCTAGAGAGAAGTGCAACAAAGGATGGGCTTCTCCTCCTAGCCCTCTCCATTATTGGCTCTGTGATCTTGGACAGCACACTTTTTTAAATCTCAAAAGAGTGAATTTATTCATTAGAAAAGTGAAACAATCATTCTCTTGTGTGGGTGATATCTGTTTTTATATTTTCTACGCATTTACTATACATAATGAAATATTGAGCATGTGTTACTTTTGTATACAGAGCAAGCTATTTAAAAATTTAAACATGAACTATAAGTCGAAAGTTGGGAGAAAAATATCGTGTATGTGGAAGAATTTGGTGAGGAATAGATTAGATTCTTTATGAAATCAGGATGGATATAAATAGATCAATAAGTATTATATATAAAGATCATTATGGGCAAAGAATGTTTCTTATGAATTTTGTGTCATATAATACCTAGAGTCATTAATTGATTATTCTGTGGCATTTTATTTGTACATTCACTTATCAGTTACTTTGTTAAATTTATTGAGCTGTCCCTATATGTGAAGGACTATGTTGAATGCTTGAGATATAGAAATGATGATAAATAACATAGTTCTTGATCTCAAGGAGCTCACATTGAAGGAGATGAACATTTACATAAAATACTGTTCTACGGTATGACAGATTTTCCATTAGAAGTGTGTATACATCAGGCACCACTAGGAAATCAGAATTGGAGTAGCAGTAGGTGCCAAAGGACCTTCATTGAGAATGCCATGTTAGTTGGGCCTTGAAGAATGAGTGGGGAATCTCTAGACAGAAGGTTGAAGTATAATTTGAGCTGAAGGAAAAGTATGTTCAGTTGTGAGCTTTGCAAATCATAGGTAGTTCTCTAGATTAGAAATGGGGTAATGTCAGCAAGTGGGGATATGGTGCTGAAAGTTGGGCCAGGGCCAGGGAGTGAAGGTCAGGGAGTTTGAAGATTTTTGAAGCCACAGAATACTTTGGAATTTGATGAAAGATGACACTTTTCCATAGGAAAAATTATATGGCATGAAGATTCGATATATTGCAGACAATGTTGGGAATAAAAATCTAGAGATCACTATATGAACATGACAAACTTTCTGTACGCTTCATTTCTGGAAAAAATAAAGGGAACTAATATGCACTAGTTTAGACAGTTCCTGACTTAGGATTGTTTGACTTAACCATTTTTTTTTTTACTTTACAATGGTGCTAAAGCAATATTCATTAGGTAGAAACCATAATTCGAATTTTGCATTTTGCTCTTTTCCTGGCCTGGTGATAGGTGGTACAATCCTCTCGTGAAGCTAGCCAGCAGCAGTAAGCCACAGCTCCTGGTTTACTACAGGGTCACAAGAGTAAACCATCAGTACTCTATGGTATACTGTGTTACCACCATTTTTTTTTTGGATATTATTTTTCTGAGCATGTTTAAGGTGGGCTAGGTCATACTATGATATTTGGTAGGTTAGGTGTATTAAATGCATTTTTGACTTGCAATATTTTCAACTTCAGATGGGTGTATCAGGACATAAACTCATCTGTGTACAAGTGCTTCATTGTGATGCTTTATGCAAATATTCTTGATAAGCTTAAATAGAGTTTTTGCTTCATTTTCTTATGGGTCTATGAGTATATGATTTTGTGCTGAAACTGTTATATTTAGAATTTTCTTAGACAGTTAAAGCAAAATCAAAGACAATTTCTTATTGGTAGATATCCACACACCTGAGTAGCACTGATACTGAAGAGTTATAGATTTTGGTAGAATTTCCTCATTTGTAAAATGGTGCTACCCATTGGACTTACCTCGTAGAGTTGTGAAGATCCAGTGAACCAACCCATCCAAGTACAGCACTTAGCTCCACATTTACACACTGTAAGAACTCAATAAATGTTAGCAATTCTAATACTACTATTAGAACTCTGGAAAATCCATAATTTTATTTATGTATGTTCATATATGGAGTGCTCACAAACGCTTGAATTTCTTTATTGAACATATGAATAGTTTTGCGTTGTTTGCTGCATAAACATCTGTGTAGATGCATGTATTTCTGGATCTTCATGGGTCATTTCTTTTGGAATAAAACTTCCTTAACTGAAATGTCCTTCACAGCACTGGGTAAGCTCTTCTCAGTGATAGGTTGCATTACATATATTTATTTATTTATTGTATGAAAGAACATCAATGGTTAGATAAGTTAACTAATGAATATTATTATGTGCTTTTTTTTTTAACAGCTTCTAATATTCAGTGGGGAAATTTTTCTTGTTAAGAGACACTGACAAGGCCAGTTGGCCTAAAATTAGATCCAGCAGCTGTGTTTTGAATCAAGGCCCCACATGTGCACTTCACACTCTTTTCCCGCTGTGCTTGTCTGCTTCTTTATCTTGCTTCAGGAAGCAGCCTTTTGGGGTGAATTCTAACATCCATGTTTTTCCTGGTACAACTCGAAAGGTGCTTTCATGTAATTTGATACTGTGTTTATTTACATTTATGCAGTAGCAAAATCTAGAACAACAAAAGATTTATTTATTTTTTATAAGCCATCCTCTAGTGTAATTTTAACTTCGGCTATGTATGGAGATTTTAGCCTTTATCCATCTCCCACCCTACTCCCAAATCCGAAATTATCAATGTAAAAGAAAATATCAAAAATTAAACTTTGGAGCCAAAATAAAGGCATTAGGTCATTCTTGTATGTAATCACTATCCAAATCAGCTTTTTAAAAAAGAAAATAAGGTCTCATATTATTTTTGTTATTTTTGACAGCTAGAAGTAATTTACGTTTTGTTTTATCAGTGTTAACCGGTATAATTTTATAGCTCCTAGTCCTTTTGTATTTCTTTACCTTACAGTTTGGTTAATAAACATTTTTTAAAGCATATATTCATATACACAACATTATCATGATTTGGTTTAAGTATCTGTGGTTATAAGTGCACTTCATTTCACCTAATTAAGTTATTTAGTCATTTACACATTAGCAATGTACTACGTATTCCACTTTTACAGGAACTTATTTTAATTATAAGCACAGTTCTGTTCTGCTTCATTATATCCATAGATCAAGCTGAATAAAAGCAGTCTTAAAAACCATATGCTAAAAGTGATTATAGGTCATTACGGCCAAATTAAGGTAACATTTCTGATGGCCACAAACGGAAGTCTAAGTAACAATTACTTTCTCTTTTTGCTTTGGGGATCTCTCTTTCCATTTGCCTCTGATATTGACAGTTTCATAGTTGAATGCCTGTTGCTTGGCATGTTTTGGTAGTTGCTTTAACCACACTACATTTTTTTTTTCTGGGAGGGGAAATATATACAACACATACTTTTTATTTATCCAGAAGTCTCTATTCAATAAATTTACTGCCATCTTTCTCAAAAAAATTATGCTTTTTTTTATGCCTCTCTTTTTATATGCCATTCAGAGCCTTGTGGGCAACCAGTTCTCATAACTTGAGAATATGAATGTTAAAATGTGTTTAGTTACTTTTTTGAATAATGAGAATAAAGTGGTGTCACTAAGAGTGGACTTAATTTAGTATATCCCATCCTTCCAAAGAGAAATGTTCTGACTCTCTCTTTTAATGGAAATTTCATCTAAAAAACAAACAAACAAACAAAAAACCCACCACCACAAACAGTTTGGCTTTTAATAAGCCAGTATTTAATTCTCATTTTGGTTGTCCTTAAACCATTTATTAAGAAAGCAGGACATCTTTCAAGTTTATCCATGTATATTTTGTAACTTAAGGATATGTGACTCTACTGTTGTTAATTTTCTCTCTGAGAAATACTTAGATTTTGTATGAAAATAAGTAATTCTAGATTATTTTGTTGATTGTATAGACATATAACTAGGGAGATATATTTTTAATTCCCACCAGCTCATGTAATTTTTAACATTCCCACTTAAAGTGATGGTTCAATCTGGACATCTCAGTGTAGAAACTGGCAATTTACCTTTTCTGTAAAAGGAGGATGATAGGAATATACCTTTATATTTTGTTGTATCTACATTTAAAAAAAAACACAAGAAACAAAGTGGTTACCTGAGGAGGACTGGGGAGAGAATAAAGAATAGTATGGTGGTGGTGAGACTTCTGAATGTATAACTTTTTGTATTATTTTGATTTCACAAACCATGTGAATGTATTTTGTCTAACAGTATTTGCATTTTTTGAAACATGAAACAAAAAATTTGGTGACAGTTACAAACATTTAAAATATATTTTGGATTATTTTGTTCAGAATTCTAATCAAAATGAATTAAGTAAGTGCAATTTATAGTGTAATCGTTATTTTATTTCTATTAGTGCAGTCATTTTTTCACATTAATTTTGGGACGACTTAAACTAGATACTCCAAAGCATAGATTTGGATATTGCCACAGTATTAAAAATCAGACCGACGATAAACTCTCAGGAAGCCAATTTTTGGATTAAACAGGACTTTGTTCATTCACAAACCGGCCCCCAAACACAAAGGGCAAGGAGAGACTAAACAAAGAGGTAGATCTCTCCAGGTCACCTCCTCTTGATGATCTCCTCCAACAAAATTGTACATTTACCTATTGTTTGGTTGATCCAGCAGTTTTTGGAGATGGGCGATGCATTGGGTATGACACAGACAGATGCTCTTGGATGACAAGGAGCTTCATAGATTACAGGAATTTACATAAAATTGGGAATGGAGCAGTACGTGCCAGGGACAAGCTCAATTTTAAATTATTCTTAAAGTACTTTACTGACACTAGAATTATTTTAACCTGTCAGAATGTGACTAAGATGCCAACAAAATTCTTTTTAAGGTTTCTAGATTTGTAGGTGCTAATGCACTTGAATTGAATAACAGTGATAAAATGAGATAATTTAGTAATTTTACTTTAATGAACGATGTGATTGATTTTAACGTTTATTTAAGAAAAGAAAGGTAATATGGACGTGTACATTTATTATGCTATGGAAAAAATTTCCTTTGAAATTCTTAATACAGTAGGCCTTAAAACGTGAAACAGTTCAGTTGGAGAATTTGGCTTTGCCTGTTGATAGCTGAAGACCTACTAATGTTAATTTAACATCTTATTGTGTTTTTAAATATAAGATTATTATTATTGGGAAATTATGCTGCATTCTTTTTCTAGTGGTGTTTTGCTGATTGGTCTAGTCTCTGAAAATAATGAAAAGCTAAAGCCAGCATCATCATTCTTAAAGATTATTATTCTTGAACAGGAGATGTGAATGAAATTGTAGAAAAATATACTGTTCTGGAAAACCACTCAATCCTTTTAAAGTCAAAGAGATTAAATAATTTGGAATAAAAAAAATCCCATTGGAATATAAAGGTATATAAGCTCTCTTAACTATTAATGATACAAATTAATCTGCAAAGAATTAAAAGCAGCTTTGATAATGGTAGAAGGCACATTTAGTTAACAGGACATTACTTCTCATTTGGGGTTAGATTGGCCTCTCATTTATTAATTTCTGTTTAAACTACAAATAGAAAAAACTTCATTTTTACCAGACTTCTTGTCACAAGACCCAGTCTATAAAGAGAAATATCGTTGATGGAAAACCAGAAAGGCTAAATAGATATATTTGGTCTCACAGGCAGCCCATTAATTTGCTCAAATTAAATATTATCTTTAAATATTGAAAGGTTAAATGTACACTGATAATGGATTTAGACAGCTATTAAGCTGTAATTACTTTCTAACGCAGTTACTAAAAGACATTTGATATAACGTATTGAGTAGGAAAGATTAGGGACTTTACCTCGATTTTAACTGAGAGTTTTATAGCTTTAATTCTGGCAGTCATAGGAATTGGATAACAACAATTTTTTTTATGAGAATGCACACGATATACATAAAATATTCAGTGGGCAGGTCGTTGAGGGACTGCATTTTGTACAGTGTACTTAACGTTCTTACTTTTTGCGAATCCACAACATCAGTACTATCAAATCAACTCTCCACCCCAAGTATCTTCCTATTAGATAAAAGCCAAAACTTTGAAAATGTCTCCAGTGTATGATTTCGACCCCTCTATGTTGAATTGCTGTGTTTTGTGCCCTTGATACATGGGTACACTAGTGACCAAATTGATTTGAAAGCTTCTCAGTCTGCTGGAGAGTTCCATTTAGCTCAGATAGTCAAACTGATGGCTTTCACTGGCTGGGTAGTCAGCTTTCTTTTTAGTATTTGCATTGTTTAAATTTGTAGGATAATGTTTTCATGGTTTTCCAGATTGTTTTGTGAGTTGAGTTTTTCAGGTTTAACAAATTATTGTTAATTCAAGAACACATGCTCATTGAGTTAGTCAATTACTTGCCTCTAAAGTTCAGTGAAAGGACAGAAAATTTTGGAAAGGAAATGTAAAAGACAGCTAGCTTTTCAAAATGTATTTTTCCTTGTGAATGATATAAACATAATCGAGGTATGAATATGCGTCAGGAAAAAATCACCTGCAGTTAGGATATCAAGCCAAAGTATATTTGAATTGAACGAAGAAAGAGAAAGAAACACCCTACTGTTGACCCCTGTCACTCATCATATTTTTGTATTAAAAGGCAGCCTCTGCTGTGTATTGGCTAATCTAAATTATTTCATATTGACATTTTGGTTTAGTTCACCCTACCTCTCCCCCCCTTTTTTTTTTCAGAATTCACCTTGGTTTCACAAACCATAATCAAGGAATAAATATGTGTGAAGGTCTGTTCCGGGGCCTGAGAAAAATGTTTAGATTCTTTCTAAACATAGTGGTAGTGCCCGGGACACTCCTTGGCGCCCCCTGGAGTTGTGGGTATAGCACTGCACATGACTGCCCTGCTTGGTGCCTTCAAAGAAGAATGTAATGATAACCATGCTTTTCCATTGAACTCCCAGGGTACCACCACAAATACAGTTTTAATATTTTGAGCCTCAAAAGTAGCTTGATTATTTCAATTTTCCAAACAAGAAATTTTCTGAGAGGCCTTATAAGTGACTTGCTTAATTTAAAGTAGAGTGCATATGAATATAATATAAAGAGGAATATTAAAAAGGTGATGAGTATTTCAAATGGCATAGGATTACAGTCGGAGACACTACTTTCAATGACTGTAACCAGGGAAGAATTTACAGAGAAGTTGAATTCAATGTGTACCCTTAATTAATAAAACTGACAAGATACTCTTTAAAATCTTACCCTGCTTCTAAAATAGATGCTCTGCTCTGCTTTCTCTCCTCAACCTTATTTCACACTAAAATTAAAAATAGTAATTTACATTTCTAAATTTTACTGAGATGGTTAAGTACAGAATGTAATTGCATTACTCACAAAAGTCTAATGTATAATATTTGTAATCCTTTAAAGTGAAATTAGGATTCTGTCTTCTCAATATGCTATGCCAGATTTAGGTTTCATTTATTAAGACTGTTCTAGAAATCTTTTAAAAAAATTCTGAGCAAGTTTGTATATAGAAAATTTTATAGCTATTTCCCAGATAATTATAAATAAAAAAATTTTTTTTTAAATTTTAATGACTTTAATGTATTTTGACATCAGGTCTATCTACCTTTCTTCCTTCTCCCCTCCCGCCCTCTTTCCCTTTTCTCCTTTTTCTTCAGAATATCATTTCTCTCTCAATCTATTTTTCTGTAAATGAAGTAAATGGAAAGTTGTATTGCATTGGATTGGGTTAGGTATTACCTAAAGTTATGACATTCTAGGGTTCTGTGAGGCATACTTTAAGACTTGCATATTTAATACAGCTTTTACATATTTTATATTATCTACATATGCTGAGAACAGCCACTAGCTTCCACATACCGAAATCCTTGAATATTATGATATACCACACTACTCACTCTTGATATTTACTGATCCACTATGTACACAATAGACTGTAGAGCTTTGTAAACTTTTCCATCAAAACTAAAGACAGAGTAAATACATAAACACTGGGAACTGGGGGACTTGGCTAAAAGTTGCCACCCAAAGCTTGAAATTTATCTGCATGTTGGTGCAAAAATATCCGTGAAGTTGAAGCTCAGGAAGATGTCTGAGGTTTGATGTTTATCCTGTCTCATTGTGTATTCAGGGCACCCTTTCTATATACCCGGATGGGAAGCACAGTTGTAAAGCAATGCTCTTGTGTATTGAAGGGTATATTTACGTAAGTCACAGTAATCATTCATTCCATGCTGCTCTGCCTTCTCTCCTGTTAAATATCATGAGAGTCTTGATCCTAAGGGTTTATGAAAAGCAAACATTGTTGCCCAAAGTCTAGGCAACAATACCACCAAAAGAGGACATTAAGTGGCTGCCATATGTAACATTATTTTTTTCAGAATTATTCATATACTTCGGTTGATGGCAAATGGAGAATTTTGCGGAAGTCTCTGAATTACTCTTGTAAAAATGAACCAGGCCTTTTGATATGAAAACTTCCATTGTGTTACTAAATAATGGAAGTTTTTTGGGAGACACACACACACACACACACACACACACACACACACACACACCCACCCCCGAAACGAGATTTGACACCTATATGGTATTTTCTCCCCCTGTGGTTTGTATTCTTGGTATGACCTACATGAGTACAAATAGGAGCAACAAACAGGCGAAAAGAATACCGTGGAAGTTTTGTGCTCTACTTTACTTGTACTGTGATTGCTTCTCTTGCTATGTCATTCATTTCTGATTTAAATATCTAATGACTCTCATCAAACAACATTTAAACTTTCTATGAGATCCAGTAAGTGTTCCTTTAGATCATATTATGTGTAACAATGGATGAAATGAGCTTCAATGGAGAGGCTGCAGTTCAGTCTGGGGGTTCTGCAGCTGTTTGCGATGGCAGTGGAACACATCAATTGAACTGCAGCCATCCAGTTTAGTGGCATTTTGCCCATTAAGTAATGTATAAAAACAGTATTACTGGTACAGTATGTTTCATTTCTGCATCATTTTCAGGTTCAGCACTGGCACGTTCTGTGGCCTGCAGTTTTCTCTTCTTGGTGATTAGAAAACACACATACACACACACACACACACACACACGCACACACACACCAAAAACTGAGTACTTTAAGGCAGCGTTAGTAGCATGAATGGAATTACCAAAGAAATGCCTCTTTAGAAATGAAAAATTGTTCACAAGCCAGTAGTTAATTTCTTTTAAAGTAAATTAATCTTGGGGCTGACAAAGAAGTGTAGAGGCTAATTTTCTAAGATAGGTATAAAGTCTTTACTGTGTCATAAATGTCAGAATTAAACTGAAACTATTTATAATATATTAGTGACCTTAATTTTATTCATAAGCTATGTTTGATATAACAGAAATTCAATTTAGTTTAATTTTAACCGTCATTTCTGAGTGTGCCCTAGTGTAAGGCTCTGCAGGTTTATGTGAGGAATGAAAAGATGGCCACAGAATAGTTCCTGACCTCACAAAGCTTTTAGATAGCGTGGTGGAGACAGGTATGAAGAAGCAGGGATCCTAGGTCAGATGGGATAAGATATTTGAATGGACGAAGTAGAGGGGTCTTTGCGGGTGCAAAGCCAGCAGTAAATGATTGTTGAAGTAAGGTGTGTTAAGGAATTACCTTTGAATTTCAGTTATTTGTAGGTCACAGTGAACTTCCTGAGATCTGACTAAAATGGTGATTGCCATTTGATGTTGTTTAGTCTAACACTCTAGGACTTGATTCATCATAGAAAATACAGCTTTTTTTCCTGTTTTACCAGAAAAAGTAGAAACCAGAAGTTGGTTTCACTTGAGTGCCTTTTCCTTTAAATCTGATTTCTGTCACTTCATTTTCCCCCAGGCTTTTAAAGAGGAGGGTATATTCTGAAGTATTTTTTAAATAAGTTGAGGAAAGTAACTTGGCAAGTGTGAAGTGCAAGGTTAATCTGTGTGCAGGGAAGACATGGAAAAACACCACAGAGGCAAAGAGCAATAGGTAACGGAACACTGGAAGTTTCTCACAGAGACAAGAAACATGGAAACGGTGATTGTGCTTGATTCAAGTTGGAGGAGATGTGGGTAGTGGTTAAGAGGCCGTGTTCCAAAGTTAGGCTGTAAAGTTTGAAGCCTGACTCTTCCATTCAGCAGCTGTGACATCGGACAAGGTAATCCACCTCTCTGAGACTCAGTTTGCTCATCTGTAAAATGGCACGAGTGAAAGTGTCTGCTTCATGGCTTTGCGGGAAGCAACTGAGATAATTTATAAAAACCACTGATCACAGGGCCACCTGTTTAAAAAGAAGCACTAATGATATTAGCTAAGATTGATTATAGGTGCCACATCGTAGAGGGAGAGAATGACTTTTAAGGTGTTTGAAAGAGTAACTTCTAAAGATGTTTTTGGCATTGACATTTTGGTCACGTAGAAGCGAAGAGAGAATGGACATTTCATTCAAAACCATGCAACATTAAATGTTAAAGAGGTTTTTGGGGATAAGCGTATTGCTTTTCATTCAAATGTTTTAGAAAGTTGGGCATGATGGATACTCGATTCAATCCATTTTTATTGGAATCAATGAAAACGGATACATAAAGATTTAAGAGGAGGGGGACATTCTTTTCTCCACAGCTGGTCATGAGCCCAGTGTAGTTGGCAGTAAAATGGATTGTTTGGAATGTGTCCCTAAAATCCTGTAATTTAATTTTCATTATTTATATAACACAGTCAGTATACGTGGCACTTTACTACACACACACAAGACCAAATTTCTGGCCTGTGTAATTTCACCAATAAAGATGTTATAACTAAAATATTTGCACCTAAATTAACTGCAGCTTGGGAAGGTTCTACCACTGTGTTCCGTGTTCCTAATCAACAAGGGAGAACATAGTGCTGGAGGTGAAATAAGGAGTCAGAAACTGGGATAAATAGTGCTGGGATGGTAAAAAAAAAAGTCTGTTTTATACTACGAAATAAAATTAGTGTCTTGGAAGAGTCCAGAAAAACATGTTTTTTGTATATCAAAGTTATAGAAAATAGCTATCAAGTTGGGTACTGCTGTATAAGAGGAAACTTTAAAAACAATTATTAAAATAGTTTTTTTTTCTTGTAGCATTTAACATATATATATATATATACACTTTTAGAAACACAAGTTAGAAAAGATTGGCTCTCCTAATGTATATGAAGAGAACATAGAGTGAGATTTCCAAAAAAGTCTAGACATCAAACTCAGAGAACCTATAGATTCCAGTGAGTGCTTCATGTTAAAAGTTCTGGCATGGGTGGCCCCTCAGGGAACTGCATTTACTGGCCAGGCGTTGTTCCCACAGATGTACTGGATATTTTTTGAAAGTTTATGATTCATTGGACTTGATTATTCTCTGATTATAGTTCTTGGTTTCTGAGTCTTCCAGGCCAGGAGTAAGCTAATAATTTATGACAAGGGGCAGAAGGTAGTTTTTACAATTGGTTTAGTCGTTTTTCCACTGAGTAAAAAAAGATAATCTTGAGATTAACAAGAGGAATCAGAATTGAGGACAGTGTAAACATTCAGGGTCAGAATTTACTCGGCTTATTTTCATCAGGAACCAGAAATAATAAGTTGCAATTGACCCTGAACAACTTGGGTTTGGGCTGCATGGGTCTAATTGCACATGGGTGTTTTTCAGTAAACACCTGTACTATTGTTGATGCACATTTGAAAGTTCATAGTTGCAGAGGGCCAACTGTATGCACCGATCTATGCATGCCATTTTACAAAGGAAACTTGAGCATCTGTGAATTTTTGGTACCCGTGGGGACCCTGGCAACATCCCCAAGTGGATACCGAGGAGCAACTAAGTTTTGAGGGAGTCAGGAGTTATACAGGGGTTTTTGACTGTGGGGATTGGTCAGCACTCCTAAACCCCATGTTGTTCAGGGGCAGCTGTATTCTAACTTCATTCCTGGGCGAGATCTCAGTGCCGCTACAGAACCTAGTTATTTTACAAATAATTTAAGTTGCTGACTAGGGCCTGGAGATTACTGCCTGGGCAAAGATTACCATCTAGACAAAATATCTTCCTCCCCAGGATTCCCTTTCAAAGTCCTTAGAGAACAAAGCAATATTAATCCACATGTTAATCATTAAAATAAACTAAGCAAATCATTTCACATAGTTTCTACTTCAAGATATTTGGATTCACAGCTTATCTTAAATTTTACATTTTCACGTTTTTAAGCATCTCTCAGGCTTGTTGGAATTACTGAGCATTGTAAGAGGCTCAGCAGTACACAACGGAACACACAGGAGAGCTCTGGGTTCCTGAGACCAGGAGGGAGGGTGGGTGAGGTTACAGAACCCTTTTCGCTCCTTGGTTGCATAGCAAAGAGTGTGAGCGCTATGACTTTTGATGGGGATTAAAATTCTGGTCAGAATTGAGAAAACAGAGTTGCTATTTTACGTCCTCATTCTTGTTTTTATCCATCACCAAATCACTGCACAAATGGCAATTTGTTTTCCAGAAAGGTCTGGGACCAGGGCAGCAGGTCACAAACCAAAGATTTTACAGCATTGTTTTTCAGCCTTTTTTGGCTGAGATAAATTTCCCCGGGCAAAAGTTTTCTCAGTGCTCAAATAATATGTGAAAAAAGATGGCCTAGAAAATGTTAAATGTCGTAGAAAATTTAGGCGTTGTTTGCACCTGTGTTTTTTTGTCATTACCTTTCTTAGTAGGGCTTTATTCCAGCGGTAGTTGTAGATGGCTAGTCATATAGCTATGTACTGATCAGATCTACAGATGTCAGAACAACTAGAAATGCTAATACATTTTGTTAAAACAACTGACCAGTTGTCTAATCTCCCAGAACGCTTTATTGTGAATATGAGCATGAATATGATTTGACAGAAATTATATTCACAGTATAGTTTAAAATATGATTTTGAAATGCATCCAGCCATATAGTCTTCTAGAAATGCTGTCATAGACTATTATTTTATACCATCATCTTTTTAAAAGATGACATTTGATAACATTGAATAGAAAAAGTGCAGTTAAAGTGAAGTGCATTTTTAGATGGCAGTACAGTCTGCCTTGCTTCAGCAAAGGAGGTGTTTGAAGTTTAAAAACTGTAAAAGTGGATTTGTAGTAAAGCTCTGTCTGTTTTAAAGTACTGACTCAACAGCTGTTGGGAATTCGCCTGGAAGCCGCACGGAACTTTGGAGAGTGTTTCTCCTCAGGAGCTGGAACATGATCCTCCCTCAGCCCACACAATGCAGGATCTGTGCTTTTCATTCTCTGATTCTTTCTTTTTCTCCATTTTCCCCTCTTCACTTACTCTGATTGATGGAAACACGTGCTGGGAGCTCTCTCTGACATTCTTTCCAAACACTGAAAGTATGAAATGTTATGGTGGTGCTATGTCTATTTTTGAAAGTAAGGCTGTTAATGTAAAGCCTGTGTTGATATATTGGGATGAATTATAATGGGGATATTATTACAGCCTTCAAAGCTGAAAATTTATTATTTTTCTCACCTTCTCTCGGTTGCCGATACTTGATCATGGGAACATGCTGTGCATCTGGTTTAATTTGGGGGACTTATTTGCAGATTCTCAAAATTTAGACTTTATCCTTTTTTATACCTTCCCATGCTCCTTATTCTAGTATTGAAAAACTAGGGGAGATGTAACCCACCAAAACTCACATAGCCACTCACTCTCATTATTATTATTGCTACAATGAAGATATTTTTGTAAGTGTTGACTTAATCATGGATCGTGCAAATGCAGTAAAAACAGTTTGTTCAGACTGCTCATCATGACTCTTTTTTACTTTTAAACATTTGCTCATAGTTATTCTTGTTTTGATATCTGTATTTTAAAATGTTAAATGTCTTTTTATATAAGAGGTCAACGCTGATTTTGAAAAACCAGCAGAAATTGATAATAAGAAATAGTGCAGTCCCTAATGAAACTCTTAAGTTATGAATATGATAACCTCTGAGATTATTTTTAAAGTCTCTCTTGCTGTAGCATAGGTTTCTTAGGGACAGGGTCCATGTCTCCAGAATCATTGCTATATCTGTCATTTCCGGTGTATTTCTGGGCTAGAGAAGTAGAGAAGTTATTTCATTATTCACCGAATGGGTGAATGAAAAAGTGAACGAAACAACTTATGACTGAATTTAACAGTAAAAACTTATTTCCTTGGTTTCTATTGCTTGACTGAAAGACAAAACTGGTCATAAATTATAAAAAAATACACACATGGACTAATGTGGATAATTGTGAGTATACTACACATACATATTCAACAACATTAATACTAGTTCATAGTTGGCACTTATTTTGTTACAAGCACAGTTCTAAGCATATTCCATACAGAAATTTATGTAAACTTTATAACCGTTTTGTGAGGTAGCAGCTAACATTTTCCTTGTTTTGCAGATGAGGAAACTGAGGCAAATATAGTCTAAATCACTCTTCCAAGGTTGTGGGCTTTTAATTGGCTGAGCCCAAATTTGAACATGAACAGTTCGATTCTAGAATTTTTGCTTGGAATCCTGACTTTCTACTACCTCTGGCATTGTATCGCATGCACATTTCTATGTAACCCAGGCCTGTGCATGATTCGCCTCACCTACTGTGGAAGTTCTGTAGAAATACACTTAAGTTTAAATGTTAACAAAAACTCTTGAATGTGGTCTCTGAGCACTGATCTTGTCCTTTTTTTGCTTGCTTATTCCAGTCTTTTGAGTTGACTAGTAAGAATGTGTGTTGGTTTCTCTCAAGTATTAGATTTTGGACCCCGAGGCAACAGGTGATTAATTTCTGTCTCATAAGGATTTTGTACTACCTTTAAGAGTTTACCTATAAAGCATCGAGTATGCTTACAACATACAGAATTTGGTCCTCATTTGTGGTAGGTGTGCATAAAAATGTATAATTAAGATCTGACCCTAAGAAACTCATAATGAGGTCTGGGAGATAAACAGATAATTTATGGAAGTAAGAATGGAAAAAAGTCCCCAAAGAGAGAGCATGGAATTTTGGATCTTTCTCTTGTAAGGGATGTTAGGAATTACATTATCTAAGCCTCATGTTAATGAGACAGTTAGGCAAAGTCCTGCAGGTCAGGCAAGTCCAGCTCTAGAATGAGTTATTTAACCTCTCTGTGACTTATTTTCCTTTCCTTGAAAATAAGATGATAATAATAAATACTCAGCTCTTTAGTTATGTTGTAAGGATTAAAAGAGGGAATAAACATACACAAAGTACTTAAAACAGTTCTCATACAACAGGAAATACTTAATAAATATTATTGTTGAAGTTATCATTTTACAATTGAGAAAATTGAATCTCAGAGAAATTAAATTACTTGCTCAAGGTTAACTAGCTGAGGACAGAGCCAGGACTGGAATCTTAACACACGTGTAGTTAGTGCCCTTAGCATGTTCAACAGAATTGTTGTGAAGCAAGTCTCCACTTGACAAGTAATAATACATAATTTCTGCATTTACTTTGGTTCTTGAATATGTGCTTTACTTTTTTCTGTCCATTTTTTCTTTTGGGGAATATATATTTGGTCAATTTTTAAAAAATGGTTATATGCCAGCATTATGAGAGGGGGAAAAAAACTTACTATACTTTTTTCCCATACATAATCCAAATTTCAAACGTATTAATTTTGCCGAATGCCATGGCAACATACATATCTGTTTTTCAGTTCATGAAAGGTATTTTGGGAATTATTGGCTCCTGCATGCTTGAGTGTTTTCGTCTTTCAGCTATAGAAATACACTATGTATCCTCTTCATTTTGTATTTGTGCTTCTATTCAGAATGAGAATAAAAGCAGTTAGTTTCTGGGTTGTAATATTCTTCAGTGAACGGTAGCTTTCTAAAACAGTAACACCTTGACTGAAATGAAAACTCTGCTGTATCATAAAAGATATTCTAATTACTGCATCTAGTTAAAAGGAGAATAAATCACTGGGAGATTATTTTAAGTGCCTTAAATATAATAAAAAAGAATAATGGACGTTGAACAGCCTGACATGTTTGATGAATTCAGACTGTGTCTGATTTCTGCTGCTTTCTAAGGGAAAAGGAGAACATTTTACTTTCATGGTACATTGTTGGAGTAGATAGGGGAACTCTTATCTTTGTTGAGCACTTGTTATATGCTAGGCATTAGCCAGAGCAGTTCATTATCTCATTTAATCTCATTTAAGCCTCCCCATCCTCATAGATTTCATTATCCCCATTTTACATCTGAGAAAAATGAGGCCTAGAGAATTTTAAAAACATACTTCAAAGTACATTGCTGCTAAGTAGGGTCTGGTGTGCCAACCTGTAGGATGAGGCATCTTATCCCACGCCCTTTCACATTATTACACTGACTCTGTTGTCACAGAGACAACAATTTCATTCCCTTCCGTGTAGGATGGGTGTGTCCACAGAGTTGAGTTTATGGAGCCTCTGTAAAATGGGAGCAATCAGGTTATTGTGAGCATTAAAGGAAAAAATCTGTGTAAATCTCTTTGATCAATACTTAGCACACAACAAATGGAATAGTGCCTGAAGGATTTTAGGTGTCACCAATTGACAAATAATGTGTTCCCAGTTGAGAATAACTGAAGGAGTTTTAGGTTATGTTTAATTAATTAAATCTTTAATTGTGTCTGTAAATTCAACATTATGTCTATTGAGTTATTCAAATGTATTTTACAGATTAAAATGGTTATAAAAGTTGGTAAAAGTATCATAAATTTTCCATTGGATTTGCCTTCATAAATCTATAAAAATGTATTTAACATGGACACAATAGTGTCAGTGCTATTGTGACAAATTACATGTGCATGTGTTTGAATATATATGTGTATGTGTCTGTCATCGCTCTGTAAGGGGGTGAAAATGTAAATGGTTGGAAAATTAAATCAGAAGCAAATATTCTTTTATTTTTACATTATGTTTTCTCTGTAAAGAATGTTATTATTGGTGAAATATTTTGCAAACATTTTTTATCTGGGCAGTAAATATGAATCACATCTTCTTTGGTGGCTACCACACTTTTTTGTACCGTTTTCAGTACATTTAGGTGCTAGTTTGCAGTCTTTTATCCTTAAGTCTGCAAATGAAATAAAAGTAATTCAAAATACGTAAAATATATAGATTCTATTATTGCATTGCCTGCTGCTATGAGGAAGATAATGTTTTAAATAAGAGTCAAGTAAATTAACTTAAGATTCCATGTGGGTTTTTGACTCTATATTCAGTATTCTGTTGATGGCAATTATGGAAACCATACTCATGGAAACTCAGAAACAAACTCTTCTTTGCTACTGTTTTCACAGACTTCTAATATTTCTTTCTAAAATATCTTTTGAACTAAAGAATAATGTAAAATCATATATTCATTTGTTTATAATTTTAAAGCTAAAATTTCTATACATTTATATTTGTAGATATGCACAAACACTCGACTTACTCTCCATTCAAATATATAATCTTATTGAATCTTCTACTGTCAACACATTCATTCGATTCAGGGATTTTTTGCTGTTGCTGTAAATATAAATTTAAATTAATGGTGGCCTTGATCTTGGTCTTTCTTAGTCAAGCATAGGTGGAAAAGTATGTGAGTGTTGTTATCTAATAATTCTTCTGTGTTAAATAACATCATAGTCTTTCTTCTTTGGCATGTTGAATCAGCTGAAGAAATAAATACGGAAGGAATGAGTGTGGCTTTATAATTAGGGATGAACCTGTTATGATCCCTCTTGATTCAATAAGCAGATACATTACTTCACAATTACATTATTTAGTAAGCAAGAATACTATAGATTTTTAGGCAAGGTGCTGATAGATGAGCTCACCTTTCTTGATCTTTTATAACTAAATTTTTATAGAAATTATATAACTACTTAGAAAAATTTACTTTTATAGCTTAGAATATGTATGTATAAGCATTTAAAGAACTGATTAAATAATGGGTCAGAATCTAATGTGGTAGCATTAAAATTATTTTTATTAAGAATAAAGAATTTAATGTTGAAATATTAAGTTTAAATATAGATTAAGAAATTCTAGTTCTATCAAATATAGTATTATGTATTTGCATTTTAAAATACTTTGTAGCTACCACATTAAAATCATCATGCTTTCCTAATTTATAGTGATTTTGATCAAATTAGCTAAACTAGGAAAACATAAGAACTGCATAAAAGAAGAATCTTTCTGATGTTGTTTTTACTGCGTTAAAATGCAGTTTGCAATGTAAAATGCCACATAAAGGTTAAACAATGTTAATGATAATAATGTGTATAATGAAATCGAGGAAAGAACATTTAACAGGAATTTATCTCTTTTTTATGGTTGTGGAAGGCAATGGGGGATATTCGCATTACATTTATTACTCACATGGTAGCATTTTCAAATTCAGTGGTCTTCAGATAGCGTTTGGAGTTCACTAAGTGAAAGAGGTATATTTTGTGCACACACATGCACACACACCCTGACGATAGCAGTTTTGAAGACCTTATTCTTAAAATACGTTCTCTCTATTTTTTTGCTGTATTACATTTTTCTGCTAAAAAATAATTTGAACAAAATGAATATGGGACATAGTCTTTCAAAGGAATAGTCAGTGATTGAATTTTTAAAGTGGAAAGGATAAATGAAGTCCCGTGGATGAAGAAGAAATCTTGAGAGACTAAAAATTTATTGATAAATTAGATGTTTGTGAGAGATGTTGTGACCTTTCATTTACTTTCTCAATTGTGAGATTCTTATATGTTTCGGTCTTAATGTTTGTGGGATAGGGGCACATTTGTTAACTTATTTATATAGCTACCTGCCTATATTAAGAATAGTAAATTTATGTGCAAGGAATTTCTTTAATTTGTTACAAAAATGTAGTAATATTGGCTTTTATAATTCCACAGAGAATCTGTTTATACTTTTGATTAGGCAGAGTGGGGGGTGGGACAGTATTAGATAATACAAATAACTCCCTCCCCCCCAAAATATACATATATCAATTGCATATCTCAGTGATGAAGACCTGTAAATAACTAAAGATGTTTGTAATCAATTAAAATAGATGTCATCCAGTTGATAAGTTAAACTTAATTGTACTGAGCATCTATTTTCTCTATTAAACAAAATATAATTATTTAGTGAAAAATATTCTATCCTTTATTTTTAAGATGTTCTCTTTGTTTTGGGGATTCTACAGATTTCCTGTACTATGTCCACATCTATATTTAAATTGATTTATTTTGCATCTTTAATATGCTCATTTGGTATCTTTCAAAAAAAATTCTGAAAACACTTTAACCGTTATATTGCCTCTTCCTCATTCTCTCTGTTCTCTATGGAACTAGTCTTGGAAGGTTTTTGGAACTTTCCATTCTGCACTGTGTCCTTTTGTATCTGTTGTGTATTTTTTCTCTTTTTTACCTCTCTTTTTCATCCACTAGATGATAAACTCTATTAGGATTAAAGTCTTCGTTTTATTCAATAATACATACCAAGGGTTTATAAGAGTGACTTACTCAGAATGGATAAATGTACAATGCACAATTATGATTATGATTACTACCGAATTTCTACTGTTTTGAATTTTAGTTAAATCAGCTTTCATTGAGTCTAGTCTGCTGTTTAACCCAAGTTCTGTTTTCTTAATTTCAATGGCTAAATTTTTAATTTATCCATGTTCAATTTGGTTCCATTTCAAGCTTGTCTTTTCATTGCAATTTTTTTCCTTTTTTTTTTTGTTTCTATTAACATTTTAAATATATTTGTTTTTTAGTCTCTTTCAAATTATTCTGTTTGTCTAGATCTTGTGGTGCTAATCTTTTGTCTGCTGACTCTTCTGTAGTGGATCACCTTGCATACGTTTCTAATTTTTGATTGTGAGCTCATCTTCATCTGGGGTGTTTATTTTCTGTAGAAGTCCCATGTGCTCTGGGCTATGGAAGAGTTCTTACAAAGTAGTTTTATGTTAGCTTCCGCAAGTTTTTCAAAAGTTTCATTGGTCTGGGAGCAATTTTTACATTAATTTTATGGCTTGGGGTTCCCAAAGTATGCAAATAGCATAAATTTAGATTCTTCAATTACACATGGAAAATTTTTAGAGGTTTGATTACTCATAAGCAACTACCGGAGCCCTTACCAGATTCATGTTTCTTTGCCGCTTCCCTGAATGAGTAACTTGAAATCAGTATTTTTTCCAAATCCTTGGCTTTTTGCAGGAGCCACAGGACCTATCCTCTGTGGATATTAAAACTTCAGCCCTTATCCCTTAGGTCCAGTAGATCTGCTAATGTTTTCAGTTATGTATTTCCCACTCTGGGTATGAATTCTCTTTGGGAGAACGAGTTTAGGTATGTACTTAACTTTTTTCTCATTGTTATATTTTATTCAGGGTTTTTATGTGACTTTTTTTTCAAGGAGTGCATTATCTTAGACCACCATATCGCTGAGACTGGAAGTCCTCTCTCATTTCTAAGTCTAATTATTATGTGGATATTTATTTTCTTTTTCTGAATTTAGTATGAAATGGGCTCCTGAATCTGGAGAGTTTTTTAGAAAAACCAAGCCTTCATTCTTTTATTTTAATCTGTCAAATCTGTCTGTAATCTTCTTAGAGATATAATGATGTAGAGAAGATGAAAACAGCTTTGTTGTCCATCTTTCTATCTGCTCTTTGTTGAAAGATCACTACACAAGTTATGTCTAACATTGCTGTAATTGTTCTATTCTTTCACTTTAAATTCAATTTTCAGGATGAGGCACTGGTATATCAGTTGTATGACCAATATAAAAATCTTAGTTGAAACTGGATAATTTGTCACCCTAATCTGGGATCCCTTCCAGAGAACAAAAGAATTCCTTTAAAAATTTTTCTACTGTGTAACCTCCTGGCGCAGGCACCAACTATGGTGTTATATTCAGACTTTTTCGTTAGGACATGTTTTAATATTTCAAACAGTAAAGGTAAATTTTAATCTAAAAAGAGAGCCTAGAAATTATTCTAGTCCTAATCGATAGGAGAAATACCCACATTAAGAAGGTCTGGGAGCATCATTAAGACTTGTTTTATTTAATTGTCTTTTTTGGGGGGGCAGGGGGAAGGGCATGCTGGTGGATTATACTTTTAGAGCTACATTCAATATTAATGTGGCTGGGCTGAAAAACCCTCAAGAATGCATTTTACATCGATTTTATTGCAGACATCTGTGAGGCAAAGCAGAGGCAAATGATAGCATACTTATTTACCAGTAATGCAAATCAAATGAGCGATTGGCAAAAAATCACACTGAACACCTTTGCCTATTTTTTCTCGATGTGAACTAAAGACATGTATGGACTCTAGACCCAGACTAGCAAATTAGGGTCCATCATCAGGATAATCTTACCTGGGTGGCTCATCATGTACTATAGGAGCAGTGGGTGCTTTAGAACTAAAATCTATCTGTTCATCACTCCTGGCTGCATGAGTTCCATCAAAGCCTGGCTGCTGAAGTAGGGCTGTTTCTATAGGAGGGGCCTAGACCTCAATAACTGGTTTTGCAAGTGACAAATTGCCAGCTAGATCCTCCAACAACAGCTTCTAGATTATGGAAACTTTAAAAAATTCTTAAGGTCCTTGGCCACTGCGATTAATATGTAAAGACTCACTCTTCAAAACACACGTGCAGATAGATGCATACAAACTTTTTTTACTATCTCCTGGGAATGAGAATCTCCTATGATTAACAGCACACAGTTCAAAATGCTAGGCAAAAGGGGGAAGGAAACAGTTGAAAAATGAAGGTTATGTGGCCAAAATTCTAAAACACTTGTTTTCAGTTTTTGCAAAAATTGATACCATAATACTTTGCTTTTTCTTAAAGGCTTTCAAGTCAGAAACTAGAAGTACTTTTAAATATATGATGGAGGACATAAAAAAGCATGATCTTTGTCTAAACTTTTGCAGTTGTACCAGCAACTTAACTCAAAATGTAGACTCCCTAGAAATTTAAAAATATTTATTTATTATTTATTTCCTCAGTACTTGGCAGTTCCAGTAATATGACTTTAACATATCATTCTGTCATAATGTCTTATCTGTGGGGGGGCAGCATAATAATAACTATAAATTTTATATTTTCTAATACTTAATTCTGAATAATTCTTTGTGTTGACTGCAATTATGCTTTTGCAAAGTCACTAGTTTCTGAAAGGCTTTATATATTTAGGGTGGCACTAGGTTAATGTAATTATATTCACTATAGTTCTGTTCTTTTGTAGATTTGTTCCTCTATAGAGCTATGGTTTTATGGCCTGAAGCTGAAAAGAGTTTTTAAGAGCTGTTACTACCCTTGCTTGTCCTCCACACTTCTACTGTTGTTATATATAAACTCATTTTTGAATACTGGAAGAATTGAATTTCTAGAATTCTTTCAAGACTAATATTTTTTTCTGTACTTCACAGTAGGAAAAAAATGACTTATTAACAGTTTAAATGGTCTCTGAGGCCCTTGAAAATCATTATATGAGAAACAAAATATTTGTATTTATATTAGTTCTATGTATTTGCTAATGAAAGCTCTATAATTTTGAAGTCTAGGGACTACTTGAAACATGGATAATGAAAAATAATGCTACTTTAGTGTTTTGCATTTGGGCCAGGTTAGTCTCCTAAAAAAGTATGAAGTACAGTTTTATGTAGAATGTATCTTAGGTTGAGAAAGTGGAAACACATTTTTTTTTTTTTAATAAAAGGTTTACTAAGATCCTTTTATGGATTTACTAGTTTGTTCTCATTTGTCATTGGACCGTTTCCAGATGTAAAATATTGCATTCTTAAATTTGCTATAGATTCTACTATAGAGACCAGGTGCATGTTGTTTTATAGCTATTTTCCTTCTGACTTTTAATGCTGAAACTCATAGAATGCCCTGAACTGATAATTTGTTTAACTCTACTATTAATTGGACCAAGACATAACTTTGTATATTTATCTCTTCTCTATTCCACATTTTATTTCTGCTCAATTAGTATGTGCCTTTTACCAAAAAGGATGTGATTTTGCTTTCAGTTTTAGAATTTGCCTCCAAGAAATATGTATTTTATTGCCATCTTTATCAGTTGATATAGTACGGTTACAGACAATGAGAAGAAAAAGAAAACTAATTTTTAAGGTTTAGTAGTATTATAATTTTCTTTATTTATTAGAATTATCAGAAAAAAGAATGTATACTACTTTTGTTTCTAGTAAGGCAGTTTTGAAAATTTATGTTTACATATTTTTCTTCCCTTTTCTCTTGCCTTTATACTTATTTTTTTTCCATAATGAATCCAGTGAACTTGGATTCATTACTTCCAAAGTTTTTCCACCTTGACAATTTATGGAAGAACCTCCTATCTTCCTATGCTGAGGTCACTGTCAGAGTTTGCTAACTCATGACTTGAATAACACCACTCAAGGTCAACTGAAGTTGAAAAATAGAGAGGATCAGCCCTGAAATGCTGTGAGATGATTCCTAGCAGATTGCTAGGAACACGTTTTCTGATGTAATGTCGTTGTCAGTCTTAGTGCAGATTATAACCCCATTGCTTAGCCACAGTGAACCCCCATTATGGGGATTTGTGAAGGAGCATGAAGGAAAGAACCAGACCTCAGTTTTCTCATCTGTATGGTAATGGTAAGACTTCCTGTGTACATTGGTTGTGGGAATGGATGAGATACACTAGGCTGCCATAAGGTAGGTTCTCACTGTTATTTTTTTTCAGTCATTCACTACCATGTCATTATGTTTACCTGCTCACAGGAACATAGTGGAATATAAAGTAATGTTTTTTTTTTTTAAGATTTAATTTTTTAGAGTAATTTTCAGTTCAGAGCAAAATTCAGGGGAAGATACAGATTTTTCACGTAGTCCTTGTCTCCACATATACACAGCCTCCCCATTATCAGCATCACTCACCAGAGTGATACGTTTGTTACTGAGGATGAACCTAATCATAATCATCCAAAGCCCATAGTTTATGTTAGGGTACACTCTTGGTGATGTTCATTCCGTGGGTTCAGACAAAAGTACAATGACATATACCATCATTATAATATTATACAGAGTGTTTTCACTGCCCTAACAATCCTCTGTGCTCCGCGTGCCCCTCCCCTTGCCAGCGACCAGTATTCTTTTATTGTCTCCATTTTTTTGCCTTTTCCAAAATGTCATATTGTTGGAATCATATGGTATACAGCTTTTCAGATTGGCTTCTTTCATTTAGTAATATGCATTTAAGCTTCGCAACAGGATGTTCTGAATGCTATAGATATGATAGGTTTTGCAGTCTTGGATATGGGCTTTTGAAACAAATTTATTTATTTTTTCCTTTAGCTTTTTTTTTTTTTTGGTTTTTAGTATTTATTTTATAAACTGAAATTTAACTTTCATTTGAGAAGAGTCCTGATTGGCTTGCACAAGGAAAGGTAGTACTGTGGGAAGGAGATCAGGTAGTCCCTACCTTTTAGGTCTCAGCTCCTGCTCTGCTGTGTGTTACTCTGTCAAACAGCAGTGAAGTCTGGGTGGACATTCTAGTGGTCAGAAACCTAAGCTTTTTCTTTCTTTGAGGAAGAAAGGGAGTGGGAAGCAACTCGCCAGGAAGTAGAGAGGCCTAGAGTATATTGCCAATTCTACCACTTCTTCCATACACACAGACTGCCACTTCCTCAGCTATGTGTCCCTTTCCCAGTAAAGCATCCACAGTTTCTTCACTCTGCTGTAGTTTTATTCACGGCATTTATCTGCCTGACCTATGTGTGCGTTCATTTATTGTGCATTTCTGTCATGCCTTCTGCCCTCCATCTAAATTCCATGAGGGCCAACCCTTGAGCATCCTCAGTGCCTGACACATAGTAGGGACCCAGCAAATATTTTGTTAAGAGAAAGAACAAAAGAATGGCGAAGGAAAGCTGAGACATTGAGAAGTGGAGGCACATTGAGGAAGAAGGCAGCGATATGATGATGAAAAGAGTCATACCTCATTTGGGACATCAGAAAATTATCAGTACCAAAGGCATTTTATTAGCGGTCACCATTTTAAATATTTTATACTTGCTCTGTCCTGTGTTTGGAAGGGGCTTATGCATTCCATGGACGGTTTTGTTAAATGTTTGTGAAAAAGTCAGTAAGAGTGGGAGAAGGTCTAAGAACTTATCTTTGAAGATCCTGTCTCATGAATTTCCAGCTTAGACTTGCAGCTTTTGGGGGCCCAGGCTGCTAGGTGATCTTAAGAGCAGCTGCAGAGGTCTAATGGGGCCCAGCTGTGCGCCCAGAGAACACACCTTCTCGGGATCACATTAACCTGGGAGACCCCTGCCCTCCCTGGTTTCCTCTGGGCTTTATGGGTCCCCATGGTCTGTTGCATTGATCTTGCATTTTCAGGTTTTATAGCAATTCTAAACATGTGAGGGTACATATTTGCTCTTTGATGTGCCTTTGATAGAAGCCAGAGTGTTTTACCTGTGCCTGCATTTAATAATGATGGGGGCTCGCCTGCCCTGCAGCAGTTTACTCCCTGGGGAGGCTGGTTTAGTGTGCAGTTTTTTTTTCAGGTTGTTGATGGGCAGACTTTAATCAAGGGTGTTTCTTTTATTATTTTTGAAAACTAAGTCTATTTAATATAGTTAGACAAGTGGTCCTGGTGTTTTGTTTTCTTTTTCATCATACCTTGTTCAGTTGTGCCACTTGGTAGAAAAGCAGGTGGGATGGGAAGCAACATACACGGGAAAAATGGCAAAATTCATATCATTATATGGTCTGTGACTTCCCGTATTTTTTCCATATTTAATCTTTATCTACATTTCTGTTAGAGGGTAGTTATTATGTCTCCATTTTACAGATAGGGAAGTAAAGGCACATGAATTTTAGAGACATGCTCAGTGGTTATTGTGCATGGAACCTAAATTAGAATTTGGCACTCACACAACTAGATATGTGCAAGAATACGGGACGGTCATATCATTTCTGTGATGCTTTCAAGGGGCGAGTATAGCTAAGAGTATTTGAATGCAACCATAGAACCTTAGGGTGAGAGGGGCCTTTGATGGGCCCATCCACTCTAAGCTGGCATTGCTTCTGCAGGCTCGCAGTGTTGGTGACCTAGCTGTGCTCCAATCTCTCCATTGTGTATATTCTAAATATATCAAACTAATGAGAGAATTGGACAGACCTTCCTATGTTTATATCCTGCAGCACTCACCAGAGGTGGTCACGTTGTAGTTTTCTACGTTCCTTCGTTTTTAGCCTTCTTTGGCCACCAGCCCTCCAAAAGAATTCAGCTTCCTTGCATTCTCTCTTTAATTTGTAAGAGCAGCTCAGGATCCCTAAAAACAGCCCCATAGAGCCTGGTGTGATCAGCGGGCAGCACCTGAGGTTGAGGCTCTGAAGTCTAGACGTGGTACGCTGATGATGAGAATGTGATGGCAATGATTATTAGCTCCTTAATCTATATTTAACCACATCATTAGAATTGACAATTATTTATTGAAGACTCACTTCAAGGACTACAAGCTAGGTGATTTTAGAAAAAAATAATGCTGTGGGCCTAAAGTGTGTAGACCTTATGTGGTTAAAAACAAACAAACAAACCGAACTGCTTCCCTGTGCTTACTCCTATAATTACTTTCTTATTTGAATTTATTAATGGAGTAAATCCAACTTTGAAATCTTTTATTGGGGGCAAACTCTATTTAATAAAATAAAAATTTGGTACATTTTCATCCTAAGCAAGTTGTTTTTTTATTTAATCAGTGACTAGAACTAAAATTTTCTTTTCTAAGCAGATGTACCATACTTTGCTCTCTGTGCTCTAATATAGTATTGAGTGGTCAGGGCTGAAGTTTACCAGATTAAGCAAAGTGCATTTGTGTTAGTTGTCTCAAGAGGACTTTTTCTTCTTAAACATGAATGATTTGGAAATTCCATAGTAAATCTTGGAAAGTGGAACATACCCAAATATAATTTATGATTTTTCTAGGTTTTATTAATATCCCAAGAACATGTGATGAGAACTGGATTAATTCACATGAATGACAGGAAAGCACAGACACCGTTTATTAATTTGTTGATTATTGACTACAGCGAGTTGATAAATATTAACTCTGATATATTACTACTCACAAGATAGTAGTGGCCATATTACTAGAAAAATCATCCTAATATATTCCTGCATAATATATATGTATGTGTATGTATGTATGTATGTATGTATGTATATGTGTGTTTCCGACTGTATGTGTCTGAACTGTGACTGAAAGCTTCATTTTATCTGCTACCTTCGTTGGAACTCATAAAGTAAACTTTTAATTGTCCCCCTTTTCTGTTACCTACTTACTGAAGCATTTCTTCATGCCAACCATAGTGCTAAGTACTGGGAATGAAAAGACCCACAAGCCATATAGTCCTTGCACTCAGGGTTGAAGCAAATAACTATTATCCAGTGTTATAAGAGACGTATATGGAAGATTCTCTGATAGCCTCCAGAATGCCTACTCTGCCTCAGAAACACAGTCAAAAATTTTACCAGAGAGTACTGTTTGCAATCAAGTGGTGGTTTGATAGAATGTGTGTTTCAGGAAGGCCCTTTCCCGCATCTTTAGTTTTTCTTAATTATAATTTCTTCACACATTTGTCAAAAATGTTTGCTGTTAATTTTGAATACTGATGTGTGTGTGTGTGTGTGTGTGTGTGTGTGTGTGTGTGTGTGTGTGTTTTAAGTGGATATCTTTTTCGTTTCATTTTTCTTCCCTCCTGGCTTTTAAATATATTTTAAAAATATTTTTATCCAGATCTAATTTCTGCAACTTTTAAAAAACTTCAAAAGCTGTCACCTCCTGACCCCCTCTTTCCCTTAGTTATCTCCCCCCTCCCAGGGCCACCTCCCTTTCTTTAGAGCCCCCGCATAATGCTATTCCTTTACAGTCCAGCCATCTGCCTGTTTTAGCCTCTTCTTCACTCTCTCTGTTTCTTCTATATAGATTTCCCCATATGTCTGCTTCTTCCTTTATCCACAAGTCCAGACACTCCTCCATAGCTTTCTTACCACCCCATCCTGGTGTCCCGTCTGTTCATAAATAACTCTTTCATCCGCTTTGGATCCCCAACCCCCACTCTTTCTAAAAAGAGTGTGCAAATAAATCTAAAGTGCACAGAGCCAAGATGCACAGCATAGTTGTGATTCAGAATACACTTTCTCCTTCCCATCACCTACCTATTTTGTTCCCTATTCTTTGTTGCTTGCTTTCTTTGTACGTATCTCCCCAATTTCCGCTCCATATCTGTGTAGTTCTGGATGTGAAGTCATTTAATATCTTCACGAGACAATTTTTGCCTCTTCTTGGTAAACCATTTTGCCCTAACCAGTTACTCAATCTTTCTATGCTGCCTAACAGTTGCTATTCTGGGAGTAGTCACGTTTGAACCTTTTGTTCTTCAGAAATTAGCGTAATATGTCAGAAACAGCAGTCTCCCTGCCTGGGTGCTTGGCAACCCACAAGTCTGTGGATATGTTCTTTTGTAAGTCTGAGTTCTAGAATACATGCCACAAAAGGAGTGTCAGAGAATAACCTGCAGAAATGGCAATTCTGAGAGCTTTCAGATGTTCTAGATGTTTATCATGTCCCATATCTTCCTCTCAGCATTCTGTGCTGGTGACAGTCTCTCCCTCCTCCCAATTCAAGAGTTAACATTGAGGATTTGCTTCCATTTAGAAATGTGTTACTGTAGCCATCACAAAGTTGTTCCTAGTGTCAGTGAAAGTTTTACATAATGAGTCCCTGCAGAGATTTAGATCAGCAGGAAGCAAATCTAGGTAAGAGTAGCTTGAAAACTGATCTACAAAACAATAAATGCTAACTATATTATTCCCTTTATTTAAAAAAGAAGTCTGGGGTATAACTAACTTGAGTATATGGTGTAACTAGTAATGACTAATAAATTATGCCATGGCTAGGACTTCATTCATTCTCTCTCTCCTTCCTTTCTCCCTCTCTTCACTCTCTCTCTCTTGAAATAAAATAATTTAGGGATTAAAATGATTCATACTTTATTTCAGTAAGGGTGAAATGTCCTGGTAAAAATGAAAGGTGGGATTGTTTAATCCTGTGATGTTGAGAAAATCTAAACTCTGTAGCTCTCCTAGGGTCTTTAGGGAGCTAAACCAGTAACACAATCAAATGTCTCTAAAAAGTGAGACATTTATTTAGTTTTAAATGCCTCATACTATCAAGAGTTCTGTTTGTTTTTATTCCAGAAAAAGGTTTTAACTTCAATGAGAATATCAGAACTAAAAAAAAAAAAAAAAAAAGTGAAAAATGGAAAGACCCTGAAAACAATAACTATCACATACAGCTGATTCAGGTTATTTTTGGAATTTAAACTTGGTCAGTAATGAAGAAATGTGAATTTCTCAAAGAAATTGTTCTGGAGTCAGAAGTATTTCTTTACTGACACTGATACTATAGCCTGTTGTGATTAATACCTTTACCGTTATTGAGTTTCTGTGGATTCTAATCATTAGATGTGCATAAATCTAAATTTGTGCTTTATATATTTTTTTGCTTTTCTATCTTGTCAAATATGTGCTCTTTGTATGTCTTAGAGCTAGGAAGATTAAAAAATCACCCATAATTTAAGAACAGTTGTTGGTTATGAACAAAGCTTCAATTGCAGCGTATTTCTCCATTTATTGACTACAGGTATACAGTGTGTTATAGGTACCTCTGGGTTGTGAACTAGATATGAATGGTTCGACTATGGTGATGGTTCTAAATGTGTATTAGCAAAAAGAATAAATCCTAAACCTTTTTTTTTATTAAATTGTTTTTCTTACCCATAACAAATTACTTACCAAAAGTCAGGTACCTAAAATGTAAGTAATAACCAACATAATCAGTCTCTAAGTGTGCACAAAACATCATGCATCTTATAGATCAGAGGGAAAGTATTTCTTTGCTCTTGGGATGGCAGTGGTAAGAGAAGTAGCAAGCAGTCTTACGTGACAGATTTTTCAACTTAAACCCTTTTTCTGCTAGTTAGAATCATGTGGCCGTTGCACACTTTTTTTTTTTTTTGAAATGAATATCTAAAGATTCAGCAAAATAGTTTCAAGGATACCTTCAAGCAGGTACTCATATCTTACTTAGCTCTTACGTCTTCATGTTTTTTTTTTCTAAATCAACTGTGATCTACGAGAGCTTCGTTCAGGCTCAGTGCAGTTAGTTTACGCTGAAGGTGTGTCTATAACTTAACATTTTTATAACAGAAAGTATGTTTTTGCCCTCATTTCTGGCTTTTTATTTGCTTGCCAATTTTAATTTTCTCTTGGCAAATTGAAAATCTTGGGTGAGGCCATTGTAAAAATTCCTCAGACGTTCCAGTTGGATTCACCTCTCCTTCCCCAAAAGAAGTCTTGTTCAATAATGTCTGTATTTTGTTCACGCAGCCTGAGTTGATTGAGTGCTTATGATGTGCAGGGCATTGTGCTTCCTCATTGCTGGAACCCTGAAAATTTAGAGAAAAAAATATCTCATACATTTGTCGTGTGTGCGTACTATCATCTGGTTGAATTTGCACAAGACTATCGAGGATGATGAATTATAACCAGTGATGGTGTCTGTAGATCTTAGAAGAACTGGAGATGTGAATTTGACCTCTGCTGTCTCAATATTTCTTATTCTTTAAAGGCATGCGTTTGTATTAACATGAATAGTTTCTCACCAATTTTCTTTCTGGAGAGGAAACACTCAGGTTTGGACTTTAATGCAGGTCAGAGATACTTCCAGATTCTCTTGTTGTCAGGGGCCCTTCTCATCTCTGCTCACCTGATTTTGATGAACCCACCAGGATGTTTGACCCACCATGCTGGTGGTGAATCCGCCACTGAAGTTTTACAGAGGGATATATGAAAGTGATGTTGGTTCTGAGGTCAACACCGCCTTAAGAGTTCACGTTAGAATGAGGTTGCCTTTCTGATGACTTTGCAGCCAAATTGACTGAGGGAGATGTGTGCCTGAGATCCGCTACTCTCCCTTATCTCCTCTTTTCTCTACTCTTGTTTATAGTTTCACCTTGACTAGACTTCTAGAGTGAAAATATACCTGTTGAGACTTCCTAGGATAGTTTGGTTCTAGCATCTGGGTGGACTAAGTAAGCCTGGACCAGGGGTTTTGACTTGGGGGTTCCTGGAGGGAGGGGTCTCTAAATGTGTATGTGCACCTCTATATTTTGTGGAAAGGCAGGGTCTAGGAGAATTTCTAAGGTTCTCAAGAAGATTTGGTGACCCAGCAAGGTTAAATCACATTGCTATTCAGGAATGATCAGGATCCAGTTTTACAGTTAGATCTGGCCCCAAAGTTGTCCTGTTCATAATTATTCGAAAAGCCTCAAAGCAACTCAGAGCATTGAAACAAACACAAGAATACAGAAGACCCTCTTTCCAGGTTTGCTTCAAGGATTTTCAATCAAAAATGTTTAGGCCATATGTAGAGCAAAATATTTCTGTGGGCCTTCCATAGGCAAAAAATCACCCCACTAATATGGCCCCACAAGATATAGGTGGTAAAATGAGCTCCAGGCATGAGAAGGCAGAGCATAGAGCATCTTTTACCATCAGCTGGATCTCTCGTTAAATAGACAAGTGTGACATGTGCAGTAAATGAATTTTCTGTTTATATTTCCTGAAGTGAAACACATTTACTCTTTGCAGTCCTGTAAATACATTGTTGAGTCCACTGGAACTCGAAAGATAGAACAGGGATACTGATGACACACAAAAGTATTGTATAACTAACTGGTTGACAAGTATTGTATAACTGGTATGAATGGCTACATGATGTCAATACCAAAATCTATAAAGGGCACAAAAATCCTAGAAAAGACACCTCTGGTTCCGGAGTCTTGACATCGGCTTCACAGCACCTTCAAGGAAGTGTGTCTGCAGAGAATTATGATCAATAATAATGACCCTCAGCTCATTTTCTCTTTTCTCATTTCTCTTTCTTCCTCTGGGAAACCGGGGTAAGCCTCATTGTAAAGAGAATCACCTAGTTGGCAAAGCAGAAATGAACTTTTTAATCTATCTCCGTATAAATGAGGGTGGTTTACTACATGTACAGGCTTTGGCCAGTGGTCTGGGAATTTGGTTCATTGTTAATCTTAACTGCTTTTAGCCTTTTTAATCTTGTATTTTAATAGGGACGCAGCAGAAGGTAGGGAGCTCTTTGGCCTCTAGTGCCAAAGAACAGCTGGTTTGAAACTCAGTTCTTTGACTTAATGAAGTTATTTAACTTCACTGTGCTGAATTTTCTCATCTATAAAATGGGGTTAATTATATATGTATTGTGCAGGGTTTGGAAATTAAGTAAGATTATGCATCTCAGATTTCTACCATAAACAAGGCTTTCACATTTACTTTTCCTTATTAATTAAAGGGTGAAGTAGAATAAGGAAATTAGAAAATTCACTTACTTGCTCTTTAATTTAGAATATGATATTTCTCCAGTAAGATTTTCTTTTTCTCCTCTTTTCTCTCTTCTCCTCCCTTCTCCTCTTTCTTTCTTTCTTTCTTTCTTTCTTTCTTTCTTTCTTTCTTTCTTTCTTTCTTTCTTTCTTTCTTTCTTTCTTTCTTTCTTTTTCTTTCTTCCCCACCCCCCCCCCTCTCTCTCAAATAGAGGGTCACTGACCATTGGGAAAAAAATCAATTAAAAGTTAAATGGAAGTAAAAAGCAATGTTAATTTCTTTTTTAAGGGAAGATTTTAAATGTAAACTCACTTGATTCAGAATTGATAAGAGCCTGTAAAACTTCATTTAGACAACAAAAGAGATACTTAAAACTATACCTAAATCTGACATACTAGTTAGGAAACCTGGCTTTATAGCAAATTAAGGGAAGATAGAGTAAGAAGAGGAGGAAAAGGGATATGGCAGCTTTCAAGGATAAAGGTAAAAACATGCACATCCTTAAAAATAGGAAGGGAGAATTGATGAGAAATCTAGGAAAAGAAAGAAGGGGCTGAGAAAGGTGAAAGGAGATGGGCAGGAAAAGTTCTGAAACCTTAATTGACTGATCTTGTCACACAGCTGTTCATTTGAGTTGCAGGCCTCAGAGTATCATTCCTTTTTATCACTGTCTTTTGAAATGCTAATTAGATAATTGACCATTGTTCACAGTTCTTTGGTTACTTTTTATTCTTAAACTTTTAGAGACTAGTCCTTGAATGGGATACTCAGAGTAGCACACCAGATGGGAAATTATTCCCTGGCCTCTAGTTGCCAAATGACCACCACAGTGGTGCTTGAGGTATATGAGACCCAGCTGAGAGCCAGATCGAGCCTAAGGGTTGGTTAGCACATTTCTTGTAATAGTCCCTCATCAGTAGGTTTTTATTTTGTAATGGTGAAGGAGGGGAAGACTGCCTTTTTATACAGATTTATCAAATTTAATCAATAACAAGTCTTTTTGACCACAAAAAGCTCATTTTAAGAATATCTACAAACGATTAGCAGGATGTCTTTAATTTCGCATGAAAAACAATAGCTGGCGTGATGGCTGAAGACTGTGTTATTCTTCTACTTCTGCCCTACTTAATTCATAGGTGTTTTGTTTTTATAAAAATCTAAGTATGCACATGAAAGTATCTTGAAGAATGTTATACTCAGCAAAACATAAGATTTAATATTATTGCTTCAGATAATTATTCATAAATACTACTAGTACTAATATATTGGTGGATCTTGCAGAAATACCCTCTCGACCAACAGGTCGTGATCCAGTAGAAAAGATGCCTGTTCTACGTATTTTACAAAGTATTAATTGTTTTTCTTTTATATTCTCAATCTGACATCATGGAACATCACATATTTTTTGACTCTGGAGAGATAGCAAAATAACATGGCTGATCTTTTCTATGTAATCATTAAAAATTATTAAAATGGATGTTGTAAAGATTGACTTTAGTGATGCCTTTTATATTTTCAATGAATATTTAAGTATAAATTTTCAGAAGCTACATGAAAATACTTGGAGTATTGATGGTATTTGCCATTTTAAATTTAGGTGAACTAAAATTTTTTTTGTCTGGCATGAAAATCACAGAATATTTCTTTCTCAGTCTGTTTTTCAAAAAATAAAAATATGTTTTTCAAAGGAGTTGCATCTGCATTGTGGAATAGTCTACAAACACTGAAAAATTAAAAAGGTGATAATAAAAATTCTCAATAATTAACCGTTGTATAGTTGATCATATTGTTAGTCTTCTGTGTACACACACACACACACACACACACACACACACACGATTTACAGTATTTATGCGATTTTAGATTATTTACGTGAACTTTTATTTTTGGTTATATAAACTTTTTGTTTTCATATTACTCTTGCATTATCTTTTTGTTAAATTGAGGATTTCTTTCAGATACATAATTTTATTGCTTTTTGAATTTAACATTTTCACTTTTATGTTTCCTAATTTATTAATATACTTCTAAAATATGTTTTGTCCTCCCTCCGCCCGCAGACCTATATTATAGAATTCATTTCCCACAAGTTGACTTTTTGGTTAAATTATTTTATTCTCCCCTCCCCCCTCAGCTTATGAATTTATGTCAGACTATAAATTTGGCTGCATTCCATGCTTCGTTGATGTGCAATATTCTTCTTGTTAATAGTTTCTGAATAGTTATTAGGAGTTTTCTTTTTCTCTTAATATAAGACCTAATTGGAAATGCCATTTAAATTTCTAAGAGATTATCATCTTTGCATTTTAAAATGTTCATAACTGATTTCTAGGTTTATGACAATGTGGTCAGCAAAGAAATAGTATAATTTTTACAATTTTATGTCTTAATAAATGGGATTGTGAGAATATTTTTAATGAGTGTTTGAAAATGAGGGTTATTCTCTATATTATGCATTTTAATTCTTTTCAATTTTTTAAAATTTTTACTTAACCTGATCTCTTGTGGACCTAGAGAGAGATGTATTAAATTCTTTCGCCAAAATGATATCCTGTTGTTTTTCATGCCTAATGATTCATGATGGCTGGTTATTTGTGGTAGATTATATTTCTATCTTTGTTCTTTAGTACTCCCTTTATTATTATTATTTTTTACTTGATTTTCTTTTTATTCAAGAGAACTTTTTAAGTTTGTCATTTACATACTGACATATTTACAACTTTATGGAGATTTTAATTTTGTCAACACCTTTTTTACTTAACTTTTAGTGTTTCTTATCACATCATCTACTTTAACATCTCTTCCCAAATCTTCATGTCTTGGCCTCTATTTTATAGAGATACTTCATTTTATATAACTATCAAAGTTAATATTTTCTAAAATGTACTTTTATTTTTTGTAGGGTGAAAATGGTTTTTTTAAAATCTGGTTTCCTTTGACTCATGAGAGCACATTCACCTATATTTTCATCCTTAGATTTTCTTCCCCCTCATGACATGTTTTTTAATAAGGTGAACTTTAGCAGCTTCAGATTCACCCTTTTATATTCTTTGTGATGCTGGGGAAAACTACATTCATTCTCTCCCAGAACTGTACATCTGTGTTGCTTAAGCCACTCAGCCAGCCATGCTGGTTCAAGAGGGCAGCAATCTTCCACTAGTTAGCTTGCTAGAAACTTCATAAGTCTTCAGAACAAAGATGATAATATCCTGATGGCTCATATTCTAAAAAATGTTTTCTATGTTTATTGTAATAAACCTAATTTCATCTTCTAAGTGCTGTGTATGTCACACATTATCAAGGGAAAAAAATTATTAAAATAACTTGTATCTTTTAGGGCAGTAGTGGAATGCTTAGGAAAAGGCACATGGCCCTCATCAGTGAACTCTCAGTGGGAAGGTGGGGAAATAAAGTAGAGATGGGAGTAAGCCAACCGTTCTGCTGTGGTTTTTTTGGAGGACAGGGAAGAAAGGACATACGTGGGAGGAAAGAGGTATTGTGTTATGAAATTTGACTTAATGTGCAGTTTGCTTTTGACTTTTCAAAACAGTAAAAGGGCTTGTTGATGGCTGTATTTAAGGTCATTGCAGTGCATGAAATGTAAATCAAAGTGTTATTCTTTACTAGAAGCTGAAAGATAACATTTACATAACATGCTTTTAAGGTAATGAGTTAAGTTCATTATTTCTTTATTACTGTAACTGTTTCAAGAAAGTTTTTTTTTCATACTAAAAATACTCCTGCTTGAATCTGATTTGTCATAATTTTTACATGACGTTATAATCTATTGTTAGGAAATGATAATTCCATTTATTTTTGTTTCATGGGGAAAATTGTTAACCAGCTGTTTCAATCTCTCCAAATAAATCGGCTTCCACAATTTCTGGTTAAGTAGCAATGCTGATTGATAGGAGTGTCACCATTTCTCAGACCCTCTCTGCCTTGTCACTGTGACATAGTGCAGAAGCCAAAATAAGACATTAGAGCAAAAGAAAAGATACAAAGGCCTACATCTTTCATAAACTAGATGATTAGACTCTGAATTATGAAGAATAACTGAATGAAGAAATGTTACAAATCTCTAGTGGCCTAAGGAGCACAGTGATTTCAGAGTGAAATCTTTTTACCTAACTTTTATGGTTAACTAGTAATAGGAATAAAACTTGGAGCAATCCCAGCAAACTGTGTTATGATTCATGCCTGCTGAATGGCAGCTTTCCTCTGTTATTCCCCTTAACATACCTATCACTTTTTCTGTATGATTAGATTTTCTTTAACCAGTTCTTTATTCATAACTAAAGCAGTGTGTTCCTGTTTTAAATGTCTTCATTTATAAATTCACAGAATATGATTTTCAGGGGAAAATGTAGCTCAGGCAGCTTTGCATGGTTTATATAATGTGATAGCCTCATATTTACTATGTAGTTAACAAGAAATAACTGTTACCAACAAAAATCAGAGAATTTAAAAACAACGAACATTTTGCTTGGGAGCCTATGTATATCTCTGTATAAATACATGTAGACATCTATAAACATCATCGATCCTCCTCATATGCCCATGCCATATATATGTGGATGTGGGATGATGCTTGTTTTTATATATACAAGTCTATATTTATATAGCTCAAGAAGTGAAACATATTGCTTTTTATTTAAGTGACTCAATGAGTTTATAGACAAGCTTCATTTCATAGCAGTTTATCAATGCTGGAATGATTAGATACTATTAGTGATTTGGTCCCCTAAAGATCAATGTTTGACAGATTAAGTTGATCCTTAGAGACATTCCTGTGCCCTTATGTTTGGTAGAAAATCTGGGAAAATTATTATTTTTTGACAGAAATAAAATTTTGCTTTGGTTAACTTGATAGATTTAAACTGTGTGCTTATGGCAGTGCTTTCAGTTATTGTGAGTGTGTGTGCATGTTGGGGAGGATCTTAGGGGATACGAAGCTTGAGGGATAGAAGATTCACATAAGTGGAGGGTTAGAAGATTCACATAAATGCTAAACTGAATTTTCAATTCCCTAGCAAAGTACGGAGGGAGAAACTGAAGGCCTTAATTTTTTATTTTTAGAATAATTTAGTAACCACAGTTCATACTTTCTATGTTTTGTATAGAATATTTTTAACAGCTTGCCTTTGTAGTTGGAAAATGACACCTGGGTTTTCTCAGGTTTTTTATTTATGGCGTCAGGGGGGACTGCTGCTAGTTAACTGTAGAGGAGACAATGAGGAGACACATGTACTAAGCCAGACAATTCCAAGAAGAATGCAAAGGCCCTAGAGTGTTTCCATTCAGCATATAAGTGAAACATGTATACAGTGGCACTGCTCTGCGTTATGGCTCGTCAGTGCTCCGTATTATAAATGTATAAAGGTGTTTGATTTTTGTAGCCCCAAATACAATAATAACCTTACATTTCTCAACATCTGTGAAAGTACCTCAGAGACAATTTCAAACTCCACGTGTTTTAAAGCTCTGGTAATTGAGACAGTGGTAGCAGTGGTTTCTCAGCATTGAACATTGGGAAGCTGACGTGGTTGATAATGTTACTAATGTAATTTACTTTCATACTGTGCTGTTTTGTCCCTATCATCTCCTCTTCCCCCAAACCCCTTTTGCTGAAAATTGTCAGAGCTCTGACTAGTGCCATTCTAATAATAATGTGGTGAGTGAGTTTTGGTGGAATGCCTGTTTTTCCTTGTATGGAAGTTTGGATATGTGTAATAATACAGGGAACTAATACGTAATAATACAGAAAACTAAACCTTCCTTCTTAATAAACTATAGTGACATTTCTATTTATTAAAATGTTGGATAATTGTGAGAAAACACAGAACAAAAATATAACTTGGAGACCTGGCCACATTTCTTTATTCTCTCAAATTTCATGTAGTAGATTTACAGCAAAAAGCCCTCCAATGGCTACTAAACACGTTTTGTGTTACTAAATCAGATTTTGACTTTTGTTGATGAATATACATATATATTCATTAAATTTTCTCTTCCAGTGCATATTAAATTTCCTCTTCCAGTGCTCATTATCACTGCTCCCTGCTTTGTTTGCCTTCACCTTCCCCTCCAGTTTCACTCTCCATCCCGCCCTGGTGATCCGAGATTCTAGCCCTTAATGGTTGCATCCCCTGTTGCTTTTTCTCTGTCTTCCGGTTGGGTTCAGCCAAAAAGCAGCTTTATATTTCTCTTTACTTTGATTATAAACTTCCCCTCCTCTATTTTTTTAGTGATGGTGTATTGTTTTAGGAAAATTAAACTCAAATTTAGTGAGCATTTTCTGTGCATCAGTTTCTGTGCTTTCATGATATTTTATTAGCCCCATTTACAAGTCATTAGTCTTTCTCCTTTTTTCCTCCTGATTCACCAAATTCCCGTTCTCTTCTGGCTCTTCAGCATTTAGATTTGCTGAAGTCTCTTACTGTCCTCAAATTAAATACATGCACATACTCCAAATTTTGAGACTAACCTTTGTCCTCATTTTGTTCTTTACATGACCAAGTTTCTTCGTGTAACAGTCTTGCTATAATGTACTGTCACTTGGCTTTTTTCACAGCCCACTAAAAACTCTACGTTAAAGTTGCCAGTGTCATGTCCAATTGACATGCTTTGGCCTTTCTACTGCTTGACCCTTTAAAGTGTTGGACCCTGGACCACATCCTTCATCCCTTACCCCTGCTGTCTTTCAAAACTCTACCGAAGGTCTGCCTCTTCTGGGGAGCTCTTCTTAACCCTCCAGACTAATTTGATTGACCCTCCAGTGTACCCTCTGTGCTTATACTTTAACAGTTATTTGTTCAGCTCCTATTTTTTGTCACTCTTTACATTAAATGTTGGTGATATAGTGCCATACTAAAGATTACTGTCTATAGGATTTATGGCCTGCTTCTGTAATTTTGCCAGATTTTTACTCTTGTTGAAGTTTACCCTTAAAAATCATAACATTTACAGTAATTTGTAGGGTGGGGAGGATCAAATGAGCATGTTTATTAATTGATTAGCATTGTGCCTGGCACATGATTAACATTCAATTATGTTAATATTAATAGTAATAAATTTTACACTACCTATGAATTATGTATATATCAGATAATCTGAATTAGAATACACATTGTGCTATTCTATAAATATTATAAATAAAAGGAAAATAATACACATCAATTGTTTTATATGTCAATATATTTTTATCTTTTACAAAATTAGGGTGTTTTTCTTTTGTTTATTTCATGCTCTTTACTTATTTACCAAAAGCTCCTGTCTGTTAAAAATTCAGTGCTAAGGCTACCTGGTGCAAAGCTCACCCTGGAAGAAGCTTTCATTATAATGGATTTTTTTAAGAACCAGTTTTAGAGTTTGAAATATTAGTAACTATGGATTTCTTTGAAAGTTTTCTTTTTGGTGATTGATTTAGATTAACTGTCATTAGATTAATTTTCAGATCTTCTTGGTCTTTGGTACTGACCAGCATGGTGATGTGTGTGATTGTTCTGTGAGTGTTTTCTGTGTAATATTTCCAAACACATGCTCAGTAATTGAGTCTTTATCAGGAAGTAAACATGGAAACCATGTTGCTTGGTGCCATGATACCCCTGTTGTTGCATTGTCACCACAGGATGCCATCAAAATAGTTGCAAAGAATGTCAGCATTTATTAATTTGGTACCATTCAGAGAATGTTAACAAAGGAGAAAACATACAGTAGAAAACTGAGGAGAGTTGGAGATAGGAGAGAAATCTGGTGTTTGAAGAATGATCTTTGATCTTTCAGAGGAGGAATACATAACAAGAGCTTATCTATTCGAAAGCATTTACATGCAGAGCAAATCAAGAACATAGATTTTACTTATCTTTCTAGATTATAGTTTGGTCTTGGATAAAGGAATAGCCAGGCATCTATAAAAGGAGATTTACATGTTTATGCTAACTCAATTAGCATTAACAGGGGTTACCAGTAATTCTGGCTGTCAAGCCTCAAAAAGTCATTTATATATATTTTCAAAAAGAACAAAAATATTTTGGGGGAATGTTATATAGAGAGAAATAAAATAAAAACTAATTAAATGTTGTGGATCTGTTTTAAAATTTTTATTTGTGTTTAAAAATATTATTTGTTTTCTGAAATATTACTTCAGGAATAAGTAGCTTTTTTTTAGTTAAATAGAAGAAAGCAAAATTACGTCATCTAGCTGTTAAAGCTCATTACATTTTCCAAATTTACTGTTGGAAGTCATGCAGATAGATGTTCTTTAACAAACTGAAGGATGCATTTGTAGTCTAAATGGTGGCTTCGAGAGTAGATATTTATGAAAAAAAATTATTAGAAGCAGTACTAATTATTTTTGAAATTTTTCTAAGATATTGGTTAGTAAAACTAAACCCTTTCACTCTTTGGTAATAACTTTCTGGCTTATTAACACAAACTTTGTGGTACTTAAAATGTTGCAAAACCGAACATTTATATGGAGACGGGCTGTCGATGTAAGAAAAAGAAAGAAAAAAAAAGAAAGTTGAGGGGCTGGGAAAGATAAGAAATGAGTACAGTACTTTAAAAATGAGCTCTTTGTCTGCCACGCTTCATCATGCCTGGATCTCAGAGAGGTTTTGTCCAGTGAGAATAAAGAAGCCATGGGAATTACCCAGGAATCACCCACCAATGGAAAGAATAATTTTACTTTAGTGAGCAAGGGTGGGACCAGAAATGGGCACTCGTTAATGATACTTTTTTATCCTCTTCATGACAGGTGAATATTTGCATATTTAGAATGCTGACTCATTGGGGGAATCACAGCCTAGTTGAAATCCTTAAGGTGATACTTCTTTATTCTATCCTCTATCAGGGGATTTTATCCAATTTGAGAGCAGCGGTTAGATTCCAGGAGTTTGTTACCAGTTACTCACTGGCCTGATGCTCAAGGCCAATTGCCTCTCCTCGGTGTAACTTAACTCCTTATACTCACTCCTACACTCAAGAATTTAAGTTGCATGTTGAAATCTTACCATCCTGCAGGCATGATCTTCCTCATCTGTGAACTTTTATAGTATTTATTGGATTAATTCTTATGACAATTATTATATATTTTATGCCTCATACTTATTCTTTTAACTTTTTATTTTCAAGAATTTCAAACATGTATAAACAAAATATTAAAAAATAAACTCTTGTGTATCCATCATACAGCTTTGATAATTATCAACATTCTGCCTTTCTGGAATCACCTATACATCATATTCCCTACCCCTATTTGATTTAAATTACTTTCGAATCGTAGATTTTGAGATCCTTAAAGTTTGGGAATGCCTGTCTGTCTGTCTATCCTTTATGTTTTCTGATTAAAAATATATTTTTATTGTGGAGTTATCCTATGTTAATATTTGAAACTGAAGATTCTAATGATTCTAATCATTCTTTTTAATAACTTAATATGAAATTTATATATTGCTTTTAAACTTAACACTTTACTGTATTTTCCAGTGTCCTTGAATATTTTTGAAAACATGATATTTTTAAGGCCACCTAGTATTCCATCATATGGGTCTCCCATAATTTATTTAATCAGCTTCCTGTTGTTGAGCCACTGTCTTGAACATCCGTGTACATGAATACTTGTCCTAATTTGCAAAGATATTATTAGGAAAGGAAGGGAATCATTAGGTGAAAGGCGCCTTACATACCTTGCCAAACTGCTTTCCAGGAAGATTGTGCCAATTTGCATTATTTTTATCTTATTAACGTGGTAGTTGAAGAATGGTATCTGATATGTTCTGTTTACAATTGGTATTTTCTGGATTATCAATGACATTGAACATTTTTCATGTTCGTGGTTCTTATTTTATGTGCAAAATAAGGTGTTATCTGCAATTGTAGTGAGTGGCACATGCCATTTTAGTTTAGCTCCAAAACTAGTGCTTTGCAGCAGTGATCAGTTAATTTTAGTATTTCACAAATGAGCTTTTGCTGTCTTTGGAACCAGAATGGTCTGCCTCAGTGCAAATTACTGGTTGAGAGTTGGTCTTATTTTACTTTTTGAGCATTCTTTTTCAAAGTTGTCACTCTGTATCATTTTCTCCCATTAAATCAGATGCCTTCATTGATAAATGTAATTCTGTGTGGAATAATTTAGTCTAGGTAAAAATTTTCGTACAAGAAATATGCTCTCATATTTTAATATGTTTTTAAGTTTTGAAAAAATATTTATTTAACACAAAAGTTTTAGATTACTCATTGTATTTGACCGAATTCATAGTATATTTAAATTTCTTCTGGAATGAGTTTAGAACTCTGTTTTTAAAATGCTTAGTGCAATTCATATATCAAGTAAAATAAAAGTTGCCATTTCCATGAATTTTTTAATGCTAAGATTGCTCTTTCGCTACGTGAAATTTCCAAATTCCAGAATAGAAATTGAATGAAAACATTTACATTAATAAACTATTGTAGGTAAATATTTTGAGTTTCAGAAAAAGCAGAAAATGCATTTTTACTGTTGGAGTTACTTTATTACCTAAATATAGATGTATACCCAAAAGTAAAACCGGCATTTATTATTAAACTCTGTGCTTCCTTGTTTCTGATGAAGTCATGCCTTGTTGAAAAATAATTTAATTCATTGTTTTGAAAAATAATTTTAAAAGTATATGTGTTATGGGGAAGAAACACTCCAAACAGATCTACCCAGACATCAACAGGATATTATTACCCCAAAGAAATGACGACAGTTTGCCAGCTTGATGCGTAGAGGAAGGAAATTTACAAACATCTCCAGGAGAGGCATGGTGAGCGGTTGAAGGAAATGAGGCACGTCCTGCTTTTATTGTGCTTATTGGAGTGGGATTCCCAGAAGACTGAACAAGGCTGTCCTGAGACCTCTGTTTGGCAAAGACCTTGTTGACTCATATTTTATTTTTGTTTCTGTGAAGGTCTGCTATTGTTCAAATTTCTAATGTAGCTCATGAATGCACAGCCAGTATCTTTTCCCGTTCTCTTGACTGATGTATACAAATAAATGAAAATCTACTGTCATCGTCAACTTGTGTTCTCTTTCCATGAAGCGAAGATTAACAAATGCATCTGCTTTAAAGAAAAACCCTTTAAGTGGAGAGCTCAGTTCACAAACTTTGAAAGTTGTATTTTAGAGTTCTAATCACCAGATATGTTGGGGGGAATTTATTACTCCTATTCATAGAGGAAACCAGCGGTAAATATTTACATAATTTGTGTTTTGAAAGCCTGGTTTTTGATTAAAAAATGTGATCTATTGACTTCTGTGTCCTCTGCTTAGAAGCCGAATTGCTGGACATTTTTCACTGAGACCCATTAGAAACACTTCTAGTTTGAAATGCGGTTCAGGATCCTGGATTCATGTAATGCTTTGATATATTTTAAAATTTTCTATCAAGTTACATACCCTATATATGAGAAAGTAATCGGAAATATTACAAACATTTCTGCTTTTTGAAGCTGTAACTATTTTTGATCTATCAAAACGCTTAAGAGTGCCATAACTCTTTAGCCAGAGAAATACGGGAATGGAAATCTTCCTTGGTCTTCTGTTGTGACTCAGTCTGAGGGCTTTTAGGTTATGAATTTGTGCCCTTCACTTTGAGTCAGAAGATGTGGTTACTGTCAGACTTATTTATTGAGTGACACTGAATACAACGTCGCAGGACACTTGGCCTTTGTTTAATAGAAATTTAAAGGAGAGAAACATGAAAGGGAAAAAGAATGTGAGAAAGTGGAAGGCTGGTGTTGGTAAAATTTGGTTTTGCTTTCATTTCCCTTAGTTACTCTTTATTATTGGTCTTGATAATTAGATTATTGCTTTAGATAATTTCTCCAGTCATTTTAATGAGTGAAAAATTCTAAAGAAAGGTATTATTTCAACCCTTCCAAGGTATTTTTCAGGGTAAAGATAGGGACTGATTGCCAAAGGAATGTCCCTGGCTGAAGTTCTAACATTTTCAGTTCCTGTGACTTTATTTTTTTGACCCATTTTTTCTTTTACATTTGACTCAGAACCCCAGTAATGTGTGGTTGAATGGAATTCCTGTGGGAGACAGGCTTGGGTGATATGTAAGTGTCAAAAGTGCTTTGAGTCAGGATTTCAGGAATGATGTTAACTTAGTGGTAACCCTCTGTTGTTCTACTGCAGAGGGGCTGAGGATTTGGGGGCCGTCACTTTCAATGTCACATTAAGCCATTAAAGATTTTGCCCTTCATGACCCGAGTTGCCTTTAAACTATTCGTTAGAGGAAGGCATTTTCTCAGATCTTCAGTCCTCTAAAAGAACTGAATTTGATTTATAATTCTGAAGATTTCTTTTACACAGTATGTTGATAGGAGACATCAATATTTTCTGAGTAGTTTTCTACACAGTGAATTAAGGCTGAAAAATAAGCAGGAATCCCAGCCTCTGAGCTGGATATGTGTAGTGGCGGTTGTGAGGTGTGTCTGTGTCCACATTATGCATGTGTCTATAACATATGTATGGTTTTATTATCACACCTGCTTGCTTTTAGGTAAGTATAGGTTCAGCAGAGAATAATTTAGATAACATTAAGGCTTTGGATGTCTTAGGCCTGCAGTAATATCATTAATAACCTGCCCTGTACCTAATATTGCTTTAGGAAGTCCATAATACTTGCACGTAGGCAGTCGACAGTCAATTCTTAATGCTCCTTGAATATTTATAGACTTAAGACACATAGATATATTTTCATTTCAGTTCATCTAATTATTGGTCTGAAATATTCAAAGTCAGCCACTTTTTGAAGTCAGAATGGAATATTTTTCCTGTTTAAAATATATTAAGATTTTAACAACAGAGTCTTCCTACAGTTTTTCAGAAAAGATTTACTCTAAGGTTTACTTAAGATCGTCTGCTTTAACAGTTAATCAAAGTACAATTTAAGTTTGTTTGGATTTTTAAAAGTCAGCACAATTTTTTTAAAGTAAGCACATTTCCTCGAGGAATTGGGAAATGAAGATTTTTGTAGCACCTAACATGCATTGCAATTTTGTTATTTGCAGTTTGTTGTTATATGTTCCCAGGAATAAAAGGGTATATACAGCAATAGTGTTTACTGTATGGATTTCTGCTATTTTAGAATTAAAGAGCCAGTGCAACCCAGGAAGGTCGGGCTTTCTGACATGAACTCCATCTTTATAATCTCAGCTCTACCACATACTACCTGGAAGCGGAACAACACAGCTATGTAATTTATCTATAAACATGGAATAACAGCCTCCTTCTTCATCAGTCTATGAGAATTAAATGACTTAATCTAAAGCATTTAGAACAGTGTTTAGCTCATGGTACTGCTCAACAATTATTTTCAAACTTTAGTGTGATCAGTTTGGGAGAGGAAAAACATGATGGGGCAGTTTCTGGGTTATCTTTAGCAATCATGATTACATTTGACAATTCTGTGAAATATTGACACTCAGATGTCATTTGCAGTAGTGGTGGCCGTGGAATGGCTGTAATGAGGAATTTAGGAGTGGCAGCCTGCTTAGAAGGGGTGGTGCGATGGCTCACAGATTCAGTCTTTTTATTTAGTAAGGTCACTGGTCTGACTTAGACGGTTACAGGCCATTTTAAAGGAGCAAAAGTAACATTCTAAAGATACTGTTAGTTTCACTTTAAATCATAATGAGTTCTCAGTTCCACATATTAAATAATAAGGCTTGAGAGGCATTTTGTTGGAGGGGGTAGGAAGGTTTGTGGGTGTGTTGTGTGTGTTGAGGGCAAATTCCCCCAGCTGCCTTGTCCCACTGCCACTGGTCCGCTGGTCAGAAGGCCCCGCTGACCTCTACTGAGTCTGTCCTTGGCTCCAGGTGACCATCAGCTTTAGGGTGGGACTTTAGAGGTGACAAGTTTGTCTCAGCGTTTCCTTCTCATTCGGTCATCTTCAGGTCATGTGGGTCAGTTACTCTATCAGTCGGGCTAGCTCAGCCTAGAGTACTTTTTAGGGAATGAAGAAGCAGACTTCAGCACTAACACTTGCCACCCCATCAGTTACCAGATAGATTACCCTCCGTGCAGCCAACACACCCAACATCTCCTCCCCATCATCGCCATCCAGCAGTATTTCTGCCTACGTGGGAATTCAGTGGTTTACCTTTGTGGCTGCCGCCACTGGCTTTGCCAGGCAGGTTTTGTAAAACTGCTCACTTTTTACCAACACGTGTCTAGGCGCCTGTTAACTCGCAGCCGAACTACATGGAAGTATGTAACTTCTTGGTAAGGAAAAAGAAAAGATGATTAGAATAATTGTGCTGCAGTGAATGAGTGCATCCTTGCCTATGGAAATAACAATGGGGTGTGTGTGTGTGTGTGTGTGTGTGTGTGTGTGTGTGTGTGTGTGTTTGCACGCGTGCTCATGTGCAGGTATGTGGGCATTGTAATGTGTATTATTATCGCTTATGTTTTTCATTGGACATTTGGCTTCATCTTATAGAAAGAAAAGTGTTTTTAGAATTAGGAAGCTGATCAGAGGATTCCTGAATATAGTTTTTTTTTTTTTTTTTTTTAATAAAAAGTCTGATTCTGCCTTGGGGTTAGGAAGTTGCAGCCAGAGGTGCTTCTGGGCTTGTTGGAGTTACACTTATTAGAGGTAGCCAACTCCATTCCCCTCTGCAGAGAGAGGAAGTGCTGTTTTACACCCATCACGTGGTTGAGGATCATCGAACCAGAGAGAAAACTGCTGCTCTTTGATTTCTGCTGTCCATGATCAGTATTTCTAGATCTTGAACAAAGGTAAAAAATGATCTGTCTGGTCTTAAAGTAAAACCGAGACTTAAGGGTTTAGCCTCAGATTCTGACATCTTTGAAACTGGAAGAACAAGCTTCCCCACTTCTAGCCCCCTCCTTCATTTCACAGACGAAGAAACCATTGCTGGAAGAGCTGTCTCTAAGGAGCTAACAGATTGAGCACCCAGGTCTGGAACTCAGGCCCGCTGAATGCAGGCCTAGTATTATTTCAGTATAAATGCATTATTATTATTATTATTATTACAATAACTTTTCAGTTAAATCCCCTCTCACACTGTTGCAGTGGTTAAGCACGAAGACCGGCCTGTGTATCTTGCATTTGAAAGCTGGTTCCCTGTGCCGTAGTAACTTGTTCTAATTGCTGTTTCTCAGTTTCCTTACCCCTACAATGGGGACAATAATTTCATAGAACTGTTGAGATGATTAAATAAGTTATTTCTTATAACTTATAAGAATATTTGATAAGTTAGCTATAATAATTATTACATTATAATTATATAGTAATTATTACTTTATTGTTAATGAAACATATTGTTTTTAGACACTTTAGCCTGCTATCCAGCATACTACAATAAAAAGGTGGCTTTCTAGAAGAGTAGGATTCCATAATCATCTAGTGAAATTGGGGCCATAAATCATTGAACGCCTTGCTTCATTTTTGTGAGAATTGTTTGGGTTTTCAGCACTCTTGATACTGGGCTGGGTTACCATCTGCTCTGTTGTGCCTCTGTAGGCTTGTTCTCCAAGGGAATAGTGAGGTGGAAAAAAAAATGCCAATAACCAAACTCCAAAATGTATCCTGTCTTGTTCACATTTATAGGACAGTTTTATTGCTGAAGGTAAGACGGATAACTGGGCATTATTCCAACATCTTGGCAGCTTTCCTTTTTCAAGGTACTAATATTAGGATTAGCATGTTGTTTAAAGCCATTGCCTTTCTGCACCTTATAACTGCTTGTTCATGGGGGAGGCTTGAGAGATTTGAATTAGGGCTTTTCTGCCAAATGTGGGAGTGGGTGTCTATTTTGTTTTACTACTTTGCCTGGTTTTTAAAGTTGGAACTATAGTCTATTTTGCCAACAGACAGAACAAATCAGAGGCTGTGTGAGCATGCTGTATATAGATAGGGGATATACAGACGGGTGATGAGGATGTATGCGTGAGAATGGCATACCTCTGTCATTTTATTGTTTTGTGTGCTTCCGTGTATTTTCAGTATTTTTACCAGTGTTCAGTGGTACAGTGATTTACCTCATCTATTATGTATCTAAATCAAAGCCTGGATGGATTAAAATTATATAGTCATTTTCTCTAAAGCATTAAGGAAACATAGTGTTTGCATTTACCAACATAATATAACTAGTGATTAAAATATTTTGCTATTTTTATTCAAATTTTAGAGCATTTCTACTTTTTCTAAGAGCCTGCTACTGCAAGTTATTAGTAACTAGCACTCTTCATGTAGAGAAATAATCAGTCCTTATGAATGCATGTAACACTTTCTATGAACTTCTCTTATGGAATTAAAAGAAATTTTTTTCTACCATGTATTATTGGACTTGAGGGAGCCAGAATGATATGATGAAAAAAGCATGTGCTCTCTGTTTAGGCCTGGCCATTCATTTTAGCTATTTTGCTCATTCCTTTGACCTTTGGACAAAACTCATCATTTTCTTCCTGAGGCTTGGTTTTCATCTTCACTTAATTGTTAGAGATTCAAAGAGATAAGCTTGGAAATGGTTTAGCCCCCGTACATGCTCAACAGATGTGAGGTCCCTTTTTACCATGTGTACATTTCTTTTTTTTTACAGATTTAATGGGAGCAGCATTTATGGATTTTATATATATGTATATATATACATATATATATGTATATATATATGTATATATATATACACATATATATATATATATATATATATGTGTACACACACACACATATTGGCTTGAAACAACAGAAATTTATTCTCTTACACTTTTGGAAGCTAGAAATCTAATCTCAAAATGTTGGCAAACCATGTTTCCTCTGAAACCTCTAAGATCTTTCTTTTTTTTTTTGCTTCTTCCAGCTTCCAAAAATCCTGGGCATTCTTTGGTTTGTAGATATGTCCCTCCAATCTCTGCCTCTGTTGTCACATGATCACCTTCTTATATGTCTGTGTCTTCACATAGCATTCTCCTCCTGTTCTCAGTTCAAACTATTATTCTCGTAAATGGCCATACTACCTAATTGTTGCTCAGTAAGTGTTATGGAATGAACACATATTTAAAAGAGCAGAGGAGGTAAGAGTACATTAGGAGTATTCAAGTAGATTTCAAGGCAAGAGTGGCTATGCCATTCACTGCTCCCTGCTATATGTTGTTAAATCTGCAGGTCTTAGTATCGTCATTACCTAATGAAACTGAGTTTTCTGGGAATGTGCTCGAATATAACTAGAATTCTGTAATTTGATATGAAAATCATGGTGCTTGAGCTGGTAATTTGCTTGGTGATGGTGGAGGTTATGAATCAGGGTTAGGTTCTCATTTGTGCAGTACCCCCAAAGAGCTCTGCCAGAGATCAGGATGCTATTGCTAATATCTCTATGACCTTAGGACAGTGACCCTTTTTTGGGCTCAGTTACTCATCTTTGCTGTAAGGAGGAGGATGCTTTTTCTTCTCTCTTAGATAGTTTTGGGGAACAGATGAAATAATATGTAAAAATTATCTTCACAAGTGTAGAAGAGGTTTGGTGGTGGTGGTGGTGGTGGTGATGATGATGATGAAGTCGATGCCCTCAATAAATAAAATCCAGACTGGATTCAAGCCTTTCTAGTTTGGCATTTACAAGAATGCACGGTGACAAAGTTTTTCATTTTCGATGTGCATTGTATTTTATCTGATTAGGATATGAACCTTTAAAATTTGACACAAATAACTAAATTGTTGTCTTTTTTTTTGGTGAGGATTGCTTTAATTGTAGAGATATATCTGGTTAAGATCACCTCACATGAAGATTCTCAAAGTTGTACTGTGCCTCACTAGTAACTGAAGTAGTTCAAATAAGACATTCAGAATGAATAAGGATAAATCAAAGGCAATTAATATCTATTGGTAAGGAGTTGGCATATACCAAGTGTCAACAGTAGGCATTTTTTAGAAATTGAAATGTTACCATGGAATCAGAGTATTCCTCTGTAAGGCTGAATATCTGAAGATCCCTACTTTCAAGCCGTCTGTTAAGATGAAGTTAATAGTCATTTTACGTATCCTGCTTGAAACCTCTTATGCTGTGAACGTTTCCTGTCTGTTAAGAAATAGCTTTAGAAAAAAAGAATTAGTTAATTCCTTAACTTGCAAGTAACTTTCATGTATGTTTTTCTTTTCTTATGTGTGAATCAAGTGCTCTTTGTGAAATACATGAGATATCATGTGCACTATTGTAATGCCATGGGTTGCAGTTTTCAGTGTTAGAGTTTTATGTTTACACTTGCCTATATTGTCTGGCTTTGTAATTCCTGCTTTCAAAGGCATCCCAAAATAGCAACAAAAGAATAAATTGTGAGTTGGGTGTATTAGGTTTGTATTATCTGTTTATTGAACTGCTTCTTTATTTGGTTACCAAGGATGATCTAAACTTCTAATCCAAGCTTCCTTTACTGTGCTACATTGTTCTTTAAATGTCATGATAAACTGAATAAAAATATTTTCAAGGGAGAAAAAAAAATCTATGTGAGATACCTAGCAGTTAAATTTAAGAACTTTAGATATATCCTACTATAGTGAAAACTAGAATTCAGTAACTTTAGATTTAAGGACTTAAGGTTTTGGAGGAGGATCCAAGATATAACATCTAACTCCCTTTCTCCATAAGGAAAAAAAAAAGTGTATAGAAAAGAAATTTTATGATAATTAGTATATCTATTTTGGTTAGTTTTTCACTTAGGGGATTTCAAATTCATATAAGAATTGCTAAGGGAAACAAGTTATAACAAATCTTCTCCTTTCATTGTAAAACCTGTAACACACTATTTTTAAGTTGCTACTTATCCATGGTCATTTTTCTTTTTCCACTTCGTTGTTAGTGTTTGTGTGATGGGGAGGGGGGCGGCTATCTTCTGGATGGGGTTGCTCACAATTCACAAAGCCTGTCCCTCCTTCTGTTGAAAGAAGGCACAGCTGAAGTCAGTCTCTTTGCCTTTTCATGATATGGGGATGCGGGGAAATCAAAGCCGGCAGGATGAAAGCCCCAAAGCTTCCTGTTTCCAGCTGTTTTCCTCAGCGAAGATTTTTTTTTTCTCTCCCAAAGATGATGCTTCCTTTCAAGGGGTTTTTAATCTGCAGACTGTTTCCTCAGTTTATTTCACTACAGTAAAATGTGTTCCCTCTAGGTCATATCTGTCTCTTTTAAAACCCAACCTGTCCTTTTCACTGGTGTTAGTTGCTACTCAAAAGAACAAATGTGATTTATAAAGTCCCTTTAATGAGGTAGAAAGACCAATAAGCTTTTGCCATGGGAGTTTCATATTTTTAGTTGCTTTATTTTCATTTATGAAAAATTTTACATGCCAAAAATCCATTGAGAACACTATTAATTTGACCATTTAATATTTGTAAACAAAGCAGTTAAGACTAAAATATGTTATCATAGCCTTAAGGTTTATTGTGTTTTTTTTTCCCTTCAAAATGAATTATAATGATATGTAATTTGTTTAATGTAAATGCTTAAAATTAAGGCACTGGAAATTGCATAAACGTTGAAATGAATATTAAAAGTGGTTTGATTTCATTAAGTAATGATGGGAGTAAAAATAGGACTTTTTTACTTATGGTTTTTATTTCACTTCTAAATGACATTCATAAATTCTGCTTTCTTTGGGGATAAATGAAATATAAAAATGAATTTTTTTAATCACTCATTAAACATAATCCAGAAGTCTTAACTAGACCTTCTACCCATTTCCCGGATCTTCTGGGCTTCTTGCTTGATAATAATCATTATATATTGACTTGTACTTAACTTATTTAAGTGAGTTACACTTAAATGACTAACAATGTGAGTCAAAAATCCCCAATGTCTTTATCTGTTGTCTTTCCGTAAATATTTATACTTACTTCTTAAAAGTGGGGGATCTTGCCAGTAAGAGGCTTCACATTGTTGCCCTGTTATTGGAGCTAATTTTTTTGTGATATAATGAAGCCAGTGGCATATGGGGGAGAACCACCTCATTTCATTTTCACTTTAATGCTAACTCAAACATATGCTTTTGAATTGAAGTGGGGTCTCAAATGCCAATATGTGTTAAAAGAATTAAACACTTAAAAAAAAGTCCCCCCTTATTTACTCCTGTTGCCTGCCGCTCCTTTGAGGGTGAGTGGCTGATAGGGCTTTTAAAATCATGAGCATGCCTATTTTATCTGTACTGTTTAATAGAGAGCTATGAAAAAAATGGCAATTAACATATTCAGACAGAAAATCATCCTGGCTGAATGACTCATTAAATAGTCGTATAAACAGGATGTGCTGAAATGAACTGGTACAAAATTTAGTTTCATTGGTCTTTTTGCTCATTATCAGCACTTTAAGAAGCAGACTCGTGGGTGCTTAGAGGACACTTAAATTTCTTTTCTCTTTATTTTTTTCTTAAATACTTCTCTCCTCCTCCACCCTTTCGCCCTGCCGTTCCTAATTCCCTGGCAGGCCAACATTACCCGTCCAAACATGAAGCGCTATGTTGGAAATCAGCCAAGTTAGAGGCAAGAACTTCTGAGATTCGTCTAGGCCAGTAGTTCTCAAACCCAGTTGACAATCAAAGTGTACTTGAAGGTTTTTGTTTGTTTTGTTTTGTTTTTTACATATACAGACATTATGGAACCTTATGCCTTGGCATTCTGTTTCAGTAGATCTGGGGGTAGTGCCTGGGAGTCTGTATTTTAATAAAAGGTCCCGATAGGTTTAGGGTAGCCAGCCAGGATTGAGAACTACTCACTGATTTGTATCCCCTCAGGGTAAAACGCCCTCCCCAGTACCTGACCTGTGGCCAGGTGGCATCCATCACAGTTGCTTGAGAGCCGGCAGGCTCAGTATTAGAATCACCTTGGGACCCTGGGACAATGCTGGTGCCTGACTCCACCCCCAATTAAACAGAGGAATTTTAAAACCTCCCTGGGTGGTTTTAATGTACAGTCAAGTTTGGGAACTTCAGTCCTACATAAACAGACAGAACTAGGTATAGCTGAAAAAGTTCTTTCTAGTTTTCTTTTACAAGGTGCTTTACCCTGTGCTAAAACTCCTCTCTTTGCCCCCACACCCCCGCCCTCAACCACACACAGCTTAAACCCTTTGTTTCAACTAAGGCTTTCATCATTTATTGGTACCCTGTTCTCAGGTGGGACTGTAATGTTCTGCTCTCATGTTGTAGCAGGTTCCTATTTCTTCCTACGTGAGTACCACATCTGTTATGTGCAGATGTGTTGGTATAGCATTAACACCCCACAAAGGCTAAGTAAGAAGGATGGAGAGCAGGATAGCAGTTTAGCAAAGGAAAGAATATTCCTCTTTCGGGTCCCTGTATGCTCCAAGAAGAATTCTGAATAGATTTCTTCTTTAGAAAGTTGTGATAATAAGTTGGGACTTTTCATTACATTGACTAATATTAGCATTTCTCGGACCTGTTTTATAAAAGAGAGATCAGTGCATGAAGGAGGATCGAAAAAAAAAAATTCCCCATTTTAAGGGAAGGAGGAAGAATTTCCACAAGAATAATCTTGTACACAGGTACATGAGAACTATACTTCCCAGCTACCCAAAAGTATGTAAATATTTCCAGACTTTAAGGGGTACTTGCAAGTAGAAGGAAGAAAAGCTCATCGCTTCATGTTGCTCAGTAGGAATGAGAAACCTGTCATCTGTAGGAAGGTGTTGTTTTCCATCTTACATGGAACTTTCCACATGTTAAACCCCCTTGAAGTTACTGAGGAAAGATACCCTTTAAACAGCAAGCAGATCCCAAGCTGGGGACAGAAATGGAAAGTAGACTGAGCTCCCAGAGTCTTAGAAACCAGGGCATTGCCTCTCTGACCTTGTGGAAGAAGAAAAACCAGCAGCCACTCCTCGTCACTAGCAGGGACCACCAGCGGGGAGATGCACTACCTCCCCAGTGTCTTCACATCCTGTGGCAGAGTCCTGCAGTGACCCCAGACTTCGATGGGTATTCTAGTGCTCATAGTATTTCTGAGAACACTGAGGTTCAAAGAGGTTTCCTTAGAGAAAACAGCTGACTTTGGCTGTGACAGTAGCAGGAGTTGAGACTGTCTAGTCTACACCGTATGGCAGGGGGTGGTCTTGCTTTAGAGTCTTGGCTCGTAGCCTGGGTACGGATGGAGAGCTCGTTGTCAGGGTCATGCAAGGGGTGGGTCCACACTTCCCTGGCCCTAAGTGCGAGCACCTCCTTAAGCATTGCACCTGGACGCTTCGTTTGCTTCATCCCAGACCCAGCCCTGGTAAGGAGCAACGGAAAGAAAGGACAGGAGAACCTTTGGTAATTTAAGTTTTCACATCTTTGGCTTTATTTGCTAGGACTGATAAAGAGCCTCCTTGCAGAAATATCTTGGTAGACTCTCAGAGAAGGAAACTTGCGAGTGACTGACGTGCTGGCAGTGCCCACAGCCACGTGTGTCACCCTGGTGGAGGATAATCGTCCTATTATTTTTTGTCAGTAGGTATAACAAGTGGGTAGTGCTTTGTGTATTCCACTGTGATGAATTAATTTTGTGTTCATTGTAGTAGCACTGATCATAATGAATTAATTTGGTATTCATGTGGATGTCAGAGTTTTTTTTTTCTCTTCCAGTTTTCATGTAGCTTTAGTTAATGGATACTTTAGAAGTGTAACACATCTGATCCTATTCTCACATTAACTTCTCATACCCCCGCCCATACGGTGCATATTGTTTGAAAAAATATTTAACTTAATGTTAAAATGATTAATATTTTAACAACATTATATTAGCGTTAGCATTTTCTCTGCTTTTATTTTGCAAAATTAGGGAAATAGGGTAAGTAGTTATGAAAAGTATAGCTGCCAGGTTGAATAATATAGTTAATAACTTGTATATTTTAGGTCGGTTAAAAAATTTTTTAAGCCAAATGTTTATAATTTGTAGCTTTATTGAAGACAAATATTGCATTCCCTTATGCAAATATGAAATGATGAAAACTGCATGCCTTATCTAATAGTTTCCTCTTCTTTTAATTTCTTCTCTCTTTTCCTCACCGACAAGATTGATAAATGTATGTGCATATATTATTTATCTGTTCATGTAAGGACACATAATTGGCTATTAGATATGGTAATTGCATAAATAGATCTTATTCAAACTCATTTCCTTTTCTGCTTATAAAATAAATGTTTTCATTAAATTGGAATATATACTGAAATAGAAGTGCCTGATTTAGGATTGAGAAACAAGGTACCCAAACAAAAATCAGCTAAAGCTTCGGAAACTTTTTACCAACTTGGGCTTTAACCTGTATGCTGCTGCTTAATTTGTTCATCATGTTGCTAATTATTGAAGGTATTTATAATAGAACAAGGGTTTCCTTCATCACTCACCCACCTGCTTGGCTGATTTGCTCCCGCTGGGAATGTGGTAGAACCTTTTGAGAATAGATTTTGTCCTTATGAGCACCAATGTGCCATTTTGGGTTTTTCTTTAAATTTAAACTTGGAAATAGTATCGTTCTTCATAAACTCCCTTGTGGCTTTAAACATGTTTTCTTTTTTTGAGAATTCTACAGCTCTTGTGCACTTTGAATCTGAGCAGCAGCTGTATTTTATTCCAGAGTGTTGTATTTTAGCAGTCAATGGGTCTTGTTAGATATTTTACCAGAGTATATAAAGACATTGAGACTCAGTTGCAAATGGCAAGGACCATGTAACTGGGTTGCTGTCGCTTTCATTATTTTTGTTATTATTGCAACAGATTGTACAGTAACATGCTAATAAAGATTTATGGCTTCGTGCAGCAGGAGGAAATGTTGGGATGGAGAAAACTCATGTTAAAACAAATGTCTATAGTAAGAGGAAAATACAACTTGAAAAAAAGGCTCTAGGAGAATTGTTTCTAGTATAAATATTTTTATTAACATTTGCTATGGTTTGAAGATCTTGCAAGTAATTGTTTATGCATTTCTGGAATTTAGATGTGTTGTGTGCCTATATGTGCATGGTTGTTCTTGGAGAGAGCTCTTTTCTTTTTTTAGTTTTTTGTTTTGTTTTGTTTTTTGTTGAACTGGAACATAGCTATTGAATATGCAATGAACAGAAAATTTATGGAGGGCAGAATTATGAGTATCTGAGGAAAGTTTAATTACTTTTATAATTTAGATAAGCTTCATAATTTATTGTAACACACTGTACTTTGGCACAATTTGTAACAATTATAAAGCACTTGAATTTAGGTTCTTTACTTGGCAGCTATAAACAGAGTTAGTTAGCTGTAGGAAAACTTTGAGCATTTACTTTTCTTCCCAGGCTTGCATTAAAGGCTTATGCTGTAGTGGTTTTGTTGCTCCTCTTTTAATTGACCACATTTCTGCAATTTATTTCTGTGAAAAACTTGTATTACAATATAGCAGGCTTGTGGTTGTAAACATAGAAGGAAGCCGGCTAAGAAGGGATGTGGAGATATCTATCAGTGCCCAAACCAAGGAAAGGAGAAACTCGAGAAAAGCTCAGATGATGCTTGCAGATGATTTCACTTGAATTAAAAAGAAAAGACCTCACCACTCACTGCCTTATAAAGAACGGATCCCGAATAATGCAAACTATTCAGAAATCCGACAGTATTTTTTTTTTAATGAATATAAATTTATTTTCATAATTTAAAAAGGAGCAGTGTAAAATAGCTACTTTTCCTCTTAGGTCTGATGGTTTTGCTTTTACAGAAATTGCTGCCTAGTATACAATTTTATGGCATTGCTAATTTCTACAAAATTAATCTTATTTGTTGTTCTTTTTGTCATGCCTTCAACTGTATTTTTGAAATTTATTTACTTTCTTGATAATGAAAATAATGAAATCATGAGATCTCAACTGATTTTGATTGTTCCCAAAGAAGTCTTTTCTAAAAGATATATTTGTTTGCACTTTCGGAACTTGTACATTCATATTTTCCTTTTTATTAAGTAAACTGTAGAACATAATTAGCCCTCATAAACTTCATATTTGTTTAACATTTCTTATAATTAAATGAACATAACAATTTTGTTTAATGCTTTGAACTTTCAAAAGTGCTTTTATATTTATTGTGTGTTTAGAACAAGATTAAAAAATTGAACTATTTTACAGTCGACAGGAGAAATAAGTGATAAACCAACTTAGAAACTTTTGAACCTCAAATATCTTCTTATGTTCTCCCCTTGTGGGCCATTCTGCTGTGACCAATGGGGACCTTGGTTCTGGTTTTAGATTCTTTTGTGTTAGTGTAAATTTTTGATAAAGTCACTTGGAGAAAAACACTGAAGCAACTTGATCTATTAGCTTTAATGAATCAACAGTCTGAATCAAACAGGTCATGAATTGGTTAAAGTAAAAAACCAGTAGCCCTGTGGTTGAGCTCTGAATGATTAAAGAACCAGGCCTAAGAATGCGTTTATTTACTTTTCAAAAGAAAGTCAAGACTCATTTCTTTGAGCTGTGTTGCTTTGTCTAGGTTCTTTTCTTGAAAGAAAGGCTTCATTATCTGTTTCAGATCTTTATAGATGTTGCAATAAGGTACTCTTCTCATCATATAGGATTAAAAGGATCAAAGCCAATAACTTTGAGACATTTTAAAATTAAAAAAAAGAAAAAGTTTATTATCCCTACTGGTAAGGGTCACATGTACAGAATAATAATTCCCTTGTCCAGCATTCTCTGCGTTGTTTTAATGTTGCAGGTAAATGTGTTCTACTCTGCGAATAAATGTAGTTCTATTCACATTCCTGATGACTTGTATCCTTAAACCCTTTTGTTCAGAGTATTATTGTCCTTTATCCTGAAAAATGTCTGTGATTGTAGAGCCCTAATACTGTAAATCAATGGGGACGGAATTCAGAGCCTGCTAAGTAGTATAAGGCAACCCTTTAAATGCAAATGCATCAGGGCTAGTTTTAATGTAATTTTAATAAGGCTGAAACCATTTTGAAGTAGACTTAAATCATAATACTAATCTCAAAAGACTCTCTATTGAGCTGAGAAGGCTCTTTATTCTCACTGGCCATTTTTCCTCTCTGTGCATCCAAACCACCTTTCATCTGATTCTACAGTTTTCATTCAGAATATCTTGTTTCCCCCTTAGATGGAATACATGTACAGTTTGTGGCTTCTCTCTTAGTTGGAGATGAGCCTGTATTAGCTGAAACTATTTCACTTCTGTTTCTTCCTGGTTGTATGTTACTGACCAGTCTTCTTGTTTATAAAGCAATCCACCCCCCCAAAAAAAATCGAAATAACAACAATTTAAATAAATTGCTGTATTTTGGCCAAAGAATTGACAATCTGGTTGTCAGTGCTGACCAGAAAACTTAAGAATATAATTTAATATTTAATTAGGGGAATGAATGCAAAGTCATAAAAATGAGAATAACATTTACAAAATGAAGTCCGCCCTAAAGTCTAATATATTGCCATATTTTAAATTCCTTGGTTTCACCAACTTAAAGTATTTCAATGTATATGAAATATATTTTGCTGTTTATATTTGGGCTGATGGCAAGGATGCAAGAACTTTGCCCTGGTGAAATAAAATTGGCTTAGGGACTAGTTTAACAAAGGATTACAGAAACCAAAGTCAGGAATTGGGTGGTACATGTTACTGCAGCATTCCCTGTAAGGAGACAAAGGAATTTTGGTCTTTGGATATTTAACTTTGAATTTGCACATTAATTTATAATAAGTTAATTAAATAGTATGATTATAGTATACATTAAATTGTTTATGGATTAATTTTTTTCCCATTTTCCTGTGTTTAAGAATTGTCAAGGAGATGCTTAAGTGTTAAATTCTATACTATATTCCATTGACTATCTTTTAATGTAGTCCTTACAGTTCACAAAACCGTAATTTATAATTTCAGTTACTCCAGGTTCCTGTTGAGCTTTTGAAAAAATAATTTATGCCAGCTCTTTTTAAAACCTTATTTCAGTAGAAATAACATTTCTGTATAAAATTATTCTAAATAATGTTATTTTAACATTTAATAGAAATCTTATTTTGAGTACATTCCACACTAAGCATTATAAAATACCCCAAGAGAGTGACATAATTTGCAGTGATTTCTAAACTGCTTTGACCAGAGAATTCTTTTTTTTTTTGGAATATCTGCCACATGAAATATTTTGCAGAAAACGACTTTGGGAAATGCTAACTTAGCCCCAAACTTGCTCAAAAAAATTTTTTTAAGTCCTTGCAATTTAGCAGTGGTATCTAGTTTTTTATTTTTTAAATAGTGATCACTAATTCTTTTGCTTTGCTTGGGACAGTTTCCTAGGATAGCTGTGTTACTCATGCTAACCATATTCTCCCCTTGAAATACTACGTGTAATATGTGAACAGATAATAGAGTCAACTAGGCAAATACATTAATATTGAGCGGTAGCTATATCTTAGAGAGATTGGCGACTGTATCAGTAGTAATATTAGAGCATCTTTTTGTATATATCCTGAGGGTGTGTGTGTGTGTGTGTGTGTGTCCATCCATGCATCTCTGTCCTTCTATTACACTCACAACAGTTTGGTCACAGTGATGACCACTAGGTCTACAGCAGGGACTTGAAAATACACCTGACTTTGAACTCCAAGCAGGTAATGTAAATGAGTGAAGAAGGCAAGAGAAAGAGGTGAGTATAGGGACCTGGGGCATGCACTCTGAACTCACATTTAGTCAGCATCTCCAAGAATCCTGTGCAGGGCAAACGAAATATCTTTTGGAGCCAGCAGTGTCTTGTCCTTGATATGAAGGTAAGAAGTCAGAAGACCTGAGCTCCAGGCCTCGCTGTCCCCCTCCCTCTCCACCTCTCATTTTGTTTTTATTATGGTATGTTTGTTTAATTTACAGCTAGCTAGCAGAAAATAAGATAGGTCTTATTGAGATCTAAACAATAATATTTTAAAGGTTGTACATAATATTTATCAAAAAATACATCAAAGTATGATTTTAGCAACTTTCATAAGAAAATACAAAGTTTATCCCCATGACTTTCCTCTTTCCTAGAACTTCAAACTACTGCTGCTGTTTTAAATTTATTTATTTTTTGTTGTTTGTACATCCAGGAAAATACATGACATTTTTAAAAAGTGTGTGTATAAATGATTGCATAGCAGAACATGAGCATTAACTCCAAACAACGGTTAAGTGAAAGTTAGAAATAATACCAAGTGTGTGAAGGTTCTAGAGGCACTGCTTTGAACGCATTCTGAGACACTGGCTAATTCCGCACTTATTTGGACCTTGGTTTCTATTTCTGTGATCAGTTTTGGACGTGTTACCATCTGATATCCTGTTTGGCTCTCAGGTCCTATGAAGCTGGTTTGAGATTAATTTAGGTCTGAGATTGACACGAAGGGGAACTAGTCCCTGGATGCCCTCAGTGCTGAGATGTTATTGATTTCTCACGTATTAATACAACTGTGCAGAAGTACAGTTGGCACCAATCAGAAGAAATGTTTAATAGCTTCTGAGGACAGAAAACACTTTGCAGTCTAGATTTCTACCATTCCAAAATTCAGAAAAGCTTCCTTTTGATTAAATACACTGCCCTCAAATACACATGTTCATTTTCTCTGTCTTCTATTTTGAAATTCTGTTGGTTTAACTTTACTTGGCATATGAGAGTTTTAACTTGGATTTTAAAGTCCATATGCAGGACTAGAATGTGTCAGAGAAACCTAGGAACACATTCGTGAAAGGAGTTATGAAGCACATTGTGTGTCCTTTAACATCGAGGTATAAATGGAGCCCATTCAACCATTAGTTAAGTGGTAATAGGGAGCAAGAGCCTGATTAGGTTACAAAATCTGTATGTGAACTCAGTATGTGAAAACATAACACTTGATCTTCACCACAGTGCCGCGAAGATTCAATTAGAGGACTGGTATGTACCCAGATTTGGGGACATAAAGGGCAACTGGATTTGAAGGAAAGATGGTAAAGAAACACCTGCAAAAATCTGCTTTTCTGTGCAACAGACTGGGTAATTGCATATGCAGATGGATAGTTAGGGATATAATTACTTGATTTGTGAACACAAATGCCCTTTCGATTGTGTGAGCATTGAATTTTGCAGTGACAGGTGCGTGAGGATTGCTGTGTGTGTATCCCTTACACCCCTGTTTAAATATTTGGCCTGGAATATATCTTCCATTCATCCTGAATGTAGTTGCTCTCCCCCACCGGTGATCTGGGGGAATCGTTACAGCTCTTAATGTCTCTCCAACTTTTTCTCATAATAATAACCTTAATTTGAAACCTTGACTAAAAGAAGGACTGCATACGGGCATGTGGTATAAGGGCTTACGAATTATGCACAGTAATTCATTTTTTAAAAAAGCTGCTGGATGTAACTCATTAGTTTTCATTGTTTTCTCAAAATAAGGAAAACTATTAACCAACACTACAGACTAATAGCCTGGAATTTTTTCCCCATAATCAACTGAAGTTTCAGGGAAAATCATCTTTTGAAAGACTTCATTTTTTCTCCCTTTTTCTTAACCTTTCCATTAATACTTGTGAGACATTTCTTTTTCCTCATCTCTCCTAACTAGCTTTCTCAGTCATTTCCTTTCTATGTCGACATTTCTGTCTCACACTGAACATGTTCATCAAAACACTTGGACAGTCCAAACAGGATTTTTTTTTTAATTGAAGAATTTGTTAAGCACCTCCTTGAGTAGTATGCCATATCATTGCCATGTTCCCGTCTCTGGCCTTATGGAGACAGCGGATGGCAACGTCATTGTCCTCTCTGACAAGGTCACTAATTGCCAGGACTGCATGGCAAACTATTGTCATACTTTATATGATCACATAGGTTTTTTTGACTCCAATATTCAACTGGACCTAAACTATTTTGTGTCAGGAATGTTAATTTCAATGGTTGTTAATGTTAATAATGCTACTTAGAAAAACTTGAATGTACTAGTATTCACTTCTATGTGCGTAATATTCTGCTAAGGACAGTGTGTCAGTCATCTCGTTTAGTCTGTCAACACTATATGTTATTATCTTCATTTCGTAGATGAGGAAGCTGAGACACAAGACAATATATTACCCCTACTGTATGACTGTATAGTTAAGGAGTAAGAAAGGGATTAGAGTTTGAAAATATGTGTCTCTGTAGCACATGTTTATTTTGCTGAAGTCACATTTGTAAAAAATAGATGATTGCCTAAATAGAGTCGAAATAACCACAGAGATTCCAATTTGACTGGTTTTGACATTTGATGGGAAGACCTCACACAAGACTCCTACGTTAATTTTAACTTCTAGTTTGTGTGTGTGTGTGTGTGTGTGTGTGCTTGCCCTTCTTCTAAGGTACATACATTTTCTCAGTAAGATGTTGTTTTATGCTTTTTACTAAAAAATGTAGGGATTAAATTTTGCCCACAAAAAGATTTGAAACGGTTCTTTCTGGTCCTTCACGTGCCATTAAGAAGTACCATGCCTGTGCGGTGCTGTAGCTGTTGCGTGTGGAGAGGGAGCCGGCACGCTTGGCTCAAATAATGTTCAGAACCACCTGCTTTGAATGTGGTCTGATTGAATCAGATGACGGCTGCTTTTCATCACTGCGTCAGGATTGGGATGTGGGGGAAGTGTTTTATTTTGATACTTCACATGTGCTTAGGTGTTTGCGGTTTCAGATTGTTGAAGAACAGGCTCTCATCATTGAGTGTTGCTGAATCTTGTGGAACAGATCTGAAAGAAACCTTGAGTATTTCTAGGTCTGTGGAAAAATTATGGCTTCTTGTGTGGTGTGTTTGTGTTCAGGATGCAGATTGCCTTGTGGAAAATGGCAGATAATTTTCCCTCACAGAAGGTTCTTTCCTTGTCTGTTTATTTGTTGTATTTATACTATTTTTTTTATAGTTCTTCCTCATGTGGTGTACCCTCAGTACATGAACTGTTACTACCACCAGGTTCTCTGGAGTTCTTGGTGCTAAGTGGGCTCACTTTTCTTCTTTGAGGGTGATAGTTAACATCCACCTTGATACAGGCCTAGGACTTGAGGTTCTGAACATTATTATTTCTTTGATTGTAGCTCCTGGGCACTATCAGGCAAGGCCTTCCCAAAGAACCTGGGAGAGATTCCAACTCACTGGCTGCCATCAGAATGTGTTAGTGGGGAAGGTCAGGTGGGTGTGGGAGAGGCTTGGTGAAATTCTGATTTAGAGCTACCAGGAATATGTTTGTTTTAATAGTGCTCCAGATGACTGATAGAGTTGTTCTGAGAGTCAGTCGGAATGAGGAGAGCTCCCAGCCTAATTGACACCCCAGCACTTCTCACACTGGGTACCCCTGCATCCTAATATGCTATCCATTTTTTGTACCTTGCAGATTCCTGGGCTTCACTGGGTATGGTGCCCTGGGACCAGCATCTTTAATTTGCCCTCCTTGGGATGTGCATTTCTACTCAATTTTGAGAACTACCGCTACAGAGATTTTGAGTTACAGGAAATTGTGGAACAAATTGGAGGGTTAGAAATCAGCATCTAATATCTGTACAGATACACAGAATCCTCAAAATAGGGAACAGGTGTGTTTGGAAAGCTTGTTTTGTAAAGAGAGTCTTTTCTCCCTTTGATTTCTCTTATTTACACTGAAGCCACATTTCTGAATTAAAAAGAAAAGGTAAAAAATAAAAAAGAGCAATAACAAAAGATTCCCAAGGCATACCAAAACTGTGGGGAGCCAGCGGTTATTTCCCTTTGTTTCACTTTGTGACAACTGTATGACCAGCCTTTTGCTTGTCCATCCAGTCCTCTGCCATAGAGGATGTGGGATTATAAGCATTAGAGACACTGGATCAGTGGGATCATGCTCCCATCCCTGGCAGTCTCTGAAGAAGGAGCTAGAGCCTTAGGTGGCGAGAGTTGCTTTCATGTTGACACACAACTTTTCAGTTCTTATGCCAGTCCAGTTGCCCTGTCCTGCATTTTTCTGGCCACTAATTCTTTCTTCTCCTTCCCCTAATTCTCAACCTCTTTTGAGACCAAAATTTGTAAGAAAGTCTTCTAATAACCAGTTTCACTCCTGTTGGCCAAAACATTTCTGCATAATAGGGAGCCAAGGTATGTTTTAAAATTTATATACTTATTGCTTTGCTTTCTCTCATTACTGAATTTTTTGAAAACGGCTTGGTATATGGACAGTAAAAGAGAGAATATATATATGTGTTCCATTTAAAGTGAAAATCCTGTTTGTTTTATATATTAGACTAGAGCCAATGAAAATCAAGGAACTAAGGATTTTCACAACCAAACTGAATATAGAACCTCATAGCTTTTTATTATGAGTATAAATATTGAGAATAGTTGTGTTTGTTTTTGCTGGTGCAATTTTATAGTTTTATCCTTTTAAATGGGATGCAAAGCCATCCCTGGTTTTTGTAAAGACTTTGCAAAATCATACATATAATAAATTATCCATTTGATTTGAACAAGTTTTGCAATTATTTATGGCTTTAACAGGGGCTTTTGAAGGGCACTGTGTATATCTACCAGGCAGTTCTGCTTTTTTCTCAAGAAAATGGAAAGTTTTGTACACAATCCCTTTAGTAAACCAGTAGTAAGCTATATATCATGTTGGTTGAGTTATGTTACTGCAAATCTGCCTTTTATTTAAAAAGTAATTTGTGAATTTCATTTCATAGATTTTTTTTAATGTTTTAAATTAAGTTGTTATTTCATTCTTGTTTTTTATTTTTGTAGATCCCCCACTCAACGTTTTAAAGAAATATATTTAATGACATGTAATGACATAATTAAAAATATATAAAATCCTTACTGGGAAAATTTATTATATTGTGTCTTTATCATATTGTGCCCGTAATAATGTATTTTCATTGATATTAAAAATTTTCTTTTAGTTGATAATTATTTTGTTAAATTCCATGATTTTTGCTTTGTGATTTTTTTTTCACATGGCAAAGATACTGAGTTTTAATGTTTACTAAATCCACATATTCACTCGACAAATATTCATTGAGCTCTTAGCAAGGCACAGGTCTAGGGTCTGGGCCACAGGTGTACAATTAGTTCCCCTGTCCTGAAGTTTGTATCCTGTTGTGGGGAGTCAGTAAATAAGATGTGAACCAAAACATATCCATCCATCCATCCATCCATCCATCCATCCATCCATCCATCCATCCATCCCTATCTATCTATCATCTATCTATCTATCTATCTATCTATCTATCTATCTATCTATCATCTATCTATCATCTATCTATCTATCATCTATCTATCTATCTTTTTAAATATTGATTAGCAATATTGTGACTAAAATAGAGCAGTGTAAGAGGTTAGTGAGCATAGTTATGGGATGTTTAGGAACTGGACATGCTCTTCTACGATAGCCAGAGAGGGTCTCTCCAAGGAAGTGACGTTTAAGTTCAGATCCTGAATTATTGTAAAGGTTTGAATTTTGGGAATGATTTATATTGTTTGCACAGATTTTTGAGGACAGGGTACAGATTCATAAAATCCTGTGTGTGAATGCTATTGAACTTTACCAGCTTTGGTTAGAGATAGGAAAAACAATTTGCAAATGAATTTACATCGATGTATATTAAAGTTGGAGATGTCTACACATGTATTATACACATGTATTCTAATTTCTCATTCTATGGTAATGAAATATGATATAAAAAGATAAACCATGTCTCATCAAGGGCCAAATTAAAGTTTATATTTGCTTCAAGAAGGCAGGTCATCACTTAATATTAAGTAGTATACAACTTTATTTGTCATATTACCACCTACATAATTAAAGTCTTAAAGTTGCATTATTAAAAGATTAAATTCTGTGTAAGTACTTTGTGGGGAAATTACATTTCCGTTTTGTGAAGAATTTGTATTTCATTTTTTGGCTTTATACAGACTATACTGATATGTGTAATTGGTTGATTGGTGTGAGTCCTTCAGGGTACTCCTTCATTCATTTATTTATTCTGCATGCATTTACTGAGTGGGAAGGAATGTGCTCCAGGTGCAGGGATGACATGGAGACCAGACAGGCAGAGGTAGAATGGGGAACAGTGAGGAGTCTGATGTGACTGGAGCACAAAAGGGAATAATAAAATAGCCTTGCTACTCAGGGTGACACAAGAAAAGAAGGTAAATACAGATCACCAAGCACCTTGGATGCTAGGCTAAGGAATTTTAACTTTGTACCGAAAGCAGTGGAGAACCGCTGAAGGTTTTGAATGGCAAAGTGACAGTTGTTAATGGCTCATGATAAGTTGGAGTGGGGCAAACTGAAGTCAGGGAAACTGGTTTTCAAATCCTTATTATGAAAAGAGGCAGTAAGAGAGGAAGAAAGGAGAGGGAGAAATTGGTAAAGTCTGCAGTAGTAAATTCAAATAATGTTGAGTGAAAGGTTTGTAAGCACTGCTGATGGAGAAGATCCAGATCTCTCTGCTTTATCTCTCCCTACTTTATTAGAGTTACTCTGCAGTGAAATAAAACCGTTCTTGATTTTTTAATGTATCCTAAGATAAAGCTTTACCCTTTGCTACCTGGGCTCTCTCTATTCTAGCTTTTGTCTGGCCATACCTTGGAAAACATTTTGCTAATATTTTTTTAAGTGCAGGTTTTATCTCCCTAATTTAATTTGAGCTTGGGAGTCATAATTTATTTGGAGAGGCCCAAACTTAAAAATGAGTTGTTTTCTATATATTTAGGTAACAGGACTTATTTTTCCTTCTGTTGAAGTGGGATATGAATGGCTTTTGAGGCCCCAGGAAAGTCTGCAAAATTTTATTTAGACCAAAAAATTGCAAAACTTCAATATTATTAATACTTAAAGATGATTTTCCTGGAGCAAGAAATATGAATATCTGGGAACACGATCTCTGCCCTCAACTCTGTTACAGTAATGACAAGAGTGTGTCATGCATCCTGACAGTGTGGTTTGCTCACTTGTTGTTCTGGAGCTGAGGTTCTCAGCCTTCTTAGAATCAGATACTGCTTTCAAAAACTAATAGAAGCCATAGACTCTCTCCCCAGAAAAAACTACATCTATCTAAATACATGAGTAGAAACTTTCAACAATTTCAGGAGTTTCTGGATCTCTGTAAGGCCACACATGGATCTGGGGTCTTTCTGGAAAGCCAACCCTCTTCCCAGCTCTCACCTTCCCCCCACTCCCCATTTTGGCAGTGCCCAGGCCATGTATGTAGCATGCGTGTAGGACTGATACTGTTAAATCAAGAAGGTACTCTCTTGGTACCTCTTGCAGCCATTAGCTTTACTGGTGCTAAGTGCTCATTAAGTATTTGCTAGCTGATTGATATTTGAAAGAAGGCCACAGGGGATAGGAGAGGTGAGAGAGAAGATAAATATGCATAGCAGAGAAGAATTAAATGGAGAATTATAGGGTATATAATTTGTGTATTTCCTGAAAATGATGCCACTGTGGGGCTTCAGATGGCTAGAAGATGATGGTCTTTCAGTAGGCGAAGTCCAGACGTATCCAGAGTTGGCATTTATTGTTGAAGAACCTTAATGATCATTAAGTTCCTAAGCCTATTTCTAGGGTGGCAGAGAGGGAGATCTCCTGTTTTCTTTTAGGATATTCTTAGCTGCAACAAAAGAAAACCCTGACTAAAATTGGTTTAAACATGAGGAAATATACTACTTTATGCAACTGTTCTGAAACCTCTGATCTGTTCCCACCTCTGCATACTGGCTTCATCCTAGGAATGACAAGGAGATTACTGGTATAGTTCTATTCATCTTGCCCAAACAGGAAAATGTCCGAAGAAGGTAAAAATCATCTTTTAATTCATCTCTTTCCTTAGAGCCAGGAGACCTTTCTTAGGAACCCAGTGGCAGATAGTCCTTATGTCTCTGGTCATTTTTAAATCTGTCCCTGGCTAGGAGGAGGCAAGGATGGTGATTGGCAGCAGTACTCAGTGTCTGTGCCTGGAACTGCAGATGAAGTCACCTCCTCCTGATCCACTTGGAGGAGGGGTAGCTGGGTGAAAACAGACAAACAACAGCAGCATCATTCCAGTGTTTCCCCGCCCCACTCCATAGGTATATTATGAAGGAAGAAATTGGAATGGATATTGGATAGAGGGAACTAATAGTATCACTAAACTAGTGTTTGGAGTAACATAGAAGGAATGATGGTCATATTTTTATAATCCAGCTACATTTATGTTATTTTCTCTATTATGGCATATGGGAAACATTCATGTGCTTAAATCTATGTACGTGGATTTTATAATAGATTTTCTGTCCACATGGGGACTGGTTTCCACTACTTCCTGTCAGTTTAATTCTGGACCATACTGTCACGCACAGTCAAGAGCAAGGTGTGTTTGAGCAACTTGTACTGATGTGTATAGAGTTTGCCTGGGCTGTCAGTCATTTACCTTTAGCACTTTTCATCACTGGAGGGTTAATTATTAAGTGGCTGCTTGGTTATATATTCTTATTTTTGAGAATTTCCAGGTATAAAGTAATACCTGAAAGTAATATAAAGTATAAGTATGCATTATAAAGTAATGCATATCATCACCTTCTCATATGCACCGTCCATTTAAAACTCCTCTCTAGGTTTCTATGTAGGTAAAGAGGGGAAAAGTACAGAAGTACAAAGTCAGCGTTAATTTAAACAGTAGTTTTCCTATGGGGCATAGTTAACCCAAAGGAGAAGTCCTGATCATTAGGAACTTGGGATTCTGAGTGACTTTGAGGTGAAAGATGACTTTTTCTTCAGAGAACACCTTCGTCCTAACTTGGCCTTCCAAAACTTCTGAGGATGTCACTTCTGTTTTATGGCATTAGAAAATGGGTGAGAGTCCGTTTGGAAAGAGGCGAAGAGGAGAAATTATGAGTTCTCCCCCTAGCTCTTCCAGGACCTTTTTTTGAGGACTTGAACCGCCACCTGCATTTCTCCGATATGTATAGTTGTCAGAGAAGATGAAATACTGTGTGTGGCAGTGTTTTGAAACTCAAAAGCAGTAAACTGCTGCAGGGTATTTGTTGTTGTGACCGTGGTGTTATTACACTTGAAGCAGAACCTTAAATATTAACGATGTTCTTGTTCATCAGTGGGGAAATGCTAATGGCAAGGTTTTCAAAACCTGTTGAGCTCTAAATGCTGTGTGAATAACGGACACAGATCGCCTAACCCAGATCACAGAAAGCTCTTTTACTATGGAAGTAACAGTTGTTTTTCTCCTCTGTCCTGAGGTCAATGATTACGTAATAAGTATCAGATCACCAGGGTGCATATCAAAGAGAGCATAAAGAGGCAAACATTTTCCTTTACAATGACCATGTAAGAGATTATTTCTCTCAGGGGATAAAACGTACATGAAGTCTGACTGTTTTACTGCATTATTTTCCCTATAGAAATCATTGAGCTTCAGATTTGTACACTGACTCCTATCTCATCAAGTGACTGGCAAGTGTTTCAATGTGTTAAGTTTTCTGATCTGTAGGTTTCCAGCTAAATCTTAATCCATACTTGTATTTTTGTGAAACAAACTATTATTTAAATTATGGAGAAAGATGTGTTGTATGTAACATGTTAAGCTAACCTTTGTGGTGTACCTGTGGTTTAATTTCTTGAGTTAGTAGATAGAGTGAAACAGGAATTTTCATTGTTTTAGGTTATCTTTCTCAAAGTCATAGGAGCTCTTCAAAACGTTTTGTAACTTTAGGATTCTGTTAGCGTTTTTGATATTTTCCTGTGCACATAGCCCATTTGAGAGGCTGATGGCCCAGCCATTCAGCTAAGATGGTACCAAGTCCCTTTTTCTCGTCCAGCACCATGCTGGGCACTGGGGGTAGGGTACACAGCAGACAAGACACAGTTCTTGTCTTCTTGCAGTCTAGTGTTCCGGGGGCAGAAAAGAATCACTTGACAATCATAAAAATGCAAAATTCAATCTGTGACAAGCCCAATGAAGGAGAAGGACAGGACAGCTGACTAGGAGGACAGAAAAGTGTTCCTCTAGGAAGTGGTGATGCAGCCGAGAGTCGACATGGGAGTGAAACAGGCCACGCAGGGGAGTGGAGTGGTGAGAGGGAGTCAGAGCGTGTGCTGTTGGAGGAAATGTGTGCAAGTCCTGCAGCGGGAGAGCCAGTGATGTGCCACGAGCATTGATTGTCAGGACGTGGAACTGGAGGAAGGAAAATGAGGTGTGCGTGTGATCACTGCGATGGCCCTGAGGTCCATAATTAAGAACTTTGCCCTTACCCTGACACCAGTCAGAAAACTTTTAATTATTTGAAGTATGGAGTGGCATGATGGGATCTGCATGTCCATTCACAAAGCCCTCTTTGCCTATAAAATACGTACTCTGTGCTCATACACTAACGGCACCTGAGGCTCTATCTCCTACTGGTTGTCTCACTAATGCATACTCTACCCCTTCCCCAGTGTGTGGTCACCTTGTAGTTTGTATGGGATTACTACATCTCCAGGGGACAGCTGTGATTGGACTACACCAGTCAGGTAATTCTGTCCCCTCCCAGTGGTTTTTAATTTGGGTCATCCACATCTTTGCCACTCCATGCACATTTTTCCTGGCCTTAGAGATTAGTTCCATGATGGTCTCAATCAAGGCAAAATTCAAGAGGAATTTTGCTCTTTTGTAACCCCAGCTGTCTCCAGGTAAGCAGAGGAGTGAGCAAGCAAGTCACTCCAGAAATCCCATGGCCATGATGGATTCCAGCTTTAGGGTGACGTGGAGATGGCACAGTGGAGGGATAGAAGGAACCTTTGTCTTTGCGAGTATAGTGGATCCACTGGATGTGTCAACCCTAATACTTGCTTTGTGTCTGGAATTTCCACTATCTGGGCCAGTACATTCTCTAGATAAGGGAAGTTTTAATTAGACTATACCTAAAATTACCTTAATCTACATGTCAGTACATCTCACCAGGATCCCACTGTTTTCCTTTTTCTTTCTATACTATAAGTTGCCAGTATCTCCAAAATAGTGACTCTAGCCAGTATAACACTCCTTTCTCTAAAATTCCATAACACCTTTTAATTTTTTTAGTAATCTAATACTTCTTTTTATCTATGTCTGCCAATCTAGGTTATGTATTTCAGAGAGAAAGAGCTTTAATTTATTTGGATTTTTTCAGCCTTTTTTGGTGTCAGATATGCTATCATAACAACAGTAATCGTCATAAACTTCTACTTATGTGCTCCAGGTTGTATGGTGATTTTTTTTCTAAATTATCTCTAATCATCACAGCAGTATTGGAGGGTGGACATAATCATGCCCATTTTACAGATGAAGATACGTAGAATCTGAGATGTTAAAGAATTTCTCCAAAATTACTCTAGTAGCCAACAGCTCACCACTCCTGGTTACAAGATAATGGTTGAAGAAAGAATGGCTAATGAATATATTGTGTTTATTTTCTTGAGACATATGAGACTGAGCAGCCTGAGAACATTTGGTGCTCAGAGGGAGGAAATGCTAAGAGGGGAAAACAAGTCTGAAAGGGAGAGAAGGATAGTTCAAAGACCAATTTCCCTGCCTCACAATATGACTAGTGCCAGTTCTAACTGCGTATGTTTGCTTTGCTTGGAAGATAGACTCATAGTGCCAAAATTTGCAGAAGTCTGTTTTGGAGGATGCATTAGTCAGGGTATGCTAATTAATGGAACAAACAACCTCTAAACTTTAGTTAACACCACAAAAGGTTATTTCCCTCTGGTGCACAAGACCTGTGGAGTGGGCTCTGTTGCCTGTAGTCCTTCAGGTCTGGTTTCTTTCATGCCTTAGCTTGGTCCTCCCCCATGGCCTCAGGGGTTCCCTAGATTCTCTGTATCGGGCTGAAGTGTGTGGAGGATTCCATGGGAAGTTTTAGAGGTCAGGCCTGGAAAAGGCAAACATTACTTCCCCCACTTTCTGTTGGCCAAAATCTTAGTCACATGATCCCACCCTGCTGCAGAGGAGGGTGGGAAATTTAGAATTCCTGTCTGGTTGCAGTTGGTCTGGGTAGAAGTGGGGATAAGTGCAAACATAGTCTTGTTTTAACTGTAGAGGGGTTCACCAGAGAGCTGAAAGGTTGATGGCTACTGGTTTTGAGAAGCACTGGGTTTTCAGCCAAGGCAATACCATGTGGTGCACCCTCAGTCTCTAGAAGACATTGTGTTTGAGCCCTGCTGATGGCCTTTAACTGGGAAAAGTGTTTACTTTCTGCGAAGAGAAGATAATGATGTGCATTTCAGGACTTAGCTGGGAGACTAAAGGAAATCATGAAGATAGAAATGATTTGTTAACTAGAAATAGATATTCAAATAAAAATTATAGCTGCTTATAGGTTTAAACTGAAATCTGACATGTCGCTTGGAAAGAAAGGAAAAATGCTAACACAGAAAGGATGAGGTAAAAAACAGTAGGAAGTAGGATATTGGGACTTTTTCTTTGGAGATTCATTGCCATGTTTCACGTAATTAATTTCATTTCTTTTAATGAAGTGGTTTTTAGAAATAGTATAGAGGTTTTCCACTAATCTATTATTTAGTATTTTTAATTTTTACCTTAAAGATTATGATGTTTTTAATTTATAAAGCACATTATTTGTAAAACTGATTATAGATCTTCTTTTTCAATATAATTGTGAACTTTTCTGTGGTTTCAGAGCAACTGCTTTGCAGAGTCTTGCACAGTGCCTTGAATTAAAGTGAGAAAAAGAAGCTGAGTGGTGGGTGGGCCTTTGAAAGATAAATTACAATACATTTGATGCTACAAAAAGAATTCGTTTTATCCTGTTTTGCATTGACTATATGTTGCTTTGATTTCGTTCTGTATGTATGAAGCTTGCAGTATTTCTTTTCTTTGGCTTTCTTATTTGTAACTGCAGATTTAGTGGTTTCTTTTGTGTACCACTTGCATCCAAGAATTTGGCGCAACAGTTTTGAGTAGCTGAATGATTTATCGAGGACAGATCAGCTGAAATGTGGCTCAACTTTAGGAAAGCAGACGGAATGACATAAGGTTAGGTGACTGATGTGTGAGTTTTTGAATTTGATTTGGTTTTACATGGAAAGGTTGAAGCAATGATCCATGTATTCTAATAAAAATCATCAGTACAAATCAAATAAAATCTGGCTTAGTGGCTATTTTCCCACTGTATCACTCATGGCTAGCTGGTGCTGTTACAGACCACACTTGGCAGGCACTGTTTTCTCCTACATCTCAAAGTAGTATTGCAATCTTTGCTATGTGAAGAAGGCATCTTTTCTAATCAAAGTTTCTGCTAATCTCATCAGATAAATCATTATTCTCTACTGACAGCTCTGGCTTCCCCTGAACCCCTTCCCTGCTTCTTGTTTTCTCTCAAGATGCCTGGTTATTGTCATTCTTCAGGTCTTTGCGTCTATCTCTTTTCAGACTAAGGACATTTCTGCCATTCCTGAAGAAGAGCTACAGCTTTTTCCATTCTACTTAGTGAATTAGTAAGACCAGTACATCATAGCAGCTCATCTCTTTCTGACCAGTAATCCATTGGTTATCAGAAGGGCCGAAGGCAGGCCATATCCAAGTTGCAGAGCTACTAAAAGAACAAAATATTTATTCCCATGAATTTGATGGATTTAAGCTTAAGAAAATACTAGTTTATTCTTTCTAATGTGTTTTAGTTTCTACCCCCAAAAGCTAGACTAGTAAATTAGTGCGGATGTATTTGGACTGCCTCAGTTTTGAGAGTGTTCTAAAGCACTTGAAAGTGAAAGTAAGAGTAGCAACATGATTAAAGCTACAGTCCATTTTTGTCATAGACCAGACCAACTATATCACTACATCCTGGGCCTTTCTCAAGCCATTGCAAAACTTGTGTCATGTTGGTATCATGGTGCTGTATGAGATACAGGGAAGCGCAGAGGGGAGATCAGCAATTTTGTTTGCATTGCTGATACGATTTAAAAATTTATATTGCGGAAAATGAAATGGCATCTTGTATATGGGATAACTATCAACTTCTTGTTTTGATTTTTTTGTTTTCATGCTTAGAAAAAAGATGTTAGTCTGCTTATACTTAAATATGCAACTTTTTTTGATCTCAGTTTCATACTTTCAGTGATTCCAGATAAATCATTTAAAATGAGATGATATATATATATGTATATATATGTGTATATACATACATACATACATACATATATATACATACATACATATATATATATATATATATATATATATATATATATATATATAGAAAACAAATTGGAAAGTAGAAAGCATAGTACAAAAGTATGGTTACATTATCATGAGATAAAATGTAAAATCTTAAATCTTTTAGGACAAACTTCTCTGGTTACTTATGAGACCAACAAAGAAAAAGTTTTGCCGACGTCTGCCAGGCACTTGGCTGAAATGGAGTTGTAGGGAAAATTTTCTAAGCATTTATAAGTCAGAGTTGGTTTATAAGTCAGCAATGTTCAGCTTATAAATGACATGGGCTTCATCCAAAGGTTAAAAGGACTATTTCTACCTCACGTTGATGACATCAAGTTAACTCACTCAGTATGCACATGTTCTATCAAATGGCCAGGTTCCGCCCACAGTCTTTTGTGTGCTCTAGCTTCCCCCCTCACTTTACCTGATCTCTGAATGTGAAACGTATTCTTCTTAAGATATCAATTTGCTTCCCACTTTAAAAACTTTTTAGGTCTGTTATCCACCTTTATTTTTCTTTCTGCCAGTTTATGATATTTTTGTTTATCATAAGCGTACTTCTCTTTCTACTTGTTTTTAATTGGTAAGTGTTCCTGCTATGGGGGATCTCCTTTTTCACACAGTGGTTTGTAGAAAGTGGTGCAAAGAGGCAAGGGACAGTCCTTTAGGGCATCATGGACTCTGGGATGGAGTATCTAACCTGGCTTTATTCATTGCATTGATTTATAAGTAGGTTGCTCAACCTTTTCTTTATCTTGGCAGAATTCTTCAAAAGTAATAGTATAATATGTCTTTATTTATTCTAGTCACTGTCTTCTCCACCCCTACTAGGTCACACTGCTGGCACTAATAATTTTATCCATTGAGGTATCACTAGTGCATAAATAAACAATTGAGGAATATTTTTTTAACTAGTTCAAATAAAACAGGAATTTCAGTCTAGTTTTGTATTTTTTACCCTATATTTCTGTGGTTTTAAAAATCAGTTGATCACAGACCAGAGGAACTGTAAGTCTGCCTGGGAAACTATTAGAAGTTATCAATGATACGAAGTTGGCGGAGAGTGGATGTTGAGGGAATTTTCACTTTTACTTTATACACATTTGTGTTTTAATTTTTTCCAATAAGAATTAAAAATTAGTTGTAATGGTCTTAGAATATTTATAGATTGCTGATTTAGCTGTACAGGGAAAAGTTGTAATTAAACAGTGGAGAATTCCCACAATACCTTGACCAGGTGATGAAATTAGCATAAGAAATGAAGGGAGCAGACCACATGCCATCACTTGGCTCTGCCTGTGAAATCCTAGGAAAGACACAAGGCCGCTCTTATTGTATCCACCTGAATATAACCATGAAGAAGCATCCGATAAAACCAAATTAAGAAACATTCTATAAATAACTGGCCTGTATTCTTCAAAAACGCCAATATTACAAAAAGAAAAGAAGACAGGAACTGTTACTGATTAAAATAGATGAAAGAGATATGCTGATTAAATGCAGTGAGTAATCCTGGATTTCTTTTTCTTTTTTCTTTTTTTGTGAGCTCGGTTAAATTTTTATTATACTTGAGATCAGTTGTAATTCATGGACTGTGGATTAGATAAAAGCATGTCAATTGTAGATTTCCTGATTTTCATAATTATACTGTTTTCATTGTTGGGAAATGCACACAGACATACTAAGGGATAAAAAGATATGACTGATACAGTCTACTTGCAAATGGTTGAGACACAACAGATTTCATAGTTTTAACAGTATTGTAATTATAAACTTTTTAAAATAAAGAAAGTAGAGAAACATGAGAAAATTTTAAAAAATATATGTGTATTTTGAAATTCATGGAGGATTTTGATGGTTAGCCACATTTGGGAATCACAAGCCTAGATTACATGTTACTGTTTCAGAAAGAGTTGCTAGAATCATTTTGAGATTGATCAGGTGCCACTAGATAAGTAGCAGAAACTCCGTCCAGAAACTTGGAGTGAAAGAGTGAAAATTGACTTTGTTTAGTTTGGGGAAATGCACTTGGTACAATGTTGTAGTCTTTGTGAGTTTCAGCCTAGTCTGACTTGACCAGGTGACTTACTCTTCTTTATATGTCACAAAAATTAAATGTTCTTCAAATTCTATTCTCTCACAATTCTGATTATCAAAGTTATATTGTATGGTTGAATAGCATACTGTGTATTTAGGCAAAACACATTGTGTTGAGCATATTAAGTAAAAATAAAAAGATTTTTCCCCCCTCTCTCAAGCTAGTACACTTTCACATTTGTAAAGTATTTCAAATTTTTAATGGACTACTTCCCTTCAAATACATGTGGAGATAGATTTATAAAATTGTAAACAGTTTAGGCATTTTTACAAATTTTCATTGTGTTTGATACTGATTTACCTCTTTTTAATTGCAACAGAGATAAAGAATTAGTAGTTTAAAACAGTAGGAACTACATGTTCTGCTGTGATCAAGGAATTAGATAATCTGGCTTGTTTGTTTAAGGAGTCTGTATCTTGAGACTTTTATAGGGCAGTATTAAAGCTCTGAGCCCTCTTATTATGCCAATACCCAGAAGATTGCTTTAATGAGAAGTAAAGGGCCTTTTTCCAATTACAAGGGAATAACTGTATTAAGTTCCTGTGTTATGTCAACCTGCTTTGATTTGATTACTGCAAAAGAAATGGATTTATCTGTCAGTGTTACTTAATTAACCCTTCTCATTGATGTTTTGCAGAGTAATATAGTGTGGTTTGCACATTTGAGTCTAAATACAAAGAAAATTGGCCTAAAAACTAAGACATGACCCCTGAAGATAACGTGAAAGATTGATTGTTTGTCATTGCCAGGTCAGAGGCTGCAGCATTAAACATAGGTGGAAGATTGGGATGTTGAAAGGATAAAATGAAAATCAGTTTATGGGAGTGATTATTGTAAGCAAAAGGGATTGTGCTAGAAAACTGGATTTTAGGGAAGATATTTGAACATTTAAAACTATTTGGCTTCACCAATATTAGTCAAGCATCAGGAATAGGTGATGAGATGACGAGGAAAAACAAGAGACGCAGACTTTGTTAAAGTATAAAAGGAAAGAGAAGAAAAAGAAGAAAGCAAGAGGAATGGATGCCATTTGGGAAAAGTGGACTATTGTGGTTATGCAGAGCAATTATAGCCTACAAATATTTCAATTAAGCCAGCAGCCCTTTCCCAGAGCCTCACAAATGGTACCCTAGGGAGAACAGAGTTCTAGGGGGAAAAAAGAAGAAAAGATAAAATTGTTATATATTTCATCATGGCTCCTTTTGTCTCTCTATTGGAATAAATGTAATAAATTATTTATCAAATAGACATTTTTAAATATCAATTTGTATATCTTAAGTCATTATAGTATAATGGATTTTACAACATAAAAAATACATGTTTCACTTGAAAAATACATGTACGTGTTAGCAGAGATATATTTTGTTCTATTATGAAATGAAACATTTTAAAATTTATTCTTTTGTTCTTTAATGTTTTATTTTCTGAAGTACCTTTCCTTTTATTTCTCACATTTTGTGATACATATATTTGAAAACACAGCTTAAAGAGGTACCAAGCACCTAGTGAAACATTTCTCCAAATTATATTCACTTTTAATTTAGATATTTTGAAGGTTATCCACGTAATATTGGAGTTAGATTGTGTGTTTCGAAGTCTTCAGATATGACAGCTTACTTCTAATTGTTCTCAACTGATTTTGAAATAAATTCCCCCTCCTCAACATTATCTTTGTAAGACTGATTTTTGTTAAGTGCTTTTAGATCAGTTACATTTCAGAAAGTCAGAGGAGGCATGTAGAATTCACACCATTATACTCTTGCCGCAGTTGTTCATGGCTTTTGTTTCTGGGCTCTTGCTTAGAAAGATGAAATCCGGAAAAGACTGACTTCTCTTTAAGAGGAAGTCCCTTACTGGTTTGTTTCACAAATTTGAAATGTAGGGGCACTAAATAACACCCAGGTCTCTATATTTCAGGTTAGATTATTCAAGTTAGAATGTCATTGATATTTCCAAATTACATGGATTGGCATAAAGACTTCAAGGTTACCTTTGTCTCAGTTTCATCATATTACTCTACTCACCTTGAGTTTCAAGAAGATTTCTGAGTTTCAGAATAAGGAAAACTACTGGCATTTTTAGAACGAAATCATTAGGCATTTTTTTTTAGTTACTTTCATATTACCTAAGTTTCTTTTCCTGTTTTATAGCACTGAAAAAATGTAATTGACTCCATATTTTAGATGTCTGAGATTACTTAGTGTACATTTTTGAAAAGTAGTTTATTTTGAACTTAAGGAAAATGGTAGTGTTTTAAATGGTTTTCTAAAACAGCAGTTCCAACGTTTTTGACACCAAGGACTGGTGCTCCTATGAGAATTTAATGCCTGATGGTCTGAGGTGGGGCTGAGCAGCTGCAAATATGGATGGAGCTTTGCTTGCTTGACTGCCGCTCACCTCCTGCTGTGTGGCCTGGTTCCTAACAGGCCACAGTACGGTATCGGTCCACTCCCCTGAAGTTGGGGACCCTTTTTCTAAAGGACGGATTAATGGAAGTTTAAGTTGGAGGTTAATAAAGACTAAAATATCGAAATCAGTTCCCTCTGAACAAGTTTTCCCACTATACTTTTTTCCTTAGTATGTCCACATTTTACCCTTTCTCATATAAATTATAAGGACATCTTGTACTTGACCTCTGAGTTTTCAGGTTTGCTTGATAAGGAAATCCATTAGTGCTGAGAAGGCTAGTGTTGACCACAGTGATATGAACATGGAATGCCCGGGTCCCTGTTCTTTGTGTTTGAAGGATCTTAGGATTTGGTGGGATGCACTGCCACAACCCTCATCTTTTGCTCACTCAGTTTGAGAAAGGCTGTAAGTTTCTCATCACTCACCGCTCAGATCACTCATTATAAAGATATCTTGTTTCTTATAGAAACAGAAAGAGGTGGTCATGGTTTTGTGGACATTGTCTATCAATATTTGAAATGCCTCAACTCTTCCTTCCTCTGTTTTAGAACTCAAATTTGACTTCACATTACTCCACTTAAAGCTCTCATTGCGATGGCTGTTAATGAAAATGTGCACATCCTTAACGCTCTTTGCTGATGAAATATTTTGAACTCTAAATTCATCTGGCACTGACGGAGAGCATATGCCATCTCAGTTTGTGTGGAGGGCTCAGCCAAGGGTTCTTCCTGGACGAGGAAATTAGTAGGAGCCACAGATGTATGCAGTCTGTGAGTCCTCATGATGACGTGGAGGATATTTAATAGTGTCTGTTGTTGCAGAGCGAAAGATTTAAGACAGTGTAGACTTCAGCATGTTTCAGAGTGATTATCTTTCCAGGAAAAACTTCACCTCAATCCCCCAGTGCCCTCTGATTGTGTAGAAGCTTTCATCGGGAAGTCACTATATTTCTTAGAAGAGCAAGATTTTGTAGACTCTTAGAGCAGTGTAAAACACCCTCTTGGTTGTTTTCTGGCTTCGTGAAACTCTAGGGCTTTGGGTATTTGGCATGATCTGGGTGTGATGTATGGAAAGAACCAACACATGACGCTAATTACCCCAAATCTTCAGAGTTAGGTAACTCTCACACTTGTTTATTTCTAATCAAGCTTAAACCTACACAATATTTAGTCTGTGTTCTAGGGTTGGGCCATTGTTCAGCATACATAACTTATGACAGTGTATCATTTATAGAGCATACAGAAATATGCTGAAATGGTGAGATAGAAAGAGGATATTCCAAAGGTAAATTAAGTCATGAAACAAATCTAATACTTATTGAATTCCCACCGTGATTGTGCTGTAGAGGTGCATGGAGAAGGTGAGGTTTGTTTACTTACACGCATTGGTTATTTCTAAAGTCCAGGAGAATATTTGAAAGTCTCTCACCTATTTAGCAGAACTGGTAGTCATTAAAAAGTGAGACTCAGGTTTTCTTAAATAAATCACAATTTTACGTATTTATATGGTTTAATTGTCTTAGGGTTGGGCAGTGTGAGTAAATTAGATTCTCATGGCAGATATTGATTACTATTTACTGTGGGCCAAGTACTGCCCTAAGTGTTTAGCAAGTATTAATTAACTTACTGACTTTAATAATAACTCCTTGAAGTTGGAATTCTATTATCCTCTTATCTCCTGTTAGATGCTTACTTTGGGTGGGTCCTGGGTTTTCACGTCTGTTCTCTTAGACCCAAGAGGCCATTAAATTTTCTAGGTTGGCAGATGTCCTCAGGGCAAAAATGTCTTTTCTTCCTCCCTGGGTTCCAGCTTTCACTTTGATTTTAACTTGATAATTTCTTACTCTCCAGTCAGCTCATTGATGTTATAAGAAGATTAAAACTTTTTTATCCATCATTTTAAACTTTGTGTGTGTGTGGGTGTGCGTGTGAGTGTGTGTGACATCCAAGTATAGATGGAAATCTAACCGCTTTTTTACAGTTGACAAAAATGGATTCAGAGAGGCCTGGAACGGGCTCAGACCATAGAGCTGATTAATGCAGAGTTGCTACTAAAAACCAGGTCTCTATCTCAGTTTCTCCAGTGCTGTGTTTTCTGATATTTGTCTGGTCTGATGGTTTCGATCTCCCGGTCCATATAAGCAAAGTGGAAATTTGAGTAATCAAATCATAAGATTAATGAATGTGGATGGGAAATCGTAGAAATTAAAAATTATGTCTTAATATCTTTTCTTTGAGTGGAGTATTTGGTTTTAATTCTGCCCAAACCCTGCTTTGGTGTTTTGATGCTGAAACGTCAGACATTTTAGAGGGGACTTATACAGAATTACTCAAATAAAATGAAAATTTGAGGATTGTCAGGCTGTCTCCTAAAGGAACTACCAACCCCATGAAAATTACCATGTTTGTCCTAATTTTGGTAAAATAAATAAGAAAAATCTTGAACGATCCAGTCCATTTCAGTCTTGTGGAAGAATACTTTCTGTCCTCCACTTGCTTTTTCCCTTTCCTTTCTGCTGCCTAGGTATTGTCTTTCTGTTATTTATCCTCATCTTGGACAGAGGGTGGCAACAGAACAAGGGAAAGGCTCAAGAACTAAATATTCAGACTGCTGCTATCCTTGGCAGGTTTTCATTTATTACTATGTGACCTTAATAGATTTCCTGAACAGTTTGTTTTTTTATCCCATGCTAACTGTCCATTTTGTTTCCTTCTACTTTTCTCATTCAGTAGAATTTTTATCTTCTCTAGTCCATCACAATGTACATTTTGATAAGCTCATAAGAATTTTACTGTTCTCCTACTTTTCTAATCTCTTGATTTCTTCAAATATTTCCTTTTTGTGTTGTATATACTTATGTAATCTTTTGTGGACACAAGAATGAGCATAAACTCCCAAATAAATACATTCACTCTGCCTAGAGAGAAGTGACCGGAGGTCATGTTCAATCTGGTCATGGAGAGATCTGAAGTTCTTACCATGTAGTGGAGGAGAGCACTCACTGGCTTTTAGCAGTAGCAGTACCTTTGTTGGCCAGCTCTGCCATTATGTGTCACCTTGGGGGAGTTTTCTATCCCATTGAAGCCTCAGTTTTTTCATTCCTATAAGATGGGGATACTGTTCGTGCCTCAAAGTGCTTAGCATCTAGCGTCCAACACATATTTAAGCTCACTAAGTGTTAGTTATTTTTTGAGAGGTGAAGAACAGTTCAGGCAAAGGGAATAGAGGCACAGAAACATGGAGATACATCAAAGTGTGTACAGTGTGCAGGTACAGCCGTAGTGAGTAAGGACTGACCAAGAGAGGGCCATATTCAGCGTTTACATAAAAAGTAGTCTGGGCAAGAACCATTGGGAAGCAGATGTGATGGGAGTGTGTTTTGAATGCTTCTGAAACTGGAAACCTAGGCAGAGATTTTAAGATAGGCAGTGAGATGGGCAACTGTTGGTGGTGAGGGGCATGCCTCTTGTCTTGTGTTCCTGATAGAGCAGGCTACTGTATCTCAAACTCCTGTGTACATGAAAATTATTTGGGAACCTGGATAACAAAATTTTTTTTCTTGGCCCCCTCTCCAAAGAGCAAAACTCACTAAGTCTGCAGTGGACCCTAAATATGCTTATTTTTTGAAATGAGCATGCCAGGTGACTCAGATGCAGGGTGGTTGCAGATGCATTTTGAGATGTGCTGGAACAGTCGTTGAGGAAATGCATGCTAACTGGCAGAGCTGATAAAGCTCGGTGGGGGAGAAGATGGAAATAAATAAAAGTAACATGGTTATATTTATTATGAGTTACAAACATCCATTCTATAGCCTTGTGTCTGCTTGCTTGGATGAATGAGCACCAGTTATACAGATACTTTTTTCAAAGATAAAATATAATCAGAAATCATGATTATTCTATTAGTTTTTTGAGAGCTACAGATCTCTTTACCTTCTAGATCTAGCAGGAGGCCAAAGGATGGAAAAGCCTGTTAAAAAGAGAGCAGAAATAGAGAGGAAGGCACAGCAGCATGAGGTCAGGAAATGAGAAAGGTGGAAACAGGGATGGATAGCAAAAGAGCAGTCAGATTTGATTGGTTGGGAATCTATTTGTAAAGGAACCTGACCAGTATTTAACCCGTTTTGAAAAAGCTAGACTTCCAGCATTTTTAATTAGTGGATTGCTCGCTTTTGAAATTGCCCAGTTGGGAATACTCAAGTTTTGATGTGTTTTATCTGCCTGCTAATTAGCAGGCTGCTTGGTTGACAGTCACTTTTACTTTATTTTGCGGATGGAAGATGTATAGGCGGGTCTCTCGTAACATCCTGGCTCAGGTCTGGGTTAAAATGCATAAGTCACTATGTATTTAGTAAGAGTTCGTACTGAATTATAAATCAAATTCCAGTCTGTCTGTTCTCCAACTCGTTCTTTCTTTATGCTCTTCAATATGATTTTTTTTTTCTCTAGCACAGGGCTTCTCAGTCCTGGCACAATTGACATTTGGGGCTGGAACATTTTTTGGGCGGGGGACTGTGTCATGTATAAGTAGGATGTTTAGCAGCATCCCTGATTTCCACCCACTAGATGCCAGCAATGCCCCTTTTCCCCCAAGGTGTGACAACTCAAAATGACTCCAGACTTTGCCAAATGTCCCCTGGAGGTGAAAATTGCCCCTGGTGGAGAACCACTGGCCTGACATTACTGTGGCCTTCTTTCCTCCTTGTCTCTGCCTACTTTTCATGTTCAAAACCCTCTTTGAAATTTGAAAAGATAAAATATGTGCAAATAATATGACATCTTATGGTAAAGATAGGGATTCAACTTCGCTTCTGCATTAGTTTTTAGCCAAATTGAAAAGTAGAAATCCCTCCAGTTAATCCAGCCTAGCTGTTTCAGGTGAAAAGGAATCAAGGGGCATCAAACTTCTGAAAACCTGTGTTGTTAGAGATTTTGTCACTTAGACTGTTTTTTTCCCCCCTGAAATATTTGATTTTTGGTTAAGGATGAAGAGAACCATATAGGCTACAAAACTTATTCATGTAAGAATTAAGAGGGTTCTTCTCTGTCTACCTCAGTCAGTACATAGGCCAGGAGGTTGGGCTGTTCAACAGCAAATCCAGATAGGCCAGGAGGTTGGGCTGTTCAACAGCAAATTCAGGGAAGGTATTGCACCTTCTCTCCTGATTAGATGACTCCCCAGTGCTTTCTCAACGTTCCTTAAAGCTCATTATTCCTGATTTTAGCTGTCCACAGGGGACATCTGTTTGTAGTTGCAGTACCTTCTGAAGCACCCCCCCCCCCAAAAAAAAGGGGGAACCAAAATAATTGGTTTAAAAACAAGAGGAATTCAAGTTTAGTGACAAGTTGTTTTTTATTGTTGTTGCTATTCCATCTCTTCAGATATTCTAAAATGTTCAAATGCCATGAACTCTACCCCAAAATAAATCAATTAATTATACTATGATTATTTCTGCTGATAATAAAACAGCAGTAAGAAAAGGAATGACAGTAGTGCAGTAAGAGAATAAACAGTATCACTGAAATGTTAGGAAACACAATAAATGGGATTATGTCTGCTGAACCAGTGTTTCACACCTCCTCCTCCAATTCTGTCAGAGGAAGTTTGTGATGGCCGTCTGTTATCAACCGTGATCAAAATAATAGAACAGTAAAACTTTTTCTACTTATAAAGGGCCTTTCATCAAAAATCTCAAAGCTGTTTCTAAATATAGAGTGACTGATCTTTAGAACACTTTTATGTTTTAAGAACTTAAAATGATAACTTAGCTGTTACATCCTCCATCCTGAGTATTTGCCACTTGAAGCACTGAGTGTTTAGTAATCTGGTCAGCATTAGAACTTTGCTGCTCCAGGGTTTAGAATTTCACCTTTTTGGTAGTTTATGTCAATCTTTTCACCATTATTTAGCAAAATAAAACATTGCTTTAATGACTTAAATTCCCATATCTCAATGCCCGGATTAAAGATTGTAGGCAAGTGGTCAAATCTATTTTAAAAAAAAAACTAAAAATCTGAGACAATGTTGTCTTAACTTAAAAGCCTTCAAAAACAAAATCATAATATCTTTGTACTGGTAGAAATAGACAACAGAAATTTTTGGGGGGAGAGGGGGGTTTTATGGAGTTTAAGAGTATTTTGGCATGACTCCTGCCAACGTAAGAATGAATATTTACCTGAATTTAACTTTTTGTCTGTGTGTTAAGGTTGTGATAGTGATTTTTACATTTATTTTGTTCAAAAGATTTAAATAAAACTTTAAGTGCAGTTTTATGTCTATAAAAGTTGATGCTATGAAACACTGTGAAAGATGGAAGTAATTTTTATGTTCATACCTCTAGTTCCTGAGGGTCCAGTTCATTTCCACTGTGAATTTAAATGAGCTAATTTAAGTAGATGGGTCAGAAGTCACTATCATCGTAGTAGCCCCGTGTCTGATTCTTAATTAAAGGCAACAGGAGATTAATTTGAAACATTAATTTAAAAATGCATATACAAAAAGAAAGAATTATTGCAAGAAAGCCTAAAGAACTTTCTCTTGTCCCTAGATGTAGAAGACAGAAGTAGCTCAGGGTCCTGGGGGAATGGAGGACATCCAAGCCCGTCCAGGGTAAGTATATCTAATCATTTCTTCCATAACCAGACATCCCACATATGTAAATTGACAACTGGAGGTGAGTTTCTCTCATGAACATACACAATTACACAGATATATATGCATACTAAATTTAATGAGGATCAGCTTGTGTTTGGAATTTGTTTTTCATTCTCTTATTGGATGCTGTTATTGAATTTGACACCTGTTCCACTTCTGCTAACCAAAAGAAAAATCCTTTATTAAATATTTGGCCTTACATTGCCAGTTATTGATCTAGTATTATAGAAAATTATTTGTTGTAGATGTCACAACTTTGGAAAAAATCCTAGTATCTCTGTAATGTATTGGTATAAATAGACTACTGAATAATTCTAGTGACATAGAATGAAATTCTAGCCTACCAGTATAATCTATATAAAATAAGTCAGTTGATTTTACTTTTTAAACGTATTATTTCATCAGTGGTGCGTTTGGTCACCAGTTGGGTTCATTCATTTATTTGGTCTCAGCATTTTGCCATTCTTTTCATGGTTTGCCTCCATGATTTGGTTATTAGGTAGGGTGTAATGGGAAGACCATAGAATGACGTGAGAGTGAGGTTGTTAGTCAATATGTGTTCTTGTACGTATATGACCTTGGACATGTCATTTCACCTCTCTGATCTTCATTTTCCTAATTTGTAAGATGACAAAGTAGAACCAGAGGATCTTTTATGATCCTTCCAACAGCTTAAATATGTGTGATTTGATATATAATCTGTCTTTCTTTAGTTGAATCATTTCTAGGCCCTCTAAAATCCATGTCTGCTTATGTAATATACATATAATACCCCAAATTAAAAATAGAGCGCAAAGCTAAACAAACATCTGCACTTCTCCCAACCAGCTATATAGATAATGCATTCTGTAGGGAGGGTAACGTTTTACTCTTTAAGTGTTCACATAAATTTAGGGTTGGGGGATGTCTCTATTTGGCATAAGAGGCAAGAAAGGTAATCAAGCTGTCAAAATGACGACATTTCAGCAAGCCACAGTTACCCATTTCCACCTGTCCTTTGGCCTTGCGGTTCTCGCTCTAGTCTTCAGAGTATAGCAGGATCTCTAAGCTTACCAGTAACTTTGTTGAGCCCTGCACCAGCTGTTGCGTTTGACATTCTAATGCGTTGTATGGATGGGTTGAGGAAATCTTTCCTCCTCCTCATGTTACAGTCTGCATTTGCAGAAATAAATCCATTCCCCTGACAGCAAGTGTTAGAGATGAGAGCACTTCCCTCTATTGTTTAGTTCATTCAGACTTACTTAATTTCCTGTGATTTCTCAGTTTAATACACATAGTACTTTTAATTATATTTCTGAGAACGAGGTCCACTTAGGATCATTCTGACTTTTATTTGGTTTTCATTAACTGGCCTGCCACTTTTTTCAGGAAATATGGTGGTGAATAACTTTGAATCAATATTTGCAATTTACATTTTCTAAATCCAGGGAGTTTGGAGGAGACGGATTACTGTGGCTGACTTGTACCTGTACAATCATGCCAAGTCTCTCTTCTCTCATCTTAAAGTGGTGATGTTATCAGCTACCTTGAGGTACTGTGCTGAGGTTTAAATTAGATAATGTAAATTAAGCTTTTGGTGTACTCTTTAGGATGAAGACACTTAATAAATAATAATTAGTATTATGCAATGCCTGCTGGTTATGGAATGAGTGAGTTTAAAACCCTTGCTACGTATTTAGAGTGTGACTTCTTTCAACATATTGACATGTTGACAGCATTAGATTACAGTATCATTCAAATTAATTTTTATAAATGAGGAAAATCAGTTGAAATGAGGTTGTTTGGAACTTTAAGGAGTCCAGTTATTCTCTAGTGAGGTGATGTGCATTTTCATTTTTCATGCAGCATCCGCCTTTTTTGTGCGGGCAGATTCTGCCCTTTGGCTAGCATGCCCACTGACACCTCTGAGTAAATTTGAGTTAGTCTTTATGGGCAGTGCAACCAGCTGAGCAGATGAGTTTTTTTTCTTTTTCATTTTTTTTTAGTTATTTAATGCACCTTGGTAGCCTGATATAGATGATTTTCTTTTCTATATATCATCAAATCCCTCCATTAAAAATAAGTGATTGGGCTGTTTAAAAACATTAATTTTAAATTCCCATTAAAACAATGAGTTAATCATAATAATGACAAATTTCTGCCTAAAATTATGCCTGCTTTAAAAATTATTTTTTTGTGGCACACTTTCTCTAAATCCTGAAGTACTAATTTATGCTAAAGTTTTGATGATCATTCAGAGTCATATCATAATAATTTTAACATTCTATATGTTAATTACTTATGGAATGATCCAATTCTCCTACAAGCGCAATAATGACTATAACAAAACAGGGAAATTTCAATATCCTAAAAACCAAATATTGTTTAAAAGGCTCTACTTTGGTCTTCCAAAAGTAATTCATTACAAGTTATGGGTAATTTTCCTTTGTAACACAACTTTGCTTTCTTTTTTTGGTTTCTTTTTTACAGTTTTGGCTTATCAAAATAAAGACTTTTAATATTTGCAATATACTTTATCAGGTGTTTTACATGTATTATTTCATTTAATCATGTCAACAACTTCATGCAATTGGTTCTATAATTACCATTCCCTAGATTTCACAGTAATTATGTAGATAATTTGAACTCTGCAGACACTGGAGCCCTCTTACCCAATGTGCCTGTGAAGCTGCAGGTTCCTTACAATGAGGTTCATGAGTTGGAATGATGGACTCCAGTTTCTTTGGGTCAGAAAGGTCTCAATAGTGGGAGCATATTTATGTGCTGATTTTTTTTTTTCACGTAAAATTGAAACATGCTGTATTTTATTTACAGAACTATGGAGATGGGACTCCCTATGACCACATGACCAACAGGGACCTTGGGTCACATGACAATCTCTCTCCACCTTTTGTCAATTCCAGAATACAAAGTAAGATGAATTTTAAATTAATTTGATTTTCTTCATGAATACATTTGACAGTAGAAGGGAGAACACTAGCCCAACAGATGTTCTGTTTTAGGAACTTGGATCTTTGGTCAGTTCACTATAGTAATTTTAAATTACAGGAAAATATTGAGAGTGTGCTTGGTAATAGTATATAAAGGACTAAGTTTTACAATCATGTGGATTACAGAGTTCTAGTGATACAAAATCTACATGAGAATTTTGTCTTCCTTAGATACAAGGCACTTCGTTTAATTTCAGCATTGCAACAGTAGTTTTCTAAGTTGATGTTGATGAAGTGAAAGTGGTGAATATTAAAATATCATTGGACTGCCAGATGGCAATGAGATATAGTATTAGCTGTGAATTTTTATTAAAAGATATCATAGAAAATCCTTTAATAATGGGGTAGTGTGCGTAAGTCAAGCAGTGGTGTGTTCAAGTTGAACTGTAAATAATCTGGTGGTGTATTTACTAAGGCGTGAACTTTTTAGTGCACTAGACATCCTACTTCTCCGGAAGCGAGCTGTGTGAAGTTTGAGACAGTCTGCAAATGTCCAGCATGCCCTTCCTGCTGGTATTCTTAGCATAGTTTTCTGCTTTGATACCCTGTAGGATGTTTGTTTAATAGCAATAACCTGAGCAATGAAAAGATAATTCATAATGGCTTAAAAGGTCTCAGAAGCTGGTTGCCTTACTTTTGATTGAAAAACATGATCTTTGTTTTAGTAAATGTGAGTTTTTAACAATATTAGTAAATCTCTCAACCTAGCCAAATTCTATTACAGTCATCAATAAATGAAGTTAAACTTCTTGTCGTGAGCTGTTGGACTCCAAGGAAAATACACAGCTGTAATTATATAATTTCAAAGCCGTAATTGCAAATGCTTCTAAAAAACATCCTGATTTTTAAGCCTTGGAATTATACTTGTTATTTAAGGTATAGAGGTAATCCTTGAATCTCAGTCTTTCCACCCACCCCACCCCACCCCCAAATCATCATTAAATCTATCTCAAGGAATTTTAGGCATTTAACCCAAAATAGACAAAGCAGAGAAATAGTAGCAATTTATTTTTACTGGATAATATCATATATTTGAGAAATACAAAGTTGTCTTTGATGATAGACTTCTTATATTTGCTTTGTTAACTTTAAAATGATAAATTTTATATTTATGTGTTAACTTGATAGCTAAAATGAGAATCTCAGCTTTTCATCAATTGCCTATAGAAAAGTGCAGCACATTTCCTGTTTTCAGGATTTACAGATGCCAATGACTAAATATATTTATCAACTCAGAATTTAAAGGACAATTTCAGGCTCTTCAGTGACTAGTAATAATTTTAAATTCTAATGCCATCACTTCTCTATTCATCCTCACCCAACATCATAAAATGGAATAAAAATTAATTTGAAAATAAAAACCTTAAGTTGCCCCTAAAGAGAGTATATTTAAGAACTTCCTTAGAAAATTCTAAAACTATCCTCTTATGAGCTAAAGTAAAATAGAATAAATTACTACTACTATTTAGAAGGTGGTTATATACATAAAAAAAAAAAAAAGTTTTCCTAAAGGACAACTTGGTAAGTTAATATCACAGAGCACACAAAGCAATACAAAATGCTAAATAATTCCTCTTGTTCATGTGTCCTCATGGGCAACTGTTTTACAAACCAAATTTGTTTTTCAGTCCAAATAGTATTTAAAATAATATAAGTAGGCTGAGTGTCTAGAACTTTAGGGGAGAGAGTTCTTTTCACTTAGTTGTTGTTTAAGCTGAAAGTCGATGTCAGCTGTGTTCTTTTATCCCGTCTGCCCTCCTTCCCATTAAACTCTTAAATATGGAGGCCAAGACCGTCTCCTGCATTGTGATAGGAAATGCTGCTATGGCCGGAGGCTCCCACCCACTGTTCCCATGAAAGGACTTCTCTGTTAGATAAGCTGTCTGGTCTGAAACATGGCTCTTTATTGTTTACAAACTGCTACATTTTCCACCTCAAGCAGATTTTTGCACAGAAAAGAATTGTGTTTGGGCTAAATGGTTTATCTGACATTAACGGTGCAGTGTCAGACTGGGGTCAGGGAAGTCGCCCTCGGAGTGAGAGGGCCCGGCGCAGTGTGCAAGAAAGGAAAAAGGGAGAAAAAGACATTTCAACAACTCTGAAATACCTCGCATTTTTAGTTTGGAGAAGAATTTTTTTCAAAATATTTTTAGAGAACCAACTATGATGCTGCATTAAAAACTCGTCCCACCCTTATAATTTCTCACATCCCAGACGCCTTCTTGATTGGCTTGAGTAACTCAAGGCTAGTTTTGGGAACAAAGATTCTTATTGATTTTTTTTTTCAAGCTGTTGTTTATTTAAAATGAAACCACTTTTGAGATGAGTGATCTCAAAAGTTCTGCTGCATCTTTACAAAGAGAAGATAGGTCATTTTCAAAAAATTAAAGACAATTTTCAAAGGGAGACAAAGACAAAATAAACCCCATTAGTACAGCAAACAGTCTAAACTCATGTAATATGTGGTATATCCTAAACTGTTTTTTGTGTCCAAATCCACATTCTGTGTTACGATCTTTGTGGAAGTTCTCATTCTCCCAAAAGAGGGTATTAGACTTTAAGTTTTGACAATATTCTAGTATCCACTCTCAGAATCTTTAGTTTTCATTAAGATTACAAAGGATTTCTTTACATGTCAACGACTTAATTCTACTGTGATGTCACATTAGGGTAAAAGCTATAGCATCAGGAATAAATCAGCCACTTTATTGGACCAGATTCTCTATTGTCAAATCAATCAGGCCTGTAACTGAATTAGGCGTCTGCTACAGAAATAAGTGACACTAATTTTACGGGAAAGAGTTATTAACTGCAGATGACCTGATTTTTTTTTTTTTTTTTTGTAAACTGTTCACTTAGTGAGATTTAGTTTATTACAAGGAAAGAAAAAAAATAATGAACCACCCTCTTCTTTTGGGAGTGAATTAATATTATATATTTTGTTCTTTATGGCAGTACACTATTTTGGAGAAATGATTCAGGCGTTCCTAACCTTCGTTCATAAGTTCTTTTATGGTCACAAAACCCTTTATTACAATTCTGAACTTTTTGATTTTACATGAATGGTTTTGTACAAACGTTGCAGTTTTTATAATATAATACTTATGTTTGGCACCACAATAATGAAACTCTTTGTGTCTCAAACTTATGCAAAATGGGTTATAATTTATAAAAGTCATAGAGTGTCTCCATTCATGTTTTTCGAAATAAGTTGCATATCTGAACATAGTACTCTATTTGATAGTTTATGAATCCTTAAACTAAAAATAAACAAATGAGCACATGTGTGCTTGTGTGTGTGTGCGCACACAAACTCACGTTATGTAGATGGATTGATGACACTTCTTGGTGTTTAAGGTTGTACTTCCATTGCTGTTTGTAGTGGAGTTGGTATATAGAATTTTGGAAGCTGATGTCGTCTACATCCTTTAAAGAAGAAATTAAAACAAAACAGCAAACCCCTATTTAAAAAAAAATAAGTGTGCATGGATTTTTTTTTTCTTTTGGCATGGGGGAATCTGGAAGAATCAAGAAGTTCAGTAAGTACTGAATCAGCTAGATAACAGCCCACATCGACCAATCGATATACCCTCTTACCTGACCTTTTCTGAGTCCTCACTCATTGCTTTCATTGAGACAAACCAGTTTGCATTTTTACATGTTTGAATTTCTAAGTCCTGTTTTAAAGAGAACACAAATCGCTTCTTCCTTGTGACTACCTGTGATTATTAATGATAATAATGTACACCTGATCTGTGGGAAATGTGTTTGCTTCAAAACCTTTACAGGTGGTCAGTGGGTGGTTTTCAGAATATGCTGATAGGACAGAAGGTCCATGGGTCTGAGCCTTGTTTTTAAGAGGACTATATGCTGTGGAATAGTTTGCAAATCCTGGCAAGAACTTATATGCAAAGAGTATGAATTTTTAATACACGTTCCTAGTTTTTTTTTTTTCCCTTTTGGCCAAGCATTAAACTTTTGCAAGTAATTGTCCAAATATTTTTATAGTGGCATACAGTATATTTTCCAGCTAAAACTTTTTGATCCAAGGAACAATCTAAACGTGCATTTTCCTTCTATTGTTCCAGAGCCTTAATTGAACACTGGATTGTTTGAGTGAGCAAGCTGCCAATAAGATTATAGACATGCATTGGTAACTGAAGGATGTGAAAAGTGATACGTTTTACGGTTGGGTGCAGCTTAGTTCAACATCAGCTGCTGTGTTTTTACATGTCCTTTTGTGAATGATTCGGTTTCCTTATTGCGGTCTTTGGTTCTGGTCCCACTCATGGTACTCTACCGGTGCACTAAATAATTTCCCACCCTAGGGTAACTGGTTTCTAAACTAGCGCAGTGGAACATTTCACTGCAGGATTAGATCAAGGTTTCAGGCAGAACTGAAGAAAGCTGCTGGCTTATAGGATGACCTTTGAATCTCATCTGGGTTAGCGGTTGATATTTTGATTTGGTTACTGTGGTCATATTGTGACAGCTGCTAGCTCATTAGAATTCGGTTCCAGTACTCCGTTTGCCTAGCAGGAATATTTAGGTTCGTATTACTTCAGAGTGTTTATGGCTACCCTGAGTTTAGCCCGGCATAAAGGTGAAGTGTTGTGAGCCTTTTCAAATCCCAGTAGCAGAGGCTAGTGGCACACTCTTCTTGTAAAACGGCAAATGTGAGTAGACACTAGAACAGGGACTTTTTCTTTTCATTATGAAGCTGGAAATACCCAGTGAAGAGGCTCTTCCTAGGAAAACTGTTTCGAAAACCTTAACCTACAAAGGAAGAGAATGACCACAAAGAAACGTAGCTTTTTCAAAGCATGGGTAAGATTTAACAACCTCTTGGTCAGATGTTTTTTCCCCCCAAGCAGGAATTTAAGTATTAAAAATAACAAATCCTGTGCGATAATGGCAATTGCTTGATGTTTGAAGTGCCAGAGGTCAAATAATATTTTAGTAACTTCAAGAAAATGAAATTGTGAATATGGATGTCAACTCTAGAAATTTTAGTTCATTTCAAAGTCTTCTGAAGTTAGAGAGTAGTATCAGGCTGCTTGAAAGTTCATTAGTTAGGGCTGTCTGTGCATTTTCACTGTCTTTTTTATGACACTTTGCAGCTTGAGGTTATCTTGATATCATCTGTTTTCTGTTGAACTGATAATGTGGCAACAAACAATTTCTAAAAGAAGAAATGTTCAGTAGTGGTCTTACTTGTTGTTGATTTTCTTTGTCTGGGAGTTGTGAGCTTAATACATTAAGCTTAAAATATTATCCCAAAATATTGAGTCAGACTAAGTATCATCTGAGTGATTTTATTAATCCTGATTTTAAACTAAGTCTGGAACTCAGAACTGACTTTTCTTTTCTTTTTTAAATTTATTATGGTGACGTTGATTAACAAAATCCAATGTTTCAAGTGTACAATTCAGTAGTAATTCTTATATATTTGCATTGTGTGTTCACCACTCATAGATTTCTTTCTGTCACTACTTTTCTGTGTTTTGCTACAACTGCCAGTGGGTCCTCAGGTCAGCTACGTTTTAAATTTTTAAGTTAAAGATAACCTCTGAGATAATTTTCTTATATAATGGTTTACTGATCTCTTAGGTATGCCATTTTATCCTTACACTGTAGTTTATCTTTAGAGATGTTTTATTATTCTTTCTAATCCATTCATCTCTATTTTATGATACCTTCACGTAACTTTGCTAGTGATATATTTTCTAAATGTAATTTTTAAAGCCTTTTTTACCTCAGCTCATTCCAAGTCTACAGTTAAAGGATCAAATTCATCGAGGATAAAATAATACCCTATTAAGTTACATCACCAGAAGAAAAGTATTATGCATGGACTGATGCTTGGCACAGAGTTGTAGGATCTTAGTTACTGGCTGTTGAATGGTTGCGTTCTTAAATAAATCAGGGAATCAGATATATAGAGTTTAAACCCCTAATGAAAAGCCCATAAATTAAAGTTAGGCCTGCATCTTACTGTATTAGAAAGAAAACCCTAAACCAGAGCCAGTCATATAAAGAGTTATCCTATGGTACTGTATCTTTGAGTGTCCAGAATATTTTTCTCATGTCAGGAAATAGACCATATTACAATGTGGTAGATTTCAAACATACCACAGATTACTTTACCTTTAAAAGGAAATAAGTAAAATCAATAATTTTTTGAAAGGCTACTGAAAAAGGTTGTGTTTCCAGTATTCAGATAAAGTAACTTATTTCCTCTTGTCAGGTCAATAAATATTTCTGTTCCTCTTTCATTGGTCTTCCTTTCCATTCAGCTGCCCACTCTAGGGTAAAGGCTAATTAATGCTGTGATAATCAGACTTCTTTATAGTCAAACTAGGTAGATGACACCAGGCTTTGTGAAATTTAGAAGAGCTGATACCAGAAAAAAACATTATTTGAAAACTGTAGTTAACAGAAAAGTGCAGTCTTCTAAATACCAGAGCAAGACTTCTCACAAAGAAAGTTATTGATCCCAAGGGAAAATAAATCATTTTAGAGTCAAGTAAAAGTCAAAAGCAGTTTGTATCAGGTAGGGATATTTTTGCTTGGAAGTAATGGAGAATGTGATGAATAGTGGCTTAAGAATACTTTTTCTCGCACTCGAAGTCTTGTGGTAGGCCGCTGCTAGAACTGGTTTGCAGCTCAGTAATGTCAAGGCTGCTACCTCCGTGATTCTTTTGTCCTTTTCCTCATTGTCTCAAGATGACTGTCACTGGCTTTCAGGTGTCAAATCTGGGCTTGATGCAAAAAGAAGCAGGGAAAGGTGAGTCCAGTAGTGCGACTCCCTTGCCTGCCTATATTCTATGGCTATTTCCAGCTACAGAGTTTGGGCAGGAGATGGGAACATACACAGTAGTTTCTTCAGCCTATTCAGTGGAAGGAGACAAGAAAGGAGTTGAGAATGCATATCGGACGTAGGAACTTACAGAGTTTATTTAGTTTCTTTTAAGAGAAAAATATATAATTTTCTGCTTAGCAGTTTTGAAATCAAGAGCAAGTGTCAAACTTTTATGTAATAAGCAAAGTATAAAAATGGGTCTCAACTCTAAATTCTGGCAAGCAAATTAGATGAAAAGATAGGGGGTAGGAAAAAAGGTATTGAAATGAGGAAGAAAGAGAAAGTGCAGGTGTGAGAGTCATGCACGGGCAGAAGGAGTCTGAGGTGTGCTGTTCTCATTCTATCTGTAAGGCCTGAGCCTTCATTGTCCTCACCCCTTGAGCAGTAAGCAGCTAGCCAAATTCACTCCTCCTATGTCTGAATCACCTAGAACCTCCACTTTCATGTTTCTGGCTTGAATTCCTGCCATGCTGTCCAGAGCACCTTGAGCAGCAGACCTCTAGCTCCAGCCTCCAGCCTTTTCCCCAGTCCCTTCCATGGTCTTGGGCAGAACCTCAGGCCAATGCCTCCTTCCACAGTCTCCTATTGCAGCCATTCAGAGCAGGCCTGGGGCAGCAAGTCCCAGGACATGCCACTGCAAGTGACAGGCAGAGAGTGTTCCCTTGCATCACTGCCAAGGTGCCTCCCAGGAAGTTATTTCCAACAATGTGCCATGTTACTATGAAGCACTAGACAAGAAAACTCACTGCCTGGGGCAAAAAGAAAAAAAAAACCCTCAATTTTATTTTAATATGTACACAGTTGTATTTGTTGATTTTTCTTGTGGAAGATTAAGTCCAACCAAAAGACAACATTTAATTTTAGTCAACATGCCAAGACAGCACGAAATTGTGGTAAGAGCTGGATCCAGTTCTTGGCCAGAAGATGCCCACCTCTGCTGAACACAGGCGTGACATGAATCAGGTCAGTGAGCACACAGGCAGGAGGAAGGACCATTGGTCATCAAAGGTAAACTGGATATGCAACGAACAGCGCTGTTTTATTTAGTAGTAAAGTTTTTCTGTTAAGTTTTTCATTGGAAAGATGGTTTCTTTGAATTTTGCATCAGCTCGATACCTAAAATTTGCCTGTGATAGCATTAACCAGTGACTGGATCCTTGGGCATGGGATTAAACAAACACTGCATTTCTCAAATCTGTCATCGCCCCCTCAGCTCCAGGAGAAAATATCATTAGGGTTACAGGGTCTGTGAACCTAAAGTCCATTAAAGTCTGTATCTACCTGAAGTGCTTCATTGACCTAGAGTACAAATAAGCCTGTTGTCTTTGTTCACACTGTGACATGCAGGACCACAGAAGCAAAAGCGCTCAGCTTTAAGCACTATAAGTCTTGAGAGGCATCATGGAATAGAGGACCGGGCTAGGGTCACTGCAGCCTTAGTCTTGGCTTTTCCACCTCATGGTGATGGGACTTTCGATAAATTTCTCATGAGCCCCAACTTTTCCATTTCTAAGGTGAAAATAGTAATATCTCCCACCCCCCCCATGCTTATAGTCGCTATAGGCAGAGCAATGAAATGATAGACTTTGTAATAATTGCTCTGCTGTGTGACAGTTACCTTATGGCATTACAAGGCTACACATTGGTACTCTGTCACTTTTGTCTGTAATTAATTTAAAAAAATATATATTTTGGGGTCTTGGGTGATAGCAGTTTTAAAACACCTTACTTTCTAATGGGATTGGAACAGAAGGCAAGAACAGGTGGAGGTAATATAGAATATTAAGTTCTGTAAACATCAAGACCAAAATGGAAAGATTTCTTTCTCAGCCAAAGCAGTCATCCTATAAAATAAGTCCCTCTTTGGGGACACCTTTGTTGAATGCAGATGCACCCCTTTGTGAAGTATTTTCCTCCAGCCATTTTTCTTCCCAACTTAAATGTTCTCAAAGTTTCATTGTTACACGGGGCTAAGAAACGCCTTGGTGTGGTTGGTGCCCGAGTGGTTAGGCTAGCAGGCCACTGACAAGTTGAGATTTTTACGCCTGCCTTGAAGGCCATCTGAATAATGGAGTAACCATTAGGTAGGATGCTTTTCATCAAGAAGATGCTATTACACTTACCTTCCATGTTCTTGGGAAGGTGTTATTGGAGACAGACTTCTTCCATTTCAGTTCACTTTTCTCCAAAGAAGCTCGGCATAGAATGCTGTCTCTGCACGTGATTGTTCTTTCCTTCCCTTCCTTCTCAAGGGTCTTTCCCAGCATCTCATTTTGTTTTCTTTTGCATAATGTCAGGCCTATTGACCAGAAGTTCCAAAATGTCTGGAGCACGGATTGGGATTAAACTAGATTGATTCCTAACACTAAATAAATAGAGCCCAAGCATTTTTCATCTTCTCAATGATTGTTTATTAATTACTCCTCAGTTCCTTGACATGTTTATTAATAGGAAAACTGTAAGGAAGCTTCACATTAAATCATACGATATAGACAGTTATTTTGTTTATGTTTAAAATAAAATATCTAAAGCTTTCCTATAGGTTGACTACCCCACTAAAACCCTAATGTGGGGCAAGTGGGCAGTGGTGGGCCGAGCAAGGCTTGTTTTCATTTGGGCGTTGGTTTGACTTCCTGCTTGCTGCTCCCCATTTGTGCCATCCTGGGCAATCTTTAGTGCTCTGACTGACAGAATTTCTCATCTGAGTAGTTGCTCTGTGTTTAAATGAAGTAACGTGAAAAGCACCTGGCACTTAAATTCAGTTACTGTGAATTATTATTTTTATACCTACTTTTATTTTATCGAGACTATTTTTTTTATTGATTGGGTCTGACCAGCTTGGCAAAGTGATATGCAAACTTGAGACTCGTGTAGTACATTTGGCAAAATGTAGAAGTGATTAATTAAATGCCACCCCCTCATGGGCCACATTAAAGCTGAGTGAAAATAGACAGGGTGAATATTTGATGACATTTGTTGGGGAATGTGGAGACAAAAGAAGAGAATGATGAGAGAGGAGGAGACATAAAAAGCGGATTTTAGAGCATTGTGATCACAAAGTATGATTTTCTAGCATTGTATTATCAGCATTGGAGTGGCTAAGTGAAATTACTGGGTTACTAATTGCTCCTCCCTTTTCCTCACCTTGGCTATTAACAGACCAAGCTGTACTCTTAACAGTCCAGTAGCCAAATCTGAATACTTTGGATGCAAGTGTAAACTCTTTATGTGTAACTGATTGCACTTAATTGGGGAATACCAAATTGTGGAAGAAATTTTAGTGGTGACCCTGTCTCCTTCAGAACTTTCTGAGTAATTGGAAATGAGCCTAATACCCATATTTTTGGAAGCCGTAAGCATTGGTCTCCTGATAGGATAAAATTTGTGCTTTTAATTGTGTGTGTGGTTTTTAATTTTTTTTTTACTTCATTGCAGAGTTTCTTTTTTCCTTACTTATTGATGATCTCACAAATATTATTTGGAAATTGAGATGCAGTGGCAATAAATATTTGCAGTATCTTAGCAGACCACTCAAGTAGCCATGGACAACCTCTGTTAGGCATCATAGTAACTGCTGGGAAAATACTGACCTATTAAACAGTAGTTTGCTGAATAGCCTTTTGCTGATCTTGAACAAGTTGTTTTTCCTTTTAACCTCAGTTTTCTTATTTCAATTGCTGACCTAACTCATGGAGATGTGGTCAGAGGGAAAAAACTCTCTGACATTTTATGTTACTTCAAAAATAAAATGGTTCTAAATATATATTCTTTTGTGATTGCATTTTCCATTCATTGCAAACTTCTATTTATAGTTTGAACACCAAATTGAAAATAAAACAGAAGAAAATATCCTTGCTCACAGTCTTTTAAAGGAATTTTAATAGTTAATGAGATTTTGCCTCATACACTCAGGAGTGTCATTTGCTTTTGAAATAAAAATTTACGCTGTTCTCTCAGCTGGGCTGCTACTAGTTTAAGGGTGGAATTGAGTTCACACCTGCTCTAGCATAGAAAGAACCATCACTGTGACTTCTTTAAAATATTCTCAGAGCAGAATAAGAAAGAGAGCTCACTATTCCCACAATTGTAACTACACAGTAATATCCTTTGTAAACACTAAGGAGGCTGCATTATAAATTAGCTATAACTTGCTTATATCGCCCATACCTAGATGCACCCTCTAAGTTCCCCTCAAGGTGGAATGTCGTCGTAGAAATGCAGTTGGTTTGCGTAGGCATTGGTTGACATTAACATGGTGAAGTGTACATATGGGAAAATCTTTGCATTTGCTGGGCCATTTAGCGTTCAAACATGGTCCGTTAGCCAGGCAAAGTGCAGTGGCTTTTCTGAGTGCCCTAGTTAAGGGGCAGGATGTGTTAAGTAGTGTACTCCTAGGTGGATAATTAATAAGTGGTGTAGGCTTGTAAGGCTATAATATAATATATAAATTTCAGCACCTGTTAAAAGTTTTATCAGAGCAAATCACTTTCCCTTACAACAAGGGAGGATTCCTCCCTATAGAAAAAGAAAGTGCTCCCAGCACATGTGAAAATCTTAACGACTAAGGGAGGGCAGGTTTTTATATCAAATGCTATTTTCCATGCTCCCTGGGATTACACAACGTATTTTAGCGGTCAAATTTAAATAGCATCCCTGTACATTTCTATTTTGTATGGATTTGACTGTAGATGGCACAACACTGCTTAGAAAAAAATATTTTGGTGAATTTTAATGTTTAGTGACTATTGACTTGCCAAAGAAGCTCCCTCATAATTAATGATGGGAATTTTTCATTTTATAACTTCTCACAAGTAAATGTTCAGAGGGAGAGACTTTTTTAGAGGTTAAATTGGAAGGAGTAGAGAACATAAGACAGAGTTCAGTTTTTGGCTTGATTGTATCATGAGCACTTTTTACACCTCATCTCTTAGCTGTCTTGATTTTCAGATGGGGAAGAAGCACTCCCTTACGGCATTGAGGGAGAGGCCAAATTACATATTTGAGAAAGCAAAGCAGAATATCTTACTGCTTTTAAAGTTTGATTCGCTTCTTGATAAATAAAATTAATGTGTTATTATCATGTCTGCAATCATATGGTCCTCAGTATGTGTGTATGTATGTATGTATGCACACACACACAATTAGTAACCTAGTAATATATATAAATTCCATTTGTACTAGGAGCTAACCAAATAATAAACTTCGACACTTAAATTAGTCTTTAGTTCATTCATTCATTCATTCACCCAACAAATACTTGTGGAAAGTCTGTGTCATACCAGCCCTATGGTAGATACTAGATAGTGATGTGCCACTTTTCTTACCTTCATTGTGACCCACGGTCTGTGGGAAGAATCAGATTAGTATCAGATCGTTATAAATCAGGGCATCGGGAATTATCAATGAGTACACAGGGTGCTGTTGCATTATATATCTGGACTATCAACCCTCAGCTTCCTCATAATAATGGCTAAAATGACCTGGTGCTCATTGTGTACCAGGCATCCACTAAGAACTTTATACATGTTACCTTGTTTGCTTCTCACCATAAACCTCTTTGTTAGGCATTGTCATTCTCATTTACAGGGGGACGGTTGAGGATCAGAGGGATTAAGTTACCTGTCCAGTGTTGTGTAGTGAGTAGGTGGCGGAGTCCAGATTCAAAAACTACTGAACTCCAAAGCTTTTATTCTTAACTACCTCGCACTGCCTCACTTGTAGAGAAAGCTGAAAGAAATCCCAGAGATGCAATCACAGTAAGCATGTGTTCAGCCACAAATAATAGAATACCTGATGATGGTAGGTTAGTTAAATAAGGATGGCTTTGCCCTCACTGAAGAGATTGTTTGGGGGTAGGAGTTTGCCCGTGTGGATTCAGCACATCATTATTGCCATCTTTCCTTTCTGCCCTCCTCGGCATGCTGACTTTCAATTTTCTGCTTTTTCCTCTTACCTTGCATTTCTTGCAAGATGGCTACTGATCCCCTGATGTCACCTCAGAGTTCGCAGCGGAAAGCAGGAGGGAACAAGATCAGAGCTGCATCCACACCTACACCTATCTCATTTCATCAAGAGAAGAAAAAAAGGCATTTCTATAACCTTGAGCTAACAATGTATTGGTAGATCTCTAACAGATATCTACTTGTAGCTGCAAGGGAAGCTGGAAAAGTGAACAGCATCAGCTGACCCCAGGGCTATGGTTAGGATCAGGGAAGAGAGAAGGGGCTTGGGAATGGTCATTAGATGAATCAACATGAATTTTGTTATATTACAAGTAACTGAGTCTTAAAAGATGGATTAGAACTAGCCAGGAAAAAAGAAAATTCCCAATTGAAAGAAATGCTTGTGCAGAGGTGTGAGAACTAGAGCATATTACGGGAAGCCTGAAACTGAGATAGTTCCATAGGACTGAGACATGGGTCCTTGGGGCAAGGGATGACAGGATGTGGGTTAGAATCCTGGCACCTGAATAACAAAGGGTCTTTCTTATGCAGTAGATGGAGGAAGTTGAGTTTTCACCGAAACGTGGTGAACTACTCAAGGGTTGATTTTCAAAAGTGGGATAACATGATCTGATTTAGAATTTAGGACAATCACTCCTACAACAGTGTGAATAGGAGGCAACATGAGAAGCAAAGAGATTACTCAAGAAATGATTACGGCAATTCCAAGTGGAAATGTTGAGAAATTGAACTGAATCAGGGAGAGGAGGATATAAATTTGAGCTATATTAAACTGAAGGAAGTGGGTGAACTATAACAGATGGATAAGGGAGGGGTCATCCTTGGCTTCTTGGTGGTGTCTGGCTTGAGCTACCTGGTAGATGGTGGAGCCATTCATTAAGATGTGTAAAATGGGAGGAGAAGTAGGTTATGGAGGATTAAGATGACAATTTCAGTTTGGGATATAATGAATTCTTGAGATGTCCGTGGGTGGATTGATGTGTGGTTCTGGGCTGCAGATTTGGCATACAGTATTCCATATTTGGTTGTTGAAGTCATAGGAATGGATAAGTTACCAGAAAGAGAAAAATGAACTTGAATTCTGATTAATCATTTTTTTTTCTCTCTAAAGATTTTAAATTGAAGGGGTAAAGCCTCTGTCTCATCTTTTCTTTCCTTCTACAAATTTGATACTTTAAAGAAAACTATATAATTTTCGATTTGATCATGTAACTTTCAGTGTTATATTTAATCACTCATCCCTAACATACTATTTTCAAATTCTCTTTCTCTCTCTCTCTCTTCCTCCTTTTTTTCATTCCACTACTATAGGTTAGTTTAAAACACCTGTTTCAGAGCACTAATTTGTCCACCAAATTTGGAAGACATCATAGATTCTTAGAAATGGAATGGAAATTAGAGCTCTTCTTGTCTGCTTTCTGATTTACGTCAGCTTCCCTTTCAGTGTAGAAATCCATCTACATGAGGCCCTAGCAAGTTTGTTGGTGCACAAATGACACTATGACTAGTGTATGAATGAATGGATCCCCAACAGGCACTCATTCCTCTGCTTGGGCATTTCCTGCATGGACAAGGTAATTCATTGCATTGTGACAGCTCTGACTTTCATAAACTTCTCAGTATTGTACCTGTCAGCCTGGGTACTCGCGTTTTCCTCTGAAGCTACCAAGGGTTGTATATCATCTCTCTTTCCACATCTTTCCCAGGATGATGATATTTGCTTTTTCCAAATGTGTCATTGGAAGGTGTTTAACGCATCATAGATCACGTTTTTGCCATACCTGGTCATATTCCTGGTCATTGTTCACGTGAGTTCTAGTCGGCCTCTTCCCCCTGCCCCCCAAGTGGTAAATACAGTACTTACCACAGTATTTCAGATCAGATTCATCAGTAGTGGGTCTGCCTTTATTTTTAGTATTAATGCAGTCGAAGATTCCATTTGTCTACCCATGTTCTAGTTTTGACTGAAAATTGAGTTTTCAGTCCACTAAAATCACTGTGTTTTTAATAATAATTGCTTTATGATCAGGTCTTCCACATCCCTGTGTAGAATGGGACTCTATACTTATTATTAGATATCTTCTTGTTGGGTTTGGTCTGCGAATGTGCCCTGAATCCATCCTTTCACTTTGCCAATACTGGAGGCAGTATGGTGTGCTGCTTAGCTGTGTGCACTCTTGGTTTAAATCCTGACCTTATCCTTTCCACATGTTTTCTTCACCTGTATGTTTACAATAATTATAAAATCTATTAGGATTTTTGGATGAAATAAATGAGGTAATGTATGAGTAAGGCATAGAGGGAGTACCTAGAACGTCACGAACACTCGATAAATGTTCACTTTTACTACTGCAGTGGGTATGGTGAGTTAAAGAGGGCTGTTTCTATAATTGTGAATCCTCTTCTTTACTGTCAGTGTTCTGTTCACTGGAGAAAAAGCTTAAGACACATGGTTCTTCTGTGATCAGTGGAAAAAGCAAATGTGATTCTTGGTTTTGGTTGTGTGATTAGCTAGATTTATCAGGCAATGAATAGGATGTGATGATGGATAAAGTTGCCGTCGACTGGCTACTTTGCTGGGCATTATGAGAAAAGAACTCAAGACAAACAAACAACAACAAAAATCTTAAAATTATCTTGACAAAAGTCCTAGGTGTCCCTTTATCTACACCTAGTTTTAAGGCAGAAAATTACAAGGCAAGTTAGATGTTAAATTATAGGTGGTGAAGGTTATATGAAAATTTGAGATAACTCTAAAGGTAAATTGAGAGGTGATTACATCCTTTACATAGGGTTATTAGACTCATGACAACTTCTCAGGAACACAGTTCTTGTTACAAAAAGATCCCTGGAGAGCCATGTGTGAACTCCCAGAGAGTGTTAAGAATAGGACCCTACTACAGGGCATTAAGCTGGTAGCTAGGCCAAATTAAGATGAGATGATAGATTAGCATCCACCAACCTGTTTTATAACCGAGCAATGGGACCTCGTATAAGGTCCAGGCTGACCCAAGCCAAGGTTAGGTCAACCAGATTTGTTTTTATAATAAATGTCACAATGGTGACAAATCATCAGAAACACGTCAGCACACTGTTTATAGCTTAGACTTCTTTCTGTACAAACCTTCTTTGACTTCCTCTGTTTGGTCATATCCACAAAAAGGATGAATGGTGCATTAAAAAAGCCAGCCCATTTTGGTTCATCATGCCAGTGTATAGGACTTCTGTCGACTCAGGCTGCAAATGTCCCTCCATGTACCTGGCTTCCGTTCTGGTCATTTCTTTGTGTGTAGATTTTGATCTGGTGTCATCAGGAGAGGGAAGCTAGCCTCTCTGAGAGTGAAACTTTCAGAATTAATTGTATCTGATTATTTGTAAGGCTTGGGAGGTGATTTAGTAGTTAAGGAACATTCAGAATTTCTCTGTAGCTTTTACAAACCATCATGACTTCCTGCATGTTATTTTGCATTGATACCCTTTGCCACTACTATTTCTCAAAAAAGCCTCGACTTGTGGCTGTTATTCCTTGGAAACTAATGGGGGTGTAGCATTTATTCAACTACTATCCCTTTCTAAACCAAAGTAAGGTTATATTTTTTTCACTTCATAGACAGACAAATTGAGATCTATAAAATAAAACCTAGTCTCCCTCTTTTTTCTTTTTCAGATAATCTGGAGCAAATAGCTCATTGGTTTTCTGTAGAATTGCCTTGTTTTAAAAATCAAATTGAAGACCAACTTGATTCTGCCTGCAGAGCAAAGCTATCTGCCTTTTTAGAAAATCTGGATGGTTAAATTGGAAGCACGTTCTGCACATGGTTTAGCAGTTAGTAGCCTGGAAAATGACCCAATAGCCAAGATAGTTTTTTTAATCTTCATTGTAAGTGCTTGTTTAAAGTTTAAGCCTGTAATTGACTATTTTGCACATTGTTCATTGTTAATTCTTTTCAGGCTATTATAGTTTTGTAAATACATTGCCTGCTAAGTTGTGTCAGTAGAGGAACATTAGTGCTATAAGAAAATCTAGTTAAATGTGGTGCTTAAAAACATTACCAATTAGACCAGATCACCATGATTCTCAGTGATCCCAGGAAAGTCCCTTTCTATTTGTGCACATTTCCACTCACTTAAAACATGTATGACTTTTCTTTTCTGTTAAGGGGAAGCACATAAATTCATACTATGCTGGGACCTACTGAACAGTTTCTTCTGGTTGATGGCTACGTTAGTCAGTATTGTTATTCAGCTGTCTTAGTTTGTTCCACATTAGTGGGGCAAAATCCTTCTACTTTGCACTTTTCTTCTATTTATTAACTGTTATCTGTCGGATAGCTTAAGCGGTTCTATTTTGTATAGTTTATATTTGAGAAATAATTTTTAACATACACCACACTCAATTTACTCTATTTAGATGAGTATGATAAGCACTGTGTAGAAAGTCAGGGAACTTCCTGTTGTTCACGCTTTAATTTCCTAGTTTGGAAGAACTGGACATCACTTGAAATGGCAGGTACAAGCTAACACTGGCTGGTAATTAAAGATTACAAAAATTGCAAAGGAAAAATAGGTAAATTTTTGCCTATCAGGTAGTAAGGACTTCTAGAATATGAATATGATGGAAAATGATGACATAGATAAAATATGATTTATCTGTATATGGTATAGGAAGAAAAATAATGTTTGGAAATGCACTAAATGTAGCTTAAGTTATTTACCATTATGTACAAGTAGAAACTTGCATAAAACTACTCTTGATTAAGTTTTATGTGAAACAAAGGATATGATTATAAGTGTAAAATTGGAGAGTATTTTAGGAGTATGATAATAATTCAGCTAGAGGCTTTGGCAAGTCTTTGGTCAAACGAGAGAAGGGAAAGAAAGAGTGGGGAAGCTTTTTTGGTTATGCAGGTGTGCGACACATGTTAGAGTTTGGACCTAATGGATTGTTGCACTAGATTTGGTCGTCAAGTGATGCTTTTCATGGCAAATATCATCTGAGCCATTGATCTAAACACTGAAAAATGCAGAATGCATGAAGGCAGAACTACAGCCTTTCTGTCTTCTGACACAAAATTTAATACAGCTTTGAACTTTAGACCGTATAATACAGAATGAGAGAGAAAGGGGTTAAGTAGTAAAAGCAAAAAAGCACCTGTGGGTAGGGCATGCATATTTACAGATGAATTCAATAAGCAGATACCCAAAAGTTATGCTTTGTAATAATAAATATGCTATAAGAATATTCCAACTATTAGGCTAACAGAAATGGGAATTGAAGAGTGAAAGCAATTATTTATTAAGAAAGAGGCACAGTTGACATCGAGTGTTATAGAGGAAGAGACTGGCATGATTACAGGAAGATATTTAGAAAGTCAAAAAATATTCCCAAATTAAGAGTGGAAAAAGGAAGAAAGACTGCCTATGAGATGATGATAAATAATAATGAGTTATTTCTGAAAGCACATAAAGAACAGGAGGTCCGAAAAGTGGGTTGTCAAGCCTTGAAGAGATAGAGAGGGTAATTTATTGACAGGCAATGAAGACACTGCTAAAAAATAAATGAATTTTTCACCTCAGTGTTCACAAAAGAGGGTGGGAGACAGATGCCAGAAACAGACTTAAATTTCCCAGGGGAGAATGAAGGAAATACAAAAGAAATCAGGATCATGCCAAAACAGGTGAGCAAGGGGTAAGAAGAAAAACTAATAAAACTATAAAATTTGGCAGTTGTCACCTAGAAATCTTGAAAAAAGTTAGAGAATAAAGAAGCTGGGAAGGAGAAGAAAAGCAATGAACTGTGTTTCTTACATTTGTTTTATCTAGTTAATTCGTTAGACTGTCCCTTTTGAAATTTACCTTTAAAGAGAGTAGGATAATATACTTAAAAATTAACTTAAATAGCCTTTGAATAACCAAAACATCCCTTTTGTCCCCTAAGTTCCAAGTCAGTTACCTCCGTATGCCCAGTGCTTAATGATATCAAGTGTTGGTTAAATGTTTATTGTCTAATTATTTTTCCCAGAGTAGTCACTGAGTCACTTATTCAGTCAGTATTTATTGGCTATTTCTTAGTGCCAGACACTGTACTAGATCCTGAAACTGAGCACTGAAAAAGACAGATGTGCTCTGAGGGCTTTTGAAGTTCCTTCTCCTTCACTCCCATAAACCACCCTAGCTGATGCCAGGTGAAAGAAAGGGCATTGGTTCGTTTTATTAGCATTCCTGGTCTTATTTTTGACGGGCTTCTTGGTGGAGACTGTCTGGAGAAGGGTAGCCTCTTTTTTCTTTTTGCTGCATCTGTTTGCTGGCCTGTGCACATGTGCATGCCTGCATGCCTGTTTCCTCTTCCTAGTCCTCAGCTGTAGATCCCTTTCCAAGGTCACTAGTTTCCCCGGCACTCCAAACCAAACTTCTTGCTTGTTTTTCCCTACCAGCTGCCCTTGAATGAATTTAGAAATCCTTGACCTCCTACTGATGTTTTGGGATTCCCAGAGTTCTTGCTTCGGACAGACAAGATTCTGTACTTTCAAATGTACTTTTTCCTTTCTCCATTTTCCCCTGCCTTCTGCATTTTGACCTTGTGTGTACATACGACCCATCCCAGGCTGTCTCCCTTTTAAATACCCTATTTCCCACTCTTGGTCTCTATAAACATGAGGGTTCAGTAAACCTTATCTACTAAAAAGCCTTTTCCATTTCTCTTCCCAGAATTAAGGTTTCTTTGCTTTGTTTTCAAAGCTTACCTCAGTCACTCATTAATATAAATACTTTGTGAGGAGGGTTTCACTATTGTCAGTCGTTCCTTCTTCCAGGTATTGCTTTAGTTGCTATCTGAGAATGGAATATGAGAGAGGTTTTAGGCACATCACTTCTGAGCATGTAGGAGAGGGACAAAGCTGTAACCCACTGCAGTTTTGTCTTACCTTGTTCCCATGGCCAAAACTCTTGTAAATAAAATCTATCTCCAGAGCTATCTTTCCTACCAGGACTGTAAGTGGTGACCTTTGATTGGAACAGACCCTCTGTGAGCTCTTGATTCTTTTATGTAATTGTTCTGTGTTTAAGTGTCTCTGAAAGCTAGTAGGCTTATGTTTATGTTTATCAACTAGGCTATGTCACTGTATTTCTGTCATTTAAAAAAAATCTTTATATGGAGCCAGTTGCAATTTGGTTATTAACCTGGGAAGAGGTCATTATTTTGGGAACTATCAGACTTGGGTGAGTCTATCATCTTAATGTGGTGTGGGGGAACTAACATACAGGAGACAACTATAAACGTAGCAACACCAACCCCACGCACAAGTGCTATAGAGACAAAAGCTGGGCAGAGAATGCCAGAAAGAAACGTGTGGTACACCTTGGTTTATCTTTACTTTGAATATCATTTTATACAACTGTTTTCTAATGCCCTTGCGTATGAATGAGATACAAAAGTATATCTGATGAATGGCATTCTTTACCTGTCATCCTGTGGCCTCTGAACTGCATAAGAAATTATGAACACATCTCGTAGATCTTCACCCTTCCTTGCTGTACATCTGTTACCGCTGGACCATTCACATAATATGGATTCCTGGGCTCTACCTACAGACAGTTCTGTGTTTTGTGGTCTGAGCTGGGACCCACGCATCAAACTTAAAATGTGCATTTGGTGATGCTAATGTCCTGCCAGGTTTGAGAATTTCTGACCTATACATGGCTTTAAAGAACTGTTATTCTAGTTTTCAGAACTGTTCATTTTTTTAAAAAACTCATTCTTATTTTTAAATTCTATTTCTTTTTTTGCTCAGTAAAAATAAGTGATCACCTACTTAGCACCTATTTACCATCAAGATATTTTTATGCCATAAATTAATAGCTTTTTTTTTGTCAAAGAACATGGATCATTTTTAATGTGTTAAAATCGTGCCTAGTTCCAGAAAGGGCTGAAATTATCTCTATTATTTTTTGTTTTTTTTTGTCTTTTTAATCGATAGGCTTAATCTAATGGCTCTAAAGGTTTGTAATATGATGTGAATGACAGACATTCGTTGTTATAGATTCACAAGTATACATTATGTATATGCAGTGGGAATGATTTTTCTTGTACTGTAGGAAAATTGTTGATGTATTTTTATTAATTTAGAGGAAAGACAAACCAAATTAGAGAAAAGTTGGCATTATAAATATTTCAAAAAGAACATTTATTATTTTTATAATATACAACTAAGACTAAATGACATTGAAGAGGAAAGCTTGGCCTTATACAGAACTGTTAGAGAATAGCAAAGAATGCTATGAAAATAGCCACAAATTGGCAAGTACGTTTTTTTCAAGTGCTTGGGTGATTTTGTTATACTTATTACAAAGATATTGTCTTGTACAATTTATTGAACACAATGAACTATTTTTTTAGGGTTACCTAGTCAATAAAAGGAACATAAGCCCCAATTGTAGTAGCTTGATTTTGAGTTTTTTCTTCCATAACCTGTGAAATGGTAAGGTAGATAATTAATGATATTCTGTTTTATGTTCTATCACCTTTGGAATGATAGAACTGTTTTTGTTTGATCTGAGTTTCTCGTACACATACTGTTTTGATCATATTATTATGGATGCACAGCTGACTCTAGGCTACTCACAGCCGTGGTTTCATAGCTGTTCACAGGAGGCTCCAGTTCACATGTTGGCCATGGTAATAGATAGACTTTTTTTGCATCTGTTGAATTCTATACACTTAGTTTAATAAAATTAAAATGCAGAGAGAAACTCAGTTAAAGGCTCCTTTATATTTTGCAATATGTGGCGTAAGTTAAAGAAAATGTATGGAATTCAGGTATTTATTTGTTTTTGTACATGTCATTGTGTATTCCATTCTGCCATTGAAATTATTAACACCTGTTTATATTTAGAATTTTTGGCAGGTTGAAAATATAACCTTTAGAGAGAGTTAAAATTCTAGTATTTGAGTGAATCGAGTGGGTAAGTCATTCATCATGTGAAATTATTTCTCAGGATATTAATAACTTTTTTTTTTAATCTGCAAACTTGTTTTCTGATCACAAAGTCTTGGTTGGTGAAGTTTTATTTGAAGGCATATCCCACAGTGAAGGCATATCCCACTTTCCAGACCTATAACTTATGGAAAGATTAGCAACATATTGCTGGATTGAATTTTAAATTACATTATTTGTAAACTTATTTGATTTTCTTCTTAGTACTGACTGGTATCAGTTTCTCTGGATATAGATGTGTTTCTTATGATTTTTTTGTACATTCATGTTCAGTCTTTAAGTCTTTCATTAATTCCATTCATCAAATATTTATTGAACACCAGCTTTGTGCCAAATACTTGGCCTGGCTTGGTGCTGGGGATATATACTTGAATAATACATACTTGGACTTTAACTACCTGTCACCAGGACAGGAAATAAACAGGTCAAGAGAAGTAGAGGGTTCTATGGAAGCTCCTAGCAAGTAGGACATAGCCCATTAGAAGTCAGGGAGGTTGACATCTGAGTTCAGATCTGAATGATCTGGAGGACAAAGGCACAGAGCTCAGGTGTGGGAACAAGATGGAGAAGTGTTCAAGTTCAGGGCCCAAGAAGTGACATCTGCAGAGGGCTAGAAGTAAGGGAAGAGATTTGGGCATTTTTTTCAGAGCACTGAAGAGGGAGAGTGAGAGGGAGAGGTTCTCCACAGCCACGAGAGGCCTTTGTGAAGGGCCCTACAAGCCATGCACAGCATCCGTCATTAATTCAGCAAAATTGCGCTCAGCACTGACTACATGCCAGGCATTTGGGACACATCAGGAAACAAAGCAGAAAGTAACGCTTGCCCTTGTGGAGCTTCTATTCCAGTGGGGAGGAGCAACCAATAAACATGTTGCTAGTGGTTTTGAAAACAGGCCAGAAACATGTATAGTCCAAATGGTTGGTCTCAGCAGTTGCCAGTATCATTGAGCCAAATCAAAGACTATTTAATAAAAATAACTTTGCAATCATTTCCAGTTCTGGTCTGATAGCTATAGATAAACTTATTGATCATTCAATATATTTACAGAGAAAGCTGGAGATTACCTATAATTCATATTTATTGATCACTCACTCTGTGCCAGGCATTGGGCTAAACAATGAGCATATCACATTCAGGGAAAGTACTGAAGTTCACTGCAATCAGTATTTCCAGTTTATCAAAGAGATATGCCTGAAGAGTAGAGGGCTTATTTGTAATGTTAGATGAGAATGCCTGAGAGGTGATCAGTATGAAGAGGTTGTCCTATATTCCTGTTTTTAAAACTCATTGCCAGACCAGGATTCTTCCTTGCAGCACTTTGATGAAATCACTAAACAGAAAAAAAAATGCTCATTTTTTTTTAAACCATGCAAACAAACAAATATTCTACATAGTGATTGAAACTAGGCATTTGCTTGTCACTCAAAATTAATTATTGTAATTAACTAAGTTTTAGTATGGTGAATATTTTTTTGGTGGCATTAATAAGGAGCAAAGAGAATTCCAGAAGTCAGTGCATAGAAGGAGAAGAAGAAATGTAGTTGAGCAGAGCGAATGAGGAAAAGATCTGTTTGAGACCCTGCAATTTTAAAAGAGCATTGAATGAAAATATTTGGTGTGTGAGAGGTATTTGGAAAACTTATTTTACTCTGGCATTCTTAGCCTGATTTGTATTATTTCCTTTAGAATAAAAGTTGCAAGTGGGTAGGAATTATGCCTTTAAGTGTTAGCCTATAAAGGACTGGAAAACTACTCAAGGGTAACAGCTGAAGAGGAAATGGCTCTGTCAGTGTCATGCACATGGATGATTGGGCACATAAGGGACACAAGCAGAGAGAAAGGTGCAGAGGGAAGAGGTCGTAAAACAAGGAGGCTTGTTTAGAACTAAAATATAATAGCAAAAGCAAAAGCCTTGGGCACCACCAAGGTGATAAATTTTTTTCTCTTAACATAATACAAACGCGTACAGTTGAAAATATGTGGTGCTTCTTGCATAGACATCGCTGTCACCAGCAGCACACACAGTTGGATGTCTTTGGAGAAACAGTTAATCTTATGGTTCTCTGTTCTCTTTCCATGTCACCGAAGACGTGCATTTTCAAAACAGCTCAGATTGAGGTCCAGTCTTTATATCTGTGGTAGAAATATGAAGCTTACTTGTTCTCATAAAAGCAAATTAAATTTATGCTCCATGAGTATTAAATTGTAAATAATGACAGTGGCCTTTGTCCAACAACACATAGTGCGTTTTGCTAATGTCCATAAATGTCTATCAGTATCTTAATGTGTTAAGAACAGCCATTAGTTATTTGCTCTTACTGTGTGCCAAACGTTGTGCTGTTGTTTGCATATTTTATCTTGCAGCAACCCTTTCTGAGAAATATTTATTATTCCTCATTTTACGAGTAAGCAAAGGTGAGGGACAAAGAAGTTAAACTAATCGAGATGGAGGGGACACGTCTAGTTGGTCAGTGTTATGTTTGGGGTTTGCACACAGTCTTGCCAGACGGTCACATGTCGTCTGGACCAGCACACCTGACCGCTTCCCTGGCAGTGCAGGTAGATGTGACAGGTAAAAGGTATTAGAAGTAAGTGTAATAAAAGATATTACATAAACAGAAAATGAGGCTTAAGAGACCACACTGTGACTGTGGGTTAAAAAAAAAAAAAACATTTTAGCACTCTATTAAGCCACAATAATAAAGAAAAAGACCTTCTAAGAAGAGCGATTAAGGGTCACAAAAGTTGAGGGACAATATATCATCATCATTATTTTTTAATAAGGGAAAAGCGAGGCTGATGAGCACAGAGCCTGTCACTTTGTTAACAGGAATGCACGCATCCGGTGAGGGCTTGCCCTTGCCCACTGTACTGCTGACCTGGGATTAGACTCCTCAGTGGGATTCAGGTCAGTATTTATACCCAAGTAGTTTGTAGTCTCTGACAAGTTTAAGCAAAATTCTATGACAGCACTTCGGAGCCGTTTAGAAACAGAAGTTGAAGCAGAATCAGAGCAACACATTCTCAGTGGAGAGGGTTAAGTGGAATAATGGATTCCTCTGAAATATTGTTAATCTAGTTTGTTTGTTTGTTTACTTTTCGTGAGACCCTGCTTCAGTACTCACTCAGGTGTGGTTTGCATCCTGCCATAACCACTTACACATCTGGCCTTCCTTTTTCTGTATGTGGGAGGGACATAACAAGGCCTGCTTCACTGTGTTTTGAAAGTCTCTAGCCCCGATCTGATATATGGTAGGCCTTCAGTGGACCCTCTCTAGTCCCTTCTTCCCCTCTGCCACTTATTTGACCTGCCTGAGAGAATGAGTAAATACAAATTTTTGTTGACTGTTACTGATGATGAGCATTATCAGTTTTCAGTGCCGAAATCCTGAATTTCTAATCTACCTTTCCTATTGACTTACACAGTATTAACTTTCCATATTGTTCCACCTGCCCCACTCTCCTATGTTTTTTTTTCCTTTTGCTTCACTAATTATGTCTTTGGAAGACCCCTTGACTTTCGTTGTCCCATGGTTCATGAGCAGTTTTGAATGCCCGCTTGTGTCATGTTAGAATTTGCTCCAATCAAGGAAGCTTTGGCTTTTGGGAGACCACCCCAGAACCTCCAGTCTAACCTGGATTCCTCTTAGACTGCTGGTGGTGATGACCTGGGTCTAACTCATTTTCTTTTCTTATCACCATCCACCCCTGGCTGTTTACTATTCTTGCTCCAGGTCTTCACTGTTCAGTCCAGCCTCACCACAGTAAGTGGATCTAGTAGTCCTCAGAGGTGGAAACAGGTGGAAGAGAAAGTGGAAACAAAGCGTTGCTTGATTTGAGATAGTTGATCTTAGACCATCTGCCACAAAGCTTCAACTGGCTTGTTCTCGCATGTCTTAGAAGAAAGTGTGGTCCTCCTTCCTTCTTTTCGACAACCCTCAACGTTGGCATCTTTCAGCTTATTACAACTTTCTTGCCCTGGAATCTTTTTCCAAAAATCTTTTCTTTTCTCTTTCATCACCTCTTTCCCCCTTGACTCCTTCCACTCTGTGTATAAGTGTGTAAATGGATCTTCTACTCCAAAAGTGATTGTCAAAGTGTGATTCATACATTACTTACTTCAAGTCTCGGGGTCATGTTAAAACTGAGACACACTTCAGACCTATGAATCAGCCCTTCAGTCGTTTGCAGTTCCGAAAACGACATACTCTTCGAAGGTAGCAGGACATCTTCTAAGGCAGCACGCCTTTATTAAATTCCATGGTTTTTTACTAGCCTAGTCTTTTCTTGTCACCTTTTTTTTAAATTAAATTTATTGGGGTAACATTGGTTAATACAATTATATAATTTTCAAGTGTATATTATCATTTGACATATGTATATTCTATTGTGTGTTTACCACCCAGAGTCCAGTTTTCTTCAGCTACCATACATTTGATCCCTTTTATTCACAGTCTCGCTACTCCCCTATTTTTGACCCCCTTTACCCTGTCTACTTACCCCTTCTCCCCAACTACTAACCACTAGTCTCTAGTCCATGTCCATGAATCTCTGTTTGATGGTCCTGCTCATTTGTTGCTTTTAGGTTTATATCCCACATATAAGTGATACCATGTGATTTTCAACTTTTTTCCTGTCTGGTTTGTTTTGCTTAGCATGACTATCTCGAGGTCCATCCATGTTGTCACAAATAGCAGTATTTCATCTCTTCTTAGGGCTGAATAATATTCCATTGTCTGTATGTACCACGGCTTCTTTAGCCAATCATTTATCATAGGACATTTTGGTTGCTTTCATGTCCTGGCCACCATGAATAATGCTGCTATGAACAAAGGTGAACAAATATATTTTTGGAGATGGGTTCTCAAGTTCTGGAGTAAGTACCCAGTAGAGAGATTGCTGGATCATGTGGTAGATCAATTCTTAGTTTTCTGAGTAACTTACATACGTTTTCCATAGTGACTGCACCAATTTGCAGTCCCACCAGCAGTGTATGAGGGATCCATTTTCTCCGCATCCTCTCCATTTGTTATTACTTGTCTTGTTGATTATAGCCATTCTAACAGGTGTGAGATGGTATCTCACAGTGGTTTTGATGTGCATTTCCCTAATAGCTAGAGATGTCGAGCATCTTTTCATATAGTTGTTGGCCATTTGTATGTCCTCTAGGGAGAAGTGTCTGTTCAGGTCCTCTGCCCATTTTTTGACTGGATCATTTTTTTGTTTTTTTGTTGTTATTGAGTCATATACATTCTTTGAATATTTTGGCTATTAGGCCCCTATCGGAGGCATTGCTTGCAAATACATTTTCCCATTCGGATGGTTGTCTCTTCACCTTGTTGACAGTTTCTTTTGCTGAGCAGAAGCTTTTTCCTAGCCTAGTCTTTGTGTCTTTTGATACCCCCCCTCCCTCAACATCCACAGTGTCAAAATCAACCAACTCTTCCACTCCTGTCACTACCTTCTTTTTAAGCTGTTTTCATCTTTTAATCTTCTGCATTGTAGGCATGGGAAGAGCTTTGATTTTGGTGTTTTAGGGGGGTTGACTTCCAGCTTAATTTTCTAGCAGCTCTGTGGTACTGGATTACTTGTTTATCTTCAGTAGGACTCTGCTTTGGACATTTGCAAGGCTAGCAAGTGGCATTTTTTATTTCGGGGCCCAAACATAGTTGTTTAAGAATCAGCTTCTCTCAGTTTGCTGGTTGAAAATTTGGAAATTACACCATTTTTCAGAGTTGTGGCCACTGGGTGAGAGCCAAAAGATGAATTGCCTTTTGCCCATTTTGTCTCCCCCGCCCCCCGCCCACACACACACACACACACACACACATGATTTTCTCCTACAATAATAAATCATGGTCAGTTTGACATGGCAAGTACTAGAAGAGAGAAATTTTCTCTAGTGAGCCAGAAAATTCAACAGGATCTATCTGAGATTGATAGACATAACTGTTTGATCCACTTTACTCTCTGCTAGAAAAATATTTTTCCTTGACAGCTGGAGAGATCAGAGGTCTAAAATTGTGGATACAGAGAGATGAATGTTCTAATATTAATATTATATGAATAATATAGTAACATTTAAGGTCAACATGTCTAATTCCCTCTGTCTGGGAACCCCCAGCCAGCCACGTGCAGAGAGAGGAATTTCAATCACAGAGGGCTTCACTCCATGGAGGCACAAGTAGCCATTACCTGCCTGAGAACAGCTGATCAGGCCAAGCTTTAGTGTCTGGTAGATCACGACAAGAAAGAGTAGAATCTGCAGAGTTGGGAGTGGAGGGCCAATCACCTGGGTTGAGGAAGACTTACTGATGACTGCATCAAATAAATGGGGTATTCAAGAATGATCATGGAAGAGACAGACATTTCTTGAGTGAGAGCAATTTGATGGTCTAATATGTCACTTGTTAACCAAGGGGCGGTATGTACTTTGTCCTAAGCCAGGTATGATTTCACAGGACTTGTAGCCTCCCCAGGGACTCTAAAGAAAATGTGGAGAAGAAGGGTCTGTGTAATGCATGGACTTGGTATTTTGAGTGGCCCTGGGTTTGGGTCAGAGAGATTCAGCCACCATGTAGGTTATTTCACTTCAGATAACTCTGCTAAGGGTTAATTTTACTCATATGCATCTGTGAGCTCTTGTGATTCTTATCTTTTTTTTTACTTTTGGTGTATTTACTGATTTTAAAATTTTTTATCATTTCAGCTTTTCACTCATAAGATATATTTAATATCTTTATTGTTTATAGTTCTTATTTAATTAGATTTTAACTTTTTCTATTTGTCATCTTCTTCTATAGGTTTTTCTACTTTTGTGTTTTCTGGGGTTTTTTCTTTAAATCTTATTAAGATGTTGCTATACACCTTCCTCTTCCGTTGGCTGGAGCTCTCATTGATCAAAAATAACTCTCCACTATGAATCAGGAGGTTCACAGTGTAACAATCTCTTCTAGCTTACAAGACTCAAACTAAGGGAACATGATTGCTTCTTGACAGCAAACATTATTCATCCTCTTAATTTCAGTACTTGTATCTTGGTCTGTGATGAAATGGAGGCAATTTCTCTGAGCCTTACTACTCTCATCTTAAAAATGAAGATAGTAAAAAAAAAAAAAAAGAAAGAAGAAGAAGGAGGAGAAGAAGATAGTGATATCTACTTTGGAGCATTGTAATGAAGATTAAATGAGATGTCCATCTAGTGCAGGAGCTAGAAATATATGATTCTTATAAATCTAATTTCATTTCTTCTTCAATTTGTGTAAAAGTCCAGGGAACATCAGTAAATGTCTGTGGGCGAAAGGAGAAGACCGCAAGTTTGATGTTAAGTCTGAGATATTTTTCAAACATTCAAGTGACGATATCAAGTAAGCAGTTGGAGTTAATGGTGTAAAGCTGAGAGAAGTCTGAGCAAAAGGTCTACAACTGAAGGGTCTTCAGCATATAGATGCCTGTTGAAGGTACAAGATTATACATGGACCTAGGAGCTAGCAATTGACGAGTTCCCAATATTTAAAGTCTTTTGGGTGAAAATGAATAAGAAGGCCCAAAGAGCAGGGAAAAAAAAGAAATGCGATGACATCAAACAGATTTTTTAAAAGAAGGGGTTGAGAGTCTTTGATTGCCATGGAAGGTGACAACTAAAGATTATCTCATGCCTTTAACTATTTTGGAGAACATTGTTTTTCAAAAATTTTCTTGGAAGAATCATGGGATAGGAAGACTCTGCTCCCCATTTGCCAAAATTGAGTTATCTTTCCTCTGACCTGGCAAAGATTTTACCTTCTATATTTCTAATATGATTTTTCCTCTATAATTCAGAATGATAGTTGTTTGTATTTAGTTTCATTCTCATAATAAATTTTTAGTTTCTTGAAGACAAGTCATGCAAAGTACCATATTAATTACACCTAGTAAGTGCTTAATAGTTCAGGCTTAGAATCATTGGTTCTAACAAAACAAGGCATGTTTGTCTGTTCATCGATCCACTTCATTTGTTCAGTGAATTCACTGAACAGTTGTTTATTTACCAACTCCATACCATGTGCCAGGCATTATGTTAGGCTTTGGGAATACAGTGGTGAACAAAGGATATTCTCTTTCTGCATGAAATTTGCATTTTGATGGATAGAGATGATAAAGAATAAATACATGCATATTCTTAGTATTTTTAATGTCTTATTTGTTTCTCAGAACAGCACATGACACATATGTTATTACTAGTCCTATTTTATTGATAAGAAAATGGAGGAACCAAGCTATTCAGTAACCTTCCAAGGTCATCAATTCATTGGAAGTGGATCTGGGATTCAAACCCAGGTACTTTGACTCCCAAATCCATGCTGTGAATCACCCTACTGTACAGAAAAGTGTTCGGCGCACTGTAAACTAATATTATTAATATTAGTTTATTCCAATTCAGATGAGGAAACAGACACATGCCTATTTCTTGGTAAAACTATATTTAAAAGCTAAGATTTAGTGCTTCCAGTCCAATGTGTTTTCCTCACATCATACCTCTTCTTTGTGGGAAGGAGTATGGAGGGAGGAAGAGGAAAAAGAAGGATGGAAGGATGAAGGAATGGTCAGAGAGAAAGGTTATGTGGAAGAGATGTAGAAAAGAATTAAACCTGTTTGATTTTAGGTTTTCAATGCTACCGAACTATAGGGTTTTCCCCCTTGTATTCTCTAAAGGGATTATCCTTAAACTAAGGATACTTCCACTCACAATAATCATATTTCATTTCATAGACTAGCAAAAAGTATTTCAGGGGCTATGAGACCCTAGCAATTTAAAAATTAAAAAACTATACTTTAGAAAGAATGTTATTACTGGCATTTATATTAGGAAGGCATTGGTTAGAGGATATACTAGAAGGTTTGTTTACCAACAGCCAAAGTCTTTGAGACAGGTGTGTCTGTGTGTGTGTGCGTGTTATATAGTCGTACATACTTATATTCTGGTATACATTTTGCGAGAGAAGGTATTGAAACATTTTTCTAGGATGGGGAAGTTTTTGTACTTACACAAGGATGTTCTAATATCAAGCACCACATTTAAGCATCACAAATACACACCAAGGAAGGGACAGATGCACAAGGAATTTAAGCAGAGTTTTTCTAAATGGCAAATAATTAGAGGGGGAACAGATGCCTATGGGCAGCAAAGGATGAAATGAGGTACCACGAATTTTAAAAGGGAAATAGAAATACATATGTAGAATGCAGTTACATTCGACGCCTAGAGGGTGTTCTCTCCCAAGTTCTCTGTTTGTGTGGGTTTTGACATTAAATTTTGTCTCTCTCTACCTATATTCCCCAAAGAAATAGATCATGCTAATCGTTCCAAAGTGGAAAAGATTTTCTTTCGAACCTCCGTTTTCGATGACTTTGTGGTTTGCATGTCTTTCTTCTCCATCCCCTGGGCCTTGTCCTTTCACAGAACTGCCAGGATATGACATTTCATAACAGTGTCGCTTCTCATTTATTTATTATTTATATCCCATCTACTTCCAAAAGGGTTTTTAGGTAGCTTACCAATAAAAGACACCTACAAATGAGATTTTTTTTTCCTCTTGATTTGCATTTCAGGCTGGACATGGTCCTCCTTTAGAACAACCCTACTGTAAGATGGGCTGTATTCATCTCAGAACTACGCTGCACAGTGTTGATATAGAAAAGGAAACAAATCTCCAAGAATAAAGTAGAGAAGAGCATTAGGCATTTCCCATCTTCCTGTAGCGTGGTAGTTTAAACAGCAGGGGCACTGAGCAGAGCGATTCAGCTACCCAGCAAAGCTGAGCTGTAGCACCTGATCATTATCCTTCAGGTTTAAGATTTACCTGTTGTGCTCATTGTAACAAAAGAAATGAAATCTCTGTAATTATATTGGAAGGGGGAGGAGATCATGTTTTAGTTCCTTTGATCTTGAGCTAGAATAGGCTCTGCTTTTTGGAAATTTAATTTGAAAGAATCCAACGTACACATCTGCTTTTTGTACTGCAATTTCTATTGAGCTTGAAAATAGAAATTTATTAATGCAAATGTGTGGAGTCTGTTCCTTGAGAAAAAAAAAAACATTCAAAACACAAGGTGATCCTTTCTGCATAGCTTTGGAAGACTTTAATAAATATGTTCTCTGTCGTGCTTCTAGAGTTCAGAGATGAGGGTCCTTGTTAACAAGGACTAAGCATGAAAATTACAGGACACATTGGGGAACAGAAAGATTTATGATTACTTCAATATTGAAAAGTTTTCAAAGGACAAATTCGATGGTAAAGAGATGAGCAGCATACTGAATCCTCAAAAGGAAAACAAAAACAAGTACGTCATCAAACCATTTTGAGAACATGTTTGAATTGATGGTAGGGCCCATGCTAAGAGACAAAGCTTGCATTTCAACAAATCCAATCTGCCTAGTGTTCTGTAAAATTGCCTTTGCCTGTAAGTGGAATGGCGTGCAGATTTTAGGTAGGACATTTTCTCACCCCAACTAGCCTGTACTCTGTTTTTGTACGATTACATGAAACTGCACGTAAATGACACTTGACTTAATCCTTAGAGTAGCAGGATTGCATGGTCTATTTTTATTAACTTTTTCTTGTTCTCAGTGTAAATTTTCCAGTAAAGCCTAAAATGTCATGATCATTTGGGGACATAAATCCTTTAAGCTATTTTGCAGTCGTATAGTTGTTGTTTGTAGGGTTTGAGTGCTTTCCTAAACTCCTTCTTCTCTCATAAATGGGCAAAATAAATTATAAATTGTTGAGAGCATTCAGTCACTAGGTGAACAGTTCCCTAAAGCTGAGGAAAGTATCCATTTTCAATTTTTTGAGTACACAGGGCTGGTTCCTTATAAAATTTGTGCTCTATCATTAGATCTCAGAACTTGGTTGTAAGTTACCTAGGCTTAAGAAGGAATTCATGATTAAAGAGTATATTGAATCAATCAAACCAGTTTTTTTTTCAGTGTGGTGGGACTGGATTTTTTCCCAAAGATGGTTGGAATACTTCAGTGGTGTATATTGTTATTCTATTCAGCATTCTGTTGGTTACTTTATTTCTTCTCACTGAGTTTTGTTGTTTGTTTGTTTGTTTGTTTGTTTGTTTAAGGCACAGAAAGTGTAAAACCACATAAAGTTTGTGAATTAAGAATTCTGAGTTTAAAAGAGGGAGCCTCTCCTTAGCTTGCGTCTGACTTTGTATTTTAGTTACGTTGCCAGGATAACTGGGACCCTTGCAAATGTACAATTTCACTTGGGTTCAGTGATTCCTGGATGAGTCTGTGTTATAGGATGTCAAAGGCCATGGAAATTACTTAAGACACACAATGTTGAGACAGAGTTGGCTCTTCAGAGGTTTTTGAGTAACTAGGGTTCCATTTGAACCAATTTGGGGGGGGGCATGGCATGTACTGCTAACCATGTCCCATCAATCAATTTCTAACATTTTGTTTTAATTGTGACTTTGTCGACTTATACACATCTTTCCTCCTTACCGGCAAGAAACTCAGAAACCAAATTTCTATTTCTAATGGCAGACAGTTGGGGTACAGCAACCAAGCAGTCACCCTTAAAAATTAATGAGCTTAATGATGGTTAGAGAAGTGATTGCGATGGTGGTTCGGGAGGGGAGGGGCCGTGGGGACAGCAGAAGGAAGAAGGCTGGACTCCTTATAAGTGACAATGATGTGAGCCCCTTCTTTACCTCCCTCCCCATTCTGCCATCTCCCTCCCCACCCCCCAGTCGCCACTCCTTCCATCCTCCTCTCTTCACGGGAGCCAGAACAGATAGAAAGACAGGGCGATTATGAAGACGTCAGTTGGAGCGTAGGCAGGCGAGAGGGCGCCGCGCTCCAGATGAGGTCCGGGGGGAGCTGAGGAGGGTCACTCATGAACGACCGTGTGTGTGTGTCTGACAGACTGTGAAATGGTGCGTTGTTGCACGGCTGCGCTGCACCTGGGCCCTTCATCTGTGATTGATTGGTTTGGTCATGTGTAATGGTCCCATCTGCTCTGTGTTGTTTTTCTTTTTTTACTTATAAACACCGTTCCCAGCGGCTGAGAGAGGATGAGCTATGTTTTGTCATCTTCACTTACACTCTAGCTCAAAAAAGTGGTCAACTAGGTAAGCTCTCCAGTCTGTCCAAGTCGTGCAGCAGGAAAGGATGGGTTTTCCCCTTTGCTCGATCTGTGCGTGTGTGTGTGTGTGTGCATGTGTGTGTGTGTGTGTGTGAGTGCTGTGGGTGTGCGCCCTCCTGCGCAAGCGTGTGTGCCTGGAGTTTTCATGCTGCCGGTTCATATTTGAATAGTTCATGAACCACGGAAGACCAAAAAATCGCAGAAATGATTTGCACAAATCTGTGTATTGTGACTTACTGCGGCGTTGTTTTTTTTTTTTTCCCCCTGTAACAGAGCCAATACTTAATTAAAACCGCTGACATCATGGTGTTATAATTAAGCGTGGCATTAATTAAGCTGGAATAACGATTTTTTTTTTATTAAGAACTGCTCCTATTGTATACAACCGTTATCGGCTCAAAACAAAATAATTTTAAAGCAAAAATTAATTCCCTCTTAAGGGGCCCTTTTCAACTTCCTCAAAGTCCGGTCTCAGGACTGTCGTCATCAGGGCTGTGTGTGTGTGTGTGTGTGTGTGTGTGTGTGTGTGTGTGTGTGTTGGGTGGTGTTGGGATGGGGGGAGAGTGGAAGTGAAATTTGTTTTTTTCACCCAAAAATGCTGATCGGCTCCTGGCATTCTGATGGCTAATTATGCATCGGAGAGCTTCGACAGCTGCATTCATCATCATAAAATGTAATAATTAATGACATTCCAACAAAGAAAAATATGCAAATGAGGACTCATTAGCATTTTCATATTCAGCTTTGATAATGCTTTTGCTGACAAGGTTGTAATTAATGAAAATTCATGTCGCAGTCAGGAGATTGGATCGGTTTCATTCCGCTCACAATTCCCAAATGCTTGCATTATGGAAAATCGGCGGCTCTGCCAACTTTTCAGGGAAGAAAAAAACACACACACACACACTAAAAGCACCAGATGCAAATTAATGGTAGGGAGTCTTTAACTCTTTAAACCACCCCCCTAAATTTCCATCATAGGAAACATGTGATGAGTTTTAACCTAAGAACTAGATTCCTTTTTTTTCTTTTTTTTATAACAGCAATGAAAGTAGTTTTATTTGTGAACCAACTATGAGGATTTCTGGCAAACTTTTTTTTTCTTTTAATATTAAAACAATCCCTCCACCTTTTCCCCTCTTTCTTTTTCCCTTTCAAGACTATTTAAATTTACATAGTAAAACATGTTAGGACAGCCAAGACCCAGCGTGTTGTGTTCTGTCCTCTCGCTGGCAAATTTACGCCACGACAGTTTATTCATCCACATGCTTTTTGGCGACTCTTCATCACGTATTTGTGCTTAGATCTTCTGGTGCCTCCCTCCGTGTGCTACCCATAAGGTCGGAAGAAAAGCAAGTATTATATTTCTCTCTTCAGGGTGGGTATTTTTTTTTTCTTTTCTTTTTTGGATGATGGCTTTTTTTTTTCCTTAGTGCTTTTTCTCTTTAATCTATTCCCTTTGTGGTTTTAGTGTAAGAGTTTGGGAATGTGCCCATAATTCTCTCACTCAGCACCTCTGGTTTAGTGTTGTGCTTCAAACGTAATTTTAAGAGACACTATACCATCAGAATGGATACTCAGAATCCCCAGAACAGAGATATCGACAAACATTCAGTACAGAGAACTGTTAATTTATAAACCCTCTGTGTGTTGCTTTCAAAATGTGCGACTATAGACTGGCAGAAAAAAAAAAAAAGAAAAGAAAACTTAGTATCACCCTGGTACTATGCTTTGTCATACTAACCTAAAGTTAAACTGAAAGTTCTGTCTCACCCACATGACAAAGAAAAACGTAAACAGAGTTCTGACCTGATTTCAGATTTGATCTTTAGGTTAAAACAATGATCATTACTCAGTCACATCTTTTTGCTGAGGCAGACATGTTAAAAAAAGAAAAGGGGGGGGAGGCTTGTAGAAGGATTAAGAAGAAGAGAGAATGAAAGAATATTTCTTTATAAATTGTCAAATTTATAAGCATTTTCGCTCTGGAATGATAGAAAACAACTTCAGGCAGTTCCTCAGATGCAGTTTCCTGTTTATTTAAAGTTAAATTGTAATTCCCCAAGTTGCTAGCCCAGCATAAATAAAGACTATAAATGTGCCTTGTTAGGGGAAGATAGAAACTTTGATATGCTGCTAGGTCTTATTTTTTAGAGTATCTCAGTAAAACAGAAAGTATCGTCAGTTATTTACTGAGAAGATTAAAGTAAACCATTTTTTTCTTATTATGCAATTTAGAATGACTAGATTTCTAATCCTCATTAATCTCAGAGTTTTAATAAACAATTTTATTTCAATCTCTTGCTTTTTTCAATTTTCTGTTTTATGACAGTTTGTACATGATTGATTGAGTGTGTGTGTGTGTGTACATGTGTTGTGTCATGTCTGGAGATGATGGTGGCTCTGTCTCCTTTCCCTTAAAGTCTATTGTGTTAAAATTGGCAGAAGAAGACTTTACTTCCTTTTTTTTCCTTTAGTTTTCTTCTTTTTTTACATGGGCAAACTGCCTATCCAGATGGTAGACTTTCACCTGTAAGCAATCTGAAACAATAGGTTAATTCTCAGATTTTATAGAGCTTTTTATTTTTTTTTTTCATACAGTACAACTAAGTGCAGAGTAACTAACTACTCAAGACAATGTTTCCTTTTTTTTTTAAAAAAGCACTTGCTGTGATTGGTTCTTTTCACCCCAAAATCTGTATTTTGGGTTCATTTAAAATCTGTGGCTTTAGGCACTTTGCTGCTATTGTCAAAACCACACCTTGATGAAATCTTTGACCGCTTCCAATGTGTGTAAATGAGGAAGTGATGGCAAAGTGAAGGAACAAGTGTTGATCTGCAGGTCAGTTGTGGAGAAGCAGGTTTTTTTGTTTTTATAAATTCAGTGTTCCACTAGCTTTGATAAACACCCTGTTAGTTTTCTCCTCCCACACAATTCACAAATGTTTGCCAACTCATTCCTTCCTAAGTAGTGCCTAGAATGGTGTTAACAACTGGAATCCAGAAATTCAGTTGTTTTTTCAGTGTGGCTTATGCGACTGAGGGAAACTGGAGAAATTCTTTGAAATGGTTTAACCCATGATTCCCCAAAGCAGGTTTTGGAGGTGTTTTTGGAGTAGAATATGAAAGGGTAAGGGGCTATTAAGGATGGCTTTTACTCATAACAATTGTAATCATCCTATATTTACAAGTTATTTTTTAATGCTACCCCCTTGTTTTTATATCTAAGAATCCTGTGTTGGTATGAGTTATTTTTGAGTTATTTATGTAACAAACATGGCTCTACTTCATTGTCTCCCCTGGCTGATTCCCTTGGGAGAACATTTTTAAAAGTGCTCTACTACTATTATACCTGTCAACATTTTGGAGCCTCGTTGTGGCATTATTTATTGCCTTTTCTGTTTCCTGTTTTGCACATGTTAATTCCCGTGGGCATTTTCTTCTTAAAAGTGATGAGGTTTTCACTGTCCGGCAGCAGACCACATTTATGGGAGTTATTGAACTCTGAAATAGGAGACCTGTGGGTGATCCGTTTTACCCTCCCCAGAAACTATTACTGCAGTCAAGGAGAATTACAGTCCCATGATGGAGAATTTTGAAGTAGTTGTTTCACTAAAGCATCCAAAGATTTTGTTTCAGGTATTGCAACAAAGTCAACATTTGTTTGTGGCCAGCGAAGCCAGTGTTCCTGGCAGTATTCTCATCCAGTTGCTTCTCAGATTTCCCTTGCAAACTTTCCCATTGGTTAGGGTCTGTGGAGAGATTTTAATGGCTGGCTGGTGGAAATGTTTGAGAGAACATTTGCGTATCAAAGCAGCCCAAATATTTGCAAAAATGTTTGCTTGAGAAAAAAGAATCCATTTAGGATTAGGAAGTAACTGCTTAAACATTTAAAAAGCATTTGTGATTTCCTGAAGTGTATATAATTCATGAGCCAAGGCCTAACTTGAATTTCAAGGGTCATCCCCGAATCCGTATTTTTAAAAATATATATAAGATAATAAATGTTTTGCTTTATGATTAATAACTGTACCTGTATGTGGTATAAAAATGCAAATAAGAGAAGACAAATACATTTTTAAATTAATTGGTTATTATTTCTTTAATCTATAGAACAAAAGATGAGAAGAAAGGGCATCATAAAATGATAACATATTGAATAGCTCTTTCATTCTTTTACTCTATTATGTATCTTTCCCTCTAAAACACAACTGAATTGCTATGATATGACATTTCGTTCTGTTGGAGTTCATGAGCGTTCCTGTAATAGGAATGATTTAAATGGAAAATCTTTCCCTTTTTTTCTTGGTAAAGAGTTTAATGTGGCTTTTTATTTTTGTGTTAAAATTATTAAAGTTTTAACTGCATTTCGCTGATGGTTTGGAAACAGTGCATATAAAATTCCGTGCAGGCCAGTTTTTCCAGTTTCTTAACAATGTCAGAGTTGAGTGTTGACAATTACTATGCCTAAAAGTCCCTCAGATCAGGTGTTATTTTACCATCTGGACATTTTAATTAGTAATAAAAATGTGGATCTGGATACACAGAAATAGAATCTACAGTACACAATGGCCCAGTGTACCCTGTTGGTTCTGAGGTGTGTGTGGCTATGTTGTGTGTGTGTGTGTGCAGCTCTGTGTGTGTGTGCATGCACACGAGCACTCATGTGAAAGTGTAATTGTGCTTTGAGTGTGAGTTCATTCCCCTTAGGAAACCCAAACATAGATTCTGGTGCCTTTTTTGAACTGAGCATCATCACAATGCCAAAATATTTGGCTACTTTTCTTGAATAAGTAGTGAAAATGAATAACATATATGCTTGCATTCCTATGTAATACTTGCCTATATCTTTTTAATGCTCATATTTCCTCATTAGAGGTAGGCTTGGGCAGAAGATATGGCTCCTCTAATTCATAGCTAAATCTTCTTTTCCCCTCCCACATAAAATTAAAGTATTAATGATAATAGTTATGATGCCCACCTAACAGGATTATGATCAAACTTATAAGTGCATGTATGTGAAAGCACTTGATAAAATACAAAGAGCTATAATAGATTTATAATACAAATTTCCAGTTTGGAACCCATATACCATCTTCAACTGATTGTCTCATATTTAAAAATAAAGGATTTGCAGAGATAGGATTACATTAGATTATTAACAAAGAGGAACTGTGGGACCGTCAGAAAATGTGTTCATAATTTTAAACATGAAGTAAAATGACCCATTCTTATAAAGTATCTGGATATGCACTTTGAAATAATGTTATTCTTAATTAAGGCAGAAGTGGGTACATTTGAGGGAAATCAACCCTCTGGAGAAAGAGAGAGTGAAAACAGTTTAGGGAAATGAGTTCTTAGTGTCTTCTCTTTCGGAAAGGTGCATATATGTTTCTCTGAGTTATTATGAATTTCAAACCAGTGTGAACACTTAAACAATAATGATTGCTGCTTAGAAAAATCTACCCATTATAATTTATTTCGTATTATATTTGCTCAAGAATGCATTATGCATCATCTCTAGGAAGTGAGGGAGTTGGTAAAATTTCTGTTTGACACTAGACCAGATGAGTTTGGACACTTCTGTAGGAAGCTTTTTCAGGTTTTATTACAGGTCCAGTTCTCTTCCTGAGAATTCTTCAGGCAAAATAGGAACTTTTTTTTTTCTTTGTTGTTTAATGGTATGCCGTTGTATAATGATACTGTTTTGGTCAGTTCATTCATTTAATCTTCTCCCTTAATGTAATAAGTGCATACCTTACTTATACTACCAAGTAGATTTGCATTACATTGTTTCTAACAACAAATGTTTATTATTATAGACAACTTGGTTTCAGAGTCTTTGGAAAGCTTGTAAGACTTGTCTCTCAGACATGTGTTTCTTCTTGGTGACATGATAGGAGGAGCTAAATTCAACTGAGACAGTCTTCTATTAATTCATTATCTTGGTTAATATGAAGTAAACCACAGAAGAAACAGGAACATGCAAGTTGTGAAGGTAGAGCTTTGAGGATTTTTTGGACTTGAAAATGGAAACCAATTTCATTTAATGCTATGTCAGTTTTGTTGAAAATGTCCCAACTTAATGAACACTTCTGTTTACATATTCTAATCTAGTGAACAGATAAGGCCTATAAGTTATTTGTCCTGAAAATTTTTAAATGAGGCTACAGGTCCTCTTGAAACTTCATTTCATAAAAAAATGGTCATGTATACTATAACTTTAGATTCTAGTCATGAGATTACAAAGAAATTGTGGTACTCCTTTAAAATTTGTCTCCTAAAACAGATTCAGTTGAAAACTGGGAGGGGGGCAGCATTTAAAATTTAATAAAAAATAAAGTAATTCAAAGTAAAGTCTGTAGCCAAACTCCTTAATTGTGATGCATTTGCTGAGTTCCCCTCTTCCATCGTCGGGCCTGCTCTGATGCCATATGGCCTACCATGGAACATTTAACTTGTCAGATATAATGGATTGTCCTGGAAGCAGATTTTTGCTTTGAGCACTCGGCTCCTTTCTTGCATTTCACTCTCAGCTCCAGGCTGCAGGATGAAGGATTGTGGTGGAAATGCAAAGAAGAGACACACAGTTGATTCCCCTTAAGAGAGTGACCTATATGCCACAAAATTTTACCCACGTAAAGAGGCATTATCTCCATCACTGGCCTTAGCAGGCTGCATGTCAGAATCATTTAAGTGCGCCCGGACTTAACAGATTGTGCAAACATTTCAGAATTGAGTGCTTAGGAATAATAAAACATCGTCATTTTAACTTATGCAGAAATGGTGTAGCCACATCAGCCACATGATAAGTATTTTTTGTGACCTACATGTCACCTAAACCACCTGGTTTGTAGAAATTGTAAATTTAGTTTGATTTTCAAATCTAAGAATACTTAAAAAAAAAAAAAGACCTGGTGGAGATGTTACATGGTCTCTTTGCTGTTTGGTGACTAGAGGTGAGGTTGAAATGACCATTTAAAAAGGCAGGTAATTAGCCTACAAAGCTTTCCATCTTGAAACTGAAATGCAGGCCTTCTATTTATTCTAAACTGTTAGAAACTAGAGACTGACTTGACCATCCTGTGGTATTTAAGTTTTATCTGTAAATATAAAAAACATAGTATTTGATGTTGATTTTAATTTGGTGCTCTCATGAGATAATTTTTTTCTTTTTTCATTTCAATTTGTGGTATTTCTGAAATCATAAGCTTGGAAAGTGCTAGGAGGATTTTGTGACTTTTGTATTCATGGGAAAACTTTCTTGAGAAATAAAGTTTCTTTTCTTTGTGTACATGTACATACACAACTATTTTATACGTACATGTACATACATAACTACAAGGTACTATTCTAGTATAATCTACTGGAACCCCAAAGCAAGTATAATACTGAGACCCAGAATAAACAACTTACAGATAATCGATCAAGTACAAATCGGTGAAAAAATAAGTAACTTGTGTGTCTCAATTTAACCATAAAATGGTATATATTTGATCACCTAGGGTTACAAAAATTAATAAATTTGTATATGACACATGTAAATACATTAAAAGACTATTTGCAAAGGGTTATTGAATGTACTCACCAAAACATGTGTCTAGAGTATTAGAAATTTAATATGTAATTTTCTACTACAAATTTATGTATTATAGATAATTCTTAATAGAGATCTATAAAAACTATGGTGACCTTGAAAACTGATATAGCCTCACTTCTATACAAAGAAGAGTTATTTCTTTTCCATGAACAGCTTTCTATGAAACAGCTAAAAACTCTGTTAAAGTTTATATTTAACAAAAAAGTGTACGTGTGTATACTTCTTACCAATCTTTAACTAAGCACATTGGTTTTATTAATGGCACTGGTAAGATGGTTTTCTTCTCATTTCCAGACTCAAATTTTGGCCAGGCTCATTTGAGTGGTGCCTGCCCAGAGGCAGCTCTTGTTGGGGCGTGTGCGCCCTCTGCTGGCTGCTCAGACTGCAGCTGACTGGTGTGTGCAGTTCTTAATTACTTTTCAAGGTTGGGGTTTTTTTGTTTTTTGTTTTGTTTTTGTCTTTGCACTTTTACACAACTAATCACATATTTGCATATTTATAAAGTTGTAGGTTAATCCTCTGTTTTCATTTGGAAATGAAAGGATTTTATTATTGTCGTCGTTTAGATTTTTTAAAATTTGCTTTTGCTAAATAAACTCCTAATAGGTTAAATAACATGTAAAGTGTATGCCATTCTTGAGTTTTTCAGTGATTGATTTGATATTACCATTAACTGTATTTTTGTAGTAATTCCTGGCTTGATTACACTTAAGAATTTTTGTTTGACAAACTTGGGAATGGACTTAAAAGGTTAAATCATTGAAATTTCGAAGCATTACTTTTTGTGGGTAATGGATGTGGTTGGCAACCCAGCTAGAGAACTCCCTGATAAGGTTGATGGCTTTCACTTGCTTCCTGAAGGAACATGAGCTTATATTTGCACCATAATATTTTATAAAGGTGCTTCTGGTTTCCTGACAGACCAAGTTAAGTGATCCTCCCTGGCAGACATTGAGAATGGTAGCTCGAGTTGACCCTTTTTGGCTTTGTTTTGCCTCTTTGGGTTACTGTTGATAGAGTGTGAGGTGTCAAAGGAGCAAAGTACTGGTGGTCTCCTCATTTCCTGGCCACAGGGCTAACAACACGAGGGCAGTCGTGGAGGGGGCACCCTAGCCTCTCTGCTGTGGCTCAGATTGAGAGCATCCTTGGGGCCTGATAGTGAAGACCAGGCCTCTGTATAAGGAACGTGTCTTAAAAATAGCAATGATTTTTGTTGACAAGGTTTTATCAAACTCATTATAATAACTACTTATGTATAAGTGATTTTTACATATCTCTAAAATAAGGTGATTGGATCAAACAATATGGTATTACACGGAGAGGATGTTTTAGACCTTTACAGTTCTTTGTCCTATATTGCAAATTTCTCTAGTTTTCAAGCAAATTCCATCAAAACTCCCCCAAATATGAGATGATCCAAGAGCTTAGAGCTAGAGAAGGGGGAAAGTGTTATCGATAAGTATTTTTTCCAGTTTTTCATCTTTCCAATTTTAAGTACCAATTACTTTAAAATTTGTTTTAGATAAATCATAAAAGTATTTATTTTTATTTAATTAATGACAAACTGCATTCTAACAAATATTAAATTCCCACCAAATCTTTTGTATAATAATGTCATCTTCCATAGAATCTCAAATGGATCTTTCCTGTTGCCACCTGTGAGCAAGATGTGGTTGTGTTAGGTGCTCTTCCTCTGTGCCTCTCATTCCCATCATAACCCTCACTGATGGACATCATTGGGTTTGCTCCCCATTTCGGCCATCATTGACTTTCCAGCAAGCAGCACGTGATACACAGAGATACCCAACAAATAATAATTTCTGAATCTCATGTTTTTTGGTCCTTGTTCATATTTATCTGTTGATCATTTTTATAAGTTCAAGAGGTAAAAATTGATGTCTGTAAATAACTGCTCCACACAGTGCATTTTATTTTCTTACATATTTTTGATAGGACGATGTCATTTTCCTGACTACTCCCTCTTTTCTTTCTCCTCCTGTGGTCATCGTTTCTCTACCTCTCCTCTTCCTTCCTGTTCCGCCCCACCCCCTTGTTCCTCTCTTGATTTAGTCATGCTTATATATTCAGCAATTGGAAGGCTTTCCTTAAATATCTAGTGTGGACTCAGTGGCTTGTGTGATTTTGTCTGTGAACCATCGCCTTCCTATAAGTGACTGGTTTCACGGGGGAGTCGTACTCTTAGAGGAGTTTGGTCCTCTCTACCTGAAATTGGTTTTCATAGGTCCATTCTCTTAGTTGTTCCTTAACAGCAGGCTCAATGCTTAGCAGTTTTCCTACTGTCTGTCTGCTCTGTGGATGCCCTGAAATGGATTTTGAATTCTGAGTATAATTCTTATATGTGCTAAACATACATATGAACTATATTTAAAGTCTTCATGAAAGCTCTGTCTCCTTTATTTTTGTGCAGTCTTGAGTAGATTATCAAATGTGTCTATTTCTTTAAGAGATGATAATTGTTATATTCTTGTTAGCTGTAAGCTCAGCTTGAAAACTGAGACCATCACCTACATTCCAGGTGCTAAAATATGTAATTTTTCTATAGAAACACTCTAGCTAGAGCAAACGTATTACTAAAACTTTTCCTTTGTTGTCTGTTGTTACACTGTACTTAATTCAGAATTTGGTCATTATGATTTTTTACATCTCATACTTCAGCAATACTTTGTTAGCACGTCACGTTTAATGGGAAGCAAATAATTTATTGATAAAAGGGATTTGCTTGGCAAAATGTAGCTGCCGATTTTCTTCTATTTTGCTAATAATTCTAAATAATTTAGTCTAGCAACCAAATCTTACTCATATAGTGTCATCTCTACTGCATCTGGCCAGAATGTCACAGATCTTCTCCAGAGGGACCAAAGAACCAGATTCTCTCTTTCAGAATAGGCTTGTAATGCCTCAGTAGAGCAAGCACAGGGGAGAATATATACATGGGTGCAAGGGCCCTGTTAAGTCAAACCAAGAAATGTTCACGTGAGTTTGATCCTGGAGTCTAAAGATGACTTTAGTCGGTCTTGGGACAGAATGGAGGAAGATTTGCTTTTGGAACAGTGGCCGGGGTGCTGTTTAGAAGAGGAGCAGCTGTTTATCTCCAGGATTCTCGTGGCTGGAATTCTGTTGTTTTTCAGGGGAATCTACTTGGTAATATGAGATTAATTTTTTAAAACAACCAATTTTTATTAGCAGAGATGAACAAATTTAAAGGCTTAATAGGCTGCCAGGAAAAGGTTTCTTTGACTCATGAAATGGTTATATGGTAGCTGTCTGAAAGAGCCTCAGTGATCAACAATTGTTTGTTTTTTTAAAAAAATCGTGTTAAATAGGTTGGATCAGGTAGTAATTAATTTTTTGTTACCCACCTGATTCCCAGGTTTATTGGAATTTCATCTAATGTAACCTTAAAGACTGTGCCTGTCACTTTAATTGGATACTCTTATCACTGGCTGGTTAGAGTAACCAGGGGAATTTTCCTTAAAGAAACAAAAAAAGAGAGAGGATGAATGCCAGACCAGCTCCCGTGAATGCTAGTACTCTGGGGTAGAGAACCCAGGAATCTGTTTTAAGAAAAGTCTCACCAGTGATTCTCATGATTAGCAAGGTTTCTTATCCTAAGAACTGAATTTCGGAGAATTACTTTTCTCTACACCCATCCTGTGTCTGCCTTTGCTCTAAGAATTTAGTGAAGTTATTTTATTTCTGCTTGCTTTTGATACCTTTAATATGTATCACAAGAGTCACTATTGTGAAGAAACAGAACTATTGTTTCTTCGAGTAAGAAAACAAGATTTCAAATGCATATGTTGTCTCTTCAGAGGCCACACAAGCCCTTAATTGCCTTGGTTATATCCAGTCATCACAGACACAGACTGCAACAGAAATATAAAATAGGGTCGGCAAAACTGTTAAGATCTTATTCACATAAAGGCAGTGGTAAGTTACGCGTTAGAAGTAAGTCAAGTGATTTCAGGGTTGCCCTTAGTCCTTCAGGTCTCTAGGGGACTCTTGTACAAATTGCTGATTCAGAAAATCATTACTCTGGTGGCTCAAGTGGCACTTTAGTGGCCTTAAAGAGTTATTTGACACACCTCCCCAAACAGCTAAGTTATCCCCATGATTATGTTGATTAATTACACACTCTGTGGAATTAGTGTTATTTTCAATGAAAGATTTTTCTGTATTCGGAAAATAAAGCATAAAACTCATGTGCTTTAATTTGATGATATTCGCACATCTCCTAAGCACAATATTGAGTCAGGGGGATTATTTTGGCTGTTGTTGTATAGGGAACATGAATATAACGTAAGGCAGTGTTTTTATTCTTCATTAAGAAATTAGTTTTTTGATCTACTCCAGGATGGCCACTTGAAACATTTACCAATTCTGACATTTTCATCCATCAAAAGACTTGAGAACTCCTCTTTGACTTACTGCAAATTGAGTTAAAATTATTGGAGAGAGAGTGGTGATATACAGGGAGAAGAAGGCAATATATGCTGATAAACATCTAGAATACTGCAAAAAGAGGTGGCATAGTGTAAGAACAGGCTTTGGCGTTGGAATTGAAAGTTCTGTTCTCGTTTCATCTCTTAATATCTATATAACCTCTTATTTGTATAAGCTGGTTGCCCTTTCTTAATTTCAGTGACCTCATCTATAAAAATAGAGAATGAAATGTCCGTCTAAAGAGTTCTTAGGGTGTGTTGTCTTAAGGGATACACGTTAAATTGTTTGGCTTACTCTATAGTGACTTATAAAAGTAAGTGCTTTACGGAGAATTGAATAACGATTCTGAACCATGAGCAGTCCCCCAAGATGATGAGTTTTGATGATGCCTCAAGTTAATCAGCGTATCTGGGATCTTAGTACGCCCACTGTTGTGAAGGCAGCACAGTGTCTAGACGAGAGGAGGTGCATTGATGATGAAATGCAGCCAAAAACTCATCATTTTCCAGCATCAGAGCTATAGGTCATTACTGAGTATTCCATTTTAATGATTTAAGAACATCAGTGAAAAAGAGGACTAATGCTTGTCTTTTCTGGGAAAATGGCTAGCTTTCTATTTCTCATTATTTGTTGCTATGTACTATGTGCCTAATCACTTTTTTCTTTACTGTTTTTTTTTTCTGTTCTCAGTGTAGAAAGAGGGGAAGGAAGAGGATTTTCTATGGTATGAAATGACTAGTTTATCTGCTAGAATTGAGTTTTAATTGTTTTGTCATTTAATTTACTAAATTTGGATTTTTTCATGCCTGTGGATGAAGACAGAGTTATCTTGGTGTAGTAAGATTCTGTAGGAGAGAAGCAGTGTTCTATGAATTTTAGAAATCAAATAATAACATCAACTTCTGATCTCTTGTAAACCCAGACTCTTCCCTCTAAATGAGGATCAGGGATAGTTAGATTGACCAATTAGTTAGAACAACGAAGGCATATCTCATAGAAATATCAGAAAAAGTAAAAAATGTTTTAGATCAATCTAAATAAAATTTAATTTTTAATTTACATTATTTGATATAAAATTACAAACACATATTAACCCAGTACGTCCTTATTATTAAGATTTTATAATAGTGGGTCCTAAAGTTCTTTGGGACTTGTATTTAATAGACATAAAGGTAGGGGCAGGTGTGTATATTCAAACGAATTTAGGAAAGATTACATTAAACTCAAGTGTCTTCATTACAGGACTTTCCAGAAACTTTAAAATGCCAAGACACAATGTAAAGTTCTGGGGGAGGGATAGAGATAGCTTGTAACATATGCTAGGCCCTTTTAATTAGCTTTCCTTTTGTTTTCTGGACCTGGTTGTGGGGTTACTATTCCATAGAAGACACTTGTGAGCGATGCTGTGTTGTCCTATATTATAATTATGGTTTTACCTTTACTCTTCTCTTTTCATTTTAAACAATCCTATGCTTCACACAGGGAGTGGGTAGCGATGCAGCTTCCTGCCATGGTTTTGCTAATTGGTTGCTTCGTGGAGTTAACGTGGAGATCACTGTGGTTTATTGTATGATGCACAAGTCTTGGAGTATAAAGTACCTGGAGACCTTTTAGGAGTACAACACCATGTAAATGTAAATTATCCCCACCTATAAGACACTTTCATTAATTTCATATCAAATTCATGAGTGTTTTGAGCTCTGAGGTTTAAGCGTTCAGTATTGGGCTTCTTGCTTATTTATATATCTTCCCCCCAGAGTTTAAACAGCAGCGACACAGAACAGTGCTAAAAGGGGCACAGCCTTTGGAATCAAATAGCCAGAATTTGAATCCTGGTGTGTCACTTCCTTCCTGTGTGACCTTGGGCAATTTTTGTATCTCAGTTTCCTCATCTGTAAAATGGTGTTCATATTACCTGACTCATGGGGTTGTTGTGCCGATGACATAAATCAGTCTACCTAAGCCCTTTGCAGTGTGGGTAATAATACATGACAGGGACTCGGCTATTCCTACTTGAGCAAGGGGAGAAAAGGAAAGGCAGGCATGGTAAAGGTAAAATAATTCTAAATAATAACCTTATGTATATATTCAGAACCAGTAAGAGTCGCAGTGTTTGTTTAATGAAATAGTCTCCTCAATATTAAAAAAAAAAATAGGAATAGATTGGTGCTGGGGACAAGGACAGAGATTTGATGAGTTCCCTGGTTTGATAGCTGGGAACAAAAGGCTCATTCTTCATGTCCCAGAATGCGGATTAACAGTGAAACAGGCTTGCTTGTTATTGTCCTGCAACATCAGATCATTTTCTATCAAGGATTTTCAAGGGATATATTTCACTTTATGGGTGCATCTTTTCCAGTGGTACGTAAAATATATACTATTTAGAAATAATTTTAAAAGTGACCTTTTAAGAATGAAAGGCTAGAACCCCAAACATGACCTTGTCATTATCCTACTGGTCAACCACCAGTGGGCTCTTCTGTGTCACAGCCTACCTCCAGAAATCATAGCGTCAGTGAGTTGTTCTTGTCCCTCAGTCTTTCCATGCAGATTAGAACTGTCTGGTGTAACCATCCACCAAAGGTAACAGTTCTTAGATGCAGCCCTGTGAATGAATGGACTTACAGGACCATTTTTTTCTTCACGTAATATTTTCATTCTCATTCAATTCCCTGGGCAGTTCCTATAATAGGATGCTTTGGATATATTGAAAGAAAAATTCAAGTCATGGGAAATTATAGAAGAATATAAAGGTATTAAATTTGGAAATATATAGGCATTTGTTAACCATACATCCCCAAATTAAAAAAAAAAAAAGTTTTTTTCTGTATTCTTCTTGGGGCAGCCATAGAAAGGGTTACTGAATAGATCAGCAAAAATATCGTTCTTAAAAAAAAAATTGAAAGTAGCTTACGGTGTGTTCTCTGCTTAAGTTAGTTTTTGCAGGGCACCAGAAGCAGCAAGTGAATCCTTTATTGATTGCCAATGGGTGTCATTTTTAATAATTAAATTTAAATACAGGTTTTAGCAGCCGAGGGGTTCGGTTTGGACGGAACACGTGTTGACTTTCCGGGTTGTTTGCTCACTGTAGATGCCGCCTTACTCCAGAGAAGGGCTGCACGTTGATCTCCTTTGTCTCTAGAAGGATTGATTGACGGATGTTGTGCCTGCTCATTTACAGCGTTTTTCTTGTTTAATTTTTAAAATTGTGACATAGTATTACATGTTCCTTGTATACATGATTTTTGCAGAAGGAAGTTGTTTAGCCAATATGTCGACTCAGTTTGTGAAATCCTCCCTGTAGCTTTCATTCAGCCTTCAGTGCACCACTCCATTAGGTCACATCATTCGTTTCGTGCACGGCAAAGCGTCACCAGCAGCAACATTTCACATTTGGTCCTCTTAGGTCTACAAATGAATCAAATGCCTGACAAGATTTATTTCTGGTCTGTAATTCAGAATATTCCCCCACACCACCACACATCCTTTCTGGGCATGCGACAAACATTACTAACGGATACTTTTCGTTTTTAAAATATGTACAGCAGTACTTCATGCAGTAAAAGACTTGAGCGATTAATGCTACCCTTATGCCTCTTTTGAGTAGTTTTAGCCATGGGGCTTGGCACTGCCACCATTGTCTCTGTGCCAACAAAATATCCGCAGCGGCTGTCGCATTCTAGTACTGGAGGGTTGTCTCGAAAACTCCACAGTGACTGCACCGCATTTGTTCATCACTGCTATCTCTTTTAAATATTGGAAAAATAGAATCTTTCGCTCTTTCAGAGCTCCGTGGTGCTTGTGAGGATGGGGGAGGTGAGTGGCAAAGAATGGAGAGGGGGGGAAAGAAGCTGTCTGCACCAGCCAGTTGGTGTAAGTGACAAAAATCCATGCCCGACATAGAGTAAACACAGATATTTAGGAGCTTTTGTGTTCCTGAGCATAGATAGTTACTTAAGAATCCTACTCAAACATGCTATCAGCGCTCTTGAAAATTTTATTATCTGAAACAAATGTTCCAGTGAATTTTAAGCAGGAAATCAGCATCAAGACCCTAGCTAATTTTTAATGGACAATTTACACAAAAGACATATTTATTTTCCTAGGAACCGAGGTGTCATTGTAAAATGGCTGCTTTTTGTCATTAGGAAATGATAGGAATGGATATCATACATTTCAGAAGGTGCTTGGGTTTATCCACAGTCCCTGATTATTTTGCTCCCAAACGGGGGTTTGGGCTCCGAGGGCAGATTTATAGTTGAATTTGGGAACAAAAAGATGTCATAAAGTTAAAGGCTTACACTATCAGAATGAAATGTGTTCGCGCGTGATCTCTCGAGCGATCTATTTGATGGTAAAAGTGGATGGTATAGATGAAATCTTTACAAGGAGCATAATCCTAAAAAAAAAAAAAAAAAAAAGCGCACCTCCCAGCCTCCCGCTGGCTGCACTGCCTCTTTGGTACCTCGCAGACTTCGACAGAGTCCTGGACGGGTGCCCATTGATGTCATGGAAACACTCAAATTACTGAGAATGATTCATGTCTATGCTGGTCTCTTATCCTCCCCCACACAAACAGGAGTAGATTTTTAACCCTGACAACTTGTAATTTGCAGTGGGTTTATTTTTGTATCTGGATAAATATTTTTTAACAAGCAAAATTAAGATTAAGCAGTCTGTATCTGATATGATAGTAAAGAACGCTGGGCCCGTGTAGCCAAGAGTAGTTTGGGGAATCTATGCAGCCTGAATTCATATTCTTCTCATCTTTCCCTCCTCCTCCTCTCCCTTCCTACCCCCTTGCTCTTTCCATTCTGCCCTCCCTCTCTTTATTTCTCTCCTTTCCTTTCACTTCTCTCTCCCATTTATTCTCATTCATATTCTTATATTCTTCTCTTCCATTCCTCCCTCCCATCTTCCTCCCTCCCTTTCTCTTTTTTCTCTCTCTCTCTCTTTTCTCTCTTCCTCCTTCTCATCCTTACTATTTGCACTAACATTCTAGCTTTAAAATAATGAATGGAATAACTCTTAACTTACACACACACACACACACACACACACACACACACACACACACAAATTGAGACAAATCCTGATAGAAAAATTCATCTCTCTGAGGTCTCTGTGCTGGATTCGAGTTGGGAAATAATGCCAGGTGGTGCAATTCTGCAGAGGATAGCTTCAGTGATCCCTTCCAGAGAAGGAAATAGATAGCCTTCCCTTCTTCAAACTGCATTTTACATCCAGTTTTTAGAAATTACCCAAAACAGAACACTAGATGTTTAATTTCCTAGGAAGTCAGGGAATATTCTATAATATTTGTCTGTCTGTCTGTCTATTATCTACCTACCTACCTACCTACCTACCTACTTACCATCTATTTCTCTATCATCCATCTATCTATCTATCTATCTATCTATCTATCTATCTATCTATCTATCTATCATCTATCTTTCTGCCTTTTTGCCTGCCTCTTTACCTACCTCTCTACCTGCCTCTCTACCTGCCTTTCTAGTTGTTAAATAAGTGAATACAATGTCAAAATGAATTACGGTGCGGTTGTATTGAAGCTTTTTGGATGCAAGAGCTTAAGGAAAGTCGTGTGTCATTTGATTGCTTATAAAGGTTGAGTCTTTTCTGTTACTGATATTTATAAAGAGATGTTAAAGGGTATCTATAGGTTGTATTTGGCTTACACAGAAGAGTAACAAATGTATCCGTATGACCATTTGCACTGCCGAAAAGGTAAATGAACCTTTTCTTCAGTGTAAAATCCTCATACAATTAAAGTTATCCTCTTAGATGTCCCAAGACCGACAATTTGTGAGATGATATCCTGTTTCATTAGAATTGAAACTGATATGGTCATTGATTTTCTACTTTGCACTGAGCACTTTCCCAGAAATGAGGTGTGGGGATATTTTCCCAAGTTTGTTATTCATTGAAATCAGTAGAAAAGTTAATACTGGGGGACAGAGGGTTAATTTTAAGACTCGGGTATGGCTTTCTTTGAAAATCATCTTCCATTTTATATATATCATGCCTTAGACACAAGGTACATTTTTTAACAGATATAAGATTTATTAACGATGCGTTTTTTGTGCGGTGTCAGGAAGGCATCAAATTATAACATTGTTATTGAACTAAAAAATAAAAAAGTGATTACTTTTATTTTTAGCATTTCTGTTGCCTTGGGTTGAGAGGGGAAATTTGGGGGGTTGTAAACTTTAGACAGATATCTGTTTATTCCCTCAAAATACTAGTTTTGAATTTTCCCGTGAACAAAGAATAGCGTAGTCCTAGGTATGAAGTACAATGTTCCTTTAAACTCTAGTCCCTGAGAAAGTATACTATCCTTTAATCTCAGGTCGGGGGGAAGGGGTTCATGTTCTGGGTCCTGGGCCTTGTCACTAGCCCCTTTTAATGTCCTGGTATGGATCAATTTTCTGCGATGACTCTTCCTATGTCACTAACTAAACTCAACTGCTTAGATCTCTTGTAATGTGGTTTCATTGTCTTCCTTGCTAATTATTAAGGCTAAACATACTTTTAAAAGAAACAAATGAGCAGCCTTAATTTTACCCTTAGATGTGGCCACATAGCTTCTGAGGCTGTATGCATCTCCCTAAAGCTATCTATAGATTAAAAAATTGTGTTGTTTGAATGGGAACACGATCTTCACATTCGATTATCTCATGTCCTGCTGGACCTACTGGTAGAATATGAACTTGGGTTCAGAGAGGGCAATTTTTCAAAAATCCTCTTTCCCAAATGTAAATTTCATCATCTTGATCATGATGTGATTTACTCCTGGGAAAGGGAGTTTAAAAACAAAAAGAGAGAAAGGGAGAGAGTCTCAGAATTTCGAATAGTTTCTTTGCTGTATTCACCATCTGGAAAGCCTTGATTGATTAGCTTTGGCCTCACCATTAAGTGTCAATATAATCAATGGGAATTACTAGACTAGGGTCATTACGTAGATAATTTGCCTGCTGTGTAAATAAAAATGAAATTGTTTAAATTTTGTGAGAGAGAAAGAAAGTGAAAATAAGGAATGACAATTTGTTTGTTAGAGAGAGTGGAGGCCATTGGAATGACAGTTTTTGGAAGTGTGGAGCAGTTTGGCTAAGAATAGGAATGAAGGATATTTTTTTCCAGTTTATCATAGCCAGAGTGAGGAAGTGTTATTCCTTCTCTTGCTTGCATACATTGCCAGTAGTGCCTACTTTACGTATGTAAACATCGGAGAAGAGAAGTAGATGTCTGTTACCTGGAAGAGATTTTTTTAAAAGGAAAAACACAATTTATAGTTTTTTGTTTGTTTGTTTGTTTTTCTCTTGGCAGGTAAAACAGAAAGGGGCTCATACTCATCTTATGGGAGAGAATCAAACTTACAGGGTTGCCACCAGGTAAGTGAGAATCTCGCGTGGGGAAGGGGTGAGAGAATTAACCTGGTGGATCAGTTTGTTTTGTAAATGAGATCATACATTTTAGACCGTGAGACTAAGATGCCCTGAAAGTCTGCCGATGCCTCTTTCTTTTAAAAAGTAATGAAGTGACACAGAGCTTGGAAGTGGTAAACACCTCATCTTCAGCTCTTTGGCATAACAGAACAACATTCACTGTCTTGTTTTTATTTTTTAATCCATCAGCCGGTACCAGTGGCACTGTTTGCAAACCAGCGATGCCGGTTAAAGTGGTTCTATCAAAAGAGTTTATTTGCAATTAGGAACTTAAGAATTTCTTGCACTGGAAATACTTTGTGTAGCCATTTGTCAGACCCTGGGTTCGGGTGGCTATTGCCCTAAATTATAGTTTTCATAGGGGCTGTGTGATGTTGTGTGAAAACAGGGTTGTATTGAGGGATAAAAATGTCTGTGAAAATATGATTTGTTGTCCCTTTTTGTTTCTGAATTGTTTTTGGCTGGAAGTCAAGGCCAGCAGGCTAACAGCAAAGCCGTCTCAAGGGAAGCATGCGTGAGCTAGAAAAATAAGAGTACTTTAATTAAATAATAAAATGCCAGTGTAATACAAAGGTACAGCATGTGTGTGTATGTGTCTCTGTGCACTTTCCATTTGCATACTTTTAACTCTCCAGAGAAAGCCCAGTTCTAAAAATACTATCAAGAGCCAAAAGTATAAGCTTTGTTTCAAGACAATTGAGATTTTATCGATGCTTTATTTTTAAAAAAATTTTCAGTATCGGTATTAATCATGTGTTTAAAATCGTTTTCTTTCTTTTTTTTAAAGATTTAGGTTTTCTTTTTATAAATGCATTGGTTTTTTTTTTTTTTTTACTTTGGAAAACTCTTGATAGAATTTAATAGTCCTTTTTAAAATTCAGAGCTTTTTACTGTTTTATTATTCACCCAAACAGAATATATGTTCTTTCTGTGTTGGAAAGAGAATGCTTGATCTCTTGAACCCTCACGCCCTCCAGTTTTCTTTACTGATATGGAGGGAAAAAAAATCCACTTCAAAATTTTAAAATGACTGTTTAATATCTCCTGAAAAATGCAAGCAGTTTTAGTAATTAAATAGAGCCTGCGAAGGAGGTTTCCATTTCATATCAGTCATATATCACTAAAGGTGGAATTCTGCTGGGTTTTTTTTTTTCCTGGATATATTTGCATTTTTAAAGTTTACTCCTTTGGCTCAGCCACCAGTGCAGTCATGTTCAGCTCCTAAAAGATTTGTTGCAATGAGGGGCATGGTGCTTGGTTAAGAACTAACTCCTGCCGCACGAGCTGCAGACTCCGGTTCATGGCAGTTTGTTTGGAAAGAATTCTGCAGGAAAGACATTTACAGCCATTCCAGTGCAACGGAAACATCTTTGGAATGTGAGTGCAAATGTTCGGGGTAGATAGCTTGGGCGACAAGCCTCCCAGTGCCGAGTCTCTGGTGTAAAGCTCTCAATTCCTGCAGAAGAGCCTGTTCCTGTGTATCTGTTTTCTGAGGGTCAAGGCAGAGGTCGTTAGAGTTTTGGGGAGAAGAAAGTTGACAACATCCTTCCTTTCTGCAGATGGTCATGGCAGAGGTCTCTGTTTGGCTGGGCCTCTTTTTCTGGTCAATGAGAGAATAGGCTTCCTCGCCCCTGTATCCTTTCTTACTAATAGGAATTGGCGTGATTCCTCACAGACACAAGATTTCCTCTGCTGAGTAAGCGCGAGGCCCCTTCACTTGTGAAAGCACCATCCAGACCGCGCGAGTCTGTCTGTGTCTGTGCGGGGGCACAGACCCTCCCTCAGTTGGTGGGAACACTTCCCTCGGGGGAAACTGAAGTTAATTTTTTGGCACACGCAAGGTGAGAAGTGGAAAGGGGCAGAGGGTGGAGTACAGAGGTGGATGGACTGGCATGTGACGGCTGAATTTCTGGGCCTGGAGAGCTTCCTTTTGAGACGTTCCTGTCCAGGAAAATTCTGTCGTATCTTAGGAGTATGATTGCATATGCTTTTCTTAAAAACTTCATACTGTGGATGTGGAGTGTGGATTCTTTCCTTCTTGTTTCTGCTTCGTGGTTGTGAGCCTTTGCAGGAACTGGCTGTCTCTGTGCTTAGCGTGGTCTCAGCAGTATCCATATCAGTGTGATCACTGGTGGACAAATAAGAGAGCGAAATTTTGGAAATTGCTTGATTGAGGAAGTAGGAGCTGGAGAAGAAAAGTGTGCCTGCCTGTTCTGCTTTCTGTGAAATTTGAGGATAGAACAGACCGTAGCGTGTTTTCCAGTGAATGGGTTTCTCTGGCCGAATTGTTGTTGTTGTTGTGTTTTTTTGTTTGTTTTTTTTTTGTTTTTTTTGAATCCCTGTCTCCAATATCAGCTATGCAAACCAAAAAGAAAGGCAGAGTCTTGGTGTCTTGGGCTTCAAGTCTAAGTAGCAGATCACAGCTGAAATGATTCCTCCCTGTATGGCAAGGTGAGTGACTTGCATGGAGGGGAAGCTTTTGTTTTCTCCTGACTACTCCATGGCGGGGCATGGGGAGGACAACCTTTAGGTGACAATGCCCTAAGGAGCGCCACAAGCCGCTTTATCGTCTAATAACAGTGTATCCTGTGGACTGAGGATGAGCACTTGGGATGAGCACTGTTACATGTGAACTTGCTTATTTCAGTCCCAATAGCTTTTGTTCAGTGTAGAGAAATAGTGGTGGTAAGCAACAGGTAGCTTTCAAAACACTGTCCTGATGAGTGTATGTATTTTGTTTAAAAAATGTATGGGTTCAAAAATTTATATATACATATATATTATGTTTCTCTTGATGATTTAATGCTAATAGGGATAGACATGTGCATATTTTTAAAAAGTGAATATTTTAGCCGAAAATCAAAAACCGGCAGGTTCTTTATCCTCAATTAACTTATTTTCATTAAAAATAGTAATGGGATAATATGAATTTGTTAATACACTTCTACATAAAATTATCGGAAATTATCATGGTGACTTTTTCAGACTTTTGAAATTGTATAATTTCAATAGATAAACCAAAGCAGCCAAACGGAATTTTTTTAGTTCTCGCTAAATATGGCAAAACTAATTTAAATCAAATTGGGGTACGGAAATCACACCCAGGCTTAAAAGGTTCTTGCCAAATTACAACTTCCTACTACTTTTACTGGCAGAGAAAATAAAATTTATAATGGAAAGTCTGACAGAAATAAAAATGAGCGGAAATAAAGTTTTTCTCAAGATAATCCAACCTTAATATGATAACCAATAGCTAATGTAACGAATGGGGATGTCTGCCGAGGACAGAAGGAAAAAAAAATGTCGTTTGCTTTTGGCCTCTTCTGCTGCTTTGAATAGGATGTTTGGCGATTGCAAACTTTTTTTTTTTTTTTTTTTTTTTATCTTGCTGAGATCTTCTGTTTTTGAATGAGATGATGATGTCAACACAAATGATTGTTATTAGGGCAGAAGTTTTCCCCTTAAATGGAAATTCAGCATTGATTATCAGGAATTGTTTGTTTTTCCTTTCTGGGATATAGCCCAAGTCTAAAGCAATGGTTTTATTATTAATAGCTCCTGGACAAGGTGTGTGTGTGTGTGTGTGTGTGTGTGTGTGTGTGTATGTGTGTAAAATTATGGAAAGCTGGGCCCTATCTGAGACCAGTTAAGTTCGATTCTTATGAGTTGGGCCTTAGCTTTTCCCCCAGGTGATTCTAATGTGCAGTTAGGTTTGGTGATTTCCTAGAATGTTTTATGGGAGAATATTGTATTTTGAAGATTTGTGTTCAAAATCTGGGGTCGTTATTGACCTTGAAAAAGCTTTCAGACTTCTTGCTTTAATTTGATTTTTCAAGACATAGAAATATATGGCATCTGTACTTCTTTTGACAGGCAGTGAAAATTAGTGATATGCTGAAAATCAGTAAAATGTCTTGAAATTTTTCTGCAAAATTCCATAACTGAATGTCCCAATCCATATCTTGTTTTTTTCTAGTGAGGTCCAAGGCTTTAACCTCATCCACATTCTTTTTCTTTCTCAGCAAATAATCAAATAGGTCTGTGCTGATAAAGTTATTTGATGTTCAGGTCATAAAAACCAGCAGGATTTAAGAATTAGGCCTAATCTTGAATACTTTTGTTAAATTTCAGAAACTTTGAAGCTATAGAGAAAACAGTCTCTCTATATATATTATTTAATTTTCTCATAAACCTAGTCATTTTTGATTTATTGAAATTAAATGTAGAATTGGTTCTGAAACAAACTACATATATTTTTCTTTGAATTGTTTTTATTTTGGATAGAAAATGAATGACAAATTACTTAATTATAGAATTTTTGTTCTCTTTAACTTTTTCTTAACTAAAGTCATAAGAAAAAGGGTATAAGCATAAAAGGCATGAAACCCTTTTTCTTTTTTATGAAAATGGCTACTTAGGTCTTGTGTAAGCAGAAATGCTTCTTATTTTTAATTTGACATTAGGCTTAAGTGTTTGTTCACAGTGTGCAGTAATCCAGTCCAGGTCCTGCGCATTCTTCCTGGGACCCTCTGCCGCCCATGGACTGCGCTATGTGCTCTGCTTATGTGCTGCTGAAGCGCTCTGCTTCACTTCGTAGTGCTTTCAAAATTTGCCATTATTTATGTTTATCGAATGCTGGTTTCCACCAGGATTCTGTAAACCCCTGGAAGGCAGGGGCCATGTCCGCTTTATCTTGAGCCGTGTGGACTCTGTGTCCAGCCTGGTGAGCACTGTGATGACCACATGTTTACTTCTCCAGCATCACTTTTAGGAACTATCTCGAGAGTAAAGTCTCAACAATATACGAGAACCACACAGTGAGACTCATTTTCATGCCTACGGAAACCAGAAATTCATACCCTCTCAAAGAAAGTCCTTAGGAAGCCCTTCATTCTAACTTGCTATATGGACCCTAGAGTGACCCAGAGGCCCTATCATGGAGAATTCCTTGTCACTCACTTTCTAGGAGCTGAGCACTAGCCTGGTGGCCTCACTGTTCTAGGCCTGGACATTCCGAAGGGAGTCGGTAAGGGAATTATGGATGTTCTGTGTTTCTGGTGGGTGTATTACTGGCACCAAAGGTCAGAGCTCAGGGCTGTCCTTTTTGAATGTGCTAGTGTGGATGGTAGGACAGAATATTTAAAATTCTGACAGTTTCAGATATCACAGGGCCTGAGTTTACGGTGTGTGTGCCATTGCGACTCTGGCTCAGTGTGCTGTTTTTCAGGCAGCAGCATGTTTGTTTTGGAGCATCGCTGTGGGTGTACCCCTCTCCCAGCAGCCACCCGACACCCACCGTAGGGGATGATGGAGCCATCCTTTTATTGCTTTGGTTAACAGATATCTATTGGCCCTCTAGTGATGTGTTAGGTACTATGGAGAAAAATAAAGGAAAGCTCATCTGGATATTAATGGGGAGAATCAAGCTCCATGTATCTAATTAAAACATTTTTTTAATCTTATATATTTTCAAATACAAAAGTTGAAAAAACAAAGGCATGTACATTAAATTGTTGTTAATACTTGTTATATTTGCTTAATGTGTGTATATATTTATATATTTTTCAGTGAATGATTTTTAAATGGAAGATCTAATAAAATTTCACCCCTAATTTTTTATGTACATCTTAAAATTAAGAACACGTTCCTATTTAACTAAAATATGATCATCACCCCTAACCAAATTAACAGTAGTTTCCTAATTTAATGCCCAGTCTGTATTCAGATTTCTTCAATTGTCCCATGAAAATGTCTTTAATAGCTTTTTTTTTGACATTGCATTTATGCATGATATTTGGTTTCTGTGTCTTTTTATAATTTCTTTTCTACTAGAGCAGTTTCTATATTTTTTTTGAATGATTATTTTTCTTAAAGTGATGAGGCCAGTTGTTTTGAAAAGCATGCCTTCCCTTCTAGAACTGTCAGATTGTTTCTTTGTGGTACCCTTTAATTTGTTACTTAGTATCACTTGTCTTGCCTGCAGATTGAAAATTAGTTCTAAAGTCTTACTCTGATGAAAGATAGACATTTTTGGCCTGAGTATTTCATAGATGATGCTATGTGCTGCATATTGCATTCCATCCAGACACATATAATGTCAAGTTATGTTGCTATTGGTAATGCTAACTTTAATCACTTGGTAAAAATGGTACCCTCTACCCTCCGCCTCCTTCTCTCCCTTATAAATAAATCTTTCCCTTCTGCAATTAGCCAACAATCTCGGTGTTGATACTTCATCATTAGGCAGTTATCCTTATTCCCCAACAAGCTTTGACCTGTTGGTTTTAGCATGCGTTAATGAAGCTTTCCTGAATCAGAGGTTTTTGAACTAGTGATTTTTTAAGCGCCATCATTCATTTTATATTTATAGCTGTCATTCTTCTGTAAAGAGCTTTTATTGTTCATCTTAGCATTGTCAATATAAGGGCTTCATACTTATACAAGTATAATGTTAATAAACTTTGCATTAAATATGGTCCCTTATCTGGAGAATACTGGGAGCCTTAAAACCTTCTTCATATCTCTTAAGGTATCTTGATAAGAAAAGTAGAATGGTTGGAAGAACTTTAATTGCAGGAGGAAGAAGATGATTATAGTTATGTTTCCTTGCAAACTAAACTCCAGTATTTTTCTTCTTCTTTTTCTTTCTTTCTTTCTTTCTTTTTTTTTTTTTTTTTGCTGAAATTTGGGAGTTTGTGACAATCTCTGTACCTCTAGCAGTTAGATTAATGTTGCCAGAAACACTGGAGTTTCTGTAGATTCTTATATTGCCCCTCTAATTTTAGTAATTATTCTTAAAGTTCTCACAAGATTGACCATCGGCGGCTGACCGACACAGTCTTGTGGGTGATGTGATGTTCAGTGAAGTTGCTCTATCAATGATCTTTGAGAGTGCAGTTCCAGCCCCTTCCCCAGTCCTGTCACACCCCACACATGGCTGATGACTGAATGTCAAAATGAATGAATATCTGAGTTCGTTGAGGCTCAATTTCGGGGAAGCCTAGAGGACAAAGATTAGGTGCCAGTTTAAACATCCAAGGCCATTATTGTAATTCTCACTTAATAATTAAGAAAATGATCCTCAGAGAAGTAAAGCAAGACAACCCAAGGTCCAACCCCACATAAGCTTCAGAGCCAGGCTTTGAACTCTAAAATGTCTGATTTTAAAGCCAGTGCTTGTCCAACGGGGGTTTCCTGCTTTCTGAGTGTCTGATGAGGTATCTGGGCTCAGAGGTTGGTGTTAGAGCCCATCAGGAACCGCAGACCCGGGCCTAACACAGTGTAGAACAGAGGAGGAGCTTCACTCAGGTCTGCTCCAGGTGGACCAGAATTCCGAATGCAGTTAGTGCAGGGAGGCAAAGAAGGGGGGGCACACTCAGCCTTTTTTTTTTTTTTTTAAGTAAACCACATGTGTCTATATGAATAAATATTCTTTAACATCCTCAGAATCAGCATATGCAATTTAATTAAAATCAATGAAGATTTTCTGCGAAAACGGGTAGAATATGCCAGTTCATATTTTAGCATGAACACTTGCCGAAAAATGTGTCGCTTATATTTGGGCCTTGCTTTTTGTGTAATGCGGGCAGAATGTGGTTTGCTATTACACAAATTTAGGTTCATCATAGATCCAGTGGTTCTTCCAAAAATACAAGAACTACTTAGAATGAAATTCTGAAGCAATACCTTTGACAAGCTCTTAAATGTGACCCAATGATTTTTTAATGATGGCATTTAACTACATATATTGTGAAATACATGAAATGACAAGCATGTGTTAGAAACATAGGCAGGTTTTATCCAACAAACAATTCAAGACAACTAGTGCATAAAAAAAAAATTGAAATTGCTTTCAGATGATTTTTCTGAGACACCAAAGAAATAGAGTTCTGTTATCCAAACTGAAATTTCTCCAGAATCTTAGAATTTACTTCTGTCTTCTTATGAAAAGTATTCAGAGGTTTTAATAACTACTAATAATTAGCATTACAGTTTATCTTCATATTTTCGATATGTAAAGAGAAAGAAGAAAACCAATTAATGACTAAACAATTTAACACTGAGATACACTTGATAAAATTTAATGTTGAAATATATCTGTGTATCACATAGAAATCTGTATAGCCCTATTGCTTGTTTCTGTAAGAAAGACAATATACTCACAATTCAGCATCAGGGAAACTTTTCAGTATGAAATGGCAGAAATATTTATTCCTTTGTCTACGGTCATGCTTGAAATGGTTCCATCATTAAGAAAATATCTCCTGAAACTCTTAAAATTGAAACCCCAAGTTAAAATTGCGGGAGCACTGCAAGATATCAACACAACCCCATAACTGTTTTAGAAATAAATATGTCAGAAAGGGTCAGGTAGTGAGTCTGCTGCTGTGCCTGGTAGAAGTTCCCTACTTAGAACTGAAGAAACCCATCCTTCGACAAAGTGTGTGTGTTCTGGAGGTTTATGTGGATTTCTTGACATATGCTTTCACTCACAGATAAACTAAACTGAGCTTCCTAAAGCATGGACCTTTTATGTTCAGTGTGTTATTTATTATCTAATGGAAGTGGTTTCCTGGGGGAAAAAAATCCAGCAAGAATACATAGTTGCATTTGCTTTAACATTTCTAACACAAAAGTGTTCTTTCATGCTATGGCACTTATTTTTTTGTCTGACATTGTTGTACTTTGTTAATAAAGGGAGAAGTCCAATTTTGGTGAGATAGCCTCTGTAGCCTGGCACTTCCCCAGATTTTACTGAATAGAGTATATCACCCATGTTATATTCTTATGATTTTTAATAAAATCTCTATGTCCCTTGATTCCATTAACTGATCTTTTCAAAAGATATTTTCCAGTGAAGGATTTCCGTGACTTTTAAAAATAACTAGGTGTATTTTTTTCCAACCCACCTCAAAGCCACGTTTATATGAATCTGGGACAATGACAATTCAGTAATAAAATAATTAAGGAAGAACATCATCGAGGTTTTCAAGCAGTGGCCATCTTCTAGAGCTCTAGATATGGGGGTCTCTGTGCGTCGGGGTTTGACTGTGCATGCTCACAGAATAATCCAGGCTCATTTGTACTGTGATAATGAACAGCAGGGCACTGAATCTTTCCAGTTTTATTGGTATTGTATACAGTAAGTTATTAAATTCCATCTCTGTAATACACCTGCAGTAAAGTAACAAAACATTGCTGCACTTAAGGAACATGTGTGTGTTGTGGTACAATGCCCTCCCCCGTCATTTCAGCCCCCCCAACAGCTGCTTACAGATTTCAAGATCCATTGTATATATTCCCTTGAGCCCACCTCTAATAATCGAGACACATCTGCCATTGCAGTATTATAGGCATATGTAGTTTTATTGAAAACTATACCTGTAAAAAAAATTAAATAACTCCTACCTCAATTAAATTGGCGCACTACCTTTTGCAAAGATCATATTGCAGACCTCCTGAGACTCAATGAGTTCATTTTATTCTTATATTACAAATCACTAAATATGTTATTTTTTATTTAGCCAAGTTGCTAACATTTCTCGTGCTTTGATGATAAGTCACTTTCATCTATTCTCACTTTTGTTTTCTGTTTCCCCTCATCTTTACATGTTTAAAAAATAATGCCATGCAGGCTGTATGAAGGAAAAATTGAGAGTCTGGCTGCAGTAAACGCAGGAGAGGTATGGGAGAGGACCTCAACAGGCAGCTTTAATTCTTACACAATTATTAAATAGATATAAAGGTTACAAAATTGGGACCAAAACTTTAACTCATCTAGTGATTTGATAGACATTTTTACAAGTTTCTTTGAAATCTGTGTGGTATCATCATGGGAGAATGGGAAATAATATGAAGAGGGGATGAGTTAGTAGATTATACAAGCATATGTAGGTGAATTCCTATTGTATTAAATCTCTTACGTTAATATTTACATTTTGTTAAATATTGGGTCAATTGTGAATGTCTATAAAATATTTTTTATCTAAACAGGAATAATAGTCAACTATTTGGTCAAGGAAAAATGTTTCTGAGCATTACCTCATTCTCACTTAAGGTATGCAGGGTGTCTATATAGTTATTTATAGTGAGTTGCTCATGCCACTGTTATTACAGTGATTAAGCTAAGAAGAAAAGTTTGTAACTTTGCTTCATATTATCATAGAAAAGTCAAAAGACAGGATGCCCACTCTATGAACATGAAGACAACTATATGTGCTTTTGGAAAATATTATTCAAAAGGACTGTGTGTGAATGGATTGAGGGAGTGAGAGATGGATCCCTATCCCCAGCGTGAGCAGAGACTCAGAGAAATGGATCCTTTAATGACAGTTAACAGGGAGATGATGGATTTTCATTTTTGATAAGAATATTGATGAATATTAGTCATCGTTTGGTTCCACGGGGGTTACCTGGGCCTGTGAGTTTATGCTCAGTCTGTAATCAGCTATGAGTTTTCTGCCCCCCTCATGGTTCACAAGGATTCAGTGTTTAATGGCGATAAAAGGTTGACTGCTACATAGGGTCATTGCTTTCAGCTAGGATCCCAAACCCCAAGAGAATCAGAATTTAAGATCTTAGAAGGATTTCTACTTTATACGTTTTCAAAAGAAAAATATATTGTAAATTCTAAACAAACTTTTTGAACAAAACTCAGGCACCAGTTGGGGAATACAACTTAATTTAGGCCATACTCCTTTGAAGCCCCATCCACTTACCTCTCTTCCCTTGGACATGATTGACTCCTGTGGAAATATCTGTTACCAGTACTTCTGAACTGTGAAGTCTGTTTGTCACACTGAGCCCTGCAACTCTAGAACTGCCGTGTGTAGAGTGACCGGTATGACACAACATCAGTGGTAAATGATTTGCTATGGACGGTGACATGTGGCAAAGAAGAATGTCAACAGCTGCTACTACTAGGCATCGTCCTTTAAGGAGTCTTTCTGCATCACTGCTGTTTATCTGTCTCAGCCAAAGAGAAGTCACTAACATGGACCTGTTCTTCTCAGTCCTGCTCCCACTTAGCTACCAAGTAAGATTTGCTTGAATTTATTTTCAGAGTACAAGTCCTGGGTGCCATCTTGTCAACGTAAAGAATTTATACGTTTGGGCTTTTGTATGTGGGGGAAAGGATTACTGATTGATTTTTAAGAGATCTTGTTCTTTATTCCCTTTTGCAGATAACATGTATCATTCATTCTTGGACTCCAAACTGTCTCCATTTCATATTTCATTACAAAGCAGATTTTTCATCTCATTGTATCCTAGATTTATAGTGTCCTCTAAAGTTTCATAGTGTGTCTTCAGAAGCTCACAGATGTCAAGACTGGAGGTGCCTATGGAGTTGCACCCAATATGTCTGTTACCTGGTATAAATAATTTTATCTGTGCTCTAGATATTTATAGATATTGCTCTAGAAATAGAATGCCGATGTATCAAATCAGCTCTGTAGAGCTTCAGCCAGCAGTCAGAACATTCTAGAATATTCAACAATAATATATTCCACCACATCTTCATTTGGGTGCTCAATAAATACTTATGGATTAGTGCTTTATGCCCCACCTCCAAGATTATGATCCCACTATCTTGGCAGAGGGCCTAAACTAAAAGTATAGTTACCGAATTTGAGACTCTAACATAACTTTTCAAATTCACATTCTTACATCTATTTAGATATTATTCCAAGAGCTAGAGTAAAATTTGGCAATTAGATAATTTATCTAAGATGCTGTGCTTTTGACCTTGAATTTTATTGATTGAATTTTCCAGTGGATTAGTTCTTTTCATCCGTGTGCATTGGCTTGGTGACCCAGCCACCATCCTAGACTGTTCTGTCTTCCTCACCCCATAAGCCCTCAGTTTTCAGATTTCATCAATTCTGCTTTAATACTAATAAATACATTCTGTCCCCGACACTCCCATTGCTGTCTCTACTGCACTACTTAGCTCTTCCTGCACCTTCTCCCTCACAATGGGCCACTAGAGTGATTGTCTCCACAAAATCCTGATGCTGTTACGGTCTTGCTTAGCATCCCTCCATGTGTAGGCTCTTGGTAGCCTGGTCCCCGTCATAGCCTCCAGCCCTGTCCTTCACATTCAGCACTCGTATCTTGTGTTCCAGCCATACTAAGCTGCTTGTAGATGATTCTGCCTCTCTTTATAAGAGCCCTTCCATTGACTGGGAATACCTTCATCCTGCCTCCTGTTTTCCTCCCTTCACATTCCTTCTATCAGATAACACACTTTTGGTTCAAGATTCAGCTCATGCATTATTTCTTCCAAGGACCCTTAGTGTCACAACCAGGCCGGAACAAGGTGGCTCTCTTCTGTGCACAGGTAGCCTGTGGTGCATTTCTCTATCCTAACAGCTGTCATGCTCTACAGCCAGAGAAGGCCAAGGATTAGGTCTGTCTTCTCTAACAAGAGACACTCAGTGAGAGTTTTCCCAAAGGTTAGTGGACAGGTGAGTAAGATGAATAAATGAACCCAAAACAGCAACAAATAGTATAACTTGTGAGCAACGACCTTACATTTAAGTGCATTCATGCAAATTTCTTGGTTTAAATTAATTATGCCAGTGACTGCAGTGAGGTAGGAACTGTTTTTAACCCCATTTCATTGATAATGAAACAGACTCAGGGCAATTTTGTCAATCTTAATAGTAAGTGGTGGAAATGGGAGTAGGGTACAGAGTCCTTTGGCTCCAGATTTATCGTTGTCTCTATCACTTCTCTAACCCTGGATTAAGTTGGTGAAGCTTTTTGTTATGGCTTCTCATAGATGGTTCCAGCTCTCTTCTCTCTGTTACCTGGGAGATCATCCAGCTTATTGGCCTCTTCCTGTCAGTAAGAAAGACTGCACTTCTAAAGAGGGTATGATAAACCTAGCGATCTAGATGTCAAGAGCACTGTCTTTAGAAAGCCAGAGAGAATATTTTGAATGTCACCCATAAGTAACTGCAAATTGCATACCATGTGGTGCTTATTTCCTATGTTATCTGTTACCTGTCCAAGGTAGTAACTGTACTGAGCTGGTTTGAAAATACCATGGTGATGATGAAAGGGACTGTGGTTCACTTGAGAATGAAGAGGCTTTGAAGCTCACGGTAGAGTGTGATACCAAGTGCATCTTGTCCCCCAGGTCTCATCCTCCTTCACTCTCCCTGTGCGTCTTGCTTGGTGGAGGGTGGACAGGAACAGGGAGGAAGTAGGTGAGTTGAGTAGATCATGATTTGTTTATGCTTCCTCCACATGATCCTTTCTCTTATAACCTTGATAGGACATGAAACAATTAATAGTGATAATGAGTTTAGTTTTTGGTTATGATTTTGAAATTCTTAAGGATAGAAGTTAGAGTAAGAAAGGACCTGAAAGGACACCTGGTGCCCAGGGCCACTTTGCAGCAGCCGGGACAGAGAATAAGGCTCAGAGGCATTAAGGGATTTGTCGCTGTCACACAGCGGACCTCACTCACGGACCCACACAAAACAATTGAGATTCCAGTAGTGTGTAAGGTTGAAAATTATCCTGCTGTCTTTGTGGCCTTTTAATTCCAAAGAACACAGGGCCACCCTCGCCCATGAAGTACCAGCCAGAAGCAGCTGGAAGTACATCCTGAAGAAATTTCTAAACGAGTGTCCCTTTGTTCAGCTACCACTGAATCGCATTGTCACAGAGCCAGAGGGTGTCGTTTGCTTGTAAATACTGAGTTTTTGAAATGTCACTGTAACACTGGAAAAATGTTGTCTCAAAAGGTTGCCAAAGTGACAGAATCCTGACATTGTAAATACCAGCCAACACAAGTGCTCATAAATGACAGGAATAAAATATACTTGACTAAATCCATAATAATCGCTGATAACACTGTTTACCCTCAGTGACCAGGAGCTGTGAACTTGGATAAAAAGCACATGTGTGCAGATATCATTAATGTGTCTGAGCCTCTAGCCATTCCAGAATATTTTGATGGAAAAGCTCCCTAAATATGTAAAAGCTTTACAATAACTAAGAAGCAAATGTGCAAGATAGGGCGTCAGGCCGCCCTAATGGAACTGGAGGGCGCCTTGGCTATCGTTAGCACCCCAGAGGATTGATAGGGCCCCCATTTGTTCTGGTCAGAACCAAACTGTGAGCCAGGCCGAACAGGACAGTCGATTTTCTATTTTCAATAGATGTGTTTCGGAGAAGGTCCTTTTGCCACAAGTAAGAGCTCACATTTGTGCCATGTTCTTGAGAGAAAGAAAATGTAGAATGAACTTAGAGATTAAAACCTCTGAGCTACAAAGGCAGGATCCCGGGAGAACTCAAACCAGACTTTCCCTTGGGAGGGACGGATCAGCAGTCAAGGCTCCCTCCGGTCCTAATGCTTCCATAGGCCAGGCTTTCTCCTTTGCAGGAACAATTGCCACCATTCTCAATCCATCCTAACGTTAAAATGGTGTCTGGATAGCAGGGGCTCTTAGATGTATTAGGTGGCGAGCCACTGTCTCTTAGCCTCTGTGATGTGGTTACTCTCTTGCTCCAAGCATCTCTCATATCCCTGTCTTCCCAGGAACACTCAGGGGGCAGCGGAGACTGCATGACAGGGGCTGGCCCCTCCCAGGTTTTCACCTGGTAAAAGAGAAATTCAATTGGTGAGAGAAATGGGGGAGTGACATAGCAAGCAGCCACCGGAGCCGCTGCCATCACTGTTCTCCAGTGGTGCACGTGGAAGATCTGGGGTTGCCTGGAATGGTCTCCTTGGCTTTCATACTTTGTTTCTTGACATGCTCCTGTGTTGTTTGATGGGTTCTTCTCTCTCACCCTTTCTCATCCACCACCTCGCTCCCTCTCCCCTCCCCTCTTGTATTCTCTCTCTCTCTCTCTCCTTCTTTTTTACAGTACGCATTGCCTTCTTAAGTAAATGTAAAACACTGCTTTTAGTATTAGGAGTACACAGTGCAGATGATATTTAGGGAGAACCACAAAATTACACATGGCAAATTGACATTGGACCGAGAACTTATGGTGATTGCACTTCTGGGGTTTTTATCCTTATGAAAGAATATGTAATGTAAGAAGGGAAAAGCTTTCAGTCAAAAGATGCCCATTTTAGTGTTAGCTGGAACGGTGGCGAAGAGTTTAAAATAATCTGTGTGTCCATGGCCGTGTGTCTAACACTGTGTGATGTTGGTGTCTATGAATAGGGTCTGTGTGGATGATAATGAAGCTTTAAAAGAGTTTGGGCAGAGGACAGAACAGGAGTATCCCAAGCCCTTAGGAACTCAACTGTGTTGGCCTGGCATCTTGGTGACATGGCCATTCAGTCCCGCCGTGGCAATTCCCTGGATGGGGACCCAGTGTGCTTCTTGTGATACCTGGCAGCGGCAAGAGGCAGGGCCTGCTGTCCTGATTTGACTGGTGATGTGTAGGTGTCAATGTTGGGGAGACGGCGGGTGGCCCCAGGCTCTGTCCTGGCACAGCTCCTGCTTGCCAGTCACAAACGCAGACAGAGATTGAATTGCTTCTTACATTTCCCTCAAAGAAAGACAGCTTTGTCTTCCCGAGATGAGCTAGAAGGCAGCAGGCATGTGGACATTCTGCCGCTTGGGCACCCCACAGTGATGGCCTGACTGGCTGTTCTCTCTGGGCCTTGACAACTGCGGGTGCCTCCAAGGCTCAGGGCTAGCGCAGAGCTGGACAAGCCTCGAATTCTGACTTTTTCTTTGACTCTCAAAAGACAAAGGACACTCATCCCTAATGTCTGCTCCATCCACTTCATTTCACTCTTCAGTGATCTATTAAAAACTATTTTATCAAAGCCTTTGGGGGTTTTCGTTTTGGCATGGCAGGTTTGGAATAGCCAAAGACGAAGAATTTATTCAAAAGTGATCAGATCCCACTGTGGCGGTGGAAGATCTCAGCTACATTAGAGTCTGTTTCAAGGACTCTATTTTTTATCAAAATTCATCTTTATTTAAAACAGACTTTGGCTGTTTCGACTTGTGCGTCACAGGTGGACAGCCACAAATTTGACACTCTATCCACTTTGGTTATCTCCCCTTGTTTTTCTTTCTCATTCCTCTGCCTCCGACCAGCTGCTCTTTAGAAACCAAAACCAAAGAGAAGTAAAAGAGAGGGAGAAGGAGGGAAGGAGAGAGACAGACGTGTTTTTACTACGAGTGGGTAAAAATACCTGTCGAGCTCATAAGGTAGCTCCTTAGTAAATTTTGCATTTAATTGTTAGTTTAGAGCGGATATCTTGGGCTTAAGAGTTAGCTAATTAAGAAAATAACTGCAAGCTTTGGGGAACTCATTTTTCAACTCTCCAGATCTCCTGAATTTCTTTCTTCAGCTTCACTTCCAGATGCAAGCCACCTCCACCCCCCACTCCTAAGAATTACATAGTGGTCGAAGCTCAGAATTTCAGCTTCTTCCCCGGGATCTAGCCTCAAATTGCCCCCTGGTGGTGAAGGGGGAAAAGACAAGATGGAGGATAGGGAAAAGGTTAGGTGGCCGGATCGCTTTGCCTCTTCTTTTCTAATATGTCTATTTCCAGTTAGTTTTAATGGGAATCAATATAATTCAGTCTTATTGAGAGCCAACTCTGAATAGGTTAGACTGTCACTGTGTTTTCTTTTGGGTCATTTTGCTCCAGGGATTTCTTTCCCTATACTTGCTTTCCAGTTTCCTCTGGTCTGAGTTTTGTTTCTACATGTATTGTAGTGACCAGAGGCTTTGTAACAGTACTAGTAACACTGGGGTGTGACACACACACACACACACACACACACACACACACACACACACACACCCCGGGCTAGTTGCAGACTGTACTTGCTGTCACTTCTTGTGCTGGCGTGAGCAGTACTGGGAAGGGCTGTGATTTTATAGGCAAGCTGATTAGCCAAGCACTTGTCACCTCCATTGCTGCTCATTGGCCTACCAAGTGTGAGCGTGTCATCTAATTGACAGCTGTCTGTTGTCAGAGGGCCATCTTTCCCCCTTCTCAGTTTGACTGCACACAGCAGAGACGTCTGCAGAGCCCTCGGCAGCACTGACAGGTTGCCCTGCCCGCCAGCCCTCAGACTCGAAAGGCAAGCACAGCTGAAGAGCTCAGGAAAAGATTAACCCATTGACCGTCTTGGTTGAGTGTGTTTTGGAAAAAAAAAAAAAAAAAGTCTATAAGTTCATGTAAGTAGAGGAAGGCATGAGATTTCGTTTCATGATGAATTAGGTTGTAGAGTGTCCAATGCCTGGGCCGTAATTGGCCGTGGGGTTTCCATTGAGGTGAATATGAGGAATTGGGATGACAAGTTCATTTTCTTCGTAGAGCCCATGTTTCATGGTGGGGTTGGACAAAGGCAGGTACATATCTTAAGATCACAGCATTAGTGTCTCCTTCAGAAGTCATTTGGCTTGCATGACAAGAGCAATGCTTAGATACGTGTGATTTTGCATACGGAGTTGCTCGTTTTCCTTATGATCCCCCTGAGATCATAGCCTCTGTATTTCATGGCATGTATGGCTAACCCTGCAGAAAAATGGGATGCCTCTCTAGGACATTTTCTGTAAATTAGAGATGTCGAGCTGGACTTTTGTTATAGGGAAATCATTTAAATTCTTAAACATATTTCAGGATGGGAGTTTGAATGTTTCTTTCTTCGCCTTGTCACAGGGTCTTCCATTGAAGCTCTATTATTTGAGCACCTATGAGGACCTATTAGGTACAGCAGGTTGACATGCAGGGCTTGGTATGGACTGAGTCACACCGGGATGCTTCCCACACTTGGAAATTATTTAGTTGAAATAATAAACTTAATTTAATCTTAAGTTTCACAGGAGGAAAATACTTCATTGCGTTCATTTACAGAATTTATTTAGAAAGGGACAACATGTGGGAATATTGAATTTGTTGTTTTACTTCCTTGGCTTTACATAGTTCATATTTATTATCCGCACCTTCATAAGCCTGTGTCTCTGAACCTAGGTGTGAAAGGAAAATCTGAAAAACCTTGGGGTGATCTGTTTCAAACTCTTAGTACTCTAGTGCTATACAATCGTCATGCCATTTGAGGGGTAGTATTCGAGGAAGGAGCATCGTTAAACTAGTTGGAGAAAATTCAGATAAGTCAACAAGGAAGACTCCTCTTCTAAATTGCCCTTTATAGACTAATATAGAAATGATTGAGCAGATTGTTTAGAATCTAGCAGCTCTTAGACTGGGGGTCAGATAACTGAGGAAGGAGAATCTACACTGGTAGTTTTTAGGTATTTCAGAAATATTTGACACATTCCCCAAATAACACAAATAAGGCAGAAACTCTTTGCCCTTGAAAAGAAAAAGAAATACTGAAAGTATTTGAGATATACACTTAGCCTCCATTAACTATTTTCTTCTTAATTTCTGTTCAGTATAAATGATACGTGATTTCCTTAAAAAAAAAAGTTTAGTAAAGGTGATGAGGGAGGAAAGAGAGGGTTGAGTCAAATGGGACTTGTGACCCTCCTGCATAATTCTTGTTCCTCTTAGAAGATGGTTTTGTCGAAGATACTAGAGTGCTGGATCAAAGCATTCTTTGTGCTGCCCTATTCAATTGATTCCAAGGCACTTTTTTCATATTTTAATTGGAAACTTTTTTTTTCTTTCTTGGGGGTATATAAGATGCCATTGAATGGGTCTTATATCCATGGCATCTTATATTTGATGAAATACAATTCTAAGGGGGAAGAAGCAAGATTTTTTTTCACTAAGGACGGCTCAGTGACTTTTTTACGTCATTGCTGACTAATGCTTTGAATGTCCTTTTCATTCATTTAAAGAATTTGAATTGCTTTAGGAGGGCGATTCATGGACAGAGCTCATCCTCCCAGAACTCTTTATTGCCCATTTGAAGGAAGGAGAGAAATATATGCTAATATGTCTTCATGTGGAAGGGATATTCTGGTACTAATTTAGTGGCTTCCACTCCTTGGCTTTTATCACGTGTTTCTTTTGAGAATTGTTCCAGTTACCTTAAATCAGAGATTCCAGATATCTTCTGGAAAAGAAAGTCAAGGTTCTTTGCCAATTTCCAAGCTGGAACTATTCTCAGGTAGTTCAGTATTGTCAAAGCTGTCAGTAAACTGCTTAGACTTTTACATTTTTTTTCAAACTTTCGGAGTTTGCTGAGACTTTAGAGATCTCCCCATCCAAGTTCTCATTTCACAAATGAGTAAACGGAGGTAAAGTAAGTCACTTGTCCAAGGAGTTTCCTTAGATCAAACCTGGGTAGCCTGATGCTCCTTTTTGGCATTCGTGGCACTAAGCTCCATACAGTGTAGCGAAAATGGGATCAACTATATGTATTCTTTACACCTTTTGTTTGTATTTCTGAGTGTTATACTCAGGTTTCTACGAGTGAATATAATTCAGTTTCTTTGTTTTGTGTCTGAATGCTATGCTTGTTTTTCTGCCCGCTACACTTTTAAATTCTTAGGTGATTTAACAAGGAACAAAAGGCAAACTTATCACACACAGTTTAATATATACGCCACATTTTAAGTTACAGAAACACCGTTTGATTATTTTTCAGTGAACTCTCAGTCGTTGAGGATGCCAAAGCAGGAGCCCGGAGGTTGCGTACAGGCTGATGCTTACATAGCATGTTTCACATAAAAATCGGTTAGTGCAGTTGACGTTACAGTCACTACTGAGGCCTGATTTGTTATTTCTCCAAACCTGGGTGTTTTCATCTATGAAATGTGAATCTGTTATTTCTTAAAATAGTAAAAAAAAAAAAAAAAAAGTTTAAGGTCTTTAAATATGAACACAATTAGAACACATTACATGTTAATATCATACATATCCACTTACTAAATATTGATGTAAATAACACTTAAAATTTCATAATGCTCTCCCTAGACACTTCACTCTACCTGCTGCAGAACTGTTGGGATGAGAGGAGCCTTGAATCTTAATTATTTCTTTTTAGTCAATTATTGTATGATTTTTTAAAAAATAGAACTATAGTTTCAAATTCTTCATTGAGATGTGAAGAGTAATAGAATGCTAACAATTTTCATTTTAATTTTTTTCCAGTTCTTTAATTCTTAATTTTTTCAGCTTTATTGATACATAATTGACCAACAAAATTGTATATATATATTTAAAGTGTATAATGAGATGATTTGGTATATGTATTTTTTGTGAACGTATCAGAGTCAAGTTAATTAACACAACCGTCACCTCACATAGTTACCTTTTTGTGGTGAGAACGCCTGATAAATACTAATCTTAGCAAGTTTTAAGTGTGCAGTACAGTATTATTAACTATAGTTGCCACATGGTACGTTAGATTCTCAGAACTCATTCATCTTGTGACTGAAAGCTTGGACCCTTTTATCAACATCTCCTCGTTTCCACTGTACCCCCAGCTCATCTAGAACCACTACTCTATCTTCTGTTTCTTTGAGTTAAATTAAAAAAAAAAAAAAAAGATTCCAAATGTAAGTGATACCATACAGCATATGTCTTTCTCTGCCTGGTTTATTTTACTTAGTATAGCACTCTCCAGATATATCTATGTTGTCTCAATGGCGGAATATCCTTTTTCATGACTGAAAAATATTCCAGTGTGTGTGTATCACATTTTCCTTATGCATTCATCTGTCGGTGGACACTTAGGTTGCCTTGGGCATTGCAAATAATACTGCAGTGTGCATGGGAGCACAGATATCTCTCTGAGATGCTGATTTTGATTCCTTTGAATCTATACCTAGAAGTGGGATTGTTGGATGATATGATAGTTTTTTTTTTAATTTTTTGAGATATCTCTTTGGTGTTTCTCATGTGGCTACACCAATTTATATTCCCCAGTAGTGCACAAGTGTTCTCTTTTCTCCATATCCCTGCCAACATTTATCTTCTGTCTTCTTGAAAATAGCCGTTCTAACAGATGTGTGGTGATATCTCATTGTTGTTTTCATTTGCATGTCCCTGATGATTAGTGAAGCTGAGAACGTTTTCATGTACCTGTTGGCCATTTGTATTCCTTCTTAGAAGAAATGTCTTTGCAGTTGCTCTGCCCCCTTTAAAAATCAGATTTTTTTTTTTTTTGCTGTTTAGTTGTATAGTTCCTTATGTATTTTAGATATTAACCTCTTATTAAATATATGATTTGCAAATATTTTATTCCATTCCATAGGTCGCCTTTTCATTTTGCTGATGGATTTCTTTGCTGTGCAGTAGCTTTTAGTTTGATGTGGTCCCACTTAACTATTTTAGTAGTTGTATTGCCTGTGCTTTTGGTATTATATCCAAAAAGTATCACCAAGACCAACGCAAAGGAATTTTCCCCTGTATTTCTGGGAGTTGTTTTAAGTCTTACATTTAAGTCTTTAATACATTTCAAGTTACTGTTGTGAGTGATATGAGATAGGGGTCCAGTTTTACTCTTTTGCATATGGAGATCTAGTTTCCCCAACACTATTTATTAAAGAGATTATTCTTTCCTCATTATGTATTTTTGTGCCCCTATCAATTAGTTGACCATGTGTGTGGATTTATTTTTGGGCTCTCTGTTCTGCTGTTCCATTAGTACCTGTTTTAATGTCAGCACCATACTGTTTTGATTACTATAGCTTTGTAATATATTTGGAATTAGGAAATGTGACGCCCCTAGCTTTGTTTTTCTTTCTCAAGATTGCTTTGACTGTCTAGATGTTTTGTGGTTCCATATGGATTTTAGGATTAAAGCTAAGTTAATTTTAATGTTGATAAATGAGGGTAATATAATTAAAAACCATTCTTAGGATCATGCAGAAAACCAGGATAATTCTCAAATAAATAGGTTCCTAATTTTAATTTTTCTACATAGTTTCTTAAATAATTTAGCCTTTAAAGACCTAGAAGTGGCTTACAAGTGTGAGGAGGAAGAGCTAGTAGTTAAAGATTCAGGAATTTTGAAGGCTGGCTGTTAAATCATTGGTAACTTGAAGTCAACCACTGTGGGAGTATTTACACCATGGAAATGCAGCTCCCATCTGAGGTGGTGTGTCAACACACCATCGCAAGGATAGGACTACTATCTATTAGGCAACTAGTTGATTTCTGTTACTGTTGTTATTCTACTTTTTAAATGTTAAGTTTTAGCTTTCTGGAGTAAGAGTGTTGAAAGTGACCATAAAGCCAGGTAAATTAACTGTTCCACAAAGAAAACTGAATTGTTCCCTGCACTTGGGATGGCTCTGTTCTTGAGAGCTCGTGCATCTTCTTGCCTTCCCTGCCTTGTCCTCATGCATTCCCTGTCTTCATCAAGCAAGTTTTCAGACATGGCAGGTGGCCTCCTCTGCTGTCTAAGGATAACTCCCTACTCACTGCTTCCAGAGCTCTAGCTGCCACCTCCATCTTAGCTTCCCATTACGGTGTAATGATTGGCCATGATTTAGGTCCTCATTCGCACTGCAGAGTCCCCAGTGGACCGTTTCTTATTCATTTTTACAGACATGCTAACGTACCACCTGGTCAACAAATTTGTTGTATTAATAAATTATTCTGTGTTCTGTATCAAGTAAATTTGGATGATTTGCCTCCTCTTCAGCCTTCTTTTTCCCACTTTCTCCCCCTCTCCCACCCCAAGATGCTACTTCTTAAAAGTAAGAAAGAGAAAAAAAAATACCTCGTGCTTTTCTACATTTATATTTTGATATAAATAACGATTACTGGTAATTTAGTCACATTTAGACTAACTATGTTATTTGAAAAAGAGAAGCTCATCTAATGACTAGAAATGGCGATCAGAAATTGTTACAAAACTGAGAACTTAACACCTTTTGTGAATAGAATGTTGAGATAATTTTGGTGCCAGCCTCGTTTTGTAAGGGACATCTTATTTTCAGCCTTCCTTCAAAGCATTGTTGTGATTTTGAAACTAGCCTCTATTCAAAAGACTGATTTCATTGTGTCATCTCTCTGAAACATTCCTGCTTTGTGTTAACCTGTTCTTGTTTAATCAAACTAGCGTGGATAACTTAAGACTTATTTTCGACCTTCTTTCCAGCTGAGTATCCTAGAACAGTTAATAAATATTATAGTTTTTGGGTGTGATGTATAGGGGCAGAGGAGGAGATTATGTATATTAGACATTCCACAGTTTGATTAACTCTACTCCACTATATGGAGATCAAAGTCATGCCCAAGGGAAGTCCTGGGTAGGGGATCAGGGTGCAGCCCTTAAGCCAGTCTTTTTAGCTCCATTCGCCCAATGTCTCCTCTGGGGCTAGTTCTTTACACTTGCTATATTTCAGTCTCCTCCCTGTCTGTGAAATAGCATTAATATTAGCACCTACTTCATAGGCTTTTATGAGGATTGAATAATTTATTGTATGTAAGAGACTTCGAAGAGCCTGGCACACGGAATGTGCTCAATAAATGTTGGCTATTATCATAAACCTGGAACTTATTAGGCAAGCTGTAACTTATCTTTGACTTTTGGTAGATAAGAGTGAGACAGCATCTTTGAATAGGTCATTGTTTCTAAAATCACAGATATTCTTAGTGAAACCTTTCATTTTGGTCTAACTTATAACTTTGGTAACATTAGACTTTGCAATTTCCTTTTGAGAATGTAGGCATTCATATGTTCTCTCCCCCTCCCCTTTATCTCTTTCTCTTTATCTCACTTTTTTTTTAATCACAAAGCCTAATTTCGTATCAAAGAATATAATATACTAACATTAATAAAAAATTAGTCTTTCTAGTGTATAGAGTAAAAGAAAAGTCATCTTTTGTGAGCTACAAAGTGACTAATGGGGGCCAGGATTTGGCTCCCTGACCCCTGGGCACAGTGTTTTGTTCCACAAAATAATATCAAGTTCAACAAAGTATAAAATTGCCCTTGATTTCAAATGTTAGTAGCATTTATTGAATTGTTTTTATAGAGGTTTAGTGCCTTTAGTAAAATTCAGCTTTTCTCTTAAAAGGATGATAGATGTGGAGGACATTGTTGAGACAATGATAACATGATGGAGTTTCAGGTCCTTGAAACAACCAGGCTGGCATAATCTAAGGCTATGGGGTTTCAGTAGCTTCCTGGACAACTTTATGGGATACACGCCAGTAGCTATTTGTGTCAATTAAATGTAAACATAACTATTTAAGATATCATTTGTTTCCACTTGTGCTTGACTCTGATTCATATTTTTCCTGATGATAATAAGATAAGGTGAATTATTTTATTCAGTATTCTAGGAAAAAATAGGCCCATTAGGTAGAAGGAGGGTTTAGGGATTTCTCCCAAGAGTGGCTTATTTTACAATTATATTGTAAGGTAAAGGGTAATGTGTGTTTGTGTGTGTGATAGTAATGTGTTCTTAAATTGAAACAATAGTTGTCACGTTATTAGTTTTTTCTTATCTATCTTCAGAGAAGGTACTTAATCCTTTTGCCTCTCATTGGGTACCTCTCTCTACTTTTTTCTATTATCGAGCTCACCTAAGGGATCAGAGGCTGTAGATCAGTCATAACATGTTGATGAAGAATCACTTAATTGAAAAATGGGGTAAGATGAGATCTGTGGGTAGGCAATCACTCTGAAAGTGTGACACTCTCAGTTTTACAGTTTACTGACATCCAGAGTTTAGTGTCCCAGCTATTACTCAAGTTTGCTGTACCTTTCTAACTGAGCCAACCTGATGGAAGGGTGAAGGCAGCAAGTCCTTGCTAAAATTCTCACAGGAAAGCCAAGCCCTTGAAACAACAGTTTCCCTCGCATCTATTTTTTTTAAAAACCCATCTTGATGAACTCTTTCGATGGTGAAACTTCTATGCTGTGTTTCAGGTTAAAGTCAGAGGCATGTTGATGTTCCCCAGGGTAGTTTACCCACACACATCAAAGATGTGTCCACACAGGTTAACTGGACTGGCTGTGTGGTGATGGTGGGTGGCACCGGCATGCCAAAGTAATGTCTGGAAAGGTGGGATGTAATATGTGCAAGTGGAAAAGAAGGCCCTTCAACTCTGAAGAGCCATTTGGAAAGCCACAGTTTTGAGTGGATGATGATCGAGTAAAGTTACCTCTTCTTTGGATACTTGGGTTTAAGCAGAAAACAAAGAAAAGTGACCGGCTTTGTGCTGTGAAAAAAAGAATTTTGTGAAAAGAAGTCAGACTCTGGATTCTAGGCCTGCTTCTGACTTAATGGCATTTTAGTAGTTACAAGCATCCCCAGAGCCGCATCTTCCTGCAAGCCTCAGAGTGCCCTGTGATTAAATTACATGGCATTTTCTTTTCCTTATTTTCATGTCTTTAAAAAATATCAAAATGACACATGGATACATTCTTAAAAACTCATACTCCTGAGTAATTGAGTAAAATATAAAAGGGATAACTACTGCATTTATAGATAATTTGGAGGGAATTGCCTTAGTTATAATATAGAGACTTGCTATTGAGGAAATTTTTCTTCCTCCCATCCCCTGTTTATAAAGATTTACTTGTGTGGCTTCTGTAAAGTATAAAACTTTTTAAAAATGTTGTTAATTTTATTCTTAGTTGTTTTTTTTTTAATAAAAACAAGATTTTTTATTATATTTTTAGTTAGCTGATATATAAGAAAGTTGGGGAAGGGGTTGTATGTTAATCTTATAACCCATAATATTATAGAATTTTCTTAACTAGCCTCTGGTAGAGTTTTGTTTTTTAGTTGATTACAGTTTTCTAGAAAAAAAAATTGGCAAATATTAACAAAGTTGTCTCAGAGTATCTTTGCAGTTTACTTTCTTGAGCTCATGTACTGGTAAAGACCTCCACTAAACTGTTGAAAGAATCATGGAGATACGGGTCAGCTTTGCCTTTTCTGACTTGAGCAGAGAAACTTCTAGTGTTTCATCATTAAATAAGTAGGCTTCTAGTAGATTAAGAAAACTTTCTATCCATAACTTCCTAATGTAATCATATATGCATATGTGTGTATATTTTTAAACTAAAGCTATATATGTGTGTGTGATGTATTTATAAGAATTTAAAACTTTTAAGTCCTACTACAAAACTCTTGAGATAAGTCCTGCTTTGGCATTTTATGTGAAAATTTACTTATGTATATTTTACTTATTATATTTCATTTAAAATTTTATATAAACTGACAAATCGGGGTTTAATATAAAATGAAAAACAGGGTTTATCCCAGGAATTTTTTGGCTCAGTTCAGTATGCCCCATGTTGTCCAGGGCTTCTGTTTGTTTCAGGTTTCGACCTGGGGAACAGCCTGTCATTGTCCTTTCTGGTTACTTTGCCTACTTGACATTTCTCCTTAATGATACTCATGTTTGGTGCATCAGGAAATTTTCCTATGTCTTTTTGTACTTTAAATAGCTTATGTAAGAAAGAAATTTTTGACATTTGGGAGAAATTGTTTGTAGCTGGTTCTTTAGAATTAGATTTTTTACTAATTTTTCAATTTCTAACTCTCCGTGTGTCATTTAATAGTTTATATTGTACTAGAAAACACACATTTTTAGACTTTATAATTTATCACATAAATTTTCATAACTTTTCTTACATTAAAAAATTTTTTATCTAAAATTTTTATCCTGATTTAATTTGTAATCTCATTGATTTGTGTTTTTTCTTTATCTGTGTCTTTGTCACTCCTTTCAGATTTGCCAGATCTTTTTCCTTTGGTCTTTCAGAGAACCTTATTTTGGTTTTATTGACAGTCTACAATTTGTTTTATTTGTATTTCATAATTTTAAAAATTATAATAATAATTTATTTGTTTAGTATTATACGTTCTCTAGGTTTTTATATTACACATAAAATTTTTATTTTCATATATTTTAATATGTGATTTTAGGCCATAATTTTTCATTTGATTATTGCTTTGGATGTATCTAGATTTTTTTATATACCACTCCATTGTTGTCGATTTCTGTATTTTTTTAAATGTTATTTTAAAATTCCTGTTTAGCCCAACTGTAATTTAAAACACTGATTTAAAATTTCCACTTTAATTAAATGTTTTTCACAATAGTAGTGTGACTATATTTTTGTTTTTAATTTTTTATTTTATTGCATTTGCAGTGGGGGAATGTCTTGCCTATTTCCTATTTTGGGGTGAACTAGTGACATTTTCTTTGTGGCTTCCTTCACTATCAGTATTTAACATTCCATTTGCATGTTAAAAAAATGGATACTCAGTTTTTTCTGTTTTAATGTGTTAAACAACATCTCATTTATTTTCAGTCTACTTGCTTTAAATTTCTGAGATTTGTTCTAGTCTTCCACTTTAATTATGGATTTATCAATTTCTTAAGTATTCATATTTTTAAAATATACCTCAAAACTACGTTGTAAATAAATATTAGAGACTCATGAATATTTTATTTTTTGGTGGGCTAGAAGTATCATCAATATAAAATGTTCTTTTTTTTCTTTTTCTTTTGCTTTAGATTGGCTTTTAATTAATGATGATGTTGTTACATGCTTTCGTTTTATAGAAAATATATCTTACATATATTTTATATCTTTTTATTTTCCATATTCTTTGTCTGTTTTATTGTTAGTGGTCTGTCATACACAACATTTAGCTTTACGTTATTTTAGTCTAATGTGACAGCCACTGTAACTTAATTGAGGAATATAATCTAAAAATAAATGTAACAAAATAAGTTTACATTTATAGTCATTGAAACTTTTTTGTGTTAATTTTTACATCTCTCAAGTTTTCTTCTTTAATTTTCTTCCTTTTCTTGGTTTGATCACATTGCTTTTATTTCATTGCTGCCTTTTTCCCCGTAATGATATGAAAATTACACACCTTATATTTTTTCTTGTAAAACTTTCTTTCATTTTTAACTCACATATTTAAAAATGATATTTTTCTATTAAAGTCTAGAGCTGGTTAGTGACTGTATTCCCAGAGCAAGGTAAAAATGAATCTTAGTACATTTTTAATTCCCCAATTTCCATTTCTACTCATCTCCTTTACCTTTCATTGGAGATAAATATACTCCCTTCTAGAGTTTTTTTTATTGCATCAACAATTAGATAAACATTAGGGTTTCTTTCTTGTGGACCATACCATTTCTTTTATACATATTTTTGTAACTGTGTGGTTATACATCCTTATGTAATTTTTGCAGAATTATAGGAGTATACATTTTTAGAATTTTCACATTTTCTATATTGTCTTTATTTTGATCAACTTTTTTAATGCTATTTGGCTAGATATGGAATTCAAGTTCTCAAGTGATGCCCCCCCACACACACACACACATACCACCACCTTTTTATCTCATTTGTTCCTTGGCTTGTCTGGCAGGTGTAAGTGTAGCACCTCACTTAAACACTGATTATTGCATCAGAGCCCCATCCAGCTTCATCATGTATTGACCCTGGGATTGAAGCACCTTGCACTTAGGTCTTTTTCCTCGTAGTTTTCTGCCTAGGCTTATGATTCATTTTTTTCTCACTGTAGAGCCATTTCCATCTACTTTTAGCTTTCAAGAACAATTCACAATTTCTAGTCCACTGAAGGTACTCTTTCTTATTTTTCAGCATTTACTGATATGTATGTATAGCTCTTCCCAATCCATGCACCTTTACATGCTTGTGCACACACGTAAGGTTGTGCACATGATCCTTTATGAGGTGCGAGGTTGGAGGGGAGAGTGGAAGCATATGTTCAATCCATCACCCCAAGTCAGCCTCCCTACCTAGAACTTAGAAATGTTTTTTACTGTGATAAAAAGTACATAACATAAAGTTTATCATCTTAACCATTTCTGCATATACAGTTTAGTAGTGTTAAGTGTATTCACTTTGTTGGGCAGCTAGAACTTTGTCTCCTTGCGAAACTGAACCTGTGAAACAGCTCCCCATTCTTCTCTCCTCCCATCTCTTGGCAACCACCATTCCACTTTCTGTCTCTCTGATTTTGATCATTGTATGTACCTCATATGAGTGGAATTGTACCACATTTGTCTTATTTCACTTAGTGTAATGTCCTCAGCTTCATCCATCTTGTAGCATGTATCAGAATTTCCTTTTAAAAGGCTGAATAATATTCCATTGTATGTATATACCACATTTTGTTTATCTGTTCTTCCATCGATGAAAACCTGGATGTTGCTTTCACCTCTTGGCTCTTGTGCTACTATGAACAAGGATATGCCTGCAAAGAATCGTGCGCATTCTAAGTGCTATTAAATACATTGTAAAGAAGGGGACACTAATATTATCCTCATTTTATAAATTAGAAAACTAGAACTTAAGAGTCATTTTATTCATTTAATTTTTCATGTATTTATCCATTGACCTAGCTGTTAGATTCACATTGACTATCTGCTGTGCATAAGTAGCACTAGGTGCCAAGGGCACAAAGACCCCAACTTCTAGGGCCTTACAGTTGAGCATAGAGTCAGATGGGTAACAACATAGACTTGAAACTGTAATTTCTGCCCAGGATGATTGTCAGCACCATGCACACTTGAGGCATGTGCTGGGTGCAGGGGAGCATGGGAGAGGCAGCTCTGTGTCAGACTCCCTGGAGAGACTTTCCCGCTGACGTGTCGTTTATTAACATTTATGCTGCAAACACAAGCTGACTGCTGTGCTCTCATCCTCTAGTATGGTGCCTGGCCTCTGGTTGGCACTTCAAAAAATTTTTAAAAACCAAGACAAACAAACAAGGAAAGTATTCTGACTCTCCTTTTACTCTAATATCCTTTCTCAGGGGCCATATGTGACAGGCTGTCCATGGGTATAATTTCTTTACTTCTCCAAGCAACTCCCAGAACAGGTACAGTTATTGCCTCCATTACACAGACGAAAGGGCGAGGCCTAGGGGAAGTTAAGTACCTTCCCTAAGAAGACTCAGACCCTTTATCCTACCTGAAAGGCAAGACCTTTCACAGCTCTTCAGCCGACTCTCCCAGATTGTTTTGGCTTCTGTTTTCAAACAATTCCTTTCCCTCCGAACATTCTCTTTCTACCAGGACCTGGTATCCAAAAGTCATGAAGGAAGTTTAGCTTTCTGCAACTGGCAGAGGTATCATGAAGCAAGAGGTGGCCAAAGTGGAAGGTAAAAACACACCTCACACCAAAATTGTTGGTCATACGCTGTGTAAATAAGACTTGACACTGCCTTCCTATACAGTTTATTTAATTAGAATTACCGTAGACATTTTAGTTTGAATCAGGACAGGTAATGTCACTTAAAATATTTCATTCTATGCAAAGATTATAAGAAGAAAGAAAACATTTTCACCCAAAATAAGTCTACAGAATAGTACAAAATATCTTATAAATTATTTGTAAAAGAAAAACATTTTACAATTTAACCTTTATATAGCTCCTCTTTCGTCTTCTGTTTATATTCATTAATTTTCTATTTAATTACTGGCCATTTATTAATACTCTACTCGATCCACAACTTTTTTTCTGCAAATTGGTATATTTTATTCCTATCTATCAAGACTGTCTCATTCCTTTCTTCACCCTCTGAGGCCTAATTAAATCTCTGAGCTCTGAATTTTGCTGGACAGTTGTCCTTTGCACTAATGTGCACATTCGGAGTGCCCTAAAATGATCTACATAGTAAGTGGCCTGTTCTGAATTAGGAGGGCTTCCTAAGGTGCTGACTGAAGCTCTTTTCAGTTTTGTTTATTTGATTGAATGTGCCTCTTTTTTAACCTAAAGTTGGGGTTGAGGATTAGAATGTGCTTGTTGTGAGAAGAACTGTTTTTTTGTTTGTTTGTTTGTTTGTTTGTTTGTTTTTTGAGTAATGGAGCACCCCATTCCCCAAAGCCCCATTCTGGGGTCCACAACCCCCAGGCTCCAGACTAATACTGGTCAGTGGCCTTTTAGGAACCACACAGCAGGAGGTGAGCGGTGAGCCAGAGAATGAAGCTTCATCTGTATCTGCAGCCGCTCCACAGCGCTAACATCGCCACCTCGGCTCCATCAGATCATCAGGCATTATATTCTCAGAGGAGCACTGGTCCCTGGTGCCAAAAGGTTGAGGATCACTGTCTTACAGGATGACGGATCCCCAGGATGTGACCTGAGCTCAGTATGGGAAGCAGCAGCTTCCACTTGATCCGTCGCAGGATGCATGAAAAAACTCTCATGTTCTGAAAGCTAAAAATGCACAGCTCTTTTCTCCTGCAGATTGACAGTCTGATATTTGAGCAGTAGCCAGATAACCTAGTTTAGTGAACTGCTCAGTTTTGACTTTTATAAACATTGAATGAATACATTTTTATTTATGCCAGTTTAAAAAAATCCAGCTGTTGGTATTTGCCCCCTACCTTTTTTTTTTAATTTTGCTTTAATGCTAAAATTAGAGTATTTAGATATTTTAAAATTTCACGGTGAGCACCTGTGCGGGTGCGAGTACAGTATGGATTCACAGGGCGAGTTGATGAGGTAGGTTGCCTTATGTGCTCGTGAGGGCCATAGTGTTCTGCCTGACGGTTCATGAACCTCAATCACTTCTGCCTCTGACTTGCCCAGGAATGGAGCATCCTGGCACAGGAGTAGAGGGACAAACTTATGAACTGGTCCTTAGATCAGGTGGGACTTCTGGTACTTTCTCTGACCATCTGTTTGACCTTTAGTCTTGTGTCTCCAAGGACTTTGTCTCTATGCCAGTTTTAAAAATTCTGACTCTAAGAAAAAGAGTATAAATCTTAGAAAAACATGCAGCTTTTAACCGTACTGCTGATGTTCAGAATATAATTTGAGTCTCAGTCACCTTCCTTAAGTTTAAAAATATGTAGAATTTGTTTAATTGACATGTTAAAGTTTTGGAACATTTTTATTATGGGAATTTTCAAATTTGAAAACAAAAAACCCAGACAGTTGCAACATGTTCTACCATGTATCCATCATCTAGTTTCAATACATGTCATCATTTTCCAAATTTTAATAAGTTGTCTCTTCTACTTTATGTTTAAAGCAAATCCTAGATAGCATATTATTTCACCTATATAAATATTTCAGGAGCATCTCTAACAAATAAGCCTCCTTCTTTGTTTTTCATAGCCACAATGTCAGTATCACAGCTAGCGAAATTATCAATAATATTTTAACAGCATATTGAGATGTTCCCCAGTTGTCTTGCAAATGTCTTTTTACAGTTGGCATGTTTGAATCAGAATCCAAACAATGTCCACACGTTGCATTTGACTATCATGGCTTTTAAGTCTTTTAAAAATCTATAACTTTCCCCATCCTGCCCCCTTTTAATACTATAACGGGATCATTTTTTCTGTATAATATCCCAAATCAAGATTTGGCTGATTGCTTCCTTGTGGTATAATTCGACATGGTGTTCTCTGTATTTCCTGTAAATTGATAGTTGGAGCTAAAGTTTTCATAAGATACAGGTTCCATTTTTTCATGGAATATCTCGTTTACATCCTTTTGCTTTACATTAAGACATAGATATATCTGGGCTTTCTTTTTGCATGATGCTTAGATAGATTAGTGAATTCATTTGCTGCCAGTCTGCTTCTCCATCATAAAGTTTCTCCTCATCTGTCACTGTTGGTTTGGGATCTGTGGATTATGTCATTGGAAGTTATAAAAAGACACAAGACAAATTTATTCAATTAAGTTTTTTCTCTTTGTTAAATCTTATCTGGAATGTGATCATCTATAATTCATCCCTTTGGTATATTTTTACAGCTTTTCATTATATTTTACATTCCCTGTCCAAATATGTAGGATGCCTTGCACACCTAACTCACTTGAGTAGGTGAGACAAGTGTGTACCCTGCTCTGCTAACTCGTTTATTTGTTCATATTTTCTTGCTCATCCATAAATGAAACGTAAATTGTGCTGTGATTTACCCCGTTCTTAGTACAGTTCCTAAAACATGATAATGATATTTATTGAAGGATTAAAATTATGAGTTGTATGTGTTTTCTAAAGACATAGGAGCCTGAAACTTGATTGAACTGTGAAAATTTCTTGATGTGTCATAATTTCCTTAACTCGTAGGCAGAGGACTAGAAGTTGCAAGAGCTGTGTTGTCTATGCTGGCAGAAGAAGGGAGGATAGCAGATCGGTTTGTGGGTGTTTGGTTGAGGACTATACAAACAAACAAACAAATGTAAATCTATAAACTAACAAAATATGTATATACACACAGTGTGTGCATGCATGCATACATGTGCACGCACATACACAAACATGCACGCATGTACACACGGCTGGTCTATTTTAGCTTGCCCTTACAATGTCAGAGCTGTGTGCTGAAAAACTTTAGAGAAACTCTGCTTTGAATGTGGACGCCCGCCTCAGAGCAGAGATCACATTAGGTCCTAAAGGAGGTAGATCTTCATTTCTACTACATGAGCGAAGCATGGATGTTTGACTATTTATTATTTTGAATGCATAGAACTTTCTTCAAATAGTCGTGAAAATTATGTGTCCAGTTAAGTAGTTTACAAATCAAAACAACCAAAATTATTAATAGATATGATTAGTAGTTCTGAATATGAAAATGCTCTCCAGAAGAAATAATATTACCATTGGCAAAGAATAAGGGAAGGCCTCACACTGTCTCCCTGTGAGAGATCTCCTAGATTTGGGCAAACTGGACATGTTAGAATACACATTATGCTTTACTTGAGTGGCTACGTGTAAATATTCTAAGGGAATTGGTAGCTGCTTTCACTTTTAATAGGTTTAGGCGTTGACATTGTCCCCAAAAGTAATTAAAAGATGATGTAGTAAATTTTCTTTCAAACTATGTCTTAAGCAATTTATAGGAAAATGACTTTTATAGGCCACAGAATCCTTGGAGGAGTAGATAGTTCAGAATTCAGGAATTCTTTGCATTTTAGGAAGTCGAATATGGTGCACGTAATGTGTTCTGTGTAAACCCCCGTGGAGTCTGATGCAGCACCCGGTAATTAAATAGATGACTAATTCTGTAGCAAACATGTGAATAGTCACACCTAGTAGGATAAAAAAAGATAGATATCCTCATATAGGTTTAGGTCACGTTCAGGTTTGTCACAAAACTACAAAAAGTTTTCAGGGCTTTTGTAATATCAAAATTCAGAACAAGGGATAGTGAACCCATAAATGGAATAAAAAATTATTAAATAAATCTGTGCCTTTCCTGGAGAAAAAAAAATGTTAAATACCAAATAAATATCATATAAATGACTTGCTTCTTATGTTCACATAAGATTTAGAAATATAAAATAAAGAAGGCCTATCTACATGGCTAAAAATATATTTTTAAGCAAGTACAGAAAATAGTACCTTTCATCTAAAAAAGCTTAGTTCTTCAACCTTTTTGTCTCTCAAAGCCTATTTAGTTGAAAGACTGCTGGGCTCTCTCTGAAAGGCTTGCTGTTTCTTGGGGAGTGTTACAGAGCTAGCTGACTTTTAGTGTATGAGAAAAACAGCATTATCATTGTGTTCTGCCACTGTGCTTTGTGGAGTAGATCGTGGTCTGAAATCGTTTTTACTCCACAGCAGTGCAGGCACTTACTTATCCAGCTCTTCAGTAGGAAATTATTTAGGTAAACACAGTAAGGGAGCTGCAGCAGGAAGGTGGGAAGTTCTGCATACTTGCTCAATCCAGCCCTCTCCACTATATCTTTATAATGAATGTTAATAAATTACAGTAATAACATACTCTGCCTATGAAAAACTGAAATGAAAGTCAGTTTATCTTTTATACTTTTAAAAATTAGTCAAGTGGTCTTGTCCCTTTTAAATTGATGTTGAAAGGCTTGTTTTTAGAATTTTCTGTAGAAAGCTCCCAAGTGTCTGATAAACCCCTGTGACAGCTTTACCTAGCTGTATATGCACAAATGTAATCAGATCATTCTTTATCTTGCTAGAAACAAAGTTCAAGGACTATTTTAAAAATGAAGATAATCTTTATTCTGCCTTTACAATCTAAAATTGTCCAAGTTATCTTGCAGGATTTTATCCTATAAAGTTACTCAAATATGGTATTTATAACAAATGGAAGCAATGGAATTTCCCAAAATAAGAAATAGTCTAATAAAACATCATGATTTGAGTAAGGAATTATGGAGGAAATGTAGAGAATGGTTATACCTGCAGATACTTTTTAGAATAATCAATCATACCCTATGGATGCTACTTTTTAAAATCATGCTTTGTCATTAGATATAAATTTAGCATATCATTTCATACTTGTTTATTTAACAAAACATTTGCTAGGCTATTTCTAAATTTTTAGAAATACAAAATTACCTTGGTCACTTTTTCACATATATTTTTGTATACTTGTCTAATTTTACCCTTTAGGTATAATTTTAATATTGAAATTTCAAAGTCATGTGCTTTTAAACTTTTGCTGTACATTTTAAATTGCCTTCCAGAGAGTTTATACCAGTTTTTGCTCTCATTAGTGGTGTATTAAAGTAAAGTTTCATGCTGGCAGCTGAAAATTTGTCTTATCACAATTTGCCAATTTTCTTTACATATATTTATTACCAAATTTCAGATTTATTTTTTCTATAACAGAATGGTTTATGTTCATCAGTCTGTTTTATTCTTATTGTAATCTAAGAGCTTTTTATTTATGAAGGGTATTTATCTTTCCTTTGAACTATTTGTTGTAGAGATTTTTTTCAAACATGTTTTTGTGGCTTGCATAATGTTTAAAAATAAAAGATAGCCATAGGTTTTAACGTTTCTTTAATTTTTCGACATCTAATGTTATAGCTAAAAAGGATCTCTACATTAAAAAAAATTAAATTTGCTTATATTTTATTCTCTTGCTTTTATTTTAACCTTTGCATTTAAATACATTTTAACATAAAGTGTAAAGCAAACACTTAAAATTTTTTAATGCTGAAAAGTTTTTAGTACCATATATTGAATACTTTGTCATTTCTTCATTGGTTTTTAATGACACCTTCATTCTAAGCTTCTCTGTGCTTATTCTCACTGCTACGTCTGCCCCTCTGGCAACGGTACCATATTGTTTTAATTTCCTTTGCTTAAAATATGTATGTGTGTATATATACAGATATGTACACATAGCAGTTTTCCCAACTTCTTTATAGAAAAAAATTCTTAGCTGTGATGATCATGCATTTAGCTTTCCGGTTAAATTTAGAATCATTTTAGAATCCTGTGTTCTCCCTTTCCCCACCCGTTTTCCTCTATTTGGAATTTTGTATTTGTATTTAGTCTAATTTAATTTTGAGTCGATTAATTTTACTCAAGTACTTTTCTGCAAAATGTTCATGTAAAAAGATTAAAGGTGTTTGGTTCCTTTAAAAATTGATGAGGTTATTTTGGTGTTTTAAAATATTTGTACTGATGAACCCTGTCATGATTTTTGTTAAACTGACTTGTGAACTAGTTCAAATAATTAGTATCATATGCTCAATATTTAAATATATTTATGAGTAATTATGAGAAAAACTAATAAAATATATGTCTGTCCTACATTCATGAAGATAGAATATAGATGGATACAAATGCTCTGCAAATACTTTCACAAAACATAGAAATTACAGTCCTGATCTAAGTCTATAAAGTTAGGTGGTTGTTTATTTTTAAAATATTTTTCTCAAAAGATCAAAGGCTTCTTATAAAATATGCATGTGACAATTGAGTAAACTGAAAGATTGGAGACTGGTTAGTTTACCTAGGAAAGATTTCCTGGAATAACTTCTGAATGGAGTTTTCAAAGAGAGATTGGTCACTGTTTAAGTGGGAAAGCTTCGAAGGTGAAGGCTGAAACTCTAAGGCTGGCAGTGGCTAGGGATGAAGAGAGAGGAAAAGGCAGTTGGTGGAGGCTGGGATTCCACGTGACTCTCACTGTATTTAGGCCAAGTTGAAGGAAAGGTATGGATGGGGAGGTTCTATATCCCCAGTGAACAGTGGCCGGCTCACAGTAGGTGCTCAGTGCAGCTCAGTGGACTGCATGTGTGGAAGAGGAAAGAGAGCCCTGAAAGGTGGATTGGAACTAAATTGTGGGGTGGAGTTACGGGCTGTATTTGTAAGCTCTGAAGGTTTTAATGCTAGAGAAACAGAGCAGCTCTGGACTTCAGAAAGCTAAACCTGACAGCAGTATATGAACCTTCAGAGTGGGACTGGTGTGAAGGGGAGTGTAAAGGGTGCAGATGGCTTCCATAAAATTTCATGGCATTTCTTCCATGGCAAAATAATTGAACTTTGGGGATGTGTCCTATAAAAACACTATCCCTTCATCTCAAAAAAAAAAAAAAAAAAAAGTCAGCAAACTATGGCATAGAGCCAAATCCAGCACACAGACTATTTTTATAGATAAAGTTTTATTGGAACACAGCCCCACCTGTTCATTCGCATATTACCCATGGCTGATTTAATGCTGCAACAGCAGAGTTGAGTAATTGCAATATAGAGACCTTATTATGGCTGGAAAAGACTAAAATATTTACTGTCTGGCACTTTAAGAAAATATTTACTGACCTCTGCCTTAGAATTTTGTTCTCAGTGATGCCATTATGGAAATGTTAGCCTTGTCAGAAATTGATAGATGAATAGTCTAAGAAAGTTTAAACCATATACATCCCTGTGAAGAAACATACCAAAAATCTGTGTTGTGTCGAAGCTTATTTCTTATGTTGTTGCCTTGATTATCTTGTATCTACTTCTAGTGTACAATGGCCATTTCTGCGGCCATAAATCTGCTAAGTTCCATTAAGCACCTTCTATGTTTTGATCCTATCTGACCCACAGTTAAGAAATTAAAATCCCAGTACTAAATATCAAGTTAAGACTCCTTGCTACCTACTGGGGAGAACAATTTCTCAGCCTGCCGTTTTAATTTCTTCTAACCTGTTTTTCATGCTATGTTCCTCAGAGTAGCAACTCTTCTCTTCAAAACTCCCACAATCATTCCTTTTTCTCAACGTATCTTTTTCCTGCAGTGTCTTTTCTAGCCACGGGGACACGTGATATTACTGAATCTGTTACTCTGGGTAGTGTCTGCATTACTCCAGCTTTTCCAGATTCTCTCTAGAACCTGGCCTTCTTTTAGCAAATGATGAACTTTTTGACAATGCTGCATATTTGAGGAAGTCCTACCAGTTTTCAGCCAAACCAATTATAGATGAAAACAAATGTAAACCACCATGTGTGCATTTAGGCAAACACATAACTAATTTCTTTGCCGACTTTACAAATGCTGACTTCTCAAATATAATTTAAAAAGATGAGAGAATAATTAGGAAGCCATAGAAGTTTTAGGGGATGATGTGTTAGGTCTTCTACATACTAAATATCAAATTTTAGTTTTTTAATGAAGTCTTCAGGTTGGTGTTCTTGAAAACCACTCCAGTGGCACAGGAGAAAAGCCGAAGACCAGACTGAATATAGAGGAGTAGGCATTATATATCTACTAAGCTAGAGATGAAGAAGTTATCTTCATTATGGTAAACATTAAATCATGTAAGTATATTCCATCATTGATTAATTAGTTATTGAGGATATACTATATAGCAGGCCTGCTGTGTTAGGTGCCCAGAATACAAAGATGACTGAGGCTTATTTTCTGCTGTTGAGGAACTCCTAGACTAGAAGGGAGAAATCAGATGCATAACATTTACTTCATACAGTACAAGAAATGTCACAGCAGGTGATCTTTTCAGATGAAGTTGGAAGAAAAGTCTAGAAGAAAGAAGACTGAAATGCAAGAGGAATAAAGGGAGAGCAAACCTGGGGGGAAAAATAAAAAAAAAAAAAACGACAAAGAAAGAGAGAGGGAGGGAGGAGAGAGAGAGAAAATGGAACTTCATTAGATAATTGACTGCACTTTGAAAATCAAGGGTAGAGATGAATAACAAGAGGCTGGAGAGCAGAAGTAAGGCCAGTGAGAGATTTCAGACACAGGACCTGAGATTTCAATTCATATTGTTTTGAGAGCCTACCACTTCTTTAGCCTATTATTACAAATTCATGCAATATACAGTATGTGTGATACTTACATATAATAATACACTGTATTACATTGTTATATAATAATATGTTATATAATATTGTATTTATGTATAGTAAGATAGTCTATATATACAATATATATAACAATCCTTATCAAGTAATCAAGGCTGACTAGGAACTTTGCTAAGCACTTTCTGTTTTCTAAGTTAATTCTTAAAAAAGGTAGGTCTAATTGTACCAGCATTTCCCAGAAAAGAAGTCTGGAACCTGGAAATGTTAGACAGATTGTCCAAGATAATCCAGGAGGTAAATGGCACCACTCTCAGGCCTGTCATATTCTACTGAGTTAGAGATTCCGCTGGAGTAAGTCTGATAGATGAGCTTTTGATGCTAAAATGAACTGAAGAGAAAGAGCTTGGCCTCTCATGGTTGGGGTGAGGGCAAGAAAAATAAAGAGTAAGGAGTAGAGGGAGGGAGTGTTGTTGGTAGAGAACAAGCACAGGCTTTGAAGTCAAGCCTAAGTGAATTCCTATTCTGGCTCTGCTGCTTGCCAGACACATGGCCTCGGCCAGGCAGCATTCTCATGCTGGATGTCCCCTTGCGTGCAGTGGGGGTCATATCTTCTGCCTTGTTAGTGTGTAAAGGTTCTGCAGCTGGGTCTGGCTCTTAGCATGCAGTTACAATAGCTGCTGCAGCTACTGTACTTCTTTCCCTTCCCACTCCTCTTATTTCACATTCTTCCTCCCCCTCTTCTTGCTACGATTACTACTGCTGCTGCTACTATTATAAGAGTAACAGTAGTTGGAATGACTAATGGAACAGATTTATGCTATAGCTATCTAGAATAGTCACCTAAGTTCTCAATTTGACTAATAGCAATAGTTCTGTACTCGTTTCAGTATTTAGTGAGCATTTGCTTTGGTGGGCCTCCATGCTAGGCACAATAGGGAGTTAAACATGAATACGTTATTCACACTCTTAACTGGTCTGTAAACTAGTTTGGCCTTCATGCCACACGTTCTTGATAAGCCACGTATTCAGGAAAAAGAACTTTGGGAGGCAAACTGTTAATGCGTATTGTAAGCAGAACCACTTAAAGCCAGAGGCCATGCAGAGCTCTGGAAGGATAGTCAGAACTTAAATAATTTCACGATGATTTGAAGATTCCATTTTGCATTTTCTGCTTTTCCAGGTAACCTCAGTTTTCTCATGTCACGTAGTAGACTGGTCACCTTACTTACAAGTTCCAATAGTTATCAGGATGCTTTATTTTAGTAAATCTTATAGAATTGGCCATTAGACTGTAATTGAGCACCTAGGCCAGGTGCTGGGTCAGCAGGATGAATGAGCTCCTGGTCCCTGTCCTCCAGGAGAGCAGCCTCTGTGTGAAAATGGTTTTTAAAGGCTTTTTCTCAGAGGGGAAGGCGTTTACAACAACCTCGAAACGGAACCTTTCCACCCAATATGAAGAAGACTGACATGTGACAATTTGCTATTCCTTTATTTCACTAAAATAGCAACCTGACCAAATATACTTTTCAGCATATTTATTATAGCCACATGTTTATATTTATAAGAGAAGTGGTGCTAATTCCCTAGTATGTTAACAGGTCTTATTTGAATTGTTCTATTTTTACTTTGGAAGAAAATTGCTGAAGGAAAAATATTTTAAGGCAAGTAGTGATTATAGCATACTTATCAAATTATATATTAAATAAACTTTCTGAACTGAGAAGGAGCATATTCTGAAAAGAAGGCAGTTACCTTAAATTCTACATTGTTTATATAAGGTCTCTTTAAATCTACTTTTATTGTAGGTTAGTGATTGCTTTTGTGTTTTCTTTTTGCTAAATTTCTATCTTCTCACTAACAAATATAATCTTCTTTTTAATATATAATAGATGACTTACGATTCCAGAATGAATTTTCAGAAATCACAGAAAGACCCCCCTCATTTTATTTTGTACAATAAATAATGCATTTTTTTATATTTGAGAGGTAATCAAATAGGTGAATGCATAAATCTTGCCAACCCTAAGGGAGCTGAAATTTCTATACTAAAATGCATGAGTTTTTACTTGACTATTACTCTGTTGATACATTAAATAATAGTTACTATGATAACCTTTGTATCACATTATAACATTTAAATGTAAGGTGTTATGTTTGTTTATAGGAAAATATAATATTTTTGAATTTTTGAATGTTTGAGGGAAATATAATAACTACTAAAATAAATAATTTTCTACAAGGTCAATTTAATTCTTTGGGAGTTATATAGATTTCTAACCCCAACTACGAAGTGCATTCATTTACTTTTTGTGATGTAATGGGGGAATAAATACATTTTTAAAAATATTTAATAGTACTTGATAAATATCTCATAATATATATTAAATGCCTGTAATTAGCCTTGCAAGAGAAGAAACAAAATTGAACCCATTTGAAGTCCTTTATCAGTAGTAAGAATTTGAATTTATTTAACATCACCTGATTGATAAAATTCTGTCAGATTCATTTGTTATTTTTGCAGACCTACTGTACCTAGTTTTGCTCTCACATATAGCTGAATTACCGGTCGCAGTTTGCTCATGCTTGCAAAAGCAAAATCAAATGAGCCATTGAAGTAATCCTTGTGGCAGTTATAGGAAAATGGCCACTTGAGCTTAATTTATTGAGATTAATTGTTGGCCAGTTTCTTTCTTAAATATGGACCAAAATTACCCATTTCTTGTTGCCAGCGTAAGCTCTAGACTGTGAAGCTATATCATAACTGTTGATGTAGACCCTCATATTTAATTCTTTTTAATTTTTTATATAGTGACTTTTCAAAATTATCTCAGTGTACACTTTTCATCTGAAAGTGGAATAGAGGATCTGACAGTCGTTCATAGTTCTTGCAGAATCTCTTAAGCAATCATCAGTAGGTTGTAATGTGGGGCTATGCATTGGAGGATCGGAGGAAAGAGGGTAACGGTGCTGGACACTGGCTCTGCTGGACATTTTACATGTGTTGTTTCATCTGCTCCTGATAACGCTGAGATAGAGCTTTCATTAGTCCCTTTTGAGGATGAGGGAAATATGGTTCAGAGCGGTTACATAACTAACCCCAATTATATTGCTTTTGTGACTCTGAGTTAGGGTTCCAGCTGCTTGTCCAACCTCAAAATTCTTCCTCTTTCCTCAGAAGGTTTAGATTCTACTTCTGACTGGTTACAATGTGCATTTCACATTTAAAGTAGAAATCGAAAACACTGGTCAAAAGCCCTTAAAATAAAATTTTTGCTCAATGATCATTTTAATAATCTATATTTCTATGCAGCACGTAACAATCTATAAAGTCTCTGATTGTGGAAGTTATCCTTGTCATCTCATCTCTGTAAATTTCCCGAGTTCTCTCTTGTTGAAACCAAGCATAGGATAGAAATCAAACTAAAACAAAAAGTTACAGTCTGGGACCTTCAGTGTCGTGAGTAAAGGCTGTCTAAAGACTGACCTTCAGTTTTGAGCTCTGAAGTTCAAAAAAATGGACAGGTGGAAATATTGTGTTCTTCATTGCCCTTTGGTGCAAGATATATTCTACATTGCAGAGTAAGTGCCAACAGCAGCAAAATTATCATCCCCTCCTGCTACTGTAGTAAGTCAGCAATGGCCCTTCTGTGGTCAAAATGGCAAATTCAGCAGCAGCTATTCGATAGGGATTTGCAAAAACTTCCCCGTGGCTGTTAGGAATCTTATTCAGCAGTGTCTTTGAAAACCCAATTCTGTGCAAAATTAACTATGTAGAAATGACCTCAGTTGTGATTTTAAAAGCGTTTTAAACAAATCTAATTTGTAATTTTTCTCAATGTGTATTTTGTACTTAGTACTGTAAAGTCTATTAGGTACCTGTACATAGATCCAGTATTGCTAAGTTTTATTGTGATTCAGGATTTTCTTTCCATATTAATGGAAAGCCTTCCCAAATTCCTGCCTTTATAGAGTCAGTTCGCCATACAAAGCCACTATACATCACTTAGGTTTGTGATGAAAGAATGGAATTGCAGCTGTGTGAGTACTAGAATACCCACACATGAATTAGACTCACGAGCATTTGGCAATAGTTCAGAAAAAGAGCTTAATCTGGTTTCATCGGAGACTGCTTTTCTCTGTTCTATAACATCCCCCAAGATGTTGTGTCTGATATCGGATCGCAACGTAATGGGAGTGACGCAAAATCAGAGAAAGCCCTAAGAAACCAGGGGCACATTTCCCTTTCCCCAGAGATTTTTTTTTTCTTCTATTTTTTTTTCCTCTCTCAGATTCCAACTCTGAAATTCAAGGTCATTCACCTATTAGATGAATTAATTATAAGCCAAAAAGCAGCATTCGTCGTACTCTGATCTCACTCATATCTGTAATTAAGGGTAAATATAATCTTTCTTTTTAGAAATGCACCACCCACCCATTACATTTAAAGTGCTGACTGAAATGAAATAATAGTTCAGAGCAAGATGATTTTAGTTTAAGAAGAAAAAAGTTGATAATTTAAGCTTGAAGCAGTTCTATTTTTAATTACCATTCAGTTATAAATCTAATTTGAGATATATGCTGCTTTTCTGTTACTCAAGTTTAATTCATGGTTTGCTTTCTTAGTTGCATAAGCAAAGTTCAGTGGTTGATCAAGGATGTGAAAAAGCTTCCCCCAAAAGAAATGGGGGCAGGGTTGAGAATGTGTTGGAAAGACAGTCTGAGACCCAGATCTGATGTAAAACAAACAAAAATTTTAATTGAAAGGGACCCTCACAGAATGCCGCATACTTGGCATTCGAGTGGCTGTGTTGGGACTGGCTCTCTGCTGAAGAATTGGCCACAGGGGGCGGACTCCAAAATATTTAAACCTGATCAACAAAGTCAGCCTATTTTATTCTTTGGTTAGGGTATTTTGAGTCTTAAAATTGTTTGTCTTTCAAGAAAATGAGGACCGAATAAGGGGAAGGGCTCGTCTCATCACATTGCAGACAGTTAAACAAAATGCTAAAGTATGGGTTTAAGATTTACAGGTTAGCTCTTCGAGATGCCACATCTTGCTTCCAGTGTTTCCTGGCAGACTCGGGCAGCTTTCTACTGGGACCCAGCCTAACCGCAGAGCATGAGCTTGCACAATGTCAAAAACCTGAAACCTTATAATCCTATTTAAGGCAAAGATGAATTTGCCCATTTTGAAAGTAGACTTTAGCTTTCAAACTTAACTTTTATTAACCATAAAATTGTTACATATACATATATTTATGTAGGTAAATTGATATATAAGTGAATTCCTTATCCATTTTATGCAATATTTAATTTACCTTATTAAATTGAATGCTATTAACATTTTTTGTATTTGTAAACTCAGGTTTTTCAGCTGGTGGAACATTTGTTATCTTTATTATTGCTACAGAGAGTTAAGTATGTGACGTAAAGGCCAAACAATAGTAAATGGTCATTGTTCATTTCACAAGTATAGTCTACAATAAGCACACATATATTTTTATCTTAATTTTCCCTTGGGTGGTGATTAGGGCCCCCTAACATGTTAGGAAATGCTTATTTTTGTTTCATTAAGAGAATGATTCTATTGTTTGAATGAAAAAGAAAAAGGAACAAACAGGTCTAAAAAGATAAAAACAGGAATATGCTTTGTAAAAAAAAAAAAAAAAAAAAAGAATAGTACAAGCCTCTAAATGTTTGTAAGTGCTCTCCGGTCTTCCTTCTAAGTCACTCTACATAGTTCCTGTGGCTGGCTGTCCATGCTAGAGGTGTATGCATGATTTATTTACAACTGGCCCATGAAATGAATTTTTTTAAACTTAACAATAATAAGGTCAGCCATAGGCAGTTAGCAACCTTCTCTTTATCATTTGATATTCTTCACAGCTCTATTTGGAATGCTGCTAAAATATGGGATAGCAAACTTGTTTGTTTTTATGTTGACCTATTGAATGCATCTACTTTCTTGGGAGTGAAAACCTTTGCCCCCAGGACCAACAATATAAACCAATGGTTAAGCTCATTAAAAAGACAAGCAAGTATTTCAACAGATTTGCTCAGCCCTTTTCTGAATATTTTATAAATTTAGAATAAGGAAAATCGAGAAATGGGGTAATACCTGTCTAGAATTCAGAGTTATCTTGGTTACCAGAGGGAAGAGGGGTGGAGGGAGGACAGAAAAGGTAAAGCGCGTCAAATATATGGTGAGGGAAGGAAACTGGACTTCCTGAGCATCCCATGGAGTATATAGATGCCATAGTATAAAGTCGTACACCTGAAATTTCTATAGCACTATTAGCCAGTGTACCCCAATAAATTTCATTAAAAATAGTCAAAAGTTATCAGTAATACCTTTTCCAAACTTCTTTTTCCAATGAAATGAAGACTCGTTTGTAGATTTACCATATTATAAGGAGGTTGTGATTTAAAATCATTTACAGTTTTATTGATGGGAATTTCAAAGAAAATTTAGACTCGAACTTAAATAAGTACAGACTTTGTTAATAAGATCTACCAAGAGTGAAATTTTGGGTTGGGATTCTAAAATTTTTGAATGTCATTTCTAAAATGACAAATCATTTGAAGTTATACTGTTGGATTCCTGATTTATAGAAAACTTGATTATAAAGAGCTCTATGTTTTAGTTTGTCATTGCATATCATTTTGGCATCCTAAGTTTGGAAGAGGTAGTAATTGAGCATGTGGATGTCAGATTCTTATCTGGTAAATAATCTTGTTTTTATTAGGTATGAATGTGGTAAATATTAAGATACTTGCAAATTTGAGTTTATTACTCAAAATGTACTTCCAACTTAAAATCTCATTCTGGAAGTTTTATTATTTTAAGCTAAAGTTTATTATGTATCCCTTCAAAAAGTCTTAAACGGAAATCAACGAAGACAAGCTTGTCAGTAGCTGATTAGTCCCTTATATATTACTCATCCAGCACTCACAAATATCCATCAGAACAGAGAGATTCTCTTTACGATATTTAGTTATATGGTGGTGGAGAGGGGAGGTTTGAATTTTTGATTTTCCAGCTTATGGGTCATATTTGACCAACTGCTTTCACTAGAAGACATGCCACTTTGTTGAGCTATTTAGGAATCAAAAAGACTGTCTTAATTTAAAACAAGGACCCTTTGTTTTAGTTGGTGACTGCCTTGTGAAATTTTTCAGTTCTCAGCGGGTTAACCAGGGAACAGGGGCAGAGTCATAATTGGCCTATTTAGAGTATTTTGCATGTGAATAGTGTGTTAGTGAAGCATCCCTAAGTCTGTTGTGAGTGACATGGTGATTAGAATTTAGATTAGGGAAAACACATTCTGTACTTTATCAAGGACAGTAATTAGTTCAGTCAGTAAAAGTTGATTACAAGTAACGATAAAGTTAGATTTTTAGTACTTAATTTTAAAATTTCTTTATTAAATAGTAAATTTGTTCTTAATATAAATGGTAGTATCTACACTTGTTTTCTTGCAAATCAGAATAATTAAAAGAACAATGTATTCAATGCAGAATATAATCAGACGATTTATATGTTATGGGTAAGTTTCTGTGTAGTTTTTAGAAAATGTAATATTATTATATAATCTTTCATATCTCATCATTTTTGAAGCTTTGGGTAATTTGTCACACCGTGATAAGTTAATGATATTTGTGAAAGTTTTCTAGTGTTCAGGTAAATGTTTAATCTGTGGGGATGCGCTTCAGGCTCCGACAGTCCTCAAGAGGGCATTCTAAAGTCCTTTAATTTGTTCTCGTTCGCTTAGAATGCCTCCTAGTTCTATGATTTTGGAAGTTAATGCGAGGATTTGAATTTCCTCCCGGTTCAGTTGGCATTTTCTGTTCTGTGGGTGCTGTGTCAGTTGGTGGAGGATCTCGCTGTGCCGATGCAGAGGCAGAGTTCTCAGTGGACTTGAGCATCGACACTCACCCTCAACGTGAGCAGCCGGCGAAGTTGTGTGCGTTCGAAATATCAGATTCTTCTCGGTTCTTGTGAAGGAAAGGCCTGAGCACTTCCCAGACAGGAGCCTAAATCTATAGGAAGAAAACATCAGTCTTACATAAGCGCCCTTTTCTTATATAATTAAAATGTTAGTCGTCTTAAAAGATTAAAAGACTGCTCTAAAGGGGATCACCTTCTATCTCCCTCTCAAACGTAAAGAATGAAAAATTCACAAACTTGTGCCAGCTTCTTAGACTGCTATTCTCTTAGTTTTGTTGTGTTTTAATTGTCTCAGCTTAGCAGATGCTGTTTTCTTTATTGCATTGGTTGAAGTACTAACAATCAGTTGGGGGGTGGCGAATCTGAAAAAAATAACCGTATATGTTTGTTTTCCCTTTTTTAACCTTTCTAGCAGAGTCTCCTTGGAGGTGACATGGATATGGGCAACCCAGGAACCCTTTCGCCCACCAAACCTGGTTCCCAGTATTATCAGTATTCTAGCAATAACCCCCGAAGAAGGCCTCTTCACAGTAGTGCCATGGGTAAGGTATCCTCTGTTTGAATGCCTGAGTGATCATTAGTAGTCTTTTTTCTTGCTTGCTTGCTTGCTTGCTTGCTTGCTTTTTTAACACCACCCTCTTACCTTACCCTCACTCTCCATAAAGAAAAAAATTTTTTTTTTTTTTTTGCTCAGTTGTCAGACTCTTGACTCCCCCTCAGTAGTACATTGGGTGTGGGTATGTTAACAATTTATAGTAGCAGGAGAACTATTTTGATAAACCCTCATTTCTTGTGTTCTCTTGGCTGGCCTTAGGGAAAAAAAACCTTCTGAACAATGAAAGCATTAAAAAGTTAAATGTCTTCACTTCTATGAAAAAAAAAAAAAAAGAATTTTCTTTCTGCCAGAATAAAAGATGATCGTGGTACTGGCATTTTGCTAAGGGTAACGATTTAGGAAAATCTGGTCTAATCTAAATGGCTTGCTTCGTGGTTTAATCTGCTTTAGTTAGGAAATTGGGCATGCGAGGAGCTCACAGCCTCTTCATTTTCTTTCAGAGGTACAGACAAAGAAAGTTCGCAAAGTTCCTCCAGGTTTGCCATCTTCAGTAAGTACTGCTTGTTTCTGCTTCGTAAGTTGTGCATTGTGTCCTGTTTTGGAAGATGCGAGGGTGATAGGAGTAAATGAGGTTCCATGCCCCAGAGCAGCACATTTATCTAGAATGGGGGTGAGGAAGAAAGGACCCGCACGCCCAGCCACCTGACCCTCGTTGGAGTGATTAATGGGAGGCGTATCCTGGAGGTCTGCGTGGTTGTGTTGATGCTCAGCAGATTAAGCTCTGAAGAGAGCCTTGAAAAGGTGCCTGAAGTTCCCAGAGTTTTTACCTACCTGGACAGAGCCTTCGAGAGAATGAGTATTAGTTTCATGTGTTGGTTAAATTCTTTGTCAGTATTATGATGATTTATGGATTTGCATGCGAAAGGAGATTTGTGGAGAGGATTTAGGGAAAATTTACATGGGTTTCAGCCCGGAGTGCAGGAAGAATGTCTCTATTTTCTAGAGAGGTTATTAAGACTGCGAGGTAGCTGCATCAGTAGCCATTCGTGTCTGGAATGCCAGGTGACAACTAGAAGAATCCAGCTGTAACCAAAAGCATTCTGGGTCTTTTTAATAGCTGGAGCTATATGCTCGAGTGCCTGAGAGCCCCTCAGATCCCCAACATAGCAAACACTGGTTGTGATTACAACTAAATGCGTACCTTAGTTTTGGTTCTTATCTATATTTTCAACATTGAGGCGCTAGATAATTTTATTTAATTTTGTTTAAAACTGGTCTATTTCTAATAATTTTCTTCTTATTTAGAATAAAAATATGAGTTCCTCCCTTTTTCTTTGTTTTCTCCTTCCTTTCTTTTTTTTTTTCTGTTTTGCTTTCCTTCTCACGAGATATTTTAATTTAATGTTATTCTGTGTTCTGTAGGGGCACTATTATTTGAAAAGAATGCGAATGAGCTTTATCATAAGTTCTTATTCTCTAAAGTAAAATTTTATTTATATTTCTGAAAATATATTAGTAATCAATACTTGCTTATTAGTTTTATTTCATTTTTATTTCACTTTTAATAAATTAAAAAATAATAGGTTTTGCAAATGTGCTGACGTTGTGTTAACCCAAACACCTGTGCATTTGACTTAATTTCAGTTTAGCTCATCCAAAAAATTATTGAGCGAATATGTTGGAATAGGTCTTATCCGGAAAAAATACAAATTTTGTATGTTGATTATCATTGATGTGGGAATGTTCAAGAGGCATCACAAAATTATCCATAAACATAGAAAAATATTGTGTAAATAAACTTCCAAGGCATATAAAATAGTCACTTTGGACCACCAATAAATGACTTAAAAATGTACTGAGAAGTTCAGTTTTTGATTTTCTGTGTTGTATTGAAATTGACACAGGTCTTGATAAACTTGAAGTTTTTGGTGGATTTAATGTCGATGAAACTTTAGCTTTTAATAGCTTTTATGACGACGTCAAATGATATAGTCCACACAGCTGTTTACATCTTAAACATGCCTGAACCTAATACAGACAGTATTAAATACAATAAGGGAACCTTTGAATGTTCTGAAATGATAGAATAACTCTGTTATAAAATCCATGGACAAATTAAAGCTAGAGTACCCTATTATGCCTCATATTTAGATAAATTTAGTTTGTTTCTCCCAGTGCTAAAATAATGCAGAAATCTACAGTTTCTAAGGAGTGCTTTGGCATGGCACTGGATATTATCTATCTGCTTGATCATTGTTCCCAAAATTTCTCATAATTTCTTGTAAATGTTCAAGTATTTCCCTGGAGGGAACTGGCCACTATAGGAAATTACACTGGTATAGTATTTTCTCTGCTATTAAAACAATTTACTTGTTGCTGATGTGTTTATAAATATAAAAGTATCTTTTCTTAATAAGTATAGAATTGGAAATATAGCTTGTATTATTTAATTTTTGGTTTTGGGTGGTCAGTGTAGGATTTACTCTTCTTGGAAAATTTATCTTGGCTGAATGTTTTAATTGTCCTCGTGGAACATTTTGGTAAATAGAGCCCTGTTCTTGAAAGTTAAGGAGGTGAATTTGATTGAAATGGAAATTTTATTCTTGTTATTTATTTACTTATTTTTGGTTTGTTTTTCTGTTTTAATCTAGGAGAATAAGATAGTTTGGTTGATTTTAGAATCCTGTCATCTATTTGTTGTCATTGTTTTAAAAATTCTCATCTCTGTTTAAATAGCAGTTTAGTTTAATTTAGTTTAGTTTACCTTTGTTTTATGTATTGATTATATGCCTTACCAACACCCAAAATATATATTTTATTTTGATCCAAAGAGGTGCTTTATATTAAATCCTATAACATTTTGCCCCAGTAGATCTATATTTTTAGATCTCTGCTATGCTTTTTCCTCTTTTTAAGCTCAAATAAAACTGTGAATCTTTATTTGATAAGAGATACCTCTAAAATTTGCGTAAATATTTATGAATAGTTTTATAACAAATAACAAAAAATTATGGGTAATAAAAGGTTTCTTTTGGAGTGATTATGACTAGATAAAGACATTTATATGTTTTCTTCCATACATATTTACCATGATAAATAGTAATAAATCTGTCACAATCTGTTGTGTCAACTCATTTTTTTTTTCTTTTCAAAATGAGCTCTTTTTCTTTCTTAACATAAAACAAAAGAAAATGTAAACGGTAACATCTGTAATCAGATACTATTTATGACACAACTGTGGTACAGAGGGTGGACTTCTTTCGCCACCCTTAGGCTGGATCTTCACAGGAAATCAGGAGAGTGAGGGGCTTGCCTGGCCCTGTTTTTGAAAATACTGCAGCATCTGTGGGAGAGAGAAACATAAGCCTGGCCCAACATCATGCCACGGATCTGGCAGGATCCTTGAATGTGTGTTTTCTGTGTGTGCATCTAGAGACCTCAAGTCATGGCAGAAGCATGACAGTGAGTGGGGGGTTGGGGGAAGCCAGCTCTGTGGCACAGGCTCAGTAGGGGGAGGAAGGAAGTCTGTTCCTCTGGAGAGCGGAGGCCTGTGGTTAGGGTGGGCATCATGACCACTCTCTAATTGCCCACGAGAGCCCTGCTTAGTACGGCAGGGCATTTTCAAGTTCTCCGTTCAAGTTTTACTGTGTTGCTCTTTTCAGTCGCATCCCAATTTCCTGTAGCCCTTATCTTTTGATGAGACTGAGTAGTAAAGGCTTGTCTTTTGTTGATGCCAGAACTTGTTTTTCCTGCCTAATTTTTGGAATCTCCTTGTGGACTTCTTGTTTGTTTAATTTCTACATCTTGGTTTTATTTTGTAAAGCTTGTATCATCTTAAACTTCATATTTTTCAACTTTACTGCTCTTTCCGGCAAATTTCTCATCTTTGTATTTCCTAATAGTAAATCATGAATTCAGGCAGAAAGCAATATACCTCATTAAATCACCTTGTTTCAAAAAATTATCCATCCTTCTTAGAAATTAACATGGAAGCATTAAAATCTGCAAAGCAAAAAATTTTCATATTGTGTAGTTTTAAAATATTTTTTCCAAACGCACAGAAAAAAAACATAAATACAGAGGTTTTGCTTTCAGAAACGTGCCCATCAGTGTGTAAATACGTAAAACTTTTATCTTCTTATGATTTGGAATTTTTCAAAATGATATGCTTTTTACCAGGAACTATTGACAACTATAGTCATTCCACTTCAAATATTGGTGGACTTTGTCTCTACTTCTGATCTAGTTTTGAATCTTCAGTGATCTCACTATCATTCTCAGCTCAGTCCCTGAAATTTTAGGGTTCTCTGGTAATAAGACATTTTATCCTTAGAAAGAATTTATGACCTCTCCTATCACTAGTGATCTTTTTTTTCAAATGGCACTTTTTAGTAAAGTCTGTTTTCTGTGTTGAATTGCATTTTTTTTTAATTCAGGAGGATTTTAAAAATAAAAACTCAATGCGTGTGAGATACCAGGTTTACCAGTTTTCATTAAGGAAAGAATTCTAAATATAATAACATAAAATCTTAAAGTTTGGATTAGATTTTATTTAACAGAAGAGATTATTAAGAATAGCAGAGAAAGATGGGTAATGCTGATAACATTGAATTTTCTCAAATGCTTGAAATCACAATTCAAAAGGAGTTTGGTAATTTTTTTGAATTATTATTAGAGGCCAAGAAATTGTATATGATCAAAAACTCCACACTTAAAATAGATATTTTCCCCCAACACTTTGAAACTGATCATTAAAACAATCCCAGTGATGCTTTATCATGTCTACCAAATACAACTGTCATTAAAATGAATTTTATATTAACTTAAAAATGAACTGTCAGCCACTGGGCTTCATCCTGAATAGGGATGTCTAGAAGTAGCCAGCTGTGTGATGAGAGAGAAGGAGCCTCTTCAAGGTTCATTCCTGGAGAGAAAGATACATGTCAAAAAGTATAACTGTAGATGTTTACATAAAATATTAGGATAGCTCACAATATTCAACTCTAATCTTAGTATGCTCGTTTTCCAGTTAAAGATATTGAAACTTCAAAGTTTGGATATTAAAACCGTGCTTACTAAATATGAAAATGTGTAGGCAGAAAGGAAGTGAAAGATAATGCATTTAAATTTAAATAGACTACATAATATGACACTGAGAACACCTTGAAAGTTGAGAAAATTTTGGTCACCAAGAGGTATTTATTATTTTCTGCAGTTAATGCCGAATTCACTAAACCAAAGACTTCACAAGTTCAGCATATTTATTGTTTCTTTGAAAATCAATCTTACCATCTTCGTTGCAGTTAGCGGTTATAGAGCTTATGCTTTTTGTGAATGGCTGGTTATGAAACAAATATAGGAGAATCTCTATATTTAAGTTTTCATGGGGGTTTGTATTCCATTAAAACTGCTTCAAAAGGATCACAAAATTCATGTATATATACAACACATATATTATTAGGTATTCCAGTCTCTCAGAAGTTTGCTAAAAATTTCTATATTTTTGTTTAGAATTTTGGAAAAATGAGCTCTTTCTCTGTTCTGCCTTGAAACCCCAGTTTTTTTTCCCCCTTAAAAAAATATGCCCTCTGGTGTTTATATTTTAACTATAAAGTGGGAAGAAATATAGGTGAGTTATGATGTTTACAGAAGTTAACTACACATGAAAGGTTTGTGTTTTTGTGAGTTCTTCTGGATTGTCTTTACAAATAAGAAGGACATGTACCTCACACACTCAAACAAAACACATCACTTTGTTTCCTTCACAATAAAGATGGCTTCACCCAGCTTTGTCTGATGATTCCACTCCACTCTGCAGTCTCTTCTAAGCTGGTGTACATGATGTGTCCCCCCATACCCCCATGTCTTTTTTTAAACCAAGTTTTCTATATGGTCTTTCACCTGCTAAGATTTATCAGGACTTCTGTAAAGATTTCATCAACTGAAACAATAGCATTTAGTATAAAACTACTCATTTGTTGAGAAAGGAAAAATACATTTCAAGGAACTCTTGTTTTGAACCTTATTTTATCACTTTCCCTGAAGAGTATATTTTGGTGTCAAGTCTTAGACTGCATTTGGGTGCTTTAATTATTAGGAAATCTAAGAAGTTGTTGCAAGGCTTCTTTACCTAGAAAGAGAACTGTAACAGGGCATACATGAATTTTGAAATTGTAAATACTTGTTCTGTATCCTGCTTAACTGTGAATTTATTTTATGTTTGTGGAGTACTATAGATGCTTGGCTTAACATTTGGTTGACTACCATTTTTTAAAACTTTTAATATTTTATTGATTGAAACTTTATTTTCTGACGTAGTGATTTTTCCTCGTTTTTCCCTGACCATTGACAATTTCTGCATTCCCAAAGTGTATTTCCTGGTTTTAAACAGTTCTAAAGTTTTTGTTTGAAAGTAGTAAATCAAAATTAGATAGAGCTTAGAGGACTAAATAAGATTCTATAATATGTAGCAATAACCCTAAAAGGAATGAAGAGTCTCTTCAAAAATAGCAAAGTTGTATTATTTTATGGAGGCAGATTAAATTCTGTCAGGCTGTTGACAGATATTTGCTTTTTTTTTTAAATAAATTACACTGAATTCTTAAACTGAACATAAAGTTATATTTCAAAGCAATAGCATGAGATTCTCAGCCTTGATCTCAACTGTCCCAGGGTGTGTCTGTGTACGCCCCTGTGTGCTCTCATTTTAAAGAAATAAGAGCTTTTATAAAATGCAGTGCAAAACTTGTAGTTTTAAATACTTGATTATTTTATCTCAAAACAGCAGCATGTGAATGATTCCCATTTTTTTTTTAAGATGCAGCTGTTGCATAGGTACAGAGCTATTTGAGGAATTTTTGCTTTGCTTGAGCTTATACTCCCTCTTCAGAGAAATTAAGGTAGTGCAGAAGATTCTGCATTTTGTAAACTTTCAGGGTTGAAAATATGATTTAAGTTTTAGTGAGAAGTATATATTTCAGTCCTGAAAGAATGTGCAAATTAGATTTTGAAAAGAACATTTTAAGAATTATATTTAAGTGGTTTAGTGACACCCACCATTGTTTCTCTGCAACTCTGCCGTCTGAGGAATTAATTAATCATAAATATACTACTAGAGTTGAAACTTGATATATAAGTGCTTACTTCTAGAGTAATCAGGAGAGGATCTGTGTGTATATTAAATTTCGCTAAATTTATTTTGAGTATTCAGTGGGACAGAAGACTAGGGACACTTTTCAGTAAAATCTCATTCATATGAAATTGTAGAGAATTTTTTGATCTGTTGCTAGAATTCACTTGTGTTTAGTGATTAAAAGGCATTTTCTTTGTGAAACATGGACTCATATCAGAAGGACTTATATTTTCTCAGAAAAATGACCCTTGTGGTACATTCTTCACACATACACATAAAAACTGTCACCGTCACCACTTACTGTTACCGTTTTAGTAAAATGCTGTTTTGGAACAATTATTTTGATATCATCTGAGAGTGAGTGCCTAGCTGTCTGCAGCAGCCTCCTCCTTCCCAGCCCATATCATTCTAAATATGCCTCCTGGATTATAGTTATAATAATATTGTAATGGCTTTCATTCTACCAATTGGCACAGTATATCATTATATCATTAGCTGCTATGAGAAAGCAGTTTCAAGTAGGTGGCTGATTCTTAGTGTTAATGTTTTCAAGTAACCCCGTTTGGGGAATTCGGTTGTTTCACAGGTGCTCAGGTATATTAACCCAGGCTACAATAATATTTTCTGGCTTGCTCATTAAGAAACAAACTCAAAGCACAAAATAATTCAGTAAGAAGTGAAGTACAAAAACTGAGCCTTTATCATAAGAAAGTCTAATAACTTGGTGTTAGCAGATGGGCTAAAAATAAGATTTGTCTAAGAATGCAGCAGTACTAACCTCATTTCTCATTACTACTGAAGCTGAGATTTTAAACGAATGTTTATGGCCTAGTGATTAAGATTTGTTAAATCAGTTTGAATTTAGCTTAAACCATTAAGCTAAATAGAAAATAAACCTATTTCTGTAACTATTGTACTATTTGAAAGTGCTGTTATGTAATAAAAAGGTACAAATTCTGCCATTTAATACTAAGACGTATGCTTCACGAGTGAAATTTTATTACCAAAGACTATGGTAATAAAAGCCTATTCCTTTATATGAATTTTATCTTTAGATGTATACAAGACATTGCCACATGTAATCTGCAGCTTAATTGTTAGCACTGGGCGAAAGAAAATAGAATTAAGCTTATTTATTAAGGGCATATATAGTGGGAAGAACAAAATACAAACCCCAATAAGTATTTTACAAATAATGCTATTTTGTTTCCCCATTAATAAATTACACCGACAATTTAGCTATTAGTGGGAACCCTATAATAAACTGAGAGCATAGAGGTGGGACAGAGAAAAAGCATCTTCAGAAATTTTCATTCATTGATTTCTTTCATTTATACTCATTCAAAGCATGTTGTTCAACTAAGCTAAAAACTGGGCACACCGTGTATCATTTAACGTTCCATTCTCTTGCCTGTTCTCTTTATTTAAATCATGAAGCTTCACAACTAAGATTCTTCATGGTTAGGGGCATTCTCGATACTGTGTCATTCATATCTCAGTTTGTAAGAATGGCCTTAGCATTTTAAAGAGCATAAAGTGTGGCATTTTGAGAAAGCTGTGCAATCAAAAAATAAAATACCACATACAGTTTAATACATGGACTTTTTGTCCTTTAGGCTTATTATGGAGACACTAAGTTCCCTTACTTGTAATCGACTTGAAAGGGTAAGGGTCTTGTTTGACATACATCTCTTTTGTTCCATAGAAGCTAAACTCATTGCCTTATGCACATTATTTAAAAATATATTTCCAGTGAATGAATATAGCCGTAAAAATGGTACAGTAGGGTAGAAATAACTCTGCACTAGAAATAAAGAGACCTTCCTAATTTAACATCCAACATTCTTTACTCACCTAGTGGGTTAAGTCACACACCTACTTCGAACAAAATAGGTATAAATAGTGCCTGCTTAATGAGATGAGACTGGTAAACTAATGATAAACCCTTAATGTATTGTTTACTCTGTGCCAGACACTGAGCACTTTGCATCTGTTAGATCATTTAATCATACAGAAATCCTATGAGATGGGTACTACTATTTATGTGTGGCTAAGGAAACAGAGACAGAGGAGTGAAGAAGCATGTTTGAGGTCACACAGTTAGTAAATGGCAGAGATAGGATTGAGACCTGGGCAGTTTTTCTCCAAGATGCCATGCTCTTTAAGGCTGTTCAGAATCAGAATATGTTATAGACCAGAAAGCTCTTTACATTCTGTTGTTCTTCAGTTAACAAGTATTTGACAATCTGGAATAAACTAAACATTCAGAAGTTTCATCTCACTGTAGATTGAGTTTAATACCTCTATGTAGTACACTAGCTACGATGCACAATTTTCACCCAGGTACATCCATTAGGAAGACTAGACAACCCAGGATAACATTTCTGTAGTAGAGACAGTGTAGTCTAGTGGTTAAGAGCATGGAATCTGATCACCTGGGCTTTTGGTTGGCTGGGTCCCTTACCTAGCTATGTGGCTTTAGGCACATTCTGTAACATACTATAATTCTTCCCTGACAGATGAAGAAAATATACATACTGCGTAAGGATATTGTCATAAATAAGTGACAAAAAATATGTATATGATGTGTTTAGCATAGTCCCGACATATTATAAATACATAAGAAATGATAACAGCTAATGATAATAATGATAAAAGCTGGAAACGTTAGTCTCAGCAACAAGGTAACTACCTTTCTTTGGGCACTTAAGAAAAATGTTAAAATGTAGCTTACTAGACTACAAAGCAGAAACTAAGACCAGGGTCTCAATGGCATGCGGAAGACTTTTACCTAACAAAAGTCACTTGGCTTTTCAGAAATTATGAAATGTTAACAAGTGCTTTATGTGTTTCTCTGTCCTTACAGTAGTATCAGGCCAAGAAACTTTTTAATCCTAAGACTTTTCATTCTGCATAGTTTGTGTTGGAAATATAACTCCATCATTTTTTTTTCCTTTTGGAATGGGACATTAGGCCAAGATGGCAGAGCTCTTTGTAATGTGATTCTCTCTGCCAATAGTTGGTTTATGCCTAAATCAGTCCTGTCTCTGAGTGATAAGAAGATATATGTTTCTTCTTTCACATTCTATCAGTGTTAGTCTATAATTGGCCAGAGCCTGGTCCTCCCAAGTGATGCATGAGTCCACCTCTGTAAGGCTGGCTCTGGTACCCGTGGAGAGAGTTTAGGCCTAGAGTTTTAATTCACCTGGCACGATGAAGATGTGTTGATTGTGTGGGTGGGTGTCGCAGTTTTTTTCTCTTAGAAAGTAAAACAGTTCAATTTATCAAGATTGTTTAGACAAATTTCTAACATTAAACGGGAATATTTATACAGATGTTTTAAGTAAAGTCAAAGAATTGCTGGATTCTGGCCTTTGCCTCTTTGTAATGTGTCTTTTCTCAATGCCATTGCCGAATTCATAAAAGTGTTTTTGCTTGTCAGCTATGGGAAACTTAAAACGATTTTTCATAAGGACTGATTAGTTAACTCTTGCATTTATAGGGAAAAAAAGAAAAAACATCCGCTGAAGGGAGTCGGGGAGAGGGAGCATGATCCTTACATTCCACCAGGAACGTCTTTTCCCAGGCAGTTTTAATTTACAGAAAAACCAGGCACCACGTCGGGTTCCTTAGGGAAAGGTCCCCTTGGCTAGACCTCCTTATCATGTGCCCCAAGCAGGGACAAATGCTTAGGTTCACAGAGATAGAATCTTTCCCTGGAAAGCCATATAGATCCCACGGGGCCACCCCTCATTTGTAGTCATTGCCACCTTGTGGATTACAAAGGATGTTGGTTTTCATCAAACTTCCATTTCAGTTTGGCTTTTTATGGCAAGTGCTCTTTGGCAATGGATGGCTGTGTTCCTCACCAAAAGGATCCTCGTTTGTTCAGCAACACCTCACTTCTCCACTCACAGTTCATTTATGATTCTGATGAGAGTGTTTTTCCAGGAAACACACATTTCACTTTTTGACCTAGGAGCATCTGTTAGAATTTTTTTTTAATACTACTTTGGCATTCTGAAAGTGTTAATGTCTTTCATATCTGTTTAATGCTATTTAGGGATATTTATGATCACCTCTTGGTTACTCAGGGTAAAGTGTGTCGCAATTTTTTTTAAACAGACAGGAAAGCATTCACATGAGGAAACAGATTGCTTTAAACATGTGCTTCCTGTGACAGTAAAAAGAACAAATTAGATTTAACACTGTGTAATGAATGCATAAATGTGTACATTTAAGCTTTTAAAAGCTTTATGTTCAGTTCTGGTCACAACAAAAATTGAGTCACCTGTAAAAATTAAAGATGCCTTGGTTACTCTCAGATTCCTGAAATGCCCGGAAACTGAGATCTTCAACCGATGATGCCTCATTGGAATCATAAAAAGCATGATATGTTAATATTGAAAAGAATGAGGATGTTACAGGGAACATGCAGGGGTTAAACCAGGTTAGAGTCTGATTTCCTTGCATTTAGCAAAGAAATCAGAACATGTTGGGGGACCGACAGGGAATGTTGTTTTACTACCACCTTCCTCCCTCTCTAACGGTCAATGAAAAAAATCTATCTTTCTGAATCCCAAATAGCCCCCTTTCTTCCATGAAAAAAAATTTTTTAAAAATCTGATGTTTACTTACCTAGCAACTACTGAGATTTAATTACATAAGAAAAAGACGCCTTTCCTTATATAATGTGGTTGCTGCTCATGTATCCTGGCGGGCAGGGAGTGACGAGGATAGGAGTTAATATTTCTAGTTAGATGCATGTGTTGAGTTGGAAGGCACCGACCCTCTCTCTCCCCAGCCATTGCTGTCTGGGTCCTGTGGATGGTGCTTTTCCTTCCCCGTGCTTTCAAAGCTAAGGATTTGTGGCACGCTCACCATCTCCCTGGCCAAGAAAGGCCAGGACAGTGTCCCTCAGGGGAGAGCACGTAGTTTGGGGACATCTGACTCTCTTATATCACATACTGAGGTACTAATATCAAAACAGACTGCTTGTCGTTGCACGGTGGGGCAGTGCTTTTTTTGGCTGCCGTGTTCGAAATGAAATGGGCAAGCTGTAGTCCGCTTGGCATCAGAATGGGCTCAGGGAAGCTGGGAGATCAGAGTCAGACTGTGAATGCCAGTAACAGCCAATGGTTAACTTCCTTTTTGTGTGTCACTTGGCAGCGATGAGACTGATGGCAATTTTTTTTTTTTTTTTAAACGTGGGTGAGAGTTCAGTGCCCTGGGAAGAGCCGTAGATGCTGTTATTGTGCTTCCTCATACAGTTGACTTCTTGAGGTCACTACAGCTGTTCAAGTGCCAGCTCCAGGAGCTGTATACGTGGCCGTTGGACTTCGGATGAAAAGATAATCAGACGAGGGCTGATCCACACAGAATCTTGCTGCTGATCACGAGGAACTCATAGGGAAATCAGATTCTTGCAGAAGGCAACAGAGCCAAAGGATAATATATGCATGTGAATGGATACCCTCTTGTATGCAGACCCGCAAAGATATTTATAAATTATCATTACTCCATATCGCTCATCTCCCATCAAAGATTCAAATCGGTTTTGGACTGTCTGGAAAATTCAGGGCTCACATAGCCAGGTTGAATTCAGGTGAAATTGCCTTCTGCTTTTTGGCGGAGGTTGTTGCTCTTGGGTTAGTGGCATTATTTTATTTGAAGATTCACTTGCAAAACAATTTGGAAGAATTTCTAGTCTCCCTCAAGATTTTCCTTCCATTTCTGTGTTTGCAAAGAGCTGTTCCCCAAAGGCAAAAAGAGCGAGTTGCCATCTTGAGGAGTGAATTGTATGTTTAGTGAACACCAAATGGTCTCAGAGTTACCCTGGAATTTCCGATATTTCTACTTGCTTTTAAATAATATTTATTCCCCCAACCATTTGTGCAGAATATCAGTAAGATGACCAACTTCTGACAACCCTAAAAGCAGGGAAAGAAGCTTAGAAATAGAATACCATTTGTCTGGTAATTAGAGTGTATCTCTTAAGAGTTCGAGAGAATTCTGATTAACCTTTCTGTTCCCACATTCTCACATAAAATTAGCACACCTTTTAAATTATTATCTAGTATTTAAACACATATTTTTGAGTCTTAGTGCAACAGGTTCTGGAGACACTGAAACTGTGTTATAGGTTTCTAAAAAACTTCATTTTTCTTACATTTTAAATGTTCTGTTTGTGCAAAATTTCGAGAATCACCATAAGGGCTTCTTTGCATTTTTAATTTAGTAACTAACATATGAATAAATTTGCATATTAATTAGTTGCAGATTAAATCATGCATACATAATTGCCTCCTTACTGTGTTTAATGTTTGTCAAAATCTCCAGCCTGGTTTGATGGATGTCGTATGAAAGATTACAATTTGATGTACCCTTGGAAGTATTTACACCAATAATGCAAGATTCTTAATAGCAGAATTCTTTAGTTATATACAGTTACTAATAAACATGTAAGATAGGTACATGTCCCTTTGACTAAAATTTTTTTCTTTGCACCAAATCATTTACTATTCATAATCATTAATGCATCTCCTAATTATACAGCATATGTCTGTTAACCCTTTCATTGCCAGCCTTCAAGTGGTAGCTTTTTGCTTTTTTAACCCTCTAAAGAAAGCAAAATATTTAATCGTGTTCTGAAATTACTGCATTGCCTTTTACTTACTTCTCTGCTAGTATATGAGCACACCTCCTTTGCCACTTACTATAACATACAGCTGAGAGTTAATATGATCACTTTGTATTTTTTAGTTAAAGACCAAGAAATGACCCATGTATACACATTTTATAGCTGATCTCTCTTTTACGAATGCCTAAAATAATTTATATATTTTAGATACTAAATATTACATGGTAAAAATATATATGTGTGTGTGTATATATATATATACATATACATATATGTATATATATACACATTTTATATAATATATAATATGATATATATATACACACATTCTATTTAGGAAGGTAATTGTAGGATAAGTAAAATTATTTAAATTGTGTTTTACTCCACTCTTATTATTGTAATGCATTTAATGTGCTATCATCAAATATAGAATAGATGTGATTTTTTTTTGCACTAATACTGAGATCTCTGCAGTAGAAACTGACTTGAGAATGAATGCTCTTGATATGACATAGTTAAAAAATACATATGCCAGTAAGTGTTGTTTTTAATTAATTCCTCAGGTATTTAATTTTTTTAAGTTTTATTTTACTCTTGTAAAGAGTACACCAACTGGCATATCTTTTTTTTTTCCTATTTTGATGTCTAAGCTGCTTATCACACTGTATTACCCTGCATTAATGAGTATTCCTACTGTGCAAAATTCTATCAAAAATGATGGTGTGAATGTCATTTTTAATTGGAAGTTTATACAGTCAAATTTATAGTATACAACAAAAAATATGTACATAGTTCTGCTCCAAGCCTTTTTTAGGCTATTGATCTTTTTGGTTAAAGTATACATTTATATCAGTCTGACTTAAAGTTTACTTTGAGAATCTGGACAAGTATTACCAAATTTGTATTAATACCAGTTTGGTGAGAAGAGGGAAACTAAGGCACAGGGCAATTGCAATGGCTTTTAATTATAAAAGAACTAAATATAGGAACTAGCAAGAGTCTAATTTCAGGGATCCCTTTTTACATGAAAACTTGCTGAGCAATTTCTTATGTTCCAGAGAAGTCATAATTGATGATTTCTGTCTATTTTATTGTTGAATGCCTTGCATTTATATGCCTACTAAAGAGACAAAGGTTAAAATGCATCCAAAGCATAAGAAGCTGATTTCCTTTATCTGATTCTCACGTAGGAGAAATAATACCTCTTGGTCGCCCATCTCAGGAGCATATTTTTCCCCTAATCACAAGGCACAATGAGGTATTCATTGATTTAGCATGACAGTTCTTTTGCAGCACCCGATATTGCATTAAATTATTTCCAAAGAGAAAAATGAAATGAAAACTGCAAAACTTATAAAAGGAAGCAAACAGTAAGACCCAAAACATCATATTTATCCACAGCCATTGTGCCTAGGTAATTCAGGGCATATGGTATGTAAATGATGTTTGGAGATCCTTGCCAAATCTACACGCGGCGGGATAAATTAAGGACAGGTTTCCCTGGGTGTGAGTCCCACGATTGTGGCCACACACTCTCTGTGCGGATGTGTTTGTTCTGTGCTTGTCTTTCAGCTAGAGCATCACACAGCCTTCGATGGCCAGATCTGGTACTCTGCCAGCTTCTAAAACATTATTTTTAATTCTTAAGAATTGATTTTATAAGTAAATTAAAAATACAGTACCAGTTTGCAAAAACTTCCTTCTACCCACACATTTGAAAAGTAGGATCTGAATATTTCATCAGTGTGTATTTGGATATTAACCCATTTAAATGGATATCGTTGACAATGGAAGTTGAGTGCCACTTAGCCAGTGAAGAAAGGTGTTACTAAGTTACTAGGTGACTTTTGTTCAATTTAGGGTTAAGATGTTTTTTAGAATGAGCAGTAAATTATTTTGAACAGTTAATTTTAGTTCAAAGTTAGCCCAGTCATAATTTTGGAGTTCCACTTGATAACTCAAATTACTAGTATCAGTTATTTCATTTTTGAATTATTTTAAACTATATGCTCTCGCTTCTAGAAAAGTGAAGATACTATCCCTTTTTTCCTTTTGAAACTCGTTTTAAGTAGTGAAAAGTTTATACTATTCCATTTTTTTAAAGGAATTTCTTTAGTTTTTAATACTTTAAATTAAGGTCCATTTTGACTTATCTTGCAACTGTGTAATTTTGACTAGATATCATAGCAGATACTTTTTTTCCATGATAAATCATCAAAATATACTAAAATAGTACATTTACTCTGAAGACTCAATTATGAATACAAGACTTAAGTGCTGTTAATAAAGGTTATTTCAGGGTATTTTAAAGTATATGCAGTATGATGTAGGATGTTTGTTATATTGTTTTTATTGTTAAGAATAATGCTTTTAGTAAACCAAGCTGTTATTTCTTAAAGGAGAATGCTCTTAATATTATAGTTTTATTTGAATTAATAGGCTCTGTTTCTATTATTACCACTTAATTTATGAAACACAAATAACATGCTAGTTACTCTATGGAAAATGAAATTAGGCCCAGGCCTTGCCCATTGCTGTGTAAATAGGGTAAAGTCAGGGGGAAAAATACCCTTGAGATCAATATAAATCAATATCACTTGACACAGATCCAGTTTAAAAGCCACGCAAGCGGTCATGGTTTCAGAGGACTTCGTGTAGTTATTATACAATTCGTAGTTTGTGAACTCAGACAAAGTTTCGAGCTGATTTTTCTATGACTGTACTTTGGTTCAGTGAAACTACTTTGCACAGCTGTGCTCCCAACTCAACAGAGAGCAGAAACAATATTCTCTGGAAAATAAGCTCAGTTGGCCTTCCAACTTTACTGGGAACTTGCAGTCTTGAAAACAACAAAATGGATAATCACAGTTGGGATTGCAGAGTCCAGATTAAACGTATTACACAGGAGGGTGGCGTGGCCGAGTTTCTCACGTGGTGCCTGCACCACAAATGCCAACATGTTAATCACTGTAGCTGAGATTTTTGGTTTTAAATGTCAGTCATTGGACCACATGTAAAACAAAGCACCTGCACTTTATTCAAAGAAATTAAGGTATATTGGGAGAAGCTGAGGTGAGTTGAGGATTTTTTTTAAGTTCTGCATTTTTTTGGCAAGAGCCATAGATAATAAAGATAAAATATATCATGTATTAAAAAGTCTATTTTCATGCACTGTATACATCTAAATGACATAGCAGTTTTAAATTTTATTTTAGAAAGAAAAGAATATGAAAAGAAATAAATGAAATTTGCATAGCAAATTAAAAATTCTGGCAATTTCCTTAGAAACATCCGAAAATTGTGAACTTTAAGGTATATCATAACAGATCCTTAACTATTTCATTTCTGCCAGGTGTCTTTACGATGATATCAATAAGTTAGGAAACCTATAAAAAGGTAAAAACAACTAAAATGATAATTTATTTTGGTATTGCTTTCAGACAGAATTTCTTCTTAGTAAAGGATATTGATAGTGTATTAACTGTTTGTGAATTATATTTAGCAAATTTTAGGTAAATCTGACACATTAAGCTTGTTTAATGAAAAGATATGACTTCTGTGTATCAAGATTGCAAGTGTATTTCAAACTAGTCTGTACAAAATGTTAGTGTCCTTTCTCTCAGAATTCTAGTCGACAAAATCCCATTCATTAAATTTGTATATCACAAAGGTAAGTGGAAACAGAGAGTATAACTTCTGTCAGATTGTCAAAAGGGGTCTGTAGTTTCCCAATGGTTAAAGAACCCTGAGATCAGCCAGAAGTTATGGGGAAAGACTGATGATCCTATATGATCATATACTCGTTTAGCATTGAATCAGCTTAAGGCTCAAGTAGCAGATTTAAAAACTCAGCAAATATTTATTATATGCCTATTACATGCCAAGCTTCCCAGATTATGCACAGCAGTAGACCAAAGTTCCTGCCACTGTGAAAATTTGTCAACGTATATACATGGCTATAAGTAGCTGTCCAGACAAGAGTTCAGTTTATACTGTTCCATAGGGGCCCAGCACCACTGTGCCACCTTGATGACTAATAAATATAGAGACTATGACCCTTGGTAGTCCAACAATTGATGTAATCACATGATCACTCATAACAATATAATAATAATATTGAGATGGAATCAATCACTGGACTTACTGTAATTGCTGGCAAGTTTATCAGCATATTTTTGTTAATAATGAAACAAAATAACATTTTTAAAGTTTTTTTTTTACCTGTAGTGCCTAAAATCTACTTAAATGACATGTGTTGTAAAGGATAACAAAAAATGTTAAATAGGTGGAAATGACATGGAAAGCACCTGCCTCTTTTTTTTTTCTCCATGTCATTAGGGAATAATGTCTAGCCATAGGAACATGTTTTCTCTCAAGAAAATGTTTATCAAACAATCTTAAAGTAGAATAGAGATTAAATAAGTAGGGAGATCTACCAAGAAAAATGTAAGAAGTACATGAGACAAATAGAAGTTTGCATCACATATGCTGAGTGGCAGAACAGTATCAGCTCTCAAAAGTGATAATGCATGTATCCATTGTTATGTCTTTGGTATATTGTTGGTACTATTAATTATCCATTGAGAAAATAGCCACATTATACAAGAAAAGGGGAGAAAGTTAGACCCTCCATGCCACCTATGGGTAAATAAATATGCTCTCTCTGCCAGCCCAGCAAATAATACGTGGTCTGTCTCTAATCTTCAGTAGTTTATTACCCAGGTGAGGAAAAGGCCAGGCTCATAAAATCAGAAATAACAATTAGAACATGTGGAGACTAGGGGAACAAATCATCATAACTATGTGTATGTGTGTTTTATCAGTTTAAAGTAGATATAGGTCTATTTGACAAATTTTGTCTGATGTGCTTATTTTTCCATTTCATGGAGACTTGACTTACTCTCGAAGTTATAGCTGGCTATCATGTGTTTTTCTGACACCTCTGGACTTGATAATTTCTGTCATTATGGGAAGGAAAGAAAGAAATCTCTTTTTTGTCCCTCATTCATGCAGTGAACAAAATGTGATTGAGCTCCTATTATGTGTATATTTCATTGTGAGAAGGTGGGGCAAAGAAAGTTAAGTCATAACCCTTGTTCTTTAAAAATTTATAATTTTGGAGGGCTACAGAGTAGGTACATGATTTATTTAGCAACAATTCATGGCACTGAACTCTGCTGGAGACTTCTGTATTCTAAAATGGTCCTTATCTGGGAATGGTGACAGACCTTGATTTCTGGGTCACAGAGAGCTGCAGATGTGGCAGATTAAGACAGAGTATGATACAGATAGGCGATTGAGCTTCTCTCTATAAGCTACTGTGTATCTGTTCCCTATAGCTGAGCTTTTGCTTGTTTAACTGCAAAAACAAGTTCTGATTTTCTTTAGATTTTCATGGATTGATTGTCCAGAGATATCTCATTATAAAAAAAAATAAATCACAGGATGTCAAAGATAGAAAAAAAACTCATGATCACAATTTAACACTTATTTGAAGCATATTTACTTAGAAAGAAACTGAGATTTGGATAAAGCCAGAACTTACTTAAGCTTAGAGAGCTAGTTAGAAATTAATCTAGAACTTAAGCCAACATCTTGGTTTCTGACTCCACATTATACTGCTTATCTAAAAAGGCCAAGAAGACAGGAGAGGAGGTTGGAGGTCAGAAACTTTACTTTTTTAGGAAGTAATTAAAACAACAGGAAAGACAATTTAATTTTTTTACTTTTTACATTTAATAATTATCATAAAATATACTAATTCATTTCACAACTGTACTAACAATGACAATGCAGAAATGCTTAACTTTAGATTAACATTAGAGAAAGTCTAATGGGCATGATAATTTTATTTTTTTAAGTGCACTTATTTTTATTTCAAAAAAGTATGTGAAGTCGTTCAGTTAACAATTAACATTGCTGGCAAGTTGGAAGGGCACAACCCATGTACAAAATGGGTGTGGCTTGAAGGACTCCTGTTTATTGCGTTTCTGTACCCTGTCCATGCACACATCACGTTTTCTACATGGCACTAAGTATGGAGGTGCCGAAGCCATGTAAAGAATGTGCTCACAGGCTCTGAAAAGATGATGGAGAACATGCCACATTCTGCAGTTAATGTTCAACTACTGATAGGGTGGGAGAGTTGACCCCTCTGGGCTTTTGACTCATAGTAAGCAATTTTTTGGTGGCTTTAAGTTCAGAATGCATTTGATAATCATGGTCAGTAAAGACAAAATGTTGATTGACAATTTGGGAAACAAATACCCTTGTCACACAAATGCAGGCAACTTCATGCCTCTGGTTTGCAAGCACCGTGATTTGACATTTTGGTAATTGGACACTGTTAACAATAATGCTAGTTATGACTATGAAAACAGCCTTTGGAATCTGTTTTTGCTCAACCATAAATGAATGCAAATAAGACCATTACTGCTGTAGGTTCTTTTAGATACTCCTTACCCATACCTAATTTGGTTGACCTAATGTTAGAAGCCAAAATTTATCAATATCAATTTTTTGGCCAAATAATTCTAATTTTAACACTGTATTCAATGAAAGCTTGTGGATTTATTTCTTTTTTATTTAGTAGAAGCACAGAATTTTCCTAAATAGTATCTTATCCCTTTTAAAACAATTTTTTTTTAGTTACTCATGGAATTTTCACTAAATATTGTCTTTTAATGGATGATGATACAGAACTTGTCTCACCTGTCCCTTCATGCTTGTCTCTGTAGAGGCAGATAGTTAAGGGCTTATGATTAACAGAAGAAAGAGACCATTTATTTTGAAACTACGAAGTTAAATTCAAGATTATTTTGAATTAAAGAATATAACATGTAGGTCAGGAATGGGCCAGTGACCAACTTGAATATCGATCGACCTTGAGAAAGCTTGAATCTTCCACTCCTTTTTTCTTGGAATACTACTAATTCTTGCTCAAAGCCCTGGTTTCTAGTTATGCAAAAGAATATTTTGGGCAGAAACTATATAAAACAGGAATTTGAAATAGGCATTTCAATAACAGATGTGCATAGAATGCTAATTTTGTATGGCCATCCACTTTCATTTAAAATTTTTATTTATTATTTTTTCTTCTTTTTACCTGCTCCTTTTATTTGGAATGTTTATCAAAGACAGTTATTAAAGTATTTGAAAATTGTTTGTTCTATGCCCAGCAATTTGTTGTTCTACTTGCTTAAAGATGTCAAACAATTAAATGTAATCAACAGTTAGAAACCTCAGGAAATTGTTAGAATTCCCACCCCAAAGGCGGCTAACAAACCCTAGACAATTATTCTATTTAGAATGAAAATGATTTTTATTGTGATATCATGTTCCCTTTTGATCCTCAAGCAATGCTTTGGGAAGCCTAGTATTTATTCACAAATTTTTTAAAATTGTGTACATCCTGTGCCCAAATTCCAATCTGCTTCATCAGTCCATTTTGTCAAAAACTTCTCAAATGGAATCCTTCATCCAGACAAACAAACATACCCAGGATTTCCCCTTTAATTTTTCGGGAATTCATTTTTACACGTGCATCAATTTGATGGAAAAAAACAGTCATCGTCTTATTTCATTCTATTCAGGTGATTGTGGTAAGCCTGCTAGCTCTCTTCATCTAGGAAGTGCAGCAATCTGAGTCAACTTCCTCCATCTCTGTTTTTATATTGTCCAGTGCAATGCTTCCTCATTGTACCAAAATAGAAATGGTTTGTTTTTGTATCAGACTTGGAGACTGGCTATGGATTACACTGAGTTAGGGTAAAGGAATTTTTTTTTTTTCTTCTAAAGAACATTCCGCTTATCCCAGGGGAAGGAGATTAATGTCCTGGGGAAAAATAAGAAACATAATGAAGTCTTCTCTTCTTAACTGAATTATCTCTTTTAGTTGTCAGAAGTGTCACTTGCCTTATCCTTTTCTAATTTTACTTAATATTTGAAAGATCTGGTAATAGAATAAATTTATGACTTTAACAGTTACAGATCCTTTGCATGAAATTGAGGAAGGAAGAAGTGAACTTCGGTTTGAGTCATGCATGCAGTTTTCTTTACCATTAAACATAAACACATATATAGCCTGGTCTTGCAACTTACTGTTTCACTTTGCCAGTAGATATATATTCCCCAGTCTGTAGGGTAATGCCATTTTCTATTTCTGACTTGTTGAATTTCATGTTACATTTGTGTGGGCAATGATGTAGTCATTGTATTCTTTACCACAGAAATCAGAAAAATATGTTGAAAAGTGGGAAAATGACTTGAATGAGATCAAACTGGATACAATAATTTTTTTTTTGCATTTACTTTGGATGCTATTATATGTCATCAAAACAGTATATGTCTGTGAGTTTTTATAACACCTTGTAAAGCAAAATGAGAAACCTCCTCTTCTGAAGAGAAATACTGCCACAGAAAGGTAGAAGTGAAATATTTATGGTACAAAAGTCTGGTTAAAGAAATAGGCTACATTACTTACCTTAATAATCAATGTGAATTACATTATAATATATATATGACAAGCCATCTGACAAGCCTGAAAGAAAATAAATATTTGATCATATGATAAACCATTTGGATGTCTACAAATGAACCCAGGGCATGTAAAAGTAGCCAATTCAAGATAATAGGAAATTACTGATAGTCACAGTTAAAAATTAGATTTTATAGTCCGTGCTGACATTTTTGATACTTTTCTGTGATGAAAGCATCTTCCAAACTGAGCTTGTGTATATTTGAATCATACAAATAATAGTTATTTCAGATAATTTCTAAATGGTGCCAAGAGACTAAGTTTATGACATTGAGAAGACTGAGGTGATTTGTGCTTTATTTCAGTTTATCTGGCAAGTATATTTAAATGAGATAAGTATTTTCTCCAAATATATGTCCATTTTGAAAAAAAATGTTTAAGATAATTAGGATTCCAATTAAAACTTTTTTTAAGTAAAAAGTTTGCTCTCTTATTAAGGGTACATATTTTACATTCTAAAGAGCTCAGTACAAAGAAATATAGGAATGTACATACAGTAAGTGTGTTGGTGTTCAATACTAGAGTAAGGCTATCCCAGATTATCATCGTCAGAAAAATTATTTTTACTGTGTGTACATGTGTCTGCATCCTCCTTTTGATAATTAAATCTTTTATGAAGTTATACCTTTTAAGGATTTTTGTCATCAAAGTTTAAGTTGGATATTATCATTTATTAAAACATTTTAAATATAATAATCCATGTATATGCATTTACTAAACTCCATAATGAATTTAGCTCAGGAGTTAATTTTCTTGTTTATAGTGACTCCTACTGGAGAGCAAAAAACTCCTATTGTTTCGCTCTTGAAAAAATTAAACTCAACAATACCTTCTTTTTTCAATGGATAAGGGTAGCTTAGATAACCTCTTTTCCCTGACTTGGCAGAATTTACTTTTCATTTGTGTTTAAATATGAAAGCATAGATTTTGATACTAAAGCATCAACAGAAATTGTATTTTAAGCATCTGACTGTACATACATTCTTCTCATGCCAGTAGTGGTGAGTACTCCAAAAAGTTGTGTGATTTGATAGCTTTGCTTAGTAGTGAGTTCAGCATGGTCCTGTATTTTTATGTACTTTTTTCCATTTTGGTAGACTTCTGTTCTCTAAGTCTATTTGGGGTGAAGATCGTTTTTCACTGCTCTCTAAGGCACTCGTGCATAGAGGAAACAGAAGAGGAGGGACAAGGAAATGCACTGTCATTTATAACATGCCGCTGATATGCTGACCTATGTGTTCTCTCATTTACACCTCAAAAGAAGAGCGTGTGTTAAGGGGAGGGAACCAAAACTCAGGCTGTGAGATGACTTAGACACTGTCGCACTGCTGTGGAGTTGCAAGATTGTGACTCTCATACAGATAGGTCTGACTTTGCTTACATGCTGAGTCCACTGTCTTAGTAGCTTTGTGCTATGTAGAATGTCATCCAAGTCTCCTTGTGCCTTCATTCTCTATCTTTAGAGGAGGAGTGATAATACCTATCCCAGAGTACTGTTATGAAGATTAAACAAGCGTAGACAATTGTATGTGCTTTAAATTATATTTCATTATACATGTGTTAATTTAGTTAATTGTGTTATTACGAAAATTTGTTGATGGAGTAGATATTAACCTAAGACAGTTATTTAATTTATAGGAGTTTCTTGTTCCCATTATATTATGCAGTCACTATATATCGATGGATATCTGTTTTCCTTGAGGTATGAAGTTTAGCTAATTTATCTATGCTAGGTAAAAGGGAATAGCATTTTAGAAATAATCAAGCATTATTTTTTAAAAACATAGGTGTTCAAAAGTTTTTGTTTAAACAAAAACTCATGGAGTTGTTCAATATCTACCAACTTATAACATTCCTTTCATATGATCATTATCCATTCATACAGCTACTTTATTGAGTACCTGACTTATTCTGGACAATGTGCAGGGTATGGGTGTGTGTGTGTGTGTGTGTGTGTGTGTGTTTGGTTTTTGCAGTAACTGCATAATGTTGCAGTCATTATTCAGAATAAAGATAGAATTTATTTGAATAAGATCTGTGTTTAGAAGTTCCTTACCCTATAACGGTGTTTAATATGTGTATGATTGTCCCCACCTCACAATTAAAACATTAGTCGTTAGTCATATTTCTTAATTTTATTCTTGAGCACGGGTCTCATCTCCTCGGCACATAGTCAGCACTCTGAGGGCAGGAAGAGTGTCGTACTTGTCTCTGAATCCTGAGCTCATCTCAGAATGAGGCTCAACCTCAAATTGGGAATTATTAAATAATTGTTTGTGTAATGGTTGAATGAACACAAAAATCAGAACTCTAGAATTTGAATATTTGCTTGTTCTTTAACACAGTCATTCATTCAGTCATTCAGCAAGTTTTTATTGAGTGTCCTTGGAGGTGACATGGTACACATGCACTGGAGGTTGTGGTCAGGTATCCCCCAAATTTCTTATGCCAACTTTAGGTATGTGTTCTCAATTCTGCTTCACTGCAGATATATCTGTCAAAGACTTTTTGAAAAAATCATGAAAGAACTGTAAACTTTAGATTATGGAAAAAGGTAAGAATAGTGTGAATGTATTTTAAGTGCCCAGACTTCTAAGCAGTCATTTTACTGGTAAGAATTTTTTTTCTCAAAAGTGGTAGAAAAACACCTGACCACACTGCCTCCTGTCCTCAGTGGTGTTTGTCCTCAGTGGTGTTTGTCGCTAACCACCAGAAAGCGTGGTGGCTTACTATTTTGTGTGGCTAACCTCCCTCCATTTCTCTTTATTTCTGTGACAGTAAGGGACTCTTTGCCTAGCTACAGCTAGTTAGGTAACTTGCCCAATTATATGCTGATGAAACAAACAACAGTCCAGGTCAGCATCCCTTAAAAATGGGCTGCTATGATTAAGATGTCTTTTAAAATTATTATGAAACATATGGATTTATGCACATAGTTTCAGTTGTTCTTACACTTCTGTGCTAACTCTGCACACATCACACCCAAAATTTATCATGGTTGATATTTCTGTCACAGAGAAAACTTCAAAGGATGAGTTTGCAGAAATGTCTCAGATTACAAGCCACTGACTCCTGTTCTGTGATTGAACTGTACTCCAAGGTCAGCAAACCAAAACCCGAACAAGCATCACTGAATGATACGTTTAGTGTCTCACTGCTTTATAATGCATAGATCACCTTTCAAAGGAGTGTATCTTTATTAATCATTGTATATTTGTACTTTTGAAATTTCAGACTCATTTTCATTAGTTAATGAATCCTGAAGCTTAATATCCTAGTCCCATTTTAATTTTTTGAGTCCCGTGTGCTGATTTGTCAGGGTTTAAAAATCTCTTTCACCTTATCAGATTAAAAATATTTATTTATGCATGTTAACAATATATTTAAACACGAGAGCTTCAATTTTTAATATGTTAACTGTAGCTCCTTAAAGTATGAAAAATTCATTTATACTCACCTAATTAATAGAAAGGCATTTATATGTTTTCAAAATATCTTTTAAAAAGACATTTAATGTAGAGAAAGCAGAATGATTGTATATAAAAATAGTTAAGAAATCTTTCTAGCAGTCCATCTATGAAAGGGTTAGGGTCTAGAAACAGGTTTCTAAATAATGGGTCCCCATAAGAAACAACAAAGGAACAGCAAAAAGAGAAAAAAAAAAACTTCTCTCTCTTTCAATTCTAGCCTGTTTTCTAATTCGTGGTTTTTACTCACTGTCCTCTAGTAGGTGGGTACCCTGGCCTTATGTATGAAACACTGAGGGTGGTTGAAAGGTTACAAATGTGATCCTGTCAGATTGACAACTAACTGTTCTAATGAGGAAAAAATCCTCAAAGCATGAAATTTGAATGAAATGTGTGATTATAATTCAAGTACTGTTTACACAAACCTCTGGGGACCTTCCGAATAAATGCAGAGCAAGTGAGTTAGACAAACCTCTGGGCCTCCGCTATATGTGTGTCTGTGTGGTGTGTGTGTGTGTGTGTGTGTGTGTGTGTGTGTGTGTGTGTGTGTGTGTGTGTGTGTGTGTTTATTTTAGAGTGTGGGGGAAACTTTCCACTATTGGCCAGGGCTCTGCTCTTCAGAACTGACACCACAATCCCTCCTTGTTTATGAATACTGTATGTGTTTTGTTACCATGTTGAGTTGTAAGGAAATAGGTGCTTTGAATTATTAAAGTTGATTCTTGAGAATAGATGTATGCTCGGGTGGCATTTACTTCGGCATATGCAAATGATTTAGTTTCATTTGGGAGCAATTCCCAGAAGCCCTCCTTTCCTGTGATGCTCTGAATTTGGCAAGCTAGAGTCAGCCCATCCCCTCTCCTCCCCACCCCCTTTCTTTCTTCCTTCTTTTTTTTTGTCCCCCCCCCCGCCCTTTTGTAGGTTAACATAATGTTTAAAAATAAAACAATGGATAAATATATTCACTTGGTCCTTAGAAACGTTGCAATCTAGAAAGGTTTCTGTTGTTCAGTTGTGATGAGTGAAGGTGAAAGGTTTTTGCTTCCTTAATCACTTAAAGTTTAGTAAAAAATTAAGCTTAGTAAGAATGCCGAAGGAATGTGTTTTTTTAAAAAAAAATACTTATGCAAAATACATGGATGATGCAAAATTCTGAAACTGTGGTCTCAGAGGTGCCTTTTTAGGAATTGACAGCTGTAGCTCATTCGGAGGTTCGGATGTACCAAGAAGTCTTGCTTTTAGGATGCGGCCAATAGCGTGATTAAGTTGGTGGTAGATTGTTCCAGAGCCACAGCGAAAGCACCGAACTCCAGACCGGAGAATGTGCGTGCCCCTTTGGGGTGCCCAGTCGCAGCGATGGGAGGGAGCGTCGTCCTCTTCCATTCCGCGGGTCCGGCCTTTGGACTCGCTGCCGCCCGCGGCGGGGAGAGGTCAAGTTCACGGGCGGCCCCACGGGGGGGGGGGGGCGGGGGGCGCCAGGGGCTCGTGGAGCCCTGGGCGGGCCGCACTGTGACTCTTGTTTCCTCCCGCAGCCCCGTTCTGTAGGTTGTTGACCAAGCAGTCAGAAAACACTGCCCCCTCTCTCCTTCTGAGCGAGGTCAGAGATGTGGTGGGTTTTTTTTTTCTTTTTTTCCTTTTCCCTTTCTTTTTTTTTTTCTCCTCCTCCTCTCTCCCCTTTCCCTCCCCTTTCTCCGAGTCGAGTTCTCAGGCAGCTGCGTACAATGCTGGGAGCTAGCCAGCAGCAGAGACAGATGGCAGAGTTATTAGATGTGCATCATACGATTCCCTTCCTGCCACTCGCTTTTTAATCAAATTAAAACAAAAAAGAAAAGAGGGAGAGAGAGAGAGAGACAGAGACAGAGAGAGAGAGTGGGGGGAGTCAATTAACTGCATTTGTATTCTGCTCAATAATGGACCCTGTTCCACTTTTACCCTAAGGCAGTTGGGTGGAAATTTTAGAGAAGAAAAGGGTGCCTAGAACAAAAAGGGGAAAAAAGAGAGAAAAGAGAGAGAGAGAGAGGAAAGAGAGGGGGGGCGGAGAGCGAAGACTGCAGAGAGAATTTGTCAGAATCGGCCTTATTCGAGGGAACTGGTTAAAAAAAAAAAAAAAGCCCTCGGAAAAGTTGAGCCGACCCCGCTCGCTCGCGTGTGCGTGAGGATTCCGAGCCCCGCCGGGCCGGCCGCCTCCCGCCCAGCCCCGCCGCCGCCTCCCGGCCCCGCCGCCGCGGCGCGGAGCGAGCGTCTGACAGCCGCGCGGGGCGGCCCCCCCCCCGCCCGCCGCGAATGGTCTCTCCCTGCTTTGCATATTCACCACGCTTGGCCCGGCCAGATGGGAACATGCAACTGAAGGAATTGTTGTGAAAAAAAGGGACAGCGAGTTTGAAATAAAAAGTTGCTAAGAGTGGTCCTGAGGAGAGAAAAAAAGACTGGGAGACCATGTACTGCGCATACACAATCCCGGGCATGGGCGGCAACTCTTTGATGTACTACTATAATGGGAAAGCGGTAAGCGGACGCGGGGCGGCGAGGAGGGGGATGCCTTTTCTCTTTTTTTTCTATCTTTCTTTCTTTCTTTTTTTTTTTTTTTTTGTTGTTGGACCAGTTTGATTGTCGCAGGGAGGAGGAGGATGAGCATCCTAGGGTGGGTGAGAGATCCTGGCTTGCAAAGTTGGGCAGGCAGGACTGCCGCACCTTGCTGGGGTCGCCTTGGAAATATTCCTTGGGTGCCAAGCCTAGGATGTATGTGATGGTTGCCTTCTCTTTCAAAAAAAAAAAGAAAAGAAAAAAGAAATTTTCCCCTCACCTCCCCCCCCAGAGTAGCAAAAGAGATGATTTCAAGAGCTTTAGAAAGTGGCTCCTAGAGCGAAAGTTTTTGCAGTCAGGTAAAGTTTGGGAGGTGGTGAGGTGGTGGTGGGCGAAAAAGGATTTGGGAGGGGGGAAATGCTTGCCCCTTTTCCAAATGTCTTTTTGAGAGGAAAAAAAGCAGATATGAAGAGCAGAATTGAGAGGACTCAAGTTAGACTGAGAGGAAATTTGGGTAAGTTGCTCCCTGCCCTGAGGTTTTGTGATATCTAGTCTGAACTAAGTTGGAAGTTGAAGTGAAATGGATTTAGTGGGGAGAATCTGAAAGGTAAAAATATACAGGAAAGGCATAGAACTGAGACGTCTAATTAAGAAGTAGATTATATAAGCTTATTTTTTTTTAAAACCAAAAAGAGGAAGAAATAAAACAGGGACCCATTCATGCATATAACAATATTGATGTAAGTTATTTGTGCTATGTAGCTTCTTTCCTCAGATTTTCCCCCTTCCAACAGAAACGTTTTATTTAAGGGAAAAAAAAAAAAAAAAAAACGTGTCTGGTATTTTGTGCATAACCCCAGCAGAAGGTTTATACTTGCCATCTGGAGGTTTATTTTTTTTTCCTTCGGCTGGGCCCTCTGAAGGAAAAAGGATTTCAATATTTTCAAATCGGTATGTGGAGCTCTCCGGAAGAGTTGTTGGGCGATAGAGGAGCAAAAAAAATATATGTCTATATTATTTTAATATAGAAGAGGAGAATGGGGTAAAAGTGAAAAGCAGCCGTTGACGCACTGCTCTCTTTGTGTACTTTAAACTTCCATTTGGATTGATCTTAATCAGGGTCTGATAGTTGGGCCAAAAGGGACCGATCAGAGCTTTCAAGAAGGCCCAGTTCAGCTGTAGAGATTGGCGCAAAGGAATTAAACGTGCGTGTGCGGTGTATGCACGAGCGTGCCCATGTGCCGATGTATGCATGACGGTTGGTGCTGAGTGTGTCCTGGAACGCACACACGCACACAAGTGTTTGAGGGTGCAGTGTGGTTTAGGAAGATTAATAATTGAAGAAACCAATTTTATGAATGGGCGACTGCCGAAATAAAATCATGGAGTTTTATTTTGAAAAGTGCAAGTAGATCGACAAAGTTCATAAAACTGTCTAGTTTTTACTTAATTTTTTTTTTTTTAAAGAGAACAGTGTATAATTAGAACAGTTAAGCGTAGTAAGGGAAATATAATTTTAAAACAAATGACTTCTGTGGTGAGCTGATCAAATGAAGTGGTAAATTTGTGAATATAAATATGAGTCTTATGTAACTTTTTTTAAAGCAAGTGCCTAATTTGCAATTGGTAGTTACTCATGTGTAGATCTTAAGACTTTTGTCTGTTATCTTTTTGACATTCCATGCAAAATATAGTCAGTACCTTTAATTTTAAAGCACTTTTAATGAATTTTTGCGAATGATGCTATCATAGTAAGGAAAATTATCTGAGAAGGAATGAAATAGATTCAGGGATCATAAGACCCTTATACATTATAAGAGAATCATGATGAATATAAGTTTCTGTGGTTTTTATCTTTAGGAATTACCAACGATGTGCTTTTTATATGTTAATTTTTAATTTTGCATCTTAAATGTCTGAACTCACAAATTTTAGTTTAATTTTGGACATTTTAACTCCCCTTTACCCAAAAAGAATTTTTAAAAATATGTGTTCCATTCCCACAGCTTGCCAGTTGCCTCTACCATAAGAAAATGCTGAATATGACATCATATCACTAATATGCCCTCTCAGTTGCCAAATATTTTGGTTGTTAGATTTTTTTTTTTTTTTTGAGAGGATGGTACTCATAAAATCAAGATCGCTCTGTCACAGGAAATGTATTTATAGGAACTGTTTTAAGGCGTTTATTAAAAACAAATCTGGTGATGTGTATCTCTATTGATTCAAACACTAGAAAGAGGCAAATTGTACATACATTATAGTTAGAAAAAATAGCCATTTGGAACAGCAGCAGAAAGCTTTTGAAACCACGGATGCTTACCAGTTCTTCATTTTAGCTTTCTGAGACAGACAGCAAAGTTCGATTGTACATGTTCCTTATATGGGGCCAATTCTATACCATTTTTTAAAATGCCTTCACGTATACGCTGGAGAAGCAGATTTTTGTTTATTCTACAGTGTGTATTGTACTGGCTCTAATTCTGCATTCAGCGGCTTTTGATTTGGTGCCAGACATCTTGTGGAGATTGTGTATGCTATGCGTTAATTGTTCAAAATGCCTATCTCAGAGACTTTACATTTCTTGAGCTTCGTTTGTTGTTTTGAGTTTGAGCATCTATGCATTTCTGTGTGTATGTGTGCTTATGACCAATGTGTGTTTTAACCCAAATTGTTGGAGTTAAGTGTGATCAGCTATTTGTCACACAAGCTTCCCTCTGAAGACAACACAGCACTGAATTCCTTCTTTTTTTCCCAGTGACAAGTCAATTACTTGTTTAAATTCAGTTTGAACTCTCTGAACTGAGAGAGGCCAGAGGAAGCAGGTTTTCCCTGTGAATAAACAAAAGAAGAAAAATGTAAAATCATTCTAAAACACTGGGAATTCAGGTTGTGGGAAAAGTATAATTAAGCACTACAACAATTATGATTCCTGCCTTTTGAACTGGCAGCTATAGGGTTTGTATAATCAGGTTTCCTCTAACTTCCTAGGAAGAGAAATACTATGATCAATGATGTTTTAGGAGAAACAAAGGAAAATGTGAATTTTCTATTAGCCGAAGTTATGAAGTGTTTCCATGACCATATCCCACAACAGACTGTTCCCTTCTTGCTGTGAAATATTGGACCTGTCCTCAAATGTGTGGACTACATGAAACCAAAACCTATGAAAAATCGTAACACTGGAGCTGTCAGACTGAGTCTTGAATATAAACCCGAATGCATTTTTAAAAATCAGCTTCTTCTCACATGACATTTTAATGAACTTGACCAAATAAATTTTGTGATTTCTTTTCTGTGTGGGTTAGAGACTTAAATATAAACGAATCCTATTCTCAGATAAATTTTAAAAAATTGAAAGCATTACTTCTTAACTGTGGGGTAGAGAATTTTTTTCTTTTTTGGTAGATGCAATTTAAGTGTTAGGAGTATAAGCTTCTATCAAATTATGCCGCTGAGTCTGTCCTCATTCAGGCTATAAACAGCATGAGGTATTACCTGGTCCACAATAAGTACAATCCTAGCTCTAAATTTTGAATTTTATAACTGCTTACATCTTCTTATTCATCAAATGAGAATTTTAGTAAGTAATTGTTTGGTCAAATTCTACATATCTAAAAATAAAGCAATTGTACAAAGATAAAATTATGGCAAATGAAATTGAAAACAAAAGTGGCGAAATTTCCTCCTAATGGTAATTTAAGATCACATCATCAGCTCTCGCCAGCCTGTGCATGTGTTAAACCGTATAGAGAAACCTATAATTATTGTAATTGCTCTTTTTGCTTTATACTAACAAGCTTCAAACCATGTTTCAAACTAGTTGTTTTGAAATAGTTATTTGTCAAGTCATCAAATCTCAGAAAGTAAATGGTAATGAGCTTTCCATGTTTATATTCTGTTGGTCATATTATGCAGCTTTTCAACTCCATAAAGTTCAGAGATAGAGATAGAAATGAATATTGATTATTTATGATATCAGGGCCAAAAATAAAATAATTTCATGATTTCTGTTTAAGATTAAAAAAAGGAACATTTTAATATCAAAATCTTGCATTTGGGAGTGCCTACTTAGAAGAAAGTTTCCTATGAATAAGTAACAATTTCAGTCAGCTACCTAAATTTTTTAAGGCTAAAAATTAGGATATGAAGTGTTCAGCCTTTTTTCATATATCACAGGAAGTGCTAACATGAAAATATTAATATTTAAATAACACCAGTAATAATATTTTCCACTACATTTTACATATGGCCCTTTCTTGCAAACCTCACAGTTGGTTCTTGCAGCCTCATGCAAGTAGCCACTGGGTTTTAAAGTTTTCACTAGTGTATCAACTATGCAAATTGCATTTAGTATTTTTAAAAGATATTTCATATACATACTATTTTCAGAACCATGATTATAAATGAAAGTCGCTGTTATAAATGCATTGCTATTCAAAATTATCGTTTAGCTGCTATAACGGAGCAAAAATTTTAGGTCACAAGCTAATATAATTTCTCAATTTCCCATTGATTCAAGAAAGCAAAAGATATCAATGAAAAAACATTCAGGAAAAACTTTTTTAATATCTGCTTACTTTTTGCTATTTTTGACTTACAAAGCATTTTAATTCACTCATTTTAAAATAACAATGGAAATTTTCTTTTTCGTCTGTGCTCGATTTCTTTAAACAAAATTATATTGATTTTGTTCTTTAGGTTGATCTGGTTAAAATTCACCAGACACTTAATCTTGATATTGTGACTACATCTTGCTGTCCTACCTCTGGTTAAATTTCCAAAATCCCTGCATGAGATTCACAGATGCCAGTTTGAATATTTCTCTGGGACTTTCTTACCAAGAAAAAAAATGGATCGGTAACATCGTTGGTTAATATTATTTAATCCCTGATTTCTGGTAGGGCTGAATATTTTGAATATAGTGTAAGTAATTGATAAGCATTCTTATAGGGCTAGGCTTTGGCATTGTTTCAAGAAGAATTAGGAAGGACTGGGAGCACTAGGGAAAGAGGGGTGAGGAGAAAATTGTCCAGGAAAAAAAATCTAATAGCTGATGCAGTTTTCAAATACCTTTCCAACTGATCTACGGGAAATTATACTGAAGAATTGTTTGTTTCCTGTTCCACTATAAATATGGTTAGCATTACACTCCTTATTTGTTTTTGTTTTGTTTTGTTTTCACTAAAATTTCAGTACCACCACAGAGGTTTGAGAATTAGTGATTTCTCCTAATATCATTTTTTTAATGGCTTTTTTTCATAGTTGCATTGTGGACATTGTCATGTTTCATCAATATGAATGTTGTGTGAGTGTGTTTCCAAGCCAATCTGAAACTTCTGTCACTGTGATGCCACTAAGGGGGAAAAATGCTTTAGTGTTATTTCTTTATAATCAGCATGTAGCTAGCTATACCTATGGTTAGCAATCTGGCATTAGGAGATTAGTTTTCATTTTTTTGTTTTTCTTATTTTAAATATTAATTTCTAATCTATGAGAATATACAGATTTTAGATATGATTGTGGCAATTTTAAAAGTTAGTAGAATTTAAATTTACTTTTATCTGCAGAAGAAAATGCAGTAGAGAGATTTGTTCTGCATATCCAACCTAAATTCATAGTTTGTAACTGAAAAATTCAGGACAAACACACATAAAATTATTGGGCTTTTTTTTCTGTCCTCCCCACCCCCACCCCCATTATCAGAGTTACAAAAAAGCTCATTTATCAGTCAATATAATTCGAAAATAATTTTGGATTTAAGTCTTTCAGAGTTTGTGTATATTTGGGCATAACTCTAAGGTGGCACAGGGTAAAGTTATATACGGTGAACAGTATTGATTGCTAAAAAAATAAGATTTGGAGTTTTGTGTATTCATAAAATACTTACAGTATACTTAGGAAATAATCATAGTTCTTTTTTAAAAAAGCAGCATCTATATATACTAGGAAACGGATGAATACTGAGAAATCTGACAGAGAGATACTTCTATAAAATTACCTACATTTTGAAGTATGAAGTGTTCTGCTAAAAAGTTTTGCATGGAATTTTTAGAGAACTTCCTTAATTGGAAGATTCTTAACATTTTAGACTTATAGTAAACTCTTTGGCACATTATCATATCACCTTACGTATATAGATATTATCACATTTTATTAAGCAAAATGAAGTTATCCTTCTGAAGACTAGTTCTGGAGGCTGAATTCCTGATTTGGTGCTAGAAAATGGTTTGATAACTAGGTGTTTCTTCACTTAGACTTTGAGAGACTTTCTGTTTTGCAGTGTTGAGTAAGTTCCATACTACAACCTTTTATCAGTAGGAGCATTTGTGTCACAATACTATATTCTGATGAGAATTTTAAAATTCACGTGCGCGATATTTTTGTCTTTAAATTCTATGTTGCTTCAAGTCTATACCTAGTTTTGTTCAAAGTCTTCTTCCCTATTTCTTAAAGAAATCTTCAAATACTAATCAAGGCATTTTAGTCAGTGACTTGAAAGGGACCCTCCACCATAACATTTTATTAGGGAGAGCATACTGTTTTAAAGGCAGTCCACCCCCAAATTGTGATAAAGAGGGGTTTGAAACACCTGAGAAGTTAGGGGTGGGAGTAACATAGATGATGGTCTAATTCCAGACTCTACTGACAAAATGCAGGCTTTGCATCCTCTGGAGACCTAGAGGGCTGTGCTTTCCTAGAGACCAAATTACACTCCTCTTAAGAGAGGGCACGTTGAGGTAATTGGTGGGACAGAGCGGGGAGAGTTGAATTCCAGCTGCTCCCACTGTAGCTGACCTGAAAATGAATAGGGGATGTTAAGGGTGGAGGCTAACATTTAACTTGGCTTTTTCACCTCCACAAACCTAAGGGTGAGAATTACAGAGTCCTGAGTGCCTGCACCAGTAATGATCCCGTTCAAGTGGGAATTGCTGTGTTGGGGAAAAACTCTCACACCATTTTAAAAATAGTTGATGCGTTTGCCAACCACAGTTTTATTACTGTAGCCCCAGTGAAGTAGGTCCATGATGTGGCAACGCTCCTTGTTTTTGTTAGCCATCTAGCGAGTGTGTCTTGGATTCTCACCTCTGTGGTTACCATTTGCAGAGGTTCATGACAGACATTTGGAAGGTACTTGTATTCCATCTCCAAGAAAGGTATCAAAAGTGCAAGTGCCTATGCTCCGTTTCCCCCAGAATGTGCTCTCTCTCTCTCTCTCTCTCTCTTTTTTTTTTAAGGAAAATAATGCTGTATTACTCAATAGCTTTTCTAACGAATAAAACAAATTAAATTGATGTTACATGCATATTTAAACCCCATCCAGTTAAGTACTGATGTGATTAAAATAATCAAATGTATTACTTAAAAAATTAAAAAGGATAAATTTTGTACCCCATTATTTTATTGACTTTTAAATATAAATTGCAGAAATGTTTACATTCCTAATGGCATTATTAAGCTAAACTGACAAATCAGAGGAAAAAAGTTGATTGCCCAGCACATTATTATTTCTGCACCTGTCATTCCAATTCAGGAGTGGAAGCGCAGCATACAGGAGCAGGGTGGATGCTGCTTTCTTAGGGTTCCTTTGTGTGATGTGGGGGGTGGGGATAAATGTTTCACAAGTGTAGTTTCATTTTTCAGTGCCTTTTTGTGTGTTGTTGTGATTAAAAGACTACAGTGTTTTTCATGTAGCTTTGAAATTAATGTGCAAGTGATGGAGGGGTAGAGCTCTCCAGTACCTGCAGCACCAAGCCTTTTCTAAGCAGAATGGGGGTGTCACCTCGTTAATAAAGTTGTTTAGAACAAACAGCCCCAACTTTCTTCTCCACCCTGTGAATCTGTAAGGGGCATTAAGGGAAGAAGAGGGGCATACCAAAATAATTTAGGCAAGATTGCAGCTCTGGGGTGAAAATACTTTAGATTTTTAATTTCTGCTTTTATAGTGGCCAGAAGTTTGGTAGACTTTCAGTAAATTTTTTAAACTTGTGTATCATTGCCAGTGCTTTGGTTTGAAATTGTGCTTTTTCCTTTAACGTGTTTTCTCCTTGTTTTAATCATACGATATCATTTTTCAGACACTTGAACCCTGTTTCTCCCTATCACATAAGTGGCAATGGTTGCTCCTTAAGATTGTTCCAGAATTTCTTGGGTGTTCATTGTCCACAATTAATTTCACACAGAGAAACACAAACTTTCTGCAGCCAGTAGAATAAATAGTGCCCTATTCCTTTCTGCCTTTTTTTTAGGTCCTTTAAGAATGTTGTTATATTCTTCAAAATGTAATGACATTAGATTTGGATTGAGAGGGAAAACAGTATCTTTATTTCATTCCATCAAACGGATAGTGCAAAGAAGTGGTTAAAATGCCATTATTTCCGAGAAGATACTAGTTAGCACTACTCGTATGAGTATAGATTTTGTCCTGTGTAATAATTGAAATTCCTAGACTTTAATAACACTTAATGTGTAGCGTGGATCCCACTTAATCTCCCCCCTGGCTTCACAGCAAAATGTTTACATAAATGAACTCTCAATTTTGATATCAACTATTTAACTCTGTCTTTCCAGAGTTAATGCAACTTCCGTAATTAAACATGTTCCACAGTTAGTTCCATAGGAGTATGATCTTAAAAATTATGTTCTCTTCTGTCTTTTTAAGCCATCTGCTGACTAGGTCAGCAAAGAAATGGGAGCCTGATTTTATTCTAAAGCAAATAAGTTATTACCCTACTATTGTATCAGACATTCAGCTTCGGAGGAAGTAAAAGACAAAATTCCCTCATATTTTCATTTTGTTACATTTGCAGAAGAAGTGTGTATGCTCAAGTTGGTTATTTTCAACTCGTGACAGCTGTGATATTTAAAATGATCACAGCTGTTGTGACTTAAAATTGATTTTCCTATTAACACCTGAGAAAAAGACCTGAGCGGTATTAAAAACTTAAATAAGGTAACTGTAAAATTAGGTATGTTGATGTGAATCTGGTAGTCCTACTTTCCAGAGACTGCAAAGTGCAGCAAACCTCGGGGATGCCTCCAAGGAGTGAGCCACAACTGTTGGAAATAGATGCGTGATGGTTAAAAGCGGTTACTTTTTAAAGAATTTATGTAATAAGAGGACCTCTCGGCCCAACTTTAAAATTTCAGTTTTGCTAGTAAAACCCTCAGGATTCAGTTTACTCAGTTAACTCCAAGAAAGGTGGCTTGTAGGAGTCATCTTGAGATCCTAACCTCTAAACTTTTTTATCTTTCAATACGACATTGAGAAATGCAAAACTGTACTAAATTGTCGTTTATGGAGGAAGTTTTGGTTTTATGGCTCTTTATCATTTCTAGATGATTTTAAAAAAAAAACAGATGAGAAAAGATAAATGAATCATGCCTAAGCACTTGTTTTTGGAATCTGCAATACATTTTAATATTCACTTGGAAAATCCATTTAACTTATTTTAGAGTTAGATGGTGCTTTCTGCGTTCCTTTGATCTATTTTGATGTTGCTTTCTTGGGGTAATCAGTGTGTTAGAATCTCGAATGTGGCAATAGATTTCCTATCTAACAATATAACCAATTTAACAAAACTGAGGTAGCATTGAGATATTAAGATGGCTTCATAATTTTAATGATGTAGTGTATAAAATATACAGCTGGCATGATATGGAATTATTTATCGACAATAGTCCTTTCACAGGTGCACTGCCAATAGGGAGCTATGTAGATTAAATTCTTTGGCTGGTCCTAGACTTTTACTCATGTAACTCAATCAGAATTAAAAGCATGACAGATTATATGACAATAAATGTGTGACTGGACTGGAAAAAGCATGGATGGGTGAGTAGATAGATGGATAGATGATACAATTAGACAGTACTAGATAATGCCAATTTATTACCCAAAACTTATTCAAACATTTACATACAGTATGTCATTTTGATTATTTAATACAGTTTAGAATGAGTTCGTTGAAATTAGTAAACATCTTCCATCACATACTCAATAGAGGTGATTCCAAAAGTTCCAGAATGAACCAAGATCACTGATTTTAAAGTTAGGACTGATAGACACCACACGATCACAAGGTCAAAATGTCATATATTAAGTGATCGGTCAGTAGAAATGTATATTTAGTTGTTTAGCTGAAGGAAGAGACTCCTAGAGATCGGCATTGTTTACATGAAGATTTCAGAAAATAGAAGTGAATATTTGTTGCTAGCATACTCTGATTACAAACATATCTTTCGAACAGTGGTGCCCCCCCACCCCATTCCAGGACATATGGCAATATCTGAAAATCTTTTGGTTGTCACAACTGCAGTAGTAGAGTGAGGGTTTGTTTGCCTCTAGCATCTAGTGGGTAGAAGCCAGGGATGCTGCTCATCATTCTACAGGGCACAGGTCACCCCTCACTAGTGCTGATGTCAAGAAGTTCTGCTTTAGAAGTAATACATCTGAACTTTAATAATTAAGTTCCTGCAGGGTGAGCCACATTACGAGTGATAGCAGCTTGCTCTTTCCTCCCCTCCCCTCCCTCTCCTCTCTCCTCCTCTCCTCTCTTCTGTGAATTTCTCTCTCCCTCCCCGCCCCACTCTGTCTTGGCGTAGCACACTGGACTATTGTCCAGGTATATCCACCATTTCCCACGAGAGTGTGAGATTTGGTTTGAAGTGTTGTAAATATAGCACATTATTTGTGAATCAACTGAAATGGCTTTATAGCCACTATTAGAATATGTTGAGTCGATAACGTACATTTCTCCATACCCTAAATATGTATTTATAGCTTACCTTTCAAAATATCTTAAACTGTTTCTCACTGTAACTGTCGGTTTATCAGAATCATTCTAAAAGTTAAAGTTTATTAGCGTTATTTATTTCTGTAGGACATAAAGAAGAAAAATGAAATAAATTGGCATAAAGAAACTTAATTATTAATTACATTTAAGTATTTTTGACATTCAGGACATAGTTTGCATCATAATTAAATATATCCGGTACATCAATGAAAGATTCAAGATTGAAACCAACATTAAAGACTCCCTCTTCAGTTTTCCCAATAGTGCAGCTTCTTCCTCCACCCACAACTGGGCATCTCCATTTCTGCCGCTCCTGTACTTCCCATCAATGTTAGATAATTCTTGGCAGAGATTTGGGAGTGATTTCGAAACCTCGATTGACTTCCCTAGCACCCTGTGGAGGAAAGGTGGCGGTATCTGGTGGCAGAGTCTTACACCTGCCAACTTGTAGAACCCAGGAGCACACCTCATTTCTGAGATGCCAAGGTTTGGAGAGAGCTGCCAAGTCTGACAGTAACGAGCGCCACTCTTCAATTTCCTCCTCATGCCATACAAGGTTCTCCAAGGTTCGATCAGAGGAGAGATGGCAGCCTGGCACAGAAGTGGCAGTTCTGATTTGCAGTCTAGCTTTGGTGTAGGTGTACGTACATGCTTTCACTACTTGGCTGTAATATTTCAATTTCACCCCCACAACTATCCTCATTCGCTGTACTGAGAATCTCCCTGTTTCCCTGCCCAGCTTGATATAACACAGTTCTGGTAAAATCACATTTATGCCTTGGATTTTGACTGTGTTCCTCACAACCGAAGCCATCTTACGAGATTGTCCTAAGTTGACATTTATTTTGATTTGTTTTCCATGTTTCATTGGACAGGGCTGTTGTACTCAAAGTGAGCGACTGAAAAGAAAAAAAAATTAATATTTATGTGTGTGTGCCAGGCAAATAATAAAGATTACCATTTTGATGATGCTTTTATTGATTTGAGTATTTCTGTTTCTGGGAGATGGTAATATATTTTTTTAATTGAAAATTTACTTTAAGGCTAAGCTCTTCCAGGAAGCATTGACCTTGTTTTCAGTTTTGATCAATCATTGATTACCTGTGTTAGGCTCTCAAGAATTCTCTTATATTCCGTATGTCCCAGTATCAGCCTCTGAATATTAGAACAGTAACTTGCTTACACATTGGTTTTAGGTTGTGCTTCAAGAAGCTTGCTTGTATTGAATTTGTCAGACCTTTACAGAGCATAAAATCAATCTTATTGTGACTTTCTTGCAGTAAATATTTTATTGTAGTAATAATCAATATTAAATGAAATATATTTGCAAGACTCAGTTTTGTTCAAACACTTTCTAGTTTAATCCTTACTGTACCCCAGTAAGATAAGTGGTCCAAACGCTGTTACCCCATTTCACAGTCTAGGACTGGCATTTCCATTCACACGTGGCTATTACCATTAACTGTAAGTTAATCAAAATAAAATTTAAGAAATATAGTTCCGCAGTCGCACAGGCCACATTTTACGTGCTCGGTGGGCACTGTGGTTAGTGGTGACTGTACAGGAGAGCATAGATATAAGACATTTGCATCCTTGTTGTGTTGGATGGTGCTGGTCTGGGAAATGGAAGGGTTATGGGGTTAGATCACTTGCTCAAGATCATGTGGGTTATAACAGAGCTAGAGTCACTTCTCCTGTGTCTGTCAATATACTTTTGAATTTTTTTATAGCTTTATATTCAGCAAACATCTGAAGTAAGAATTGATACTTTAATTCTGCCTAGCATTTTAATGGATGTTTATCTCATCTCCGTCCCTCTCTTTTTTATTATGTTTAAAGCTTGATTTAAACAAACTTTTTCAAAGGCTACAGCCCTTTGTCCATCTGCCCACAGTAGGGACCCTGAATCTTCTTCCTCCAAATCAGCCAGTGGGATCCTCCATGAGAGGGACCGTGTCTCGGTGCATCTTTACACACTTGTTAGCAGATTGTGGACAACCAAGGAATGTTTATGCAGCCAAAGGAATGGTCATGTGTCCACCATACCTTCATGCACCTACACATGCAGTGAGGCAGGGCCCCTTGCATAGACCATGCTCCCTAAGAGCTGGACTCTTAGAATTTAGAGTAGAGAGCTCATGCCTTTGCTCTGGCTGTTGTAGTAAAAAATGGTGTTTTGTTAAAAGAAAGATAATATATATTTACTCACATAATCCAAATATCTCTTCAAAATAAAATAAAAAGTGTGAACATCTTATCCTTAACACTCATTTAGTCCCTAACCTGACTTTGCATTATTTTGAAATTTTCACCTCTTCTGATGAGCTTTCAAGCATTTAGAGGATAAACTTTTATTCTTTATCGTCCCTTCAAAGATGAGCACAATGATATGCATGCAGAGATGCTCAAATAATGCTTGTTGAGTGAATCAATAAGTATGGAAACTTTTTAAAATGCCTTTGTCCCTCAAGTTCCCACCTATCCCAGTTGGACATTGTTTGTAAAATGAATGAATAAATAAATTTATATATATACATATATATATGTATATGTACATATATATGTATATATATATAATCTTTTTATTCATTGCATTACTGAGTTGTACATCTGTGCCTAGTGAATATTGGTGGTGCTAATGACTTCTTCATTCATATGTGCACACTCAAAATTGTATCAGTTATTTTTCAACTATGGCAATGGATGGCAATGGATGAATGGGCCAGTCCTAGACAGTGAATGAGTGTGTCTCTGCCTTCTACCTATACTTCTTTAATAAGTAAGCCGATTGCAGAATTTTCCCCATCATCCTTGTATTGGGAGCACCAGGAGCCTACACTCCTGACAGATGCTTTCTCCTTGGGCTTCTAATGGTATACGCAAACCATCATTTCTCTGGGTAATAATTATGGTGTTAAGAGGCATTTATGTTCTATGCACTCTTTTAGCTTGTACCCTGTTTAGTTCCTGTTATGCAAATACTGCTTTAAACTTAGAAATGCCAATTTGCATTAATATTTTGGTTTCATATAGCTAGCTAGCTAGCTAATGCATTGCACAAACAAGTGCATTTTAATGAGAACTGGCAGAATGTAAAAAAAAAAAATGTTATTCATTAAATTCTATTGTAGAAAAGGCAATAGTTGGTTGCCAGAAATCATTAAGACAAAATATAATGTGTGTTGAGGCCACAAAGATATTCCTCTTAGAGAGCTGGCCCGTATGGCATTCCATGCTACCAGATTCAGTGCTGCTCACACAGGCGTTGAGGGTTGGGGTTATTGCTCTGAAGGAGAAGGCGGCACACCATTGGCATTTGGGTTTGCTTTTAAAACGTATTTTGCTTTTTGACATTTGCCGTAAGGAGTTTGCCATGGCGAATCCACCTCTGAGTGAACGTGGACTTTAAAAGTCATAAACACCAAGTCGTAAAGCAGTGTATTCCTACGCCTTACATTTTGATGTTAAGACCTGAAATGGGGTTTTGCTGTTTTATGACTTTTTTTTCCTTCCTGAAATTTTTTATCAGAATTGTGGGCATAATACTTTTTGATGGGCCCAAGTGTAGGAGAATAAAAATTTTGCGAGTGGATTTTTAGAACTGCACTATTGTTAACACATGGACTTTTAATGCTGCTGTCATGGTTGTCATATTGTCATAGCTTGTGGTTCCTAATTATAATGAGCTTTTTTGGTGGCGTTTTTGCAGTTGTGTCCCCCCTACCCCCCGCCCTAGTCATCAACTCACTTTTCCCAGAAGGAGAGTTCCAAAAGCCTTTGAAAATTCTCATGATTTTGCAAATCCACTCTATTTTTGTCTAGAATACAGGGAAGTTAAAACTGTGGCTGGTATGATGCCATGTTTTGAATCCAATTTTAAAGCAACCCTTTGCAACCCAGTGAGTAAAGCTGACATCTTTGTATCTGTAATGAAGATAATTATACCTGCAAGGTGACATCACTAGCGAAGTAACAAATGCACTTGAAAACTGAGTCTCTGGTCTTCTCTGAATTCTGTAGACCACTTTTGGCATTTAACACCAGACACCTCTTTCATGCTTGTCGTTTGAGAAGTTGCTTTCAGATGAGCTTACTAAAGCTGACTGACACAGGGTTAAATTAATTCTTTTCTTTATTACTCAAAGTGATACAGACCTTTCTTGGACTAATGTAGCTTAATTAGTGGTCAATTAAAACTGAACATTGCTGAATTGAAGTTCTTTGATCAAACTCCCTGGCATGGGTTCTCTTTCTTTAACTAGCCACCATCTTGAATTCATTTGGAATCAGTAGTATAAACAAGTTTAAAACTGGTTCTTTTATAAGAAAGTCAGCAGGCTTGTATAGCTGTGTGTGTGTGTGTGTGTGTGTGTGTGTGTGTGTGTGTGTGTGTGTGTGTGTGTTTTACTTCTGTAGGCGGCAATTCAAAGGCATGCTAAATGAAAACAGTACTACACCCTGAAAAAAAATATTCATTTTTAAAAGTAACACTAAGTAGTCAGAAAACAGTCAATACCCCCACCTATTTATTCTAAACTGAAGATGAATTTCTCAATTTTAGTGGTTAATTTTTTTTTTGTTGTTACATGGAAGGCTAAAAGAAAACTCCCCACCCTCGCAAAGTCCACAGTTATATAAAAAGTGAAACAAACAAATAAAAACCATGCTGGGGTTTGGGAGAAAGGGAGGACGGACACCATTACAACATATAGACAGAGATTTAACTCAGCTGTCCCTGAATTCATTCTTTATTACTCCTGGGAAACTGTTTCACCTCTGTGCCTTTAGGGTGGGGTTGAGACATTACTTGTTGATTTCACCATTGGGGGGGGACACTATTGCATCAATATGAGAACTGATGATGGAGTGTCTTTCATATAGAGCACTAGGTGAAAACACACTGTTTTTCGTAGAATTTTGGTGCAGTTAAAAAGAAGAAAGAAGGGATGTGGGGGAGGGGGAAAATGGGACAGAGAGAATCACTAAATGTTTGTAAGTAAATCGGTCTGTTCCTTTTATACAGTTACATGTCTTAATATTTAAAGTGTACATGCCATTCTTGTCTAAACAGAAATTGGTACCATTTAGTAATCTCAGTTTTCAAAAGCCTAACAACCTAAAAATACCATAGCTGGCATTCAGTTAGTGTTATATATTTTAAAGTATTAATTAAAACTGGCACTTTCGTGCTGAAAATAAAAGTAATAGATTAGGTTTAAATAGATAATTTGCTTAGCCTGTAGAGGCTTCTCTGAGTTCTGAAATTTTCACAGAGCAAGAGTGAGAAGGAAATTTTGGAACTGACCATGTGGCATTTCCGCCGCCCCCCCCCAAAAAAAAATGATAAAATTTTTGTAATTTTTTCATTACTTAAATTCCCAAATTATAGTGATAAACAATAATTAAAATAAAATTTTTATCACTTGACAAAAAAGAGAAATTGTTTATAGTCAAATGTGCCTTTCAGCATTCTCTCTCGCCTTCTCCCTAAAGGGCTGATTAGAATGTAATAATTGGGGATGATAGCGGGAGGAAGACGACAATTCCATTTAATTAAAGATAATTTATTTTACTTTAAATTGGTGATGTCCCACATGAATAAGAGTAGATTTAGCAGATAGATTTATTAATGGGTACTGACATCTCAGTTGACATAAAAAGCAAACATTTCTTTCCTCATTGTTTTTATTGTGTCTCAGCACCTGAAACTCCTGTCACCCGGCTTCCCCTCCTGCTTTGTAGAACTGTAGACTTTCCCACCAAATCTGCAATTATTGATTTATCAGTGAAACCAACTCCATGCTCTGCTGAGTTACAAAGCCGGGCCAGGAGCTGGAAAGGCTGCTCAGAGCCTCAGGATTCATGCTAGGAATGCCTTCTTCTCCAGTGACATTGTTTTTGACTTATCTTTCATAAATCAAGTTCATGGATTCCTGGGTAGCTTTAGCATTTTGAATGATTATAAGATTGCCTTTGGTCTTGGGCAAGCTATTTACATGACTATTCCTTTAAGAGACCATGTACCTTGGATGTCATGGATAATGCAAAGTGCCACAAAAATATCGTGTGCATGGCTTAGGTTCATTTCTGACAAGGAATTGAGTAAAAATTAAGGCCCTTGTGTAATACTTTTATTGTCTCATGTAATTGCAAACAGATCCTGGAAATTAGGGAATTTTTTTTTAAGTTAGAAAGTGGGTTTAAAAATGCATGAAATTGCTTTCATATAGTCTTCTCAGCCTGTGTTCGTTTTTTAAATGATGTACCCATAGCAAAATTGTGTTTATGATTCTGTAAATGCTAAAGCACTTTCTTTGTTTTGACAAACTGTATTCTGTTTTCCCAATTTCTATTTGATCTCTTTTACATTATCTCTAACTCTTACCCTCATATCACATTACTCTATTCTTATTCATGTTTTCCCTTGTTCAGGATAGTTGCCTAGTGTGTTTCATTCACATCATATTTCTCTTCTCTCAATGAATCCAGACCCTCTGTGCTCTTCTTTCTCCCTGAGCTTCTCCTGCCCAGAACTTCTTTTATTCATAGCGACCCTCTATTTTTACTTATATTAATTTTTTTCCTGCTTTGTTTCTCTCATTTTCATATAAAATTCCTGTATGCAAATCACCTTTTCTTGCTTTTTCATTTTTCAGTGGTGTGTCTTTGTAGCTTTATTTCAAAATTTAGTTCCATATAACTAATGTTTTCAAATGAAGGAAAGAAATGAGATTTTCTTCCTTTTCTTTTTTGGGTGAAGATCATTGTGGAATTTTTATTTTATTTTGAACCAGATGGACTTATTTTACCCTGTTTGCCATTTTACTATTCTAAATTGTTAGATCAGTGGTGGTGTTTTTCAAGGATTAATTTTTATTAAGTCTTGATTTTCATGTTGTGTTAACCTTTTCCTTCCCCCCAGCCAAAGCATCATAATCCTTTTACTGTTTATTTAACTGGTTAGTTTTAATGACATGATCTCTTGGGCTCTTATTTTATCCTTGATTTCCTGCCCTTTTATTCATCTCTTTTTTTATTACTTCATTATCCTCACTTTACCTTACATCTTTTGCTGCAATTAACGGTGAATGACTGATACCGCCCCCCAAATTCTGCTAACAAATAATGCTGGGAAAGAAGAAATTTGTTTACTGAACATTGAGGAATTCATCTTGGATTTTAAAATTTCTGCAGTCATGATTCTGGGTGTGGGGAAATGAAGGCAAGTGTTCAGATTGATTCTTAATTCGAGATGAAACCCTACATATAAATTATCGTGAGGGAAAATGGTTCTCCATTTACACAGGTAAATTCAGTTATACCTGTTGACCAGTAGGCTGGGCCAGGAGTGAGTGAGTGAGTGAGTGTGTGTGTGTGTACGTACACACTTTGGGAGCAAGTTTGGTAGAGTGGGGGGTGACCTACATGGCCAGCCAATGTTACTTTCAGTGGCTCCTGCTGGTCAAGACAGAAATAGACACTTGGGTCAAAATGAAGACATATTCGATAACTCGGTAGTGGTGTTTCCTCTCTCTTCCCATTTTCAAACCATTTTCTTTCTTTCTCTCTGTTCCATTTTCTCCAGCAGTGTCACCATTTCCAAATACCTTCAACCTTTGTCTTTTTCTCTCCCTTTTTGTTTTACTGCTGTCAGAATTTCATTAAAGGGGAAGTCATTCCTCTTCACAGCATAAATTGGATGAGATGCTTTTGTCAGCTAGCCTCCCTTTAGTAACTTCTGTACCCTCCGGAAAATGTCAGAATTTTTGAAAAATAAGTGAGAGGACAACTATGAAATCCCAAAGCAGAAACACTCCCACCTTTACACAGAAGGCTTTCAAGAAGAGAAGCCCCCTCTAATCCATGGGGGGAACAGAATCTGGGAGTGGCAAGAGGGATGCGGTAAACATGGTCCAGATGCAGCTAGGTCCAGGGGGAAACCTCGTGCGTGGTCATTTGGGTGGCCGTGTTTGTCTCACCTCCCCTTTTCCATGCCCTCCTCCCAGGCTCATCCTAGGCCCTCCCACCCCTAGGCAAGCCGCAGGCCTTTCCCAACACAGCTGTGGGCCTGAGTTTCATATAGGCAGCATGAAGTTCCCTCTCTTAGTATGAGTCCTGTGCTGTGGTCCTGCTTGCTCCTTGTCTGTCAGATTGCAGTTGTGATGCTGTCAGCTGTGTCTGACCAATCAGCAAACAACACCACAGGATGAAATTTAAACAATGCAGATGCTCAGATACAGGGTTATGTTGACTGGACCACGAAGGGAAAGCAGAGGTAAGGTCAGAGTCTCCCCAAAGTGATTATCCCGAGCCTGCCTGATCTGACACCTTTTTAGCTCCACTGTGCTGCTTTGGCTTGTACGCTGCCCATATGCTTTGCCTTACTTCTTTCTTCCCTGCCATTCACCAGAACTTTCATTTTAATTTGCTGCCCTCATTACTTTACCCCTTCATTTATTCACTTCCTTTTCTCTTGGGTCGGTGCTGAGTGTCATAATGAATGTTCCTGGGTTGCCTCTAGGGTGAGGATCCTTGGAAAATGCCACTTGTGCAGGGCTTTTGTGGAGACACTTTTAGGAAGAGACAACTGCTGAAAATCTGGGCAAAGGGGTGGAATCGACAGACCTTATTTATTTTCCCTCTGGGACAATGAAATTTTCATTTGGTTACAACCATGGTTTTCTTGCTTACCATTGAGATGTATTGAGTTGTAAATTGAGCTTAAATCATCTTTTTTGGGAATCATTTTAATTAGAAAAGATATAAATAGATAGGACCTAAATAAGGATGAATCAGGCAGTCCTTGAGAATTTGGGGGAAGAAAAAGAGTGGATGTCTGCCCCCCTTTTTACAATTTGCAGCGTGTTAGCTTGCAGGGTTACTGCTCGCAAAAGAAGAACATTGCATCGCTTTCCTCTTCTGTTTTAAGTATCGAGTTGGTCCTTTTTATAACTTAGAGTGTTTACAGGGTTCTGTATTCCCCGGTCCCATCTGGAAAATATTTAAACTTCCTAAGATCTATAAGACTAAAATATCACATATAATGGGATAGGCAGGAGGAAGAAATATTAGACGCAGTGAGTGTGTTTAGAGTCAGTTGTTTGTTCAGAAGCGGCTGCTAGAGGAATTGGAACAAACAGCGGTGTGCGGTGAATGGTTGGGTCCAGAGCTGTTCCTTTCACCACAGAATGAGCCTCGGTTTGTAAAACTGACATTCTGTTGTGACTTCTAAATCCAAACAAATCGCTGCAAATTTCTGCCCGATCGAGTTAATAAGAAAATATATACATGCAGAGGCAAGAGCCGGGCGCTACTTGTAGATCTGTCAGTGTCGGTGGAAATAAGAGCCGGCTTGGACCTACTGTATTACATCCAGCCCGCAGTTGCCAGCATCTCCAGCTCAGAGGCTTTTCTTGATTTTTTTCCCCCCTTCTATGCGAACAATGGGATGCAAAATGAGGTTCCCAAAAGCAGACCTGCAAATACGGGATTCGAGTCCCTTCTCTTCTAATTGCCCTGTAATTGGGAGTGGTTTCCACGTTCCCACTCTCACACTTGCAGCAGGAGAGGAAGACAGATGTGGTTTAGCAGGAACTGGCTTTCTCCGGGCCGGATGTGCTGTGGGACCAGGAGGTCGTTCCCCGCTTGCAGGCCTGTGATCTGCTTCACACCTGTGCTCATTTTTCCCCATGATCGATGCCCTTGTATTAACCCGGAGTGACCTTTCACCTTCGCCTGTTCTTTGGGACTAGCTCTTGGCTAGTGGACTCTCCTCTTTCTCTGATTTACAGGTGGTTACTGGAGCCACATACACTTGTTTTTCATGGTGCACAGTGCACTTAGCAGCCCGGCAAGACCTGCAATTTCATCCCTCTCAAGGGGCTGAGAAGGGGATTGGGAAGTGGGGGTGCAAAGGGAGAGGTTGCTGTTCGCATGTGCTTTTCTATTTTGTGGCTCATATGGTATCAATTACCATTTGATGGCAACGCCAGGCCTGAGGCCCTTTGCATGTTTGTCCTGTGAGAAAGATCTGGAAGAACCGACATATGGTTTTGATTGCAGCAATTGCAGGTTGATAGAATGAACGCAGGGGTGAGGTGGGTGGGTTTTCCTTCCGGCCCTTTCCACTCTGGGTTGCTAATGTGCTTCGCTTGTGGAACTGGTCTTTTCATCATCCAACCCCTCCCCACTCCGCACCCCCCCAGCTCCCTACCACTTTGCATTCCTTGCCCCTGCCTCCTCTGACTTCCAAATCCCCACCAGAAACATGTGGCCCACATTAAGAACCTTCAATTAAAACAAACAAAATAATTGTCTGCCCTTCTGTTAAAATCCCAGAGCAGGTCAGTCCGTCAGGATGATCAGGATTATGCTAAAGTTAAAAAACAAATGGGTGGTGGGGAGTGGGTTCCCTCTAGAAACCAGGGGCATGTTTTAAAATGGCTATTAGTTCAGGTTGTTTAACATTGAAATGATGCTGAAAAATGGCAGCGATAGAGATTAATATATCTGTGTATGCATTTCATTCAGAAAACACCTCTTTGAATTTGCTTTAGCATATACTGCATAGGGGCAACAGTTCTTTAGGTTTTATCTATCTCCCTGTGCATCTCAGGCCGTGAAATGAAAAAGCAAGTGTGGGTGTGTATGTCTGTCTGCATGCTTCGGAAGGGAGAGGCTAGAGACCCATCTCTCCCATACTTCTCTCCCAGTAACTTATCTCTTACTCGATTTGTGACGGTGGGGGGTACCCAGGAAGAGACTCCTCATTACTGCTTCTCAGCAGGGACTGCATCTGCGAGTTTGCCAAGGGAAGGTCTAGTATTGGGGAACAGAGAGGCGAAGAGGGGAAAAGAACATTATAGACACTTTTAATGCTACCCATGAAAATGTTTTTTTTTTTTTTTTCCCCAAGTAACATTTTTCTATAATGCTCTCAAATTCACATGTCTTGTAATCTGTTCTACAGATGGGTAGTCCATGAGGCTGCCTTTTTCACTTCAGCTATTGCAATTCAAAATATTACTCACAATTAGTAATGTATATAGTTTCAAAAGATAATATAGTATCCAAAAAAGTTTTTAAAATATGAGATGAATTATTAGTTCTAACAGCCACCTATTGAAGCCTAAATAGAGTACTTCATGATCTTTATTAAGAGGTGGTAAAAACTTAAAACATAAATTATTGATTTAAATTGTAGAGATATGTCTGTATGGTAGACTCTGTAGAGAAAACTGACCATATTTTTATTTGACTGTGTCTTAAGACATTTGCCTAAGACTGCATTTTTTCTTTGCTCAAGCTTTCTTCCCCTCCTAATAGGCAGATTGGGTTACTAAATGATCATGTCTTTTTTTTTTTTTAATCAGTCTTGGTAATGATTATATTTTGCTATTTAGTAACCTTCTTACAGTTTAATAAAATTTTGTCTTCTGAGCTATTTGAATTTATAGCAACAAGTGATTAATTGCTTTGCTCTAGGAACATATTTTAATACTGGCTATTTATTTGACTGCTGTTTAATGGATACATATTATAACCTTAAATCACCCATCAGTTTGACAGCTTAAGAACACTTAGCATTTCTACTTGCTGTCCATGCCATATTAGCTGCTTTCAAAGAGTAGTGTGCTGAGAAGACCAATTTGATGACTTAAAAAAAAAAAATATATATATATATATATATATATATATATATATATATATATCTTTCCTGAAATATATAGTATTGGAAACTCATAGCAAATAATATATCGTAGGGGTTGTTAGCCTATCTTAGAGCACGTTGGGTCGGTCACTTAACAGCAGCTGTGCTGGAGAGATATTTGATTTGAGAAGACTTTTTGAATCTTCTCAGCCCTCACACCATTCTGGTTTTAAAATGAGAAAATGGAAAAGAGTTTTAGGGGAGAGAGATATCTCAGCTTTGAAAGGTGGTATAGGTAGAAATCTTTTTGTCCTTCTCATATTCACCAGCATTTCTAATCTGTCCCCCCAACAGACGACAAAGAATCTGATGAGAATGTGGATTTATATTTTAGAGACACACTACAGAGGCACAAGATAGTGTTAGATACTAGCTATATGCTTCTTGCTTAGCATTAATTTGGTTTTTGGACTGAAATTTAGGAAAGCTTGCAGAGGAGGCAACTTTTTTTGTACACTATTTTTTTTTTTAATCCAGGACTATTAAAATGTGATTCAGTCTTCTATAGGATTACTATATTCGATAGTGTCTTTTAAAATGATTTAATTTATATAAACAGCAACAGTGGTAAAAGATGAAAAGTACCACTGCATGTGCTTAAATATATGGTGTCTGTGAATCCTTTTAAAAGAGAAAAAGAAAACCTGCATCGTCAAAAATCTGACTGTAGGGATCCTCAAACTCTGTCCTTGGAAGTCCTGAAAATTACTAGTGTTCTTTTTTTAGTTTGTAGTTACTCACAGTGAAATATTTATAAAATTATGTCATGGTTTTTTTTTTTTTTAATGTATGCAAACAACTACTAGATCACACTTGAATCGGAGCTGCTTTTATAAATTGAAGAAGGAGAAGGCCTGCAAAATTCTTAGTGGGGTGAGAAATTGCACTTGTTTTCTCAGGACAGTCCAGGAAAGGTGAAAACTACTCTCCCCTCTGAATGTCGAGACTCCACCCCCGCCCCCTCACCCCGGACCTCCCCTCACCATCAGGCCCCTGCCACAGGCCCTAGGTACAGAATGCATTCACGTAGTCTTTGAAGAGCTCCTTGCCTGTCTTTAGGGTCTGTTATTGTTCATATGCTGCAAATGTGCACTGTTATGTCCACAAGGAAGACATTACAAACATGGAGAAGGGCCATGCCAATTATGAGCAGGAAAAGACCAAGTCTGCCAGCTATAGAATTATACTCAGACTTCACGCCATCCGCCTTTTAAACAAAATTTGAACCTTTGAGGAAAAAATATTGGGGGTCCTGATGAGCTCCCCCCTCTTTTTTTTTACTCTTTGCAAATTATGACTTCCTGATTCTAAGGGGGTAGGGGGGAACCTCAAAGGAAAAACTCAACAGGCTTCCTAGACATCAAATAGTTCATACAAAACAACATTCTGATGACTTGCATGTAAATAAATCAGAAACATATGAATTAAGCTTCTCTTGAAATACATATGAGCTAAAAAATAGAAGTGCTGAGAAAATGTGCTTTGGTTTTTGCTGAGCCCATGACATTGTATGAGACATTGAACAAACACAAAGCACAGCTCGGCTTCCCCACTCATAATATTATCTCAGTTCAATGGCACATCAGTTTACCATGTGCCTAAACATGAGCCACCTTTGGTGTGCTCCCCTACACTTAATTACTTGCAGTTTAAATGTTTTTCAATTAGAAGTTCGAAAATAGCATCACATTTCAAGGAAATGCAAATCTTAGCCTTTTCTCACCCAGTTGGCTCACGTCAGACTATTTTAGAAAATACCACAGATCATGTTACCTTAGGAACAGTCATACTGGAATGACCCTCTTTGGCAGAATGGGTATGTAGCAGAAGAAAAGCAGCATTATTAAGAAACTGGCCCTGAAGTTGATGCTGCCTACCAAATCAGTGATAAAGCACCACAGGTAAATAACCTCATGAAGATGAACAGTACCCTCTCTTGGCATTACTGTGGGGACCCAGCCATGCACTGCCAAGCTTGGATCATGACCTCAGAGATCCTGCTCTTTTTCACTGCTGACCTGTGTGGCCTTGGAAGCAGTGGAAGTTTGCTTTCTCTTTCTCACGTTGCATTTGAGAGAGCTAACATTGGGGATTCTAATTCCTGGGACAGTTACAGAGTCCTTAGTGCCCTCACATCCTCTCTTTGATACCTTCTTGTTCCTCAGCATCTAACTTTAAGTACAGGAGCTGAATACAGGCAAATTTAGGGACTGAAAACATCCAGAGTTTCAGGCTTCTCCTGCTGAATGTAAGTCACTGACGTACACTTGGATGTAAACCTATATCTATCTGTTCTTTGCACCAGCACTATCACCTGAGATTATCAGTTTGAATTTACAGAGAGGCTGTAGATTTCATCTTTACAACTGAGGGATTGCTTATTTTGGTTGTTTAAAAAAACATTTTAATGTTCTTTTCCTAACTCCTTCACTCAAAAAGTGATAGGCAGATTGAATTGTTACTTAGAGTCAGGTGTTGGAATATAGCTCCGAACAAGACAGACATTAGACAAATAAATTTACAGCTATCTTTAGTCTGATAATGCACCAGTCGGGGAGTACAGGCTGCTAAAGGTAGACAGAGGAAGAGTACCTACCCCACATTTATTGGGCCTGCAGGAAATGAGGTCCAAGAATGAGTGGAAATTAAGTAGACAAAATGCAGCAGTAATAACTGGATCAAAGGACAGAATGGCATACATCATAGTCCAAAAGTAGTCAGGATGGCTAGCAGTCCTGCTGCAAAATGATAATAGTAAGAGATGGCTCTGAAATAATAAACAGTGGCCAGATCATAAAGTGCTTTGTGTACCCAATAAAGGGGTTTAGATTTTATCAGGAATCTAATGAGGAGCCTGTCAAATGGGCATGCCCAAGAGGTCATTGAATTCAAAAGTCCAGAGGGCTAGGAGGAACATCAGGAAGACGTAGTCACAGAAGACGAGGAAAGCAGATCTGACTAGAAGGAGGAAGTAGTCGACAGTGTCAGATGTTACTGAGAGATTAAAAAATGACATTTGGCTGCAATATCCAGGAGCTCGGGGGCAGGTTCATTGGAGTCCCGGGTGTGGAAGTTAGGTTAAAATGTGAGAAAAAGGCATGGCAAGAAGCTCGTCTATCATCATTGACATCATTATATCATCATCACTGGAAAATGAGCATTAGGCATCTTATCTACCAGATAGAGAGAGTGATGGAAAGAATGAGCCACACACACCTCAGGGGATTGGAACATGCTTGGGAAAGTAGACCATAAATAGAAAACAGAAGACAGCAATACAAGTTAGAAGACGTGCAAAGGGCAAAATGAGCTGTACAGACCAATCAGTTGATGTGGGACCTGGACAGATCCATAAAAGAATAGAAGGAATTAGATGGCAGGTGAAAAGGGAGAGTTTTGAAGTGGTAAATGCAGCTGGAGTTTTGTATTCTATGTTATGCCTCCTCTTCACAGTCCAGTCTGTTTTTGAGTTCCCATCAAATGGAAATAGTAGAAAACACTATGAAAAGTCAATGTGTGGCCTTAACCTGCTTCTGACTTCTGTTTTAAGTTTCTCAATCTTTTTTGGAAATTAAAGTCACAGACTGAGTCTCTGTCATAGTTTCAAGCAATCTTTATTTTTAAAATCTGGACACAGAAACTGAGGAACAGATAGCACAAATATAACAAGTCAGAAATACTCATAAATTCTACATGGATGAGTTCCTTGAGAAATTTTGCACATCTGATGCTGGACGTCTGTGGAATCATAGCATTGTATCTTTTACATCTGTGCTATCTCCGTGTGACATCTTTTTTCTAGTATCATGCAGGGGTTCACTCTCATGTGCAGTACCTTAAGGAAGTCAGTTATAATTCATAGGACAGATCTTCTCAACAAAGATACCTAAAGCATAGTTTCATAAGGCCCGTCAACACCAAAAACCTGCTGTGTAAACTTTGGAAGTGAAGCAAAGAACTGGTCCTCCTTTCCTTTGGCTACTCCCTTGTTTAATAAATATTTATTGGTCACTTGCTGTGGGCAAGCCATTGCATTCGAGCCCATAGTATTTTATGGGAAATAAGGCGTGTGTAATTCATAAAAGTTACAAATTTTGAAGCACAGTGATGGTAAATTTTAAGGTTAAATATATTCAATTAAAATTTTTTAAGCTCGGTCTTTTCCCAAAGTTTTTTGGTACCTAATCCTGTCTATATTATACCACTAGAATGCATTGCTATTTGGACTTGTTAGGAAAAAAGGGATGAATAGGTTGTCCACATATCAAGAAATTTTCTGTTAAAACAGGCTCATCACCATCAAAAATATGTTTTAAGCATGATTAAATGCTGAACATGCTATACAAATTAAAACGACCTTCAGGTCTGTACTCTTCAGTGTGTTTTCTCAGTGTGTGATCTTGTTTTATTTGTACTGAATATCTGTGTAGCAGCAGAAGTTAAGATCTGATTTTCCAAATGGATATCCTAAGATTGAGAGCTGAATGACCTGTGGTCCATTAATTAGTGATAGAGTCAAAACTCAAAAGGTAGCCTCCTGCTCCTTAGAGCACATTAGGGACTATTTTCTATGGCTGGTTAGCTCATTTAAGACAACGAAACTATCACCTAAGACAGTTTTGGCAATGAGGGAGAATCATAAATTTATTTCCTTGGTAGAATGAAGTTCACTGAATTTGCTGACAAGAGATCATAAGTGACTTTGGTGAGAGAGCAGTTTTTATTTCCGTGGGAGGGCAACCTCCTCTCCTGATAATGGCTATGTTATTTACCTAAATTTTTCATCTAGTAACTGATGACAAGTCTTACTGCTTAAGAAATATGGCCCTTTATTGGTCCTTTTTGCTACTGGAATACCATTTCCCTACAGATGGCTCCTCACTCTGTGTGTGTGTGTGTGTGTGTGTGTGTGTGTGTGTGTGTGTGTGTGTGTGTGTGTGTGTAGTACAACACAAATTATGGGCCTGGTACAATGTTATGTTTTAATTGAAGTGAAATTCACATAACATAAAATAACCTTTTATTAAAGTGAATGATTCATTGGTATTTGGCATATTCACAGTGTTGAGCAACTGCCATATGCGTCTAGTTCCAAAACATTTTCATCTCCCCCAAAGGAACCCCCATACCCATTAAGCAGCTTCTTCCCATCCCACTGCTGCTGTTTTATAAACTTTTAAATTTATCCTATACACACACACACATACTGTACACATATCTTATCTATCAAGAGATGAGAAACGAATTTCCAGATCTATCTAGAGATTAAAAAATTCAGGACAGAGGACCTAATGTGCCCTGAGGACTATATATTTATTGGATGTTTCTTCATCAGGGAAAAGAAAAAGGGGAACCTTCCTTGCTTCTTTTTAACCTTTCTGTTTATTTCTCTTAAGTTCTGGCTAGATGCTAATTCATCAAAGAAGAAAAAAAAGATACCAATTTGCATCTTTTATTATGTAAAGCTATGGTGTGCCTCTTCTTGGAAAACATTTTCCCATTAATTTCATCAACATTGTGAATTTAAACCTCTTCCCTTATATTAAGATTAAACAATCTTAATATATTTTACATTTCTGTTTTACAGATTCAAAATTGAACAAAGTAATTTAGTTATCAAAGATTTCATTTCTTAGAAATCAAAGGGGCATTCTTACTGTAATTTTTGTTGTTAAAGAAATTACTGTTGTTTATATTTATTTATGCCCTTATTATCCCAGAAATATATTTGACTTAATCAGCAGCAAATCTTTAAAATTAAGAAAAACTAGATCAAGTGAAAAAAAATTCTGAAATTTAAAAACTAGACAAAGTCAACTTAATTATATTTTAAATGTGCCTGAACATATGAACTATTTATTTTTGGCCACATGTTCTTCTATTACCCAGTCCTATTTCAAGAATATTATGGCCCTTTATTAATTCCTCGCCACCTTTGAGAAGTTTTTTTAAATAACCCTATCCTAATGGGATAATTCCTTTTACATTTCTTTTAAATAAACATTTTATACAAAATATTACTCACTTTCATACATTTTCGAGTTGCTTGTTATACATCTTAAATCTCTCAACTAGCACCTAGTGAAAATTCTGGACTCCTAATTTTATTTTATTTTTTTAATGTACCAAAGCACCTGGCCTTGTGCTAGCTAGAAGCTCTGCTATGAATTAAATCAGTGAAATATTGCTGGCTGATTTTACCTAAAGTTTGCCCTGGGCCAGGGTCTGGGGCAGGTTAGGTGTTTGAATGGATAGAGAGGTGGCCAGTTGGACATAGATGTTGACAATTTGCATATGTTTTAAAATTTTATTTCAATCTGTGCCACATAGTTATACATTTGGTTTATTTCATGCTTTTGTTTTCAGTTCAAAGTAGTTAGAGCCATATGTTTTGACAGAAAAAAAAAAAAAGATAACTCATACTTTTTTCAGCTTTGTGAAAGGGAGGGGGGATAATAATTTTACAGTGTACCATGGTAATGATTTCTGTTCAAAACTACCAGATTGAAAACTCACTGTTCGTAACAATTCTCTTGGTAAGCAGAAGACGAAGGCATCTGTTTGAAGCACCCAGAGTGAAGTTTGATGCTTCAAAATCCAGTGAAGAGTTTGTCTGTAACTCTACTTAGCATTAGTAGATATATGTCATTTACTAATATGAAAATTTGATCTCCAGGTCCCTTGGACTGTAGGTGATTTGGAGGGATGTTCTGATTAAGTGCTAACAATTCTGACCTAGGATTTAGAGGGAAAAGACCCAGGGTATAGCCTCAACCTGCCCTTTTAGAGCCATGGGAAGGAAAGGCATTTTTCTCTCACCTTCTGTTTCTTAATGTAGAAGATGGGTGAGATGGTTGGCTTTGTGGGTAATCTACCTCAAAACGATTATTAAATAAGGTAATAATGGATGCAGGAAGGCCTTATAATTCAAAATACTCTGCAGATACAAAGTTTTTATAATTATTAATCAGAGAATTTCATCAAATTTCCTTCCAACTTCAAAGAAGTTCTCTAGAGAAGTACATTTCTTCTGTGAATCATTTCTTTGAGTATACAGCTTGTCTTTTCAATATCTGTTAGAATCTTGGTCTCGTTATCTTTTCATTCTTGCTTGGGTCTCTGTTCTTAAAAGTATGTCTTTCCACTTTTGTCTCACACACAACTTTTTTTCTAATCCCTCTTGCTTCCTGGGATGGAACGCATATGGAGGAATACTTGGCTCTCTGGCCACCTGTGATGATCATACGCAAACACAGCACTAAAGACACTTGGGATTGGAGGAAGAGGGATGAACACATCAGGTTGCACAAGATCAAACTAGAAAGTAATTAGTACTTTAAAATACTTCTTGAGAAATGATGTGAGACGTCATCCCATGTAAGTGTAGTGATTACTTACGGCCTGGAACAGCATTTCCCAAGATGGGGATAATGGAGATGGTGGGAGAGCAGGTTTATGGCCATGGAATTTTTTTCCAGGGATGTAGGCTTTTACAACCCTTATAGTAATATCCATTGACTAAGGTCTGCAGAAATGAACTTAATTTGTGTATCCCAGTGGTACTGAAACATATTTGAGCTGATTTGATCCCTTTTGAAAACTCATCAATTAACATCCAGTGAAGGATTTCAGCACTAGATTTTAGGCATCAACCTATGGACCTGGGTTCAAAGGGATAAGGGTCGGGAACGGTGCTTTCAGAACTTTTAAATATGGACTATTATAGGTAATTGCCTCCACCTTCTAAAACACATCGAGAAATGAAATGAGCTAAAATCTGTTTTGTCAGAACCAATGAATATTTTCTTTCTGATATGTTAGTTTGACGTCTGTCTTGTGTTTGATCATTCATTCTTGCATGCATTTAGTGATTACTTGAACCTATGCCATGCCAGGTACTACACACACAGCTCACAGCTCACCTGCGTATTTTTTCATTATGCTTTTTTTGAACCTTATCATTTCTGCAATTGCCTCTCCTCAGCAGGCCTACTTAGCATTCAGTGGGGTATAGGAGAATTAATGATAATCAACATTGGAATAAACCTAAAATTAATTTCTCTTTTATTGTAGCATCTTAGAATTTATTGTCATCTGAAAAACATGCCTCCCTCACTTAATTGATGAAACAATGCCTGCAGAGGTCACAGAGCTATTTATTGGCAGAAATAACCAACACTATTTGGATGTTCTAACACCTCCTGATAAACAGTAGTTGTCATCTAAATAAAGCAAAGAATTGGTAGCCAAAGAGACAAAAATAGTATCGAAATGGGAGATGATCCATTAGAAATAATTGACAATGACGAACGTGATGTGTAGCTATAAACAGAGATATAAATAATTTAGTTACATCTGTTTAAGATTTAAGATAACTAGAAATAAGAGAAATAATAAGTCGCTTCTTAACATTACCTTTAATTTCTGATGAGCAGTTAATAAATAAAAGCTTGGAAACAGCTTAGGTGTTTAGAACATACTAAAGAGTTGTGATGCGCTTAATATCTACAGTCCTTTATCTGTGCCAGTCCTGAGGCTGGTGATGAAGCCAGTTCTCATGTGAATGAGCAACAAAAGGAATGTAACCAGGAGAAGACAGGCTTCACCTGGACCAAATTGTTACACAATTAACTGTTTCAAGAGTTCTTTAGCCAGATGTAACTTAATCAGTTTAAGGCATTCTCAGTGAGGGCCAAGGTGCTAATAATGTTGGCAGTGGACATTCCTATGATATACCACGTTGAAAGTAATAGCAAACATGCACTGTCTGCTTAGTTAGTGCCAAGAGCAAGAGAAATGCAGGTGTAAAAAATAAAAAGAAGTATTTGGAGCCAGAGGCTAGTATACATTAGACGGGACTATATTCACACTTCATTCAAATGCTCTAAGTAATAATATGGTGCTTTTTATCAGTTCAGTGTCCCAGTATTTCACCATTAAAAGCCAATGTGGCTCTCAGCAGATTGTTTAACCTCTGTCTTTAGCGTTATTAAACAGGAGTATTAATACCTTCCGTCTGTGCTCAACTTCATGTCTAGAAGATAGATGGATGGTCGTCTTGTCACAGCACACAAGAAGCTCCTTTGTGCTTCCCTGATCAAGATCACCTTGTGTTCTTACATCCAGGCAAAATGGCATTCTCAGGCCTTTGGCTGCTAAGTGGTTAGGGAGTATTTGTGACCCAGGATTCTGCAAAGCTGGGTTTTGCTTGGAGGCCGTGAACATCCTGGAGTGAAGCTTTTGCTATCAAGAGATAATGCAGAGTAGTGGTTAAAAGCCCAAACTCTAAAAAAAGGCTATGATTTTGAATCTCAATTCTTCTGACTTAACTTAGCTGTCTGAGTTTGAGCAAGTTACTTAACCTCTCTCTGACTCAGATTCTTTGTCTATAAAATTGAGATGTTAAAACAATAGGATTAATGTAAAGACAAAACAATTATATGCACAGTTTTGCTGGAATAGTGTCTAGCGTGTCGTAAGTAAACTGTTATTTTTATCATTGTCATCATTTTATCATGACAACTGTGACAAGAGCTTGGGGCTGGCAGGCATTGGGACTAGGTCCTTTTCCAGCTCTGCAGAGTGTTAAGCTGTGATTCCATAATAAATTACCTCTTTGTTTCTAATTGGTAACTTCCTACATACATCTCTGAGATGATTGTAGGGATAATATGTAAAAACAACTTAAAATCTCAAACGTGCTTTATCTATGATACCATAGCAGAGTGAACCTAATCATACTTCTCCTGACATTTTTATTCCTCAGGCTTGCAAATATGACACATTGAAAGAACTTCTGAAATAACAGCACGCTACGTGGATTTAAATTACGATAATATTCTTGTACAGTTATTGGCGAGTCATAGTCTTTTTAGTTGATGCAGGATTTTTTTCTTCCTTGTAAATTTCTGTACATGTCAAAAGCTATATGGACTTTTTTTTTTTTAGAATTTGAAATTTGATTTAGAGATTTGAAAAATATACTGCAGCTAGCTATAAAAATAACATACAAGAAGAGTATCCTTGCCTTTCTCTTTGAAGAGAAGAAAGAACAATGTAGAGCTTCCTGGCCATAAAGAATGCCAGATTTTTTGTAGCTCCTGGGATGCTTTGCATGCAGGAAGCACACGCTTAAAAATGGGTCCAGCTCACTCTTTTACTGTATCATCCTGAGCTTGCCTCAGGCTGGTAGAGAAGAGTATGGGCTGCAGTCTGCCCATCCCTTGTCCTTACATAGCTCCTGATCTGTTGTGGTTTACTCGGGCCCTGCTTCCCCTTCCTGTTGCTCGCTTTTGGGTATTTTTGATATCTCTCTGTTATACAATTTGATCTATAAAGATAAGAATAAAGAAGGGGAATTTAAATTCTTGCAGTTGTACGGCTACTTAACATAGAACAGGAAATTTGGTGTCTGAGAAGGATAAAACTCTTGGCTGTAACTCGTTTATCAGATTTAGCTTCAGACTTAATTTACTCATGAACAGATCAAAACTCAGCTGATGTTTCAAAGGGTAGAAAAATTACATGTGATATTTGTGATGGGGCGTATGGAATTTATGTTCAAAGAGATTTGTGTTCTAAATATATTACATATTCAAGGAATTTCTTTTAGGGGGATCATATACATACTCTTTTTCATGTATATGTTGTAATGCAGTATGGTAGAGTGAAGATAGGTCATTACATTTTAGAAATAAAATAGGAATATCATATACATGAATGGTACATTTTACACACATTTAAATAATTGTGAAAAACATTATTTTTAGACTACCAATAAAGATAGTTTGAGGAGTAAGAATTCTTCATACTGGGAGTTATTTTAGGTCACTTAAAACTATTTGGTTAATTCCTGTAAAAGCTTCAAGTGATGTAAATAGAAATAAAGGTTTCACAATTTCAACAGGTCACACATCTGAAATTTTCCCTTTTAAAATTAAGCATGGAGGCATTTATGTGTTATCTCTAAACAGATTTTCTGTTTATGTTATAATAATGCAAATTGGCCTTTAACCATCACTTGGAAATGAAGTACAATCTCTTTCCCTTAGTAAATATTCTTTGACTTGATAATATATATTGAGAACATATCAGGTGAATAATTTTTATTCCTTTAGTTTGCCTTTGTTTTGTTTTTCTGCTCTTTTGGGTTGATTATTGCCTTACTACGATATGCCCCTGAGCATGATTCACTGCCTTTAAACCCTACAACTTACTCAACTCTGTCACTTGAATTTATTTATTAACCTTTCATCTCATTTTACTGTTCATTAGAATATACAAGTTATAAAGTTAAAAAAAAAAAAGACTTTATAAAGGAGAGTGCCAGGAGGATGGAACGAAAAGTCAGGAGCCCTGGGCTCTGTTAGGGGCCTTGGGTGAGCCCTTTAACCTCGTTTTTGCTATTTTATAAAATGAGGTTGAACTCATCTGAGCTTTAACTATATGATGCCAAGAGTCAAGACAGAGAACAGCAGATGGAAAAGTTGCATGAATGAGAAAGGAACAGCTGTAAAGAAGTGATACAAAATACATTAAAAAATAAGTAATAAAAATGGAGAGTAGAATGGAGAGACCCAATTACCAAAAATGTGAAAATATGTGATCAGAAAAAGTTAAAAATCTGACTTTATTGTCTAAGGAAAGTGATCACACCATGTTTAACTACAATTCCTTTGCCAAAGACATTAGAGGTCAAGGGAAAAAATGCAGTTAAAGAGTTTCTTACTTCCATTTCCTACACATCCAGAAACCTGGGGTCTAGTGTTCTACTTGATAGAAAAAGAATTTTGGTAGATGGTTATACAAAGGACATTAAATAATGTATAAGGAACACTAAAAGCAACAAATAAAACTGAAATCTAAATATTCTGCCATTCAATAATGTCAGCATTTAGTTGTGAGGTCATATGGAAATGTCTCTTAGGTATTAGGGATACATAGAAATTTCCTTCTCCCTCTGGTCCACTGGAAGAGTTCTTACTTTTGCAGCCTGAAGGAAACAGCGAGTCTTAAATGAGCTCGTGTTATTATGATAGCTGCTCTGACAGAGATGACACACATGGCCAAGTAGGATTCTTCATGAACAAGCATGACTCTAAAGCAGCACTTCCAATAGAACTTTCTGCCATGGTAGAAAAGTTCCATGTTGGTGATGTCCAGTATGAGAGCCAGTGGCCGCATGTGGCTATTGAGCACTTGAAATGTGACCACTGACTGAGGGACTGAATATTTAACTCAATTTAGTTTTAATTAAGCTTAATTCAGATAACCACATGTTACTAATGGCTATGGACAGCATCATTCTAGACACATTAAAAATATCTGTAAGCAATAAGTAGCACTTACAACAAGATGTAAATAATATCATTTATGGAGTGCCTCCATCAGATTAGAAATCATGTTTGACACGTATTATCTAATCAAGAATAGTCCCATCTGACAAATGAGGAAACTGAGGTTCAGAGAGGTAAATTGCTTTGTTACATCCTCACAGCTAATTGTGAGAGCTGGAATTTGAAGCGTCGGTCTGGCTCCAGAGCTGGGTAATTTCTACCATCCTGCCAAATCTATTTCTGCATTATCTGGAGATGCCTCTGCTAAGTATATCTCCCCCACGCTTTATGAGTCCGCTCCCTTTAAGTTGATCATATAGAAGAATTACAGTGTTCCTTTTACCTTTCTGAATGTGGAGGTATCACCACCCCTGAGCCATTCTTTTCTCTTGGCATTTGAGTGTTTAACTATCACAGTTCAGAATATCTGTGAAATCTCCTAGGGGCTGAGCTATTAAGTGAGCCTCACTATCACTTGGGCATCTGAGGCGCATTCTGCTTTGCTGTTTTCTACTTGTGGTGGGACACACAGCAACTCTCATTAAAGGCCTGGTAATCTCCGTTACAGCGTTTTAGTTTTTCTGATTCTTTGGAAATTACATATTCAGGTGATACTTACAGAATCACAAAGAGGTAGGTTACCGTATAACCTAGTGGCTATCACCCAGCCCTCCTCAGTTTCACACCTCATGATACATGATCTGTAACCACTTCTCTTCATCCCTTCAGAGTTTAGCTTCTTACTTCAGGAATCAATTAACATTAACATGTAATGGTTTCACTATAAGCATGACTTATCACATTTTATTTTATTAAAAGGTAATTATGAGATCTCCCCCCAAAAGAATATTTCTGTGAACTATGGCCAAAGCATATACTTGTGTTGATAACTATAAATATTTTGTAGCTTTTTGCCTTTAAGAGCAAGGAGTTGTTTTTTAATGGAAAGAACATAGACTTTGAAAACCTGTTCAAATCCTTCCTCTACCACTTGTTAACTTTTTAATGTGGAAAGGTGGCATAACTTTCCTGAGTCACTTTTGTCCAGTTATTAAACACAACAGCAGCCTAACAGTCACACCATTGTCTGATGTTTTCTGCATGCTTAGTATGTGTCAGGTATCATTCTAGTTTCTTTACACACCTCATATCATTTAATCTTACAAGGACTTTAGTGTAGGCACTGTCGTTTCCATTTTACAGGTAGGAATCTGAAGACCAGAGAGGTTAAAGTATCAGGCCCCAGATTGCATAGTTATTAGATGGTGGAACTGGCAGTCAAATCCAGGCCGTACCACCAGACTTCAGCCCTGTGAAATGGTAATAATACTGTTCATAATATCCATCTCGTATAATCATTAAGAGTATGGAGTTCCTAACACAAAAAGCTATTCCTCGAAAGGCCCTACACAAATGGTAATTATTGTTGTTTTTTAATCTCTGTAAGTGAAACTGATAAATCTCCATAAGATAAAAATAAAAACCTCTGGGAGGGAAAGTACATTCTATGCCCTTCTTTTTTTTTTTTTTTTTTTTGCCTTGGTTTTTATTCTTTTCTAATAGGCAGAGGTTCTCATTAAAAGGACATATATTGTTGGGGTTTTTTGGGTTTTTTTGATGACTGCAAAAAGGATAATCAAGAACATTAGATGAAACATCTCAAATTATAACAGATATTAAATGTGTAAAATGAAAACTTATTTTTATCAGTTCAGGGTTCAGTGTTATCTAGAAGACTTTGTTAAACTCAGAATTTCAACATGTACGATTTTGTTTTAAATCCGGGGTTTTAAGAGAAAAGATAATGGTGTTTACTTTGAATATTAACAATATTTTGCTGTTAGTTTTCCATGAAGTTTTATTCGACAAATATTTTAAGAAAAATCTTGCAACCTGCAAGCTTTGGCCAAGTGTCCCCACTTTCGATTTGCAACAAAAGTTTCTCGCTTTTTTAGTTACTCTTGTGGGAGGGATTAGAATGCCAAAAGTCACCTTGATCTAAGCTGCCTTATCAGAGAAAAATTAAGAATACATTTTTGTTTCCCTTCAGACTGCCTTCGTTTCATTGGTGGAGTCACTTCAATACATTGAACTAGAGTTTGAGATTTCTATTTCATTTTTCGTTGGATTGATTTTCTAGTGTTAGTCATTAAAAATGATTCCAACTATCTGAAGATATCTGGAAGGTTTTTTTTGTTGTTGTTAAATAAATTTTTTTTAATTTAACTTTCTATTTACCTAAAATAGTAATAATTAAAATTAAATGGAGGGGAGCTTTTCTTATTGAATTTAGTATCTCTATTAAATGCCTTACTGAAACTTATACACTGAGTATTTGATTGAAAAAATTAGCAAAATAGTTGACTGAAGTAAAAATAATGAAGCAGCTCACTGGTCATCCAGATTATTAAGGATGAGAACATTAAGGATAAACTGAAGTATTAACATTATGATCGTTCCGATTTTTACAAATATCATCTTATACCTACCTACACCTCCACTCTTAAAGAAAGTAACCATTGAATAATGGAAAATAATTGATAGTTGTATGTCTTGATCAAGTTGCATATCTTGAGCAGCAGCTTTGACTATTCTGTGATTGAATTATCTTATAATTAAAATGTGAAAGGTTGAACCAAGTAAATTCTTTGATTTTTCCTTTTAAAAAGTATCAAGTTCTATGTAATGTTTGTTTACATAAACAAACATGTAAAGCACTTTAAAAATAACTTTTACAGTGACAAAAATGAAGAAAGGGAATAACATTATGCCTGATCTGTAAATTATGACGTACAGAAAATTTATAAAATATGCAGAAATTGCCTTTTTAAGAAAGCTGTTCAACAATGGCCAAGTTTTCATTAACAGAGATTTTCATCTTATCTAAAGAGTCTTCATTTGTCTATAATGTCAAAAAAGCAGAAGTTGTATATGTAATATATCCTATACATAACCCCATAGATATACTTTTTTATGCAGTCAGCATTTATGACTTTGGAGTAAGTGATCTTACCCTTAGATCTTCAACTCAATCACAATTCATAGTCAAATTACCAAAGATTTGTCTTTATCTCTCAGAAGAAATCTCAAATAATTCTACCCAAATCAGGAAAAAATACAAACCTTTTTAGGTGCAATCAAATGGTGTTGACATAATAATGTACATGTTTAAGGATAGTGTAGTAGAATATGTGATTAAAATTAAACTATATGTTGTCCTAAAATGATTTATTTTAATTGTTTTAAAACATAATTTGATAATTTAATAATATTAGTCGGTTTATTTTCAGTTTTATAGTAAAAATATTGACTTCTGAAATTTGGTGATAACACTTAGTATGCTTAGTTTATATCAATACTGACTGTCTAGCCAGATAGCTGACAGGCTAATTTTGTGTGTGTGTGTGTGTGTGTGTGTGTGTGTGTGTGTGTGTGTGTGTGTGTGTTATAGTCATATTATGCTCATTCTGTCATTAGAATGAGATGAACTAATTTTCAATTTCCCCTTTTCCTGGAAGGCAATGTTTTCTTTTATCTTTTTAGCCTACTCTCAAGACTTTCTCTAAATAATAGTAGTATTTCCCAAACTATTTGTTAGTTTGTGTAGTTCTCAAGAAAATACTGGGTTTTGCTTGACAGAACAGTGTTGATTTGTTTTGGGATTCCTAGCTTAAGTTTTATTTTTTGTTTCTTAAACATACTTGAAAAGAATTTTCCCCTTTTGGAAATAGAGGCTGATAGCTTCATATACATTTAAAATATGAAAAACATTTAAAAATAAAATGAACTATAGCCTATGGAATATAGGTCTTATATCCCTCCATGACTCAGGAAAAATCTTTGTTTTCTAAAGTATGCATGGATTTTTCTGGTTTGTTTTTTATTTCGTTCAATCTCCAGGACTTCCCAATTTTCAAGGGCACTGTGGGGCATATGTAGAATTTATTTGATGTATATGTGTGTGTGCCTGTTTTCCCACATCTGTCTCTGTGGACCTACCCTTTGTGAAATCCTAAACCTTGTATTCATGCTTAGTTTTTGATTCATGGTGTTCTGAGAGTAATTATATAATTTTTCTTAGGGTGTTTATTTGATGTGTGCTGTAAAAAATGGGGGAGGGAGGAGTTATTTTTTGGTAACCCTGCTGTTGCCATTTTATTGGTGGATTTCTTTCTCTTTTACTGTGACCTGTGAATATCATTGTAGGCTCACTGCCAATTTTGTGAGCCGCTGCCTGCTTCAAAATGGAGGCAGGGAGGGTATCCATTTTCATCAAGAGGATGACAGTGTTTCAGTCTCTCCCACCATCTGGAGAGAGGAACTTTTGGAGCAAAAGAAAATGGGGATTAAAAAATTATATTTAGCAGAAAAGGCAAGGGGAAAACCAATTAAAGTTACACTATGCCTTATGAATTTATGCTTTTCTGGTCTTCTTTAAAGGAAACATCGACAAAAAAATACACAGGTTATTTGTATAAAAATCTGTTTCCTGAAGTCTCATGAGTATTAGTAAACAATGTAAGTAAATTAGGATTTAGGCACACTTTTTAAGTTTATTGTCTGTACAACTATAATAAGAAATATAGAGGAGGGCACCCCCTCCCCTTCCTGTATATACACTGATTGTTGGTGGTCTTTGTAGATTCAGGCTTTTAATGGCCCTTTTCACGCATCCCTGCAAAAAGCTGACACTATGGGAATTTAATATTCCAAGATATATTTGTTACTTTCTATGGTCTGGATAGTGCATTTATTTTCTCTGTCTCTGTCTCTATCTGTCTCTTAAAAGTGAAAATTTTAATGGAAAAATAGAGTAAGAGGGAGAGATTTGATGCACGTTTTTCTCTTTTTGCCTTTCATGTACTCACAGGCCATCTATGTTTATTTATTTATTTTTTTAAGAGTACTTGGATTTCCAGGGCAATCCTATCAGAATTATATGACATATTTAAAACTAGACATAGTCCACAATATTCTTGCCTGTGGCTGGAAAATACCACACCTGGTTTCCCATGCACACAAATACACTGAGCGTTTTCATTTTTTTGTTTTTCTGTGTTCTGAAAGGAGCGGTGTTTCTATGTTTCCATCAGATTTAGAATGGACAGGGTAGAAATTTCCTATTTTGTGCCTGCTTGTTCTAAAGTAATGGACCTTGAGATGCTTTGGTCAGTGCGGCCAGGAAAACTAAATTGGCTCTCCCTCCTCAGGTTTATGCTCCATCAGCAAGCACTGCCGACTACAATAGGGACTCGCCAGGCTACCCTTCCTCGAAACCAGCAGCCAGCACTTTCCCTAGCTCCTTCTTCATGCAAGGTAAGATGCTGCCTCTCCTAAGGGGAAACCCACTGGGCGGAGTCTCCCTAGATCTTTTCCTGTCACATATGGGGCAAAGGACTGCTGAACTGATACACAAGAAATAGAACTTTAGGCAAGTATAGAATATTGAAAGGTCATGCTCTTAGGAATTGCACTCATTAAAAATAAATAAAAATATTTAAAACGTTACTAGGACTTATTTTTTAAATTAAAGCCCCTTGAACAAGAGTTAAGATTAGACTGGTTTGCTTCACTAAGAACTGACACATTTGGGGGAGGCGGTCTTCCATGGCTGATCATTTCAGCATCTTTGCTCCCCAAGAAGAATGAATGTATACATTTAGAAGCATTTTGTGTCTGTGTATTTTGAGCATCTTGGATTTAGCCATTTGGGAATAACTTATCCTTATGTTTAACTTCATATAAAAATTTCAACCACTTATAAGTAGGAACAAGAGTCCTCTCTGGATAGATAAAGAATGGATTATTTATGTCATTACATAGCAAAAGCTGTATCCCAACATGCTAACTGATGTAGGGTAAAAGCCCCAGGTTTTTCCCAAATAAGTATAGAAAATTACAGCTTAATGGTAAAATATATTGATTCTCCTAACTATCCTGTATATTTAATTAAATATACATGGATATGTGGTCTCTGAGCTTACAATCTTGCCACTGAGAACAGAAACCTTTTCTGCTTCTTTAAAAAGACCAAGATGGTTGAAATGACAACAACTGCTTGTCAGACTCGAGGGTTTGGAGGATGCAGTTAAGGCTCCATCCCTGATACGCCTGTAACACTTATTGTCAAAATATGATGATATTGTCACCTAGTTAATCCTATGAAATTTAAATGTAGAATTGACCAAGAACCTCAGTATACAGAACTTTAACTCTTTTTGCCTGACTTTGAAAACCTTGTTTGTACCCTTGGTGAAATGCCATAGAATTTTCTTCTTTGTGATGCTGCAGAAAGGGCCGTGTCATGGGAAAGGGAGCACACTGGGGGCAGCAGGTACCAGGGGAGTGGCCTGGTGTCTCGCTTTGATTACAGCGGACACACTCGAAACCATTCTGATTAAAAGGGATTTATTTTCTTTCCATTCAGAGTGTTAGCTCTTTGGGGTTGTTAGTTCGTACGTGAAATTTCATGGAAAATCTATAAAATTGAATCGATTTGGTCTTTCATGAATAGGAGCTTGTGTTCACAGGGAGTCCTTATCTTTGTGACCTGTCCTAGATGTAGCTCTCAAAGGAACACACGGGGTATGTTACGTGGGTGTGTTCTGTGCCATGGAAAAAGGCTTATCCTCTTCAGCTGTAAACAGCAGCCACTTCGACATCAACTCCCCTCTGTTGTTACCAGTCAGAACTCAAGGATTCATCACTCAAAGCAGATTTTTATTGGGAAAATTGACAGAAGGATAGATTTATTCTGTCTGCTTTCAGGAAGGTGGCTTCCTTCAATTGTACACGCTGTAAAGGTGGTCACTTAGATTAAAACAATTGGTTCTCCCTACACATCACACAAAATATGAGGAACCAATTTGCTTTTCTGTCTATGAATACCCAAAAAGAAAAAAAAATTTTTTTGAGTTGACATTTATGATGAGCACAATTAATTTGCACACATCTAATTCTATTCTTTCAAAACAACATTATGCCAAGATCTTGGGATGTGATAAATATTAATTTACTGTGAAAAGCATAATTTATGTAAAATATGTATTTTTATAAGTCTGCATTGAATACAGTGTTCTGTGTTAACAAATCTTAAATGTATTTCCATATAGTGCCTCATGTTGTCAAAATGTTTCAAGAGACTCTTGTTCAATGATATATATTCTCAATTTTTTTTTTGTCATAAATGTCATCTGTTTGAAATGTTAGTGGTCTTGAACTTCGTATTTGAATTTAAAAGGACATCTAAACTTCCTCGGTCTCAGGGCTAAATCTAGAGTAGATGAATAATAACTTTTGAAAGCCCTGTGTTTTCACTGAAATGATGCATGATGATCCCCTTCACGTCAGCTTCCTTCAGCTTCCTTCAGCGAGAGGTACATGGTGTCCTGAGCATTCAGGCCTTAAAGAAATATGCAGTTTAGATGAAAGCTATTCAGAGACTGTCAGGGGCATATTTTAATCTCACTACTGTGCGGCCTCTTATTTTTAACTTTTAATTTCCATCTTCTAGTTACAGTTCTTAAATTGTCAAAATCAGAGGCCTGATTTTGCTGCATAGTTCCTAAGAAATCTATAGATTATTCTTCTCTATTCTGAAACTGCCAATTTTCTGAATTCTAACTTCTGAGTTTAAATTCTCAGATGAAAAAAAGCCTTGTGAAATATAGTGTCAGATTTAACTTGCCTGTTGCCTAAATTTTCAAAAGGCCTTTATAAAATAAAATCTTATTTTCAAGGAAGCACTACTTGCCATATGATTAACTGCTGGCTAGTGGCCTGGTATATGTCTGGCACTCAATAATTTTTGTGGAACTATTGAAAGAAGGAAAAATTGAATGAGCACAGCAGTAACAGAGATCCCACTGCATCACCACCCCCTTAATTTGAGAAACCTAAAGCAAACAATAATAATCTCTAATAGTATCTTCTAGACCAGTAGTCCCAGAGAATGAAAAGAATCTGCAGGAATATTTTTAATCTGGTATTAACAAAAGATTAACTTGATATTAAAAGATACTTTACATAATTTTCATATAATTTTAAATCTCTTTAACTCAAATTTTTTGAAAATGCAAAGGCATTCAATATTGACTCGTATCATATCCACCTTTTGCTATGTGTGTACTCTTTACTAAGGAGGCTTAAGATAGCTGTGTAAACATATACCAAAAAAAATAAAAATTAAAAAAGAAAACAAAAACTCAGAATGATATATTTGAGATTCCTCTTTTCTAGATATCACAGTATAATTCCGACTTCTATCTACTGTGTTATGTTACAAAAGTGAAATCCAATCTTTTAAATCTAAGATGTTCTTTTTTATTACTTATTTCTTTATATGCCTTATAAACTTATAAAGTTGTCAGCTCTGTATGGTCTGAAATATTTTATTTTCACTTCAAAATTTGGAACAGTTTAACTTTTTAGTCAGTTGTGATAGAAAAAGGAGCCAGAGGACTTCTAAGAAATGTTTCCTTTAGCATCAGTTACCTGCGGACTTGACACAATTCTATGTAGAAATGGGTTCTGTTCTTTTACAGTTGAATTTTTTAGTAAGAACACTTTACTCTGTTAAATGTTTATATTTGTTTGGCAGTATAATATTGGGGGGAAATAATGACGACTGTCTTCTGATGTAATCAGCTAACCAACACAAGCATGAATACACAAAGGGCGGTCATTTTCAAGTCTGTGAAAAAATCCTGTTCTATAAGGCAAGGCTGACTGCCTCAGAAAAGTCATGGTTTTCTTTGTCTTTTACAGATGGCCATCACAGCAGTGACCCTTGGAGCTCCCCCAGTGGGATGAATCAGCCTGGCTACGGAGGAATGTTGAGCAATTCTTCTCATATTCCACAGTCTAGCAGCTACTGTAGCCTGCATCCACACGAACGTTTGGTAAGGCAGATTTAAGTGGTAAGGGAGATAAAGCAGCTAGTTATTAAATCTCATCCTCTGTCTTTTCCTGAAGGTACACACGGACTCTGTAAATGAATGCAGAATTGGTATACACACATTACTCTTACTGCCGTTTTGTTTTTGTGATCAAGGACATAGCTGAATCAGATCACCTATGTAAGCCTTTTCAGACTCTTTGTCATTGTTCTTCAGTGTACTATGTTTCGTTCTGTGTTTTCTTTACCAGCTTCCTTTGGTACATAGATGCACACTGTATTTGAGTCACAGAATTCAGCTCTGGCACTACATTATTATTATCGTTATTGTTGTTGTTGTTGTTGTTGTTGTTGTTGTTGTTGTTGTTACTACCTGTAGTTTGAAGGATGTACTGCAGTGGGTAGAGTGATAGTCAGTAGGGTAAGTGACATGCTTCACCCATGGGCCTTCCCATTTCCCCCTGACTGGCGCTGTCAGTGGTGCCACACTGGAAGGAAAGAGTTCATGTTTTCTTGGCACTCCCATCAGTTAACAGCCATCATGGGAGAGCAGATCCGCAATTTTCCACGTTTTAGTTTTAATTCCACATGCTCCAGTCTCCCACCCATACTGTTTCGCCCTACTCTAGTTGGAAACTGCTGGGCTATAGCATGTTACCTTTTTTTTTTTTTTTTTACTACTAAAGTCCCCACACTGCCCGTCCCCTAGACTTATCCACCCTAGTATGACCCTTTATTCTCCAGGAAGCAATTCATTTGATGTTTTCCTAGCCTCAATTCAACCACAGCCCCAAAATTACTTATGAACTTAAGTCTATCATTAATGGAGGAAAGAGTACTTCTAGATCATGAGTTAGATTTAGGATACAGATAAGTGAGACTCAGTCTCTTATAAAATAATATAGTTTGAAATTTTTTCTGGACATTTAATCTTACAGATGTAACAGGATATGAAATGTTTAGTTATCATTAGTGGTATTTACATAATTTCTCTTTATGTTGAAAGTTGCGGGGGCAGAATAATACTTTCTAGATCTCTGTGGTCTTTCCTCTCCTTTGCTCAACCACTAGAAATACAGAAAGGTGACATATCTTATTCTAACAACCTAAATCATTCTAGAAGTTAACGGTTCTGAAACCCTTGAAAATACCTATTTATTTAGCCCTGGTGACAGACAGCGTGTGGTCAATTAACCTGTCTGTTAATGAGAGAGAAGTAATAAAGATGAAATTAGCCTTTTTATATCATCTCCCGAATTCAGATGTGTAAATCGTAAACTATCTCAAATTTCAGCACATTTTCAGTAAATAGCAGATGTTTTACTTTCAAATTTTCTCTTCTCTCACCTCCTACTTAGAGGTATTAGAATGAAAGCTTAGAGAAATATCAACTATTATTACACTGGAATTTCTTCTTGGCGAACATTTTTATTTCTTTATCATCATTTTCCACATCTCTCAGGAACTCATGATCAAATCTACATGTGTCCTATGAGCAAGAAAAGTTTTAATTACACATAAAAGATTTTGGCACTATATTAATATGTTGGAATTTCAGTCCTTTTAAGAGTTGTCCATCTGACGTTTATTTTTTCCCTTCTGTGTTTCTTCTTTCTTTCCCTATTATGGTCTAGAATTTTGGTTTAGGTGGTTTAATTTTATTCCAATCAAATTCAGTGCATGGGCCTATATCATTAAAGTGCTCCAATGCACAAAAAAATGTAAACCAACTACATTATTCCTTTTTGAAAAAGTTTTGCTGAACCAAAACGACATTGTCAACCAGGAAGAAAGATGATGTGGAAGGAGGAATCCAATAGGTTGAATCAGATGCTGTATTTGTAATGTCATTTATCCGTCCCAAAACACAGCATTTTCATTCTTAACATGATCACCTAGCAGATCTGAGATATTAGGGGTTTTGTTTTTAAAAATTACCAAACGAATTAGGTCTCTGGCTGTGTATCCTAATGAATTTTCTCACCGATAGGGAAACTGTTGGATTATATCTAGTAATCATTGTTATTTTCAATGTTTAGCCATTCAAAAAATCTGTTGTTAAAGTGACATTTAAAAATCCGACACTGATTGCAAAAAATTTGAGTATACAGTAGGCAGTTATTGTTCTTTCACTTGAAAATAATACTGATTCCTCACAATTTTCAAACACAGCTTTTGGCCAGTGCCATACTGAACAGAGGAATGGTTTGAGAAAAAGAAGAGAGCTTTCCTGGTATTATTTTTGGGTATCATTTGGCCAAATTAGTATTATCTCTAAAGGTCAAACATATTAGAAACATTATTGTCATCATCACTTTATATCATGTTATCATAGAAAATGTAATTATAAAACATATAATCCATACATTTCAGTAACAGCTGTCAAGTCACCAGTTTTGATTCTTTAAATTCTTTTTATAGTTTCAACCTCTACAACACAATCACTGCTGTGTCACGGATACACATGCAAAGCCACTCAGAAGAATGGAGTTTGTCATGAAGCTTTGGAATGCGTTCTTATAGATTTAAGTTTGGAATGACTTGGCAGAGTTCTTTTATAAAAAAAGGATAGAGTCTTTGCTGTCTGGCATGGTTTAGGCATGGTCTTTGCACCACGGAGTGAAATAGGTGAAATAGTTCTAAGAGTCTGGAATTTTAATATAAAGGAAGTCCTGTTGTCTTTTATTTTTCATAACATAAATCTTTACCCCAGTGATTTTGCCTCTTGGAGAACATTTGAAAATGTCTGGAGACGTTTTTGGATGTTACACCCGGGGCGGGGGGACAGGGTGCTACTTGATACTGGAATCTAGTCTACAGAGGCCAAGGGTGCTGGTAAAAATACTACAATGCACCAGAGAACCATTCCCCCTCGCCCCCCAGCAAAGAATTATCTGGCACAAAAGATCAGTCTTGCCAAGGTTGTGAAACCCTGCCTTAACCCAAAGCATGATTTTATTCTTAGTATTCTTAGTGCTACCAATTATTACATTTTTAACCTTTGAATTATCAACCCATCGGTTGATAAAAACATCACTAATGGAAACACTTCAACACTCATCAGTAGACTCCAAATACACTATCATTGGGTATCATAAGTAAAAATAATTATATAGCTAGTATATAAGGCCATAACACTTTTTCCCTTTGTGATAAGAGAGCAGACAGTATTAATAGCTGGACTAAGAGACACCAAGGGGGCCTCTTGTCATTGATCCCTAAATATTCTAAAAGGCAACATTATCCACATATCATTGATATCCTCTGTGGTGTATTTATTATGTCTTTGAGTGACAGTAGTTTTCAAGATACTTTTCTTTGTAAAATAATCTAGTTATAAATCTCATTAATTGATTTCAGCATCTAATTTTCTGTGAATCTCTAAAAACAACTGACTTAGATAGATTGTATTGGTTTCCCCATTAAAACCTGTGGGGAAGAACTCTTTCTAGTCTCTAAACTCAGTGTTAACCCTGTGTTTGTCCAATTGTAAATTAATGCCTATTTTATACCAAGTTAAAGGAATCTAAAAATACTGAGGCAATTATTTTTTTCCTATCTCATTCTGTAATTATTAATAGTTATTTCAATATTCTTCATAAAATTGTTCTCTGTTTCAATATTTGCATAGTGGGAACTGATTTATAAAGTCTCTGTTCTTCAGAAACTCAGCATAAAACACAACTGAAACTATCTCCTTTTCTTTTAGTTTTCTTTTTCCTTCTTCTGTTTCTTTTTCTCTGCTTCTTTATAGTCTTTAGCTCTCGAGCAGAAATGTCTCTTCTAAGTTTAGTATTCTGTGGTTTTATTCAGAGTTTCAGATTAGCTCTACCATGGAACAGACTCACTCCATCTTTCTTTGGAGAAAATTTCATGGACTACTTGGGGTATTTTGAAAGTAGCTAATGAGTTTAACAGGTGGCCCAAGGAATTTTTTGGTCAAGCAAAGAGGTCCATGAAATTAAAAAGTTTGAAAGACATTCTTGGGAACTGGGAAAGGTTTAAGGGCATCCCGCCAACTTTTTCACTGAAGTCGACCTTTCATTTGGACTCTTTTGAGTGTTTTGAGTGCACAGAGGTAATATTTTCAAAGGCATGACATTGTTCAACCTAGCTCTGAAATGTTGTTTTGTTTTCTAGGCCATTTAGTTATCTTTCACATAACTAGTATTTCAATTCAGTTTATTAAACACTAACTGATCACAGTTGTTCATTGAGCATATAGGATAATTATGTGTTCAGTACTCAGCCGTAAGTTGTGGGATGCAGAGGTATAAGCTCTATTCCCTCTCTTTGAAGAGTTTACCATATAGATGGAAGTGCACTTGAAGGAGAAAGCAGTGAAAAGTGGTATATAATTAAGTATTAAATGGCAGAGTGCAGAATGTAAGTTCATTAGAGATTCAGAGAGATCTCAGAAGAGTTAGAATAGTAAGGAATCATCATGAAAGAGGTAAAACCTAAAATGGGCCTCTCAAGATAAAGAAAAGTACCAAGACACCACCAGGGTTTTACTCCTTGTGAATAGATGCTTGGGCTTAAAGCACCTCTGACTATTAGCATCCTATTCAATCTCAATTTTCTACTGAACAATATTAATAGATTCTCCAATAATAATATAATAGATATCTATAGGCCATTAATATATTACATGTAAGAAAAAAGTATATTTTAGCTTAAATACTTTTTCTTTACATGTTTCTAACACATTCAAATGCCTACAAGAACACCTTTTAAAGTGTGTTATTATCTTAAACAGGAAAATAGCTTGCCGTGTTTCTGTAAATTACTCTCTCAGTGATCTGCCCATTCCCAAGCAGATGGGTGGATAACACCTAATGTGTTGTTTTATTTGGACAACTGGTGTAATAATCAAACTCAAAGCCAAGCCTTAAACCAAATGATTCTATAAAAATGATGTTTCTCTTTCACAGTCACCTATATGTGACTTGCTAATGGAGAGGACCTGTAAAAAAAGAAATCAAAAAGTCATTCTCGGTTCATTTGTTCCAGTTTAATTCAGTATTGTCATTGAGTTAAAGCTATACTTTGGTGAAATATGTAATCATTAGCACTTTAAAATTTTTTCATTTACCATTTTGTTCTTACCGGACTTCAGAACAATGATCCAGTTTGGTAGGAAGAAGATCTGAGAATGAGAATGGTTCAATCCTCTTTGCCATTTTGTGTCCAGAAGGTCAGGGTCATGACGTTGTTTTATTTATTATATCTTGGAATCTTTCTTACTTGATTAATAGGCTATACCAAAAAAAAATTGACAATGCTGCTGAAATCATACAGATGCTTTTAAGCAGTAATTTTTATATTTAGAGCTTGTGATCATTTCTCAGTGTCGTATATTGCCATTATATTCCTCTGCGTTTGATGCAAACCTCAACCAGGTGCCTTGTATTTTATTATTTGAAAAATGAGATCTGTCAGATCTAAGCAAGATGTATTCTTGGATATTTTGAAATTCTAATGGCTTTCTCCTTTACAAAATGAAGAGTTCTGAAAGAAGTATTAGAAAACTTTCCTACTAAATCTTTTATGGTTGATTATAGCCTCCTTTTTCTGCTTCTTGCTACAGAGCTATCCATCACACTCTTCAGCAGACATCAATTCCAGCCTTCCTCCAATGTCCACTTTCCACCGTAGTGGTACCAACCATTACAGCACCTCTTCCTGTACACCTCCTGCCAATGGGACAGACAGTATAATGGGTGAGTCTTGGAAATGCCAGTTCTGCTGTCGACAATCAATGCCAGGATTTAATCATGAAAGACCTCTTTTTCTCCTCATTCTTGAACAGCAGTTAGGCAATGAATATTTGTCACATAACCGAATGAACAAACAAATGAACCAAACAGAAATAGTCACTGGCTTGATCATAATTTACTTTTTTTTTTCACAAGAAACTGAAATTTGGCTCCTTTTGTGTACTGTCATTAGATTGAATGAGGTTTCAAAAAGGCCAAACCATCTTGTTTCTGATACTCTCAAACAGCAAGCAAAATGAACTTTAATAAGATAAACCATTGGAGACTATTGAGATAGTAGTGATTGACCACTTCCCAAATTCAGTTACCGTGCTATGCTCTTGGCTATGACTCGCCACAGTCTTCTGAAGACTGGTTTATGAGAAATTCACAGATGGGTAGTAATGACTAGTGGAGCTTCACCTTCTGAAGAATGCGGCCTTGTGGAGTCCATCAAGGGGGAAGAAGTGTTTGTTCACCTACAGGAGAGGAGATGGCTAGGTATCTCTGGGCCAGAAGTCATTTGCTGCTTTTTAAGCAAGTGAAGAAGGCCCAAGCAGAATGCTGCTGCCAAATGAACTGAGCTGTCACCATCCTCTCACTTTTCATGCTGTCCATTATGGTTCTTTCCCAAGGACACCACACTTGCCAGGAAGAAAGAGTTGGCAGGCTGTCTAGCTGCCCAGGGAAGAAAGAGTTCAGGATGGGAGGAGGCAGGCACCCTCTTCTAATTTGGCCTCTGACGATGATCTTTCCCGTAATTCCGATGAGCAGCACAGCCTGAAGCTCCAGGGTTTTATTAAAACCTCAGACTTCACCAGTCACCACTATTCTGGTTCTAGCTCAAACCTACACCTTGCTGGGCCTTGAGATGACTTCCAGTGGATAGTGTGATAAGAACACACAGTAAGTTAGGTAAAAGAATGTGTGACAGAATAAACCTGCTTATTTCTCTTAGCTATTTGTAGTTTTTTTCATTTTCTTTTGTCTATAGAACTGTGGAAGTAGTATGAATCACTTATGTGGGAGAGTTTTTGATGAAAAAGAAATGTGTTTTGAAATGTTACAAATATAATTCTGCCTAAATAATACACTCCCTGCTTATTCAGTAATATATTTCACCCTTGAGATGAGCCATCTAGCAGTTCTTTGCTATCATATCTCATTAGGAAGCAAATTTAGGAAACAGTTCCCATTTTTGGAACGTTTCATAGCAAAGTTTCTACAAATGTGTTGCTTTGGTTTGACCTTGGAGGGCTATGGACAGAGGTCACATAGGGACGTTTTGTTAGCTATCAATGCAGATTTAGCAGATTAGAAAAACAAGAAGAAAGAAAGAAGTGCAGAACTGAAAGAGTGAGAAAAGCATATTTCACTTCAGTGTGGTCTGGCACATGGAAAGCCCCTTTCCGCAGTCATGAGGTCTAGTTATAAAGAAAGGTGACCGGTCATTCATCCTCTTACATGGCAGATTTCCTGTCTACTTGTGGTTTGAGTAATTTTCTTTTTTTAGGAAGGTATAAAGGTGGAACAAAAGCTAGAGTTGAGGAAAACATTCTTAGGCACTGTTTGAAAAAAAAAATTTTTTTTTTTATTTTGATTTGCAAAAGAGTCTTCCTTGGGAGAGAGAGGCTCTAGACTTGGTAAGAAAGAGGTATGATGAGACGGCATAATCGTCCTCCATGAGATGTGGTCAGCATAGCCCCGAGCCTTACCAGAAATGGGATTTGCTTTTTAGTTAAGCTGGTTGTCTCATCATTAGCTTGTAGATGAAAAAGAATGTGTACTCTCCTTCATTTGTTCTGGGCAGAGTGGGGCTACAGCGACTTCTATATACTAGTGGGCTCCACTACATAGTAAAGATGGACTTAACTCCTTACAGACCACAGGAGCAGGGAGGGTCGAGGAAATAAGTAGCCATGGTAACTCAGCTTTTTGGAGGAACAGATCTTTATTAACTTGTATAAATACAGCTGTTACCTTAGGATTCCTCTAAAGGAGAACATTCCAGTAATGTGTCCTCCTTAAGTTAAAATGCAGAGGAAAATCGAAGTATGATAATCAGCTTTAGTATTGCATGGTGTCTGAGCAGCTCACGTTTCCTTGCACTTTAATTCTCTTAGATTCTGGCTTGATTTTCAGAGTGTAGTAGAAGTCAGGATGGCAGCATGTCTGTGTAACAAGGAGAGAAGATTTCTCTTCTGTTAGTGATACTTCCCTAACAAACAGTATGGATTAATAGGATACATCTGTAGACTTTTGAAAATATTTGGCATATACTCACTCATTCTGAAATGCAGGAAATAAAGAAATATTACATTGCCTATATCGCAAAGAACAAACAGAGCTAATTAAATAATTGGTAAATAGGGAACACATAGCCTGACACATGTTTAAGATTACACACATGATTCTGTAGAAAATGACTGTAAGCAATACTAATGCTGTAAGAATGGGGTTCAAGCACTAACACATGGACATCACATTTTTCAAGTTTTCTTGGTGTAAAGTTGCAAGGCAGTGCGATCTTTTCATAAACAACATTGATGTCTTAGGGAGCTTCTTTTGCAGTTCAAAAGATCATTGCCCCATTTCTCAGTTACATGTTATAATTTGTCTCCCTGGTGGTCAGCAGTTGTCCTGCACTGACTGTAGAATTGCAAAATGCATGTGGAGTAAGGAGTAGGCTCCGAAACTATCAGAAGGTCTCCTCTCTGGAACCACACCCCCTTGCCTCTGGTTCTGTCCTCTGAAGCTCAGAGATGAAAGATGCTCACTGAGGTCTTGGATAAGGCTTGCGTTTGGTTTGGAGGAATAACTATTGTTTCTTGGCTTTTGTTTGTTTTTTCTCCTCTAATGTCCAATACCAATTTTTAGAAACCCTTAAAAGGACAAAGCTTACTGAGATCATAATGACAGGATTTTTTTAAATGACACATTTATCCATGGAGTTTTGAAAGAATTGTAGGGTGAAATATTTTATTTGTGGTACACAGTCTACTATTTTTCTCTGAATCCTTGCCAGCAAACTCTGAAGATTACATTAGACGTTCCTGACTGAATTGGAAGGGTCTTTTAAGCACCTTAGAGTTATATGAGGGAACAGCATGGATGCATAATAATAATAGTTCAACTGGTGTAGCACCCAGTTAGGAAGAGAAACTAAGTCTGGAGGCTTCAGGAGTTACCATTATCAGAGGCCTTCAAACTTTATTTTTAAAACTCTTCCAGTGTTATGATGCTGGCTGTATCTTAAAAGCAATACAGTCCAATGCCTCTGCATGTGAGTGAGCTTGCGTACAGAGAAGGAAGTATAATAAGTTATTAGATACCAGCTATAGAGGAAAGAAATATCTAGAGCATAGTAGCTATCTATACTTTTGCCATCTACAGGTGCTTTCTTCCTACCTGCAATAGCTAAAAGCTCTTCCTGGTCAAAACGATTAAGAGGATTGCCTACCAGAACACAGGCAAGTCCCTGAGACGGCTCAAGGACACAAGTACCCCAGTTCCTCACTGTGAGATGCCATCTGTGTACTTTACCAGGATGTGATCTCATGTAGTTGGGGCTACATACCTTTCTTCTCCTCAGAGGAAACCGAGAATATAACCAACATAATGGTTGTAATAACTATTATTGGTTTATTCGTCTTTAACTGGCTGGCTTTTTATACATGGCATTTCCCGTAATTTTAAACCTCAAACCAAACAGTGTTGAAGGAACAGACTACCAAGATGGATTTAATACAACATATGCAAAAGATTACCCTAGAATATCTATCTGGTTCATGAATTAATCTGGCTTACGACTTTCACTTCTAATGACATGTTTCTATGACATGATGCATTTTAGTATGTGGCTTTTCTAGTAGAAACATGTCCATTTCCCCTTGAGGACTTGGTTTCGCAGTAATTTTATTATTGGAGTAATCACATAAGATTCACTTTGTCTTTCATAAGAATCTTGAGCTTCCAAATACAGTTGGGTGGTGAACAGGCACAGAGCATGAAAGTATATGAGTTTTATCCAGCAATGTCATGGCATCTTCATTACAAAGACCACAATGGAAAACAGTAAGCTCGTTTGATTAAAGTCTTCTAGTTCATTTCTTGCATATGTCATGGGTCCCAACTTTCCCCCTGAATTCCTAGAAATTTCTCCTGTTGAAAATTAATGCATTGTATCCTATATTTGAATTACACTTCTTATTCCTTTTATATCTTCATGATGTTCCCAGGCTTGAGGTTATGGCTGTGCAAAAAAGGGATAACACATTTTCCAAATTCTGATTTTCAGTGGTGGGTCCCCAGGCACCACTCAACCTGGCATTTTGTTAAGGGTGTGTTCTGATGGGAATTGCCATTTCCCCGAAGCTGAGACTGAGTCCAAGGGTGGTCCACCACATAGCCAAAGATGCCAGATCCTCCTTTCTGCTCCTTCCAGCCAGCAAGCAACAGCACAGCACCTGTGTTCAAGCCATCTGAACAATGCTTGGCTGACTGGCAGTGTCAAATCCTCCTACAAAATTACAGTTCCTCTTAACAACTGCTCATCTTCCACTCATATTTATGTTACAGCTCTACTTAGAAACCAATTATTTTTTTTTCTTGAGCTAGAAAAATTGATCAGAGCAAAATACCTCTAGAAATCGACCCAGTCTTTTCCAGATATGGGCAATAATTTTTGTCTATATTTCTGTTACATGGGCCTTTGGGTAGTTTTTAATGATACAGGTTGATAAAAATTAGGGCCTTGAACAATAATCAAGCCTTGTTACATTAAAGCCAAAAAGGTGGATTTGCTGAGCACAAACTTTAATTAGAAGTGTGTTTTACTAAACGTGACCCATTACTCAATAGTAATTAATAATTAATTACTCTTGGGAATTAATAATATATTTGTGTCCTGATTATTTATATGCTTTGACATATCAGTCACCCAAATAAAAAGGAACTCTTTAACAGAAGGACCCATGTAGCTTAACATATTCAAGGACTTTGAAAATGTGTCTTCTCCAGCATTTACTGGAACAGAACAAAAGGCATTCCAAGCGAAAGGGCAAACTGGCCCCAATAAACTACTTTGAAATTTAAGCCCTTGGGTTTGGCTCTCCAGCTGCTGCAAGGTAGCATGCCTTCACGGTAAAAAATTGTCTGTTCTTATCAGTGGCTTCCATGAGTAGCCTTTGTAGTTTTCTGAATCGTTTTCATGGCAACATGAGGTAAGGCACTGATTCTATTTTTTGTTCTACTTCCTGAGCTTTAATATCTTCCTTTATAAAACAGGCACTTAACAGAAAGTTTAGTTAAAAAGGTGTAGGACGAAAGTAGAAACTAGTCATAATTATCATATCTTGCCTCTTAGAAAGTGATATGTATGCTATATATAATTTACTTCTTAAATATTCCTAAAATAGTTCTATTAGTTTTCAATTATTTGGTTTCACAAAAAAAAATTTTAAATGCTTACTAAAGAAGAATTAATTTTCTGAAAACTACTATGATAGCAAAGTTTATCTGTAATTGAAGTAATAACTTGTCCTATTTGGGTTTCAGGTCTTTGTTAGATAATGTAATTTTTCCAGTATGACTCTGAACTTTCATTTTATAAAGGTCTATTTTCTAATCAAGCAGATATCACAAATTATTTTAACTAATAAAGGTAGAATGTTAACATTTCCTCTAGGGGAAGAAAAAATATATATATATACACACACACACATATATACATATATAAAATTACCCCCAAGTACCACGGTAATACATGCTGAAACATGTTATTGCTATCTGTTTTTAAAATCTGTATTATTTTCCCCTTAGAATAGTATTTATTTAAAATAACCCTTTAATGCAGTTACATTTTCACACCAGATATAATTTCTCTTATATTAAATATATTTCTAATACTATTAGTATCTGTGAGTTCTTTCTACTACCTCAATGTATGATATCAGACCCTCGTTTTCAAAGAATTTCCTTATACATATAATCCTTAGTACTGATAACCGATAGGTTTTGAATGTGAACTTGTGATATGAACAAGAATAAGTTTGTTTTGTCAGAAGATGATTTTGTTCTTTTGATCATATACCAGTGTTCTTTCAGTTTTAGTAATTAACACATGAGTATGGGTGTGGGTTTTGTTAACCAAATTAAACACACATCCCAAAATTGTCTAACTGACATAGCCAACATGTAAATATATAAAGATACCAAGCATAATTTAACTACACAAAGCAGAGATCAAGAGAGTGGATTTATAACCTAGAGAAGCAGAGAATTTGACCAGTTGAGATCCAGTCACGACTCCATTTTATAGATCTGGAAGCAGAGGGTGACACATTTGGCTAAAGGGCTGCTCGCTTGGGCTAAGGATAAGGCTGAGAATTTTTTAAAATTATTTGTTTAATAAAGTTTGGCTTGGATTAGTCAGTGGATTCAATAGTTCTTTTTCTTATTTCACAAAATATTGAAAAGTATCTTCCCATAGAGTTCAATGAGTTTTATTTAAATACTATGTCAATTTGTCACTGTCAAGGCCTTAATAAATTTAACTAACCAAATGTCATAGGGATTGAATTGATACTGAAGACCTCAGGAGAACACTAGCTGTACCATTTTATAAAGGCAAATTACCTCCTAAAGATACTTGCTAAATAGAGATGGCTTTGAGTTGTATACTAGAATCTATATCTTTTTATTAATAGTGTTCTTTGTTCATTTATGTTGTAGATAAAAAACCAGCATTTAGATGATAGAGATAGCTTCATGATTATGTAGACTATTTATTCTTTTTTTAATCTCTGGAATTTGAGACCATATTGACTTTTAGTAGCCTAACAATTCAAATTTTTTAAATGTGGACACAGATTTAAGTATGTTGAAAATGTATGTTATTTAAAATATTAAAAATATGTTCTTTCCTAGGAAACCAGGCCTCTTATAAATTTTTTTAAACATTTTTGTTTACTGTGGAACACGGAGAGGAGAAAGAACCTCTTTTTACATCTATCCTTATTTGTGAAGATAATTTAATTGACTAAAATAAAAAGAAAAGCCAAACTTTGAGGACTTCAGAGGCCTGAGAGTACTGCATACTTAGCAGTAAACTGCCATTCACCACCAGCTACTCATAAGTAATAAGTGGGAAGGTAACAGCAACTGAAACGCTGTCTTTAAACCAAGGTGTCAGGTTTATATTTTATCTGTAAAAAATGTAGCAGGAATATATTTGACATCTACCTCAGCAAACAAATTAATGCTAATTAAAGATTAATGTGTTGTAATTAGCATTAAAAATGCAATTAAATTGTGAGTAAATGGACCAGGAATAGAAAATCGTTAGACTTCTCCCTGCCTGGTTTTTCATATTCTGCCTTTTGTTTTTGCAGCAAATAGAGGAAGCGGGGCAGCAGGCAGCTCCCAGACCGGAGATGCTCTGGGGAAAGCACTTGCTTCGGTGAGGAAATATTGACTTTGGACTTCACATGTACCACTGTAGAAGGCTGAACTTTAATCACAAGTGGACATTTGAAATTTTAAGAAATGAATGGCAAATAGCTTTGATTTTTGGAAATGCTAACTTTCTTGCATAATGATCATTGGAAAATTTGAGGAGAAAGCATGGCTGGGTGGTCTCTTCCTTCTCGTCTCCTCATAATGGTGCTAAGTGGTCTTCAGTAATGGATTTGTGGGTATTCTCAGGGCCTTTAGCTGTATAGATTTTCTATCTTGATTTCTTATTTTTCTCTAAGGGCATATGAGTGCTCACTGGCCAACTAAGACTGACTTTTGCTAGGGACTATTCTAAAACACATTGGGAAAGGCATTAAAAAATTTTTCATAACTTGGGGTCCATGGGAATTTTTCACGTATTTGGGGACCTGGGGACTCAGCTTCTCCGCTTTGACTGCCCACTGCCAAGAGGCTAAAACTGAACATTTCCTGCATATTCACTAGTGAAACCCATGACACACCTTTTTTGTCTGAGGAAGTATACCTGGTGGTGTCTTCAAAAGCTAAACATGGTCATTTGCAAATCTAATTGGAGATTTCTTGCTCTGACATTTGGTCTCCTCAGTTGGTTTTTCCTTACCATTGTGAGCACAAAATAAGTTTGATTTATGTTAGCATCATGACCAAGTAAAAGTTTCCATTTAATCTGGGCATTCTTATGTCTTGGAACCAAATACCTTACTTACAGTGAGGAAGGAGCTCGACAGCAGTGTCAAAGATGATACTGTCTGATTGCTGTGTTTTGTGGAGGGGGATGAAAGTTGTGGGTACCTCTGTGGCTTGCTCGCAGCCACACAGCCACGTAGGAAATGGGAAGGAAAGGACTCGAACTGAGGTCTGCTGAGCTCCAGTCCATTTCTTTTCCGACTATCTTATATGACCTCTATAATTCTTATTTTGAAAAATTAAAGTCATCGTTAAGTTTTTCCTTTTAGGCTATAGTTGATTAGTAAGTGGATTATGTAACTTGTAATTTTTTTTAAATGAATTGCATGACACTTTGTCGTTTATAAAATTGTTGATTGTTCCTAATAATGAGGGTTGTTTCTTTTCTCCCCACTGTTTTAAGATCTATTCTCCAGATCACACTAACAACAGCTTTTCATCAAACCCTTCAACTCCCGTTGGCTCTCCTCCTTCCCTCTCAGGTACTGTACCTTACCCCCCACTCCACCACAGTGCCGATGGGTTAAACCACGTCCCCTTGTACTTTCTTCGCTAGGAGGTGGAAACTCGCTCTCCCTCCAACCTCAAAACATAATATTCCCAAGCAAATAGAAGTGGGAGAGACAGACTGCCCTGTGAAGGTACAGTCATTTATGCCCAATAGTTTTCATAAAAATTAGATGTTTTTAGAATAAATAGGCAAATGGAAAACTTTGTCCTTAAACTTTTCCCAGCTCTGTAGAAGGTACTTAACAGAATAACATACTCCAATAGGTAGTAAATATAGTCATAAATATAGACTATTCAAAAGGATCCTTTCCCACAGATATTTTAAACTTCCCAAATTCCCTCTTTAAAGTCCATGCCTCTGGAATATTTGGAAAACTATAATTTTGTGAATAAATTGTGAAGTAACCATGTGGAGTAAAAGAGGATGGTTGCCTTTAAAAATAACAAATGACATGACCTGTGGCTTTAAAGAATAAAATTATAAGTTCTACAGCATTTCACTTTTCAGAGACCCATTTAAGAGGCTTGTTCCCCTTCCAATATAAATGCTTCCAGAAGACCCTGTCTGGTGCGTGTCTCTACTCTTTGGAAAGAGGACAGGTGGCTTCTAACAATAACAAAAAAATCATGTCTACCTCATCGAAACCTGTCCTTACTGTGCAATTTATAGTGGAGTCACTTGCCTCATGTCCCCATCCCTGTATTATTCCCTGCATGCACCACTCACATGGCCCATTATAAACTGGGTTCCCTGAGACTGATGGGAGGTTTCAGACTGCCACAAAGTTGTCAGAGGTGATGGCCATGGCTTACGTGGGATTTATCAGCCTTTCCCAAGCCTCCGTTGATGTGGGGCAAGGGGGTGACAGAATACAGTAGGGTGGTGGGATATTTAAGTCCATATGTCCAGAGAGACAAAATTGAAACTGGGAAGAAATAGAGACGATAGAAGAGGATAACAGAACCACAATGAAACATTTTTTGTAACAGAACAGGAAAAGGAAGTTCAGAATTGCTATACTCCTCTGGTTCAGTGCTATATTGTTAAGCTCTGGAAAATAATCACAAGACTCCAAGTCCAGAGCCAGAGAAGGATCAAGGCAGCATAGAGCCCAGTGAGGAGAGTGATGAAGGGGTCCGAGCAGGAAGAACCCCAAGTTTCGCATTTCAATCAAAACAGCTCTAATTCTGTCTATTTTATAATGTTGAGAAAAAAATTCTGGAGTCTAATCAAGTTTGAGAACAGCTATTGTAGTCTAGTGCCCTGATTTTACAGACGAGTGTACAAGGCCCAGAAAGGGTACATGACTTGCTGAGGCTACGTCAGTAGCAGTATCGGAGCTCGGACAGAATCAGGGGGCTCCCCATTCTGCCACTGCAGTTGGGGGTGGGGAAGGCTAAGATGCACAAATCATTCCAGAAAATGCCCTCAATACCCTAAACCTAATCAGTATGAACCTCTTTGTGGGAGACACAGAAACAAGGCTACTTTTGGGGTCCTGGTAGTTCATCATGGAAGACCACATGTTAGGAAGATGGAACTTCACAAAGATGTAAACGTGGGGACAGATTGCTATTTTCACACCGATAGCGGTGACCAGATTCTGTCACTAAAAGTAATTGAACAAAATATTCTATTTTTATTTAGCATAAAAATACATGTATATGCACACCCAGAAATGACAGGAAGAGTGAATTTTTAAAGTGCTAACTGTGGCGGGGCATGAGATTTCAGTGAGATCATAGATTTTTTTTTTCCTTTCTTGAATTATTTATTTTCTAGCTTTTCTACACGGAATGTGTATAATTTTAAATTTAAAAGTAGGAGGTTTAACATGTAATATTGCAGCATGAATCTTTCTTTACCTTCAAGTTTAGTGAATAAAAAATTGTTCTCTTTGGAAGAAACTACTTATTACTATTGTTATATTGAGTTTTTAAATTTCTGGTTTTGGGGATCATTGCCAACTAATCTTACATCCTTAAAAAGTTTCCGAAGGCTTATTCCTTCTGGATCATTTTAAAAACAAGTAGCAAGGCCATTTTTCGTTGGTGAGAGAATTTTGGCTTAACAAACTGTCCTCATATGAAGGTGTAACAGAAGCCTCCCTTTGTGCTCCTAGAAGTACCTTGACGATGTAGCGATGCTTTTCTAGCAAAGGAACACTTCTCTAGCTAAAACTCGGAATCTATTAAATGTTCCCTTTCAGGAGGAAGCTTGAAAGAATTCTGAGTCTGCATAAACTCTACATATTTTACATTAAAATATTTTTCTTGCCCCCAAATTCCTGTATGGAGCATTTACACATGTTTACTTTATGGTCCAAATGGAAATCAGCATTGCTATTTCTAAGAGAACTGTTTAAAATGTCGGTAAGATTATTTTTAAGATTTCATAGATCTCATTGTAATTCCTATTTTAATATCAGCAGGCACAGCTGTTTGGTCCAGAAATGGAGGACAGGCCTCATCATCTCCTAACTACGAAGGACCCCTTCACTCTTTGGTGAGTCTAATCTGCTGATTTTCCCTCTAGTCATTTTCAGACCCTGTTTCTCTTTTTGCATCTATTTCATGCTCCACGATCTTGGTAAAAATACCAGCAGAAACTTCAGAATGACGTTAAGCCCGCAGGTTTGGTTAAAGCCAGGGTTATTAGACGATGCTCGCTCCTGCTTTTATATTATAACCCAGATACTACTACAGTATCTGGGCTCTAAAGATTTAGGACTAGATAAAAGATTAAAAATCCTGAAAGGGTAAAGGCCTCCTTCCCATCTTGGGGAAAAAGATCCCTGTCCATGATTAAACAACTCTGCTGATGTGAGAGAGCACTGCAGTTCTAACTCAGCTACTCTGCTCTGCCTTCCAGAAGAACAGGTTTATAGGAGTTTTCTTCTTGACCTTGGAATAAAAAGCCTACTATTTCCTTGTTCACTTTGGTTCTCATAATAATCTAGTAAAATCATAAATCTGTGTTCTTCCAGTAGGGGATGGCTGAAAATTTGCATGGGTTTAATTAATATTATAAATAGTCACATGATGATTCAGCGTCTGACACTCCAGTCTTTCTCAGCTTACAGTGGTGGGACTGGAAATGTGCTTGAAACCCCAGTGCTCCCTGCAGTATCTAGACTATGTATAAATCAAATGGGGAAGCATGGAGCAGCAAGGAGCTATTTGTTTTTTCAGGTCATTGCCCGTTTTTTTCCCCATTTTGAGATGGAACATGGAAGAAGGTGTAGATTTATCCATCGAATATTGTGTTGTCAGCCATCTAAGGTTTTTTTTTTCTTCCCTTCTAAAAAGTAAAATACAAAGGTGTATTTCCCCTTTTGTTGTTCTCTTCCTTGCCGTAGTGTGTGAATTGTGCAGCTAGGCGCTTCAGGTAAAGGCAGCCATCGAGTGAGACAACATGTCTATGCACTACCTTCTTAGCCCAATTAACCTGCACCCTACATCCAGATAATCCATAGCTGTTCTAAGCATTTACCTCCGTCAGTTATTTCCTGGGACCCATCTATCAAAACTGATTTTGTCCAACTGCAGAACTGTAAAGATTGGGTTTATAGGTGTAAACAGAACTTCAGTTCTCTTTGAATTGTCAACACTCAAGAGGGTATTTGAAAGCAGAAACTGCTGTCTCCACCAGGAAGCTGTAAGCCAGAAAGGATCATGGGCACATGTATTATTTCTTTTCATGCTTACATTTACATTCAGAAGTGTATATATTCATCTTCATGTTTATAAATGAAGAAGCATGGACTCAAAAAAGTTAGTAACTTTTCCAAGGTCACATTAGTAGGCAAGCTAGGAGTTTAAGGGAGGTCACTTAACAGCCAGAGCCCACCAACTCAGAATGCTCCATACCACAGACTAACTGTATTAGACACACATTCTTCCTGTCAGTATAGAATAATCAGAAATGTTTTTCTCATACAGTAGAGTCGGTACATCTGTTTGCACAGCCCATTGGAAATCAAAGTGGATTGTAGCATGATCTAGTACAAAGAGGCATCAGATTTGAAGTCAGAAGACTTAGATTTCAACCCAGATTTTACCACTTCAAGGCAGTGTAATGCTAAGCAATTAATTCATTTAATTTCCTCGAGCCTCATTTGCACGTTTATATGGAAAAGATCATAATGTCTTTCCTGCTTTCTTTAATACACACAGTAAGAAGACCCAATGGGACAGTATATGTTAATCTTGAGAGAAGTATGCAGAGGTTTGTTTGCTATCATTATTGATCACACTGAAAAAAATGAATACGCATCTACATGTCCTTTCTCTTCACCAAAAACTGTAATATAGGCCTTATCTAGTTGCGTAAAACTAGGATCCCATGGCTGAGGTGGATAAAAAAGGTCGGTGGATCTTTAACTGTATAATTTAATTGTATAAGGTAGTGAATTCTATAATATAGTAAGGATTTTAACATCAATTAGGAGCCCCTGGTAAACTTTAATTTAAAAATTTGTGGTTCTTGAGTCTTGAAATTTCATACCACTTTGGGTGACAGATTGTGGTAATTTTTTTTCTACAATCATTTCAAGTCCCCATTCCTTTCTACATTCACACACGAGCTGGTGATAAAAGATAGAAAGCAAAAGCACAGGTAAAAATCGAAGTACTCAGTAAGAAATCGCAGTCTGTATGCTTTTACTTGTCCCTGACTTGATACTTAGCACTGTGTCACGTGCCACAGAGGAGACTAAGGAAATATACTTTCAAGAAGGTCATTTGGTTGGGAAACTATAAATAGGTCACCTTTCCATTGTTAAAATTTTTTAAAATCTTTAACCAATGTCTTTCATACTGTTCCTTAAATTCAGTAAATATTTTTCTTTTCTAGAGTAAATCTAAAGTCTCTTGCAAACTAATGCAATATAGTATAGCATATGTATATTATAATGTCCTGGAAGAATCACTGAATTTTTATGAAAAATAACACTGTAATTATAACATTAACATTTTTCACCAGCTTTCTAGGAAGGACACTATTTTATTATCATTTAAGGAAATAAACTTTATTGGAAACATGTTTAGAAGCTCAAAGTGTGGTTTGTGTCAACTCAGGTTTTAGTTATCTAGCCTATGCACGCCTTTCAAACTAAATCAAATTTCACGTCATTTATTAACCGACAGCAAAGCCGAATTGAAGATCGTTTAGAAAGACTGGATGATGCTATTCACGTGCTCCGGAATCATGCGGTGGGCCCGTCCACAGCTATGCCTGGTGGCCATGGGGACATGCATGGTATCATTGGACCATCTCATAATGGAGCAATGGGTGGTCTGGGCTCAGGGTATGGAACCGGTCTTCTTTCTGCCAACAGACATTCACTCATGGTAAGTGATGAAATTTGTGGGCTCCATAAGTTACTGTGTAGAATTAGAATTTTAAGTATAAATACTAGTGCTTCTGTTTTTTCTTTTTTAAACAGCTCTGTTGAGATGTAATTCTCTTAACATGCAATTCACCTAGTTAAGGTTCCAATGCACTGTTTTAGTATATTCTCAGGGTTATGCAACCATCACCAGTCTAATTTAAGAATATTTTTTCCCCAGCAAAAAAAAAAATAAATGCCTCCATTGCCATTAGCAGTTACTCTCCATTATTTTATTCCCTAGCAACTGCTGATCTACTTTTTCTCTATATAGATTTGCCTGTTCTAGACATTTCCTTTGAGTGGAATTGTGTATTACGTGGTGGTGTAATTTTTTCTATCTTCATTTACTTAGCACAATATTTTCAAAGTTCATGTATGTTTATTACATATCAAAGTGTCATTCATTTTTATTGATAAACAATAGTCTGTTATATAGATAGCCATTATTTCTACTCTGGCTTTTATGAACAATGGTCCTATGAACATTCTTATCCGAGTTTCAGTGTGGACACAGGTTTTCATTTCACTTAAGTACATACCTAGGAGAGCATTGCTGGGTCATTGCTGGTGTTTAAATTCTTCATCTTGGTGACTTTGGTTGAAGGACTCAACTATTTTCATGTGACATTGCTGGCATTTCAGATGTGAATAGGTTGAATATTTTTTTTTTAATTAAGGAAACTAAATCAATGACTTCTGATTCTGGATATGGGAGGTTGAAATATATGGTGTGTTTCTCTGTCTAAATGTGTAGGATAGGACCACGTCATTTAAATACAGTTTTTACTGCTACATTTTCATAAATCTTTATCTGAATAATATTAAGCAGATTTGTCCATGTTACAATTAGAGTTTCAGTTTTTCCCCTTTTGCTATGAATTTGGGAGTGCATTCTTTTTTGGAGTGATTATGAAGACTCAGAAGAATCTTCCTAACAAAATATTAAGTGATACTTTAATAAGGTGACTGAATGGGTGGAGAATTTAATGTTATTAGTAATTCTGTGTAATTCTGCTCCTTACAAACTTTTGCCTGATCAGCAAACACCTTAGTGTCCTGTTTGTACCTTATGGACTCTTAAAAAGTTGTTCGGAGAAGGTCTGTTTTCCATTATCACTAAAAAGTCTCTTGTTTAATGATTATTCCAAAAGAAGAATGAAAAATGACTACAGGTTATTCTGAGGTTCTGTGCTTAATACTATTCTTCTGCCATCTTTTCAATTTCTCTTAATAAAAGAGTAAGAAGAGTACCATCCTCAGTGGCATATTATGGAAACCTGTAACCAATTTGAAACCAAAAATACTGATTTATAAATAGAAGCAATGAACTCACTTCTTAAATGTGGAAAGATGTTCGTGAATGCCAAAGCTAAATCTTTTTTTTTTTCCTTGCTTGCTTTTCCTTGACCTCTGCCCTAAAAATTCATCATTGAGTAGAAATTGTTTGTCTATTCATGGCAGTTGCTAAGAGTTAACAAAAGGAAAATCTAGATTTTAATTTAGCTTGGCCTCAGGTAATGTGTTAAATACACTTGGGATGCATATAATATGAGATTTTAGTTTGTACAGCTCTTTTTTTTTAACTGCAATGTTTAAACAATACTGCTTTTAATTAAGAAATCTGGCTTTATTAAAAGCCAGATCTGTGACTTATAACCATTTCTGTATATCTGCTCTCAATCAAGAGAAAAATAGTTTAATTTTTGTAGCTGTGTTCGTTTTGCATATGTTAAACGGATGCAACATGCACCCAGGGCATTGTTCAGAGCCAGCTTTTTCCATAAATATGTTAAGTTTGCTCTAAAATACCAGATGTAGGTTAAGTGGTTCTTTAAAATAATAAACTATACATAGATTCTGTTTGGAACTATTTGACCTTTGAATTGCCTCCTCTTTGAGTCTGATTCAGAGAAGGATACTAGAAACATCTTTGGAGAAGGGAAGTTGGATGGACCCAGGTAGAGGGGAAAGATAGAATGGAATAGAGCAATAGAAAGAAGGGAAATAATCGACCAATATTACACAGAAGTGTCTTTTATTTTGGGGGGAAAAAATAAAAAATAAAAACCATGCCAAATTGCTGGTTTCGCTGATGAGGAAAATTTCTTACCCACTCCTCTGAAGACATTTATAATTCCATCAAGGATGGCCACAGAACCAGCCAGACAGGAGAGCAACTCCAGATATGTGACATGGCAACAACCTGCTGCCCTTTAAACCAAGTAAGGTTTTGCAGTCTCTCTCCTTCTCGAAAATATTCAGTATGCCCCCAGAATCCAAGCTCCTCAGCCTGAAACTCTATAACGTGTGTGAACGAGATGGGATTGTCATTTCTTTCCTTGTGCAAACTGGTATGAATTTTCAAACAAAAACATAAGAACAAAGGAAATAGTTTTTGAATTTAGTCAGCCTGAAGTGAGCCTTTGACCATTTGATACATTCCACAATAAAAAGGAAGTTGAAGGGGAAGAGGGAAAAACACACACGCACACCCCCCAACAACAACAAAAAAAATTCAAGGAGGATACTGGTAATGTTTTCCACATTTGAATTTTAATACATGAAACAGGCTATAAAACTTAGGCCAGCTGCAGTAAATAAAGTAGCAGTGGGAGGTATGCACCGGAAACTGCGGCCCAGCCAGCGCTGGTGGGAGTTTCTTTCCCAACTACACACCTTCCCTGGTTCAGGAGGAGAAGCAAGTTGTACAGTAACTTAACACCCAACCCGGGGCAGGTTGTGTTCTGAGCAAATCTCCTCCTTTATATCCCTCCTTAATAATTCCTTCTGATTAAGGAATAGACAGCTCTGAATCCCCTTGACCTTCAATCCTCTTCTCGTTTCCCCTCTCCCCGCCTTCCAAAAATCAAAACAAAATGGCTTGATAACTTGGAAGATGATATAAGCATTTCTTTCTGCAGCAGCTTGAAATCGTGGTGGGGAAAAAACCGTGGTTCTGCCTCAGCTATTATGTTATCTCATTTAATTGCTAACATATTGTACTTAGCTTTTGATTCATAAAATGTTTTCCTTGGAGTTCTGAAGTAGGTCTTCAGTGATTCACTAAGTATTAGTATAATGAAAGGGATTTTTTTCACAGCAGCATGGCTCATAACACTAGAATGAATGTTGTATACTTGTGGGCTTTCTAAATGATATTATTTGGCCATGCTCTTTTTTGTGCAAAAGCCTTCACCAGCTTTCCGTTATCTATAAGATAAAGACCAATTTCTAGCCTAGCTTGTAAAGTCCCATTACCATTTGCCAAAAGCCTTATGTTTAGCCATTCCAATGTGCAGAAACTTTTCCAGCAATATCAGTCTGTGCATGTTATCAGAATTTTCCTTTGATGTTCTAACTAGACACTTCTATAGCTATCTGGAATGGCCTGCCATACCCACTTCTCTATGTTCATCTCATCCCACCGATTCTCAAAGTTCTGATTCAAATTCTGCCTCTTCTGAGAAGCCTTCCCTTGCTACGTCCACCTGTGATGCTCATTTTCTATCTACACTCCTAGCACTGTGAATCACACCATTGGCTATTTATCTTTTCTAGTTATGCAGAGCTATATATCTTTTGTAGGTAAGACTTTTGCCTTACCAACTATGTCATAAATTCCTTGAGTACCATGTGTTACATTTTGTTTCCGTCCCAGTAAATAATCAGTTAAAAGGGAAGAAAGGAAACACATTTTCTGTGTGCCTGACAAGTTGCCAGCCCCGCTGCTAGGTGCGTTGTGTGTTATGTCACACAGTCTTCACAAGAGCCCAGTGAGGATGATAATGGTGTACGTTTTATGTCTAAGGCTCAAATGAGCCGTAGAAGGTTTGAGCTGTCTCAAGTCACAAATCTGGATTTAAAATCAGATACGTTGACTCCAAACCTTGTGTCCTTTTTTACTATCATGAGTACTCCCCAGAGATTGTCTAGAGGCACGCCTTTTAAGAATTAATTTTAGGTGATAAGAGCCTGTGATTTTTTCAAATCCTGGTAAATGTTTATGATAAAAGAAGAATCCAGGTATCTCACGGAAAAGTTCCCAGAGCACCTCTCTACCTAAAGGTAAAGAATTTTTCCTCCAGTGTGGCAGCAATTTTGATTAAAACCCACATGGTATAAACACTTATTCTTAAATCCACATGTCTGTGCAAAGTGGCAAGAAGTGTGAACTCTCCTGCCTAAGGTCCTTAAAGTAATAAATTTTTAGTTCTTTTTCCTACTATAACCACCCACTTTTCTAATAGAATCAGATCAAAAACCTCTGAATGTGAGAGAATTGGAAAACAGCTGGGTTTGTTACTAACCTCGTCAGAAACTCTTACCCAGATATAATCTCCTCTGTGCCTCTGATATATCTCCATGGTTAATCTTGATATCAAATTAGAGTTTTTATAAATTATTGAAATGGCAATTTTCCAAATAAAATTGTTTTCATTATTCATTCAGTATTCAGGTCCACGGATGAGACCTGAAAGATAGCCTTGCAGATGACCAAATCTCCTCTTTTAACTGAATAAGAACAAAACCCATATCAAAAATGCCTTCATGTGACTCTGTATGTGCTTGTCTAATTACTATATATGTAATGTTCTAATTACTTGTCAGGAGAGCCAGCAACAATAGGATCGTTTAGCTAAAAAGCTCCTACACTATTAATACATAATATTAGTGTGGTTCCCGGATCTTTTTTGCTGAAAGTCCATTTATTCATTTCAAAACCGTTTATCAGATGGTAACCAAATGCCAGGCTCTATGCTAAGAGGCGGTCTCTGCTCCCAAGGGGTTCACAGTCTAGTAAGAAAGGACACACTTAAAAACAAGTTGCTGCAGCAGTATAGTCAGCTCCATAAGGGAGGGCAGCCCCAGTGCTGTTATCCGAGTGCGAGGGATCACATCGTCCCTTGGTAGAGGAGTAGTGATTGCCTAAGGATCGAGTTGCTATAGTTGACTTAGGGGTGGAGGAGCCCTATGAACTCACACCCACACCTGTTCTCTACAGCATCCCATGACCCCTTACTAGGACACCCAATGGGGTGTGGCACACTTCAGAAACCGCTGATAGATGCCAGTCTTAGCCCAGTTTCCCTCTTATCGATAGCATTTTTTAGTTTGACTTTGGATTTAAAAGAATTTATCAGAAGAACATTCATTAGGTCAAGAAGCACATTTGTATTTAACTGACATTAAACACGGGAGAACTTTTATTACCTAGAGCCTCAGAGGATGAACAGTTTAAATGAGTTTTGCTTTCATAATTCTTGAGATTTAGGACCATTGAATTTTAGATTATAAAAGCACCCCAGGAGTCCCTGAGCCTATGGCCCTTCTTTTATGGCCAAAGACTGAGGCCCAGAAAAGACAAGTGACCCTAGCATGGATCCTCCATAGTTAACGGCCAAGCTGGGATTAAAAACCAGATGAGCAAGCAGTGAGACCAGCACTCTTTGTACTAAATACCACACCACTGCAGCGAACTTCCTCTCTAACCTAATATCATAGTGATTTCAAAACGGTGGCTGGTATTATGAACCGTTCTGTTACTCTGACTTAACTCATGAAACCCAAGAAAACTCTTCAATTGCCTTTGGCTCCCTGCCACATGTTGCTATATAGTTCCACCAATCATTCTTAGCGATGACAGAGAGTAATGGGCAGAGGTGTGATTTCTTGGGTAGCGCTTACTGGTATGTAGTCATGGGAGTGGCAGAAAGTCTTGTTTCTATGCAGACTTCTTCAGCAAAGCTGTGATCTGTAGCGGCTTCATTCTTTTCACTCTTGTGTTTTCATGGATTTTGAAATTATTTTTCTAAGCAGTTATTACCATAGAATCTCAGAGACCTGAGAAGTCATCTCTGTCCACATCACCCCTTCCAAGTGGTCAGCAAGTCTCTATCAGCCTCCTTCCTCAAGGGTGAGCAATTCAAAATGACCACAAAGCCCATTTCCATCAAACATTAGAAGTTTCTTCCTCATGACCAGCCCAAATGTACTTCTCTGTGCAGTTCTCATTTTCTGCTCAACCCAACAGATATTTGAAATTTTTTTAGTTACTTGAAGACCATCTATTCAGTACTTTTTTTCTCTAGGCCAGACATTATATCTTTAAGTATTCTATAAAAAAGTTTCGATGTTGTGACTTTCCAGTGCATCTTCCCTAATATATAAATAACTTTTTTTTAGTTTTCTGGGATCTTTAGGTGTGTAGAATTTCAAACTGAACACACTGCTCAAGGAATTACCAGGTTACCCTAGGATGGATCTATCACCAGACCCTCAATATACTATATATATTCTTTAAGGCCACCTACTAAGATCCTATTAGCTATTTTTTGATGACTTCATCAAACTGCTGACAAATTTTGAACTTGTAATCAATTGAAATTCATAAGCTACATGTCTCTTAACTATCTTTGTATACTTTTTGTTGTATCAGCACAAAACTTCACACAACACCTTTAAATTTCATACCTCAGCTTTCAATCTATTTCCAGTCTGAAGATCTTGAGGCCCTCCTCGTTCAGTCACATATTCTGCCAGCTCTGTTGTTGGCAAATTTGATGTTTGCTGTTGATGCCCGCATCAAAGCCATAAATAAAAATGTTGACCAAGGAGAACATAAAGCAAAAGCCTGAGGTTCAGTACAATAGAAGTTTTTTCTATGCTCACGTCATCCCCTGCTCTTCGGGCTTAATATATCAGTCACTTATGTTCACCTGATTTTCATCTGATGCAGTCTGCCTTTTATCACTTTGTCCATAGCATTATCACAAGACATTGGGCATGCAGCATTCTCGTGAGTGAATGAGGTTTGTCCAGAAAGCCTTGTTCCCAGTAGAAGCAAACTGAGTTCGATAGGTTATTGCCTGTATTTCAGAGCGCTTCAAAACTGCCCTTTAAATAGCCTGTTACAGATTTTCACCCAAGAACTTAGTCATCAAGTTCATCTTTCTAAAGCTACTAGGTCTTTTTTTTTTTTTAAGATATTTGCCTACCTCTCACTTCCACCGTTCCACCTAATCTCCACGATTATTGAATGTTTCTGAGAGCAGTTTAGCATCTTCAGTGTAGTTTTTAGCTACATAATATGGCACTTTAAGAAAATATAAAGAAAAAAAAGAACAGAAAGAAAAAGACTTAAATTCTCTTTGTTTGATTAAAAAAAAAAATTTCCCCAGCTTTATTGAGATAGTATTAACATTTAACATATATAAGATTAAGGTGTCCAATGTGATGATTTGATGCATGCATATATTGCAAAATGAGTATCACAGTAAGGTTAGTTGATGCCTCCATTCTATCCCATAATTACCTTTTTCTGTTACCATCATTGTGTTGTACATTAGGTCCTCAGAACTTATTCATCTCATAACTGGAAATTTGCACCCTTTGACCAACATCTCTTCATTTCTCCCACCCTTTCCCAGTTCCCAGCAACCACCATGCTACTCTTTTATTTCTGTGAGTTGTTTGGTTCTTAGACTTTATATGTAACCAAGAACATATAGGATTGTCTTTACTAACTCAAAGAAATCCTCTTAACCATGGGTTAGTTACAACAGCTTCAGAATTCTTGAGATTACCATCTGATATTTATATATCAATTCAGACAAAAGTCAAGAGCTTTTGAATACACCCATAGCAATGCTACCAGTTTCACTCCAGTAGCAACCCTTAAGACAAGCAGTTGGGCCATGATGCATGCCCAGATCCCACAGCAGTTGGTCCAAATTAGGTATATCCTCTTCTCTTTCCCCCAATACCTATATTACTCAAATTCAACCCCTATGACCTAAAAACAAGACAGTCTGTCTACACTGGACCATGAAACCTAAAGGACACTTTTTCTCCATGCTTCTAGGACAAACCAAGCCTCATTTCTTCATTTTTTTCCCCCCTAAAATATGTACTTAGCATCCTGGCATTATGAACTTTAAATAAGAACAAAAACTTGTTTTCTCCAATTTTAAAATATAAAAACATATTTAAAACAGATTCTATAACCTCATCGTATTTTGACTTTGCTTTCTTCTTAAATAATAGAGGGGAAAAGCAGAGAAACCTTGTAATGACACAATTACCATTATATTTTTTATTGAACTTTTATTGGGAACAAGGACACAATGCTAATAAACGTATAATTTTGAAAAGGCACAACTCTTGCATTAAAAAAAAATATATTACCTTTTTCTTAAGAAAGAAGATTTGGAGGTAGGAGTGGGGATAAATATGGGATATATTAGAAAATACACAAATGTTCATTCACTCATCTCGTGCTCCACATCCTGTAGGAGATACCTAAATGTCTCTGATCCTGCAGTCCTGTGACTCTGGGAGAGTGAAACTCAAGTATGTGCCTAACTGAAATGCAAAACAGAATTATTAAGTGACTTAAGAAGCAAATCAGAGAAGGGTAAACATTGTCCAGCCTTTGGGGACAGCTAGGAAAAGCTTTTTGCAGAAGGTGTCATTGAGTTCATATTCGAGACTCTGTAGGATTTTGACGATTAGAGACAGGCTAGACAGGCCATTACAGACCCATAGAGCAAGTAAACACATGATTTCAAAAATGCAGAAAATAGAGGATCCTATGTGCCCAAATAGAGGTGAGAAAATCAACGGGTGGTGCCAGTCCTGGCAGTGCCCAACCAGGGCTGCCCTGGGCGAAAAGCCCCTCCTCCAAGCACAGCAATTGGCTCTAATGTTTCACATGAGAGTCCACAGGAAGAGCGAGTTTTCGTGTATATTTTTTTACATCCAAATTAAATTAACTCATGGAATTTTCCACCCTTAGGAATTAAAGTAGCAGCTCATGAAGTAATTCAGTTATGTCATTCATACCAAAACAGAAAATACTGGAGCAACTTGGCACTGTTTAAAAGCCAAGACTAGGCCTTGGCCACTTTATTTATTTATTTATTTTTTTTAAATCTGTGGCCATCGTGTTATTTTAACTTTTATTGTGGCTATAAATTTTTCAAATCAAAAGTATCTTAATTGCTTAGAAAACAGAAATGTAAAATGGGTTCAAAATAAGAAGAGGTTGAAGCAAAGCAGATTTAGGAGTGAAAACCTAAAAAAAAAAAAACTTTAACTACATTTCTGAAATGTGAGGATTCTACCTAATTGGTTGGCATTCACAGTTGTGCATAATTATAGCTTCCTCTATATCCATAAATTGTCTTAAACTCTAAAGTTGAGTTTAACCACAAGATCTGTCCAATATTAGTTAAATGACATCTTTGGGGAAGCATTATCCTGATACAATAGCCACGTTTATTTTCGAGCAGATAATTGGACATATTGTCAAAAACCAAGGTATTGAGTTTCCACATTTTAATTTCGCATTTGCCTTCTCCCCAGCTTCTGCACACGGATGGGTCTCATTTGGAGCTGAAAGTGTGTGAAAGTTATTGGAGAATGGTAGTCTCTGGGTAATGTTTCTGTAAGCTGCCCAAAATTTCTCCCTGTAGTCTAGATGGGAAACAGCTGGTTTTTGTTTAAAAAGCTGTTTTGCGAAATGTCTGAATCTTGAGGTGTAGAACTGAGGTCACCAGTAAAGCAGGTGCTCAGGAACAAGTGAGAAAGGCTCTGGGGACTGGCTGGCCCTGTAATCTTCAGCAGGGTACTTCCTATTAGAGGAAAAAGTGTCGAAGTTGGCTCCTTTATTTAGGACGCAAACAGATAGACGTAAGTAATCGCATTAGCGATGCTATTAGAAGTCCAGTATCTTGCACATAGCCAGCCCTTGAGTAAATAATTAGCTCGGTATGAAAGAAACCCAAATGGTCATTTCCCTCCCAAGGCTTCAAATGCAAAAGGCTAAGGCTTTAGCTTCCTGTAGATATTATAAGTGCATGAATTTCCTCTTTAAATCCACCAACAGCAAAAGAACTACAATTTCAAATAAGTAGAACCATAACCCAGTTACGTCCTCTGAGTTTATGGATGCCATCTAAGGGAAAGGAAGAAAAGAAACCTGAATTGGCAAGACCAGTGCCGGAGCAGTTTTGAAAAAGGCAAAATAGGAAACATGTGGAATCACTAAAGTCCAGTGCACGTCAGATATCCACCAGTCTGGAGATGAAAGGAAACAGCCTCCTCCCCGGGGACCTGGAGGTTATTAGCAGCTGTTTATCCAGTCGGGAATAGAGATTAACATTGTAGTTTTCTTTTTTTCTTTTCTTTTCTTTTTTTTTAAGAACTAGAAGAAGATTTGTTTGGGAAGTTGGCTCTTCATATCAAGTCACTGTGCATTGCCAAAAAAAACTTCCTTTCTCAGAACTCGTGTACTCAAGTTGAGCAATGTTATGATTCTCTGAGAAATTCTGGATCACCAAAAAGACTATCCCCATTAAAGAGAACAGGAAAGGACAGAAATGGATAGATGTCTGCCATTGACACATTTCTTCGTCCTCTTTTAGACTGTGAATCTAGCTGTTTGGTCTGTTACCTGTTCTCCAGCCTGCCTCTAAATGGGGCTTTCTTCCCCACGTCCCCCTAACTTCATCTTTGCCGCTCTAAGGCATAGACAAATGGATTTTGTACCTGCCTACTTCTTGTTAACTGCCTTCAAATGACATATCGGAGAAGCTTCTTGGTAGCTATATTCTTAAAGAGAGAAAGAGAGAGAGAGAGTTGGATATTGGTATTTTTTCTCTGATTTAATGCTTCTCTTAATGTCATTTTCTTTTATTAAATCCTTTCTTTCGCTTTTGATCTTCTTTATAGCAGAGCCACTGGTCATATGGAAACTATTATTAGAAGATGAAAGACTTCATTGCAGTTAAATAAGAGTGAATCATTTGGGCCAATAATACACACATACAGTGAGGTACCATTTGTGTCCAAATGCCGTATGTTCTTCGCTTTGTAGCAAAGCCGTTGAGGTTTATAAAGCTTTATAAAAATCTGCTTTTTGTCCAGAATATTTAGTCTGACAATATGAAAATATATTAATATGCAATTCTTAGCTCCATGTTGATATACTATGTAAATAATACCACTTTAAAATGTAAAAATAGAAATTCTAAACTTCCATTTAAAGTTGAGATGCTATTAAATTAATGTTAAATATCAGTTTTTTAAAAGTACATGAGATGATCTATACCAAAATTCTAATCATTTAAAACGTACCTACAATGCCACCTTCTTCTCTAAGTAGTCCTAGTTTCTCAGTCGGATATGATTTCACCCATCCATTAGAACCCTACATGACCTTGTATTTTTTCATGACACTCATCCTATTTTTCCTTACATTGTAGTTCTGTTAATCCACCATTAAGACAAGAGCCTACAATGTGACAGATGTGTCTATTTTTCATTATTTTTCCTGAAAATGCCTAAATAGTGTCATGCATACAGTCAACATCCAAAAGGCATGTGTTGAATTAAATAAAATGTTTATTATTTGATAGAAACATACTAAATGTATATTTAACACTATCAAAAGGTTTTAGATTTCAGAAATAGTCTCATGGATGCAGGCCATTTTTGCCATCATTGACTATTTAGAAAACAATCTGATTGCACATCGTAATACTGCAATTCAGTACAGTGACCTCTACACCCAGTCCTTGCCCTGAGGACACTTACATCTCAAGACAAGTATAGGCTTTATGAACGGCAGCAGAAAAGAATCATTGAAGTGTATGCCCTATCCTATTATACAAAATCCTTGAGTGTGTTTTAGGGGGGTGTTCATAATCACAGTCAGAGGGAACCCTCTCCAGGCTTACCAAGATAATGAGAGTTCTGGAGATCCAAGACAGTCCACGAAGAGTTAGAGTTAGGGGATCCATGGCACCAATAAAAGAGAAGAGTTTGGTGAGTCGTGGCGAGGTAACCAGCCCTGGAAGACAGAGCAGGGAGGGCATTGCTCAAGCCTCGGTGATGTAGGAGTGAACGAGTGAGTGGTCACAAGTAGGTAACTACAGCTTAAAATTAAAGAATTTAAAAATAGGAGGGGACTAGAATGGCCCTAGGCTGTCAAGGTGAAGGATGTAGAAGCATAAAGTATTGATCTTAGACTTGATCCATAGAATCAATAAAATCCATGTTGGAACTCTGATATGCAAGGGCCCAAGTGGTGGGAGGAGAAAATGGCATTAAAAAAGCGAGGAGAAAGCTAAACAAAAGAAATGTTTCATTTGTTCAGGCAAGCTTCTTTATACTTCCACTTCTCTTTCAGGTATTTTACAATAACCACATGTTTCTTGGATAATAAGAAAAGCATTTTAAACATAAAGGCCAGTTAGGTAAGGATAGATCCCTGGGCTGGCTACGGAAAACTTTGTGTAGAAGACAGGCTTGTGGTTGTGTACTCACACAGGTGTGCTTATGCTACAGAGATCCGAAAGTGCTAATCGAGTGTTCAGTTGTCTTTTCCTTCACGCCAAACAAAAGAAACTGCTGAACAGCACTTATAGCATTCCACCTCAGTCTGTGCTAGGTGGGTTCAGTCACTAAGCGCAGGTTAACCTCGTTCCTTCTTACTAACCTGCTACCTGGGGTGCAGGGAGGATGGAAAGGACTCTTGTTAACCATGCTGAGAGGGCCCTGCTTGGTGGGCTACATCAGTTCTGGTTTCCACTGTAGGAAAATAATGTCAAGAACTGGGGGTAGAGGGTGGAGATACAGAGGGGAGAAATGAAACAGTTTTAATAGATGGAACTTATGAGTTAAGAAGAAAAAAAAAAGACGAACCGAAATCAGATAACAGCCATTTGCATCTCTCGAACTAGATCACAGAATCATTCGTTTTAACTATTTTGGTGGGCATCATGGGAGTTTCAGCCTAGCTGATCACATGACAGGTCAGCACTGCCAAAATCAAGGGTCATTTCGATCATGTTTAAATCCTCTTAAAAATGATCATATCACTTGCAGTACAACCATTAAATAAATCTCCAAGAATTGCCCAATAAAGAATTACCTTAAATCTCAGGCAAAGCAGGAGTGAAGCTGTGAGATTTGGGGAGCAGTGAAAAGAACATGTGTTCCTAGGACAGTTAAGAAGTCTCCCAAAAAACATCTCCGAAGAATTAAAATCCAAACAAAAGAATTGAATCCAGACCAGACTTTAGTGGAAAATCTTTTAAATGCTTAATCACATGAATTAAAAAAATAGTCTGATAGTTTTTTAGACTGAAGAATATGGAAATATATTTGTGGTTGAAAGGTGTCCTCTATGTTAAAACTTTCTCACACAGAAGAGTTGGTTATTAGAGGGAGGTAGGTCTTGTTTTCTGCAGAATTTCAGTGCACCTCTGGTGTTGTTTCTCACGATATCCATCTTTTGCTGCCATTTCATGAACTTTCGGATTCCCACCGGTGAGCTATTTAAAAAAATTTTCATGACCACTTACTTCCTACTTCTTTAAACGTTGCGCTTTTGGACTCAATGGTATTTTGCACATTTGGAAAAATAAGTCTGCTTTCCTCTAATACGACAGAGATCTGGCAAGATAATTGAAACTGAAATCTAGCGCTCTATAACTGTCATGTATAATTGATATTTCATGGGGAGATTACAGTTCAGAAACCAAAACTGTTTTCTGTGTCAATGGGTGTCTAATTACAGTAAAAGCTCATCAACTTTTCTTTTATGTTTATGGCAAAACAAGAAGAGAGAGGGAAGAAAGTAAAAGTTCCCAGGACTTTTTTCTTTGTCCATTCTTTTTAAAAAAATATCTTTGTCAAAAAGAAAAATTTTGAACCAGATGCATTAATGGCAAACTTTCATTTTGATAATATCAAAACGTTTCTAATGGCATATCTGGTTTTGTGTCTTTATTGCTTGGTCTAGAAATTGATGACAAGTTTCTGAAATATCCCATCCCGCACTCTTTTAGAAGAATTATGGTAGAAGAGAAGGAACTGAGGTCTGAAAGCCTGTTTCGAAGCAGTTATCTCTGGAGATAACATTAACAAGGATTGAATAACTGCCAAATGAAATTTAATACATTTTCCCATCCATGAAATAGGCCTCTTAAATACAACAGAATAATTACTTTCACAATACTCCCTGGAAACAAAGAGAGCAGAAACGTTGGATGTCTTTTTTGTTTGTGGTGTTTGTTGTTAGCTCGAGGATCAGGATAAGGATATTTACCAGGATGCCGTACGCATCCCCATATAAAAACGGCCTTGCCAACAGCCACCTAATTTGAAGCTGCATATCTTTTAAATCTGTTTATGTTGGAGGAGTTGTAGCAAATATTAAATTTTGTAATTTAGTTAAGACATCTTGGCCTTGGCCTGAGTTGGTGAACTGCGATTTTTTTCCCTCTATGATTAAGACAACTAAAATGATTTTCATATCCATATCTGTATCTATACACACAGAGAGAGAGAGAGAGAGAGAGAGAGAGATACACGTACACACACAAATGTACACACACAGTTTTAAAACAGAAGCTCCAGGAAGTAAATATTTTATTCCTTTAAATGTGATATATATTCTATCAAATTATTCAGGGTTGTTATCAAGTTTCTGAGTTCAAAACCTGTTTTAGTCCTCTAACTAGATGTTCACTAAGTCACTTAAATTTCCAGCCTTAGCTTTCTCCTCTGTAGCATGAGGAATTTCACCTACTACGTTTCCAAGTCTCTCCAAGCCCTTCAACTATGTCTACCGTGATTGAAAAGTCCATCATAGCAATCCTTTCCTCAGAAAGCAAGGTTATTTAAAATGATGTGGTTGCTTACATGATTCGAAGAAGTACTGTGCCTCTAAAGTTATTTAATTATCCCCAATGGTAAATTAACACAAAATTTAAATAGCTGTGTCAGAATTTGAATATAACTTGACTTAAGATGCAATGTAAATTAGATTTTTGCATGTAAGAGCCATCATTGATGGGCTTGTAGAAGGAGCAGTCATGTTTGAAGCACATGACCTGGCCTCCTCTTCCTCTTTTGTCGCTCATTGGACCAGCAATGGGGATACCCGATCCTAAGGTGGCCCTTTCATAGGATAGTTCAGACCTGCTTCAAGATAATGAGGTACACCATCAGATGATCTGTACACTCTGAACTCGGGAGTACTAAGACAGGGTGGGAGTTAGTTGCAGGTCTAGAACTGGAAAGAATGTACCATGAGATACCACAAAGGAAGAGTCCAAGCTGGAGTCATGAGGGGGGAAGAAGCCAGAGAGAAACAGAGGGTACCAGCAGAGGTATGAGGTACCCTCTCTCTCATACCTCTCGTGAGAGACAAGGGGTAGCCTTAGGTCCTGAGAGCTCTCTTGGTCCAAAACCTCATTTCAGAACCCTTCATGATAAACTTTTTACTTGAGCAAGCTTGAATGAGGCTCTGGTTCTTACTATTAAAACCTCCGCACTAAATTGATCAGGGCACAAAAATCTCACAAAGGATCATTATAAGCTCCATGAGGCAAGGGCCACATCCAAGTTATTCACCACTGTGATCCCAGCACCTCACAGAGTGACAAGCGTGGACTAAATTAGTAAATATTCCATGAATTAATGAACCTACTCTTTGATCAATCAATTAACAAGTATCAAATAATTTTTAGATTTTACTTTTAGCATAAATATATCTAAAACCACATTGTATGTAACTATAAGGGGACTCTCCTTAAAGACTGCAAGAAAAATTTATATTGATACTGATAAAATTAACTGTCTTTATAGGCTGGTTGTCATCAACATTAAAAACTATTGCTTATTCTAAATGAAAAGATTATCAAAATAGGGCTTTAAGGAAGTACAGACTTTCTTTTTTTAAAAGGCACCATCCTTAGACTTTATTTGTGGTTTGAAAGAATCTGCTTTTTCCTTACATCATTATGTATTTATTGTGTGGGAGGTGGGCAAATCCCGATCCTTGTATATATACAGGTGGCAGTGTTGGTTTCTCCTATCTCTTTCTGAGTTATTCTGGTGATGGATCTCTACTGGCCATCTATTGTCTTTCCTTGTCTCGTATGTGACCAGAAATAATTTTTTCAGAAAGAGAAGTAAATAGGACATGCTTTTTGTGGCCAAGGAAACATGCAACGCAAAGCTGATTCTTCATATTGGAATATTATTTCACAGCCACAGGCAATGGAATTGATCCTGGAGAATCGAGCTCTTTTGTCACATGGATCTGGACCTATTATCAGTCATTCGTTTGACCTGGAATAGACATAGATTACAAGAGAGGACTTAAAACATTAAGGATATCTTTGTCCCCAACTTCCTTTTTGAAAAATGATCGACATTATTTAAGATGATCTAAGGTGATTTGTAGAAAATGTATAAAATTAGGTAACATGTATGGCTAAAATCTAAACAAAAATAGAGCTGGGACACTCTGTTCCCAAATATATATAGTACCACTTAAGATTTTACCATCATTGTTCAGGAGAAAGATCTGAAATCAAAGGGATGAGAACAAAGTAGAGAGAATGAGTACAAAGATGATCATGGGTGAAGGTAGCTTGAGATCTGAGGTTCTGAAACTCATAGGCCCTTGTTGTGCAGTATGCGAGTATTTTCAGTTAGAACACATAACACTATAATTATTATGTACCTTTGTTTTTGATATTGCTGCTTCTTGCAATAAACATGGGACTTGTTTTCTACAAATTCTAGTAGTCTCCATTTTGGATTTCAGTAATTTATCCATGGTTACACAGTTATACTTAGAATGTAAATGTTGTTGACTCTTATCATTGTATTCTTTCCATTGTCTCCCATAATAGTAGTGTCAAAGAAAATATAAAAGTTATTGATTGTGAATTTTTTTACCTCTTATAAAAATTAATCCCAATGTGATCCAGAGGGGGTAAAAAAAAAAAGAAAAGAAGAAATTGGAGGATCAATGTCTGAATATGTTTTAAATGCAAAGCAAAATATTTAACCTTCAATTATGTCATAGATGACTACAAAGGAAGCTTGAAAGTTTTAATAGTGATTCAAAAATAGAAGTATATATCTCTGTTATGCTCAAATCGGTGGCTACCTTCAGTGATTTCAACTTAGAATCATCTTTTGTGAAAATTCAAGAAATTAAATCCACTAGCAATACCAATAAATATGAATCAGCACAAAGGTAATTATTTAAGTTAACCTGATTAACAGACTTAAAGAGTTACCATTTGATCAAGGCCTGTGAAATTCATGCTTTACAAGTTGACATCTTAGATTGAAAGGATAATCATTGATTGGGTCAGTCTCGTAAATGCACAAATATAAAAATGGCAAATCGAAACCTAATGGAAAATAGCAATCACTCCTTGTTTAGATGGAAAATAGGAATATACACCAACAGTGAATGAGAAATGGTCGAAGGAACTGTGTGGGCATGGTCTGCCTGGAAGCGATCAGGCTTCAGTTACAAGTGAAAGACAGGAGTAGCATGGCAGTAGCGTTCCATATGTGAAACGGGCTTACGCTTCTTCCCCGGAACCCCAGAAACTGTGACTAGAACCAGTGCGTGAAATGCACAAGGAGGCCGACTTGTGGTCAAAATGGAATGGACCGCTTTGGGTATCAGTACATTGCCAACATCCGCACAGAAGCTGAATAACCACTATTTAGAACATGCTGGAGGGCAGCACCGACATACAGGTGGCAGACAGCACTGGGCTCCTCAGAGACCTCAGCTTCAACATTCGTGTATGCTTTTCTAATGCTCACGAGTCTTAAATCCTTCACTATTCTTGGTGTATTTTGAATCTGAGCAATGAGGATGATTTAAAATGCTCCTTTCCCCACCCCTGAATTACTTTCTTCTCTATTGTTCTAGAGCATATAAAGGGGATACTTTATACTGGGCTACCTTTAGATATCATGTACTTTGTTCTGTTGTCAAGTTCAGATTCTTACCGTTTTTGTGTTCTTTGGAAATACTCCTTTTAAACATCTGTTAGCAAAAGAGTAAATAGTCTCCTTTATGGCTTTATCTTTTGGACTGGAAAAATTAAAGATTTTGATTGATTCATAGTAGCCTAAATTCATGGATAAATATTTTCAGTATTATACCCATCCCACTGTCCTGTGTAAATGTTCACCTAACAATAGGTAAGAAAATAACTACTTGAAAATGCAAATGAAAAGTAAGCTACTCAAGGTCTTCTTGATTTGCAAATGCTTAATGGTTTTGCTTTAAGGCTCAAGCTGTAAAGTCAGAATTTGCCATCTGATGCCAGGGGTTCAACCTCTCTGGACCCAGAGTAGGTAGTAGTAGTTAATAAAAAGCTCAGCAGCATTTTTTTTTCAGACCAAGTCATCACAGTGTACTCTATATTTTTATTCTTGGAAGCATAAAGAGTGTTTACAATATGGTGCCTTGCTAGGATCAGAATAGTGAAAAAAAAAATGGAAAAATGTCCAAACATCTTTGCATGGCAATGATGGCATTACTGGTGTGTTTAATAAAACCTTTATTGGTACATTTTCCGGTGTGGTGGCATTGGCAGGAACGGTCCCCCTTTGGATTTGGAACTCAGCAGCTGATGAAATACAGTAAACATTAATTTGGAATGGGCTGCCAGTTTTGGAAAGCCAGGTGACGTTTTATTATATTTGTACCGAGCAGGGACTATGTCCCATACTGCTGTAGCTTCCGCTGTCAGAGGCTTAGCTGGCATTATGGAAAAAAAAAATGGCAGGCCAGAGAATCTTATCCCCTGAAATGAAAGTCGAATGCCAAATTGAAATTCCTGTAGGATTTCCGATAGCAATGGGGGAATTGAGAAGCCCACAATTAAGCATATGGGCATTAAGATAATTGTCAGATCTGTTGGCGGACATGATAGAAGACAGATGGGTACGAATCAGTGCGCTCCACTGCAGCACCCTGGGAGACAATTTGACGTTTTACCTGCCTGAGCTCCTCTGCCATATTTGTCACCGAATGTACAGCACAGCATCTTAGGGAGCGCTGAGCGGTTTTGCAGGGGACTGTAGGTGGATACGTGGTCCTTGGGCGCCCTCTAGTGAAATGCATTTGGGAGTTTTGTTTTCCAAAGGCCAGTCTTCAGGTCCTAGCTGCTACCCCTGGAAAAAGCTGTGGCACTTCTGCTTCCCACTAAGCTCTGCGGTTCCTCTCACCCTTTCAGGTTGGGGCCCATCGTGAAGATGGCGTGGCCCTGCGAGGCAGCCATTCTCTTGTGCCAAACCAGGTTCCAGTCCCACAGCTTCCTGTCCAGTCAGCAACTTCCCCTGATTTGAACCCACCCCAGGACCCTTACAGAGGTAGGTCCTCCTCGAGGGTATTCGTGACCTCATTTGAACAACAATAGATTCAGTGCTGATCCCAAGCTGATTTGGCATTCATCCCTCAGCAAGCACTGGCAGAAACCCGAGAATCAAATTTGGTACAAAAATGGTAAGTAAATGGAATAGTATTTTAATAGTAGCCAGTTAATTGTGTTTCTTCAGTAACTGTTTTCCTCAAACATCCTCTGAAATCCTGGTACAATTTCAGTGGGGAAGGAGACCACAGACTGATGAGAGGAAATTTTATTTTAGCTATTTCCACGTTTTACTCATTCGGGTCCTCTAATGTGGTTAGTTGTAGCCTGAAAATGATATTTCCAAATGAATAGGAAGGAAGGAAATCGTTTTTGTTGTTTAAGATTGAAGGAAATGTAGGTACATTTTAAAAAACTGGAACTCGATTGGGTGACTTAGTCACTGTTGAGTCATCCAGCCTCCTAATGATTGCCTTGCACAGCTGACTGCGAGGGGTTTTCATGACCCCAGGACATCATACAGGAAGGAGAGCTGGGCCCATGCTCCCTGTGTGACTGGCTGACCAGGTGACAAGGAGATCATTATTAAATAATATTCTCATTCCCCTCACATTTAAAATAAAAATGATAATGCTACCACAGTGATACGTTTTAGCATTTTTTACCTGTTAAAGATTGTACTGAGTGTTAATTATATATATATATGTATGAGTATATGCCTCTCCATTTATCCAAATAGTAATAATTTAATAATCTTTATTTTAAAGAGGTTTAGGGTTTTCTTTTTCTGTCCTAAACAAACACTTCTTAAATTTTAATATGCATAAGCATGACCTGAGGGTCTTATTAAAATGAAGATTTCGATTCTGTAGGTCTGGGATTCTGTGTTTCTAATGGGCTCGTAGGTGATAAGGATGCTCCTGGCCCGTGGACCAATGAAGTGACAAGGTTCTAGACTACTCAGATTATAAACAGAGGGCAGTAGACATGTTTCTACCTTAGAAATAAATTATTACATTAGGGTCTAGTTTTAAAATGTATTGTGATCTTGAAAGTTGAGCAATAAGAAAGCTAGAAATTTCTCCAGTGAGCAGCTATCTGCTTTCCATATGTGCCATTTTTAAATGCTGATTAGTCTTTGAGGATAACAGAAGCGTAATTTCAGAATATCATTAGGATATCTATTGAAGTCTTGACTGCACATATTTAGCGTACTCCCTGGGAATTATATTTTAAGGACATTTTTCTATTAAATCATTGCATATGGAAGAAACTTGATATAATAGCTGATATTTACTTGGGTTCTTAATCAGAACATTGAGGTGTGTGATTTTCATGATTATGATTTTCATTGCAATTAAGTTGATGTTTTGTAGACAGTGAAATTACCATCTACTCCAAAAGATTGCAAAATAGAATTTAACCTCAGAGCCAATGCAGGGAAAACTTGTTTCTGCAGGTGCATTTCTGAAACTTCACCATATAGCATTAAAAAAAAAAAAAAAAGAAAGAAAGAAAGAAGTGGCAGAAGGATCACAGTTCAGCAGTGTGAACTGCAGAGCTGGCAGCCCCCACGGTCTGGCGGGTGCGTGTTTGTGCATCGGGTCTTTGGTGAAGCATTTCACCTGGCCGCTCGTTTTCTGCAGGCATGCCGCCAGGACTGCAGGGCCAGAGCGTCTCCTCCGGCAGCTCCGAGATCAAATCCGATGACGAGGGCGACGAGAACCTGCAGGACACGAAATCTTCCGAGGACAAGAAATTAGATGACGACAAGAAGGATATCAAATCAATTACTAGGTCAAGATCTAGGTAACAGTATATAATACTGTCGCTTCATTTAATTCCTTTATTGGACTTTGATGAAGTGAACAGAGCAGGAAGAAACTATTCAGTTTTTTCCTGGCAGGTAAATCTACAGCTGAAAAGAAAATTAAAGGCCTGCTCTAGAGGTACTAATGTATCGTTTCAGATACCTGTCCTCTAGTGAGGCCTAAAATGTCTTTGCATTTATGAATTTGGACCCAATGCTAATTACACAGGGTAAAAACAATTTGCAGCTGATTCAAATGCAAACGGTTGTGTTTTTAAGACTATTCTTATTCTACAAATTTGGTCAGAAATGTTATTTCAATATTTCTAAAAAGAGATCTTAGTGATATTGAAGCTCTCGATTGATGTATATACAACTGTAACATTTTTTTTTTCTTGAACCTGAGGACATATTGATTCCCCAGCGTTATCCTAAACATGCTGATAAATATGAGAGTAATACCTAAATTGCTAATTATTTTTTTCTCCCGGATACTCCTTTCTACAGGAAATGCAACTTCAGGAAAATAGCTTCTGGTTGGTTTTCTTAAATGCAGTATTTGATATCTTCAAATTAGAATCTGTCTCCTTGAACTCTAGTTGGATATTCAGATGGTTTTTGAATACTGTGACACCCATGTCTTTTGCATCAGTTTCCCTGGATTGTTTTGAGTTGCAAATTTAAAAAAAAAACTGTACTAACACTGCACCTCCCTTTTAAAATCTGTCATTCTCAAGGTTATATCTAGTGTCCTTTAGGAATTAAGAACATGCCACCTTTCCATATTGCCGTTGTCAGTATTGAGATAAATTTTACTCCTCATCCTGCCACAAGTTCCAAAACTGCTAAAAGCTTCTAGTTTGTGCCTTTCCACATCGCTGCAGTTTCCTGCCTCTTGGCCACGTTGGTAGGAAACCCTGAAGGGCAGGGCTTTCGCACCTTTCCAGGGCTTCTCCTTAGTCCTGTCAGTCCTTGGTAACTTAAGTAGTGACCATTAACGTATGTATATCAGTGGACCCTTTGAAGTTTCAGTACAACATTTCATCTTGCTGTTAAGAACCTTCTTATTTTAAACGGTCACTCTTGTGACATTTATTTGTCTTGAAAACTAGGCAGTTTTCTTGCATCACCCATTCTAATTAGTTATTAGGCTGAATTCCTTTGAAAAGCAAGTTCCCATCTTCAGGCCCACTTTGTGAAAACCATGGCCTGTGTTTGATGTGTAAAAACATTACCCAAATTTTTACCTTCAGGAGGGGCTCAGCAGAAACTTGACTCTGTTCTCTTTTCACTTATGACTTCCTATTTGTGCAGTGGAATGTGGACGTGAATTAATAGTTACCTTGATTTTTCTGCTATCAGCACAGGTCATGGGTGAGGGAGAGAAAGATCAGAAAGGAAGTAAGGAAGATCGATAGCAAAGAGAGCCTTTTCCAGTTGCTTCAGTTCAGTCGTGTGTTCACCAGCACACGTCTACGGCAGACAGACTCATCTAGAAAGGAGTTTAACCTGTGTGGAGATGGGCAGTCTTACTGCATCTTTCTTTAGTGTCTCCAACAAGTGTTCTTGGCTTACATAAGCCATCTTTATGTGCAACATGTACTTGCAACCCAAAAATATCACTTTCGTCTTTAAATGATTGGGACCCCTCAACCATAATTGATTATTATCGGAATTTGGAAGTTACCCAGAGATTCTCCAAAGTAGAAGATTGGAGCCATATATTTTAAGCCTGCATTCATTAAGTGTGTATTGCACTGACTAGGTAACTTGCCACGTGTCTTCTGGCGCTGAAATATTTTGATTATCATATTTATTCTGTGAACACTTCAGATTCATGGGATTTTAAAGTCAAGGTCAACCTTCGTGGTCCTTTAGATCAATGCTTGAATCTCTAGGTTAACATCCTTACAGATGGTTGTCTCCATGTTGTCCCTTATAATGGAGAGCCTGTTTACTTTTGGTGACATTTATTTTTGATATTTCTCATTCCCCCCAAATTTCTTGCTCATATTAATTCAGACTATTCTACTCAGAGTTCTTCTTTCTGTTCCGCCTTCCTAAGACAAGACATCTCCCACGCTTCTCTTTTTTGCATAACCACCCGTGAAAAATTCGAAGCCCTGATGCCATGAAACTTTCCTTGTGTGATATGCTTTCCAGATGGCTCATCATCCTATTTGCCCTTCATTCAAATGTTTCTAATTTCTCAGTGTGACACCCACAAATAAAAGTCATCTTGCCTTTCCAGACTCTACTGGGTCCAATGATGCCTTTGATGTGAATCATACAATATCTCTTCTCACAATTAGAGATTAGCATTTTGGCTTCATTTCTGACTCACAAGGAGGTTGTGGTCATTCATAACCAACCAGTAAATGTTTGTTTGTTGTTTTATTTGTTTTGCATACCGCATGTCAACTCGTGTTTACCCAATCCCTTTTTGGGATCATAAGCATATATAATGTTAAAGGCCATGGAGATCATGGTTTTCTATCCTTTTAATCTAATACATGGAGTAAATGAGACTATGATACATTAAGTGGACTGACCAGACCTTCAAAACAAGTTAATGAGGAAACCTGGATAAAGCCCCAGTCTTCAGTCCCATTGCTCCAGCATCTTCAATGTAGGCCCTTCTTATTAATCCCATTAGCTGCCTCATGTTAATTTTGACCTATCAAAATGTTTTTCCACTCATTTATTTCTCTCAAGTTTCAGATGTCACAGTATGAACGCTAAAAAAAAAAAAATGAATAAAAAGCAACTTCAGTCTAAAACTCTTTCTGAATTATGGGCATCAATATCGCTTAAGCCTGAGTTGACTGTGGCCTCATCCGCAAAGTGTAGCCACACTGATAAGAGCTTTGCTTCCCTTTTTTCTCTCCCTATATTAGCATGGGTGCACTCTGTGCCCTAATTTAACCTCTCCTGTTTGGTTTGGGTCAAATGTCTAGGAGAAATTCAAGGTCTTTTGTATGGACCATCACAGCCATCGAGAGCAGCCCCAAGTTCAAGTGCGTGTAAAATTCTGCCAAGGACAAGATCTTGAGATGAAAACGTTCCCTGAAAACTCTGGAAGAAAACAAAAGCAATTTAGATACCTTCTTTCTCCCCACACCATTAGAAAAATGTCGTGTCCCTTTTGTCCCACAGCAATAACGATGACGAGGACCTGACACCGGAGCAGAAGGCCGAGCGGGAGAAGGAGCGGAGGATGGCCAACAACGCGCGCGAGCGCCTGCGGGTCCGCGACATCAACGAGGCTTTCAAGGAGCTCGGCCGCATGGTGCAGCTCCACCTCAAGAGTGACAAGCCCCAGACGAAGCTCCTGATCCTCCATCAGGCCGTGGCTGTCATCCTCAGCCTGGAGCAGCAAGTCCGAGGTCAGTGCAAGCCAGCCGGCCTGGTGCAGCTGGAGGGAGGAGTGATGGACGCACCTGCCTCGAGCAGGAGGAGATAGTAGACTATTAAGCATCGTTGAGAATCATTGTGCTGATTATAGACCGTGTCTCAATCTCTAAGGCAGCTTTCTTTTTCCTGTAATTAAGTTACAGGATTCTCTTATAGCTAAGACGACATCAGGATGCTTCCCTGTTACCGTCAGTAAACTTTGTCCTACTGTAGAGTGGCCCTGCAAACCCACCGTGCGGTTCAGCTCTCTTGGTGACAGTGCTCGGTTCCTAACTGTCCCTTTGTTCTGTAACATAAAACCTGAGAAAGGGGTCACCAGACACACAGAAGAATGCTTCCTCCCCTCTACCTGAATCCTTGGCATTGACCAAAGGCTCTGTGCTTCACTCCTCCGCAGAAAGAAATCTGAATCCGAAAGCCGCGTGTCTGAAAAGAAGGGAGGAAGAGAAGGTGTCCTCAGAGCCTCCGCCACTGTCCTTGGCCGGCCCTCACCCCGGGATGGGAGACGCGTCGAATCACATGGGACAGATGTAAAGGGGTGAGTGTGTGCGCAGCCTGAACTCCACCCTACTCACAGCAAGCCGTCAGCCCACCAGTCACGTTTTACCCATATTAACAGATTTTTTCCACTAAAAAGAAAAAGTTTAAAAATAAGACATAAACTTCTGCGATGAATGTATTAACTAGTTTTCCTCTTTTTTCTTTCCTCAGGTCCAAGTTGCCACATTGCTTCATTAATACAAGAGACCACTTCCTTAACAGCTGTATTATCTTAAACCCACATAAACACTTCTCCTTAACCCCCTTTTTTTGTAATATAAGACAAGTCTGAGTAGTTATGAATCGCAGACGCAAGAGGTTTCAGCATTCCCAATTATCAAAAAACCGAAAAACAAACAAAAAAAAAAAGAAAGAAAAAAGTGCAACTTGAGGGATGACTCTTTAACATATCATTCAGAATGTGCAAAGCGGTGTGTGCAGGCTGAGACGCAGCCCGGAGACTGAATGGCAATCTTTCCACACTGTGGAACAATGCATTTGTGCCTAAACTTCTTTTGGAAAAAAAAAATAATTAATTTGTAAGTCTGAAAAAAAAATATTTAATTTAAAAAAATTGTAAACTTGCAATAATGAAAAAAGTGTACTTCTGAAGAAAACTACATGAACGTTTTTGTTGGTATTCAAGTCAGCTAGTGTTTCTAGTTACTGGATATTGAATAAGGGAAGCTCGGCTGCCCTAGTAACAAAACCAGCAAACGTCCTGATGACAACGAAGTGATGACATTAGCCATTCCTTAGGGTAGGAGGAACAGATGGATCTTATAGACCTATGACAAATATATATATAAATATATATATAAATATATATTAAAAATTTAGTGACTATGGTAAGCTTTTGTTCATTTGTTTCAGACTTTTTTCTCCTGTAAAAAAATAGTACTGATTAACTTTTTTAAAAGAAAGATTTTACTGTAAATACGGATTTTTTTTTTTTTTTGTCTTATTTCTGTCCCTTTTCCCTGGTTTGTTATCGTAACCTGTAGTGCCAACTCTGCTTCTGGAGGGGTAGTGCAGGACGAAATGCTGACCCTAATGTTGCTTTTCATTCATAAATAAGTAGAAAGTTGTTTCTCCAGTCTTTTGGGAACACAGGACTTAAAAGTCACATCATGTGTAGATATTACAAGCAGCATTACCAAGACATGGCAAAAAGAGTTTGTCTGAATTGTAATGTTGCGTTTGTGACCCTATTCTGGGATTTTCAGAGGTACAAGGTTAGAATGCTACAATGTTACCACTGTGCCTTCCAATGTTTATATCATCGGAAACATAACATAATCAAAGTGGCTGTGATTTAACAAAATGATTAAAGTGTTACCTACATGTGTAGCCGAAGTAGTGTGCAGTGAGGCGTTTCTGAATACATGGTCAGATTTTTGGAAAAAAAAATAACAAAAACAAAAACAAAAAAAAAAAAACAAGTAAAGTTCAAAAAACCATCAAATGAGAAAATTGCAAGTAGTGTGACAGAGCTGATTGATTTTGTTGCTTTCTTGATTTTTTTTTTCAAAATGGGTTTACTAAGATGTAGATGACTTAACTGCCTCCTCCTTTGTCTGAAAAAAATGCCAATATTCAATCATCATGCAGCATTATATCAAGCCTTATAAGTCCTAAAGCATTAAGTTGCACTTTCTTGAGGAGGGGTAGTGCAGTATTTCTCTGGCCAGTATGAATGAAGTTTATACTTAACATATTTGATAGAAACATAGATCAAGCTATGGCACAGCAACTCATCAGATAGCTAGCTTTGACGTCTGGGCACAATTGAACCAACTTCCATCGTGAATCTTTATAATGATTGACTTTGGTGTATAGTGCAGTAAACAAATAGTGCTCCTAGTTAAGTATTTGTCAGCATCCTTTTGTCTCTAACTCGTTTCTATTTTTACAGCCACACAATCTTGGCATGTATTAAGAAAAAAAAAATCCCTGTTCAAGTAGTTTTTCCACCTATCAGCACTGAGTAAATGCCATAAATCCATCGAAATGGTCTAAATGTTCCATCTGTTCTCCTGTTTTGCCAGTTATATAGTAATGAAATACATTTGTAAATTTTATGCAACAAATGGCAAACGTATCATTATTTTGAAATTGTGTATGTAAAAGTTATATTTTTACATGTAGACTTGTTATTATGTGTTTTAATACATTGTATTGGTTTTTGTTTTTTTTTTAACTGTGCTTTAAAAAAAGTCTCATTTAAATGAATAGTGAGCTGCAAGAATCTGAATTTTATGTTCATTTCTGAAAATGTAAGAACAAATAAGATAGTTACCACGTGGTCATCTTTTACAAACCCATAAACATTTTGATTAGCTGTATGTGTGTGTTGAAAACTGTAAATATGTTCAGTAGCGATAAAACTAAAATACTTTGATTTGTTGATAAGTTCCTAAAATGTGGAGGTGGATTAAAACCTTAGGAGAATAGCAGAAATCAAACTTCATGAAAAGTTATTCTGAGGCTTTCCTGTGAAATGTACGAACAAAGGGGTCAAAGAAGGGCATGGAAGACGATGTATACATACTCTCCCCTCCTCCTGCATAATAGAAACCACGTGTACTCATTCCCTCAGTATGTAAAGATTTCCTTTTAGAGGTACATTCTGCACTCATTTTGTATAGTCTACCAAGGCGGGTATCCCTAGGAACAATATTATATAGGAAGCAGGTATACTGGGATCACATTCAGGATAAGTGTACAGAAGAAATTATGGTGTTTACTCTTTAGGGAACTGGAAATACTCCCTGCATAGATGTACATTTTAAGAATGGCACTTTTGATACACGATATCATACAGGTGCTTAATAGAGCTGATTTAAAGTTTTTCAAATCTGTAAACAAAGCAAAAAAAAATTAAATGGTAGTTATTTGATTATTTTTTAAATTGGTGCTTTATATTTTGTTCTCAAACAGAGTAAAAGCTGCAATTTATCATTCACCAGCTTTGATGTATTCATTACTCGGTAATGCAATACCTCTATTGTTGATTTCCCTTTGGAAATAAGCGAAAAACTTTCTAACAGCCACCAAAAGCTGCTCGCTACTTTTTTGCTTGGTGGAGAAATATAATCTGCACCTATCCATATTAATTGGGTTGTATCCCCATTTAAAAAAAAAAAAAGATGAAAGGGAATGTGGCCTTTTTAATGTGTTTTTTCTTGTTGTTGTTTTTGTAACTATCAAACCCAGGTAAGATATTGGTATCCTGCTCTGGATTTTCTAAAGAAATTTAGCAGTTAGGATTAAAGTACCATACAAAAATGTCACAAGAGTCCATCCTATGCTATATTTACGATGATAAATAAACTGGGTTTCTGTTTAAATGACCAACTTTAAAAGCAACTTGGAACCGTTGATCCACCTCCACATTCGAGTAATTTATGAATATGCAGAATAGGGATCTGTTCATCTAGAAATTTTTACCATTTGTCTTCTGTGTAGCTGCAAGGAACACTAATGTTTATACAACTGTCAGTCCACCCAGTAATGCAACTGGTTCTAATTCAGTCTTCCGATTCCTTTTTTTCACTTTTTTCCTATTTCTTGATTTTCTTTCTTTGTGATCTTCATTTTGTTGAGGGGTTGGGGGTGGGGAGGGAGATGAACCAAGACTTGGGGGTTGAGAGGATTTTCGTCTTGGATCCAACAGGCAGAATATGATCTGTGTCCAAAAGTGAACTTGAGTCAGGAATGAAACAATTTCAGCATAAACAAGCACAACAATTTAGTCTGCTGGCTGACTGGAAACAAAAAAAAAAAAAGTCAAGATGGAATATGACGAATTCCAACACAATGGGGCACCAAGGCCTTTAGGCCTCTCTTTTTATTTCGCTTTGGTTTTTGTTTGTTTTCCTTTAGAGACACGCTCTTTCTCATGGGACTTGGAGTGGGCTCATCCTTGTGCAGTGCTGGTTTTGCCATACTCATTTCAAGTATTATAGACATATGTAATGGTGAAAATATATGAACTGTGGCCTTTTTCATTCTTGTTACTTGTGATGCAATTAAGTGAAGATAAGAAAAAAAAAAAAAGCAGAGATTTACCATGTATCAGTGCCTGGCTTTTTGTTATAAAGCTTTGTTTGTCTAGTGCTCTTTTTGCTATAAAATAGACTGTAGTACACCCTAGTAGGAAAAAAAAAACTAAATTTAAAAATAAAAATATATTTGGCTTATTTTTCGCAGGAGCAATCCTTTTATACCACAAATATTACAAAAAAAAAATTGTCAGATTCTGAATATTTCTTCTTTGTAGATTTTTGGAATCATTATGAGTAAAAGTTTGTTACTTTATTTTACTATTTAAAAGATGTTATTTTACCATGTGTTACTGAGATGAAATTGTATGGTAGCTTTTTCTGTTTGTTTTTTTGGGGTTTTTTTGTTTTTGTTTTTTTATTTTGGTTTTGTTTTTGTTTTTTTTGTTTTTGTTTTTAGTTGTAGGTCGCAGCGGGGAAATTTTTTGCGACTGTACACATAGCTGCAGCATTAAAAACTAAAAAAAATTGTTAAAAAAAGAAAAAAAGGGAAAACATTTCAAAAAAAAAGATAAACAGTTACACCTTGTTTTCAATGTGTGGCTGAGTGCCTCGATTTTTTCATGTTTTTGGTGTATTTCTGATTTGTAGAAGTGTCCAAACAGGTTGTGTGCTGGAGTTCCTTCAAGACAAAAAAAAAAAGAAAAAAACAAAAAAAAACCCAGCTTGGTCTAGGCCATTACCTGTTTCCCATCTGTAGTTAATCGATGAAGTCATGTACATGACCGTTCTGTAGCAATAAATGTGCCATTTTTATAAACTGTTTCTGACACTTGTTTCATTTCATTTTGCATTGTCCATATAGCTCGGATTCTCTTTTGTAAGTAAAACCACACCTATATTTCATTTTCCAAGTGTTGGAGGTATTGAAAGCTTAACAAAACGTACCAAAAAAATCACAAAAATTGAAAAGCAAAGCACATGATTGACCAGGAAGAGATGCCCTTAATGAAAATGGAACAGGATGCATGCAAAACAAAAAGAAAACTGTCTAGAGGGTTAATTAATTGAAGGAATATAATGAACGGGCATGTAATACTGAAGCTATGCATTCGAAGAGCTCTGAACTGTGCCAGTGTTTCTGGTTGTGCTGCAGCTTGCTAAATCAAGTCAGCCTTAACTTTTGGGATCAGTTGGTCAACTGGCAGAACCTTCTCAGCTAGATCTTTTCAGTCAAAAATCTAAAATGATTTATTTTGTATCATTTTATTAAGAGCTGAATATTGTTAGCCACAATTACTATTACACTGTATTTATATTTTCTCAAACTATAGCCACCCTGCTACTTCTGGTTGACTTTGTTGATTCCTAATCCAGATGTAAACAACCAGATGTTTTTTTTCGAACTTGTACAGACTGATGCATCACCTAGTGTGGGAGGGAAAAAAATGTACAGATTAAAATTATTCAGTGTCATGTACTGTAAGTTAATATTTTTGTAGAATGGACATCGGTCTACTTTGCAAAGCGTGGAGGCTGTTTCAACATCGCATTGTAGAAATGTACAGTGATGTATGCAATGGAAAGGGAAGTAGATGAGCGCTTCATGACAATGTTCTAACCAAGAACATGGCATTCGGGGGATGTCTCTATTGTTGCTCTTGTATTCTTTCTAATGGGATTTAGTGACTAGTTAACCTGAAGGAAAATGTTATAACACCATTTGGTTCATGTGTGAAGTGCCCTCCATAGCCAAATGTTGGGATTTTTTTTTTTCTTCTTCTTTGTTCGGAATGTTTGAAGAGATTTACATTTTATGAAATTTCCAAAGATTTTGGTTGATAACACTTTTTTCCTTCTAAATGATTTGAGATGTTCTTATGTTCTTCCTGTGTGTTTTAAATATATACAAAAGAGCCACAAACATTTAGTCTTTTAGTATTATATTTGATCATATAACTGCTGCTAATGGGGAACTAAGCTTGGGCCCACTTCAGTGTCTCTCACATAGTCTATTAACACATATTTAAAAGGACCACATTAAACATTAATCTTTGACTTTGGTTCACTTGTCAAAGGGAAATTTAATTGCTGGAAAAACTAAAATATTATCCAAAAGTTAAGAAGATCCCAATAACATTAGAAATGAAGAAGAAAAGACAATCCAGAGATGTTGAGAAGGGGAGTCATTTTTAGTCTTATAATTGGATCCATTCATACAAGAACAAGTGACATTTTTATTCTAGGCAGTTATAGACCACCTTTCTCTTGACTAACAGCCTGGGGCTGCAAAGCACTGCAGAGGAGAGCTGAGAAACAAAAGGAACTAGTGTGCCTTTGCTTCTTGTATTCAGATCACCCTAGGATCATACATATAAATTGCACCTGGGTCTCTTAATGTTCTGCCAGCCTGAGGATCTCATTCAATATGGTGTGCTCCTACTGCAAACTAGACACAAGTCCACATGCCCATTGGTCACAGCATGTATCATAAAGACACATGGCCAGTTTTGAAAGGACTGGAAGGGCAAGAAGAGCCAAGGTCACCTTGTTATTCATGAGAGAACTTTTAAATTGAGATGGTTTGATGAACAAGCGTGGCCTCAGTGGAAATCCTCACATCTCCAGGAAAGGCTCAAAGCCACAGCTGAAGGAAACACTAGTTGAAAGTATGGGTGCTTTGAGGTGCAGCCCTAGAAATATTTTGGGTGTGATGGAGTCAAAACAAATCAACTAGCCAGCCATTACCTGCGTATCTGAGAGCCAGACTTTAAGATTACTGAATCTGTACCTAAATGCAGTAAGTATCTTATAGTTCAGGCTTTTGGCCCTGGAAGGTGTGTATCTATAGCAGTGCTTCTTAACGTTTTTGAGCTCTGAACCCTTTGGCAATGAATAAAACTACTCCATAGAAAGAAGTACATACTTTGTTGTATATGATTTTTTTTAATATGAATGTCACATATTTTTAATATGAATATCAGCTTTAAGGAACTGATGAATCTAGAGTCTAGGAATAGACATTTGTTCATGAATCCTGGGTTAAGAAAATTCAGTATAAGGTCACTGAAGCGTCAGTGCTTTAAAAAGGCAGAGAGCAGTCCCATTTTCTTTGACCAAAATGGCTGAGCCTAATCAGAAGTGGACCGGTGTCTGGCTTTAAAAAAAGTAAAAGAAAGACCTTTTGTGTAACACAGAAAATAATACAGTCCTCATTCACATCTGTTACACTATATTTAGAAGTCAAATGGCTTTGGCTTTGGCATGAAGATTCTTGTAAGAGGAAGCAGAAACTTGCCAAGTGCAAAGTGAAAATGCTCATGCAGAATCAGACCTGCTGGCTTGAGGTTCTTGGTGGTAACCAGCCCATGAGTGAGGAACTCTTTCATTTCTGAGCCAAAATGGCAAAATTTTGAAAAATCCAACTTGACTTCTGTAAGGAATTTTTACTTTACATAATCTTTATTGGTTAGTCGGCTGGAACCGTTTTAAAGATGATGAAATGAAGACCAAGTGACATGCTCGAGTGAGAGCTAAAACAAGTAGCCGGTATCCTGACTTGGAGCCCGATGGTTATCGCGCTGCCCACCTCACAAATGACTGGTCTGGCTTCACATTTTAACATGATCCTGCTGGCCCCTCCCCGAGTCCCACCCTGGCTGCATCCAGGTCCACGTTATATTTGTTTCGTTTTTATTTTTTGCTGCTGTCTTTGTGTGGCGATTTTATAGAAGAGTTTCTAAACTTCCCTGCAGTTCACATTCTCATCTTTATGCTACAAATTGTTAAGATATAACTAGATGTGAGAATGTTCATGCAATAAAAGACTGCTAGCCAAACTAAAATTTGCACTCTGGCCCACTTTTTTAAAAATAAGCTTTCTATTCCGGAATAATTTTAAATTTACAGAACAGTTGCAAAGATAATACATGGTGTTCCCATATACCCTTCACCCGGCTTCCTGTAAGTGTGAAATATTACATAACCGTGGTACGTTTGTCAAAACTAAGAATTTAACATTGATACTTCGGTTGAATTGCACCAGTTTTCCACTGGTATCCTTTTTCTGTTCCCAAGAATCCCGTCCAGGACATCATATTGTGGTGGTCTGGCCCCCTTTAAGCCAGAGAGTGTGCAGGGCAGCAGAGCTGGAGTCTGCACAGGGCCCCATGTCCTCAGTGCAGACACCACCGAACCACACTAGAGCAAAAATCAACTGACTCGCCCTTTACAATGTCTCCCATTTACTGCCTTTGCTCAAAAATCCATCCCTCTTTGAGGACTGGTATTGAACAGTGAAAAGAAGACAGGAGGGAATAGAAACAAAATATGGGAGCCCTACAGCACCCACAGACTGAATGGTTTAAATAGTGAGTCAGACATGGTTCACTCAATAATGAATTTACTGTTGAGAGCTGAGTAGGTCGAAAGCACTGGGCAAGTTACAAGGGAACAGTGTCTACCTCTAAGAGATGCAGCTGGAAGACAAATGCATCTTTGTGACCAACCGCAATTGCCATGAGGCAGGAACAAACCAGGCTGGGAGTGGCGAAGAGAGGATGGGCTCTGGGGCAGATAGGACATCTGTAGAAGTGACCTTGAGGCGCAGGGTATATTTTGACAGGCAGAGCAGGTGAAGGATTTAAAATAGTGGCAGGGCTTTCTGCACTGCCAAGAAGTAAACTTGCAGAACCACGGTTTGGGTGGCTGAAACCACAATTGTATTTTTCAAATTTTCATCCCCTTCCCATCTCTCAAACGATACCTGGAAGCCCTTGCCTGACCATTTTGGTGGACAGAATTATCCAGGGCTCCTGTGTGCAGAGTCATGTGTGGGGGGAGCCGTGGAAGCAACTGTAGCCTTTGATTTTGTTACTCCAAGGATCTGACAGAGAATCCAGGCCAAACTGCACAGTTACAGAGAAGGCCAAGGATGCCTTGAGAGCACGGCTGCATGTCCACAGTATTCCCAACTCTTGTTCCCTCACTCCCTGCCCAAGAACCCTTTGCAAGATGCCATTATGTCAGCACAATGACACTTGGGCCCTCCAAAAGCCCACGCCCTGAAGGCATTATGAGAGACGTAGGTTTCTGAGTCAGGGACGTGTTAAGAGTGGATACACCACGTGTTGTAAGCAAAGGATGCCCAGATGAATAGATTCTGTTCATCTATCAGTGCTATCGTTCCTGTTTTAGTCATTTCTACCAAGCTTTGTTCTAAAAAGCCTTTGAGATCACACTAACAGTCATGAATGTTGGTCAGGTGAGAAGAGCATTTCTTTCCTTCCCACTAGCACAAAAATAAGCTAGCTGGTCAGGGCCTTAACCTTATAACCCTCTTTATATGCTACTGAACAAGCTACTTAACCTTACTCATTACCCTCCACCTGTGAAATGGGGCTACGAGTGCCCACATCTTGGAGTAAATATTACAGTGCATGTGGCATGCTTCGCCCAGTGTTGACACACAGAAAATAATACGCTAAATACTTACACACGTCAGCCTCTATGGGCATCTTCTTGCCGCCTGCCCCTAATCCTTCCTTCATAGGCAGAAAGAGCCATCTGGATTATGCTGTGTGCCTTCCCAAAATCTATTGTGACTTCATATTTTTTCTTGTATTGAATGAACTCCTACCTGCAAACAGAAGGATCTGTCTTACAAAGAATGTGTTCAAGCAGGGAGGCTTGACCCAGAATCCCGTCCAGGACATCATATTGTGGTGGTCTGGCCTGCTTTAAGCCAGAGAGTGTGCAGGGCAGCAGAGCTGGAGTCTGCACAGGGCCCCATGTCCTCAGTGCAGACACCACCGAACCACACTAGAGCAAAAATCAACTGATTCGCCCTTTACAATGTCTCCCATTTACTGCCTTTGCTCAAAAATCCATCCCTCTTTGAGGACTGGTATTGAACAGTGAAAAGAAGACAGGAGGGAATAGAAACAAAATATGGGAGCCCTACAGCACCCTGTGTCCAAAATGATGGCACTTCCACAAACAGCAGTTAATCAACCCTCACAAATCTAAGAAATCGAGGAAATCAGTGTTGTCCACACCTTAGAAGGAGAGCGGGCAAAGCTCCGGTGGCTATGGTCAGTGCGAGTGACCAGGGCAAAGTCATCAGAGGCAAATCTAGGTCTGTTTGATGTCAAGGCCCGGGGACATTTCACCATCCCACGGCTGTCTGGAGTTGGGCGGGATCATTGGCTGGATTACAGTCTGTCTAGTATCCTTTCTAATTCAGACTCTGGCTCTGCTTGTGGGATTGCAGGCTCACCACCACCCTCCTTAATGGGGTTCCACTGCACCACTTTCCCCCGACCAGACAATGCAGCACCCCAAGAGTCTGCCCAATCCTGAGCCTTTGCTCATCCCAAGAGGCCTCTCTTCATCTTTCATTCAAACCCATCACTTCTATTGTCTGGATTTTGCTTAAGATCTACCTATCAACTTAAAAAAAAAAAAAGTTTAATAACATCTGGGGATCATAGCTTATAGATCAAAACCACCATGCCGGATACCAGGAAGAAAGCACCCTTGTTACCACAGGAACCTTACAATCTCTTGCAGGCATAAAGCAGACAAACAAAAGCAAACAAAGAAAGAGTAACAACTGCAATGTTTGAGCACTTATTTTAGACCATAACACACATCAAAAATTATATCTGTCAACGAACTAAATGATAAACAATAACATTTCTATCCTTAAATCTAAGCTGTGCTTTATTTTATTTAATTCACATAATTCTTTTAGCGGAAGAGCCTTGTTATTACCATGTCACAGATGAAGAAATTGAGGCTTAGAGTTGTTGTTAGATAAATGGCAGATGGGTAATAGGAAGCCAGGCCATGAGACTTCTGATCCTGAAATCAGTCAAAATTTTGCTATGTGATGCAGAGACTGGAATTAATAAGCTACTTATTTTCCCAGTAATTCAATGAGGTTTACAGAGAAACACAAGAACCAGAAGCATTAGATCAAGTTACTAAGATCATGCTTCCAGTAAGTGACTAAGATGAGATTTAAATGCGGAACCATCTGACACCAAATTCTGCATGCAGGGTCCTGGAGCACAACGAAGAAGAGCAGACAGCATGGGCCATTTACCCAGGGAACTTTCAAAGGGAAATATTTAGTTTGGTGCCCTATTATCACTTTATTTCAAAAAGTCACTGCAGCCTACAAGCAGACTGATGAAATGTGTCGACTGTTCCTCACACCCTCTGGTGAGCACCCACTGAGTGGGTGAACAACAGAGTGATCAAGGCATAACCCTCCCCTAAGATGTTGACAGTCTTGGGAGGAGAGACCCTGGGGTGGGTTGAAAGGGTCGCAGTCTTGGGAGAAGGGGTGCGAGAGTGAGAAAGTTGAAATGGGTAATAATAGTCATGGGCCCACAGTGCTTTGAGAATACAGAAGAGGGTTGGGGATTGAGGAAGCAGCAGAAAGTTGCTAGAAAAGTCTTTGCAATAAAAATAGCAATCGCAACTGATCTTGGGGAACAAGGAAGACATTTCCATACAGGAAAAATAAGTAAGAAAATTGAAGATACAGTGTGATGCTACCCATCCCATTCTAGGAACACCGAGCCATTCCAAACAACTTAACGGTAGGAACAGAGTGTAACTGGGGAGAGGAGCAAGGGTGGGCAGGGGTCTTGATACAAGTAAGGAATTTGAACTGTCCTGCGGTGCTGCGCAGCCCCTGAGGAATTTGAGTAGAGAAATGGTTTGATCGGGTTTGCATTTTAGAAGCCCCTCTCCCTGCCTTCGATGGTGTTTTTTGAGGCAGAACACACACCATCAGACTCAGAGACGAGAGCTGACACAGGCACCTTCCACCCTGATCCCAGGCTCGTGATTAGGATGCCAGCCGTTCTTGCTCTGACAGGTAGACTAGAAGCATCAGACTCAGGGACAACGGCCTGACAGAGGTTGGCTTAGCCAGCTCCCCTGAGCGTGTTCCAGAAAAACAGAATATTAATGAGGAGTTCTATGATTTGGTTCTGCATTTTATGGAATTAGATCTGATTAGATGTAAAGGCTTTAAGGACCCTGTTTCCAGCAAGAAGTGGCATTGGTCGTCCATGGAATGCCATGGCAAAACAATCCCTCACATTTTCCCTTGTAGGTACCTGTAACCAAGTGCCAATGGAAGGCATAGCTCTGCACGACTAGGTAGTTGCTGGCAGAGAACATTTTAATTAAAATGAGTATAATGGGTTTGATTAACCATGCTAGAGAACTCGGGAAAAAGAAAATGATGAACTAAGGACTTTGAATTCCTAGAATCAACATCTGCATAAGTGATCTCATGCTTCTTCTTCTTCTGTCCTGAAGGAAATTTTTTCCTCCTGTAGCTGCACAATTTCATTTTAAAAACAAACAGAAGTCTTATCCTGCAGGTGGCTGAAGGGCAGAGCAGACTGATTTTCCAACCTCTTATCAGGGGTCTTGTGTTAAAGCTAGGATGTTGGTTAGGAAGTAATGAGATCCCAAAAATTGGGATGGGGACATATTGGGATAGGGACCTGCTGATGAAGCTAGAGACTCTGAACTCCTAAATTTTGTCAAGCCTTTCTGTGCAGTCGAAGCAGTCCTTCCTCTCCTGCCTGACGTTAGTCATGCTGCCAAGTCCAAAATCCTCAAGGCAAGCCAGTGGGCTGGACACCCAGGCAGGAGCTGAGGTCTCAGTCTTAAGGAAGAATTTCTCTTCCTCTGGAGAACCTGTTTTTTCTCTTAGGGCCATTCAAGTGATTGGATGAGGCCCACCCACATCATCAAGGGTCACCTCCACTATGTAAAGCCCCTGACCACTATGTAAATACCTTCACAACATCACCGATCTTAGCGTTTGATTAAATCGCTGGGTGCTACAACTTAGCCAAGGTGTCAATAAAATTAATCACCACAAAGCATTCTCCCTTAGTCTTCAGAGCATCTATCAACTCCTTGAGTTTAGACTTTGGAACTGAGAAAGAATATATTTCTGTATTAGGCCCCCAAGTTCGTGGTAATTTGCTATGGAAGCTTCAGGAGACCAATATGAGATGCAGATGCTCACAGATGAAGTCCTTCCTGGAGGCAGCTATGATCAGTAAACACGTAAACCTACCTGTCCTGGGCCAACGTGAATCTTTTCCAGAAATATGTTGACTGCAGCTGACCTTGTGTGTTTGTAGTGCTCCTAAGAATTTAAGAACTGCTTTCCTCCAACAGTGGCTCTTAAGTAGGCTCCTAAAACTTGTATTTCTATTCAACTCCTGCTATGTAACTTTTTCCTAATGGAACATTTTTATACTTAAAAGTCTTTATCACCCTCTCAAACACATTTCATCAAAAATGTGTATGCAGTTGAAGTTTATTTTTAATGCACGTTACCAGAAGGATCTAATGGTTTAAGAAGATTATTGTGAATTGGGCTATTGTTACAGTTATCATTAGTGCACAACTCATCCAAACATCATAGAGACAGTACAATTATTGATAAATAATTATTAGACATAAAATGAAAAAAAAAATCCACAGGAAAAACATCTCTAAGGAAATGGGTGGAAGTCACTTTCACTTTCCCAATTTTCTTGTGTTCATAATGAATAATGCTTATGGCTTTGATGGGTCAATATTCAGCACTGATTCAATTCTTACTTTTTGTTTTATGGTCACACGCTCTGGGAAACAAAAACATGTAGGTGGGAATGGAACTTCTGTTGTAGCAGCATCTCTCGATTCCATGAACTCCTTTGAAGCCACGAGGGGGTCTCACCAAAAATTATGTCGCATCGTCTCTCAGCTGATAATCTGTTAGGTCCCCTCCAGGGGTGAGGAAGGCACAGAATCGGAAAACACCTCATTTGTAAAAGGGTTTCTTACCCTTGTACAGAGCCATTTATTTTTCTAAATTCTTGGAACTATATACCAACGAGACTTTACCACATCATATAGAATAACTCTTGGTAATTGCAGCTGTCACTCTGCCACTTAGGTGCCTTGTTCATTATACTCAGAACAAGTTGAGAAAATATAAATATTGTTAATTTTAATACACCTTAGTCGTTATAATATTGGTGGTTGAAAAAATGCTCTTATTTTTAAATGCTTTAAGTATCTTTCCACAATACCCTGGAGCTCAGGAAAAAATATATATATATACAGAAAAAAAAAATCTACCATATGGTCCAATAAAGCCTACTTTTATTGTAAAATCCCAATGGTCAAACCAAACCTACTTTCAGAAAAAAAAAATCTGATTTTATTTTTTAATTTAAATAAAAGTGTCCCCATAACAACCATCTCTCTCTTGAATTTTAATTCTAAAAAGAAAGACAAAGCTCAAAGCCTTGCTATGAGCCTTCAGGATTTATTTCTGACACTCTCTCTGTGTGCACGAATAAAACACTCTCAGGAGTTCCATGTTGTCCATTTGCTCCTCTGTTGTTTCATGCTCTGCGGGTTCTTACTCTCAGGGGCTCTGCACCAAGGTAAGATTTGACAGGGGCGAACGGTTCAACTTGTGTGAACTGTCAGAAGTGGAGCTGGGAGATGACTGCTGGCGGACAGGTGCATTCGCAGGCAGGATGGGTACTCAGGGAAGTTGAGGATTAGAAAATCCGGTCCCACCTGGAAAGGTTTCACGCACCTTAGTAAACTCATAGAGTCCAACACATCTTGGTTCAAATGTCTCTTGAGCCTATTATCAGCCAGGGACAGTGCTCTCAAGACAAATGGGGGAAGATGGCTACGTTTCCTTGTTTCCAATTTTCCTGGAGTAATATGAGAGCACGAAGGAGAGGCCTCAAAAAATCAGGGAAGACTGCCTGGAAGAGGCAACCGCTGAGCTGAATCTGGGCAGCTAAGCGTTTCATGAGCTCACAGCTGATTCTTATGCTCCCTGAAATTGGGAACTACTGCTATTGGGTGCAAGGCCTTGAAATTAAGAGAGAACCCAGCTCTCCTGTTACTGAGGAAGCATCCATATTTCACAGGAGCCTGAATGGTGTGTCGCAAGTGATTTCCAGCCTCACCCCACAGAGGTGAGTACAATTCAATGTTAATGTTTCTTTTCCCTTTGATTTCAGAGAAGAAGATACCAGCATTGTCAGTGGGGTCCCCACCATCACACAATCCCTGGGGGCCGTGAGTGACGGCAGCATTTATAGCCCCCACACCTGGCCACCTGCTACTTATAGTGACACGTGGGCTGATCACCTGGAAATTCTTGTCTTTCTTCCTGAACGGAATCCAAAAACCTGGGAGCTCGGAAAAGTGGAAAGCACAATGCCAGCCCCCGGAGAGAGGCATGAAAATGCCAAGCGATTTACTCACTGTTCTTCCCTAAGGGTCCCTGTCCCTGCCCACCCAGCCTGCCTTTTCCATTCGTCTTAACTCGACGCCTTGGAAATGGGGCTTCGGCTTCTCCCAGAAAACAGTTTCAAAGCTCCAGACCTAGATATCACACCACACGTGTACCCAATTAAAAGCTGTCCTCAGCAGCACCTCGCCAGAAACCCCGAAGATAACGAGCCCGTGCCTCGCAGCTCACACCCTCTCCTACACGAAGAGATAGGAGATGTGTTGCTTGGGCCATATTTTTGGAAATTGCTAGTTAGTTGCAAAATGTTTCCTGAGGTAGAAAAAAAAAGCACCAAGGACTGTAATTATTGGATTGTTTCACTTTTGAGGCCAAGAAGCAGATGCTCCACTTTCAAGACTTGGACAAGTATTGTCACAAGTTAACTCCTCTGCTTGCCATGCAGCGTCCCAGTTCACTGGCTTCCTTGAAGAGGCCCACTTAGAGGATCACTTGAATCGCTGCCCACAAGTTGGTTCGCGAGACTCTTCAAAAAGCTGCCCCCATACTGTAATCTGGTGCTAATCAGATTTCAGTGTGATGTCGCCAGGAAAAATCGATATGTAGAATGCTAGACGAAAAAGGTTTAAGACCAAATTCCAAAGATGAAATTCACTCTCCAAATGATATGCCTTAAAAAAAAAGAAAAAAGTTAGTTTGGGTAAAATAAAGAAATCGTTCCGTGTCTCAGCTTTCCTGCTCCCTGTGTTTTGTAGGAGGATTGGAAAATGACTTTCTTGAGATGAGAACTAGTTCTCGTGCTGCGAGGTGAGGCAGGTAGCAGGCCAGTGTGTTAAAATGTCCGATATAGCTGGAAGAGATAGAATTCACTGAATGCATTTTCTTTCTTTCCTGCTTCCTTCCTCCAAAATTTATGTGTTTGAGTGTCCAATATGTGCTAGTCTCAGGGAATTAATTTTAAAAGCATATTTCTTTGCTGTCCGTTAGATTTTGATGGGGATGAGCTAGTATTAAGGAGTCTTGCTTTGGGTTGGGAAAACTGAACGTAGGAAGTCAGAATCTAGAACTTCCTCTTGGTTTGTAATCGTGATTGAATTATGTGCAAAGGGGATTCACTGTGAAAAGGAGAGCAACTAGCTGTCCTGATTTTGCCTAGGTCACAGGGGTTTTCTGAGATGTAGAAGAAACCCAGATAGTCACTAAATATAAAATAATGCACCGCAAATGTAGTACTTTTATAAACATGCACAGAAATGATCAATCCCACCCAAACTCTGAAGATGGTGGATCCACTGGGGCCAGAAAAAGGAGAATGGGATAGAAGAAAAACAGGCCATTTAATGGCCTCTACAGTATATCACATGGACCTTTAAACAATGAGGGGGTGGGGACCGCGATCCATGCCCACCCCTGCACAGTTGAAAATTCACATCTAACTTTAGCTTCCCCCAGAACTTAGCTACTAATAGCCGACTGTCGACTGGAAGCCTCACAGATAACGCAAATAGTCGATGAACTTAACACGTATTTTGTATGTTATATGTATCATATACTGGATTCTTAAACCAAAGTAAGCTAGAGGATGAAAATGTTGTTAAGAAAATCATAAGAAAGAGAAAACACATTTATATTATCTCCTGAAAAGAAAAGCCACGTGTAAGTGGACCCACACAGTTCAAACCTGTGTTGTTCGAGGGTCAACTATATTTCTTTTTTAACGATATGAAGCAAAAAAGTACAAGAAGCAAATACAGAAAATGTTAAGCTTTGAAAAAGCTCTTTAATGGAGCTCCTTAAATTTATTTTCTCTAGTTCTCTTAGGTGTAAAATGTTTCATAAACATTTTACAGAGGAGTCTGCTGTGTTTATTTTTGTCTCTCCGTTCACTGCTCTTTACCTGTCACCCAGGGCAATCTGGATTCCTCTCCTAAAAGTTTCTCTCCTTGTTTCACCTGTGACTCCTGCATTGCCATATCCCTGGGGCGTCCTCACTCTGTGACCCATCTCTGGCATTATTACTTTTCCTCTTCATATTTTCTCCTCCTCCTCCTTCAGCTTTCGGATTTCTTTCTAACTCTACCCACCCCCAATGCAGAACTCCATTCTGAGTCTCAGACCGTGGGATTCAATCACGGACTGGACATTTTTCTCAGATGGAGTCTCTCTTAGAACCTCTAAAAAGAGCACATCCCCGTAGACGCATTTTGGATGTCTGACCTCCAGAAACATAAGATAAAACATATGTGTTGTTTTAAGCCACCAAGTTTATGGTAATTTGTTACAGAGGAAAAAGGAAAATAGCACATCCTCCTAAACTGTTTTGTCTCCACTGCACATTACCAAAGTCATTCTAGACCCTGCTGTGTCACCACTTATGTCCAGGTAGGTGACGGCCAACCACTGCCACTTTCTGGTTCCCATCGCTGCCTCCTGCCTAGCTTACTGAAATAACCCCCTGGACCCCTGTTTATGGTGGCTCCCTCCTTTGCCTAGGTTCCCCTCAATCCCCATACCCTCACCCACTCTTTCCCAGGCTGCCAAAGCAGGCTTTTTGAAATGTGTACCTAATCATATGAATTTTTTATTAAAATTCTTTCATGCTTCTCCACTGCTTTCGGGATATAAAGTTCACATTTCTTAGGGGAAGCTCACGAAGCCGTTGCTCAGGCTTCTCAACTCTCCTGTCAGACCCACTTCTGCAGCCCCCTATTTTTGCTCCAGCCAAATCACACTTGCTAAAAGGGGTTTGCATTAGAATCACCTCTCAAGCGTTTAAAAAACTGTCTAAGCTTTGCCCTGCTTTAAGAGATTCTTGCTCAGGAGGTCTGGGGACATGGAGGACAAACCATATCTTTGATAAAGCTCACAGGTTATTCAGATTAAAAACTGTCACCTGGGTGCCTCTAGATATTTCATGGCACCTTGCTTTTCCTCGCACCGTGCCATCTGCCTGCCATGCCCCTTTGGACTCTGCACTCAGCCTTTAAACTCCACTTTTCTTCTTCCATTGAGCTGTCCGGTCTGATTGCGCGCTTGTCTAATTTCTTCCTAGGAAATCTGTACTTGTTTTCTGATTTACCTGTTGGTCTCCCCTGCAGTGGCCCCTTTCCAGCTTCTTGTGGGCAGAAATCAGGCAATGCCCAGCGCCCAGCACACTACCTGGCATGCAGTGAATTCTTCGACAAATGTGTCCATTACCTGCTTCTTTCCCACCCTCTGCCTGCAAGCACTCCCGCATGAACACACATTGTGGTTCTCACTTCTGGTCCCTTCTGTCCTGTTCAGACCCACTGCCTCCCACCCCCTTGGGTGGCTTCTGATTCTTCTCATTTACAATAAGTAACCCCAAGCCTCAGGTTCACAGAAGGCCAAAGAGGATTTAGTCAGTTGAAATAGGTCGGGATGACTGGGCTCCTGTTATTTTCTGTCAGCCAGACAAGCCAGTCATTGCCAGTAAGCCGAGTTGACCTTTTGGGGACGGGCACTTAGGGTAAGAATATCCTGACCAGCCTCGGTGGCTGGTCCCTCCCCCCAGGTTCCCGAAGGCTGACCTATAAATTTGCCAGTGGGTAGGACTAAACATTTGCTATTTAGAGCAGGATAAATGGAGAAAAAAGCTTAAGAGAGGGGCTAATCTGTAGACATTTAGGTAATATGTTTTTTATTTTTTCTTTCAAGTCTCCTTTGCACCAATCTGCAAGCTGTGGAACCCATAGACTATGCCTCCCCCTCTTTCCACAGATATGCTACTAAGGCTGCAAAACTAAAACACACGTAAATTATTTAACACGGTTTTATGATATTGGGTTAATTACATAAAGCTTTCTCATGAAAACATTCAGCAAACAGCACAGAATTCTCTGTTATTATTTATTAAATGTGTAAAACAAGTCTCCATTCACCTGTCTAAGCCTAGACAGAGCCATAACACTCATTTGCGTTAGAAACCCAGGCCCTGGGGTCCTTCAGGCCATGCATAGAAGCAGCCCCCCAATAATAAAACAGGCATTTCAAGGGAGAGAGCACGCTGCAATGCGGACTAGTTTCCATCGCAAGTTGCCAATTTGAAATAATCTTCCTCTGACACGATTTAATTTGAAAACTACTGAGGTCATTTCCTTTTAACTCAGTTCTACATAAGCAAAACTGCATTAACCAGTTAATTCCATTAAATAAATGGTCGAATTGATTTTTTTTTTTTTTAAGAATAGAATTGACCAGTTATTTTCAATTAACTGGTCTGCTTTCTTCACAGAGGCTTGCAGGTATAGGCCAGTGCCAGCACTCCTTGCGGGTGGATGCGGAAGGCATTCACAGAGTACCCGGCAAATCCCTCCTGTGGCCTCTCCGGGCCCTGGGGCCTGTGCAGGATAAAGAGATACAGGGAGTAGAGACTTCTGCAGGGCTTGAGCATGTGCTCTATTTAGAAAGATAAGCCACCAATCATAACTATTGTGCCAGGCAGAAGAGGGAGAAGCACCACAGGCAACTTATAACTTAGAATGTTCTAGAAGAAGGCTGGACTTTTGGAAGACTTTATGGAGAAATTGGGACTGAGTGATTAAGTTTGGCTAGGCAGGGGAAGGTGTGGATGGAGAGTGAGGGCATGACTAGAGGTGGAGCCTGGAGGGCCAATATTGGGCTAACTGGCAGAGAAATGGGAATAATTGAAAAGGCCATTGAGAAAAATGAAGGTAAGACTTGAGGGGTTTACATGACAAAATCAGGCTTATTTATGCATAAGATGTAAGGTACATGTGCTTGGAAGGTACAGAAGTCAGGGAAAGCGTATGTGATGCAGGGGCAGAGTATGTTTTCCTGCCGGCAAAATGCACCCCTCCCTCTTCTCATTCCTCCTCTAAACTCTCCCCTTAACGAGTTCTCAGCTCAACAAGAGAAGCTTTTACTTCTCTTAGACTCCTGCCTTATAATTGCTCTTCGTCACGAGATTCCCTTCTACACATCACCACGATGGAAATTAAAGAAAAATTTGACAAAACAACATCCAGAAATGCGAACTAGAAGACTAGCATGAGTTAGGGAGGTGGACTCTTCGTATTCATATGTTTCATTTATGCTTTTCCAATTCTTCTCAGGGTGGCTCATAATAGTATGTTTGTTGTTGTTGTTGTTGTTGTTGTTGTTGTTGTTGTTGTTACTTGGTAGAGTTGTCATGAGGATTAAGTGACACATTCATTAAAATGGACCTAACATTAAACTAGGTACGTAGCAGACATCCCATAGCTATTAATTTCTTCGTCGTGGGTAGGTGAGACTGTATCAGCTCTCGTCAAACTGTCATTTGTTTTTCTTTTAATGGCAGCATACCACCTATCTGTTGTAGGTTTCTCATACCCCATTTCCCCCACTTTCCTGTGGCTAGAAATGAGCACAATAGCGGGGAGGCCTAGCCAATTCGTGTGCTCTGTCCTCCCAAACACAGTGTATAAGTCAAGTTTGGATTTGACCCAAGCCAATCGATGACATCCAATTCCAGGATTTGAACTGCATCCTTGGAAAAAAGACTCTCTTTTTCCATTGACAATATTAACTATAAGGATAACTGAAGTCAGAGCTACTATAGGACCCAATATTCAGAATTATCCTGAGAATAAAGGTAATGCGTGTAGAGAGAGAGGAAGAGAGAGATTTATGATAGCCTTTGAGGCCCTTATAATTCAAATAAACTCCTGGACTTTACATGAGTCAATCAATTTTCTCTTTGCCTAAACCAGTTAGAGATTCTTTCCTTGCAATTAAAAGAATACTGACCATTGGAGAAAGCCATCATGACTTCATTTTATAGGGAAAGAAACTGAAGCCTGTGAAAATAAAGACTTATCGAAAGCCAGATGGCTGGTTAATGGGACAGTTCAGCAGTAATGAGACCAACCAACTCAGAGTCTCCATATTCAGCATGGACACATGAGTCAGCCCTTTCCCTCCGGGGAGTGACTGGCCATCCTTAGGCCTTTAATCTCAGCAAGCTCCCCGCTGTCATAACCTCACCAGCTGTAGACAGGATAAGACAAAGCCCTAAACCTTCACTTTCCCATGCTTTCTGTCTTTAGTTGTCTAGGAAACACTCTCAACATGCCTCGCATCCTCACGCTCTTTAATCAACTTCAGAAGTCCGAGTCTCATATTTTATTCCCCATCCGAGGCATGAGTACCTCAGTGTCCCAATATTGTATGACTCCACCTCCCAAATCTATGCTCCAGGACCCTAGATACTGTGTCTGGGATGTACAATTCGCCAGATGACCTCTAAGTGGTCTCAACATATGACCCTAAATTTAGAGCCCCAGTCTGGACTTCTCCCATGAGCTTCAGCTGCCTATTCAGCATCTCAGCTGGGCTGTCCAGTCATCCCATTGCCTCTTCTGTTTGGAATGAAGTTTTTCCAAAGAGAAATGTAATTGTCTCCTTTTTATCAATTAAGTCTCAACACAGATGCCATTTCTTCAGTTAGACCGTCCATGCCACCCCAGCCAAATTTTCCCCTCACAGCTTTCCTAATCAATCATTCCATTTTATTTATACTATTTCTTTATCGTGTCTTCTTATGTATCTTATTCTGGAATGTCTGTGATTTATTGATTTGTCTACATGGTTATTATAAGTTTCTCCATTGTGTCAGTTAACCATTGCTGTGTAACAAATCACTTTAGCACTCGATGGCTTACGACAACGGTATGTATTCATTACTACATATCCTTGTTCACAAGTCTGTGGGTCAGCAGGGCGGTTCTGGTCTTGGCTGGACTCAGTCATGCGTCGGCTTCTAGGGGTTATCTGGCTCAGCTGGGGACCTTGCCTCTATGGCTTCTGTCATCTTCCAGCAGAGTAGTCTGGACTTAGTCACACAGCAGTGACAGACTTCTGAGAGAGAGTGAAAAAGCATGCAAGAAGACCTCTTGTGTCACTTCTGCTGTAGTCTATTGGTTAAAACAAACCACAAGGCCAATACCAGAGTCAAGGTGAGAGAGTATCACCAAAGGACATGGATGTAAGGAGTGTGGAAAATTGAAGCCACAACTGATCTACCATACCCTTTGTTATCATCTGAGCTCTTTGAGGGTAGGCACCTTGTCTCTTTACCTGTATCCTCAGCTCTTAAAATAGTGCTCGGCACAAAGTATGTCTATACAGTAAGTTCTGACTGATGGATTAGAATCTGGAGTTTCTTGCTTGGCATCAGATGCTCTGTCCACTCTGCATTGTCTGTGAACTCGTTCAAAACTCTTACTGTTTACTTTTATCCTGTGAATATAATATACTTGGTGGATTTCATCTTAATAGCAACACTTCAACTAAGAGGAAATCGATAAAGGTTTAGAGGATCTCCACCAGAATGGACTGATGCCTAACTAGAGGAAAGCATGCGAGGGAGTGAGGGAGGGTTGATTTGGGTGGAGGATGGGAAGGTTTGGAGAGGGTAGGACGATACAGCACGCTAGAATGGAAGTGCCATAAGGACAGGGCATGGTGTCTCTGTGATTCGTGGCTATGCCCAACGCCAAGCCTTGCACACCGGGTGGCCAATAAACTCTTACTAATTGAAGGAGTAAATGAGAAAAGTGTGTTCACATCCAGGAAGCCAAGGGAGGTTACAGGGTGTGATACACTTATCTCTGGGGAGTTTCTTTGGGAAGGAAGGACTTAAAGTTGAAATGTAGGAGCTCTGAACTCAGGCAAGGTGCATGGAGCAAAAACTTCATTTCCTGGAGATGTCTTGGGGGAAAAAGTAAAATTTCAGAAGCATAAGAGAAAGGGTGAGAGGGGAGAGTGACATCTGAGGCTTAGAATGAGGCCTAACGGAAGGCAGAGGAGTTGATCATCTGAGGAAGAGAGAATGCTTATGCTTGTGTCTCAAGGAGATGGATGGGAGACCACGTCTGTGAGATTTTCTTCAGAACCGTGTCATTCCAACAGGAATCACATCAGTTAGAGCTTCTCTTGTCTTCTCCCCTAAAACCCTTTCAAATATCTTAATGCTCCAGACCAGACTGAAACACTCCGCATTAATTATTTCATGTGCTCTAATTTAAGCTCTGTGCAAGCAAATGCTGGTTCCAGGCTGGGCTGGGGCCACCCATAATTTAGGGTGGGGCAGGGATATTTCGAACATCTCTGTCCTTCAAGTTTACCATGTGTACTTAATTGGGTTGCTGCTGTGGCCTCAATGCCATCCCCACATGTCCTAAGTGGGGCCGAATCTGAGCCTGTTGGTACTTTAAAGCCCCAAGAGGCCTGTGGGTAGCACCATGCTGGGGCCCATGAAGGTAAAATCAAGCCAACTTTGGAACTGAGAATTATTATTCCCAGCCTCTGCCTCTTACATATTAAGCAATTAATATCGGTGCCATCCTGCAAGGACACAGGAAAGCACGCACGTCTCCACACATGGCCACCAGATGACTTGGACTCAGAGCTGTCTCGGCTGGTTTGAGCTTCCCTTTAAAACACCAGGGAAAGCAAGCATCTAATGTGTTCAGAATATTTGCCACATTCTATATGGTTTTAATAGAGAAGAGCCGCACTTTTCTGTACGCCAACACTAGACTTCCTTTCTCAGTGGCGGAGAGCCAAAGACTGGAAGGTAATAGAACACGGCATCGAACTTCTTTAGCCTCAGTTTCTACAAGTGGAAGAACACAGGTGGTTAAATCCTTCTACTGATATGCTTTAGGCTTAGAAATTACATATACAATGGTTTCCATCACAAAGTAGGTATTCATTGAACGATGGATGCTCTTGCTGCTGCTGGTGGTGGTGTTGTTATTATATGCATCAGGGAAGTTGGGTGACTTATTCATTAAGGTGGAAGAAGGAAAACTTACAATAGACAGTGGAAAGAAACACTGCTCTGCTTCTCTACGCAGAAGCCGACTGAAGCCTTTCTTTTATAATATAATATCTCACACTTTTGTATCACTTCTCTGTCCAAGAGCCCTTCTGATCTGTCTTGGTGTATCAGTCAAAACAAACTACACTATGTTTCACTAATGAGCAATTTCAAAAATCTCTGTGACTAAAGAAAGGTTTCTTTCTCATTCATGTTTTGTCTACTAAGGGTTGGCAGAGAGCCTTGGACACCAGATTTACTCAGGAATCTTGGATGATAGAGCCAGACTATGATAGTTGTTGGTCACTGTGCCAGAGTTGGGGGGTAGCTCTGAAAGGTCTAGAACTGACAATTCAGCTCCCTGACTTGGAAATGACTGATGTTACTTCTGCTCACAACTCCTATATCAAATTGCACGGCCTCATTCAACCAGAAAGGGACAGGAGTACAATCTTACCATGAGCACGGAAAGCAAAGAGCTAGAAAGTACTGGTGAAGAGCACTGGTGACGGCCACATTTTGCTATCATAACCATGCTCTGGGTGGGGAGAGCCCATGATATTGTTCATTTCAATGGGAAAGGACAATTAGACTCACTCTGAAGACTGCTAATTACATGGGTAGAAAAGACGCTGGAATATTTTGCCCATCAGGAATAAGGTTCCACAGCCTTTGAATGGGAGAGGTAAGAATCTTACTTATTGGCATCCCCTTATTTTCCAGAGACACTTAGTATTTCTTCAGCAAACTACCACCGTATTCAAAACTTGTTTTTAATTCAAGTGTTTGTAAACTTTTTTCGTGTGAAACTTTATTAAAGCAAAGGAATGTCGAGTTAGAAGGGACACTAGAAAGCTAGATTTTTGGTTATCTGTTACTTTGTAATAAACTACCTCAGCACTTAATGGTTGGTTTAAAACAAGCATTTTATTTTGCTCATAGGTGTAGCTCAGGAATTTAGGGTGGATTTGGACTGGTCGCTCATTCACACCCCCATGTGGCATTATTTGAAGCAGTTCAGGCTATTGAGGCCACTTATGGCTTCTTCACTCATGTGTCTGGTGCCTCTGTTCTCCTTGGCTTTTCTCTCTCTCCCTATATTATTTCTTACCCTCTAAAACTACCCAGTGAAGCTAGAGCTTCACACAGCATGGTGCCCTTTGAAGAGGTGCACTTTTCACATGGCAGCTCAGGCCCTTTGAAGAGGTGGACTTTTCACATGGCAGCTCAGGGCTCCAAGAATGAGTGTTTCAACGACCCCCACAATGAGTGCTTTGGGAGCCCGACACTCTCATTCCCACTGCCTTCAGTTGGTCAAGTAAGTCACTAAGGGGACCCAATTCAAAGCCAGGAGGTTAGACACCTTATCCTGATGGAATATAACCCATCTGCGTACCACCAAAGGACAGGTCACTGGATTCCCACCCAGTTTCCTGCTATTGACCAGTTTCCCCCTTTCATTGGAACTATAGCCTTTCTCTGGGGCCAATATTCCTTACTCATAACCATATGAAACTGAGAAGGTGATCTCTAAGATGACTTTCTAATGTATATTTAATAATTCCTATTTGTATCTCTCCAAATTTTCCTCAAAATTCTCCCCCAAGAAAGCTCTTCTGATGAACAAAACCTGGTTTTAATTACACATGCCCATTAGTGAATTCCCTCAGCGCACATATGGGCAGCTTTTGCACTAAGATCAAGTTCTATACTTGTTTCAATGTGTCACAAGCCCCAATTCCCAGTGACTTCATCAGACATTGATCTCTTCTTTCCAAAAATTCTTATTACATTTTTAGTTTAAACCACAGTATTTGACATTTGAGAACATGGTGTCTTGCATTGCTTTTAAATTGTTTCATGTGTAACAAGTAATGTCTCGCCAACTGGACTTTAAACTTTATGGGTACTCTTCGTGCTTTATACTTTTAAAAAGTTTATACTTTTATGTTTATTTTTTTGTAAGTTTAGACTATTAAGAATTTAGCAAGAAGTGTCACAAATGCCTATTAATGATATTTGAGGGTATTTTTTAATGTCCTTATACATTCCCATTTGGCTTGTTGCCTCACTTTTTGGTTAGTTTATCAGGAGCAGAAGCTTTCTTTTATTCCATTGGTATCTCTCCAAAGAGTTAGATACACTATGGCATATCATTTATGACACACATTTATAAATATCCCCAGGTAGCCTCTTCCTTCTAATTTGCTAATGCAAGAGCTGTACCCAAACCAAAGAACTTTTCCAAAACTTCCCATCTGATTCTTTTTTTTTTAGGTGAGGCAACCCTTGGTGGTTCTCATAGATTGCAAGAACCTTGTTAGCTTACAATCTCTGATTTATTTTTTATTTTTTATCTTTTACACTTATATCACCTGGTCTTCCTAGGTGGTCTCCCCTCCAAGTACTAACTAGGCCCAGCCCTGCTTAGCTTCTGAGATCAGATGGGATCAGGCTCATTCAGGGTGGCATGGCCTTAGACCCCCTTTGATTCTTTATCTGTAATGCCTCAGTGTTTTCTTACAAAACAATATCATCATGAAACTATGAAACTGAATATTGATGCAATAATGTTATTTAATATATAGTCCATATACAACTTACCTAATTTTTTCAATGTTCTTTTTTCTTTACATGGTTTTGTAAAGGAAACAAATTGAGGGTCAGAAGAACAATTTATGCCTATTGTAGAAACTTTAGAAAATACACAGAAAAGAGGAAGAAAGGAAGAAGGAAGGAAGGTAGGAAGGAAGGAAGGAAGGGATGACCCATAATTCTAGATAAGTATTATAATTTTGACATTACAGCTTTTTCTAGAAATATGTTTAAAACCAAAACTTTGAGTCTTGCTTTTTCATTTGATTCATTTTTACGAAGTCATTACTCTTCAAAAATACAGCTTAAAGTCTCTGAGATATTCCACATATGGATTTCCTAGAATTTTCTCAATTATTAATGTGTTGTTTTAGGTTATTTCTAGTTTGTCAATATTCTAAACTATGCTGCAATGAGTATCTTTATTTATACATCTTTGTCCTCTGTTGGTTTATTTCTGTAGGACATGCTAGAATTGAAGTCTCTGTATCCAAAAGTTAAAAATTTAAAAAATCTCCAAAAGCATTTGCCGATTTCTTTTTTGAGAAGCATTGACCTAGTCTAAACAATGTGAAACAAAAATATCTCCCTTACCTTGTCTTCCTCTCTCACCTTCACCCTTACCTTACTACATAAGGGTTTATTTCTGCTTCCTGGCCAAGGGCAGGGATTTGCACACAGTAGGTGCTTGGTGACTGCTTTCATGACTGATGAGCATTAACACTCCTTTTCGCGTTATCATTTATTGCTTTAGTCTTAGTTTTAGCAGATGGTTGAAGACAACTACCTGAGAGGTGAAATGTTTGCAACCTGAGAGATGCTCTCCCCACCCTGCTTCCTCCCAGCCTCCTCTAGAATAACATCTGGGCATTTACTCTCCAGGGACAGTGGAGAAGTGAGTCAGAAATGTGAGTGGGGCCTCTACAGAATGGAGTCCTGCTCATACTGGTCAATGAGTGTAGTAGGAAACCAGGATGTGGCCATAAACTACTGGGAGAAAGTACACCACTGTAGACTTGATCTGTCGCTTGGGCTGGCCCTGATGGACGGGTATTTTTCCAGTGAGTTCTGATTCCCCCTGGAGGAGCATGTGCCATTCATGCTGACTACACGAAGCACCCCAGGAAGCACCAGCATTGTGCTGGTGACTGTCATTCTCAGAGGCCAGATCTCAGGTTACCTAAAAAGCAGCTTGCCCTTAAGCTGCCGGATCTCCAGCCTGGATTCCATGCTGATAATGCCCTTCCGTCAAACACTTGCTAAATGGAACTACATTGCAATTGTTTGTATGTGTGCAGACAACCTACTGTGTGCAAAGCTATCTGCCGGTCCCTGAAGCCACAGTGATGAGCAAGGCATGGTCTCTCTCCTTATTTAGCAGAAAATAACCCTTCCTCAAAGATGTGGCAGAAAAAAAGAGTGGGACACTATGATGGCTTATGGTGAGGAAAGCAAGAAGTGAGGTGGGTGCATGGGTGAGGGACTACTTGCCAGGTGTGCCTGGGACCACAGGGCAAGGGCTACCCCAGGAGAGCCATGACCTCAGTATTCTTATCTCTCTCCCCTGCCTCCCGAAGGTTCTTATGTGCCTACCTACAAACCGGTTGTGATGAAAGCTTGAAGGAGAAAGAGTCACAAGGGGCAGATAGAGAGGGGTGCTGGTGAGGAGGGATTCATGGAATGGGCTGATTCAGTTTTCCGTGACGTCAGGAATTAGTACCACTTGGCAGAACCAACCAACCTATTCTTTCCCAGAGGCACTTCCTCCCAGAAACATTGGCAGGGAGGGTCATTCCTGAGGCGTCCTTTTCATCCCTTTCCTTTTCCTTTCCTTCTATGTTGTCCCCTGCTCTGTCAGCACTTTTTTTTTTTCACTGCTCACTGTTCCTTAGCCATCTCACTTCTGAGATTTTCTAAATCTAATTCACATTTCTCTTTCATTGCTTTTGTTATTTTCTTAGTGTCCTTTCGTTTGCATTGAACTATTAAGTTTTTCTCTGCTATGTGGTCATACTTTTTGGCATGTCTCCATTTTCTGTAGGTTTATAATGCTCAGTTATCAGTTTTTCTTCTGTGGTGGGCAGACTAAAGCTACACTCCCTGGCTCCCCCCAAGAGTTGTTCACACCCTAATCCTCAGAACCTGTGTATGTGTTATGTTACGTGACAAGGAGGAGTTAAATTTGCAGATAGAATTAAGTTGGCTTTTCAGCCTTAATAAGGAGTGTGTTCTGGATTTTCTGGGTGGGTCCAGTGTGATCACAAGGGTCCTTTAAAGTGAATAAGAGAGGAGGAATGGGAGCCAGAATCAGGGAGAGATTTGAAGATGCTACACTGCTGCCTTTGGAGGAAGGGGTCATGAGCCAAAGAACGCAGGTGGCCCAGATAGGGTGGAAAAGGCAAGGAATCAGATTCTTCCCTTGTGCCTCCAGAAGGAACGAAGCCGCACTGACATCTTGGCTATAATCCAGTAAGCAGCATTTTGGACTTCTGAACTCGAAAAAATGAACATAAATTTATACTTTGAGCCACTTGGTTTGTAAGCATTTGTTACAGCAGTAATAGAAAACTAATATGCCCTCTTAAAATATCTTTGCATGAGGTTCAAATACAATTCTTTTCTGTTACCTATCTGAGGTGAGATGTGCTTTTCTGTTTTGGTGAGGAAATCTGCAGGCTCGCTCTTATACACCCATCCCTCCAAGGCCACATCCTGGACAGGGCAAATCTCCTCATGTGTGTAGGGTTACAATGCACCCTCTTGAGACAGAGTTGGCATAACAGAATCCTATTATTTTTACCTTATACATTCCAGAAAGCAGTTTGCTTTGCCCAGACTTTGACCTGAAGACAAAATGGAAATTGGAAATTTCCTGCTTTTTTTTTCAGTTTCTTTTAATCCTCCTCCATCTTTGGCAAGTGGGCTAAATCTGATTTGTGGTAGCGGGGAAGGGGAGAGAGAGGGAAACAGGAATAAAGAAGCTCAGTGAGTGGGAGGGAGAAGAGCAAGATAGAAGAAATGCTGAGGAGAGCAGGACCTTGTTCCTGGCTCAGACGGGATGCAAGTCAAGGTCTCTACACCACTGACTGGACCCTCCTCCCTGCATCCTCTAGAGCTTCATGTTCTTAGTTGGTGTGTGGCCCAGAGCTCTGGAAATCATTCAGACTCTTGCATTTTGACAGAAGTCTCAAACAGGCAGTAATTTTGTTGAAAGACCCAAATCAGAGCACTGATCCCATATGTACCACCTCCCCATCTTTGCCATTCCAATTACACGCGCACGTGTACACACACACACACACACACCCATTCATTATACAAGCTAACTGAAGGCAAAATTCCTGTCATAGGCTGATGAGCCTGGTGGAAGATATAGAGAGTGTTTTGTTATGCACCTCCTATGCTGGAGAAATGCAAATGAATTCAAGGAAAAAGGACAAGTTTCAAGAGGCGGCACCAAGGCGGCAGGATGCAGCTTGCTTATTACATTCAGTTGCCTTGTTGTTCGTGCCATCACCGATTTGCACCTGCAATTACTTCTTCACACCTGGGAGTGCACAGGTTTTGTTGATTCCATTTCAGGAATGCTCAGCCTACGTGTTTCCCAGAATAAAGAGCCTTCTAGAGCTCTGAATTCAGATACCAAGGTGACAATTAGTTGTGTTCTCGATTGTTTAAAAAAAAAGAAGCCAAAGAGACAAGAGAAAAAGTGAGAAATTCTTATACCTACCTTCAAAGGAACTGAATTTACAAATCTGGGAACTTTTAGCCTTTGTTGCTTTTAAGTATCAGTGAACTCAGCCCCCACTAACAAGCTCCAGTAATTTCACGAACAGCTCGCAAGACAGACTGTGTCATTTTCTGCAAAGGCGGCTGGAAATCATTTACGCTGTAAGATTCTCTGCGGTGATAACAAGGTATTCAAAATGAGAATGAGCCTGAGATCATCTTCAAAAGGTTTCCCAAGTGAAGCCTGCCCCACTCTCTAGAAGATTCCTCTGGAAGGAAGCAGATGCAAACGCATCACTTCAACTTGTTGAAACGGACATGATTTTCTGCACCTGTGCTTGAAGTTGCCTGTCAGTCCTGGATGAGTGGGCTTACAGGACACGGGGCTGCAATTCAGCAGACCTCGCAGGTCAAAGGGTCTGTTCCTTCCAGCCAAGAGCAAATGAACCATGCTTTCAATAGGGCAGCAGATACTTCTTCGTTCTGAATTTCTGCACACACATGTGAGTGTAGTTCAGACCTGGGTGGCCCAACAGTAGCTCCCAACTGCAAAGATAAATGATAAACGTCGAAAGTGCTTTCCTGTGGCCTCTGAGTATATTGCAAATCTCAAAAAGAGTGGTATGGTTTCAAGTTATAGGATACTAGACTAAACAACCAGCATCTGTGAGGCTCTACTAAAAATATGTCATCTCTAGATATTTAAAAATGCATTTTTATTAATAAAGACAGTGGTTCCAAGGTATAAATGTAATCATACTGAATATATGCTAAGGCCTTAACATGCAGTCGCCCAGTGCAACTTTCTCAAAAATTCTGAGGTCACAAATCTTAATATCAGCATTTACAGATCAGGACTGAGGGCTGGAGAGCTCAAATACTTTTCCCCAGGGACTCACTAGTATTGATTTTTAGAAAAAGTATTTTAATTCAGTAGGCTCAATTCCAGAAAACAAGCTTAGACACTACAGACAATTCGTAAGTATCTGTCCATGGAGAGAGGGTTGTCTTAGCAAGTTTTTCTTCTTAGGTCTGATATTTAACTGTGACCTAATTCCATCTTTAAGATACCAGGACATCATGGCTAGGAAAAATTAATCGAGAGAGAGCCATGGAGAGAAATTCATTTTTGTAACAGGCCATTATTTTCAAAATGTGCCTTCTGAGCATTTTATGTGTATGGAAGCATCCTTGATATTCCCCAGACAGTCCAGAGACTAGCTAATAAAGTAATAAGTGTATGCATAGGAACCTTAGAGTTTTTTTCCATGGACCCATGGAATAGGCAGGCAGACTCAAGCTAAATTTCCTGCGTTTCTCTCAGCTGAAAGATTAAGGAATGTGGAGTGACTCCAGAAAACCAGAGATCAGTTGACAAGCCACATTTTCACATGGTTGTCTTTCAGAAGGAAATATGAGGACGAAACAAGGTGTTCCTGGAAATAGTCCATTTAAGACTGGGTACATCAATGGGAACTATTTTTCCAGGGCACTTTTGTGCTGTGTCAGTTTTTCAGTTGAAGAAATTGAGTTTCTGCTTTTCCTATTTACTTTCCCTATTTGCTGAAGGAGACTTTAAATTCACAGTGGCAGATGGCAGCTTCTCAGAAACACAGTTATGCAGACCTGTAGAGTACAGAGGGACAGACTTTGGAAAGCAAGACGAAATCAGAAGTAAAATTCCATCTTCGAAAGGGACAGTGTCCAAGTTCAGCATCATTGCCTAGTTCTTCAAATCAGCAGGCATTTATTATCTATTTGGCAAAGGCACTGTGCTACGGTTATCTGCTGGTACAAAGGGAGAATTGAAAGATGAGAGAAATTGTTTCTTACTACAAGAAACGTACACTTCTCTGTGTAAGACAGACACGTCAAGCACCAGCCAGCATAAAATATAAGTGCTAAAGAGTGGTATAACTATTAGCTAAGATTTAAGAGTGCGTAATTTTGTCCACTGGTTGTAGATAACAGTGGGAGTAGAGAAAGGATTTGTTCAGGGTTGGTACTGTGTGATTGACTCGCGATGTCACGCGTGATTAGATGTCGAGTGAGATTAGATGTCAGTTAGAGTGAGTCGGTAATACTGGCACTGGAGACAACATGAAGCCCCCATGTTGCAAATGTAAGTGACTGGCCTCGAAGGAAAACAAGGGATGTGGAGGACAGAAGGGAGGACTCACTGCAAGTTCTTCATAAGAATGACAGGGCCTGTGAGCATCTTTTGCATAGGAAGTTCAGTGCTAATATTATTTCATCTCAACATGATATTTTCTTCTAATCAGCAAGTTAGAACTTAAAACAAGGTGAAATGACTTGCTAAAGTGCAAAAAATGATGCGGCTAGAAGATTGATTTTTATATTTGATTGATTTATTTAACATTTCCTATGTGGTCCTGACAGATATGATGCTTAGCCCCGAGGCTACCGAGAGAAATCGCCTCAGCCTCACATTTCTTTACTCACCATTACAAAATAAGGAGCTAATCTGTTTGCCACTGAGTGCTTGGTGGGATGCAGGAGATGAAGTTTAGTGATTTTGTTATTTCCCAAGGTCCTCAGAATTGAAGCAGAGCTAGGCTTGGTACTGAGTATCTGGGAAACCTGCGTGACAATTCCCCCAATTTACAAGCCACCTCCAGTCTTTTGGCTCATTTCTTTTACAACCATTTTAAGTTCCATTTTCTACCTTTCTTCCAAACACTTCATTTGTAACGTGTGTTTGGGTTTTTCTCCTTTGGACCAGCTGCTTGTTTCTCACTCTGACTGGTTTAAAAATCAAATTTGTCTTAAGAATGGGGTCTTTCAAATGTAATGATGACAGATAGAGCCTATGGACAGGTGTCCACGAAGGAGTGAGCAGTCAAACCAAAAATGTAGCAAGGGGCACCTGAGGAAGACGTGATTTTCATATGTTCTGCAGTTTGACATCTCCAAGTGCTCGGTTGGTATTCTGCAACCCCCATCCTCTTCTGTTGTTCATCATGGCAGTTCTGCTTTCCATTTGGTGCATATTGATTTTCCAATAATCAGCAGGGTTATTGCTTTAGTAACTTCCCGTGTCTCCCGTCTCTCAATTGAGAGTATGTAGGGAGTGTCTAGCTCTGCAAGAACATGGGACTGACCACAACGTTCATTGATCAAAGGAGGAGAAAGAATGATTTGTACTTTCCAAAGAGTGGTAGCGTACATGGTCCTTGACTTCATGGGAACAGGGGAGAACCCAGCGGAATGTCCCACGGAGCCAAGTTTGGCAGGCTCCACGCCTGCTGACAGCAAAGGCATTTATGGCAGAACATCTTAGAAATTTGGAACCTTGTGAAAAATGACTTCAGGAAGTCGTTTCAAGGAAATAGAAAGCCTTTGCTGACTCAACTTAGCAAATCCCAGATGTAGCTCACGTCTTAAGCCAAAGTGTCAGGCCTCTGGTAGCTGATAGTTTAAGCATATTCCTTTATCTCCAAAACACTAGAAGCGGGATGACATTGCCTTTCTTCAAACCTGACTTGAGGTTTCTTCTTTGGTCAGTAGCTGTAATCGATTAATACCCCTGTCATGTTCCTGTGTTGTGGGAACAGAGAGGACTTGGGATCATAGAATGTGGGGGAGGAGGGGATTTAGAGATAATACAGTCCAAATTCCTTATCTTGTAGTTGGTGGAATTAGGACAGAAATACTTTCTGAAGGGCACAGTCAGTCAGGGGCAGTGTGAGGACGAGAGGGCAGGCTTCCTAAATCCCCGTCAAGCTGTTTCGTCTGCAGCACACCGACACTCCTTATAAAACGGCATCTGGGGTTCTCCTGGAGCCTAAGTTAGCCCAGGTATCAAAGCACCACCCAGTAAAACGAAGGCCACAGGTCTTAACTGACCGCCCTCCCAGGAAATCAGTGCAGCTTGCAAATTACATGCATTTAGCACCAGGGTCAATTATTATACTTCTAGGATCGTGCCATCCAACAGAGATATTACGTGAGCCACATCAAATACAAAGAGGTAGGTGAAAATAATTTAATAATATCCCTGGTTTTTGACTCGGTGTATCTAAAACGTCATAATTTCAACAACATAGTTAATATAAACTATGATTGCTATGCTATTTAACTAAATATAAGTCCTAAATATTTGGAGTCTTGTGTGTGTTTTGTTTCAGTAGCCACGTGTGACCAGTGGCCCCCATATTGGCTAGCTGGGCTCTAGGACCAGTTCAGTGCTCTTTTTTAAGGTTTTCATTGAATATTAAGCTTAAAGTGGAACTTCAAATAGCTTCCTCTCTGCAGAGGGTATTTTCTAAATCAATTCGCTTCTCCCCCAATTTATGTGCTGTCTCCAGAATGAGAAGCCTCCTAGAAGATACAATGTGGAAAACTGATGTATTCAAATTTCTAGTACATTTTAATAGTTTTTTTTGTTTTTTGTTTTTTTTTTTTGGAAATTGGTACTTGAAAAATCTAAAGCAAATGGAAACTATAGATGAGCCACCCCACAGAATTTTTGGAACAAGCTGGTTCAGTTTCTCTTTTTGCTGAAATCCTCTCGTGCTTTTGATCTTCACCATCAGCCAGTGATATGGTTCCAATAACCCCATTAGACTCCTCTAAGGCCCTGATGCTATAAATTCCTTGAGAGCATCATCTGTAGCATGATTTTCTATGGGCAATATTTTACCTTCCCATATAATAAATTTCTTTGACAGTAGAATTTCCCAAAGTCAAACAATAGACTTACATATTATTGGTTGAGGGGAGGAGGGAAAGTTTATTCTCATTTAAAAAACAATTCCTGAAGTTACCAGATTATGAGACTGGGAACTCTTAGGGCTTGTGGAAAAGGAGGTTGGGGTGGAAGCAGCCAGCTATGGAAGGGCAGCGTTTAGCCCAGGCAGCCATATAGCCTTGGTCAACCAGAGACTCTGAGGTCTTCAGGAGAGGAGGGAACTACTCTATTTATACCTGTCTCTGTAGGACCTGGCAAAATATTCAGTCATTTAGTAGCTTCCTCAAAGGTAGTTAATTAAATGAATGAAGGAGTAAAAAAAAAAAAATCAAGCCCCACATTTTCCCTTTCTCTTACCTTTCATCTTCTTTCCTCTTCTTAATCTTCCTTCCAGGATTAAGAAGGACAGCTTGGTGGCCCCTGAGCATTTAAAAGTCCACACTAGCACTTCAGGGAGTGGGAAAATGATCTTACATTCTTCCTTCCCTCTTTCCTTCCTTCCTTCCTTCCTTCCTTCCTTCCTTCCTTCCTTCCTTCCTTCCTTCCTTCTTCCCTTCCCTCCCCTATCAAAATTGAAAAGGGGCTTGGCTGCTATCTCTGTCTTAGAAGAAGACCCTTGCTCCAGTGCTCCACCTCCGCCTTATACCACCTACCCCCAGGGCTGGGAAAGAGAGCGCTGGGGAAGGTGGCAGCAGGGCTATATATTCTGAGCCTCTTGGATGCTGCCTTGTATCCTCCGGTTCCAGCTTTGACAAACAGTCCCTGCTTTGTGCTCTCAACGCTTCTTCTCAAGCGTGCCCAGGCCTGTGTGATGAGTGTCCCAGTGCTCCCCTGACACCATGGCATGTGGTGTGCCTATGGGCTTAGCACTCACACAAGAATAATTGGAAAGTGTCAGGGAGCTGACCCTCCCTGGAGCAACCCTTTGCCAATGGGAGACAGAAGCTGTGAGATAAATGCTTGTCCTTTCTGTCTACTCAGCAGGTGGCTGGCTCTGAGACTGACTTCATATGGCTCTTTAGGATTCCCACATCAAGTGACCAGATCCTGCATGGTGGCCTGTTCCCTAGTGCACCCTCGTTCTGTCTTTTCTTCCTTCTGTTCTTCACTCCCCTGTTGTTCACCACTGCTCTCTGTGGACACATTCCAAATGAGACACCACTAACAAGCCTTTGTCTCAGGTATCCTGAGGGGGCATCCTGGCTAAGGAGGGATCCTGCCCTGACATGATCCACAGAAGTAGGTGTGTTTCAGGTTCCAGTCAGTCTAGCAGTTCAGCGAGATCCACTGAGCTTGACTGAGGGGGTGAGTGAAATTCAATTGTGACCCTGTGTGAGGGTTGGGATGTGTGTGTGTGTGTGTGTGTGTGTGTGTGTGTGTGTGTGTGTGTGTACATTGGAAAAAAAGGCATTCCAATTGTCCCCTGTCACAGACACCTACTGGCAATTAGCCCCTTTGTCTCAATGGAAGCCCAGCTCATCTCCCCATGACCCCTCTCCTTCCCATAGCAGCAGGAGCAGTCAGGGAGTTCGGTGGTGGGGAGCTGAAGCCTTCCTATGCCAACGGACTTTGCAAAGCCAAATTTGGCTGGAGATTGGAGGATTAGGGTGCCCAATGTTTGATGTTCAAAATGTGGATCGTAAGAATGTTGAGGGCTGCCCGCATGTATTCCATAGCGTTAGCATGAGGAATGGACTGGGTGCCCTATCCAGAGTTGCTTTTCCATTAGCCTAATGTCTTTGTGAAATCTTAGGTGTTTAGTGCACTCATGGGGGTTCAAGGAGAAAGGGATATGTTGGTGTGCATGTGTGTGGGCCAAGTTTAATTTTTATAACACATGTCCATTGCCAAGGGCCATTACATGTGGTCCACTGCCTCTTGAGTAAGCAAGATGTTGTGGGCTGCCCTCTGGTGAGCAATTTGTCTCTGGGATACTCTTACATGCTTCTCCCTGGGTCAGTTATTGCTGTATCATTTCTTTCATAAGCTCTGGTTACTTTTCTGGATATTAGCTTGGCCAAAGCAGATCTCAAACCAGATCAATTAAGTTTTACTATTAGGTCACTCTCAAAAACACTTCTTTCCAGATTTCTTTCTTACCTAGGTATGGGGAAGCTGATTCCTACATGCACAGTGACTATGAAGCCACTGACTGTAGCTCTTCTAGCTTTGCCCAGAAGACCACCCCATAGCTTTTCCCTGGGTTGTCAGCTTACTCATTCTGGTCCCTAGTTTATCCCTAAAAGGATTTAGGATACCTTGAATATTAAAATGGAATACACTTGCTACAAGAAACAAAGAGCAGGGTCAAGTACACTAGGTGAGATCCCCTCTCTACTCATTTTATTTTACTCAGATGAATCAAGCTGCTGAACATCTGCGGGTCTGGAAAATATGGCTGTCAGAAATTGTAGGGTGAGTAGGAGTATCTCAGAAGTGGTGTCTAAGATGTGGGTGAGAGCTCAGAGGCAGCATCCATCTGGATTCTTGGGTTGACCTGCATGTTCATTACCTATCCACAGACCACTCAAAGGACCAAGCAATAATTGCCCTGAAACCGTGATTAAAGAGTGCACAACTGGCCATTTATAGCAAAAGGCACCACAGTCAGACAGTTGAAGCAAGTCTCTGCTGGGTGTCTATCATTTTATCAATTAATATATTTCTTGGCAATTAAATAAAGTTATGTTTAATAAAAAGATAAATACTGACTGGGGAACTTAAAGAAAGCTTTTTAATTTTAAGAACTGCTTAAGTATTCTCTTTTAGGAAACTCTTAGAAGTTATTTAAAAAGAGATACATAAGTTAGAGTAAATTTGAAACTGCCTCCAGCCTGTAAGTTAGACTAAAAACATAGACATTAACTGTTTTCCCTATGTTCATCAAAAAATTTCACTTGTCAAAGCAAGGAAAAGACGTGACTTTCTCACTGTACTAAATGTAAAGTGAACTGGAAGCCACGACTCAGCATATGTCCATCTCTCTCATAAAATAGTCATGGATCTTTAAAGCAAGATGGGTGTTTGCTTTATTAAGAAAAAATAGGTGCATAGACTGATTAACAAATGAGTTCTAATTAGTCTTGGATGACAGGCTCATTTCCCACAAAGGTTGGTCAACATCTCCCTCTTCCACAGACATAGGCTGCAACCCTAATTTTGGCTAGTCATCTTGCAATGCATCCAGCTTCAGTTGGGCTGAGAAGCAAACTCCTCTTCTAGCTAAATTCCTGGTAGGTTACATCCTACTAATGACATTACCTTCACACTGCAAAGATGGCACCTTCATTTCCTGCAAAACAATCAGGTGTTCTCCTACTCCTATGCTTCCAGGAATCTCATTTGAAAATTTATTGGAAGGAAAATACTACTAAGAAAATATTACATCTCATATTCCGTGTGATTTTCATGTTCATATTTGACATTGCCAAACAGGAAACAATCTTAACTTGCCAATGCTAAGGTGACAACGTATGAAGGTCTTGGAGATGACGACAACATAGCTCACAGGCTGTGAACCACTTCTACTCTGCACTTCTTGATTCAGCTGGAGTTTGAGTGTGAAAAAGTTAATTTGCTGACTCTGACCATTACTGTGTTATTAAAGGCAAAAAGTCAGCAGAGCATCTACTTCTGGAGGAATGAATACATTTCCCATGAATTTACTAATTAGATGCTTTATTTCACCTTAGGCTAATAGTACCTGGTGCAAATATATCCTTCATTTGTTGACCTGCTATATAAGCTATTGCAAATGAAATATAAATTCGCTTTAGACCTATCCTACTGGTTTTATTACCAAATGTTTTAGAAAGGCCCTTTCTGTAACTTTTTACATGCATTTTGGACCCTAGGAGGAGCATTTTATTAAGGTATTAAGGTAGTCTGCATGTTATAAAGCCTTGGCAATTTGAAGAGCTCAGTTTCAACCCCTAAATTCACTTTTTTGAAGGAACTCATCTAGTCCCTGAATTTTGAGAGAAAAGATACTGCCTGGAAGTGTCTGAATGCTGGAACAAGCTCTAATCCCATCCCCACTTCATCTCCAAAACAGAGTATGAGGAAATTTTCATCTCGATGGCTTCTTCCTCTTTATAAAAATGAAACTCTTTAATTAAATCCTGGAGAGGTGTGAAACCTGAGTTTTACCAATATACCACGTCATCAATATTGGAAAGAACAATGTAGGAGAGGTTAAGAGAAAGAAGGAACCCTTGACCTGCCCTGTTTTTTTTATTTTCTGATTTAATAAAATCTCAGCCTCCTGAGCCCGCTGTGGTTTTCCTGAATTGCACAGCTGTTATACAGCTGGCAACAACCTAGATCAATGCTGATCTTTGGCCAAAATGAAATGAGGGGCTCCGTAGAATGGAAAGTTAGTTCAGAGTCACCGAGAACGTCTGTGGTGCGTTCCTCCCCATGGAAGGGAGAAGCCCAAAGAAGATGTAATAGACCTTAAAGAAAAAAAAAAATCTTCAAACAATTGGCTTTGGGACAGATGCATAAGAAAATTCACCAGAAAGCTACTGTGTTTCTCATCTTTCATCCATCCTTTGCAGGATTTTGGGCTGGAAGCACATGCTGGGGTCATAAAGGGCCGAGTAGGACCTGTGTTATTTTGTAGGCTCCCACCTCCCCCTCACCTGGACTAATGCTCTAGGTCAGAGGGACAGGGAAGCAGGTAGGGGGAGGGGGAGTTCAAGAGTTCTATTACTTTTTTTTTCTAGCATTTTAATTCTTTTTGCTCACTTGAAATAGCAAAATTTCTAAGCGCTCAGGTTCTTAACCTTTTTTTTTTTTTCACCTTTTATCAGGCGCTGAGAAGGATCATTAAAGTTGATTGGGAGTAAATGCATATTGACTTGATTTCAGTGGCAACAGGGTGATGAAGGCAGGAAAGCCCCAGCTCTTTTCTACCTCTGAGATTTTCTAGTCTTCTGATTTTTTAAATATAATACAGGGCCCTATCTAGCAAAAGAAGAAATAAGTGACAGATTATCGTATTAAATGTTTTAATTTCTTAGTGAAAGTTTACACACAGACCCGTTGTTAAATGGCAATCATTGCCTAACACAGTTTACATGTATAAACTATAAAACGCGAATAGGTTTGACAAATTATGGGTCACATTGCATGTTCTTCTGAGAAGCTCCAAATTCACCCATTTTAGGTAAAGAAATCAAGTCAATGTGCCTGGGAAATAAGAGGCAGTCATTCTGAACTTGATGTGGCTGCCAGCCTGCTATGTGTGACTTCAAAAGTGGCTTGATGACTTGCTACTGTGACTTTGCCTTTGGACAAGAGAGCACAACCCTGCCTGCTTTTCACATCCCCATCACAGTATAGAAGACACAGTAAATTGAACTAGTTCTTTTTCTCCTCAACCAACTATTTGAGCCAAGAACCCCTTCATGCCTCTGTTGTCTGAGGCCAGCCCATCCTCACATGGCAGCTTCACATTCTAAGAGCTTCAGATGGACTGAATTATCATGGAACCATGATATCTGTGTTAAACATAAAATTCCTTCAAGTGATTCTAACGATGAGCCAGCTCAGGTAACCCGTGCTCCAACTAAATTTTGGGAATGTGACTTCTTTTATGCTCTGGCTGATAGAGCCCTGACTTTGTTGTCTGCTTTCACTAATTTTATCTGGCTGTAACTTATGATCTTCTTTCTTTCCTTCTATCTAAACAAATTTCTGATCTTAGACCCAGTTGGTCGATCCTATTTTGTTGACCCCTGCACTAGAGAATTTTAGTTGCTTCCCAAGAATTCATCTCCTTCTCTCACCTATATATTCTGGTTCCTCTTCAGGGGAATTCAACTACCCTTTCTTGTCTGCCTTCGAGTTTGGTTTGAAATGGCCCCACATTTACTTCTAGGGGTAGTAGCGAATTGGCATAAACCTAAGAATATTCTATTCCCTCCTTGGCCACAGTGATTAGTTTAAGGAAGGTCACACCAGAGATGGAGGTATTTCACAAGTGTTTGGGATAGCTGTGAAAGAAATATATATTTCTTTTTATTGGAGATGGTGGAAGGAATCTTATCTTCTTCCTGCTAGATGTGACAAAGAAGGAAACACCTCGAGACCTGCTGTCAGCCGTCTTGTGACTATCAAGAAAGAGGATCCCAAGAATGAGTTCAGCTCTGAGAAAGCGAGGTTGACAAGGACAGAAAGAAACTGTGTCCTAGTCACATCATCAGAACTGCTGTTTGGTTAGGAGAGCATTGAAATAGTTCAAATGGGCATATAATGAAGCCCAAAACCAAGGCTGCAGCAGTGAGAGAGAGGACAGGAATAGACATCATAGAATGTTAATGTGAGAAGGATAATCACTGACAATGCAGGGGGAAAGCATCAACTCCTGGAACAAGGTCTCCTGCATGGCGGGAGAGCATGGGGTGCAGGGTGTTGGTAGAAGGTCAAATCTTGGGTAAGGAAAGATTTCTCCAAATAAGGAGAAAAAGAAGAAAGAATGGGCACGCAGGCAAATTCATGACCAATTTTACTTTCAGTTTGAACTCTAGACTTTTTAGCTCTTGCATTCATTCATTTATTCATCTGAACTATACTTACTGCCAAATACTAAGCTACATGCTTGGGATATAGCCTGGCTCCTCCGTAACCCTTCCTCACAGTTAGACATGTCCAGCTGAGATTTTCATGGGGACTCAAAGCCTGCCAGAAAGTATACTTGCACATCATATCCCATTTCTTTAATTCACCATCACCCCCAAGCTAGTTACACTAGAATTTGATACATTTTCCCCAGAGACATGTTTACATGCCTTCAAAGCCATAGAGAGTCAGGGAACCCAATACTTTGAGTATAGATCTTGGACCACAACCATACTATCTTTTTTTTTTTTTTAATGTAATGTGAGACCAACGGCTTAGCAGAGAGGCTCCAAGGTTTTCTTCCCTAAAAGAGGTAAACTCTCAACTCCCTCAGACTCTGCCCTGGCCAGGTTTTCCAGAGTTCAAATGGCCTGTAGTGAGCCAGCTCCTTCTGGAAGGGACACTGTTTTACACAACGCTGAGTGCTAATGGGTGGGGAAGCAAGAATGCTTTCAGTGGTCTTCGCAAGCCTTTGATGTTCCTTCTAAGTCATATTGTGTCAGTGGAAACGTTGGTCTGAGGAGACTCTGGCAATCCTTTCAAAATGCACAAATGTTGAATGTGTGTTTTTAATGGCTTCAAGCAATTAAAATAATTTAGAAATAATTAGAAGTAGCAGCTCACTAAGCCAAGAAGGCTGAGAGGCTGGATGGCCACTGGCTTGCTGCTGTGCCTGGGACAGTGTTGTGAAAGGCATGCTTAGGTCAGTGGTGGTTCCTGCTGAGAAAAGTCGAGCTGTAATCGAAATCAGCTGCTCCCTCTGTGGTGCAGATGCCCCTGAAAATGGGTCATTAGAAATTAACTGGGGAGAGACATGATTCCTTAGGAAAATGACAACTAAATACAAATGTAGGAATGAGTGTATTAAAGATATAAACACACACAACCGAGGGGGAAAAAAACAATAAAGTGATTTCTGCAAACTAGGAACCTATAGAAATGGAAGCTAAGCACTCAGAACGTTTGGTACAAGCAAATTCTCTAAGGCTTCGTAGAGAGGATAGTAGGCTGGTAGAGGAAGGAGATTTCGGAAATCATATAGGCGGTGGATAGAAAGGGTTGGATTAGGTGTGCTGTAAGCGTATTAAGATGATAAAAAAAAAAAATTCCAGCATCAGAAGGAATAAAACAGTTGAAAGATCATTAACATGAATCAGAGATTAATCGAAATAGAACTTAAGAAGGCTGAGCCCGGGTTATCTGCTATCAATGGGACTTGTTTTAGCAGGGAATTTCAGAGGATTTGTCACCAGATAATATGGATAGAGAGTTGCTCTTAAGTCTTTAAAGGGATATAACCAAATGAAGTAATCCTGCAAGATGACTTTTCTTTCACAACGACCCATATTCAAGACTATATATATATATATATATATATATATATATATATATATACATATGAACATTGTGTCTTTTGCAAACATATATGCAAAATATATCATTGCTGTACCTCATTATTTTCTAACTTCAAAGAAAAATCTGTTTTGGTCTCTTTCTTTGAGAGAACCAAATTTGAATTTGAGCAGCTCTGCTTGCCAAATGAATTCATCCTTTCAATTATGTTAGAAGTTAGAAGGACACACAGAGGGAAAAAAAAATTCAAATCCTGATTCTGCTTCTCCAATCACTTTAGATTCTTTCCATTTTAAGAGAACAGCAAAAACTTCGGTATTCAGAAAGTCAACTTCACCAGAAGCTTGAGTTTCTGAATTCACAACAATGATTACAGGCAATTACAGCTTTTATGTTTTTCCATTAATAGCAAGGAATGGCCAATTTAAACAAAAACAAAAACTTTTATATGACTCTCTTTCTTCCTCTTTATGGAATCGACTACCACATTCTTTTGTTTTCTACTCATGTGGTACTTTCATCAGAGGACAGACAATGAACTAGGATTCTAGTTTGGTCTAATTTTCACTCACTGGGAACATTGGGCTCTTATTTTGATGGCTTCTTTTTCCTTTTTTCTCAAATTTTAATATTCATGGCACATTTTTGCTACATGTTTTTCCTAAAAATGGACTCCACACACCCGTGCTATTTCACTTTCCTGGGTAACCATGAGGGTCCTGGGCCCCGAGGTCTTCGCCCAGCCTGCAGAGGCATCAGCAGAGGCAGAACTAGGGCTGGACTGTCTTAAGTCGTGACAGTCCTCTGAGTACCTTGTTGACCTTCGGGAAGGGTGTAATGCAAAGAGAAAGCCAAGTCAGAGACTGGCCAAGGCCCTTCAAATAGTTAGAAGGGTTTAGAAAATATTACCATAAAGTGCAAAGTGAAGGGGCATTTCAAATGTCGGAAAAGCCTTAGTATCTAGAATAAGGGCAGTTTCATCAGGGAAGGACAAAAAGCAGGTGATTATGTGGAAGATGATCAGTTTGTCTGTCAAGTAACTTGTTCATTGTTTTTCATTAATCAAAATAATCCAAATAGTCATGTAAGGAAAGCAGTAAAATTTCATAGATGCAAAAATGACTGTGCTGACTTGTCCCTGAATGTTCATAGCAGAATGTTCATAACAGCCAGAAAGCACAGACAACTCATATGACATCAACTGATAGACAACCAAAACAAAGTCCATCTATGGAATAGAATATCCGTTAGCCATCAAAAGGAATGAAGTGCCAATACGTGCTACACCATGGATAAACCTTAAAAACGTTATGCCAAATGAAAGAAGTCAGTTGTGAAAGGTCACATACCAAATGATTTTGTTTATAAGAAATGGTTGGAATAGGGAAATCTTTAGAGACAGCAAGTGGGTTATTGGCTGCCAGGGGCTAGGGAGGGGTGTGTGTGGAAATGACAAGTGATAGCTAATGTGTACAGGATTTCTATTAGGGGGAAAAATGTTTTAAAATGATAGTGGCGATGGTTGTGCAACCATGTGAATATACAAAAGTCACTGAATTTAAACTTCAAGTGGGTGAATTGTAGGGTATGCAAATGATCTCTCAATTATCTGTTTGTTTGTTTGTTTGTAATGGATATGCAGAAAGTGTAAGCAATTTACCCAGGCTGATTCAGCTAGCAATGGGGCAGCGTCAGTTCTCCATTTGCCTGGCGCTGACCACACAAGAGGCTCAAAAGCAATTTCAGGTCTGCCTCCAACTGGATCATTTTCGAGACAGATCAGGCATGCATTTTCATTTGGCCTACTTTTAATGCCGACTTGGCCAAAGTTGGTATCCAAATCTGAATTCAAATTTACAAGTGCCTAGACTCATTCCTTGAGACTATAAGAATGTCGCCATCTCAACTTTCACGGGAGTAAACAGTTAGGAAACTGGGTCAAGAATACTTTGATAGAATATATTGAATTAGATTTCTTGTGATGGGGGCAGGAGAAGAAGCTGTAAAACTTTAGTTGTCTTACGAATAGCATACTATAGAGCTGGGGTCCCTAATCCCTGGGCTGTGGACTAATACTGGCAGGCTGTGGCCTGTCAGGAACAGGCCACACAGCAGGAGGTGAGCAGAGGGCGAGCAAAGCTTCATCTATGTTTGCAGCCGCTCCCCAGCCCTAGCATCACTGCCTCAGCTCCACCTCAGATCACCAGGCATTAGATTCTCACAGGAGCACCAGTCTCTGGTGCCAAAAATTTGGGGACCACTGCTTTAGAGAGTGGAACATCACTACTGGGCTAGACGATGTAAATAGAAACCAAAATTTCTCTGTGGCAGCCTGAGGTAGTACATGGTTCAGTGGCTTGCCCAAAGCCACTTGGGCCACTTACACTGATGTTAGAAACAAGTGCTAAAGACCTTTTTAATTTGTGGTGTTCCAACTCCACGCTATTGCGGGACAGTTCAAAGTTTTTCTGAGTTGTTGACAACAGGATTTTCAATCTATCATCAAAAAACAATATCCTAATTTAGAATTTGAAGCAAAACAAACAAACAAAATGTGATAAAATTATTGTTTTTGAAAAGGCAAAGGAAATTCTGGTCCTATAAATGCTAAAGGTCTGAAGATCCCCTCGATCCCATGGTTGTTTGCATATTCCTTTACAGTAAAACCATCTTGAAACACTAAACCCTAAACATAGCCTGTACATGACAGCAAAGAAACTTTTAGAAAAGGAATAAATTGCTGAATTCAAGCGTGGACTGTAATTTCTTGACGTGGAATGGAAGCAGATGCACCCCACTTAACATGTCATTATTAAATTCACTTCCAATGGCATTTTCTTCTCTCCTTTTGAGGAGGGAGGGGTCTTGGCATAAAGCTCTCTTTTCTGTTAATCAAGCAGCCCTGGTTTATTTATTTTTTTAATACCATGATAAGTGAATCTTGGGTTGTATATTAATTATGAATAAAGGTTGAAGCTATAGAGCGAAGTTCTGGATTTTGTCCCTGCTCCACCTGGGTTTTTAAGACTAGGCTGTTAAGTTAGTTGGACCACCCCTTCAAAAGCTGTAGGATATAATAGCCTGTTGTATCTTTAGCATCCTTTAGCACCACTTATTAAAGTATAGCATAAACTTGCAAAAGGCAAGCAGCTGACATGTATGGAGAATCCATTATGGGCCAAACTGAGCACTGGGCACATTGGACCCCCTCATGGCTAATCTCTGTATGAGCAATATGTGTTAGGCATTTTCTTCACTGCAATGGCTCTGAGGAACTGCAGCTCTGCAAAGTCAAGGAAGCCACTCACCTGTGGTCACAACGGCAAAGCTAGAATCTCAAAGCCCTTGGCCATTAAGCATGAGCGCTTCACGTGGACGCGTCTTACATACACCTTCAGTTTCTGGAAGAACTGTCATGAGGGAAGGAGAGGACAGGAACCAAGGTTGCTGTGGTGGAGGTTGGGGTGAGACCTCTATGTGGTCTCACCTGGAAGATGACAACAGGGAGGTGAGTACTTAGAAATGGCCAAGAATGTCACTTTCAAACGAAGATGCTGGCAGTTCCTGCTTGTGGTTGTGTTTCGAGGCATGTTTCTAGGACCGTAGAGAGAAACATCCAGCGTCCTCCACAGCACACACTGAGGAGCCTGTTAAAAAGAAGCATGGCACTCGGGGGGCAAGGGCCCAATTCCAGGGAGCACGAATGTCTATTCCTGCTGGTCCTACAGGAACATTAATTGATTTACCCATGAATCTTGCTCTTATCTTCTCACATAGAACTTTCTATGGTAAGGTAAGAACACTGGACTTGTCTTCAAATGCCTAGCTTTGGTTCTTGTCGTATACCACCTCTGGGACTGAAGGGAGGTGACCATACCTCTCTGTGACTCAGTTTCTTCATCTGCAAAACAGCGCATACCCACTGAGCTGTCAGGGACAACCCTGAATATCGGGTATGGCCTCTACTCCTATTTCTAGCATGGCAGAGGTCTGAACTCTTCCATCCCAGGTTCCTGAAGTGTTTTTTCCTCTTATGATTATGAGCATGTGTCTGTGAGGCTAGTGGGCTGTGAGAAAGTCCATGGCTGGAGAACTATGAACAAAGCTCAAGTGGAGGTCAACACACTGGGTCTGAGTTTATATGGATCCTTTGAAGACCTCGCTCTAATATTCTCAGCTGCATATGAAATACAGGCCAGTGGGACTTGGGCCTAAAACTGGTGATATATGAACACTTAAAAATATACAAGTCACTAAAAGAAATGGTTCAAATGGCTAATAAATTTGGAACGAATACAAAGAAATACTTTTCCATGCAGAGTGTGGTCGACCTGTGGAATTCGCAGCTGCAGGAGGTAATTGAGTCAAATGCCGTGGGTGGATTTCATAAAGAGTTGGTGTGGCAGACAGCTGCCGAGGCAATGCAAATTGTGCTGTTAAAATTATGCACTGGTTAGGCATTCACCAATTGTAGCAAGGGGGCAGAATTCTCTGGGACTAGAGGTACAAGTGGGGGTAGAAGCTATTTTTACTTGAGAGCCCTTTATTTTTCCAAAGCACTTTTTCATATCACTCCTCTGAAGTCAAAAAACAATTTTTTTTAAAGGAGAGAGTGTTCATTGAAAGTGAAGCACCAGGTTTGGGATCCTGGTCCTCCAAGCCCATCTAGAACCTTCCTGAATCTTTACGAAGGTCTCTGGGATTGCTCCAACTCTTAAACAATGTGCTTTTAGATAAAGGAAACAGGAAAGCGAGTCATGTCCAGAGATTTGAAAAACATTTTCCTTTAGGACTGATCGGACAGATGTACCAAAATAAGAGGTTCCAACATTCCACTTTGAAGACAAGGACTAAGTGTTCGTAAGACATAGCTGTCCTTCTCCCTGTCTGCATGTTCTTGGCCCTTGTTCCTGCATTCTGTAATCCTGGTACCAGCACTGAGAGGCAGTGGCCTGGGTTGGTGACCAAATTTTTCCGGCATAGTGTGTGTTGGAGATAGAAGATAAAAGGATATTGTATTGAAGACAATGTGACTTTCCGGAGTACATTGAAAAGTGTGAGGTAAAGGCTTGGGAGTGATTCCTAGCCTGGGGACTACAGAAGGTCACCTGGTGCAAACGTTGGCACCTGGGTCCAGCTTGTAGAGCCCTGTATAGACTAGTATTTTATACAATGAATGGTAGTCCCTTTGACTGGGCCAAGGTGAGTCTATGTTGCCAATACCCTTGAAGTAGGGCTCTTTAGCTCAATGGGAAGGTAGACCTCATGACATATGTGTGTGTGTGTGTGTGTGTGTGTGTGTGTGTGTGTGTGTGTTTTCTCTCTCTATGACTCTGTAGTAACAAAATCTCTATACTCCTTGGGTAAAACAGCTAAAGATTTGAAAGGACTACCAACCCTCAAGGACACATAAGGAACAAACCTGCCATCATCTCAGGTCTATAAAAAAAAAGTTTCAGCTCATTCGCATGTTTCTGAGTCAGGAAAACCAGAAACATATTTTTCCAAACACATTTCCACCCTCCCATCATTTTTAAAATCCTGTGTAATTTAAGGGAAATTCAATCCATATGCTTTTGATTTGTTTACACTTGTATCATCAAAATATGTTTTTAAAGAGCTTGCGGAGGTCCCCAAAGGCTCCTCAGCCTTTTAAATGAGCCTTTTAAAGCATTTTTTTCCCCTCTCTTAGTAACAGGAGGTTGCGTGTTGCCAAGGGTAAATGAACTTGAAAATGAAGAGGTTTGTGCTGGGCTCGGAATTTTAAATCTATCACTTCTGCTTGGTGTTTGAATTCTAAAATCGACTCCCAGAGACTTGTTTTATGTCTGCATTTTTACCCATCATGAACCTAACAGGGACTTTGTTCTGTGATAACTATCACTGAAGCCAGGGCCAGAGAACCTTCTTCAGAAAACAAGAAAAAAAGATGAGGATAATATACCCATGTCCCTTCTCGTTTCTATAGAAAGAAATAGGGAAAGTAAAAAGGAAGGAAGGAAGAAAAAACGAAAAGAAAATCACCTCTAACAACCTCAAATGTCCTATTTTTCACAGGCCAAATGACCCTGTAAAGTTATTGCAAGAAAACAGCTGACATTGACCATATTTTCCTATATCGTTGGGATCATTTGCTCTTCTTCACACAGCCCTCTGTATTTCGTGGAGTCATCGACTGTCAGGGTTGAAAGGGCTTTTTAGCTGAAAAGACTGAGAACCAGTTTACACAGTTAGTGAAGGGGCAGCACTAGGAACAGATTCCTTTTCATGAGCAGACTACCACTTTATTCTCTCCTGTTGGAATCCCCGTATTGTCTAGCATTGTGCTTAGCACAGAGGACGAGACTGATAATTATCTGTTGTGAGAATGATCAATTAGATTCATGTAAACTCGATGAAGAAACCTAGAAGTAAATATACACACATGCATATGCACTCACACACTCACGCACACACACATACATTCTTAGGCATCAGAAATTGGGTTTTGTTTGAATTATTTGAGTCTCTTGTTTCCCTACTTTTCCTGTCTAGCCTGTTACCTGGCTTTGTCAGATCTTTTGGGCCAAGGCATTGCCAGAGTAAAGTCATCAACCAGTTCTTTCGTATCAGAAATCAATGTCTTTAATACTGCTACTCAATGAAATAGAAGACAAAACAAAACTGACAAATTATTCCACCATCATTACATAATGTGTCCGGTCCGGGTGTTTATACAGCTCTAGCCTCTTATGTTGGGGACAGTGGGACTGTAGCACCCAACATAAACCTCGACCTGCAGTTTCTACGTTGGCAAAATTTGAACTCATCAATTTGTCGAAAACCTGTGGACTGGACGGATATGTTTACAAATTTGTGCCTATGCTGAGATTTCTGATTTCAATCTAATGATGTGTGTGGTTAGTGGAAGCCTTTCATTGTTTGTTAGGAGAATTTGGCCTATAAGAATAGTGTATTTACACACAATAGAATACGCAGATGTCAAATTAAAATGTACACCTGAAAATTCTATAATTGTATTTACCAATGTTACCCTAATAAACTTAATTAAAAAAATAGAATAGTGTATTTAAGCACTAATGATTCACCTTGAAAAAAATTGGAAATCCAAGTACCACTTTTGCTTTTTTAGGTTCAATAATAACAACAAAATCCCCCCCCACACACACCTATTTAATGTCAGGCAAGATTTCGGTGGTGATACATCTGTTTGTCTCCTGATTAAGATATAAATATACATTATTTCCACACATTTGTATGTACCCTAAATCTACATGGAGTAAAGTAATTCTATAGTAGGCGATGGTCTGCAGGTAACTAGAAGTCTCTGAATTTTAGGAGTCCTTCACCTCTGTAATTGAAAGTGGTTTTCCTCCGAAGACAGAAATGAACATTGATCATGGAAACAGAGCTTGATAGTTGCTTTTATCTTTTAGAAGAGCCTCAGTCTATGTTGGTATCGCCTCATCTTCTTTGATTTCCTTTCACTTTAAAAATATTCCCATCATTGAAGGGTCACAGGTCATTTGGTCCAGTGTTTCCACGGATTTCTAAAGACCCGCCAAAGGTCTGGGCCTCAGTCCAGACCTACTAAGTCAGCATTTCCAGGGGAGAGGCCTGGCCACAGGCATGTTTATTAAGCCCTCCAGGACACCTGTATGATGAGGGAGGAAATATTGACCAGTTACCTGTGTGGGAACCGGGGTAGTTAGTGGCCGAGCTGGGTGGACACTTAGGCGCTCTCATTCTAAGCTGTGCTCTCTTCCCTTTGCCCACATGTGTCTTTGGTGATTGAAACTGGCCTTGCTAGAAAGATCCACAAGAAGGATTTAGGAGGCTGAAGTTCTGGACCCGTGTGTCCTTAGATAGTGTCTTAAATGCTCACAGTCTTGGTATCTCCATCAGTATCCTCGAGAATTCAGATGAGATCTGAGGCCTTTTTCAGCTTCCCTGTCAGACGTGATGAAAGGAATTATTACTATATGTTTTGTAAAGGCAGAGGCTGCTCCTGTTCATCTCTGAATCCCCAGTACCTAGCACAGAAAAAATGCTCAATAAATATTTGTTGAAGAAAAACAGAAAAATGTAGCATATTAAAATGTGTGGTCCGTAATACAAAACCTTTTTATGCTCTCACCTTTTCCAGACTTTTATGTGTAACAAGGCTTTTTATGAAAGTATATCTATTGTAACAGGAGAATTGTTATGAAGGTTCATTACGTACTTGGCGTTTTGTTTCTCTGCCACGTCCATTGAAGCCTCTATGTATCTTTGGATTCAAGTGATTTAAAAATTAGTCATTATCTTTGAGAAGGAGAACAACAGCCCCTTACCTTTTCTTTACTGTCCAACCGGAAACCATGAGACCTTTAAGTCACATCCTCTGTTTTCTTTAAAAAAGAAAAACAGACAAAGCCGTTGTTTTCCATTTAGCATTTTCACATGTCCTGGAGAACAGATTATTTCCAGAGAAGTATGTTCTGACTTAAAACCTTACAACTTCAAAATTCATTTAAAAAACCTGGGAGGTCAGCCCATCCTCTGCCAGGCTGCTATTAATTTAAAACTCCTGTGTGAATACAACACAGGTGCAAGGCTTTAAAGGAGTCAGGAAATGAAGCGATGGAAGACATCAGGCACTGGCCTAAAACATTACTTCATGACTTTCAGGATGGCCGGAGCAACAGCAGGACCAGAGGAGAATCATATGTGGAGTGAATTCTTCAGGTAAAGCTAGCAGGTCGATACAAAATTTTTCCTCCATCTGGTCCACATTTAATGGCTTCACAGGATGGGAGAGAGAGCTAGGGAGGATGAGAGAAGGGCCATGGCTGGAGATCTACAGGCAAGCCAGCATGGATAGGCTGTGAAGCTGTCTTAGTCTTGATCATTTTAAAAGGAGGTCATACTCCCCAATACTGCAACCGCTGGCCCATTCTTTATCCACATTTTGAGAAAGAAGGGCAATCAAGACACAAGGAATGCCAACATTTGATACTTTACAGACCTGGGAGAGGGAACCCTTTTTTTGAGTATGTGGTTAAGGGCTGTGATTATTTGGTCTTTTTCTCAGGATTTTAAGTTACCCATTAGAAATGTAATTGTTAGCACCAGGGTTGCATCAGAAAGCCAGAATTCATGACTTGTCACTGGGCCTGTTGCATGATCTGTGGGGGTATTACCTGTGAACTGACACCGTCAAGAACTCTTGGAGGAGTGATTGGTACACACAGGAGACTTCCCAGAGACCTCCAGTTTATTTCAGCCCTAACTTTTCACAGGCAGCAATACAAATACGTGCTCAGGCAATTCGGCAACTCAAGTTTCAGGAGATGCCTGGAGAGAGTCTTTGGGAAAATATCCTAAAGGCACAAGCCATCTTGTCTCCATTTCCAACTTCTCTCCTGTTTCCCCACATTGCACTTACCTTTCTCCAATTCATTTCCCATTTCCAAGGACTGGAATTAATGTGTTTGCCTGTACACATGTCCAGTGATTGCCTTCTATTGATAAATCTGTTCTCTCCATTAGAATACAAGTCCTGAAAGGGAAAGAAGTATGCCCATCCTTTTATCTGTACCCAAGCATGTGGTACCTTACAAAATGTCCTGTAAAATCATTGCTGAAATTTGCAGAAAATCTTGTCTGATCAGAGTCAGCTGGATTTAGGCACAGCTTTCAGAATTTATCATATCGCTACACTGGTACAAACTCGTGAGCCCATTTGCAACTCATAAATGGGCTCACGAGTTGCAAATCTGTTGACAAATTCTCCAGAACAAAATGAGAGAAAAGTGAAAGCTGAGGAGAGAGCTTAGGTTGAAGACAGCCACCTGTAAAGGAGTTAGTTGTTCTAGTTGTTTGCATGCGTTCCCTGTGAAACCGATGGCAGAGGACACGTCTCACTGACCTTTGAAATAACTGGTTTAATACTTTATTTGAAATGGGCAGCCTGTAAACCTCTCTGGAGTAGAACTGGGAAAATATTTAGCCACTGTCTCGATCATTCTTTCCGGCTGAGACACAGGCCAAGATTAGACTAAACCTTCCTTCACTTGTTTACTTCAAGTGAGCAGGTATCCCCCCTAAATGGGAAGAGCCACAGACCTTGGTGAAGCTTATGCCTGGGGATGTGAATGTGCTCACCTAGCCTGCACGGTAACCTTATTCACATGTGTCCTTACTTTCCCCTGGCCGGCGGGATTTTGATGAGAGACGTTATCAACGACCTACTTACATGCGTTAACTGAAAAGTAGAGGTAAATAAAAATGCAGAGCTTACTCTCTCAGCTAAATGCATCAAAGAACGATCATAGCCAACAGGAGAGAATTCATATTATAAGTTGTTGGCCACCCTGACTCCTAAACCTTTCATAAAAGTCAGAAGAAAGATCTCCAAGGATAAAAAAGAATAGAATAAGATGCTCTTCAGACCATCTGAAAAAGCCAGCAAGCTCTGCCATACTTCAGACTAATATGTATTGGGGAGGTCGTTATTGCAAGGAAACCATTTCCACTGGAACACTGGTCTTTGGATTAAAAGATGTTTTGCTTGTTGGACAGATCAGTAACACCCACAGAGTCATAGTGCTTCAGATGCCTTATTTCTAAATGAGTCACAAGTTGGGGTGGCAGAAAAAGAATAGAAGTGGTGGTCCACTATTTGCACAAGTGAAAGAACCATGTGTTCCTTCTGTATTGCGGATCTGGAACTATCTACTTTTTGGGCATCAGTAACTGGAGACACATGAATAAGTTGCAAGGCTGAATCTTGCTGAGTAGTAAATAGAAGGCTTCAGGGCACGAGGGAGATGCTGATGGGCAGACACCACCCTCAGTGTAATTATCAACACAGCCCATCAGACAAGAAGGACCTCCACGACAGGGCTTCCAGGGAAAATGGGATGACCAGTTAAACTTGAATTTCAGATAAATAATGAACATTTTTTTAAAACATAAATATCTCAGAAGTTGCATGGGACATATTTGCCCTTAAAAAAATATTTTTATATTGCTTTCCTATTGCTGCTGTAACAAATTTCCACAAACCTAGTGGTTTAAAAGAACCACAAGTTTATTATCTTACATTTCTAGAGACCATATATCCCAAGTGGGCTAAAATTAAAGTGTTGACAAGATTGAGTTCTTCTAGAGGCTCATACATTTTATATATGACTTTATATATTGGTTATATATTCTGCTTATTGTCTCTATTTTTATTGATTCTTTGGTTCATGAGAGTTTTATTCCCCAATGCATCTTCTAAGCCTTAAGAGTCTCTAGCACATCGGAGGGGCTCAATAAATATTTGTTGGATAAATGATTGAACAAATGAACCAATGACATATTTCTGGAGTGGATGAAGTTAGGGCAGATCTTTGTCTTGCCAGATCTGAGAAGTACATGGTCACCTAAACAAACTATTTTAATAAGCTCAACTAAAAATAGGAGTGATTCCTGCCTTGTGATTTATAGGAATCTATTAATGATTACGTAAGATTGAGGGATAAGTAGCTATTATTGCTATTATAACAGCTGACCCTCTCCTGCTCTTATGCTTTTTTGCAGTTTTGAGCCCAAACTGTCACATTTCTCATTTAAGTTGCCAGGCGTGGTTTCAGAGAATTAAAATTTTTATGTGATCTTTGTGATTAAAGTTATAAAAAACAAGAAGCTTCAAAAAATAACTTTTTAAAGTCTTCTAATTCCTTTTTCTTAAGTGTGGAGTATTTATTAAGCCTACAAACTATGAACTTTTTAAAGATTTAAATGGTGCCATTCTAGGGAATTTAAATGAACCTTATTTCTTAGGGTCACAGGGCCTAAAGGAGAATTGATAGAAAATAAGAACAGAAAGGACTGGTGCTTTTCTTCAGTATAAACCTTTCTGAAAGAAAAAAATACCTCCATGAGCTCGAATTCTGCATTTGACAGATCATATCAGAGTCATGTCGAAGTCTTGCTGACTAGATTCTGAATCAACATTTTTAACAAGTTGACAATAGATCTTTCAAGAAAGGCAGCAGATTTCAAAATATTTCCAAAGAAAATAATGACAAAAGATTATAATAGAAGTTTCTGGCATATTTAAGTCTCATTCATTGATTGAATGAATGCGTGAATGATTAGATGAATGCATCCATGAATAAAATACTGAAGCAGCCACATGGGGGGTTAGCCCAGAAAGTGCAGCATCTGTGACTTTCCACATGTATTGTGTTTTGCCTTTATTACAACTCCTAATGTAGACATCGTCTTTTATCTCAGGATATAAAATAATCAAAGTCCTTTGGCCCAGACACTTTTGTGAATACAGACAGTAAACATTTATATAGACAAGGATGTTCCTCTCTGAATTTTCCATGATTTATCTTACAATCAGAAGCATTTTTTAAAAATGCAGTAGTTTTTCCGCCGCTGACATGGGAGGTAGTGATGGATCTCTTGAAAACCAGTTCTGTCTTAGTGATGTGCCCCTTTTCCCCCTCCTCTCACCAACCAAACTGTTCACTTAACCAAATTCTATAGCATTTAATAGATGGGATTTTGCACTTTAACTCTTAATTGCATCATCCAATTATACATTTTCTCTCTTAAAGTATAAGTCTTGGGTACCCAATAAGACCAGATAGTATAAGTTGAGGAAAGATCTCAGGCTTTCCTACCCAGTACATGCAAGTAAATTATTTCTTTCTGCATCTTATTGCATTGTGTTTCTACCTATAAAATGGAATAATAATATCGACTTTATGTCTAGAGAAGGAATTACACAAGATAATACATATGGGAAAAAATGACATTAGGCCATAACATGATATGTATGCAATGCATATTTATTTTTCTCTCTGAAGCACAAAAGTCATGAGACATGTCACCCACACTTAGGACCAGATATTGGATAACTGATCAATAACTAATGATTGAATATTTGATTATTATTTAGTGTTGAGCCTGAGGAGCATTTCAAATTTCTGACTCTGTGCCCTTGGTCAAAGTAAACTAGAGTTTTACCTTTTATCAAGTGCCAGCCCATGAACTATAAATAGAATGGCACTCTGTGTACACCATTAAGTCTGTCTGACAACCAGGAGAAGATTTTAGAAAAGACAGTTTTCTGGAGCTGATGTATTAAAGACATTTCTCCTGCTAAGCAGCCGTAAAAGGATGTTTTCTTGGTGACAGTGGTGGAGGTGGCAGTGTTTTTGTTGTTGTTGTTGTTGTTGTTGTTGTTGTTGTTGTTGTTTTGTTTTGTTTTTGCTGCATAGAGTACTTATTTCTTCTTCAGGAAGATAAAACCTTATCCCCTTTCAAAGCACCTGTACAAACCAGGTCATAAGTGTAAATGTACCCATGTTGTTATTTAGTAAAATCTAGGATAAACTGGCCAAGTAAAAATGATGCTATCCCACCAGAAAGGAACATGTGTGCTTAAAGTAAAATATATTTATTTTTCTTTCTTGCTAACACCCGTATCTAAACTTTCTCGGCCTCTGCATTTTTCTAAGGACTTTAGGGACGCCAGCTGTAGGGACGAGCAACGTTTGTCTGGAAAAGTGGTGTGAGCGATGAGCAAATGTGTCCCTCAGGGTCAACTTTTGCTTTCTTTAAGCATTGAGCTTAAAGATACAGCTCTGCCTCTCTGAGGAAGCAGGGGCAATGCAAGGGAATGCCACTCACGACAGCACATTTCCAAAGATCACCTGCCTCTTTTTCAAACCATCCAGTCAGTAATGGGCCACTTTGATGGACATTTAGTGGCACCTTGGGCTTTTCAAATGCCTGTGTACTTACACATTCACTTCTTATTTAAAAGTCAGATCATGTTTTAAACAGCATAATTCAGCCTGATTGCTTACCCCGTTCAAATGATCAGCTCTAAATGCCCTTTTGCTTCGATTTTTGAATGGATAGGCTCATAATCGCCATCATCATCACCATCATCACAATAAATACTTATAGAAACAGTGTGACAAGCACTATTCGTTCAATGTAATTAATTAATTGATATTAGTGGTTCAGTTTCCATGCCAAGTTCGTGAGGCAGGTGCTATCATTATTCCCATTTTACAGATGGGGCTACTGAGCACCAGAAAGGTTAGGGAACTTGGCCCAAGGTCATAAAGCTAATACTTGGTAAAGTTGAGAGATAAATTATCTTCGCTCTTTAGGGCTGCCTTAATGAGGTATCCGAGACCGGGTGGCTTTCTGCAACAGAAATGTGCTGTCCCTCAGTTCCGGAGGCTAGAAGTCTGAAATGAAGGTGTCAGCAGAGCTATACTCCTGCTGAAGCCCCTGGGGAAGGATACCTCCTTGCCTTTTCCAGCCCCCTAGGCCCCAGATGTGACATGGCTTAGAACAGCAGAACTCCTGTCTTCACCTCCATTCTTCATGTGGCCTCTTCCTGTGGGTCCATGTGTCCCTGTCTTCTCATAAGTAACATCCTCCCTGTGTATGTCCAAATTTCCCTCTTCTCATCAGGACACCAGTCGTATTGGACCCAGGCCCACCCTAATGACCTCATCCTAACTTGATTAAATCTACAAAGACTATTTCCAAATAAAATGATGTCACATTTACAGGTTCTGGAGGTTACGACTGCCACATATCTTTTTGTGAGAGGGACACAATACAACCCACAACCCAAACTGAGTCCATCTGGTTGTAGAATCCATTTTTTTAAATGGATTCTCTCCATAAGGTACATTCCTAAAGGATTTTACTCAGTGGTCGTGAGCAGACTCCCACGAAACTTGCCCATCACAGGAGAGCCCTCATTCAGGTACATGATTTCCAAACCCTTCATTTACCATCACCTGACTTTTATAGACACTGTTCAAACCCACCAGCGGACTCAACAAAGAAAATTAGTTCATTCCAGACTCTGATCTGGGATTCCTCTCTCTCCTAAATTTTTACAAAAGCTCCTTGGTGTCCAATGGTCCTGAAACAAGAGAAAGCAAGGGCTTACCCCAGGGGCTTGGAGCTCCAAGCCCCATGCGGGCGGGGGCAGCTGGAGGCCCGAGACTGCTCTTTCCAAGGCAGTGGGGGGAGCATGCTGAATCGTCAGAGTCTCTGCTTGGCAGCCTGGGACTTCCTCACCTGTCCTGACTGCTCGGAGCGCAGATCTCTGCCACTAGACTGCTGGGGCAGCGAGACTGGACTCTTTTTAAAGGTTAGCAAGTTTGTCCGTTGCCATCTGTCTTTCTCTGTGTGTGTGTAAGCTTGTGCTCACTCATGATTCTGTACAATGTGCAAATTTAGAACTTACTTGGAACAATGCTGAGGACACAAACCTCAGCTCTGGCTTTCAATCACCCCGGTATCCAGGGACATAGGAATTTCTGAGATGGGTATATCTTTAGGAAGGCAGGGAATTTGGGGGATATACAATGAGATGAGTAACTGGGACACGATTTTACAGTGGTAAGGGGCCCTTCCCCTTCATTTCTCTGACAATGAGAGTGAGGACCACAGAATTTAAGTGTCACAGAACTTAAGGTCACAGAGCTAGTTAGTGGCAACACTGGCACTAAGTCCCAGGTCTCTATGATTCCCAATCAAGGGCTCTCTTCAATAAAATAATGAATCGGTCTATTTTCTAAGGCTTTTCCTTTTTCAAAGGGCTTTCAAAGAGCATTTCATCTTTTCCTCCCCACAACATTGTAATAAGAGAATTGATTTGACTCCATTAAGAGGAGCTCGGCATAGAGCATGTGTCCTTTCTAACCAATCTGGATTTAATTTCACAAATGTTCTCTCAATTCATACGTGTTTATTCTGCCATACCTTTGTATTCTGTTCAGGGTGAGCAAAGTTCAGAATTTGTTTTCCACTCAGTGGATGGTGTGGTTTCTGCTAAGAATGCCATGCTCTCCAATGCTTTCCTGAAGTTACTACAGCAATGTGCCCCAAGTCTGCTCCCCACGTGCTTATAACTAGGGGTGGTTGACTTTATTACTTCGGAATTTTCCACCTTCTCTGTTTGTAAGCTTATCTTTCTGTTCCTGGTGGTCGTAGCAATTGTCATTGCTCTGCCATAGTGTAGCAAAGAAGAATCCAGGCTTTGGGTCATATATATGTGGCTCTGACCCTGGCTCTGCCACTTGCATGTGACTTGTGTGGTCTCACATGCCAAAGTAAAACAAAACAACAGAGGATATTTAATTTTTCTTAAAGTGGCATGGCATTTAATAGTATGACAAAAGTGGAGTGTCTGACACATACCTAAGTATTGAACAAACACTGACTCCCCTCTAAGAACCAAATGCAAAGGCTGTGCCAATGGGTTATACTCCTTTTCTTCAGCTATATTTGAGGTTACTAAAATTATAAAACAATTTTAAAGGACACACATTCTGTCAGCATTCAGGTTAGTGGCCCTTGATACTCGCTGAACTAAGTGTGGGGATGGGTCAAAGGAATAACAAAAACCCATCGAGATTATATGACACACAAGGGGCTCTTCCAGCTCTGATACCATATGATGTTTGGAGAGTTCATTGGGAATATTTTTAGAAAAGCCTGAAACAAAATAGGACACTAAGGAAGAGAGTTGGGGATAATTGGAAAACTATGTATCATTGACTAAAAGAAAGTTGCATTTGTTGCATATCTATCATATGCCAGTTAGTTCCTACTGTGTGTTTTCACAAATGTTATCCCATTTAGACTTCATCCTATAATACATAAATTATCCCATTTTTCAGATGACAAAATTAAGGCTCAACTTGTCTTGATAGCTTAAATGAGTTGTTCAGTTCATTTGTGATAGAGAGATATGTGAATCCAGGTTTCGCATTCTATAATGTCTCTGATGAAGGCTGGGCCAGGGGTGCTCACATTAAAGGTGTAAATAAAAGAATTTAGGCAAAGTTTGGGAGTCCTGGCCATTGGTTCCCTGACCTGAATGGGTTAGTAGATAGTTTCATAGAGCCACCAGAAGAGGGGCATCTGCATCCCACTTTGAACATTTGTTCGGAATGATAAGCTGCATGGGGAGAAGTTATTGGGCAAGGGGATTGAAATCGTTAAGCCAGGTGTCCCTCCTGGAGGGTGTGGCCAAACGATGCTCAGTGTAGCAATTGCTGAGGTACCACGAGATTCACTGCCCTGACCATCGAAGCAAGCCCTGGTGGTAAATGCTGAGTGGATGGTGCTCCTATCTGTAGTCCATCATGGCTTATACATGGCCTCGACTTATTTCCAGGGAGGTGAATTAGACAAAATGGCAACCACTATTTGGAAATGGAAGAAATTGAGTATGTATAACACTGACTGCTTCTTTAAAGTGATTTAATTTTCCCTACTGTGCATGTAATTTATTTCTCTTAAAGATGATCATATTTGGTGTGTTTGCTTCATGAACGAGCTTTAAGACATAAGTATTTATATCCAAATTTCTTGAAAGAAAAAATAAACATCATTTCAGGGTTATCTGCTCATATGAACATCAAATCTTTGTAGAGTGTTTTTGAAAAGTCATGTTGTAACTTGAATTTTTTAATTCTCAAATTAAAATATTTTTCGGATACATTTGACATTGGTATATCTTTAAGGTCTCTGAGTCTATAAATGCTAAGTAAAAAAATCTGAACTACTGTAACTGTAGATGTTTTCTCCTTGAATTTGGTGATCAGTGTGGGAACAAATAATGGTATGAGCCTAATTATATTCAAACCAGTCACTTAAGCCATCACTAATTTTCTTGTAACTCAGGCTAGTAATAACTTTCACTGAGTTAAAGAAATCTTCATTCTTGGTTTGTAGAGTTTGACCGCAGACCAAAGAGTTGCCTAAACCTCTGTGTCCAATGGGTGCTTGAATTTCTTCATTAGCACTGGATAAGTAAATTCATATTTTTCTCCACCAAGGGAGAACCAGAGTAAAAAAACATCTATTTTTCTTTGTTCTGCTTTTCTTTCGTATCCATTTAATCAAATACCATCTGGAAAACATGGAGAGATATATTGTGTGTGATATATGAACGTGTTCGGCATCATCGTTGGAATGAAGAAAGGGTTTAAAGCACAGTAAAGGGAAAATTATAGGATGAGCCAGGGGATTTTAACAGGCTAATGATAGAACCATCAGCCAGTTCAGAGTATTCCCTAAAATTCTCTGTGCATTCAGCTGTTTGTGCTTTATTATTCGTTGGATTTTAGGCTTTATGTATTTATGTTATTGAAAGTACATAAAGATACTGTAGTAATTAAAATCAGGCCGGATGTATCATTCCCATAGAATTTATAAAAGTGACTACGTTATAGGCAGTTGGCCTAGAGATTAATTTTTTCTAGTTTCATAACTTGTATGTAAGTGCTTCCAAGTTTATATTATTTTTAACCCAAGTCACTCCTGGGGATTGAAAAAAAAATAGTGGTTTTTTGGTACCGACAGGCTACATTATTGTGCCATTTGTCCTCAGCTAGTAAGATCTCTCCTTTTCTAAATGTACCTCTAATGGGATTGATGATAAACGCAACAGATTTCTTAAGCATTTTTCATTTTATAACGGTGCCAGTTTAGAAACGACAAGACACCCGATATTTAGTTGTCCCTCTGCCATACATTCACTTAGAAGGACCCAGATCACGCTTGAAAGATCACTTCCTTCTTGGGCTTTTGGCATTGATGCCCTGGGGTGATGGGGGGTCGACGCCGGACAGTGCTCACAGTGATTAGTTCTTAGTGTTCCTGGGAGGTGCTGGAAGTCAGCTGGCACTCTGCTGATGGAGCTGCTGAGTGCAGCATCACATCGAATTAATTTCGTGATGCGTTTGCACTGAGATCTTTGGTGCCGTTTCTGAGTGAGATAAGCACTTTTGGAGTCAGTGTTGACAAAGTTATCTGCTTGTTATCCACTTCGCAGGGTGCTTTGTGTACAGCTGCTTCCTGGATACCCTCCTTTCTTAGTTTCTCCACCAATGACACCTTCTAATGTGCATTACTGGTGCTTATTGTTCAATGATTTAGAAATTAAAATAAGGCCAAAGAGTTTTTCTTTTGATATATCATTAATGGTGTAAATCAGAGAGCTTCCTGCTAATATGAAGTATTCTTTACTAAAATGATAGAGTATATTAGTCTCAGCTTACTTTATTGGTTTATCTTTGGATAGTATAGATTTCAAAATGGATTTCTCACTATTCATTAGTAAGAGTAATATAGTTTTCCCTACTTTCATGTGAAGAACTGCTTCTTCAAATTAAAATCCTGGAAACTTATATTTGTAGTGGGGAAACAGTTTCATTGTTACAGCAATGTGATAATCACACTGGACTAACAGTGATCACTGCCCCACTGTGAGAGGCTGATTCTGTATCAGAAACACTGAGGTTGGTGAAAGGATCAATACTTCCTTTGCCGTGGGGGTGAGAGGTGTCTTTCCTCCAGTCTGTACTCTCTTGGTAGCAGATCTAGCTCTGTTGGTGCCTTTGAGGTCAGCATCTCAGTTCTACCATATTCCGGGGCACTGTGGGCAAGTTGCAAATTGCTTTGGGCCTTGACATCTTTGTCTGCACAAGGTTAGTTCTTTTCTCTCCTGCCAAAGTGAAGGTTAAGTGAGAATATAAATGGAAGGGGCTTGGTACAGCTGCCAGCATTCAGGCGGCACTCCATCACCGTTAGTCTGCTTTTCCTCTGGGAAAGAGTTTGTATGACTATGCTCAAGAGCCGACAGGAAGCAGCTTCCCCACCAGGAAGTTCCCTCCATCCTGCATTCACTCAACGGGTGCACAGTCATGGGCATACACACCCCAATGTTTTCCCATTATCCACCATGGAGTTTGAAATTCTGCATGGGTGGTCCAGCCCTTTGGATGATAGACTGAGATTGCGTGATGGTTTAGCAAGAGCCATTTCTCTTTCCCAGGGGAAGATTTAAATTTCAGTGCCCCATTGAGGTCAGGCTTGGCCCTGTTAGCTGGCTTGGCCAATGACATGGGAAGGGAAGTAATGTGTCACTTCTGCCCAAAGCCTGATGAGCCATTCTGTGCTTTGTCACACTTTCGTTCCCTCTGCCACATTCATGAGCCAGATATAGTGACAGCTTGGGTTCCACAGCGAGGATCACCTGGCACAGCACAGCCCTCTCTACCCCACTGATTCACACTGGATGTGCAGCATGGTGGGTAATAATCCTCTGTGGCTTTTAACTCCTGAGATTTGGGGGTTGTTTGTTGGTATATTGTAACCTAGTTATCCCAACTGATGAAGATGGTATGATGGTTTTTGGCCTTTATGATAATGCATTCAAATCATCCTGAGGAGAGTATCCATTTCAGCCTCACCCACCTGATATCCTAGAATGGGACAGGATTAAAAGATATCAGAGTAACAATTGGTGCGAATGTGACACAGGAAGGGAATGTAAAAGATAGTGGAGCTAGAAGGAAATAGGAGAAGCTGTCAATAACAGACTTTGCATGTTTCCTCCAATGGCCCATTGCCAACGCTGCCTGTCCCCTGGGAGGGCACAGACTGTAGTGAGGCCCTGAAACCAAGCTATCTAGTAAGGACCAGGAAGTTCTGATTTCATAAAGGCCCCAGAGGAGCTAAATAAATAATTCAAGGGTTTAACTTTGAGTTTTAATAAAAATAAAGTCCTAGTCCAGTGGTTCTCAAACTTTAGCATTGTAGTCATCAGAGGAGTTGTTAAAACACAAATCATTGGGCCTCACTTCTAGAGTTTCCAGTTCAGTGCATCCTGGGCGAGGCTTGAAAATTTGCATGCCTAACAAGTTCATAGATGACACTGATGCCACTGGACCAGGGATCATCCTTTGAGAATCACTGCCTTAGTCCCACCAGGTAAATCAGGTGTCTTCTCTAAAATGGGAGAAAAGATGGCCAAGAGGAAGTGGCCACTTTGCTCAGAATCAAGCTTGTTCTCTGGGTTACTCTGGGTGAACCAGCCTAAACTGGGCCCCCTGTCCTCCACCAAGATGTGGAAGTGACAGAGGACACATGTGGGCTTTCTCAAGCGTCCCTTCACATTATGTGAGGATGTGTCTCAGTGCGGCATTCAAAAGTGTGATGAGGGGGATGAATAGGTGATGAGCTCCAAGTTAGAAATTTTAGTTTTAACCATTCAGAGAACTGAGGAAGAGGTAGTGCTTTCTCCAAATCACGGGCCACAAGACACGTGGTACCCCAAAGTGTGTGGTGGGGGGCAGGAAGAGCCTTGTCATTATAGAGCCCCATGAAAGTATGAGAAAAACTGAACACCAAGAAATATGTATAAACACAGATGAGATTGAATAAATTCTGCATTCCGGAAGGGAAAAAATACCATGCAAGTTTCTCTCTTGGTTCAGCAAGGAAAAAAAAATCACAGAATCTGTGAAAATATTTAGGTAGTTGACTTGGCCAAAGCAGGATTGCACTTTTTCCCATTTGCGGTTTGGGAACCAGAAATTAAAAAAAAAAAATCTAAGCTCTCACATAGCCATGAAGAGGCACACAGAAACAAGAAATGAACTACCTATTATAAAATACAGAATAATGTCAAAATGACTTAAAATTGTCAAGCTAATTTAGAGTTTCACAAGACAAAGTTAACTTTGGAATATACTATGTGCAGCAATCTAAAATATCTTTTTAAAAGGGTGGAATAATGTTATTTATATATATATATATATATATATATATATATATATATATATATATATATATATATATATTTTGGTTACTAACCACATTTATCCTTGTGAGAATGACAAGTCAATGCCACATAAACTCACACCTATTAGCTCCCTATTCTTTGAGGGAGGAAATTGAAATTTCATAAAGCTTCATGACTTGTAAAAGAGAAATAAGACTAATAATCAGTTTTCTAGGTTTCTAATTTGATTAATTTGGATTGTGCAAGGTTGTATTGTGGCTTTAGCAGCCCTAGGTGCTGTGGCTTTAAAGGCTAATTCATCCATTAAAAAGTATTAAAATTTTATAACTGCATTGGTATAAAGACAAAAATGCTAATGGGTCATTATTATCATATTCAATTTTTTTCCTCTGATTTTTAAAACAAAATGAAAACAATTTTGTGGACTCCTGAAAGTGTGGCAGGCCCTAGGCATTGCATGTACTGTACCTAATCAGTAAGTCCACTTCACAACAAATTTGGCTGCAAATTAAAAAAAAATCCTCACTAACATCTGGATTATTAGCACATGGTCTGCACACAGGAGATTGAGAGACATTTGAAGCAGAACCTCATCTAACCTAAGGTACACACATGAGCCCAGCTACAGCCAACCTGTGTCAGTAAAATCCCATTGACATCAGAGAAATAGATGTTGTTTTGTGCCTCTGAGTTTGGGATGGTTTATTATGCAGCAATAACTAACTGAAACAGAACCTTAGCAGCTATGATGTTGAGTCTGGAACTTTTTTTCTTTCAGGATACAGTGTAAAGCTATTGGAAGCCTTAAGCAGGGGAACATGTGTTCTGATTTACTTTTGATCAAGTCCACTCTAGCTGTGGAGAAGAGATTAGAGGGAATTCTGAGTAGAGGACAGTAAACCAGTAAGAGGCTATTGTAGTAATCCAGACAAGGAAGGATAACATAATGGTGTTAGACCTAGTGGAAAGGGCAGAAGTGGAGATGGAGAGAAAGGGATGGGAATACACGCTGTATTCAAATTCTGTTCTAGGTCCTGTGAAGGATGTGAAAAAATACAAAAACAATAAGACCATGCTATGCCTTGATTGAAAAGATGAGAGGTAGATCGTTCTTGTAGACAGGAATGGTGAGGTAATTAGTGGCTTTTCCAATCCCATCCAGAAAATCTTGTTAAATGTTCCTAAATGCACAAAGGGCCAGATTCAACTTCTGAAATCTGTTTGTGGGAATCAAAGACGATGGCAGAAGCAGATGGCTGTGAAGACTGCTAGGGTGTAACATTTTGTGGCTTATATCTTAACAGGATGGTAAGTGAGCTTTCTGAGCTTGTCTGGTCTATGCCCTCCTCGAAATTCTCCATCCATCTCTCTGTCTTCTCCCCATTTCTATAATTCGCAACCATTTGATTTCCCCCCAAGGAAGTCTACTTTCAGGAAAAGCAAGAGACCTTGAAGAGGCTGCTTGTTTATCTTTAGTTCAGCCAAAGAAATGCTCCAGCGTAACGGCTCCCTGATTTCGCTTCGCCACATCATACCATTCTAACATGCCATTTCTTTATGAAATTCCAAGAAACATTTCATGAATGGATTCCTAATTCATTTCCTGGAGGCATGAAGGATGTGCTGTGGTTATCAACAGCTTTCTCATTCTGAGGAGTGAACTAAGTTATCATGTGATAAAGCATCTTCCTAAACACATTTCAGGTGAAACTGAAAAAACTTTAAAACCTCTTAATACCTAGTCTAGTAGTCTCTGTCCTACATCATGCCAATATGCCAGGAGTATATTATAGACATTTTAAATCTTTCCAATAACTGGGGAAAATATTGATCTTTCTTAAGTAATTTTTTGCAATTTTCTTGTTTATTAAGATTGACATGAGATAGTAAAAAGAAAGCCAAGTAACAATGCATTTCATTTTTACCAGAATCATTTGAACAAAATGGATTTCTTCAAAAAGTTTTTTTTTATTAGACATTATTCATTTATTGGTTAAATGAAAATCAAACTGTCCAGAATAGTAAGTAAGAGAGAAATCTAAGCATGGTGGAGGCAGGAAAATAAAGTTTTTGAAGAAAACCAATGACACCCTCTTAACAACAAATGTAATATAATGTTATTTCTAGTTTTCTTATATTTATACTTTGGTATATCTGGTGCTTGGTCTTTATACTCAGAATTACTTATGTTTCATTATAATGTTAATGTTAGTTTGAGATTATTTGAGTGATATTTATATTTGTTGATACAAATGAGAATAGATATATTTATTTGGTGGGCAGTGCTTGAAAAACTGGCCAAGTTATTTCTGCTGTTTTTTCCTCACAAACAGTTTTAGTCTTTGAAACTTTTGTGTGTTTTGGCATCATTCAACTCTCCACTGCGCCTTATTCCTTATTAAGAAACTCAGCCCTTAATTAGCTTGCTGTCCCTTCATTTGAAACTCGTTCCATTTGATAACTCTGTTGCTTCTAGAACGGTTGGTACAGGCTTGTGTGGGCTTCCATAACACAAAAGCCAGATGGATTTTACAAAATGGATAAATTTAGTCATGAATAGAGAACTGTGAAAAAAAAAACACATTTTTTTAAAATAAAGAAACATTTTAAAAAATACAAAACAAAACAAAACAAAAAAATCTTGGTATTGATAAAACAGTGAGAAACCACAGATTCTCAAATTAGGGAAAAAGCAAAACTTTTTTCATCGTCTTCCCTCCTCCTCTTCCTTCAACTTTTTAATTTGTTTTGGGCTCAAGAATTGAAAAGTTCTGCTCCCAATTAAAAATGGATTGCATTTGGGTCTGGGAAGGAGTCAGCTGCCTCATGATATGATGAGAAGACAGAAGGCTGTAGTCAGATTCTGAGGCCTTTGATAACCAACGCCACCCTCCCTCTGTGCTAATTTGCAGAATGGGGAAAATACTGGCATGCTGCCTTCAGAGTCCTTTCGGAGAAAAGCATTAGAAATATGAAAACATTAAAATCCTGACCAACAGTGTTTATCTTATGTAACAAATTTATTAGGGACCCTCAACCGGCTAGGATACAAACAACAAGATTATGTAGGCATGCCTTTGCTGCTGAGAGGTGTCCCTCTTAGCAGACACTTGGCCAACCCCTCTAACGTCCTGCCACGTATGGTTGTTAGAAGAGTCTACCTTGTCGTTTAAGACTCAGTCCTACTTACTTCAGTCTCAAATCAGACTCAAAGTTGGTGTCCTCTCCCCTGCGGGGTTGTCTGTCTTCCACTCTGTGGCTCCAGTGGCATGAAGGTCGGCAGTCCATTCTTCGTGTACTTACCTCCTTTCTCCTCTCTTTGAGCTCCTTTCTATAGACTTCAAAGCCTCCCAGCACCCACACTGGCCCATTGTTGCGTGGTCAGCAGGGAAGGAGAAGATAGATGGGAGTGTGGGTAACAGAAAGTCGCCCTGGTCTAGTTCTCCTTGTCTGGTCCTTTCTGATGTTGGTGTTTTCTGCTCATGTGTCGGCCTCCGTGGAGGTGGTATATGTGAGTGTGCGTGAGTCTGTGTGTGTTTTGAGGGACAGCATCCAGTTCCACTTTGCTCTGGCCCCCTTTATTACTAAGAACTCCCACCTCCTTCCCACAAGGCAGTGGTATCTTGGGCTTGAGCAGTGAAAAACATTTCTAAGCCCTTGTCTATGCTGGGCCTCCCATCACTTGGTCCAGTGGCTGTACTGAATGGCTCCATGGCCCCCTATCCTCCTGCCTATTTCCATGTTGCTTCACACAGAGCTATAGGAGCTCCTAGAATCTTCTTTTATGTTTCTCAGGTCCACAGAGACTTGGGACAGGGTGGAGTTGCCCACACTTCACTTCCAGGCATGCAACACAACAAGCCCTGCTGACCTAGCCCAACTTCCTTCAGAAATCTAGAAGAGAATGTTATTCTCTATACACAAATATGCAGCCCCTTACCCACAAAGACTCCAGGTGACATGTATCAAATAAATACTCTTCTCTTGCCTTTGTAAGCATTAGAAAATGGAAATGACAGGACATCCCACTCCTTATTTTCTGGTATGTTCTCTCAATAACCTTTAGGACCTAATTGTTGTGGCTGCACAAAGACCTTGAGGTATGTAACTCAGCATCCACCTGGTGTCTGTTGCTCAGAGTCACCTACGGTATTTATTTATGATTCTTAGAGACCACCTTACCTAGCAGTGGAGAGAGGGAGACACCCTCCACAACCACAGGAAAATGAGAGGAAAGACTTTTCTTCAGTAACATAGACTTTACCAAAGGCCGGTTACTGCCTGTTCCCACCTCGGTTCCCATGTTAATTTGACTGAAGATGTTCAGAAATAGAGCCTCTTCTAAGCCTTCTGGTGAAGTGCTTACCACCAACGGTTTCAAGCTCAGCTTTGGACCTTGGCCATAGCTCTGGGTCAACAGGAAACGTCCCGCTCTACATCCTATTACATCGGTGTCATACTTTGGAACTTATTGTCTTAACTCAAACTCACCAAACTCTTCCTGGTGTTTTTCTCATCCCATGCTGATTCAGACTGAGGTTGTGAGTCAGCAGTTTCCCTGGCTCACTGACTAGACCTCTAAGCCTGGCCAGTCACCCACGAAATGTGTCTGAAAGGCCACAAGCAGGACAGCATGGTGTAAGGGAAAGGGCAGTCATGACATAGGTCTGAGCCTTGATCAGGTGCTGACCACCTGTGACTGATCTCTCTGGCCCTTTAGGAAGCTCTTAATTTCTAGGAAAAAAAATGTTAGAAATAGATTAATATTTTTTAAACTTCTTTCAATAATTGAACCCATTTTTCACATCAGCTTGTGAAACCTAGATCCTCCTTAATTCCCAGTTATAGTCCTTAAGGCAGCTATATAAATTGCGGGGCTCCATGGTACCAAATTTGAGAACTACAGTTTTGCATTGTTATCTTTCCTACTTCGAAATTATTCTGAGTGGTGTGGCTAGCCCTGCAAAAACAGAGCCCACATTAACACTCAACTTCATATTTATGTTTCTCTGACTTTCCAAGTGGTGGTTTCATAGTGGGCTTGTGACCAGGAAGGCCATCTCCCTGTGCGTTTTCAAATTGTTATGATGCTTTTAAAAGTCCAAGGTTGTTGATGCTTACGTCTACTCTGTTTTTCGCAAAGTTAAATCTTTGAAAACTGCTGCTTTCTTAGCTCTCGAGGAGCATTTCCCAGTGAATTGGACACTAATCTTTTAAGAGGTGATCTGAAACAAAGAGCTTCAGTCAAAAGAGTTTTAAAAATGCAGCTTTCCATGCCCTCCTCTCGAAGATTCCTTAAAGGCTCGGAGAACTCCTGTAGCAAAGCAACTGTGTTTAACTTTGTTTAACCCAGTATTTCCTAAGCATCTGACCACAGAAGGCACTGCTTTCCTAAATAACATATATTAATATCCCATAGAAATGGTGTGCCTTTGAATACATTTTGCAAATCATTGCCTTAGTGATCAACACCCTTCTTCTATAAAGGCCAGATGGTACATAGTTTAGGTTTTGTAGATTTCACTACCTAACTCTCTTGTCCCAACTTAAAAGTGACCATGACAATATCTAAACAAATGGGTGTGGCCGTGTTGCAATAAAACCTCATTTAAAAAACGGGTAGTGGTGTAGATTTGGCCTCTGGCTTGTAGTTTGCTGACCCCACCGCTTTCATTAGACAAATTGCATTTATTCTGACTACAGAAGGTATTTTCACAAATGGTGAACAAAACCAGCTTACTTATTTTCTGATTAACGACTGGAATTTTGCTGAATGTTAGAGACCAAGTTACTGAAGATACCAGTCTCCCCCTGATCATCTTGAAATTGGGAGCAGACTCGGTGACTCATTTCACGCTGCTTATTCTACCAGCTACTTATCCAGCTGTGAAATCTTTGTCCAGCTCATGATCTACGTTGCTAACTATCAACCAGTTTCATTATGATGAAAGATGGGCAGCAAATAAGAGACGTGGCACCCACCTCAATATCCGCTCAATTATCGTATCTGAAATGAGCTCTTCATATTTTTCAAGCTTACAGAATGAAAATGTTGTAAACTTAAAAAGAGGCAGTTAGATGATCTTAGCCATTTCCTGAGTGGTTTGTCATAATTAAATACCATGTTAGTTATCTATTGCTACATAACAAATTACTCCAAGATTTGGCAGCTTTCAACAGAAAACATTTATATTTTCAAAAAGTTACTGTGGGATAGGAATCTCAGCAGCTTAGCTCAGTTCCCTGGCTCGGGACCTCTCACAAGGCTGCCTCTAAGGTGTTGGTCAGGGCTGTGGTCACGTCTTAAGGTTCAACTGGATGAGAATCTGAATCGAAACTTACTCACCTGGAAGGCCTCAGGTTCTTGAAATAGTTTTTATGTGGTCCTCTCCATAGGGCTGTTCACAACCTATTAGAGAGAGAAAGGGAGGGGAAGAGGAGAGAGAGAGAGGAGAGAGTGTGAGCTAGCAAACAGGATAGAATTCAGAGGATTTTCTTGTAACTGAATCTTGGAAGTGATAAATCATCATTTTTTATATATTCTGTTTGTTAGAAACATGTCACAAGATCCAGCCTGTATTCAAGAAAGGGGACTTCACACGTTCATGGATACCAGGAGGCAGAGATAAGTGGAGGCCATCTAGTATCTACCACATATATCCAATTCATCTACACTATTTATATTATTTCTCTCTCTCTGCAGTGAGGGTTCAAACTCCCCAACCGAAGTAGTAGAAGATGCAACAGTCATAGAAGCACGAGGCTGTATCTTTATGAGGGCTGCAGACAAGAAAAGAGAAGGAATACAAATGTGAGTTATGTGGTGGAAGGAGAAAAGAAATATAAGGCAAGAAGCCATGGAGGTATTTTCTCTAGAATAATATATCCTTGGAAGAGAGAGAACAGAATGAGAGTGGCCTGGAAGGGGTCTGGTCAGCTGACCCCTTCACAAACTCCTGTCTGTCCTGCTATTCCACAAGCATGGATCCCCTTTGCCTGCTCACTCCTTCATTTTAGAAGGTTAAAATGATGTCAAAGACTTCAGGACCACAGTCTCTAATCACCCATACATGTTTATTATGCAGTAAATATGTCCTGTTTTTACCAAAGTAACTGGATAAAGTTTTATCATTTGATTGTCCTATTGGCAAAAAAAGAAAAAAAAAAGGAAGAAAGAAAACAGACATCAGCAAATCAGCCCCATATTAGGTACCGAAGGGGATACAATTATATATCTCCTGCTTTTGAGGATCTTATATTCCAATTATAGAAACACGATGAACATATGGAAACAGTTAGGTTAAAATTAAACATTTAAATAACTGTTCAAGGTAACAATAGAAAGAATATCATAAAGCAGCATATGATTAATTGCCAGCCGAATTTTATAGAATTCATTACTATTGGAATTCAGGGGAGAGAGACTAATTGTTGTGAGTGAGGTGTTTGGGGAACATATTGCGAAGCAAATGAGAAGGATTTGGATAGGGAGAGAAAAGTAAGGACATTCCAGGTGGATGGAAAGGTACGAGTAAAAATAAGAAAGTGAGACAGGTGTTTTGGGGGAACAATGAGTTAACCGGTTTGGAGAGAGGGTTTTTGGAGACGAGGAGCCTAAGATGAGGTAAATGGTAAGTCAGACAGCCATGCAGGAACAGGTTGATTTTAATTACCTAACCTGTGCTCGGTCCCTGAGGCAGATGGCTTGCCAACAAACTTGCATGAATTACCCTCTATTAGAATTTTCAAAAAGGGGTAAGTTCCAGGTTGATTTTCTGAACATCTTGGGCTCACAATCCGTGCCTGTCTTTTAATAGCAAGGGGTGGCAAATGGAAGCGGTACCTGTGCTTTGTCTCCATAGCAGCGACTCAGAAAAGCCTTGATGGCATCCAGCTGAAAGAAACTGAACCGTTGTCACCCCCCACTGAAGTATGAGGAGGCGAGAAAGAGAAGAAGCATGGATGTTGTTTCAAGAGACTCCTGGGAATCAGGGAGATGGGTACTCCGAGTGACAGGAGGTCCCAGCTGAGGTACCACTGGGAAGAGGACTCAGTGTATCACTGATGTCAAGTCAGAGCCAAAATTAGGGCAGCAGCAAGAGGGGCCACTGGGCCCATTTTTTTCACACGCCACCAGTTCAAAGCCAAGGAGAACCCGGTACTGGGCAGAAAGGACCCAGAACCTTCAGAAACGATCTAGAGAAATCCCTAAGTGCATGTGGGATCTAATCCAGTCCCCACAAAACTCTCTACCTGTTATTTAACCTCTCTAAATTGGGTCTGCTCATCTGTAAAACAGGGAAAGAGTATCATCTCCTTTATCCACAGGGCTGTGCTGAGAATGCAGTGAGTCCCCTGCGTGTGAAAGTGTACAAAGTGACTTAAAGTCCTCAGTGACTCTGAAGATCAGCTACTGTTGCTGTGGTTCTGTTCTTCCCAGCCTCTCCTGGACTTCGATGGTCACAAAGGCACACAAAAAGGAGTAGGGGCCAAGATTATTGTTTTCTCTTAAGTTACATCACTTCGAAAGGCTTGGGATGACCCAGAGAGGCTTTAGCACCTGCTTGTCTCTAGGTCTGAGGGTGTCAGAGCACCTTTCCCCTTCCCTCTCCTCTCACTCCCTTCTTTCCTTCCTTCAGTAGACTACGTTGTGAGTGCTGTGTGCAGGGACTTTGCTAAATATTTCTAGCATTTCTAGACTCGAACAAGGCAAATAATGAAACCCTGGTTTCTGAGGGGTAAACAATCACATTCGCGTGTGAGTTTAGAGAACGTGAATTGGGAGGTGGAGGGGAAAAATGATTGCACTTTAAAAAAGAGGAAAAGGGAATATGTGGTCAACATGTGCAGTTGGGAGGTAAATTCCAGTTGTGTGCCTGCAGAAGCAGGGGTGGGGGCAGCTGTGGGTGTCCACAGGTGGCTTGGCTAGAAAGCAGGCATCACACAGACTTGAGACCGAAGCCCCTTGACACAGGCCGGACATGCAGACAGCAAGCAGCACCTCCAAGCACAACCCGGGACTTCACCTCTGCACCTGGCCTGGCTTCCAACCCCATCACCGCTAAGTTGTGGGGAGGAGACTGCCATGAAGACAATGGACCCATCTTCTTCTAATTATTATTCTATGGCATTATGATCATAAGTCTTATTTAATATCTTCTGACTGGCAACAATGTGCTAAGTGCTCTGCAGACCACAGAATTAAGCGTGGCTATTAGCTATTATGCAGTAAGCTGAAATTTTAATTCTACAGACAAGAGATCCCCAGAGAGAAAAGGGAAGACTCTCAAGGCCTGAGGGTAAACAGCAGAACCATAGCTTCCTAGTCCCTGACTTGGTGACCTAGACTTCAGACTCCATTCGAAGGACCTCCAGTGCTGCCCCAAAAGACACTGATTTCTGGTACCTCAGGAAAGTCTTTTCAAAGTGAGGGTCCATTCCGAAAGCACCTGAAAGAAGTTAAGGGGTTAATTTGTTCCCGAAAACCAGGACAGACAGGCTGCAGTGAGAAGGGAGCCCACAACACATTATGACTGGTAATAGCTGGAAATATTGCATTTTCCATTTTTTCTAAAAAGACTAGGAAACTGACAGCTGATGTGAGCTCAGTCCAGACTTTGTCCAGCATTTCTGGCCTCCCAAATTAGCAATGAGTGTCATCCAATATAAGAAATGGGAGAAATTCCACAGGAACCAAGTCACTGCTCTCCAAATAGGTGGAGAGAGGATGTAGTGAGGGGTCAGAAGTGGAGGGGACAGGCACAGGAAACCTTTGTGGTGTCATTTCTGTCCCAGGACAGGATGCCGGAAAGAGAGGGGTCAAGTCTAGCATCACAGTACCAAACTGTTATCAGGACTGATGGGATTTTAATTGTTTCATTCTTTAGGGCAAGTGCTGCATGATCACTTAGCTGCTAGCTCTCTATTGTGTTAATTTTTTTTAAGTTTATTTTTAATTTAAAGTCAGTAAATGAAAAGTTGAACAAACAAAGGTAGAGGCAGGGTGAAGTCGAGGAGCTGCTTGTTAAAGTCAAAGATCCAAGAAAACGATAAACACGATGGGACTTTTGCGTAGGGCTCTCCCCAGCCAGTTCTCCCAGGGGACATCTGGGTCATGACTCAGAGCCCCTGTTTCTGGCTCTAGGCCCTACTCACATTCTTTGGGTCTACTGTCTTATCAAGTCACTTTCTCCCCAAGGAGCTTATCTGATAAACTCTACTCAACCCCTGGGAGTATATAAAGAAAGAAGACTTTGAGGGGAGCCAAGGAGAAGGAGGAGGAACTCCCAGCATTCCTTGGACTGCCTGAGTCTCCCTTCCCTCATGCAATTCCTAATGCTTCACTCCAAGGGACAGTCAATAGCATCATCCCCTCCAGTTTATGAAAAAACCATGGAATTGTTACCAGAGAGTGGGGTTCCATTCCCCTCTCGACACGTTGTGCAGTGAGAAGGGAGGCTTAAACTGGCACCTAACTCTCTGCCTACTTTTTTCTTTGTGGAAATGACTTTTTAGCCTAAAAACGCCTTTGGCTTATTTAATTGTGGGCGAGCTGGGTGGGCCTTTTCTAGAACAGGATGGCCTGGGCATTTTGTAGGTGGACCTGAAACCCTCTCTCCTTCCCGCCTCACTTATTTCTAAGAAATACCAACGCCTTCTTACTAGTGCGGATGTTGAGGGACGGGAAGCCTCTTCTTCTGTATCTGCTTCCTGCTGAGAAGGATCATAGTTCCTGCCTCTTGGGGTGTCATGAGCTCTTTCCTTCTCTGTCTCAGAACTGGGGGTCTCAAGTTCCCCTACCAGAGGAAGTGTCCCTCTGAAATGCCACCTGTCCCTAGACAAGAAAGTAAAGGAAGATGTACACTTCTTATCTAAGTTGTATTTCTATTCATTTTCTTACTATTGATTTTCTTTTAAGTAACAAGAATAAGCTTAGTAAGGGAGAGGACTTGGTTAATACAGTGCTTAAAGAAGGAAAACGGTGGGTGAAGGGTCCCCTCCTGCCTCTGACTACCAGAGCCCCACCTGGCCTAAGGCAATTTCTGCTTACAATGGACCTAGAAGAATGCCAAACTTCAGTGATCCTTGATCAATCACCTGAGGACCTAAGTTACAAGTTTCGGGGTAATTATCTGAGTTTGAGGGAGAGGGGCTTTTCCCCAGGAATAAAGCGATTAAAAGTTCTATGAGTACATTTTGTAAATAATGGCCTGTATCAGAATGACATAGCTTTTTAGAAATGGAATTTCCCTGGAAGATCCCAATCTATATCCACAACCAAGAAATATCTTGTGGTTTATGTAATGTCACCCAGGGTCACATGTCCCCAAACACAAGGGTGTTGGGAGTTGGAGAGAATAGTTCACAAATATATCCTGGGAATGTGGAAAGAGCACAGCACCTGAATATGTTCTCCCAGGCTGAGGCAACATTTTAATTGTTGAACTTTCATCCAGGGAACCTACTTCTAGACCACCCTCCACTCCCTGGTAGAGCACAGGTGACTCCACCTGGGGACTTTGCTATACTCACATTATCCCATCTCTTCAGGTCCACACTAAGACTGAGACGACAGAGAGCTGAGTGTGTGCATAACAGAAGATGGGAAACAAAGGTCTCAGTCAAGTGAATGGTACCCCCACCCAGCCCCACAGAAAACAGGTCTATCCACTCTGCCCCAGAAGTAGAGCTTGGCCATTTTCTTAATATAAAAAATATAAGGATACCTATGCTGTCTTTACAGCATTACATGAAGCCATTATATCCTCAACTCTCAGATCAGGTTGATGGCAAAGACTGAGAAGGAAAAATGTCATTTATTCATTCATTCAGCAAATACTTCTTGGCTACCTACTGTGGGCCAGGCACTCTGCTAATTGCTGGGAATACAAGAGTCAGCTAGACAGACATTCATCAGTCCCTGCGGATAAAACACAGTACACCGTGAGAATACACCAAGATTTTAAGCTGTGATAAGTGCTATGAAGGTAAATAAATGGCAAGGGACTGAAGGAGAGGAAAAGAATCTTTTAGCTGAGTGGTAAAGTCCTGTCTCAAGAGATGGCATTTAACCTGAAAAGGATGAGAGTTTTCTAGGCAAAAATAAGGAAGGGAAGAGGGGTGGGGGAAACAAAGCTGAAAGAGCAAATAGCATGTGCATAGCTTGAGGTGAGAAAGAGCTTGCAGTTCTAAGAAATGAATGAAAGAAGCCCCGTGGAGAGTTATAACAACCCCAGGGGAAGAGGAGCAGGAGCCAGGACTATAAAGCAAAGGAGGGGCCAGATCAAGGATGGACTTAAAAGCCAGAGTCGGGAATTAGGGTTTTATTCTTAATGTGATGGGAAGTGATTCAAAAGCTGTGATTGGGACTTATTAAATGAATGAAGGGGGGGGATGATGTGATCTAATAAATACCCTTTTATCTGTTCCTCTATAGAGAACAGACTGATGAGGTGAGAAGAGAAGCAGAGACCAGCCAGGAGCTGTTGCCTAATTCAGGTGAGAGGGATGGTAGCCTGGACAGGTGCTTAGCAACAGAGATAGACAGAAGTGATATAACTGACTTAAATCAGCCTGGTGCCTGATGCAAACAATGCCGAACAATTTTATTGTCATGTCTTCACATTTTACATTCAGATCATTTCTGCACAAAACCACAGAGAAAAATAAGAGGGGGGAAACACAATTAAGGGGTACGATGTTAATATGAAAAGAGCAAAACTCTTCACCAGTTGACTTCCACATGTTTTCCTGAACTCCAGTGAGATTTCTTCAAAGTCATTCTTACATGTGGGAACATCCCTGAGTTGAAACAATAGTATTTTCTTTGGGGAGGTACTGTTTCAGTAAAAGTGGCCAACAGGCAGTGCAAGAATCTGAGGTCTAAGTCAACCAAATGTGGAGAAAATCTGGAGTCCTGGTGTGGACATCTTTCCAAAATGCTACTAGTTTAATTACAAATGGATTTACAAATGACAGTATCTGGTATGGTAGTTTGAAAAGGATCATCATTTTTTAGAATCTGCCAAATTCTAAATGTTATTTTTCATGAAAGCACAAAGACAATTCGATTCACAATCTGAAATTTTCCAACTCACATGTACATGAAGAGAGGACAAGACTGTGTGGACAACTGTTGGACCACACCTGACCTTGGACTCTGTGCTGTTTGCCTGTCTCAGCCTCACTCTGTCTGCTTTGATTTCTCCCAGTCTCATCACAAAGATAATCAGAACATTATTACAAAATGTTGTCACAGATCCTTTAGTTATCTTGATAACATTACTGACGATATTAAAGACTTTTAGAGATTTCTTTCATGGTGTGTGGTTGGCCTGTAAAGGAAAGATGTCTTTGATTAAAGTTTGAAATTCTTAATAACATGGAACACTCCATAAATCACACTTTTCTAAATTAGAAATTTTAAGATCTAAGGATATCTACTGGTTCATATTTCTAGATACTTTTTGATGTTATTCTTTCGTTACTTTGTTGAGATAGGCAGACCAAAGCTTAAAGGCAATATGTTTCAACTTTATGGCTTCATGTTTTTATGAACATGTTCATGTTTTTATGTTTCTACTCGTATTACCACCCTCATGGCGAATAAATTAATGACTCAATATTTTTTCAATTTTACCATGGAATAGTACTGGAATTTGTATATTACACAAACTCCAATCTGAAGTATAAATTATAGTACTTTTTAGCAACTAATTAGTTTTCCCTGAAACTGAATCTAATTGCTTCTGTTAATCTCCATCCTTGTTAGCTAAAGCTTTTATTTTAGGCTACATCATAGGATACTGAGAAGTCAATGAATTGTTTGCCTTTGGTCATGTGCCCACCCACTGTCCAATCAGCTACGACCAGAATGTTCTAGGGTCATGGTTGTAACAGGTGTTGGAAGGCTTGGCCTATATTGTGGATGATGCAAGAATAGTGATTGCAAAAGTACCTTGTAAATAACCTCGGACACATGTTTTTTCATTGGCATATGCACTGAAAATAGCAGTATAATGAAGCTCCAAGAACTCAAAGAATCCCATGAGTTGGTAAGAAACAATTCAAATTAAAGAATTATATAGCTGTCCTGCTGATTAATGGAAGAAACCATTAAACATTGTTTCATAGGGAAGTAATGATCATGGAAAGATCACATTGCTCTAGGAAACGGGAATCATGGTTAGTTCTGTATCTGAGCCTCTTCATATGGACTTAATAAAGCCCCTGTAGTTTTTTGGCCTCCAGTGTCATCTCTCATCTATAAAACAAGTTTCGTAATATACTACTTTTACCTCTAAACTATTCTCAACCTGAAAAAAAATTGAGAATTAAAATGAGATAGAAACAGATGAATTAATGTTGGGGAAAAAGAGAGAAATGAGCAGTTATTTATAAAGCATTTGCTATGATATTCCATGTGTTTTATATATGTTGACTTCTTATTCCTTAAAAATGCACTATGAGTTTATCTCCATTTTACAGAAGAGAGAATTTAGGATACCTTGCCCCCAGCCATATAAATTGTAAATAATGGAGACAATGCAGATTTATCAAATTCCCCCCATCAAAAAAAAAAAATGCTTTTCATTATACCTAATTCTTTCTTCATTGCAGGGTGAACTAATGGTTAGGGAAAGTATGACAGATAAAAACACCAATGTTTTTATGAGAAGTAAAGTTAGCATTTTCAATATATTGATGTGGAGCCTAGGTTGAGAATTTTGAAGTGCGGCTCAGAATTTAAACCTTTGCAGTGACTGTTTTCACTCAGATTTTATGAAATCTGTAGGTGTGTGAGGTAACGATGAATGCTTCAGCACTTCCCTGGCCATGCATAAACATCTCCATGCAAAACAGCAAGGAGAGCTCTGTTTATCACAGCTGCAGTCAAGCCAACAAAACTGTTCCTACCATTGAGGATGAAATTTGTAAAATTCTCTCTCCCAAATAAAATAACATACCGTAAAGTAAACCACTTATGCGATTGTCATTCCTTGGGGTTACCTGCTCAAATGCCATGTTGCTGTGCTTTCTTTGAAGTCTCTCAAAAGATTGGAACATAAAAGGAGAGTCAGGTTCAAGGTTTTAAGCGTGAAAGTTGCTTTAAACAACCAATCAGCCAGCCAACCAAACAAACAAAAACACCAGATTAAAGCAGCGTAAGAAATCTCTGCCTCCTCCTGTTTATAATATGCACTTCTTTGTTAACACAGGCAAATAAGAATGCTCACTGTAATGGAAATCAAAGAACTAAGACCTCAAATTCATATAGATTAGTGTCATGCAACTTTTCAATACCCTATCCTTTTCGGGAAAACCTAAATATTTGTCACAGCCCTGTTTGCACACGAGGAGCTGCCACCAGGTGAGAGTCAACATTGAAGACTTTATGGAGCTTTGCTTTCCAAATGAAAATGTAGTTTTGATCCTTTTGCCAACAGCCCAGAAATCTGGATGTGTTCTTTCCAGGAGATTTTGCCCCTCTGCATTGAATTTCTCTAACCACATTATCACATCGATTCTTTCACCAGCCCTGTGAGGTTGGTGAGTAGAGCAGATGTTACATTCATTTGAACACAAGGAAACTGAGGCTCAGAAAGTACAGTTACTTTCACAAATGAACTCTTTAATAAGCAGTAGAGCCAGAACATACTCCTAGGTAAGTCGTTTCCATTAAGCTCTTTTCACTGTGGCATGCAGCATGGTGAACCAAAGCAAGAACACGAGTGAGCATGACAGTTTTTCAGTGAGAAGGAATTTGTAGATGACTGCATCAAGAAATCTGGCAAATTTCTCTGATGCTAAGATGCAACTGTTTTGGAGAACAGCAGTCCCTATTTGCTTTCTTTCACCCTTGGAAAACATAAAAATCTGTCACAAACAATGACTGAGTAGTTCCCCAATGATGTACTTCTGGAATAGTCTCTCTAGAATGTGTCCCTGTGTTGTTTTAAGACCAGATCTCCAGGATGACCAATTGCCTTTCTTGCCATAGCCCACCTTCATGGTGGATTCCTGCTTCTTCCCATGTCCATGCTACCATTGCTCCAGTCCATGGGTCACCTGCCTAGGCATGAGTCTACAGAAGCTGAGCAGACCTGTTGAGGATGAGATGGTAGGGTCACCAGGATTCAGAGCTGATTCACGCTCTGCTTCACAAAACTCTGTCTTGCCATGTGTAGAACTCTAATACTCCTCCACAAACCGTGCAAGGTAGCAGGGAACCATTTTGTTGCTCATTGAAGAATCAGGCATAGCATTAGGTAAGCAATGGCCCAAGACAGCAAGAGGAAGAGAGAAAGGGAGAGGTGGCATTTGACAGGGCATCTTCTGCAGGGTGTGGTCAGCACAAAATGAAAGGAGGAAATTCAAATGAGTGGTGATTAAGTGATAAGATTCTTGATTTTATTCATCCATGACTTTTTAGTACTCTGAGGCCCGAAAGACCTAAAAGCTCATTGGTGAGCATCATGATTATTAACAGAAAAATTAACGATGACAAGGAAACACGTCAGTCTTTTTTGTATGTCTAGAATGAGAGAATATGCCAGAATTATTTTTATAAGAAATCTCTATTAAAAAAAAATTTAATTCAATTATAGACCAAAAAAAGGTTGCAGAAATGATACAGAGTTCCTATATACCTCTCACCAGCTTCCCTCAATGTTAACCTAACCATGGTAAAGGTGTTAAAACCAGCACGATAGTATCAGTACATCGTGCTTCTAACTAAATCTGTGTCCCCACATTGCCTGTGATCATTATTTCTTCTTTCTTTTCTCTAGTCGGTGGCAGTTCCTCTGCCTTTCCTTTGTCTTTCGTGACCTCAACAGTTTCAAGAAGTACCAGATAATATTATAGAATATTCCTTGATTTGGGTTCATCTTGTATTTTCTCATAATCAGATTGAGGTTATGCATTTTTGGTAAAAATAACACAGAAATGATGCTACATCCTTGTCAGTATGTCTTTTCAAGGGGCTTATATTATTAACGTCTTATTACTGGTGATGTTGACATAGATCACTTGGTTACAGTAAAATCTCTTTATTCCTGATGATCCAACTGAACAATTTAGTTAGAAGGCTTGGCACAAGAGAAACTCATAAGTAGAACCTTATGCTTTCATGGAAAAAATGACTATGTGCTATGATTTCCAGGGGACTGCGATCTCTCTAATCTCTGTCTTCCCCTCCCACAACCAAATCCTTTTCCTTGCATGGGCTGTTGCCTAAAATATTGCCATTGGAAGTTCATCTATTTAGTGAAAGCTTTGATTCTTACTACAATGCAGATACTGAGGGAAGAATGCCTTGTTCTCTACTCAGTTGTCCATGAGCGCCTTTGGCGAAAAGTTGGAGGAAAAGCAGCAAAATCATTTCTGTTTCCAGTTGGCTATGGAGGCAGTGAGGTTTCTGAAGAGATCCTGAAAGTATTTGCTACATAAGTGCCAAAGTGATCTCTTTGAAGCATGTACCTGACCCCTGACCTTTTGGTCACACCTTCTATTGGCTCTTCATTTCTCTCCTGAAGAGTCTTTTTATCGTGTTTTATTGTGTTTACTTCAGCTCCATCTTGCTCTCTCCAATCCAGTGATCCAGAACTTCTTTCCCTTCCCAGCCTCTGAACTAAATTGTCCTCTCACCTCTGAATTGTGACAAATGCCATCCCCTTTCCTTGAAATGTTCAATTCTCTTCACTGGTTTGACTGTACTGACATATTGGGTCTTATCTTGACTATTACCTGTCCCTGAAGCCTTCCATGAACTTTCTAAGTCCTTCTCTGACCTCATATCATCCTTGGTATTTTGTAGTTATCACTCTGGTTTGTAAATTTCTCAAAAATCTAAAGGTGTCTCCCTCTGGACCAAATTTGGCCCCCTCCTGTGTTTTTAAATAAAGTTTTCTTGGCTCATAGCTCTGTTAATTTCTTTATGTATTCTTTATGGTGCTTTCATGACATAAGGCAGAGTCAAGAAGTCATGAAAGAAACTGGCCTGCAAAGCCTAAAATATTTACTCGCTGGACCTCTACAGAAAAAGTTTCCCAACCTCTGCTCTAGACTATGCATTAGTCTAGAGCCCCTGCTCTAATGCTTCATGGTCAATAATTGCATTAATCTTGTCCGCTCTTGTATTCATAACAGTCAGCCCCTCCCCAGTACCTGGCCCAGAGCAAATCTTCGATAAATACTTATTGAACAAACACAAATCTCATAATTTTGCTCCAGCCCAGTCTTGTCTGCATATCACGGCCATTTAGAGTCACTAACATAATAAAATTAAATCTGCCATATTTTGTGTTTGGTTCTGAGAAAAAACTTACCAATAAAAGAATATCTGTAGTTTATTCTCAGAATTTATATTGCATATTACATCCTGAAATCAGAAAGAGAATGGTTTCCGGTTCAATTAAGCCCACAAACTTCATTAGCAAGATGGTATATTCACGTGGTCCGGCCACAGGTTAGACCAACACTGACCAATTTTACTGCTATTAGTGGGATTTCTGCCGACTCAGTATCACATCCTGGCCTAGGCTGAATTCCAGAGAGATTCCTGATGATAATGTCAAATCTAACCAGACTGAGTGTTCTTCAGTAAGGTCCCAAAAGAATTAAGTAGATTTCCCATGCCAGTGAGTAGCTAAAATTAAATTAACAAAATCAAAAGGAGGACGAAGAGAAGCGTGAGTATTCTGCTCCTGCTGATGACTTGAAAATATAGTTCACGTTCACTTTAGGAGGCCTTGCTTACACCTGCCTCCAGTGGGGCTTTGTGGATTTCATTACCCCTGAAATGTAAAAAAAAAAATATATAGACCTAGTTTTCAGACTCTTGACTTCCTCTGGGAGAAGGGTTTAACATCAAAGCAACTATGTCTACAAACATTTAAAACATCTTTTCTCTCCCTGCTTTCCTTCCCCCTGCTGCTTCGCTTTTGGAAACACTAAACACACCCAGTTTTCCAGACTCCCAAGGCCCGACAATACTCCTTTTCCTTAGCAAGGACCACATTACAGCCATGATTTATGGCTGGTGAATAATTAGAAGCCCGTTGCTATGGTCTGGGGTTGAGATCAAAAGAACCATGTGTCAAAGGGAAGGGAGGGGCGGCTGGAGCAGAGGCAAAGGGTGGTGGTGTTTGTTTGTAATCCTAACCAGAAAGAAGGGGGGCCATCCCTTAATTGGGAAAAGGCCCTGCGTCTGAAGAAAGCCATGAAAGCAGAGCCTGTTTCATGAAAAAGACCCGCGTGTTTTGCAAATCAACAATATTTAGTGATAGGTGAACCCCGAGGGGGCCTGGAGGCTGGACGGTTTGAATTAGTACTCAAAGGTTCGGCGAAAAATGTGAAATATATGAATACTGAGTAAAAAAAAAATGCCCGAATGGGCTTGCTTATGAGATTTCTGGTATTTCCTCCTTCTGGTCAAGAGGAAATGCCTAGAGAAGGGCTGCAGTATCTCAGTACTTCTGTATCTGTCACCCAGTTTCCCAATGAATATCGATTCTGTTTTCTCTCCGTCTCCCCCTTCCTATCTTTGGGGAAGAGGGATCCTGGGGGCAGAGAAATGGGGGTGTCCCCTCTGGGCTGGACTGAAGTGTAGAGTTGGCAGTGAGTGGTGTGGGCAGCAGAGGGGGGGAGGTGGGAGGAGGTGAACCAGCTCAGAGTGCTCTGAGGTTTCATCTGCTGTGTATTTATGACTCTCTATAAATCACACCGGGAGTGATGGAAGAGGCCCTGGATAGGGTATCAGGAAGCCAGGGTTCCAGTCCCGAAGTGGCTTCTAACAAGCTGTGTGGCCTTGGGCAAATCTAGATTTCTGGGTCTCAGTTTCCTTATCTGTCAAATGAAATTGACTGACTTTGATGAAATCTAAGCTTCTATTTGTCTCGAAAATGCTCTGATCCAGTGTCTCTCCCTCAGCCCTTGAGCCCTTGACATTGTAAACTCCCAAACCTAGCAGAGGTCCCATTTGAGTCTGACTTTCCTCTGGAGATAGGATTGTTGAACCAGGGTGTGACCGGAAGGCACTTTTAAATGAAATATTCAGTTCTGTGAAAGGAACATTTGGATCCAAACGCATCCAGTGCTGGGCAGATCGCAGGAACTGAAGTGAACTTGTTGGTGTTCACGAAGTGGACATAAAGCCACCGCAGGCCTTGTTCACCTTGTAAAACCACAGGTATCCAGAGGAAGATCGTCAGAATGAGGCTGTCCAGTGTGCAAGTCTCTCCATGAAGTCTGAAGATGCCCACAGGGCAGTAGTGAGGTAGTGAGGCCTGCTGCTAGGCCAGGATAAAGTTGCCAGTGCTGAGCCCCATGTTGCCAGGTAGTCACAGATGACACTTGAGAAGCTGGGATCCTTTGAAGGGCGTGTGTGTGTGTGTGTGTGTGTGTGTGTGTGTGTGTGTGTGTGTGTGTGTGGTGTGTGTTTCCTTACTGAGCCCTGTGGGTTTTGGCTGCTGAGGCCTCAGCGATTCCCACATGACCCATATACCATGCTGCCACCTAGTGTGGGGCTCAGGAACTTCAACATAAAGAAATGGAGGCCCCGTTCCCAAAGGTTCGCAGGAAGAGCTATCATTCAGGTGGTGGAGCCACCCTGGCCTCTTTTCTCCTCATGAAAACCCACTTTGAGTTATGGACACGTTTGGATCTCTAACTAGCCTTCTTGCCACTAATGACAATCCTGAATTCCGCACGAAGGGTCCAGCTTTACAGCACTAGCCATTGACATTCGAGCACTCTCCCTCTTAAAAAGCAAAATGTTGGAACCAAAGGTGATAGAAAAAAAAATTTAATAAAAGGAAAAGTATTCAAGGGAAATCCAGTGGAAGAATATACAGATTATCATTGGCTGCACTCATCAACAGGGGAACCTGTGAACCTTGAAAAGTTTTCTTTGCAAATTATTCAAGGAGATTTTAACCCAAAATTTCCCATTAAGATCAGTTAAAGGTGGATATCTCAGGCTTGCGATGACACCAGGAATATGTACCTCTGAATGAGTCTTCAAAACACGTTGCCCATAATGGGAACGTGTTCTTGGAAAGGCATAGAACGGGTGGGGTGATGCTAATCAAGGAAAACCTTACAGGGTGAGTAATTTAATAACCCCCTTTCTGAGTATAAGAGCCTCTTTTAAAGTTCTAAATGGCACCATAAATGTAGTCAGGCATATATTTCCATACTGATACTGGATAATAAACACAGTCGGAGCCTAAAGTACCTTGAGGGACACCCTGCTGTGCCTATTATCCTGTACTTCCCTACTCATCACCAGAGCCTACCATTCAATGCTCAGGGCTTTGTTTACCTAGCACTTCATCAAGTCCCGTGCACTTTGGAAAGGTACCCCGAGCATGGAGCTGTCATCACTTTTCTCCTCAGCACAACACTCTCCATCTTTTGTGGCAGTCTAAGTCCATCTTTTTAAAACTGAGATGTTGCTTCAAAATTTAAAAAAAAAATATATTAGAATCACACGGATGCCGAGGTTGAAATAAGTCTTAAGTTACCATCCACAAACTGTACTAAAAGACTAAAAAATATTTATGTTTCTAGAAATCCTCTCATAGTCCTCTTGACGGGCTTTGTAAGGAAAAAATGCTATAGTTCTAAAACTTTGAAATAAGAAGTATATATCATTAAAATACTACTTTCATTATATATATATGTATATATACACATATATATGTATTTATGTGTGTGTGTGTGTATATATATATTTGGGTGTTCCCAAAGATTCATTTCCTCAAAAAGTCCAGTGCTAAAAAGCTTAAAGTTTACTCTGCCACTTCCATTTATATCTGCTGGGGTTTTTCTTTTTTTATGGAAATACTCAAGAATTCTACCTTAGCCTTACTTATTCTGCAAATCTGTTTGGTGATCTCCCTTACTTATATATATTTTTGTGTGATTTTTAATACTCTTAATGCATTTTACCAAACTACCTTGCAAAAATGTCTTGACATATGTATATTCTTTTTTAAAAACTGTATTATGCTCCAGGTATACAATAGATAATTTGATATATGTATCCCCTGTGAAATCATCACTATAATCAAGCTAATTAGCACATTTATTACCTCCCATGTGTATGTGTATATGGCAAGAACACTTAGGATCTACCCTCTTAGCAAATTTCAAGTATACAGTACAGTATTGTTACAGTATAGTCACCTGCTGTACATTAGATCTCCAGGATGTATTCATCTTGCATAATTGAAACTTTGTACCCCTTGACTAATATCTTTCCCCTCCTGCCAACCCCTGATAACCACCATTCTACTTTCTGCTTCTCGGAGTTTGACTAATTTATATTCCACACATAGGTGTGATCTCCCTTAACCCTCTGAGAAAATGGGAGTTGAGAGACAGAAGTAGCTATACAGCTCTCTGTGAACGGTGACCAAATGTTCAATCTGATGCTTAAGTGGGAAATGGGCTAACTCCAACTCTCAGCCTCTCTGGACGAGAACTAAAACTTCTGGTGACACCCAAGTGTGTGAATAGGGGAGGAGAAGAAGACGAAGGGACAAAGAGCATAAGATGGAGACCATAGCCTGTTCCATGCCCCAGTCTCAAAGAGCTTATCATTTCCCACATGGGAGATGTCTTCACAAATAAATGACATTTTAGTGGGGTTTGGATCACTTAACCCACACACGAGATGTCTTTGATGCCTCTCTTGGAGGAAGATGCTTTCCTCCTGCAGCCACTACTCTTAGGGCAGATTTCAGGTGGTAGACTAGTGTTAGATAAATGGAAACAAAGGCAAAAAAATAATAATAATAATCTCCTTGTGAACCCGGGGAATGAAGAAGACCAAATAGCATGGTCAGGAGCACAGACTCTGAAGTTAGACTACATGGGTTTGAACCCCAGCTTTACCCCTTACTAGTTGTGTGACCACGTGTAAGTTGTTTAACTGTGCTCTGCCTCTGTTTGCTCATTCTAAAAATAGTGATAACAATACCTAGTTGTAGGATTGTTGTCATGATGCAATGAGTTAATAGGTGTGAAGTACATAGAACAATGTCTTGCACCTACTTAATTATTGGTCAATACATGGTAGCAGTTATCATGTCGTTGTTGAAATGATGGTGAAGTAGGGTCTGGATATTCTTAAGGTAACGCAAAAGAAGACAAAGAGGTCAATTGTGATTGTATTTATATTCAGAGGTTGGCAGGTCATCTAAGTTACACAGCAAGCTGTCCTACTCTGGGCCAAAATTTGTAGGACCCTGTGTAAAATTAAAACATGGGCACTTTATTAAAAAATTATTTCAAATTTCAAGGTGATGATATCAGAACATTAAATAGAATGTTCTGGGGGTACTTCTAAGCAGGTAGCCCTGCATGACTGTGTAGGTCAAAGGCCCAAGGGACTGGCCCTGCTAAGGCTACGTGATACATGCCTTCTGTACCCATAGAGCTTGCCCTTTAACCCTCAGTTTCCATGTGATCTTTTTTTGCCCACTCGGTTTCTATTGTTTTATCCTTTCTTGGAAGTAGTCGTGGTGCTTGAATTCATGGTTCGAAACACAGGCTTCCTGGAAATCATCTAAGAGCATTCAAACCCCTTGTGTCTATTTTCCCACATTTCCTGCACTCTTCAAGTCACTGCAGTCTGGTTATTATCTCCTAAACCCCCGCCCTGCTCAGCCACCGCTAACATCTGCTCTGAAATTTTTTGGGTGGGGTACTAACAGCTTCTTAATTTTCTCTTTATAGTGCTTGTTCCTCTTAAACTGTCTCTATCACTTACAGTCTGGCCTCCACAACATTGTCCTGAAACTCTCCTCTCTGACTTCAGCAATGCCACTCCAGGGTTCCTTGTGTCTGTCCTCTTCTTTTCTGTTTTTGTTTTTCTTTTTCCCCTCTTCCTATATATCTTCTACCTGTTCCTCAACATTTGATAATTCCTGTGGAATCACCTGTGATGTTTGGTTTTTGTTCTTATTCTTTCTCTGTATAAATTCCTTGAAAATTTTATTCACTCTGTTGGTTCAACCACCACCAAATAATGCCAACTCTCAAATAAATATGTTCACTCTCCTCTATGTTGATTAAGATCTATATTTCCAGTACATATTTAGATAGCTCTGACCAGACATGCAAAAGGGACCACATACTCAACACATCTCAAGCCAACTCATGTTTTTCTCATTCCTCTTTCTTGTATTGTCCACTTTTACTATGGTATGATTCAGTAATCCCAACTAGAAACTAAGGCGACCCTCCACCTCACTCTGCCTCACCTTCCAGCATCCAATGCTTCCCCAACTTCATTTTATCATTTAAATATCTCCTGAATTAACCCCTACTTTCAATTTCCAATACTAGTTTTGTGTCCATCACCAATCTACTACTATATACCTGTACTACACTAACTTCTCATTGGACTCAGTCTACAGGTTTCTCCCTTCTATTCATATTCCATACATACCCTAAAAATGTTTTCTAAGATATAAATTTGTTCAAGGTATACCCCTACTCAGGAAATTCTATTGTCTGGTATATAAAGTGAAAATTTCTTTGGAAAAGCACAAAGATTTTTGTTTTTCTGTTTTATTCCAAAGTAGCTACAGTTAGTCTTAGCTTAGTTTCCAGTCTTCCTAGTCACATACCTTAGCTCAAGAAACTCAACTCTGGACCTTTTCCTGACGATGTCATCTATTCTTATACTACTATATCCTTGCCTTTACTGTTCCTTATATTCTGAGATGCCTTTCCCTATGTTCTCTACCCAGTAAATTCCTAATTGTCTTTCAAAATGCATTTTGTCTGAGCCTTCTTCTAGAAAACATTTTTTACTTCCTGTGCTCCCATAGCACTTTGCACACCCTTCTATTGATTACAATTATTTATTCGCCTTCTCCACAATTCACTATGAACTGCTAGAGGTCAGGTGTTATGCTATATTCTTCTTCGTATCCTCAGCACCTAACATAGTCCCTAGCTCAGAAGAGTAACTGAAACAATGGTTCATAAATGACTATCCCGTGTTTAGAGTCAAGGATTTACAAGAACTCTTGACTGATGACATTGAGAGAGTATACTTTGTTTTTCTGTTTAGTTATAACAGAATTTGGACCAAAGATAAAAAGAAAACTCTAAATTTTATAACAAACTTCCCATACTGCCTCTAGAAATGCTCAAATAGAAGTTAGTCCCCCACCCTCCCCTCTTCCCCTACCCGCCAAAGGACACATCTGTATTGGGATTAGAGAATCTCTTAAATTTCTTACACGTCACCCTGTATAGTAATTCTTTTGGTGGGTAAGGTACAGCAAAACATCTCAACAACAACAGAGCCTGTAATGTGACTACAGCACCCACAGCCCCTACTCTTTCTATCTCCACTTCCTCCTTCGCCTCCACTCACTCAGTGTTTCAAAAATAAATGTTATGTCTACTATCGAGTTGTTTTTGCACTTCTACTTTTAAGAACTATTATGAGAGAAAATTAAAATATCAGACATTTCTTATCTTTGATCATTAAACTCCTGCCATTTGTTGAAGTTCCTTCTGGCTGTAGTAACTAAAGTTATAGGATTAATCCTCATATAGACAATTATGTCCCCCCGAAGAATTATTACTTTCTACTTTCTAAGACAGCATGCCTTTCTCTTAACAGGTATGGAAAAGATGCCTTTGAAGAACACCTCCATTATTGGAAACACAGCTCCATCTATAAGATGAGTGAGTAATATTTAAATATGTCTATATATTTTCACTAATATTTGTGAAATACATACCTATCTTTGACATCAAGACAGTCAGACTAGAGTAACAGCGGTGTGAATAATGCAATGGCAAATTAATTTTTTCATACTATATCTGCATTCTTTCACAATTTTTAAGCAAATTTTGCTTGCCTTCTTTTTATCACATTTAAAGCTACCGTGAGTCATTCTTTATTATCCAATTATACACGATAGTAGATGTTACCAAATTTCCTAGTGAAGACCATAGGCCAGCTCCCACCCATGTTAACTGGGAACAAGGCTCTTTGCATGGACTTATGTGCAATTATCATTCTGTAAAGTTCTGTAAAAGAAGTATACCCAGTTCTTGAGGCAACAAATTCAGAAGTGTTAGAACTGTTTGCTTAGAAATGGAAATGCTTTTAGATAGGCCAAGTTTGGGGGTCAGGAAGAGAATTCATGGAGAATAATTGTTCACAACAGAAAATAAAAGTAATTTACATAGCATTGTAAACACTGGCGGCTCTAGGCAGTTCTGTATTTATAATGTAACAAACAAAGGACCTACTCTCTGACCCTGAACAATTTTCAATTTATCACTACAAATGCCCTAAGAACTGAGAACAATGTGGTGCAGACTAAGGGTGAATTAACTACCAGGCATTGTCATTGAAATCCTTCTCCAGTGCCAACTTCCAAGAGGGTTTTAAAGGCTTTAAAGGGAAGAATGTTGGCTGATATTAAATTGGCAAATGAGTCTAGGTCAAAAGAAAAGATTGTATGAGCAAACAAAACATGCCCCTGGAATGAACAGAAAGGCAAGAAAGACTGGGATAAAAATACTTGGAAGATTTGGAGACATTAATGAGGTCAAAGATGTTGGTCAGACGAGAAGCCTAAAGTCCAAGAAAAATGAGAGAGACATCTTTTCAGCATATATTGCAATGGAAGGAAAGTGAACATAGATTTAAATGTGAAGAACAGGGTTGGCAAACGTTTTCTGCAAAGGACCAGATGGTAAATATTTTTGGCTTTGCGGGCCATATAGTCTCTATCACAACCACTCAACTCCGCTAAAGTTGCAGGAAAGCAGCCATAGAAAATCCGTAAAGAAGGAGGTGGCTGTGTTCCAATAAAACTTTATTGACTAAAACAGGAAGTAGGCTGATTTGGCCCATAGACCAAAGGTATAGAAGAATAAGGGAGGAAATAATTAAGCATATGGATTCATGCTGCTCTGGTGCCCTTGGCCTTGGCCTGATATCTTTGTAGTTATTACTGAAATCATAACCTTGTGCAGAATTCCTGGTAGTTAAGGCAATGATTACAATGTTCTCATTCAGGGGGACTTAAAATTACATAGCAGGCAAATTGCCTACTTTCTTCTTATTTGTGTTTCTTCTTTTGTGGGTGCCTCTCTTAATCTCTGACCACTTAAATGCATCTTCTGAAAAACCAACAATCTATTCCCCATCATTGATGGGCTAGGGCAGATTTGATTTTTTATTTTCGACTGCCAGCGAAATTAATTTGAACAAAAGTGGCAATGACTTCCCAGTCATCATAGCAATAGAAATCTAGCAGTATGACAGTGGACACAAAAGGTTATTTTAGTTAACCCTAGAATTGTCATTATAAATATTTAGGAATGTCTTCATTTCATATCTGGAGATTTAGGGTTAAGGAGGCTGAATCACAGAAGTTATATGTAATTAGTAACAGCGCTACTGGGACCTAGGTCAATTTAAATCTAATTTAGATTCCTAAGTTAGAACTCTTTTGTCCTATATGAGGCTACTCTACTTTGGTTGCTACTTTTCCAAGGCATGAAAATGGTTTTAAATCAGTGCAAACAGGTGAACGATCTCTAAGATTGGGACACAGTCTCTGTTCTTTCTCTATTGTGGGTAAAAGGTAGGATAGACTCAGTTTTGCTTATCGTCAGGTACGTAATCATGCAACCTTTTCTTTCATTAAATAGTACACTTTCTTCGTGAAAAGCAGATTGCAGTCTGGCCAAGGAGTTTTCTGCTTGTAAAGGTAGAAATGCACTGAGTAATCTACCATCCCTCACTCCCTTGTCATCAGCAACTACATTTATGCAATGACTGGTCAGGCTGGGGATGCAGGACATCACACGGCAAGATGAGCCTCCCAGGTGGCTTCAGCCTCTGTATCACCAGCTGTGCCAGCTAGCCACAGACATAAAAAGAGATAACATGTGTGTTTTGAAGGTGAAAAACATTCCGTTCAGAAGTGCTCCATGCTGCAGGGACTGCTTTCCTTAAACATCCTTTTGCCAAACCCTATCGCTACTAGTTTAGCTGATGAAATTTAAAGCATTCGAATCAAATCAATTAGATTACCACCCTTGGATTAAGATAAACCATTTCCCCAATTTTTGGTCTGTTTGCTTTGGCCAAGCTTGAATCCTACAAACTCTGTTTTTGATAACCGCAGTCAAACGTCAGGGAGTGAACTAGCAGGAGGGCATGTGAGAAAGATTGAAATAGAAAATATATAGTCAACAAATAACTTCTTAGATTTTTTTTTTCCTGAAAGCTTTAGAACTTGAAATCCTTCTGTAATTGTGTTCCTTACCCTTGACCCAGGAAGTCTATCCTAAAGAAAATAGAATTGGAGATTAATGACAGATTTGTGAGGAAGGAAAGCTATTACCAGTAATTCTGCTGTCCTTCACAAATGCAGTTAGGTTTCCATAAGGTGGATAGGATTGTAGGTATATGTGCTTCTAGCCTGGCCAAGTGTTCCTGTTCCACTTTCCTGCTAAGGGAACAAAGTCCAATCTGGCACTGCCCAGGCAGTTCGAAGGCTAATCGGGAATCTAACTTTGGGGCCTCTGAGACTTTCAGAATCTGTGGTGTTGTAGTCATTCAGGTATTGCAAATTAGCCAGCAAGTACAGCCTAAGTTTCTTGGTTGCTTTCAAACCCCACAGTTATCATCACCAGAACCATAGCCTTACGTAGGTTTCCTGGTAGTTAAATGGAAGATACCAGTCGTCTGGTTCAAGGGTGTAGCAGGCAAATTGCCTACTTTCTCCTTATTTGTGTTTCTCCATTTGCTTCATCCTCAATCCTGAACACTGCATAAATGCATCTTCCAAGAGATCAACAACCTACTCTCCCCATTGCTAGGGCAATATTTCATAAACGACCAGTTCTCTTTTTCTATGTCTAATTTGTTCTGATGCCCTAAATTATTTCACATGAAGTTATTAGTGACTAAAAACTGGTTTACTCCTTCCGGGGGTAGCTGTACTTACAAAAAGAAATAAATCTCTGTTCATGCAAGTTGGGGCCGCCTTGTAAAGGAAATAACTTGGGGTGTGGAGGACATTTCCCTTATACATCAAATCATGTCACTTTACTACTTTCTACTGGGTATTTAATTGCCTCCTGGAGCACGTGGCTAATTCTAAGACCTCTGTGGTCAGGAAACCATTTGGAGAGCATATTGCCATACTATATTGGCTTTTATGGGTTCCTTGCTGAAAGCGGGTAAAATATCATGTTCTTCAACTTTGGGAATATAGGCAAACGTATCCTTGGAAACTTTAATGGACTGGGTCCCAAAAGTAAATCGAAGCCAATGAGGTGTTCAGAGCTATTACAGAACAGCCTGATCTAGATGCTTTCAATTCCCTTTCATGTTCTAAACCAAAAAAAAAAAAAAAAAAAAAAAAAAAAGACACAGAGCCATGTATAGCCACAACAGGAGTGGAATGAGAATTTTTTTTTCTAGGAAAAATAAAACTCTTGAAAATCTTTTTCACTTGGGGAAAAAAACCCCATAGGCTAAAGAATTTAATAAGATGGAGCCTTTATTTAGCAACAACATGCCATTCTGTAAACACAGAGCTCACTCGGAAAGAAGCTAAGAATGGACCTGCACAATTATTTTCTGGCAAAGCACCAATCACATTTGGAGACCTCAGCAGCTGAACATAGAGTGACAGCTGAAAACTAAAACATGTTACAAAGATCAGAGACATTGCTGAATGCTCCATTTTGAAGTTTGATCCAAAGACCCAGTTTATGTCACATTGATTTTATTGAAGAGAGGAGGTTTGTTCTAACGGCTCTTTTAAGCCGTAGCCTCCTCTTTCACTCTTTTGGCCCTTCAGCAGCTCAGGAGATCCAATATCCCTGGAAGGTATTCGCTCTTCAGAAATGAGTCCAGTTGCACTTAGGAAGGCATTAAGGGCTGCTCCTAGCCAGCTTCTCCCCCCGCGCCACAGAATCAGGCGTACCAGCAGCCAGGTCCCCCACATTCTAATGAGAGAATATATTTCTTATTCCTCCCGAAGCCGCTTGTCACTTCTGGGTTCTTTTGAAATTTCTGTGGCTTGTCCAACATGAAAGAGAACATGGACAAAATAGATAAAGCTTTTACTACCATCAAGATTTTAAAAGATATTACATGCGTAGAAATAAAAGACAATAAAATTAGGGATAATTTGGGGTTAGGGTCTTGGGCTCTAGAGGATGACTGCTGGGGTTTGAATGGTACCTGTTCTGTGACCATGGACAGTTCATTTATTCAGGCCTCCATGCTTCATCTATTTTTTTTTTTAAGTGTAACCATCTCTACCTCATAGGGATAGTATAAATATTAAATGAGTGTTAAAATGCCCTATATATGGAAGCACCCATTATATAGGGGGTAATAATATTAAGTGCAAATTGATATGGTTCAAAGTATAAATACTGGAACAGGAGACGAGATGCATAACACAGAGCCTGGGTCACGTAGCAAAGCACAGATTCGGCTGGGGTGTAGTGCGTATCTCTTCCACAGTCCTGTCCAGAACCAACGTGTGAATCTGCTGTCATCCCTAAGGAACTAATAGTTTTCTGTTCCCGTTTTGCATTTACACGTGTATACTATAAGAGTCTTTTGAAACCACAAGTGAATATTTTTGCATAAATAGGCCTTTACCCTAATCTCCTCGTTCCTCACTTCCTCATAGTTGGTAGGTTGTGTGAGAACCACTGGCCAACACAACGCTTCACATGTGAGCCTCCAACCAGGCCAGTTCAATCCAATTCTTCAAATCTCATTTTAAGAAAACACTTAACTTTCGGGTGTTTTATTGAATTCAGATGTGTTGTGTTTACTGAGTTTCCTATTCTAATTCTAGGATTCAGATGAAAAGATCCCACTGGTATACCATGACACATTCTCACATTTTCAAAATAACCCAGAAAATTTAGTGGAAACCCCTAATTAACACAACCGCACCACGGTTTACAGTCTCTAACAATCGACACCCCTCCCTTGCTCATTACTTTTCCCTGCAATTCTACGCCCTGCAATTTGTAGCCTACACTTTCCTGGAATTCACATCCATTTCTCAGGCATGTTTGGTGAACATCTTTGCTTTGCTGTGACCTTGAACCTGAAGAACATCACTATTTTATATCTCTGATACAGGAAACAGATTCTCCTCTCACTCAACAGTTCCACGGGACAACATGAAGGCTCCATGCTAACCAGATGACCTCCTGGATAATGACTGTGTTTGAGAACTTAACTAAAGAGAACTGAAGAGTTCGTTGTCAGTTGCTTCATTGTTGTGGATATAGATTAATCACCAAGGCTCTCATTCACTTACTCATCTGCTGGAACCTCCAATTTTCCAATGTGTACAACCCAACTATTCAGCGTTAGTTTTCACCATTTTTCCTAACTGGTGGTTATAAAGAATCATCTGATTATGGAGAAATCAGTAACTCCTTGGGACCCTTGTCCCACAGCTAAAATCTACAACCCTTTGATTCTGTGGCAAGTTTTCAAATGTTTGTCTTTGCCATGTTTCGCATTGGAAAGGCTGCTGAGCTCTGGCATGTATTTACCCCAAGTGAAGTTCCTAGTTCAGCCATATAGTAGAAAACCTCATTTACAAATAAGCCATGGCCATACACATGTATTTTCACAAACATGTTTTTGTTAATGTTAAGCAGTTATTTGGGGAGCAAGCTGGTACAATTTCTTGGTAGGATTGTTTTACATGATCTTATCAGCTGTTACAAGAAAAGAACTGAACTGCAAAAGGGATTTAAGTTGTATCTTATTACTCTTTGTTAGGAATGGTATTGAATTTAGTTAAAAATCAACTTGCTTAGAAATTATGTTGCAGACAGACAAATGCAAAATGCCAGATGGTGGAATTGAGTGGAGATCTCATTTGAGTCAATGAAAAGTCCACTCTTAGTATTCTTGTCCCATTAAATGTTATTTACTTTTATTTTTTTCTTCCACTTAACTGAGTTTTGCTGTTTCATGAAACATAAAAATTCATAATGCACTTTAACCCTAATCTTATTTAAAAGGTTATGTTATATAGATCTATTCTAGATTCTCACAGCCTCTATAATAACAAAATGTTCTTGGTTGACTAATTTCCCTGGTACCATTAGTCCTAGGACATAATGAAGATATACAATGGGCCACTTGTCATTTAAATTAATTCCACTTTTTATTTATATAATGTCTTGTAAGAAACGGATTATACCTTAAAAAAGGTTTCTAGCTTGTATCTCTTCCTTCCAAGACCACAGAAATGCTCCCGTGATTGTATTAAGCTAAATAATACTTCATTATTCTGCCATTATAGAAACCACAGGGCAGAGATAGTAACACATCAATTATCCAGCTTTATCAGTAAATGAGCTATTCTTTATAAGTGCTTTTGTCAAGAAACAAAGTACATTCTATTATGGATTAAAAATATTAGTATTAATCATTTGGCATAGAAATTTACGTTTAAAAAAATTACTATAGACTTCCAGGCTAGTATAGCAGGAGACTGCCACTTAAACATCCTTTTCTCCGTCTGGTGAGAGAAAACCAGGTGGTTCAGGAAAAAAAGAGTTGTTCCAGGACTGGTTGGCATGGCCATGTGTCTCTCTGCTCCTGTGTGCTCCTCTTTGGGACACCCTCTTTCCTTAGCCTCCTTTGCGCTTCGCCCCTGTGTCTAGGGGGTCAGCTCAGTTCTTTGACTTGCCTGGATCTCTTGCCTCTGAACAAGAGCTTTCTTTGAATCATGATCTCCTCTCTCCCAGATGGATATGGGGTCAAACCTTGACAACTTGGCCTCTGGACATTCTGTCATGAATTGCCTTCTGGGACTTCTGGCTCAAGTGGTGTGTGTGTGTGTGTGTGTGTGTGTGTGTGTGTGTGTGTGTGTGTGTGTTTCACCCTAAAAAAATCAAAACTCCATGCTAAAAACAATATAGTTGTCATTATTTTTGGATTAGCAAGTTCGTCAACAGCATGACTTTACTGTGCTGGATGACACTGGAATGTAGAGATGTGTTAGGCTGTTTATTCCTTCTCTTAGCCCAGATTGCTGAAGCAACTTTCCCCTCACATAGCCTATCAGCTGTCAACTAGTACTGGTAAAATCGCATTTTTAGCTGCTCAGCACCCTCTACTCAAATTTTATTTTTAAGATAACATAAATTAAGTTGACTTTTTTAGTATACAATTCTACACATTTTGACATTTGGCTAACGCCACCACAAGCAGGACACTAAACAGCTCCATCTCTCCAAAAAAAATTCTTTGTGCTATCCCTTTGTAGTCACACTTTCTTCCTACGCCTAAACCCTGACACCCCCACAGCTCTCTGCTACCACAGCTTTGTCTCTTTGAGAATGTCATATAAATGGAATCAGTCTGTTACCTTTGGGGACTGTCTCTTAGCTGCCTTTGAGATTCATCTAAGTCACTGTGTTTATCAAGAAGTCATTCTTTCTTATTGCTGAGTAGTATTTCATTATTGGGATGTAAGGGTTTGTTCATCCATCCCTCCATTGAAGGACATTTGGGTTATTTCCAGCTTAGAATGATTATGAATAGAGCTGCTATAGACATTTGTGTTAGACAGTATGATGGATTGAATTCTGTCCCCTCACCCCCCCAAAAAGGGTATAATTTTAGTGTTAAGCCATGTCCCTGTGAATGTGGCCTTAATTGGAAATAAGTGTAATCAAGTTAAGATAAGGTCATTAAGGTGGGCCCTAATTTAATAGGACTGATGTCCTTATATAAAAAAGGGACATTTGGACACAGAGACACAGAGAGAAAAGAATATCATGGGACAGAGAAGCAGAGGTGGGAATGGAGTAGCTGCAAGCTGAGGAACACCTGGAACTGGGAAGAGACAGAGAAGGATTCTTCCCTATAAAGGAAGCATGGCTCTGCCAATGCCTGGATTCAGACTTCTAGGATCTAGAACTCTGAGCGAATAAGTTTCCATTGCTTTGAGATACTCAGTTTGTGATACTTTGTTCATGGTGGACCTGGGAAATGAATATAAACAATCTGAGTCTCCTTGCAAATCTTGTTTTCACAACTCATATTTTAAATACAACCTGAAGATGAACTTGGGCCGTGTTCCCTGTTGAGTGGTTGGAAATGCGAAATTAAGAGAAGTCTGGTTTAGAACAGTCAATGGGAATCCATGAAGCAGAGCTACAGGTCCGATGCTCCCGCACTGGGCACAGCTATAGATGTGTAGTGAGAAAACTGCACACAGCAGGAGAAATAGTAATATATGAACTTTTGGGGCCAAAGACAAAAGTAAAATGTAGGAACATCCCTTCTGGTTCTCTTGGCTGCCACAGATCCTCGGGGCTTCGTGAAGCACGTCTAGATGCTGTACTTTTGAGTGAGTAGTGAGCTGTGTTTGTGTTGTGACAGCAGGCTGGGGATGATTTTGGAAGCGTATTGTAGTGCTCAAAAAGCAGGAGTGGGTGGGGGGAGTGCTGCCAGAGGGCTTGGAGCCCATCCAGGTCCGTTTGTCTGACTGCCCAGGCGCCTCCCCCAGCTCCATTTGGAGCAGCCAAAGGAGCGCTCCAGAAGGGGTTCACAGAATGCAGGCGGGGACTCAGACAGTTCCCGACTCATCAGGGGGCATCAAGCAAAGAACAGAGTTCACTTCAAAATAGCTAAAATAAATATGCAGTGAGTAGAGTTCAATCTTCTGTGACCTGATGTGGAAGATCCTACCCATTCCCCTAAGACAAACAGCTTGAAGTCAGAGACACGCATATAGAAGAACTGACACAAATAAACAGAATGCAGGGTGTGGGATATGCCTCTTCCCAGCTGACAACTGCTGAGTGTGGAACACTCTCCACATCAGTTCTCAGGGAGGGCATAGGAGCCATCCATGCTCAAAGTGAAGATGGGAAGGTGAAGAAGGCTAGGGCACTTTATTAAGAGATGGTTCTAGCATTGTGTGGCCAGGCAACATCAGCTTCAGCCTTTCCAGTGCCCCTGGGTTGTTTAGGAGTCTCTGAGGTGATTCTGGATTGCTTCTGACTCCCAGACATAAGAATTATTCTCCAGGAACACACGGAACAGAACTGAACCTAAATTCTATTGGCTCTTCTTAGGATTGCAACTTCTATTTTGTCTCTGGAGGCCGGTGGAGACTCCTTCCCTGTTATGGGGTGAATGTGTCCCCCAAAATTCATAGGTCGAAACCTTAGTATCTCAGAATATGATCTTATTTGAAAATAGTATTGTGATTAGTTAAATTAAGGTGAGATTCATTCAGGTGGTTGCTAATCCAATATAACAGTGTCCTTATGAAAAGAGGACATTTGGAAACAGACACATACGTAGAGGCTACATGAAGATGAAGGCAGAGATTGGGGTGACGATTCTATCAACCAAGGAACATCAGAGAAGCACCAGAAGCTGTGGGAAAGGCATGGACCAGATTCTCCCATATAGTCCTCAGAAGGAACCAACCCTGCTGATTCCTTAGTCTTGGACTTCCAGCCTCCAGAACTAGGAGACAATACCTTTCTGTCATTGAAGCCACCCAGTTTGCAGCATGTTGTGACAGCAGCCTTAGGCTACAGATGCACTTGGCATTGTCAAACACGGGGAACCATGGGCAAAGAGCCGGCTGGCAGGACAAGGCAGCAGGTCTTGGGAGCGAGTTCCTCAACAGTGGCCTTGCAACGGAGGGGTCTGGATGGCTGGCACGCATCCCCATGCTCCTTGGATATGACACCAGCAACCGCCTGGGACTGTTTCTCTTTTTCCCAAGCACTACCCCAGCCCTGCATGCTGTAACCGCCCTGCAGGGCAGCAGCGATGGGAGAGAGACTGAGGGAGCAAGGACTCTGGGTCACATACACACAGAGGACACGTGACAACCAACTCCTTTTCAATTTAATCAGAGACTTGAAGACAGGAAGCTGCAGGCTTTAATTCCCCGAGGAATGATATATTAGGATTCCAAGTATATCAGTTATTCTAAAAATAAAAGTAAACATGTGAAGGAAATAAATTAATAAACACGGTAGCCAAGTTTTCATTAAGAGGCTGCTGCTTTTCCTGCCTTAGAAATCTCGCTTCCTCACTAGAGCCTCTAATTCTCCCCCAGACTGACCCTTGCATTGATGAACGTGACACTTTGGACTCTGTATCAAAGTCCTTTACTATTTTCCTTTCTTCCTTTTTTTGTTTTCTACCCCAATTCTTAATGCTTCTTCCTATAATGAGGGAATGTATGTCTTGACGTTAACACAACACTTAGCAAATCCATGTTTGAGGAAGGATCGTTCCTTTCATCCTCAGTGTCTTGTCTCTTAATGGTCCTTTTCTTATATATTCTTGAAATATATGTGACCAGAAGATAGTCATAAAATCGGAGGTTGCAGGCCCGGTTTTATTTGTTTTAATGAAATTTAATCAGTTGTTGACATTTTAAAAGAGTGAGATCACATTTGTTTTTATAAAATTTAAAAAGATGGTTTCTAACTGCAATTTCTCAGGAGAAAATTGAAAGTGCTAACTATACCGGACTCACGTTTCTGTTCAGTCACTTCGGGCTGCAGCTTGGCAGACACCAACCCCCTTGGGCAGGCCTCCTCCATCTTGTCACACTGTCACCCTATCCGTCTTCCTCTAGACATCACAAAATTCTGCCACGACTTGGGACGGCAGCCTCAGAGGACAGCAGGGATGAGTCCCTGCTGTGAATTTATTCTTCTTTCCAACTCCACTTCCTCTTCCTGTGTTCACATTATTTTCCACAGAGCTCTGACACTATCAAATTCAATCTCAAACGCTTCTTGGTGGAGTGCAAACCTGGCTAACATTTACATTAACTGGATACTAGTAGCGTTAGTCAGAAATGGCTGCTTATGTCAAATTTGGCAGAATAAACAGAAATCTGAGACATTAGTGTTGCTTAATTGGAAACGCTAGAGGCCCGTGCTTATTAATACTGAGCTTATGGTTGATGCTTTCCTAACACTAATTAATAAGTAAATATTTCCTTTAAAATTATATTTGATGAGCCAGGTCTCTAATGACAGAACTGGACAGTGGCTGATGCAATACAAGAAAAGACTTAATTTTTATTAGTGCTTCACAGTTTGCAAAGTTTGCAAAGTTCCTTTGTATAAGTGTTGCACTTGATGTTGGCTGCCTGTCATCGTCAACTTGGCTTTGGCAACGATGTGTTTTGGAACCTCAGCAGTAGCAAATTGGAATAGGGAGGAATTGTGGAATGATCTGTTTCTAATATTGTCCTCAGGAAGGGGCAGGAGAATCACGATGTCCTAAGGAGAGGGCAGGTACTAATGTTAAGCTCAGTCTAGGCTGGGGTGACTAAAGGTGTCAAAGATGCTAGATGCCACACTGATGCTAATAAAGCTTAGCATAAAGGAATTTAGCATCCTCCTTTGAGAAGTGTCCTACTGGTTTGGAGCAGGAATCCACAGGCAGTTGAGGCGGACAAGTGCGTGGAAAGCTGGAGAGGCGGTCAGGCTTCCAACCAAAAGGTCTGGGGGCCAGGAAAGGGCTCCGGTCCAAGCGTAGAACTGAAAAACATTCAGTAAATATTTGTCACAAGAGTGGATTAATAAATCCAGCCCTGCCACTTACCAGCTGTGTAATCTTGGGAAAGTCATTCAAATTCTCTGTCAGTGTTTGGACAGGAAAACAAAAGCCATCGGGTATTTCTAAAAGATTTCATGCAGGGAATTAGAGGCTGGGAAAGCAAATATCAGGAAGTCTGGAAATACAGGGATCGTAGGGAAGATGACCCCCAACTGACAGCCCAGGGGGCTGACTCCTTCCTGGAAGCCATGGGCAGAGCTCCATCTGCAGCCTGCAGTCTGCGCCTCGGCTGCAGGCAGAGGCCAGAGGACGATGCTTCTGCTTCTCTTCCATCTTCAAACCCCACAACAGGGCCTTGCCTGGGTGGAATCCAGCCCAGGGCCTGCTGGCCCAGGACTCTGGGAAACTGAGTTTTCAGACTTTGTGAACCTGGCTGCTGGGGGAAGCTTAGACAAGCAAGCCTTGTCTAGAACAAAAATAGTGTCTGGCACACACTTCTCTGGGCTCTCCTTTCTTCATCTGCAAAGTAAGAATGAGACAACTGATACTATGAGATGGTTTCAGATATTTTATATGTGCTGCACACATAGTACGGTCCCAGTTATTGGTAATCTCTACTCTGAAGTGTGGAGCATTGAGGAAAATGCAAAATTACATTCCTAAGAACAACAGCGGCTTCAGCCCATAAGGCACCTGGCTAAGAGCTCAGATTCTGGAGCTAGAAGGCCTGAGATTCAATCCTGGCCTTGCTACTCACCAGCTGGGGCTCTTTAGACTGGTTACTTAACCTCCTTATGCCTCAGTTTTATCAGTTCTAAAGTGTGCACAATACGGTACCTACTTATAGTGTCATTGTATAAATTAGGGAGTTAATATATTTAAAGTACATAGCTGTTATCACCCTTGAAGTCTCACTATCTTGCGTTTCCTAATTCATTCATTCATTTGTTTGTTTGTTTATTAATACCTGCAGCACATGGATGTCTCCCTGGTAGTCTCCCATCCAAGTACTAACCAGACCTGACCCCGCTTAACTTTTCCTAAATTTTTAAAAAATTTATGAAGTAATTTTAGACTTTAAAAGAATTTGCAAATATGATGTAGAGACTTCTCATGTACCCTTCTTTCAGCTGTCACTAATACTAACATCTTACACAATCAAGGCACAATTACCCAGGCTGACAGTAATATTGGTAGCACACTACAAACCAATGACAGATTTTACTAGAATTTCACTGCTTTTTTTTTTTTTTTTGGCTAATGTCCTTTTTTGTTCCAGTATCGAATCCAAAAGGCCTCATTGTGTGTCTTCAGTCTCCTTCAATCTGTGACAGTTCCTCATTCTTGTTTGTCTTTTGTGACCTTGACATTTTTCAAGAAAACTGGCCAGGTATTGTGTAGAATATCCATCAGCTTGATTTTGTCTGATGTTTTCTCACAAATAGACTTAGTTTGAGTATTTTGAGGAAGAATACCGAAGAGGCGATGTGCCTTCTCAGAGCATCTCATCAGAGGTATGTGATGTCACTACGTCTCGCTACTGGTGATGTTATCATTGACACATGAGTGAGGTAGTGTCTGCCTCTCTGCCATAAATAATCATCTTCCATAAACATTTTGGGGAAGATTCTTTAAGACTACCCCAAATTCTGCTTCTCTTTAAATTTTTGTCCATTAATATTAGCATTCATGTGTTAATCTTATCTATAGCAATATATAGTGATTTTTCATTTTTATTATTCCTTCTACATTTATTAATTGGAATTATCTTGTAAGAAATAGTTGTCCCTTCTTTCTCTTTGAAATACTTATTTAATCATTTACTTATATCAGTATAAACTCATGGCTATTTTTTTTAGTCTTTGGGTTACAATATTATTACTCATTTTGTTGCTGAAATTGTTCCAGCTTCAGCCACTGCATCCTTTCAACATCCCCCGTTCTTTCTGAGTGCTTCCTTTCTTGCTGACACCTCAAAATGTGTCCAAGTGCCTCTTGTATTTTCTTTGTTCCAGCCTGAAGTCAAGCACTTCTCCGCAAAGGCCTGGTTCCTTCTATTAGGGAATGGTGTCTAGAAAGGAAAATCTGAAAGGGAGGTAGTTGGTTTTAATACATATTTATAAATTATTTTTTTTTGGATTTCAACATTTTTCTGTCCTGTGTGTGTGTATACTTGACATAAAGATGAGTTTGTTCAAGGCATAGGGATGCACACTGGTCCTTCCATCTGGAAGAGAGTCAGACATGTACACTCAGAAAAGAAAGAATATGGCAACAGCTATATCAGAGATGTAGGAGATGTAGGAGAAGCATCCTTTGGAGAGCAGAAGAGCACTCAGGGAAGGCTTCGTGAGAGAAAGAGATCTTCACAGAGATCACTGAGGAAGAATCTCTTTCCTTGGGTAGAGGTTTGGGGACAGTGTTTAAGTGAGACAATGCAGCACGGAAATGAGCAACGGCAGGACACAGGTGCACCCTGAATCTCTGGAGGACAGAGCCAGGGGCCCTGTGTACCTGGAGTTGTCTGGGGCTGGGGGCAGAGGGACGGTAGTCCAGCCTGTGACCCAAGAATGTGAGGCCCTGGCCACTTCCGACCCAGATTTCTGGGCAGCTCTGTTTCTCCAAGTGTTTGCAATGTGCAGCCTTGAGGAATGAAGTGAGGTCTTTCCCCAGTAAAGATCACGCTTGATTCCGCTTGCTATAAATCCCCACCTTCAGTGTTTCTCTCCAGCAATGCTACCTGCTGTCCTTGTAGACATCCGCAATGGGCCTTGAGGCTCACAGTGCATGGAGAACCTATGAGAACATGAGGACCTGGCTACCACTTTTGCCATAAATAACAAAGACCATTTTCTCTGACCCTGGAGTCTCAATTCTTCTGCTGGTATCCATGAAATGATATCAAGCTAGTTTATTAGTTTGTAACAGGGAAATGTCCCAGACAAAGCACAGTTCTTGATAAGAGGAGTGGGAGTTCAAGGTGGGGAGGCAGGTTGCATTTCTGTCTAGTAGAGCCTGGAATCCATTTGGCTCTCGTGTGTGACCTGCTGCGGAGACTTGTGGTAGGTGGGCAGGGCTGCCCCCCTTTCCTTTTCTCCCAATGCAAGACTTTTATCCATGGCTTAAGTGTAATGGCACACATTAATTGTCTTTCATTTCTTATTAGAAGTCTGTTTTTTGAGGATTGTATTGCTCTTTCTTTGTCCCTCTAGTGTTTGTGGGTTTAGGACAGTAACTAGCAGAAAGGCATTGCTTTAGTTAAATCTTCTAGGTTGAATTCAACAGAGGGCATCACATAAAGGCATGGGTGCCCACCAGTTAAATGCAGCAGAAGGAATCAGAAACAACTTTGCTGATGCAAGGACTTGGCATAGAGCTTTGAGAGAGTAGTAGGTTACTAAGAGGTCCACAGGCCAACAAGGCACCTGGGGAGTGTGACATTTGAAGCAAGGAGCAGGCCAGAGGGCAGGTGTACAGATATGAACCAAAACACAAATGATAAATTGCAAGGCTGGGTGTAGACCCCAAGCATTGTAAACAGTTGGAAAACAGGTGACCTGAAAGGGCAAGATTGATTCAGGGCAAGATGAGCAGAGACTCAAGAGTTAGGAAGAATGGCAGTCACTGAGGTGAGCCCCGAGCCATTGAGAGTATTAATCTGTCTTCTTCCCCAGGCAGAGCCAGTCCCACATGAGTCAGAGCTACAAATGGTGGCAAGATGAGAATGAGGAGACCAAGCTAGTGCTTCTCAAGTTAGCCCTGGCTTAACTCATCCGTGTGAAGGCAAGAGGGAAGAGAGGCTTTGAGAATGACATCTTATTTTTGAAACACTACAGTAGATTTTCTTGGAGAAGACTAAAATGTAGCACATCTTTCTTAAGGTGTCCTCATTAAACCCTGAGTCTGCTGACATTTGTGCTTCTCAGAATCCACGTTTTGCCAGCAGATCAGACCTTGAGGATATTAAAAAAAAAAAAAAAAGTGATGCTCTTGGTGAGAACAGTGTTGATCAACATCACGATACTTGACACCAATTACAAACTCCAGATATACTTAATAGACTTTACAATGTGCATCAGGCTATAGAATTAAAAATATGTTTAAAATTCAAAATGTGAGAGAATAGTTTCAGGGAAGCTGACAATGTAGAAATCAGCTTCTGAAAAAGGTGCAGTCTAGAAATAGACATGTGCCCCCTCTGTCCCTCTGTCCTGGCACACATAACCCCAAATTTGGACCCTCACATTTGTAACTCATTTGCATATGTAAGTGCCAGTTGGCAGTACTTTGAACACTTCAGCAGTTCTCCATGCATCCGCTCGAGTTGGGGCTGTTACTGAAACTCTGTTTTAATGTGTTTTGTTTTTCCTGCCATTTCAAAATGAAGTCATGAGCTTGGGACCTCTTCCAAGAAGGTCCAGCACATAATTTATTTTCACCTTTTTCCTGTCCTATATCCTATACCATTCGAGATCTCTGTAAAACTCTAACTCAAGGTCTTGGGGTCATTTCAGTGAATCCTAAAATGTCTAACAGTGATTTTGGCACAACATTTGGGAAGTTATCCAAGGAAGATGGACATTTTGGCTTCTGTTAGCACCATGTAGAGATTTGAGAAGAAAATGAACACTGGCTAGAGGAAGCAAGGAGAAAAATCTCATCATACAAATTTCATTTTCCTTAAACCTCTAGCTCTTTTTCTAGGTTAAATCTCTGTGTGAAAATAGATGTTATTTCTTTTCTCCTTCTTTCCTTCATTGCCTTTCTCAAATTTCTTTTCATCTCCAAGAGTACATCTGATAATTGATACGCTAACACTTGGCTGAGTGAGGTACAAGCAAGGTTGGTTTACCAACAGGAACGGTCATAATCGTGTGCCAGGGGAGCAAGCTGGCAAATGTTTTTGAGTAGAATAACTAAATGACAGGATGGTTTTTCAATTTTATTTGTACTTTAAATCTATTTTTTCCTTGATAAAAGTCATACTTCAATAGTTACAAATGGGAATCCAGGGAGACATGTCACCCAGTCCTGTATCTAAAGCCACCACTTCCTCTCCTTGGAGGTAATCATCAGTTTCTCTTTATCATGTCATGGATGTTTATGCATGTACAAGTGTTACAATGGAATGTTAGCATTAGGCACGAAGAAACAATATCAGCTGCATTTGAAAGGAGGTGCTGGAGAATATATCAGCAGGTGCAGCCAGATCTCTTGTTTCAGGCAAAGATTCTATTTGTTTTCTAATAAAAGGTGCTTTGTGTTTCAAAACTGAGGAAGTGTGGAGTCCAAAGGCAGTTTCAGGGTGGAGAGAGGAGATATGATGACATTTCAGGGCTTAGAGAACCTTCCTCACAGTCTCTGATATTTTTGTCCAGCTAAGATAAGACAAAGATTGACATTAAAGGGTTGGCCTAAGGGCTGGCCTAAGGGCCTCTGAGGTCATTGTCCTGATACTCATATGAAAAGGCGGGATGGGGAAACCCAGCTCTAGGTCTGGGGTTTCAGACCAATCAACAGACCCTTGAATATTAATGTAAATAAATGAGTCTGGATTTACCTGGGGGATCTTGCTAAAACACGGTTACTGGTTCAGTTGGTCCTGGGTGTGGCCTGAGAGTCTGCATTTCTAACAAACCAACAGGTGCTGCTGCTCCTTAGACCACACTGAGTACCAAGGCCCTACACAGACACCACCAGAGACTCTTTCCTCAGGTAGAAGACAGAACTTTACCTTTTGACATCTTTCCCTACCTTGATGGGTAATGCTCATGCATGTTCACCTCAGAATATACTTTGAGAAACCCAGTTCCTACCCATGGAGTTGTCTTTTTTTCCACACAAGTAGTGAGGAGAACATGATTGTAGAAGAGAATAGAAAAGACATGGAGAGGAATAGAGTAAAACGGGAGGACAGTGTCCATCACTTGGGTGGGGCGTGCGGAGGGTTGAATCAGGTGCCCATTCTGCTATTGAAATCAACTTTTGCATCTCGCCAGTGAGAAGGCTTTCTTGGAAGGAGGATCACGAGACTTCTTCCATTTCTCTGCTTTAGGTTTTGCAATATTAGGCACAGAGAGTGTCACACAACACATGATTCCTTGGAATTTCTCCTCCATGAGCTGTGGTTCCAGTCGTCTAATCTTCAACTTGTCCCAATAAAGACAGAGGGAAGGTGTCAGCGCCCAGGAATCTGATGGGCTTCCTTGTAGAATCTCGTTCGAGGACATCCAGGTGCCCTCACTAAGGCTGATTTTGCCCCTAGACTCGGATTGGGCTTTTAGAGGTATAAGTGCAAATGCTTGAAGGGAATGTGCCCAGCTTTTTGACACAGTCCCTCTGTTCAGCTATCAGTGGGCACTGGGTCAGAATTAGCTTGGCTTCAGGGAAACGAATACGTCATGCCTGTTTCCATTTTCCGAGAAACTAGGCTCTTTCTGTAAACTCAGGCACCTCTGGGAGGGCTCAGCAGGGCATCACCCCTGCTGGAAGTCATGTGCAACTGCTTCTGGGGCTCACCAGGCAGCAGGTCAAGTGTCCATTGAATGTGAGGGAGAGAGGATGGAAGTGGCAGGCATATTTGCATCTTGGGCACTGAGACCCCAGCCTTAGGACCTCCACATAGAAATGACTGCCCCTTTCTCACTGTAGCTTGCCAAGCCTTAGCTGAACAGGGTAAGGGAAGTAGTAGCCTGAATTGAATTCTTTGCTGCTTTGTGCCCCCTTGTGTTCAGTGTGCTGCTTTTAATCATAACAACTTGACCACACACAAACCTCTGAAGCAGGCAAGGAGGGACAAAGTTCTCCATAACTGTGCACCTGCCATTGCTAATGTAGGAAGTGAAAGTAACATAAACGCACCCCATCCCACGCAACACAGAAACACCAGACGAAAAAAATCCCCTTACCAAATGCCACCAAGACTCCCATTCAGCCCACACCCTTACACAGGCACAGCAACAGAGCACCTGGCCTGGGGGACCTCACACCACACAACTCACAAGCCGCCTTGCTCAGGGCGGGAGCAGGGAGTTTTAAGCATAGACACCCGAGCTGTAGTCTTTCCACTTTGCCTACTTTATTTAATTCTTACAGCACCTCTTGGAAGTGGTAGTAAAGATGTTACTATTATTTTCCATAATATGTACAGTTTGAATTGCATCCTCCCAAATTCATATGTTGACGTTCTAATCCCTAGTTTCTCAAAATGTGACTGATTTATAAAAAAGAAAGTCATTGCTGATGCAATTAGTGAAGATGATGTTATTAAGATGCACTCCAATTCACTAAGACTTGCATCTTTATAAAAAAAAAATGGACACAGACATGTACGTAAGGGAGAATGCCATGTGAAGATGAAGGCAGAGTGACGATGATGCTGCTATAAGCCCAGGAACACCAGAGTTTGCCTGCAAACCACCAGAAGCCAGAGAGAGGCAGGGGACAGATTCTACTTCAGAGTCCTTAGAAAGAGCTAACCCTGCTGACATGTTGAACTTAGCCTTCTAGCCTCTAAAACTGTGAGATGATGCACATCTGTTAAGTCTCCCAGTCTGTGACCCTTCATTATGGCAGCCCCTAAGCAACCACGTGGGGACACCAAATAGGTCTTCTGGATCCTTGTCTATACTACTAGAGTCTGGTTATATCAATGCGAGCTGTGAGTGTGAAGGCCATGGCTCTATTAACACTTTAAAAGCCAAGGAAGAAGCATCTTTATCTCCCCTGGCCCCATTTAGGACCCACTCAGCAACACCATCTTATAAGCAACCATTCCTCTTCACCCCCAGGTCACCCTCAGCATGGTTTTTCCACTTATTCCCAGACTGTATTTTGCTCTGGTTACTATTGCTGCTTAGCAAACTATCCCGAGACACAGAAACTAAATACAACATGTATTTTACTGCATCCCATGGATTTTATAGTTCAGGAATTCAGGCAGAGCCTATCTGGGTAATTCTTTTGTTCCTCCTGGCATTTTTCACAGTCCACAAGTGATTCATAGCTGCCAGAGGGCTAGTCTGGAGGAACCAGGACCACTGCATTCACATGTCTGATGCCTCGGGGATGACTGGAAAGTGGGTTTCAGCTGGGACTGATGACTGAACTCTTTTCACATAGCATCCGCCACACAGTGGCTACAGATTACGAGGACTTCTTACGTGGGCACTGCTTTCCCCAGAATAAATGTTCCAGAAGAGCAAGGCTGAAGTTTCTTGGCCTTTTATGACCTAACCTTAAAAGTCACAAGCATCATTTCCACCACAGTCTATTGGTCAAAGCTGTCACAGAGAGTCACCCAGGGAGGCTTCAAAGTCCTCGCTGGAGGTCTTTGCTCTACATTCAACAACAATAATGCCATCTCTTGAGTGGCAAAGAAAATAAAAAAAAACATCCCTACTTTTTTTCAGCTTCTACTCTTGTCTTCCCAGGGCTCAGACAGAGATGGTGGGTGTGAGGTACTTCCTGAAGAGCACTCATAACTGCCAACTTGTTTGTTTTATGGCTGAAACTGTGTTCATGGAGATCAAAGTCTGGACCCATGCAGAGGACCCCACTCTAAGCCAGGAACCTCTCAGAAAGCCCAAATGGAGATCAGAAGTGGCTCATAGGACCCTTCACAAGTCAGTGAGATCCCAGATATTTATTGTCTTAGCCCATCACCTTCATGCTTTAGGAATTAGCAGTCTCCCAAGGACTCTTCCGTTCAGTAGCTCTTAAAAGTAGCCATGAAAGAAGCCTTAACTTGGTCTATTTACTGTCTGCACAAGACACAGCATCATGTGGAAGAGCAAAGCTCCTGGGAGAAGCAGAGGCCACATCCCCAGTCTGTGCCCTTCAAAGCATACCTCGATTAAAACTGCAGCTCTATAAACAAAAGGCATGGGAAAAGGTGACTGGGTTTTCAGTTTGCCCCTGTTCATGGTCCCCAGGCTGTCTGAATTTCCCAAGAGGGTGACTCTACAGGCAGAAGCCTAAAGCTAATGAGGTCCATTAAATTCAAATCATTCTACCACTTACTTGACTTTTTACTACAAGGCAAAATAAAGAATAGATCATATGCAATTGTTATTTAACTCAAATATTACAGTCTTGTCTGTGTTTGTGCATGTGTGCACGTGTGTGAGTGAGTGAGAAAGAGAGGCAAAAAGAGAGAGTTTTAAATCACCATGGAGTAAGTTCCTTGAAGATAAAACTGTATGATATTCACTTTGCCTTCGCAAAAAATTTATATTAACGTGTTTAGCGTATAGTAGATACTCACCAAATGTCTTTAGAAAGATGTATGGGAGAAAAGAGGGATTAGGCAAGCCCAGTCTACTTTTTTTCCATTTCTTTCAGCTGGAGACCTTGAGTCATAACAAGACTGACCAGAAGTGAGTGGGCTAGTGGCTAGGCTACCTAGGTCAGATTTGGGCATCAGTGGTAGAGATGGGGAGGGAACTAGACTGATCAATCATTTTAAACATGGACAAATGTTATTGGGTGCTTGGAGTAATGTGCTATTTGGAGAGTGACAGGGATCGACTGTCCATTTAGGGCTTCCCATAGAGAAAAGTGCTGATCTCTGAGCGTTGTTCAAAACTCATTGCCTCTGTGTCCTACTCAGGCCTGTTCCCAGCTGCTCACAAGATATTTTCTCTTCGCTCAACTTATAGGGATCTGCCATTAAGCTTTCAGCTCCAACATTCTACTAACACTGTTGTCTAAGGTGGATGGTAAGCTTAAATTCCAAAACTAGTTAAAATTTTTTATTCTTGATTCTTCTAGACTTGATCATTCAACAGTATCTATGCTTTTTTTTTTTTTTTTGGTGGAAAATAGTTATTTTATTATATAAATTATAGCCACTCATTACCAGTTCAAAAGTCTATTACTCACAACAGTTCTTGTTGCTCTGGTTAACTTGGGGGCTCGTAGTCAAATGGGCAATCTCAGGTCATCATTGTTTTTCGGAAGCTTAATGTCAAGGTGGTAGCCAAGCTGGATGGGGCAGTGGGCAGAATCAGAAGATAGTCAGGAGGCCTTGGTGATAGTTCAGTTGAGATGTAATAAATACCACTGGACACTTGGCATTTTGAAGAAGAATAGATGAGTTTGAAGAAAAATTTTAAAAAAAATTGTTGACTGATAAGATACAGGGGAAAAGAAATCTGAGATGGTTTCTACGGTTTTGAGCAGCGTGATTATGATGTTACAGCTGACAGAAACTGAGAAGTCTGAAAGGGGATTTGGTTTGGGGGAAAAGATAAGGGTTTGGTTTTAGACATGCTAAGTTGGAGGTGTTCTGGATAAGAACCATTATGTTGTACACTATGGGTACAACCGAACCCTGGGCTTTCTTCCCCTCTTTTTGTGCAGAAAAGGAGCCTGACATAGTCAAAATTTTGGTTTTTGGGGTAAAAGCACCAGGGAGGAGAGCGTGGTTAGAACTCTCCCTTCCGCGCGCAGGCCCCATTTCCCCTTTGCGCCTTTCCATCGGTAGAACTGCCATGCAGCTGGTGTGGTAAGGCGGGCGTTGGAACTTTTCCCGCTACGGAGGCATTCCATTCTATCTTTAAACCCTTTCCCCCCTCCGCACACACACCTTACACACCCAGAGAGGAATCAGGGCAGGGCCTTCCAGAAAGAAGGGGAGGACCACCCTGACTGTATTTTTTTTTTTTTTTTGTCCTCTCTGTCCTTAAACTAGATGGACGAAATTAGTCTTTATGTATCACATGTGGTCCAGAGGTAGGAAAACAAACAGGTTTCAAAATTCATCCTGGAAATCATGCTCCTATACCTGAGAATATAGCAGGAGGGCCAGTCCCCAGCAGTGGAGGGGATAGTAGACAAGAGTTTGAACCTGGAGTTTTCTTTTAAAGACGAACCTATAATTTTGCTGGCACTTAAAAGAGCAGAGACGTGGGGATATAAAATTGCAACTTACTCATATTTAGAAGATCATCCAGTATATGATTATTGATAAAATCTGTGAAGAAAAATATGCTGAAAGAAAAGACAAAAAAGCAGAAGTATCTTACAACCCAGCAATTCCATTCCTAGACAGTTGCCCAATACTAATGGGCAGATTTATTCACAAAAAAATATCTGTAAGAATGTTCTTCATAGCACTATACATGACAAACGAAAATGGAATCAACCCAAAAGTGAATCAATGGTAAATGGATAAATGAGTTGTGGTCTATTCATTCAAGGGAATGCTATAGAGCAATGGGAATTAATAGAAAGTCACTACAAACAGCATGGCTGACTCACAAGTGTGATGCTGAGTGGAAGCCAAGCTCTAAGGTACAAACTGTATGATTACATGATGTGAAGTTCAAAAACTGGCAAAGTTATCTGTTAGAACTCAGCACAGTGACCACCTTTTAGGGAGGGCACAAGAGACTTCTGGGATCCTGTTTTGTTTGTTTGTTTGTTTGTCTTTGAGGTAAATATGATCTGTATATATGTTATACTTGATAAAATTTGCAAAACAAAAAAATTCAAGTGCAGAACTTTGGGAAAAGGTCTCTTGCACACTCGTCTGAGAGTCAGCTGGTCTCTGGATTGATGCGACGGCGCCTTGGACTCTGCAGAGGACTCTTCCTCTCCAGCTTAACATCACTCCAGCCAGCGATAATACAAAAGATAGTACTGAGATCAAAAGTCATGGAGGCGTAAACGAAGCAGATGTGACCACTCTCAGCCCTCAAGTATCTGCAAGGACAAATTCAGGGACCTCAGCCGCCCAAAGATAGTGGAGAATCTACTGAACAGAGGGGGTTCTGGCCCCTAAATTTTACTCTGACAAAACTGGTGGGCAGTGAGGCAAGGGTCCACGTCAGCCCTGTCTGCCTGCTTCTGTGTTCTATTTCTCAATGCACTACTAGGCTTCCACAAGTTTGAGGGCTGCTGGCCTACCTCAAGGCCATAGTCGAAGTTAGAGATAGCATAGGTGGACTGGATCACACCTACATAATATTAAGATTTGCATCAGACTCATATAGCCTACAATGTATACTCATGTACTTTCGCATTTATCTTAATTTATCATAATTTATCAGTGTTCATGCAATAACCAATGTAGCTCCTACCAGAACGTGTAAAAGACGCAGAAATGAAAGCAAGCTTTAAGATACTGAACTCAGATGGTGGAAGTTTTAACCTCTCTGTGCTGTAACTCCATTAGCTGAAGCCAAGGGCCTTGTCTTTTGCACCTCTGCATTCCAGCATCTAGTGCAATGCCTGAGCTCATGAATAAGCCATCATGACACAGGGGAGTTTGGTTGGCTCCGTAAGTTTGGTTGGCTCTGTGGGTTATGGTCCACCTGAGTCACTGTCACGCCAGGCTGCCTTAGAGTGGGATTGCATGACTGTCATTAGAATGGCTGTACTGATCCTCTGGAAAAGCCAAAGATGATTTGATACATCTGGAAACTCGCTGTTCATTGGCCCCTTCGGTCAGGCCTTTTTGCTGTGTACATTTGTCTTATGGTCTACCGATAATTTAAATCTCCTTAAATTTGTATAGAAAATATTATATCTTTAATTGAAGATTCCTAGTTCATTTTAGGACTCAGCGTTGTCACTGATAAGACTGAATGTATCATTTTCATTAAATAGCAAGGAGGTATTAATATCAATATTTTAAAACTGTAGCTTGGAGGAATTTCAAGAGAAAAGAAATCACTGTAATTTGATATACATGATGCATACATTTATTTTGTATGTATCTATGCATATCATTTGTGTGGAAATTACTTTGTCTATTACAAGTAAATGCCACAGGTATTTAGTTTGCATTACTTTTACACTTTTTACTCTTGGGAGAGTTAATTACGAACAATTTAATTAAGATCTCTAACTCATTAATGTTCTAGTAGCTTAGCAAGTTGGGGTTAGCTCAGCAGGTTACAAAGGTTTAATTTTATCAGTTATCCTTCCATTAACTCATACACCATCAGTACTGTGCTTGTTTTTTATCCTTTCCTGCCTGGGGTACCAACAGAATTTAAAATATCATTAAAACTAAGAATTCAGGAACGACTCCGTTAGTTGCCACCTGTCCTTATGAGGCTTGGATTTCCATTTTGAATCTTTGGAATACAAAATCAAGGATGTCTCAGTAATGTTCTCTTCAATCAGACCAAAAAAAACATTTTATTTTTGATTACAATTAGAACAATAACACAATTTTCATTAGCTTTGTGAGAAATATAGACTTCAAAGACAAAAATCTGTTCTATAATTCATTAGAAGCTCAACCACTAAAGGTATAAATTTTTGCTAAAAGCAAGTCACAAACTATATATATATATAAAATATGGGAAAAAATACAAATCAGGTCCTAAGGAAATATTTTTCTATTTATTTTTTTTCGGAGAATGTTATATATAGGCATGATTTATACCTTGATCTCAGCTATCACTAACATGGACTGCCAAGCATAGAATATATGACCTGTGAGCTTCAAACTTGTTAAGAGTCAGTGAAGTTTTTTTTATTTTTTAAATTGACTGACCTTTTGCGAGGTATTAATGGTTCAGTAAGCAAGGAGCACTTAGCTTTCTGATTAAATAGTAAATAAGAAGCGGTGAATGTTGTACTGAGCTGTTTTTTCCAAAACTCTGGCCATGGATCCTATACTCTCTCTTATTAACCACAATGTTTACTAATAGATATTGAGTTTGACTCTCTTTTCTGCTCACAGGAATGCTGGAGGATGGAGGCCAAGCCTTGTAATGCTACCTGTACTATATCAAAATTTCTTAAAAAAGGAAAGACACTTAGGGTTTAGTTCTTTGCTTTTTTATTCTTCAAGAATTTAAATAACCTGGGAACATTTGTTTTAAACTGCATAAAGTCTAATATTCTGAGATGGTATTCAGAAATGATTACATATTTACAGAATGTGATAAATTCAAGATACCTTTGTAAAATTTATGAGAGAATAGAAATAATTTTTTAACAATTTAAAGATTAAACTCAGATTAGCAAAAACGTTTGTTGTAAATTGATAAATCAGAAAGGAACAGCTATGAAAGGGACAGTGGACCTCTGAAGATAATATGTCCCAGGTGGTGTTAAGAGGCTGAGCAAATCAAAATATAGAATTCTTAGTTACTTTGAATTTCAGATTAACAAGAACTATTCTTTTAAGATAATTTTGTCCAGCACAATATTTGGGACATGTTTATCCTGAAAAAGTATTTATTGTTTATCTGAAATTCAAATTTAACTGGGTGCCCTTTATTCTAGCTGGCAACCCTAGGCCCAGAGAACTGAGGTGATGGGTTCAAGGTCACACAGCTGTTTCTGCAGCACATGGGCCTCTAGAACCTGGGTCTCACAAAATTGTATTATTTCCATTCAATGACATGTTTCTGTACATAATTGTCCTGTGGACAAACAATTCTAATCCATGATTTTTAAAAACCTGTTTGTTTTTCAGATGGCTCATGTACAAAGACTTTTTCTATTCCATAAAATGACACCATTAAAAACCTTAAGATAAAAGCCACATCCAGCTCTCTTGATAATTCTGTAAAATGGTTATTTTAATATGAGTGTCAAAATTGTTCTTCACTCTGTGATTTTATAGCCAAGTAATTTGACCATGTATTAAAACTTAAGGAGAATTATGACCAGGGAAATTACAATTAGAGATCAGACTCGCAATGTAAAACTTTGAATATTCTCATAAAAGCCATTTTTTCCTCCTCTCTATTATTTTACCATCAAAAATGAAAGCAAAGGGTGGCTACTTACTGACAAAATGTACACTGTCTGAAAAGACAATGATTTTTGCAGCTGAGAAATCTAGATGGAAATGGGCAGCAGTTTATTTCAGTGGCTGTGATTTTATAACCTAAAGCTGTGTTTTCTGGCAGGAAAATTCAGTGTCTGAATCAGAAGTATGAAAACATGAGGTCCTCTGCAGGATGCTAGGAAATGAGGCTGGTGGTCCCCTCAGCCTTTAAGGCCAGGCACTAAAACAGTGGCTAGTTTAGAAATTAAAAAAAAAGAAAATAAAAAAAACCCTTAAGAACTAGAGTTTAAAAACCACACCGTAATTGGATTTCTCACACTATCTCAATGGTTTATCTGGAAAGGAAATGACAAAGAGGCTGATTCACTTCACTCTGCACCAGAGTGGCACAGGGGCTGGGAGGGGAGTCAGGGGTGGGTGGCAGGGTGCTGATCTATACAACAGAGTGCAATTCAGCCACATATTCTATCTGTCAGGCTTCCACAGTCTTAGCATCTAGTGAGGGAGACAATCTGGAAACAGATAAACTACCAATTTTGTTCTAGTTGGAAGCAAGCAATGGAATCGCAAAGGAGGGAGCCCCAAGTTCCAGAGGACTCAGAGTTTTCTTGAAGATGCTATTTCATTTCCTTCTAGAGCTATATTCTGAAATATTTGCAAACAAATATGATATCTGGTATGGCTTCTCAATGATACTACTGTGGGAGAAGGAAAATGGATACAATAAGTTAGCCATGACTGGATATGAGTGGCAGCTGAGTTTGAGTACATGGAGCTTACCTATGCATCTTGTCTACTCGGTATATCTGAAAATGTCCCCATTAAAGAGGAAATGTATGTGGATGGGTGTGTGTGAAGATAAAGATGAAAGTAGGAAGAGAGAGACCGAGATTGAGATTGTAAGGCACGGCAAAGGTGCCTGGGAAAAGTGGAGCAGCCAGAGACAACGGCTTGTTTCAAGACCCCAGTCGGAAAAACGGAAGAGATTCAGTGTTTGCTCGGTGACCTCAGGAATGTGAAGGAGGCACATTTGTGAACAGAGAACACTCCCGGAGTTACTCCTGGCAATTAGTGAGAAGGTCTGTGAAGGGTAGAATGGGGGTGGAGGGGAGTCTAGTCAGTCCACTTACCAGGGAGGCCACAACTGCTCACTGTAGTTCCCCTGTGAAACCTATTATACCTTGATGGTCAAGTTCTTAGACCTCTGCCTCCTAGGATCCGATAAAGACAGCTGGGACAGTCACCACCAAACAGAGTGTAAGGGACAGCAGGATGCAGTCATCCTGTCCTCCTTCTGGAAGACAGCAGGCCCATGAGCTCCTAAGCCAATGTTCCTTTGTTCTCTGCAGTTCAGCGCCCCTTGGTCCACCAGTATGACCAGTATGTGGTAGCCCCAAATGTTTGCCAAGCGCTATGCTGGGTATGTGGAGGATGGAGGATGAGGAGTTCAGGGCCGGGTGGCAGAGTTCCTGTCTGTGCAGAGTTTAAAGGTTGGTTGATGACTTCACAATTGTGAAGAGGGTGAGGAAGGGCGCCGACGTGCATGACCTCTTAGGACATGAATCGAGTGTCCTCTTTTTAAACATAGCCATTTGGTGACAAAAGAAAGCCGAGTCTGAAACCAGTCCCTCTCTGTCCTTCCTCGGCTGGGTAATCTCATTTGAATGCAAGGAAGTCTGGCAGTTGCAAATGCTAGCTGGCAATAGAAGCGCATTTTCATTGACTTCCTGGGATTCTTTGCCTCCCTCAAATATTTTGGATACAGAGAACATGGCACAGATTCTTCAGTCGGTGCTAATGATGAGAAGAACTGCATAATGGAGAGGACGCCTCATCCAGACAGAGAGAAGTCGCACAGATGAACACAGCCGATCAAAATGGAGGCCGCTTTCAAGGCTGCCAGGCTGGCGACTACGAGCGGCAAAGACTGTGACATCCAAGTGTCACAGCTCCAAAGTCGTGGCGTCTGCCAATTGAAGACAATTAGCAAGCGCGACTTCTCAATTGTGTTGACAGATGAGGGAGAAAAATCAAATAGATGTGAGAGCTGTGTTTATCCTGCTGCAGTGTTTTGCAATATTATGTCTATTGATTTTTTTTTTTTTTTGTTCCTGAGTTATTGGGTGGATGGTGCACTGCTCTGCCTGTCAACCAACAGGCTCGCTCTCACAGCTGCTTGTCAAGTGAGGATTTCTACACAAATCACCCCAACCCGTCTCACAGGGGACATTAGGCCAAAGATACTCTGTTATGATTTCATGGAAAGGAAAAAGAAAAAAAAACACTGTAGCATGTGGCTCAATTTTCTTTTTATAACAATTGCTTAATTCTCTGATGTGATGCAGCCACTGTCATCGGTTTTGCGAGTGTTCTACAACCCGGGCAGGGAAGGTGGGCTGCTCTTTGTCATCCTGGCTGACCCTTCTCCTAAAATGTGATATAAATGCCCATTGCCTGGCAATACGATGCAGCACCTCTCAAATTAAGAGACAGCAGTCAGTCATCAGAGGGCTATGCTGTTATTTTAAGAGACCGTGGGACATCTGAGTGGCCACGACTGTTAAAGAAATAGAACCAGTGTTTGCCGTTTTGACGTTCTCTCTCTTGTGATAGCCCCTGCACACCTGGGCACAGAGGGACCCCTCATGTTTCCTAGAGCAGGATGCTGTCCCCAGCTGGATCAGTCCTCTTTAGCCGGGCCCCTAATCTCACACCATTTTTAATTCTAAACTTGAGTGTAAAAATGGATCTAATTCCTGGGCCAGTTTCAAAGAGCCCTAGTCTTATGCAGAGGAAATCGGCTCAGGATCACTCAGGACTAGATGATGAAAACTTGTTACTCACAGCCCTTCGTGTCCCTTTTGCTTTGGAGAGAGGACCATTTCCTAAAAAAAAAAAAGTGACTCTCATGGCAGGAAATTGGGAAGCTGTTATAAGAGAGTAGGGGAGAGATTTGGGGCTCCAAGACTCACGAGCATCCCTCAAATCAAATCTTACACTCGGCTTCATTCTCTTTTTATGTGTAGCACCAGTCCTGCGAAACGTCCAAATTATGAAGCGACTCCTTACTCCCCCACTTCCGAGTTTATTAATTTGTTTTTAAATGCTCCACGAAGGGAAACGGTTGTGGAGCCTCTCGGTTCAGCGTCCCTACATCTGGGCTTTGAGGCAGCCTCCCTCAGGAATGGGTGTCAAGCGGGGCTGAGAAGCTCCAGAAGGAGAAACCACATCCATCTTGGCTATAAAATAAAAATTCTGCATTGTCGGCTTGTGTTCAGATGTACACATTTCTTCTTGGTATTACACATCGAGGCCCTTGTGTCCAACTCATTTGCTGGTAGAGAGTTAGGTGCATTTAGGGAGATGTATTACCTTCCTACAAACAACACAGGGACTGTTAAACAAACAGCAGGAAGACGGCTCAATTTTAAATAAAATTTACAGGCCCAGAATGAATGCCCCTCCCTAACTAACCAACTTACTACCGGGGAATTTCTTAGGCACTGGGGATTAGAAACACCGATTCTACAGTTAATTACAATACGTAAACAAGTATTTAAAAAGATAATTATTTGACATTATTTTGGAACTTGACGGAAAATTGCTTTCTAAGGACAAAAGCTCCTTCTACAGGGTCTCATATGACTTAGTACACAATGAAAAGACATGTATCACACAGCAAGTGGGACTCTTTCATAGCCATGCATTCTTTTTTAAAAAAAATCAGTGTTTCCAACTCTTTGTTCTGTCTCCCGTTCTGTTATTTCCTCTCTCCAGAGTCTTCTTCTCCTGCTACCTAAAATGTCATAAATATCATCATGGGAGAGAATGTGGTCTAGTGCAATTTTATTAAAAAGTCTCACACTTTTTGCAGCCAAATCATCACCAACATATGCTGTTCCCAGCCTGTCCTCTGTTCCAACAGGTTCACAGGGAATAACATCAGTAGCATCGAACGCTTCACAACTTTTCAAATGCTATTTTATTCATTTAGACAAATATCCATCCAGTGCCAGTTATGTGCACAGGATGCTCTAAAATACAAATCAGTTCCAACAACAAATCCCTGTCCTCAAAATGCTGACTGTCTAGTTGTGATTGGATCTTCACAGGAAATCATCCTGATCAAGCTCTAACAAAAGGCAGGCATTTCAAGAACTGCCAAGACTAATTCACGACAAGGAGAATGCCTCCCATATTCACAGGTTTGGAAGGTTGTAAGATTTGGCCACGTTTAATCTTCTTAGCGAGTCTGTGATATAGGTGTTTTCATCTCTCTTTTATAGAAGTAGAAACTGAAACCTAGGCAAGTTAAATGACTTGTCTAAGCCTTCCAAACTGGTTAAATGATAGAACCCAAGCCCTATAAAGGCCACATGGGGTAATGAAAAGGTAAGAATGAGGATTCTGACACGATTTAGGCTCAATCTCATTCCTAATTCTTTGTAGTTGAGCATTCTCTGCTGCTTCTGTAAAGCTGAGAACAATAATACCTACTCCATTAGGTTGTTGTGAGAATTAAATGAGGTACCACTGTATTTCCCTAAATCTAAGCTATCACTTACTATAAATAGCATCATTATTTTATGTTTCACTAAGAGAAAAATGCTGCCCTTTAATCTGTAATCTTTCTTATTACTTAGGATTAATATATATCATTTATTCAAAGAGGTCTTTTAGACTTCTTTAGACATAGCCTTTCTTTTTTAAAATCAAGCATGACTCTTGGGCATGCGTAAAAGGGAAAATAGAAGAGAAATGAATGAGCCAAGAATTCTGTGGCTTCTTCATGTCTGACCTTTCATAGTTACTTTTTGACTCATCGTTCTTGATGTCTATTCTTTTCCTATAACCTCACCCTTTGGGCCTGCATGAGAAATGGTGATACAGCAGTTCCTAAAAGTCCTCTTTTTATATCTGGAATTTTAGCCATGATGCTCTGACTAACAGTGCACGTTTTAATGCTGGGGTGTAATAGAAAGTTTCAAACACCACTCAGTACTTGCATTCCTTCTTCAAATGGTCCTTAAGTGTTTTGTGGAATAAAATGTTAAGGGGTTGGAGTTGTCCAGTCATTCCGCCAAGAATAATAACTGAACAAGGACAATTATGTCATGACTGCTGATCAGCAGTGAAGGAGCAGTGATTTCAGTGGTATTAATATGTGGAGAATATGACATGTTTTAAAATCCATGAGATACAGATCTACGTAGCATGGCTTCCTATCTAATATTTAGTAGACATTTTTAAAATAATAGTTCTTTCTTCTTTTTTTGTATACACAATAGTTATGAAATTGGTGGCATTGCCCATAAAGGTTAAATGTTCAGAGGAGGTATAGGTATCTTGAAGTAGAGAAATCAAAATTTCTTCATGGAAGAGGTGTTCTCAGCTAGAAAGAAAAGATAAACAGAGAGATACTGGAAATACGGTGTCACTCAGAGATGGCTTCGGTGGTACTTTAACCTCATCCTGCATGATTACTCTCAGCCCTACCAAACTCAATAGGCTTGCTCTGCTGATACAACTTTAAGAGAAATTCTTAGCATCTTCTCCCAACTGTACTGCCACCTCTAACTGTGGGAACTCTACTAAAATTTATGAGAATAAGAATCCAAATGGCAAAAAAATGTATACGCATTTTGGGCTGAGTGGGTATTCATTGGAAAAGTTGAAAAATCTCAATTCAATTGAATTGTAGAGCTGGGAATAGGCCCTACACAGGCCCCAAATCTGGCTTTAGCCCAAATAACTGTGAACTTGGGGACACTTCTTTTTCTTTGTGTACCCCAGTTTCCTCTTTTACAAAATACAGGAAATATTTGCCTATCTTAGAGGAGTATTAAATTTAAAAAGAGCATGAATTAATCTATACAAAATGTTTAAAGCAGTGCTTGGTTCATGTAAGCACTCAACAGGACTCATACTACAATATAATCCCAGTTAAGGTCTTAATGGCAAGTGATGAGTCAGTGCAAGATCTTCGAATAGTGAAACCTGGTTGCCTTCAAGTATCAGCTTCAGTGAGTACTCCTGTATAATTGTTAGCTATATAATAATTTAGGCATGGGATAAATTAGCGTCAAATAGATGTCATCCATTATTATCTATCTTGGAGGTATATACTTTTTTCAGGATATTTCTGGAGAAGGCAATAGCTTCACTCAGTCACTTAATATTTATAACTTACATACTTTAGGCATAACAGCCTTATGCTATGTGGTAAGATGTCAGGCAATAAAGCAGGGCATTTAAGTCGTTTGGGGAGTTGATTGTGAGAAGAGGGTTATTTAAATGATTCTTGCTCTACACTTGGGTCAAACTAGCCTTGAGTCCCCAGCTATAACCAGCTGTTATAGCCAGTTTAATGGGTCTCCCCAAAACTTTGCAGAAGGGTTAGACCTAGCACTTGACATCTAACCCAAGTTAGAACAGGATTTCTTATAGGTTTTGACTCCTAGTACTCAACAAAGTTCCAAATGAAAGAGCCTCCTCCCACTCTCTCTGTAGTCAGAGCACACATTTTCCCTACAGAAGAGAAAACGGGAAAACAGAAATTTACCTAACATTCTTCCTTTTTCTTCTGCTCTGGGCAACTCTGTAGATTTCTATATGATAAAGTAAAATCTTTACAAGCTCTTCTAAAAACTGAAAGTGAAAACCAGGGAATTGTATTGCTCTTTGCTGTGGTTCAAAATTAAAATATGGCTCAATATAGTTGCCATGACACATTTTCCAAAATGTTATATGCTCAGTCATTTTCAATGAGTCATTTATTTAATACATCAATATATTTTTTTCTCTCTGTTTTGGGTGAAAAGCAAGCTTATCAACGATGTGGCTCAGATGTTCTGATCCTCCAATATATTATTTTGGTTGCACTCCAGTGTCACATTTGAATTGACAAAAAAAAAAAAAAAAAAAAAGAAAGAAAGAAAAAAAAGGACCCAGAGCAAGTCACTTCTTTTTAATAGTATTTGTTCACTTTTGCATTCAGTCTAATTCTTTTAGCAGCACAAATCTAAGCATTGAAATTTACCCTCTTCAACTCCTCGGGAAGATAAATCAAAATAGCATAGTTTTCTTAAAAATGTTTCAGGAAATGGAGAAAGAAAAACCTTTAAAGTCAAGTTTTAATTTTTCTGTCAGAATGTGGTCTTCTCAGTCTGGCCACTAGCTACATTGGCAACCTTAAGACTCATGGAACTGCTTGGACTTTCAATTGATAACTCATTATCTTTAGCACCTTCAGGCCTTTGCATGTTTTACACCCTCAGAAATAGGGCCTTTCACTCTCAGCTTCTCAGAAAATTTCCAGTCATCTTTCAATGTACAAATAAGATACTGTCTTCTCTGAAGGGCCTTGTCCAACTTCAGCTTTCTCTCCCACAAGACACACTTAGTTTGTTTTCATCTGTGTTTCATGGGCATTTGGGTATCTATATCTTTAATAGAATATCCAGCCCATCGTATGTGACCACTGATCCCTTTCCCTCTCCTACTCAAGTGTACAAATTTTCATGCCTGGATTATAAATGTTTGTCTTTTATTCCTGACTTTTGAGAATATACCAGACTCATAAAGGGCATACAATAGATAGATACTTGTCAGATAAATGGTTACCAAAAAGCTTCCAGGTATATTTATGGTATTATATGGAGAAATGGACAATTACAAAATTCTCAGCTGTGACGTGATCTATAGCATATTGAAGACACACTTGTGAAAGCTAAGTGTAACAGTTATTGATTTTTTACCTTTTAACTCAAAATATGTCCTTTTTCATTTGTTGTTCTGCAATAACAGAGGTGGAATTTATAAATATTTCCTTTTTGCCAACTGGAGGGACCCTGGAGGAAAAAGTGGTTTCTTTTCCATGTTCTGCTCTGCTTTGCTTGCCTGCAGGGTAGAATACCTTCAGTAACTTGCTTCTCTTCTGGAAGGCTACTGTAGATCCCAGTTTCTGAAGGTTAAGGGGATCCACAATATCTAGAAGCTTCCCCAGAACCTATTCTGATGGCTTCAGAGTGGAGTCCTGCAAGCCAGGAAGAGGCCCATGAACAGCCTTTCCCTCCACTTTTGGGTGACTTTACAGTGAGTCCTGGGGTATGGCACCTGTCTGCGGATGGCTTTCTCCAGCAGCACTTCAGAGGACAGATTTCTAGCAAGTCCTGCCTGAGTGGCATCTCAGCCACTCCTTTTATCCAAAGGCTAAAGCCACACCCTCTCAAATGGGGTCCATATCTCAGCCCTGTTTGGGCCGTGGGCTTCCTAGATGCTATCTCAGTCCTAGGAATAGTGGCTAATCCTCATATCTGTTATTCTTCTTTGTTTCTTTTAACTCTTAAAAATAAAATCACTGTTACTCCAACCTTTTGTTTATTGTTCTTTATATTACACTGATCCCATTCAAATTACTATGTGGTTTTATTTCCTGATCCTGCCTTGATTGATTACTTCAAGTGCTAACTAAAAAAAAAGTATAAAAAAATTTTTTCTTTTGAACTTTGGAACCAATGTCAATGTATAGTGAAATGTAGAGAGTTATCTATCTCTGTATTTGCTATTTAACATTAATTTAACTAAATTTTAAATATTGAATTTGGAAGTAGTCTGCTCACACTTATGCCGTACTAGGACACTAGAGAGAAAAAGTACAAATTTAGATACTCTTGAGTTTGAATTTTTAATAATTTAGATAGGAACTGAATTTAAAAAATTCTCTATCAAAACTCTCTTTTAAATATTATAAATGAGCAGTATGATTGAATCTGCAAAGATAAAATTTTAAATTACCATCTTGAGCTCAGGTATACCCAGTATCTTCTACATTGTAGGTCCTTAATAGATGGTAATAACGCTGTAATTGATTAAGTGAATTCAACCAAATCGACCTGTATTCACTGCATCTACACAAAAGTTGTATTTATATCTTTAAAGTTATGTCAGTCCTAGTTAATTAGTTCGAATTAATGGAGTATAGGTGTTTGTGGCTTTGTTGTTGCTGATGGTCTTTACAGTGCTTTTATGGTGATTTAAAGAATGCGTTGAATGTGATTATAAGTTCTACTGAAATAACAGAAGAAAAATTAGTGGGAGTCACACACAACTACGTCTTTTGAGAAATCAGAGTCACATTAGAAAACTAAATACCACTAGATTACATTACTGACCTTGAGTTTCATATCTGAGTCTATTAGTTGCTTTAGCGAGGATATCCACCATCGTAAAAACCTGCTTACAGATCTCATTCACTTCCAACTGCAACTTTTAAGGCTTCCAGGGGAAATGCCCACATGATAGGGAACAATTAACCCTTATACTGTTTTGGATGGTAGCATGCATTTGCAGTGGTTCATTCTGCTTGACTAAAGCATTATCCATGGCATTTCCTCTTTGTCTGTAATTCTCCTGGCTATAAAATTTAGGATGGGCCTACTTATGGATGACATGGACTCCTCACTTTAATGTTAGAAACAGTGATGGCATCCTTTTTGCCAATTTTCATTCTCTTTGCCTTTCCAAATCTTCCAGCTATCTTTGGGTTGACCATCTGACCTAAAATACTTTCTCTCTCTGATCTTACTATTTATGCAATTTTATATCTACAGTAGGAGTCAGCAAACTTTTCTATAGCTGTCCAGATGGCTTTGAGCACCATACAGCCTCTGTTGTAACCACTCAGCCCTGCTCCTACAGTGTAAATGCGGCCATAGGCAATACGTAAGCAAATGAACGTGGCCGTATTTTAATAAAATTTTATTTACGAAAATAGGCAGTGGGTCAGATTTGGCACAGAAGCTATAATTCTGACCCTTTATCTCAATTAGGATCTTCAATTTGGGGCATACACAAAAGCTTTCCAAAGGGTAACCTGGCATGAATAGATTTAAGGGAGTGCCTCTCCTGATTATGAACTTTAATCACATTCTTTCTGCAATTAATCTGCCTGAGTGGGTCCACGGTTGGTCCATGCTCCCTTCCTGCCTCCTCTTTAAAAACTGCTCCACTTTACCAAAGAAAGGCATTTCTATGACCTATCCTGAATCTTCTTGCCCCATTGTATAAAAGCCACCAGACTACAAAAATCATTGTAAAACATGCAAAATAAAACAAAAGTGTTTCTTATGGGTAACTTTCTCCCAAAGGACAGCTCTTCAAGATACCAGCAGAAAAGCTACTGTAAGAAATCTTGAAGGACGCTATCTATACCCTATTTCATCCACATGAAACACTCAAGGCAAAGCATTGGGCCCTTCTCTCTCTCCCTTCCCCCCTCCCTATCAGACATAATTAAAAATAAAATTCAAAAATGAAAATATTTTCATGGGGACATTCATTAGCATGTTTATTAACATTTTTAAAAAATGAAGTCCAATTTTATTTTTTTTAGCATAAAGTAAGTCTGACTGATTTGTTTGAGAATGGGGGCTCACAGTTCATTTGAATATATGGCTGATATTTTCCACAAATTAAATGAACTAAATCTTTAATATATGTTGAAGATTTTAATATATTAAAATTAAAATTAAAATACATAAAAATCTCAACCTCACAGCTCAAGGTATATTGATAAAAATATATTCAAAAACACTTAGAGAATATGTTATACACTATAAAACACTTCTTGGAACTGTAAAAGTACAATAAAATTTGTGTATGTATGTTTAGTGTGTTTAAAGGGATATATATTTTTTAAAAATTTAGCAGGTACATCATCAAAATTTTTAAATGGCCGATCTAAAAAATCTTTGAAAATTAATCATTTGCTACCTCAATCATGCCTCTATTTTAGTCTTGAAACATTGAAATATTTTATTATTATATAATTTTTCACGTGTGTTAAGTATTGTCTACTAAATGAATTAGCTTATTCACGCTGCTACTTCATGGACCTATGGTCTCATTCCTTAGTTTTCATTTATAATTGCCATCACCACCATGATTAATCTGATGACTCAAAACTTCACTAAAATGATTTTCAAAGGTCTCCGGTGGTCTCCTGTCCCATGGTTTTAGTAACCTTTTCTTTGCCCATATCCTTTCCAACTCTTCTGTAGCATTTGATACTGTCACCTCCTTTGTGAAAGTCTCTTCTCTCTTGTTCATTATACTCCGCTAAGCTGGTTCATCAGCAAGTCTTTGGACACCTCATTCTATCTTCTTCTGTCCTAGAGACATGTGTCTCAAGATCCCATCTTTTGCTCACTTTCTCACTTAAACTAAGCGTTGACTCCAAACAATTTCCTCACTTAACCTCTGCAGCCCTGAAATCTTGCTTTCTAACAAGATCATCCGCTGGCACTAAAAAGTCAAGTTAGTCAAAACCTAACTTGGCATCTTCCTCCCCAAATAAGCTCTCACTTCCGATGTACCTGTATTTATTACAATGGTATCTTTATTCTGGGCACTTGGGCTCACAATCTTAAAGGCATCGTTAACACCACTCTCTCTTTCGTCTCCCATGTTCATCAGTACACTCCTTGAAATTCTCATCTTCACTCTCCTAGTTCAAGACCTTTTATCAAAGTTGAAATGTTTTAATAGCTTCTAATTGGTCAGCTATTAATCCTGGATGCGCATAAGTATCACCTGAGGAGCTTTAAAAATCCCAGTGCCCAGGCTATACCCAATCCAATTACATGAGAATCTCTGGGGGTGAGCCAATGCATCAGGATTTTCTAATGCTCCCCAAGAGATTCCGACATGCAGCCAGGTTGGGGAACTCCAGTCTAGACTCTTTTTCTTTGCAATGTAATTTACATGTCAGTTTGTTTACATATCCTAAAGGGCATATGTAATTTTGCAGCTCACTCAAACTTTTTCTGTAATTCCCTAATGATGAAAGTATAAAATAAGATGTCATTTTGAAAAAGTGTTTCCCTTATATACATATATTTGTACAAAAAACACTGTATAATATTTTATTTTTTCTTCACTTATCTCTTGTGGGCCTCATTCTTCAAACATGACTGCAATTAAATTTCGTGTTTCCTTTTATACCACCTCACAGATGGAGCCCAGTGCAAAACCAGTTAAATTATCAACTCTCAAAATTGAACCACGTTAGAAGGATTTTCTATCCAAATTAGAAATGAACAAAATACAGCCACAACAACAAATTAACCATATCATCTTGATAAAGCTCGGGCTATTCTCTATTTTCAATTCATGATAAAATATTTAAATAAACATTGATCAGAATCTAAGCTCCCCATTCTTCTGAAAATGACCACAGTATTTTTTTAAAGTTTATTTTCTCCACTCAAGTAATCTGCTGCTGTTCCCTGAAGTGCCAGTCTCCTTGGGGAGAATTATGAGGCAAAGATGGGAAAGTGATATAAAAATCTCAGGCCTCGCAGTGTGCATAGAATTTGGGACAGATGATTTTTTTTTAGTTCTGAGATCAAGATAGATATTATAATATGGTGCAAATTAGAATGAAGATACTAAATAATTTACGCTAATGCTCTCAGTTATAAAGATAACTGCCTCACTTTGCAACTGATATAAATTAAAGGAATATATTTAAATGTATATTTTAATCAATCAAGAAGGCTCGTCTGCCAGCCAGCCGGTGTCAGATGCTAATGCATGCTCTCAATGAAAGGGTCTGTTTATTAACTAATTAAATGCCAACTGACTGAGTTACTGAATTCAGACACAGAAATGGTGACAGTGTACTGTTCTGGTCATTGAGTATTCTTCACAGTAGAAAGTTTAGCCTCTACTTAACTGAAAGATTATTGCCAAATGACCTAAATTGCTGTTTAGCTAAAATGTGAGGTCTCTGAGGGGATTAAGAGAAATGAGATGTCGGAGTAAGTTTTGAGTGCAAAAAGCAGCATTGAGAAGATGCCCAGAGATTCAGATCTCTGGGATTCTCTGATTTTGCTGACCAGCTGCAGAGCGCATAGTAGGTTTCTCAGTGAAGGCTTGTGAAATTGAATTGAATGAAGCTGAATGTGCTATTAAGTATCCTGATGAGCTGAAAGAAAGATGTCTTTTCAGGAAATCGTGGGGACTTGATGAAAAGCCTATCTAAACAACTGCCGGCATCAAAAGAGGTAGAGTAATAAAAGAGATGGAGACGTGCAGGTATAGGTAGTGAATGCCTGAGTTGAAAGCAGAAGCAACAAATGAGGGTATATTAACAGCTCAGGGAGTGTAAAACATGAAAGAAAAGGCTGTTGAAAGGGAAGCCAGAAGAATGAGACAAACTGGAAATTCACAATCAGGACCATTTCCTTACCAATCAAAATCCATTTTTTCAGCTTTTTATTTTTTCTGCGCTGGCATTTTTCTCACGCATCATGGGCATAGAAAATAAAATCAACCCAGAAAATGGCAGTTCTTCCACATCACCGACGAGTCGCTATCAAATTTATCTTATTTTTGGGCTCCTTCTTGTTTTTAAATTTGTCTGCTTTATTTTCGAAGTTAAACAGGAAAACCTGAAGATGATTCATACTGAATCTAGCCTGCTCAAATAATGTATTTACTAAAGAAAATTCTCCTGCCCAAATTTCATCCTCAAATGAATTGCCCTTTTCATGATATGTTAATTTTTTTCACATCTTAAGGATTCACAAAACACTTTAAAAATGCAATGACTAGAATGTAATTACGTGAAATGTGGTAGTTACTGAACTTAAATGTAAATATAATTTTAAATTGAAAGTAGTTAATATTTTTTTTTAACTATAAATTTGAAAGCGGACTAAAGCAGAAAAACGTAAGTGGCAGAGACTCTATGAAATTCTTAGCATCTGTCATTTTCAAAGTTCTGTTTTGTCCTTTTATCTAGCTATCTTTTGATTCTCTATGAGTCTTTAAAGGGTTTCTACAAAAAGATCACACCAAACTGGAGAGCTTATCTAGAGGGACACTCTTTCCTGGAATCTGGGTATGGGGGAACTAGTTGATGGTTTTATCACTTGGTCATTTGTTCTACTTGGGTTAAGGAGACTGGCTTAAATAACGCTATCTCCAGAATTCTAGGATGGCTGCTGAAATGGTTTTAAAAATCACAGTGCTTTTGAAAAGAGTTTTAATTCAGTGAGGGCCATAAGAAAGAGGAGTTCCTTAATTCTTCTCAACTTAGGTAAATAACCAATATGAATTAAGATCTGTACTGCTAGTTACTTAACTTGGGGTTATTTTCTACATGAATGACCAAGTCCCAGATTCCTGAAAGTCCAAGTGCATTATGTAAACGGCCCAACCTTAGTCCGGATGTTCTGCATACAAATTTACTTCTCTGGATGAATGGTGATAAAACCTCTGTCCCCAAACCACTATTTCAGTTCAGAAAAACCATGGACTTTCCAGGAATATAAATACTTCCTTTGTTTCATGTTAGTATCAGCAGTGATGATAATGTTTTGCTGACTGGAAGAGGGATTCTGATAATGCATGATCAAGGCCAGCTATCCGATCTCCCCTCAGTTCAAGGGATTCCGTGGCCAGTCACACCATCCAGGACAACACTAACTCTGCTTTTGGGACTGAGACCCAGGGCAATGCCATTTGAGTCACTCACCTTCCCTTTAATCTCACTCCAGCAGCACTAAAACTGCTACTATTTTTATGCAGGTTACAGGTTGCTCCAAGGGTGGCCAATGACTTCTTACTAGTGAAACGCCACCTAATAAGGAGCTGGGTTCTAAATTCTGTAGGAGCTTTAATCATTTTTCCTTCTATCTCACCTACTTTTCCCCAAGTATCAAATTGCATAAAGTTGAAAAGGAGGCTTTGGTAGGTAGGAGTTAGGAAAGCAGGACCATTTTAATTTTATTTTCATGACCTCAAAACTTTCTGTTCATTGTATCTTGTTTAGTTTCCCATTTTAACCTTGTTGTCTCTTTTTATTGCCTCTTTAACACATTAATATAGTGTTGTATCATTGAATAAAATATTAAATAAATATTTTGAGTACCGAGAGCTGCATTAGAGACTTGACATTCAAATGTTTCCTTTGGAACATGATATTTTTTTTCTTCTTTTTTTCTTTTTGAATTTTATAAAAAGGGGAATATATCTAGTAAGCCTTTCCTACTTATAAAATTAAGTGGGGTATATCATAGACATAGTGGTATTGAGAAAAGCTGCAGTTGGATATTGGAAGTGTCTTTAAAAATTGTGGGTTTTTTTTGATTTTATAGATGAAGAAACTGAGGCCCAAGAGGCCAAGTCATTTATTAAAAGTCATCATCTAATTAGAAGTAGAGTGAGAATTTGAACTTCTGTCTCCTGAGTCCTTGACCATTGTATGTCCCCTTTGTCTCTCTGTCTCTTATAATAGTTATCTGAGTATATTTGGTATCCTTTAGTACCTTAGTCTCATAATATGAAAAAGTATTCAAATGAATGAGATCTGCTTTGAGCTGTAGTTCTTCTTTCTACAGTTGTATTTAAGATTAGCACTTTATTTTGCCCTGAAATGAAAAAAACAAATGCACAATATTCCATGATAACATTTCTAAAGCTCCATGAATCACTGGAAATGATATAGATGAGACAACATCGATATAGTCTATGCCAATTATCACGCCTCTCTTATGGGATAATTAGGAGATGTTCACTGAAATATGCTTTGCATTTCCATTCACCGGTAATGACCATGCACTTCTTCAGAGAAGATTTATTTCTTCTCCACTTCTGCTTCTACTAAGCTAAGCACTTATTCTGAACTGATGCAAATGAAAGGTGTATATTCCTTGTAAGAGAGAGTGTGTGTGTGTTTGTGTAATTAAGACATACATATTAACTTTTTAGCTGACACAAGGAGATATAGCTTCAAAATATTGGAAATTTGCTCCAGATAGAACACATCTTCATGTCCTCCATTTTATATAAAACAAGTGATATTTACAGGAATAATTCTCTATGTAATTACACAATTATTAAAAACATAGTAGTGAAGTAGAAGCTTTTATCAAGTCATTCAAATTAGTGCTATTTCATACTAATCACTATCTACTTGAATGTGTATCGCTTGGATGTGACTGTAGAAAGCTCATTAAATAAATTTTCTTTAAAATTTAATTACTGGGAACTTCTTCAGATAATAATGATTATGGGTATAATTAGGATCTTTGTTCCTCTTTGTTGTTAGACTAAAAGGTACAAAGACTCAGAGAAAAAGAGATCGAAATTGCATATCCAACACTTAGAGAAGTAGTTGTCACAGGCTTTGTGGAATATTAAAGAGCCCAATCCAGCAGTAGAACATCAAAATCGAAGTATGGAAATTGTGATGTGGCATTTAGTTATTTAGTCTTTCATTTTCTTCCAAAATTGCTGGAGTTGTATTTGTGAACTGCAAGAGAGAAACAATGCAAGTCCATTTCCTTTAAAGTCTGACTGTCAAAAACGTTAGAAATGTATAATGTCTTCACTCATAAAGGCTGTAGGACCAAGATCCTGAACTAGGACCCTGATCCTGAACTTCAGTAGTTGAATAAGCTTACAAGAAAGGTATTGTGTGTTTTCCTCATCGTGCTGAATACAACTAGCATAGAGACTCACTGGAGTTAATGCCTTTTGACCTTTGTCATTCAGAAAAAGTCACGAACACTCTGACTAGCAAAGTTTTCCAGACCCTCTTTCTAAAAAGGTGATTGTGCTTTTGTATAAACTGAAGGCTCTAACAAAGCCTTTCCTTAGATCACTTCATTTAGAAATGATAAACATTTTGGGAACTGCTGCATATGATTTCTGGATTCAAATACTATAGCAATCTCCTAGCTCCGCAGTCAAAGACAGTTCTGATGCAGTATTTTAGTACAGAGAAACATTCTCTCCTAGAAAACTCTAGGCTAAGAAATGAATTGTGAATATTTTGTCAAAGACTTCTGACAAATGTAAAATGTGAATATACTTTAGCTCATCTAAACCTGACACAAATTGTGTTTGTAAAGTATTCAGCATAAGAAGTTAGAAAATATTATAGCTAAATAAGAAAACCATTTACAAGAGTGAAGCGGAACCCTAGATTCTCGTTCTTCCGTTAGTGCTGAAACACAGGAGAGAAGGGGGTTCCATGCAACCTAGAGCCTTCAGGTTTTCAGTTATTTAGGGCTGGATGTTCTATAAAGCACCTCAACTCTCCTTGTCTTCAGAAGGGAATGGGGAAACAAAAGTGTCACCAAGTAGATCCACATATTTGGAAAAACATAATCAGTTGTGTGAGAGGGAAACTAACTGCTCTTTACATTATGTCTGAGTTGCTCTTGGCACTGAGAGTTATACAGTTTACTTAGGTAGTCTGCATAATAAATGGCTGCATGTTTTACTTACACAGTAGAGACTTTTGGAGGCATAGGGGAAAGAGAAGGAGAAGGAGAAAGAGGAGAAAAAGGAGCACCACCACCACCACCAAAACAATAGCAACCAAAACAATAACAATACCAGGGACTCAGAAGTTTTGTTGTTCTTGTTTTCTCTTTTTTCCTGTCACTGAAAAAGCCATTATTCTGTCAAAAATGCTAGAATTTCTTTAATAGGAAATAGAAGATGTGGGTGTGATTATCTTCTTTTGGGCTCCATAGGTTTCTACATAGGTTCAATAAGTACAGAAATCTTCTGTCCCACCCCAGCATTCAATATTAGATGAAGGATTGCTGCATTTATTGATTAAATTCTATGTATCAGTGGAGACTGTTTTTAGGCCACATTTAGCGAAGGATAGAAATCTGAGGTACACTTAGCACAAGGAAGCCTTGAGATTCCTTTAGTCAAAGGGGAAGAAACGAGATCACGGAAAAGCCCAACCAGAAGTTTTTCTGTTCATTTTAGTGTCCAGGTTATTTGGCCTGGCTTATTGGCAAAGCAAGGACTATGGTTGTGTATTAGCCTTTCATGTCTCAGGTATGACCGCTTCAGGATAAAGGCATGCGTAAAACATGGTCTTGTTGGGCTGTTCTGGTCAGAGGTTTATGGGAGGCACAGGTAACTACTTTCATCTTGGGGCATCCTAAACTTCTTTGAGACAAGTGACACCATCATTAATCTAATTTTCTGGGTTACATTTAACATGGTGAAACTCTTCTCCTTTACACTCAGATTCACGTCCAAATAATTGCTCATTTTTTTAAAGATGTCTGCTGCTTTTGTTTCTCTAAACCATTAATGACTGTTTAGGAAGATAATTAAATCTACAGTGGGGTTTTGGCACCTTTAATTCCTTTTATATTAATAGATGGTAAATTATCAAAATAATATTTTTGAAGCAATAATGATGTAAATGAAAGAGAATGTGTGAGGTTATCTCTAAAACACTTTCTGAATCTAGCAGAGCTTAATTTGATAATCTGGGGTCTGCTGGCTCAGATTAGTCTCACACAAGGGCAGTACATTTACTAGGGATAGCTATGTAAAAATAGTAAGAGTAGGTAACAGCCAGGACCAGGGGGGTCGTAGGCAAAAATTAGGTGAGCATCCAATGTCTAACATATCTGCCAGGGGAGAATTTGTCTCTTCAGTCTTTGGTCTTTCTTTTAATTTAGATTCTCAGTACACTTCTCCATCTTTAGGTGTCACCTTTCTGGTGAGCCACAGACTAATACAGCCAGCTGTTTACTAGCTGCCTCTAAGCTAATATATCTCCAACTCAACTCATCATTTTCTCCTAAAATGTTTTATTCTCCTGCTTCCATTCCTGGTTTCCTGGTTCTTCTAACAGCAAGCTAACAGGTTTTCCCTTCTCTAGTATTGTGCTCATCAGATCAACTTACCCCTCTAAATCTGTATCATCATAAAAATACGAAACTAATCATGACATTCTTCTATTTAAAATTATTTATGTCTCCCTTTTGCCAGAATAAAGCCTGTACACTCTAGGATGGTATTCAAGGCTCTTCATAATCTGGTTTTCACTGGTGTTTATAGATTTCTTAAAGGCACCCTCTAGGATGAATTCCCTCTCTACAATGGAAGTTTTACAGGCCAAGAACTTCACCTGTTTTGTGATCTGATTTAGCCTGGTCCACGGAAACCATATAATAAATATTTGTTGAATAACACACGGAATGGATAAATACATGAGTATCACTCCTCTTCTTATTTTTATTGCCTATTTACATGAATCAATTTGTTCTCAGAATGATCATGCTGTCCACACCTTTAAATCTTCACTAGTATATTTCTCTCCTTGAAATATTGACTGAATTTTTTTTCTTGACTAAGCATTCTCACCTGCGGGATTTAGGATTCTCGTCTGAACATTTTTGTTAATGGAAACTTCCCTGAAATTCCAGATGAGGATAAACCATCTTCCTCTGTGCTTTCAGAACATTCTGTATAAACTTATACCCAAATGTTTTGAAGTATAGTATTTACGTGTCTATTTCATGAAAACATAAGCTCCTTAGAATCATACTTAGCACAGAGCCTTGCACATAGTAGGTCCTCAAAACGTATTTAATGAAGCAATATTTACTAAGATTTCTTTTCATTCATTTATATCGGTGTCAGGTCTCACCTCTGGAAAACCTTTTCTAGTGGCTGAATATTGGTTGTATTATCATCCCCACAATGTAAAATCCCCAAATCATCACCTTCCAACTTCATCAAATATTGATTTCTTTTTGCTTTTGCTTGAACTACTTTAATAAGGTGTAATTGATGTATAATAAGCTGCACACATTTAAAGTGCACAACTTCATAAATTTTGACATACCCATACACCCCTGAAACCATTACCACAGTCACGATAATAAACATGTCATCCATAACTCCCCAAAGTTTCCTTGTTTCCCTTTTGCCTCTTTACACTCCCATCCCCAAACAACCACAGCTTTGCTTTTTTGTCAGGATAGATTATGTATTTTGTATTTAAACATACAAACATACTTTCTGTCTTCCTTCTTTCACTAAACATAATTATCTGAGATACGTCTGTGCTGTATGTTCTTCCTTTTTATTGCTAAGTGTATTCTATTGCATAGATATACCTCAATTGGCTTATTCATTCACCTGTTGATGATTGTTTCCGGATTTTTGCCTATCATAAATAAAAATAAATAAATCTGTGTTCTACACAGCTTCATTTTTGTAGACATAAGTTTTTATAACTGTTGCCTATGATAAGTGTATGATTAACTTTTTGAAAAATGGCCAAGTGCATTAACCAAAACAATTGTGCAGTTTTATATTCCTATCAGGAGCATGTGAATGTTTTAATTCCATATCTAGTTAGAGCTTGGAGAGGTCAGTTCTTAAAATTTTAGCCATTAAATACGCGTGTAATATCAAGTATTATTTTTCATCTATATGTGGTAAAATAGGTACATTTTGCCATTTAAAAAATAGGTTTATTTTGTTATATTTTTATTTTGTAAATAATTTTTTATTTTTAAATATGGCAACATATAATACTATGTTAGTTTCAGGTGTATAACATAGTGATTAGACATTTATCTTATTTTTAAAGTAATCACCCCAATAAATCTCAGACCCCTCTGATACTATATCTAGTTATTATAATATTATTGACTGTATTCCCTATGCTATACTTTCCATTCCCAGGACTATTTTGTAACTACCTATTTATACTTCTTAATCCCTTTCTGCTTTTCCTCCATCCTCAACCCCCTCTCATCTAAAAATAGATTGTTTTTAATTACAAGTTTTGAGAATTCTTTATGTAATCTAAATACATTTTTAAGCAGATATATGGTTGTAAATATTTTCTCCCACTCTGATTTTTCTTTTCATTTTCCTAATTGTGATTTTTAAAGAACAGAAGTTTTACATTTTAATGAAGTCTAATTTATCAAATTTTTCTTTTATGGATCATGCTTTGGTGTCAAATCTAAGATAACTTTGCCTAACCCAAAGTCACAAAGACTTTTCTCTGTTTTCTTTTTGAGTTTTTATAATATTAGTTTTCATGTGTAGGTCTTGATGCTTTGCTTTTTGAATTAATTTCTATATTGATGCCAGGTTATTTTTATCTATTTATCTATTTATTTATCTCTTTCTTTCTTTCTTTCTTTCTTTCTTTCTTTCTTTCTTTCTTTCTTTCTTTCTTTCTTTCTTTCTTTTTTTCTTTCTTTCTTTCTTTCTTTCTTTCTTTTCTTTCTCTCTCTCTCTCCCTCCCTCCCTCCCTCTCTCTCTCTCTCTCTCTCTCTCTCTCTCTCTCTCTCTCTCTCTCTCTTTCTTTCTTTTTGCATCTGAAAATTCAATTGTTCTGGCACCATTTTTTAAATAGACTTTTTTTCTCCACTGATGTTTTTTGCCTCTTTACTGAAAATCAATTGTCAATATAGGATATAAGTATCAGTCAATTTTAAACTCTATTCTATTTCACTGATCTATTTATCTTTGCACAAATTACCATAATGTCTTGATTACTGTGGCTTTATAATGTGTTGCAATCGGATAATATCAATCTTCCAATTTTGTTCTTTTTTAAAGTTGTTTTGGTTTACTGTTGTGTGTGTGTGTGTGTGTGTGTGTGTGTGTGTGTGATTTTCTTATTTTTACAATGTAATTCTAAGTTAAAAGAGTTGGCAACATTTTATTCTATCTTACCCCGCTGAAAATATTTTACCACACACATTAAATTGCGTATTTGTTCTATTTCCTGTAGTGATTTTATCTGATTTATGTTTCTCAATAAACTTAGAAGTACTGCAGGTTTTCCTGGGCTCTTTGGAACTTGCTCTTGCTATTGGCCAGAATTCTTTGAGAATTTTTGAAATGTGGCCGTTTTCTCCAACTTTCATTAATCATACATGAAGTGCTCACATACTGACATACCAGTTATTATATACGTTGTGAGGTGTACTTTCCCCATAGAAGGAGAAGAATGAGAAAGAAAAAAGTTGCACACATTAGTGCACAATGCTGCAGGAGCTGTTTTTCTGAACTCTAGACAATGGACGCTAATGGATCATTTATGCTGTGTGCTGAAGTCTTTTCAATTCACAACAAGAGAAATCATCTCTGATGACGCTTTACTCAGCCAAGTTCTCCAATCAGCCGAATTACAAACACTGAAACTTTCAGGAATGAGACCATCTCTGTTCAGCAGCTTGAGTGCTGACTAGCACGTGGAACAAGTGGGAGACTTGTCTAGAAAGGTGAAAACGTGTACAGGGTCCATTATTCTGTGTATTAATATTGTGTAGTTTTTTCTTTAATCTTAAATAAACAGTCTTAGCTTCCTTTGTGATGCAGGGATGAACTTCTACAACACATCCACCCTGACCCATCAGTTCAGATTCCAGAGAAAGCACATGACATATGAAGGTTTCCAGAAATTCGCAGGTGTTAAAGGATCTTTCCATTGTCTTAGTCCCTCCTGCCACTGAATTGAAATCACTGTAACCAATTCAAGAAAGTGGTTTAGGAGCAGAAATTCATCCTTCTCATTAAAATCCAAATGGAAATGTAACAGCTGGGATACTGGCTTTGTTAAGAACCAAGGTGAGGATCAGTGAACCAGGGTCTGCCATTAATCAAGTTACCCTACAGATGAGTGGTAAACACTGAAAGCTTCTTTGAAGGGTATATCTTGCAGGTGGCAGGTGGAGGGGAAAGGCCTGGCTGACATGACTCTTTTGCTCATCTGTAAAATGAGTCTTCCTTGCTACCAAATATTGTGGGAAATTGGAGCAATCATATTGTGTATGTCATTTTATTGTGGTGTGAACACTGCTCTCTGAAATCTCCCCTTGCACTAAAATCTTTCAACATTTTAAAAACAAGGACTTCTCATCAAAATATAAATACAAATTTTATAACATTTCCTTGTACTTGAGCAAGGCCACTGAAATATTAACCTTTAAAAAAAGTTTTCCTTCAATATAAACTCTTTCAGGGGAATATTGAGAGTATTTAACATCAGTGGAACAAAATCCATCTTGAGAGGTTCATTGGACATTATTTTCATTTTCAGTAATCGACAATTCATCCATGTTACAAATATTAAGTGAACATTTATTATAGACTACTGTTTATGAGCCAGAAAACGGTGACGGAGGCATCTTTGTGAACGCGCATGCCTTTTCTTATTCTGGATGGGAGTAACCCAGGAGGTTAAAGTTTGTCTGTTGCTATTCTGGCCATGGAATGGTCATGATCCAGTGTTTAACAAAGTCTCTATCATCCATTAAGGTGCTCAATAAGTACTAAACAATATGATTAAAATTAAGAAAATATAAATATTTCCCGAGGTCATGAAATATAAGGGAAGAAGCCGAGAGTTCATAGAAGTTAAATGCTTTTGGTATCTGTAGGCTAGGCAAGTGTCAGAGTCTTTCAGTTATCCTTATCACATTTGCTCTCAATTTGTTGGTAAAACCAACGTTTGGGAAATGAGAGTCAACCTTTGAGTCCACAGTAGTAAAGTGATAGATAGTTCTTTATTCTTGAGACCTTCTTCAATAATACATTTTTATTAAAGTATCTTTTATTACGCACAAATTTGACCATGATTATTGTTGTTGCCCAGGCTAGTAGTATTTGTAAAATCCAGTTGTACAAAACTCAGACCATATTTTAGACGGTGTGTTGGGAGAGAAAAAGCCAAAGCTCTCACTTGAGCATTTTTCATCTGGAGATGAATCATAGGCAATTAACAGGAACAATTCTAATTAACTGACATAATTAAAAAACTAATAATGTTTAACATTATTGTTTTATACAATGACATTAGCTTTAACAGCCTAGCAACACATCAAGGCCTCATTTCCATAGCCACAGAATATATTATTTACCCTAGGTTTCTCTGGTAACCAGTTTGACAATAGTAACAGTAATGTGGGTTCCTAAATTGTTTTGCCATACAGCTTCATAATTTATGCCATTGGCAGTAATTGTAATGTCTGTATAATTTCCTTTTAATTATCAACTAATGAAATTTACATTCATTTGGGTAAAACAAATATTCACATTCAACTTCCAATCACCTGTCCATGCTTCCATTTAATTTACTCAAGTTTTGTGCCTTTTATTTATATTTTTAATATCAAACTGTGAAAGGAATATTAACATTTATATCCTGATTAGTGTTCAGGGAAATATTGATTATGTGGTTCTTTTCTCTTCTTCGCCTTTAAATTTTTAGTGTGTGAATTTTTTAACCTGGGAAGATACACATTTCCAAGTTTTTTTTTTCACATTAAACTCCAAGGAGTTTAAGTGGAATTAATTTAGTAAACTTTAATTGCAGAATAATCTCTGCCTGTTCCCTTATCTCTTGATTTATTACAGGCATTTATTTCTACTTTGAAAAATTCTCATCAGTTTCCCAGGGAATTAATTTAGATTTCTAAAAGTAAAAAAACAAAACCAACAAAAAAATCAAAAAAACAAATTACATCTAAATTCAAATTAAGATGCTAATTACAATAATTATTTCATCACATTATATAAAACTTTGTACATATGAGTATAACAATTTTGAGGCAAAAAATGTTCTTTTTTTTCACAAAGCTAATTCTTGCAACTTTTGAACAGATGAGTTTCTTAATTTAATTAGTTGTACACAAAGACACTGCCCCTCAAAAGAAGTTATGTTGAATGCCAATCAACTGCTAATTTGAAAAATTGGTAATAAATAGTCTCAGTGAGTTGAACGCCAATATTCATCCACCAAGGTAAAATGAGCTTGTGATTAGTAAACTATAGGGGTCGATCATTAACAGGCGTGAACAGTACGCTTTGGACCAAAGAGATCATACTCATGGACTGTACTTATTCAAATGGAGAAAAACTTATTTAAAAAGTGATTATAACTTCTTTATTATTAAAGAGAGGAACACATTAGGAAGAGCACTAATTTATTCTATACCAGGGCTCAGAGCATCTGGAACAGCTCCCCTATGTACCCACTCATTGGACATCCACAGGCTGCCCACTCAGGGTTTCACTCTTGGGAAGAACCTGCTGGCAGAGGTGATGAAAGGAAACATGCCTCTTAGTATTTAGGGAAGGAGGCTTTGGCAGTTCTGGCTTGTTCTTTTGATTAGGGGTCGAGGGTCAGGGTGGAGAACTCAAGGATTTTTGACTCTGTTTTTGTTTTTCAGATCAATTCAAATTATTTCTCCTTGTACTTCCTGAGGGAAATGTACACTTGGTGCCTATCCATAGATAATACACGTGCACTGAGAGTAGAGTTGATCGATATGTTCCTATACATTCTTTTATTTTTTGGTAGGTGGGGGATAAATGTGTTTTAACTTAACATAGCCATGCAATATACCAATTATAGTCATTTCTTGTTTGACCTTTCCTGGAAATGAAGATCAGGTTGTTGAATTTGACATCTGCTACTGACCTATGCTAAGATTATGAAGCATGTTTTATTAGGAAGACCATTGGATTTGAACCCAGAATAAATAGATGAGTTACTTACTGTCTCTGGGACCCTGGGAGAGAGACTTTATTTATCTGATTCTTGGTTGCCTATTTTGTAAAATAGGAATGGCTACAGCTATAGTACCTGCAACTTCAGAATTTATATGAGAACTAAATGAGATAGTAGAAGCCAAAGTCATTTAAGAATTATGAAATCCTAAACAACCATAAGAAACTGTGATGATTATTCTATTTTGGTCTTCAGTTAAAAATGGAACTAATGTTAGTGCAACTTCTGTTTTGTAGAATGTTTGCATCCATGAATAGACACTAAAGGGGGCATTGGGAGCTGGGTGAAAAGGTGAAGGGATTAAGAAGAACAAATTGGTAGTTAGAAAATCGTCATGGGGTTATGAAATACAGCATAGGGAATATAGTTACTAATATTGTAATAACCATGTACAGTGTCAGGTGGGTGCTAAACTAATCAGGAGGATCACTTCATAAATTATGTAAATGTCTAACCATTATGCTGTACACCTGAAACTAATATAAGACAGCATCGAATGTCAACCCTAATTGAAAAATAAAAATTAAAAATAATAATATTAAAAAATTGTATTTCCCAGCCTCCCTTGCAATCTGCTGAGTCAGGTAACTAACTTATTACCATTAGGATAGAGGCAGTTGACTGTAGGGCTTCCAGAGAGTATCTCTAATGTTAGAAAGCATATCCTTCTCCCCAATATATATTCTGCCTCCTTGTCATAGATTAAATGACCACATAAGCATGGATTTATTTCTTGGCTTATAGTATATATATAGTTTGATACCAGGGAGTAGGATACCTCCAACTTTGTTCTTTCTTAAGATCACCTTGGCTATTCAGAGAATTTTATAGCTCCATATAAGCTTTTGAATTATTTGTTCTAGTTCTATGAAAAATGCCATTGGTAGTTTGATAAGGATTGTATTGAATCTGTAGATTACTTTAGGTAGTATCGACATTTTAATGAGGTTAATTCTTCCTATCCGCAAGCATGGTAAATGCTTTCATTTATTTGTAATTTCTTCAATTTCTTTCTTCAATGACATAATTTTCTAAGTATATATCTTTTATCCCCTTGGTTAAATTTATTCCTAGGTATTTTATTGTTTTTGATGCAATCATAAATGGAATTGTTTCCCTAATTTTTCTTTCTGATAGTTTCTGATTTCTGAATATTAATTTTCTATTCTGCTACTTAACTGAATTCATTTATCAGTTCTAACAGGGTTTTTTTTTTTGGTGGAATCTTTAGAGTTCTGTATTTATAGAATCATGTCATCTGTAAATAATGACAATTTTACTTTTTCTTTTCCAATTTCGATGTCTTTGATTTCTCTCTCTCTCTCTCTTTTTTTATCTGATTGCTGTGGCTAATACTTATAATACTATGTTGAATAAAAGTGGTAAAAGTGGACATTATTGTCTTTTTCTGATCTTAAGAAAAATTCTTTTAGTCTTTTCATCTTGACTATGTTAGCTGTGTGTTTGTCACATATGACTTTTATTATGTTGAGGTATGTTTCCATTATTCATACTTTGCTGAGAGTTTTTTTTTAGTCATAAATGAATGCTGGATTTTGTCAAAAACTTTTCCTGCATCTATTAGTATGAGCATATGATTTTTATCTTTCAATTTGTTAATGTGTTATATCATATTAATTGATGTGTGGATATTGAACCAACTTTGCATCCTAGTATTAAATCCCACTTGATCATTGTATATGCTCATTTTAATGTATTGCTGAATTAAGTTTGCTAATATTTTGTTGAGGATTTTTGCCTCTATGTTCATTAGGGATATTGGCCTATAATTTTTTTTTTTGTAATGTCTTTGTCTGGTTTGGGAGTCAGTGTAATGGCCTCTTTAAATATTCTTGGGAGCTGTCCATTCTCTTGAATTTTTTGAAATAGTTGGAGAAGAAAAAGTGTTAATTCTTTTTTGACTATTTGGTAAAATTTACCTGTGAAGCCATCTGGTCCAGAACTTTGGTTTATTGGGAGTTTTTTGATTACTGATTCAATTTTATTAGTAGTAATTGATTGTTTCAAATTTTCTGCTTTCTTTTTGATTCTGTTTTGGGAGACTACATTTCTAGGAACTTATTCATTTCCTCCAGATTGTCCAATTTGTTGGCATACAATTGCTTGTAGTATTTTCTTATAATCCTTTGTATTTCTGTGGAGTCAGTCATCACTTCTCCCTTTCATTTCTGATTTTATTTATTTGGGTCTTCTTCCTTTTTTACTTGATGAGCCTGTTTTAAGGTTTATCAGTTTTGTTTATCTTTCCAAAGAACCAGATTTTGGTTTCATTGATTTTTTGAATTCTTTTTGACTCTACTTTGTTTACTTCCTCTCTGATCTTTATTATTTCCTTCCTTCTATTCATTTTGGGCTTTGTTTGCTGTTCTTTTACTAGTTCCTTTAAGTGTAAAGTTGAGAGTTTTTTGTTTTTGTTTTTGATATATATATATTTTTTTTGTTTCTTGAGGTAGGCCTATTTGCTATGAATTTCTCTCTTAAGACTGCTTTTGCTACGTTCCATAGATTTTTGGGTCATTGTTTTTATTATCATTTACCTTAACGTGTCTTGATTTATTTCTTGTTCTCATTGTTAACCCATTCATTATTTAGTAGCATATTATTTAGCCTCCATGTACTTGTGTATTTTTCAATTTTTTTCTTGAAATTGATTTCTAGTTTTATACAATTGTGGTTGGAGAAGATGCTTGATATAATTTCAGTCTTTTTAAATTTATTGAGATGATTTGTGGCTTAACACACAGTCTAGGAAAATGTTCTATGTGCACTTGAGAAGAATGTATATCTGCTGCTTTGAGGTGAAACACTCTAAAAATCTCAATTTAATTCATCTGATCTAATATGTCATTTAAGGCCATTGTTATCTTATAGATTTTCTGTCTTGAAGATCAGTCCATGGATGTGACTGTATAGCTGTCAATCTTTCCCATTATGTTGGTCAATATATGCTTTACATATTTAGGTATTCCTATGTTAAATGCATAAATGTTTAGTAGAATTATATCCTCTTGGTGGATTGATCCCTATGTCAATTGATTTTTTGTCTCTTATTACAGACTTGTTGTAAGTCTATTTTGTCTGATATAAGTATTGCTACCTCAGTTTTTTTTCCTATACCTTTACTTTCAGTCTGTGTGTGTCTTTCGATCTGAAGTGAGTGTCACGTAGACAGTATATGTATGGGTCTTGTTTTTCATCCATTCAGCTATCCTATGTCTTTTGAATGGAGAATACAGTCTTATTCTGAGGGGTTGGGGTAGCTATATGATCAAGTAAAAGTATTTCTGCCACTGAAAAAGGTGGGGGAAACAGTCAGTAGTTTATGCCATACAGCTGTAAAAATAACTCTTATAGGCACCAACCCAGTGACAGTTCACACCCTGAAAAAATTCAGAGGCAAGAAAATGAATAAAGGCTGGTTATTTTCACACCTGTGTTGCAACGTTTTCCTTATCATGACTGAGTGGCTAAATGGCTTGGTGAAGCTTAGTTACCATTTCCATCTCTTTACCTCATCTCCACATTTGTAGGACTCAATCATTTGCAATAGGGGTCCAGATGAGATCAATGAAAATAACCCAAATAATCTTTTGCATGTAATATATTGTGATCCCCAGTTTTATTGAGAAAAGAGTAGAACAGTAAATCTCTACCTATTTTGAAAAATTAAACATGTCTCCATAGCCCTTCTGGAAAGCTCTATATTTATAAAATGAAAAGGAAAATGTGCATAAATTTGCAAAGTATTTGTAAAGGACACATCATAGGCCATGCTTAGGCCTGTGTTTACATAAGAAACTGATCATGTGAGCAGACTATAAACTAAAATGAAGTCTCTGATCCAAACTTGTACTTGTTGTTTTTGTTTTATTGGTGTTCTACATGATCTTGAAAGATTTATTTATGCTCTCTAAGTGTCATTTTCCTCTTCTGCAAATGAGAGACCAAAATTAGTATCCTATTCCTTTTCTCACAAGGGAGAAAGCTAATTAGAATAAAGCTGGGGTAATTATTTGAGCTCTGTGGAAAAAGGTATAAGCAATTTCTTATAAAATCCTACAGAGAATGTCATTACTGTTAATCTATATATTTGTCTCTACCTAGAAAGCATTTCCAATCCTTCTCTGCCATCTCATTCTTCAGGATAACTTCACTGATGTGTGGATGTGCGTCTTCCTCTCTTAACACTTGTATAATTCCTGATCCTTCAAGGATGTGTTCATATCTTTAATGTAACCTTTGTGATCCTACTTTGGTCAGCAGTTATTTGAGCCATGCTTTTCCCTATTATGTACTGGATAGTGTCAGTAGTTATGCATTCAGGCTTTGTGAACAACAACAAAAAAAACAACTGGGTTCAAACTCTATCTCTGACACTTGCTAATTTTTATCTCTGACACTTGCTAAACTTTAGTAATTTAACCTCTGAAGCACCAATTTCCTTAACTGTAAAGTAGATATAATCAATACTTCTTTCATAGGACTGTTATAAGAATTAATTAAGATGATGAATATAAAGCACCTTAATAGATCTGGCTATACAGTAAGAGCTTAATAAATGAATGCTGTCATCTTTTTAATAAAATTATCAAAGATAGGCATTTTCTTCATTTCTGTGTCCTCTGAGACCTAAATGTTTGTTAGATAAGTGGTTAATAAAAGTATTTCATGCATGCACGTGTGTGTGTGTGTGTGTGTAGAATGGGTAGTAATCATAAGATCCTACAGTTTGAAAATAGCAGAGTTAGAATATGAATCAGGGTTGTCTGCCCAGACTTCCTGCAAGTCATCACCATTCTCTCCTCTAGACCACTGAGCTTTTAAAAGTCATACTTAGATACCTCCAGGGACTGTCAAGGGTTTTGGCTCTGCTTCGTACTTGTGAGGCTCCTTCGAGATTGCCAAGTCATCAATGATATCTCCAGAACATCTGTATGCTCCGAAGGACCCCAAACACTGCACTGTCACTCAGACTTGATCCAACACTTGGCCCTTGGAACTGGGAGTTGGTGCTGGGCAGGCACCCTGTGCAGGCTGTGTTTTTCACAACTCACTGGAACAACTCAGCCCTCTGGCATGCAGTGCCCTGCACCGCTGCAAGTTACAATTGCTCCCCTGGTTCTGGCTCTGCAAAATGCTCTCTCAACAGCGGCCATATGGCAATGCCAGCCTTAGTCTTCATGATAGGAATAGAATGTTCTAGCAAATATTCCCCATGAACTGGAAACTAAAATGTAATGCTGTTCATTTTCAAATATCCATGTTATTAGAGAAGAACAGACACATTTACTGAAAATATTACAATGAACTTGGCAGTGAAGGGAGAATAAGACTCTTAAAATGATGTGGTATGTTTATAATGGTTATGACTGTGCATTTAGAAACACACCTACATCACACACACACACACACACACACACACACACACAGGCATACAAACACACACACCCTTATTCACATAGTAGACCCCTTTGGGACATTTTACTGCCTCCAGTTCTGGCTCACCATATAGGGAACGAAGGCAGAGAAGTGTGGGGTAAGGGTGTTTGAATGATAGAAAAATCTTTAGATTTTACCAGTTGCACAACTCACATATGGCTACTATACATGGTGAGGCATGCTTGTAGACTGAACTGAATGATCTCTGTGAAAAACCTGCCAGAAATCCTATAGGACTTGAATATTTTACCTTCAGCTGAGAATTTTCTACCTCTGCAAAGAGAAACTGAGGGAATTGGTACTGTCATCATTTTTCAGTTGGTCAAAACAACTTTAGAGTTCATTTTTGGAACAACAAAGCCTGTACACAAACTTTTAAATAATAAAATGGTGTAAGATATACATTAGAGTTGGTTTCTCAATTTTAGAGAAATTGTTTGAGATCACCGGGAGCTAACTCATCACTGAGAGATAAAAACAGGCTGGATAACAACATTTAAAATTAAAAATAGTAAGTGAGGAAAACATTATGTCATTTTCCTGTGATGCTCATAAGGTTACCTTGAGGACAGTTTCAAAGGTGAGTTAGAAAAATATGTTTCTGATGATGGCATCGTGTGGATCCCCTAAAGTGTCTAGGTTGAAGGGGGTCAAACAAAACTGAATACACAAAATCTGAAGTTTGTTTAAAAAAATGCCAGTGGGTGATTCTCTTCTCTAGGCTAGAACTAATTTCAGGACTTGAAAAATAAACAGTGAAGTAGAGATGGAGACCAGGGAGCTTTCTATTCTGCATTACTCTCTATCTCCAGAGTGTTACACATAACTTAGGTACTATCCTCACTGATTTAAGTTCCTGGCTTAAAATAATATTTTTCCAAAAACCCAAGCCATTTGATGGGGAAGAAGATACAACACAAGCTGCTTTAAATGGAGGTGTTTTCATGACTCTCTTTATTACCAAGCCAGCCCCAAAGCAGAAATTATTAACTTTCATGAAAGCCAATCATAAAACCATCACCTTATATGGTCTTATATATATACCTCAGCTGGTCCTAGGGCTGTCAATACCTATATGTCATGAGGTCCTCTGTAACTTAGCAGCAACATCAAAGTAAATAAGCATTATTTTGAATAGTAAAGGTTTCTTAAAGGAATTTTGCAATCATTAGATGTTTTGCTTGTTGCAACATCCAATATTTATCTTTGGAAAAATGTTCAAATTTTTTAGTATCATTTAATGCAATACTATACTTTGTTAATTATGTTTTATTTCTGTACCAGAAAAAATAACCATTAGTTGTACAAGGATTGTGAGTGATCTTTAAGTCTAGAAAGGGACATTTAACCAAAGGTCTCCAAGATTTCAGTGCCACTGGAACTTTAACGTGCAGGAATCAACCAAGGATCCTGTTGAAATGGAGATTCCGATTCAGTGGTTTGGCTGGAGCTTAGTTTCAAATTTCTAATGGGACCCAGGAGATAATGATGGTGCTGGTCTCTAAGGTCATGCTTTGAATGGCAAAGATCTCAGAAAACATTTCTTTCTGAAGAGTCTTACAAAAATCAAATAACAGCTAAGAGGCACAAACTCCAGTTACAATTTAGACATATGCTCGCCGTGATCCAGGACGTTCTGAAGAGTCCAGTTCTGGCTTCAACAGGAAATTACTGGAATGTGCGCCTTTCCATGGTACAGCACATGTCATCAGTTAGAGGCAGAGGGAACCAGGTGTTGTTGAATTGGTGAGTGGCCTGAGGAGTGAGACTGTAGTTATTTCAGGTGTGGGTGGGTTCAGTTTTTAAAGCAACAAGGATCAGGGCAGTGGTTTTGACAATCCTAAAACTAAGGGGCATAGGGTACCTTTGGGTGAGCACACAAATCTTCAGTTTCAGAAAGAAAGGGAACTCTTGGATTTAATTAAGAACTTCGTTAAAAGAAAGAATGCTGTCAGACATTTTTTCTTTGACAAAAATAGGGACTTAGGCATGATGAGCAAGGTGGTTATAAAAACACCACAAAACATGGAAACAAAGAACTCTCCCTAGGGAGGCGGTCTTTGTGTTTGCTGCTACCACTTATTCTGCAATAGGCTGTGTTTGAGCATGAATGTAAGGCCTAGACCTTAGTGTCCAAAGGTGTTTTCTCATATCAGGAGAATTAATTTAACTAATTCCTCAAGAATGTTAGATACAGGTTACCAAGGCTGGATACTCCAGAAGCACAGATGCAAGAAAATGTGCTATTCATACACTGCCACATAAAGCTGGTCAGAGTGATGGTTTAAGAATGTGTAAAGAAGAGCAAAGTCAGATATCAGTTTGTAATGAGTAAAGATTGTTAAAGCAATGTAGAGCTGGGAGTTATTGCAAATTTCTACTTATACACATTTTCTAAAGATGCTCAGATTGACAAAGAACTTGAGTCGTGTTCTGCATATTGTTTGAGGGATGGATCCAGTGCCTTATAGACCTCATTGACTAGCCAATTTATGTTCTGTTGGAACCCCAGTCCTACGAGATGTTTTGAAAGCATGGATCCCATTTTTAAGTGTATTTGGGGAAAATGTTGCAGACAATATGTCCCTCATCAAGAGTCATAATGTACTCTAACCAAGTAAAGGCTCTGAGGCATCTTGTCATGTAAGGATTCCTATCTAACCTTATGTCACACTGTGCTAAATTATTAACATCCTACACAACACTTTAGAAAAATGAGATCCTAATCAAGTTTTAAATATCAGTGGTGATTTTTATATTATTAAATATCTGTAACTTCAGTTGATTGTTTCACTGTAGCCATGCTACGTTAGTTGTATAACAATTTTATATAATTTTAGTGAAATGGAATGACTAGTAGAAAATGTTATGAAATTCCAAGCTCATTCCAGATCTATAATACAGTGGTAATCTCTAATCTCACGTATATGTTTATAAAGTTTTGATATTGTGGATATCACCTTTGCTCCTTCAGAGAAAAAATCCCTAAGATGAAGTTTTAAAGTAAAGAGTTAGAAATCTAATATAATCTCTCCTACTAGGATATAATCATTACCCCTTTAATGATCAATTGACTAAAAATATCTCTATAATAGCAATTACTACAGACCTTGAATTATACTGGCTGCTTTGGAAAACACAAAGGGAACACTTTCTCGCCTTTAAGAACTGACAACATAAATGAAGAGACAAGACAGCCTCACTTGAAAATTTAAACAAATGTAAAGATCGTATGTATTTAAACCATGTGGAGTATAGATATTTTGGATAGTGACTATTTAGAGACGGATGTTGCATGCTCCTGGAGGATAAGACTCTTTATTCCTCATTCCTTTGCTCACCCTCAAAACCACCACAGAATTTTGTTGAGTTGCATTGGATTATATTGGTTGGCCTGAGTAGTCAAAGAAAGCTTTATGGAAGACTGTGGGCTTGACACCAATCTCATCTGATGGACACGAAGGCTCACAGGGCTCCTCTTTATTTACATTATATGAGCAGCCTCATGGCAAAAGGAAGTGGCACAAAGGCAAGCAGGAAGATCAGAAGAATTCATATGAGAGGATCTCCAAGCTCAACCTGGTGAAGCCACAGCATGAAATAGATGAGCTTAACCTGTGAAAGATATAGAAATGCTCTTTAAAGAAAGGCACCAAACCTCCTGCAGCTTGACAATGGCTCTTCATGGCAACCAGAGCTGGTATCCATGAATAAGTCTCCTTTGTTCGGGGTGGTGGGAAAACTCACACACAGTCATTTGTCCTTCTCCCTCAAACAAAAATTTTGCAGAGCATTTTCACTTCTATAATTGTCAATCTTGTCAATTTAAACCTCACCCTGTGTCCCACAAAAGATACTGTAGGTCCTACAGTCCTCGTACATCCTCCATGGATGCATCCGTCTTACAGGATTTTTAACTCTTCTCTGAAAGGTAATAGAAACATCTTTATTTTGTGTCTGTAGACTGTAAGTTATTTTTGATTTTTACTTCTGCTGTGTTTGTTTCTCTAACTTGGGGCTAATTACAGAAGATATCTATTGCCAGGGACTGTAATAGAAAGGAATGAAGAAATATTTGGGCCCAAGTGAACAATAATTTCACTTATATACTGATTAAAATAATCTGTTACTTGGGGAATCACTGGGTTTTGTCAGTTTTCTTTTGCTCCTTATTCCCAGGCAGGTGTTCAAATCCCACTGTATCCATATACTCACTGCAAAGCTCTGAAGGTTAATGGACCACAGAGAAGGATCTGACAAATGAGTGACATGGGAATGCAAGAGAGTAGAGGGTGGCAGGGTTGGTGGGATTGCTATAGTGCAAGGGACTGGTAAACCATGATGCTTCCAGTATGAGTATCATTGACCTCCAGCCTCTTATAGACTCCCAGTCCCCTGTGACTCACTGTGGGCCCTTTGTCAAGTCACTTAACTTCTCTGTGCTTCCCTTACATGCTGGTGAGTTTCAGATGATGCTGTTTACTAGTTTGTAAAAAGGCTTTGGGATCCCTGCATGCTGTAAATTACTTGATATTAACAATAATTGCCTACAGATTTTTCCAAAACATTTACATAAAGAATCTTTGCAATATGAGGTTAAATTATACTATGCTAATAGTCAATGTTGAGCAGTATACTTCTGTACCCTGAGCTGTCACATTCTTCCTGCTCGGAGCAGAAATGGGAAGTACATTCCTTCTCATATTTCTGTGTTTTCTGGTTCAGGCTCACAACTGTGTTGGCATTAGAGAACTACTACCTTCTCAACATAACCTTTTCTCTATGCTGATGTTGTGGCACAGTGGTTTGGAAACCATGCATGTATCTCCCTTCCTGAAAAAGTGATGGACACTTTCCCGTACAAGTTGTGTGCAGCTGGGGTGAGACGCTTCTGGAATTCTTGTGAACAAAGAAAGCTCTGTGCTGAAATGTGGCTTAAAGGAATGGTATTTAGACCGAGGAAATTTGCGGGAATCTACCAAAGGGAGAGGTTGTCCTAACTAAATTTCAACCAAAAATAATGTAAATAAATCTAACTCATGTAGGATATAGAAACCAGAGGCAGTGGAAATTGACCAGACACAGACTTGTAAGTGACCTGTTCCAGGTTTCTGACCTGCTTTGAAGGACATGTTGTAACAAAAGTGAGGTAGAGGCTGTTGGAAAGGTATTTTTGGCAAAATTTACAATTTTTCCCCTTTGGCAAAGAAATTAGTCAACTAACAGGACTTTTTATAAAACTATCAAGTGTAAAAAAACTGAAGCATAAAAGAAGTGCAAACAACAGCTACTTACCTTGAGCAGCTTACAGTTTAGTTGATGAAACAAGATAGTCACCCAGAATGGACACCCTAGTTAAATTGCCCTTTAGTTAAAAAGCAGTAGATTTTACAAAGACGTGCATCTTGAATGAAGAGCAGGCTCAGTTGGAAGAGTCAGTTGCACAGCCTGAGTTTCCAGAAGGGGGAATATTATCCCCAGGTCTTCAGGGACTTTGTCTAGTTCACTATATCCCCAGCATCTGGAAGAGTTCCTGCCATGTAACATATTAATAATAAATATTTGTTGAATGAATGGATTAATGAGTAGAAGAGAAAGGGGACCTATGAGCATAGCAAATATAAATTGGGTTCTATATAATCAGTTGACAATGATTTCCTCTTTCATCAGTCAGAACGGGTTAGGCTCTAAGCATGGAAATCTAATAACAGAGAAAATATACCGCTTTTTTGTTTCAGGAAGTCTGGGACAGTCCCATGCCATCAGCGACCCAGGTTGCTTCGTGTTTCTGCTTGTCCATCCTTACTATGTAGTCTTTGTCCTCTGCCTGTCATCTCATGGTCACAAGATGGCAGTTGCAGTTATAGATATCACACCTGTGATGTGAGCAGGGAAAAGGGGGAATGGAGCAATAGAATGAGGCGGGAAAGGCTGAGCTGCAAAGGACTTTTTTCCTGGAAGTCTATTTCTAACTGGGAGGCTGAGAACAAGTTTTTAGGATATTAATCTTCATAGTAGAGGAAATTATGAAAGAGATTGGAAAGGGAACGTGAGTCAGCCACTTCCAGCATCTGCCACATGGCTTTTCTGTGACTTGTTGATGGTCCATAGGATTGGAAGCTTCGAAGTCATATTCAAACCACACAGGAGTCTACATTCTGAGCTGTCACTAGGTGATATAGATGTGGCTAGCTGCCCTAAGCTTCCTGGGATTCTAGAATCAAAGGGAGCCAAGTGAGTTCTTGAAGATTGCTGGAACTGCAGCATTTATGAGAGTTCCCAAGCTGCTGCTGGGTCATTCTGGAAAAGACTAGAAAAAAAAAAGACAATAAAAAACCTGTTTAAAAATTTATACTCACTGCAATTCAAATGTAAGGAAACTGTGTGTGTGTGCACGTGTGTGCATGCATGTATATACATACATATATATATATACATATATAGATAGATAGGTAGATAGATAGATAGATAGATAGATAGATATACACTCACACACATATGTATATACACACATATACCTATACATATATATATTCTTTGGTTCATAGAAATAATTTAATAATTATCCTAAATAAATCCCTCACTTTCAGGGTAACAAGAAGAAAAAGCTTGACTTTATAGCTGCTGTTAACTGTGACTCAGTATCTTTTTTGGATGGTTTAGACCCTTTTGAATAAGTAGTGATTTGATGTTTTCACCCTTTCTGCATCCATGTGGTGTCTGTGGATATCCAGAGGTCTCTACTGGTGACCATTTGGGTTCCCTGCTCTTGCATGGTCTCTGGAAACATCATTCTGGTACCCATTGTTCTAGCTTTCCATCCCTTCCTTTTGCTTCCACAAAATCTTCTTGTCCTGGCCCAGACTCATGGGGGTCTTCTTTATGTGCTCCTAAGTCTCCCCACTAGGCACAGGGACTTTCTGGGTCTCCCTCAAGCAGGTTCAAGTCTTAGTCCATTAGGAGTCAAGAACACTTCTCAGGCTCATCTACCTACCAAGCCTCTTCTTTGGCCACTGATATGAAATCATTCAAACCTAATTTGGAGGTCTCTTCCCACGTCCCTGTTCTCAATGCTCCTTTAAACCTATCTTGTGTAAGTCCCTACTCTGGTGGCCTAAGTCACTCACTCACTCCCACCACCCCTACTCCTTTGCCCAACAATAAAGCTACATACTCTAGATCACCAGCCCTCCTTCAGGGTAGATTGATGGAAGCTAGTGGAATAGAAAAAACCATGATCAACTTAACCCAAGCCTATTCTTAAAAGACTATTTTCTTAATGCAGGCTCAGAAATGTCATACTTTGAATGTCGAAAGCTGACTTTTTCTTGCTACCTTTATTGAGCTATAATTTACATACAATTAAAACACCCATTTAATATATACGTGTCAATATTTTCTACTCATTTCATGTCTCCCTTTAAATCAGTGGTATGTGAACGTGATTTGTATCTCCAAGAGTGTAAGCAAAGAGCCTAGGGGAAAAGGTAGGGGGCTTCTGAGGAGTTCAGAAAAGGTAGGCTTGTTAATAATTCTCAGTGAAAGTAATAAACCTGGGAACTCCAGGCAATCAATATGTGACTAGAGGTATTACTTTAGAAGTGATCTTTATGGCTTCCTCTCAAGTCTCAATCCCTCTTCTATCTCCAGATTGGCTTCCACAGCTTCAAGTTGGTCAAAGTCCTCCCCCACACAGGTCTAGATCTCATCTTTCAAAATTCCTTCTCTTTAACTGAAAATCTCAATCTATAAATTAGCAGGCCAGGCTGATCTGATTATTACAATTTATATTAAGGTATAAAGGAGACTGGTTGGGGTTGCTCACAGTTTCAAAGATTGTTGATATTTGAGTATAGAATCTAATTTGCAGAAAGTCTGTGAGAGTAGGTTAGTGGCCCGGGCCTTCTCACAATCAATCCATAGCTGTTTCGAACCAACATCTTCCTGTTTTGGGGATAGTCCTCTGTGTTCTTGCTACTTTACTTTGTCCATCTGGGAGCCTATGAGAGGTTGGTTTTGCAGCTTCTTTTTCATGCCTCTTCTTCATTCTTGCACCTATCCTTGCAAAGGAGTCATTTCATGAGTCAACCGTGTAAACCCTAAACACCTAAAATGATTAATTCATACCCATTAGTGCATAGAAACCACCTGCAGTTACGGTAATAATAAACATAATATCACAAAGGTGGACATTGTGGACTTTGATAGACTTATGTTTGAATTCAACCCTGTAACTCCCATTTTTTGAGTACTTACTTTGAGCCATACACGGTGTCAGAAACTTTGATATACATTCTGTATTTCCCAGATTGTCATAAACCATGAGGGATAATTTTCTTCTAGCACCTAAATCATAATAATTTGAAACTTTATTCTACTTAACAGTTGAGAGAGCCAGTCTTTCTGGAAGTCCCCAGGAAACCCTTAATATCTATCCCACAAACCCAATAACCAATCTTTCTCTGCAATCTTAGCCACTTGCTGGTTTTCTACCCTGTCTCTAAGTTCCCATGAGCACCTGCTCATGAGCAAGCTTGTCAGCTCTAGGGATTTGAAGGCTGGTTTCTCTATATCACTTTACTCCACGTGTGTACTCAGGAACACTGCTATGCCCCTTAGAGGTAATAACAGAGATTAAACTTTTAATTAAATTTAAAAAATGTCTAAGAAAACAGTCACCCATGCCTAGATTGGTACCTCACAATCCTATTCATAGTCTCTGTGCAACAGGAGGGCTCACTGAAATGTTTATCCTCTCGGTAATCTGGGGATAGTTAACAAGAAGTCTACAGCCAACCTGCAAAATTGGCCAAGACTGATCCTGTCCATTCCCCTGTGTGCATGCCACCTCTCCAGCAAAGAGACAGATTGTCTCCTTTCTCCTTGATTCTGGCCTGGTCTTGTAACTTGCAATGACCAGTAGATTGTGGCAGAAGTGACAGTTCCCCAGTTCTTGGCTGAGACCTTAAGAGATCTGGTAGCTTCCACCTTTCTCCATCATAAGCCATTATCATATAAAGAATTCAAGTAGCTTTTAGGAGAGAGAGGCGATGACAGGAAGTCAGGGGGAGAGGTTGTGTTCTTAATGTCAAATGTCTGGCTAATGGTAGGGTTGGAATTGGGACCCAGATCTGTCAGATTCTGAGGCTTGTGCACTTAATCTTTTCTTTCTAGCTCTGTGTTAAGGCATAAATATTTAATTCCTGGTAAGACTTAGTTTCCTCTTTTTATATAATGGGATAGCCACAAATTCAGAGATTCTTTTAAGAGTTAACAAAAATAATATTTCTAAAATATTCCATCACATACACAGGTGCGCACACATGCGCACGCGCGCGCGCACACACACACACACACACACACACACATGTGAAATGCCCAGAAAATTGAATGACTACTATATTGACATAGGAAAATCAGATGTGCATTTATACCCAAACTAGGTTAATTATTTTATTATAAATGCAAAGTGATACAGACTTTATTGCAGCCAAGATGCATTACAAAAAATAGCTATTTTCTCTAGTATTAACAGTGTATGGTTTGCTGGTCTCCAAAGTTGCAGCAGTGGGCATATGTGTGTGTAATGTTTGGATGCATGAAGGTCATATTAGACCTTCTGGAAACACAGCAGGCTCTCTCTGAGTCCATACTTCATATACGTAGGAGCTTTCTCATTAGTTAGCATACATACCGGGTCATCTCACCTTAGCCAGGTGCAACTACTCAATCTTGAAGTTATGTGATACACTGTCAATTGCAGGGTTGTCTAAAATTCAGGCATGAGCAAAGTCCTACTCAGAGTACACTCAGATACCACAGTGAAGGACAACCTATGTGTGGGACATCACTAAACTCAAGGCCACAATACTAAAGCAAGAGCCACATTTCAAAATTTAGTTCATTTTTTTAAAAAGTAGATTGATTCTATCTTGTATAATGAGATGCACTAGTGATTTCATTTTAAACAAAAACACACGCCAGGTGAAAACTAAAACTAGGATTTACAACATTATATATAATTATAGAGTAGTAAGGCTGATAGGCCACATCCCAGCCTCATTCTTTATGACTCAGACATGTAGACTTAATTTGCCACACTGCAAGAAAGTCCTTCTTGCCTATGCACTGTGTGTTTAAATATAGGAGGGTATAAAACTGATCAAAGAACTAGATATTAAACCTTCTTACCCAAAAAAAACTATGGTAAATAGCTCTATACATAAAATAATGATTATTTCAAAAAATATGAAAAAAATAGAAAAGCAAAAAGAAAGAAAGGCACCCAAAATCCATAATTTTTTAGTAACTGCTACTCTTTTGCTCTATTATTCTCCAGTTGTTTTCATTAAATTTATTTATAAATATGTTATATGTTTTTAAAATATGTAAATTGGTGCCTCTTTAATTTTTAGACAATATTTCTATGATTATTGGAGATTTAAAGATCTTATGTGTTTATTAGCCAATTATATATTCCCTTTTGCAAATTACCTAGTTCAGCCCTTTATGTAGTTTGGTTGGGTAGAGAGTGGGAAGTTTTATTTATTTCTTACTGGTTGGTGAGACCTATTTTTATAAAAGAATAATAAACCTTTGTCTATCATTTATTGCAAATACTTTTCTCAGTTTGATGTTTGGCTTTCTTCTGGTTATTTTTCGTGGTAGAAATTTAATACTCTTATGTGTTCAAATCTTGGGGACTTGGAAAGAACCACAAATGTGAATGCATAAGTAAATAAATCTTTCTAATCTGGACATTCCTAAAATAGTTTGGACCTGGGAATGCATATGTTTGTGTACGCAGGTGGCTGCTGGCTGGTCCTGGCCCAGGTTCACTCCAATGGCCTCTAACAGGGTGGCCAGGTTTAAAATACATTTGCTACAACCTTTTTAAGAAAAAGTGCAGGCAGGTTAGGCACCCAGACCCAGTCAGAGAGCAAGTTGCTTGAAATGAAACGGGAAGAAGACTTTTTAAGAGATGGAACATCTGTGATAAACTCATTTTCTGTGCGAGCACCAATGGAGATGCCTGTCTGGGTCGGCTGAGCAGCATTTCTATAGCAGTCGAAAATTCATTTCATTTCATTATCGGAACTATTCAAGCACCCCGGTTTGGATCAGGGAACAGCTTCTTAAACCTGCAGGAAGCTCATTTACCCCCGCTGAGGCCCCAGCTTCCTTTCTTATGAGAAGGTAGAGATAGTTTGCTTACAAATCCTGGCAGATTATATATATACCCTATCATATATATAAATATGATTTGTAGTAAAGGAACATGAATATTTCCCAGGATCCTCCATCTCTAACAGCCTTGACATTATTTTTTTCTGTTTGATTTGGGCCCGTTTCAAGGCTCCTTTCCTAATCCTCTCATCTGTTAAAAATACTGCTCCCCTTGCATTAGTAAACAGAGAAGCACCTCTGAGGTGGAGTGCAGTGGAACAAAGAACAGGACATCAATTCTCTCAACAGCCAGCAATAAGGCAAGTTGAGTATTTTTCAAACAACAAACACTGATTGAGAAAACTTTTAAAGAATCCCAGATGGCATTTACAGATTCAGAACTAAATTAACGGAGGGGAAAAAAATCCATATAATTTGAAGCCTTTACAATGAAAGCTGTTAAGCCCTGCTCCTTGACTGCGACTCTCCTGGGCTCAAAAACTATAACTGCAAGCGAATTCTTGGAAGCTCCATGTCAGAAGGAACTGGAAGACAGTAGGCAGCAGGAAGAGGCCGGCTAAGTGATGCTGACATGTGGGAAGGTGGCATATGGTTGGCGAGTGGGAGATAGATGATTAGGGGAGACTAAGATGAAGGTAAGAAAAGAAATGCAGCCAGTTAGAGCAATTTGGTGTCCAGAGAGTAGAGTGTCAAGGAGTAGGTGACAACCAAGACAGTCAACTAGTGTGTACATCATTTCTAGGAATGAGGAGGAGGTACTACCAAGACATCCCAGCAAGTTGGCTCCCCGGTCAGGGTGAGGGAGTTTGGAAAGTAACTAACTCCATGGAGAGAAACTCCGTGTAGGCCTTCACTCCTTTGTCAGTGCCAGGATAAGCTGATTAAATATCTCCAATCGAAAAGACCAAATTGGGAAGTTGTAGGTGAAGTAGGAGTCAGGAGCCCAAGGTGTACTGGAAGAATTTTAGCCTTAAGGTGATTATATCTTAAAGGGTGTGTTGTGTTTATTTTGCACCCCACCCAATCTATTTCTTTCTTCCAGCGGGTCCAACTATCATGTCACTGTGTACACAGTAAGAGCTATATTGTTTCATGTTGCCAAACTAGAGAGATCTCAGGAAAATCCAGGAAATTGGCATTGTGGTCAAGCCGGTGGAACCAGTTCTGGTCCAGGAAACCTGGACTCTGCTTTCTGGGATAAATGATTGGTTAGTAGAGGGCAAAGACAAAAACAAAACTGCCACAGATGCCCTTGGCTGGGCACTTACTACAGCCACTCATTATGTGAAAGTTTTCACCTGCGTAGTTACATTTACAGAGATGGTTACTACTTTTTTCATACTCACAGAAAAAGAAAGTCTCAGTGTAAATAAGTAACATCCCCAGACCTCACATATAAGTGGTGGAAGAGGCTCACAGAATTCTCTGACTCTGCAGCATGATGCACTAGAAACTGTAGCACGTCTTCCTGGTAGGATAATATTTATTACCTGGAGTGCCAGGCTCAGCCTGATTGATTCATTGCTGTTCTGAGAGTACAGGATGACATATCTTGTCAACACAGTTAGGATACTTTATTTGAATTCCCGACCTTCAACTGATTCACCCTTTGCCCGTTTGAAATTAGTAAAATGGCTACATTAACTTATCTCTTAATGCTCTTTTTTAAAGAGTACATTTTTAAGCACGGAAATAATGCATTTAAATGTGCTCTATAAAATGTGCATTTGTTTATAATAGACCAAGAAAATTGCAAATGCAAAAGTACAAATCGTTTTAGACACGAGCAATTTTTGTACTGATAGTACTTATAATGGCCTAAAATACACATTTTAGTGTATATGTGCGGAGAAATGCATTTTTGAATGTTGACTTCTAATGTAGGCATATCAAAAAAAAATTCTCATTAATTGCAAATATATCCTAGTTACTACCTGTTTCTTGAATTAAAATAATATCTACCTCATTTTAATGACCAATATAGAGCAATTCACACATATGTGATTTATGAGTTGGAACCAAGATAGAAAATAAATGTACAAAATGTTAAGTCTGTTATCTCAAAAGACAAATACCTTTATTTTATGTATTTGAACATTTGTGTTGTTGTTAGATCTAAAGAATAAAGGTGGAGACAGGGAGAAAAGAAAATAGAAAAGTGAAATGGCAGGAAGGAAACAGAAGTAGAATTAACGGAGGGGTTCGGGGAGGAATAACATTTATTTATCCACATGACAAATAAAACTGAATGACTTTTTGGCAGAAATGTTTCATTAAGGTAGAACTGTGTCTTTTTTACTCATTTATATTAGGCTTAAATGCCAGGAAAATGTTATTATTTTGCCTAGTCTCATTTATTAACATCATTTTAAAAATGTACTTCCCAGACATCCATCTGTCATATCAGGAAATAAGCTAATTTTCTCTTTCTGTCTTTTTTTCAAATATGCTAAAAGAAATTAGATAAACTAATGTAATGTAATTTATTATATATTTCCCTACTGTGTTAGAATACATATGCTTATTAAAAAACTTTGAGAAAAAGAAAATCAAAGGAGAAAAATCAGTATTCTCACTACTCCTCAAAAAACAAATCTTAACATTCTAGTTAATTTCCTTCCTTCCAGTCTTTTTTTACCTCTTATAACTGCTTATGGGCTGAAACTAACATTTTTGCAAACTGTTAAAATATCTAGAGTTCAATGATTATTAGGTACATCATTATTATTTTCTCCCAGATTGAAAAGAAGCAAAAAAAAAAAAAAAAAAAAGGCTTCAGGAACACTTAGTCCATGCATCATGTTCTGAGTCCGACAGAAATGATGTTTTAGTCGTTTTAGTCTAAACTGAGTTAATTTCAACCTTGCATCCCTCACTGCTTTTGATGTATTTCACCATATGTGCGACAGAGCAGAGCTTTCCTATACTGTTCCTAAGTCTCTCTCCCATGTGCATTGTAATGATGATGGAACCATGAAAGCAGCATCAATGAAGAAATCGCTCAATTCACAATGTCATTGCAGAATCAATCTAATGAACTTAAGGTCTCACTAGGTAGATATTGGTTCCAAAATTGGAACATAATACATGGTAAGTATTTTCTTCCCTGGAGAATGTAGCCAGTAATATGTCAGTTTTGATACCATTGGCTTAATTTAAAGTGTAAGTTGCTCCCTGTACTACTTAGTCTTTTACCAAAGATTGATGAGAAAATTGTCTATGTGGTTCAAATGAAGGGAGATGTTGATCATTCTGTGTGAAATCCAGGTTCTACAGGAGCAGACTCTGCATCTGAATGTGCACCTCCATGCCTGACTCAAACTTTGTGTTTGTGCTGTGTGGCTGCTTGAACGAGGACTCAGGAGACCTCAGAAGTTTAGCTCAAGCAGTCACTCTAAAGCCTGCCTGTTATTCTGTTGTCTCCAGTTGAAGCATTAGAGAAGTTATTCTGATTTCGAGAATGGATATTTTCTATTAATTATAACTGATATAGTTTACCGACTTAAACATTCCAGACTCAAATCCATTAGGTATGCTTATTTAGATGTCAACATTTGGTGTCTTCATACGTGAGTGGCCAACCATGCGACAGGGGAAATGATGGGAGGTTTTGTCACTTTGGCAGCTCCATCACATGGAGTCTGTGATTTCTTCCTCAAGAGACTCTCTCTGGCCTGGTGCTTTATAGGCCTTTCTGTCTTGGCAAGGTGCCATTGCCTTGTTCTTCCATAAACTCTATAACCCAGCATGGAACATCATTATCTCTGGGTAGGCTGGATATTCTTGTGTGTCTGCGTATATTTTCCAAGAGGTTGACATCTACTTCTGAATAATCAGAGAACTAGATTTTGCTGACTTTTCTATCTTCTAGTTTCTCTACCTTAGTTGTCTTATAGTAAGTTGTCATATATTACCATATATATACATATATATTACTAATAAGTTATTATTTTATTTTTAATTAAATTTATTGGGGTGACATTGGTAAATAAAATTATATAGGTTTCAAGAATACAATTCAATAATACATCATATATATATTGCAATGTGCATTCACCACCCAGTGTTAAATCTTCTTCCATTGCCATGTGTTTGACCCCCTTAACTCTTTTCTACCTCCCCTCTTTCCCTCTTGTAACCACTAAAACTATCGTCTGTGTCTATGAGTTTTTGTTTTTCTTGTTCATTTGTTGCCTTCAGTTTTATATCCCACATATGAGTAAAATCATATGGTTCTCAATTTTTTCTGTTTGCAGGGTCAATGTTTTTGATGTGTGCACACATATACTTTTAAGATTTATATGCAGCCTCACGAATTCATTTTTGTATTTTATTATTGCCTTGGGATACAGAGCCATTCAGCACAAAGATGGCATTTCTTGTTTGCCATAGTTGATAATATAACACTTTATTTTTACTTGCTCTTCCTTATCCTTTTGCTTTTACTTCAGTAGGCTTCTTCCTCTTGTCCTCAAACCGACTGCTGTTGATTCCTTGATGTTCTTCTACTTGCCGTGTTTCTGTAGTGGTTACCACTACCATCATGCTTGTTAATTTGTGAATGGGGGTAATTCTCAGACAGTCTCTTCCTCTGGTATTTCTCTAAGCATTGCATTTCCTTTAGCTCTCGTATTCTTTCCTTGTTCCTTGTAGTCTGCTTATGAACTAGATGATGGGATGGCAAACTTTTTCTGTAGAGGGCTAGATAGTAAATATTTTAGGCTTTGTTGGCTATGCAGTCTCTGCAGCAACTTCTCAACCCTGCCACTGTAGCACAAAAGCACCATAGATGGTATTTAAATGATTGGGTGTAGCTATGGCCCAATAATATTTTATTTACAAAAAGAGGCAGCAGACTGGAATTAGCCTGTGGATCACAGTTCACTGACCTTTGTTATGGACTATCTCCTGCCAGGTCAGACTTGCCATTATCCCATAATAGATTTAGACACATAGAACATAATAGATACATTAAGAATTTATAAATATTTACAGTTATGTTAATTATTCAACATTAGGAAAAGCTAATAATAATAATGTTTACTGAACACTTACTATGTACTAGGCACTGTGTTTTAAGCATGGTACATGAATTATTTAATTTGCTCAGTGGCTTTATGAAATAAATTCTAAGATTAGTCTGATTTTATAGATGAGGAAACTGAGGCACAAAGAGATTATATCTTGCTCGGGATCGCCTATGAAAAGGTATTCAAGTGGCCTACCTCCAGAGCCCACTCTAATAACTAACTACTGTTGGTATTGTCACCCAAACGTAAGAATGTGTAACTCCAGAGGAGAGGACTTAACCCATGACACCATGATCAAATGTTGATTCCAGTTTGTTTTACCATATCACTAAAGAAATAACACCGCTGCCATTGAAGATCACCCATTCCTCAATGATATTAAAGGTTAGGCATCACTATCTTAAAACCACTGTGAAGCATTTCAGCCAAGGAAATTTCCTTCCTTTTTCTTGCTGCCTTTTGATTATCCACAAGAACTGAAGGAGAGATTTAACTGTTAAATGAGAATATATTTATTATAGGAGGGCTGACAACATTGCTTAGTTCTCCATTCATATGATTCACATTGGCAGCAAAGCAGAAAACTTTCAGCTTTTGGAATAAATTTTGGGCTGAAGTAGCACATCCTTGAGAGTTCACTGTGACTGAAACCTAACTATAAATAGGATGTCCTGACTTTACTTTGTAGAATGTAGATACAGGATGAGAGACCAGGTATTCACATTTTATTTTCTAATAGACCTCTTAACCTCTGTGATAAGTGAGCACACATTTTTAAAAAACTTATTCTGTATAAGAAAGCTATAGCTGAAAAAATCTTTCTTTTAAGTGAAATAGTCGGAAAGCAACCTGTGTGTGGAAATGCCCTCAAAATTTTTGCGGGAATGTCTTTTCTGCAAAAGTAAATAAACAAATAAATGTTTTCTGAGCATCTATTATATAAAAATATGTATTCATTATTTGATATGCCACAGGCATTGTTAAATGGGGACATGAATAAAATATTATAAAAGTAAAAACACAATTTAAAAAAAATAACCTGATTGTAAGAAAAATATACATTGCAAAAAATCTGGAGTAAAAAAAGAAAAAAAAGGAAAAAAATAAAAATTTTCTTTAATTCCCCATTCAAAGACAACTATGTTACAAATTTGAGGTGTTTCATATTTTCCCATGCATACTCTACGTGTAGATCATTTTTGAAAAGTAGATCAGAAAATCTGTGTTTCCCTGTATGTACTCTATCTGTAGATCATTATTGGCAGAATACAGAATATAGCTTTACATCTCCTTTTGCCACCATTCAACATTATAGAGTGAGCATTTTTCATATCATTAAATAACTTGCAAAAGTATCATTTAAATTGTACATTGTATTCTAATTTCTCACCAGGTAATGGGCTTTCCTTTTTCTCACATTATCTGGGATCCCCTTCAGAATGGTTTATTTAAAAAATGAGAAAAGTTTAGACCTTTCCATTACAATGGTTAAAATAAAAATTTTGTGGTTTTAATTTTGGTTACCTGGAAAATTTACTTATGCAAAAACTTATAATGGTAAATAAATGAGCTGTTAATGGATGCACATCATATCTGGTCCAAAAATGTCTATCTACATGACCGGGTAGAACCATTATTCCTTTAAATAGATGCCGATAAATAGAAGGTGTGGTATCAATAAAGCTGCATTTTTAAATGAAAACCCAAAGGACTAGAGGCTTATAGGTCAAACAAAAAGTCAATTGATTATTGACAAAATGAATTAATATAAATGATTACTGTAATTTAGATATTCAAGAATTTTTTAATTAACATTTTAAATTTTGTTACTCACTTTCTCTTCAAAATACATATACTCACATAACATATACACAACATACACACACATGCACTCAAAAACACACTCATATTCCCAGATTATTTTGCTATAGAGTTTAATCATGATTTAGTGACAGAAATTTTTTATATCTTGTCATAGCTAACTTGTAGAATCATGTACATATGGTGAATTTTGGTACAGAATTGTGACCAGGTTTTTTTCTAAAGCAGCAATCAAAACATTTTGATCTTTCATTTAATATAAGCAATAAAGCCCTTTGCTTTACCTATTTTTTGTAACTTTATAAAACATGCGATTTGAAGGGTGGAGTGGGGGTTGGTTTTACTGTATCGAAAACATCTTGAATCCTTCTGCCCTTTTTTCCCTCCTCCTCGAATGTTCTTCAACTTGGAATTCAGCTCAAAATCTGAGTCTAACTAAAATTCAATTTAGTTGTTAATCCCATAAGGGGATACAAATAGCTGCTACACATTCTGGCAGGGCCAAAAATGTACAAATTTTTACTTTTAATAATGTTTTCCCTGTCTCTAATTTCCTGTGTGAGAAAACATTCTCTTGGACAATTACCCCCGTAATAGCCTTGCCAGAATCAATTTCAACTTTAGCTATCTCAGAGAGTTCAGTAGCAGTCTGAGAGGTTTTTTTTCCCTACAATTTTTATTTTGTTGCACAGGAAAACTAAATTTCTTTTTTTATTGCCTTCTCAAATGCTTTCCCACGTTGTTATATACACATAGGACATGCATGTATTAGCGTAATGTATTAGAACAATATTCAGATCATCTCCAACTTACAAATGGGTTAAGTTCTAAAAACCCTTTTATCTGTCATTTGAAGCATGTTACACATCGCCCCACAGAAAACAGTGGTAGCATTAAAGGGCAGATTCCAAGAAAAACAAAAAATAAATTTAAACCATATTGCATCAGCATAAAGTACTTTAAGAAACATTTTAATGGCACCTAGCCACCAGTGATAATAAGAAATTCATTCTGAATTTCAGTTACAGATACCAGGAACACGTCTCTCTCCATTCAGTGATTTCTCTGCAGGGGACAGAAGGAATGACATGTGGGGTTAGGGCGGAATGGGTGACATAGGCATAAATAATAATCCCCATGCCAATATCTTGTTAACACTCTACAGCTTCAAAAAGAAACACATTTCTCCAGATAAATCACACCCCAGGGGGTCCAAACTGAGAAAAAAAAAAAAGATAGATTTATCCAGAAGAAATTGGAGCTCCAGTCTTCAATATATTCATTGGCTTGGTGTTAGTCTATCAGATTGTTTTTTTTTTTTTTCCACTGAGAAGAGGGTAAACTTTTTTTTGAATAACTTAAAAATGTAATGAAATTCGACTTGCATAACATTGGGGGTTCAGAAACTCCTCTCAGATCACTTTTATATCTGTGAAAATTTCTTATGCAGAGGTGACCAGCAAGCTGGCTGCAAGGGAGCAGGCAAAATTGATACCACTGAGGGACTCAACTTCATGGCAAATAAAAAGCCAATCCCTTTCCTGCACCCAGTTCAGGCATCACTCATCAATTGCTCCATCGTTGCCTGCTGAGCCTCAATGGAGTTTCAGAATCTTTTCCTACAATGGTGCTGTATTCTTTTCATTAAAAAGTACATCAAAAATCAATCGATGTAATCTACTGTGTTATCACACCAAACATGAATAACCATGTGATCATAACAAGAGAGGCAAAAAAGAAAAAAAAAAGTGTTAGATAAAATTCATTCATGATAAGAATTCTCAGCAGCCTAAAAACAGAAGAGAATAACAGGTTGTAGATTTTTCATAGAGGAACACCTAGAACTTGCTCAAGGCCAGGAATAGAACCCGTTTCCATCAGTCAGACTGAAAAAAAAAAAAGAAAAAAAGAAAAAAAAAATCTTATGATTCACAGGGCATTAGATAGCTGCAAACTTTCTCAAACTTATGATAAAGGACATCTACAGGTAATGATAAAGGGCATGCTACAAGCAATGTCATATTTAGGGATGCTTTTCCCCTAAGAGCAAGTAAAGGAAAAGGATGCCGGCTCTCGCCACTTCAGTTCAACATTGTTTTGGAGGTTCCAGCCAGCACAATACAACATGAAAGAGAAATAAAAGACACCTAGATTTTAAAGACAACTTTAGTTGCAGACAGCATGATATTTATGTAGAAAATCCCATAGAATTTACAAAACAAAAAACACTAGAACTAGAAAATGGGTTTTGCAAGGTGGCAGGATGCAAAGTCAATATGAAAGTTAATTATATTTTGATATACTAGCAATAAAATACCAGAAATTGAAATTAAAGTGACATTTACTATACACTACTATGAGAAATTTCAAAAGACCTAAATAAATGGGGAAACATTATGTGCCTTAATTAGAAGATTCAATAATGTTAAGATAGCAATTTATCCCAAATCCATTTATAAATTCAATGCAATCCCAATCAAAATCCCAACATTTTCGGTAAGACTTGACAAGCTGATTTTGAAAAACACATGAAAATACAAAGGTCTTATAATACTCAAAACAATTTTGAAAACGAATAGTAACTTTGGAGGACTAATACCACCTGATTTCAAGACATAAAATGTCTTTAAAAAGATAGGTGATATTGGTATAAAGATAGACAAACCACTCAGTGGAATAGGCTAGTGAGTCCCAAAATAGACCCGCACATACATGGGCAACTGAATTTCAACAAGTGTGCAAAGCCGATTTACTGGCAAATGTAATCTTTTCAGTAAAGGTGTTGAAATATTTGTTTATCTGCATGCAAAAATAAAAAAAATAACCGGTTCATACCCACATTATATGTAAAAATTAACTCTAAATGAATCATAGACATAAATATAAAACCTAGATCTGTAAAATTACTAGAAAAAAATCACAGGAGGAAAGCTTTGTAACTTTGGGCTAAATAGGCAATTTTTTTTTAGTGATAAGGCCGAAAACACAATCCAGAAGACAACGAACTGATAAATTGGACTTCGTCAAACTTAAAATCTTCTGCTCTTGGAAAGACATTGTTAAGAGAATGAAAATCAAACTACAGATCCTGGTAAAATCTTCATACATAATGTATTTGATAAAGGATTGTATTCAGACTATATAAAGACTATATAAAACCCTTAAATTAATTACAGAACATAAAAATATCCAATTTAAAAATGGGCAAAAAATTTGAACACATATTTTGCCCAAGAAGATATATAAGTGGCAAATAAACTAAGAAAAAAAGATGCTGAACATCATGAGTCGTTAGGGAAATGCAAATTGGAATGATAATGAGCTCTCACTATACATCAAATAGAGTGGCTATAGAGTAAAAGTCTCACATACCAAGTGTTGACAAGGATGGGGAGAAACTGGAAGGGAACTGCTAGTGGGAATATAAAGTTGTGCAACCATCCTGCAGAACTGTTTGGCAGCTTCTTATAAAGTTAAACATTTACCATATGATTCAGCCATTGCAATCCTAGGTATTTACCTAAGAGAAATTCAAGTGAATATCCATGCAAAGGCTTGTACATAAATGTATGTAGAGGCTTTATTTATCATAGTCAAATACTGGAAACTACCCAAGCTTCCATCAGCAAGTCAATGGATAAACAAACTGTAGCATATCTATACAATGGAAAGTTAGTCAGTAACCACCCCCCCACCCCCGCGACACGAACTACATAACAAAAATTAAAGAAAAAATTGTTTAATGGCTTTGCTGAGTGAAAGAAAAAGCAAAAAGAGTATATACTGTATGAATTCATTTATATAAAACTTTAGAACATGTGAACTGATTTAGAGTGACAGAAAGCAGATCCATGGTTGACTGGGAGGCGTGCAACAGGAATGATAGAAAAAAATGGCAAAAAGGTACAGTAAAATGCTGGTGTTTCACAGGTATAGTAATATGTTAAAATGTATTAAATTGTATACTTTAAATATTTAAGGTTTATTGTATGTTAGTTATACCTCCATAAAGCTGTTAAGATAATTTTTAAAAATAAAAATAATCAGCATTACAGACTCCTTTGATCCTTTGGAGAGGAAGCCAACAGGATGGATAGTTCAGCTTCATGCAAGGAAGGAAGGAAGGAGTAACAGCATTCAAGAAAGGTTTCTAAATACAGGAGGTTAAAGGACTATTTTATGTCTGTCTAACCCAGCTACTTTTATCAAACTATATTGATCATTTTTTTTAAAGTTAAAATGGACTGTTTATCAGCAATAGTGGAAAAGAAAGACAAACGTTGAATGATCTGTCTGGGCTTTCTCCACTTCTGCTCTCAAGACTGAAAACTCCAGTGTTCTTTGGCTCGAGAATGGATGTGACTGGTGATGGAGAGCTCTCTTGGACCATTCAAGGCTCCCAGCTAGAAAAAAAAAAAAAAAAGACATCTTTCATTTCGGGTCTTGAAAGAGAAAGCACAAGACTCTTACTTCCAGACCAAAACTGTTTTAATGGTCCCATTTCTCTCTCTGGTTCATCCAACCCACGTTCCTTTTTACCCTCGTTAAGGGCTTATCTCATCAGCTGAGCCACCTGTAGAAAAGCTATTGTTTGCCCTTCCTTCCCCTGCACTGAGAGAGAGAATTTAATCAGTGTGTAGGCTCCCACCATTGCTGTTCAAGTCTTGCTGACCAGCACAGAGTAACAACTGATTCACATTCTAAATAAAATAAAAAATCTATATCCAAACTGTAGAATTATGCCTCTTACTACTTTTTCTTGAGGTGAGAAAAATCCTAAGTAAAACAATGTACTATAAAATGAAGTCCCTAGAAAGAGCTCCACCCATTCTCCTTTCGTCACCAATCAAGAGCAGATCTAAAACGAACACAGTTTTAAGGAGTCTTCTAAACACTAAATGGCTGTATGAGCTTAGGCATGTCACCAGCTTGTCAGTCCTTGATTTTGCCAGCTGTAGAAATGAAAAGATTATACAAAACGATCTCAAAGGTCTCATTCAATTTAATGCAGACACATATGTTCTCAGGCCTTAGTGGGTTTGCAATCTGGTAGAAGCAGAAGACTAGCCATCCTGAAAAAAAAAAAAAAAGCCTTACTAGAAAAAATACAATTAAATGTTCAATTACGTGGTACAGACACTGAGTGTTCTAAGAATTTGGTGCACAGCAATTTCAGAGGTTGGAGGAGCAAGTCAAGTCTTCGTGGAGAAGTGGTGGTTTCATCTGCGTCTTGGCCATGACTTATTAACACTGCAATCCCAAAATCCATTGGGGGCAGTGGCTAATTTTCAGGGCAGGAACTGTGTCTTCCTAATTGTTGTATTTTCTCTCCCTAGAGCTGCTGGTGTACACCATTGGATTTAGCTCCAAATCCAGTCAATCTTGTCCTGTTTACTGTGGACTCATGCATGCTAGTCCAACCACGTTGTAAGCTCTTTGAAAACCAGGCCCCTGTTCAATATTTTTGTATCCAAATTTATCAATTCTGTGTTTCAACACCAGAATAACTTCTCCTCTTTCTGACGCAGCCCTTTCCAGACTCATTTCATGGAATCAATAAGGGTAGGTGTCAAGGAAAATAGGTTATTAAAGAGAGGAGGGGATGGTGGTGGTGGATGCTTGTGTGGTACACATATACCACAAAAAGGTACACGTATAATACAAACGTACCACCCATTGTGGTCATGGGCCGACCGCACGAATCGGAGCCTCAAGTTTTCTGATAGTTTTGTTTTATCTGCTTTTAGTTCCGCTGCCTTCTTCTCTGCTGTCTATTACAATCCTTTCACAACTCTTTGTGATTTGCGATGCTCCATGCTGAGGTCCTCAGAAAATTGTAGTTTAGTAACAATTATGTCCACATCCCTCCCCCAGCCTCCAGTATAAAGCTGGACATAGACTGATGCTTTATAAAATACCAGTTTTTTATCTCTTTATTTCTCCCTTAAATTTAACTTTCCTTGGGCAATTGAAATGCTCTTTGCCTTATTCAATTACTGTAGCAATTGGCTGAGACCATAGTCCCCAGTGAACTTAGACCTGCCTGAACAGTGCAGAAATTGGGGATGCGATGTCTTAGGGGATTGGAGCTTGATTGTGGCTTATGATTAGGCTCTGTGCAGAGTAGGAAGGATAGAGTAGATTGCATTAATGACTCCAAACATTATTTATCCCTTCTTCAACTTTGTTCTTTGCCCTGTGATTTTGCAGTTTTAGCAGAGAGGTGATCTTTATTTCCCCTCCCCTTGACTTATATTTGCCAGTTGAATACAGCGAAGGTAACAGCAGCAAGTGCCATATCAGGCCTCAGGAGCCTGGGCACATTCCTTCTTTCTCCACTCTTGCTCTTCTGCCATGACCATGAGAACATGCCCAGTTGAGCCTGCTGGAAGACATAGGAATAGAGCTGAGCTACCCCATAATCCCAGCCAAGGCCAAACTAAACACAGGACCCCAAATGTGTGTGTAAACCCAGCCAGGGTCAGCTGAGCCCGGCTCATGTCAACTGAACCCTCCGAAAATGTGAGCCCCCCAAATGCTCATTATTGCACATCATCAGGACGTGAGGTTGTATGTTCTGCAGTATTCGTGTGATGATAGCTAACTGATACAAAAAGGGCTTCACAGCAGCCATGGAAAGTGAGACTGGTGTTCAGGGGTGGCTCTGGTAGTCGTCCCTGACCCACCAGGGCTGACAGAGTTGTCTGACTTTGTATTCCTCACATTTGTGGTCCTCTCTGTCTTATCTGGAAGCAGAGTTGACCCCTTTTGGACTGATAAAGTTCGCAAGGTTCTAGGGCACAAGAGTCCTCGAGATAGAGACACTGTACTTGCTGCTGAAAAGGGGTTGTCTTCTTAAAACCCGAGTAATTTAATTAGAAAAAAAAAAGATAAAAGAGACATGGGCGTATTTTGTAAGTAAGCCATGCCAGTTGCACTATATGTTCAGGTAACTTGGGGAAAATAAAACAAAACCAAAACACCTAAACATAGTACAACTTCTATTCTATATATGGAGGTTTGGATCTATTAAAATGTCTTGAATAGAGAGACTGGTCTACTCGTTCATGTAACAAATTCTTAGCAGCTACTACATGCCAGACATACTTTTGGTTACCAGAACTACATCAGTGAACAAAACGCCGAACTTCCTCTACTTGAGAACTCTCTGTCCTAGTAAAGGGAGAGATATAATAATCAATAAACATAATAAGTAAGTCATATAATACTCTGGAAGGTGATATATGTTATTGGAAAGAGAAAAATATTGAGTGGGATAAGAGACATTGGGAGCACCACAAGGGAGGGTCAGGGGCAGTTATGATTTAAAGGCCACTCTTAAGCTAAGACTTAGATGGGAGAATTAAGTGAGGTGTGTGGACATGTGAAAAGGGGGATCCAGGCAAAGGCCGTGATGTGGGGTCTTGCCCTGTGCTTAAAAAATAGCAAGAGGTCGGTGAAGCTGAACTAGGAGCTGGGAGGCAGAAGATGGAGGAAAAATAATAAAAAGTCAGAGTGGCAACATTTCTGAAGTCTCGTAGGCATTAGAAGAATTTTGCTTTGTACTTAGAGAAAGGCAGGCCTAGGAGGGGTTTGAGCACAGAGACGTCATAGCCTGACTCTGCTGTCTACTGGGGGAGGCTTGACTGACGTGGTGGGTGGGGGACAGCAGTTCAGAGGCCACTGCAGGAATCCAAGTGATTTGTGGGGACTTGGCCACAATGTTTACAGAGAATATGATGAGAAAGAGCTGAATTCTTGGTATATATTAAAGTTATAGCCAAAAGGATCTGTTAATGGATGAGATGTAGGGCATGAGAGAAATAGAGGAGTCCAGGATGGCTGTAAAGACTTGGGGCTTCAGAAACTAGAAAAAATTGGCTTCCCCTAAACTAGATGGGGAAACTAAGACAAACAGGGTTTAGAAGAAAGACTAAAAGTTCTGTTTTAGATATGGTGAGGTCGAGCTGTCTGCTAGGCATTCAAGTATAGATATCCTTTATTATGTAACATTGTGCTAGGATCTAGCTTTTTGGATTCAGTGGGAAAACTAAATTCTTTTTAAAAACATACACGCAAACACAGAAATCAATAGGTTTCTTATTTTCTAGTTTGTCATTTAAATTTCATCTTCATTTTATTGACCTAAATCTTTGCATACATGATTTAATTATTCCTCATCGTGATACATCCAGTTATTTTATCTCCAAATAATGAATTTTGGTTGGTGACATAAATTACCTGTTAATATCACAAAATCTATCAAAGCATCCCCTACATCATTTCAAGTGCAAAGCAACAAAAGAGTTGAGGAAACGAATGTACTGTCAAATTGTATATTTAGGGTTTTAATTTTAGATATATTTAAATTTATTTTATGCATTCAACAAACATTTATTGAGTAAATACTGTGAGTCTGGCATTGTGCTCGATATCAGAGGGTCCAGAGATTTAAAACAAACAAACAAATCATTTTTTTGTTTGTTTGTTTGTATTTAGGAACTTGTAAGAGGCAGTGGTGGAGATGCTGGAGGCTGTGAGAAGTCAGTGAATAGATAAAAATAGTCATTATAATGTAGAGAAAGATTTGAACAAATTGTTGGGAGAGCACTGGAGGGGAGTTCTATGTCCCTTTCTTTCCTTTATTCCACATGCACATCCTCTAGCTTTGTGATCAAATCCTTGATTTACTAGTTCTTAGATTCCAGCCTTCCTCCTTCTACCCCAGCAAGAGGTGCTGGTTGGATGCAAAAACAGGCAGAAATGGGTTCATGAGATGAAATATTCACAGCTTCTGGGTTACCCTCCCAGAGAACAGTGTCGAACCCTAACAAAGTGACAACTCAAGTTTGAATTCTGACATGGGCGATGGCAGTGTGGGAGTGAGCAGCTCAGATGGCACCTAGTGTGGCCACCTTCATTCTTCTTGGGATCCTCCTGCCTAGAGCTACTGCAAGTATCCTAGGCATTCCATAAGGAACATGAAATCACCACCCCAAAATGCCATGTTTTATCAAATGAGGTCCAGTCTCCATCTTTTTACATGATAAAATGAGGGAGTTACCTCTGTTCAGATGGGACCTGGGCTCTGCAGGCGGACCTCAGCTCTGCAACTTGAGACCAAGTGCCTTGGGTGAGTTTCTTATTGCCCTGTGCCTTGGTTTCTGGATGTGTAAAAAAGGGGATTGTATCATTATAGGGTTGCTCTGAGGATTACAGGAGATAATGCAGGCAAAGCTTGACACAAAGTAGGTGCTCACTTAACTTGAGGCATTTTTGTCTTCTGATTTTGATCCTCGATTTTATGATTTAAACTTGGATGAGTCTAGAGCCTAAGTTGTTCGTGTGAAAAGAAGTGAGATGTGTAGGACGGCGTCCAGGTTCCCCCCAAGCCCTACATTTTCCCACCCTCGGGACATAGTGTTCTGCGTCAGGAAGCAGGATGTCTAGAAATTTTACAAAATGACCACTAGGTGGCAACATGTTGTCATATTTACTGTCCTCGCTGTGGAAATTTGTAGCAGGGATCCCAGGAGACCACATTCAGCTTCTCGGATAATTAAAAATTTTATCACAAACAAAACTGGGCTGGCTAGTTATTATTTGGGGGAAAAAACAAGATTCTTGTTTTAAAAATGACATTTTTATTCACACGTTTGAATCAGTTATCCTCGTGTCATAAGAAGAACACAGTCGTAACTATTACATTCTACAATGGATCTATTTCCTATTTTTAGGCTCTTGTGTACTTTATTTTTAAATGTTCTGGTTTAAGTCGTTGCTTGCCTGACAAAAGATGAAGAATTTAGGAAATATTCATCTCCATGATTTAAAAAATTTCATTGGATGCCTTCTGTTCATTTGCCACAATATTAATAACTTAGGAAGACAAAGATAAAAAAAAATTCCTCTGAGGAATTTCATATTCTTAGAACAGAGAACTGACAAAGACAAAAAAGTCAGGAATAGCATATTAATTGTGTGACAAATACAGGGTGGATTTTTTCACAAATATCAAAATCATCTCTCTAAAATAAACTTCTATTTCACATTCTATTGCTATTCTTTTGTAGTGCATTTATGTGGGGAGGCCTAGGAAAAAAGTAAGGAAAAAAGGTTGATGAATCTGGGAAGCAGCTATCAATGAAAGAGTAAGGAGTGAAAAGAAATGATAAGGGATAGGGGAGGAAACGTTCCTTGTGATGTGCATTAGCATGAAAAACTCTATCCTGAAGAACAGCTTTGGATTATACGTGAAACATGATTATTTAATAAAACCATTATGAGACAATTTAGGAAATATTTGTATGATGAAATTTTACATTACTTTATTTAATTTACATTTGACTACACTATTGAGAGTGCCTTGACAATGAGTAGGTAAGTTGCTTACTTACATTTACTGTGAAGCATTAAACAGAAGGGGGAATAGTTGACATGAACAAATGAAGTTCCAGAACAAGCTTTGCTTCTGAAATCTCACTGCCTAGAATAAAACAATAATATATGCTAATCCATACACATGTAAAAACTTTACTTTTCAGTTGAAACATTCATTAACGATCCAAATATTGCCTGGAAGTTAACCTCTGGGCCTATTGTAAAATCAGCATTCTCAAACTCATATTTTAAAGCAAATTTTAAAATGATTTTTGCTGTTGTTAGTGATGGCACTGGGATCCGTGGTAGAAAAAAGGTCTATTGATCACAGTATGTATTACTGAGGAAGGGTCGTCTAGCTTGACTTCAAGACTTATATTGAAAGCCACTCTCTGGAAAGATGTAAATATTTACAAATGGTTTTATTTGTTTTGCAGAGAATACAGTCAGTACATGACTGGCTTAGAGCTATTTAAAGCATAATTGCAGAGAACTGGGAATGTAGCCTTAGCAAGGACAAAATAGATCGCTGTTCACTAAACAAATATTTATTGACTTCCTGATACAGGCCTTAGGAATCCACTGTTGATCCAAATAGACATAGTCTCCGCCCTCATAGATTCTAATAGGAAAACAGATGATAGGTAAACAATTATGACAGTTAGGATGAGAAAGCAGGCCAGTGGAAATTTGAAACCCAAGAAAATATTTACCCAGAGTACACATTGAAATTTAAGTCTGCTAAATAAATGACTTGTACATGTAAAACAAAGAAACAAACAAAAAAAACCCACCCATGGTTAACTAATGTACCTTATGAATGACCTTTCAGATCAGTAGCAAACATGTTGCACTTCCAATCTGTTGACCTTTCCAGCAGGCACACAATCTATAAAAGAAACTCTTTATCTGATCCCCTTCTTACTCACTGAATTTGACCTCTGCTGTGCACGTCATGGATGACATCTATGAGTAATGTTCACCCCTCTGGATCCTGGAAGGAGGTAAGGGAACTCTCGAGAACACCCAGACACTTCCACTCACTCTAGCGAGTTGTGTGCTCATTAATGTAAACATATTACATTATTTTTCCAAACCTGTTTATGCCAGTTCTATCTATATTTTCGTTTTATAATTTGTCCAAACATTATATACACTGCTATAGTACAAAAATGAGTAGTTGTTTTTATCTAAAAGGAGCTGAATGCTTTGAAAAGACTCGAAGGTGTATTGCTAAAAATAGTTTTGCTCTCAAAATAGGTGCAGGTAAGGAAACTAACAGATTAGGATAAACAGTAAAATCCAGAAGGGTCCTACACTCAGATTGCTTCACAAGTAGAAGTCCTTGTTTTTCGTTAAAAGAACTGAGTTTGGACATTTTGGGCCATGCCTATGTGGGTGTGTTTATTTAGGATTAAAATACCCCAAGATGATTGATTCATCGGAGGTCAGCCACTTACTCAGACTTGAGCCCTGCTGCAAGACACTGATGAATAAATGTACATTTATATTTTAGTTAAAGTAAAATGTTTAAGATTCTATCATTTTTTATGATTCTATCATTTTAACCAACTCTTTGGATCCCACTGCAATTTTTTTGCACCAAAAATTCTTTAAAGAGTAGTCGAACATCCTCTGCTTCTATTTGTTTACTCTTTTTACTCCTTAACCCCTCGACTCAAGACTTCAGCAATCTCAGATTGTTCCCCTGGCAACCTAGTCTCACATATCATTCATTTCCTTTCCATTCCCTGTTCAGTCCAAGTTCAGGCCCTTACATTTTGCAGAAGCCTCCCAGGTAGCCCACTGCCATTGGTCTGCCCTATGCATTGATTCCAGATTAACCTTTCTAAAGTACAGTTCTGTTCAGGTGGCTCGAGCCTTACTTGAAGGTCTATGAAGTCTGGCAGGAGTAGGTTTGACAAAGGAGGGTGGGCAAGAGAGTGGAGGATGGGGAGAGGGATGCATGGAGGGACTCCAGGGCCAAGTTGAATGAACCATATAGACCAAATCAGTGGACAAATCAGAACTGTGGTTCAGAAGGAGCCAAGAAAATTGTTCCACATCTGAAGACTATGGAAAGAATGGAAATGAAGGGAAAACCATAAAGAGAAATGGTATTAGAGGAGAGGAATATAGTATTGAATGTAGTGAGAGAAACAAGAAGGCCCTGAATAGCAAGAAGGAGGGCTGGGGTTGGCTTTCTCTGAGCTGTTCAGTCTATGGTTTGGGATTGGGATTGAGTTTAAGAGCTGTGGTGCCTTTGCAGGCTTCTGCCTTTCTTTGGGGGTTCCTTGAAAAACTGTCTGTCCCCACTGCATGCACGCTTGATGGTACTGCTCTTCCTATCATTGGCCTAGTGATTAGCAACTGACACATTTGGACCAATAAGATTCTCTCTTGGACATTTGAATCTTGGGTGGGGAGACCCAAACTGTTGGAGCAGACTCACTCTAACATTAGTGCCTTGGAGAGTCTTCCACTCAGGTTCCTCCTGGATCCCTAGTCTAATGAAGCTATCTGGTTTCTCTTCTTCCTGAAACCTGGTTGTTCAGCTTTTCCTTTGATTCGGTGACCTCTCCCCAATTAACCAATACCATTAATTCTGTTCAGGGCACAGTTTCTGTTGCTACCTGCAAGTACTGACTGATTCCCCAGCTTAAACAGCGATGGTGCCCCAAGCCTAAGGGGCTTTTCTACCCAAACATTCAGTGATTCCCTGTGATCTGGAAAATTAAGTGCACATTCTTCACGAGGGAATTCGAGCCTCCCAAAATACAATGGCAATCTATTTCTCGAGTATTATTTCCTACCGTTTCCCTACTTATATCCAGCTTGCTAGTCAATAAGTTATCATCTGGGATAAATCATGATAGCAAAGGCTGACAGTGGATCATGCCTCCTGGCGTCCGTGCCTTTGTGGAGTCCCTTCTGTAGTGACTCTGGACTCAGCCATGTGACTGGCTTTGGCCAAGGGGACATTAGCAAATTTGACAGAAGCAGAGGCCTGACGAGTGCTTGTACACCAATGTTTCTTAAAACATGGCTGTGATGAAATCTGGTCTAGCCTATTTATGGGCAAAAGAGTGTGCCTACTGTGAGAGCGGCCCAGCTCCCAGCAAGTCCCCAGCTGAAGCCTCATGAGCAATCAAACCAAAGAATCAAGATGTGAAAACTGATAAATGATTGTTCTTTGAAACTACTAAATATTAGGGTAGTTCGTCATATAGCAATGGATAACTGAGACAGAAATTGCTTGCATCTCCTTAATCGAAGCCATACGTTCATCAGGCACACTTTTTATCTTCCAAGTTATCTTCCAGGCACCAGTTTGCCCACCCGTTCACTGCCACAAAACATGGGTCTGGGTGAGCATCTTTCCAGCTTCCCACAACAGTGCCCTCACGGCTCTTCCAAACTCCATCAAGTTTCCTTGCTGCTTCTGCAGCCTCTGCCTGCTGTCTGGTCATAAAGTCAAGGCCACGTGTTTTCATTTTTTTGTTATGGCAGCACCTGTATAACCAATTTCCATCTCCTGAAAAAATATTGCCATAATGTTTTTAATGAAAAACAACATTTTTAAAAGATGACTCTACATGCCACCTCTTCCAAGAACCTTTACACACACACCATATGGGGTTTCTCCCTTTTTTGATTTTGCACTGATTTGCATCATATTCTTTCCCACCTTGCTGTTTTCCTCTTGCCTCCAATGTGGCATTTTACCAAACATTAGAGCACTCATCTCTGCGATCCCTACCCTTTACTACTCAAAAGCTGGTCCCCAGAGCAGAAGTAATGACATCACTTGAGAGCTGATTAAAAACACCAAATTTCAGGTCCTACCCCAGAAATATTGAATCATGATTTATATTTTACTAAGACTTCCAGATGATTTGAGCATGTATTAAAGTTTGAAAAGCATTACTTTGATGCAGTAATATGCAGCTGCATATTAGAATAGTTTGGAGACTTTAAAAAAAAATCCCAATGTCTGGGTATCACACTTAATGAATTAAATTAATTTACAATCTGAGTTAAGGTCCACAGTTATAACATAGAATTGGTATCTTTAGCAAATAAAAATACAAAACACCCAGTTAAATCAGAATTTCGACAATAAAAAACTTTTTAGTATTTCTCAAATATTGCATGGATCATACTTACATTAAGCAATTCTTTGCTGTTGCTCTGAAATTCTAATTTAACTGAGTCTCCTAGATTTTATCTGGCAGCCTATTCTCATGTTTAGTCTGGGGCAGTGAGTGGTTTTCTGGAAGGATTTATCCACATGGAGTCATAGGCCCACATCCCGACAGTCCACAGTGGAGCTGGGGTGAGGAGCAAGAATTTGTATTTTTGACAAGTTTTCTAGGTAAATCTGTTGATCTGGGAACCACCTGAGAGAACCATCGGTGTAGCATTAAGTTCGTCTTAAATGGATACAAATCAGTGATTGGAATAAAACTTCCAAGTAGATACCATGGCTATCTCCATCAGTAATAGTGAATGTGAAAAAGAAATTGCAGTGGAGATGAGGATCATGTAAGGGTCAGGTATGTTCGTAAGAAAATAAATTCCTCATTGGACATAGGGAGCATCAGGTACCCACAGGGACCCTGTGTGTACCCCTCCCTCCAGGGGCCAGCAAGAAGCTTGGTTTAGCTCAAAAAATAAGGCTCTAAACCAGAGCTGTTCTGTGGTAACATGAATAAGCCACAGATATAATTTTTAAAATTTTAGGATATTTAAAGAAGCATGTGAATTAATTTTAGTAATAGGTTTTAACTCGATATATATACAATCTCATCATTTTCATTTCTAATCATTACAAACTGCCCATGAGATCATTTACATTCTTTTTTTCATACTAGGTCTTGGAGATCTGGTGTATATGTTACATTCGTATCACATCTTAGTTCAGACTAACTATAAGTGCTCAGTAGCCATGTGTGGTTAGTGGCTGCCTTATTGAAAGGTGCTGCTTGAAACTAATGCCTGACTTTGAACTTGAGAACACAGCTGGGCCTTGGACTGATCACCTGGTCCAAGCATTTCACTCTTCTCTGACCAAAGGCTTGGGATAGTTCACAGGCCAGTTACGCCTTGTGATTTTTTTTTTTTTTTTTCAAATTCCTAGCCCTGCCCTTGGCCTTCCCATTCCTGGGCCCTTGCTCAAGAGGAAACCACATGAATGGAAATCTCAATGCCAAAAATAACGAACCAGGCTTGTTGCACATCCAGTGGAAAGAGAGTGGCTGAAAAGTTGCATGAGTTCATTGAATCTTTGTTTTAGACCGGTTTTTCCATCACCCAGGAGACTTAAGCAGAGTCTCAGTCCAAGAAGCCCTGTTGAAGCCTTGTTTAATCTAGTTACAAAATCATAACATTTCCCTAAGATAGCTTCCATCCTGTACCTATTTTCAAGGAAACTGGCTTCATTTAAGTAACGTGAGTAAAGGAGAAGAAAAGTCACCAAAAAGGAATCAGCCAAAAGCCTTAAGTTCCTCCACAGAAAATAAACAGGGTGCTGCACTTGAAACCATCATTTACATTTTTCTCACGTGGCATATTTATCCCATATTTGAAACTCTTTTAGTTGTCGAGGTGTCAGAATCTAGAAAATTTACAGTTAAAAGTCAAAATTAAATTATTTATCAGTCATATCACCCTATGAAACACAAAAAACAGGCACAGATGTTCTGCATGTTTGTTCTATTTTTATAGCCTAGGAAGGTTTGGATAAGTTTCAGCTGTAGGACAGAGGCTTTGAGAGGTCTGGACCTGCCCTTGGCTACTTCAGTGGCTTGTGGGGCTTCCTAAAACCATGATCACTGCTGTGATCTGAACTTATGTTTGAGGTCCTGAGACTTGGGTTAAATTTAACTTAGATCATTAACTAGATGAATTTTCGGCTAGGATTTCAGCTGTAAACAATCTGCCAAGGTGATTGGCAGCCTCTCATTATAGAGGCGTAGTGATTAATTAACGCAGAGCTTAATTAATTTTGTAAGGCAAGGAACAGTATTTCTTCGCAGTGAAAATCAATATTTGAATACTTGGAGCCCCTTTCTCGGAGTTAATTTCACTCAGATATTGAGCTCACTTTAAATTCACAGTTCTTAGTATGTTATCTGCTTCCAACTTTGAAGAAGTAATTAGGAATATTTATGATAGTCTACCTGAAGTTATTTTTGGAAGACCGTGAAGTGTAAATAAATATATTCTTTTATTCTTGCTTCAATTTCAAGAGCATATTTCTATCATTGTATTCATCAGGGTGGTAAACTACATTCTTAAAAGCAAAGATGTACATAGAAACTGTGGGAAAATACTACACACACCCAGCCCATGCTTTTGGTAGGAATTTATGTCAATGTTGTGCTCAGTGCACATTTAAATCACTTGCCATTGTCCAAGCCCAGAGAATTATTTCCTTAAAATTGGAGGACTCTTAGGGGCTCCCCAGAAAGAGTTCCTTCCCTAGGAACTGTGACTTAGCAGTAATCTCTATTTTGTAAATAAACCAAGAATGCAAGATTTCCTTCAGCCTGGAAAAATAATTTACCAGGAGGGTCTGAAGAGAACTCAGAGGTTAACAACTGGAAGAGCTAGGATTCTCCCTCTGCCTGGGAAAGAGCCGTGACACCCACCAAGAAGCTTGAGATGAAGACCAAGCTACATGGCGGTCACTTGGACCATCTGAAGACAAGGCTCAGTACAACAAATGAAGATGCTCATTTCTCTGAGGAAGATGAAGGTGAATGTGGCTTTGACCAGCGTGCAGCACAGAGACAGAGACAGAGATAGGACAAGGTGGGAGGTGGGCCTCAGGAGAATAGGCCCTCTAGGACAGTAAGTGGGCAAGAACTCACTACAAGGCCAGAAGCCCAGGGAGGACTCGAAGGTGTTTTCTTTTTCTCCTCTGCTAAACCAAGAGCTAGAGCATAGTTTGAGGGGCAGAGTGAAGAAAGCAGAAAGGAAATGATTCTGTTCTGAAAGGGCCAGGGGACCATGGCAAGCAATGGTCGGGGAACAGTTTCCAGGATGCACTGAGCATCTTGCTACACCAAGAGCCCATGACATGGGTCTTAGCATGAGAACTGTATTTTACTTTAGCTTGCAGAACAATTCTGTCCTAAGTAACTTATTCATTATTTGGTTAAGCTAAGTTTTTTAAGTAAATATCTCTTTTTGAGTCTCTTTAGGGTCACAGTGTCTCCTCAGGACTCAAGTGTGGCGGTACCAGTGAGCCTAAATGCCCAAGAAGAATCAGTGATGGGGGATGGGAGGAGATGAGGTGCTGAAGGAGAATTTCAGGGTCACTTTTGGACACGTGAGGCCCCACATCTGCTTCTGTCACCCATGCCAGCTGAAATGCTACTCCCCAGGTATCAGTGACCACTCGATACCACATATGCAAATCATGGTGCACACAAAGGGACATTTCTTTGCTAGCGAAGATAAACTGTCATCTTTGGTCACTCTGTTTTTAGGAACAGGATGCAAATCGATTTCTTTACAGACTTTAAACTGATTCACCTCTCCGACTGATTCACCTCTTACCTACTTTATCCAACTTTATATTTTCCTACTCTTTTACTATATTTATTTACATATATTTATTTTTAGTTTTGAACTCCATCCTTCCACCTGAGACTACCTAATTGTTAAATCTCTTCATTGGATTTATAACAGGTATTTTAGTCACAAAAGTTTGAAGCAAAACACTGCACTTTCCTCGAAAACTTGTTCTTTCTTTTATCAGGCCAAAAAGTTAGGGTCAGAACTGCAGTAGTATGGACAGGTTCAAGAAGCAGATAAGTAAAGGAAGTTCAGTTTCTTTGGTTTGGGAATATGTTAGGTTTTCCCCTATTCCAACAAAACAAAATATTAAAATTGTCCTTCCCAACTGCAGGTAGAACAAGAATAAAGAAAGAGAAGCAGAATAAAAGGTACCAAAGACAAATCATCTTAAAATTTAGGCTCCATCTGTAACCAAAAATCTTTGTTTAACACAACTTTCCCATGGCCTTACTCTGGCCTCACACTGATCCTCCAAACTTAGAAACACTTGGATAAAATATTTGAAATAGATAACTTTTATACTTTCCTCCATCTTTCTCCATGAGGGAAGGGATCACAATACAAAAGGAAGTGACATTTATTATTCTAGCTACTGCTAAGGTAGAATGAACCAAGCTTATCACAGGAAGGTTATAAAAATAAGAACACATTGAACATACATAGTCCAAAGGAATTTATCAAACTGTGTGCTTTGAAAGAGTAGTGTTGAAGGAAAATGAAGGAACATCCAGTTTTGCCCAGATGGCAGCAATGATTTAAAATCATGATGTCCAGTCTGACCTGCAGCTGTTCACACTGGTTCAGCTATACCAGCTGGTTATGGCTGGCAGCTTTTCTGATCGGTTAGTGCCTCTGCTCAAACCAGCAAGTACATATTTTGAACATCACCCTTGGTTATGTCATGGTTTCTATATCTATTATGTGAAAGGAGTCTTAGAAAAGATTCACCTGTTCAGACAGACTTGTATATACAAGTAGACACTCATATATTGTTCACAAATATTTGCTGAGTGTTTTACTAAGGAGCTCATAACAATAGGAGTTTCATTTCCCACCATGATTCTTCCTTCCTTAGTAGAGATGGACACAGAAAGTATATTACTTGAATCGTTTCTCTGTTACACATGATTTACTCCTATGTCTCTGCTTTATCTCCCATTAGTCCCCCATGGTCCTGCTGAACTGGCCAAGTTGGTAGCTCCCGGGTCTGACTGACCATTTACTTGCTTTGTGCCTTTGCCTGTGTCTCAGCTCGAAAGGCCTCCATACTCTCCTAGTAAACATGGTACTTATACTTAAAACCCAGCCCGATTCTTACCTCCCCTTGAGGCTTTCCCTAGGACACCAACTAAAGTTTCTATTCTCTCTCTGGTCTTCTAGTACTTATTATCTCTCCTACTACTCAGTGCTGATTTGTAGCCTAGAAATATTTTAATTTATTATATAGTTGTATTTAGAGTTAACCATGCACATAGGTGACTTGCCCATTTAAAGTGCAAACTCACTGAAACTTGAAATTATAAAAATTGACCCCAACACTTAGCACAACAGCTTACAGAGAGTAGATGGATTGTTGTCCACAGATGGTGAGAGACGTTTGGAAATACTGCATTTTCCCCAGCTCAGAGTCAACTTGGCAAGACTCAGGCACTCATTGGGTTCAATTCTGTCCAGATAGAATGTCTTGATTTCCACATTTGCATTTTCTTCTGTATCCAACAAGTCCCAGAAAGCTCAGGAAGGTTCTAGGTTTGGGGGGTGGGGAAGAAGAACTTGGAAAATCTCCCAAAATCAGCCACTCCTTAGGGTGGTATTGTGGGAGTGCCACAGAAAGGAAAGAGGAAAGAACAGAAAGGCAGGCAAAGGCATCACTCAAGAAAAAGATGGGAATGTGCCATCTTCATAATTTTGCCAAGCCTTGCAAAGGGAGCAGAGTCAGTCAGAGAGAGGTGTGCTTTTAGTTTAGAAGATGGAGAAAGGGGCCATGAGCCACGAAATGTGGGCAGCCTCTAGAAAAAAATAGAAAAGGCAAGAAAATGGATTCTCCACAGAAGCTTCCAGAAAGGAACTCAGCCCTGTTGATGTACTGATGTTAGCCCAGTGAGTTCCATGCCAAACTTCTAACTCACAGAACTCTGAGATAATAAATGCATATTTTAAAGCAACCAAGACCTAAGTATGCGTCCAACATAAGCTGGGAAATTCAAAGGAAATATTTCCTGTACATCCTGAATAAAGTGGGAAGGAATATCCAGGAAAAAGGGGAGGGGAAAGGCATTCTAGTTAGTTGGGAGAGGGTGTGTGAAGGACTTGATGAGATATAGGATAACATTTTAGTATTATTTTTAGAAACTGTCAAAAAATACTTGAAAGATAGAAAATCATATAGTTCTGTGGTGCTGGATTACTCGCTGGGCCATCCATCCTATGTTTACCTTGCAAAACCTAAACTAATGAGGTACATTTCCCTCTCCAAGGGTTAAGGCCAGGAAGAGAGGCTAGAGGGTCTCAGAAAGCAGGGCAGCATCAAATGCTAAGCCAGATTGCATCTCAGAAGGAGGAAATGTGTGTTTATGGGACCCACTTGGAAATGCAAACATGAGCAAACCAATACTGTATAACAAAGGGTCCTCAACAGCTGGATTTCTTCAATGTTTAAAGTCCTCATAAACATCCATGGCTAACTTTAGAGCATGATTTATCTGTAAATATACATATATCTGTACAATAAAACCCACAAAAATAAGTTAACAGAAATTTACCTAAGAAACATCAACTTTCACTTTTCCAGTTGAATTCCAATCCACAAGTCTCTCTCTCTCTCTCTCTCTCTCTCTCTCTCTCACACACACACACACACACACACACACACACACACACACACACACACGTTTCCTTTCCCTTCCTCTTACTGGGATAGGAATCAGTAATCATAGGATTCCTGGGAAGATCCTGAAAAGCCCTCAGGATATTGGGGGATTTGGCATGCTGTTTCTCAAATCTGTCAAATGTGAGAGGAGTCGATCAAATAATTAGTGAGATTTTTTTTTCTCCCAACTCTAAAAGTTTATGAACTTTCAAAGGGACATAGGAGCCAAGCCAAAATACTTCCCAATGGTCAAATCTAGGACAATTTGAGCAGCAAAATAAATAATGTCATACTGAATTATAGCTCAAAGTATAAAATAAATATACATAAGTCCATATCAACATAAATGATTGAATAGATAAATAAATGGGGGGAAAAAAGAAACAAATCTTCACAGGATTATTACAAATGATATATGTAGATCCCTCCTCTCTGGGAAGTGGAGTTTTATTTTCCCCACCCTCTTGTCTTGAATGTGAGCTGAACTTGGAGGGTCCCATCCAAAGAAGAGAGTGTGGAAAGAGAAAAATAGTAATTCTGCCTTGGAGATACCTGGCAGGCAGTACTTCAACCAAGCGATTAAGGCCTACATCACCAAAACCAAGATTTTGTTATCATGTGCCCCTTGGCACAATGCAGTCATGAGAAAGGCAATTTATTCCTGAGGCCTTCCTTCACCAAACCCATAACCAGAGTCCAACTCTGAGGAAACCATCAGCCAAAGCCGAATAGAAATATCCACAAAATAGCTTAGCAGAATTCTTCAAAACGGTCCAGGTCAAGAAAAGAAAAAGAAGGCTAAGAAAGAGTCACAGATCAGAGGAAAGCGACAGGATACCAAGAACAGTGAGAATCCTGGAGGAGATCAGCAGGAAGATATGAGGAGAAAACGAATGAAATGTGCATAAAGTGGAGTTTGTTAATAATTGTGGACAATGTTAACTTCTTAGTTGTGACAAACATAACCTGGTCACGTCGGGCATGGATGGATATTAGGGAACACCTGCTGCGAGGTTTCTAGAACTCTGTACTAAGTGAACTCCTTAGTAAAAAAGTTTATTCATAAACAATAAAAAGTCGAGGCGCTTAGAGAGTGCGAACTGGACCTTCTTGGAAAGCAGCAGCTACGACCCCCCTTACATCTCTGCTGCGGGGCGCGGCGCCGCGGGCCTGGGTGTCGCGGGTGCAGACGCCGCATCCGGGGTGCACGGAAAGGGGCGTGCGCGCCGGGCCCGGCGGGATCCCAAGCTCCTCCCAGGAGCCGCCCGGGCGCCGGACTCTGCCCCGGGCGGAGCCCAGTCGGCCGGAGGCGGAACCACCCTGGCCCGCGGGGAGCCCACCCAGGCCTGACGCGGGGACCCCGCGCGCGCGGAGCATCCTCCAAGGCCCGCGAGCCCCGGCGACCTGCGGCCTCTGCGGCGCGCGCCAGGTCACCCCCGCCCCCGCCCCAGGTGAGTGGGTGGCCCAGCGCCCTTGGAGTCGGTTCCTCCCGCGCGACTCAGGGCGCCCAGGGCATTTATTTCCCTGTAAACAGGTCCTAGGTGAGGAGAGGATCCTGCGCGGAAGCTGTGTCCTGTGCTCCTATTCCCTGGTCGAGAAGTTTCTGCTCCTCGGGGGAGGGAAGGAGCTGCTTTCCCCGCCGAGAAAGGAAGGATACCACGTCCTTAGCGCCTGACTATTCGGGCTGCTGTTATGCAGTCCTTTGGCCAGGGGCACCCCGCGATTTCTGCCTGCTAAATGCAGGGTGCCGATGGGGAAAGCCTCCGGGCATCTCGCTGTCACCTGTGAACCCCCGCGTCGCGGCTTCGATGGGTCCCAGGGCCCGCAGTTTTGAGGAGCGCAAACGAATGGATGGCTGAATGAATGCAGGTGTTCGTCTTGCCCTTCCTTCATTCATTCATGATGCCTTCTGTAGCTGCAGGTGTAGCGGAAGCAGAACAGCTCAGTTTTCTGCTGTCCTGGGATGGGATTGCTGCAAGCTCCAGAGCCCCAGGTAGTTATGCAAAGGGCAGTTGTGATCTTACCGAAAGGACACCTTGGCGCAAGGGTAGATTTTAGATTGAATGGTGACATGGCTGTGATTTCCAGCTCTCTTTGTAAAGAAAAATAATAATAATAATACGGAAAGAGAATGAATATAAGGATCGCAAGAAGCAATCAGCTCCGAACACAACTGAAGCTGTGTCCGTTCCCTATTACACAGTCGTTGTTTCATTCTAGGAACCCAAACCTCCTTTACTTTCTTGGTATATACGGACGAGGTGCCTTGTGGAAACACAGCAGGAGTTACTGTCTTCTACATCTGCAGGAGCGGGAAGATAATCTGTCCTTTTCATTTTACCGAATGCTATTAAATATTCAGCTTGCAGAAGTCTGGCTTCCCAGGAATTTGAGCTGAGCTGGAGTCTCAAGTACCCTGGCAGACACAATCGGTGCTGTTGTTTCCCGTCGCTAGACTCTCCCCCTTCCCCTACACTTGTAGTTAGAGAGTGAGGTCTCTGACAGGGCAGTTTGTGCCTAAGGCAGGCCCTCTGTGTGGCTCTTCGATTTACAGAAAGAATGCACACAGTTCATACTTCTTGTGACCCAGACACACTTCACCAGTATTCTGTCTTCCTGATTTGCTAAATGACTTAACCTGGGCTAACTAAAAAGAGGCTCTTGAAATAAATAGACACCATTTCAGTTGTATTTTTCACCTTTATGATTTTGTGAATTAATGCAGGCGTGTTATTTATTAGCTTATCGATTTGCAATGTGCTAGACAAAGGGCTTGAGTCTTAGTATGAATTCTGGCCAAAGATGAAAAATGAGGCATATATTATTTGTGATAAGGACTGAGAAAGAAAAGAATTGAAGATTTCTGGAGGGAATTTAAACGTCTTTTAAAGTAGTTGTTTCAAATCTTTTGAACTGAGATAATTTACATCAAAATTATACGGCCTTTTTATTGATTGAAAAATCTCATGATGGCAAAATGGTCCTATCAATTTAGTAACAAGTTTAATGAATTTACAATTTCCTGAGCATGAAATACACATGTGTTTGGAAGATGAAAGCATGTGTGTGTTCATATTCAGTTTTAGGAAATATTTGGTGTGTCTGGATTTTTGGCCAATTTATGCATTCATTGAACCGAAGCATCATTGTCCTGTCATCCAGGACCCGGTGTTCTGTGTTGGAGACACTGGGAATCCTGCCCTGTGTAAATAGGACATTTTCCTGAGCTCATGGAATTTACACACATTGGAATTCTCTAGGACACATAGGAGACCACAGGTTACGAACCATATCAATGGTCATCCATCAGTTTGGCGGTGACTGAAACTGGATTTTCAATTCATACTCTTTTACACTGATTTAAGTAGTCAAATCTAAAACTTGTAAAGAAACATATGTTATTAGGGTCAGTGTTTTTCTCTTTTGCTTAGGTTGGGGAAGAACTTAAGAATCATGTGTTCAGGGTTTAATATTATGAAATATTGAGATATTAAACCTAAAATAGCTAAATATCAATGTGATGCAAATTAAATAAAAACTACACTTGCTGTAGTGGATGCCAGCAGTTTAGGGGAAAATAAATAAATGAAAAACTTCAAATCAAGGAGACTCTATCAAGTTATTTTTTACTCTAAATTATAAAAATATTCCTGCAATTATATTTTACCCCAGAGGAAATAAAAGACTTTATTCAAGGCATTCCTGCTTTTTTCCTTTTTCTGTTTTTTTTTTTTTAAAAAAACAGCTTTATTGGAGGTATAATTTACATACCATTAAATACATTCAAGGTGTATGATTCAATGATTTTTAGTAAATTTACAAAATTGTACAACCATCACCACAATTCCATTTTAGAATATTTTCAAATGCCAAAAGATCCCATATAACTGTTCGTAGTCACTTGCCATTCTCACCCCCACCCCCGGGTATCTGCTAATCTATTTTTTGTTGCTATAGATTTGACTTTTCTGAACACTTTATACAAATGGAATTATATGCTATATAGCCCTTAGCATATTCTCTCATCTAAAATAGTGCTTTTGAGGTTCATTCAGGTTGTAGCATGTATCAGTAGTCGGTTCCTTTTTGTTGCTAATTAATATTCATTCTACTGTATGACTATATTACATTTTTGTTCACCAGTTGGTGGACCTTTCTTCATTTACAGTGGATTTGTAAGACAATTACATTAATCTAACTTCCATGGTAACATAATTTGAAAATAACTAATAGGAGCCAACCTTTATATTTATGAAAAATAGATTACAGATATTTCCTGACATAACTGTGATCTTTCCATGATATTCCCATGAAAATTGTAAATGGTAAACCCCATGCAGATAGAAAGAAGCCTCGGTCACTTAGTTTTCTAGATCTTTAACTCTTAATAGAAATATTTGTACAGAGCATGCATCTTCTTTGCAATGTTTCTTGGCAAATGACATGCATTTTGAATTCATATTTTGAATGATTGTTTCACTTAAGAGTGATAACTGAAGTACTAAACCGAGATGTCATAGTTTAGTGATACACTTAATATAAAGCATGAATCATCTGTAGCTTTTAGCCAAAGAGTAGAAGGGTGTGCCCCTGGATTTATATGCTTTTAGTTTTATTATTCTGTAGTTTCTATGACTGTACTGGAGAATGAAACCGATATAACTGTTTGAGTATTTACAAAATCAGGCACTAGTCTGAGCTCTTAGATCAGAGAAAATCCAAACACAGAAGAAATGCTACTCCTTTTTTAATTTGGGTCCTTATTAGGAACTAAACCAAAATCACAAGTTATCCAGGTTCCTATTAAGTAGTGCTATTTTTCTCTGTGTATTCTGGAGAACAAGCAAATAAGAACTTTCTAACACTGCAAAAGCATTGACTGTGGGTAATAAACACTTCTCTTAGCAATCAGACAGAGCTGTGTTCTTATATACCTCTGTTCACCCTTCTTTGTGACAACTATTACATGGCAAATGCATTTTTCGGAGGTTACACTTGTCAACTTATGTTTAAAGATCCTCTTAGGGAGATTTTTCTAGATGAGTGGAAACCCTTCTATAAAAATTTGGCAGGTTCTGTGAGACTAAAAAGAAGACAGTGTGTCTTTGAATTCCTGTAAGTTGCTGCTGAAATTGCAAGTTGCTATTGGGGAAAAAAAGAAAAGAGCATTAACATATCTCAAAGGTCTGTTTTATTTGATAACAGAGAATGCAAAGGATTTTATCTTTAAATTCCTATCATTTGAAAACAAAAGAGACTAGATTAAATAATATAGTTTCCAAAGCTGACGGTGCTCCTTTGGAGCTCAGTTTTTCTGCTTGAAACATCAAAACAACCAAAACTCCTGGGCAGAATCACTACTGATTTAATGATTTGGTTTTAGATGAACTGATCAGTCTCTGTTGGTGATGTCTTTTTTTTTCTTTCTTTCTTTCTTTCTTTCTTTCTTTCTTTCTTTCTTTCTTTTTTTTTTTTTTTTTTTTTTTGATTAGGTAAGGGTTTAAAAATTTCTAGAACAGATGTATTTTTCTAGTCATACACTGCCAACTTCATTCCAAATGTCTCTTAGGAATCATATACCAATTATGGGAATCCATCTTCATCCTCACTTTCATGCATTCCGAAATCAGAGTGGACTTGCTCCCAGAAAGAAGGCTTCATCAGCAGTGAGCTGTAAGCATCTTCTCATTACTTTGATGAGCTCATTCACTCATCACTCAGGCTGACAGGATCAGATGTCAGGAACTTGTTTTATCCAGAACCAGAAACTGCTTCTCACTTTTGTATCTTTCTGTTATCACCTGGATTTTGGTAGGATGCTACACTTGGGTTGTATTGACATCTTCCTGGTGCAGGAGGGTGGGCAGAAGCAATGGCCAAGCAAAGGGTCAGGGCTGTGTAAGGTGGTGGCCACCCTGAATAGACTTTGTAGCCATGGATCTGATAGTCTATATGAAAATGGGCAACTGTGAAGAATAAAAACATGTTATGCATCTAGAAAACAATTAGGATGGATGGATCAATGAGATAAGGAGTTCTCGGTTCATGAATTAGATTTAAATCTTGCTGTTGCAAATATTATTGTATATTTAGATAGTTCTCCTGCTCTTCCACCTTAGTATATAATAAGTATGATTAACCTTCTTAAGATGTGTATGGTTTCCCTTGTTTCTGTGTATTTTGTGTTATTTACAAAGTCAGGCACTCATTTGAGCTCTTAGATCACCATAATGGATGCCAGACCTCATTGACTATTCTTGTAGCAGCAACAGTTCTACCTATCAATAGCCCGATCACCAGCTTGCTTTTTAAACAATCCTAATCCCATCGCTGCTTTTTGCCATTTACTTTTTTTTTTTAAGGGGGGAGGGCAATAATTTGAACGGAGAAAAACAAAACCAGCTAATTGTGTTCTCCAGTTAGTTCTGATAGAGTCAGTAAAGTTCTTGGATTTTTAACTCTCAACAGTACTTTTCTTTTTTCTAAGGTACAGTTGGATTATTATTTTTTAAAATAAAATATATAAACTCAGCTTTTTTGTGTGTTGAGTTCAATAAGTTTCGACAAATAGTTACAGTCATAGAACCATCATCACCATCAAGATACATCACCTCCCACCAAAAAATATTACCCTGTGTACCCTGTGTAGTCAATGCCTCCCCAACTCCCAGTCACCAGGTAACCACTGATCTGTTTTCTGTCCCTGTAGTTTCAAAGTTTCTAGAATGTCATATAAATGGAACTATAAAGTGTGTAGCCTTTTGAATTTGGCCGTCTTCAGTCAGCATAATGCATTTGAGATTCATCCATATTGTTGTGTATTATCAGTAGCTCATTTTTTTATATTAATGAGTGGAATTCACCTGTTGATGATATTTGAATTTTTTTTTATATTTGGCAGTTATAAATATTTGTATTTTATGGAACGTAAACTTTCATTTCTCTTGGGTAAGTACCTGGGTGTGGGATTGCTGGGTTGTATGGTGTATGCCTAACTTTACAGGAGACTTCCAATATGTTGTCCAATGTGAAGGAACATTTTGCATTCCCACCAGCAACAGATAGGAGTTCCAGCTGCTCCACATCCTCACCCACACTCAATATTGTCTGTCTCCACTGCCTCACTGGATAATTTTTAAAACAAAATAAATTATGTCAAAGTTTTAATATTCCAGGATGAGTTTAGGAAGTAATAGCTATTTTGTAAATTCCTTTTACTCTTAAAATATTTTTATAAAGCCCCAAAAGGCATTTTCTAAAAGAGCATTTTTCTTCTATTACAAATGACTGAGCTATGTTGTGGACATCTGCTTCCTTTCCTGTTTTCTTTACTGACAAGTCACAAGGGACTTTTAAGAAGACTGTTCACTGAGAAGGTCAGAGCAAGTGGGATAACTGACTGCTTGGTAGGAAGAGATGGGAATAGTGAGGGGATGATGGAGCTTATCATTGACACTTTTGAATGATGACCTATAAGCAAATGTCTACAATAAGCTGTGAATAGAAGTATTTAATATTCTTTTTATGTGTTATCCCATTTAATCCCCCTATGAAGGAAGTTAACATTGTCCTATCAATTTTTCCATTGAGGAAGCTGAAGCCTAGAGAGATCAAAACTTTCCTGAGGTTACCCAGCTAGTGGGAAGGAGAACAGACTAAGAAGGGACTTACTAGTAAGCCTTTAAGAAGCCCCTAGTAAGAAGGCCCTGTTTTTAAGCCATAAAGTCATACTGCCTTTGTTCATAGAATAAGTCGGTTGGGACAATATCTGCTCTGGCTTCTGCAGGAGCTCAGCATTTGACTGTTTCTTAGTGACATGATTTGGAAAACCCTGATTACTAAACTAGCTCGGGCCCAAAAAGCTACACTTGGAAATCCATTCAGAGTAAGGCAGGAGGCAAAGTGGTACATTGGAAAGAGCCGGGAGACTCTGGCTTGGCATCCATGACCATCATTATCTCCATTACACAGTTGTCTTGAGTAATCACATTGCATCTCCTTTTCTCATCAGTAAAATGGAAATGATAACATCGATCCCTCAGAGTCTTTGTGGGAGTTACTAACGGTAGCCCCAGCCTGCCCGTGGTGGGCACACAACAGGTCCTGTGCCCTCCTCCCCACTCTTCCCAAACAGGAGGGGATTCATGCTGTTTGCAGCCTTTGCTGTTTAGTTACCATCCTAGGCACAGAGTAAAATCTTCTGCTTTGTCTAAGTTTCAGACCTGGTTATGAGGTCAGTCTTATCTTGGTTCAGATGATGAGGTCATTTTGTGACCTTGAAAACCATATCATTCCTCTGTGATTTGGTTGCACTATACATACATGTATAGGTATAGATTACAGATATAGAGATAGATGGATATAATAATTAATATGGATATAATAAATAATAATGATAGCACAGTGTTGTAATGAGTAATTTTGACAATATATGGAAATTGATTTATTTTGGTAAATGACACTACTCTGTCAATAGTCTTTATTCCTATATTGTGTGTATACCAATATTTCAGTCCTTTTCCCCCAAACAAAATCACTCTATTTTCTATCTAAGAATCTTCTATAGCACTGGCTATGAAATAAATATTGTGTGTATACAAATGAGTAGCATTTACAAATGAATACAATTAATTCTACTTTTAAAATCTCAGGTTATTATTTAAGACATTATTACATGGGTTCTTTGTTAACATGCATGTCTTTTGGAAATACTGTGCATCACTTTCAGGTAAACTACACAGTCACCTGAGATTTAGGCAGCTGACACTGGATGTCACCATTGTGCTGTGCAATGTAGCTGCAGAACAGGTGTGCTCTTTAATGCCGAGGAGACAGCTTCTTCAAGGGTTTAGAGGTAGGTTAGCTTTTCTTCCCTCACGTACCCTAATCACCCTTGTAGCACTTTTATTGTAACTTACTTTTTCAGTTTCTAAGCTCTCTCTCTATAATAGAGAGAGAATGATCATTCTCTTCAGAGAACGATCTCTATAATGATCAAGAATCATGAAACAATATGCAATATTATTAGCTCAAAACTGAGAAACTGAAAACTCAGAAATTGTGCCCAAACCAATCAGGGCTCTAGGTTGCAAACCAGGTAACTGACTCTGGCTAACTTAAGCAGAAAAAGAATTTACTGGAAGAATGTGGAGCAGCATTCAGAAGGGATGGGGAAACTCAGTTTGGGAATGAGAGAGCCCAGTGTGCTGGTGCTTCAGTGAAGATGAGGCAGTAGCAAGACCAGGACAGAGTCCTTCCGCCATTGCCACTGGTCTCTGGATACCTCCACTGGCATTTTTGCCACTGGACTCAAGGCACCACCCTGTGCTGTCCTCCCTTCCCAGAGTAATAACGGGGTTTTCCCTGCCTCCAGCTTCAACAAGCCTGACAGCTGATCCCTTACTGGCATCTCCACGTAGGGGCACTTGGTTTGCAGTTTGTGTTGTACCTGTGCCCAGCCCCAGGAGGGGAGAGAGAATAGGTAAGGGACCAGTCCTGCAAGGGCTCACACAGGTGCTGATGCCACATGTCTGGGAAGGGGATTCAAATGCTGGACGGCCACACTGTGCCAAGCACCCACCAAGGCTCTCTTTAGTCGGGAGCCACAGAAGTGAGTTGAGAACACCGCTGTGTTAAAACACTGGGCTTTATGACACCCTCTGTGGGTTGAGCTGGCCTCAGTTGCATATGCCTTATGGCACTGTACAGGGTCCCAGGCTTTGCTGTACCTGCCTTTCCTTCAACCCTGAGGGACGCATATCAGCTGGGGTGAGACCTGTGTTAAGTGCCTAAGGACGTAGCTTTTTAGGCAAGTCAGAAGTCTTAAGTTTCAGGCTATTAAAACAAACGAAAAACCCTGCTGCATTAATAGAAAAAGAAAAAAAATGGCAGCCTACACTGCATTCCTTGTTGTTCTTAGAACACTACTCTAAGCCATCCCAGCCTCTCCTCTTGCTCTCCCCATTGCCTGGAGCCCTCTTTTCTCAAAAGGTCACATGGCCTCACCTCTTTTAATTCACATCTTTTGCTTAAATGCCACCTCTTCAGGTTGGCCTTTCCTTACCACACCACACAATACCTGCTTTTCTTCATGGCACACGTCACCACCTCTCATTCGGTTCCCTGTATATTTATTGTTTTGCTTACCCTCTGTGCTGAATGTCCCATAAAGGTGATGCCTCTGGCTCACTCCTGTGGCCATAGCTCCTAACGAAACTGTCTTTAATAAGTGTGCAATGTCTGAATGAATGAATCAAGGGTTAAATAAAAGAAGGAAACACCTCCATTAGACTCTCTAGAATAAAAATAATGCGTGTATTGACAACCTAGGACTGCTGCAACAAAGGATCTCAGAGTGGCTTAAGTCATACAGTCCTGAAGGCTGGAAGTTCAAGATCAAGGTGTTGGCAGGGTTGGTTCTTTCTGAGGGCTTTGAGGGAGAATCTGTTCCATGCTTCTCATGCTCCAGCTTTTGGTGGTTTTCTGGCAATCTCTGGGGTTACTTAACTCGTAGATACATCACCTTGATCACAGCTTTCCATGTTATAAGGTGTTCTCCCCATGTGCATGCCTGTGTCCCAATTTCCTCTTTCTATAAAGATACTTTTATAAAGTGACCCAGTTTCCAAATAAGTCACATTCTGACATACTGGGGGTGAGGACTTCAACATATGAATGAGAGGACGGACACTATTCAACCCATAACAGTGCCTTTTATGTGTGTATTGTATAATGGTTAAGCCATTCTTCTGTCATTAAACAGAGGAGTAAGTTTAGTTACATCATTCTGGGTGCCCAGTGATGTGTTGGTTTATTACAAAGTGTAGGAATTGCTTTGTAAATTGTAAACTATTCATTAGATGTTAGCATAATCATTTGAGGATGTTGACGAATTATCGATACACTCTCAAGAAACCCAGCACTGTGAATTTGCTAGTCTTAAAATCCTCCAAAGCACGTTTTTTTTTTATAGCCCAGGCCGATCTGCCAACTGGTTAAAACATTACCCGATTCTTCTCTATCCCTCAGACTCTTTGTCTGCAATAATTGCGGAGAATAATTTCATATTTTATTTACTCACTTGACAAACATGTACAATTCATTTATTATGCATAAGGCACTGTCTTAAGTGCTTGACAAATGTTAACTCACAATTCCATGGGGTTTATTATTTATTAATTACCAATAATTAATATTAATATTATCTGAATTCTACTGATATGGAAACTGAGGCACAGAGAGGTTAAGGAACTTTGCCAAGGTCACACAGCTACTGAGAGGCAGACTCAGGCCATGAGTCTAGGTAGTCGAGTCTAGCTACAAACTTTTTATTTGTAGAACACTTTCTTCACAGAGTCTCATGGAAAAGTTCAGTGTGTGACTGAACAAAGCAGAGCTGCTTTGGTTCATGTTCTGAAGCTCAGCCCTGTTTGCAAAGGCCTGATCTAGGAAATAACACCTCTTGGAGCAATGCCAGTTGTAAGCTATCTTCAATCCACTCAGGCGTAAAACAAATAAAATTCTTTTCTCACTTTAATTAACTGATTGTGTTTTATTTTGAGAATTTTATCTGCCTAATCTACTTCTGGCAGAAATAAAATGCTAAGATGGATTTTCCCTAGGATGGTAAAGCCATATGGTGATTTGGACTTTGCTGGCTTAAGTTCCCCTTGGGTTTCTTTATACCAATTGAGGACTGTGATTGTAAAAGTTTTTTGAACCAAAGAGAGATGGAATTTGATTTTATATGAATAGAGTTGGATAACTGCAATCAGCTAAGCATGAACTCTGTTATGGGCTGCTTATCTTCTGTGGTTATTAATAATATAAAAAAATAGAAACAACAACATTAGCAGTTCCTGTCCATTGAGAGCCTTCTGGCATTTAAAAAACTCTCATTTCTACAACTCTAGGTGTTATCACCCCTATTTTACAGATATGTAAGTTGAGGCTTAGATTTTACTGAATTTGTTTAAAATGCCTCAACTGGTCAATAGAGGAAGAAGGCTATTTTGAGATATAGTAGTGATGAAGGAGCAGTGATTAAATAGCAGATTTTAAGAATGAATAGTACATAAGAGAATTTATTATCAGATAAATAACACAAGGCCCAACACTATTTTCAAATTATAGAAGACTGTGAGAATGCAGAATGCAGTGGGATCCTTTCTACGGAGTGATTACTTCCTATGATGAAACGCCTCTTATCATTTGTTAGTGCACACGGTGTGCAACATGCTAAAAAGAAAAAAGAATGTAAATCAATAAAACGAGATTATAAATCAAGGAGGATGGAACTGGAGAACAAAAAAATAACTCAGATCAATTTGATTTCCTGCTTGCCTATGTTTTCCCGCTGGTTTTGCTACAACCTCCTGCTGTACCCAACCCAGGGGTCAGGAAACTTTTTCTGAAAAGGACCAGATCATAAATATTTTAGACCTTGTTTGCCACGTGTTTTCTGTGTTGCAGCTACTCAGTTCTGATGTGGTAGTGCCAAAGCACTATGTAAATAAATGGCCATGGTTAGAGTAAAACTTAATTTATGGACATTAAATTTGAACCTCATATAATTTTTATGTGTCACAAAATGTTACTCTTCTTTTGACTCGGGCTCCTGGGCAGTGGTTTTCTGGTCACTGCTCTAGCCTGACCTCCCGCACCCAGCCCTCTGGTTCCCAAGCACGTTGGTGATTGTCTCTGTGGGTGTTTCTTTTGCTTCGAGCATTTAAATGTTATTTTGCACCAAAAACTTAATTCCGAAGAGGACCTAGAAACAGCATTACCTCCACTCACAATCTGCAAAAGCAAACTTGCAGAAGAATTTCGGCTGCCAAATCAACTTCAGCTGAAATAGATAGAAGCCCCAGTGGCTATCTAAGAGGATTTACAATAAAATGGAAAATTCTTGGCATCCTCTGTCAGTTTCATCAAAGATTAGAGGATAAATGTGGAACTCTGAGTTATCCCCAGAAGTTTTAAAGTGATGCTAGTAAATATGAAAATTCTTTGTGTGCTTTAACAGTGTAGTTCATTGCTAAATTTTAAATTTTGTGTGTTTTTTTTTTTCTCTCTAGTGAAACCAGCCTTAATGTGATGGAAACACTCTTGAACTTGGTGTCCAAAAGACAAAGGTTTTATTTTCAGCTCTCTTAGTCTTACTGTGATCTTGGGTAAGTTAACATCCCCTACAGGAATCTTGGCTTCTTTATCAGTGAAATAAGACTAATAATCTTCCCTTAAAAGGCTTTTAAATTTATTTTTTAGTTTTTTACTATTTATTATGGAAATTTTACACAGAAACAAAATAAGTAGAGGAGTGTGGTGAACCCCATGTGCCCTTGCCCAACTTAACAATTCCCTGAATTTTGCCTAAACTTCTTTCATCTTTACCTCATTCTATTTTTCTCTCTATTGGAGTATTTTCAAGCAATTTCAAATATAATATTATTTTACCTGTAAATAAATCAGTATGTATGACTAAGAGATAAGATCCTTATTTAAGGACTGTCAATTTTCTTATCACACCTAGCAAAATTACAGTGATTCTTTAATATCATCTATTATTCAGGCAGTCTTAAAATTTCCCCAGCTCTTTCCAAACAAAAAAGCAAAGGGTGGGGGTTATATAGTTGGTTCATTTGAATCAGGAGACGAAAAAAGATTCACATATTGCATTAGGCCATATGTCTCTTAAGACGCTTAATTTATGGCCATTTTTCTTCTCCCTGTTTTTCTTCATATAATTAATTTGTGGAAGGAACTAGTTATCTGTCCTGTAAAATTTCACATAATCTGGATCTGACTAATTGTAACCTTTACTCTTGTAGAGTTATTAATTATCTTTTTGTTCAGATATTTACTGCTGTTCGATATAGAGGCATTGGTAGATGCAGGCTCACTTTTTAAAATAATTGTATTTCATAGGTAATGCTTTCTACTTGTGATCACACCATATCTAGAGGGCAAAATGTCTGGTTGTCTCTTTTTAACTTATGTTAAGATCGATTTGTGAAATTCTTCAGGTTAATGCATCCTTCATCAACCTCTCACCTAATGTTTTTAGCATCAGTTGATGAACTGTTGCTTGGATCCACTACTTCACAAGCATTTGCAAAATGTGGGTTTTCTAATTCTATCAACCCCTTTGGATTTATTATCAGGAATTCTTTTTTAAAAAATGTTTTTTCTTATCTATTTAGTCACTATGAAATATAGTTCATATAGTAAAGGTGAGATAAGTGCTTGTTGGTGTCCCCCCACCCCCTTTATGAGCTAATTTTTGGTACAATGGTGGCCTATGTCCACTGAGTTAGAGGATGAAAATTGGTAGTGATGGTGGTGGTTTTTCTTCTGTCATCGTAATTAAAATTTTTTTGATATATTTCACAGTCTCCAGGTTCTCTTTGTGTCTTGTATTCAAGTAACACTGGGTTACTTTTTTGATTTCTGGTATGACAAGATATCTCACGCTCATCTTATATGTTACTTGCCCCAGACCTAAATTGTTGAAGAAGCCCTGGTTTCTTTTTAGTGAAAATGGTATACTGAGATCACAGTCTGGACACTAGGAGTCTTAATCACTATTTTTCAATGGATAGATCTAGGATATACATTTTAAGGAAAACAAATTATTATTTATATTCATAATTTTAGTTCAGATTATAAGATTTTATGTAAATATTTTGGCTCTAATTTGTATATTTTCTTTTATGCTAAAGATCTTGGTTATTAATGATGTTAAGACGATGACCTCTTGATTGCATGCTTTCTTGTGGGTGAGTGCAGGTGCATGTGTGCTAACACACTTATAGCCATTTCAAAACAGCAATATCAGTGTTTCCACTAACATAGTATTAGTAAGTGTAGTTTAAGGTTGTTTTGCTATTCTCTTTGTTCTTAAAACATAGCGTACCTGGGATTAATAGTCCCTGGTATGTGTTTTAAAGTCATTTCAAATAATTCATGTGAATGTGCCATCAACTTGATATACAGATATGTGTTCCTTATTTTGGTAGATTTTATAGGTAAAATAATTACAGTGTTCAATGTCAAAACTATAAATCACTGATTGTCCCCTTTCATCCCTTCCTCCCTTCTTAGAGAAATTATAATTCAATATGTCCTTTTCTGCTCTGTGCAACGTATTATTCATTGAATAATACATCCAAAGAAGAGTCCGTAACAGTAGGTAGTTTATGCTCCAGTTCACTTTTTTTTCCCAATCTTTTTCTATTATAAGTCTCAGTAAATGGCCTTTATAGATTATAGAGTTAAATAAAATGCAGTATATTTAAGGTCTGTATTAAGTATAAAGTGATGTACATGTATATATATATGTGTGTATATAAGTGATATATGTATATAGACATATGATTTTTGTTTTGTTTTAGGTTCACAGACATTTACTAAAGTACTTACCTACTTTTGAGGTTTTACAGTCTAATATAATGTGGCATAAAAAGAAAAATTTTGTACATTTTCTACTCAGATTATTTTTAAGTTTCTAACCAATAATTATTTCGGCTAGTGTTGTTTTTATATTAAATTAATTCCTGAATTGATGGATATTTATAGATATCAATAATTTAAAATATTTTCTACCATGCAGTATTTGATTACAGTGCTAACACAGAGTTTCTTTCAGTTTGATGATAATCATATCATCAAAGAAGGTAGTTTTGTCTAACTGATTTGTTTTCCTAAAGCCAGAGTTCAGAATGGCAACGGTAGCAGTGACCACAGAAGTTCCCCCAAGGGGTAAGACAGAAGATCATTCTACCTCGTATGAGTCCACATCAGCTCACATTATTGAAGAAACCGAGTATGTGAAAATGGTACGTGGGCACCAGACATCACATTTGCCTGATACGATTTTTTAAAATAAAGTCCGAGAGGGATTGGTGGGCTTTGTTTCTACCTCCATAAAACATGAGAGGAAGAACAAGCCTAGTTAGGGAGAGGAAGGATAATCTCCATCACTGACATTTCAACCCAGGTTTAGCATTTTCTCTTGAGGGTATGAACCTGTTTCTACACTGGTAGTAAAATTGAAGAACGGGCCAGCCAGGAGGGCTTGCAACACCTCTCGGCATTTCATTTGTCCCACACCGTTCACCACTGCACTTCTTACGGTTTCATGTCATTTTTCAGTTGTTTCATGAGGGTCAGTACTGTGTTCCCTAGTAGAGGTTTACATTTCCTGCTGAATTTCTTCCCTTGTTCCCTCTCACAGTTCAGTGTCGCTATCACCAATGACTACATGTAGGCATGTTTCTTCATTAAAAACGTGAAATCTTGTGAGAATCCAATGATAATAACTGAAAAAACATATTCGTATGAACGGTTGCTTGGAACAGATGAAAAAATTTGGAAATAGATAGTTTGTAACATTCAGGTCTATTAATTCGTCTATGAGTGTCTTGCAGTTCCGTAGGTCACCAAGACACGGGGCTTTTATTTCATGCATAAATTTGTATGATCTCCACTTAGCAATTATTCTGTAGTAATTACTAAATAGTCACTATTCTCTAGTAATTACTAGATAGTAATTATTTTGTAGTAATTACTAGATAGTAATTATTTTGTAGCGATTACTAAATAGTAATTGTTTTATAGTAATTACTAAATAGTAAATTAGTACTAAATTACTATATAAAAAAATAGAACTGAATAGAATTAGATACTAATTACTAAATAGTAATTATTTTGTAGTATAATATTCATTTATATTTTAGGTTTGTCTGAGCAAGTGGTGTAAAGACCAAATGTTCATTTTCTGCAGTCTAAATAATGTTAGCCTAAATGCAAGTTAGTCTGATGCTATCTGATATTAGAGTGTACACACACACACACACACACACACACACACACACACACACACTTCTTTCCAGATAAATCAGGTACACTGCTGCTGGTATAGAGGAAAAAAGTATTTGGTGTTAAAACCGTTTGAAAAATATAAACTATTCATTTTCTTCTAGATTCGAACTACTCTGGAAAAGATCCGAAATCAAATGTTTAAAGAGGAAACAGGACATAATAGTACAAAGTACAAACTCGATGCAAAGGTAATGAATTTATCAAAATACACCACTTCAGTAAATATCCTTCAGTCAATAAACATAAAGCCGTATAAACTGTTTTGGGTAATTATTAAATTATTTTTTGAAGTTTTGAACAAGGAGTGTTATTTGGTCATTATCTAAAGATGTTAATGGGCATATGTATGAAATATTTAACCACAGATGTCCTTAGTAGAATCAGACTGGAATGACCAAAGCCTACTTGAATATTTTAAACGGGGCTTAATTACCTAAAGCAGTGGTCCCCAACTTTCTGGTACCAGGGACTGGCGCTCTTATGAGAATCTAATGCCTAATGATCTGAGGTGGAGCTGAGGCGATGATGCTAGCAGCTGCCAATACAGATGTTATTCGCTGGCCTGCTGCTGACCTCCAGCTGTGTGGCCTGGATTTCTAAAAGGCCTCAGACCAGTACTGGTCCGCAGTCTGGGTGTTAGGGATCCTTGCTCTAAAGTATAAGGGGAGATGTCGCCCCACCAAGATTCATGGCAGCAACATTTCCCAATGACAGACAAAGGTACAAGATTTCAGGTTCACCTGGGTCACACCAGGGGACACACTGTTGAAGCCATTTGGCCAAATGATTAGACAACCATTAAGCTTAAAAGCACCCCCTTCCTTGCAATCGGCCTTATATTCTTAAAGTTAAGCAATCTGCACTTAGTCTTGTCTGGATTATGCCAGGTTAAACCTCATCTGAGTCAAGAGCTCCTCGTCAATGCCCATGTTATCCGCTCTTTAGTGTGGCCACAGGGAACACCAGACATAGAATGTGATACATAAACATGGTCTCCTTTATCATCCTTGGCCCTGCAAACTGACACAGCAAGTTCCAATTATTAAATTAAGTGTTCTGAAACTAGAAAAAAGGTTAATGTTTGTGAATGGTGAGAAAGATCAAAAATTCACTTTTGGTTATGTTGAGTTGCCTATTAGAACTCCAGGTGGAGCTTTCTGGTGGGTGGCTCAATAACTGATTCTGGAGTTGAGAGTAGAGATCTAGGGTAGAAAGTCTAGGCTTAGAGATTTGGGGAGTAAGGATGGTACTTCAAATTTTGAATCTAGAGATCACCAAGCATGTGAGTGGGGGTAGAAATAGGAGAAAATCTAAGTGTTGAGTCTTAAGTTTTCCAACATTTACATGTTGGGAAGAAGAGGAAAAATTATCCCAAGAGACTGTGAAGAGAAGCTCATGGATTAGGAATAAAAATAAGAGAAAATGTAACCAGTGATGATAAGTGAGAAAGGTTTCTGAAAGGGGCGGGGGAGGGACCACTTTGTCAAATGGTATCCATAGGTCATGTAAATTGAGGACTGAACATTGACCTATGGCTATAACAATGGGGAGATTTGGGGATCTTGATAGGAGCAGCTTCTTAGGAGTGGCGATGAATTGTGTTGCCAGTATGTCTGCTTGGCCATCTCAAACCACAGAAGGTTCGCAGACAAACCAAGCATCACAATATCATTCCTTCCCCCCTTAGTAACTGGACAATGTTGCCGAAGGAATTTAGCCATAATGATCTAGGGCTCTGCTGTCTTAGCAGCAAAGTCTGTATGCCCGATGCTTCAAAAGGCCAAAACTCAAAACATCAGAGTTTGGAGTAGGGAAAGGTTTATTGATCGAGAAGGCACCAACCAAGAAGATGGGTACCTCAAATTCATCTTCAGAAAATACAGTCAGGCTTCTTTTATGTCAAGGGAAGGGTATATGGGAGGGGCAAGAGGTGATTGATGATTGTGGATATCTGGGCACCAGCAGGAGTCAGAGGAAAATTGTGAAAATTCTTTGTTCTTAGTCTGTTGACTCTAGTTGATATGAGTCTAGTCATAAGGTTTCTGGAAATCTTGGATAAACAATCATTTTTGTATATACTTGCCTCATCTCCTCCGGAGAGGCACCTTCTGGTAAGGAGCTGTTTTTGTAAAACTCAAGCTGCAAGCAGAATTCCTCTCATGATTAGCATGTCTGTATGCAAGAACCCATCAACCTGATGGATATGGGAACAAAATAGACTTGAACGAGATGAAGTCAGAGAGGCTGAGCATTTCACTCCACCACATGACTACTCTTGGAGTATGGTCTGCAGGCTCATCAGTGTCAGCATCATCAGGGAGCTTGTTGGAAATGCAGCATCTAGAGTCTCATCCTGAATCAGAATCTGCATCTTAACCAGGTCTATAACCAAGTGATTCATGCACCTTAGAGCCTGAGAGGCACCAGTATGTGACCTTTGTAGTTATCTACCACTGCCATCATCTACCTTCTGCAAGAGCCTTTCTGTCAAATATTCTTTAACCAATTAAGAAAAAGAAAATAGTGCCTACCCTATAAATGGAGAATGAGAAGGATGCATTAGGGTTGGAACAAAAAAAACCTTGACAGAATTATGGTGACTTATTTATAAGTGCTAAAATTTTTAAATCTTTTTGTTTCTATTAATATAGGCCATCTGTTGTACTGGAAAGGATATAGGCTTTGTTGTTAAACAAACTTGGATTCTAATCCTGGTTCTGGCAGTTATTTTAGGTATAATCTTGGGCTTGTTAAACTCTCATCTTCAATTTCCTTGTCTGTATAACGGACATAGTGTCTTCTAGTGTTCTGACAAAGGACTGTATAAAACATCTAAAAAATTACCCGGCACATAATAGATGCTTAATAAATAAAAGTTGTGATTATAGTTGTAGGGTAAGTATTATTGTATAGTAATTTCTCAGTCTGCCTTGAAATAATTTGTAAGGTCAGAAAGAACACAGGATGAACAATCAAGAGCTTGTATCCCGAGCGCTCCTACTCACTTGCTATGCAAACTTGGGCTCTGTCCCTCAGTTCTCATATCTGGGAAATTGAGATGGTTGAGTTAGATGCCTTTAAATTTCCTTTCTACTTCCATATGTCCTTGATTCCAGCTGAGATTTATGTTATACTCTAAGTGTATCTGCAGTGAACTAGAGCTTACGTAGAGTTAACACTGGCAGTTATGTTCAGTTCTGACCTCTGTGATTGGAAATTATTTGAAGGATGGTTACAACGAAGCATCATTGAATGTCAACTATTATGTATTGTAACTATTAGGTCGGATTACATTAGTTTGTAGTGCTATGTAACCAAAGTGCATTTATGTCTATAACTTAGATTTAAAAAAAAAAAAAAACTGGTCTTGTAGATAGGACTGCAAGACGGACTTAATGGTATATTTAAAACTGTGGGAATGTAAAGGCATAAAAGATGTACTTCTCCCTCTTTCAAAAATAAGAATCTCTTCAAATTTGAGCTAATATAGGGGCCACTGGCTTTGTTTAGAATTCCCCATTGATATTTGAGATTTAGGAGATGTATTTTATTTGTGCTAGCCTAAACCTTCCTTGATGGATGTAAAACAGAGTGATAATCGTTGCTATCAAAATTTGTAGAAGGAAGGACAAGTCAGCTCTGTGATTTTCATGTGTGTTCGTTTCAGCGCTGTGGAACTGTTCAGAATGGCTGTGAGTCTGAAGTGGATCCCTCCTGTTGCAGTCTGCATCTGCTCATGGAAAGACTGAAAGGAAAGGACCTACAGCTCTTAGAAATGAACAAAGAGAATGAGATATTGAAAATCAAGGTATGACCATGAGGAGAAATTTCAATTTCATATTTTGAACCTTTGAGCCAATAGGATAGATTCGTGGACATTCGTGAAAGCAGACAGCGACATACAACCCTAGATCTACACATATGCTCACATACATAAAGGAGCATTTTGACATGTCATAAATTAAATTTATTTTGGTGCCTCCTTTCATTATTAAAAAACATCTTACAAAAGTTCAACAGGTCTGAAGTTTCTGTGGTACAAGATGAGTCAGTTCTAGAGATCTGCTGTGCGACAGGGGGCCTGTAGTTAATGCTGCATTGTGTACTTGAAAAGTTGTTAAGAAGGTAGGTCGCATGCTAAGTGTTCTTACTGTAATAGATTTTGAAAGTCTTTACATATTTAATAAATATTAGAATATTCGTAGTTAAAAGTCTTACCGTTTCGTTTCATTAATCGATTGTTGAATGCTTTGTATTTTTTATTTATCATATATGCTTCTTAGAGTGAATATTGTGGTAGGTAAGTCTTCGCAGCCATTCTCCATTATTTCTTTAGGTTCAGTCCTCGAAAGATAAATGACACTTTAGCTTTTTTGCCTTGACAACTCCAATCTTGTCTCACTGTTATTTCAAGAAAATACATCTGTTAGTACTGTCATGGACAGTGGTGATAAAATGCTCGTAAGTAAGGGAATACGCTGATAGGGCACTGTAGAATTCTTTGAAGGGGCACAGACATGTGAGGAGCTGATCAGGGCAAATCTACGTATCTGACAGCCCACAAAATAGGGGTTTCTCATTTTACATTTTCCCCTTACCAGATAAGAGCATCTTTTCTCCTATCCGTGGTCTGCAAGGTGCAAATGGTTCAGTTGCAGCCTCTGTGTTTTTAATTGCCCATCGAACTGTTCTGCCTTAAACCCTTTTTACTGTAAATGTCAAAACATGCACAATGACTTTTTTTTTTTGAAGCTGGAAGCCTCCAGAGAAGCAGGGGCAGCGGCTCTGAGAAACGCGGCCCAGCGAATACTTGAAATCTATCAAACGCAGTCTGAAGATGTTAGAAAGAAGCATGAGGACAAGAAACACTTTCTCCAGGTACTGAGCTGCTGGCAATTGGGGAGCTGAGCCCCAGTCATTTCTGGCTTTCTTTTTGGAGGAGTTAGATGAAAAGCAAGCGATAGTCATGTGACTTGGCAGGCTCTGGGAAGAGCAGGAAGTTCATTTCTGTGCTGATCAACTCTGACACCTGCTTAGTGTGGTACCCAGATGATGCCACACTGCTGTATTGCCACTCTTACTCAGAGCCTGGCAGAGCACAGGCCACGGGGTAGGCTGTGCCACCCTGCCTAGACATCAGGGCTGTCCCAGGGGACACTGGCCAGTGACATCTCTTCTGGTTCTGCCTTTGATGAAGTAACCGACCCAGGTTAAGTCATTCTACCTCTTCGATGGGATTTCCTGGTCTTAAAAATCGAAGAGTTGGGCTAGCCAAAAGTTTCAAATGTTTTTGGTCCAACACTCTTCAGATTGAACAAACAAACACATGTATGTATGTGCACATATTTACTTCAAAGTATATCAATATTATATATTTCATATATATATACAAGTATATAAATTACAATATAAAAACATAAACATCTATATGTGTGCATATATCATGCACACATACACATATGTTTTTTGTTTCTTTTCAAATCTGAAGTACACATTCCAGAACCAATACAACTTTACCTGAAAAAGTACATTCTGGGACTGGAAAAGGAAAACTACATGTGAGTGCGTGAATGTGTGCACGTGTGTATGTTTGCCAAACTTAAAACAGGAGCACTCATTCATGCCAGGGTAGGGTGCCTGGATGTGTGCCAGCTTGGGCCCTCGGAAGCGCAGTGGGAGAACACAGCAGGAAATCCTCCCTTAAGGTGACAGACACGCCTGCATGCCTCCGGCTGTGGTGGTGACGGTGCCAAACTCAGGGGCATGCAGGGTGAGTGGGCTTGAGTGGACCCCAGTTCCCTGTGTGAGTGGTGGGCCTGCGAGACTGGAGCGCTCAAGTCTGCAGTTGGGGGGCCTCAGCCCCACTCTGGAGGTGCCTGGCAGGAATTCCCACCTGGTGTTTTCAAGGGAAGCCAGATGCTTTCTTTCTTTCTTTCTTTCTTTTTTTTTTAACTGTAATGTCTCAGGTTCTATAAAAAACACAGGCAAAGGTGTGTGTGCCTGTCAGTTGCAACACACTCACCCTTGAACTAACTGCAAAAGGTGAAGACTTCTATGGTTTTCAGCATTGTTGCTACATGCCTGGACAGCATGGGATAAGCATTCTGCTTTTATGACACTTTCTGATCAAAAATAAAACACTCTTTTTAGTCAAACGCATAGATTTTATTTTTGTTTCATGTAAGTTTGGTTGGAAAAAAGTCAAAAGTTTTACTTTTCTTAAATTAGCATTTCTCTTTCTCATACCAGTTCAGATAGTATGCTTTACGGTAGCAAATGTAAACATTCTAGAAATAACATTTATATATTATTAATTTTTCCATTGTTTTGGTGGTGTTGTAGTCCATCAGGTTTATTCTGAAGGAAAAACTAGATTCAAAAAGGAAATTTAAACAAATGTTAATTATTAAATATTTTTTGGCTACTCAAAAAATTATAGTGGGAGATAATACCTGTATAGGTTTAATAAACAAATAGTCTGACAGCCGTTTTTCTGACCAAAGGTAAACAAACTTGAAAAAGAACAGAAATTGAAAGAACAGCTTGAAAATCTGAATCAAGTTGCTGAAAAGCTTGAACAAAAACATAATCAAATTACAGCTTTGGAGAACCTTGTACAGAGAATGGAAAAGGTACGTGCCAAGCAAATCAAAGGGATTTCTTCCTGGAGTTAAAAAAAAAAACAAAAACAAAAAACTAAGATAAATTAGATAACATTAATTAGAAGTACTCTTTGCAAATACTAAGACTTGAACAAGCAGTCAAAGATGTTAGTTTCTTCCCTATACATTCAATACGATCTGTACTGTTAGTGATTTTCCTCTCCACAAACATTGCCATTGTCATTGTCTGTCACGTTCTCCTAGAAAATGTATGACTCAGAAAGAAGAACCAGGTGAGGCTGTGAATGGAAACAATGGAAAAGGTCACAAAGTCCACCTATAACTAGTAATAATGTAGCAGATCCCTGTAGTCATAGCATTTTTGTGTTAGAGTCAGCCAACTGCCGTTTTTGGCTACTCATGCCCACTTTAGGTTTGTAAAACCCTATAGCTGCACTAGGACAGGTAGAGTTCACACTAAGAAAAGAAATCAGAACTTTCAAAAGAGACTTAGGGAAAGTATAACAGAACAAAAAATTATTAAAAGTTTCTTGCTGTCTTCTATTAAGTAGCTGGTGTTCCAAATATATACCAAAGGTCAGCACAGAAATTTAATTATGCATGCTTTAAAATTTAGAATTTAGACAAACCAAGATATACTTTTTTAAAAAAATATATACCGGTGATTTAATAGCAAAACAAACAGAAAATTGGCATCTCTGAAACTGAATTAGGGGTAGATAAGAATATAGACTTCGGCTTCTAGTGAACATTTTCTAATACATTATTTATTTATTTATTTATTTATTAATTCCCTGATTTGCTTCTGTTCTTCTCAGTCTTAGTTCATGAGTCTGCCTGTGTTGATGCTATTTTAGAAATGTCACTTCAAAAGCATCACATTTCATAATAATCATGTTTTTCGCCAAAGGAACTTGGATTAAATTTTAAATATTCCCCAAGAATTTAAATTATAACACTGTGTATTTGGCTGAATTTGTAATCTTAATGAAGGTACTATGAGGAAATAATGAAAATTAAATAAGCCTAAACTGACTGAATCTACTAATAATAATATACAGCAACATCTGTGTGGTGCAACGGGTAACTGAGTGTTATATACCAGCCAAATCACTGTGCTAGATGTCCTCAAGCAGCTGGTTTGTCGAAGTGTGACAATTTATAATTATAATGTTCTGGACAAACTGTAATGTTTGGATGAATACTTTGTAGTGTTAGAATATTTGTCATGTAATAAATAGTTTAATAAACTATGATAGCACAAAGAATGCTGGTATTAGGAAAGAAGGACAGTTCTGGAATGCAAATAGGTTGTTTAACCAATCAACTCAATTAAGCAGTGACATTTGAATTTAGACTTGAGATCACCTGCAAGTCAGCAACACTGGGTCAGGTTTAGAGGCTAGCTGTCAGTCCCTGAAAATTAACAAACAGTGAAATATAATTTCCATTTTCTAGAAATCCCAGGAAACTTGTCCCAGACATGAAATTTGGGGTATATTCACTCTACTATTTATTCAGTGAATATTTGAGTACCTATCATGTACCAGGCAGAGCTAGAGGATAGCTGTCTTTCTGTGAATGAACCAGAAATAATCTCTCCTTGGAGATTGCAGTGTAGTGTGTCTGGGTTGTGTGGAACTCAAGGAATGTTCCTGATCTCCTGTCATTCATTCTCCTAGGGGTCCTTAGAAATGCTGACATCCCCACTGAAAGTAGTGTATGTCCCCTGGGAAAAGGTTAAGTAGCTTAGATAGTAGCAGATATTTTTAAGGATTGATGATTTAGCATTTGTCTTGATATTGACCCATAACAGGGGGCTGTCTCTAGGACTCTGTGACAGTGTGAGTGGACAAGACGCCCAGGGTTCAGCAAGGCCTTGCAGTAACCTTCCAGAATACTCTATGTAGTCCAGTAGGTTTTATTCTCTATGGCTTCCTAGGATGAACGTTCCTATCAGGATGTCTAGGAGGCAGAGGTAGTTAAGAATGGAGTGGAAGAGCAATGTGCAAAAGTTCTTTGTTTTATTTTTTAAACATTTTTAGTTTAAAGAAACTTTATATTTGTAAAACAAAAAAGTAAATAAATGAAACTATAAGAAGTGAAGCTGGGCAGCATTGTCTTGGTTTAAGGAGAGACTGAGGACACAGGCTGTGATGAGGGGTTTCCCAGGTGGGGAGTGTGTATCAAGTGAGGGGAGGGGCTCCTGAGACTTTTGCATTAGTAGGAAAAAGACATGAGTTCAACAAGGAAATGAAAATTAAAAATGAATAGCCACAACAAAGGTTGATAAATACCACCCAGCTAGTGGGTGCCCCTTGGAGAAAGATTCATTTTCTACTCACTTGAACAAGCCACTGCTCCAGTAAATAGCCATTAGTGGTATGAGATCTGGTAATGAACACATTACTTAAAACCTTCGCCATCTGTCCCACTTTAATCAGGAATGCAGTGAGAATGAATTCCATAAACACAGTGATAAGCCAGCAAAAACGCCCAGTAAGAACATTTTAATATGGCATATGTTCCTTTTGCTAGCAGTGCAATTCTGTTGCACCATATTTGTTTTCTAGTGTCATTGATTTAGCTCTATTAGAATTTTAGAGCTCAGAGGTGCTTTTGAGATCACCTAGACCCCCATCATCATTTTGTAAATGAGGACAGTGTAAACACGGGGCATTCCACAGTTACCAGTTTACAGCCCTTTCCATTATGCCCCTATCTTCTCTGATGCCGGATGAAAATGACATCCTTGGTGCGTAAGTCATTTAGATGTTAACATTTGGCAATGGTTTAAATTGGCTCCTGCTCCATCTGATCAATAGTGCTGGGGAGCGCTTCAGCTCCCCAGAGGTGTGGGTTGGGAAGAGGGGACTGTCCACTAGGTGGCGGTGGCGCTGTGAACTCCTCGCCCTTTCCAGAAGGCACTGCCCTTGAAAAGGGCGAGCTGGTGAGGTGCGATTTTCTGGGCTGTCAAAGAAGTATTCAGACATCAAGCTAGATGAGAGACGTGGCTAAAGCAGAATATTTCCACGTCCAATTGTCTGATCTGCTAGAACCCTGGTTATGAAGTCTCATTAATCAAGAGTAAGTTCATTAAGAAGAATGTTAAAAACCATTTTCCTGCCTATGAATTCAAAATATATTATCAGCAGTGCATTTCTTTGATGGTACAAGTATTAAAATAAGCTTACAAGGCATATCTGTGACCTCTCGGAAATAATTTGAACACAACTAGGGCTATACCAGAACAATGTGACAAAATGCTACAGGAAAAATTTGAAAAAGTTAGTATAAATTTTAAAAATAATATAGCACACAAGATACGAAGCATTTGGCAGCTTTAAATTATAATATATCAAGGTCCTAAATGTGCTAGAGAAGCACATAGGCCTTTCACATATATTAATTTCAATCATCCCAACTTTCAATAATCCCAAATTTCAATATAGAATTATCCATATTTTAGAAATGTTCAAAAAATAAAAATGTGACTCATACAAATATAGAATAATACATGTCAGATGTTTTATTCAAACCATTAACTAATGAGGGAACCAGTAATATGGCAACACTGGTTAAAATAAAATATTTTGAGGAACTGGCTATTTATAGGCATTTTTTAAAAAGTAATATAGAATAGGGTTACTAGGTTAGATACTTAGCTGTTTAGTGTTCTTTAAGGCAATTAAAGAATTATCTTTTCTACCAGGCAGAAATCTATAGGGTAACATTCAGCTTCAGAGTCAGGGCTCTAATCAAATAATAAATAATAAAAGTCAAACACAGAGAATTAAATAATCCTTGGATCAGATTATTAAACAGTGACCCAAAATGACCCACATGCTATATAATGTCTTAATTTCCGAGTTTTGGTTAAATTTTATTAGCAACGATAAGGTCTAGAGAGGTTAAAGCTTTGGCAAAAATTATGTAGCCACAAGTTTCAAAGCCAGGTCAGTCCCTGTCCACAGTCCTTCCAATGCATTTGCTGTGCAGCTCTGCCTTAGACTTTACCTGCATAAATACTGCAGCAGGAATGATTTTAAACAGTGTTGTAAATATATATATATATATATATCTGACTGTCAAATATGTAAAAGAACATGATCATCCCAGCTTGGGTTTTCATGGACTTGCCAATTTTCTTTTTGGATGGAAGAGTTTGGCTTAATAGTGACATGAAGGCATTTCTGTTCATTTTCTTGCTCAATGTCATAATTTTTCTTACATCCTAATCAGGAAGTGATTTTGATCATTTGTGGCCTTGATCTTTCACTGAAAATGTATTTGCTCTTTTTCCGCTTTCCGATAGATGCCATCTTGATAGGTGTCAAGATAAGTACAATAGTGTCCTTGGATACCAACGACTCAGTGTAATGGAGGAGAAGCATGTGTAATGGTGGGAGAGCCAATGCCTAGAGATGGACAGGCAGTTTGCATTTTGAGTAGAACGGAGAAGGGATGGAGACATCTTACTGAGCAGGCTATGTGTCAGCAAAGGGCTAAGGAAGGAGTAGAATCTCCAGGCAGATGAGAGGAGTAAAAACAGCTGTTCTTGACCTGAAATGAACTATGTGAAGACCCTACAGCCGAATGCCTGACCAGGCTGCCCTGTAACAGCTCCATATGAAGTTACCTCTTCAGCTCAAGATGTATTGGTATTAGCAGAAGCATCTTTTGTGAAGTTTGCAAGGTGGGGCCTTACCACAGGCACACACACAGAGAAAGAAGGGAAGAGAGTAAGAGAGAGAGAAGCAAAAATTGTGTCTGATTTTCTCCTAGGAAAAGAGTACACTGCTAGAAAGAAAACTATCTTTGGAAAACAAGCTGCTGCAACTCAAATCTAGCGCTACCTGTGCTAAAAGGTCTGTGAATCTACCTCCTGAGGGAAACCTGTTCCCCATCCCCTTCCTCTCCACTGGTCCACTGGCCAGTGGACAGAAGGCTATACCAACACCCACCCCCAAGGGAACAGAAGGACTGACTGTGCAGGAGATGGGGAGATCTCCTGATTCATGGCCCCGTGCCTCCCCTTCCCCACCCACTGGGAAATGGGGTGCGGGGCAGAGTTCACTGGGGCTACAGGGAAACTGGTGGAACGATTAATCCTTCTGAAGATTGAATGAGCGTGTCCCCTTCGTGTTCACCCTTGGTGACAAAGGGGAATCTCTAGATGTCCTCGTTCCCCCTAACTTTCTGATTTTGTTAACGGGCCTCTGCCAAAACAGGCATTAAATTGGCCAGCCACGAATGGAATTTGTAGAGTGATGGAAATGCTGAGAAAAATATCCTTCACTCTTTGCAGGTACTTACACATTCTTATAATCCACAGTCCGTAGTGTGCCCTGGGGTGAGGGTGAGTTTGTGGAGACCACAACTGCTTTACCACTCAGCCACTGTTAGAAAAATTCTCTGGAATATCATGTAATAACTCGTATCACATGACATTTTCTGTTGTTTTCCTTTCCTTTTCTAATCTAAACCCACTATAGTCATTATGTGTTTTGACATAAGATTCAAAGTCAAATCTATTTCAAGATCTTAGTTCATCCATCTAGAGAATATACAAATTCTTATTCTCATTTATTCAATAATACATATGTTCAAACATCCCTCTCTCATGGTCTTTTGATTTTTTTCCCTTGTTTTCTTTTTTTTTCCTATTATCTTTTTTTCTCTTCCCATCTGTCATATGCTGTGCCTTCTGTCTAGTTCATATACATTTTGACCACTTATGCCAAAGCCCAGTACTGGCTGACCCTGGTGATTACACGCACATATCAAAACACGTTGAGGTACCACCAAGTTGTCGATTCCCCTATATTCTTCCCTGTGAATAAGCTTAGAGCCCCAGCAGGTGGACTTCTGAAAGAATGAAAGAATTAGTGTAGATGATATCTATAGGTTTTTAGAATTACTTACATATACTTATAACTTAATTCTAAATAAATTTTTATTTTTTACTTTTTTATTTTATTTTTTACTTTATTTTTATTTTATTTTTTTACTTTATTTTTTTTTTCTAAATAGAGAACTTTCCATGCAGCAGAACTACTGGCAGGTACAATGAGCCTTCCATTAAGAGTCCAGACAGTCTGAGTTTGATTTTTTTCTTTAAAAAATAATTTTTTTCTTTAAAAAATATTTTTTATTGATAATAAGGGTTTTGTCAGTCTTTGAGCCAAAAATGTAACCATTATAAAAACCAAATGGATCTATTCTTTCAGTTTTGTTACATATAAGCAGTTGTTATAAGGAATTCTCAGAAAAAGCTCTTAAAGAGGTTTTAGAAATATCTTGAGGGAAATGGATGTTTTGTGTTTCTAGAAAGGTGTTTGAACATCCAGGCTTATGTAATTCTCGTAGATTATAAGTATCACAAATATTTATCTTATTATTTTTTCTGAGCTGTGTGTAGAAGTATTCAGTTTGCTAATAGACAAAAAAAAATGAAATCAATATGAATCAGACTCTTGGTTAAAGCAATAGAGACTTGGTTAAGCAACAAGTGATTTCTGTTCAGTTAAGATTGGAACAATATGGCCATAAAGAGGGCACACCTCTTGGGAAAACAGGAAGGCCTCCCTGTGACACCTAAAGTGGTTTTTAGAACCCACATTACTTCATTGCTCTCATCTAGTCATGGGTGTGTACAGTTTCACCCTTCTCTTGTTCTTCTGTAGGATTAATTAACTTTTCCCACTGTTTTCCACCAGCTGGTTTACACCTTCTGTATTTTCCTTTCAGATTCCAAAGGAAAAAGTCTCATTGGCCTAATAGTATTCTCTATATTGGGCAGATCGATCATGTCGAACAACCCCTGCCTTGTCATCCAACCAGAAACCTTTGGCAGGCACCCATTCCCAGTCCTGTGGGTGTCTTCTTACTCAAGGAATAGCCAAGGGCTGCTTCCCTAAGCAGGGGGCTATGGGTGATTTAATTTTCCTTAGGCATAGATGGTGGGTTTGACAGACACCGTGACTTTCTCGAAATGCAGTGAGCTCCCTTCTACCATTTTGATAAAAAGATTCAGTATGTTCTGACTTGGCATTTCTAATGTTAAAAAATATCCCTGAGGATGATAACTCTTTAACATTTTAAAACTCAGAAGACAATGACTTTTTCTTGCATATGGATATGTATGTATCATTACAATATAGTAAGCTAATCCTCACAAGTACTTTAATGAGAGTTAAAAGATTTGGTAGAAGCATTTTTTCTTGACAACAAGGTTAACTCTATATTTCTATTATGATCACTTAAGTGACGCATGTATAGTGACTTTCAGTTTATAGAGTAACCTCGGGTTCCTTGTTTAATCTAATCCATCCTTCCAAGGACCTTTCAGGGAAGAACAGGCTTCAGACTGCTTAAGTGACTTGTCAAGATTCCTCAGCCTCTCAGAAGTTGCAGAGCTGTGAGTCTTGGCTCTAGTATCGTCATAACAAAGCCTATGCTCCTTCTGCTATGGAAAAAAATTTTACCTTCTTTTTTTGGAAATTTCTGGAGACCTCTCAGACTGGTTTCTTCAGTATCCCATGTAACTATTCCAACTAATCCCTCTGCCCTGTGGCAAACACATGGGCCCATTTTACAGTTATCCTTTGGAGAAACACATTTGAGGTTTGTAAAGATAAATAGTATGTTGGCTCCTCTCCCTCCCTCCCTTCCTCCAGCTCTTTCTATTCCTCCTTCCCTCCTATAGAATTTATATGAGCTATTTAAGGATTGCAAATTCCTTAGAGAAAGAAAGAGAGTATCTTGGAGCTGAGGTTGCATGTTAAAACGTTGTTTCTTAAATTGTGCATCTACCTGTGGTAGTTTAGATGGCTCTCTCAAGCCCACAGTTTAGTGCCACGAATGAAAATAATAATGGGGAAGATTTTGACAGGCAATAGTAATATTCATTCCTGAGTTTTGTTGAAATGTGAGTAGAGTTACACCTATGTCTTAGCTTATTTTTTCATCTTAGTCTGGCCTGGGAAATGTAAGGACCTAGCCTCTTCTATTCTTGTGGTTGTGATCCTCAGCTTCCCTCTCTTTCATTGTTTAGCATACTAATGCAGATAAGTCCCAAAGCCCAGCGTGTTGAGAAATATTTTTCTTCTATCCTAAATCCTATTTCAGATTTTACTTATTTACAGTGATTTTTTTTTTTTTTTTTTGTAATACTCTTGTGGAATACATGGAGAAATTTCCTAAACTGCGAATTTTGGAGAGTGTGACATCTAGCCCCTTCTTCCCATCCCCCGGCCCACTGTCCTCCTAAAGCCACTTATTTCTCTTTAGTCTCAGAGTTTTAGGACACAATGGACACAATGAGACCATTGCGAATACTTGCCTTTAACATTCTAATGAAATTTTTATTTTGTATTTTTTTAAATCAGTTTATGAGTTTATGAACACTTTATGAATATTCAAAGCCGGCCTGCCTCTGCAAAGCATCCCAAATTCTTTCTCATTATCTTCTTTCTCATTATCTTTCAGTAAAGTCCTGAGTCTGACTGCTCTTTCTTCCTTTTTCTCTTCTTTTTCCCTCCTCACTGGGGCAGTTTTGAATCAGCACCAGCCATGGACCAGATTGCTGTTTGCCTTCTGTGCTGTTTCAATTTTTATATTTTCAACTCCTCTTTTTGTGATGTGCCTCTTTAAGTCACTTCCTAGTTTTTCTACTGGGGTACCTGTCCTACTGATTTTTAGCTGTTCTTTATATATTCTCAATACAGTGCCTTTATTAGTCATTTGTGTTACCAATATTCTAAGGCTGTCATATTCATGCTTCTTTGATTACTAGAAGTTTTAAATTTTTATCTGTTCAAACTTGTCAGTCTTTCCCTTTGTGGTAAATACTGCTTTGAGTTTTACGTTTTAAGAAATCTTTCTCTATTCCAAATTTATGAAGATGCTCTTCTATATTATCTTTGAAAGCCTTTTGGTCCCTCAGTGTCAATCACAGTCTACACGGATTTTTTTTTTGCTATGCGGTAAGGTTAGAATCTGTTTTCTTTTTCTTTATTTCATATGAATATCTGATTATCTAGGAATCATTTGTTGAAAAGACCATTCTTCATGTAACATTCTTCAGAATGATCTTTGATATAAATCAGATCTATTGGCCTATTTCTGTGATGTATGTGTATATGTAAATTGAAAGTGTCATGGGCTTAGCATAATTTGTTTAATCAGTCTTCTATTGATGAACATTAGATTGTTTTCATTTTTTATACTATGAGCAATGAACTACATTTTATAAACATTTTGTGACATATATACTGTGTAAATTGTATAGTACATTTATAGCATAAATTACTTAACTTCATGGGGTAAATATTTAATCACTATCATTATATGTTATTTGTACTTGTCCAAGGATTTCTAGGGTTTTACAGACATTATTTTTTACCATAAAAAAAAAACCTTTTATTAAAACTTTCTCATGTAAAACTAAAAGAAGGGAAGAACATTAAAAGATCATCTTAAATGATGCAAGTGACCTGCAAATTGCTTGGCTTTTAGAGACTTTATTATATGTTAAAAGTTACTGAGACAACCTGGTTCAAGTGGTTCATTGCTGTGCTGCTCAAAGCACACAAAGCACAATCCATGGACCAGATAAACCATCGCCAATGCCTGGAGCATGTCGGAAATAAAGAATCTCAAGACCTATCCTGGTCTGTTGGATCAGAATGTGCAATTTAACAAGATCCCTGATGATTTAACAGGATCCTCCAATGCATGTTAAGTTTGAGAAACAATTTTAAGTACATGGTGTCAGACAGTGGAGACTTTATTTTTTTTAAATGAGAAAAGAAATGTAGTGTTCATGTAGTGTCACATGAACTTCCATGACCTTTATAACATTTGAAGAGGCTATAAAAATCAGGATTGCGATGGCATTGGATGTTGGCTACCAATTTAAAAACTTAATAAGCTAAAACGATGTTACTTTGTGGAAGCTGATTTCCCGAAAGCACCTTTGCTTCACCTCTTTAAGTCTGTAGCATAATCTGTAAAGTAGTAGAGATAGGAATTATTGTATCTGCTCTACTGAGGCTTAGGAAAGTGTGTGACCTCAAAGTCACAATGCCCCCGAGTTTGGTGATCTTGTCACAGTGCATATTGCCTCATAACTCAGATAATAGTGGCAAGAAGAGAAATAGTCAAAAGGTGGAAAATCAATTCCTGTTACCTAAATGGAACTTTAGTAATGTATGAGTCATCTAAATTCAAACTTCACCCATCTTTTTTCACACTGGTTGGTGTGTAGATTCTAAATATTAGCTGGAATTTAAGTTCCTCCTTTATTTTTCTTGCCCACTTATAGGTAGCAGAATTACCAAAAGTAGAAAGCTAACTAACTAACTAACTAAATAACTAAATAAATAAATAAATAAATAAATAAATAGATGATAGATAGATAGATAGATAGATAGATAGATAGATAGATAGATGATAAATAGATAAAAGACAAACACAGGCAATCCACAACATATGCTAACTCTGTATCATTGGAGATTGGTTTCTGATACACAGTAAAATCCCCATTACTGGCCACATGTTCTAACCTCGCTGTTCCCATGTATTCTCATGGGTTCTAGGTCTGTGGGTACTCATAAGCAGGACAAATTAGATATGTCAGTGCTTTCCCACGCTCCACACAACTTTGCCAATATCTTGAGGGAGGGGAGTCACAGGTGGCTAGAGATAAACTTTTGACATGATTTGATATTCTCATGGAAGTTCATGTCTGAGCTACTTAGTGGCTGTGTTGTGGTTGTTTATCTTCAGTGTGTCTAGTGTGGCCTATGGGATGCTGGGCATCTTACTCACATGACGCCCAATAGCAGCTAGCCTGTGAGGAGAGCCTGTGGCACAGCTGGAAAAAAACAGCTGTATAATGCATGAGCAAATCTTTTCCCTTTATTCTTCCTCTGCATTTCCAGTTGCCAGGATCTTCAGATGCAGATATCCCTTCTCCAGGAGCAGATCTCTCATCTGCAGTGTGTGATTCACTCCCAACATCAGAACCTTCGCAGTGTCATCCAAGAGGTCAGATTAATCAAGCGTGCTTCTTTGGTAGCTGGTATGTTTACAGTGGCTTGCCTGGACTTTACAAGCAGTGAGATTTATTCCCCACAGACACTTTCTTTTTACGTCCATGCAACACAGCTCTATTTTCAATTCCTTCTTTTGTCTGTATGCCAACCTTGGAAATATTCTGGGGAATTGTGTTAGACTTCTCTTTAGATGTTTCAGTGTTCTGAGCCAGGTAATATACTCTCTTTTTTTAAAAGATTTTGTGGATTAGGAGATTCAGCCTTTTCTTGAGAAAGGAATGATTGATCAGTTTCATGTAAATTAGGAGGTGTGTTAGGATAGGGATGTCACCTGGCCATTCTCTGGGAACATCTTGGCGAGAGAAAGAGAAGAGGTCATTGCAATGGGAGCTGGATGGATGGTGGATTGTATACTCAGACCATTTACTTGAGATAGGAGTTGGCCTTGGTTTGGGAGGTTTACTTTAGACTTGAAATCAGACTTTTATTCATTCATTCATTTTACTGCCTAGTATTTGTTTCCAAAATTCTAAATAACTCAAATACCTTACTGACATAAATATAGCATTTGTGATTGCTTGGCTAGGGCCTCACCAAGAGGATTGACTTGTGGCACTTGAGAGCCAGGGAGGACTCAGGGGCATCCCACATTCTTGTTTTATAGATGAGAATGCTAAGGCCCACAGTAGTTAAACAACAGAGCTGGTAGAAGCAGAGTTGGCCTTGGAATCCAGATTTGTCCTCTCCTCCTGCACCGTTCTGAGCTTCATCACTCACACCCCCAGTTCCATGCTGCATCCTGGCTCATGCTTTTCATTCAAAGCAAAGTAGGCTCACCTCATCATGCCACTGGTTGACCAGATCTCTGCCTTAGGGAAGCTTCCCATGCCAGGCAGTGGCCTTGCATCGTGTCTCCTGGCCTCTGGAGGATGAAAATGTTATGTGGCTGAGACACAAAAGGATGACCAATGCTACTTTCTACAAATACACTCCTGCAGAATTTGGTTTAAATGGGTTTTTTAAAGATTAAAATGTTTAACAGCACTGTCTATACGTGCTCGTCCACAGGCGCCAATTTGCCCTGCTATATTTTGTAGTCTCCTGAGTTCGCTGATGCTTTCGGATTTATTTATTTTTTATTAGATAAACCATTTAACCACAGAAACCTGTACACCTTCTGACTTAATTTTCTGTTGTCTGATAAGATATTCCCAATTGTGTTTCCCAATTCTTAGATGGAAGGATTAAAAAATAATTTAAAAGAACAAGATAAAAGAATTGAAAATCTGAAAGAGAAAGTTAATATACTCGAAGCCCAGGTAAGGAGGGAATCTGTTATATATTTCAGTGTGAATGTGAGCGTGTGTGTGTGTACACGTTCAGTGTATCTGTGAGCCTGTTATGAACATTGTGCATGTGTGTGCTTGTGCATGGTGACATGCCGGTGTGACACTGAGTATGTCTCTATGTGTGACTGTGTCTGAGTGTCTACGTGTGAGGCCACGTGCATGTGTCTGTGTATATATATGAGTATCTTTCTGTGAGTGTGTGTGTGTGTATCTTCTAAGCATGAGAAATTATAGTTTTGCAGGTACTCTTAATAATTATTAAGGTATTAGTATTACACATTATTTTATGATATTTTAGGCTATTAATATTACATATTATTAAGTAATTGTTAAATTTCATCTAAATTTTCCAGAATACTTGTTATACTGGGGAGGCAGATGATAACTTCTCTCGAATCAGAGCTTAGTCTTGAATCAGAAGCTTGGTCAAGGCCACTCTTGTGTGAATTTAGCTCTAGGCAGACAGCCAGGTGTGCTGCCTCCCATCGTGAGATGTGTCCTCTTGCCTCTTCTTTCTTTACTCATATCCATGAAGCTTCCAAGATTTGCCTCATGGCTCACTCACTTCAAGAAGCCTCTTGTACTTTTCTTATTTTTTAGTGTTTTAAAACTTAAGATAAAGCTATGATTTATTGTAATGAGACATGCTTTTCTTCCTGCTCCTTATTCCCCTTTATTTTAGAGAAGGTCCTTTTAGTCTCTTAGCTGCTGTCCTAGACAGGTGGTATCCCTGCCCCACAAGAAGTGAGGTAAAGCCCTCACAGAAGTCAGGTATCTGAGGACCCCACAGGTGCCTCTACCACAGCTCAGCTCTGTGCTCAGTGCTACCCCTTCTGTCTTTGTCCAATGGCTAGTCACTGACTGCCTGGACCTGGTCATCTTTTCTACTTCATCCCTCAGTATTTTGACTTCTTGCTTGCTGTCACCTGCCAGGCTGTCCTGTACTGTGACATCCATTGGAAACCTCATCATCCTTTGGAGAATGTTTCCCTCCCCCAGGATAGGCCAGAAAAGAGATATGTTATCATGACAAGCACACTTCCACACCATTCATCCCACCATCTTACTCCTCCTGCTTTCCCTCAGCAGAAGAAAAAAAATCATAATGACAAAAAGAGGTTGTACACATTTTTACATCTTAAATTTTGGAACTCTCACCCTGTTTTGCCATATCTACCTTCCCAGAGGGTCACTGTTCCCTTTATTCCGGAGGATAAACAATTCAAACCTCAGGCTTCCCTTAGAATCTCTCTCCCTTTGGGTTATATGAGACTTTTTGTTTGATAAAGACAATGCCCATAGCTCCAGACAGCTAAAAATGTGGGGCTTGTCGAATGTTGGCTCAAAACTAGTGTCCAGTCAAGTACTCGATCAGGCCTGGTCGGTTTACTTCAGGGAACCTCAGATAATGTGATCCGTGTCTCATCATAGCCTCTGCCTCTTAAGAAATGTCTCTGAAGGCATCTCCTCACAACTTTTCTTACTTAGCGGCCTTTCAGCAAATGTTACTTATATTATTATATTATTATTATATTATTATTATATTATTTTATATTATTATATTATTTTATACATAACTAACATATTAATTCTATACAAATTAGGAAATAATGATAAACAAATATAATAAGAAAATCACGTAAACATACCATCCATGGATAATGACTCAGCCCACTTCTTAAACAACGGCCTTTACATCTTAAAAATTCATGCCAGGCACTGAGCTGAGTTCTTTACAGATTTTTATTTCAGAACCTTGTGAAGAAGGGACAATGATTACGCCTATTATATGGGTGAGGCAATTAGGCACAGAGATGTTAAAAGCTAAGGGAGGTCACATCATTACTGAGTGTGTTTGCAATTTCGGAGACAATAGTGACGCTGAGCTGGCTACTTTTTGTGCTCTAATAGGGGGCTTGAATGACAAGAAGTGGTATAGGCCTGATCAGAAGCATTAAGCACGTGGCTGATAAATGTGCCAACTATGTGATCTCTGCACGGTTTTTTTTTTTTCAACTTCAGAATAAAGAACTGAAAACCAAGGTGGCGCTTTGGTCTGAAAGTCCTAGGACAACTGTGTCTACGGCTGTCTCTACAAGGTGAGGCCTTTCTTTTCCTAGCCCATCGGCCTTTGCGACGTCTGTCGAACACGCGTGAATGTTGATAGTCATCTCACTTGAGAAGGATTCCTTTGTATGAATGTATGCCATCACTTGTTTACTGTCTGTTTCCAAGTTCTTTGAGAGTAGGAACAGTGTTAATCTTGTTCACCACTGAATCCTCAAAGTTTAATATAGAAATACTTACCGAATAAATGCATGAATAAACTTAGATTTTTTCCCTCTTCTTTGCTGTAAAACAACCTCAATCTCAGCTTTAATACTTTCTCCAAGCAAAACAGATCATCTCTATTGTCCTTATTCTTCCATTGTTTGTATTTTCTGTGCCATAACTGAACATTTTAATTATAAATTGTTTTTATTTATTTAAATGTCCACGTCTGTATCTCAAATCAGAGAGATGTAAATGTCAAGAGCGAAAGGAGAGCTCCTTGTATTTCATTTTATTTCCTGCATTGCAAAGGACAAGTATCTTCAATAACTACCTAGTAATGACTGAATCCAGCATTGGTAATGATGGTAATGATGCATTAAAGCAAACGAAATGATAGTTGAAACCATCAAAGTCACTTTTTAGTGTTGACAGAATATGAAGTGACAAGTTGTAAAAAAAAAAAAAAAAAAAGACTTCTGGGCTGAAAGCTCATTCCCATAATACTCTACGAAATTATCACTTAAAAGAAAAATATTGTCTGTAATTACATGAACCATTTAAAAAGGGATTTAAAACTTCCTGTTCTAGCAGCTTTTGAATTTCTCAGCCTAGTCCCTCTAGGGCAGAAGCCCATTTCTGACACTCTCTCGGCTCAGTGCCTGAGCTAAGCTAGCTGAGCATCCGTCTAGGAATTCAGATTCATCTGCCTCTTCAGAATCCCCTGCACCAGTGCTTCACTTTGCTAATGATATGTGTAATTAGAGACTGAAGAGGAAACCAAGATGAATCTAGTCTTCTAAAATCTTTGGGCCCCCAGGTTCTACATGTCAACTTTTTGGACACTAGCCCTGCAAGTTCTAATAGAAGAAGGTAGGCCCCAGCAATATCGACAGAGATTTTGGAGGCAGCAAGAGTAGTCACCTCAGTAGGGGAAGGAATGAAAAGCTTAGAACAGAAGAGCAAATGTGACTTTCAAAGGGAAGGGAAGATGGTCAATTTTTTGGCTTCCTTTCCTGATACCATTCCTCTAGGGGCGGTGAGACATCCCCCAACCTAAGCTGTTTTGACCCAGGAGGGAATGGAGCCAGAGTGTTGCTGAGGAGGGAGCAGTTAGTTGTCTCCACATTTTAACTACTCCAGTAGTGAATGCTGAGGCCCCTGCTGATACAGAGCAGACGTGTTGGACAGTGTGACTTTTATGGCTGATTCTTTAGCAGCTGCAGTTAATTCATTGTTGAAGGTCTTTTAGTTTTATTTTCTTCCTATGACTTGAGAAAGGTCACATGAAATTTTTTCTAATTGATATCAGGAAATTGGATTGAATATGCCCTTTGTTTTATGATTTTTTGATAGAAAATTCAGTATTAGTGTGATACAATGGTAAGTGACATGTTTGCAAAATAAAATACAGCCAATTGGCAGCTTTGAGAATGAAAGCGTAGTATCATTTGGTAAATCTGAGTTCATCAACATACAATGGAATTATAACTCTGGGGAGAAGTTGACACCTAAAAGTAACCATCAAAGCAAATAAAAAAAAAAGTGCATTTAAATATTAACCTTGGCAAATCCCTTAAATCAAACAAAATCCATTTCCATGTTCTTTCTCAGTAAGTATTAAAAACACAGTTTTCTTCTCAATCACTAGAACACATAGATGTTTCTTGAGTTGAACATCAGAAGTTTTTTGGTGGAAATTAGGGGTCATGCTGTCAGACAATGACAAAAACAACAACAACGCATACATGTATATACAAATGTAAGTATGCGTGTGCACGCAGTGAAAAGAGAAGTTTAGGCTCTGAGAAACCCACAGGATGAAAACGTCCCGAGGGAATGGTTGATTTATTTCCCATCTCCAAGTCACTGTGGTGAGCATCTTCGCTGAGTAAAATGACAAACCCAGTCCCTAATTCTCTCTCACTTCCCCTCACTCTTCCTCACTCTTGTCCTAGGACAACTACATGAATTCACATAAGTTTAATGCTTCCACAATGTGATTCTACTGTGTCTCATGGGGGAAATTGGTCAGAATCCATCCATTTACCGCCATCTCTCAGCTTAAAGCAATTAAGTCAGATCTGGTGGTATACAGGGCATAGATAGAGGTGGGGATGGCGGTGGTAGAGCAGTCAAATCACTACTGTTTAATGTGCTCCATTTTGATGATTGTGTGGTCTTTTCCACAGTGAGTTGCAGACTGAAGGCGTGACCCCCTATCTGATGTTGATCAGGCTACGGAAGTGAGCTGGCTGGCTGAAGAGCTGAATGAGAAAGATCACTATGTGGGTCTTATTTATTCCTTGGAACTCCATCTAAACTTATGTGTTAAAATAACTCCAGGCCAGTATTTGGTGGAATATTTTTATATAGCAGTAGCTTTGCAGGAAAACGATACTCCAGAAAATCAAACAAATATATTCTCAAGGGAAGAAGACTCTTTTAAACTTACTATGAGAGAAAGCACCGGGTGCTTTCCCATGATGGAAGATGAATTCTGCTTTAAAGTTAAAAAAAAATTTTTATACACACACACACATATGAATCTTTTTGCAGATTTTTGCTGAAGCATAGTTTATGGTTGTAAACTTTGACCTTTGGATAATGGTTTTTATGTATATAAATAGAAGGTGTATAGGTATATGAATAAATGTTACATTTTAAAGTTGACTTTTGGATAATAAAAAATATCTTACCATGAGATAAGTTGATCTCCTGACATATCATTAGTAGAACAGTTATTCTCTGCTGAATTATGAGCAGGAGAAGTTTCTTTTTAGCTAATTCCCCAAGCTTTCCAACCTTCCAAAACCTGAGAATGCCTGCATCCTTACACCTTAAGAATCCACTGGTTTTGATAGGTTTTGAAAATTGGTTGCTAAAGATAATCCTCATGAAAATACAAAGAAATGCACTTTGTGACTCTGTGACTAATTTTTTTTCAATATTTATTATATTATCTAAGTGAAATTTGGGGTAATGCAAAGACTAGAACGCAATACTGTTAGCTCACATCTCCCCAAAAATGTATATATTGTGAGTTCAAAGCAACAGTGGCTGCTGTCTGCAGCCAAGAAGAATCTGAATTGATGAATTAGAATTCTGTGTCTGGTGCTTTTTTGTGAAAATGTGATTAAATTTTAATACGTGCATTCATTGCAGGTGGAGTTTGTGACTGCTATGAGTAAAACCAAACTCTAACCTGTAGAAATGCAAACAATCCGACACACTCGGGAAAGCAGAACACACATTACAGGAATAACGGGAGACTGTAGTCACCGTCAAGGGCGAATTACTTCAAGCCTTTTGATCATCCGCTCTGGTGTTTAACTCTAGATGTTTTCTCAGGAAAGATGCTTTAAACCTTTCAATGTGGAATGTGAAATATCAGTATTACCTATGAAATACTTAAAGGCATGTCCGAATGAGATGAAGTAAGGTATTTATAAATTCATCCAAGTACTCTAATGCTTGGACTGTTGCATGACTGTTACGTCTGTTTCATGCTTCATATTTGTATCACTTGGTAGTTTTAATGTTGTAACACGTAGGGCACAGTTAACCTGTGCCAGGAGCAATTCTAAGAACTTTACCTGTATTGTTTTAATCTTCCCGACAACCCTCAGTAGCAGGTCAGATATTGTTCCCACTTTATAGGGAGGGTACTGTGAGTGATTAAATATCGTGCCCTACTGCTAACCAAGGAAGAAGTATTTGAACCTTGTGACTTGGCTATTGATATTCCTTCTACCGGTTCACTTGGTGGTCTGAAATGCTTCTCAGCCATAGAAATGCTTTTGTTTTTGTTTGCTTTTTTGCACCTTTAACAAACACAGTTGCCTTGTTTACTCTCTGTATTATCCTGTGGATGAGTCAGAAACAACACTTACTAATAAATATTATGTTGCGATGAGTTGACCTGTTACCTGGTGAACTACTTACTCTCTTGAGAATTTAGTTCAGAAAAACTTCTCCACTAAAAATCTGCTTATTTTACATTTATTATTCATGACTTTATGCCACGCCAAAGATGTTTAAGTAATAATATTTTCAGGCACATTTGTAGGGAAATTGGGATTGTGAATTCTGCTTCAAGAACGTGCAGTGTATTAGAAGTCAACTTTCCCTCAATTATTTAGGTTCCTCGATCATGCTGGGTTGAATAAATAAGAGATTTGGAAATGAACCTATCTAACTGAACTAAGAACCTAGATGGTTTCCATTAGAATAATGTATTCTAAAGTCAAAAATGGAAAGACACTTTCAGATTTTATTTTGGCTTCACTATACATGTCTTTGAACATTCAATGTAATACAGATAGGACCTGCTCATGGGCCCGCCAGGTTCACTTTGGAATGGTCTTTGGAACTCCTGAGTATAAGAATTAGCAGTTTCAGCAGCCTAAAAAGATTTGAATTCTTAAAATACAAAAGTAACTTTTTAATAGCATCAGCAGCAACGTTTGTCATGGATGGATGATTTTCTATGTCCTTATCATTTCAGCTTTTTTCATTTGAAATGTTTTTTAAATAAATGTTTCTGAGTGATAAAACAAACAATTATAATGGAGAAATGTTTAGTCTAAAAGTAGAACCTAAAAATTAAAATAAAATATAAAATAAAATAAAATAAAATAAAATAATAAAATAAATAAAATAAAATAGTAGAACCACACAGGAAATACACAAAAGGAAACACTATACTAAAAGGCTTACTATACTAATCAATATAGTCAATAAGATGGTTCTAAGGTGAGCCTTTAAATGAATATCTGCAGGTGGGAAATGAAAAATATTTTTACTTTGATTACATATATTGTTATAATTTATCATCAAGAAGAGTTGAAACAATTGATTTAGTATATCTTTTGAATAATTACTTATAATATTTTTACAATAAAATTGGTTTATAGTTTGAGAATTTATTTTTATTTTTTACATTAAAATTAGTATACATAAATGAATTAACTAGTTATTGTTTATTACAATATAATCCATAATAAATTGACTATTTTTGTTAGTGAACTGAAATTTATATAGCTTCTGGAATTTTTCTGTTATTTTTTCCTGAATCCAAATTAATGGCAAAAGTAATCTATTACATTTTTATTCTAAATTTGAAAAAATACTAGCATTATAAAATTAAAAAGACACTGACACTCATCAAATTCTTTCACATTTTTCATTTTGAAAATTCTTAATTCTCCTCTGACCTGCAAATAAGTATAGCATCCTTATCAATATTTTTATAGGGACCCTATTTGATAAGGACCCAATTCATTAAGAACTGAAAATCCCCTCAGCTAACATCATAATCATTATAGTTTCCTTCTTTCCTTCCTTCCTTCCTTCCTTCCTTCCTTCCTTCCTTCCTTCCTTCCTTATTTTATTTTTTGATTAGAAATATTAAGGATGCAATAAATATTTAAATAATTATATTTAATTTCTTTGTTAGTATTAAAGTGTATACTTACAAGCATTTAAAATTGTAACAGAAATATGGAAAGTTGGGATTTATCTTAGGCATGCAAGGTTGTTTTAGAAATAGTTCAGTGTGTTGATAATGATGTTGTTTTTATGGCCATGTGTCATGACAAAAATCAATAAATTATATAATTTAAATATTCTAATACTTTAATACAGTAGTAAAAAATGTTAAGTTTGCACTATGTTATTCTGTAGTTCACCCAGCAAGTTCTCATATAGGATTCATGCATTTTTTTTCTCTCAAAAAATGTTTATTAATGTCTCCTATTTGCCAGGCACTGTTCTAGATGCCAGGCTACAGCAGTAAGGAGAGAGGAGGAAGTAAATGCAGTGAGGAAGGAAGGAAAAGAAATATGTCTAGGGAATATATCCAGTGATGAGAAACAAATAATAAAGTCAAAGACATCCCATTTACCAGGAGTGAAAGTCTGTGGTTGCAACTTTAAATTGGGTGATAATTGAAAGTATGGTAACCATAGATTGGTCATTTAAATAATATAGTAATTTTAAATAAGACCTCTCTCTCTTTGAAGATAACACTTAAGCAAAGATGGAGAGAGAGCTAGGGAAATGGTTGGAAGGAGCTGTTGTTGGTGGAAGAGGAAGTTCAGGTGGAGGCAAGCACAGGTGCACATACTCCGTAGAATGGCAGGCCAGGTGTGTCCAGAATAGCTAGGTCAGCAGCTGAACAGGCAGGTAAGGAATCAGTACCAATATTATCTAAATCATTTTCCATACAGCATATTCTTTCATATCTCCTTTGTGTAAATCATCCCTTTTGATTAGTAAGTTTTCCTTCCAGTTCTTTGAATTGAGCAGTGATAACCTAATGACTTTTAGGAATCTATGTCTCAATCCCCTCCTTTGTGTTTTCCTAACATTCTGAGAAAGCCTGCATTCTCTGGGAGGGACAGTGAAGAGAAAACTGCTCTTACTTGGTTCAGTTGAGTGATCTTATTTCTGCCTGTGTAAAATAGCATTACTGCTACCAGGGAGTAAAGCTGAGTGAATGGTGCCAAGCATTTATTTGCTTGCAGTGAGAGATTTGCTTAACTTTAAATTAAAAACATCATTATCTTGGCAGCACCTATCTAAGTAACATATGGAGGGAGAACAACTCTGGGAACAAGGCAGACTTTGCAAATGAGCATTTAAAAGGAAGCTGTACAGTTGTGGTCTTGAATTGGCCTTGAACATTGGTCATTTCACTAGTCTGTGACGAAGGGCAATACCACCACCTGCCTCAGCATTTTATTATGGGGAAGAAAACAGGATATAATACGTGAAGGCACATATTATAATTTTATAAATGCATCATTCAAAATTATTAGAAAGTTTTCCTTGCAAAGCTCAGTCTTTATACAAATAATAAATGAGAGGATTAAAAGATGGATCAAATCATTTGGCTGTACCCAAATCACTTATTTCCCAATTCCTAATGGATACCTTTCTTTTTTAATTGAGGTATAATTGACATACAACATTATATTAGTTTCAGGTGGATATAATTATTAATGTGATACAATTCCATGTTAGTGTTGATTTAATGTCCCCCACCCACCACACAGAAATAAGGTTGCTTCGACTATACAAAGTAATTGATAAAAAAGCATTTTTATTTGAAAAGTGTACACTAATAATCACTGAATACAGTTCTCAACCATAGTACTCAAACCCAGACATCACAAAATCATTAGATGCTATGATTTCTGAAGTCACTAGAATTTTGGTACAATAAAATAATGACCTAATAGTGTTTGTCGGGCACCACAGTCTATTCAGGGGCATATTGAATAAAAAAATCCACGTTTAAAGTTTTAAGTTACATTCATAGCACTAGACAGAACAGGGACCTGTGTAGATGGCATACAAAATAATCAAATGTGTTTAGCCTAAATATGAGGATGATGTCACTTAAAGATAGACCATTGGGATACAGTAAAGCACATCAGTGATATGTCAGAACATTGTCAACTTTTGATATATTAAGCAGGATAACTTACTTTTCTTAAAGAATTTCAGATACAGTCAGTATCCTTTACAAGGCTATGGACATAGAAGCCCTATTTGTACAAGAAGAATTTGGACCAAGATGTAATATACTATCTAGAATATAATTAAACTCCTTGAAAGACGACATAGAAAATGAAATAGAACTCTTTTTTTTCTATAACTTGAGCTATATTGAACATTTTCAATCAAATACGATCATCTCAAGTTGACTACTCATTGGTAGCTTCCAATACATCTACTAAAATGAGTTATGTCCCTGCTATAACACTTCTTTTCACAAGTGGTTTAAATTACGACTGTGACTTATTATCTGTTCTTAGCTTGTGGTAATAGTGCCTGTTTGTGAAATAGAGCATAACTTACAAACCAATTTTTTATATATGTTCTCCTTTGATCCTGACTTGAACTCTGTGAGGCACACAGGATTTATGTCTCAGATGAGAAGAAGCCACTGAGATATTTAATAACATACTTGTGGGCCCCAACTTGTTCTGGACAGTTTCCTTTCTATAATACCAGACTTACTCTCAAAGAGTATTTGAAAAAAAAAAATAACCTGGAGAATAGAAGATTAAGGATAAGCATAGGTTATTACTTATTACTAAGGACACTATTTTGATGTGCCAACAGATGTAAGGATAAGACTGGTTAAATAAAGGATCTGTTAGGTTAAAGGCAAACATGCCAGCTCCTATGTATTTTGCTAGAGATCCTTAAAGACCATGCCAACTGAGGGATATTAGCCATGACTTCCATGACCTCTTGGAAAGAAAAAGAACTGGGAAACATGTAAATGACTCAGTACAAAAATTATTAATTTGTATTTTTTTTTCAAAAGGTGATACCCTGTAAAATAATTCCACTATTTAGGCAGTGTTTTTTTGTGTTGTTTGTTCTCTCTATGTATGGACTTAGAAAATCTCTCAACCATAGGCTGTTAGTAAGAAGTGCTGGGCAGAAAAGCGTCTTTGTGATTCTGCTCCAATTATGAGTCAATTATGTTTAAATAAACAGAATGTTTCTAAGGTTCACAAATTTTGATGCCAATAATGAAATATTTTGTGTTTAAATATTTTTAGTAACTTAATTCCGAGGACATAATCTTCTACTTGATAGATAAAAATGATGGCTAAATATTTGCCATGGACATAGCTACAAAAAGTCTGTTACTTTTCTGTTTTGTACTTAAAAATCAACCTTGTAAGTGTGAGTATGACTGTCTCCATGTTCTGCCATATTTAAGAAGTCTATTTAGACAATTTTTAACTCAACTCTCTTTATAGCTCTTGCTCAACAATCATTCATTATAGTTGGGCCTCCACCCCAAAATTCTAAGGCAATAAATTTATAAAATTCCCTATGTATCTCACAATGACTTTTATCAGTTTTACTTTATAAGACAAGTATTTTCAAGGATTTTTTAAAGCACTGAGACAATTATCTCAGATAATATTCTGTATCTATCTCCCATATTTAAGTCTAGTGCTATCCCCAGAAATAAGTTTATATCACCTTGGTCAAAGATCAAGAAAAAATATAGCTTTTGGTGAATTTTTAGATTATTTTTTTAAATATAGACAGCATCTTGGCATCTTTAATAAATGATAAAGCTTTCCTTAAAATATTTAAATACTCTAGACTTCTCTTAATCTTTTAAAGCTTGGTAGTAGAGAATGAAAGACAACTTTTAAAAATTCACTTTGGTTAACATCAGCTCTAGAACTTCTTTTTAAAACTATTTAGTATTTAGGAAACAGAAACTTTAATATTATTTCTTTAAAGTTGGATGAGGACTTTCTCTCAAAGTTTTAGTGTGATACACAATGAAGAAAGCGTATGTACCCCCCTTTTTATCAGGTGAACAGAGATGCAGAGCAGTGAACAATCTTGTTTTATGGACACAAACTTCCAGGTTATATACTATATGTAGCTCTAGACTTCATCCATTACACATATAATTTCTCTTTCTAACTGCTGCACTCACTCCATTGATGAGAATGTATATAAGCTTCATCAAATCTGTTGTTTTCCAATGGACTCAATCTATAGTTTAAGACTATTTTGGCTATTATTAAGTTGTTTTATTAATGTAGTCATGTCTTTCTCTGTGGTCAAGCTTCTTTTATAAAGGAGACAACAAAGAACTTTTGCACAGTTCATCTAACCTGTACAGATTGGCAGAGAATAACTTACACCAGAGGCATAACAAAGACACCCACTAATACACAGAGTAGCCCAGCTGGTTAAAAGCAACAAATAAAATATTTACTTTAGAAAATGCTGGTTTTGAATTTTTTGCAGTGTGATAGCTGATAATATGGAAGTGATAGCAAACTGGCTCGAGGAGGAACTTGCAAGAATTTTAACTCTTGCGTAGAGACCTACTAGCTCTGCCCCCAGCATTTAACCTTTTCTCTGCCTATTTGTGACTTGTCTCCTTCGTCATACCAAGACAAACATTGTGTTTTCTCAATGATTTTTATATTTTTCACGGTATTTTCCTTTTTTTTCCATTAAAAGATAAACTTGTTCCTAATCACAGTTAAGAGTCTCAAGTAATGCTCACTTCAAGCGAGCCAGGAGCCTGGGACATGGTGGCAGTAATCTCCAGATTCCAATGGCACCTTTGTAATCTTTGCTGAAGACATCAAAGACCTTTAGCTGTGTTAGTGTCTCTGTGAGACCTTCCTACGTAGGGTGTTATAGGAAATGAGCCATATGGTTAGAGACAAATTTGGTCACGAAGTTACCTGAGGCACTGTGTTAATGCAATGTAAACATCAAAGCAGTGTAAACATTCCAGAAATGGTTTCTAGATCGAAAAAGAATCTCATGTACACTTTAAATATTTCTCCAAAATACAAACTGGTTTACTAGAGCATTTGGGAGATAAGCAGTAACAGAATGCATCATGGCTAAAAACATATGCTGTTGTGGGTTAAAGGGGATATACAATTCTTTAAAGCAGTCTGTATACTTCATCGCCCCAAATGAATTTGAAATTGTAAAATAAATAGTACAGAATAATTATTCTGAAATAATGAGAGAAGGAATATTCATAAATGTTTACATAGAATTTGGGGTCAAGTGTCAAACTTGACAGAGAATATATGTATATATTAGATCAAGTGTTTATTTATAAGTAGAATACTATTTTAATTTTCTTATATGTTCTAAGTTTTGTTCCAATTATTATTACCCAATAATTGTTATTTTTACAGGCATAGTTCTATAATTATGAGCATCATCACCCTCTGCTTCATGCTGTGACTATCAAATAACAATCTTAAAATAGGTCTTGAATAAATGCTTGTTAAATAACTGACAATGACAGAATCTTGGCATGAGTAAATCAATCATATAACTGAAAAATAAATAGAAACACAAAGATATATCCAAAATAGAATGCCTTTAGGATTTTAAAAGGCTGAATGCTTCCTATTACGGAAATGCAGGGGATATTAAAATTTGACTCCAAATAAGAAGTTGGCATAAGGACCACAAAAGTTCACCAAAACTCACTACAGTAATAGTTATATAGTTTCTGTACACTTTTCTTCCAGAAGACACATCTTTGATGTTTGAATAGCTTTCCATTCTCACCCCACAGGCACTGGGGTCATGAAGAGCATGGTAGAGAAAAACATCATTGTAAGAAGACGCAAGCATGATCCATCCTAGAAGGCGGCATCTTGCTGCTGAAGTTGGAGGAACTAGACAGTTAGCACTGAGAATTTCACATGAGGCTAACCCCATCAGAGCTTCTAGATTGCTTTGGTTCATTTCTGGGTCTAGTCCACTCTCAGAACATTATAAACAGTGCCTTGGATCGGTATTTCTAAAATTGACTCAAATGTCAGATTGAGGCTGAGAGGCAGAGGTCAAGGGCAGAGTTGGAATTTAAGGTTTCCAATATCTGTAACTTAGCAAAAGAAATATGCACAGTGTTGGAAAAATGAAATTTAATTAACAAAATTTTATGTAAGAGGAGCTATTGCCAAAAAATCATAATTATAATAAAAAAGAGAACTTTGTAATTGATGAAGTTCATTGAAATATTTAAATAATGGTTTAATAGGAGTTGTTTATGTTAGTTTAGACATAATAATAATAGGCCTCTGGAAAATACTTTTGTGATCATCTTTACAAAGGCAGTTTCTTGTGAAAAAATGAAGTGATTAACCAAATTTCTGCTGAGATAAGATATAGTTCCATTCCTGTTAATCACCAAATATAGGTCCACCATGGGCATTTTGCTTTAGGCAAAATAAAAACAAAGTTAAATTTATTATAATACAGCATGAGTTATCAATTTTTATGTGATTTATGACATGAAAATTCAGAGTGACCATAAAATTGATCCATTATTTTCTGAAGTTGTTGATCTACAAAGTGTGTTTTTACAATGGATTCAAAGTCTGGGGTGGGAATGGGTTGGAGAGAAGAAATTAATTAATTTAGTGCTTTTGTAAATTAAAAAGAAACTCACAATCTACAGTCACTTTTATTTTATATCACTAGTATATTTTATCAAAAAAATATTAAGGCTAAATAGTTTTTCTTGATTGCATTTTAAAAGATATTTAATAAATAGCAATCTTTAATTTTCTCTTTGTGTCTATCACCATTTGCTACGAAAACTGAAATGTGAAGCTGAACACTGAACTGATTTTTTAGAAATTTGTTTGAAATGAAAACCTCTAAATATTCTCTTAATCCCAACTGATAATGTCAACTTCTAATTGGCTTGAGTGAAAGTTGGCTAAGTAACTCTTCCAGACATCTGTAACAGATACATTTAATTTCATTTGTCCAACTGCTATGTTCCCATACTTTCATTTTTCTCCCAGGGCATTTCTCTTGTACTTTGTCACTCACAATCTTGTTCTTGTCTATCTGCCATTAATTAAGAATATAAAAATGGCATTATTACACAATCTCCTACATTTTAGCAGAAGTCTGGCATTCATCCTTTTATAACTTTATCACTAATTTAGTCATTCTTGTGCAGTTTATTGGGAATATGTAGTAATGCCATTCTTATTGATCCATTAAGAATTCTTTATTGTGTATCCAGTTTTAGCTAATTTGTTTCCACAATGCCAGCCTAAAAGTACAAATCAGATACGGAGTAAACCCATTTTTTTTTTAAATCATCTTTCTATACTCTGTCATTGGTATCCTATCCCTTTCTCCAATGTGACATAGTAATTTTTGTTCTGACTTAAACTCACTGATATTTCACTTTGTATACTCTCTTATATACTCATCTTATTTCTAAGGAAAACAAATTGGACATCCATGATGGTGGGATCGCACTACAAATTTTCTGATCTTGTTTGAAGGGGCCTCAGAAACAACCTGTCAATTTGTTTGAATACTGTTGACTATTCTGGTTTCTTAAAATTGATTTTCTGTCAGAAAAAGAATGACATGCAATTATGCACAGTCTACTCAATAACGATTTGGTGGTTTGTTGCTGTTTTTGGAAGTAATATTTGGGTTGGGCTCTTGATGATGAGTTCTATGTAGTTCTAGCAGGCACATTTCTTCTCTGCTGGTTTTTCCCCATCTAGCTTTCCAGAGTTTCCACCGTTGACAGTGTCAAGGACTTGTGTCTTCTCTACACACTGTTCCATTCGTTTCATTATCAAGTCTAGAAGGGTTTCTACAGCTTTCTCCACATTCTGGCCAGTCGCTGCACTTGTTTCAAAATATAGTAGACTTGCATAGAAGAGATGACAAATATTTTTGAGAGGAAGAAATCAGAAAAGATACGAGCAAGACGTACAAGTGAATCACACATACAACAACATGGCTGGCTGAGCAATCGTGAAATGATCATGATTTTGTTGGCCAAGTTGGAAAGCATCCTTGTTTTTTCTCAGTAAGTAAAAATTGGTGGGTTGCTCACTAGTGTAAGTATAACTATACTATGGGCAAGAAGGAAGTACTCAGGTATTTGAAGCCAAGGCATTATCACTCTTTAAAAAGAAAATTAAGAGGGTAAAAATGTCCTAACTGGTAATCAATATTACTTCACTTCCAATCAATTCTCCAGAAATCTGACCAGAATAGTCATGTGAATACGGTCTATATTTTTTGGAATCAAAAGTTACAAGAACACATGTACATTTTTAAAGCTCTCAAGGGGAATCCTTCAGTAAAAATTGTCAGGTGTGATGAAACTGCTTTAAATTAAAAAAATAATGACAAAGTCTGCCTTGGAGGTCAATTTAAGTTGTAACTGGTGTTTACAATTATTGTTAATCTGCCATTTGAGTTACCGAGGATAAAGATTGCAATGTAATGTCCATATCGCTTATTATTTTTTAGAGTTTTGCAGCTATTAATTGAGAGACAATCGAGTATAGTGTGAGCTCTGATCTCAGACTGCCTTGGTTGAATTCAAGCTCTGCTACTTTCCACCTCTATGGCCTTCCGTCTGTTATTAATCACTCTATGCCTCAATTCTTCATATATAAAATGGGATAACTCTAGACATTCTACAAATGCTTATGAGGGCTTGGATGAGTTAAAGTCTAGGAGCAGTTGCTAGCACATAATAAATATTCAGTAAATGTTAACTGCCATCGTTACTAAGTAATAGATTTAAAACATTACCCACATTCTCTGGAAAATCTTTTCATACATGTGCCGTTCTTGATTTAAGGAGATTCCTCCTAGTATCAAACTTGTGTCCCTGCCCCATTACTAAGCAGCAGCTTGCAAGGTCAGATGACATCTCCGTGTAACTTACCCATATTTGTCTGCCAGCTCTCGGGCTTGCCGTTCATTGACTTCCCTCTGGTCTGGCAGGTCTGCCTTATTGCCGATTAATACTATATCTGGATTTTCACAATAAGCATTTGCTTGTAGTTGGCCTTGGAGAGAAAGCAGATGGAATGAGCAAGTTAGTTATAAACAAGTGATGTCAAACAACTGCTCATATCAGATTCCTCGTCTAACTGTTCATCTTCAGCTTGGCTGCTTACTAGCTGCATTATAGTAGCTCAGTTATTTAGGTCTTCCCAGCTGCAGTTTCCTCACCTGTAAAATGGAAAAAATGTCTCACAAATCACAGCATATGAAGATTAGTAATAATTTACAAGAAGCACTTGTGTGAACACCTATCAGTGCTCTCCTCCATCGGAGGAAGCGCCCTCCAAGAAGGATATATTGCTTCATAACACTTATTCCTCAAATATAAGTGGAGATGATAGAACATGATTTTTAAGGGCATAATTTTGGCCTTCCCTTTAGGAGGCTGCTACATTTCCATTCCCTGAAGTCCAAGGTGATGATCTATAAAAGAGTATTTTTGACCCACCACAAATTTATGTAGAAACAATTTTAAGATAGGTAACTTGTTTTCCTCTTTTCTCCAGGAAACACTGTAAGAGAGGGAAAGAGGGAGGAAAGGAAGAAGAAAGAAAGAAAGGTAGGAAAAAAGGAAAGAAGGAAAGGAAGGAAGGAAGGAAGGAAGGAAAGAAGGAAAGAAAGGAGGGAGGGAGGGAGGAAATGGTAAAAATTTGTCAACCTGCGTTTGTGGGGTTACAGGTATTACTCTAACATCTCTCTTGAGGAATACTGTGTGCAACTTCGCCAAGGTAGAAGACAAAGGCTTACCCTATAATACTGATTATCTGGCTGTTAAAAATTAAAATGTTATTAGACATGACAATTAATAATTTTAAATCCCAACAGTATCTTTTGGAAAATGAGTCTCATCTGCTTTAGTAAAGAATGAACAAATCATTTCCTGAAAAAATCTGATAATCCTATCTCCTATCCCCTCAGAATCGAATAATAACATCAAAATTTGAGTATAGAAATAAAATGATACAAGAAAATAGATCCTAGGATAACCACTCATTTGGAGAAGCAATGAAGAAAGTCAGAATTTGTTGATATTGGTAGCAACTGTGTTATTAAACTCACATTTAAAGCAGTTATATATTAATTAGTAGTTTAAAAAATATGTAAAAATAAGAAATATATATTTTTTGAACATCTGCACTGGGCCAAACATTCATCCAGGCTCTGGGGCTCTTGCAATTGAGCAAAGCAGTCAAAGTCTGCATGTTCGCAGAGCTCGTGTTCTAGTAGTGAAGGATCAAAATCAAAAGTAAATGAAGAAATCCATAGTATAAAATAATGTCAGGTGGTGGCAGTTACTGAATATATATATATATTGCATTAAAGGGACACAAAGTACTATTTCAAGTGATGTGGTCAGTGAAGGCTTCTCTTAAGAGATAAGGTTTGAACAAAAACTAGAAAGATAAAATAATTTGCATACACTGTAAAAGTAAGAAGAAAAATCTAGGCAGAGGGAAGTGAAAGCACCATGACCCCCAAGCAGAAATGTGCCTTTTGACCTCCTCCTCAGAACAGCATCAGAGACTTTGGCTGGAGCCTCCTGAGCTGGGGCAGAGTGAGGAGTGAATCAGATAGGAATTAAGGCCTGGTCACCACAGCTTCCCTTGTAGGTAGGTGAAGGACCCTGGGTTTCATTCCAAGTGAGACGGGAGGTCCCAGAAAGAAGGCCTTTAGGAGGAAAATAACATGATCCAATTTTTAAAAAATATCACTCTGGCCACAGAAAACCTTGGCAAACCTAGAAATGATAAGACTATCACCAGCCACATAGAATTACATGAATATCCCCCTATGATCAAAATTTACATTAGTAATAAAAAATGCAAATGAAATATTTTCTTTAGCGCTATGTCAGTTAAAAAAGTGAAGAAAAAATCACATACTACTCTTCTGAGTTGACATATATCAGTCTGGCTTTAATAAATGTTCATGTACTTTTAGCTTCATAGTGTATCTAAACTGAATAGAGGTTTCTATACACAATTTCTTCACATTTGAATATTTTTTTGAAAAAAAAGTAAAATTTCAATGTGAGCTGACTGACACATGGTACCTTATCCACGTGGCTGGTCTGCTCTGGAGAAGTTTCTCATCCAATTCACGCATTAGTTAATTAACCCGTTAGTTAAGCCACATGTGAGGGCATGCTTGTCAGGTGCCAGTGTACCTTTCTCAGAAAATGCTGCTATTTTTCTCTGTCCTCTCTGGGTTAGAGGTATTAGACATAGAATCTCACATAGTTCTAAAATGCTCTTTCAGATTAACTGGACAAGTGTAGTTAATGCCCTTTCAATCACAGTAACTAAGACCTTAAATGCAGATGGTTAAAAGCCGCATAGGCTTCTTCAAAGGGAAATATAATTTCCAGCTGCCTTGGGAGACACAGAAGACACTTAACTCATGACCCCCCAGGGTGAATCTGCAGGACCCAGTCTGGTTTTGTTTTGAGAGGCAGACAAGCAAACAGAGGTTCCCAAGGTGGCCAATGCAGTTACTTGGTCCTACTTACTCATCCAGTTTCTGACGTTTAAGAAGCTCTGTTGACTGGTGAGGTCAAACATTAATAAGAAACCCATGGCATCTCTGAAAAATGCTGTGGTGAGGCTTCGGAATCTGCCAAGAAAGCACAGTGGATAGAGCTGAAAGTTAGTCCACACATACATCCTGGTGACAATACAAATGATACTATTTTCCTTTTAAATAAAAAATCTCCATCGGTGTCCCTGATGGACTAGCCTACAGAGATAAACTATTTATTTTTAAATTAGGTTTGGGCACAAAGTCTACTGAAGGGCCAGGGGAGGACATCTGCTTGTAAATTCTTTTTAAGACCACATCTTGGCTTTATCTTCCACAGCACTTACGCACAGAGTTTGTACCATTCGATCACACACTTGCTTACACAGCTCCTTGGACTCTTTCTCTTGTTGGCTCATGGGCATCCTGCGGCCCACAACTGAAGTGTAAGCCACTTTAGAATTGGGACTTTAACTCATACTTTTCAATCTTCCTTGTCTGTGCCCAGAAGAAGGTTTGGCACATGCTAGCCTGAAAATGAATGCTCATGACAACATGCAGAAAACCACAACTTGTCAGTCGCTGGAATGAGGATGCTTTTGTAGAGGAAAATAACGTCGGCGAGAAAACTTTTTTAGAAGTACTCTTTGGGGTGCTAAAGTAAAGAGTTGCTATACTATAATGGGTGGCATCCATGTCTCCTGAGGAAAAGGGAAGACACTGAAGAAAGGAAGAAGAGGAAGGTGATTTGGGGGATCAAGAGAAGGTCAGAGAGACTTAATAATTGGGGAGAAAAAACAAGAATTCTCGTCTCTCATGCAGGCTTTTGAAAAATACGCTGTCATGTGGGGTGTAAAGACTTTCTCTGCCCCTCAGCCCCAATGTCTTCAGTGAAGCTGCAGAGTTGCTGAGACCCACTTCAAAGTCAGAAATGGGCAAAACCAGAGACCACACATAAGGACCCTGGAAGGCTGGGTTATACTGATGAAGCGGTGCATTTGAAGGACATCACTTCCTATCCTAAATGTCTTCTTTTTGGTCTCCTATTTAAGCCTATTTGTAGGTTCTTTGGTTTCCTCTATTAGAAGAGATCCCATCTCCCTCTACAAACATTCACTGGGTAATCTCACCCACTTCCCTGGCTCAATTATCACCAATCTGTTGAACCCCAAATTGATAGGTCTGCCTCCTTCCTGCCTTCACGCTGTGTGGCCATTTACTTGTTGGAGATTTCCACTTGGAGGAAACTAAGGTACTTTCAACTTTACATATTTGAAAACAAACTGGCTGATTTCTTTTTATGTCAATGGAATCACCATCCTCCTGGGTGCCACACCCTGTTTCTCCTTCACCTACTGTACACAATCAACAAATATCCCCTGACCTCCCACTACTCTGGTTTCCAACCCATGATCTTTTGCCTGGATAATGGTTTCGACAGCCTTCTCAATAGGCTTCCTGTGTCCAGTTGTGTCTGGGACCCTGCCCTTCCCTGCTTTCTTCCCACTGAATGTGCAAATCTGCTAAAAACATTTTCATGTCGATGCCTCGCTCTTAAGCTAATGACTCAACTCTTTAACAAACTGTCAGGCTCTGCATGAACTGACCTTTCCTCATCTATCTAGACTCATCTCGGGACTGCCCACAGGTGTACTGGTCTCCTTTTAGCTCTTAGAAAGTTCACTCTCTCCCCTGGGCTTTCACACATGCTGTTCTTTCTGTGCGTAGCCTTGTCTTAATGCTTTTGTCATCTCCTACCCTTTTACCCTGAAATAGACTCACTCATACATTGTGTATGAATATATGCATAACAGTATCAGAGAAAATACCCCTCCCCTAAGCAACCTCCCCAACACACACATCTGGGTTATGGGCTCTTTCTGGTACAATTGCCTATCACTCTCTGTTTTCCTGTTACTATTCTAAGGCAATATTAAAATTGTTTGTTATTTATCCAAATTCCATCATAGACTATAAGTTCAAAGATGAAAGGAAGTTCTAAGATGAAAGGAGCTATGTTTTAAATGTTATGTATTATATTGTCATGACCTGGGACATAGTATTTACTCATTAAATATTTGTCGAACTAAAAGAAAGAAAAAGAAGAGCAAAGAATATAAAATTATTAAATATTTAAATGATTTCAGTAGAGGAGCATACTTTTAATACTAACTCAGGGAGAAGAGATATTTTAAAAACCTTTTATTTCTAAATTAGGATTTCTTTGGTAGGACATAATCATGATGATTATGCAATATATTCAATTTTTGTCTTGTGATTTGTTCTTACCAGTCTGTGAGAAGCTCATAGATTATAGTGCTTTTACTGAATGGTTCTCTCTCTTTGTGGACTAGCTGTACTCATAAAATTGTCTCCTACTCAACCACAATACTGTGGCTGGCTCAACCAAAATAGCCAGCTCTCTGTCCTTTTCCTTAAAGTGTGTGTGTGTGTGTGTGTGTGTGTGTGTGTCTCATTTGAGGACAAGACTGTGCCTTATGCCCTCTCAGTATCTGCCTTATCCCCTACAACACATGACAAAGTTACTTAACAACATACTTGTTATATGGATTTCATGGGGGCAAACACTTTTGCAGTCAGAGCAACATGGATGAGCTATCCCTGCTTTGGACCAGACTCATCTCCTGGACCATTCTGCCTGAGACCTTTGTAATTCCTGTTCTTCCCAGGATTTACTCCAAAAAGAAGATAATTGATTTCCAGCTTCATCCACTGACCTCATTCTGTCCCCCAGGAAAAAGCTAGGACCCATTCAAAACACAACAAAACAAAACAAAACAAAACAAAACAAAACAAAACAAAACAAAATACATTCCAGGCTCACACTACCTCTCTTTCTCCCTCACTGGGCCCTGTATCCTTTAGGCTTACTTAAGGGGTATTATTTTTTATCCTTCCCATAATATCACTTTTATCAATAACCATTATCTTATGAGTTATGCTGCCTGATGTCCTCACACAAGGTTGAGGTGTGAGGCATTGTTTACCTTGTTGCTTAGCTACACTTTATACTTACAGAATGGAAAATTCTCAAGGGATGAGTAACCCCATTGTTACCAAGACGGTCCCTAGTATTCCCCATTTCCCTCACAGAGCAGCTGTCTAAAGAGGACAGACAAGAGAAGCCTGTCATCATACTAGGCTGACATATCATGTGCGAAGACATATGGGAACCACATTTTCTCATATTACTTCTTCAAATAGGAATCAAATTGGTCTATAAAACATACATCTTTGTGACAACAAAACTGACATATGAACAGAGATTCTTGTGAGGAATGACTTCAGAAGAACCAGCAGTGTTGAAGGATGTGTGTAAATGGAATTCACAGTCAAAAAAGCTAACAGAGAGGGCCCGGCACCTCCTCTGGCATTTACACTCACTGAAAGTGAGAACATTTTGGACGCATTTCAAAAACTGAAGTGTTTACAAGCATAAACATTCGAAGACATGCAATGCAGAATTTGGAGGTATGTGCCTTCTAAATATCTTCTCTGACAATCTATTGCCAATTTTTATTTAATCTAATACTGAAAAGCTTCACAAGCTTGAGGTCTTTAGCACTTTGAAAACTTGTATCTCCAAGAAATATATTTTCATCAAATAATGGAATAGCATCTCCAGCTCGAACTAGTCAACACTGCTGTCTACTGAGTATCTCTTGTCTTGGGCATTGTATCAGAGATGGTGCTGAAAACCAAGCATGGTCTCTGCCCTTAAACAGCTGATAATTTTGTGAGGGTGAGAAGGGACAAGTGAATCAAAGAACATCAGAGGCAAAAATGAAATATTTGCCTTATTACAAGGTGGGATATAATTAATTAACTTAAGGGATGGTAGAATATGTGTTCCAGGAGTCCAGAAGAAAGAGGAGGTTTGTTTCAGTTGGCATGTTGAGGAGGGCCCCATGGAGGAGGTGGAACATGAGCCAGGCCTGGTAGAAGAAGAAAATCAGAGAAAGTGAGGAAGGAGTAGGACATTCTAGCTGGAGTGCAGTGGTGAGAGGAAAATCTTAGAGAACAAAGCCAGTTATGCCGCACAGGACAGAGAAGCTGTGCACAAGAATGAAAAGAGATGTGAGAAACAACACACTTTTTTCCTTCAACTCCTTCTTCGAGTAGCACCTATCACGGTGTTAATTTCCCACCTTAATTCAGTTTTATTCTGAAGAGTTTTCTTTTTTCTCCTGTTACAAAGTACAAAGACAACACATAACAAAAATCTTCACAGAGATTTTTGAAAAATTAATTTTTGAAATCTGAACCAAACCCACAATGCTAATTATGGGTAATTAACTACAAACACTTTATTCTTATTTGTCAATACAAATGTCTATTTTGAAACAAGAAGAGTTGCATAATCATTTGGTTTTCAAGATCACATACAGCATTCACTCTACAATTAGTTTTTCTAAGCTATTCGTTGCCAGAAGCAAAGTAATTTACTATTACCGCTCTTGTCCTGCAGTGTCCCAAAGCTGAAGATGCACCTTAAATGCTTTCCCTGACGATCCATTTGGCCCCTGTGTATTGTAAACCTGAAAGACACGATTTGCATCAGTTGATAACTGCTTTGGATTTCGTCAACATTCAAATTCTCTGGGTTCACTCAGTATGTTTTTTCTCAATTACTATAATCAAAGTTCATAGTGCAGGATAAATATTTGCTCTGTTTTTTTTCCCAGAAGTATCACATATACTCTCACTTTTAAATGTCAAGTACAAGTATGATTTTCAACACAATTTAGGCATACTGCAAACTTAAATTAGACACCTTCTGTCATTTCCTCACACAGGCAGCAAACATTAGATTTAGGACCCAAGTTCTAGGTTCAAATATCAACCCTTCATTTAACCTCTCTTACTTGTACTTTTTTATCTGAAAATTGAGACCAATAATCTCTTCTTACTTTACACAGTTACTGTGAACTTAAATGAAATAACAAATGTGAAGGCATTTTTAAAACTGTAAAATAATTTACAAATACCTGACTATCTTTTAATATGAATTGGACTTTCAGAATAAAAGTCCATGAAATATGCACAGAATTTCTCAATAAGTTTACATAGAATATTTCGAGTATTCTTTCATTAGCTATTTCTTTGAAGGTTTTTTTTCAGAAAATTTAATTTTTAAAAAAATATGGTCTTTTCTTATTCAGCAAAGCATAACAATTTTAATATTTAACCAGTTCCCTCTAAGTATGGCTTAGTGAAACATTTTAAAGGGAACACTTTGCAAGGACTTAGATTAGTGGGGGGCATTGGGAGGGGAGAAGGCTCAGGAAAACCCTAGAGGGGCTGGAAGCAAGTTTGCTAAGAATACAAGACAATATATTGACTTTCAGATAAGGCACAGGACATTATAAAAACCATGATTTAACTTCTCAACTGCCATTTCTTTTGTTCTACTCCCCCACCCCCAATTCTTGAGGAATGAATAGATTTTGTGACATCAACTGGAAGCCATAGCCATCTTGGCAATCAAAAATACCTTCGGTGGCAGTAAATCTGGCTAGGCTTATGTGCCTATGCTACACGTCTCACATGTCACAATATCCTTATTCCTGTCATTAGCGTCTAGCATAAGAGAAGGAAGTGGTTGTGATTCTCACTTAAACTCCCTTATCTTGGATAAATAGCATGGATTGGTCTCACATTCTGTTCGTAATAAGCTAGTGATTGATGGCTGAGTCTACACATAAATAAAAATGCAGCAAGAATTTACAGAGTTCATGTTCCAGCTATTTGCCAATCATCCTTTTAAACATCTTTCTTATGAGTAGGGAAATGAACACTTGTTCTTATTGAGGAACTAAACTTAGATCAAGAGTTAATGTTTTTAGTCCCTGAATAATTCAAGTTTTGAAAGATTCCTTAAGAATTCACAGAAAACATGCTATGTAAACCCATAAATTATTTATCTTAGTTGCCCTGTATACTTTTGGAGACAAGCAATAGTGTCACTCAACATTTTTCTAGGCAAAATATTATTTATAGCTGAGAAAGTTAAAAACAATATTATAAAGTGACAGGGTAGTTATTTCGTGTGACAAAAGACAGACACCTTGCAATGCAATAAATAGAGCTTCTTAATTCTTATTTAATGTGGGTGGGGAGATCAGCAATAAATTTAACAGTGTGATTAAGGACTCACCACACGCTTTTCCCGAAAGTCTATTCCTACTGTTGTGATGAACTTGGGATTGAATTTATTGTCTGTGTATCGATAAAGAAATGTCGTCTTCCCCACCCCCGAATCTCCAAGGGCCAGGAGTTTGATCAGATAATCATAGTCCCCATCAGTCATAGTGATGGTCTTGTCAGGCCTGTGTAGAAGAGAAATAACAGTAAATTATTATAAAGTTGGGTTTTCTTTGCAGCCTTTAAAAATACAACATAAATTTGGGTTTCAAAGTTACAAAATTAGAATCACTTTTACTCTGAAAAATTCTCAATTAACTGGTTCAAAGCAATTTCAGGAGTAAGGGTACATATGTTATTGCATGCTTTGTGAATCTTTTTACATCAGGTCAGTTAATATGAACAACAGCTATATGATATCCACAATAGCCATGGCCACAGCAATAGTAGGACTTAAAGAGTCATAACTTTTTGTTTGAAAGCCAGTGTCCTTTGGGATCAAGCATATGGTGCTAGGAAGAAAAGAAAATCACATGAAACAGAAAAACCCACCCAAGACAATGTGGGTTTGTTAGAGAAAACCTGAAATTATATAGGGGTGGTGGAAAAGCCTAGAAGAATATTTTGTATCTAATCCTAGAAGATAAGCTTTCTATTACTATGTGCATACAAAATATTCTTTGTTAATTTTAAAAAGCTAACTGATATGACAACCTTTAAAAACATTGATATGAATGAAATTAGTTTAAAAGCAATGTTTGAAAACTGCTTGTTTGAGAATACTGAAGCCTCTTTCTCCAAGGGCAGGTCTGCTGTATTTGGGAAGGCTGCCGAATATTTTCCAGGCCTTGACAAAGGGGAAGGGGTATTAAGAGGCATAATTATGGCAATTCTGCTAATATTTCTTCTGACTGAAGAAACGACTTAACTTGCTGTTTCGTGCCTAACCAACCACTCCTGCCTCAGTCTTACTTTTTCTATTGTTATAGTGACTATGAGTGAAGACGAGCCAAGGGCCAATACACTGGTAATGCCAAGACTACCACCACATGCATTTGAATGAACCATCACCTACTCAATATTTGTTGAGGTTTCCACTCCAGAGTTTGGCAAAATGCTTTGCTATGTGGTACAACTTTCTGGCTGATGGTTTATAAACATGGTTTTATCACATCCTTCTATAGAGGAAGGCCTATAAAGATTTTTCTAAAATGGGGTAGTTTCTCTCTTTACTAAATGAGAAGGTGGAATATTTTCCTCTCCTCTATAGATCTTGAAATCACTGTAGTCTTCAGGAGTTCTGAGATGATTAAAATTAAATTTCAATAATGGGTTATTCATGGATAAATCTAAAAATCGCTACATAATTCCAATCATTTCTAAAAGTAAGAAAATCATGCACATGTTCATCAATTTGTTTTTTATAATGTCTCTTTAGTTAGTGGTCAAAACTAAAAGGTTTCATGTCTTTGAGTAACGATCAAGATGATAAGTAGGTACTTCACAAATTAGTATCATTAGATCATTTGGAAGATTTGCAGTACATTAGAATTGAATAAAATTTGAATCATATTGCTGTTAAATACTACCAAATTTATTATGGATTTGTTTCTTTAATTAATGGTTTTTGAGGAAAGGTGTTTTAAGAGGTGCCAATAAATAATTTTGTGCTAATGTTTTTCTTCCATATATGTTTTCTTTGGTAAGATTCTCATGATAGATGTTTACTGACCATGAATGTTCACTTTCTCTTTCTTAATATCTATACAAAGTATAATTATTGCTCAGGAAGAGATGTCATCAACAACTAGTCTTCTTTAATAAAAGGAAACATATCTCAATGATTAACATGCAATTCTTCTTGAAAAATGTCTACTTTTGTTGACTGCATAGCAGTGACTAGTTCTGAGTTTAAGTGGTTCTAAATATTTTACCAGAATTTTGCAATTGAAGATGTTGCTGTTCCTAGTCTTTGAACTAAATGGGTTGCTAAGGAGACTGCTGCCAAAGGAGTATGATTTCCCTCCATTTCAGAAAATTGTAGTATTCTACCTTCATCTCTCTATCTCCCACCAAACTTCCTCATGTGAAGCTCTGCTGAAGGGTGATAAAGCCTGTCATTTCACTAGTAGAATTGGCTGAAACTACTAATGCTCATGGGAAAAAGAAAAGACATTAATATTTATTCTACATAAGATGTAAAGGACTATAGCCAATTTTTTTCCCTGGGCATAAGCCTTGATAATTGGGGGAAGAAATTAAAACTACTGGCTGCCTAAATACAAGCTAAAGTTGGAGATAGTATGGCTCCCTTGTAAAATTAAAATAATAGAGTTAAGAAGATACAATAGCATACTTCAAAATTTTGCTTAGTTAACTGTGTTTTCTGCAATATTTTTTGGGACAATGTTGATTAAGCCTAAGTCTTGGGCAAATTTAGCTAAATGTCTTCTATATGGAGTATCAAGCCCAAAGGTGACAATTCAAAAACATGTAATTTATAATCTAGTTCCTAACAAGGCAAGCATACACTTAAAAGTTAAATAAGGATGTAAGAAAATGTAACAGAACTTTATAAGATGGAACATGATTAATTGATAAATAATTCAAACAGTTATGCTTTTTGTTCAAGCAAAACAATAATCTTTATGGACTTCAGTGGTTCGAGAAGATTCTGTAGAGAAAGAGGGCTTGCATTTAACCATGCGGCATAGGGAGGGGTCAGGTACTAAGAGAGGAGATACAGGACCAATGCATGGGAGATGACCTCCCACTTAGAGCATGAGGCTATCACTACTTGCCAACTACATGACCGGTATTCCTAATCTGAGCTGATTTGTTCTGTTGTTTGCACACAAACTTTCCCATGCAGGCTTTAATCCAGAGGGAACAATTCTGGCTAACGTGGGTCATTCCACTGTGGCCCACTTTGGCTCTTTTCTTCGAGTGAAGTGGTGTGGATACTGTAGCATTTAACACATATTTTACCTAAAATGAGTGCAAAGCTTGGCACTGTGGAAAACATTTATTTAGTGTCTTCAACAGACTACTTAAAGAAATTAACACATTAAACTAGGCATGAGATAATTTGCCTTTAAGTTTCTCTTGAAAGTGAATTTTATTTCTCATTTTATAGCACTACTCATATCTATTTATGTATAATTCTTTTATATTTAGTTTGGTTCCTCTTTTATTACCACATGATTTTCTGAGTCCTCAAGTCAGATGATCTCAATATTCTATCCTTAGCACAGCAAATACAACACCGCAAAGAAAAATAAAAGTCTTGGTAAGGTTTTCTCTTCTAAGAACTGGGCTAAAAAAAGAAATGATCTGGAAAGGATCAAAAAGCTGACAGGTTTAGCAGTATTGTTTATTCCTACACAATGACTGATGGTCTTGTCAGTTCTTGGTCTATGGATCTAAAAGGGAAGAAAAGTCAGAAGATTGCTGTGCTTCAGGAAGTGTGTCTGACTCTCCACCATTATCACTGTGTCACAAGCTAGACCACAAGAGCCAGGAGGTCTTTTAGATACAGAAACTGAAGTGTCATCTGTAGAGCCCTTCATGGGAAGGTATGGGGCTGGGAAAACTAGGGAAACTATTCAAAATACTCATAAAGTTCTGATTAATGAAGAGTCATAAAGGTAGAAGGAAACCTAAGTAATCATGTGTTCTAGGCCTCCGTTTATAGAAGAGAAACCATGTGACTTGTTGGGTGCCAGTTTCTAAAGAAAATCCAAGATTATTGTTCGTTATAATTTGAAATGAAAAGTGGGCTGGATGGGTTGAAGTAGAAATGTTTTCATCTTAAGAGAAAAGGAAATCTCTGGGTATCAACAGAAACATGATTTTCATACTCAAACGAGGTTGCTCATGGCTTCTCTTTTATTTCCCTGCAATGCTTCATTTTGGTTCAATGTAAATTCCATTAGCTTAGAAACTTAATATCCTTTGTCCACTGCTGGATCCGCAAAGCCTAGTCTAGTGATTGGCATATAGTAGGAGCTTAATACATATGTGCTGAGTGTATATTTAAGCATCTCAGAGCCATGCAAATGTCATGGTTAATGAAATTAATCTTTGAGCACTTGGTGGAAGGGGTGTCCCTCCAAGTTCAGGACTTGTATTCTCCTTCTTTCCTCATCTGTGCAGTGAATATTTAGATTAAATGATCCCTTGGTACTTTCCTGCTCTGGCTTCCTGAGCTCATTTTTCTATTTTAAGTTGCACAAGAGTATAAAAACCTTCTCAAATAGAATATTTATAAATTCAGAGAAGTTTCAAATAACCTGAGGAAAGAGAAAGTACAGAGGGACTACAATTTTTGAAAGTGAGATGTGCTGGCAGAGTATTTAAACTTGTCAGTTGAAAAGGTCAGGGCTCAGGGAACTGGGCTCCATGAAAGCACCCATTCACCCACCTAACTCACTCATAGGCACCTCTTTTTGCATGGTATTTTGAGTGCCTGAGGATACACCCTAGTTTCTCTAACAGAGAACTTAACAAATACTGCTGATATGTATAATTATGATCCAGATGGACTTACCCATGTAAACTGGAGATCATTGCAAACTATGACCTTGTGATTTGAACTTATTAAATTAATAAAAGACAACTTCAATATTCTTAAGGCACTTTGGATAGCTTAAAACAGTTGATGAAGTATCGGTGATATTCATTTGCATTTAGAGTAGATGGTTTCAATAAAATAAAGCTGTTAAGCATTAAATATACAGAAGTTTAATATGTTCTCTTATCTTTATTTGATTGATTTGTGTTGGCCTTCTGTAAGTACATGTTGAGGTCTGGGACTCTCATAACCAACACTTCACAGGCCTGAATGATAGCCTGAGGGTGGTTGTCATTAACTGACCTTCAAATACTGCTTTCCAAAACCACATTCATGTCCTGGAGGGTAGAGTTAAGTTAGGGGACAGTAGAAGCATTCTAAGGAACTGTAGCCTGTGTATCAGTAGAACAAAGGGCATTTTATGGAGGGAGGGGATAATTTTTTAAAATAATTTTTCGTGGGTTTTATAGCATTTTATTCTGTTAGGAATGTTTATTGAAGATATTTTTTATTTAGATCTTCTTAATAGCTATTTAGGATTAATGGATGTACAGTATATGGAAGATTCAAACCAAATTGCAAATATAAATCAACATCAACTTAACTGAACAATTTTTACTTAAGCTGACAATAGTCAATGTGTCTCCTGAAGCAATCAAATGTAATTTTTTTTAAATAGTGTTCACTTTTTTATTCTATGATCAAGGGATTTAATAAAATAGAAAGAAACCATGAATTCACTGAACTCTGAATTTCAGCTTACTCATCTTGGAAATAAAGGGTAAAAATTTTAAATCAACTTAGCTTTAAATTGATTGTTATCTCCATCAATATATCATTATCCTCACATATGAAACTCACTTCTAAGCCAGTAAATACATTTTTAAAAAAAGTAACATTTTTTTCCTCTTTCCGCTTAATTTTGTGGTATCTTTTTGATTTCTTTTTATTTGTTAGAAATTTTAACATACAAAACTTGAGGGAATAGTACTATACCTTCATAAAAAGACCATTATCTTCTAAATTACCAATTTATGGTCAATCTTATTTCATGTGCCAAAAACTTTCCCTCTACCAGATTATTTTGAAGCAAACACCAAGCTTCATAGCATTGTTTTTCTTAAATAATTCAATACCTATCTCTAAATCTCTCACTATTGACACTGTGCTTACTCTATAGACAAGGTTGTTGAACATTTGGCTTTTGGGGTATTTGCTAGATCAGAAATAATATAGTAATACTGTTTTACCTGTATTTCTCTTATACTGATCAAGGTCAGTATCTTCTCATATGCTTGAGAGTTATTTGTGCTTCTTTTTCTACAAATACAAGACTCTTCTTATCTCCTGTCTTTTTAAAAATATGGCTTATCTGTTCTATATTTAGAAGTTCTTTACATATTAGAGATATTAAAACTTTGTTATTTAAGTTGCAAATACTTTTTCTCATTTTGTCTCTTTACCTAGCTTATGGTATATATGCCACTCAAAAGAAGGTTTCCCCACCTCAGGTTATAGAGGAATTCATTCATGTGTTCTTCTGGTATTTATATAGTTTCTATTTTACATTTAAATATTTAACTCATCTAAAATTTATCACAATGTATGTTATAAATAATTGGTTCAAACATATTTTTATATCTGTCCCAAAACAACTTATAAATTATTTTTTCATCACTGATTTGAGATGCTACCTGTATCATTCAGTACAATTCTATATAGAATTGGATCTATTTCTGAATTTTTCTCTTCTGTTCTACTGGTTGATTATCTTCTCATGCAGCACCATTTAAAAAAAATATGATTATTCATAAAATATTTAATATTTGGAAGGGTTATTTCCTCATTTTCTTTTCTTAACATTTTTATGACATTGATGTTCCAATCTATCCAAAAACATACATTTTCCATTAGGCCACATCATCTATTGTGAGTTTTTCAGGACTACTTTATGGTTTTACTCATACAGGTTTTGAATGCTTTTATTAAGTTTAGACTAAGTTTTTTTTCAATTCTTTTCTTTATTTGCTTTTGTAACTTGAGACTCAGCCATCTCAAGTTTGCTGTCATTTTGTTTATGTGAAGATTATTGGGTTTTGTGTATTGGTGTTATTACCCATTAATCTGTTAAATTTTTTTATTACAATAGTTTTCAATTCATTATTTTAATTTTTTGAAAGTACAATTATGTTTTTTATTAATAGGTATGGTTTTAATTATTTCATTCAAATTCTTGTCTATTTTTTCTTGTCTACTTCACTGTCTAATATTTCTACTATAAAGTTAAGAAAATTTAGAGATAGTGTACACCTTTTTTCCTGATTTTAGCTGAAAATCCTCTAGTTTTTTTCTCACTAAGCAAGATGCTGGTTGCTTATAACATGAGTAGACACTGAATTTGTCAAATAATTTTTCTTCTGCTGAGATGATCTTCTGATTTCTCTCCTTAGCTTGATTTTATTAATACATTTCCTCAGATTGCAGCATCTTTACATTTATAAAATAAATTTCACTTATTCATGATATATTACCATTAAATATGCTGTTGAATTTTGTTTCTTATGTTTTATTTAATTTTTATCAGCATTAATAAAAGTAAGGTTTGTCTTGTTTTTGAAACAATCTTCAGTTTTGAGATTTACTTTATATTCGGTTTATTGAAAGATTATGACAGTTTTTCTTTCTTTTCTGTGCACTGGAGTATTTTGTCAAGATTTTCTTATCTTTAAATGTTTGAAAATTTTTCATGTGAAACCATTTTGTCCTGATGATTTTGTGTGGGAGCGTTTTTATTTAATTACCTTTACTATCTCTTCTTTGGTAATTGGTCCATTTAATCCTGTCCTCACTAGGATTAATTTTGCAAATTTATAATTTTGTGGAACATTTATTATTTCACCTAGGAATTCAAATGTACTTTATGGAATGGTACAAACTACTCTCATATAATTTTTAAAATTCCCTCTGTTTTGATATTTATTTTTCCACTTGACATTTTTAATTCTGTATATTTGTGCTTATTTGTGTAGGCTTTAGAGAACCAATGAAAGTATCAGTCTTGTTATCTCAAGAATTTATTATCATTTTCATACTGTAATCCATGGTCCAGTAATTCCATGTTCCACTATCAATTGTCCTTTCTACCACTATTCTTTAGCTTCTAAATTCAGTCATATCCACAATTTCTTTGATCATGAGTTCTTATACTTCCCCAACTTTATTCCAGTTTCTATATATCCATGAGAGACACAGTGCTTGGAGTCAAGTTCTAGTAGACCTTGAAATGCTGGACTTGAAGTTGCTGAAACCCAAATTTGCCCGAGGTGTGTTCTTACTGAGAGCCCTGTAGCTTGCCAGTAATCCTCATAATCAGAGTCAGAATAGGGCTATTCCCTGATCTAAGAAAGACATTTTTACCTGAATTAAAAGAGCTTTTTAAAGAAAATTATTCTGTTTACTAATATCAATTCATTTAGGTCAATACTTCTCATATGTTTCCCTACTATTTGATCATTACATCTCAGCAGGTGCCAACCAAGCACAAAACTATTTTGTCCACAGTTGAAGCACAATATTGACAGATGTCCTAAATGGAATCTTTCTAAGAGGACATGAAAGCAATGACCTAGGATTTCCCTTGAAGCTCACATGTACCCCTGGATCAAAAGAAACCCCTAAATGATGTGTGCTTAAAAACGTTGTTTAAGAGACATGACCCAAATCTCAGGGTCAGATAAAACAATGCAGGCTTTGGGCTTCAGATAAGTAAATGGTCAGTAGAAAAAAAATGAAGTCACTGTTTCTGATTCAGAGAAAGTTGAGGGCTTGCACTGACAGGTTTAAGGTAATTGAGGAATATTTCTAAATGGTTATAAAATAAAATACCTCTAAAAAAAAGAGAACTTCACAGCCTTCTTGAAAATATAAATGTATGCTGTCCCAAAGTGTGTCTATGGTCATACCACAGGTGCAGGCCTTGAAACTCATGGACATTGTCACTGATCGGTCAGCTCACTTTGTTGGCACAGGGAAAAACTGGATGTGCAGCTTCTCTAGCTCCCACAAGATCTCCTTGTTTAGCTTCTCTGAATCCTAGGCTAGGTGAGTGTGCAGCTACATGGTGAAGGCCTATAGCCCCTTTGACAGTCACTGGCATCATTAAGGTCAGAGGTAGTAAGAGACCTGGACAAGCTCCAGGCATCCTCCTGGATTTTAGTTCGTCCTGATGGATTCCCTTTTGACCTTGCTCTCCCCAACTTCATGTCCAGCTTTCTTTCCTAATCCTGGTTCTGCTGATTTCAGGTACAACACAAAACAGAAAAGCAACAGGCTTACACAGATGGCCTACCTAGATCCCATGAGAATGTTGAGAATCCACTTCACACATATGCCTTTACTTTTAAATATTTAGGAAATTAAATAAAAGGCATGGTCATAGCTAAGAGACTGCGATGGAAAGGATTTGTATTCCATATTAGATCTCCTGTAAAACTTACTTCCACTCATAAATCCCAGGTTTGAAAGAGAGCCACATGATTACCACATGATTAGCCACATGATTAAGCATTTAGCACTGCTTAGATATCCTAATATCCAGCTAAGAGGGGCTTCAGTGAGCTGGCCTATAGCCGAAGCATTTGTTGTATGTTCCATTGCAGCATTTCCATATCCACTATGAAATATGGTTTCAAGTCTTTAACATTAAACTACTAAACCCTGAAGCACAGTTTTGTAATAGCCCTCCAAAAATCTCCCAAAGAAGCCCAATAGATGCTGATGTGTCTCTGAAATCAGTGAGTAAGCAAATCAAAGAACTTTCACTTTAAATGTGTACATCAGCCATAATCTCACATTGATGTTTTAAGGTAAAACATTGGCTTCTATCTCAATTTACATTTATTAAACCAATGAGGAATAAGAACATCTTTAGATCGTACACTTAAGTTAATATTTCATAAAATTCAGAAATAGTAATTAGAAACTTCATAGATGTTATAATAAAGACATTTATGATTACTACTCCAGAGAGGGAAGAATTACACTTGGGCAATTCTCATAGAATGTACTGATAAATATAATTTTCAAATAAATATAATAATTTTTACCAAAAAATGGCAATCAGTGACCATGAAAAGAAAAATGCCACACACGAGACAGCAATTAAAATAATAAAAGTATCAAATGATTAGAAAAGGATATTTGAGACAACTTAAATAATAATAAAATGCTATCTAACACAGTTATATTATTATATATCAGTCACTGTTCAAAGCACTAAGTACTAAGGACTAACATTTAATCTTTAAAACAACCCAACAACACTTTAAAATAGTGGATTTTATGGTATATGAATTATATCTCAATAAAGCTAATATTTTAAAGCCCAACAATATAATAATATATTTTATTTTAAGAATAATTGATCTGGCCTAGTTCCACCAGCTATGTATTAATATTGGTTTGCAATACAGCCACTTACTAGGTTACTCGAATAACCAATGTAAAGGACCTGTAGATACACATGATAAGCCCAATTACCACAAATAAAATAATTTCTTATTTGTAAAAATATTTATTATTTAACAGGGTCCTGAGAGCCAACCTACTGAGCAAATGTTCTCACAAATCTCGACTAACTGAAAAGCACTGAGAAACAGCAGGGCAGATGGGTTTATCAGGACCCTGTGAAAGAACATGGGAATGAAACTTGAGTGCACATATCACCCTGTGGGACCCAGCCATGGCTAATCACCCATATCCCTTGGGGCTTAATGAATACAAAATGTAGGGCCTTTCCAGGAGAGCAGAATCAGAATCTTTACAGGCAGGTCCTGGAACTTGGCGGCTAAATATTCCACTAAGCTATGACAGAACAGCCAGCTTTGGGGACTATTTTGTTCATCATCATTCTTTACCTTGAGGCATATCTTCCAGAAGGTTGAGACTCTATAACACCCTTCAGCAATTCTTTCTAGTGTAGAAAAACCTATTGGCTGTGAAAGGAGTCAGCTCCTCTAATTTGATCCTGTTACTGTTCAGAGCAATTTCCTCTCGCTGATTGCCACCAGCAAAAGTTGGCTAAGGCTAGTGGATTCATTCTTATGGCTAGTGGATTCCTTCTTCTGTTGAAACCCACAATTACAATGCCCTTTACATGCTTTGCCAACTCTATGTAATTTTGTTCCATCACACTCTAAATTTTGTTTCCCTGACAAATTGTAGCTCCAAAAACATTATTTTTTACTCACTAAAACAAATATACTGCATGCACTGAAGATGTTGCACGAATGTTTGTATTACATAGATTAAGCTTTAAGAATTTTGAAAGATTTAGTATTTGACCTGATAAGCTTTTCTACTTATCTTTATAAGCAGACAGAATGACTTTTTATAAGGGAGTCAGACACTTTTAAAATGCTTTTTTTATGTCCTTTTAGCCAGGACCACAAGTAAGGAGCAAGAAAAAGAAATGTAAATTTCTTAAAATTCTGCAAAGCCTTATGTTGAAAGAATGTTTGATACTTATTATGTCTTCCAGACTGGAAAGTCTTGTGATGCAATAAAGCAGATTAGGACGTATGTACAAAGAGGCCAACAGTAAGAACAGCAAATGGGTTTTCCCAATTTAGTGGTTCTCAAACTTGGCTGCTTTTAAAACCCCCTGATGTCCACGCAGCACCCCAAAGCAAGTAAATCTGCATCCTGCTGGTGAGACAACAGCATCAGCATGTTTCAGAGCTCTCCAGATGGTTCTAATATACAACCAAGTTTGAGAACCACTGCCCTGTCTCTCAGCCCAGAGACGCCTCACTACCAATGAATGATTGATTCTTGCTTTTGAAGAGCCAGAGATAACCTCAATGATAGCTAACAGAGACGAGCTGACCACGTTCACGAAGACATATCTTTTCCTAAGACAGAGGTGGGTTGGGAAGAGGGACCCTTTCCCACCAGAGGCACCTGCCTCAGTGGGTCAACCAGCATGAGTCTCAGGACAGTTCCTTTCTCTCATGGTCACACAAGGGCATGCTATCCTTTGATGCCAGTTGGTCATCTCTTTTCTCAGTAGAGTTATATGATATATACAAGGACATTAAACAATGTCTCCATGTCTAGAAAAATATATGATTTTAAGTTAAAGAGATGTTTGTTTAAAATATGTTTTACTATGTTTTCAGATGTCGGCCTTATAATCTTGCAAATTAGTTTCATGACCCAGCTGGCTGCTGCTTTGAAGACGTCCTGCCAACTTCTGCTTTGCTCCATTATCTGAGAAGGGGCATACGAATCAAAATATCTGCACATGAAGTCTGCCTCTCTGAGATATAAGGAAGCCAAATTAGACGGTATCTATGGGTTCATAGGCACAAACCTATAAAAATAAGATGAACACCACTTTATTATAATTTTCTCACTTGGACATATTTCTGGGTGACTCAGAGAGCCATGTAATTTCAAGAATAAAAAACATAAAAAATCCAAGACCCCTTTAGGAAAAGAATATTGGCTGGCCATTGTTTTAGCTGATCTTTAATAAGAAGCATTTTATGAGCTTAATAAATGCTGGAAAAGAAAAATTATATCTACAAAGAATAGTTAGTCCAAAGGAAGTGCTTATTTGTCTCACAAGGGCTCTTTCTACATTATGTAGATGCTTATGGTAATTGAAATTTCTAAACTGGAGTTTTATTCCTGCAATATGTATGAGACAAGGCTGAATAGAAAATAAAGAAGGTTATTACACATCGTTCTTAATCCTTCTGTGGTTGGAAAGAACATGTTAAGTCCCTTCATCTGATCAGTTACTTAAAATGAGCTCTACATTAAAAAAATCTAAGGCTGTAAGTCTTAAAGGTGTTCAGAGGAAAAGGAAAAATTCATATAGGATGAGCAAATGAGAGCAAGAGTAATCAGGATGGCTTCATGGAGCAGGTGAGATAGGAGCTGGCCTTTAATGGGGAAAGGGGAAAGGATAGACTGGGATGATCAGTGGACTCACTGGTTTTGCAGTCAGAATGTATGCCTAGTGTCATTGGCTGCAGGAAGATGGACGCAGAAGAGGCAGTCTGTGGGCTGTGGGGTTTGGCCGATGAGGCTGGATCTGCAGAGTCAAGTGTTTACAGTGGTGTAATGTTAAGAGGCAGGTGTTGGAGCTCCTAGCCCTGGATTTAAAAGTTTAATTTTAGCTATTTACCCATCATATGGCCATGGGTAAATTACTTAACCCTTGATTCTTAGTGTCTTCACTGTGATTGTATGTAGAATACCTGGCTCAATGCATTCAACCTCCACTCTTGACTTGCCAAGAAAAAGGGAACCAGAAAAAAATTTTCACTAATGCAACAAAACACAAAATAATTAATCAATTAACATAGGTTACTTTACAGCCTAAAATGAAGTCACTAAATTTCTCAGAACAAAGGTGGTATAAAAATCCCAAAGGAAAAAACAAGGCTAAATTTTTAAAAACTGGTTTTATTTCTACTTAACAAAGCACTATATTATTACAGTCACTTTATCCCCTGTTGGAGCTCTGATTAAAAATAAAATATGTCAACAATGACTAATTACAGTTTTAATGAGTCTATTGTTTACTTCTTGGCAGTAACCTAATAAATTGACCATGTCTTAAACTCACCTAACATTTTCCAACATAAAACATTTATAATTTTGTCTTTGACAACTTTCACCCCCAGCTGTTACTGGTGACAAAAGAAAAGTCACAATTAACACGAAGGCATTTGCAGCTATGCCCACCTCTCCCCTGCTGCTCAGTACATTTTAAATTCTAATCAGAACGGAGCAGAGGCAGCTTATTAAGTTCCTCACATGGAGCCTGCTAAGGTTCTGATAATGCAGAGAATCCTAGCAAGACAGTGAGGTTCTCTGTTCTACAATATTCTTTAATTTTAGAGTTTTTGTTTTGTTTTGTTTTGCTTTGGTTAATAACTATATTGGGCTGAGAAAATATTCAAGAATGCGTGTGGTTTACTGGAATTACACTCACATAAGGTTACTACCCAGAATTGTGCATTATGCTTTTGTCCAAATTTTCCTTAAAGTGAAAAAGAGACTTTCATGTGGAAACACTATCTTGACCGTGTCAATCCAGACTGCCTGTTCTCACTGAAAAGAAGAGCCATGATTTCCAGCAAAGAAATAAATGCCAAGAGTTGGAGTTTTCATAAACTACGATTTATTACATGACAGTTCTTATGAAATTAGCTTTGCCTCTGTTTTCTGGACGTGATCTAAAACGAGAGGAAAGCTTATAGCATGCTGCAGGAACAGAGAGTGGGTTACATCACACCTCATCTCTGCCTCACTGAAGTCCACTTCTGCCATGGTTAACCATGGTAACATTTTCCATTAAAGATTTACTTTTTGGTATTTTTGAACAAAAAAAGACATATCATAATTTGCTACATTAAGTCAAAATACTAAAAGGTAAAAGGTAACATTTTAGTGGGAAAGAAATCACAATAAGGTATCTGTCCACAAAGAACATATTTACTGTATCTGATACTTTATTAAGTTTATTAAGGTCTGTATCCCAAAGGAATTCTTGAGAATCATTCTATTTCCCCAACATCAAAGAATGTCCTTTCTATATCTTATCCATCATTTTTTTAAAAAGGAAAATTCAAATATGTTTCTATCCCTGTCTTGTTTCCTAAGTTTCCAGTAACTTTAACTGCCAGTGAGGGGTTCCTAATAGCTAAACTGAAGGTTTTCCTGCTGAATTCTGAGCCCCTCTTAGTAGGTATTATTATTATAATGAGAGGAAAAATTATTAAAGCTAAATGCTTATATATGAGATTTAAAGAGTACAAATTCTAGTTACAAAGATAACAATATAGAGGTTTTATATTTGTTCTGTATATATGTTTCTGTTAAATAGATTAAGGTGAATATACCATTGTATGTAACTATTAGGGGATTTACATTGTAGAATAAAGCTGGCTCTGCCCTTCTCTGATAAAATTACTCAGTATATAATCTTCCAGTTCATATTTATGTAATGACAAACACAGGCTAATTTACGTCCATTTTACTTCCCTAAATTATGCAGAGGGTGGAACTATGATATTATACACTTGAAAATCTTCCAACTTCTGGAAGAACTGACTTTCCCCAGGTTATGAAACAGAAACTAATCCTATAAATTGAACTATAATAATGTGTCCTTGTTGAATAATTGAATTTTACAACTGTCAGCAAGTAATATACTATATTTCATGATGGCTAGGTTTATATTTTCTTATGCAATACAAATAAGTAGGATAAAGTGTAAGGAATGAGTATAAGAATGCAAGATGAAACATTTTGTTTTTCAGTATAACAGCGCTTACTAGGTCACATCAAGTATTAATTGCAAAGGATTAGCAGGGTCATAATGAATACATATGCATGCATGCACACATACACACTCATGCACACCTACACACACTCATGCATACACACATACACGCATGCACACATGCACACACTTATGCACACATGCACATGGGCACATCAAGCATGGAAAGACCATCAGGCATCCACTGTCTAAGAGCCAGTCTTCTCTATAACTGATCTTGTCAGAAGAGAAGTCTGCTTGAATGTTTATGGAGTAAGCCAGAAATTTATACAATTTACAATATAAATTTTATAAAATTCACACATTTGAATTTTTGTATGCTCATAATTCAAAGTAGGAGGATGAGATCATCTTTTATAATTGAGAATTTGGTACAAGTTATTTAATAAGCAAAAGCTATTCTACCTATAAAGAGTGGGGTCGGGTACTGTGGAAAGGATTCCAAGGTCCCTTTACCTGGGAGCAAGGTGGTACTGATTTCCTGGATGGGCATAAGAGGACAGAGGAGAGAATTCTTTGTGTAAGAAGTAAGTGGTACATCAGGGCACCACATATCATCTGCCTTGTTAAATGAACCCTGACAGATTGCCCAAGAGGAGGCCTTATGAAGCTGGGCCTTTAACATGGCACAGGGCGCCTCAAAGGTAAGATCAAAAAGTTGCCTGGGGACACTACACTGGCAGTGACCTCTCCGATTTCTGCCTTTGATAGAAACTAGTACGGCAAACACATCTATAGAATCTTTGTATGTAAAACACTAACACCCAGGAGAGAGGAGGAAATGAAGGAAGAAAACAAAAATAGATGTGAGGCAGTTCAGAAATATTTAAAAGCAATAATAATGAGGTGTTGGATAATAAAATTAAAGAAAGGGTGTGGGTTTTATAATAAAAATTAGATTTCACGATGTACCTTAGCTCCATTAATAAAGCAAGGAGACTAACCTGCAGATTCACTCATTGACATGCATTCAACCAACAAACATTTATTTATCAGGCACATACTATGCACTGGGCACACAGAGTTTGTTGTGGGGATTAAATGAAATGGCATAAGACAACTGTAACAGCTAAAGCAACCACATGCACTGGTATGCTCACCACAGACCACATTTTCATCTCCTAGTTGGTTAATAGCATCCCTTCACTCTCAGAAGGGTCCTAATTTGAATAGACTGTAAGGTCACTGCAATTAATAAGAGCCTCCTAACTTGTCTTCATGCTTCCAGTTTTTCCTTTCCCTCATCCATTCTCCACATAATAGGCAGAGTTATCTTTTTAAAAATGCAAATCAGACCATGTCTCTGTTCTGCTTAATGTTTTCCAATGGCATCTCATCACACTGAAAATAAAACCCAGTGGTCCTTCCTCTGCCCTACAAAGCGTTGCGTGACTTGGCTGACTGTTCTCTACCAATCCTTGAAGGAGTCACATCTCATCCTCTCTTACAGCCTTTGCACAGGCTTTTCCCTCTGCCTGTCACCTTTCCTCCTTCCCTATTTTCACAAGCTGTCACCTGTCATTCAGTTCTAAGTTTAAATGTTTATCAAAGAGGTCTCGTAGGACTCCTATTGCTTTCTATGGAACCACCTTATTTTAATTTTTTGTATAGCCCCTTCCCCCAGTTATTACCTGTTTTCTTTTCATTATCATTGGCAATACTGCAGAATCTCATACAAGAGAACCATTGGCTCAAACCCTCATTTCTGTGATCCCTATCCAAGGCTCTTAATAGAGCAACACATTATCTTAGATATCAGCTTTGGAGGATACATAATACTTTGGAGGATACTTCTAGAAAAAGCAAGAATCGTGTTTTTAAATGTATAAAAATGGCCAGTGTTTCAGCAAAATTCCAGAAAACGTAATCATGATAGGATATGCAAATAACTCACATTCTATGTAAATTCAGAGATGAAACTTGCTATTGAGCCATTATTTTTACTTTGGACTTGATTCCTGGAGAGAAGATAAATTAATTGCTCAATAAGGGACTGAATTCTGGAGGTAAGTTTGCCTGAAGACAAAATTCAGCTAAGTTGAATTCTCGGAACCTATATGACAAAGATCTTATGGAGGATGAGAAAATTTTTTACTTAGTTTACCAACTTTATTTTTAACTTCCATATACTTTTAAAATAAAGGTTATAATTGACCTTCCCCAATGTGATACAAAGGCAAACTGTAGAAAATCTTTTGTATTTTCTCATTTTTTTCCATAATTTTTCTCTAAAGTTGACTTTGTAGACAATTTTTTTGAGGTATACTGAAAGACTTTCTTGGATCCCAGCACTTGCTCAGCCACAATATCTGAACTCCTCATGAAATCCTCATGCAATAGACATTCCTTAATGGGTCTAGTGGAAATTAATGTTCACTGTACAATGCATTAGGGCAAGAAGACTCCAAGGACATAATGTAATAACTAGTTCATTCATTAGTATTGATTAGGTTAACTCATCAAACTCATTACTTCCCACAGTTACCGAAACTAAGTCTTCTAAGGCAAGTTTCTATTAGCCAAGTACCTGGTTTAAAAAGAAAAAGACAACCTATTTTGTTGAATAGATTACAAAAAAGAGGCAAAAATTAGAACAGGGCATATTTGTATTATGAAATTCAAGAATGGGAAAATAGACAAGAAACTTAGTAGAATAGATCAATGGGCAGATAGGACACTAAAAAATGGAGGAGTGTCCCCTATGTCCCCTTTCCCTCAATTTTGTTTCAAGCTGTCCCTAAAGATGTCATAATACATTGTAAATATCTGTATTGGGACTAGTCTCAGCCCACAGTTGCTGAGCTCCTCAGGTTCTAAAAGCTACTATAAATAATTAACTTGGGAAAAGCAACCTGTCCTTTAACAGTGGCATTTAATTGAATATATAATAATCAGCACTTTTGCTAATACACTAAGTCTAAAGCTAAATATTAAAACAAGATGCAATAAAATGGTGAGGAGTAAAGGGGAAAAATCAAGTTGTTCAGCTAGAATTTGTAAAGACATACTTGTATTACTGGATGCCAGATATAAAAGAAGACACAGGCAAAAAGCTACCAAAAAAATTTAAATGAAAATGGTCTGGAGAAAGAGCATGAAGTGAGGTAAAAACATTAGAAGTGAAATAATGAAAGTCCTGGGCTAGGTAAAGGGAAAGTTTATAAACTTTTGACAAGAGTTATATATCATTCTGAGCTTAGAAAGGCTAGTCCTTCAACCAAAACAAGGCTTACTAACAGTAACACACATGGAGATAACCCACTGTCTGGTAGAGACGAACAACTGTGATACTTCTGAAAGAGACAAAATCAAAAAAAATCAGGCCAATTCATAGAAATAGCAAAACACTGAGAGAATTAATAAAACATTAAGAAGTTGACCTAGTTTCCATTTCTTTCTTCTTTCATAGGTTTTAGAGAAAACTATACTTATAATTTCTCTGTTGCTGTGACAGCATTTTCTTTTGAATTATGGGCCAAAACCAAATTCCAGACTACTGGAATCACTCAAATTGTGGCTTCACGGATGTCTTTCTTTTTTAAAAAGAAAAAACAACAAACAAACAATTCCACACTTGCCATGGACAGCCAGGCATCGAGCTCTCTCTCTCTGAAACTCACTGGACCTTAAAGAGTTCTTTCTCATCAACTCTTTGCTGAATGTTATCGTTTTGGGTTTAGTTGATCTTCTAAAGAGGCTTCTAAGTGAATCGAAAAGGTCAAAATTAAAAGAATTTAAGATCCCAATGTATCTCCATGGTCTCGGATTTCAGGATAATTGCAGAATCAGTCCCACTGTTATCCCTGCCCACTTTGACAAACTACTCAGAACACAGAGTATCCTCAGTTTTAAAAGACAATGTCAAGTCAATTCCACAAACATTTACTGAACATAACTACATGCAAGAGATTTTTACAAGTGTTGTAAATATGGAGATGGATGACAGCAGCTAAGCCGGGAGCAGAGTTCAGTTTCTTCCCTCCTTTGTGAATCTGCCTCAAATTTACTAGAAGATATCATTATCAGGAAATGACTTTGAAACAGATACTCATGGTGTGTTCTCTGCTAAAGAAACTAGAATAGTTTTGTGGTCTGTCTGTACATCATGCATTTCATAAAATACATCCACAAAGGAAGAGAAAGAAAATATTTGGCATGTGCAGGAACAAGATAATTACCCCTGGTGTTTTAATTCGATTCCTTCATTTAGTCACACATTAAGACATGGATGTGAGACATAAACACAATTTGAGCAGTAAAATTAAGGTTGATTAACAAAAGACACTGTTTCCTTCCCCTTAAATCACAACTAGTAATTACATCTGTTCAACCTCTTTCATAAGCCCTTCATGCTCAGGGCGTCCAAGGCAGGTGAACAAACAAACACGAAATCCAGAACTATCTTGTAAAGGCCTATAGAGATGAAAGGAACTCCAGTCCAAAGGAATTTTACCTGTTTGGTTTCTCCTCCTGGTTCTCTCTAGAAGTCATTTTAGCTGAGATAGTCATCCATGGGGAAACAGAAACAGCCGTTCTGAATCTTTCCCACAATTAAAAACAGGAGTTTCTGAATCATGTCAAGAAAGGTGGAATCTCAAAAGTAGACCAGCTTGGGGTGTGACCTTAGCAAGTCCTGTGGTCGGACATGGTTCGAATCCCAGCTCTTCTAAATACTAGCCACATTGCTTGAACAATTTAACTTCTTGTGTAAATGGGGTCATGAAGGACATGTAAAGAACCTGGCTCACCACTTAGCCAATGGGGAGACACTGCATACGTAGAGATGATCTCTTGATAGAAAGCACTGTTGGAAAAGATTTCTTCACAGTCTTTGCATTTCTTTGCAATTGTAAACAGTCATTAATAACATTTCCCAGTTTGTGCATTAAACCTGAATAATGACTGCCATAAAGGACTCTGTTCCTAGTCAACCTGGATGTATCTGAAACACTTATGGAGTTCTCAGTCCTATGGAGAAATGTAACACAGAATATAAGGCTTGCTCTAAAAGGTTTACACTTTAAGAAATGACTTTGAGTGACCACCAAAATACATTGTTAAATAAAAACATGTGTATGCATTTGACAAAGTGCATCGGACTATACACTTAAATGGGTGTAATTTTCAGAGTGCAAGTCTTCTCAATTAAATCACTGCAAGAAAAGCACTTGGAAAAAACTTGCCCAAGCACACGCCTAGATATTCTGATGAAACTGGACTGGAGTGTGTGGCTTGGATCTGAGGAGTTTTAAAACAATCCTGGGTGATTCTAATATATATGTATGTATGTATGTATGTATGTATGTATGTATGTATGTATGTATATAATATATCACAAATCGAAAGCAGACAAACAAGATGCCCAACAGGGTGATAGGAATTTAGCAAAGCCAGAGTTAGCAGATAAAATTCAGAACACTTAGCTAAATTTGAATTTCAGATACTATACCAATTACTTTTTTAGTATAAATCCCAAACATGGTACATTTAACTGGGTGTCATGTTTTTCATTTGACAACCCAAAATAGAATACTAACTTTTGTGCAAAAATAGGGAGAGTGGGAAGATTAGGTGTATTACATTGTTTATCCAGGCATAAAATAGATTTTGAAGACTTGCTTCTGGGGAGGGGAGCTAGACAAAAGAAAAAAAAAAAAAGGATACTTTTTACTGTATACTTTTGTGCTTTCTAAATTTTGAAGCATCTGAATGTAATAAATAAATTAAAACAAATATAATATTTAAAAATAAATAATTTTTATGAGTGAAGAACCAACATAGAAAGACAAAACTAAAATATATGATACACTTTGAAAACAAAACAGATAGGAATTTTCCCAAATACTTTATTCTATTATACTCTGATTCTTCAGTTGTAGTTAGATGTAAACAGAATATTAATAACGACTTGCTGAATTGCCAGACGGTAACTGGAATTAATATTAGCAACCTCCTATTGAGCTGCTATTATGTTAAGCATTTTAAATACATTAATTTAATTCTCACAAAAATTGTTGGAGTTTTTGTAAATGAAAAGACTGAAATGGAAAGGCTAATGAACTTGCCCAGAACCACACAGCTAACGATTGGCAGACTTAGAATCTGAATCCAAATCTGTCAGAATCCACAGCCTATTGCTTGTAGACACAAGACAACAATGTACTGTCTTTCAGACTATGTATACACCTAAAGTCAGGAAATTTGTATTCAGGCATGGAAATCAATGCGAAAAGAAATAGTGAATAAGCATTTTTATATACTAACCTCGGCCACCAAACTTTGAAACGTGACATGCTGATAAGTACTATGTTTTTAAGTAAATATACAGATATACTTTATGCAGTGCTTGTGTTCCAGGTCAGTTGTTTATAAATGACACTTATACAAATGTAAACATGTTTAGAATAAAATACGAGCCTACTTTTTAGACAAACTCTGTTAAATTCTTTTTTTTAGAAAGAAAAATATATTTAAAATATGACTGACCTCTATTCAGTTGTTTTTTGACAGTGTACAAAATAAGATAATCTAGAAGTCTGCTTATTGTCCTTTGGTGTTAGGGGGGTATTAATACAATACATGACTGATGGTCTATGTGTAGGTAGGAGTCTTTGCTAAATTTTTACTAATTAAGTTTCTAGCCTGAGTCTACTTTCGTTAACTTATTATTTTAAAAATATGAGTAAATATTTGCCAGGGAGAAACAGAATGTTGCTTAACTCATCAAACCAGTACTATTTTCATAGCTTATCAGAGATAGAAATATGTTAGAGGGCGATTTCATTTTCTATTATGAATGTTTTTTTAAAATATTTCTCCAAAATCTATTTTGGTCTGTACATTCTATACATTCCCAAAGAAGTAATCTGCCTTCTTTATATTTCAGGGTGTGGGAAGTTGGAGGAAAGGGTATTATCTATTGGACATGACAATTGAAAGCTAATAATTTAGGAATCTTTAAAATTAATAATTTTCAAATCAGTTGACCAAAAGCTATCATTTCATTGAGAAGAGAGCCTCAGCCTCCGTGAACAGTTGTCAGAATTTCTGTTGGGTGTTGGGATGGGCAGGCACCCATCCTCTCCAGCCCACGTGCCACCAGAGTAGGGCATATTGAGGTTAAAGCAAGCCTTGACTTCCCCATGTTCAAACTTTGTACTTTCTCCCATTACATATCAACTCTTCTAAGCAGTGCTACAATTCTAGATTTTTACTTTTCAAAATCAACTCAGGAGTGAACATTGAAAACAATTACCCAGAGATGCCATCAGCCAGGCAATAGCCCCATTTGTCCATGTCACCATCTTCGTATAGCAGTGTTTGTGCCACCAACATCCCTTTATAAAAGGGAGCATTTTCTTTGAAAGAACAAAATTAAAGAATTTGTATACAATGGTGTATCTGTACCATCAAAGATTGTATCTAACAAGCTATGAGTAATTGAGGGTTTTATATTGTTTTTAGCTCCCTGAAAACTGACCACCCCCCACATCCCTACTCATTATCCCACGCCAGACCATGAAATTTATTTACTTATTTTTTATACTTATGTATATTATATTTAATAGATATTTTCCAGAATGCCTTACATTCTGGGAAGGTACTGCCAGTAATCTGCATAAAACTCATATTATTCAAATAAATCAAATTGTATCTCCACTTAATTGTATTTGTTATATATAACTGAATCAAGTCTTTTGTTTGCTCTTCTTAATTTTAAAATTAGGGAAATTGAACTAATACCTTTTAAAAACTATAATTCTTAAAAATTCTTTTTACCTCAGTTTTCCGAAGTCCTTGTTTTTTTTTTTGGTTTTTTTGTTTGTTTGTTTGTTTGTTTGTTTTTCCCATGTAGGTCAGCAGTAATAAACTTAAATGTCTCCTTATTTAGAATCTGTGGAAGTACACTGTCATTTATTTATGAATTTTTCCCATTTAATCATTTAATCACATGAAGGCCCAAGACTCAATATAAAAATCTCTATACGAAAATTGCTAATAATACATGTTTACAAAACAGCCACTGACACTTATTTTTATAAATTCTGATGAGTGAGTTAATAATAAAATCAATACAAAATCAGGACAAATTAAGCTCAAGAATTTAGGTACCAATGATCAATACATAAAATGTATACAAAACGTTTAAATAAGTTGGTAAACTTTTGCTGAATTTTTGTTTTTTTCTTAATGTTTCTTTATTCACAACAGTATTTGAGCCTATACTTTGTATCTTCCTCCAAATCTTATCAGGAAATTTTTAGCACCAGTAGCAGACTGAATTAATAAATAAAAATGAGCATGGATATTTTCAAAAGTCAAGGTTTGAAGGGGCAGTTTCAGGTATATCCAACCTCTCAATCAACAAAATATTTCTAATTAACATCATGTTCTTAATGGGAGTAGTTAGAAATGGTTTGGAGGCCACAGCCTTCCTCATTCTGGGCTGCCTGCATGTTGACTGTCCAATTCACAGGCAAATGCAAGTATTCTTTTTCAACTGTTACTTTAGAGGCACCAAACAGCAAAATGCACAGACATATTTACACCCCACCCCTGCCACCAACTTACTAGAGGACTGGGTAATTCCACCATTACAATAATTTTATTTGAGGTTTTTAAAGAATGTAAATGTCAGCATAACATAGGTGATAGTAGTGCATTTTATGTCAACGTCCCATCAATACGTAGACTTTAGGTCCCTATAGAAATCCTTCAAAGAGCAAAGAAATAGCATCAATGCCTTGGGTTTCATTATTGTCAATATAAAGGCAATCATATAAGGTCCATTTCCACATCATTTATAAAATTACAATTCGAAAAACTATCCATTGTGTGTTTAGTATTGTAAGGTTACTCTTAAAATATAAAAATAGAAAAAAAATGTATCTTTCTCAATACATTGATATACTTTTTTTAAATCTGTTAGGAAAAGCTATGATACTCTTTTTTGCCCTCTGTTGCCTGGAAGATCAGAATTTAGTTTTTTGCTTAAATGTAATAGATGTCAAATGTTCTCTGGTTAGACTACTTTTACCTCTCTTTGCTTCTGGACTACATGACTCCATTTTTGCTTGGTTTTTATTCTTCCTTCAGCTACTTGACTTCATTTTTATCTCTAACTCTAAACTATTGCAAACTCCTTCATGGGAAAAAATAAATGCAACTGATTCTTGTAATTTATGGTAGTTTCATTTTATAAAGACATTGCAGACTTTGAATCAAGGAACACTGTGCTCCCAGTGAAATACAGGGCGAAGTTCCTATGAGCCTCTGGTCACAAAATTTTCACCAATTGATCAATACAAATCTTATGTGCTTTTCTTTTTATAGGCACATATTTAATATATGTTATTGATTCATAAACGTTGAGTTCATGGCCAACAGCTGTAACTCAGCCTGAATAAAGCTTATCTGACACACATATTTTCTCCATAAGGCACATCACAGCCATCTTGTGCCTAAACACTAGACAGCACTTTAGCACTATGCTTGGGGGGTCATTTTAAACAGAAAAACTTTCACCTAAAAGCACAAAAATGCAAAAAAAAAAATGTGACAACGCTAAATAAATCATGGAAAGGACACTTGTTTACAATATGAGAGCTGGAAGAAGACAGAGTGCCAATGTGTTTGACCTCAGCTGGATATTTGCACATCAGGAAACAAAATTTTCCCTACTTCCATCTATGTCTATGAATGATCGTGAATGCATCAGGAGTATTGATTTTGGAGTTACAAATGAATTTTAACCAGTAGGCAAAATCACAAGTATATAATCAATAAATTGTGAGTATTGACTGTACAGTTTCCCAAAATTAACAGTATTATATTTTGGCCAATTAGGATATTAGCAACAGTTAGAATATCTGATTAATTATCAAGTAAAAAGAATGGCCCTGAGGGAATGGTACCTGGGACAAGTACATTTTGATAACCTCGTGGACATGGGAGAAAATTTAAAATAAAGACAAGAGGAGCAAATCCCAGGGGAGTGACCAGGGAGCCCCACAATGGACAAAGTTCCCTGGGGAAAGAAGAGAAACAAGGTAAACCTATAAAAAAGGCAATATCAACTATTTCACAATTTTACTTTTTTTCTATTGCAGGGGCCTTTTATTATTATGTTCACTATTGCTTAACTAGAAGAATTGAGAGGATTTTTTTCTTCCCCAATAGATTCCTACCCTAAACTTAGGAAAACATATCAGGTATACGACCAAGTATTATAATGCTAATATGTCTGAAGGAAAAGCAGCTTAATCCATAAGGAGTGAATTTTGATTAAATTGTTAGTAAAAGTTCTAACAGGTTCTAAAGGGAGACTTCTCTTTCTAGAGTTGATGGAAACATTATTAAACCTGAAATAGCCACACCTTCATATTCACAGTAGCATCAATAAAAAGGTGTATATTAAGCAAAAACTGATAGAATGCAGGGTGGGAAAGATACATGTGATTTTTGTAGCACTAGTAGTTAAGCAAATTGGTCCATTCAACTAAGACGGTGCACATAGTAGGTCCTCCAGGGACCAACTATTTGAGAAGTAGCCTTAAATTAAAATTTTTTTAAGTGAAAATTCAGTCTAGTGTTTTATATGTACTTGGCTTATCACCAACACTAATTCTCTTGGATCTTTATTCAATAAAAATTATTACAATTATTAGCACCACAGAACTCAGGAGATATTTTAATTCAAGGCTTTTTGTTATGGTTGATGGCTAATTCAATGTCTTTTCCCACAAAGTTATTTCCTGTAGAGGATATAAATATATAGATAAATCATAAGTGTATACTGTGCTTCGTTCACAAACTTGGCTTGGTTCTAGAAGTCACACCCTTGTTATTTCAGACTCCACCCTAATTACTATGATACTCCTCCCCTCTTCACCGAAGCCATCTAAGAGTTATGAAATGACCTTTCTTCTAGTTCAGTGGCACTTATACTTCCTGTTCCTCACTTAGACTGTGGTCCTAAACCTGTTTGGATGAGCACTTGACATACAGATTGCCACATAGGAGGGATGGTTGCTCTATATCCATGGTTTTAAAAATTGTTTTAACCTGAAAAAGAAGAAAAAATATATATCTCCAGTTTGGCCAAAGTTTATAGACTGTGAAGAACTATTTCAAAGAAGACTTCATTATTCACACTTTTTACTTCAGAAGAATAGGAATTATGAAGCTTTAAAGTGTTAGAATCAAGTAGACTGAGTTGAAGGTTAGAATGTATCTGATTTCCAAATAAGCCAGTTTGCTCTGCTTTATTTAATAATAATTTGAGCTTGATCCCCTGGCCCAACGGATATGATACAGGCACAAAACAATGTGGCTTAAATGTTCCTGATAGTCTGATTGGTCAGCAGGTTCCACGCTGGTTGTTCAGAATAAATTTTATTGAAGATCTAAGAGTATAGGTTTGCTATTACCATAAATCTTTACTAAATGTCAACTGTACATAGAGTTAATTTATTTTAGTACCTTCCTGAACCTCAATTATCTGTAAAAGCTTCACCACAAACTCTTGTCAGATTATGTTACTTGCTAATAACATCCAGTGACAATGATACAGGTAAATCTGCAGGACAGTGATTGACTTTATAGAGATTTACACCTCTGCTCATTCAAAATTATTACAAACGCATGAATCCAAAATACAACTATCGTTGCCTGAAATAAATAAATCTAAGGTTAAATTGTTAGTTGCAGCAGCCCTCCACACTAAAAATAATTTTAAATAGACATGTGCTCTTAAAAGTAAAGACAGATAAAACCTAATGGCAATGGATATGTTAAAATATGTTGAAGTCAACATTTTGAATTCTGCTTTGACCCAGAGGGAAATGGAATTTGACCTATCCTATTGATATGTTCCCAATGATTACTTTCTTTGTCTTTCTTGATATTATCATCTTAGCTTTGATGGACTTAAGAATGTCCTAATAAACCACGTTATTCTTAAAAATTAGTTGAAAATACCTACCCAAATTTCCTTTCACACATAAAGTTCTAAAGAAATGTTTTTTCTGAAAAATAGTTCAGAAACTTCATGTCTTTAAAAAGAGACCAGAAATAATTTCAGCTTATTTGGTCAAGTGTTCTAGTAGTTCTGCAAAGAAAAAAATATAAAAATATTTCAAAATATGTCTGTAGTCATCTGACCTGTTTTCCTCATGATAGAATAAACAAGAGATTGCTTGTTACAGCCCTTCTTACGAATAAGTGGGTGAACCATTTCCAGTCCAAATGTCTAAATTTCACTAACTTGAACTTATGTATTGTTTGGAAACAATCAAAGTACAGAGAGAAAACCAGGACTAAATTTTCTCGTGATGAACAAATGAGTTTTATTTAGAGGTATGTCATACATACAGTTTTCTGAATGAGACATCTGACCTGTCTTATTACTTGACAACACTCCAAGTGGGTTTAAGTGGTGAATGCTGGACTCCATTTTGCTTACTATAATCAGTTATGCATGTTTTTTGTCTCTAAGAACAAATTCTTATTTCTCTGTGATTCTTGTGAATTGTTAAAATCCTCAATTTTGAGCCATTTTATTCTATGTTGAGTATGTTTTTCAGGCTGGAAATTGAACTAAAGCGTACTGGTGTCTATTTCTGAAGGTAACAACTCAGAGGTCAGCAGTGCTGTTAAGAATTACTCCAAATTTACCAAGATGCAAATAACCAAGTGATCTTTTGATATCCTGTATCTATGAAGATGGTCATTTAGTTTGCAGTTGTGGACCTGTTTAGAGAAACTAGTTACTTATAAGCCCACCTTTTAAACTAGCAATTGCCTGAAGTTAGCTAATAAAAATGCTACTATCCCTGATAGAACCATGCTCAGGCAATTTGCTCAGTTACTATTGCTTTAGTTTGTAGACTAAATACAGTGTCTGCCAGCTTACTACCAAGTCTATTTACATACCTGTAATTCCACCCACAAGACAGGAAATCAAGAACTTAAACTATCAAGGATACACATTCAAGTGTTGTGGACAAGCCTCAAATTCTATGAATGGGCCAATTCCCTTTCTGAGGTTGGAATTGAGGCTTGATAGAAAGGACATCTTTTCTACAAGGGAATGTGACCATATTTTTTACAACTGAGGATTTGGGTCTTTATCTAACTCACAGTTGGCTCTAGTGATGGAAGATTTTCAATGGTGGCTGCTCCAAAAATTCTAGACCATAGTGCCACCATTCACATGGGCTACATTAGCTTTAAATGATAAAGTTCTTTTTGCCCCAAAGTGTTCCCCTACAGATCTATTCTTAAGCCTGAAACTTCTAACATTAGGATCTATGCTACATGTTATAAAGCAAAATGCTACCAAGAAGAGTAATTCATTCATTGTTTTCAGTCATAGCTACTTTAACAGAAATTAATTCATCAGAAAGACTGGTCAACGAGTCCTTGATTTTCCAGCTTGGGAGCAATAAATTGGTACCAAGCACTGCAGGAAAATACCAAAAGAGAAAAGTGGGCTCTGAGATACAGTTTTGAAAGAAATCAATTTAACCATGACTTACACTTAAAAAGAAAGTTCTTTACTCAACCATCAACAAATGTCAAAGAAAAAAAGAAGACTCAAGGATACAATCTTACCTCTGTGATAAAATAGAAATGTAACAAAATTACTTGCCCAAGCAGGAGTTGAGGGGCCCTAGGGAATGTCTGGCCTTATAGAAAGCTTCATTATTTCCAATTACATAGGAGAAACTAAGAATATATTATTTGTCTAAAAAGCCTACAAATAAGCATCTTTTGCTTCTTTCTTAATAAAGCTTTATGGAAAAAGAAAATATTCTTAAGAATATGTATTTACTTATACATACAATTGCTATAATAAAAATGTAGTCCTGGAAACTCACCACTGCAATAGATATTAAAATATTCACTCTTCTTTTTAATTCTAGTATCAATTAATTTTAGATACAGTAAAACAGGGTAACTTTAAAGTAATGGGAATTAAGTGATGATATTTGCTGCTTAAAAAACAAAATATTTTATTCAAGATTGAGTCTACATCTTAGACTTGTCTTAATTAGTGCCAGATTCTATATATGCTCTCAGTATCTAGGGGTGTTAGATAATACATCAGGCCAACCAGAAAGACCTATTTAAACAGAATTTTTTTAAAACTTTTATTTTTGCCTTCATATATATATCCTTGTCCTTGGGACTCTGTGGTTTGGAGAAGACCTCACTGTCACCTGGATCATTTAGTTCAACTTTGTCCTTAAATCATTCCTTGGGCAGATTTTGGCAATTGTGTTAAAAAAAAAAACTAAACTCATAAAGATTATGACTAGAATGAGAGAAGTGTTTACTTTAATCTTTCATCTTTCATACCTTTGCATATATACTATGTGAATGTCCTGAAATTTAGTCATATAGAAAAAATTATTCCAAATAGGAAACGTTTAAAAGAGAAAGTAGAATTTGAGAAACTGAGTCAATTAAGAATCAAATGATCAAACTTTCAATTTTGTTACACAGTGGCCTAGACAATTTTGTTACACAGTGGCCTAGAAAATTGGTGCATTCAATAATATTATTTTGGTGATAATATTTCAAAGTTGAAATATTGTCAGTCTTTAATGATGGAGCTTATTGTCAGTCTTTAATCAAAAATGTATTATCAGTGCAAATTTTCACCCTTGACAACCATGTCTAACAGTCAAAATTTATAGTAACTCACAAAAGCTCATCATAAATTATAGGAGGACTTTTCTTTTGTGATATTTGTGCCTTTTTCTTCATACTATTGTTATACTTCCACACAATTCCAAATATTATGCAAAACAAGAGATTTGTGTCCATGATATTAGCTTACCAATACACAAACCTCGAACAAGAAAAAACACACTGATATTTACCAAGAGAAAATGAAATATTGGTGAATTTCCAAAGGGGGAATAATCTAGAAGATTCACAGTAAAATAATAGCTTAGTGAATAATGTAAGTAATCAAAAGCTTGAGGGAAAAAGTACAAAAGGACTAAAGTCAATGTGGTTCTAATTAGAAATCCTGACTGGGATATTTCTAGACATGGATTATATGTCTAACTCATAGATGAGTCATAAATGTTTTTTAGGATTTTGCTTCTCCATCTGTAATAATTAGAATATAAATAACTGGGCTATTGGCATATTATAAGTAGTGTTTATTTAAAACACATTTGTTCAGAAATAGGTGTCTGATATGATGCCCCCATAGCAAAGAATGCTTTACACACCTGGAAGCCAGAAGGAACAAAGAGAACACCTCACTAGACAAGTGGGCATATCAAATGTTCTCATACTGATTATGTAATAATCAGAAATACCTCCATTGAAGGGTTAGAAGCAGTCACATGGCTGTACAAAAGATGTTTGTAAATGTAATAAAATATTCCCCAGATGTTTTTCAAACAGTGAACTGGAAGGCATATTATCATGAGGATGAAGATGGGATGGGAACAGAAGAAAGGAGAATAACTTTTCCTAATCTTATCCACTTGGCATACACTTATGAGTCAATCATATGACAATATTTCACACATCGAAAATTACAAAAGTAATCATTACAAGTGAACTAGTCTTCAGTTCTTTTAGAAAATTGTGATACATTTTTGTTATGCTTTGGGAAGTAGAACTTGAGTCTCAAAGTGTCATAAGGTCAGTCATAGCAGAATTAGAACAAAGCTACTGAGTAAAATAAAGAGAATGGGAGTTTGACCTTAAATTAATATGGGCTGGCTATCAGTTATTAAAGCATGATTTTAATGAGCCCAAATCAATAGATTCAACCACTTGAGCAATCTGTTAGGTTTTCTATTCTATGGTGCTAGAACATATTTCTGAGATATGACTTGTCAATTTTAACAGCAGCCAGAAGAGGATGTGAGTGAACAGAATTTTAGGGATATAAATATTACTTATAGTGGCTGCCCTACAAAAAGGAATAAATGATGTTGTAGTCATAAACTAAGAGTTACAGAAATATGTAATATAGCCTCCCAATTTAACAATAATAGCAATGACAAATACAGATAATTAGATGTAACTTTACACTTCCCCTAAGTCCTACCAGAATTTAAATGTCATTATTAGGCAAAGCAGAGCAGTGCTTAAAGGAAAGGAAAAAATTATGAGTCCCATTTTATGGCTATTATTCCTCTCTCTTTCCAGGGTCTTTCTGAGAGATGGAATTAGTTTTTATTAATTTTAGTGATTACCTGACTACCAATATTCCCCAATCACTATTACCAGCCTGACAAATCCCATTGAATGACCATGGGTACCCCAACTACAGCATTTCTCCCTCCCTCAACGTGCTTCACCTTTTCTATACCTCATTTCCATTTGGGAGACCACTATGTATGCTTCTATTGCCTCCTAAAGCCAGCAATTGAGATGTTATAAAAATTTCACCTTTCTCCCAGTATCTGGTCAATGTTACTTGTTATAATTTCTCTAATCTGACTTTTCTTCTCTACACTTACAATCAGTGACTTAATTTCAGACCTTCTTTTATTTCTCACTCCTAACTGATCTCTCTACATTTTTAACCTCCTTTAATTTGTCTTCCTCTTAATTATCACACAACATTCAAACCACTAATTTTACCAGTTTACACTGAAATCATCTGTTCATATATCTCTCTACTTTAACAGATTCTAAGTTCTTTAAGAGCAGAAACTATGTCTTATTCATCTTTATGACCTAAGTACTTAATATGATGCTGATACATAAAAGTCACTTAAAATTTTTAATAAAAATTCAAATATATAAAAATTATACCAGAGATTAAATTGCTATTATCAGTTTTAACATGGTGAGCAGATCTTTTATTCTATTAAATAACATTGTCAACTTTAACATAACTACTTTGACATTTTCTCTAAATTTTATGTTATCCAGGTAGAATTTGTACTCTCCAAAGGATGTCAATAATTCTTGGGTTTCTTATTTTTATCTTTTGGATCAAGTGTCCATGCACAATAACATGTTTATGGTAGAAAGAAATATTAGAAGGCAGTTTTGAGCTATTCCTTTAACTTCTTTATTCCAATTTCTACACTTTTTTTAAAAAACATGATTCCTGAAAAATAAGACAAATATATAGTTACTATATAAAATATGTCAATAGAACACCTTTTTTAAATATATAGTTGACATTTATAAATTTGAATTCTTTTATCTTTTGAATTAGTTCTCTGTTCTCAAGGTGTCTATTCCTGTAGGTGTGTAAATATTTACTATATTGATTTCAAGAATTGACATTACTGCTCTAGACCAATTACACCATATTTCAAGGCTCTATTTCATTAAAATCACCCTAATCTAAAACTTTCCATGAATTAAAGGATAGGAAACTAGTTTCTGATTTCCGGGGCCTCCTGCATGAGTTTACATTAAATGTCAAATTGTACTTTGAGAGAGTAAAAACTGTAGGAAGTCAGAACCATGAAAACCGCACTTGATTAGAAAAACTGTAGGGAACCAGAAAGAAAAACACTATAATTTAAGGGAAATTCATCTTCACAGCAACTCAGTTATTATTATATAGTTGCTTTACAGAGAAAACCACAGCATAGAATTCAAAGACGTCCTTGCAGCTTGCACTGAAAACATATGCACGCCAGACTTTCTTTAGGTCTGCAGAGGAGATAAAGCCATTCGGTTGGCCTGTCGTTATTAGAGAAAAAAACACACTAGACAAGGATCCTTACCCTTCATTTTCATCTGGTCCTCACCTTTAACCAGGAATAATCTCTTCGAGTATGTCAGTTTTGGAGTGGGAGCATGTGCCTCAATTAAGGAGGTACCCAGGGGCAGTACAAATGAGTTATGCATTCTACTTTGATTTGCTTATTTTTTCTCGTAGGTAAGATAGAAATTTTAATCTAACAAAAGAGATTTGGGGAGAATGTACATGGTGTTTCAAAATAACTAGTACCTGATGATGATCTAGTGAGATCCAGAGAGATAAGCAAACCCTAAATTGCTCATTTCATTTTATTTCTACTATGCAGTCTTCATAAAACTAGCATCCCATTTCCAACTGAAGATTAAGGAACTGGTCTTTCTCATGTCATTTTCTATTTATTTATTGCTGGTTTCATTATGCCTTAACCCTCAGTTATTAATACCAGAATATTTTCATTGAAGTGACTTTTTTTCCTAAGATATGTTTTGCAGTGTTGTTTTCTGTATCATTTCTGGTAGAAGCTTTTACCTCTAAACCAGAGCCGCAGCATTTGATAACAGGCATTGCCATCCTTAGGAAGATTAAAATGAAAGAGTGAATGAGGAGGGACAGGAACAGAGATCAGGAATAATAAGTTCCACATAGTAAGTGATGGTATCTAGCGTTAGTTCACTAAAGGAATTAAGAAATTAGCAGGTGGGTAGCATGTCCCACATTTCCCAGCAGTTGGGAGAAAACTTCAGAAAATCAGAGGCCCAAAGTCAGAGCAAGGAGGCACCCCAGTCAACATGCAGAAGCTCTCAATCTTGGAAACTATTTTCATTTTTTTAAGCACTAAGAAATGCTAGTTTTTTTTTCCTTTTTTAAAACTTAATTTTGTTCTATATTTTAAACATTTGACATGTCCAGAAACATTTATCAACAGTACATTTGTTTATGAGAAGAGTGTTATTTTGAATACAAAAGCATGAGAACTGAATAATTCTTTTAACAAACTTCTGAGTCTCTGAAGTCCTTGTCTAAGTTAGATTGGACAAATAGAATATGAAGCAATTCTGCTTTTTAAAATTATTTTCATTCTGGTGTGTTTTCCAGGTCATATTCGATACGCAGTTTCATTTTTCTGAGCAAGTTAAAGAGAGAAGCAACAAAGAAACACATTGACTTGATCCCAAGATTACCATAATTAAAAATAAACGTGCATGCCACAGAAAGATTGAAATAAAATCTTGTACTTTTACCCTAAGCTTTTTAAAATGAAAATTTTCTTTTACAGAGTCTACATATTTTATTCTCTTTTTTCTCTCTTTGAGTGTGTACATATATGTAGATATATATTTACATATACATATGTACATCAATACCTATGGATATCTATCAACCTATCTATCTAATTGGGTAAACAGGTACATAAATGGAAAGAAGAGAGGAAAGGTACAAAGATAAAGAAGAAGAAAGAAACTAAACATAAAGCAAGGATTGTAAGTTACCCAGATATACAGCTAGACAATAGGGATATTAAAATAATCAATCTTTTTCTTTTTTTTCACACAGGAGAAAATCAAGTTTTATAGAGACTGAATGCCATCTTCATAGCTGTATTACTCAGCACTAGCAGCATTTCTTATTATTGATGGACTTCTTAATGTTTGTTGTAAATCTCACTGATTTATGACATCTAATCTGCCTTCTCTGAAGTTGTTCCCAAAATTATATGGGCGAGTCTTGATATCCTTGAATATAGCTTTACCTACTAAAAAAATAAGTTTCGTTCTGCATTTCTGGATATTAGACATTTGGTTTATATAGTAGCGACAACTTATTTTGTTCTGTTCTGTTATTTTTTTACAACTGTATTAACTACATTTCCACTATTATCTCTTAATTTGTGATCCAGAATATCTATTAAACAACGAATGCATTGTGTTCTTGTATTTGAAGGATTCCAGTTTTGGAAGATTGCTCAAAGGTCCTTCGGTCTAACTTTCCAGTAGCAGCCTTCTCTGCAACAAATAACTCTTGAAATGCTGCACTTCTTGGTCTTCTTTGGCCTGATCCAGTCCCTGCAGCGACTCCACAAGTGGTCTCTCCAGTCTCACCTTGTGGTCCTCTCTACTACCTGCCTTCCACGCTCTGAACTCTTCTGTATGATCATTAAATGCACCAAACACTGTCCTAAGTCAGGAACTCGGCAGATGCTTTTGTTCTGTCTGAATTGTTCTCTCTCAACTGTCTACCTGACTGGCACCAAGACATCCTTCAGGTCTCAACTAAAATGCTACTTCTTTAGACAGGTGGTCTTGACTGTTCCCACTATTGTTCTTTCCTATTTAAAGAAGTTACTTACAGTCACAATAACTTCTCATCTTGCTTTTATGTCAATTTTCTTTTAGTATTGTCATATCCTTCCTGTTTTTATACAGTATTTTCTTTCATTGGAAAACAAGAGAGAAGCAAGTAACACTGAGAAATTCCACTTTCTCTCACATCTACTAACTTCCTTAGTCACTGCTTTACTCTAAACAACACTAGAAGAATCTTGGGCTCTCCTCAGCATTGTTTTCAAGCTTTATCCCACTTTGGGTCTTACTCTTCCTCATACTGTGCTTACAGCCCATTTAACACCTTTGTAGATATTTCTAATTATGTATCCTTTAGTCACCTATTCTATAATCCCTTTTTAAAAGCTGATTTTATTAAAACCTCTAGGTAGTCTCATTAATTTCTCTAGTGGTATCTCTTTTGAGATAATACAAAATGCTATTTCCAAATGTTTTGATGATAGTTTATCTGAATTCCTTATTTTTAAGAACTCCAACTCCTATCAAAGTGGCCAGTGATTCCAAATTGCCACACTCAATTGTCACTCCTCAGCCCTCAACTCATTCATCATTCTAGACACATCTGACACAACTGATCTTCTCTCTCTTTTTTTTTTTTCCAAAATATTTCCTAGCTTGGGTTCTATGACAACATGTTCTTCTGATTTGCCTCTCACTTCACTGGCTTTTTACTTGCTTCTATGCAAGATCCCTCGATGCGAGAATAAGCAAGAACTTGGCCCTTAGGGTTCTATGTTTCTCTCCCTCTGCTATCTTTCTAAGAGATGTCTTCAAGGCTATGGCTCTAAATAGCATCTATAGGCACTTGATTTCCAACCTTCTATATTCATCTGTGACTTCTTCCAATTCTAGATATTTACATCCACGAGCCCAGTTTGACATTCCCCCTTGGATACCTAAAAGTACCTCAAAGGGCTGGAAACAAATTCTTCATTTTCTCTTCAAACATGTCTTTCAACTAGCTGTATCCATCTTAGGAAATGGTTTCACCATCTACCCAATATCTTCAGTACCAAACCTGGTGATCATTTTGAGTCTTCCTTTCCTTTGTCCCCACCCTTTAACCAATTAGTCAGCAAATCCTGTCAGCCTTGTCTTCAAATATCTCCTGACTCTATCTACTTCTCTTTGGGACCACTGTTTTCCACCCTGTTCTATGCCACTGTCATCTCTGGTTTAGTGGAACAGCCTCCTAACTGGTGTCTCTTCTACACTGGTCAACCTACAATACATTTTCCTCAGGAGGCCATGGTGATCTTGTAAATAGATGGCCTTCCTTGAGGCTCTTCCTGACTACTGAATCACACAGTCTCCTTCCCCCTCTCAGGTCACTCTCATAATTGTAATTCAGGTTATTAAAATAGCACTGCAATTTAAAATAGCACTATAATTACTAATTTATTTATTGCCATAGGTGTCTATTTGAAAGTATTTTTAACTATATGTCAAGCAGTTTTATTCTCATTATTGATACTCTAGACAAGTTTTTTTTTTTCCATGTAAGGAGGACCTATGAAAGACTAATATTAGAGAACATAAATAATAATTGCAAAAGCATGAAACAAATTAAGTAATACTCTCAACTCCATTTATGGGCGTACAATAGGTTTTTACTGTGCTTAGTGATGTCGCTATTTCTTATAACTATGTAATAAACTTAAGCTCCATATACATCTACAAATGAGTAAAAAAAGTCATTTCCTTTTAGTCACCATCGTTAGAAAGTGACATACGTGTCATGGAAAATAACATTTCTGTCCTGTCTGGTTTTACTGTAATTGTTTTCCTGCATCTCAACATTACAATTACTTGCTTAAGAGCTAACTATTGGTCAACCTGTCTTGATGAATCAACTCAAGAAACTGGATTAATTGTGTGCTGAACTTTCTATGACTAGTTGGTCTGTGTTTCATGCTCTGCTCTCTGAAAGCCAAAAAGAAAAAAAAGAAAAAAAGAAAAAAGAAAAAAAAAACACCTCACTTGAAATTTTCCAGAATGAGGGTGAGAAAAGAGCAGATTTCTGTTCTGAACCACCTGGAGCTTTGGATGCCTTCCACTTTTCCAGGATAGTTAAATACATGAAAAGTGATTCAGAAAACAGCAGATAATTTATTAGCTGGTGTGACAAGGAGCTGAGATGATCGATTATCTTAGGGTTACCTTACCTATCAGGTCAAATATTCCTGTTCCAGAAATGGCCTATGAGAGAGTTGTGGTTTGCTTACATATGACAGGTTCCCTTTATTCCTTGTTGGCAACTATGAGAACAGGCTCATCCAGTTTCATCTGCAATGTTTTAGTTTCCTTTCCACAGCAATGATGGTAACATTTTATAGGAGACAATAGTCAGTTTTTGACAGGAAACTATCCTTCAAGAGTACCCTGAAGAAGCCCATCTCACTTTCAAGAAGAACCGATCCCAACTGGGTAGAGGATTATGTTGGGAACCTAGAAAATATTTAAGGGAATGTCTCTCACTTCATAGTACAATGTGGACTCTATAGTAGTTTGAAAATTCAATATACTTAAATACCTGAGGCTATAATGCTGAAGTCCATCTTTTCTGTTAACTTTTCAAATTCAGAACTATACCACCATGTATATAATATTTATTTATAATATTACTGAATATGCATGAATGCAACTAAATATTAAAAACAGTACACATTTTTCTTTTACACAGAACTAAATCAGAATTCATAACTATTATTATGTTAAATAATAATTCTGTTGCAAATAATCCTGAGACTACATGTTATTAATTTGGGCTTAAATTAATACTATTCCATTTAAACAACTGGAATCTTACACTTTTAATTTTAGATCTTGAAATAAAAAGCTAGTAAACAAGTCTTGTCATAGGTATGACTTTAACCAACACACAGCTTTTTCCTGGGAAGGCAGCCCCTCCAGCTTTTGTCGATGACATTTCACCTGCTTTAATAGTCTTCAGATAACTAAATAATGTAATTTTTGAAGCTGATTTATTATGATCACTTGAAAGAACCCACTGGCTCCCATCCCAGTAGCTGCAACACTCGGATCAGAACTTAGAAATCACTGAGCAAGCAAAAAAAATCGGAAGAGAGAAATTACTTCTGGTTTTTCTACAGCCTTTTCACCTGAGGAAGTGCAAAGAAATGTCCTATCACTTGCCTGGCTTGCCTCACTACATGACTTCTTCAATGAAACTCTAAACATACCCTTTTCAGCATCATCATCATCATCATCATCATCATTATTAATATTATTATTATTAAATTTGGGGTGGTTGCTTTTGTTTTTTGTTTTTGAGATACAAATGGAAGAAAATTGGCCTTGCAGTGTCTAGCTTTTTATTTTTTATCCTAACCAGCTGTTTTACATGCAAAACCAGCTAGACAGCCAGCTAGAGTTTGCGGTTGCCGCCCTCCCGCACACCCCTGTCTTGGCTAGGATTCCTGCAGGACCGCACACCCGAGGCGCTCCCTCAGCAGGCTCTGCTCGCCTGCACCTCCTCATCCACGTCTCCTTTCCGCAGGCTAGCCCCGAGAATCCCCCGAGTGGGTGGGGACCCATCCCAGCAATAACAGCTTTCCCACAACTCACCAGCCTGCGAAGAAGTTGCCTTCGGGAGAGGGCCGGGTGTCAGGTTTCAGGGGCGCCTTCTCCTTCCCCTGGAACTCCTGGGCTTCCCCACGGCCACCACCCAGGAGCTGCTTCACAGGCCGACCCTCATGGGGACAGAGCCTTAGTTTTTCCCACCTGTGGCGCCGGATCGGCCCCTGCCAGTGCACGGACTCGTGGCCCCACCCCGAGTCCGCAGCCCGGGCCCGGCAGGTCGGTGCGGGCGGGAGGCGTGTCTGCCGGTCAGAAGGCGGATGTCGGAGCTCACCTCCGGCAAATCGGGACGGTGTGACTCAGGCGGGCTTGGCTCCTGCTGAAATTCTCCTCCTCTGTGGGGCTTCGAGCCCTAGCGGCCGCTCATTCTTACTGCTCGATGTGTCTTATTGAAAGAGCCCAGGGCACTGCAAGGACTGCCACCACCACACAGTATTCTCTCCTCCCCGGGGAATGTCTCATTACAGAATGTGTCTCTATGGAGAGGGCAGGGAATTGCCGGGGAAGACACGGAGAAAGGCCTCGGGAAATGAGAGGGGGAGTTGGAAAGAAACTGGAGTTGTAAAAGTTAGGGTCTGTAAGCATGAATATGTGAATCAGTCTTCACCGCACTCATCTTTGCCTCCTTGTCACTCCAGAGATCAGGAGGTTACCTCTGGGATCACATTTCAGACAGAGTGACAACTCTGGTTTACATCCTGACAGTCAAAGTAAGAATCCCAAGTTACGGACATATAATAGCAGCTGACTTATTCCTGTCTGAAGAAAATTGAAAAGTTCCAAACCTGTTGCTTGCACTCATGTTGGTAAACAATGAGATGACAGCTTAAATTTTCATTGTTGGACTCAGTGCTGACAGGGGCCCTAGAGAATCACCTAGGAAGATCTGTCTCTCAGAGGAGTGCTGTGGAAGGGAGTAAATGAAGACCTCAAACTGAAAGGAAACAGAAAAAGAGAGCCAAGTGGTGGAGAAGAGTATCAGAGAAAACATTCAGTTCCACAGGACTCTGTCAATTCTATTAGGAAAATATAGGGAATTTCTATTTTTCGTGCCTCAATGTTCTTATCTGGAAAATGGAGATAATAAAATGCCTTCATAGGGTTATTGTGAGTAAATGATTTCGTATTAGCAAAGTGCATCAAACAGTGCCTGGCACAGTAAATTCCATATACATGTTGGCTAGACTTATGATTTTGGTAGCACATATAGACTTCAGCTTCCCACAGTAAGGTCCAATTCGTAAAAATAATTCTGATCTACCAGGAGAAAGTATAAGAGGTTCAGATTGTAGATTTTCAAAATATTTATGCTGGAAATCAAATTATGCAGCAAATCTATTCTGCATCCATCAGCATTATCTAAGTCTATAGTAAGTGTGTGTTCATGGGCTAAGAGAGAGTTAAGAGATGGAACATAACAACCTTGAATTTATTCCACTGTATTTAGCACATTAATTTAAAACAGTTCTCTGTTCTATATAATGATAATCTGTATTCTTCACATAGTTGATGTGTTCACTTACAGTAATTCTAATAGCTATTATTTTATGTTTGCAGTAGAGTTTATAAAGCCCTTCCCCAAAGATCATTTCATTTGACTTCCGTAACATTGCTTTGAAATAGGCAAGGTATCTATTATTTTTATTGTCTGCATGTTAAGAATGAAGAAACCAAAGTTAAGAAAGCTCCAACAATGTGCCCAGAATCATGAAGGTCCATCAACATGGCACTCTGGTCTGCTGATCCTGAAGGCAGGTCTCAGGTGATCACTGTACCATGTCCAGGGACAGTTCCTGCCATGAGAAAGTCTAACACACATTTATCGCCTGCTCCTAGTCACTCTTCCCCAGATAAGTGAGTCCGTTCCCTCATAGGGTCAACTCTTAAAGGTCAGCTCTCCCGAAGCCACTTGCCACACAAGTCTTATCAGGTCCAGAGGCTCAGAGCCACTGGTGCTACTTACTGATGGTACTCATCACTAAGTAGTAATGGGGCTTGTTTTTGCCTCCAGGAAGAGGGGTTCTAAGGATGAGAAGGTGGTAAGAGAACATCTGAGAACTGATTCTTGGCCACCTCACAAAGGTCACTTTGAACAGAGGTAGAGCAGAATAAAATACCCAGGAAAACCAGTGAAAACAAGGTGACAACATCTTGTGTCATAATAAAAAACAAATGCCTCCCTATACCTGGAGTTTGTTTAGCACAAATTAAATAGACATAATCTCTGTCAATTGGTTTATCATTCAATAAATACAGCACTGAGGTCAACAGATATAAATGTGCATGAGAAAGTTCTAGTGGAAAATGGCAAATTGATTACGCATGTTTCAGATCCCCTTGCCCAAATTCCTCTAACACAAGAGTAAATTAATTTTTAAATATTCTTAAATCATAAAGAGAGATAAAAGGGAAAAGCAACATAAAAAAATAATAATAAACTGCAGTAGGTGGCTGGGAGAACCTAAGTCAAACAGACAGAGGCTTGGTAACTGTTTCAATAGAGAAGAATAAATCTATTGCATGTCTGTAAAAGGGGTTATGGATAAGAAGCAGCACAGTGCACCCTGCAGAACCCTGGGAGGCTCAGGCCTAGGAGGTATGAACACCACCTGGTGGGGTGAACACAGGAGTTTGGTTAGATATCTATATGCAGAATGCTTGGACCCAAACTTCCCTTCCCCACAGCCGTACCATCGACCAACCATAACTTCCTCTACCTGCTCAACCCAACCCTCCAGGAGACTGGAGGTTTATTTTCTAGAGAGAGCCAACTAGAGTAATCTGTGGTTTAACAAGATGAACTGAACACATGCATTTTTACTCTGCTCCTACAGAAAATGAATTAAAAATATAAATTTATATATGACAGGAAAAAAACTCTCGAAATTGAAAATATGCTCAAAATTTTAAAAATTAACTGATGGGTTATAAAATTAAGTTGAATAATCTTCAGGAAAATAGAAAAACAATAGAAATAAAAAATTGGAGAAAAATAAAACATTTTTTGATTAATGGAAATCCCAGAAAGTTCCAGAAAAGAGGTGCTTTTTTTTTTAATCCAGAAAGGTATGAAAAAATTAACTAAAGAAATAAAGCAAATACAATTCCAGAAATGAATACCATGAATTTTGGGGATCAGAATTTTCACCAAAAGTCCTCGAGAATAAAATTTTAAATTAATTAATTAAACACACTATGATACATCATTTTGAAATATTAGAAGCCCAGGAATAAAGAAATCCTAAAACATCTTCCGATAACATAAAGCAGATCACATGCAAAGGAAAAGAATAAAAATTGCATTGGATATCTTGAGAGTAATAATAGATCCAGAAGATTCTTAAAATGCATTCACATTTTAAAAATAAAATTATTTTGAACTTAGATTTGTATACACAGACAAAATATTAGCCAAATGTGATTAAAGATATTTTCAGATATGCAAGGATTTTAAAATATACTTCCATAGCATTTTTAAAAAATTGTCCCCAAAACGAGCTTATAAATCAAGAGGAAGAGATAGTACCCAGGAAATGCAGAACCATCAGAGGAGACAGTAAATTCTCCACAGCAACATCTGTGAAGCAGGACTAGAGATAAGAAGGTCAGATTGCAGTAGGAAACTTCCAAGACAAAAAAAGAAAATAATTATTTGATGCACATGTCCATTGGAACAATTATTGATAAATGTGTGTGCAGTCAAAACTGGAAGTGTTTATCCAAGTCCATGTTCCCTTTTTCCTATGTACCCCACTAGATTTAATTTCTTAGCCTCTTGCAGTTTTGGCCAATGGTATGTGAGTAGCAGTGATATATATACCACCACTTCCAGGCCATTCCCATAAAATAACCTATGAGAGCTTCTATGCTCTTCTGCTTTTCTTATTAGTATCGAAGACTACACACACAGGCTTAATAAAGACCTCTGAGGCCCTAGAAGACATTAAAATCCCAAGATGAAAGCCAACTGTGACTCTGGATGACTGTGTGACATATAAACCCTAGCTGCCACATGTGACATGAGTAAGAAATAAACATACCATAGAAGGCACTGAGACTTTTTGAGTTGTTTGTTATAGCAATTCTGACTATTCTGACTATTTAAAATATTATTTGGGGATATTTATGAATAATTACAGTAGGTACAAAATATATTAAACAAATCAGAAAAAAAGATATTATTAACTTCAGGAAAAACAAAAGGTTCTGAGAGAAGAGAAACGTAATAATAACATACCACTTTGTGCAGATGTGGATATAATTAGAAAAAATGGCTGACAAAAGCGTATCCATAAACTATGATATAACTGCATGTAGAAGATGGGGATAAGGAAAGACCTTCGGTGTATATGTGTGTGAAAGCCAACTAAATTCTCAACTATTATAAAGTCAACTAATAAGTGTAAAATCACTAAATGAAGAAATAGCAGGATAAGCAAGCCATTTAGAAATAAGTACAATGTAAAAAAAAAAAACACTAGAAAAGTCAAATGTTTTCCTGTGGGAGTTGAGACTGGGGCTTGGGAGGAGATCTGTCCTAGTTTATTAGAATTTTAACACCATTTAAGAAAAACTATGAGATATATTACCTTAATAAAAATAAAATTAATATTAAAGTCATGTGAAAATATACATAGAACAACAAAAGATATTTAATAGAGAAAACATTACAATTTATTAAAGTACTTGCATATATTTTTTGTATAATAACCTATAAGCAGTGGAGAAAGTAAATTTGAGACGTAGACTAAAGATAAATTTAAGCAGTTTGCAGTCGTTTATTCACTCAACCAGCATTTATTAAGTAATATGTGCCTGATATTCTCTTGTCTTTGGTGACATGAGACACTGGCTTAACTAGTGTTCATCCTTCAAAATACTCTGAAAAATTGTCATCTTGTCTCCTTCCTTGAACTCTACACAGATGAGATCAGAGATTTCCTAACTTACTCTTCTGGGACTGGAGGGGAGGGAAGGCTTGATGGGTAGTCACGCATGGGTTTGCCTCCACCCTCTGCTGGTTTTCAGTTCATATGAAGTCTATAATCACACAAAAAAATCAACTGCTCCCCAGTTTGAGGAAACTCCACAGCATGACTAAAAGTCACAAGACTGGACTTCCAGGTCATGCCAGTTTCCTTAACTACTTTTAAAGATGTTACTTTAAGAAATATACAGGCTTAAGTGAATTTCGACTAGCAAATTAAATGTGTAATATATCAAGACCCATTTTAGGCATCAAAATGTACTTGTCCACATAATTAAATGTGGAGCATCTACTCCATAATAAAGACTTAACCTCCCTATTTCTACCTTCATTTTGTCTCAGTTTCTTAGAATATGAAATGAACATACACTGGGACCTTGTATAGAAATTGTTGTAATTTAGTCTAATTCTTTCTATGTTAAAGGGACATTCTCTAGGAAAGGACCAAATGATTTCTTGAAAATTATTTGCATATAGCCTTTAAGCAAGCCTAGACTTGCAAAGAAGCCACAGTTGCAAAAAGCCATTATTTTGTCTATGAATGGCATTAGACCCCTTTATAAACAACAGCAAAAATGCTATGAGTATAATTATAGACATAATTACAATTGCAACATCATTTCATCAATTTACCAAGTTGAGTAAGAAGAAATAAATCTATATTAATAAAAACTAAGTGAAGAAAGAATGTAATTACAATACTTATACATATAGTCATATATCAATATCTGTAACTATATGTGTGAAGATAAGTATAGTCCTATATGAGCATGTGTAAACTAGATACATATATTTGTTCAATGCTTGCTTTACAGTGAGCTACAAAATACAATGTCATGTATGACTACCATGTAAGTATAAATGAATACATGGTGATTTCTTCATTTCCCAAAATATGTTATCAAAAAACAATGTTCTTGCTCACAATTTTTGCTACTTGTTAACTGCAAATACTTTAAATTGTCCTATCATGCAACTTAGAAATAATTCTTACTTAAATTCTGTTGCCTGCTTTCACCCAATTTTCAGGTAATTTTAACAAGCATCCAAACTAACATTGATTGATGTAATTTAAGGCAAATATGCCTTTCCTCCTTAATTTTTTGATCAAATTAAATAAAGTACTTTCATGAGTGTTCCATTATAAGAGATTCATATGACACCAATATAAGATGAATATCTCTTTTTAAGGTGTAATTTGAGAATGATGTTGCCTTATATTCGATCATGTATAACATCAAAAGATAACTTGCAAAAATAACTTTTAGTAAATAAAGATTTGGTCATAGCAAAGAATTCCATACTAAATGATTACTTTTTAGAACTGTATTTTCAATTACATTAACTATAATTAAAATATTTTTTATTAAAAAACTATATTTTCAAAAAAGAGTAATGCTCTCTTAATAAGTAACCTTACATCATAATTACATGAAGCATGAACTAATTTATTTTTATCATCAATATGGTAAAAGCCTATAATCCCATAATGAATTTTTGTTTTATTTATACTATGTATTTAAATGTTCTACTTCCAAAATGACATAAAAATTATAAGTATCACAGCCATACAATACCTCCTGAAATATCCCTTGCTATCATAAGGTTTTTGCTCTATGAAATTTTTAGTCACAGATTTCATTACTACAATAGATTGAGAGAGTAAAATAAAATCTTTACATACTTCATATAAAGGTTAAAACTACTCAACTTATTTTACATAAATTATAAACGATTTATTTTTATAGTCATAAATTTGGAGTGAGTCTTGAGAGGAGATACTTTAAAAGAACTTATAGAATACATGATAAGAGTGAAGTTACCACATTTAATAAGAGTTTCTCATTTTCTTGCATTTCTCCACCTATAAAATGTGGTGCATATCAGTCTTCATCTTGGAATAAGGCATTCAAACCCCTTCCCTGTTTGTAGGGTCTCCCACAATGTATATTTTGGTAGGAATCCCCTGTAAAAGTCAAACTGGCCAGATACTCATTATAGATGTAGCAGTATGTATGGTCTGGATGCAATAGCATTGAGGGGTTCCAATGGTGGCATTCTGGTCACATGATTGAATGCCTTTAGGCTTATAACTCTAGTCCTATACCAGCATGCTTTGGAGTGGGGACAGCAAAATATTCAAGCCTGGGAAAAGCGATCTTACAACTGAAAGAAATATGGAACCTGCTGATTTATATAAGCAAAGAAGTGAGAAACACATGCAGGAATGGATTCTGAGGGCACTTGCACCAAGGACAAAGAAGCAAAATTTTAGAACAGAAGGACTGACTAATATGGGTGCCCAGGATAAAGTGTACTAATTTGATTAGCAGAGAGTACATGTAATCACTTTCTCAGTTTGATGAGATTCACAACTAAAGTAAGCCCTGTCCAGTTTCAAAGACCCACCCTTGCTCTTTGGGGGGTGGGGGGGGCACTGTGGAATTATTATAAATATATATAGAATGTCATGTCATCTCTGTACATTTTCCCAAAGAATCCCACAGCTGTTTTTTAAAGTAATTGGCACTAAGGAACAGAATAGTAGACTATTGACTTTGAGGTTTTATTATGGGCTAAGTCGCAAGAAAATCACTACAACTCAAAGATTAGAGTCAGGGCTAAGAGCTTAATCAAATTCTACTTCACAATGGGTTCAATAGGAGTCACAACTCCATCTCATGTTTATTTTGCCATTTTCCTCTCACCTATAAGTTAAAAAACAATGCGATAGAAAGGTTAATTTGGAAATACTGAAACTGTGCGACACAGTCCTAGAAAATATGTCCAATGGGATAGTTGTTCTCTGAAAGAACTGCAGATATTAGTGTCACTATTAAAAATTTACATAGTGCAAAGGAGGTAATAATTATCACATCTCCACTTGATTTTTTACATTGACCTGTGCAGGAAATGGATGAGTCTTCAAGAATGAAGATGCATCTCTATAAGCTTGATGAGATGATGCCTTCAAATGTAACTAATCAAATAGACACAGATTCTAACATACTTGATATACTTGGATAGATGGTTATAAGTCACTTATTAACTGAATTGCCCGCAAGGTTCTCCAATAGGTCCATATTTTAGACAAAGCACTTACCCTTCTTGTACTTTACACCAGGAGATTTATGGAAAAAAAAATTATTGGTAGTAAAGTAAGGTGTTGTATAGATCCTTTGGCATTATTTCCTAGAGGGGGGTCATTTTGGAAGCCTCTATGTATAATATTCTAGAATTAAGGGTCTTCTCAAGTTCTGAATAGAGTAAGATGAACAAGAATTCTAAATAAAAAAACGAGCTCTACTCCAAGTTCTGCCAAAAAGCATCTGTGATGGATTCGTCTATGATATTACTTGTTAAAAATAGGGAGTTTAAAAATAATTTGTTCTACTTTTAAAAATTTCACATATCTGACTCCTTTATAGCTGTCCAAAGAATGAACATTTGCTGAATGGGTCAGTAAATAAATGAATCTGTTCACTACCTTGACATCCTTAACAAGGAAGTTTTCACAGAAAAGAGCAGGAGAGACTCTTTCATTCTCTGCCTTATATTTCAGGAAATATAAATTTTCATCAAATATTAAAAATAGGGAAAAAAAGATTTGTGAAAATGATTTGAAGTATTATATATTGGACTCTCCAAGTAAATAGAATTTGTAATCAAAATTTCCATAGCAAATTAAATAAACTTCTTGAAGCGTAATAGTACAAATGTGTGGTTTTTTTTTTTAATGATAATTAGAAAGAGAAACTTTGACTCCCTCACATTAATTATTATGACCTTATGTCACAATTAAAAGTAAACACACTGGCAACTCTCTCTCTCCTACTATTTAACATGATAAATAAATCTCAGAAATGCCTGGGCCATTGCTGGGCACCCTCAGTCTTGCCTCAACTCATTAGTGGCAAAACTGGATTTGTAACTATTAAAAGATACATGGCCCAAACTTGTACTTAATGATCTAGGATTTTTTAACATTGGTCATTACAGTTTGGAATCTGCTTTCTCCAACTAACAGGAAATGTTTGCAAGTAATCTTTCCTCTAGGAGACTGTCACTGTAAAGATAAAATAATTATCTTTGAAACTTCCATTTCATAAAATTAGAAATAAAATGAAATATTTGCTGCAATCATTCATTTGATTATTAACAACCAGCGAATAAGTAAGAGAAAATTTTAAAACATAACTCCACATATGTCCAGCCTCAGTTGTTTTGGCATAAATATACTTACAGACTCAAAAAAGTACAAAAAAAGGCTTCTAAGCATACTGGAAATTTGTGAAATATCTCAAAGCTAAATCTATCTCTGATGCCATAACTCCATGACCCCCCACTGATATAGTAGCAATTATTATATGGAAGCTATCCTTGATTTAACATTGGCTTTTTGTCCTCAATTTGGCCCTAGGGAGCCGTGAAGTATCTCACTGCCTTCCAGGTGTGTTTGCTGGCATAATCATTGGGTTTTGACTTTGACAAGGGACTACCAACTCTGGTCATTCACAGCAACTCCCAAAGGGTTTGCTGCTTATCCCTCAGCAAGATAAAATCATGGTTTATACTATTAATGAAAACTATAGTTTCATTTATACTGCTAAAATTTGTGTCATAACAAAAACAATTAAATTATATTCAATAAACCAGTTGAGGAAGGCAAGGGATTAGATGGTCAAATTTAACAAATAAAAATACTATACAAACAAAATTTGATATATAAAGAGAAAATCTTAGCTGGTAAATTAATAATATTAAGTAAAATATTCAATTCCTTAATAATGTCACAGAAGTCAAATATTTTATAAACTTTGGTCTTGAAAATTAAAATCCATGTATTTGGATCTCATTGGTTAGAATTATTCTCATCACTTTATTTACTTATCCTCAAAATAAAATAATTTTGTCTCTATGCTTTCTGGTGTCCCAAATTAATGCATGCTCCCTCATTTAATTAATATCTGCCTATAATTTTAAAAACTGCATTAAGTTTGACCAAATATCCCTCATGATCTTCATGCTTCTAATGAGAGGGAAAGAGTTTTTTTGTTTGCTTTGGGTTTTTTTTTACAAATATTTTTGTTCTAACAATTCTCATGATTTCCTTGAAATGTTTTGATATATTTAAATCTCGTAGGTGGTATTAAGTGTAATACAGTTTGGTCTAGGACCTATGAAATAATCATTACTATTTTCTTGAGTTCTCAGAATTGTTTTTAACCAATTTAAAAAAACTATTTTTATATTTCCTGAAAATATAAAATGTTCTATTATGTTTTAGCTTAATTGATTTATCTATTAAATTATGTTTTAACTATAATGTCCTTTTGTAAACAAAGAGTTTCTAGTTCTAGGTTGATTAATTTTACTAAAGCCATAACTTAGGACAACTATTATAGTATGACTAACCTATGGTAGAAAATGAAGACTACATTTTTTAAAAATTATCAGCTTAACCCAAGAATGGTAACTGCTGCTGCTCTATCCTTTTGCAAATAAATATTTTTAAAATAATAGTCATTTATATAATAAAATTTTATAGTATATTGGAAATAAGAATGTTAATTGTATCTCTCATATGAGACTACCCATTTTCTACTGTTCTTAATTATTCATAAGTTTCATGGAATTCTTCAGTGACTAGGTACAGCATGATCACCACAAATTATCACTGGGATTGACATTAAAATTAGATTCAGAACAGACATACTGTGTCCTTGTTATTTAAAAATGGTGCTATTAATAATATTGAATTTTTAGCTCTTCGAGTCTTACGTATAGTTTATTAGTACTAAAGAGTCAAGTCCTACGCTCAAAAGGCTTGCTTATGGTTAGTTTTGATTTAATACCTCCTATATTTTTTCACTTTATTTGTGTCTACTTACACCACAATTTATTTATGAACGATGCTAAAATTTTCTATAACTGCATAGAAAAACAGTAAAAAAAACCTGAAGTCAATAACATAATTGAAATATGGGCTATAAAGTTGAACAGGCACTTTACAAAAAAAAAATATCCAAATATCTAGTAAGCATGAAAAGGTTTTCACTCTCATTAGTCATCAGAGAAAAGCAAATTAAACCATAATGAGATACAACTACATATCTATCAGGATGACTAAAATGAAATATCAAGTGTGGGTGAGGACATGAAGCAAATAAAATGTTCATTTGCTGCTAGTGGAAGTGTAAGTTGCATTGAGTATTTTAGAAAACTGAACTTGGACAGAGATACAGCCCATTCAAAATATATGGTTTATAAAACTTTGTAATATGTTCACCAGAAGTCTTTTACAAGAGCTATTTGTAGTAGCTGCAAAATTAAAACAACCTAATAAGATACAAAATTAAGTTTAGATATATTCATAAAATGGATTATTGCACATCAATGAGAATAAAGCATACCAGAAACATTAGTAAATCAAACAAGAGTAATAACGAATAAGAAATTTCAAGCAAAAAGTGACACATTCCGTAGGATTTCATACGTACAATTTTTAAAATCAGACAAAATTATCTATAGTATCACCAGTCAAGATAGTGGTTGTCCTGGGGAGATCAGTGGTGGTGACAGAGAAGAGACACCAGAGGGCCTCTAGCAATGTTCTATTTCTGTTGAATACATGTTATCTTCTCTCCATCCCCAAACTCCAATCAATGGCAATGAAGGAATTAAAAGAGCACTAATCTATTGAGACAATAGCAAGAGAAAAGTGCAACAGATATTTTGATATTAGCAAGGAGATAGAAGTGTGCTCACTGCCTCATCAGAGTGGAAGAAAGTCCCTGCACGGGTGTCATAGAGGAGAGTTACTGGAGACACAAAGTACTGCCAAAAGCAGTGGGTGGGTATGAAGCTGAAATAAAAGGACTGAGGGAACATCTCCATGCAGAGAACCTCTCCATCCAAAGTTTAGTGACCCAGGTGGGTAATGAACACAGGAAGGCTTAACTCAAAAGTAAGTAAACAACACTGATTCTAAAGACTTCATTGTTTTCATAGGAAATGCATTAGTTTCATGTAACACTTTTAGAGCACTGACTATATAGAAATAATGGACTAGATGTTGGGGATACAATATAGCAGTAAAATTTATATGAAAGTCATGATTCCTGGTCTTAAGGAGTTTACAACTGCAGGGTTAAGGATCACTAAGTTTTTCTGATTCTTTTAGTCACTCATTCACCAGATAATTAGTGAGCACCTACAAACTTTCAGAACTATATTAATTTCAGAACTTTCAGAACTTCAGAACTATATTAATTCATACAACTTCCATAATCTCTCTAATTCCTTTTATGTAAAAGAGATAATAATAGTAGTACAAATAATAACAATAACTACTTCATAAAGTTGCATGCCTGAAACACGCTTAGATAAGTATTTCTGATAAAGATATAAATAATAAAGTACAGTATTTCCTAGAATTAAGTTTTGTTCAACCAAATTTATTGGGAGCTTACTAAGTGGCAGGCTCTACAATGGACCTGAAAGTTTAATTTTACCAAAAGTGGACAACAGGGATCGTAAAGAGATTACAAATGAGCAAGAGGAAATGTTAGGGATGTTGGGTATGTTCACTGTCTTGACTGTGGTGATGATTTTATGAGCAGTATATTCATGCATCAAAACGTATCAAATTGTGCACTTTATGTGCAGTTCATTGTATGTTAGTTATACTTCAATAGGCTGTCTAAAATAAGAAACACGAACACAAAATTAGGATTAAATATACACCCTTAAAGGAGACAACATCATCTTTTTATTTAATTCCTTCCTTAAACTCTAACCTCTTCAATGTGGGGTACCTATGGGCCCTTATTCTTTTATTTTATATTTTGAAAATGCTTACTTATTCTCACATGGTGTATTTTCAATAATATTTTCAGAACAACTATCCTCGAAATTTCAATCTATACAAATATTAAAAAGTCATAGCTAGAAGAGTTAAAATAATTACTTAGATTCTTAATAGTAAAACCTAACTTCTTAAACTTTTTAAAAATCAGTCTAATCCAAAAAATCATCATCTGTACACGAATGGCATGAGTGTACTCTCCAAAGCAATTTTCAAAAGAGCTCAGTTTTCTCAGAAATTAATCTAATTGTCGGCTCTATTTAATAATATTTATGCTTAATTTTTGAATACTGTTTTATATTATGAAACATAATTTATATGCTTTATATTATGAAGCATGTCATTAGATACTCAAAAGGTATAAAATTGTATTTAAGTGAATAATTATTTTATAATCAACTGCATCTACTTAACTAAAGCATTTCTAAGTGCTTTTGTCCCCAGAAACTTGGTTTTGATTTTTGTACTAGTTAAGCTTTTACTGCAATAACATACTGCAATAAATGACTCCAAACTTTAGTGTCTTTAACCAGTGCTTATTATCTCATTGGAAAGTTTTTACTCAAAAGATTTTATCATGTACTATTTGCTGTAATAATTATCCTTCCTTGGGCATGTCCTTCTGTGGACCCTAGGCTGCCTCTTTTCACTTGGCCTCATTTTGGGATCATAGTTTTCCTTTTGCTTTCTCTTAGCAATTTGTCATAGCTCCTGGTCTATTAAAGGCTCTTCTCATTTGTGATTACAGCTAGATATTAATTGACCACTTTTCATATTTCTGTCATCCTAATATTTTACATTAATTATGTTATTATGGTGAGGTGGGAGTATTCAATTCAGTATATCATCTAGAAAATTAAAAGTTTTTAAAAAGTATATGTATATGTATTTGTGTGCACATGGTAATCATTTTACATTTTTGACTATAGGTTAGAAAACATAGATTAATTTAGCTTGGCCAGTAAAGAATTCTAAGATAAATCAAAAATTAATATATTTTTAAACATATTCATCAGTGTATGGCTTTGTTTGAACAGGTTGACATGTGGTCAGCCTGGCGTGCTGGGCCAACATGTGGAGGATGGCTGCTTTAAAGGGTCTGCTAGACTGCAGGCGAATAAGACACACGTTACTCAGATATGAGGAGTGTTTGCTCCCACAGCATTACTGAGCTTATCTAGATGAGTGTAAAGGATTTATGATACCTTAATTTGTAAATAAGGAACAAAATTTAAATATTTATAATTACATAATATGTAATCATTTTTTTTTATTCTTACAAGACAACTTTATCATGGAAACTCCTTTTTTGGCTATTTTTTATCCATGCTAAGTATGTAATTAGTGCAAAATTAACTCCTATTTTGTAAGATACAAGCAGACTAGGGCCAAGAATAAGATTAAATATTATTTGGGCTAGTTTAAACTTGGTGTTAATGACTCATGTTTCTTATCCACTTAACCATCCCAGCTTGATAGTAACTAACAAAACATACTGAAAACTAATCAAGCTATGACATTTATATCTAAAAGATAATATAAAATTTTATGTATTTATATTCCATGTATGTTATCTTCTTTAATAGGCTTGAAAATTTCAAAGCTTTTGATTACTTACTTAGGCATTAGATTTTAACAAATCTTTCTTCTATTTGTTCCTGTTAACATTCATTTCTATTTTCAATTCATATTTGGGCTAAGAACCAAGGGCATCTAAAATATCACACATAGTCATGATTATGTCAGAGTCACACATGTTTTATTGTAAGAATTTCAATCTGCAGATACTTTATATTACTATAGCAGTCATTAATCAATCATTAAAGAGCCACAGATTCTTAAAATAAATAGTATTTCTAATACCTTTAATTTAATAGGCAATCTATTTCTTAAAAATAGGGACAACCAGTGCTCTCTTTACTACTCTATTGAGTAAGCAATTTTAGAAACATTGAGGGTAAACAAACTTTAATATTTTTTAATGTATAGTTGACCTTTGAACAACACCAATTTGAACTGCACAGGTCCACCTATACCTGATATTTTACAATAAATATATATGGTATTATAAATGTATTTTCTCTTCTTTATGATTTTCTTAATATTTTCTTTATCTAGCTTACTTTATTGTAAGAATACAGTATATAATATATGTAACATAAAAATATGTGTTAATTGACTATTTTATCAGTAAGGCTTTCAGTAAACCAGAGGCTATTAATATAAGTTTTGGGGGACTCAAAGCTATATGTGGATTTTCACTGTGTGGGGGGTCAGTCCACCTAACCCTTGTGTTGTTCAAGAGTCAAATAAGCAGAGACTGTCTGGGTAGTGATTCGCCCCATCAGCCACTGCTTCAGTCCCTCATAGCTTCTTCCCTCTTTGTCTCAAGCCCATTGCAGGGAGATATAACATTACTCCCCACATATTCTTCATTTCTAGGTCACAGTGGAAGTGAGAAACATTTCAAGTGACTGAGGAAAAGAAAGCATGCTTTCTTAACAATTAGACCTAATGGGGTTGAGTGGGGGGATAGTGGAAAGGGCCTGAAGTAAAGAATTATTATGATGATAATTTTCATTGCCATAATTCCTTAATAACTTTTGAATTAGGCATAAATGTAAGTTTTTAACATATGAATGGGAAAGAAAAAAGAGCATCCAAGGGGGTTAGGAAGACTATAATTTTTCATCTTTTATTCAGATACCCAATGCTTGCATACACTTGAAATCAAAGTGACTAGTGAAACAAGGAGATAAAAAGAGAAAATGCTCCTCTATTCAAAGTCTTATATGCCCCCTACAAGGTGACACACAATAGCCTCCATGTCACACCAGGCTCCATCTCCCTAAGAGAAGGGTTTTGAATTAAGCATATGATTCAGACATGAGCCACCGTTTGCAGTCCTTGACCTAAGGCTGAGTTCATTGCTTATCTGTGCTGGCTGTCAACATATTTCAAAAACTGTGACTCCACAGAGTGGAAGATGTGGGCAAAGTGAGAAAAACGGAAGAAGCAGCAGTGTTTCTTATCTCTGAAGGAAATCCCACAGCTTGCAAGTGGACTGAATATACCATTCACTTTTATCAACATAGGTCATGATGGAGCAGCTAAGGCAGATGCTATGCAATAAAACAATTTGAAAAAAATGAGCACACAGTTTCTTATGAAATGGGTTTCTCTCAACTTATGAGTAGTAAATACATGATTTTGATGTATTTACTTATTCAACTCATGCATTTGGGGACCTAAATTATACTTTCCAATGGAAAAAAAGTAAACACTTTTTTGAAGCATTTTTACTTTTCAACATAAAAGCCAGTCTGACCTTTGATTTAGGAACTTAAGTTTCAAAAAACTAAAGATACCTGCTTGATGAATGGTCAGTTAATCTCGAAATTACATTTAATTCTATTAATATCTTCTAAGAATTATCTGCCCTTAGTTTTCAGGGCATGATAGCACATGATATCTAAACTTACAAATTACCTATGCTAGGATGGTCAAGGCAACAGTACTAGGCTGTAGGCTTTTCAGAGAGGGAATTCTTCAATTACATTGGGATAAAGACCAACCTACTCATGCATCCTCCGGGTATACGGGGCAAATCATTGTCACTAATGATTGTAAAAACTGTTCTGTGCTTTGGAGATGTGCTCTTGATGGTATGTATCCGGCAATTTTAAATAAAAAGACATAAATTTCTACAAGTAGAGGAAAAGGCAAATAAAAAGTTTTTGACATTATATAATCATTGATATGAAAATGAATCAGAGCCATAAATGTTTTCATGGTGTCATCCTGTATAGTTTTTTCTGAGAATGAATCTCACAGTGACCCCTCAGTCTGCCTGAGTTTTTCTCTTGCTACTTCTCTGATATTCAATAAGTCTTCCCCTTCTTTGCCTGTGATAACTACTCGGAATCAAACTTGAGAGAGCTCTGCAAGCACCTTGTGCATCTAACAAGGCTTCATTGCACACTAGCTGAGATTTTAAGGAGGGCACCCTTGGACTCAAGAAAGACCTGTAAAAACTTCTCCTGTCTCTGCCATATCTGTCGTAACACTGCATGCAGGGGCCCCTAGCAGTCAAAATTACCAAAAACAAACAAACAAAACAAACAAACAAAAAATAAAACCTTTAAACACCTATTAAAAAGATGATTGCACAGTAAGAAACTCCTATATACCCTTCATCCAGAGACCCAATTCAAGTTTGGCCTGCTGTCCCAGGAATATAATTTAAAGCAAAATTGTCTAGCTCCAATTCAGGATAATGTGTTGTACTTAGTTACCATCCCTCTTTAGTTCTCTTTATTAAAGTAGTTCTACAGTCTTTCATTGACCTTCATGACCTTGACAGTTTTAAAGAGCACAGACCAGTCCTTCTGCATAACATCTCTAGGTTTGGATTGGTCTGACGTGTCCTCATGATTGAATTCAGTTCCCCCTTTCTAACAGTCAAACTTGAATGTGCACAAGAATCTCACAGGGATCTCATCAAAATTCAGATTCTGATTAATAGGACTCTGGTGAGATCATGGTTCTGCATTTCTAACAAGCCTCAGGCCATTGATGGTCTGACCACACATTGATTAGATAGACCCCATTAGACAGACATTGGTCAAGAAAAGGAGGATAAAACTAGGACTGTTGACCTACCTCCCCCTTCATCAGGACTAATCCCACAATCCTTCATGCCTATTTCATGTGGTTACATGCAGAAATCCAAGCCTTCCAACGTTATTGATTTCCCTACCAGAAATCCCAACCTTTTAGAATTATTGATTTCTCCTACCCTTAAATGAACCCCAAACCTGTCCTGAGCATCATCTCAGTGAATAGTCCTATCATCCACCCATATGTTTAAATCCAAAACCAAGAAGTCATCCTCGATTCTTCTTTCTTGTGAGGCTCCCACAGCTAGTCTGGCAGCATGATCTAATTATAAAACCCCCCCAAATTATTCACTTTTATTTGTCTCTACTGCTTCCTATGCATTGCATATCACCATCACCTTTTGCTTGCACATATTGAAGTTATTTCCTAACTGGTCTCACTGATTCCACCCTTCTTCCCCTATACACAGCCACAAGGAAGATCTTTTCAAAATAACATGTCAAGTTCCTTTTCTTAAAATTCTCTAATGACTACTCATCACATCAGCAGGGAGAAGGGAAATCCAAACTCCTGCCTTCATTTGCAAAGACCTGTGTGACTTCTTTTATCCCACCTCTTACTTACATATTGACCTATTTCTTTCTCTGACCAGCCAAGCTCCATGCTTCTTCTGGCTTAGATGTGCTTTCTCAGGAACTAGGAATACCTTGCTACTTCATATCATTCAGAGCTCTGCTCAAAGCCCATCTCCTTTCAAGGACCTCCTAATTGCTTTATTGGAAATAGCCCAAGTTTCTATACATCTCTACTCCCCACTTTTATTTTCATGATAAGCATCATCACTCTGTGAAATGGTTATTTGCTTACTTACTGTTTATTTTCCCTTCTAGATGTAAATTCATAAGAGAAGGCACATTGTATTTTATTTCATTGATATATTTCAACTCCAGAGCCAGGTGTCAGAAAAACACTCAATAAATATTAACTAAATAAACAAATGAAAAAATGAGTAAATGAGTTCTACCCTGATTCAAAATGTTTATGTGAGCAAAGGACTGCCAGGGAAGAATTGGCAAATCTATTACTTCTTACATGATTGCCAGTATATTCTCTCCAATTCTACACATGCTCCATCAACATAGACTGTAAACTAGAATGACACTGAGTGATGTGCAGTCCATGGACCATTCTTCTTTCTGTGCCCAGGAGCTTACTCAAAGTTTTGCAGAATGATACTAATCCAATTAGACTTTATAATCCTCAGAGAAGGCATCCCAATGTTCCCCATTCCAGCCAGGAGATTTCTTCTGAATTCTGGTTTCAGGATGGCAAATTAAACCTACTCATTTAAATTCTCTGTCTCATATTTTCAATGAAATAACTAAAGAGTTTTACAATAAGAAAATAACTGTACAGTTTAAGAAAAAAAAAAGAAAGGGTAAAATCACTCAGCAAGAAACTTGAAAACTCTCAGAAGGATACAATAATGATAGATTTGGCCTGAGAAAAAATTCTATCCATGCTGACCAGTTTACACTTTCAGTCAAGGAAAGAAAGGACCTATCTTAGACATACATGAAGAGTTTTCTACAACAAGACCTAGGAAAAAAGGTGAATCTTGAATTGCCATCTAACAGATACAAGCACTGAGCCAGTAGGCAAAGACCAATAGAAAGACTAAGGGAACAATGAAGTGTCCCCAACACCTAACTTGGGAATTGTTAGCTAAGTTGTCTTCCAGATCAAAAAAAAAAAAAAGGAAGAAACTCAGCTCTGCCTCAATGTTCTTTCTTATCTCTCACTGGCAATCATTGCTGGAAGGGCAGATACACTCTCCAGTGATACTGTTAGAAGAAACAGGAGCAAAGAAAGGGATCTTCTGAATTCTTCTAGGACCAGGTTTCATTGCACTTTCAATGACTTTGACTCCTCACTTTATCATTGTGTTCATCCTGCTGACAGAACGGGGGCTTTGCTATTTAGAGAATCCCACAGTCAATATCTTATTCAACGGGAAGGGAAAGGGGCCAGGAACTTCATTGTTGATTGCTCCTGGTCTATGTATTGTGAAGGAAAATCCATCCACTGTTCCACCTCCTTCTACACACAGATTCCAAATTTGAACTCACTCTCCATTCTCTGCAGCCCCCCCTCCCCACTCAAAGATAGGAGAGACAATCAAATAGGGGAGAGTGTAAAGTAACCTACATAGTTGCTGGCTGAGCCCTTATGTTTTACAGACTAATCATGCTAGAGCAGAAGTCCAAAGGTGGTCGTTCTCACAGAATCACAGAGAGGCTACTTTGATTTTCCCTCCCCCCAGGGCGATCTGGCAAGGACTAGAGACATTTTTGGTCATCGTAACTAGGTGGTAGAGGGTGTACTACTGGCTTTTAGTAAGTAAAAGTCAAGGATGCTGCTAATCATCTTAAAATCACTGGACTGTCCCCCAATTCCCAACAAAGAATTGTCTGGCTCGAATGTCAATAGTTCTAAGTCTTAGAAATCCTGCTCAAAGGTCAATGGGCCCAGATGGACGATGGTAAATGTGGAGCTGGCCGTGAATGATAGGCCCTCATGGGGACAGTGGCGAGCTGTGATACTGCAATATGCCCCCAGTGATGACAGATTTTCCAATTTTTGAAGACAAGGAAGGAGTCTGGGTTTTTAATAGGTGATTTATATTGTCGCAACCCAGTTTTATAATTGAGTTTATAAATGTTGGAAATCAATTTTATAATGTTGAAAAGCAATCTAAATTAAAACATAGAAAGAAAACAAATAAAAAGTAAAGCCTCTCCATGCGCCAAAAAATAACACGTCTGTGCTCTGGATGAGGCCCATGGATTGCTGGTTTTTCGTTGCAAATTTAATACTTTATTTATTATACATGAACTGACTATAACAACACAATTAAGTCTGAGCACCTAGGAGGACAGATGATAGTTTAAGTCTGGGCATGAATCTGAACAATAACCAGAGGAAATGTCTACCACCAAAAAATGTTAATACAAACAAGAGTTAGATTTAAACAGTATCATATACTTGACACAACTATAGAAGATGGTGCAGGGGTAAGCATAAGCCAGAGTCTTAATATCTGTGATCTCTAACACTATTTCAAATAGATAATGCAAAGAATATGCAGCAGAGGAGTAGGCAAAAAATAGAAACAGGTAAATCTCAAAAGAATTGCAAAGAGTTGAAAAAGATGCTCCCCTGCAACGATAACAAATACATGCAAATTAAAATGAGATCTTTTTATCAATAATATTACAAAGGAAGCAGTGCCCAGTATTGGGGAGGGGCGGGTACAGTATTGCACTCTCGGCAAATATAAACTTTCTTCGCACTGTACAATTTGTACCAAATTGAAAATGTACATGTTCTTTCATGCACAAGTCTACATCTAGGAAATTATCTTAAGGAAACAATTGAATAGGTGGATACAGATATAAATACAATTCTGTTCATTGAAACATAGTTAATAATATCAAATAAGTGGAAATAACTCAAATGTTCATCCATAAAGTTTGGTTAAATAAAATGGTATCAATGACCACACAGTGGAGTGTTACACAGCAGCCCAAGAGAATGAGATATCCATATGTATGGAGAAAAGGTACCTTACAGTTTTGTTAATGTAAAAGAAAAACTCAAAATATTAAAAATGCATAAAATAGATGGGAGGGCATGAGAGAAAGTGAGTTGGAGAAGGCATTAAAAGGAACATTCGATAGTTCATGTTGCTGTTGATTGATGCTCTCAGTGCTTGTTTCTAGGTGGGGAGATAATATTCTGCTTTAAAAAAATCATTGTTTATATTTTCTGTTATTTTTCCTATATATATTGAAAGTATATCTAGCTCTTGTAATAAAAAAGGAATAAAATTTGTTATTAAAACACGATATGCTATTACTTTCATGCATGAATCAATCAGAAACATATATACTTAAAGGTAGAATATCTACATATTACACCCTCGGGGAAATTTACTGTCATATTTCTTCGAATTAAGTTTTATTTTTCATAATCTAAAAAACATTAACAGCAAACTTTACGTGTTGTTAGGCATTAAGAAAATTCTAGCTGATTTATTTGTGTCTATAAATCCGAGAAAAATGTTGTTAATTGGCAAAACCAAAAGTGCCAGTAAGTTAGAAAAGGAGACATTTCTGGTCACTGATTACAAACCTAAAATTGCTAACTGTTCTGAATTTATAAAGAAAATGAAAATCACTGTTTTAATGAGTCTATGGGGCAACCAAGGTTGAGAATCACTATAGCACAAGGTGCTATGTGATATTTTAATATTTGATACTTATCAGATTCCAAACTAGGTCATTGATAAAATAGAAACAAATAGTTGTTATTTAACCAGTCACCATAATGAGAAAAGCTCTAATTTACCCTCAACTATTCTGAGGAAAGAGGAATGAATTAATGTCTTTTTGCGTTTTTAACAAGCTGTGGATACCAATAAACAATTTCAAATTCTTAAAGACTTGTGCACACGCACTTGCACACTCAAATGCCTGCTTCCTTTCTGTGTATATAGAAGAGGGAACTTTGGACATGCACATATTTGGGAAGGGCTGGGGAAACAGTCCGAACTCTGGATGTAAGGCAACAGGGAATGCTGGGGACCGTGGCATTCTGGAGATGGCTCCTCCACAATAAAGGGGGCCGCCTCTGCTCAACCTCAGCTGATTACTGTCATGAGACACATGCCCAGTTTTCTCTTCTTTCAAAAGTGGACAATCAAATATTTTATGTGAACTTCCAGTAAAAATATATAGCAAGAGTTATTCCAATAATTTTTAACATTGTATGGATCAAACATTTTTGAGCAAGATGCATATTTACAATTTATTAGAACACATTAAAATTACACCATGTATATAATCTAAACGCTAGCAACATATACAAATACTGAGTGACTACAGTACATGGCAAGGTAAGAAAAAAATATATACGCCTAATGTAAGTGTTCATAATTTGCGCAATACAATTTTTCACACTTAGTCTTTAAAAATCAATTTAACTGCCTAAAGTTTCGGTGAAAGACTCCATTTAGACAATATTGAACCAAAAATATCTGAATCTACCTGGTCCCTAGTTGTCACCTGGAAGTCATTATTCTGGGATTCAGGAAAAGACCAACTCTGAGTGTATGGCTAGCAGCAGTCACGCACATGTATATTTTTATATGTCTCTTCCTGTGTTCCGCCCATCTAGTCCCAAACCATAGCTTAGCAATGATATTCTGGAAGTGACCAGTTAGCATACCAGGGTAGACAAGTAAGGTTATCCTCTCAGTACTCTTGATTCTGGTAAATGCTCAGTACTCTTGATTCTGGTAAATGCTCCCCATTTCTTTCTCATATTTTCGTTTGGGCACATATACTTGGATAATGTCACCCAGCCTTTTGTCTCAGCTGATCACTTCAGGGCCAGGCATATGACCCAGACTGGTTCAGTGGGCTGCTTCCCAGGGGTATTTGTAATTCTGAGAGTCTAAACAGAGCCTGGCTGTTCTCTTGAAGAGAAGAGGTGTAAGCCTGGCACATGTTGGCATCCATTTTCCACTTGGAGACTGAAGTGGAAGAATTGGTTTTGAGAGAAAGAGAAGAATAAAACCCATGCCCAGAGGGAGGCAAGGGCATGAGAGGGAGAGATGAGACATATTTGCTTCTAGGCCATTTCTGTGGTCTACCTTCCTTGGTTATACCCCCTCTTATGCCAACAACAAATTGTTTTTCTGCTTCTTACAGTGAGTTAGAGTTAGGTAGAATTATATGCAATTTTAAAAACTTTAAGAACCTGATATAACAACTAGAGATCTAAAAGTACAGTAATCAGTGTACATACGTGTATACATACACCTATAAACATATATGTATATATATATAAGTATATATAAATGTGTATAAAGGTACATAAATATACACACACGCACACACCCACATCACACACCCCTCCACAGGCTCCATGATTAACATTGTAAACTGAAAGCAAAATATTTACTAATTCAGCCACCACATTCAAAATGCTTTTTAGAAATGGATAGCACAGTTGTGAAAATCACAGTAGGGGAGGTGGTAAAACACATTCTCCAAACTCTGAAAGAATTGTGATAATGACAATTATCAGCCTGGGATGTTCCCCAAAGCAGTTTAGAATGTGATTGTAAGAATCTTGTCAGTGTTACCCTAAGAAGTTCATAGTGACACTGTCATTGTGTCACAGCACATTTGTTCTGGTTTTCACATAGGGTTCTGATACTTTACATTTATCTCATCAGTGGAACTGAGTAAAGTACTGCAAGGTATATTTCCAGTTTTAAAAAACATGTTGTCCTAGCTATTTTTTATTCACTGATTCATTACTATGGTTTTCTGAAGTTGCACAAGAATCAGCATAACTCCTATTCAGATCAGACATGTATGAATTGTCTGTGTTTTACAATCAAATTTTTAAAAATCACCTTAGTTTTAGTAACAATTTTCAAAATCTTTGTAGAGGTTTTCTTGAAATTTATATGATAATCAATGACAAAAATACATCAGAAAAGCCATGAAGTTGTGCCTTAATGTTGTTTTATACAAGAAAAATAAGAAAGAACAAAGGTTGGAAGAAAAGGTTCTTAGAGTATTTAAGATATACTAAATTGTTGTCACAAAAAAAAAGGTGTCTTCTTATTTCTCTTAGCATGGAGGGTGAAGAAAGGCTGCACATTGGTTCTTAAGAGTCTGTGTATTTAGACCAAATTCATATTTTCATTGTTAGTATGGTAAATGAGTGGGAAAAAATCTGAACATACTATTGAATTTTTTATCTCTTTTTTTGATTTAGCTTGTACCAGAATGAAAAACCTCAATTTATGTTCATGACAGTGGAGATTTTAATGTCTACTTTCTAATAAACTATCAGAAGATTTTTTTAAAAAGCAGTGAGATGGCAACCATCTGCCAGCTAAAGAGAGGGTCCTCAGAAGAAACAAACCCTGCTGACACCTTGATCTGGACTTCTAGCCTCCAGCACTGCTAGAAAATAAATTTATGTTGTTTACAACAGCCTGTCTGTGGTATTTTGCTATGTCAGCCCTAGCAAACTAATAAAGTAGGTCTGAAGTAGGACTCTATTGTGGCATTTCTAACAGATGCCCAAGTCATGCTGATGTTGCTGATCTGGAGAGGCACACTTTGAAGGCCACTTACTCAGTCTTTCCAGCTGAAGGAATGGCTTCTCAGCTCTGGGCCCTCATGCTTTTCTGTGTGGATTCCTCCCTAGCTGTGCTGAACTTGATTTTGACTGTATCCTCCTAGTATGAGGTCTTAAACTTGAGATTGATTCCATCTGTGCTGCACCCCCACTGAGCAGTCCTGGTGGATGTCTTGGGTGTTACTTTGACTATTTCTAAAGCCAAAATTTTTTCTCAACATTTCGAAAAATGGAGTATAATTTAAGGAGTGGGAATTTCATAATCAACAAGGTTCTTAGGCGATTTTTGTCTTGGTCAAAGGTGAGGACCATTGCCGCAGAACTGTAGAGAAGGAAGAAAAAAATGCTATCTAAAATAATCTAGAATAATCTTCTTAAACTGTTAAAAGGATTTGTGTGTTTAAGAAGTAATGAGAAAGACCTACAGGTTAGAAGGCAAGGTGAACAAAGCAGAGAGAAAAAAAGCATAAGGTGCATCTAAGGGACATACACGGATCATCCTCTCTGGGAGGAGAATAGAGCATAAACCTGGGTTAAACCAGAATGAGATAGCCTTGAATATAAGATAATAATCATTTATGGCTAATACTTCCATTTATTGAGCATTTACTAGATGCTACACCATAAACTCTAGAAGGATAGTCTTTTATGCCTAGAACCAAGCACATTGCCTGGTACAAAGCAGGTGCCTAATAAAAAACAGGTTAAATGAAAAAAAGTCATATGCTACTTAATTGGTGATACACACAGGTGGAGTTATCTCCAGAGTATGGTTTTGAGGCTGTTTAATTGGAAGTGATGACAGGATACCCAAATACAAACCCTGGAAGCACATTGGAGAAAGGAATGGCAATTAATGCATTTGTGAGGTATTTAGAGAAAGAGCATGTGACTTACTGGCTGGAGGAAAACTACCAGGCCTTTCTATACTAGGCTGAAGATTTTTGAGAGAAAACCTACACACGAATGTTTAATTTTGCAAAGGTAAAAATTGTGATAGCAAATTGTCAGGGAAGGGACTTCTTCTCTTGTGTTTTGACTTCTATAGTAAGTTGGTTTTTTTAAAATTTGCCTTGTCTGACAAATTCTTTTATTAAGTTATATTTTACCAGAGTCAATAATTGTAAGTGAGAGTTAGACTGAGAGCAAAGGAAAAGAAAGAGGAAGAATGAGGGAGAGAGAATGCCCTCCATTATATTCAAAGAATTACTTAAAAACCAAATAATCAATTTGTAATTAAATTTGTGAGCAACCTTGTTTTTTTTTATTATATCATGAAGGAAATAAGGAAACACAGTCTGCCAGTTAAATCTATCTTTAAGGAGGTAAAAGGAAAAATTAAGACAAATAGCAAACAAATTAAAGTTAACATCTAAGTCAAATGTAGTCACCCTGAAGTACCACACCCAAGGATACTGATAATATACTTCTGGAGTACACGAACCATAGCGCATCTTTTTCCTCTAATTGCTGAAACAAAAGGGAAGGTGTCTCATGTTGCTTTCTAAATCTCTTCCAAATCCTTCCAGTTTTTACATGAGGACTTCTTACTGAATTTAAACACGGGTGGGACATAGACTGCACAGGCTTGCTGGGCTGCAAAAACACTGCCCTCGTTTCCAACTCTGTAAAAATCAGTTTTCATGTCAATGCATTTCTAGGAATGTTTCCTCATTCACCACCTGCCCCCACGCCCATTCCCAAATGGCCTGTGATGACTGCAAGTTCTCTCTTCTCCTTTCTCACCATCCACCATTTATTTTTCTTGACTCCTTCATTTTATCAGGCCAAAGCTCAGATTCCTCAGTGCTGTAACATTTATTGCACTTTAAAGAAGTTATTGTAAATTTAAGAATTTCTCTCACTTCTCCCATAAAGTATATGAATAAAGAGTGCTTCGAAGTACCCTACTTTGATGTATGATCCATGTTATTGTGATCAGATTCGTTCATTCACCAGCTATTCCTTGTGTGACTGACTGAGCTAGAGTGAGTCAAGTCACCGTGGACACAGAGAAGAACAAGACTCCACCGATTTTCACAGATCAGGAAACTGGCACAGAAACCGATCATTGCAGAACAACGGTGAAGGGGTCCACATAGAAATCTGTCCAAGGCATCGTGGCGACATCACTAGAATCTATGGGTTCATTCAACCACAGGGGATGGAGATTTCAGGAAATCAAGGGATAGAGCCTAACCCAGTTGCCTACAAAATGCAGAGCCCAGTAATATTCGCATATGACTTGGGCTTTTCCCGCTCTCCATTTGAGGTGAGGGGCCTGATCATATGAACGATCAAGGTTTCAGAGCCCGTCATCTCCCTGGGCTTTGGGATGCAACATAGAGCTATGCAGGGAGCAGTGCGTGGGGCCTGTAGCTGGGCCTTGCCTGTCTGAACAGGAAAACTTTCTGAGGCAGGGAATTGCTCTAAGCTCTTTCCTCCCTCCTAGCTGAGATTGTAGGCAACTTCCTTTCCTAGCTGGAAACACAGAAGGGCCAGTTTCTTTGTTTTCTAAAAAAACAAATAAAAAAATTAAAAAACAAACAAAAAAACCCTGCAAGTTCAATTTGCAAAGAAATAGGATTTATATATAACAAGGAATCTGCAAATACTACATGTTCTGCTCTTCGTATCACATGTGGCCTATTTTCTGATTAAGCAGCACATAAATCTTTGAGTAACTTGCTTAAGAGCTATATCACAGTCTATTAACTTCAGTGTCTTTTCCAGAAGAAATCATCTGCAGAAATGCCAGAGGGTCTTAGCCTTTTCCGGTGGTTACCTTATAGCATCTCAGTGCTTCTCAGTGTCTCCCCACTGCAAGGTGCCTAGATGCTCAACAGGCAGATATGACGAGTGACAGCACTGAGGCTGACCGTGCAGTCATACTGGTGGTGTGGGCATCAGGAAGGAGGCTGGGGGAAAGGAGAGACTGGCTAGGTCATAAGAAGGAGCAGTGATGTGGGCATTCAGGAAGGAGTGACAGCCTAAGGAAAAGGTGAGTGGAGGTAGCATGAATGGCATGTGGGACCTTACAAGTAGTTCTGTCAAGAGGGTGGTGGGAGGTGAAGATGAAGAAATAGACAAGGACTAGATTTCGGGGTACACTGTATGCCAGATTCAGTTCCTGGGCACAGTTATTCTGGGGTCAGACTCCCTGTGGTCCACATACATTAGGGGCATCCCAAAGGCCGGGAGACACAACTTGACAGTTAAAAGAGATGGGAAGTGTTTCTGAACACTGAAAGGACCACATGAATTCCTGGGGCAGCTTTGGAGACAAACTTCCTAGACATTCTCTCCTCGGCAATATGATGCTGAGAGGGCAACAATTAGGCCAAGAAATTCAGCCTGTTCTCTGGAAGAGCAATGAATGGAATATTGTTAATTTGGCATCAGTTCCAGACTCAAGGAAAAGGTCTAATGTGCAACTGCTATGTTCCATCATTCAGCTAATGGGAGCTTGAGGATTTGCCAGACTTCATTTCTGGACTTTACTTGATTTCAGAGCTACTTTATGTTAACACTGTGATCGCTGTCTCCTCTGGGTAGGAGCCATCCATGCAAAAGGAGATCAGCAAATGACTCTCAAGTTGAGCCTGGGTCAGAAAGTGAAATGCCTACTTCAAAGTCAGGCCCTTGGAAGAAGCAAGGAAAAGACTGAGGCCAAGCTCTTCTCAAGAAAGGAACTGACTGCCCAACAAAGCACATGGTCCTCTTTTATATTTATTTATTCAACCACTGAGCAGATAGTCATTATGTGCGTGGTGATTCTAGAGACGCAGCAGTGAATAAAACACAAGGAGCCCCTGATCAAGTGAGAAGAGACTGACAATATACAAATGGATACAAAAATGTCATGTGAGAGTAAGTTCTATAAAAAAAAAAAGCAGAATAAGGGAATAAATGACAGCAAAAAGATGCTATTTTGGGGTCTTGAACTGTTTACTTGATTCATGAAAACATACACTTTCTCTTGTGTTTTTTTTTTTAATTCCAAAGCCAACACCTGCCCAGTTTAATTAAATTCAGAACAAAATATAAGGTGATCTTAGCCAAAAGTACTAAAAAATTATTAGAGGAGGAAAAGAAAGAAATACAGCATAACGATTGATCTACTGCTTTAAAAAAACAATCTGCAAATACACTGGAATTGAAGTTGCATGTAAATAAAGTAATTAAGTATGAAATGCATGAAAAGAGCACAAAATTAAATTATAAAGGAAATTGGTATCATTTTCTCAGACAGCAAATTGAAAAGTTGTATGAGAAAATGAGGAAACAAATGAAAGCTGTGAAAGGCAAAGTACATAGTTTGGAACATCTAGCCTGGTGATGGTACATAGTATATACTTAATAAAACCTTGTTAAGTGAATGACGAAGAAACCTGGCTTATAAAATGGAATATGCAGCTAACAGCATAAAATAGAATATCTTAAGTATTACTTTGCAATAATTAACAAAGGAGATTAGATTTGGAGTAAGGATTTTAACTGTCCTAATTCAATGTAATTAGTTCCATGCAAAGTATCTCCTATCCTCACGCTGGATATTTATTTGAAGTTTGGATGCCTATGACTATTAAAATGAAAGTTCTCACATTTTGATTCAAATTGCTGCATGGAAATGTAGAAACACTCAACACAGATAAGCCCAGAGCCCAGTGCAGAATTAAGGATGAGCCACCAAAATATTCTCTTTTCTCCAGCAGAGGAAGGAGAGTGCTAATTTCCAGGCTTCATTTGCACACGCCGCTATTCACAGATGAATAAAATGTGCCACTTTGTTAGTCACCCCCTGGGTCCCTAGCACGTAAGCACAGCGAGGAAGTAGTCCAAGAACCATTGGCATTCAACCCATGATACATTATGTTACTAAATATCTGGCATGGCAATTGGCTAAACCTCGTCAGCCAGTTGCCAAATGTCATTTAACGAAGTAGTCCCCATCCAGGACCTCTATGTGACTATGCTGATAATATTATCACTGGAGGTGAAGAGACACATTCCCTAAAGAAACTCATCATTAGAAATAAACATGGCAGCTCATCAAAAAGCAAGAGCAACGTGAAGAATTCGAAGGGGAGCTGTTGAATAAACCACTGTGTTTGTGCGGGTTTGCATGCGGATTAGTGAAAGCGTAAAATATGAAAGTCTTCATTGCACCAAGTAACATAGGTGATATATATTTTTTTTTCTTAATCACCTAAACTATTGAGTAGACCTCCCCAACAACATAAATAAAAGAAATATTTATTCTTGCCAGCAGTCTTTGGATCACAGTGTTTAACGCCGCTTGGGTTTTAGTTCTTCCTTCTAACTATTTTGGGAAAACTGAGCAAAGAGACCTCTTCAGCCTGGCTTCTTTAACATAGAAATATCCTTTGTCACTTTACCAAGCATGAAGTTGAATGTGATGCTTTGAAGAAAGAGTGGGAAGAGTTCCTTTAATGAACTTTTATTTTCTTATTTCACGTGGTCTTTTGGGACATTTCGCTCCTACTCTGTCTCTCTCTGTCTCTTTCTGTCTCTCTGTCTCTGTCTCTGTCTCTCTCTGTCACACACACACACACACACACACACCTGGACTATCAGCTCCACCCCTATGATACTCCCTTTACGCTTCTAACTTAGATCTCTCACTCCGCTCCAAATTTGCACCTGTTATTAGGCACTTTGAAATGAAATGTATCCAATACCCAGCTCATTCTCTCTCTTCTCCTGGAAACATTTACTTTGACTTCTCTTCATGAATGGCACACACACAAATCCAGTCACAATCCAGCTAAGATCCTGAGTCATTAGATATTCTTATGTGTCCTTCAACTTCTGAATTTGTTTCAGTAAGAACTAATGTTGACTGTGCTTACAAAATAACTTTCTTTTCAGTCCCCCCTTCACCAGTCTGACGGGCACTGCCTTAACCTGCCCAGACTCAGCATTTTCTGGATGGTAGTAATAACCATACAATGGTCTTCCTCATCTGTTTTATTGCAATCTAATTCATTCTCCCCATTCAATGCTGTACTGAATTTCAAAATATACATCTGCTCATGTCTAGCCACTGCTGAAAATCCTTCAATTTAACAAGAAAGGAGAAGAGAACCTAAGTGAGAGAAATCATAGTGTCTTTGCTCTCAAAATTAGTATATAAATTTAATATCATTAGAATTCTAATAAGATTATTTGAGTTGGATCAAATAATGCTAATACCCCAAAACTAAAAGGGAAAGAAAATATCATATAAAAGTTAAATTTTTGTATGACAAAATATATTATTAACAGTCATTAAACAAATAACAGATTTTTGAATAAATACTACTATTGCAGAAAATAGACAAAGAGCTTTCAAAAATTAATGAGAAAAATAAAAAGAACAAAATTGGACAAAAAAATATAGAGAGTTTATTTACAAAAGATCAAATCCAACTGGTGAAGAAATATAAGAAAAGATCCCGTAATAAAAAAGATGGTGTTTGATATAAAAGGAACTGTTCAAAACAAAAAAGAAAGGTTGGAAATGTTGTGAAATAAAGAATACTCTCATAGGCTGCTGGCAGAAATGTATGTTTTCATAGCTTTTTGGGAATGTAATCTGCCAAATTATTAAAATTAAGTCTTTATGCTAGAAATATAAACACTAGTTTGTAAGAATATACATATACGTATGTGTATAAACTGCACACAAAGAAAAATCATCAGTCGATGAATAGGTAAATTATTAAAGAAAAATGAAAAATATGGTGCATTCACATTTCACAAAGACTTAAAAATATAAGTTGATTTGGAGGAATTTCAAAGAGGCTTTATTAGTGAGAAAAGCAAGATATTAGGATATATAATATAAACAAATTATAATAAAACAATGGCAACCTCATCTACGAATGTCTGGGTGCTTTTGTATATTTGAATATTCTTATATTAACCATGGGAAAAACAAGAAGATTAGATTAGATTGTTAGCATTGATTACCTTGGGTGGGTGGTTTGGTGATAGACTATAGGAGACAAGAGGCTCCGCCAACAGAGACGTTCCCTGAAATAATTCTAGGTTGTTTTTACAGAGCAAAAATGTTCTTTTACTGTCTGATTATTTTACTGGAGCGAAGGCTGAGCTTTTTGTGTCCACGCAATGGGTAAAACTCAATCATACAATAGCAGCAGCATTCCCTGTGCAGAGGGTAGTACTTGTGGCTGTCTTGTGTGCACTGGTGTGACTTGTGGGAAACAGGCAAGAGAACCAAGGTCTGAGTTCAGCTGTTCGAAGACTGACCAGATGGAATAAAACGATAATAAATAAGATAAAAATGGAAAATAAACAACATTCATTGACTTCATAGTTTTGAGGGTCATCATCCAAAATAAAAACATCAGGTGGTTGTGAACACCTTGACACAAACAGTTCCCATCTGTGTTATTTTTAGTTGTACCTTAAAGACCATTAATCAGCCACCATGTACTGGTGGTTTTCTCAAAAAAAAAAAAAAAATGCAAGGAGCTAAATAACTATAACAATGAAATGCCCTCACAGTCATTCTCTCACCAGAGAACTGTACCATGACCTCTAATCATTTAATTAGAACTCCTGAAAAATCAGTCCTGCCCACCATACCATGGGTGTGAGCCACTGGGTAAATCTTGGTTATGTGAGGATTTATTTGCCCTTCCAGGTTATTTATCCATGTGAAAACCTGCTCGGGGAGTATTAGAGCAAACATTTCAGAGAGGAAATGAAGAAAGTAGTTCAGTGTTTCATGTCCTTTAGGCGATATGTTAAAAGTGCAAGATAAAAGAAAAGAAAATGTTTGTCTCCAGGATGAGAAAAACTTTTGTAATTGAATAAAGTCTTCACACCTTTCTGAGTCTAGAGTCCAAATTTGTATTCATTGACATATTAAGTGAAATGGATAATTGGAGCTTCAAAAGTTCCTTGGCATTTGTGGCCAAATGACTACATTCTTACCATCTGAAACAAACAAAAAACAAACTGAACCAGTAACAACCATTCAAAGAAGCCATTCGGAAAGTCACACTACAATGCATTAGAGATGATTTACCCCTCTGTGATTCTCTTTAAAAATTCCCTGGGCAGTCATTGCTTTTTTACTTCAGAATGAGTAACTGAAATGACATTCAAAACTAACAAACTCTGTTTATTATATCTGGCAAAACAGCACATAATCTACCAGAGGGGCCGTGAAACACAAGCCAGTGACTGACACATCCCTTGTCATAGAGTTTTAGTATTTCCTGCATGGTGTCTATGTCATTAGGAGTAGTTCATGGATTTGTATGCAGAGGTAAAGCACACTTAAAATGTAAAGAACCTGAATTACAGAAACATAGGTACATAAACCTGGGAGGGATTTTAGCACTTAGTTCATCTAACCCCTTCATTGTATAGATAGGGTGGAAAAACAAAAAAAAGACCCAAGCACATTAAATTTCATGCTCAAATCATGAGGCAGTTGAGGGCAAAGCCAGGAAGGGAATCCAGGTCTCCTGAATTCTTATCTGGAGCTCTCTGCATACACCTGCTAACTTCCACTAACCTGCTAAGCAATTTCTACAGACTAACGATAATGACCCTGTTTATAATGTTCCATGTTTGCTGACATTGCTCTACTTTTTTATTTTTATTTTTATTTTTATTTTTTTTTTCTTCTTTCAATAATCCCTGGAGGGTCTACCATGAAGATGACAAAATGGAAAGAATGAAATAAAGCCACGCGGTACTTCGCACAGGTATTACAAACCTAAAACTGAACTCCAGGAATTTTGAGGTTCACTGAGGTCTAAAAAATTGGCAGTTCTGGAGGTGTGGTTGTTGAGCACTGTTGGACACTGATTCTAATTCTAAAAATGTGTCACAACAAACACATCTGTGCCTTGTAGTTACATACATTTGGGAAATGACAGTTCCTGATAGAACTCAGTGTTTATTAGGATATTAAAGTTTCTTAGAAGTCCTGCTGTAAATAAAGTGGTTGAACTTTATTTAACCTATTATTTCTCAAACATATTTAAATATGAAGGCTGTTTTTTGTATGAGCCTACCACTTTCTGGCAGAACTAACACCACTTTCTGGGAGAACTAATCTTCCATAGAACAAACAATAGTAGGTTCCCTTGTCACAGTGAGCAATGGGGTATGGGCCAATATCTTATCTAACACTTTCTTTTATTAAAAAGTATCTACAAAAGGTTTCCTGCAGCAGCTCATTGTAAGGTTAAGTAGAAATAGGGAGAGGAGAGGGAAAATGAGATTTAAAAAGTTAAAATTTACTAGACCTCTTCAGTTTATAATCTTCTTGTGTATAGGCAAGACAAGTACACAAGCTAGCAAAGTCATTGGGTACAGATGAAGGCATTAGAATTTTAGACTAATCTCAACTGAGACAAAGTACATTTTACTTTAGACCCTGAAAGATATGTAGAAAGGATAGCACCTTTAACAAAAGTGATCAATAAATGTTTGCTCAACAAAGGAAGGACATTCTGGGCTGGGGAACAGCCTGAATAACAGATGTCTTGAAGTCAAATTGAATGTAATGTGTTAGTCATGCATGGGTGAAGAACCTACACTGCCTTGAGTGAGTTTGGGGGGGGGGGCATTGTGCTAGAGGGGAAAAGAAATTAAGATCAAAGGGACAGGATATATGCAGAATTTAAGTCTTTATCTTGATGAGGATTTGAGAATCTTCATGAACTTGTGGGTCTTATTCATCCTTAGCATCTTGCACACATTCTGGGCATCTTGCACACATAAAGGGCCATTTAAATGATGTTAGTTAATTAAAAGAACAAATGAATGAGCATAGATAAAATAAGTACAATAGAGAACAACTGGAGGATTTCTGTTTGGAAAATGAGATGAGGCAGTCTCTTTTGAAAATAAATCTAGTTGGTGATATTTGAAGTGAATTGGGGTTTTGAGATACCATAGGCAGTAGATACCAGTTAGAAGACAAAGGTAAGAATTTAGGACAAACTCCTACTTTGGAGTGGACAAATTTGAAATGTATTTTGAAGGAAGACAATAAGCCCAAAGAGTAACTAATTAGAGAAAATAAAGGGGACACTGAAAAAAAAAAACTTTAAACCTAAGAAAGTGGTAATGTCATTAATAGACAAAGAATAATTCCAAAGAGGATTAGAATTGTAGAGTTTTAGTATTGAGGCATGATGGAGAATATTCAAGAGGAGATGTTCTGTTACCATAACAGTGACAAAAAAGAGCACATTGTTCATAAATTGCTCACCCATCTTAGCTTATTTTAAATGGGATATGGAATGATTATCATTACCCACCATTTTGCAGATGAGAAAAGTGAGTAACAGTATTAGCAGGTCTTGCTTTAATACACTCACTCTGCAAGGAGCATAGCTAGGACCTTAATCCCTGTCTCCTGATTTTATACTCAGGACATACGATCATGAAAGGCAACATCTGGTCAGAGACAGAGATTTAAAATTTACCCACACAGATATGAGAGTCAGAGTCGTGAAACAGCATTTATTCCATTGGAATTGAGTTCAGTTTGACGAGCTTTAATTGGGTGTCTGGTATGTGCTCAGTTCTGTGACCCTGTTGAAGGAATGGGAAGACCATCAGCACAAGGTCAAGAACTGACATCTAGGGAAAGCTAAGAGGAAGAGAAAAAGAATTAGTTAACAAGCCAAATTAAACGAAAACCAAGTCAACTACTGTTTCATGAGTACCCACTATACACAAGGCAGAGCATAGTTGACTGACGAAGAACGTGCAAGGGAGAAAATGCAATGTTGCAGACATCAGGGCTGGCAATGAGGGATAGCTTGATGAGCGGTGAGAAATGCCACAAACAGAATTAAGAACAAAATTTTCTGCTTCCAATACTTCTTCCATTCAGACAAACCAAGAAGAAAAAACAGGCTGGATCAATACCTCTCATTCATCTAATCTGCCAATTTCTACTATGACCAGTCTCTTAAGGAAGTCCTCAATTGAGTATAAGGCTTTAGTACTAAAATGATTGGGACCCAAGTGGAAGAAATGAATGATGCCGAAGGATTGAAGGGAAAAAGCCTGAGTCATTAAAGTTTTTCAGATATATTTGAATGACTCCTCCTACTCGTTTTTCTCTCAAACAGAATTAGAGGAATCGAATAAAAATAGTACAATATGCAGGATATTACAGTCACCCATCTTCCCAGGCTCTCTCCCACTATAAAAGAAAACACTCCGAACATTTGGCAGATGACTGGTATTATTTGCTGTCCTTGGAGCACATTCTGATAATCTCCCCCTGCCAAAATGATGCATCCCTTCAGGGCTTCACTCAAATATCACCTCCCCCAGAAAGTCTTTTCTGAACACCTTGGCTTGATATGATCTCATCCTTCCTGCACTCTATAGCATTTCGTATTTGGGGAAGGAGCCTGTCACTCACTGATCGTCACTTTTCAAAAAAACATCATCTATCAAAATATAAATTTATTAAAGTATTTTAAACACCAAAAATAATGGCAGACACAGAATGTGAACCATGGCACTCTGACTTCAGATCCTTTCCAGTATTCCTCACTTACTTGTGTGTGTGTGTGTGTGTGTGTTTGTGTGTGTGTGTGTGTGTGTGTGTGTGTGCGCGCGCGCGCACGTTATTTGCTCTTTTAAGTTTTAGGTTCCCTGATGGCAAGGCTGAAGTTTTATCCATCATAATATTCATCAAAGCATTGAGCTTAGGAACTCAATAAATATTTGATAGATTAATTAATTTTAAAAATAAGTGTAAAGTAAAATAACTTCCTTTAGTTTAAACATTTACTCTTCTATGCCTGGATGCACTGTGACACACAGTGTCATAGGTGCTGGGGATATGGGTGGGTGTGAGTGAAACAGTAAAAATCCCCACCCACACAGCCTATAGACTAGAGGGAGGAGCCATACAACGTGCAAATAAAGGCGTAGACCATTTGCTGAAGAGTGATAGCGCTAGGGAGAATAATAAAAAAGGGAAGACAAATAAGAAGTGTGTGTGTTGGGGAGTGGGGAGATGTGTAACTTTAAATAGATGATCAGGAAATAATTCAAAGAAGTAATCTTTGAGCAAAGCAGTTAGGAAGGGCCTGGATGATCCATGCACGTATATGAAGTGAGACTATTCCTAAGCAAGGATAGCCAGAGTAAAGGCTGAGACAGGAGTATGTCATGGTCACTTAAGAAATAACGAAAAGGACACTGGCTGAAGCAGAGAGCTCAAGGTGAGAGTAAAAGGAAATAAGGTTAGACTGCAAGGGGGTATGTTCGTTTCCTAGGGCCGCCATAACTAATGATCATACACCGGATGGTTTAAAACAACAAATTTATTGGAAATCCCAAATGAGGCTGTTGGCAAGGTTGGTTCCTTCTGGAGAATTTGGGGAGACACTCATTCAATACACTACAGAGAGCAAGGGTGAGGCATCCAGAGCAGTTAGGAGGCCACTTACATGTCAATAACTCACCTGTGGAATCCTGTGGCTTGAGCTAACAACGGTGTATGTAGGTGGTAAAAAGTGGTCTTATTAGATCTGTGTTCAAACAGAGCCCTGGAATTTATTGAAGCATAGGATTAATGATTTACTGAGTTTTTCTTCACTGCTTTACAAATAAGAGTAGCGTTGGTATTTGGAAAGGAAAGGATTATGTGGCAACTTGGTTATTGCCTGCGTAAGCTGGCTGGGAAAACCTTGAAAAAAGTTTACAAAAAATTGTGTGTAGGCAGGGGAAAAGGAGCCCTTTTCTGGGTTTAATATTTAATGTTTCGTATTATGTCTATGGCAATATATTGCGTTGTAATTTACACAGAGCAAAGTTTTAAAGATAAATAAGTTTTTCTGAAGAAGGGAAATAGTCACAAGACAGGAAAGGAGAAATGCATTACATTTCTTATGCAAACTCCAGAACCAAAACAACTCTATATTCTGATTCCCCGTGTCTATTTGAATGGAAATATTTGTCTTTAGGAAAGGAAACTTACCTCACTCATCTAAGAGGAAAGCAAAGACTTGCATCTTAAAGAGCCGTAGGAGTTGAGCTCGGCAGGAAAAATAATAAGGGTAATCATTATGACCTCTGCTTTGCTAACAGTTTCAACTGAAATCTTGATTTACTTCCCAAGTTATAACCTTAGGGAGGCATGACATGCAGGGAAAATGAAGAAAATGAGATACTATAAATTACCTTTATTGCGGTGTTAGATCCTCAAGCAAAGTTCTTGTTGTTCAGTAAAAGGAAGAAAGACCAAGAATGGCCCTCATTTAACATGGACCTTTCCCATCTATTCAACAAAGGTCTCATTATTTATTATCTGAGAAACATTCTCCCAATTTCAAAGGTCCTTCATGTAATTCTCATGCTTTCTCCTCCTTCCAAAAGAAGATTCAGGGCTCCAGATAAAGCTACTCATTGTCCCTCCAAACATGGTATCCACATGACTGTCCACAGGCTCTGCCTGTCCTGCCAGAACAGGTCATCATCTCTCTCATTCAGAATTCTGGATTTTCTATTCTGGTTTGACTCTCACTTTCTCTGTGCGACCTGATGCTGTGACATCAGTTTGCACACCGAAAACTTCTCTTCTCCTTTTACTAAAATGTTCATAGTCTTGCCATGTCCAAAGGCAAGTCATCATCTCTTGCCTGGACTAACACAAGAGCCTCCCAGTGGGCTTCCCTACTTCCATCCTTGAATCCTATGGTCTATGCCCACAAAGCAGCCAACATGATATTTCAAAACATAAGTGAATATATTTTATCACTTGCTCAAAAGCCTTTGAGAAGCTTTTCCTCTCACATGGACTAAAATGCCAAGTTATCTCTCCTAGCCACAGCCCCATCTCCACCTGCAACACAAGCCATTCACTCCAGGCCCTGTTTTCTGTGCTGTCATCTAACTCATCAGACCTGAAAAAAATCATCCTCTTTCCCAGTTTCACTCTCCTCACCTTTAGATCTTACTTAGCTCAATCGTCACATTCTCATAAATGCTTTTCCGTGCCATCACATCGGGTACCCTGCTTTTTCATGCTCATCATACCACATTACATTTTCCCTAGCACTTCTCACAGCCTGCAACATATGCTTGAGGGACCATGCAATTCACTCAGTTCTATGCAAATAAGGGGTCATATCTGAATTGTCAAGATTGTTTCCAATGTCTGGGAGGCCACCCTGCACAGAGAAGAGACTAATCAAATGTTCCTTTAATAAATGAATAACATTATTTTCTGTACCACTAGCTTGATATAGATTATATTTTACCCAGCATTCTTAGTTATCTTTGTATTTACATCCCTCTGAATATATGGCCTTTTGCAAAGCACTGTGTCTAAACTTCTCACCAGTTAGCAAGTTGCCATATTTCTTGACCCTAGTGATTAAACATGTACTTACCGACCTGTATAAAAATCAGTTGTACTCACTGAAAGAATACACAATTAAAAAAATTTTAAAAATTAAAAAAAAACACATTTCTTTACTCCTGGTAAGTATATGATGATAGAAAGTGGTACTTGGTTTGTGTTTAATTATGCAATTTCAGAGGTATAGGAGTATTGAGGTTTTCTGATCCCACAACCTCATTATAAAATGAGGCATCAAGATCTCAGTGGGTTAAGTGACACAAGCTAATTTAGTGACCACTTAGGGACAAGCCACCAAATCTCTTGTTTGCTACTCTGATATTTGTTCCCATGTGATACACAGAGCACATTAGAATTATCAAAATTAAGTCAAATGTCTTAATCTTAGGGAAAAAATAAATAAGAGTAATAGACTTATCCAGAGTGACATAGAGTGAATTTATGGCAAAATTAGTGTTAAAATCCAGCAGGGTCTCTGAGCTTTGTTCTCATTCCCCTGTTTTTTCATATGTTTTTAGTCACTTGCAAGCTGGAGAGATGCACTTCTGTCTACTGACCACTCACCCCCACCCCAAACACACACACACACATACATTTGAGCCCCATCTCAGACGGCGTTAACTCTTCAACTTTGTTTGTAACACATTTTGGATATTTCTCTTATTGAATTTTGTACCATATTTATTCAGATGCTTGTTTAATCTTCTTCATTGAGTTGTCAGTTTCTTGAAGATAAACTGTTCTATTTTTATATAATTACTAACACAATGCCTCACTCATAATAGCTTTTGTAAGTATTTTGTAAATTGAATAGAATCAATGAGAAATTACCACATTGTACCTATTCTATAAATCATAGTGAATGGTGTTTCTGAGTCAAGTGACCAGGGGATTGACAACAACCTTAATTATTATGCCTCCAATGAGAAATCACTTTAAGAACACTTGGTTGTTATTTAATGGAAAAATACTTAGGTTACAAAACACAGCATTGATCTTAAACCTAACATTCATCAGAGTCTTCTAAAATCATTATATTGTTCTAACCAAAAAACACTCTCATTTCCCAGAGAAAGGAAAGATACCACACTCACTCAGTCTCAACTTGCTTCACAAAAGAATTTCTCCTCATTTCAAAGATTAGCAACTGAAAACTGAAATTCTTGACCTGAATCTGTTTTCCTACAACATGTTGTCCTTTCTGAAGTAGATCACGTTATTTCTTTGTGACTGGGGGTGAGGTGGGGGAGAATCTGGTAAATAACAAAAATAAACACTTTGAAGAATGCATTCAACAGTCTACCTGATGAGTTAGGAAAAGATGCAAATCAAAGATATAAAAAAAAAAATCTGGATGTGGTTCCATAGTGTAGCGGTTAACGCATCTGCTTTATAGGCAGAAGGTCCTGAGTTCACACCCCAGTGGAGCTATGATTCATGGTCTACGGCCATGCCTCCCTGAACAAGCCCAATGTCTGATCTCAGAAGTTAAGCTGGGTCGGACCTGGTTAGTACTTGGATGGGAGACCACCTAGGGAGACCACCTAGGAAGACCAGGTCCTGTAGGCATAAATAATACACACACACACACACACACACACACACATATTTAAAATAATGTATATTTAAAGGCATAAATAATATATATATATATAAATTTAAAGGATCATACATATTTGATAAATTAAAATAATAACTGCAGCTTTTAGAAACTAAATTTTAATCTGAATCAAATCATTCAAACAAGTGAACCACCAGTAGAAATTCAGAGCCTTCGCATTTACTAAGGAATAATTTAAGTTAACACAAAATCTAACTTTATTCTGGCAGATATAATAATTCAATTATTATGTCCAGTGGCTTTTAATCTACCTAACGTTATGAAAAAGAATCATTTCTTGGTTCATATGTGCTTTACATTTTATTCTTGGCTCGGATGTGCTTTATATTTTGTATGATGTTAGTAACCACCACTATTGACTTCACACAACTTGAAACACTGCTGTTCAGTTGGAAGATATGGAAAAAGAGCAAGGCCAGAATTTATGAGAGCTTAGTGGTAGGGATCAAGTTTATACACACAAGCTTTGGGCAAATTGAGATCCCAAGAGTCAGATTCCTAAACAGTGATACACCAGCTGCACATAAAAAAATAGATGATAGCACTGGAATAAAGTGCTAATCCACTTAAAATCAGCAAATGTTTATCAGGATTCTGCTCTGTGTAAAGTATAATCTGAATAATTATTTACCAGAGATAAAGCCTAAGGGAGAATCATATATTATTTCTGGTTCATTGTCCGAATTAGAATGGACCTTCCTAGGTATAATATGACAAGCATCCCTGACAAGGGTTAGGAAAATGCTGAATTTAGGCATTAAAGAGGTCAAATTATGGTTGGCTGGTATTTCTCTCATCAAGTTCTGAAAGCAGGTCACACTATCAGGAGTTAAAACCAACCCCATGTCATTCTCTTCATGGCTGTGTGTATAGTATATATAGCTTTTATTTCACTGGTTTTCAAGTATCTCACTGTTTCTTTCCTACCTCTTATGGCAATGTATTTACAAACACTAATACAGATATAATTGCTTTTAAAGAACCTTAAAGGATCTTGCCTTTCTCAACTGGACATTATGATTTTTGTGCATTACCTAGTGACATTCAGGTTATATTGTAAATGACTGAGTCATACTTTATACTTTCACATACAAATTATATATGTATACGTTAAATGTCATCTATAACAAGATTTGCCACAAAGCCAATGAAACATAAATTTCAGGTCCCCTTACATGCACGAAACAATCAAAAGACCATATATTTTTGCTAAATTTACAAAAATGAGATATTTTAAGTCTCTTTTCATTCTGACTTTTTCTCTGTCACATTTCTCTCATGTCAGACATATTCCCTACAGCATGTAAATGATAAGGGCTTCAAACAGAGTGGTCCCTGCGGTAGTCACTAGAGGTCAGGATAGAGCCAAAAACCAGATGGACAGAGGGCCATTAGGCTCAAAGCAGCAAGTCGTGGGGTGATGAAGCCTGGCAGTCTTGGCTTCAGAGCAGGAGTATGAAACTTTAGTTAGAAATAAAGAAAGAACTTTCCAAGGATTAAGGTGATAGGCACAGTAAATTGATCCTCTTTTAAGCAAAACGAAATTTCTCTACTGACCTTAATAATTTATTCCTGTATCTATCACCTTCGATCTTCATTGACTCATCCACTCATTGAACTTTAATATCTGGCAAAGTGATAAGGTAACTAGAAAACTTACATCGCAGTTTGGTATGGGGGTGGCCTTGTTCAGACCCCTAAATACGTTTTATCTCAGAATGGAGTGGAAAATGCTTCTGCTCAGCAACATCGGGTCTGGAGTGAACAGCCAGAGTATTCTTTCCTTTACTCACCATATTGGAAGGGTAGTTCTGAATAAAAGTGAAATTGGTTCCCAGACACTGGATGAGGAGGCTAGGAGAAAATATTATGCTAGAAAAGCCATATTTTAGGGTTCGGAATAAATGTATCAGTGTAGAGTCACTTAAAATAATCTGGGTGATCCAATCGGACAGGTGCAATGCAGAATAGAAAGGAAAGGCTTCAAGTTGAAAGAGAAGCACATTGCAGACATCAAAGAAAGGCAGAAATGGTGGTAATTATTCTAAGAAAATGTAAAATGGTGCTTTCATGCTGTCCTCTTAAAAGAAAATATCACTGGGAGAGAATAGACAAGGTTTTAGGTGATTCCTTGATTATTCATATTGATTTTTGTATTTGGAGGTCATATTTAATAGAATTACTTAGCTGACAGATCAATTATCATCTCATACTTTTTCAATAGACTAATGACACTACCAGCTATCATTCTTTATTATTCAGTAATATTTTCACTTGTATAGAGACACAAATAAACTACAGATAGATCATAAGACCCAAATTTCTCATGAAATGCCTTTCAAAACACAGTCACTATTAATGGACCAAGGTCTCCATGGGTTAACTGTTTTTGATTTAATGCAGGGCTTTTAACAAAGAACAGATTGTGGTGACACTGTTATTTGCTTTCTATGTAATATTCAGCATCCTCTCGTGCAACATTTTTACATGATCATTGCCCACTGACAGCTAGGTTACTACTTTCTCACAGAGTCATTTAGCTGATGAAATTCTGATGGCTATCATAGAACAGGGGCATCTGTTTTTATTGACTTTTCCTCCCAGGAATTCAAACTGAATATTAATAAGGTGGAGATCTACGGTCAGACCAGGCATTCAAGCAATAAAACTGCTGAGTGATGATCCTCTGCAGTATATATCGTCGGCCCACTTTATTTGGGCTCTCCTTAGCTCTAAAGAGAGTTAAATGTCAAAGTGTTAGAAGGAGAAGCCACCCACTTGCCATTTAACGTGATCTGCAGTTGTAGGGATTACATCGTAGTCACACAGGGAAGAATCCTAGGGACTCTCATAGCATGATGCCATCAAGAAACCATTTCTGGAGACAAAAACCCACCTTTACGTTTTTTATCTTATGCTTTCAATTTCTTGTAACCCTTCTTTAATATAATTGAGAAAAATATTTCATTAACAGGCAGTGGAAATATGTAGAATTTATTTTCTTAGAATACTTTACTGAGATAATAATGTAGAGATATTTAAATTGTCAATTTTATATATATTTGGATACGTATTCTTTTTAAAAAATTATTTTCAATTAACAGTTGAAATATAATATTATATTAGCTTTGGGTATAGAACATAGTGATTAGACATTTCTATAACTTACAAAATGATTGCCCCAATAAATCTAGTACCCATCTGACATCCTACATAATTATTATAACATTATTGACAGTGTTCTCTATGCTTTCTTTATTTTGCATCCCAGTGACAATTTTGTCATTACCAATTTGTACTTCTTAATCCGTTGTCCTTTTCCACCCAGCCCTTTAATCCCCTCTCTTTTGTGGCAACTATCAAAGTGCTCTCTTATCAATGAGTTTCTTTCTGTTTTGTTTTTCATTTACTTTGTTTTTTAGATTCCACATATAAGTGAGACCATATGGTGTTTGTCTTTCTCAGTCTGACTTATTTCACTTAGCTTAATACACTGTAAGTCCATCCATATTGTTTCAGATGGCAAGATTTTATTTTTTATGGTTGAGTAATATTCCACTATCTATATATATATAAAATATTTCGCTGTACATATATATACACACTCACACATACCACTTCTTCTTTATCTAGTTATCTATTGATAGAAACTGAGGTTGTTTCCATAAAATGACAATAACTACATATCTATCAACAACTACTTTAAATGTAAATGGATTAAATGCTCCATTCAAAAGATTTAGGGTGGCTGAATCAACAAAAAAAGAAGACCCTTACATTTGCTGCCTAAACGAGAATCTCTTCAGATTAAAAGACACAACAGACTGAAAGAGATGGACAAAGACATTTCGTAAAAATGAAAATTAAAACCAAAAAGCCAGGATAGCAATATTGATACCAGACAAAATAGACTAAAACAAAAGCTGTAACATAGACAAAGAAAGACCCAGTAATTCTACTTCTGGATATTTATCCAAAGAAACTTAAAACACTAATTCAAAAAGACATATGCATTTACATGTTCGTTGCAGTATTATTTATAAGGTGAAAGTTTTAAATGCTATTTTCCTAATGTAAACAAGCAAGCATTTCCAAAGTGCAGACAGAAACAATATGCCATGTACAGAAGATGTTCTATTTTCAGCATTTCTCTTTCAAAGGAAAGTTAATACTTCATAATAACATAGCAATAACAATAACCTATATTCATATAGCTATGCAGTTTACAAGGGTGCCCATCCAAAGATTGTCTCACTCAACCATCACTCTGTACCAAGCACCATTTCCTTCCTCTAACCTCTCTAAGCAGCAGTAGAGAATTGACAAAAACAGTAGAATCTGCTTTTATAAGTAATGCTTCTAAACACCAAGTGTGAGAATGTGTATGGGATTGGGGGTTTGGAAATTAATTTATTTTTTTTATATAAAATAGCCAAACTGTTGGAGGTAAGTGAAATAAATTATGCAACAAAACAAATTATGTACAAATTGCCAAGTAATTAATTTACACAGGTACATCGCTTTTATTATTTTGTGGTTCACACTGAACATACCTGTGAAAACCTAAAATAAAAAATGTTTGTATTTTAAGGATAAATCTGTATGGAAGAAAAGATAAATAAGTAAACAAAATAAATTATAGATAATGAGTAGAACTGCAGGGCCATGTGACTTACCCTTTTCTGGGGCTTGCAATCTGTCTAGCACCCTGCTAAAAAACTCTTTAGATGCATCACCTGATTTAACTTGCACAATAAACTTGGGTACAGACAAAGAAACGGATGCTAGAGAAATTTAAATAACTTGCCCAAGGCCAAAGAGTTATGAAGAGGACAAGCTGACAAGTTGGGTTAGGAGTCTTGGAATGTGCTGCCTGGAGATATATTCGGAAAGTGGAGAGGCAAGTTGATGGCTTAGAAAACAGCAAAAGGACGTAGAAATCCCTAGGTAAGCAATTATAAATACATAGCTGGCACAGCCATTCTATTATAAGGGTGACCAGAAGGCTTTCAGAGGCCACCCAGCTGTTGGAAGGAGCATGGAAACCTGCAGGCTGCCTGCTGCGGGAATGAACTGCCTCCCCTGGCATAGGTACGTTTTAAGGTTGCAAACAATAAACAAACAAAACAAAAACCTCTTTCTTCCAGCTTTCTTAGGACTTCACTATTTCTTTCCTCTCACACGATCCTCTTACAATGTGATTATAGCTCACACACATTATTTACCTTATTTGATTTCTTCCACTCTGATTTGGCAAAGCAGGTGTTTCCTTAGTTGACAGCAGTAATTCTCAATCTTTTTTTTAATGATGATGCACTCATTTTAATAGTTAAAATAACCACCCTTAATTAGACATTTCAGTAATTGGTAGCATTTACAGTTCTTCCTAATAATCACTTTTGCAAAATGATACATGACAACTACATGCTATTAAACATTTTTCCTAATGACAACTTTCCTCAAAATAGACTCATAATCACACACACACACAAAAGGATTATTAATAAATGTGACCAGGGTTCACTTTTCATCTTTTATTTGTTATTGTTATTATTAATTATTATTATTAATCAGAAACTGGGACAGGTTAAGAGGCATTAGCAATGTATATATCTTTTTTCCTTTCTTTGTTGATCTCTTCCATAGTAATTTTTAGAAGGATCTAGTTCCTCTTGGAAGGGAAAAGAATGTATAGGCTGCTGGGAGCCAAGGTGTTGCTACCTACTAACTGTGACTTTTAGCAAACTACACAGCCTCTCTGAATCTCAGTTCTCTTGTCCATGAGTATACAAGAGAATCTCTAAATTTACTTCCAGGGCTGAATTTCTCTGAGTGCGCTTTCAAATATAGGATCTTAAGAATGTACAGGAAATTTGAGAAACCATTTCACTCAGTCACCTGAAGTCAGAAAATAAACACTTCTATAGGGCTTACTATTTGATATGCTCTAATAGAGTGTTTGCTGTGTGATTCTCAATCTCGCACATTAGAATCACCTGGGAGACTTTTCAAACGTGCTTGAGCCTCACCCCACAGCAATTAAAGTCATAATCTCGGGGGAGTGGGTCAGTGCTTCGTGCTTTATAAAAGCTCCCCAGGTGACTCTAGAGGGCAGCTAGGGCTGAGAGCTGCCATTAAACCTGAATGAAGGGACTTAGTGGCTTAAACTGATAGTGTCAGAAGTGGGTCAGCCACCCACTGCATTCCCCTGCCTCGATTTACACATGAATCAAGCACAGAAAGATATACAGTGGCTTGTTACAAAGTGCTGAATTGAATAGTTACAAGCACTACTACTTTCTTTGACTGAAAGAACCACATCCTCATCCAAACTTCACAATTTGGGTCCTAGAATGTGAGCCAAATGTGGCCACTGGGGACAAAGAACCCCGAACTAGTATGAACTGTTACTTTGCAGCCCCAGAAAAATAACAACCAGAGAAATTTTTAATTTCAGGAACTATTTTACCAGCTCAGAATTTGCTGATTATTGTGTTACTTTTCCAATTGTTTTCTCACGACCTAATAGCTATAATGTTCAGGTTTTAGGGATTTTTTTTTCTGTGCTTTGTTCATTTCTCTTTTCTTTTACATCTTCCCTCCAGTACCTGGGTAAATTCAACCACCTAGTTAATTATATCTTGTGTAATGTGAGAGAAATACCATCCACACATATGTTTGTTGCTGGTTGTAAATATGTTTCTCACATGTTACTTCTGAGTTTTTAGATATGCATTGCCACATTCCAATGGGGACTTGAATTCACTGTGCCCAAAATTGAACTCAGATTTTTTTTTCAACTATCCCCATAGTCTTGTGAGCCTTAAAGCTATATTCCCTGCCTAGATTCACTTTCATATTCAAATATCTAATTTCCTAGGACGACTTCTCAAAGAGTGACAAAGCCACCTCCAACTCAATGTTTCCATAACCAAATGTTGACCATCTTCCTCTTCATGCTTATTTCTCCAGCCAGATTCTCAATGTTCTCAATCAGTGGTGTCTAGCCATGCTAAAACTCTGGCTGTCATTCTTGATTGTTCCCATCATCATTACTTCCCATATCAATCACTAAGTGTTACTGAGTTGGCTCCTACTAGATTTCTCTACTCTTCACCACTCCCACCCCTGCCCTAGGTAAGGGTCTCTTTTCTCGCAAGCATTACTGCTTCAACACCCCAAGCTTCTAGAGTTGTCTTTCCCCAACCCGTTACCTATGAAGTTGCCAGAGTGTAAATTTTAAACTCGACTCATTTAACTTAATCATTGCTTGCTTAACTTTTAATGACTCCCTGGGGCAGGTTAAAGTCCTTTCTCTTCAGATGGCCATGGGCCCCATAGACTGGCACCTATCTCCCTTTTCCCCGACAACTCCTATCAGCCTCTGTCTGGGACTTGATTCTCCAAAAATAATAAATTGTTTGCAGTCCTCCTCCAACTTGTTTTGTAACCTGTGCCTTTGGCCCTCTGCCTTTTGATTTGTTAACTCCTGCCCACCACCTAAGCCTCATTTCTGTTTTATCTTCTTTCAGGAAACTATACCTTGTCCCATCACTCCCTAGGTTCTTCTTTGCTTTCATAAAATTCTGTGCAATTCTCTACCATTCAAATGGATCCTCCTCCTCTTTCCCAATGTAAGTTTTTTGACTTCGGTGACTATACTTTGTAACTCAGCAGCTAGACAGAGTCTGACACCTGTGAGACATTGTAAATTATGAATATGTCCATGGTATTCAGTTCCTACTTCTTTCACAGTACCTATTCCTTCTACAGTATTTACTGTGTCTTTTTTCTCTGTCTTTTCAACTAGACTGTTAACTCTAGGAAAGATGTCAAAGGCTATACTATATGAATCTTTGTTTCTTCAGTGCTAACCATATTGCCTGACCATAAATAGGTGCTCTATCAATGATAACTAAAAGAAAAAGGAAAGAAAGGAAGGTCCAATTATCATATAATGGTTCAGCATACTTTGAAAAGATTAAACATTAAAAATGTAAGAAAAATTGTAATATCCTTCACTTCTCTACTTAAACAAAGAGAATTGAAGATTTGTAGAACTTTAAGAACTAGTTACTATCTTCACATATCTGACTACAGAATATTTGTATTATAATATCCCAGAGTTGAATCATCATAAGATTCTGAATGACATGAATCTCAGTGATAGAAAATTACGTTCATACATGTAAATTGCTCCCGAGACACACACATACTAGAAAGAATGGCTAGTGAGGAAAGATGAAACTTTCATTGTATATAAATGCAACATGAGTCATTCCTCCTTTTAGCTCGTGCACAATGTTGTTGAAAGCATGACACTAATTGATGCAAATCCCAAGCATCAGATATGAAGGACTTAAGGACAGTAGGTATTTTAAAACAATAAATATTTTTTAAAGCCCAAAGCAAAAACCATAATTAATAAGAAGTATTATTTGGTAGCTAACATTCTTATAGCTTGCAAGGAAAAACACAAACAAACAAACAAAAATCTTCTAATATTATTTGGGGTATTGCTGGGAAATGCTATGAAAAATTTTGTTCCCTTCTTTCTTCTTCTTCTTTCTCTATCATCTCTTTTCACAACCAAATAAGACACTAATAATTTGAACTCAATCTCACCCATTTAGTAATTTTTTTTCATATAGTATGTTCTTTTTAGAAATTACAAAAAATAATCTTTTTCCATTTTCTTTGCTATTTGTAGGTGGAAGTAAAATATAATTTAAAGAAGCCCTTCTATTAGTATAGTTGAGGAGGAGGGTGACTAATGTTACATACACAGTGACAGCTGTAAGCACCTGTCATAAGAAGTTAAGGTCCATGAACCCAAACTCTTGTGGCTAAGAACAAACTCCAGCAAGTTTTGGACTGGAAGCTAAGACAAGGCCTTTGGGCTGGAAGGAAGTCACAGGATCTGGAGGAGACAAGTTGCCTTTCGTGAAGGTGAGCCACCATCTGTGAAAAAGTGATCTCTTCACAATGCATCAGAGTCACCTGGGTTCTTTGTTAAAGATGCAGATGTGTACCTCAACCCAGACCTAGAATATCAGATTCTCTGGAAGTTGGGCCTGAGATCTGCATTTTACCAGTCTCCCCTGAGGGTTCAGAGGCATGCTAGAATTTGGAGACGTCTGTTTTATGCCATATACAAAATGTCTGTACCTATGACCCTCTTTCCTCCCACTCAAGAAAATTGCATCATTTTAAGGAGAGCCTTCAATTCCACTTAAATTCAGGCAATTCATTTAGAGACTTTTATATTTTGCTAACAAGAAATTGCTTGTGACATATTGTACAGTGAATCTCAAAGTGTGCTAAGGCACAGAGGTAAGAACTGCCACAAATTCTGGGAGAATCCAGCTCACTGAATTCCCACAGTGGTCATTCTGACTTTTCTCCAAAAGCTTGCCCTTCAGACCCATCCTCATAGAAAATATGTGCATTATTCTCATGTGAGAACCCCGATTATTCTGTAGATGTAATACAACATTATTACTTTAAATAGGATCAGATCAACCACTGAAAAAGTCTTAAGAAAGTGAATATAAAATACTTGAGCTAGAAATTTTAATTTCACAATCTAATAACTAACATTGGCCTGGAAATCCATGTGTATTTCAGAATGTCATAATTATTTGGTAGACAAGGAGTGGTAAGCAAAGAGAAAATTTAATTAATTCATACATGCGTGTGTGTATGACCATGCACACGTGTGCACATACACACACACACACACACACACTCACTGAAATGCCAAAAACTACCAATCGGATTTTTTTTAAAAATCTTCCTACATTCTTCAGACTAAATCATCCACTCTGGTCATTTGTATAACACCACTACCTATCATTCTCAATTCATAATTCGCATCCATGGCAAAATGGCATTGATGGGTCAAATCTAGGTTTTTACAGTTAAAAAAATTTTATATTTAAGTCTTTTTTAAAAAATTTATGTATTAAAACGTCTTTGTTTTAACTATGTTACCTAGAAGGAGTAACTCATAGATATTAAGAATTACTATTATATTCATTTGTATTTTTTTAAGGTAAGAGGGAAAGACATTGGGCTGGCACATTAGGATCAGCATGAGGGGAGAGAACAAAATTTTATAGGATGGAGTCCCTTTTCATAGGTAAAAATAGAGGAAATCAGGAGTAGTTTGAGGCTACAGAGGATTTTGAATTGTGGCAAGGGAGGTGCTACTAAATGGTGTCTAGGCTGGGGAGCATCAAAGCCAAAAGTAAAAATTCCATCTCAGCCTGGCTCGATAAAATGCTACAAGAGAATCTGAAGCAGACAAACGTTTATTATAGGTAATAACAGGTAAATTATTAAGTAAACGTTAATTATAGGTAATCATTAAATAAATCTCTGTACTTTTTCTCTTTACTCTTAGGAAGTTACTTTCCTCATGTCCTCCAAGACGGGATTCTCAGATAAAGTTTGGCTTATGTTATAAAATTTAAAATAAGTTACTTGAAGCAAAATCATTGTTTGAAGTGCAAGTGTACAGAAACTAAACTGAGGATTAAGTGTAATACTAATCACTTTTATGCATTAAGCACTTAATATATGCCAGACATTTTACAAAGTGTTTTACGTATATTAATTTCACTTTCAACTATGATGAAAGGTATTATTAGTCTCCCAGTCTTTCAGATGACAAGATAAATGCTAATCAAAGTAAACAAGGATAGCAGGTAGGTGGATAGCAGGTGGGTGGATAGAGACAAGGTATACACTTAGTCTACTTTACTTCAGTCCCTTCTGTCTTAATTGCAAACCAAAATGCCTCCAAAAACTAAGAGTGTTAACTATATAAAAAGCATTAAATGTAAGATTCTTTTACCTGAAAACTCCTCTGATCTAGATAAAATAAGGTCCAATTCATTTTTAAACCTCCTCACAAATTTTCAGGAACATTTTCATAGACTGAAGTATGACCCAGGGAGAAATACTATAAAATAGATCTTTAAAAATTATTAACATCACTGAGGGTTTAGACCTACCAGAGATGCTCCCAATAGCAGCTATATCTAATAATACTCTTGTCATCCAGAAGCCAAAGTCAACCCTTGGTTTTTATCCTGTGGAATTGCTGATGAAGAGTCTTACCTCATACCTAGGACTTAAGCAAAGGATAATTTTTTCCATCTGATAGCACTGGCATAACCTTTCTTTGGAAAGTATTTCTTTAGAGCACCTACTATTTTCACTCTTCTCAGACAAGAATAAAAACTAGTAGATGCACTTTCTTGTCCACCTAACAATTTTCTTCTTGCTCCATCTCATTATCAACAACTTCTGACACCACTCTCTCCCACACAAGGAAAAATCTCCCTCTCTATATTCTGATTGCTTTCTGGACATATTTCTCCTCTGGCTGATATATCACACCCCTATACAGCTATAGATCATGCACCATTTCACCAACCAGACTGCAATGTCCCTTTTTGTATCTGTCTTGGCCAGCATGGTGGGCAACTCACTGCTATATCTCAATAAATATTTGCAAATCGACTGAATGAATGAGTGCTTTCAATGACTCCTTTGGAAGTATTCTTCTTTCTCGAGTCCCATTGGTTCTTACCTTCTTTAAATCCTCCTGTAAAAAGAAACATACTAATAGCTCTAGATTGTGGGTGATAGGATGCAGGGTTATCTACAATCTGGGCCTCAGAATTCTTATATTATCAATTATAGTCCAAATCGTAAAGGAAAAATGGTTTTATATCTTATCTTAGAAGATGTTTTTATCACATTCTGAAATAAAAATAGCTAACTAAAAACCTTGTCCTGAAATGAGGTAGGAAAGGTAAAAGGAATATTAAAGATCTATATCTACTAGTCTTTCCATCTGGGTCCAATATGAGTTGCCTAAGAGATATACACATAACCATGGCTCTAAAACCTTCCAATGAACAAAATCAATCTGTTTTATTGATGTAACACTCATTCACCGTTTTAGGAGAGGCAGCACGATGGTTAATAGCACAGACTAAGACTCATTGCTTGGCACAAATTCCCTCGAGAGATGTTTACTAGGTACCACTTATGTCAGAATTACTTCTCTAGGCACTGGTTTAGCCACTATTATCTCTTGTCTGGACCATTGCGACAGTCTTGGAGCTGGTCCTCTTGCTTCTACCCTTGCTCCCTTGCCCTCAAAATGAAACATTAACCCTTGACAAATCTTGTATCCTTGTCTCCACCTCCCCCAATGGTTTCCTACCTCCCCAGGCATAAAAGACACAGTTCTATTAGATTATTCCCTCTGTCCTCTCTGGCTCCCCATTTCGTAAGTGATTTTATTTGTGTCTGCTATTATTCTCCTCCCTATCATTTTTTTCAAGCCATGTTTACCTCTTTGCTCTTCCTTGAACACAGCAAACATACTCTGGAATAAAAGGATGAGGCATTCACCAGGCACCATCTCCTCTGCCTGAGGTGCTCTTTCCTGCATTTGTTTTCTGTTATCTCCTACACTCACAAGCTCCGGTCTGTGCCTCAGGACCACATGGTCAGAGTTTCCTTCCCTCACCATTTAATCCAAATCAACCCACAGTCCCGGAGTTCTTGCTCTTCTTTAATCATCCCCATCTAACACATTTGCATGTTTGGGGTGTACAGTTCAGAGCTCCAGGATCACAGGGATTCTATCACCAGTGCCAAGAAGAGTATCTGGCACACAGTAGGCACTTAATAAATCTTTATTGAACAAACAAAATACCTTTACTAATAAAGCTTGACATTTATTTTTGTTAAGAGGACATAAAACGTTTAAACCCATACATAGAAAAGCTAAATAGCACTGTGTTTGAATGATATGCCAGAGTAGCACAGAATTTAGGGCCGGATGTGACATAATTGGCATAGACAATAATTAGATGCCTTTGCATGCTTGAAATTACATTGTAAAAGTACAGAAAAGAAAAATTATTCTGTTTCCACTAATTTACTGAAAATCCCATTCCAAGTTAGAAAACATTTTTGAGGAGTCAGCTCCTGTAGGCTTCCGAAAGTAGTGCAGAGTCTGATCATCTTCTCAAAAGTTGTCCCCACACATGAGTTGACAGCGATGCAGAATTTGCAAGACTGTCTTGCACACCCACAAATAGATGAGACCTATCAGTGCTGTCTTGGGATATGGCCACCGTCTTGCAGAGGAAACCACTACGTTATACAACCTTTGGTCTTGATATTCAAGTTGACAGTTTCCTGCTTGTGGTTCGACTGCAGAGATGGGCTGCGTTCTCTCTCACAATCTAGAAACACAAAGTGTAGAAGCCACACTGCTTGACACCTACCACTCAGCTGTCTTCAGGGCACCTGCTCTTATAATTACTTGCCTTGTACTCATAAAATGCTAATAAACTGGAGTATTAGCAGAAGCAAAACACGGAAATGGAAGTAAATCCATTACAGAAACAGCAAATGAATTCTTAGTAAATAATGAAAGATTTAAGCGACCTTATACTTTTAATATTTGTTCCTCTGAACTTCTGAACTTAACTTGTTCCTGCCCTCCATTATTACAAATTCAGAAAATCGTATACATGTACTTTTAGTTTTTTTTTAAGCCAAGATGCTAATGAACTCAGCAAGACGAAACTGCATTCAGAAATTTCGCTACAAAATAAACTGCATTTGTGGCAGTAACTTCAACACTGTGCTCCACCCAACCACATTATGACTCAGAAAACGTCCTCTCAGATACATTCTTGGGAGACAGTGTTCCAAGAGGCTCGCAGCTTCCTCCAGGGTTACAAGGAAGTAACCTTTACAAGCGATTGCCTTGGATTTCCTCCCAGTCATTTGCTCTAATCAGAAAATAAGACTGTTTTAGAATCCTTTTCTCTTTCAAGATTTACACATGAAGAAAATTCACCCTGATGAAAAGCTGCACTAACTTTTATGCCGAAACATGCTTTAACTTGTAGCATGAGCCTTCGGGCTAACACCAATCCCTTAAGACTGATGTTGCCAGAAGGAAGAATGTCAGAATTCCGAGAGCTGGCTTTCATGAGTAGTTAATTCTAGAATATCACTGGGGACTTGAGTTCTTACCTATTGTCACTGTCTGCCTCTAGGCAAAAGGAGAACCAAGCCAGCAAGGGTGGGAGGTGAGTCACTCTTTATTTAGCAAAAGGACTTGCAGGGTTTCTGCTTCAGTAGTAAATTCAATAAGGTTGGATTACTACACAGAAGTTCAGCACGGTCACTCTGTAGGGGTGACATGCTAATTCAAAAGGCTTTCCATACATATGCACATATATATTATACACAGTAAGCTAGCTATACAAAAGTATATATAGTATACTAACTTTTGTGTAACAAAAAGGGTGGAAAGACTATATTCATATTTGTCTGTTTTGGCATAAAGAAACACTGAGCAGGTAATAAAATGATTAGCTTAAGGAGCAGAGGTACGGGGAACTTGATGGGTGGGGAGAGCAGTAGAGGTGAGTCACTTTGGTGCAGCCTTATTGTCTGAGTTTTGAACTGTGACAATTTTTTACTTATTCAAAATTTTAAAAGGCCCCAGAGGGAGATACGACCTCCTTTAACAATAACATTTCATTTTGTCTTATCTTTGAGAATAATTGGTATGCCACTTGGCTCTTGGGTTTTGTTTGCCAAGGATATTATTATTCAATATTCATTGCTTCCGTGAAACACTTTTGAGAAAGTAGACCGCACTTAGATTATCAGGTCCAAAAACCTGGGAGGCTTTATTGAAAATAAAGACCAAGTTTTTAATTGTGCAATCTTTTTTTCTGCTGTGTTTCTCAGATTTCTTTCTTTTATTAACAAAAATGCACGAGAAATAAAATTTCTCTCTCTTTGTCATTTATATCAGCATATACCATTTAGTGAGAACCTACTATATTCTGGTATCTATGTCCTAATCTCTCCATTTTACAGATGAGGAAAACCTGTGGCTCTGGACACTTCAGTGACTTGCTCATGTTGCTAACCTAGTGCACATGCCAAGCTCAGCCTGATTCGAAAGCTTTTACTATGCCCAGAGGCAGATTCTATTTGAGAGTAACGGATGTGTTGACTGAAGATGTTCCATTTCTAAGCTGTGGAAACTCATCCTATGAATGAAAAATTGGAGAAATGTTCCTTATTTCCTTTCCTTTTCTAACACCACATGAGTTATGCTACATTGTTGCCTATAATGACAATAGGCTTTGGAAACGTACATTAGAAAAATGATCTCACTGCTAAAATGTTTATCCAATGGATGAAAGAAAAACGTCTTTTCATTTCCTACCTAGCCCTGAGGCTCTATCATTCTCTCTATTTAGACATCAAAGGAGTTAAGAAGACAAGGTTTATGAATCAGTTCATTACCCAGGGGACTAGTTAATAAAAAGTGTAAGATGAAATCTTTTATAAAAAGATCCTCAATATTACTGACTTACAAGAACTAACTTTAATAACAACAGTCGTGGGATGAATTCTTTCCCTAGTCATGTGAACTGGTCACCAGGTCTTGCACAAACCATAAAACAGGTGCAAGGGCTATATCAAAATTAAAAATTATTGTTCTTAGTAAAGAAGCAGTTATGAAAGCTGTAAAAAGGCAAAAAAAAACTAAGCATAATTTGAGCATACAATTCAGGTATCATGCTCCTTGGTTTTTATTTAAATGAAATGAAATAATGTCCACATTAAAAACCTGCACATGAGTGTTTATAGCAGATATGTTCATAATTGTTAAAACACAGAAGCAACCAAGATATCCTTCTGTGGGTGAGTGAGTAAAGAACTGTGATACATCCAGATACTGGAATATTGCTCAGAGCTAAACAAAAAACAAACAAAACAAACAAAAACAACAAAAAGAACTATCAAGCCATGAAAAGTTATGGAAGAACCCTAGACTACTAAATGAAAGAAGCCAGTCTGAGAAGTCTACATACTGTCTGTTTCCAACTATATGACATTGTTGAAAAGACAAAACTATTGAGATATTAATAAGACCAATGATTACCAGGGGTTGGGAGGGAAGGGATGAACAGGCAGAGCACAAAGGATTTTTAGGGCAGTGAAAATTCTCTGGTACAGTGATGGATACATGTCATTATACATTCATCCAAATTCATAGAATGTTCACCAAGAACAAACCCTAACATATACTCTAGGCATTGAGTAATTATGAAGTCTCAATGTAGGTTCATCAATTGCCACAAACTTACTAGTTGGTGGGGGATGTTGATAACTGAGGAGGCTGTGGATGTGTGGCAGAAAGGGTTATATGAGAAATCTGCGACCTTCCTTTCAATTTTTGCTGTGAGCCTAAAACTGCTCTAAAAAAAATACTCTTAAAAAAAGACAAGCCACAGAATGAGAGAGCATATTGGCAATTTTTTATCTTAGAAAAAATTTGTACCTAGAATATACAACCTTACAACTCTATGATGGATGACTCAATACAAAAGTGGGCAAAGTTTTATACTGATACTTTCCAAAGAAGATAACAAATGTCTAATAAGTCTACCTAAAGATGATCAACACCATCTATCAGAGAAGTGCAAGTTGAAGTTAGAAAATACCACCACACAACCTACCAGAAGGGCTAAATTTACAACATTAACAACATCAGGTACTGGTGAGGATGTGGAGAAACTAGAATTCTCACACATTTCTGCTGGAAAAGTAAAATACAACAAATACTTTAAAAAGCCATTAGGCAGCTTCTTACAAAGGCAAATGTACACTTATTGTAAGACTTGAAAATCAAGTTTTTATTCTTAGTTCAAAAAAAAAAAATTACCTACGTGTCTCAATAGATTTGATAAACGAATTTTAGTATACCCATAAAATATTATTCAAGAATTTTTTTTAAATCTTGAACTACTGATACATGCAAAGACTTAGATAAATTTCAAAAACATTCTGAATGAAAGAAGCCATACATGAAGGAGTTTGCACTGTATGATTCCATTTATATGTAACTCCAGATAAGGCAAATGAATTTACAGTGATAAAGAGCATATCAAAAGGCAGCCTAAGTTCAGGATTGATGCAAAGGGACATCAGGAGACTTTTGGGGTGGTGATAATAGTATTCTCCATCCTGATTGTGCCATGGTTATACAGAAGTCTACATTTTTCTAGATGCACTTAGTTGTACACTTAAAGATACAGTTTATGTCATGCAAAGTACACCACAACAAAGTTGTTTTATGAAAAAAATGCTCTCTTGCCTGCGTCAAATTCTGCCCTACAACTGGCAAAAGACATAGATCACATTCTAAAAATCTTGTGAATTCATTTGTGTTCTAAAAAGGGGGTTAAGGCAGAGATATATTATGTAAAAATCTAGATATGGTAGGTGACCAACAAATATAAATTTCATTATTTTCTTTCCAGTTATTCTTATGTCAGAAATATTAGTAACGTCTTCAAAGGCAGTCAGCTACAAAATACTGAGAAATATGCAAAGGACAAGAGTATGAATCAATGCCTAGTCATCTAAAGACAATTCCAGGAGTCGGTATTATATTAAAGTTTTTTCCTCTTTTGCAATTTATAACCTGTCAGAGTTTTAGAATCCCCTTGCTGTTAACCTTCCTCACTCTGGTATCTCTCACTTGTTATTGAACTCATTTGGCATTTAGCACACACTTCCTACATTAGTCCTATATTATATTTTAAGCTCATATTCTTATTTTTTGAACTTTGCCATTAGTTCCCAGAAGGCAGGAATCACATCTGATACCAACCCCACCTTTTTGTTTATGGCTGCTTTGTACAGAAGAGGCATTCAATAAAACTCAAACATAGTGTTGATATTGTTGATATTGACATTCTCACTTTTGAGAATTTCTCACCTCATCAACATTATTTAGTCAAACTACTTAGATATTATTTACTTTCATATAAAATGAAAAAATCTAAGAGAGTGAGTCAGATAATTTATGATTTTTTTCCTCTTAATGTATTCATAATTCTAGGATCACTTGCTTAGTCTTTTAATAAACATGTACTGAATATCTCTTTTTTGCCAAACATTATGTTCAATGATGGAAATACAGAGATTATTCTGTGCTCATCTGTTAGAAAGAGAATCGAATACAGCAACAGATTTATATTGGTGGGATAAATATATTATGAGAGGTGCGTATGGAAAGGGAGAAAGATAACACTGAGCTAATGTTGCAGATAAGGTTCAAAAATAAAATTCTGATCCGTCTATTCATTAGCTAATCTAAAATTCTGCAATCAAATTTAATGTTACTTAGATAATTGAGTGTAGATTATCTCTAATTGATACTATAAATAAAGGTTGAACTATTCGAGCATTAAAATTGTGGTTATTTTCCCAAGCAAGGAGAGTAACCCTCTTTCTCTGATTACTTAGCCACCTGCAGCTATGCCCAAAGCCAATAAGCCCATCCAAGGCTTCACTCTTATTTATAGGAAAGAAACTGTTTGCAAGAGAAAGCCCAGAGTGTCAATAGTGAACCAGTATGTTATTAGATTAGGACCTGACTTCTTTCATTTCAGACCTAAGAAGGTCAAGGTGACTACTGCATGGGCAGCTTTCCTCTGTAGAGGAAAATATTTTTGGCAATTTTGAGTGAGATGTTGGTCACTAAGATTTTGTCTACTTGTGTATTTCCTGGATGGCAATTTGATATAAAAAAGTAATCTGTGCCAATATGCTTATTCTCTTTTTGCCAGAAAAAAAAAAAGAGAGAGAGAGAGAATGAGAGAGAGAGAGAAAGAAAGAGAGAGAGAAAGAGAGAGAGAGAGAGAGAGAGAGAGAGAGAGAGAGAGAGAAAGAAAGAAAGAAAGAAAGAAAGAAAGAAAGAAAGAAAGAAAGAAAGAAAGAAAGAAAGAAAGAAAGAAAGAAGGAAAGAAAACATTTAAAAGAGTTTTTTCAAGTCATTACACTTCACCCAATCAAAAACTGAAATGTTCATGCTACCTCCTTGGCCAAGCCTTCTACATGATGTCTCCTTCATAAAATTTTCTTCCTCACTCTCTCCACATTACATTACCTAGAAAATCACTACTTACCCTCCAGAACCTAATTTAAATGTCACTTTCTTGAAGACGCTTTTCTTGACTGCATCCTTCTGAATATACACCCAGCTTCTGCCCCCGCAGACTAGGAAAGGGTTCCCCTCATATACTTCACAGCACTTCATTATAATAACATTTGTAATTAAGTAGCTTATTTGTTTGTTTTCTGTCTTCCTTATGAGTCTGCACCCTCCATAGGGGTAAACACTGCTCCTATCTTGTTTGAGTAATAGGCACCTAATAGCTATTTATTCAATAAACAAAAATTTACAAACAATAATGAAATTCAGGGAAATAATGTTTTCATTTTGTTAATGAAAAACTCCAAAGTACTTCCCTATAATAAAAGTAATTTTCATAATTTTAAAACAGCATTCTATTAGATATTGTTCTATTTCCTTACTGCACTATCGAATATTATTATCAAACCTAGGTTCTATTTAACATAGAAGTTACTTTTGTGGCAATAAGTTTAATTTCATTTTATCATAATTGAGCATAGAAAAATAAAATTCTATGTTAAGTAAAAGGCAATACAAATTTCTTTAGGCACTGTGGTTGCCCTGATTCACGTCTTTTCTGTTTTGACCCACTTTGATTTATCAGAACCATTAGCCATATCCCTACTTCTATGATTTTGTAAGAGGATTGATTGAATAACCTTGAGTAAACCAAATAATACATAATATATTCCAACAGTATTATATATTTTAAAGTGTATATTGTTCTAAAGTCATTTTTACACTACTACCACAATATATCATGTATCATTTGGCTTACTCATATAACTATCCTGTTTGGGCATTATCATGATACATATTAAGTCTATTCAGATAGGAGGCATTTACTGTCTAATTTTACTTTTAGATGGTTATAAACTCTACCACAATTAAATGTCAGAAAACTTCTCCAAAACTTGGAAATAAGGCAAAAATGTAAGCAACATATCCTTTTAAGATCATACAGGGTCAACAGCCACCCAAAGATTGTCTAGGTAGGCACAGTGCTGTCCCAAAAAACTTTCTGTCAAGATGAAAATGCTATCCAATATGGTAGTCACTGAGCATGTAAGAAATGGATAGTGTGACTGACGGACTAAATGTTTTATTATATTTAATTTTAATTAATTTCAGTTTAAAGTCTAATAGATGTATTTAAATAGTTAATGGCTACCTTATTGGACAGCACAAGTCCAGAAGAATGTACTATTTAGTTTGTCTCATTTTTTGTTGTTAAATGTCTCAAATTTAGTAAAATTACTTGTTATCTGTAGAATTTTGTACATAGATATGCAAATGATTTTTGCTCAGTGAATAAGTAACTCCAAAATTTGTGGTCTGTTAGTATTAGCAAGTTTTAAAATTTGACTCAGTAATTTTATTGTAACATATCTTTGTTAAATTGCCTATACATAATTTCTCCTATTTTCTCTGAAGCAACCATAACATCTGGTTCTCTTATTAATTAATAAGTTATATAAAATTGTTTGCATATGTTCATTTTATGTTTGCCAGAGTCATGTGAAACTTAGACTAGCAGTTTTGGAGGCCTTTAAAATTCACTCATAAAATTACCTTTAAGGGTTCTCAGTGAGCACCTGAGAAATCACAAAGATTTGTCATTTTTGTTTTTAAAAGTAAAAATCAAAGAAGATTCTATAAATAATCAGGTTTGTTTGGCAGCTTCGAAATCACTTATTAGTTTCAATATTATCAGAAAAGAAACTGCATGGGAAGAATTATAAAATTAGAAGAAAGTCTCAGACTTCCTTAGGCTAGTTTGTATAAGTAAAATATAATATAAATATTTTAGAAATTAAATGCTTATTTGGAAGGGCCCTGGAGATTCTTCAGTGTCATCTGTAATATTTTCTTTCCTTCTGGGAAAACATTGGTCAAGCCATTATGAGACCCTATTAGAGAATTTTATTCCCCTCAATTCTGACATTATTTATTGTCATAAATTAAGAATAGCCAATCAGTATCATCAAACAGCTTTCTGTTTCTTGATGCCTGCCTAAAGGCTCTGCCATAAACTATAGGCTAGAATTGGTGTCTTCAGCAAAGGACAGTACCAAGAACTCTTCAAAGAACAGACCCTCAGGATGGCCTCTACACCCACATGGCTTAGACAGCTCGAGGCTCTGCTAATGGAAAAAAGCAGGATTTCCTGGACTCTTTTAGTCCAAAACCTTACGTATTACCTGAAAGCAGACCGCTGGCCCTAGATCCAAGGCAACAAGATCTGTTCACCAGAACTAAATGAGCTCATGAAGGATATTGTGCTTCTTTGTCTGAAATGTGGTTGGCATTATTTCAACTTTATATCTTTAATAAATATATTAGAAAACTCTTTCTCTTTCTTAATCTGCCTTGAATTCTAATCTTAGAAGATTATGCTTTTGTAAACAAACATTCAGAATGGTATCTGAGTCTCACTGACCCACTTGGAATTCCGAAACAAATATTTTTACTGAGTCTTTTTACTTTCCATGGCAAAAAGTCATTTGCATAGGATCAATAAACTGTCCCCCATTTTCACTGAGATGTAAATGCATAAATCAATGTTGGAACCATATTTTAGAAGGATTCTTATCTAATCGAGTATGGTAGCTCATCATTAAATAATATATGTTGGGTGGATGCCCACAAAGCCTTTCTAGAAAGCTGGCCTACCACCTGCTTCCAAAGTCCAAGGCTTCCGGCTTCTAATGAGGTTATTGACAGCAGGCCAGGGCCTTTAGCAAAGTTAAGAGAGGTCTGGAAGAAAAGATTTCACCTAAATTTATAGAGGCTGCAGGTGAAATCTAGGGTTTGAGGATTGATTTCTTAGCCTTAGTATGGAAGAAGTACTTAAAGAGAATTTGAAAAGTCAACTCAAATTTTGTGGCCTTAGAAGTTGCTCGTTATTGTACGGCCCTAGATTTGCAGAGCAAACTTCATGATGTCTAGGCTAATTAATGCTGTGGGTAAACGCTCAGGAAAACAATCAGATGAAACCTGTGTTCCAATAAGACTTCATTTACGAATCAGGTGATATACTGGATTTTGTACACAAACTAAGTGGTCAACCCCTAATGTAAACATGGAAAAAGGCAAAAAGATGGGCAAAAACTACTTTCAATAACATATGGAAACAAAGGCCACCCAGATTAAGGGAAGAATTTAATTCATTTTACTATTTATTAGAAGTCTCAGATTTAGTGAGGTTACTTGTTTACTTATAGGCTTTTGTCCCATAAAAATGCAAATAATTTTTATCTGTGGGAACAGATAACCCCAAGGATTAATCTTTTTTCTTTTTAGTTCACAATCTTATTCAAACACTTTTTTAAAAATTAAATTGCCAATATACACCTAGCTTCTTAAATGCTTTTCAAACTGGTCATTACATTGTACTGATATCTTTTATTAATGAATTAAAGAAAATCTTTTACATGTGTTCATTTGATATTTGCCCAAGAGTTATGCTTTCACATTTTGAAGTTGTTTTTTAACAAACTATATGCTGATACAATAAGGACCAATGGAAAATCATAAGATATAGTTTCTCCTTCTACACCTGGCATGGCATGACCTGACTGACCACTTAGAACTTCAAGATCTTCATCTCTAAGCTAGGGGTATTGGACCAAGATTCCAAACTCACCTTAAATATTCTAAATCTGAAAGGTTTGGATAGATTAAATTTATTATTGAAATAGAATATTACTGAAAGAAAGAAACTTGAACATTCTGAAAAGAACTCAGACTTAGACTGTCCTAGGACTTTTTATTGCAGTTACAACTAAAGACATCCATTCAAAATGAAAAAGCACTGTTTAAATGATCCCTTTGCCAGGAGCAATTGCTCTTTAATTGAGCCATTTCTTCTACAGATAGATAACTTTTGACATACACATAGAATGATACAAGATTTATATCTCTCCTAGAATTTTTTTCTTGTCAAGGCATAAAATAGGGTCATTCTTTATCAGAGAACACATACAATGCGCAGATATGAAGTCTCCCCACGCTTTTCACACTGAGAGCAAAGTTGCTATAGCTCTGAAAAGGAATTTTGATCTAGTTTAAATTTAGACAAATGGAAAATTGTAAATAACTAAAACTTTTATCAAGATGGGCATTGGCATGGTCTGTTAAAGATTATAAAGAGTTATTCTAAGAATTGTAAAATGTAGTTTATAAAAGAAAAGACAGGCAAGATAATAATTAAAACAACACAGATTAAAGTATATATCTACAATATTCTTGTTGCAGATAAACCATTTTGGGATTCCATCAATAATAAATTTGGTTGGTATTTATTTTATGCAGTGATTGGAATTGTTTTCTACATGAAAAAATACAGAATATTGCAATATAGACCATCTTAAATCTAGGTATGAGTTCATTCTAACCTTGAAAATGAGATTAACCACAGTAGAAACTTGGCCTCAGAATCAGAGTCATGGATTTATTATAAACCAATAATTTAGTTGGCTATCACAAAGCTGTGGTTGAATGGGAAAATTTCAAGGCTGCTCAGATTGGAAACTTGGTTCTTTTATATAAACCCTTACACAGAATAGGTGAAAAATATGCCTGGTTAGAAAAAATCCAATGAGATGCATGGATAAAAGTGAAGTTTTTTAATGGGATCAAATAAGATTGAATAACTATTTTTAAGACTAGAGACTACTTTCTAAATTTTCAAGTCTGGATTATATGACTTTTTGTATTGTATGTAGCTAATCTGAACTACATAAATTTCTGAATAAATAATATTAACTCTATTAAATTGATCTCTGTCATTTGTTGAGATGTGCTTTGTATTTTGTGTTAGTAAATTTTTATACATAAAAAGAATGTTTATATATGCTTAAAAAGAATAATTTTATTGGTTGCAGGTTTCATGTAAATCCATTAGATTGATATTATAAATTCCATTGTTCAAATTCTCTATCCTTATTAATTTTGCCCAGTTTCTGAGAGAATTACGGTAAGTTCTCTCTATGATGTGAATTTGTCAGTTTCTCTTTGCTTTATATATGTTTATACTACTTTAGGTTGTGTATTTTCGTACTTACAGGATCAGGATAGATATATCTTTCTGGTGAATGGTATGTTTAATCATCATTTAATGACCCTTTTAAATCTTGCACTTTGTGCTTTAAAATATATTTGCCTACTATGATTACTGCTACTCCAACTTTAAATTACTAATTATCTACCTGTTATATATTAAATATACTTTTTCCTTATTTAGTGATATGAATTTATTACTAAATATACTTTTCCTTATTTAGTGATATGAATTTATTACTAAAATTCAGTACATTGTAATAAAGAAACTCAGACCTAAACTGCTAAAGTTACTTTTTCAAGGACACATGGAATGTGATGGAACTACAGACAATCAGACACTTTTAAATACACACACACACACACACACACACATATATATAATTTACTATTATTAATTATGCCTACAGCACCTGGTCTTCCTACATGGTCTCCCATCCAAGTACTAACCAGGCCTGACCCTACTTAGCTTCTGAGATCAGACATCAGTCTTGTTTAGGGCAGCATGGCTATAGACTATAGACTGTGGTTCCACTGGGGTACAAACCCAGAACCTTCTGTGTGTAAAGCAGACATGCTAACCAATACACTAGGGAACCATGTCCTTAAATATATTTAAATACTGGGAGCATAAAGTCTCATGAACTTGAATTTTACTTCCCAACTTGATCCTTTCCACTGCTTTTTTTTTTTTTTTTCACCTCAACAAGGGTCTTTGCTCTTTCCTGGTCCCACAAAAGGAGAGAATTTAGTCTGAGTTTGCCAATTTGTGATTGTCAATCTGGAGAAATCTGTCATCTTCTACAAAATCAGAAACTTGGCCAAATTAAATCTAGACCTATCAGGGAAGTTTTCCCCCCAACCATGCCTCTTTTCAATGCCAGTGTCTTTCATGCTTTTATTTTAGTTTAGTTTTCTGTTTTGGATTCTGTCTGATAAAGCAGCTTCAAGTACATTTAGCCCATAATCCAAGATTAATCTTTTCCTTTGAAATTGGCTAGGGGAAAACATTGTTGAACAATTTTGATGCTCTAACTAGCTGTATTGTCAAAATCAATAGGGGGGAAATGTTTAAAAGTCACCCCACAGCAATTTTCCAATTAAATTTTAAAAAATACATAGAATATGCCTGGTTGCTTGTGTGCAGATATATATTTTATGTCTACATGCTGATAAGATGACAAGACTTCAAAAGTGTTTAGACGTGAGCCACTATAAGTATTAATGAACTACCTTTTCCATCAATTAACTTTCAACTTCAACTTGAGCCTGAACCTGTGCTGGGCACTGTAGAGTGCCATGTTCATCTCATTAAAATTTTCAAGTTGTGTTTGAGAGAGTAAACCCAGTAAGCAATCCTGCCAAGGCATATGTGTCTAACCTCCTTGGAGGTGGTCATCCCAGTCTAGCATTCCCTGGGAGGGACAAAGCCTTAATTAATTCCCCACCAACCACCATGTTGGTGGTTTCTGAGGCAACAATCAAAAATCTACTACAAATGCATCTAACAAAGCTCTAATTGAGACTTGGTCTTTAGAAGATTTAGGATCAATGCTCTCTCCTTCCACTGTCTGTGGGAGTGGCTGTTCTTTCTCCTTCAACAGGTGTGATATAGAATCATCAAAAGAATTTCAGGAAATGGACACAGGAGTGATAAATAGGTCAGTAGTTGTTTATTTGACTACATATTCCAAAGAGTGAATTCATAAAGTTGTAACAACACTTTATAAATCAACACATGTAAGTCAACAACACTTGATGACCATGGATGCTTAAGATATTGTCATAGGCACTCAACACGTTATCTTATTTTTTTTTTCAAAACTCTGTAAAGAAAAGCTCATTATTCTAAAAATTCTGTAAAGTTTTATCAAGGGAATAAAATACTCAAGATGTCAAGGTTTAGGAATAACATAATGGCTTTAAATTGTAGCAGGTTAGCACAAAGTGTGCCCCCTTTCTGTCATAGGACATTGCCACTCACTACTGAGCTCCCTGATGATATGTCACTGTTTCACACACACAAATAGAAACAATCACAAAAAAAGTCACCAAGTCATTCTTTATCATGGCACTCTCTTCTAATTTTCAAGTTAGTCCCTATCAGATATATTCCAGTTTATTAAATTTGTAATAAGTTACATAATAAATTTGAAAGAATTTTAATAGTAATGTGTTTGGTTTATAATAGTTGTTTGTTGCCTGTTTCCCTTCACAAAATAATGAAAACCATGAGTGGTGAAACATATCTTGTTAACTGTCTAATTTCCATATCTCATATACAGTGAAGAATCAATAATATTTATTAAAGAAAGATAATCCCAAAATATTAAATGTGTGGGTCCATAAAATTTTACACTGATTTCAAAGTGTCAATTGCAATTATTATATTATATTTTTGGGACTCACAAAGCTTATTTGTAACTTAAACACCTATGGAATCATGAGTAATATTTATCAACAGTTTCCTTAGAGTTTTTAACTTCTCTCTGAAATAAAAGACATAAATGGAAGGGAATAAGAATATATTTATGGTGTCTCTTGTTCACATCAGTTACAGTTGTGTGAACCAGAAGGGACAATTAAAACAATGTTTTAGATAAACCTGCTTATCAATAATGCATGGCATATGTTCATATTGTTAATTGGCCTTTTCTACTCAAAGGCTAAATCTTACATATTTAAAAGCTTTCTGCCGTACCTATAAATGCATTTCTTAATAAGTGAAAGCAGTTTCTGGAAACAAAACCATTGCTTTTGAGACAGGCTTCTTTCCAAAACCATCTGAATAATAGTTTACCCCTTTTGCCAAACTCAATAATAATAATACATAACTTATCCTTCCTAGTTCACACAACTGCAACTGATGTGGACATGACATGCCACTGATATGCTCTCTTTCTCTTCTCTTTAAGTCTTTTATTTAGCAAAAGAAAATTATAATTAGATTTCAAAGGAATGCTCAAGTTAGATATAATTTCTATTTATTGTGGCTTGTATACATGACCTACAGGTTCTTAAAAACTTGCATGAGCATTGTAACTACCTTTCAGGACAGATGAAGAAGGACTATTTGTCGTTTCTTTTCATTTGTTTCTTCATCCCTTCAACAAACACTCAGCACTTCTCACAAGTTTACCATATTGAAATCAGCCCCAACCGACTAACTGCATTTTCTGGGGCTTCTACTAGGAGACATCTTTTCTTACTCAAAGGATAGGTACTCAGAAAACCAAACTAAAAGTAAACTGAGATGTCAAAACAAGTTTTGCTGATGCTCCTCTTCCTTTGCATCAGCTCTTTCCAGGTGGTGTTAAGAATGTAAAAGCTATCTTTTCTCATCTCTTTCTTAATATGTCTTCCTAAGCACCCTATTCATGTGAAATGTTATGTATTTTAGGGGAAAAAAAAAGAAAAAAACACTGCTGAGGGTGAAATCAGTGTGACCAGATGGACTATTGGCCAAATCTCTTTTAAATAAAAATGTATATTAAAATTTACATTTTAGAGATATCTACCTTACTATTACCCATTAAATCTAGATAATAATGATATTCACCTGGATCTCCTGGGCAACAAGACTTTTCAAGGCCTAAGGGATTATCCTCAGGGATAAAATTACCAGATAATCACTACTTTTGTACTTTAACAAATTAGTTTCAGCTTTTGTATTTTATTCTTTAGCTTAAGCCTTACTTATTTTCCAGCAATCCCAGACTTCTGCTGTGCATTGTTCCCATTATCTTCAGTCAATTAGCTCTAGCAAGTAGACTTAATTTCAGGAAATAAATTCAGGAAGAAAGTTTATATTCTGATAATATCAAATTCTGAATGAGATTTTTGTTCTTGGGATTTTTTTCCCCCTTCATCATTGAATTCAATGAATCCTTAGACTCAACATATAATGAAGATATTTTTAAATCATTTATGGTGAGGCTTGTATAATGAGTATGACATAAAGCTGAAGTCCAAGACTGCAACACATGCTGGGCAAAATTTTCAAAACTAAGTATTATTTGAAGAATTGAGTCATCTTTCCAGACTTGAATTATAGAAAAATTTTTTAAAAGCAAGAAGAACCCTTATTAACACAAAGTTTATGGGGTTCTAGTATGTTGTTATATCAACTAAAAATGTAAAAAATTACTTTTGCTTCTCAAAATAATGAAAGTTTATTTCTACCACCAATCTGATTTCTCTAACTTCCTCCAAAAGCAAGGCATTATCTTCAAAAAAAATTTTCTCTGCTTAACATATATAGCAACCTTAACATATATTTTTACATACTTATATTTATTTACACATAAAAATGTTGAGAATTGCTAAGATCATTTGTAATTTTTGTTACATATTTTAAATGTAGCATATTTCTATAGTAAATATTCAATCAAAATGTTCAAAATATTAAAAGTATGAAACAGTAAAATAAGACTCAATCCTCCCTCCCTCATCTCCTCTCCCTCTTTCTTCTATAAAACGGTTTTAAGGAGAACTATAGGTATATTTTTAAAAGTTTAATACTTAAAGAATTTGAAATCTCATTTAGGGTAAATCAATATAACAAATATACTTAAAGCATATAATTTTAGAATCATTAAAAGTATTTTTACATTATCTTTAATTTTTATTAAAGTCACATTTTTGATATTGATGCCTTGCTTGAAGTCATACTTTTATATTTTCTTTCCTAAAATAAATTAATGTCACTGTTAAATTTTCCTATAAGTTGACCATTAATATTTTTCAACATTTTATTTATTTTTAAATGTGTTTACCTATTACATTTTGGTATGAGATATCTAAATTTGATCTAATTTTTAAAGTAATAATCTAACAATTTGACAAGTTTTTAAAGTTTTCCAAGAGTTTTTAACACATGATATTGACATCAAGGCCCTAAAAAAAGCATCTTCAACTGATTTGTAAAATACTTAGAAAAATGTCCTGTTTTCTCTGTAGACTCACCTTCCTTTGGGTTTTCTAATAGCAAACTAATCACTTACCAACCAGATTTATTATTGAACAGGAAAGGAAGTCTTAGATTATTAGTTGTTTTAAATGTTTCTGTGTGTAATCCACGAATTGTAGTATTGAGTATAGTATGACCAAGAGAAAGCAGACTAATGTTTCTTCAACAGCTTTACACTGAGAGGTACAAATGGTTTAACCATTTTCTGGCAGCCCACATTTATGATCAGCAGAAATAAAGAAAGCATAAAAAGACTCCTACACTGCACTGCAGCAATGATCAGAAAGGACAATCTTGGAGCTTTGAAAACAGAAAGCAGAAAGCAAACAAGCAAGCAGTCTGTAGCCCTGAGCAAAATCTCTTTCCCATCAAAACTCTCCTGCAAAACCAGCTTCTCCTCTTTTAAACACACAGGCTAGAAGAGGGAACCACAGCCACTCCAAAGTGGAGTTTCAGGCCGTCATTAGCGGTTTCTGTCACCGTCTTGGCGCTTTTCCCCATGAATGAAATATGCAAATGAATCTCACATTGGCTCTTCTAATGAGGAAGAAGAAGGTCAAGAGACACAACTAACACAGCCAGCACGTTAGAGATTTGTGACCGATGTACTTACACCTCCAAATGCCTTCAGATTTCAGCCTCTGGAAATATCTAGCCCATTTCCTTATGATACTGTTGCTTCCATCGGCTGTGGAAATTAACATAAAATAATATAGTAACCCAACAAGTGCTAGACAGCATTCCAGAGCATCAGATTAAGTGAACACTAAAGGCACATTGACGGTGTACAAAATCTGAATGGTAAACAGCAAGTAAATACCTTCCAATCGACCAGAAGGGGGAAGGATGCTGAGCTGCTACAGCTGCTGCTTGCTCTCTTGTGTAACAGCAAAGGCTGCTCAATCCTGCTGACAAGCTGTGTGAATCGTGGCCGCCTATGGGCGTCTGGGCGGTCCTAGTGCCTGCTACAGGTTATCACACAAGGTAACTGAAGGACCTCCCTATTTCTTGTGATACTTCTGGGGTGTGTTGCCAAGGGTTTCAGGAACAGCAGCTGGTTAAGCATCAGAGCAGTACAGTTTGAGTTTGGGCAAAGTGATAAGTAAACAGGATCTGTTAATGTTTTCAGATAGTCCTGTTGAAACCAAAAGGGATTATGGATGATCTTGTCTGTTAAATAAATAGTGCTTTTAGAAAAAAAATAATTTGCACATCTATTATATTGACTGCAATCGGTTTATTTTGTTTTCCCCCCACATTTAAAATGCAAAAGGGAAAAAAGAATAAAGAAGTAAGGGATGTTTAAAAGTTTGATTATCTTTTCTGACATTTGCAAGCAGTGTTTGTTAAAGGATTAAAAACTTTGTTTAGCGTATTTTGTCCATAAATCTCAAAATAAACGAAAAAAGAAAAGAAAAAACCAAGACCTCCAGGAGATTCTTCTCTAGGAGAGGAAAAATGTACCAGAATCACTATAAATGCCTCCCTTCACTTTATTAAATTGCCTCCCCCTTTTCCCTTTGTAACACCTTTTCCCACATAACATTCATGTATTTTTTTAATGTATTGTCTAACTCCCCGACTGCAAGTAACCTCTATTAGAGAATGTGTTCTAGTTAAATTGACAGAGTAATACTTTGATAGCCTAGAAGATTGCTCAGCACATAGTAGGCCTTCAGCAAATATTTGTGGAAAGAATGAACTGCACACTAAGCCGACAAATACTAAAGAAAACACACACAGAAGTTAATCTCTTACCTGATTAAATTCAATTAACAGATTTCTCTGAGCAGCTATCTTATTTAAGGGACTATGCTAAGTATACATTTGCCTTTAAGAAACTTATAATTTAAATGTAGAGAAAGGATATTAATATGTGTGTGTAATCAAACAATTATGTATAGATGTATTAGCTATAAGAGAGTGAACACTATAAGTCAGGATGTACTATATTTTCTAGGAGCTTCTATGTTTGACATTATGGGTGTGATATCGAACTGGGGGATTGGGTTTGAGAATTCAACATTGATTTCTTTTCCCCACCCCAGCTGAATATGCATACATTTGGTTGGCAGTAAGCAGAATGGTTCATAAGAGCCCAGAATCTAGACAGTTAACAGTAAGATTTGTTAGCCAAGTAAATACAGACACTAACCTAGGTAAAGAGAGGGAGGGCAAGTAAGTGGTGCTCCAGCCCCTGAATCAAAGCTTCACATAGTCAGAGAGTTAGCAGGAAAGAGGGCCAGCATCCACCCAGAAGTGTCTGCTTTCCTGAGCAAGAAGGGGCTTCTCATACCTAACAGTATGGGCTCACCCTGTGTATGTGAGGAATGGCAACCAGTAGTAGGGTAGACTGGCCAGTAACAAGGTATGTGATAAGGCTGACGTTCCGAGATTCAGAGGGCAAGAGGGAAAAGAGAGGTCAAAGATCTTCTCAAGGCAGGATTTTCTCATAGGAAAAGTACAGACCCAGAAGGGCACAGGGTCACTATTGAGCCCAACAGTGAGGGGCACTGATACTTTTTAAGGTCTAAGCATTGAGAAGTCACTCGTCTGGGTTGAGCCCAAGTCACATGTGGGTCACACAGCTGTGGCTGTGGTTGGGAAGGAAGTGCGTGGAGAGGGAGCCACACTGGTCATTAGTCAAGTTAAGCCAGAGTAATTTTGCCTCAGTGAAAGACAGATTGCTTTCTTGAGCCCACAAATTGTGATCCACTTATCTATTGATTTTCTTTTCAATTTTTCATGTTTTCTGAAATGAGATTCTGTTTGAAAAAGAAAAAATTGACCAGCAGTAAAAGGTATTAATGTACCTTCCAGAGATGCTGATAAGTACACTAGGTACATGGACTAGACTGTGGCATAGGGAAGGCTGTGGTTAGCATGAGAGGAAAGCAATGCCCTCTCATCAAGCATCTGTCTGTAGCCACTGATCTTTCTGAATGTTAGAGACCCTCCTAGGGAATGACCACTATGTCCATGGTTGGGCCTCAGAATACACTGACGTGTCATCTGGGCAATGATACCAGGTGGAGGGAGAAAGAGTAGGGCTGCTAAGAGACGGGTCACCATACAAATAGAGACAGAGATATAGATAAATCTAGATAGATAATAGATGATAGATAAATGATTTATAGATAGATACATACAAATCAAAAACACTCGACCAGCATGTAAAACAATCTTGATCTAGTGGATATAAACAGAGAATACCTTCTTCTCTTACAAATATAGAGCATTTACCAAAATTAATAATGCACCAGTTCATAAAGCAAATTACAAAAACTTGTAAAGAATCAGTATCACAAAGACCATGTTCTCTGACCAGAGTGAAATTGCATGTCAGTGGCAAAATGATAAATAAAACATACCTATACAGTTGACAAATACAATCACACTTCAAAATAATTTGTAGGCTAAAGTTGAAATGAATAAAGATATTTAAAAATAATTATGAATGTATAATCATAAAAATACTATATATGAGAGGCTATGAAAGCATACTTAAAAATAAATTTATAGTCTTAAATTCTTATATTAGAACTTAGTACACACTCACACACACACACACACACACACACACACACACGCAATCCCAAGAATCAACAAAACCTGAAGCATCTTTTTGGAAAAAGTTAATGAGATAAATATTTGGCTGAAGTGGTTAAAGATAAGGAGAATGCACAGAAACCATCTGGTAACACTTTAGAAAATGTTTTTCTGTTCTTGAGAAAGTTATAAATCTATCATGTAACCTAGCCATAACACTCATAGGTATTTGTCCAAGAAAGGTGACAACTATAAAAGGCTTATATAAATTTTTATAGCCACTTTAGTTGCAATGATTGAAAATAAAAACCCAAATGTCTATTAATAGATGAATGGATAAACAATTGTGGTATATCTATACAGTGGAATACTACTCAGCAATAATAAAGAATTACCTATTGATACCTGCAACAACATAGATGAATCTCAAAATCATTGTGCTAAATTCTGTAAAAAGCAAGACAAAAAGGGGTGCATACTATATGATTTCATTTCTAAAAACTGCTAAGGAATATAAATTAATCTATAGTTCCAGAAATCAGATCAATGGTTGCATGGGGACAGGGTAGAAGGATGGATTACAAAAGAGCAAGAGGCCATTGGGAATGATGGCTGATGGATATATTCATTATTTTGATTGCAATAATGTTTTTATAGTGTTATCTCAACAGGATCAGACTGTAACAGATCTACTGGGTTGAAAATTTGTGAGGGAAATGGGGAGGAGAGACAGAGGAGGCTAGGGGAGCCAAGAGACCACAGTGCAAAACTGACCCAGGTGGAGAGTCAGGACAATAAGGGAAGCAGGATGGGAAACAGAGAGGTCTTGGACTGGAGTGTAGCTCTAAGAAATCTTGGCAAAGTTGACAGTGAGTTCTCTGGGCCTGCCAGTGGAGTCCTGCATCTCGCAGGAATAAGCCTTAGTTCCCTGCCACACCAAGTCACTGAGTAGGAGTAGCCTGTGGGAAGTGTGACCTGGGCCCAAATGCAGAGATGAATTTCAGAGCACAGCAGTGAGCGGTGTCAGTCAGTTACTCTTCCAGCAGGATATCTGAGAAGCATATTCCCACGGCTGCCCCCTCACCAAATTAGATGCTTTAAATATCTACAAAATTATATGTCAATTATGCTTTGATAAGATTTTAAAAACAAGAAAGACATGATGACAGATAAAACAGAGGTTAAACATAAGAGAAACTATGCCAGTGGATTTGGAAGCTTGGAAATGTACAAATTCCTAAAAAAAATAATGTAATTTATCAAAACTGATTCAAAGGAAACAGAAAGTCTGATTAATCCTTTCATTATGAAAGAAATTAAAATGAACAAATACCTTATCATCTGGTAATCCCTTTAATGGGATGATACCCATGACAAAGCTCATGGCAGCAATATTTGAGAAATAAAAACCTGAAACGTTTAAATACACATGAAAAGGAGACAAGATAAATCAGTTTGCTTTATTTACACAAAGAATACACAGGAGTAAAAATGTATAACCTTAAACTACATAAAACCAAATTTTGGAAATATGACTAAAGAGTAAATCCCAGAAGACTAAACATGATAGTTTTTACAGAGATTTTTAAAATAGCAGAATTAAACAATATGCCTACATGCAAATGCGATAAAGCTATATATTTTAAAAGGCAAGAAATTCATAATTACTCTAGTAATCACCTCTGAGATGGGGATGAAGCATGACATATAATCTATGAGTAATGATTTAATTTTGAGGTTTATGGGCAGTGATTAAATCATTATGCTTTTTACCTTACATATGTCTAGCGTTAGGCCTTTGGATGTAGCAAATAATGTGTATCTTCTTAAAAGAGAAGTAAAAGAGAGAAAAATCCTAATCCACGCAGAGAGAATTGCATGTGCAAAAATATTAGAGCAGCAAGTTGGAACCATAACATGGAACAAATGAGAAACAGGAGAAAAGCTGCTGAAGGCAGATGAGGTTGGGATAGGGGAAGGAAAAGCTTGGTTCATGGTGCTGTCATAGCTCACACCTCACCTTGTTAAGAAAATGGTCTTTGCAAATTTGACCTTGCTTCTCTAGCTAGTGCTGATTAGTCATGCTGATTTCCAAACAGGCATAGCTCGCAGAGAGGTCTTTGAGGTTATTTGCCATTAATTCAGAATTCTTGTAGTGTGGAATTTTCCAATTTCTCATGAAGACCTGACAGATTTTCACTTTGCAAACATAATTTGGTATATCATTTCAATTTGCAATCTCACCTCATTTCTCTCACTACAAAATTTTAAATAAAATACTATATTTTCTAGTTACAAAAAGAAAGTAATGCATTGTTATTGTAGAATATGTGAAAAGACAGAGATATATTAAGTAGATAATAAAATTCACTGTGATGCCAGTACTCAACTCTACATCCTGTTTAAAGATTGGTGTACAGACACATATACAAACATTGTATTGCACAAAATTAGAAATACTCTAAATATTTTAACACCTGTCATTTTTCATATTGTTACTTATTTTTGTTAATATTGACATATTGCCTCTAATTCATTACAATAATATTCAGATATAGGGGTTGGCAAACCATGACCCATAGGCCAAATCCAGCTGCCACCTGTTTCTGTAAATCAAGTTTTATTGGAACACAGCCATGCTCATTGGTTACGTATTGTCTGTCTACAACAGTTACAGTCAAGCAAGGGAGTGGTGTGACACAAACTGGACCATAAAACTGTTTTCGATCTTTGCAGAAAAAGTGCCAACCCTTGCTGAAAGACACAATTTAATATCTACATGATATTTCATTTTATGAATGTGTCCTAAATTAACTAATTTCTCATTAGTAGAGACTTTGACTAGCTCTAATTTTTCCCATTCTGATCCCCGTGGCTTGCAAATCTTTTCAGACCTCCTAAAAATAAAATTATTAGGTTAAAGTAGATTTCCTGTATAAGGCTTTTGAAATATGTAGCCAAACTGCCTCTGGAAGATTGCACCAATTGACATCACTGTCACTATTCACAAGAGAACTGGATGAAACTACGTACACTACATACACATCCTTACCCCCCACTTTTAACTATTTACTCTTGGTGGTCATTAAGGACCTCTTAGTCACAATATTAATGACTTGTTTTCAGTCTTCCTTGACCTCTCTCAGGCCTTTTTCCTTGGATCCGAGGCCCTCCAGTTTTCTTCTTTTTCTCCGCTAACTCTACATGCTCCTTCTTTCTCTTAGCTGTTCTTCTTCCTCCAGTATCTTCCTGGTGGACATTTCCCAAGAACAGGCCTGGACTCTTGCCTAAGCTGTCTTTTCTCTCAGCATTTACATTTGATCTCTTTTCTCACATCCAGCTTCATAACATCCTGCCATCAGTGCTTGCCTTCGTGTTGGCATATTTTACCTCATCCCAGAATGCTGAAGTTGCCTCCTTACTGGTCTACTTCTTATAGTTACATCTTCCTCAACTTCTTTTACATACCCCTGACAGATTCTTTTCTTTTTAAAAGTCATAATTATATTAATTTCCTCCTCATAAATTCGTAATGAATTTACTTTGCCTACAGGATAAAGTTAAAATTCCTTTCATTGTTATTTAATACTCTTCAAACTGGTCCCAATTTACCTTTCAGGACCTAATTGCCTCTATTAGATTGTTTTCCAAACTGTTGGCTTTAAAAAATTGAACTATTCTCAGTTCTCCAATATTAGGTTTTAAAACCTTTATATATTTTTAGCAAGTGCTGTATGTATAATGTCTTTTTAAATTTACTCTAATGCCCTCTGCCCAACCCTTCAAGTAAGTCAAACCAATTCATGTAGCTTCTTTTGCAAAGTTTTGCTTCATTCCATCAGCCAGAAAATGTATCTGCTTCCTATGAACTCTCTATAGTAATTACATATTTATCTGTACCTGCCATATGATACTTAAACTTTCTACACAATGACTTCTGAAAGTATTTTATTTTGTTATTTGTTTTACACTAAATTACTGTATGTGTTGAGCCATCTTTTTCTTTGAACCCTCATTGCGCCGTCCACAAAATAAAGAGGTTATTATTGAGTGAATGACTAAATGAACTGATTATTAACCCAACAGAGGAAAGAGAGACTTGAGGTAGTTCAGTACCTTATGATTCATCTAACATTGGAATGAAAACGTGAGAATTACAGAGTCAGGCTTTCCAATAGTATTACATAACCCACCAGGTTGATGTTACTACCATTTACTCCCCTAAAAAAATATTCTATTAGGCACTATTTCTATACCTCATAATACATCAAGATATAATACTGATACATCAAGCCAACCAGGGATGAATCTATTTCTTTCTAATTAGATTTCACACAGGTCATTACTGCTGCCCCATTTCACTGAATAGGTGGTGTACAGTGTGAATGTGTGGCATGGTACTTACCAGTTCAATCTGAGAAGCAAATGAAGAAGCAGTACTTAAGCTCGAGGACACTTTCCAGATTGAAAACAGTAAAGACTTCTTATTTTCTGGTTCATTACATTATACACAGACTAGAAGTCGTGTTTTGTTTTGTCCTCTCTCTATAGTGTTAAAGATTTGTTTGCTCAAAAAATTCCAGATGACAGAGGGACAAGAACAATATGCCATCCATAGTTAATATTATTTATACAATGTAAGTATATCAGATGATAAAAAAGTATTTGTTATTGTAGGAAGTAAAAAAATTTCCCAGCATAGTCCATTAGCATATCCATGGATGCTTTGCTGAACATTAGCTTTATCTAGATTCTTTTGTAAAATGGAGAGAAAAGGATTTGTGTTATGAAGATTTTTGTCTAGGACCCTTCATTGTCCAGTTGCATAACCCTGAGTATGTTCTTTCACTCCTCTGGGCTTCTGTTTCCTTACCAGAAAAGTGAAGGGGCTCAACTAGGTGATATCTAAGACCCTGTCCACCTCTGAGTTTCGTCTTCTGTGTCACCATGTGTAGAGAATGGACAGCAACATTTCAGACACGCTGAAACTGACACTGAAAAGCCTTCATTTTGCTGCGTGACAGCCACCGAAGTTCTGTGTTAGGAGACCTCCCAGAACATCTTCCTCCTTAGCCCAAACGGAACTCACATCGCTCAGGGGCTTAAATGGAGCATGTGTGCCAGGAAGGACCTGAATCAGCAACTTGGGAATTAAATTTTTGTGGAAGCTATTGATCTGTAAAGGAGGTCTTTAATAGGAAAAATACACTATTTCTGTTTTAAAATGGCTAAGGAGTCCTGGTCTTCTGCAGTGAAGGAGATACAATGTCCTGCTCAGGGACATACATGAATGAATTTATGAAGCTCTTCCTGTTTCAGTGACTCTGTCAGCAATGCCCACATATTTTGCATCAGTTTTTACATAACTTGTTTTTACATTTATGTTTATGATTGTGCAATTTTAGCAACTTTTCTGAGAATCATGATTAACTCATCTTCTCTTTCATATTTATCAAGCCAGACAGCACTTTTTACGAATGTCTGTTCTCTCTAGTTTGTGTTCCCTTATTTCCCTAATTCTTCCAAAAATCTTTACTATGCTACCAGGGTTAGCTTTCTGCAATACTTCCTTGGTCAAAAAAAGAAATGTGCTGATTAAATTATAATAATGTCATACTAGAGCATAAAAAGATCATAGAAATAATTTAGTCCAATCCCCTCATTTTACAGTTATTAAAATTGATGACTGTAGAGATTTAATAGTTTAAGGTCACTTGCATTTGCCTAGGTTTTCCCAGCAAACAGAGCCTGAGGCAAAGCTTAAATACTAATTATTTATCGAGAGGAAAAACCCAGGCTGGTGAAAGTAAAAGAAGGGGAAGATTAGGTAGGAAAGGGTGGAAAGCAGATATACAATGATCCACACATTGTACATCAGCTGGGCATTGATTCCCAAGCCCCAAGACATAAAACTGGCTATTCTGCAGATACATGTGCTGAGTCTTACAAGACAGCTTCGATATCTGTACTATGCCTCAAAACAATCTGTCAGAGAGAGAAGGAAGAGAGAATTTACCGTCTGGGTCCTTCTTGTTCCTTTTTCTGTCACTTAAGTATACCTGGTGGGGAGTCCAATCGAATCTCATGCCCTGTGGCAGGTTGCCTAGAGGTTAGTAGGAGCCAGAGATTGTGGGTGAGGTGCCTGCTGGTAAGCTTCAGGGGGCAGAAACATGAAAACTCGAATGCTTGGTTTCTGCTATCATTGTCAGAACAGAACAAGCAGCTGAATATTTTAGATAAGGCCTAGAGACAAACGAAGATGGGTCCAACGTTGTCACATATCTTTATAGTAGCAAAATTAAGACTATAGACAATACCTTTATACTAAATTTAATGTTCAAATAATAGCCAGATTTCTCAACCTGTCTTTCAAGATTCTCCATACTCTAAATTTACTTTAGTCGGCTTATTGCTAACTCAAGTACTTTGTGAGAATTAACATGTGCATCTAAACAACTCAACCACTGAGACAGAGAACTGAGAACACTTGTGTCAACATGACTTGAGAGTTTATTCCAGGAAATTCTTGCCCAGATCGATAAAAACGTAAGCCAGTTTTTTCTTTTTTGTTAGTTTGTTTGTTTTTTAAGTTTTTAAGCATTTGCTTTAGAAAATTCTTGAAAATCTCTTTGTTCAAGAAAAAGTTTTCTCATCTGGGAAAACAGCTAGCTTTTCAAATAAATTTGCAAACATTATCTTCAAAATCGTTCCTCAATTTTAAACATTTGTTTCACAAATTTACCCAATTCCAATCATCCACCTTGAAGGCCCTGCTTTAAACCATTTGAGATAATTATTTAATTGACTTAATGACAGCCCTCCCCCTCAAAAAAACACTCTAGAAGATAGGCAATTCATTTATTTCACTGCAGTTTAGGTACAAATGATCAACTAATTTCACACAAACAAGGAAATCATAGCATAAATTCCCAAAATAAAGTCAGAAAAGACCACATACAGAAAAAGTAAAATCAATCATCTATTTAATTCTAAAGATTCAAAATTCCATAATAACACAAATTAAAAGAACACATATTTACTTAGAATTATATGAACACTACCCAATTTGTCCCCATTTTATTGTATAAATCCATATACTTTAAACTACTTTCCTCTGTTTGTAAAATAGTGTGAAATTTTTCCTTAAAAGTGGATTAAATTGAATGTCATTCAGTTCAATGAAAGCTTTAGGCTTAGAAATATCCTATCACATCTGTAGGTTAATTGAGTGCAGACTCCACCATGATGATTTGATAATTACAGAAGCAGGAGAAGCATCTTCTCTGACAGACCTTCAGAAATGTAGTGCTCAGACTACAGTGTTAGAAAGCAACTTTTCTCTAGCAATGCTTCTCTGGCCACTGAAAGGACATGTATTAATGTGACAACAAAACAGCCTTAAAGCGCATGATTTTAAAATAGGTAACCAAAGGTAGAATCATAGTGAATAAGCTAAGGAGAAAGTATGCTAAAAGTTCAAGGACACAGTCGTTTCTTTGTTAGATTTTTCCATCTTTCGGTCCCATTCCCTGTTATTCTGAGAAAAGCTTAGAATAATTTTCCAACAACAGTAACAACCAAAGATTTATTAAAACTATTTCTCCCTTATTTACATTTTTTAAATCATGCAACTTAGGAACATGCTAAATATAAAACAAATGGCTCTGATATAAATGCAACATTAATTCAGACAGGAAGAGAGCTGCAGGCTGAAATGGTGTGAGAAGGATGTCTAAGAGAAATGGAGCGGAGGTGGAACTTGGCTTGAACAATGGCTACAGTTGGGTAAGCATGGAAAGACCCTGAAGTCAGAGCCACATCAATGGCTCACTTGGTGAAGAGAGGAACACAGGGATAAGTTCCCGGCATTTAGTATAAACTTTCTGTCACCCATGAGATAAAAACGTTATTTAAGATGAATATTCATATAGCAACAATATCATATAAAATGCCTACATATAAATATATCTAGGAATGAGCAACAGCTACAGAACTAGATGAAGAAAACTATAGATTTAAACTATAGAACTAAAGGACATAAAAGAAGATGTGATTAAGACAGAGAGAAAGAAATAGAGAGAGACTGTTCCTCTGTTGAAAAATTTAATATGGTAGAAAAAAAGAATCTCACTAAATTTATCTATAAATGTAATGCCAATAAATATCACCAAAAATTTTTTGTAAGGATAAATAAACTGATTTAGAAAATAATTAGTTTTCTCTTGCCCTATTAGGTATCAAGCTACACCATAAACCTAGATTATTCTGGAAATTTGTGTCATTGGCACGGAAATCTACATATTACACAGAAACCAACTGAGCATGAAACAGAGAAATGTATATATGAAAATGTAAGTTATGATAAAGGTAAAATTCAAAATCAGTAGGGAAATGACAGACTATTCAACACAATTGAGCACTGGCACAATCTGCCATTCATTTGGGAAAAAGATGTCAGATACTTCATACACAAAAAATAAATTAAAATGAATTAAGTAATTAAAAATCTAAAAATTAATTTAAAAGAAACTATAATGGAATATTGTAGAATCTAAAGAGTTTTCCTAAGTGATATGCTAAACCCAGAAACCATAAGTTATACATAAAATGTTTTAAAATACATAAAATTTAAATATGAACCATATATCAGAGTAAAGATTAACATCTATAATAAATAGAGAACAAAATCAAATTAAAAAAATAAAAAACAAGCCACTTAATAGAAAAATGGTCATATTAGTTGGGCAGCAAATTTCCAAAAGAAGAGACATAAATCAGGTAAATAAAAAGTTGCTCAACCTCATTGCAAATCTCAACATTCTAACTGGAAAGAGTTCTCATGTTTTGTCCATCACACTGTCAAAATTTTAAAAATTCATCTGATGCATAAGTGACAAGAGGATAAGGAAAGTCACTACCATTATACTTTATGTGGCATTATGTACTGTTAAATACTTTTAAAGAGAAACTTGCTGTTATTGATCAAAGAACGATACACAGAATAAAATTTAATTTACAATTTAAAACTATTATTTGTATGTATATGTGTGTAAATGCCATGCTTCGGGATGAACGGGTGCCCAATCATTTGAGTGATTAGTCCTAAAAAGAGAATAAAGCTGGGGCAGGAGAGGTGGAAGGGAAAATGATATGCCTCAATTTATTTCTCTACTTTGTGAAACTTTTAGTGGGATTTTTTAGTCATATGTTACTTGTCTAAGATATTTTTAACTTCTTTGCTGAACATAATGTGAGTTTTGCACACACACACACACATATACACACACACTTGGGTGTACAGAGGGAAGTGCACCTATCTGTATATAGCTTGATGAATTTCTACAGGCTGAGCAAGAAAACAGCAGTCAGGTCATGAAACCCTGTCCCCTCAGAAGGCATTCTTCTAGCATCTGACAACTAATATCATCTTTACCTATTTTGCTATTTTATGTAAAAGGGATGATATGTTTGGTAATTTTTTTTGTATCTAGCTCATTTGTTCAATGTTATGATAGTGAGTCTTCTGTATTTATAGTTTCAGATTTTTCTTTCTCAATACTGTCCACTGAGTGAACATTCCAGAGTGTATTAGTCCCTTCTACTGTTGATGGTCATATGGGTAATGACCCCGTTTAGAGGTAAGATGACCAGTGCTTCACCTGAACACTCTTCTACGCACCTTTCAGAGAATGAACACATGTACGTGCTTCCGCTAGGTATACATCTGGAAGTAAAACCACTGGCTCTAGGCTTTGCATATGTTCTTCTAGAGAAAATGTTTTCAAATAGTTTTCAAAACTGGTTTTACGAATGTTCACTCCCATCTATAGTACACGAGACTTCAAGTGTACCCTACATCCTTGTCAACATTTGGTATTGGTCTTTTTCACTTCACCATCCTGGTGGCTGTTTAGAAATATCTAGTTATGGTTTAACTTGCATTTTTTAAAAAAATAACTGATAAAATTGAGTAACTTTTCATAAATTTAATGTCATTTAAATCCTCTCTTTCTCAATAAAAGAGAGAAAAATCGTTCTCATTCTGTGGATTGCTTTTTAACTTTTTAAATGAATCTTTTAAAGAATAATTTTATTTTAATATAATCCAATTTAACATTTTTCTTTATAATTCATTCTTTTGGTGTCCTAATTAAGAAATCTGCTACTCCAAGGTGACAAAGATGTTCTGTGTTGTTTTATCTTACTTGTCTGATTTTAAAATAGGAATACAAATATAAAAGATTAGTAAAAAAAATTTTTGCTGGTAACACCTAAAAATTAGTGCTAACCATTAAAAGAGTTGTACAGTGAAAGTACTTTCACTGGCATGATCTTACTAGGAGGGAATATATCAGTCTCACGTAGCATTATAAAATTTAATACCATAATACTACTTCAAGATCTGTAAATTAAATGCATTGTCACTTGACTATAAAACTGATGACTACAGTGTATAAGCAAATGTAGAAAGTATTGGTGAATTTATTGAAAAAAATAATACCTTTGCTATCTTCAGATTACTATTCATTATCCTGACAACTAAACAAACAGACTTCACCACGTAGAATATCAAAAAGGATTTAAAAGATACTATGTGCTTTCAGTGTTAAATGGAAAATGGTTATTAAGTTTAGCCAGCATGAATGAGAAAGCTCTTTATCTTATTTTAAACACTTTTTCTTTATATCTTCTTATAAATTTCCTCTTTCTCATTTTCTTGGATTAGCAAAAGTAATCTAATTAAAGATGGACTTTACTGAAATAAATAAAGTTTTTCTTCTGATATTCAGTTCCTTTCATCCTAATATTTGGTTATATTTTTGTTTAGAGTTTCACAGACTTATAGAGCTCAAAGAGATTTTAAAGTATTATCCTATTCATCCTCCAAAAACATCCAAGCAATATGAGAACCAGTCCTGATTGTATGACAATTTGCCAATTCTTAAGCTACAGGGACCATAATCATCTGGTTCTGTATTTCCTTTTGACTAAATAAAATATAAAAACTATAAACAATACTGAAAAAATCACTGAAATAAACTAGAAAACTTGTTTTAGTCAACGTCAGTTTTTTTCTAATTTCTTTTACTACTCCAAGTTCTTAAATGATGATTGTAAACTGCTACAAGATTAAATATATTTAGTGTCTTAATTAAGAAAATGGGTTTCATTATTCTCCCAAGGATTTGGAAAGAAATTATATTGATTTGCTTCATTTCCCAATTATACTATTTTTGTACGCATCCTTCTTTAAAAAATATTCTACTTGTCACCATTTAAATCTGAAACTTTCTGCTTGAGTGTTTGTCATTGAAATAGCTCCCAACTGCTCTTCATTTCCTTAGTCTCCTGTATCCCCAATCTGCCCTATTATTTTCAATTTCATCTTTTTACTTTATCCAATTTTTATGCTGTTTCTCTTCACTCATTAACCTTCAGTGGCTCCCTGTAATTAAAGGGATAAAACTCAAAATATCTCAGTTGAGCATCAATGGTCTTTTAAAAGCTGACCTGAACCTACCTTTCCAACCAGTACTGAGAAACACCCCCTTACACAAACCCTGATGGCTACTTCCATCCTATAAGCATCACAGGTTTCATGTATCCCCATTTTGCATCTACAATCAAATAATTTTTTCATTTTCTGGAATGATCTCCTATTTCTTTTCCTATTTCTTTTCTACTCTTTCAAATCTAACTCAAGTTTCTCTGCTTTGCCATTTTACTACCAAAGAGTACTAATCGCTCTTTTCCATGGATAAGAGCTTCTATGGAATACGTTAGTTTTGCCATGCATTTGAGGACCACCAAACACTACCAGCTCTTGCACCCATCTTTCCACCCATTTATGTATCCATTTAGTTAGTGAATATGTTAAAAACCTACTATTGCTAAGAATTAATCTAGGCAATAGATAAGTAGAGGCCCTGCTCTCGTGAAGTTTATTTCTATCCTGGAGAGAAAGTTAACAAAAAATATATATTTAGATGATAATAAACACTATGAAAAATAAAGCAGAGTAAAGGCAAAAGTGACAGTCCAGGTATGTGATCTATTTTATAAATGATAATCAGGGAAGTCTTCTCCACCAAGACAATATTTGAGAAATAAATATAGGCAAGGCAAAGTAGCTTTAACCTGCAATAAAAAGTATCTGTATCTATCCACTGAGGGAGAATATCAAATCAAGATTTAATGTTGACTAGGAATTCTTTTCTGTTGACAGAATTATTTCTTTAAAATATGTATCTAAGATTTCTGTAGAGGAGACTTGTTCCTTTTTCTCCAAATAAAGTAATATATCTAGTGGAATTTCACCTGAGTGGAGGTCACAGCCCTGGAATGTTACAACACTGGGTCAGAGGGGCTCCTGGGATCACTGTAAACATAGTCTGAACCTATACAGATTTATTTATTCGTGAGCAAACAGGCAAACTCTTGGTCTTCCTCTGAATCCCATTTATCAGAAAGCTATTCCAGTTCTAGATTATCCAATGCCCGAAGTTTCCCACCTTAAGATAAAGATAACAATGAGAGAAGAAAAAAAAAAAACAAACAAGGATGCCTTGACCATTACTCTTAAGAGAGAGTAAGGGAGAGGTGATACACTTTGATGATCATCTGTCTCTGTTGTCTGAAATTTCTTTTGTATTTTGATAAAAAGAACCAAGCATCATTTATTGAAGAGGGTTTCTTTTCTTCATTGTATATTTTTGGCTCCTTTGTTGAATATGTTTTCACTCACAAGTGGGATATAAAACTGAAAGTAACAAATGAACAAGACCAACACAAACAAAAACTCATAGACACAGGACACAGTTTAGTGGCTACCAGGAAAAAAGAGGGACAAGGTAAAGAGTGGGGGTAAATAAGGGTGAAAAGGGTCAAATATATGGTGACAGAAGGAGATTTGACTTTGCGTGGTGAACACACAATGCAATATATAGATAATGTATTACGGAATTGTATACTTGAAACCTATATAATTTTATTAACCAGTATCATCCCAATAATTTTTTTTAAAAAAAAGAACTGAGGTGCTCTCTGGCCAGATGATTAACAAAATTTCTTAATTTAGGTAGATATTAAAATCCCAATAAATTAATACATAACTGTCAAGTGAATTCATGAGATACTCCATCATCCTCATAGTGATTAAATATTGGAAAGGAATTAATATATGCAAAGATAAAGAAATAAATGAGGAACCGAAGTTATGAAGCTAATCAATGCCAGGGTTTTAACCTAGTTTCTTAGTTTGTGTTTGTTCTAAATGCAATATTTTTAATTTGGCTATGGTACAAATGTGCTAAAATGGAAAGTATTTATTATTATATTTTAAATCAGTTTATTTTTATGGTATAAAATGTTTTGCTATTAGCAGGTCTATATTGCAAGTAAATAAAAAATAACTTCATTTAACCTTTAAAAGTAATTCTCTGTATGATACTTTATGAAACTTGAGACTACTTTCTATTGACCCAAGATGTTTAAAAACTAATACTTTCTGAAATTGCATCATTAGAAGTCATCAAAATGAAATTCTGAAGCAAAATGATGGAGTTTTTTAAAAATCAAAGGTTTTTTTATATCTCCCATATTTCTTCTTGTTTCTTTCATTTTAATATTGAGTCATCAGGCTTGCTCATATCCTGAATTAATTTCTTTTCATTACTCTTCTGTGTTAAAGCTATCTGTATAATTGTTAGTACGTCACTACTCCATCTTCATTCTTCAGCTGACTAAACTGAGGGTGAATGACTCCATTTGGGACTAAGTTGTTAGCCTGGGTATACTTTGAGCTCTCAGCTGGAAAAGCACTAGCGATGTAAGGTGTAATTACAATTTACAGACCCTGATTCTGCAGCTTGTTGCCTAGCTACTAACTCACTCCCCTTGTACTCTGATCTATACTTCTCCTTTTGGGCTATATTTCTCTCCTTACAAAAGCTATCATCTGGGTACGCATCACTGTTACTCTTGTCTTCTCTGTATATGAAAATGAATAATTTTGATCACAACTTTATTTTCTAAGAAGGGGAAAAGAATCCATGGAGAAAAGTGTCAAATCATTTTTAGAACTCTTTATTTTCAAAGCTATATGTCTGCTACACCTTTAATACAAATGTTCCCATTAAAAAGATGCATGTACAGGCATCAATTTATTCTTGTGAATAAAGCTTTATATTAAATGATTTTAAATGATTTTAGAATATACCCATAATGCACTGACCATCTGTCTTCTAGATTGCATTTTTCAGTAACTGACTCATGAAAAGAAATTTCTCTCAAATCCAACAATATGTGTAAATAACATTTGATAATATTTTTGTTTCTTAAAAATGTTAAATACTAAAATATGTTATGGTCTCTTCTGTTTTTCTCACTGATTAATATCAAAAGCTAAAAGAATTTCATGTAATGTATTTTGTGTTGAGTAGCAAACAGACTAGCTTGCCATTGAGAAGACTAAAATCTAAATGAGGAAATAAATTTAAAGATATTAAATAAAAATGTATGCCACTGTATTATTAAGTGAATAATAGGATGACTCAGATCCTTGAAGGCGTGAAGCACTCAAGATCAGAAATAGGTTTCATGAGGTCAGGCTGCTCTGGTAAGGCTTCAGAGAGTAAGGAAATTAAAAATTTGATGTAAATGAAAGGTATGATGAGGAATGGCAGAAAGTGATGACAGTGGCAGAAAATAGACTTTTATAGAGTAGAACAATACAGTAATAAATCAAGAATGGTGAAGAGACAAGCTATGTGAATTGAAGGTGTTATACCAGGATGATAAGTGAGATGAGGTGAACTAATGGAGAAGTTTAGCAACCAGGCAGATTAAAGAACCAATTTAAAAAGTAATGTTCCAAGTAAACATAAGGAAATGTAGGCATTATGACACTGCTAAAGTGGACATATTTTTGTATAGGCATTTTAAGCGGGATCTGGTACTATTAGAAATTTTTTTGTATTCATTTTAGTGAGTTGTAGATGTGGAGAGTTTCTATGATAATATGAGCATAAAATTCAGATTTAGGGATATCATAAGGCATAATAAAAATAAACACAGAAATGCTACTAAATAATTTAAGAAAAGGGAATGAATTGAATTCTGTCTTACACCTTCATTAAATTACTCTGCTATATCTATTATATTTATTATTTTTACAAGAATAGTACTTGGGGGAAAGTTTTCTGAAGTTATAGACATCCAGCTATATAGTGAAAAGTAAACAAATAAAAATATAAAAATTAATATATACTTAATTGATAGCCACAACGATGAATTATTGGCCACTATTTGGTTTAACTCTGTGGCATAAATTGTCACTACTCACCATATATATCCTCTATTGCCCTATATTCCCCAACTTCCCATGTAATTACATTAGGACTATATGACTAGTTCTGGCCAATGGATTGTGAAAAGTGATGTATAATGTGTGTCACTTCTAGGTCAAGAAGTTAAGAGTATACATGCTCTTTCCATTCTTCCTTTCCCCCTTGCTACAGCAACCTTGGAAGTCACATGCTGAGAGGGAGACATGACAAGATAAAGAAAGCATGGATCTTGATCTTCAAGTCACTAGATGGAGGGGAGTCTTCCACAACCTCATAAGAAAAAACTAAGTTCTTCTTGTGCTAACCCAAGAGTTTGTATGCTATGACCCATTGGTCAAATCTGGCTTGCAGCCTGCTTTTGTACAGTTTTCAAGCTAAGAATGTTTTCTCACATTTTTAAATGGTTGGGGGGAGAAAGTAAATGGAAAATAATATATTGTGGTACAGAAAATTATATGAAGATCAACTTTACTGTTCATAAAGTTTTATTAAAATTTGGATGCTCTCATTTGTTTATGTTTTGGATATGGCTGCTTTTGTGCTATAGTAAGAAGAGCTGAGTATTTGTTGTAGAGACCTAAAATGTTTATTATTTGGCCCTTTATAAAACCTTTTTGATGTCAATGGGCCCCACATCCCAGGCCCCTAACCCAGGGGGTAGTTCCCTAACATATTGTTACTGGCCGATTCCTATCTTCTGCCCAATGATAGCTGATTAGATGAGAGTTAAAAACTGACCAAACTGGAGTAAAATTTGAAATTCAAGAGATTATAAAAAATATATTCCAGTGATTCTAATTGTTAAAAGTGAGAACAAGATAACTTGGGAGCTAAATTTGGCCATTGTTCAACATATGCTCAGAGACACAGAGATGAGAGACAGGAAGTCCCAAATAGAGAAGCACTCTTGATCCCTTGCTACCTCTCCTGCGCTTGGGCCCAGGCATCCATACTTCCTTTTCTCAAATTCCACAAAATACCCTTTTATTTTTATTTTTAAAACTCTTAAATTAATTAATTCATTTATCTGCTTGAGCCAGTGCAAATAAATATTTTACTTGAGAATGGAAAAAAACATTCAGACACTGACCTCAAGCTACCTTTAACTAAAATTCCCAGAAATATTTTATCAATATTAATAGGGAAAAGCTCTAGTGAAAAAAGAGGCAATCTGTCATAGAGAAAGCAATAACATCCTAGAGATATCCTAAAGTCCTTTTGCAAAGTGTCTAATAGATTTCTATAAGGTTTGATAAAATGTTGTAAGTTTTATACTTTATTTTTCTTTTTATAATTTTATTAACTAGAAATATTTTCTACATGTAATAAAAGGTGTTTGACTCCCCCAATGCATTACCTCCTTGTTGAATAATTTCATAGAGTCACTTAAGCATGTAAACTTATAAGAGTCAGTTTTGTACTTAAATGAGGAGCAGTGCTCTATTATCTAATAACAGAATTTCTTAACCTGAAGTACATGGTCAAAATTCAGCAATCCCCAAATCTCCTGAATATTGTAAGTGAATATTACATATGTACATATTTTCATTTTTTTTATGTAGGGGCCCATAGCTTTCATTAGATCCTCAAAGGGATCCAATAATGCAAAAAAGAATTAAGAAATATTAACTTAAAAAAATCATTATCAACATCAATAAAAAAATTAAGTTATTAACATACATGAAACTTTGTATATAAATAATACGTAGACTATACTTAGTACATAGGACACTTGACACATGTTTGTTCCATTCTCTTTTACCTTTCTCATTTATTCAAACTCCCCACCTTTTCGAACTTTATTCTCCCAATTATGTTACAATTCTTTTAAGGGCAGAAATTACCTAACAATTCCTTGTATGGCTTTCATTGCAATTAAGTACAGTAGGAAACTGCTACAGATTGAATACTTGTGTCTTGCTAAAATTTATATATTGAAACCTAATCCTCAATGTGAAGGTTTTAGGAGGTAGGGCCTTTAGAAGGTGATAAGATCATGAGGATTGAGCCCTCCTTAATGGGAGGTATGCCCTTATGAGAAAAGCCCCAGAGAGCTCCCTCGCCTTTCCTAACATGTGAGGACATAGGGAAAAGACAGCTGTCTAAACCAGGATGTGGGCCCTGACCAGACATCATATCTGCTGGCATCTTGATCTTGGATTTCTTCTTCTTCTTTTTAAAATCTATTTTTAAATAGATTATGCATATATATGAAACAGAATTTGAAAGGTGCACTGTATTATATGACTGAAATTTTCTAAGAGAGTAGAACTTAAATGTTCTCACCAACAATAACAACAAAAAAGATAAATAAGTGTGGTGAGGTGAAGCATGTGCTAATTAACTAGATCTTGGATTTCTTAGCCTCCAGAACGGTGAGAAATTTCTGTTGTACATAAGCTACTCAGTTTATGGTATTTGATACAGCAGCCTAAATAGACAAGGACAGAAATTCTAAGTGCCCATCATAGATGATTGCGTACAGAAGACATGGTACATATATATTAAATATTACATGGCCTTAAAAAAGAATGAACTCTTACCATTTGTGACACCATGAAGGGACATAGAGCGTATTATGCTAAATGAAATAAGTCAGACAGAGAGAGACAAACACCATATAATCTCACTTGTATGTGGAATCTAAAGAACAAGATAAACAAACAAAAAACAGAAAGACTTAGATACAGGGAACAAACTGATGGTTTTCCGATGGGAGGGAGGTTTAGGGGAGCTGGATGAAAAAGGTGAAGGGATTAAGAAGTACAAACTCAAAGTTAAAAAATTGTCATGAGGGTGTAAAGTACAGTTTAGGGAATTGAGTCAATAATATCGTGTTAAATATATATAGTGCCAGATGGATACTAGACTTATTGGGGGCATCATTTCATAAATTATATCATGTCTAACCACTGTGCTATACACCTGAAGCTAATATAAAATAATATTGAATGTCAACTATAAATGAAAAATAAATTGTATAGGTATTTATTGAATAAATTGTCAAAACAGTAATCGTGGATTATGTGTGTGTGTGTGTAGAATTATTTTCAATATCAGTTGGTCCTTTTCATTTTCATGTTTTTTCTTGAAGCTTTTAAAACATGGAATAAAAGTTTCATGTAAGATTGAAACCAAACACCAGCTCCTCCCAGTCTTCATTTGTCTTCATAATATTTCAAAAATACTTATAATCTAGGAGTGATAAGAATCTCTTTACACAAATAATCCCATAATTTACCTCTCCCCAAAACTATTAAACCTCTTGGAAAATGTGGACAAAAACGTTTGGGCAGGTAGATCTCTTTTGATTAATATTTATGATTATATTCCCCTTTAAACTCTAGGCATCTTCCCATTGGTTCTTTCCCTCGGAAATGCTGTTGCCACTGTGTTGTGGAAATTCCTTTGCCACTCCACTATCATTGACCTGCTTCCTTCCCTGCTTACACTTTTCCAACTACCACATCCCTATTGGGTTGCTATGCAACCAACCCTGGAATGTAGTCTTACTATTCATGTGCATTCCCTCAGATGGATGATTTGTTTTATGTGATTTTGTTCAGCCATAATTTGAATTTAATTCTTTGCAACATTCTCATCTGTGGCTCTAATCTTGGGTTTTGACAAACCATTACAGGACACAAGACCTTATATAGAATTTCTTTCCTAGGAAGTCTTTCTTTTTTTTTTTTTTGATGTCTCTCATGATTTTTCCTTCTTTCTTATTACATGTTGGCATAAGTCTCACTGTCAACCAGTCAAGATTTTTCAAATTTACATTCTATCACTGTGGAAGGTCCATTTTTTACTCGGTTATTTAACCACAAATTGCATTATAAACACTAAAACAGTTACATTAAAAACTCATATATTACTTATTGACCTTTAGGTTTTATATCATATTCTGGAGTTTTTCTAGGTTTAAGATCAAAATGGCAATGATAAAATTTTATTCATGTGTTCATTCTTTTTCCTTTAAACATTTATGAAACTAGCTAGCAAATATACATGGTCTCTTTAGAAGCTATACTGAACAATTGAATATGTTAAAAGCTAACATTATTTGTATCCCCCCAAAATGAATTAACATTAAAACCTAATTAAATGTAATTACTTAATTTATTTTTAAATATGGGTACTTTTCTGAATATGAGAAAATAAATTTCATGTTATTTAAAATAAATCTGAAAAAATAAAAAAGAATTTTTTAAATACTTTACATTATGTTTTGGACTCTTCTATGCTAACCTTGAATCGAGTAACAAAGAAATACCACTTCTAATTTAGCAAACTGCCAAATCTTTCTGAAAGGTTAATAACTAGTGTTGATAGGAGACAGTAAAATGATTGTTTTGTATGTTTTGAAGCCTAGTAAATTGGTGTACCCTTTCCGAAGACAATTGTTATGATGAAAAGAATTAAATCTTCATTTTACTTTTCAACTTCTTGACCCAGAAAATTTACTTTTAGATATCCGTCCTAAAGAAATGGCTGACATTCAAACAATAAATTGAGTTCAAGGATGATCATTATAGAGTTGTGTTAATGAAGACCGTAATTATGTATTTTGTCTTTCCAACAGGTTTCTCTGCCTTTACTCCTCTCCTCCAACCCCTTTAGGGGTGCCTATGACCCAAGTCTTCTGGGAGGTTCTCTTATAGATTATTTGATTTTTAAAACAGGTACAGCACACAATGATGAATAATGATTGGAGACAGCCATGCTCTAGAGAGAAGTTCCACTGAGCTCTGTCTACTGTGATTCCTTCAGCAGTCCTAGTTCCTGCCTTTCCCAAGATTTAAGCATTAATTTTTTTTTTTGGAGGGGGTGCATTTTCCCAGTGAACTATTTACTAGTCTTCCTCTTATTTATGTATTTACATATTTATTAATTCATATATTTATTTAGTGATTTAGTTTTGAATTCAATAAAATTGATTACTTTGGCGTAAAAAAAAGAATCTTAACTGATACAGAACTCAAAACCACAATATGCATTGTAAGTACAGTCCCTTGGAGATTATGAAATATTTGGGATGAGTTACAGATCAAAATGAGGAAAAGGCAGAGAACATTTGGCTATAATCTGGGAAAGGAAAATGGCATTTTCAGGTGAGTGGTGGAGAAATAGCAAATTATGTTACCTGTAGTCACTTGACACCATGTATCAGCTCAGGAGGGAGCTCCGGGAAGGTCAACCAATTTCAAGGTGATTAGGAATGTTAAAACTAGAGAGGAAAGAACAAAACAAAATTATACAAGACATTCTAATCTTAAATTCTTGTTTTAAGGTGGAACACAATAAAACTCAAGAATACTGTGTGCCCTGGTGTGAGAATTTTTTCTGCTTGTCTGAGCCTGGCCAAGAACCTCAAAATGTAGATTATTTTTTTTTAATTGATCTCGAAGTCAGAGGCTACTGAAAGACCAATCTTGCAAGATCTGCAAGATCTCTCATGTGAAGATGAGAGGATGATTCAGAAAAGATAGAACCCCAGCAACTGAAAGATTACTAAAATTAGGAGTGATCACATTAAAAGGTACAAAAATGTCAAAATCAATATATTGTAAACATGGAACTATTATAACTAATATAAGATTATATACCAACCATACTTAATTATTAAAAATTTAAATGAAAAAACTTATACCTCAATAAACCTGACTTGTAAAAAATTCAAAAAGCAGAATCATACAGTATAAGAAAGAAAGAAAGAAAGAAAGAAAGAAAGAAAGAAAGAAAGAAAAGAAAAGAAAGAAAGATATAATTCACATATCAGAACATTTACCACTTTATAAATGTCTGGTTCAGTGGTATTTAGTACAGTAAGTCCTCATTTAATGTCATGGATAGGTTCTATGACTTTAAACAGTACTCAGTGAAACCAATTTTACTGTAGGCTAATTGATAATACAGAATTGTTTCGACAGCATCTCATCAACATTATAACAAAACAACATTGAATGAAACAATGATATTTGAGGCCCTACTACATATCCACAAGGTTGTTCAACCATCACCATTATTGAATTCCAGAATATTTTCACTACCCAGAAGCTCCACACCCATTAGCAGTCACTCCCTTATACCTCTCCCAGGCCCCAGCTGCTGCTCATTTACTTTCTGACTTTCTAGATTTGCCTATTCTGGAGGTTTGATATAAACTGAATCATATCATATGTGGTCTTCTGTTTCTAGATTATTTCTCTTAGCATAATATTTTCAAAGTTTATTCATGTTATAAGCATGTATTAGTACTTTATTCCTTTTTATGGTTGAATAACATTCTATTGTATGGATAGATTGCATCATGCTTATCCATCTGTCAGTTGTTGGGCATTTGGGCTGTTTCCACTCTTTGGCTATTATGGATAATGCTATTAGGAATATTCTTATACAAGTTTTTACATGCCTTTAATTGTGTGTATACTTAGAAGTAGAATACTGAGCTATATGATACTTCTATGTTAAACATTTTCAGGAAATGACAAACTATTTTCCACTGCATCTGTACTGTTTTACATATCTACCAGCAAAGTATGAGAGTTAAAGTTCTTCCTCCTCTTTGCTTATGCTTTTTCTTTTTACTTTCCAATTTTTAAAATTTATTATTATAATAGTATTAGGAGTATGGGGTGGTATCTCATTATGTCTTCGGTTCTCATTTCCTTAATGACCTTTGGAGCCAGCCTAGGGTTTAGACTGAATATGGTCTCCGTGGCGAAATGCAGAGAGAATAAGTGTAGGGAAAGAAAAAGAAAAAGAAAAAAAAGAAAGAAGAGAAGAAAAAAAACTTGAGGAAAACATGACAGAAATTTGCTAAAGTCATTGTCAAAAATATGGAGAAATGATCTGATTATCATTAAGCTTGTGTGGTAGGTACATGAGGGTTCCTAATCTGCTGACTTTTGAATTTTTTATAATAAAAAGTTAAATAAATTTACTTGTTATCATTTTAATTTTTAAAGGCTGGAATAAAACTGTGGACATGAAATTTGGGAGTGCCTGACTCAGAAAACTTATTTTTAAGGGGATGGAGCCTCACCTGTATTCAAAGATTTAGTCTTTGGAATTAGGCAAGAGCTTTAATCCCAGAAAAATGAAAATCTATGTTTGTACAAAAACCTATATGTAAATTTTGCTATTATTTGTAATAGTGAAATACTAGAATCTGATCAGATGTTCAACAGGTGAATAGTTAAACAAACTGTGATACATGCATATCCCAGATAGCTACTCCTCAATAAAAAGACACAAGCAATTGCCATGCCGAAACATTTGCATGAATCTCCAGGGAATTACACTGCATAAAAAATGACAACCCCAAAAGGTTATGCACTGAATAATTTTATTTATATAACAGATGAGAAATCAAAAATTGTAGAAATGGAGGATGGATTGCCAGGATTTAGTAACCCTGGGTGAGGGAGGAGCTGGGGGGGGGGGGCTGGAAAGAAGTGGATGTATTTTAAAAGGTCAACAGAAGGGATCCTGTTGTTTTAAAACTGTTCAGTATCTCAGCTGTGATGGTGGACACACAAACTTACATGTGGTAAAACTATACAGGACTGAACACACACACACACACACACACACACACACACACACAGATGAGTACACATAAAACAGAAAATCTGAATAAGATTGGAGTGTAACAATATCAATATCTTGCTTGTGATGTTATAGTTTTGCAAAATGGTCCAAAAAGAATTAGGCAAAGTGTATACTGATATCTCCATATCATTTCCTACAAATGAATGTGAATATATGATTATTCTAATAAGTGTTTCAATTTTAAAAATTGATTAAAAGTCTACACTTATAGAAAAGACATATTGTGGAAATTATAGTTTGTCTGACTCAGTAAAGAGATTTTTAACTTCAAACAGGATCATCACACCAATTCTTTTATATACATCTTTTTTCATAGTTAACTCACAAGGAGAAAAAAAATGGGATTCGATATTTTGCAGAAATATATCCATGGTTAAAGTGAACATCTCCTTACTTTCATTATTAGATTGTATAATGATTGTTCTTCATACAGTCTCTGTAAAATGGATTCAGGATGATCCCTTTAGTGTTAGTGAAATCTCTAAATTCTTAACCCTGAAATGCTAAAGAGGGTTGAAAGAAACTCTTGAGCATCATGTGATTTTCCTCAGGATCCTGTGCTCCAGCCCAGGGACTAGGAGGAAAATGCTTGAAATATCAAACAGACAGGAAGCATGAGCTCTGAATGGCCCCTGAAACCTCTCCAAGTTGTCATTTGTACTGTCAATGGACTTCTTTTATGATGTCCTGTTTCCTTCCTCTGCTGTTCCACGACTAGAACAGTTGAGTAGGAAACAACATATTTTTTCTAGGTTTAAACATCTTTTACCTGAATACGCACTTCTGAAATAACTAATGTGATCATTTTGCAAACATTTGTTTAATATTTCATAGCTATTCATCTTTGTAAGTAAAACACACTTGTTTGTTAGTTTTTAACATAAGATCGAAAGTGCAGATGTTAATGGCAAGGTATGTTTTCAGATACTCTAGAAAACTTCATGTTGAAGAGTTTTGGTATTTTCTAAGACACTTTGAACCTGCCTCACAGCTGCCCAAAATAAATGGAGTAAACCTTTGCATCAGTGCGTTTTTGAAGCCACAGACATCCGTAGCTAATCTCACAAGAACATGACTGAACCAAAGCACCACAGAGACATCTACTGGTTGGTTTTTTTTCTTCTGGTCTGACCTTTAAAAGATTATTTTCTTGCCATAAGGAATTGTAACTAACCAGCACTATTCAGCATTGCATAGACACATTATACACACCGTTATGCAGACAATTATATTGTCCAATAACCTGGGAGGATTAATTGGAAATCTGGAAGGGTTGATGTGCTCCCAGTCCAACCCTCCCATCACACACACTCACTCATTTTTGCAGGGCTTCTGACGATCAAGATGGCAAAGAGCCAACCCTGTTAGATCCAGCATGTGATGCAGAGGGTGGACACAAACAGGGCAATTCGCAAGCATAACCCCGCTGGAAATATATGTGCGTGCCATTCTAGCCTTTTCACAGATTATTTCCTATGGCTCAGGACATAGACAATAATTAGGAAAATGAATAAGGATTAGAAATACCTGTTTGGGACATTTTCTTAAGAATCTAAGGTATATTTTTAAGAAAGACCCCGTGGGAAGTCTTCAAATCTATTGTGCCCTGTCTGCCATGGAAGAGGCTGACTCGTAGGACAGAAAGGCGTGATGGCTTTTGTGTTCCTGCTTCATCATACATTAATGTTTTGTAAATCTACTTTTACTTTTGTAGAATTTTCAGCTGTTGTTCTGTAGGTACTTTTATACTTTATGGACATCTTTGGAGGTCAGATTTTTTTTCTAAGTTTCACTGTAGAGAATATTTTACCTCAAATACAATTGTGGAGAACCACGATAGCACAAGCTGAGCTGTGTATTATTTTATTAAATTTTGATTCAATTAGAGAATGAATTTGGAACATACGAGGTGATTCATGGATTTTTAAGTCATAATAGAGCTAGATGTTTGACACAAAGAATTATGATTTATCCCTGTAGCTGTTCTCTCTCACTTTCCTGCACAAGGAAATAGCATAAGCTTATGCTAGAACCGAAGACTAAAACATTATTTATCTAGCAGATTTCATATATTCATACATATATCAAAATGTATCTCCATTAGCATAGAACATAACTACGTTGATATCGATTTGCAAGAGAGAAATAAAGAGGCACATAAAAGGCACATTTCCTTCGTTTTACTAAAATTGATTTTAGAATTGACCACATTACCATAACCATCAGCTATAAGGTAGGATCCTATCATTATTGCTGATTATGAAATGAGTAGCATTCAAACCCCATAACATCCTATCATTTTAGCAAAGCCTTTGCTATATTCCGTTGGTGTTTATACACAGACATGAACATGTATGTCTATGTACAAGCATAAACATGAAAGCATACCATAGCACTCTTTTGTCACCTGTTTACTGCTTTTTTAAAAAACTAATTGTGTTTAGGATATATTTCCTTTGTAAGATAGATATATCTACTTCATCCCTTTAAAATGCATTCTACGTTTACCCAGATATTAGCTCTCTCCCTAGCTCCCCTGTGAGAGGACAAGGTTCTTTGACCCACAGCATCATCAAAGGGTTTGATTTTTCTTTAGAGGGTCTATCTTTTCCCATTTCTTTTAGCTCTGCTTTGGTCTTCCCTCTCTTCTTATTATATGTTGCCTCCTATAAATTTTTTTAAAAATCCAACAAGTAGATGAACAAAACCCTCTATTCTTGGCACAACGCCTTACTTCTATCTCCCCTTGTCTTAGAGAGTCATTCAATAAGTAGTAGAGTGCTGACCACATTTCAAACACTGCATAGACATGAGTCAGCAAAATGGACACGAGCCCTGTCCTCTTGAATGTTATAATGTTGTATATATTTCTTGATTAAAAGAATGTGTGAAGAAATCAAGAGACTGAAGCTTAGCAGGAATAAGGCACTTGCTCAGAGTAACTCAGCTAGAAAGTGGCAGGGCTGTCTTTGGAACTACTCTCCTAACCAGTGATTTAAATACCTTCGTTTAGAGTATCTATCTATTATTCATCTATTTTGGGAAAAACTCAAAGGGAGAGATGTTTCTTCCTGACTCTCCTTACTACCCCAAATCTGAATTTTTCTTCCTGAGCCCCTGTGAGCTTTAGCCATATATTTACTAAGGCTGGCGGCCACCCAGACCTCCTGGAATAACTGGAAGGAGGGGAAATATGGCAGGAAGGGGGTGGGTATCATATTCTCATGTCTAAAGTGCAAGGATAGGAGTAGAGTTCTTTTATGTTTTATATTTTAATATATATTTTAAATGTGTTTTTTTAGATATACAAGTTCTTTTCATAATGGGCCACTTATATCAAGCAATTATAACTCTTCTAAACATATATATATATATATAAATATTCTTATTTATATATATATATATATATATTTTATATATATATATATATATATAAAAATTCTTAGAAACAATGGCCTAGACCTAATAATAGAAATATCTCACTTTTCTTGTGGTTTCTATGTATTTAAGTATTAGTGAGGTCAAGTGTCTTCTCTGTTTATACTCATTACTTGTATTTTTATTTTGTGACAAGCACATTCATATCATTTGTCTACCTCTCTTTTTGTGCTTCTCTAAGTACCTTATTAAGTTGAAAGTACTGAGCATAAAGAGAAATATGGAAACATTTTTCCTATATGTTGAAAATATTTTTCCCAGTTCGTTTTTGACTTTGGTTTGTTGTCTCTTTTCTGAGTAGAAAACTAAGGACTTTTCTCAGTGCTATTTGTTAATATTTATATTGATAATGTCTGAGTTTAGATATTGGATATGCAGTATCTCTCCACGAATACAAATTTAATTTTGTCTCTAATCTTTAATGAAAAAAGATGGCATAATGTAGTCAGCATATTTTGACATCTAGATCTCATAGTACTTAGAAACTACTCAGTAAATATTACTTTAATTCTTTCCTTAACTCCATATAGAGGTGATTTGCGGGAGAGATAAATTTGGGGCACAGCCTTAGATTTAAAGAATATAAAAATAACTTTCTGGAAATCTAAGGCACAGTATGGTGACTGTAGTTAACAATACTGAATTGTATACTTGAAATTTTCTAAGGGACTAGATCTTAAGTGTCCTCAACACAAACACACAGACAAAATAGCAACTATGGGAAATAATGGATGTATTAATTAGCTTGGTTGTGACAATCATTTCACAATGTATATGTCATCAAATCATCAGATTGCACACCTTAAGTATATATGATATATGATTTTTATTTGTCAAGTATATCTCAGTAAAGATAGTGGGGAAAGAACTTCTTATTCTCAAAAAGAAAAGCAGCAAAAACTAAAAGAAAACAAGGGAATAAATAGAAAAAGTAAAGATATTTTTCTCTCCTACTTTCTCAAAAGGTCTTGTTTGTACGACTGCACAAAAGCAGCTCTGTGTGTGACCAGGGAATTTCCCAAAGGCATTCTGGGGTCTGTGTTGTCAACCATTTTAATGGCTGATTAGCACACAATTGATTAAATTAAGTGTGCAGTCATCATCTAAATTAGACTTTGAGTAATCTGACTGACCAAATTAGACCCTGCATGACATATAATTCCTAAAACTGATGCTAAGGACTCAGAACAGCGAGAAAAGAAACTATGCACCAGCAACACAGTCTTTCCCAGGACAAAAACAAGACAACAAATATGAATGGCAAAGCCTACTCAGGATGGAGAGGGTCATGGAACAAGGATTTTGCTCGAAGCCCATTTCTACCCCTTGCAACCTATGTGACTTCAGACACGTTATTTAATTCTGTAAGCCTTCGTGCCCTCCTAAGAGAAAATAGATTAGTACTTGTTTCAGAATTGTTGTGCTCCTAGATTATAACCAAATATGAAGCAATTTTTTGCAAGTTTCCTTCACAAGTTCCTCTATCTTCTTTTTATGTTTTATAGTTTCAAGTCTTCATCATTCTCTTACCCATTCAAAATTTATTTGTGAGTGCCATTTGCATAAGACACTATGCCTTGGGCTATTAGACTAGTACATGAGTTTTGCTCTAAAAAGAAGTTTGTAGATTAAATTGAGGGATAATGATGATAAAAGGCAGTAGTCATTGGGAAATCATTCTGTCCTAGATGCTTAATTCTCAATTTTTACAGCTATCTTAAAGATCACATGCCATTTTTATTCCCATTTTACAGATGAGTAAACAAGAGTTAGGAAACATGTTTAAAGTCACATAACCTGAAAGGATCTGAGTAAAGGTTCAAACCCAGAGGTCTATAAATTCAGAGCCCAAGTTTTCATCAGGCTGAAGCACTACGTTATACTAAAAAGTAACAATAATGTGGTATAATGTAATTTGAATGTTATAAGTGACATGAGAAGTACAGACAGATTTGCAGGGAAATTTGGAGGAAGAGCTGACCCATTTGGCTGCAAGGACCAGGGGAGGCTCCTTACAGGAGACAGTTGAGTTATATCTTAAAAAGCAATAATGTATTAGCCTATGCTTTGCCAAGGTTATGTTTTTCCTTTCTGCAGAAATGATTTCAAGTGGTACTGGGGCCTATCCAATGACAAACCAACAAGAGTAAAACACAGCCTTAAAAGTTAAATGCCCACTGCTGTGAAATAAATGTTCTTGTCTTAGTCCTCCAAATGCCAAGCCTGGGAAGAGGAAATTTTCCACAGAGGAGCAAATGCTATTTCATCCTTGACTAACCATGGGAGAGGCCAATCTGTGATCTTTCTCAGCATTTTAGCTGGTAAGATGGACTATGCATGTGCTGGTGGTGATGTGACAGCCTAGCAACTGTGTGAACAAATGCAGTATTGCTCTTGGAACCATACAAAATAATCTCTTTGAAGCCAGGGTTTCTTATAGAACATAGAATTATAATATCTATTCTGGAGGAAGGAGAAAAACAGATTTCTTTAACCAGTTATAGACTAATATTTTTATGAAAACTACTCATCACAAGACTTTATCAACGACAATGACAATATTAGAGCACCCCTGCTCTAAGGACATAAGAAAGCTATATCCTAGGACATCAGTCAAAGAGTGTGTTGCCAGAATGGTCAGAATTAGAAATAGAAGAGATCAACTAAATATGATAAAAGAATTTAGACTACAAGGAATGGGGGTGGAGTGGGGGAAGGGGAGGTGGATGAGGCTGGTAACAGAGGTTTGTTTACAATTTTGTTTTAGACTAACATGATCTAGATCTTCCTACCTGACGCTATTCTGCTACTGCTCTGTTGCCAAATTTATGGTAAGCCCTTCAGTAAGTATTTATTGCAGACTAGCTTTAGAGTTTCTTTATATAATTTTATGTGTAAAAATCTTTTACATTTTTTTATTCCCTTTTATTCAGCATGTTTTTTTAAAGAGAAAAATAAAACATTATTTTACTTTTTTAAACTTTGACCATTTTTTAGTACTTAAAAATGACTTTTTATCCTAAACTAATTTTAGACTAATAGAAAAGTTGCATAGAATAGTACGGAGAAGTTCCAAACATTTCTTACCCAGCTTGAAACAGAAAAAGTACATTCATGGAAAAACTGGCACAGTTCAAATAAGGTCTTTAGTTAAGAATATCATACTAATGTTAAATCTGGGTTTGACACTTATACTATACACTTTTAGTCTATCTTATAGTAATTAATGTGGACAAAGGCTATTGAGAGGCTGTAGAGATAACTTTGTGACGTTTGCTCCTTACTTAACAGAAACAAATAATTATTTCAGTGTATTAGGTTCATGCCTTAAGTGTATGCACTAATTTTTTTCTTTATTTTTGGTGTTGATGAAAAATTATGAGAATTTTGACTCCTTACTTAGATGTAAGATTATTAAAATAATCTCTGTGATTATTTCCATTTTAAAATTGAGGAAAGGGAGGCACAGAAAAGATAAGGATTGCACATAGTAATTAGAGCAGGGATTCATTCAAAACCAGGCAATCTGGCTCCAGAGACCACAATTTATGCTTTAGTGCCATCATGTTACACTGTCTCCTGTACCTATATAAAAATCATTGCATTCTCTTAAATCCACAGTCTAATATCACAGGGAGAAAAAGAACATCTTGGATTTTACTTGTTTGATCTGAGTCTCCCACAATAACAGATTGAAAACAAAACAAAACAAAAAGCCAAGTACCTAGAAATAAATTAATACATTTTAAGAAAAAAGAAAACAATTATAACTATTCTGTAAGTGAAGGAAAATTATAATATTTATTCTGAGATGCAATGAAAAATTATAGCAGAGTTATGGTAGCATCTCTACTCTGAAATGTCAGGTCAGAATGTTTCTCATGAAAGATCTTTCTATTACAATGGAAAGTCATAATCAATTGTACTTACATTTTTAAACATGATTTATTAGAGACAGTGTCAAAATAATTTATTCAATGTCAGAAAATATTGGTGCTGTAGCAATCACTGTGTGGGTGTTGAAAATAGATTTAGAAGTCAAGATTCTTAGTTACAACAACAAAACTGATTCTGGGTTTATTGGAAGCATATTAAGGGCTCACAGAATTGATAAGAAGCTACTGAAAGAGGCTGGTAAAATCTAAGAGGGCCAAACTGCAAAAAGGACATGAGCTTTTAGTAGGACTAGTCTGCATAGTCCTACTTCTCCAGCAACTATCTCCAGCCATTGCCATAACTGGCAGTCGTCTCTTCTACCTTTTACTGCTTTTCCATGATTCAGAGTCCCAGGTGAGAGTATCTAATTGATCATTGGTTATTTTCTATTGCCTGTTTAGGTGATGGAGCCAAGACATACAAAGAGGGGTCTCCCGGATTAGAAAAAGAGTTAGTTTCCCAGAATCCCAGATAATGGCAATGTCAGCTATAATATGTTCTACTCAAGTTTTATGCTAATTCTTATTCACACATGGAATTCTACACTGATTTTTTAAAGACGAAAACAATAAACAGAAGCAATTTTTCTTTTGTCTAATATGAAAAAATATTCTTTCATAGAAATACACAATTTTAGATTTTCAAGAGTATTTTGGGGACTTCTAATTCAACCACACACATAACACCAGAAACTCGTTTATAACTAAATGAAACAAAATATATGAATGAAATTAAAACACATGTATGATTGATTGTTACAATTAGCGACAGAATAAAATTAAAAGTGTGGGTTCTGAATATTGACAGACCTGGGTCCTAGTCTTTCCAACACCCCTTTCTAATTGTATGAACTCCAACAGGTTACTTAACCACACTGTACCTTTTTTCTCTATTGTAATATAATTCATGAAAATCAACAAGAACACTTCTTGGTACATAATAAGCATTCATGATAGTTTCCTTATGCTGTTATATTGTCATCATTGTCACCATCATCATTATCATTATCACTATCTTCATCACCATCATCACCACAATCCAGCTACTGTTCGAGTACACCTAGTGAAAAATTTGCAATACATTTGAACTCTAGTTGTCTGCATCCTTCCATATTTTCAACTCTGCTCATGCTCTGACATCTTTGACAAAAATATGTCTTTTCCATCTATAGCACCTTCTATTTAATAAATAATGTTGAAATTATATTCAATAAATGACAATGACCAAAAAGCACACACCTGTATTCTATGTTGAGCTACACAAAGTGATCACTTAAAAAAGAATTTTACTTAATAATGACAGACTGTATACCAGCATGCTGTTTTTAAAACTAATGAAGAGTAAATTTTTACAAAATTATCATCAAGAATGTTATGCTAAAATATGCTAGGTTGTTTCGCTAAAATACATATTTGTAGTAAATCATATGTTCTCCAAACTAAGTAATTTATAAGAAATTACATTTTTATCATTAACACTGTACACTTAATAGCACTATCAACTTACTTCTTCTGAATAACATAATTAAAAATTTTTGATTAATGAGAAATTTGCATTGTGAAGTTTTCAATTATGTTTGAGATCTTTTTTATTTTATTTATTTTAATTTTAACTTTAATTTCAATTAAAGAGAATGACTGTAAGCTATTTAGGCAATCTTAAGTGTATTCCCTAGCTAATCAAAAAACTAGTTATTTAATGCCACAGTAAACCATTTTAAAATTTGATGGTATATCCTAATATATGTTGTAATTTATCTTAATTTATAAAACTTGAAATTAAAATTATATACATTCAGTGGTATTATACAAAAATTAATAAGGCTCAATAAGCCTTTTTGCTGAACAAGACTTAGTGTTTTTGTTCACAACAAACTGCCCACTAGATGGCACTAAGCAACTGCCAAAAGTTTTCTCACCGTGACACACCAGGTCAAGAAAATAAACCAAGAATCCTGATTGACAAAACGTTGTTTCAGACAGGCGGACCAGGTCTCAGGGTCCCTAACCTGCATGTCAGGTGATATTTAAAGTACAATTGGGGGCTATTTTCTCAAGAAATATTATTTATGACAGTCATTTCATATCTACAGTAGTCCCTCCTTTATCTATGTGGGATACGTTCAAAGACCTCAAATGGATGTCTGAAAATATGGATAGTACCAAACCCCAAATATATTGTTTTTTTTTCCTATACTACATGCATACCTATGATACAATTTAATTTATAAATTAGTCACAGTAAGAGATGAACGATAATAACTAATAATAAAATAGAACAATATACTGTAATAATAATTTCTGAGAACATGTCTCTCTCTCAAAATGTCTCATTGTTCTGTACTCACCCCTCTTCTTGTGGTGATGCGACATGATAAAATGCCTCTGTGATGAGATTCATTTGCAGAATGAGAAGCGAGAGCAAAACTAGAGCAAATTCCTCTCTCCTCCACATTTTCACAAATAGATTTGTTTTTACCGTAGATCTGAGCAACCTCAGCATACGATTTTTTTTTCCTCTCTCTTAAGTCAAGAACTTTCACCTTTTCACTTACAGGAAGCACTTTATGGCTTCTTCGTGGCATATCTGAATTGCTGTCATCGTGAACCTTGCACTTTGGGGCCATTATGAAGTAAAATAAGGGTGACTTGAACACCAGCCCTGGGACGCTACCACAGTCTCTCTAATCATCGAGATGGCTACTAAGTGGCTGACGGGCAGGGAGCATCTCCAGCGCGGAGATGGGTCACGTTGGAGGCCTCGCGAGATCTCATCACGCTACCCAAAATGGCACACAGTTGAAAACTTATGAAGTGTTTATTTCTGGAATTTTCCATGTCATGGTTTTGGACCTGGAAACAGTAAAGAAAAGTGAAACAGTAGGCAAGGGGGGACTATTGTGCAGGGTAAATAACTAGATACTAACAATTCAACACAAATGGTACACTGTAAAGAGTCTTATGATTAAATTGCACTAACTTGAATTCCACTAAGATCCTACTATCTAACCAAAGCCTGGCTTTTCTTGGTGCTTATGAGGAAATAGAATTCGCTAAACAAAAATTACAAAAGAATAATAAAAGGAATTCCATGAGCAACAATTTATATATAATTGTAGTGATGCAAGATGATAAAATGCCGACATGATGAGATTCATTTGCAGATGAGAAGTGAGAGCAAAGCTAGTACAAATCCATCTCTAAATATAATACTAGAGTAATTATAATTACTCTAGACCAAGGGTGGGTGGGTAAATACAAAGCATTTTAGAATATCCTATCATTTAGATTAACTTTTGTCCAAGGTATTTAGCTTGCTACTCAGTTGTAACTAAGCTGTAAGTCAGTTCATGAAATTAGAAATGTTATCATAAATCTACACGATGCTAAAACTTCTGTTAGAAGCTTAAAGGTTTAGGTAATGGCCAGGATATTTGCAAATTTGAAAGTATGTGTCATGCTGTAGAAATATTTCACTCCCAGATCAGGGTTGATACATATTAAACTACAAAATGCATAGTCGGACACCAGTGGCTGTGAAGGCACTGCATTTAACCTTGCTCCCATTTTATCATGTTCAGATGGAATAATGTTAATAACTCTGATGTCACTTCATTTTACTCCCAGTCGTTTGTGCGGGGCCTTAGCTCCCTAAAATGAGTGCTTCTCCTAAAGGATTTCTGAAGACCTCAAATGCCCATCACTGGTACAATAACATACTGCTGCTCTATGGCCCTTTGTTTCTCTTATAAGTTACTTCTATTTCTGCTAGGAAGCCAGGGTGTCTCCCAGGAACTTCTGCCATTTCCACCATGTACCACCATCTGTAGTTTGCCCTTATAACTGAGCCACGGAGGCCACAGAGACACCAAGGCCGAGTGATTTCTTGGCAGGTCGTTCGTACTTAGGCATTGGGTTCCCTCCTGGGGATACAATGGTGAACTAGGCAAAGGTGATTCTTCCCTCATGGAATTTGCTGGTAGTCATTATTTCTTTCCCTATCTCTCTCTATCTGCTTTACCAATGATAAATAAAATTCCTAGGAATGTGATAACTTCCATTGATTTCTCTCACTTGCTTCGAAAACAGGAAAAACACAATTAAGGGGTAAATGGTGTGTTTTTGAATTTAGATTTGTGACTATGTAATATTTAACATATTTTATAATTAATATATAAAAGTATTAATATGTATTTATAGTAGAAAAATTTGGAGAAAGCACTTAAAAATACAAGAAAATGTAACAATCATTCTTAAATTTGCTGTTAAAATTTTGGTACACATCCTTAACTTTTTCTATGCTTATGTTTGCGTGTAATTTTTTTTTTTTTGCAACCATTTCAACAACATTCTCAAATCCACTTCTCAGCCTTTAACACATGGAAAGTTCCTATTTTGTGTGGCTCCAGAACTAAACCGCCTGCCACTTAAAGTTGTGTTGTTGAAGGAAGTGACACCAACGGTGGAATTTGGACGCTCAGACAACTTTGCTGGACGAAGGAGAATTTAATGCCAGCAGAGAGAGTGGGGTTTTCAACAGACCCAAAGCACAAGTTCCCCTTGGTTAGATTTCTTACAGCTTATATACCTCTGCGGTGTCCACGCAAGGGGGGTGCAATTCCTTTGTCTGAGTTCTATATGCACTTCGTGATTAAGGATGGGGAGAGGGAGCTTTGGGTGGGGAGCTGCAAGGGGGGAGAAATTTCCAGACCACTGGTCTTATCTTTTTTAGGTCATTTTGCCTTTTACAACCCACGACCTTGTTGTTATCAACACTGCTATAGGATTCTCGAATGGAGAGATGAGACATGGAGGCTATGAGCAGAAAGTAGCACTTATTGATGCCTCCAACGGCTGAGCAGATTCCTATCCACAAGCTGAGCACTGATTGTAACATAACAGGCAGTTTTACACAGTCTTGTTATTCCTACACAGATACAGAGATAAGGAAGAACATTAGTTGCATAGCAAGCTATGAATCAACAGATGTGAGCTGGAGAGGCCTGGAGGCCGGAGAGGGCAGTCAGGAATGGACTTTAACCAGTTGAGTCAGTCATTTATGCAAGCCCTTTCCTTTGCATTTTTCAGATGCTGCCTCTCCTCCCTTAGTGTAACCTCAGGGGTGTTGATTACATCTCTCCGTATCTCGGTTCTCGGTTCTCTTACCTATAAAATAGTGATAGAAAGAGTATTGACCTCACAGAGATGTTCTGATCAGAATGAATTAATACAGGTAAAGTATTAGAATAGGATCTGCTACAAGACAAGTAGATCTCCTTTCAGTCATTATAGGAATTGTTCCTTCCAGCTAGTTCTGTTCAAAAACAAAATTCAGCTGAGTAAATTTGTAAGATCTAATTGGCTTTACTGAGCAGTTCGTGAATTGAGCAGCATCCCATCTAGCAACTAAAAGGGTGCTCTGAGGGGTTGTAGAAAATGAAAAGTTTTCATAAGAAGAAGGGGGCGAGGGAGCTATTGACAAATGAAAAGAAAGGATTCTTTTTAGGCCAGAAAGTCTTCTTTTGAAGAAAGGAAACAGCAAGAGTTTGTATCACGAAGATTTACTCTTCTTTCTGTGGGGGTGGGGAGTGGGGAGGATAGAAAGGGCCTACGTGACAGATTACCTTACTGGTGCCGGACCAAAAACATCCAGACTGGTTGATTAAGATTCCTTTTCTGGGAGAGGTGGAAATGGCAATTAGATCCGGCATTAAATCTAGATTTGGTATCATGGGCTTTTAGCTCAAGTGACACCATATTGGGCCTGTGATTTTTTTCCTCGAACAGTTTGATTTTCATCTTTTCCCTTTTCTCCAGCTCCAGCTTGAACCTGGAGAAGAGGAAGCTTATCATTTGCTCTTTCATGCCTCCCTCTTCCTCACGTGGGTCTACTTTTTTGGCCATTGGAGCATAGAGAGAGAAGAGGGGGTAAGAATAGTCAGGGAAAGGAGGCTGAAAGGATTCTCGCTCTGCAGAGAGAATGCAAAATTGTCTGTGAGATGTTGCAATTTCTCTGGGTGACCCTAAAAAGAAGCTCTATAGTCATTAGTAGTCACTACTCCTTTCCCTGTGCCAGAATCCTACCAGCCCTAAGCAACAAATAATCTACTTTCTGTTTTTAAAGAATTGCCTATTGTGGGCATTTAATTTAAATAGCATCATAAAATATGACTTTTTTTTTGTTTGTTTATAGTGATTTCTTTCACTTAGCATAATGTTTTCACAGTCCATTTATGACCAAACATGTATTAGTACTTCTTCACTTCTTTTTATCACCAAATAACACTCCATTGTGTGGGTATTTCAAAAATTTTTCCATTCATTATTTGATTGGCATTTGGGTGGTTTTCATTTGGGGCTATTATAAATGATGCTGCTTTGAATGATATGTGCAGGTTTTTGTGTGGACATATGTTTTTCATTTCTCTTGCATATATACCTAGGAGCAAAATTTAGACTGTCTTCCACAGCATCTGCATTATTTTACATTCCTGCTAGCAGTGTAAAAGAATTCCAATTTCAACACTATCTTTTAACAAAGAAAAAAATGGAGATGCTGCAGATGTATTTATTAACTGTTGTATATGAGGCAAGCTTTTTCTGTTTGCAATGAGAGAAAATATTGGAATTCTACCAGTTCATCAGGAAAAAGACCACACCACCCTAAATTTCCTAAATTGCTATCAGGGAGTAGTTTAGATTCTGAAACAACCTGGCTCAGATGCAGGCAAAAAAAAAATAGACATGTTCACCTGTTTTTGTTTGTAATTTAATCTTAACTTCTATACAGCAGTTTTGGTTAAATAAGGACAGGCGAAAAATTTTTATGTGGATACCAATTATCATTTGAGTTTGTATGATGGCAAAGATAGCAGACTGTCAGAAGCTGTGCCTTTTCTTTGAGGTTAAAATTGGAGGAAAAAAATATTTGAGTCTTAATGCATCAAGTATCATTATCCACAGGGTCTAATTCTTAACGGGTCCTTACGGCACTAAAAATGAGCTTAATCTAGTGTCAGTAATGATTTTATATTCTTTAAAAGGAGAAATCAAATATAGTATCCTAGGTGCCAGGACATTAGAAATCAATATAAAAGAAGATATCTGTGTATTGTATAAATGGATATGAAAATTATAAGTTCATTTATCAAAAAAAGATTACCTGTTCACGAGTCTTAACGAGAGATCCCATTTGGTAAGCATTTGGCTAATAACTCAGCAGCTGCAGAGCGTTATTACTTAATCTAATTATTTCCAAGGAGAGGTGATCTATGTGCTTCAAACAAAAATACATGCAGAGAAAAGAAATAGGTTTCTATGCTTCTAAATTAACCATCGAATGTAGAAAAACAATATTTACCTATGGGCCACCTGTATTCCCAGTGTAATGCTAAGTCCACATCATCAGTGTCAAAGCAACTTGGAGAATGAAAGCAATTAAGCAGATAATTAGAGAAAAAGCAATCATTCCTCCCCCCCTTTTTTTCTCTTTATCCCTCCAATTATCAAAAAATTAACATGAAATATTTTTTCTTTTAAAAAGTGAGCTATATGAGTAATCGTTTTAATATTCTGCTTAATTTTTCTAGAACATTCTATCAAATGAGAATTCAATTATGAAGATTTGTTTATTACCCAAAATGATTAATTTAAGGATTGATGAAGTGCTCATCCTTCCATGTGGAGAAAATGATACCAAGAATCTTTGCCTTCATGGAAATCAAATGAGACTGGAGATATAAGTCTGTTAACAACCAAATGCTTGTTTATTGATTGCTTTCTAGACTAGAAATAAAAGCTATGAAAACCAGTTTTGTGACAACTGGGAAAATTTGAATATAGATTATATACTAGGTGATATTATGGCAATGTTTTTTTAAACATTCTTAGGTAAAATAATGACATTGTGATTATATCTTTGGAGAAGCATGCTGAAATATCAAGGGTGAATTGCAATGATGTCTACATTTTATTTTCAAATAGTTCAGCCCAAAAACATTGACGATAGAGCAAATGTAATAAAAATGATGGCTATGGAGGGACCCAGATCAAGAATAAATAAGCATTGCTATTTTCCTTTTTTTTTTCAGGTTTGAAATTTTTTACAATAAATATTATTTGGATAAGAGAATGAGGAGACATAGTTGCTACTTATAGAAAATCTAAATATTTTTTAAATTATGGCTTAAATTGTACAAGTGTGCATGTATTTGTGTGTGTGTGTGTGTGTGTGTGTGTGTGTGTGTGTGTGTGAAATCTTATTACGTACCCCATTGTGAACTGTACCTCTCTGAGTTACTATAACACTTTCTGATTATCCACTGACTTAGCAATGATCAATAAATTTCTGCTCTAAATAAATATTCATTAATTTGATTGATTAACTGACATAAGTTTGAAGTTCAAGCATCAGTCTCTAACAGAGATTTAGTAAGAGCTGATAATAAGATGACAAAGGCAGCAGCCATTTATCACATGCTCATAGTGTGCCTGGCATAGGGCTAAATATATCACATAAAGCGCATCATATTATTTCACTTACTTTTGATGTCGAATCCTGGATTTTCTGACAATTCATAAAACAAAACCCGGATTTACTTCAGTAAAGCAGTTCTCTGCATGCCATGGTATTAAAAATAAATGAAACCCAGGAAGCTTTTTTTTCCTGTGGTGTCACAAAATTGGGAGATGTGCAGTGGTGTTTGTGTTAACTCTAAAACCCAAGGAATAAGCCATTGTCAGAATAGAACTATTGAAAAACAATTCATGGAGGCCAGGGTCATGATTCTTTTCATATGTGGTGATTTCATTTTCAGGGCAAGCTGCAACTGAATAACCCTGTGGCAGTCAACACACCAGTCCATTACAGGGCTGGGCCAAAACCTCTGTAGATTCTGAATTTTCCCAGCAACCTGATGAATGCTTTTTCAAACTCTCCTTGTCGGTGGGTAAGGTTACATAAGAGAAAGAAGCTCAGGGTCCATTTCCAAGGTGAAAGATTATCTGTTTCATCTACATAAAGCTGTTGAAATGATGGCTTTTACATTAGGTGTCCTTGACTCATGACATTCAGTGAAGAATCCTTTAGGCAACACATTGTGCATAAAACTGTGAGAAATCTGTGGAGATAATTACATATGTAGCTACTGGCAAGAGAATTTGTCACAGAACTGAGGCTAACCTGAGGTTGGACACGGTTGTTCAGAAAATCATTGAAATGGAGGCTGTGGAAATGGGAAGTTATTGGCACATTTAAGAACAGGATAAAGCCTCAATATTTTAGCTGTATGATGAATCAAATAATAGTAACAGTAAAGTAATTTAAATGAGTATTAATTTTCCATCGTTAGATTATAATGATGCATTGTTGAAGGGACTAACTTATATTTTTAAATGATTAATTCTAATCAGTAAAATTTATGCATATAACGATTCATAAAGCAAAGGATATTTTTCTTGGAATGGAACTTCTTTGTTTTATAAAATTTATTTAGTAGCCTAAGTTGCTGTTAATTTTTTTAAAATATAGAATTAAATACATTGGGTCTGTGCTGACTTCTGTAGCACATTACAAAAACTTTGGGCCACTTGGCTTTTAGCGCTGTGTTTCCCCCTCAGTGACATCTGTCTACACAGGGCAAAATAATTGGGTAAAGCAAACAGAAGATGTGAGCATCTTTGTCTTCAGCTAGTCCAACAGATCTATGAACGTTGGCCCATTTACCTGAATGAAAACTGCTCTGGAATTCAGCTTTGCTTAACATCATCTCTCATTCCATGTGCCACGCTGGTCTTTTTCAGTGCTTGAAAAAGTTGTTTCCATGCTACAACCTTTGCAGGCAGCTCTCTCTGCCTGGGATGACTTTAACTCCAGTCTTCACATAGATGGGTCCTTCTCGTCCTTTGGGTCTTGGCTTCAATATCACCTTCTCAGAGAAGTCTTTCCTCAGCCTCCACCCATATAAAATAATCCATGTGAACACTTTTTGTTTCCTGTCCTCATAGGTTGTTTGTTTCCTTCATAGCACTTATCACAACTTAAAAATATTTTGGTTTTGTTCTCTTCTGTTCTGCTTATCTGTCTATTGTCTCTCTTTCCCACTATTCTGGATGGCTCAAGGAGGCAGGATCCATGCCCTCCTTGTTTACTCTTTTACCATCAATGTACAGCAGAGAACGTGGCAGATGGTGAATATGCACTTGATACCTGCTAAATGAATGAATGGATGGATGCCTGGATATTTATATCTAATTTAGCCTAAATTAGGAAAGAGGGCTGGATCATTTAGACTAGGTCAATTCCCTCTTTGACCAGTATGAAAGGGTTGGTTAGGCCATGATAAAAAATAGATGCGAGCATATTTTGGCTTACTATAAAATAGTTTATTTTTTCAGCCATGAAAGAGTAGGAGGTGGTTCTAAGACAATTGGGGAAGGGGCAGAGTGACTATACTAAGCTGACAGCAGCCCTGCCATCACACATGGCTTCCAAGGCCACAGTGAGCGTTGATAGCCTAATCAGCCGGAAGGGAAAAAAGTACCAAAGAATTCACATGGGAAGTTTCCTGAGGCTCAACCTGCAAGAGGGTGCATCATTTCTGCTTGCTAGGACTCAGGCACATGTCTATCCCAGCAGCAAAGAATGCTAGGAAACACAGTCTAGTTGTTTTTCTTTAAGATTTTGGACTAGCATAAGAAAATTTTTAAGTTATTTTATTCATTTCTCCAATATGTGCCAGTTAGAAGTCTGGGTTTATAAACATGAATAGAACCTTTCCCTTACAGACCAGCAGGAAAATATATATATAAATAACTAATAACAGTGTACTATGAGCCATGTTATAATAAAGATATCTATGAGTGCCATGTAAGCACATAAAAGATGTAGGGGAAGACTTCAAAGAAGAGTTGAAATTTGAGTCAGACCATGAAACATGAACATAACTTGCTGGGTGAAATAAGAATAAATGATGAGAACAATGTAGAATATAATATTGTAGAATTTCAAACTGCTATGTTATTGGATCAAATAATATTGACATTATATTTCACATAAATACAATTAAAATAAAGTAAGCATTAAAACTTTAGATATTTATCACCGTAAATATTTCTCCATTAAAATATTTTAATAGGCTGCATTGTCCATTGCAGAGTACAAAATTTGAAAAATTTGAAATAAAGTGTTTAAAAAAATTGAAACCAATGGGCAAGGCCAAAACATAATCAAAATGATAAAAATTAAAATTTTTCTGAATGATATTTATTCTACAATATAGCTTCTTTTTTTCAACATTGCTTATGAAATATGTACTAATTTGATGCATTTGTTTCATTCTCAAATATTTATTACATCAATACTAATTTCTAAATACTGGGATACAATAATGAGAAGCCAAATAAAAATGGTCTCTGCTGATTTTGTTTTTAGAAATGGATTTGCAGAGTCTGAGGTCTGTAAGAATCATAGGTCTAATTACCAATGGGCCTGTTGGATAAAACTAAGATAAATGTCTTGGTACTTTCTGAATAATAAGAACTAATGAAGGCCCTTCGGCATGAGTCTCTTACAGTGGACTCATGCCAGAGCAACTGCAGCCTCCAGCCATTGTCCAGCCCCTTACCTACAGGCTGTGAGAACTGAAGGAGCTTGTATAGTATGAAAAAAGAAAAGTGCTGTAGGCATTAAAAAAAAAAAAAGAGCTAATGAGCAAATTCAAGATACTTATGTGCTAGTGAGCTAACAAATAAAACCAGTAAAGTCATAGAAAGATAATACATAATAAGATTGTAGAGTAAAATCAAACTATATGACAAATATATACTGTTCATAATTTTGTGGCTTTTAAACTGCCCTAGCAGAGCAGATTGGAAGAGGATATAGGGAATTAAACAGAAAAAAACAATACAGATGACAAATGCTACAAAAATAAGGGAGATACAGAGTGCTAGAGGAGCAAAAAGGAGAAAGAAAATGTTGATTTTGCAAGTCAAGTAAGACTGCCTAGAGAAAATTACAAGTCACTTGCCTAAAGTTTCCTGTGACCTGAAGGATGAGCAGGGACTACAAAGATAAAGCATTGGGAAAAGCAAATGTTAGAGTGAAAGAGGGCTTGGGTGAGAGGACAGTGTGCATGCACATGGAGAGTTTATCATGATTTATTTGAGTAACCAAGATGTTTATTTTAGTAAGTACCTATATTAGTTAGCTGGAGTTGTCACAACAAAGTACCACAGACTAGTGGTGCTTAAATAACAGACATTTATTGTCTCACAGTTATGGAGACTGGGAGTCCAAGATCAAGGTGTAGGCAAGGTTTCTTCTGACACCTTTCTCCTTGGCTTGCTGATAGTTGCCTCCTGCTGCCTCTTCCCATGGTCACCCCTCTGCTCATGTGGGTCTCTGCATGTCCTAATCCCTCTTATTATAGGGACATCAGTCTAATATATGCCCATACAGCATAATAATTCATATTATTAGTATAAGTGTATGCATTACCTATTTATCATAATGTGCAATCTTTATGAATACATTTTAAAGTTAGCCATTTAACTTAAGTTAGACTATAAGTCTTACAAGAAAAAATTCTATGTGAGAATACTTCACATTCTTTGGGAAATGAATTAAAAGGAATATGCAAATTTTGCTGCTTCAAAATTTCTTAATGATTAAAAACTCCAAAATCATGAACATCACATTTAATGAATCATCTTCAATCAAAACATAATAAAAGATATCAAAAAGTCTAAAGAAAAATAATCAAAAAAATTATAGATAAATATGAAAAATCTAAAACTTTAATTTGTTCTCACTCTTCAAATTTCAAACCAACAAACTTCATGAAAAATGTTTTAGGACAATTCTTTATAATTTTAAGACTATGGCACCTAAAATTAATGCAAAAATTTTGTAAAAAGAATTACTAGAGACTTTTAGTTATGAAACCCAGGTACAATGTTCCTTCTAAAGAATGGATTAATAAACTTGTTTTATCCTGAATTAGATTCTGTTATACAAAAGTTAAATGACATTATAAAATATGCCATTTGGAAAAACCGTCTTTAGTATCACAAATATGCAGTAAAGTGATCTTAAGAGAAACTAAATTGTATCAATGCTGAGAATATTTCACTTCTACAATGTTAAACTTCTAATATTTCCCTATGGAAATTTTAATGATAAGGATATTAATCATGATTATATTTAATAAAATATTAGATTGTTTCTTTTATACCATGAGTTCATTCTATTAATAGTGATGTTTCTGTTTGGCTTCAGTATAAGTTGAATATGAATTTTAACCCTTGATCATTCAGCATTCTATCAAAATATACATTTTTGTGAACTTCTAAGCAAATTTTATATACACACATACCTTTTTTTACATAAATGATTTCTGGAAATAGCTTAATAATATAGATATATCTCATTCTTTGTACCAGTTGTTTCATTTACTGTTGTTCCCTAATTTATTTAATCACTCCCTTGAAAGAGAAATCCAAGTCATTTCTAGGTTGTTGATTTTGCAAACAATGCTTAATAAATATGGCTTTACATGCATCTTTGTGTACTTTAGCCAGTGTATGAGTGGCATATTTTCCTAGAAGTAAAATTGCTTTTTCTCTGTGTGCATTTTAAATTTTGATAGAGACTGTCTATAGCAACACAAAAAGTAGATTATGAGGAAATGTTTCCCTTGCATCCCACAGGGGCAGAGGGATGATCATGGGAAGAGGAAGCAGAAGGCAACTATCAGCAAGCCAAGGAGAAAGGTATCAGAGGAAACCAACCCTGCTGGTAGCTCATAATTGTTTTTATTCCCCCCTCCCCAAAAGTAGTAATATTTGTATGCTAAACATGGTATATTAAAAATTTAGAGGAGCTAGCTAGCTAGAGATAGATAGATAGATGATAGATGATTGATAAATGATAGATAGATTATAGATAGATAATAGATTAGATAGAAAGATGATAGATAAATAGATATAGATATAGATGATATAGATAGAGATAGAGGTAGAGATAGAAATTATGATGATATAGAGATAAATACAAAGTATATACACATATCTTTAAAAATCCAGTCTCTTAAAGTAACTGTTGCTAACAAAGCATTACAATTTTAGAAAGCATTACAATTTTAACATGCTTTTCTTCTATCATTATTTATTTGTTCATTGTCTTAGGGAGATGTATTTAAAAGAAAAAAAACCCTCTCCAGGGCCTGATATCTGATGACTCTTGCATTGTTTCCAATTGGTGTCCACCAGATGTCTCCCCTTCTCCACCAAGGTGTACTTTTCAGAAAGACTATTGCTTTTGGAAGCATTTATTGATAAAGTAAAACTGACAATATTTCTTTATAGAATTTGTTTTGTTTTGTTTTGTTTTCAGGCTACAGCATATCTCTTTAAAAATAGACATGAAATTGCTTCTTTTAGAATTAGTGCCTACCATTAGTGAAAATGGCTTAATACTAATGACAATGGCATGATACTAATGACATTCCTCCATTTGGGGGTGGGGGGAGAAGGACTGTACCTGTAACAGAAAAATACTTTTTTTTTTTAAAGAAAATGTCATTATATATGGTGATAGTGTGTACTTTCATAACATAAAACCAATTTGTTTTCCAATATAGACAAATTATATAAATATTAAGCTTTAAATACATATTTAAAAAACCTCCTATATCACTCATTTCAGACAGGTGATTTATAAAAACAAGACAAAAAAAAAACATTTATGAAGAAGCTGTGCAAGTGGGAGGATTACAAAATAGAGAGAGAAGCCTTAAATAACATAAGAGAGAACTCAATTACTCAATGTCGTGTGGTATTTGTTGAGCACTACACAGCCATGGTATAAATACACATATAATAAAATGCACAGGCCTAAGATCTTTTAAGATGCAGTCAAACTGTTTTCTTGTTCAAAACAGAGAAGTGAAAGAGGAAAAGGATCATGCGTTTTTCTTAGCCTAACTTTCCCCTTTTCTTTCACCTTTCTTATTTCCCTGCAAACGTTTTCCTTATTTCTCTACAGCTGAGAACATCTTCCCTGAAAGCACTATACACCCTCACACTCAAAGATATAGATTATTGTTCATAAGGATAGCACTTTACTTCCTCACCCAGAAATCGTGATTTTCAAGAAAAATGCCCATTGGACTGGAAAGTAACCAAGCTCAGCGCAGTGCTGGGGGAAGCCTACTCCAGCTTTCTTTGAGTTACATCTCTAGGTGGAAGCCACAGCAAACCTTTGTACTCCATTAGAAGGTTTCTTTCCAAGCCAACATGGGATATGAAATTAGACCTTTCTTGGATAGGATGATAAACCCCGTTGACTTGCAATTTTATAAAAGTTGTTCTCTAATAATCAGCCCTTCTTTTCACTATTCCCCCAATATATAATACTTTGTGATAATCATGTTTTTCTTTTTTTTTCCTGCTGAGAAACCTCAATCCTAAATCTTTGCCTATAAAAACCCTACACCCAAATTTCAGGACCAAATTCAAATACTCCTTTTTTCACATAAGTTTTCCAATTCTCCTAGCAGACACTAACCTGTTCCTCCTGGATGCTGTCAGGGCACTTTCTCCATAGATCAAGGTGTTTCAGCTTCAGCACTATTGACATTTGAGGATAATTTTTTGTGCGGGGCTAGGCTGTGCGTCGTAGAATGTTTAATGCCATCCTTGGCCTATATGCACTTAGAGCCAATAGTACTCTCTTTCAATCGTGACAATACAAAAATTCTCAAGACATTGCCAAATGTCCCCCAGGGGTCAAAACTGCCCAGGGTTAAGAAGTACTGACTAGATTTATCACTACAATTTACCCCACTCTCGTGCAATTGGTCATGACTATATCTTTTCATTCCTGAAGAATATCAGTTCTTTAGAGGAAAGCTCTCTATATAATTAATTTTATATCTACACTCCACTCTAACTCCACACAAAAAGGGCTAGCAAATCCCTTGTATATAACACACGTTCAATAAATATTAAATGCATGAATGATTTTATTACTATGACTGTGTCCCCTTGTTTATTCTACATGGGAGAAAGAAATAATATGTATAAGAAGACAGAAAAAGAGAAAATGACTACCTGGACGGAGGAATATAAGGGTACTTTCTGCTCCAAAATCTTTGTATTCAGCTCCACTCTCCCTAAGAAAAGAAGTGGCAAGTAACAGAATCTAGATGTGTCATGGACAAAGGAACAGCATTAATCTACATGTCTTCGCAATATAACTTTTTCTTTTTATTTCTTATTAATGTGAAAGCCTTCTGAGGAATTCATTCATCTACCCATTGTTGGAAAGGTCACATGATAAGAGTATTGTTCCTGCTTATGGGATACTAGTAATGGTCAAGCAGGCAATTATTCATATGATACAGGTCCCAAAAGAAAAAAAGAGAGATAGGGAGGGAGGCGGGGAGAGAGAGAGAGAGAGAGAGAGAGAGAGAGAGAGAGAGAGAAATAATAGCTGAAAGTTTTCTAACTGGAAAAAGAAACAGACATCCAGCTCCAGGAAGCCCAGACAGTTCCAAGTAAGTTAAATCTAAAGAGACCCCTACTGAGACACATCACAATTAAATTGTCAAAAGATGAAAACAAGAGAGAATTTTAGAGGCAGCAAGAGAAAACAACTTGTTATGTACAAGGGAACATCCGTAAGATGATCAGCAGGTTTTTTTAGCAGAAAATTAGCAGGCTACAGGGAGTGCTGTGATACAAAGTATTGAGAAGAAAAAACTACCAACCAGGAATCATTTAACCAGCAAAGCTGTCCTTCAGAATGTAAGATAATTTTCCAGGCAAACAGAAAATGGAGGGGTTTATCACCACTAGACTAACCTTATAAGAAGTGTTAAGGGTGTTTCTTCAAGCTAAAGTGAAAATATGCTAATTAGTAACAGAAAAACTTGAAAATACAAATCTCATTGGTAAAGGTAAATATATAGTTAAATTCAGAATATCTTTATGTTATAATGATGGTGGGTAAATCACTTATAAAACAAGTGTGAGGTTAAAAGATAAAAGTATTAAAAAGGCATAACTATAATAATTTGTTAATGAATATACAAGGTAAAAAATATGTAAATTATGACATTAAACTTGTAGAAACAGAGAGTTGAAAAGTGGTTTCCAAAATCTGGGGGGGAGGGGTGCGAAGGAAATAAGGAAAGGTTGGTAAAAGGATATAAATTTTCAGCTATAAAATGAATAAGCTCTGAGGATCTAATGTAAAACATGGTGATTGTAGATGAAATACTGTATTGTATTTTCTATTCACTTAGCTAATTTCACAAACTGAAATTAGCTAAGTGAATAAGAACTTCAATGTTCACATGAAAAAAAGAGAAATAAGTGAGGTGATGTGTTAACGAGATAGGGGAAAGAATTATTTCACAATGTCTGTGCATACTAAATCACCACAATGTACACTTTAAATATCTTACCATTTTATATACCTAAATAAAGCCGAAACTAAAGAAAAGAACATTATTCCTGGAGCTGGTTTGCCTGGGTTTCTATGGCAGGCCTTTCACATAACTAGCCAGAAGATAATACATGTGTTGTTTAAACAATCTATACCTCAACATCTATCTGTAAAATGAAAATAATAATAATAATCCTCACATCCTATGTTGTTATATCAAGATACAGTAGATTAATACATACCACAGCTCTTAGAACAGAGTCTGGCACATGATTAACCGTCATTAAATGCTGGCTATTGTTCTCATTTATTCATTCTCCCTTTGCACAAACATTTGAAAGCTCCGTATGTATCAATCCCTCTGATAGGCTCTGAGAACAAATAGTCATCAGGAAACTGACAATCAAAACAGTACATTTAAACATTTCAACACCAATGAACAAAAATTACAACATATGCTAAATGCTATAAAGATAAAATTCAACGTATTTTCAGTATCAGTGACTACCTTGAGCTAAAATATTGAAGGCAACTTTTAAATGCAAATACATTGAGCTGTTCCCAGTCTGTTCACAAGGCCGGAGGCAGTGGGGCCCTGACAGAAGGTCACTTTGTTGTTGGTGTTAGGTGGATACGGTACAGAGCATCAGCTGCTGCCCATGGGGAACAAACCCAGGTCCAAGGAGGGACACTGGGTTGAGTCAGCTGGATGGAATCAAAATGTAAAAGGGATTCCAGAAGAGGGTGAAACATCACTCAAAAAAATATCACCACACTCTACAATTTTGTCTAGGAGGAGTCCTGAACCAAGTTATGAACAATCCAGGCACTTGAAATAAATCATAAGAATATTTTACTATGATTGACACATGGTAAGCCCTTAATTATATGGTGCTATTATTCCAGTGCAGTACTAATCTATTTAATCTTATAAACTCTGTACAGTATATCCAGCTATCTCCAACTCCTTGATGAGACAGATCACAACTTACACATGAAACTTATTATCAAATCCAAGTTTCTGCTCAAAAGGCCCCTATTACTAACCACAGTGCATCATAGTCTCATTCTTCTAGAATAATAGAACCATACTGCACCTAAAGTTGAAAATTAAGTATTTATCCTCCAAAAAGAGTAAAAGTAACATTATCGTTCTTTATTAGTATAATCTTTTATAGCTGCAAAGTGCTTTCATGCCCATTGTGGCAGATTATCTTCAAAACAACTTGAGAAATAAATTTGAATATCTTATTTTATAGATGAAGAAATGTATTTCCAATAAGTTCAAAAGATTCTCCCAAAGGTACACAGCTGGGGAGTGGCAGAAGCAAGTGGTTCCATGTGCGGTGTGGGTTCTGCCACCCCTGACGATGTTCTAGGGAGAAAATAGTGGTGGGCCATGTTTTTTGTGAGATGCTGTCATTCTCTCATGAGGAATCTTGACCCAATAAAAACATTTGTCAAAAACAATTGGTTTAAATGCATATATGTTATGAAAACATCCTTGGGTAAAAAGGTCTATGAGAATCTAAAACACTATATAAACTAAAATATATATAAATATCTTTCATTCACTAAAATGTTTTAATTATTTTAATTTTAGTGTTTTTGCTAAGGTGGTTATCACTGGTTCCCAATAACAAAAATGCTAAATTTGTTTTAAAACTATTTTTTTACTTTGATTTACTTTTAATGTCATTTAGCCAGCTATTAGCACATTCACTCTGCTGCTCTTGCAGGAGGGAAGGTAAAACCTTTAATCTCCCACTTGACCTTCACCTCCAACATTTGAAGGATATTTCTATATGTACTTTAACTGTTTCAACCAACCCCTGACCTCTGTTCACCTTTAGGTAACCATATAATAATACTTTCTCAGCAGCTTTGATGATCTTGTGACATTTTTCTTAGTCGAATGTCAGCCTTGGTTATAATTTTCTGAATATTTATAAATTCTTAATTAAAGAAGGAATGATCACCAGAAATATGCTAGATGACAAAGGGAATACCACCCTTGACTTAAGAATTCACCATTATCCTCGATAACATTTATCGAACATTTGCCAGGTGCCAGGCTAAGTAAGAGCTTTACATATATTAACCTATTCATTCTTCATCATAGACCTATAAAGTAAGTAGCCTTTTTAAAAAAATCTCCACTTTCTAAATAAAAAAACTGAGGCACAGAGAGGTCAGGTAATTTGCCAAATATCACACAGTAATTGAGAGAACTAGGTTTCAAGTCCCAGCTGTCTGGTTTTAGAGCTTGTACACTTTAACTGCTCTAGGCATTATGCTGAGAGACAAACATAAAACCCTTTAAGATGTTAAAAGATGAATATCTGGTTCTCAGAAAAAATGAAAAGTGAAACAGAAGATATGAAGAAAAAATATAAAGAGTAAAATTAATTGGAGAAAATATTTTTTCTTCTAACTAGAAATAAAATACACAAAAATGAGGTAACTATTAATGAAATCTGAGTTAAACATATTAACACGTACAAGAAGTAAGTCCAAATAGAAGTTGGAACCTGTAACATGGAAAGGTTTTATGTTGGTGCAGAGCCCAAGATCTGAGTTCACATAATCTCAGCTTTACCACTAACGTGCTGTCAGGCAAGACAACAGGGTTAAAGTCCTTGGCACTGTCCTGGCACTTGCCAAAATTTGTTCTGGCTTTGGGCTCTTCATCTCAAAAGCGAAGAGTTTGGATTGGATAATCTCTAGTCTCTTCCTGCTTGATGTGTCTGGGATGCAGTCAGTGCCATAATACATCACATGAATGCTTCATAAGTTTCTATGTTCCTAGAACAGGGCTGGGTCCTGGAACCATAGGGCATGATCTCACTCCTTCTGGGAGCAGCTCTGATGCTCACCTGTGTCAGGTGAAATTCTTGAAGACCTGAATCCTCAGCTGGTATGATAGACACCCAAGGCCAGCTCCCTTTGACACTGTTACTGACCACATCTGACTCATTATTATTAGACACTGTTAGAACTTTACAACTATTTGAACGTTTGTAAAAGAGTTTTAAAGAGTACCTGGGGCTCATAAAAGGATTAAAAATTTGGTGTAAATTTAATTGTTGTAAGAGACTCTGGCTTGTCTTGCCATTCTCCTTGTTTTCCTTATAAATAGAACCTTCAATGTTAGCTGGTCACACAAACATCCAAAATAATTGTTATTTCCCTAGTCTTCCTCACAGCAAGGTGTGGCTGTATGACTAATTTCTGGCAATGGGATATAGTAAAATTTTTACATGCAACTTCTGATAAATATTCTTAGAGGGAAGTAGCAATCTCTTTTTCTCTCTTTTTGCTAGCTGGAATATAGATATAATGACTGGTGCTTATGCAGCTATTTTGAATCATAAAATAGAAGCCAAATGCTGAGTATGTGTAGCAATGAGAAAGAAGTCTAGGTCATGACATTACTTTATTCCACTCTGAACCAGCTACCTTCACTCTCGTAACGTGTATGAGAGAGAAACTTGTATAGACTATCTTTCCATAGCTTCTATATCTTCACTATCATTTAGGAATATCTGTCACTTATAGCTGAATTCTATCTTAAGTGATAGAGGGGACCTTGGTGTGTGTAGAAATAATAAGTGATGACATAAGGGTTCTTGTTTCATTTTTAAGAAAAGCCCATGTGTTCCATTTAGGACAACTGCAATGTAGGAACAGATTGATACCGAAGCATCAATGCTCTGCTGCTAGAAAAGATAACACTAGTTGTAGTACACAATATTTCATTTTATTTATTTTTTCAGTTTTATTGAGATATAATTGACAGATAACATTGTGTATGTTTAAAGTGTATAATGTATCGATTTGATACACTTATTTGATGCAAAATAATTGCCACCATAACTTAGCTAAAACCCATTCATCACAGTTACCATTTCCTTTTTGAGTGAAAACATTTAAGATCTACTCTCTTAGCAACTTTCAACTACATGATACAGTATTGTTAACTATAGTCTCCATGTCATCCATTAGATCCCCAGAATTTATTCACCTTATAATTAGAAGTTTATGCTCGTTGACCAATATATCTCCATCTCCCCTTAACCCCAGTCCTTGGTAACCTCCATTCAATTCTGTTTTTATACTTTTGGGTTTTTTTAGATTCACATATAAGTGATATCATACGGTATTCGTCTTCCTCTGTCCAGTTTATTACACCTAGCAGAATGCATTCAAGTTCTGTTCATGTTAAATAAATATATATGTTTATTAATCATTCATCTTTTGTCAGACATTTAGGTTGTTTTCAGATCTTGGCTATTATGAATGAACATGGGAGTATAGATAGCTCTTCCAGATTCTGTTTTCATTTTTCTCCCAATATATACCCAGAAGTGTGATTGCTGGATCATGTAATAGTTCTATTTTAAATTTTTTGAGGAACACTCATATTGTTTTTCATAGTGGCTGCACCAATTTACATCCCCACCAAGAGTGCACAGGGGTTCCTTTTCTTCACATGCCCACCAACATTTGTTGTCTCTTGACTTTTTGATAATAGCCATTCTAACTGGTGTAAGGTGAGAGCTCATGTTTGGTTTTGCATTTCTCTGGTGATTAGTGATGTTGAGTACCTTTCATGTACACATCAGCCATTTGTATGTTCTTTTGGGAAAATGTTTGTTCAGTTCTTCTGTTCATATTTTAATTATGCCGTTGTTTTTTCCTATTGAGTTTTATCAGTTCTTTATATATTTTGAATATTAACCCTTTATCTGATATATGATTGCAAGCATTTTCTTCCATTCTGAAAGTTGTATTTTCACTTTTGCGATGGTTTCTATTGCTGTACAGAAACTTTCAGTTTGATCATAGTGTATGATCCTTTTAATACGCTGTTGAAGTCATTTTGCTAATATTTTGTTGAGAATTTTTGCATCTATGTTCTCAGGGTAATTCTGGCCTTGTAAAAGGAGAAGTAGAGACTTTTTTTTCAGACAAAGAAAAGCCAATCAATTCATCACCACTGGACCTGCCTTACAAGAAATGGTGAAAGGAGTTCCTCAATCTGAATAAAAAGACTAAGATGAAGATTCTTTGTCTGACTTTTGACAGTTTTATGATAATGTGTCTTAGAGAGAATATTTTTAAGTTGACTATATTTAGTGACTTATGAGTTTCATGAACTTCGATATTTAAATATCTCCCCAGATTTGGGAAGTTCTCAGCTTTTATTTGTGTAAATAAACTTTCTGTTACTCATTTTTTTTCTTCTCTTTCTGGATCTCTAGTAATTTGAAAACTGGTTATTTTGATGGTATCCCATAGATCACATAAATTTTCTTCTTTTTTTTTTCATTTTTTTCCCTCTGATTAGATAATAGTAATTGATTTGTCTCTGAGTGTACTGATTCTTTCTTCCGCTTGTTCAAGTCTTTTGTTGAATCTCTCTATTGAATTCTTCTGTTCAATCGTTGTATTCTTCAACTCCAAAATTTCTATTAGGTTCTTTTTCATGTTTTCTGTCTTTTTGTTCAACTCATTTTGTTCTTGTACTGTGTCCTTGATATTGTTAAATTATTTATCTGTTTTCTTGTCGTTCTCTGAGCATCTTTAGAATAGTTATTTGGAATTTATTTGATGGGTAATCCCTAGAAATCCATTTATTTCAGGCCAGCTACTGAAAGTTTATTGTATTTTTTGATAGATGCATATTTCCCTGATTCTACATAATCTCTGTAGCTTTGTATAGGTGTCTGTACATTTGAAGAAGCAGTCACCTCTCTAGACTTTATAGACTAACTTTAACATGGGAAGACTTTCACCTGGGAATGGTAGTAGATTGCAACATTTTGTGACTCTGAGGCTAGTGGTATAAGGTGCCAAGTGTGAGACTATGTGGCAGCACTTGGTCCAGGAGGGCATGCTGCCTCTTTGATTCAGGCCACAAAGGACCACAACATTCACAACCATGTGGTCCTTGTCAAGCACTGTGAGGAGTCTGCTGTGTCTGCAAAAGCTGTTGGTGTCTTTAGCAGCAACTCCAGGTCCAGTGACTAGGGACCAAGACAGGGAACAGTGGTGGCCAAAGATGGTGGTGTATACACACTTGGCTGCAGCAGCCAGAAACAGGTGGCTGTGTAGTGAAAAGAGTCTATTGCATGTACACACACACACACACACACACACACACACACACAATAGTGGAAGCCAAAGCAGGCAGCCAGAACCACAGCTAACTTCAGTACCCTGGTAGCTGTGGGGGTCTTTACTGTCAGCATGTATAACTGTGGCTGCTGCATTTTACTACAAGATGCACAGCAATGGAGGCTGGTGACAGTGGTTGGGCTTAGGGCATGCAGGCGAGCAGTGGTACAGGCCAGTGACAGAAAACATGGTCTGATCTGGGCCCATAACAGCTATGGGGCCTTAGCTGTCAGCATGCTGTCTTCTGGCTGGTTGCACAGTCTCTCTCCAGATGTTGGCATAACAGTGGAGGCCGGTGACAGGCATCAGGCTGGAAGAGGGCAAGTACACACCTGAAGGGCCTATCCCCATGCATGTACATGGTGGTAAGCATTAGTTATAGGCTGACATCTTGCACTCCTGTAGCCAAAGAGGAATGGGGTGGCTGCTGGTGCAGTTCCCAGGCTTCAGTGGGGGCAGGGATGGGAGGGAGTAGGGAAAGGTTCAGGTGACTGGTGGGAATACCTGAGAGACAAAAGCTGGTGAAATCTGCAAGTAGTCCACTGCAGCTGTGCTGGCCATTGGTTCCTTCTTCGGTGACAAAAACTTCTGGATTTATCTGTAAAGCAGATTGCTGGGAACCACAATGACTCTTGCTGCATGGCTGCTCTTGGTAGCATCTGCATTTTTTCCTTGTTCTTAGCCATCTCTGCATGTCTCAGCTTTGCCAGACTGTGTGGGGAAATCAAAGCAGGATCTCTGAGCGGTGCCCTGAAGGGCTGTAGAAACTGGTTGCTCACCTTGCTCATCTTTTCCTGGCAAGGAGAACTCTTTCTAGCTGGGAATTTCTCTCCTGGTGCTGAACAATGCCTGCTTGGGATATGGGATGATGCAGTCAAAATGAGGCTGTCTTCCTTCTCCTTACTCACAATTACTCTCAGGTGTTTTTCTCTACAGTGTTGCTGAAGTTTCTTAAGTGGACTCCAGAGCTTTTCCAGAGCTGTTGTTGTTCATGAATAGCTGTCTGTCTGGGTGATCTTTGTGGGAGAACGAAGGCTGCTGTCTCCTCTGCCACCATCTTGGTGACATCTTCCCTCTGTACACAATTATATTAGTTTCTCCTTTTTATTATTAATATACCATGTGTTTGTTTCCTTTGTGCTTTGCCTTGAGGTACATTATGGACATTTTAAAACTCATCCTGTTCAATAAATGCAACTGCAATATAAGGAGGATCCCTCAGATGTAGCCACTATATATGGGAAAAGTAACTTAAAAAATTGAAACTGGTGGGGAAAATGATGAAGGTTGCCTGTGATTTAAAAAGAAATTGGTTAATGTTAAGGACCATTTTGAAGGACAAAGAGAGACTTCTACAAAACTTAGAAAATGCTCTCATGATGCCATGACAAAAGTCAGTGAGAGGGGTGACAAACCAGAAGAAATGTATTTGACTTGAACATAAACCAATATCAGATACCTACCACTATAATGGCAATTAATGAGAAGCTTGGGGAGTAATTATAAAACTTAAAGACTAAGCAGGTGAAACATCACAAAAAATTTTTTGCAAAGTACAGATGCTTCCAAAATTCAAAGACCCTTTGATATTGTACAATGTCAAAGTGAGCAGCTTAAATAATATACCTTCTGAAAGGGTTTTCTAAAATATTTGTGAACATCATCATGGAGCAGGGTTACCTATAACAGCAGATTTTTTGTATAGATAAATGGACTTATTTGGGAAACAAAATGCACAATGAAATTTTTTTTAGTAAAGCATCCAAAAAAGTGAATTGCACTCATAGTACGCAAGGTGTATTTGAAAGTTTAATTCTACATGAATTACTTTGCATTTAAGAACAAATGATGGACTCACAAGTCCTTGTAGAAGGTGTTTTAAATAGAGAAGCTTCCTGACTGATTTAAAATATATTCCTGTTATTCAAATATGGTTGATAATTTTTTAAAATAATAAATTCTAGAATATATGTACGGTTTTAATATTTTCTGAATAAATTATTAAAACTGATGATTACTTATTTATTGAATATGCATACCTCACTTAGTATTTTCATAGTACTTAGTCAAATTTTTGTTCAAGTTATGTATTTTAACTTGTGAAGATATTTTCCGAAGCTCTGTTTACTATTTTAATATTTTATTAAACAATAAAAGTCTAAAGCAAAAAAATTAAAAGAACCCAAGAGCTCATTTGCATCTCTATTTCACAAAGTACAAAAGCCAGATCGCCTCACATTACTTTAGTTACAATATCCTCCAAATGAATAATTGTAGTTTAGAGATTAAACAAAATATAAAATATGAATAATTTCCTCCAAAATTAACACAGGAAATTCATTGCTAAGAGAAGATTCTTTTTATACACAAAGAAACTATCCTTCCTGTATTCAATATTATGTCTAAAAGTCAAAGAAGAAAACATCTCATATCAAACATCTAGTTACTTAGGATGGCTTCTAAATACAAAATCTTGTTAAAAATTTTTTGTGAGCAATAAATTTACTTTAACTCTTTTTTCTAAAGTTCCTATTACTTTTATATCACAAAGCAGAGTTTAAATCACATAAGGAAGCACATTTTTACCTAGTGAATTTAATCTTTCTTCTTCATAAGCATTTAAATCAAAAGCACAGAAATAAATTGATTTAAAACTATACTGAGAAAAAAATATATGCACACTTACTCTCTTTTGTTTATTAATCTTATTTGGAACTTTATAAAAAAATTTTCTAAAATTTATATCATACCTTTCATCATTTTTAACTTTTATTGCCAAATAATGTTTGTGGTATAAAAAATTACTCTTTAAAGGCTCAAATTTTTACATTCCACAGTGTCTGAGGAATAATACTAGCTGCTCATAAATAACAATTATTCAATGAATGACTACATTTCTAATTGTTTATTTGCACTGCCTAAATATCCAGTAAGGCTTCAAGGTTATGCTAATTTACATGGCTTCTTATTGACTGCAGCAAATCAACCTAGAATTATATAGAATACAAAATATTTTACTTCAGGAAATCTTGAAAAACAAAGCAACTTTAATGCTGTGCCAAAGAGAATCAGAAATTGTAAGCTGGAGATTCAGGCTCAAGGGACAACTCAGTGTGCCCAAGTCTTTGACTAGGAGCCCTGCCCCTTGCTCTGGGACATTTTTCCCTTTTGTGGAGTTTGGAGGTTGCGGGTGGAGTGGGCAGCTTACTTTAACTCTAAAGTGTTTTCCTGATTGAAATGTTTATGCTTTTACTAAGTATCAAACACTCAGAATATAAGCAATATTGAACAAGAGTCTGTGTTTTATAGAAAATGATAAACAATGTGCTCAAAGTTATAGTTTAAAGTATAAAACAATTTAAAAGTTCAAATTTTATTAGTAGTTTATAGTATTTTAGAGATTAAGCAAAATATCAAATATGGAAAATAATATTGATGTCAGTAAAAAAGTACAAATATATAAAGTATATCACTTGTTACATTCGAAAGGGTTGCTATTGATTTTAAATCTATTAAAACCCTTTAGACCTCTCCTTTTTTGTTTATTTATATCTACATTCACTCTTTTCCAACTTTGAGCCCTTCTCTGAAATCTTCCTTGTTTATTTCTGTCTTCACCGATCACCCTTCTTTTCTGAATTCCCCAACAAGAAAAATACTTCTGTAAAGATCAATAGGTGTTTAATAATTTTTGCTCATCAACCAGCTGGAACATTTTCTTCTTTTCCTACTGGAATACAAATGTTGAAAATAGACTGTGAAATAATCAACAACGGATGGTAAATACTGGGAGCTATCTAGAGCAGGGTCCACATGACAGCCTCTTCAGCAGTGGAAATCTTTATTAGTGATAAATGAGATTGATTGAACAGGAGGCATGAAGAAAAAACTCTGGGTCTCAGCCTAGATGAGTCAACCAGGCTTGGCTGACATTTTTCTTTTCCGATCATTTGAACATTGACATGCCCAAGACTGAATCATCACCATACGGGAATCCAGTAAATGATTGAGTAATAGGGGCAAGATCTCGTGAAGTCAAATATTTTAGAACCTCAGGACAACGAGGACAGAACAGGTTGGATGTGCTTCCTTCAGGGTATGAGCGTTGATCCGATTTGAAGAGGGCTGAGGGCTCCAAAATACTGTTATTAATCTTCAATGATAACTTCGTGATCTTCTGTGGTTTTTTTCATCTCTACTGTAGATGGAGGAATTGTGGTAGGGGAGCTTTGGTTGGTCACAGGGATAAAAGGCAGTGTACCCAGAGATCCAGGCAGAGACGATGAAGCAGGAGACGGGGTAAAACTAGGGATGCAGGTGACATGACTGGACTTTCCATCTGCATGAATGATGATGGTGGTACCAGTGGTGGGCTTGCCAAAATGGACAAAATATAAAACCAGAACAATGAGGGCTGTAGCAATTAGACAGGCCAACAGACACACCAGAAATGTTTTCCAGAGTGACCTTGGTTTTGCTGTAACCTGCAAAGTATTATAATAAAAGGAATATTTCAAATTACGTAGTTGCAAGTTAGGTAAATAACTTCAATTAGAATAAGACTAACATGTTTCATTACTCCAAATGCTGTGATTTAAAACACAATATATCAATTCATTCTCTCTCTCTCTCTCTCTCTCTCTCTCTCTCTCTCTCTCTCTCACTCTCTCTCACACACACACACACACACACACACACACACACACACACACACACACACACCTTGTCCACAAGTGCATGAGGGTAAAACATCCCCTCTTAGTTACCCCTTCGTACTAAAGCAGTAAGGTCTCATCTCGAATGCACATAAATTCCCTCACATACATATTGTTTTTTTCACCTACTAACATTGCAGTATAAATTAAATTATCCAATTAGTCCTCATGGGTAGAAAAATAATGACTGTACATAGCAAAACATGTAGATTGATACACTGATTATCTTTGGGTGATGAAAAATTGCAGGTATTCTTTTGCTCACTGTTATTTGCTATTTTCACATTACGTATTGAGATTTTATAATCAAAAAACTATTTAGTAAATATATTCTAATCTATTAAATATAAATAAAAGGCCTTTTCTTGATCTCAGAAAGGCATTAAAATAGAAAATCTCTGGCATGGATGGGATCCTAAAGAATAGGAAACAGTGCTGACAAACAGTTGGGGGCTATGAGTTCTAGGCATGGCCCAGAGATTGTGAATTGGCAGCTCAGAAGAAGCATGACGCCAAAGGTGCATGGATGGTGAGGGGTTCAGGGAGATCAGAGCCCTGCAGAGGGCTGTGGAGCAGGACCCGCCTGTTTCGTTTCTCTGTTGCTCCAATGGATTGCAGAAAACTTCCCACTCCCCTACTCCCCAAACCTTACCAACTGTGGCTGGAAGGTCACATGAGGCAATCTACAACCACAGTGTGTTACTTCATTTGAACAGTATGGATTTCTGGGTAACTGCAGAGAAAGAATTTGAAACAATTAACTCTGATTTTTAAGGATGAGGAAAGCTTATTTTATTCAGAATTATAACTATATAAAATATATTTTAAAAATTATGTGATTCTAACATGTATTAAATTAGGAGCTAACCAATTTTAGGAGAATCTGAAACTCTAATAATGGTTTAAGGATATGAATTATGCAAATATGCTTTTCACATCAAATGATCAGAGAAGAAAAATAGAATGATCATCTCAGTAGACGCCCAAGGATTGTTTAACAAATTTTAGCATTCAGTCTTGACAAAAGCAGACAAAAAGTACATGTCTCAAAGAAATAAAAATAAAAGAATAATTCCCAAATGTAGCAAGAAATGGGTACCTCAAAACAATGACCAACATTATATTTAACAGTAAAATATTGGGCACCTTCCTTTAAAGTCAGAACTAAAGAATGTCTTCTACCACCGATATTATGTAATTTTTTAAAGTTCTCATTAATATGTATGAATAAAGGAAATGTGAAAATAAAACTAACATTATTTTCATGAGACATGATTGTGTATAAACAGAATCCCATGTTATTTATCAAAATAATAAGAACTCAAGTTGACGGATTGTAAAAATATGAAAATATATGTAACAACACTTGTTTTGTGTGTGTGTGTGTATTTGCAGCTGCTATTTACAGTAGTAATTAAGCATATAAAATACTGTAAGACTTATATAAAGAAAATCATAAAACCTCACTGAGAAACAAAAAGACTACTTGCATAAATGTCCTCTTATAAAAACTTTCCGTAGTATAAGTTCTTAATTCCCTAAATTTTAATTAAGAACTTTAGGAATTTTTCTGGAGGAAAAAAAAATAGGAACATTGACAAAAACTTCATGTGGAAAAATGAATCAACCAAAACAATAAAATGACATTAAATTGGAGTGGGAGAAAACAGGAAGAAAATATTGGCAGTGATTTTCTCTGGAAGGGATCATGGGTGGCTATTTTTTCTCTGTAATTATCTATATCTTCCAAGTGTTCTAAAATAAACCCAAATAATAATTGTAAAATATATATCTTCTACTCCTTATTTTGGGAGATATAAGAGGTTGGCCATCAAAATACTAACAAATGGGAAATTCAAACTGTTTCATAGTCTCAGAAGTTGATTTTATTTTTGGGGGTTTTGTTTTTTTTTTACCATAATTAACTAATTATTAACTTAATGGAATAAACTTATAAATGTTTTTGGAATATGGGGACATACTATAACTTATATTTAATATATTATGAACAAGACAGAAATATAATGATGTATATAAGATATTAAAGCAATGACATTGTTCAATTTGTTCCTTGACATATGAGACGTCCTATAAATTAAGGTTGTGGTGATGTAGTTATTCAATTCTAAACTTAACACAAATGCAACCTTCAAATTGTAAAGTGGTTTTTATGTCAAATCCTATCCTTGTATTTAGTTTGTTTGACTTGGTAGTACAACCTCAAGTTCAATATAAATTTTTTTAAATGTCAAATAAATGTATATTCTTTTTAAAAAAATTATTATTTTATTTTTTTAATGAAATTGGTTAATGAAATACAGTAATTTTCAGGCGTAAAGTTTAACAGTAAGGCATATATCTATTGCATTATAGTCAAGGTTTTTAAAAAGTAGTTTCTTATAATGAAAAGATTGTATGTGAGAAACTTGAGTTCAATTTCTGGCTCTGTCACTGGCTCATGGACTCATAATCTTTTAATTTCTTTATTTGTAATTAATTTAAATGACAAATGAGATCCTTTATATGTTCTAAGAAATAGAATTTTTACATTACTAAAGTAACACATTTTAAGTATAAGTTTTTTCACCACAAGACATTTTTCATTAGTTACTACTTTAAGTACAAGGAAGCCAATGAGAATAAATACTTTCACTGGATCAGAATATGTAGAAATATAAATAATACTGTTGATACTTTTCAAAAACACATTTCAAATTGTCTACTCAAATTTTGTCTACTGATACCTTATAGGTTTTGATATAAATATTAAAATTTAGGCAAAAATCTAATGCAAAATTCCCAAATGATCTGAAAGGACTACTTGGCATACAAAATAACTCTCTCAACACTTATAACTACTTATAATCACATCCCAGATTCCATTCATCCTGTAATAGCAAACATCAGAAAAAATTGTAACTTAATTTTCTTGAAGAATTAAATGTCAAATGCTAAAAACAAAAATATTAGACTCAAAAAAATAAAAGGTATTTATGATATTCACCAGCTCAGTTGTATTTTGTTCGACATCCACTGTAGACTGCTGTTGTTTTCCATCCATTCTGAAGGGGCTGGTTTCTCAAAGCAACACCAAAGCAGTTTGTACTCACTCTGTGGATTAAAAGTTAGAAAATACTGGATTTATGTTAAATTAATAACTGTGCATTTATTCCATTCAGATTACATAAACTAATAATCCTCTGTTTTCTAAAAAAATCTTTTACGTTAAACCCCAAAGTATAAAATTTATGCTAATTGGGGGAAAATAAACAGAAAAATTTGCTCCCTTTGAAAACAACACATAGAAAATTATCTCAACTGTAAGAATGATTCCAGGATCCTGAGCAGATGTAAACCCTTGCCCTCCTATTTCACAAAACTTATGTAAAATCAGAGGAGCTCGATTTCTCACAGGTTAAGAATTTAGTTTTTGCTTCTTAAAAGGCCCACAAAGCCACTCCTTAATTATAAATATTACAGAATCCTGTGGTTAAGCAAACAGAAGAATTATGGTGATGACTAATGTCAAAACTGTCCAAAAATAAGTCAATATTAAGATTACTGGATCATGATAAATTTAGGCGAATCGTAACTAAAATCTAAGTCAGTAGCTACATTGAGACGGACAGGGAGAAAGAAACTTTTTATTGCTTTAGCTAGAGTTAAAAATAAATATAAGAGATAAGTATCCTTCAGTAGCTCTTGATTATATAATTCAAAAATTATCCTTGACAGTAAATCTGGTCTGCTTCCAAAGACATTATATCTTGCTTTAGTCTATGTAATAATTATCACTGTTAGGAATCTTTTGGATGAGTGTGCCTGGAAAAAGAATGCCTTTGGTACTTTCCCACTTCTCACAAGAAGTGTACATGATACAGAGTGAAAAAAATGGTTCTTCACATCTGTCTGAGAACTGAAGCTTTCTGACTCATTGACAAAGTGACATGCAGTACAGAATAGAGGAAAAAAAGACCAAGGATTCTTTTTAGTCACACGTTTCCTGTAGGCCAGTGACTTTGGGTGGGGCATGATTAAAAAATATTGATAGACTTACACATATCCTAATTCAAGAGCAGGCATGTCTTCTTGTGTGTAACAGGTATATTCATGAAAAATAAGTGTTCCATAACCAAATTCCAAACCTCTATACTTATTAAGCAAACAATAAATGACTTTATGCTTTAAGTCACTGTTAGTTGTATTTTTCTTTTCTTTTTTCTTTTCATTTCATTTTTTTCTCGTACCTATGATAAAAATAAATTGTCTCATTAATCCTGTGTTGTTCTAAGTGTATCTGAGCTCACTATTATGTAATAGTTGGACCATGAGATCTTCAAAATATAATTATAAACTACTCAGTGGTGCTATAAATCTTAGAGTAACAAAAATAAAAAAATTTAAAAAGTACCTGAAAAAGTTAGCATCAGGAACCTGGCTTTCCATTTTTTTTCAGTGTGAGTTTACTACATTTTATTAGAATGATATGTGACCTCAAAAGTCAGAAAATGTTCTTCGATCTGGCATTGAGTAGAATACCCATACTTATTAATATTATATATACTATTAATATATATTAGTAATATATATATTAGTTATATAAGTAATATATTACTTATATTAGTAATTCAGTATACTAGTAACATAAGTAATATACTGATAATATATTTAAAATTGCAGAAGCTTGATTTCTCACAGGTTAGGAATATACTAATATTACTAATATATATAATATCAGTAATTACATATATTAGTAATTATATATATAATTCAATCCTTCTTTGTGAAAACACTTGTCTCTATGTTAAACTAAATAATGACAAACAATTGTCAGGGACTAAGATATGTAAATTACTTTAATTTTCAAAACTACACTAGGAAAAAGTATTATGCCCACATTGCATGTGAGGAAACTAAGATTCAAAGAGTTTAAGAAATGCTCTTCAGGTTGCAAAAACAGCTGGTGCAGAGCAGAAATTTAACCACTATTCTAAGTCAAAAATGCATGTAAGAACTAGAAAATTGATTCTTCACACAGATATCTAATAGATAAATCACTTAGTAGCCAGATACTCTGATGTATATAAGGTGTGAGGTAACATATGTGAATTGGATTCATCTATGATCTTTTAGATATATTTTGTACTTCCGTTTTAAAATAATGTCCTATGACCACTACTTGAAAATTTAAAGAAAAGCAAGTGGCCAGATTCACCATTCTACTTTAAATCCATTAACCTTAGTTTCCATTACTCGATGCCCCCAATTTACTGTCTTATTTCTCTTATTTCTTCATTAAGTTATAAAACATCTGACTTCATATACTTTTGTCCAAATAGAAAAGTAAGTGTATGAATAGTGTGAGTAAATTTTGAAGGTAATTTAGATAATTTAAGGAAAACAATTACCTGTCCACTATTGACATTTTTTTGTATTTCTTCCAGAATTTTTTGATGCATATTTAAGGATATTTATTAATTTTGTTCATTTTAGTGTGTTTTATTCGTTTACAGTTCGTTACATAAAAGTACCATAGCTTACACTTAAGCACACTTCCATGCTTAAGTGTTTAGGTTTTTCCTAATATTTTACTGACATAACATTTAATATGATAATCATTTTGAAGATCTCTTTTTTCAAACTTTCTGTTTGTTTCCTTAGGTTTCAATATAAAAGTGAAATTAATTAGATAAAAAAAACTTAATAAAAATTACTAAATTGGCAAAGAAACTTGTACTAGATGACCTACTCACTGCATTCTCTTTGCTTTGACCATTTTTTCAGTCTTTGTTAATTGGATCAGAAAAAAAGTATGTGTGTGTGTATGTATTGTAGTAATTTCCTTTGTTTTACAACTCTTAAATTAAACAATTTAATAACTATTCACATATTATTTGATATTCATAAAGTATTCATATTCATATATTTATATGTTTATTCATGTTTATGTTTATCTGTATTAATATTTATGGTTTTTGGAAGTTTAACTATTGTGGTTCGTGTTCTTTTTTCTAGTGAACATTTTATGTTTCAAGATACCAATGACTTTTTTTCTCTCTATGTATTACAAGTATTTTTTCATCAGTAGGGTTTTCCTGTTCTTTTTATTAAAAAAAAAAAAGATTGTTTTGACTTGCAGAAGTTTTTAAAACTTAGGAGTTTAGAATAATTATGCTTGTCTTTATAAACAACTCTTCAGTGCATTTGAAATAAATATCCATTTATCCTCAAATAGTTTTTCCCAGAACATTTATTGTATATTTCCTTCCTTCCAATTTACAATATATGAGCTTTTCCAATGCAGATTATTTTGCTCAATTTTTATAACAGTTTAGCCTAATTGCAAACTAAATTATTGAATCAAGAGCCCAAGACAATTAGAGGATGTTTGTTGGACATTCTGGTTACCACATGCAGGTCATAAATATTTTGATAACTATATTATAAACAGCCAAATTTTTGTGCTTTATTTGGGCTTTAGGAATTGGTCCTCATGTTACATCTTATGAGGGTTATTAATAATTGGCTACACATCTAATGGTCTGTCCTTAACAATCATTTTCCTCATTCTCATCAACTAATATGGACACTTGACATTTGATGAGTGTCACTTCTTTGGACATCGCCTTTTTCTGAAAACATTTTCTCCCTTTAATTACCTTCTATATTTCTGCACTTTTATCCTGTGATTATAATTCTCTCTCTGCATATATTACAGTCCCAGGTGAACTCTACCATGAGACTGAGCCTAAACTATTGCAATTAAATATATTGTAACGTCAGTTCCTGGAGGGCAGGGACCAGGCCTAGGTTTGAAATGAATTTCCTGAGTGGTTAGTACCCAACAGCACAATTTATAAGAATATAATCAATACTGGGTAACTAACTGATTAATTACTGGTTTGGGTTACAAAGTTCTAGAAATAAGTATGATAATTACTAAAGAGTCTCTTATCTGTGAATATATGATGACCAAAAGACTTGGAGGACAGGAGTTCATTAGTGCTCAGAGGTATTGGGTGACATTTTTTAGTCTGAGAATTTTACCTACTCTTACAATGAAGGTTTCCAAGTCCTCATTTCCAAAAATGATAGAATGTTTCAATCCTGCATCCTCTCAGATGACTGTACTTCAGAATATTCCCCCCACCTTTGGGCTGATGAGCAGAAAATGGAGACTAAATCCCCATAAATATGAAAGCTAGAACCTTTGTAATCATTGTTACAATAACTCCTATAACCACCCCCTCCAGAGTGATTCAAGGAGCCTCTTTTGATAAACTGGCATGAGCTGAGGGGAGTAGAAGAGTGATTACAATAGTTAACATTATGCAATATTTAACAAGAAAAAAAGATAAATAATGACAATATAGACACCTACCTATGTATCTACTGCCAGTCATGATACATAGAAGACACTAATACAATTGAAGCCCCATATACACTTCCTAGGTAATATCCTCTATTCTCAGAAATAGCCAACACCTTAAACTATGTGGTTATCACTTCCTCGTTTTTCTATAGTTAGATTCCACACCTCTGTAGCTTTAGAAACATAAGTGGTAAAGGTATTAAACTGTATGCTTCTGGACTTGCATTTGTTTATTCATTTTATTTCTCTTTTGAAGGTATTTAAGCCAGACAGAAAGATAAACACTATATGATTTCACTTATATGTGGAATCTAAGGAATAAAAAGAACAAACTAATCAAAAACAGACTCATAAATGTAGTGGACAATTTGGATATAGGAGAAGAGGGTTGGGGGGCTGGGAGAATGGGGCGAAAGGTTAAAAAAGTACAAATTAGTAGCTGATGAATAGTCACGGGGATAGAGAGAATGGCATAGGGAATACAGTTAGCATTAATATATTGGCTAGGTGGAGGGTCAGGGGAGGGAAAAAGCAATTGGGGGGGTGTCATTTTACTAACTATATAGATGCCTAACCAATGTTCTATATACTTGAAACTAATTAAAATAAATCTAAAAAAATGAAATTTCTACTTCAAATGATGCTGCTATGAACAGCTCATTCTTGTTTCCTGGCATTCTAAGAAATATACAATTGACACTTGAACAACACAGGGATTTGGGTTGCCAACCCTGCTCCACCCCCCAGTCAAAAGTACAAGCATAACTTTTGGCTCTCCAAAAATTTAACTACTAATAGTTAGTAGTTGACTGGAAGACTTACTAATAACATAGTCAGTTAGCACATGTTTTCTATGTTACGTGTGTTATGTACTGTATTTTTACAATAAAATAAGCTTGAGATAAGAATATGTTATTAAGAAAATTATTGAAAACTGTTATTAGAAAAATTAATGTTATTAAAAAATTATAAGAATATATTATTAAGAGATTTGTGGTATTTATTGAAAAAATTCATGTATAAGTGACACATGCAGTTCAAATCTGTGATGCTCAAGGGTCAACTGTGGATATATACTTGTGGAAGGAGGGAGAGAGGGAGAGAGAGAGAGAGAGAGAGAGAAAGAGAGAGAGAGAGAGGAGTTGCTATATTACAGAGCATATGCACATATCAAAATGACTGGAAAATGCTAAATATTTTTCTAACCATTTGTACTAGTCTGCATTGCTACCAGCAGTGTATGAGAGTGACCATTTTGGGGGGTCACTGTAAATACTTGAGATTTTCAGACTTTTAAAAAATATTTTCCAACCTAGTGGATATAAACTCTCAGCATGGCTTTAATATGGATTTCCCTGGTAATTAACGATGCTGAGCATCTTAGGATGGGATGCTTATTGGCCATTTATATTTCCTTACAACATGAAGCAGGGTATGTGCAATGGGATGTAGAGCTGGCACTGTTGAATAAGAAGAGAAAAGCAGCGGAGGAGTAAATGTGATGGAACATATAAATCCCAAACTATTACCTCTGCCAGATCTTTCTCTGGAGTCTGTACATCTGGCCCCTACTAGATGCCTTATCTTATGTATCCCAAAGCCTTATCTTGTGTATCCCAAAGACTCCTCAACATGCACTGTGTGGATCTTAACTGGACTGGGTATCATGAATTCTGTAACCCTAATATGCATGGTCATGTGCTCTTCTTGAAGAACACTCACTTGTTGCAAGGGAGGGGTAAGATGGTTTGACTAACCTGAATTATGGCTTTCTAGAAGAACAATGGAAGAAAAGGAATTAGTTATGCTTAGAGCAAGGATGCTGGTCTAGAAATAGATAGGCAGGGAAGTGACAATGCCTGAAGGAGGATGAGTTATTGGGGAACACAAGGGCATTCGTGGTCCTAAGCAAGTCCAGGAACAGGTATAATGGCAATCAGAAAATAGAATATACAGAAAAAGAGGTATCTGTGATTAGAGTATAAAATTGAAGTTTAAACTTTAGGTGGGGGAGTTGTTTTTTGCACATGACATGATCTAGGGTGGGCCTATAGATTATTGAAGGCTGAATGACCACTAACTACTGAAAGTTATGGGCACTGCTATTAAAGCAGTCAAATAATTATGAGACAGCAGGAATTGAGTAGAAAAAAAGACTGAACAGGTCTCAAATGAGAGTGGCCAGGAGCTGAATAATGACAAGGGAGGGTCGAACATAGAATAGCCAAATAGTAAGAGCCTCAAACAGTATGTGTCTTAGTGAGAAAAGGTAAGTACTGGTTTGCCAGCAATGATGGAAAATTAGAATGTTCCCCTTCCCCCTAACTCCCCACTGCCACTCTCAATCTTTCCAAAACATGCTACAAATGATGCTAAGAAATGAATAATAGTCACTTAAGAAGACAAAGGGAAGCGTCATCCTATGGGAAAAGACAGCATTCACTAAGGCAAAAAGATGGTGGAATTACTGTTGAAAGAGACTGGAAAGGTAGGAGAGTTTCTTTACTTTGTAACAAGGATTCCACAGGGCTAAGCAGGAGACTTTAGGAAGAAGGAAAAGAATTGAAGAGTGAATGAGGAGAGAGGAAGTAGAGAGCAAGGCCGGCATGAAAGTCAGGTCAAGGGGTGGTGGTGAGAAGGGTTTACTTCCCCTTGAGTGATAGGCCAGGCAGAATTTGGAAATCTCATTATTCCAAGAGGGACTTTGGTTAAAGTGGTTTTAGCAGAACACAAGCCAAGGCCTGATGTCTCAGAGTTCCAGATCATGAGACACTGACAGAATGAGTCAAGGGTATAATTCAACACTTTCAGCAAACATTTCTTAACCATGTACTGTGAACTTGGCACTAGACTTAAACACTGGGGATTAAACATTTGTACAGCTCAGCTTTAGAACTGTAGGAAAAATTAGTTTGTAGTCCCAACATGCTCACTGAACACAATTGCTGACCTTCCTAAATTTGGTTTTATTCCCAATCTTTAGAAGTTATTCAATTTGCCCAGAGGTGGAATCGCTGAAAAAATATATATATATATAATTAAAGTATCTCATTAAAAAAATAAAACCAAAACCCTTCGACTCTCTTAACCTGCCTGCTTTGCGGATTCTCCCTGCCCTGTTGGACATTTAGTTCTCATAAACAGTCTGTAGAAAGTGTACAGAGATAGAAGGAAGGGTATAGAGAGTCCACTGATAAAAGATTGAGTGAACTGCATTCTCACATCATCTTATTTCAACTCTTGGAGAATAAGACTACTTCTGCCTCAAGTCCAGGATTTTTTCTAAGTGGTTTATGTGGGGACTGGAGGGTTCAAGTTCACTCTGCTATTTACATAAAGGAAAATCTAAAAAAAAACACAGTAATCTTTTAGAGTATATATTGCATATGACACTTTGTAATAAACTGGTAATAAACCCATTGTTTCTTGGTAAGGTTTCAGTTTAGGCTATGAAAACTGTGTTCAATTTGAGACAATGGTCTAAGAACTTAGCTAAGTCCTAAAGAGCCCTCTAGAAACTGTTCTCTGAAATCATGTATTCTATCTCCTACCTGGCTATGTTTGTGCTGTTAATATTGTGGAAAAGTGACATTGGATCTATATCTGCTGAAATTGCTTTCTCAAATGATTAAAATAAAAAAATCAATTGAATCAAATATTTAAATGATTATCATTTGATCACATGAGAGTCTTGTATATTAGAAATGCCTTTGCCTATGAAATCCTGCCTATTTTAATCTTAATATAAATGAAGTCAAAACTGTTGCAAAACATACTGGTTTACCAATAGAAATCTTGGAATGCTCAAGTTAAATGGAAAAGTTAAAAATATTACTTCCACTACTTCCTGGATTTGAAGTTATTCTCCACCTGAGAATGTGTCATATTTTCCTTCCCTTCTATGGCAACGAATTTCACAATCCCAGCTCTAGAAGTATTTGTCACTTTGTTCAATGCCTTTTATCGTTACAGATTTCAGGAGATGCTAGACTTATTAACCCTAAGTTAACTATGATCCATCTACTCTGGGGTGGATTCAGTTCAATAATTATGATTTCATATTATTGGGTATACATTTTGAGATAGGCTACTTAGTGTATACATATTCTGTGAAACAATAATACAACCATGCCACCATTTGACTGAAAATATATGTAACTACTTTTTTATGAGCCTTCCTAGCAAGATAATAACTCTAAAATTTAGTATAAAATTTCTTCCATCAACATACTAGTGTATTAATATTAACATATAAAAATATCCAAAAAGAAATAAATAGACCCTTGGTTTTGGTAAAAGTCCCACCCCTTTTGTAGGAAACTCTACCGACACCCAAACCACTTTCTTAACTTCAAAACATTGCTTGAGTAAAAACGTCAATTATCTGCTACTAAAAAAAAAAAAAAAAAAAGCAAGCTTCTAGTTTACCTGTTATCTCCTACTTAAAATCATGCCTCTAGCCTATTTTCTTGATTTATGTAATTAGTCAACTGTTTTCTTAACTGAAACATAAAACTCAAGGGACCGTAGAAATTATCTAGCCCCATTTCCTCATTTAACAGATTCGCAGAGTTGTGGCCAAGTAGAGGGGCCCTGACAATCAAGTTCACCATGTCTCTCTTCTAGTTTTGTTTTAAATGTTCACTAAGGCAGAAGTTGTAGTTTCTTTGAGAAATCATAGGTAAGTAACCGAGCTAGAAAAAAAAATTGCTCAGAGTAAATTAAAGATTTTTGATTCTAAATTATCATTCTGCTACTTCATAGTATGTGTTAATACTCTTTGTACCTGGAACCCAAGAGACCTCTGTAGTTTTCTGCGAGTGTAATTATCTGTAAGCTTTTGTAATTAGTTTCTCCTCAGGGAAAAGGAGTGTACCACAGCCTCCTCCAAAGAGTACACGGGTTGTTCCTCAAGTTCCAAGGACTTACACTCTAGGAGGACAACTTTGTTCCTTGGGGGAATGTCTTGTGGACCTTGAATAAGATGAGGGTGGCAAAGAGGAATTTTTCTAAAAGGCGTAGATAGAGCTTCAGGTGCTGGAAGCTCAGAGTTGAATCCTAATGCTGCTATTTATAGCAGGTGAATGATTTAAAAAGCTAGTTTCCTTAAAAGAAAAACCAGTGTTATAAGGGCTTGCCTTTGTCCTCTCAAAGTGACTTAAACCTAACACAATGGTGAAAAAATATCCCCAAAAAGTCTTAAGAGTTGTTATATATTTTACTGGGGTGAAATCTGAGCCTTTTGAAAAGAATCCCTTGGCTTTATTTTTCGCTTCAGTTTGACTGGATGCTGCTGTGAGCTCTTTTTCCTTCATCTGCTTTGGTACGATTTTCTGGTTTTCTCATTTGGGTTAGTATTTTTGGCAACAGTCTTATTCTTGGAGTATCCCTCTTTTATTTCCCCTTCAGATTTGGATTGACTTCTGCCCCACTAAATCTTGGCCCATTTCTATTTATTAATGTAAGATGATGTAAATTAAGATGACTTCTCAGCTATTTGACAAAGAAGAGGCAGAATGACATCAGAATTTGACAATCTAGGATTCTGTTTCAATCAGCACTCCTGTTCCCTCTCTAGGGCAAAAGGTGGGGCCACTTTCAGTGAAGCTAAAGGTATAATACAATTTATTTAGGACCGTCATTGTTTGAGTCACAGCCAATTCATCTGTATCAGGATAAGAATTACTCAGCAGCTGCCATGACTTTCTTTCTCAAAACTAATATTAAAAGCTGACTTTCAGAAAGTTGAGATTGGAAATAGTTTCAAGTAAAGATAAAAACAATCGCTTCCTAGGCCATGGCCACAGCTGGCTGAAATTCAGATGCTTTGAAACAACTTAATGCAGCCAAGGGATTCTTTTCAAAAGGCTGTTATCTGTGATGCACCCACAAAAAAGTTTTAAATTTCTAGTAACATCGTTAGGTAGGGAAAATACACTGCAACGTTTCCAAGTAGCATATGCTGAGATCTGGAAATAAGTGACAAAAAAAGGAGAGAGCAAAGAAGGTGTACAACGTTTTAGAAGGTAACGAGTCAAAGACCTGCTTTCTAGGGAAGGAATTGCTGAGTCATGAATGGGAACCTTGGTTCAACTACCCCTGGGAAGGAACAGGCTCAATCCCCAAGGAGCCCCTGGAATCACTGGACAGCAAATTATCAATCCTAGAGCTGCCAGACCAGAAAAGCAGTGGCTCCCAGCAGCTGTCCAGAGCAAGTGATCATGACTGCAGGCAGAAGCGGTGAGTCCTACAGCACATGCCGGGGTCTGTCCAAGGAAAACTGGGTCGTAGCCAAGGTTCACCAATGAGATGCCCATTACTAGGGATGGAAAGGAAACACAGGGAAACAAAATCATTTTTTGGTTGTTGTTTCAGGAAAGGTTCCAGACCCCAGGAAGGAGATTGTGGGGGAAACAGGATACGGGAAGAGAAAAGCAAAATAAATGCGAGAGAATCTTGAGTCTGCAGCTGGGTCTGCAGTAGGGGAACTGAGCCAGGAAGCCCTAGAGCCTTCGATCAGTGCTCTGCTGCATGGGGCCCCTCTGACAGGACCACATTAGGAACCAACAGTCATCAGTGTACCATCACGGTCCTCTCCGGGCTGCAGCGAAGATGGGTCAGGGCCCAGAGTAGAAGCTTCATTCCAGTATTTGGAGCTCTCACCCAAATGTCCTCTCCACAACTACTTCCTATTAAGCAGTGGGTAATTCTGCCTCCTCCCCACAGATGACATTTGGTAACTAACGTCTGAAGGCATCTTTGGTTGTTACAACACAGGGTAGGTGCTACAGGCATCTGATGGGGAGAGAGCAGAGATGCCACTAAACGTGCTCCTTGCACAGGACAGGAGTTATGTCCCCAAATGTCCTTAGTGTTGAGGTTGAGAAAACTTAATGTGAAGTATCCCCACCTTCGCCCCCACTACTTACTGTTTGCTTATTTATTGCCTATTTCTCCTATTATAATGTTGACTCTGATACTGAAACCTTGTTCTTCTTGTTTACTGCTCCGTTCCCAGAACCTGACATGTAGTACATACTGAATAAATATTTGCTGAGGGAGAAGATTAAGAGGTGAATGAATGACAGAATCACTGCATGAAAAAAGGAAAAAATATAAACCAAAGCAGCTTTGACTCCAAAACCTGTCATTCTGAAGTAGGTTCAGCAGAGCTCCTACTTCAGTTCAAAGGCATGCTCAACAATGCTGTCATTGGTACTTTGCACCTACAAGTGTACCTACTAGGCTGTAAGCCTCTTGAGGTTAGTATCCATACCTTCCTCGTTCCTAGCCCAGAACCGAGCCCAGCTGTGGTGGAAAGCGCACAGGCCTTACAGCCAAGACACCTGTGAATCGTTTACTCACTTGCAGTTCATTTAGGATGTCAGCAGAAGCATCAGATTTGGTCCTAGTACAGAGGAAGAAAGTGTGTTTTCGTGGGCAATTACTGCAGAAGCAGCATGTTTTTTCACCCTTCCCAAACTGCACCTGAGGTCTCATCTCATTCTTCCCAGATAGAGAATGATGTCACACCGTTTAGGTAGTGAATACTTTGTTATTACATCATTTAACCTACACCATTGATTTAGCACCTGCATAAAGATCGGTAAATGGGATTGTATCTCCTAAATAATCTGGTGGCTTATCACTGAATGAGAGTGATGCTCCTTCTGTTTGCAAAAGACAGGAGCCCCCCGTCATGTATCCTCTACTCCATCTTCCCCTTCGCATGGCTTTCAGAGTGATAAGTTGATAAACCAAGATGAACATTTCCAAATAGTTTAGACAGAAAATATCCAAATAATGTTCATTAAATATATTAATGCTGAGAACGAAAACAAAAAGAGCATTGCACACAGAATATTCTGCAGTTGTGGATGTATTTTGGAATGAGGGTGGTACTGGGGCACATGACAGATTACAAATTTTAAAATAGAGATTCGTATGTACTTACAGTAATATTAATACAAGTAGAATCTGATTGCTTAAAAGGTAATTGCTGTCTAAAGAGAAATTGAAGAAACATAACTTCACCTTAAAAGAAACACTTATTATTGATTCTAAAGTTTTCTCTCCATAATTTTTAAAAAATCTTCCCCATATGAAATTCCTGTTTGCTTGGATATAATTTGTGTACAGAGGAATACAATGTTCTTAACTGAAACCAATAGATATTAAAATCTAAATGGGTAATTTTATTATAAGGCTTTATATAAAAATTTTTAAAGATTCCCTAAAAGAACAAATTGAGTTACTTTTTTTATAAGAAATTGTATTACTTGAAACTATACAACCAAGAGCAGATTCTGGATAGCTTCCGTCCTTTAAGAGTTTTAATATTTTGAGAAGTCCTCAGTGCTGATTCAGTGAAAGTCGAAGTAATTATTCCATTATTCATTGTCTAAGTTATTGTTATTCAGGTGGGATTCTGGAAGCTGCGGATAATAGCAGTAGATACAGACTCAGCTGTTATAGGGGAGGTAGATACAGTTGGGGGAAGAGCTAGTTGGGGAGAATAATTGTAGGTGAATTTGTTCTAATAATAACTAAAGGTTAACTTGCCATAGAACATTTTGATAATTGATGGTAGTTCTATTACCTAAAGTGATAATGGTGCAGATTATAGATTATTGAAGGAGACTGGTAACCATTGTTATTGTCGGCGAAGCAGAAGTTACAGTCATTGTAGGTTGAGTGGCAGGGGGCAGTGGTTGCAGATTCAGTTGAAGTGATTGTCATTGTGCATTCAGTCAAAGAGGTAGTGGGGGTGGTCATCGTTTCGGTTGTCAGCTAACGGAAAGGTATATTGTGATTTACTGTTGAAACTGCAGAAGTTGTAGAATCTGTTGAAGTGGGGGCAGCCGTGGTTTGACTTAAATGGGGGGTGCTCCAGTATTAAGTCCAGGTGGAGATATAGAGGATGCTGGAGAGGTGGGTGTGGCTGTTGTGGTTGGAGGGCCAGTGGATGCTGCAATGGTGGTAGATGCTGCCGAAGCAGTTGTAGTTGCAGATTCAGTTGATGTCATGGTCACTGTAGGTGGAGAAGCAGTTGTGGTTCCAGGCTCCCTATCGCTTGGAAGTAGCTTGATAACAATGGAAGGGTTGTCGTTGCTTCTATTATTCACCAGGCATATTATGAGGACTCCAATTGCTGTTGTGATCACACAGGCCAAGAGACAAGCCAAAAAGATGTTCCACAGAGACCAGCTACAGCAGCCATTTCCTGTCACCTGAAAGTGTCAATGAAGACATCAGTAATGAAAAACAAAATGCTCATGACTTATCATCTCTTTTGTATTGTTTATAACTTAGTGTATTAACATCATCTGAATCCCTATATGTCTCTGAAGGTACTTAGGCTTAAAGTCCTGGTTTTAGGTGGAAGAAACTGCATGCTTTCTCTAACTTTAGAAGAAATCAAAATCTGCCAATATCTCATCTTTTCTTGTTCTATTTTCCAATGATGGATAGTGGTTTCTTCATCTCTTCATGTAAGCAGAACAGCATTTTAATGGTAAATTCTGTTGTACACCTGATCCTCCACCAGACGTTGTCATTACTCACCCCACTGATCCAATTCCACAATCACTTCCCCAAGAATCCTGTGCTCTAGCCACCTTCTCCTCTCCTTCCATCTTGCTTGTTCAAGGATCTCCATAACAACCTTTCTTTAGTTTTATTAAAATCTTCAGCCCAGCTGCCCTTGCTTCACTCACATGCCTCCTTACCCACCTTTTGTTCTATGGCTCATTATTTCAGTAACACTTCCTAATCCCCCAAAATCTCTTGCAGTTCCCTCTTCTCATTTCTTCCAGCTGGCAAATGTATGATGACATACTTCCTCTGGACCTGCCCTTGAGCAGCCGCACTGCTGGGGAAGGTCAAGCAAGCACCCAGGCTGATGAGGGTCTGTATAAATGTATGATCACCACCCTTGAATGAATTTTCTGCTCTACTATCCTGTTATATCTTCTCTCCTGTGACCTCCTGTAACCTGTGACCTCCACCCAACCAGACAAACCCTCACACACAGATTGTCCCTCCTCATTCCTATCAGATGCCTTCACCCCCTTCCCAATAAAACAATTTCATTACGAAGCTTGAAACCATCTAATAGAAATTTTTTCAAACCCCCACCAGGTACCAAACCTGCAAACCTCTGTCTTTCTGTGCAACATTTTTTTATTATTATTACTCTTCTCTTAGACTGAGTATTTAAATACTCTCTTCTTAAATGGCTTCTTCTTATTAACATTTAAACACACTCGAATCTTTCCTCATCTTAAACAACAACAAAAATCTCCTTTGATGGTGCATCCCCCTCCTATACTTATCTTTCGCTGAAAAATGAAATTGTCTAATAATTTTCTAAAGGTAACACCTCTGTTTACACCTCACTCTAACTCAGTCTGGCTTCTGCTTCTGTCATGCCATGAAACATCTCTTGATAAGGTCATCAATGACATTCATTAAAATGTAAGTGATATATTTTAGCCCATGTCTTATTTAATCCCTCAGTAGCATTTGCTACTGGAGACCGTTCTTCCTCCTCTTTGGAAAAATCTCTTCTCTTTGCTTCTGTGATATTCCATGCTCAGCAATTTCCTCCTAAACTCTCAGAATCCTCTCAATTTCTTTTAAAGACTCACTATCCACTTTTAGGATGTATCGTTGACATCCTAGTCTTTCACTGTAGGTCTAGGATCAGCAAACTTTTTCTATAAGGGACCAAAGAGTATTTATTTTCAACCTTGTGAGCTATATAGCTTTTGTCACAACTACTCCAATTTGCCACTATCAAGTTGAAAGCAGCCATAGACAGTAAGTAAACAAGTGTACATGACTATTCCAATGAAACTATTTACAAAATAGGTGGTGAGCAAGATCTCATCACCATGCTTTTTCTCTAATCTTTTTCATTCATAACTATGATTTTTATTACCATCCATATCAGAGTGACTTGCAAGTTTATTTCCAGTCCAGTTCTTCCCTCTAACCTTCAAATCCTTAAACGATACCACATCTTGGATCTAAAAGATGCCTCAAACTCACTGTATTCAAACCCAAAGTCATGATCTTCCCAGTGAACCCTGGCCAGCTCACACATTTTATTGAATAGCATCACCATCCATTCCATTCAGTTCCAAAAGCTGGAACAAAGGAATCATCCTTGAAATCTCCCAACCCATTACCAAGCCCTGCTAACTTTATCTGCTAAATATATCCTAATATTGTTGATTTCTATCTCTGTTGATACCACTCCAGTCCATGCTTCTTTTATCCCTGTCTTGTACTCATGCAACAGACCCAGGCCACACTGACCTCCACTCAGTTTCTTCAGTGCGCCATGCTTACTTCTACAGTAGGATCTTGGGACAAATGGTTCTGTTGGTTGGGAATGCCTTTGCCACAATTAGTTCTCACCCAGAAGACAGCATAACTCATTCTCAACATGGCATAGTCTCTTCAGGCACCTGGTTTCACACCAGTACCTGAGTATTGGCCAGGGATTATGTTATCAGGAGAGGAATGAGACACTATGAGGTTTTTCCACAATTGTTCTTAGCAAATTCCCAATTTTTAAGGTAATATATCAAGCCTGGTGATGAATCGACTCTTAATTATAGCCCTTTAAATTCCATCATTCATTACGTAGGTAGCTGACTAGGACCTCGTATGAACAAAAGGAGCAAATCCACCTGAGTGAGTGCATTTGCTCCTTCCCAGGTTTATTACCTGAAAGTGCGCAATGAATGGAGCTCCCTAGAAGCTTATTTTGTTATTTTATTTTAACAAAATAAGACAAAGCTCTGCTTATTCTCTCACTAATCCTGATCACAGATCAGTTTATTTACTACCATGGTTTAAAAAAAAAACAACATATAATGTGGGATTAGAAACTCTGTGTTAGAATCTACATCTGCCTCAGTAAATTGCTTAACTTCTCTGAGTCCCTAGTTTATTGTTTATGAGCTGGCAATAAAATGGCTTCTGACTTATAGGATTACCGTAAGAATAAACAAAACTGAATTGCTTTGTTATTTCTAAAGTAGTTTTTTTTACACAAGTATTTATTGCTAATATTCTTAGACAACAAAGCAAAATGTAAGAGTGGAGTGTTTTTAATTGGAAAAATGTGTTGACATTTCAAAGCTATGAAATCAAACAATTTTTTACCTTCTCTGAGCCTCAAACCTCCTTATCTTGAAATACAGGGTTAAAAATATCTATCACATATTGTTACTGAGAATACTAGGAGCATATACATAAAGTCACTGTTCTCAAAAATATTTTTATTTTGGATGCAGTATAGCATGGGAATTAAGACCAAGAGCTTTGGAGTCCATCAGACCTGGGGTTGAATTTTAGCTCTGCCACTTTATTAGCCATGTAGCATTTGGCAAATTTATCTTCCTAAGCCTCAGTCCCCTCATAAGGATAAGGAAGCTACCTAATAAGAAAGGCAAGAAGATAAGATAATGTTTGTAACATGCCTGGCACAGTATCCGGTTTGTAAATTTTCAATTTTCTGACATGATTGATTATTTTATCATCACCTGCATGAGAGCAAGACCCTCAAGGAATGGGATACAACACTCATATCTTATAGACAGGCTAAAGTAGATCTTGAATATTAGAAAATGTGTGTCGTGGTATTTGTTGGAAGGCCAGGGTTTCATTCAAAGGGTGGCAGCACCCAAGCAGCAGGAATAGGATGAAGACATGGATCATCAAGGCCAGGAAAATGAGGGCCACTAGGTTCAAGTTAGCTCTATAGAATATTTCTTCTTTACCTTGACCAGAGAAATGATAAAAGGGTCTCAAGAAAAGGAAGTGGCAAAAAGGCTTATGCACATCTGGGAGGAGTCCACAGCATTGCCTTTAAAAGACATTATAAAGGAACAGCTTAATGAAATACAGTGCATGTGACCAGATAATAGGACATCTAAGTTTTCCTATTTTAATCACCTCAGGTAAAACTATGTGAGTTCTGGCAAATTTCTTAGATTTCCTAGGCCATTTGTTTTCTAACTGTTAAATGATGAAATGGGACTAGATCACTCACTCTCACCACTGGTTGCACATTAAATTCACCTGTAGCATTTAAAAAATATTGACTCATGGAGCCCAACCCCAGAGTTTCTGATTTTATTGGTTTTGGGTGGGGCTCAGACATTGTTACTTTATAAACAATCTCTAGGTGACTCTAAAATGCTCCTGGGGTAAGAACTACCAGATTAGATGTTATCTAAGATTTCTTTCAGTTCTATGACTGATATAAATTACTTTGCTTCTTCAAACAAGCAGAAACATTTTCTAACTCCACCCTATGGAGCTCATTCATTCTTTCACACTTCCCCAGCAACAGTATAAACAGTTTATATTTTTAAATCTAGAATGAAGAAACAAGATACAGACTCTTTCTATTAAACCTCTACAGCAAGATTAAGCAATAGCGGGTAGGAATTACAGAGTCAGGGGACACAACCAAACTTCCAAGCACAGAAAGTAATTTATAGTCAAGGTCAAGTTTCTATTCTAAGGCTGAATATGTAGAGAAACAGTCCTGAGGAAAAGTTAATTTAGCCTACAGATAGGGTAGAAGAGCTGTGTCTAGTCTCCAAAGCTACTGGAGAAAATCCAGAGAACAAAACCAGGTTTCTAAGTCAAGGTCATATGCATCAGAGGTCAGAACCAAGAGAGCTAAAGAAAGTGCCACATACAGGTCCAGGGGCCAGAACAGTGTAAGAAAATAAAGTGATCACCAATAAGGTGGGACCCTTGAAGTTTAAATATGACCCAGTCCTACATTGCCAACATATTTGCTCCCTTGTCCCTCTCCAATTTTGCATATGTACTTTACATTTATTTCTTTTATTTTCAGATATATTCCCATCTGTGAGAATATTTGAGCCCCCAAGTAGAACACGAGCTCTTTGAAAAACAGAGAATATTAAATATTCTTCTCCTTGTGTATTGCTTCACAGTGGCTTACAATTATATGGAGAGTCCGGCACATACTTGATATAAATGTAGGAGAATGAAATGCTTAAATACATTTCCTGGGGAAAAAAATTGAACAAATATATCCCTATGCAGAGCACATGCCAACCTGGGTAAAAGCTGTATACCAACATTACCTGTGTATGAGATAATTCTGTGTGTGAGTGTCCTTTGTGTGCGAGAATGCCTGGGCTCACACAGACCCGAGTTAAGTTGGAAGAAACATCATCGATTATGTCATTGGAAGGTAGATGCCAGCGTGCACGGCTGTAAACCTCTTGGTCATTTGAACACGTGATAGGCTGTAGAGATAAAACATAAGTGACAGGGAGCCATGGTGTTGAATTTCTAACATTAAAATTTTTGTGAAAAATAAACAAGAGTGTGACCTTTAAAAGGCATAAAGAAAGACTTTTATCTATAGCGATATATGTACTTTTATGTTCACTGCAGCATTATTCGCAGTGGCCAAAACATGGAGACAACCAGTGTCTTCGATAGATAATTGGATAATTGAATAAATAAGATGCGGTACATATATACAAAGGAATAAATCAGCTGTAAAAAGAGATGCAATACTACCATTTGGGACACATGAACAGATCTTGAGATTATCATACTAAGTGAAATAAGTCAGACAAAACGTTGAGAACCATATGATTTCACTTACATGTGGAATATAAAACTGAAAGCAACAAGCAAACAAGATAAACAAATAAAAACTCATAGAGACAACAGTTGAGTCGTTACCAGAGGGAGAGGAGGGTGTGGGTAGATGAAAAAGAGTAAACAGGGTCAGATACACAGTAACAGAAGATTTTACTTTGTGTGGTGAACATACAATGCAATATACAGATGATGTATTACTGAATTGTACATTTGATACCTTTTTGATTTTAAAAACCAATGTCACCCCAATAAATTAATTAAAAAAGAAAAGACTTCAAAAGAAATAAAAATTTTTTTATCCTCTGAAGACAAAAAAAATCTAGATGGATTATTATAAATCATTTTAACTAATTTTATATGTTACTGATATTCCAGATCAGGAATACACATCATCTCATCTTTTCCATCATGCATGTATGAAACACCCCTCACATTGCAAGCTGCTGTAGGTGGAGCATATATATATTAGGAAGCCTCTATTCATATAAGGAATAGAATGTTAGAGCTGAAAAAGCTCTTGCAGCTTATCAGGCGAAACCTGTTCAGGTCATTTTGGAAATAAGAATATTGAAGGAAAAAGAGTTATTATTATTATTATCAAAATTATAATTATTGATATTATTATTCCCTAATGACACAATAGCAAGGCCTGGAATCCATACCTTCCACTGTTAAAGTCAGAGTACTTTCCATTCCTCTATACCAGTGTAATGTTATACTAAACTATGGTAATACACTAACATAGTGCATACTATTCTACACTATACTAATGAAAATTCTCATACAAAGAGACTCTGCATCATCCACATCATGCTCTATGTGATGGAACCTGCAAGCCATGACAAGGACACAGAAGACAAATCATATGTCTAGTTTGTGATATATCTTTGCTGGGTTTCTCTTGGACATACAGTAGGATAAAAACTGTTAACAACAGCAGCAAAGGTCTCTACTCTTAGAATTTATATGGTAATATAGCAGGGAAGCAAACAGATTGTGTATAATTACCAAACAATACAATAATTGCAAAATATTGTTGAGAAAAAAGGGCTGATACGGGATGAACAGGGGTGAGTCCAGTGCAAAAGATTTGGGAAAAGAGGTATGTGAAAAGAGGAAAAGAACCAGATAAAGTGAAAATGAGAAAGGAATAGGTTCAAGAATTTATGGATCTTGGTTAAAAGTTTTTTTACATCTTAAAAATTATGTAGAATCATCTGGGGTTCTTCACCTCGTGGGGTGATAATGCTTACATTTTCGCTGTGAGCTAAGGGCTTCTTTGCCACTCCTTTCTCATCTTCAAATGGAGGACACTAAAATTCTCACTTGTAGATTTGCTGTGAGGATTTATGACTAAATAATTGCAAAAGAACTGGAGCAATGTCTGCATAGAGTGTACACTCAATAAGTATCAGCTATTGTTATCTTTGTTAGCATAAGCAGTCATGTTTTTATTCCTGCCACTATGACTACTAGTTGTCTTTGATCAGGTTAATTTAATAACCCATTACTAAATAGCTATAAAAATTGCTGTTCCATCAACCAGTGAGTTTTGTAAAACTGTCAGACTAAAATTGTATGTGGTCATTGGACCATTAGCAACTATCAATAACAATACAAAAAAATGATTCTTATTAAATATAGATAAGATAGAATACTCTTGCCAGTAAAGAGTTTGTGAAGTCAGATTTTTCTATAAGCGTTATTTAAAAGAAAGGAAGAATAAGCCCTATGTTGTATTAAATTCGATTAAATGAAGTCCATTTCATTTGAGCACATTTGGACTTACCTTTAATAACAACCTTGCTTACTCAAGTGCTGATTTCGTTGCTTTAGTTATTACCCAGTTTGCCTGCGGCTGGTAATATTTCAATGTATTTTGTAAGCAAAGTAAAATTCACTCACCAGGCCTGTTTCCTGGAATATTTTAGTCATTTTAGAATCCCAACCCTTTTAAAGAATGGAGGTGATGGGTAGCATCTACACCAAGGTGGAGAACCTATGACCTAGGCTCAGCTTCTGGGTAATATTTCAGCCCAAGTAATAATATTTACTGTCTTGGGTTGCTCTGGCTTTTACCACAGGTAGAGTCTTTATACAAAATTGAAATCATTAGAAAGCTGTGAATAATGTTTAATCCAATGTTCAGTCTTAGCTAATAATGGCCACAGGCAACTGAAGTGTATTTGCTGTAGCTACTAAAATAGTTCTATAAGTTTTCTCCTAACTTTATAAAGATTAACTTAAGATATCATATGCCCCAACAGGAAAGCAAAACACCAACATATATTTTCTTTTTGTTTATAATATTCAAATAATTCTTAAATTTCACTTAAATTTGGTCCTAAGAGAAAATGAGTTCTATAACTATGCCCTAAATTGTCCATAATAAAGTAAAATATTCAGTCAACTTTTCATACTGCAGAAGCAACTTTAGATAGTATGTGTTGACATCTTCAAGTTTGCTGTTATCTAGAGAAACTACAAAGATGATGAATACTTGGCTAAAGGGATGTTTTTCTTGCCATCTTCATGTTTTGGCATCTCAAACATCCAATTTTAGAGTCTTGAACTCAGAGGCGACAAAAAGAATATCCTGAGAAGGGTTCTTTGTTTAATTACTCAAAAAGAGAAGCCTGTTCTCTTTTGGTGAACCAAGAATCATCTACGGGGTATTTTTATTCAACACTCTCTGAGCAACAAAATTTTCTTCTTTGGCTTATCGTGTAGGTGATCAATACAGGCTGATTGCCACAGCTCCAAATCGCAAAAGCGAAATATTTTATTTATTCTTCAGGAGATAAATTTTAACTTACTATTTTAATTTTTAGAACATGTCCACCCTTTGTTCTGATATCAGAGATTTTTTGAGACATAACCAGATACATAGAGTACTTATAACTGTATAGTTAAGTCTTGATTCTTGGTGAAAAACATTTTAAAATAGACAAAAAAATCATATTTTTATACAAAGTATGAAAATGCTTTCAGAGTATTCCTTTCTTTTGCCTAAAGACAATATACAGTTAATGTCAGGATTTCTAGCACATCTAGAAACCTGAATTCTGACAGGTTTAGAAATTATATATAAAATCTAAGAAACAAATTGTAAAAATATAACTTCAAAACTAAACCAAAGTGGGTGAATGAAGACAGTAAATGTAAAAATTTAAATGGATTTATTTATATATCATTTGGTCATAGAACTATTTCTAATGCTTTATGTCAGTAAGTATATAAAATAGTGTTTAAAGTATAATAGAGTAGAAAGTAGCATGAAAAGTTGAAGTAAAAAAAATACATGACTACTTTTCCTTTTAGAGAAGAATGAAAAATTACGACATTGACTACACAGCAGTAAAGAAATTAAGTTGTTTTAAATGCTGAAAATAAGACTCATATAGGCAAAATATTAAAGCAGAATGACAATACTCACTGGCTGGTTTTCAGAGTGTTCAACATTCACTACATATTTTCCATTCTTTCTGTCCATTTTTGAGCTTGCAATACCACAAGCTTAACTCTAAGAATAGTTTTCAGTTCATGCCATTTCCCTTTATATCTGCAGCCCTGAAAATATTTAAAATGACTTGTGGAAAAGCAGCTCTGATGCATCAGTGCAGGTGTGGATTAAATGAAATAACATATAATTACTCACTAAACTGGGATCCACCTTAGAAGGAAGTGAGGTTTTAATCATAGAAAGACACAAGAAAACCCCTACTGCCTTCAAGTGGCACTGTGACTATTCCCCTTGAAAACCCTCCTGAAAATCTTACATAATTCTCCCTTTTCATTCCTTTGGCAAGGCTAGGGAGTTGCTGCCACCTGGAATCAGGCCTGCCCACAAGGAGAGAGACTACTGGAAATCAGGCTCCAAATAGCAACAAGGACCTGACAACTCCCAGGGTGGAGACAGGGCTCATCGTCCATGCTGACCCTGTACCTTCTGTCCAAGCATCAGAGAAATGGTCAGATGAGAGCATCTTAAAGGGCCACAGAGCAAGGGTCAGCAATCAGCCATGCAGACCCCCTCTCTCTCTCTTTGAGGCGAGCAGAGCCCTAAATCTGGGAGCCGAGGTTCACTGAAGAGACTGCAATCCGAACAGATGGGCGCAAAAAGAGTAAGTGCTGCAGGCCTCATTAAGGAATGGCAACAAATAGATTGGTTGCCAGAATGGAAACTCAGAATGGAAATTTAAGAAAATTGCAGGTCTACAAGGGAGGGCAAAGAGAGAAATCAGAGGTCGTAAGCTCCAGAACTACGACTGGGTTATCAGAAATAAGGCCCTATGGAGGGTCAATCTTAAGCCTGGGGTCAGGAAAAGATACAAGTACTCAGTAGTGGGACAGTGTAGGCCTGTTCGGGGGTCCAGCAGCCCCAGAGACCAAAGGTTGAGCTTTTCTTATTTCATCAAGTTCACTGAGGGGTATAAAAGATGGGGAATATATGGGGCTGAAGCTGCTCATAAAACTTTTATTTGAGTCAAGTTTAAATCTGGGACAATGATGGCATCTGAAGCAGGACGAAAGGAAGTACAGTGAATTCAGCTTTGAGGAACAAGTAGGGAGAGGACAGCTAGGCTGGGTAATGAGGTGAAACTGAGCATAAACCCACGGGGGGTGATATCTGAACTATCAAGAAAGCCAACTGCTCTTTGAGGGATGAAGCTGGTCATAGTTTGCAAGAGGCAAGTTCTGATCCAGATCTTAAGTTCTTCATGCACCTGGATGCATAGAAAAAAAGAAGGAGAGATCCTAGAAGACAGCAGTTAAAACAAACGGAGAAGCAGAAAGAGGCAAGGCATTAGAGGGAAATTATGAAGAATGATCTGGATGTAGTGAGAGGCTATTGAAAAATAGAGATATTAAATGAGATAGACAAAGGGGAAAGGTAAATGTCAGGATGTGAACTTTAAAATGAGAATTGAGAGTGAACAAAACAGTAGTATTTTGTGTAAGAAAATAAATAAAAATTACATTTGGAATAATTAATCTCATAGCCATTAGTGTCCACAAAAAAGGAGAGATTATGACTATCCCTGAACTCATTCCAGTTATAATACTGTAATTCATGTTGTTGGCTGCCTTATATGTCCCCTACTCTGTACTGGATGCTGAAATATGAATAACGATCCTATCATCTTCCTTGAAGAAAACCACACATAACAGATCTCGCAACTTTCATGTGTGTGACTCTACAGTTTATCCTTCACAAGGTGGCCAGAATGCTCCTTGCCAAATGTCCATCTGCTTATATCACTGTCCTGCTCAAAACCCCTGAATGGCTTCCCATTCCTCTTAGGATAAAACCCCAAATCCTTTCCATGGCCATCGAGTCTCCAAACTTTCTGGCCTTTGCTCATCTCTGAATCTTCATTCTGCACTATTTCACACATTGCATGCCAAGCTCCAACCACACTGCTTAAAAACTGTTTGCAGTAATATTTCAATTACATAAAAGGTATAGAGAATAATCTGGTCAATAGCCAAATTCCCATTCTTACCCAGCTTAAGAAATTCAGGGTTGCTTTTTTGTCTATAACACTTCTAAAGCCAAAAGTGTGGGTGTTTTCTGTAGCAACCTGTTCTCCAGCTTTTCAGATACCAGCTGGGCATCCTACAATTTGATTCAATTCTGATACTATCTACCCAGAATTAGCATCAGATCCCACAACTAAAGGCTCAGTCCCACAAAACGGACCAACTTCAGACACCAGTCTCAAATACCAGACCACGTGTACTTCTGACCAACTGACTGTAAATCACACGTTGCCCTTCTAGGTTTGATAATTGGCTAAAGTGGCTCACACCTCTCAGGAATACACTTAACTTACACGTACCAGTTTATTATAAAGGCTATCTAAAACATACAGATAAACAGCCAGATGGAGAGGTATGTAGGGCTGGGTCTGCAAGTGTCACAAGTGCAGGAGCTTTTGTCCCCATGGAGCTGGGGTATGCCACTGTCCCAGCACATTGGACAACTTCACCAACTCAGAAGCTATTGAAACCCCATTGTTTAGAGTGTTTTATAGAGGTTTCATCATATGGTTATGTAGGTTATTAGGGCAATTTCCAGCCCCCTTCACCTCCCCGGAGTTTGGGGAGTGGGGCTAAAAGTTCCATCCTGCAGTTTTGCAGAGACCTGCCAAGAATCTTCTTATTAAAGCAAAAGACATTGCTTCCACCTCTATGACTCAAGAGACTACTAGGGAATTAGGAGTTCTGTCTCAGAAAGTGGAGATTAAGACCAAATAGTTACAATAATGCATGGATTTTTTAAAAATTATATATAATTATGGCCACCTCCATTCTTAATCCTGATCATATTCTCCTTCCTCCCTTCCAACCAGAGGTAACCACTCTCCTCAATTTGATGTTTATATTTCCCATTTATTTTTTAATATATTCCAAAAATACACAATTTGTTTGCAAAATTTTAAAATTTATGTAAAATTTATTATACTCTATTTTTTCCACAATATGTTTTTGAGGGCCTAGATTTAGAAAATTCAACTACACTGACAGGTCTAACTCTATTTTATTCATTTTCACTGTTTTATAGCATTGAATTGATAGACTACATCATAATTATTAATATATTCTCCTACTGATAGAAATTAAATTTGGTTCCATACTTACTATTTTAAGCAATAATTTTATGAATAGTCTTCTTAGGAAAAATTAATTAAAGTGTTTCTGGATGCATAATTATGAGTAAAACTTCTGGATCATAAGACGTGTACTTTTTCAAATTTATCATATATCTCCAAAAATGTTTCCAAGGTTGTATAATTACTCACTTCAATAACAGTATTCCCATTTTTCGTAAGCATTAACACAAAGCATGTCAAACATTTAAAGTTTTTTTAGCATGTATAGTAGAAAAATATTCTGCTGGTTTCACCTTCCTTTTTCACCCTGCTTACAAGTAAGTGGGAGTTTATAGGCTTCTTTGTGTTCTATGTTACATAATAGATATTTCTTGTGGAATTATATTTTGTTTACTCTTTTGTTCTTTGTATGAGTTTTAGAAATAAATGTAGAGAGATTCAGAAGTAAGGAGCTATTTTCATGCTTCAGGAATTGGAAAACTTTTTGTCATACATTTTTTGAATTGTGATACATTATACACACACACAAACATATAAGTGTCTTCTTTTTCATTTAGTATTTAAGTATATACATTTGCCCCAGTAATTTAAAGTCTTCAAAACAACAAATTTAACGTCAATGTCAGGTACAACATCTAGTCAGGTATGAATTAGTTGAGCTAACATTTTAGGTTGTATGTTTTCAATTATGAGTAATACTGGAAGGTGTTATTATCTATAATTCAAGCTATTTTCCAGTGACCAATTCCAAGAGAGTGGGATTATACAGTTAAATAATATTGACAGAAGGACAGGAAATGTGTATGCAAATATATTCTGAGGGTGATGGTCCAGAGAGAGAGAGTCAGCACATTGGATTAGGCCAAATGTAATGATGTAAGTATAGCCAGTCAACGTTCTGGATTCAGCATACCGGCTTGAGAAGCTTGGAGCAGCAATAAGAGAATGCTCATTTGGTTGCATAAAACCAGGACAATGGTGGATTATATTTAATGGAGATGTATCAACTTCCTTAATACAATATAAAAAAAAACTTCCTTGATACAATAAAAAAATAAACACCACCACCAACAAAAAAAATGAAAAATCCCAAGGCTTAGGAATAGCTATGTTGCACGGGATGTCATGTGTTTCTCACCCACACCAGGACAGGATCCAGAGGCGAAGGTATTTATCGTGCAGTGAAAAGATGATGAACGAGGGCAGCAACACAATCTCTGGACAGCTCTGTGGACACTGTCCCTCTGTAGGCTGGGGAAATACACAGAGATAACATTCTCAAGTGAAAGGCAAGTTACTTTATCTTTTATGTCTACTATGTCAGTGGCATATTGCTGGGTGAGACTTTTAAATTTTGGAGGCAACGTATGCAATTTTTTAATGTTTCCCTGACTCATTTATCAACCCATTAGTAACCCATCAGGCTGTCACCTAATGAGTGTTACCTGGTCCACCGAGTCACTGAAGTTGGGAGAGTGAAGCAGTGAGTGCACACTTTCAAGAGAAGTTACTGCAGCTGTCCCAAATGAGAATAGGTATTTGCAGAATAGGACATGCTCTTGTCTAATAACCCTGGGTTTCTGATTGTGGCTTACCAGAATCTAGGTTCCGCATCAGTTTTCTACAATCTCCTACCTCTACTGGATCCGCTGAGTCATAATGCCCTAATGGCGTATCTCCTTTCACTGGAAGCCTAGGACAGCTGCAGTACCTCCTCTCAAAGGTGTGTACTACTGCCCATGCCAAACTTTATGATTTGGTGGGTCAGTTCATAACAGAAATCTAAGGTAATCTAGTTACTTGGTGTACCATGGTCAGGCATTTTGCGTTAGGGCCCAGAAACAACGGTCATAACAGACATAATGCTGAGTTAAAGAAGCCAGACACCAAATAATACATACTGTATGATTCCATTAACATGGAGTTTTAAAATAAGCAAACTGAAGCTATGGGAATAGAAGTCAGACAGTTGTGATCCTTAGTGAAATACAGACAGGGAAAGCACAAGAGAATCTGTGTGGTCTTATTATTTGATGTCTTAGTCTTGATCTGGTTGATGTTTATGTGGATTTATAAACAGGAAAAAAAAGAAAATTCATTAAAGCCACACTTAAGTTTGTATCTTTCATTTAATGTAAATTATACTTCAATTTTTAAAAAAATATGAAAAAAGAATTACTATTTAGTGGGGTGTATTCATAGCATTTTGTTTATATAAGAAAAATGGCCTTACATTTTGAGATGCACACTGAAGTATTTAAAGATTAAATAATTACTGCTTCAATTTCATTGTTAGTAATTAGTCTGTTCAGATTCTGTTTCTTGGAAGGTTGTATGTTTCTAGAAATTTATTTTTTCTGGACTGTTCTTAGTATTCTTTAGCAATCCTTTGTATTTCTATGGTGTCAGTTGTAAACTCTTGTCTTCCATTTCTGATTTTATTTCTCTCTTTTATTCTTGATGAATCTTGCTAGAGGCTTGTCAATTTTATCCTTTCAAAGAACCAGCTCTTAGTTTCGCTGATCTTTTCTATTGTTTTTCTATTCCCTATGTTGTTTACTTCTGCTCTGTTTATTATTTCCTTCCTTCTACTTTGGTCTTCTTTTCCTACTTCCTTTAGATGTAAATTTAGATGATTTGCTTGGGATTTTTCTACTTCTCGAGGTAGGCCTATGTAGCTATGAACTTTCTTTTTGGAACTGCTTTTGCTCCAACTCATAAAGTTGTGTTTTAATTTTAATTTGTTTCTAGGTAGTTTCTAATTTTCTGTTTGATCTCCTTTTTGATCCATTGGTTGTTTATAAGGATATTGTTTAATCTCCATGTATTTGTGTTTTGTCCAGTTTTCTACCTGTAGTTGATTTCTACTTTCATATTATGCAGTCAAAAAATTGCTTGGTGTAATTTCAATGTTCTTGAATGTATTGAGGCTTATTTTGTAGCCTAGTGTGTGATCTATCCTGAAAAAGGTTCTGGGTGCCCTTGAGAAAAACATATAATCTGCAGTTTTTGGACAAAATGCTCTGTAAATGTCTACTAAGTCCAATGATCTCATATGGCATTTAAGGCCATTATTTCCTTATTAATTTTTTGTCTGGAAGATCTATCCATTAAGTGGAGTATGAAAGTCCAACTATTATTGTATTACTGTTAATTTCTGCCTTTATGTTCATTAATATTTGTTTTATATACCTAGGTGATCCTATGTTGGGTGAATAGTCAACTACTGTCATATCCTCTTCTATGATTGACCCTTTTAAAATTATGCATTGTCCTTCTTTGACTCTTTTTACATTCTTTGTTTTAAAATATATTTCGTCTGATATGAGTGTTGCTACCTCAACTTTCTTTTCGTTTCTCTTAGCATGGGGTTATCTTTTTCCATCCCTTCACTTTCAGTCTACATGTTTTTCGTTCTAATATGAATCTCTTGTAGGCAGCATATAGATGGGTCTTGTTTTTTGTTTTGTTTTGTTTTGTTTTTTTATTCATTCTGCCAACCCATGTCTTTTGATTGGACCATTTAGTCCATTTATATTTAACATAATTATTGATAGGTATGTGTTTACTATTATGCTCATTTTTTTTTGGTTGTTTTGTTCTGTTTTTCATTTCTTCTCTTGATCTCTTTTCTTTTGAATTTTTTTTAGTGTTGATTGGATTCCTTTTTCTTTGTTTTATTTTTGTGTGTCTTTTTGTATGTTTTTGCTTTATGGTTACCATGAATTTCAAATTTATCCAACTGTACCTATAGCATTCTATTTTTATCTGATAAGCATTTAAGTTCAATCACATTCTAAAAACACTGCATTTTTATTTTCTCTGCACTCATTGTTTCAACATTATTTTTTATATCTTTTTATTTTATGTATACCCTGATTATTTATTGTAGTTATACCTAATTTGGCCACTTTTATCTTTGAACCTTCATATTAGCTTTGTAAGAGGTTGATTCCCTGTGTTTACTGTATATTTCCTTACCAGTGAGTTTTTTCTTTGTATTTTCTTATTTCTGGTATGGTCCTTTCTTTTCTGTAAAAAGAAGGCCATTTAACATTTCTTATAAGTCTTAGTAAGTGGTTGTGAACTCCTTTAGTTTTTGCTTGTCTGGAAAACTCTACCTTTCCTTCAGTTCTGAATGAGAACCTTGCCAGATATACTATTCTAGGTTGTAGGTTCTTTTCTTTCAGTAGTTCCAATATTTCCTGCTGGCCTGTAAAGTTGCTTCTGAGAAAGCAGATGATAGCCTTCACTTGTATATAACTTGTTTCATTCTTGCTGCCTTTGAAAATGCCTCTTTATAATTAACTTTTGCCATTTTAGTTATAATATGTCTTGCTGTGGGTCTCATCTTGCTGGATCGCATTTTGCTATTGTCATTGGGTGATTTCTACTATTCTATCTTTTAGGTCACTAATCTGTTCTTCTGTACTAACTAATCTAGTGTCGATTCCTTCTAATGTATTCTTTACTTCAGTTATTGTATTCTTTATCTCTTATTCTTTTTTACATTTTTTATCTGTTGTGGGGCTGAGTTCTTCTATTCTACTCTCAAGTTGTTGAACATCCTTATACTGTTTCTTTGAATTCCTTATCAAGCAATTATTTATTCCTCTTTCATTATGGTTTTTCTCTGGGTTTTTCTTGTTCCTTCATTGGAGGCATATTCTTCTGTCTCCCCACTATTTTTCTTTCTGTGATCATTCCTGTAGTTATATGGAACAGCCATCTCTCCTCATCTTGAAAAAGTGGTCTCTGTTTAAACAGTGTGTTGTAGAGTTTTGGCAGTTCAGCTGTAGTAGGGGTAAGCATGTGCAGTGTTTGCTGTGTTGGCTGGCCTGCAGAAGTGGGTTGTAGGTGACACAACCTGGCACATGCACTCTTTCTTGCCCCTCTGATCTCTTTGGGGCTGTGTGGTGTGGGCAGGGCTGCTTAGCATGTGCTTGGCATTCCCTATTGCTTTCTCTGTTGCCAGAGCAGGGTCTGAACTGGACTGCTTTGAGTGTTAGTGTCTCATCACCTTTCTAGCTCAGCCTTTCCTCAGGGAAAGGCAGCCTTGTGTGCATGCACAGCCACACTGTCTCAGCAGTGCAGATCCATGGTATGCATCAGTGCCACACTAACTCTGCATGGGGCAGCTCTGAATATGGGTATCACAATGCTTCACTGGCTCTGCACTCTCCATGGGAGGGGCAGCCCGATGTGCTCATGCAACAGTGCCTATTTCTGCACTTTCTCCAGACAGTGCTGTCCTCTGGGCCAGTACCACAGCATTTTACTAACTCCACACTCTCTCCAGGTGGAGGAGTCCCATGTGCTTGTATAACCCGGTGGATGTGCGAAGCATCACATTGCCATAGCTGCTGGATCAATCTCCTGGTGTAGAGGAACCTTGGACACATGCTATGGCACCCTCCCATTTCTGCTGGATTTGCTCCAGGAGGGGTGCTAGGATGTCGACATGCTACAACAGACCTACAGGTCAGCCAGAGAACCTCAACGGAGCTCCCTCCTGCTATCCACATGCATGAGACATGTAAACTATAGAGCTCACCAGTTCTTCAAGTCCTGGATTGTCCCTTCAGCTTCCAGAGAGCTCTCGCAGTTCTCCAATCTTCTCTATGCAGTCTCTCTCTCTCTTTCTCTTGCTTGTTGTGCAGAAGCTGTTCAATGGGTTTTCAGTTGTCTCTCAGGATGACCTGCTCTAAAAGTAGGAGTAGGTGTTTGATGTGTTCTGTGGAGGGGTATTAGCTCAGCATCCACCTACACTGCCACCTTGGACCTGCTTTATTTTTACCAACCCCAAAACACACACACACACACAGCCCTCCTTTGCTTAAATTTTACTCTTGTCTGATGATGATTAAAACACCCACAGTCCACCAATTAGCTAAGACTAGTATAATTCCCCTTTTCTGATTTTTGGCAATTTTTAAGCAAAGAAATTATTTTAGTTCATGATTTTTATTGTTTGATTAACATAGAAATGGTCAGGTAAGAAGTTGAAAAATATAGTGCAGTTAGTGATAATTATATTTCTAGTATTATTCAATTAATTTAAATGTATGAAAATCATCAGAAAAATATACAGGAGATACAAAAAAATTTTAAAGCCCTATCAGAACTGACACTCAATGTTTTGCATAAATTCATTAACTGTATAAGTTTTAAAATAGGAAAATTTTACACACTTTTCTGTGATTAATCATAAAAAATAAGGATGATTTGTTACTTAATTCAGCTCCCAGTATCTATGAAAGATCATTTCAACAAATTAATATTAATAAAGGATTATTATTATACAAATTATAAATTGAAGAATAATTAGAATTAATGAAAGATTATTTAGATAACATTTTGGACCAGTAATAATGACTCAAAAGGGAAAAAAGCAAGTGTTTAATCCATATTGATGATTTTTTCTAATTCCACATTATACTAGATTCCATTGAGTCTACTTAAAAATGTCAAATGTGTTTTTATTCATAGAATATTGGGGTTTTTAAATCATCGAGTAAATGTTTACAGAGAATAAGACACTTTTTCTCTGGGCAATGGGGATTTATAAAGCAATATATAAAACAGACAAACACTTTGGTGGAGTTGACTTTCTAGTCTTATTTGTACTACATATAATATTTGACTTGAATATAAATTCCAAAGTTCATTAAAATAATGGTTGTTTTATTGTAAATAATACTCTTCTTTTATAAATTAATAAAATTAGTTTTGAGTTAAAAGGACCCTAGACATTTAGGTCAAATTCCAATAAATAAAAGTGAATGAACTCTGTTTATTCTAGCCTCCATGTGCTACTTACAGTGACAGCGAGTTAGTCCGTTTTCTGGGGTTCAGTATTCCTTTCTGGGTTGACTCTCCTGCTAGATTATTGTTCTCCATGCGCAGTCAATGTCTTCCTCTTAGGAACTTCAACCTGTTTACCCTGATTTTGTTTTCTATGAGAGATACTCAAAATAAATCACATTCTTCCTAATAGTAAGTCTTAATTATTTTTGTACTGCCATCATGTTCCTCTTTAAGGCTTTTTTAATGCCACTTCTTAAAAGACAAAAGTTAGTCATTTGACTTTTACCTAACTCCAATAATTATTTTTAATGGATGAGGTAAAACAACTGATTAATTCTGATTAATTTAAAAGGAAGGGGAGGGAGAGAGAGAGAGAGAGAGAGAGAGAGAGAGAGAGAGAGAGAGAGAGGAAGGAGAGAGAGGAGAGAGAGAGAGAGAGGAGGGGAGAGGAGGAGAGAGGAAAGGAGAGGAGAGGAGAGGAGAGGAGAGGAGAGGAGAGGAGAGGAGAGGAGAGAAGGAGGAGAGGAGAGAAGGAGGAGAGGAGAGGAGAGGAGAGGAGAGGAGAGGAGAGGAGAGGAGAGGAGAGGAGAGGAGAGGAGAGGAGAGAGAGGAGAGGAGGGGAGGGGAGGGGAGAGGAGAGGAGAGGAGAGGAGAGGAGAGGAGAGGAGAGGAGAGGAGAGGAGAGGAGAGGAGAGGAGAGGAGAGGAGAGGAGAGGAGAGGAGAGGAGAGGAGAGGAGAGGAGAGGAGAGGAGAGGAGAGGAGAGAAAGCACCATAGCACCATCTGTTGTTACAAAATGCCACTGCAGTCTCCTTAAAGGGTGTTAACACCTGACCAGGCGCTACTACATATCCACCAAAATGACTACAGTGAAAAAGGCTGCCAAAATCATGTTGGTGTGAATGTGCCATAACCAGAACTCTCACATAACGCTAGTGGGAGTGTAGGCACTCTGCAATCCTTTTGAAAAACTATTTGAAAGATGCTCCTAACATTGAACATTGCCTTTATCTATGACTCAACCATTATTTTCTGGTAAAAGCTTGAAGTGCAATATGCAGACCAAACATACATAAGACAATTTTTCACAAAGCAACAATTTTAGTAATATCCAAAACCAAAAATAATCTGAATGTCTACCAACAAAATGATGGATAAATAAATCATGCCATAGTAATACAATGGATTAGTATACCACAATCATACTGAAGCACCCATTAGTGTAAGCAAAAATATATGCAGGAATCTCACAAATCAAAGGCTGAGCTAAAGGTGTCAGACACAAAAGGGTACCATTCCATTTCAACTATATTCATAACCAGAGTGTTCATGGTGCTAGAAATCCAGACAGTGTTCACTTTGGGGAAAGGAAAAAGGAGGTAGTGATTGGGTGTGCAAAGAGGGACTTCTTTAGTGCTGTTACTATTCTACTTCTTGATTTGGGCATGGCTGTGTACAGTTGGTGATAATTCACTGAGCTGTAACTTATGATCTGAGCATTTTCTGTACATATATTGTACTCAACTAAAAAAAATTTAGACAATACTAACTAGAATAAGTTAACATAAAAAGTATATTAGAAGATAATTTAACAGTATAATTCAAATTCTAAAAACTCCAGTTTAGTAATACATTCTTATAATTGCTGTTGTTTTTATTTATGGAATAAATAATTATTATCTACTAGTTGCCAGGTACACAGACTGGTTAAACAGAAGCCAGGTCACTGCAGAGTTGTGCAACTAGAAAATAGTAAAAGCTGTGTCTTCTTTAACAAAAGAGAAGAGTACAGTCAGTGATATATTTAATAAATAATACAAAGTATCACAAAAAAATGAAATAGAATTAAAGGGTTTTAACCAAGTTTTATTACATTCTTTGCATATAATTACAGTAAGCTAACGAAATACAGGAAAGCATCTCTGTAGAACTGACTTGAAAGAATGTTGAATATCATTTCTAATTAGCATCGTGGCTACTTAAATAATTGTTTAAATTGCTTGAAAACACATCTTTTTCTTTTGGATGAGAAAAGCATTTCCCACCCACTCCCAACTACATGTCCATGTGTCTACACACTACACAGCCACCTTTTGTTTACAGGTCAAATAAAAACCAACAAATGGCATTGATATTTGTTAATGCTTAAAATATATTTCCTATCACCCTCATTAACATCATACAAAAGATATAACAACTCATTATGCCCTTCTGGGTTTAATGCTTCAACTTGTGGTCATCATTTCTATCTGCATACTTCTTGAAAATTTTTGATTTATGGCCTGCACTCGATGATTCTGATTCAGTGGGACTGTAGTGAGTTGTAAGTACCATAACACTAATTTAAATCTGTCAATTACCAAAAATTCTAAATAACAGAATTCAAATTTGTAGGTTTCTTATTATTTGCATAGTTATTTTCTTTTTCTGAATATTCTCTAGTATTTAGACAGATAGTAGGCACCAATAAATGTTTATTAAAGTATTTAATAGAGTATCTTTATAAGATTACTGTAAAAAATAGTAAAAAACTAATTTATTAAACTGAAGACACAACACAATTAAAATAAGACTTTAAAATCAAAATGATTTAAAGAGAAAATGAAATGAAAATAATTTTACACAATATAAAAAGAAAACATGGTAATAAATAAATGTATTTAACCTACCCTTACCACATGGAATGTATTTTACCTAAAACATACAGAATTTATGTATTAGAGACCAAAACTTTGGAATAACAAATGATTTATTCACATTTGGTAATATTTTAATAAATAGCAACTAGTTTCTAACATAAATCAATAGATTGAATTTACTTTGTATGGAAATTGCATTATTTAAAATCTCACAAATATTGAGACTCTCCATACTGAACTGTTAAAATCTAAATGTTGTTTTGGGGGTAAAATTTATTATCATTATAATAGCGGCAATGGTCATTAATTAATTCTTGATAGCTGTTGCAGTTAAATATTAGTTTTTGGCCATGAAATCATCAATAGTACCAAGGTAGATATAGATTCTGCTGTGGAAGGAATGATAATGGATATCAGAATTTAGTTTGCAAGCATCCTAACTACAGTTGCAATGGCAGAGGTCATTATGAATTTGCCATTTCTGTAAAGTATGAATGTGACATACTGGATTTACTATTTATAAAGGCAGCATTTGGTTCAGATGAATAAGTACTGGTTGGCACTGAATAGCATGTCAGTAGAAGTTACAGAGCTTATAGATTCAGTGATGAGGTTGAAGAGTTTAGTAAAGTTTTGTGTGTTGTAGTAGTAAGTACAGTGGAAATGATGGTGCTGTAGGAATGATGATGCAGAGAAATGGTACTATGACTGCAGGATCAGTCCCTACTATAAAATAAGGTACTAGTAATGTTTTGTTAATGTAATGCTGTTGTGGCAATGGAGTCATCTGAAGGGGCAGTACAACTGCTACCTGCATTGTGATAATAGATTACTTAGAAGGTGATGTTAATTTTATATTAATTGGTAATGGTTGTGGATATTATAAATTCAGCTGAAGTCATTATGGTGTTTGATTGGGAAGTCAGTTGAGTTGGTAGCATCTGTGTTGATTTTATTTTTACCTAAGGTAGTGGCAGTGCAGGTTGAAGATGCTTTATTTGCAGAAGAAAACAGACTAAATTCCGTCACTAAGATGTATGTAACCATTGAGAGTGACATATATTCAACGAAAAAATAGCAGTCTCTTGAGATTTCATTAAACGGATGTTGTTGTAGCTTCTTCTGAATTAAAAATTTTCCAGATTTGAGTTGAATTTCTTGAATGATTTATAGTTGTAGCATCAGCTGGAGAGAGTTGCCATTGTGGATAAGAAAGAGTTGACCTAGTATCATAATCTTATGAGAGTTAGTTAAGTAACTATGGTTATAGATTCAGCAAACATGCACCTGGTATTCCTGGTAAGGTGCAAGAGAAAAGATAACTGCAGTTATAGTGATGTGGACAGTGGAAAGGACAATGCTTGGAGTTACAGTGGTATGTTCACATAAAGAAGGTGCCCACAAATGGGCTTGGGAGTTCAAATGAAATGGTAGCTGCTATAGTGCTTGCAGATTCAGTAGAAGCAGTTGTGACAGCTGTGGTGATTGTAGCCTTAGTGGTAAGTGCTGGTAATTGTGTGATTGCTGATTCAGTTACTGTAGCTGCTTAGACGGTGGCTAGAGATTGGTAGTAGTAATATTGATGCCAGGTTTGGCTGAGTCTAGCAAAAGTTGTAGTAGTTGGTTCTGGTAGCTGCAGGGGTAGTATTGGGTGTTGTTGTGGTAGTTGGTTCTGATGAAGTTGTTATGGTTATTGCAGTTTCAAGATAAGCAGTGGCTACTGTGTTTTTCTAGTTTCTGAAAAAGGGTTAGGGAGTTCTATAGAAGGGCTATAGTGTCACGGTAAGTGATAGCAGCTGTGGGAAGTGGTTCTCAAAATTTGGTGGCTCTTCTGGCTGTGGGTTCTGCAGAAGATACAATGGTGACACTGTAGTTGCAGACTAAAAGATAGTTCTGACAGCTGGTAGGTGGCTATGTGGAAGTGGCAGCTGTGGTTGTAGATGCTGTAGAAGCGACAGTGGAGAACGTTGTAGTTACGGCTCAGTCGTAGTACTGACAACTGTGGTAGGTAGTATAGTGGAAGTGGAGGCTGCTGTTGCGGTTATGGCCTCTGTAGAACCCACAGCAGTAGATGTTGTAGTTGCAGACTGAGTGGTAGTACTGACAGCTGTGGTAGATGGTTCTGTGGAAGTGGTAGCTGTGGTTGTGGTTGTAGGCTCAGTGGTAGTACTGACAGCTATGGTAGATGGTTCTGTGGAAGTGGTAGCTGTGGTTGTGGCAGCCGTTGAAGCGACAGTAGTGGACGTTGTGGTCGTAGGCTCAGTGGTAGTGCTGACAGCTGTGGTGGATGGTTCTGTGGAAGTGGTAGCTGTGGTTGTGGCTGCCGTTGAAGCGACAGTGGTGGACATTGTGGTCGTAGGCTCAGTGGTAGTGCTGACAGCTGTGGTAGATGGTTCTGTGGAAGTGGTAGCTGTGGTTGTGACAGCCGTTGAAGCGACAGTGGTGGACGTTGTGGTCGTAGGCTCAGTGGTAGTACTGACGGCTGTGGTAGATGGTTCTGTGGAAGTGGTAGCTGCTGCTGTGGTTGTGGCTGCCGTTGAAGTGACAGTGGTGGACGTTGTGGTTGTAGGCTCTGTGGTAGTACTGACAGCTGTGGTAGATGGTTCTGTGGAAGTGGTAGCTGCTGCTGTGGTTGTGGCAGCTGTTGAAGCGACAGTGGTGGATGTTGTGGTTGTAGGCTCAGTGGTAGTACTGACGGCTGTGGTAGATGGTTCTGTGGAAGTGGTAGCTGCTGCTGTGGTTGTGGCAGCTGTTGAAGCGACAGTGGTGGATGTTGTGGTTGTAGGCTCAGTGGTAGTACTGACGGCTGTGGTTGATGGTTCTGTGGAAGTGGTAGCTGCTGCTGTGGTTGTGGCTGCCGTTAAAGTGACAGTGGTGGACGTTGTGGTTGTAGGCTCTGTGGTAGTACTGACAGCTGTGGTAGATGGTTCTGTGGAAGTGGTAGCTGCTGCTGTGGTTGTGGCAGCTGTTGAAGCGACAGTGGTGGATGTTGTGGTTGTAGGCTCAGTGGTAGTACTGACGGCTGTGGTAGATGGTTCTGTGGAAGTGGTAGCTGCTGCTGTGGTTGTGGCTGCCGTTGAAGCGACAGTGGTGGACGTTGTGGTCGTAGGCTCAGTGGTAGTACTGACGGCTGTGGTAGATGGTTCTGTGGAAGTGGTAGCTGCTGCTGTGGTTGTGGCTGCCGTTGAAGCGACAGTAGTGGACGTTGTGGTCGTAGGCTCAGTGGTAGTACTGACAGCTGTGGTAGATGGTTCTGTGGAAGTGGTAGCTGTGGTTGTGGCAGCTGTTGAAGCGACAGTGGTGGATGTTGTGGTTGCAGGCTCAGTGGTAGTACTGACGGCTGTGGTAGATGGTTCTGTGGAAGTGGTAGCTGCTGCTGTGGTTGTGGCTGCTGTTGAAGCGACAGTGGTGGACATTGTGGTTGTAGGCTCTGTGGTAGTACTGACGGCTGTGGTAGATGGTTCTGTGGAAGTGGTAGCTGTGGTTGTGGCTGCCGTTGAAGCGACAATAGTTGACGTTGTGGTCGTAGGCTCTGTGGTAGTACTGACAGCTGTGGTAGATGGTTCTGTGGAAGTGGTAGCTGCTGCTGTGGTAGTGGCAGCCGTTGAACCGACAGTGGTGGACGTTGTGGTCGTAGGCTCAGTGGTAGTACTGACGGCTGTGGTAGATGGTTCTGTGGAAGTGGTAGCTGCTGCTGTGGTTGTGGCAGCTGTTGAAGCGACAGTGGTGGACGTTGTGGTCGTAGGCTCAGTGGTAGTACTGACGGCTGTGGTAGATGGTTCTGTGGAAGTGGTAGCTGCTGCTGTGGTTGTGGCAGCTGTTGAAGCGACAGTGGTGGATGTAGTGGTTGTAGGCTCAGTGGTAGTACTGACAGCTGTGGTAGATGGTTCTGTGGAAGTGGTAGCTGCTGTTGTGGTTGTGGCTGCCGTTGAAGCGACAGAGGTGGACGTCGTGGTTGCAGGCTCAGTGGTAGTACTGACAGCTGTGGTAGATGGTTCTGTGGAAGTGGTAGCTGTGGTTGTGGCTGCCGTTGAAGCGACAGTGGTGGACGTTGTGGTCGTAGGCTCAGTGGTAGTACTGACGGCTGTGGTAGATGGTTCTGTGGAAGTGGTAGCTGCTGCTGTGGTTGTGGCTGCCGTTGAAGCGACAGTGGTGGACGTTGTGGTCGTAGGCTCTGTGGTAGTACTGACAGCTGTGGTAGATGGTTCTGTGGAAGTGGTAGCTGTGGTTGTGGCAGCTGTTGAAGCGACAGTGGTGGATGTTGTGGTTGTAGGCTCAGTGGTAGTACTGACGGCTGTGGTAGATGGTTCTGTGGAAGTGGTAGCTGTGGTTGTGGCTGCCGTTGAAGCGACAGTGGTGGACGTTGTGGTCGTAGGCTCAGTGGTAGTACTGACGGCTGTGGTAGATGGTTCTGTGGAAGTGGTAGCTGTGGTTGTGGCAGCCGTTGAAGCGACAGTGGTGGACGTTTTGGTCGTAGACTCAGTGGTAGTACTGACAGCTGTGGTAGATGGTTCTGTGGAAGTGGTAGCTGCTGCTGTGGTAGTGGCTGCCGTTGAAGCGACAGTGGTGGACGTCGTGGTCGTAGGCTCAGTGGTAGTACTGACGGTTGTGGTAGATGGTTCTGTGGAAGTGGTAGCTGTGGTTGTGGCTGCCGTTGAAGCGACAGTGGTGGACGTTGTGGTCGTAGGCTCTGTGGTAGTACTGACAGCTGTGGTAGATGGTTCTGTGGAAGTGGTAGCTGTGGTTGTGGCTGCCGTTGAAGCGACAGTGGTGGACATCGTGGTTGCAGGCTCAGTGGTAGTACTGACGGCTGTGGTAGATGGTTCTGTGGAAGTGGTAGCTGCTGCTGTGGTTGTGGCTGCCGTTGAAGCGACAGTGGTGGACGTTGTGGTCGTAGACTCAGTGGTAGTACTGACGGCTGTGGTAGATGGTTCTGTGGAAGTGGTAGCTGTGGTTGTGACAGCCGTTGAAGCGACTGTGGTGGATGTTGTGGTTGTAGGCTCTGTGGTAGTACTGACGGCTGTGGTAGATGGTTCTGTGGAAGTGGTAGCTGCTGCTGTGGTTGTGGCTGCCGTTGAACCGACAGTGGTGGACGTTGTGGTTGCAGGCTCTGTGGTAGTACTGACGACTGTGGTAGATGGTTCTGTGGAAGTGGTAGCTGCTGCTGTGGTTGTGGCTGCCGTTGAAGCGACAGTGGTGGACGTTGTGGTCGTAGGCTCAGTGGTAGTACTGACGGCTGTGGTGGATGTTTCTGTGGAAGTGGTAGCTGTGGCTGTGGTTGTGGCTGCCGTTGAAGCGACAGTAGTGGATGTTGTGGTCGTAGGCTCAGTGGTAGTACTGACGGCTGTGGTGGATGGTTCTGTGGAAGTGGTAGCTGCTGCTGTGGTTGTGGCAGCCGTTGAAGCGACAGAGGTGGACATCGTGGTTGCAGGCTCAGTGGTAGTACTGACGGCTGTGGTAGATGGTTCTGTGGAAGTGGTAGCTATTGTTGTGGCTGCTGTAGACGCGATAGTCGTGGACGTTGTGGTTGTAGTCTCAGTGGTAGTACTGATAGCTGTGGTGGGTAGTGTTGTAGAAGTGGAGGCTGTTGTGGTTGTGGCCTCTGTAGAACCGACAGTAGTAGATGTTGTTGTTGCAGGCTCTGTGGTAGTACTGACAGCTGTGGTAGATTGTTCTGTAGAAGTAGTAGCTGTGGTTGTGGCTTCTGTAGAAGCTACAGTGGTAGACTCTGTGGTTGTTGACTCAGTTACGGTAGTGGAAACTGTAGTTTTAGTGCCTGTTGTAGATGAAGTTGTGTTTTGAGTTGGGGTAACTTGTGTAACAACGGATGCATTATTATTTTTCCCATTATACACCAGACTCATTATGAGTACTCCAAGTGCTGTTGTTATTACAGAGGCTAAGAGACAAGCCAGGAAGATTTTCCACCAAGACCAGTCACTGCAGACATTGCGAATTCCCTGAAAGAATTTATATAAAGTTACTTGAGATGAAAAATGTTTAAAAAAAATTAGTGCCATTGATAATCCTTAATGTATATATAGAAACACATTATACACATATTACTTCACTGTAAACAAGTATAAGTGTAAAACACTCTCTTAATAGCATCTCATAATAAATACTGACTCAAAGAAGTTTTTAATCAGAAAGAACTTTGTCTTTGTACTCTAATATAGGAACGTAGAAATTTCTACTGACCTCTAATGCTTTCTATTCATATATTTGTATTTCAAACTAAAAAAAAAAAAAGGCTTCTTAGAAACTGTTTCTCCCACTATCGTAGAAGTATCTGTACATGTTGGGTGACAGCTGCACACAGTGATCTGAGTGACCCAAAAGATCAGTTGATTAAAATTTCCTCTCCTGGCTTGTCAACTATGAGAAATTTGGCTGCCTTGTAGTCTTCATTATAACTGGGTTAATTCATGTCTTGTGCAATTTTCTGGCTAACTTTCATACAGGTTACCATTTGGCAGCATGAAATTCAGAGTGTGAAAACATTTGTTAAAATCCAGTTTATCTTCCCAGTGGCTATTTCCACTGGGTAAGATGCTCACCTCCTTGATCCTATTTTTTCACTCACAAAATTCTATGTGACAAGATTAGAATAAGGAATAATTTCAGTTAAATTACTTTTTCAACTCTAAAATGCCATATATAAACAAATTACATATATAAGTATATATGTAATTTATGTACATAAGGTATATATTTATCTATATATGTAATTTGTAATTGTAGAGAAAACATTGCATAGTGTAAAATATATAATTCTTCAGATCAGAGTCTTGAATTTAAATCCCTTACCATTAATATTCTGAGAAAATTTCCTAACTTGTCTAATTCTCAACTTGCCTTATATCTAATTACCTCTAAGTATGTTGAGGTAATTAAAATAAGAAGTATCCTCCACAATTAGATTCTTGCAGAAGGCAGTGCATTGTAGTAACTAAGAGCACAGGCATGAAGTCTAATGGATTTAGGTTTAAATTTTTACTCCACCTTTTGCTAGATGGATGATGACATTTGGAAATTTGCATTATTTTGCACACTCTTAATTCCCTCATATAAATAATATTACCTATTGCATAGGATTGCTGTAAATAGTGAAAAAGGAAATAATATGAGTAATGTTTCCCTATACTTACTAAGTATACAAAAATATTTTTTGATTTCAGTAATTATCTTATTATTATCCCTTTTCTTATGACTGAAAATAGATCATTGAAGGAAACAAACACAGAGCAGATATCTTTGGAGCTTGTAGATTAGCTCTTAAACATCCCCAAAATTGGAAGATGACCTTAGACAGTAAGCCTCAGTCTGGGTGTTGAGAGCAGCACTCACTAGGCAATCAGAAGCACTGCAGAGACCTTGGGTACTACAGTCAAGGGAATTCAAGGCACCAACTAAGAGAGCCCAAAGGCAAATAGCACCTCTTGCTCCATGTCATCCGGGCCTTAGAGAAAAGTAAAAGTTTGGACAGAGGAAGAATCATACTTACATCTCAGATAAGGGAGGTAATTATCCTCATTTTTAGTTTAAGAAGAGGAACAAAATCAATAGAAACACATCTTAACCTGACCTGTGACCTGTGCTCCAGTGCTAATACTGCCACTACCTGGCTGTGTAAATTCTTACTAACAAAAAACTTCCTAGACCGCATTGTTTTCCATCTATCTCTAAGTAATGGCATCTAAAATAACTTTCAGCTCTCTGACTGGTCTGCCTTGTTTGAGGTCATGAGATGTATTCTCTAAATAAGCCTGTCTATCAAAAGCATCCTTCCACATTGGCTCTTGACATAAAGGCTCTATCCTCTCTATTTTCTCTGTCTTTCTGAACTGCCTCTAGAACAAGAGTAACCAGAATAAGGATGTTGATCAGAGCTAGAACCATAGAACCAAACCTCCAAGCCAATCAGTCAAAGTCAAGTTTTCACCTGGGAGGGAAAAAGACTCACAGATTAGAATTTATGGTGAGAAAAACAGAATAATAAGAAAAAATGGTCCTGAATACAGGAAATCTGCTTCTGGGTACCAAACTAAAGTGGTACTAAATGGTTTCTAAGTCAAGGTTGAAAACACGAGTTTGCAACCAGGAGGGCTAATGGAAGGCCCACAGTTGGCTCAGAAACAGAAAGGGAAACAGAGTGAGGCAGATAACCCACAGACGAGTGCCACAGGGTCTTAACACATGACTTCATCAATCACCTGGCAAGGGTTACAATGTCATTCACTGCCAGTGCATTTCCTACCATCACCCACTCAGCTGTCTTAAGAAAGTGACCTCAAAACTTATTTTCTTTAACCCTTATATATGTTTTCTAAATTCTGTATGTTTTTGTCTTTCCATCATGACCATTTACTCCTTACGTGAAAAGCCCCATTAATCTCTCTTTCTTGCATTTCCTCTCAGTGTCTTGACATGATCAAATGATGCTGTAGACTTTCAAAAGAACAATGTTAATGTTACTTGAGTAAATGTTTGCTTCCAAAATATTAAATCAAGAGCATTTCCATGTGCATTACATCATAACCAGAGAAACAGTGTTGTTCCAAACATTACCTGATAATGTTGCAATTCTCTGTTAGGAAATTCTGAGTATCCAAGGGTTCCTGTATTTGTACAGACACTGGTTAAATTGGTACCAACATCACCAGTTACTTCAGTTGATGGTGGAAACTGACATGCTGAACTGTGAGCTTCACGGTTTCTTGCACTCAGACACAGCTTTATATAGAAAAGAATAAGAAAAAAATGGCTAAAGTAATATAATATAAAGTAATATAATACTGATAAACATAAATCAGATGTGACATGACATATTTGATCAAATAAAGTCATCTGAAACCTGACTGAAAAAATAAATGAATACATGTATTACATTTATTCTCCAAACAGGGATTCTAAATAGGTCATTATAAGTTACAGTTAATTATGTTACATAATAATTGATGTTAAAATATAAGAATAAGCATTATCTTTAATATTTGTGATATTTAATACATTCTTAAATATTGCTATGTGGCAAGCTGGTATAAGGAGACTATATAAGAAAAAGCATCTCACATTGAAACTTCCAGAGACGTTAGGCTTATCAAGAATAATTTTTTGGGGGTCATATCAGAATGAAAAAAATAAGATCTGAAGAGTTGAAGGAGATTCTGGATATAGTAAATTGCAGTAAGCCACTACTCCCATTGCAATCAATCAATCAATATATAAGTAAAAATAACTGAAGAGCTTTGAAAAAATTAAAATTAGGTTATTTAATATTTAAAAGAGGGAAGAGCTTTACCAAAGGATCTAATAATCATAGGCCATTTATTGGTTCTGAGTATGAGCTGAAGTTCTGACCACCAAAAAGTCAGTGAAACTTTGGTGTTTATGTGTGGTGGGCATCACAGATTGAAAAACAGAGGAGCCCCAACCAAGAGGCCTTTGTAATATTCAGGGCTAGCTCAGGAGGCTGGAGGCCTGGAATGGGAAGTTAGAGGAGTCTCAGTATCATGTTATTAGGAGATAAAGTCCTGCTAGAAGAAAGGGACTTAACATAACACACTCTGATTCCGCCATGAGAATATTTGTCAGATTTTGAAGCTGCCTGGCATAGTAAGCTAAAGAGTTGAGCTTGAAACTTCCGAAAGTCAATCTCCCAAAAACATAAGTACAAGTGTTCTAAACAAAAGAATACCAAATTAAACTAAAAAATATATAAAAATGTTTTAAAAAAACATGACCAAGTGAGGTCTACCCCAAGAATATAAGTTTAACATTCATAACAGTTAATTAATATTTTTCACCATATGGTTCCTATAGCCTTCACATTACTGACGCCATCCCTTGTTCAACAGAATTAGAAGTTTGGAGAAACATGGCAGAGTGAGAGATGTCTCTGGATCTCTCCCCTTGAAACAACAGTAAGCTGAACATCTAAAGCTCAACAAAAAACACCCAAACTGCACACCAGCACACCAGCATGGGATCTGCACATAAGAGCTACCACAGGTCAGAAACCCCAGTGTCTGACAGTGGACTGGGAGAAACAAAGAAGCTGCCTTCATAGCCAGAGCTCCCTGTAGGAGGAGGGGGAAGGGAGAAGATACAGTGACTTCACTGAACAGCCCTGCCTGGGAGTGCTGTGACTTCCACACAGATGGCAGCAGTGCCCAGTCATCACGGCAGAAAGCAGAGAAGCAGGACGGGACCATAGAGAAACAACAGTTGATTTTTACCGGCTGCCATTGAAAAACTGAGGCTGAGCTGCAGCCCCCAACTCCTAACACTGAGGGCCCCTCCCCCAATACCCTCCAAGACCAACTACACAGAGCCCCAGGGAAATCTGAGGAAATGCTGCTGAGACCGTCGATGACTGAAACAGGGACTGAAACTGAGGGCAGTGAGTGTTATTAAATATTTACCCAAAAATAAAAAGGCATTTTTAAGACTTTATATAAAGCAGGGATCCAAGAGGCTTAGACACCACCTACTGGAAAGCACCTTCTTTGCCGCAGGCTAAAGAGACACCTTTATAAAATAAATCTTTCTGGATAAAGAGCAGAATACACTTCCGTTAATGCACAGGCAGAGAAATAGTCCATTAAACACCATGAACAACCAAGGTGACAAGGCATCTCAGAAAGAAAGAGAAAAATCTCCAGAAAATAAGCTTACAGATGTGGAAATATGCAACTTAAATGACAGAGAATTCAGGATGGTACTTCTGAAAAAACTCAGTGAGTTCCAAAGTGAGTCATATCTACAATTTCAAGAACTGAAAAAACAACTAGATGCCTAGAACAAGGAGATTGAAACCCTAAAAAAGAACCAAATAGACCTTCTTGGTATAAAAGACATACTGCAAGGTTGAACAATGAAATAGCAAGCTGTGAAAGAGTCAGCCAAATGGAGGAAGAGATCAGTGATATCAAAGACAGAAAGCGAGAAATAAATCAGAAGTGAGAGAAATTGAAGAATGAAAAATAATGAAAGAGAAATACAAGAACTAGCTGATACCATCAGAAGAGGACACATTAAAATAATGGGCATTATCGAAGCCTAGGAAAAGGAGCAGGGACTAGAAAGCATTTTCAGACAAATAGTGTACAAAAATTTCCCAAATCTAAGGAATGAGCTGAGCTTGGAATTCAAGAAGTCAATAGAACACCCAATTTTCTCAACCCCTAAAGGTCTACACCAAGACACATTGTATTCAAATTATCAAAAATTAGCAACAAAGATAGAATTCTTAGGGTGGCCAGGGAGAAGAAAATGATAACTTATTAAGGAAAACCAATTAGATAATCCTCGGACTTCTCAGTGTAAACCTTATAAGCCAGAAAGGAATGGAATCAAATATTTAAACTATTAAGTGAAAGGAATTACTAGCCTAGAATAATGTATCCAGCTAAGCTCTCCTTTAGATATGAAAAAGAAATTAAGACCTTTCCAGACATACAAAAATTGAGGGAATTCTCCACTATGAGGCCTGCACTACAAGAAATACTGAAAGGGGTCAGCTCACCTAAAAAAAAAAAAATGACAAAAAAAAAAAAAGAAAAGAAAAGAAAAGAAACATAATTAGGAGTAAAGGGACTATCAGGCAAATAGAAGCAGAGGAGTACAGCCTTACTAAGAACAGGGTATTATAAGCTTAAATAATAAGAAGAAAATTGTTATAACAAGATAGTAATGAATGTTCAGCATACATTGGGATAAACTGAGATAACAATGACTGAAAAGGGGATGATTCAAAGATCCAAATTCACAAAGGGAAACGGAGATAAAACACGTGCAGAAGAAAATGGACGATTATATATCTGTAACTGTCCTTTACATATTTGTAATGGTAACCACACACCGAAGATTCAGAACTGAAGTATATAACATAAAACAAGAAGAACCAGAGGCAAAAACCATAAAAGGTAAGCAAAATAAACCAGAAATACAAGGACAAGGAAGCGTGGAAAAATCAACCTATCAGAAAGCAAAAGAACACGGCTATAAGAGACCTCATATTTCAATAATCACCCTAAATGTAAATGGATTGAATGCACCAATAAAAAGGCACAGAACTTAAGAAGGGATCAAAAAGAAAAAAGAAAAAGAAAAAGAAAAAAAAGACTATGTGGTCTCTAAGAGACACATATTAGCTCCAAAGACAAATACAGACTCAAAGTGAAAGGGTAGAAAATGGTATTTCAAACAAATGACATTCAGAGAAAAGCGGGAGCAGTAGTACTAATATAAAACAAAATAGACCTCAAGATAAAAAAGCTAAAGAAAGATACTGTGGGACACTTCATAATCTTAAAGAGAATCATGCACCAAGAAGACATAACACTTACTAATATCTATGCTTCCAACCGGGGAGCCCTGAAATATGCAAAACAATTTATAGCAGAACTTAAGGGAGAACCAGACCAAAACACTATCAGAGTAAGGGACCTAAATACTCCATGTCGAATATGGACAGATCTCCAAACAGAGAACCAATAAGGAAATAACATCCTTAAATGACATATTAGACCAACTGAAAATAATTGACATTTACAGAGCCTTCCATCCCAAAACAGCTGCTTATACTTTCTTGTCTAGTGCACATGGAACATTCTCAAGAACCGACCACATACTGGGACACAGAGATAGCCTTAACAAATATTGGAGAGTTGAAATCATATCAACCATATTTTCTGATCAAAATGTTTTGAAACTAAAAATCAACTGCAAAAGAAAATCATGAAGAACCACAAATATATGGAGATTAAACAACATGCTACTGAAAAATAACTAGGTCAGAGAAGAAACAAAAAGAGAGATCAAGAGATATATAGAAATGAATGATAATGATAGTACAACATATCAAAACTTTTGGAACATGATAAAAGCAGTCATAAGAGAAAAGTTTATAATATTATAGGCCCATCTCCAAAAACAAGAACGACCCAAATAAACAACCTAATGCTTCATTTTAAAAAACTAGAAAAGAACAAATGAGGCCTACAGTGAGCAGATGGAAAGAAATAATTAAAATTAGAGCATAAATAAATGAAATTGAAAACAATAGAAAAAAATGCAACAAAGAGCTGGTTCTTTGAGAAGGTTAATAAAATTGACAAACCCCTAGCAAGACTCACTAAAGAACAGAGAGAAAGGACACAAAATCAGAGTTGAAAGAGGGAAAATTACAACTAATATTGCAGAAATACAAAGGAGCATGCAAGAATACTATGAAAAAGTATATAATATCGAATTTAATAACCTAGAAGAAATGGACCAGTACTTAGAAAAATACAATTTTCCTAGATTAATTGAGCAATTAGCAGTCTGGAAAGCGAAAAAATCATCAGAAATGATGGAAAGCTTCCCTAACCTGGTGAAGGAAATGGCCATAAAACCTCAGGAAGCTCAAAGAACTCCAAAAACCAGGGATCTAAAGAGGCCCACACCAAAACACATCATAATTAAAATGCCAAAATTTAACTATAAAGAAAAAAATCTTAAAAGAAGCAAGAGAAAAGCAGAAAGTTACCTACAAGGGAACACCCATAAGTCTGGAAGCTGATTTCTCAAAAGAAACTATGCAGGACAGAGGGCTTGGCACAAAATATTCGACATGATGAAGATCTAGGATCTACAACCAAACACTTTATCCAGCAAAGCTATCATTTAGAGTCAATGGACAGATAAAGAACTCCCCAGACAAAAAAAAAAAACCTAAAGGAATTCATCACCACCAAGCCAGTATTACAGAAAATGTTGAAAGGACTTCTTTAAGAAGAAAAAAACAGGTATCAAAAACAGGAATAAAGAATGATAGCAATTACATTCCTATCAATAAGTACCTCAAATGGAAGAGAATTAAGTGCTCCAACTAAAAGACAGAGTGGATGAAGGGATAGGAAAACAAGACCCCTACATGCTGCCTACAAGAAACTCACTTCAGATTAAAAGATGCACACAGACTAAAAGGAAGGGGGAAGAAAAAAATAGCTTTGATGGACCTAGAAGTTATTTAAGTCAGACAGAGAAAGATAAATACTATATGATTTCACTTATGTGCAGAATCTAAGGAATAAAAAGAACAAACTATTCAAAAATAGACTCAAAAATATAGTGAACAATTTGGTGACAGACAGAGGGGAGAAGGGTTGGGGGTCTGGGAGAATAGGCTAAAGGGCTAAATAAATTAGTAGCTGATGGATGGCCATGGGGATGGGGAGCATGGCATAGGGAATGCAGTTAACATTAATATGTGGCTAGGTGCAGGGTAAGAGGAAGGAGCAATTGGGGGAATCATTTTATGAACTATATAGATGTCTAACCAATGTACTGTATACTTGAAACTAATTTTTAAAAAAAACTTGAGAAGTATCTTGTTCTAAGAGATTAGAAAAATCTTCAAGATGACTAATTTCTTACTAAAGGGACCTTTTAATCTGGATATCATGACACAGTAAAGATACAGTGACAGTGTCTCAGGCCAGAGGAAGCACAAAAAACATCTTCAGGAGAAGAGGATACTGATCTAGAATCAAGAGAACAATTTCTCTGCTCTGTAACTTCCTTGTTAGTACACAGGGACAAAAATATTTTTCCTCACAAAATCTAACTGTCCATTCAAACTTATACTGATTTCATTCAGCACATTGTCATTTCTGTTTTCAATATCAAAGGACTCTAGCCAGACATGCACAGTTACATAAAAGGCGATCATAAACCACACAATACTAAAGTGTTTCTTTTAAAAACATACACAATAGTCAAATAATAGTGTCTATAATTTAAATCGAATAGTTCACCTTAATATAATACTTTAACAACCACAAAAAGTACCTAAGTAGTTAAGTAGAGGCCGAGCTAAAGGGTTTGCCAGATCATTTGCTTCCTACGCCTACTTCACTACAAGATTATCTTCTGACTTTCAAAGATATGTAGAAATCTTTGCATTCTGACAAGTCTACACATTACACTAAAAAACTAAGCAGTGAATACAAAAACCTATATATCATGATTTAAAAACATAATTTGTTAATGCAATCAAATGCAGATTTGTTGGCTTATCTTTGAATTATGATAAATGCAGAGAATTATTTGAACAGGCTATTAAATTGTTACCCCAAAATAGCTAATCTTTTACACTAGTATTATAATAAATGTTTCAGTTATGCATAGGCTACTAGGCAGAAAATTTTTTTTAATTCTAATACAGAAGTAGTAATAGAATCGTTAAAATTGTCTTCCATGTAAAACTTTAAGAATTCCTTTTAGAAAAGACTCATATTGCAATAAAAAAAATTATTAGAGTTGTATAAATATTGAAAACAAGACTCCAAACTATCAGAACATATACCAGAGAGGTGCCACCAGTACTCACCGGCTGGTTTCCAGAGTGTTCAATATTCACTACGTATTTCCCATGTTTTCTGTCCATTTTTCAGCTGCCAATATCACAAGCTTAACTCCCAAAACATTTTTCAGCCTGTTCATTGCCCTTTATAGCTGCAATCTTGAGAAATAGTTGTGTTGATTAATATTAAACCTACTATGAGACATCACTGCCAGTGTGGATTAGACTAAATAAATAATTATTCTTTATGTGGGATCCACCTTAAAGGAAGAATTGGGGTGTTAAGGCAATTACGTAAGAATATAAGAAAATCAATTCCATCTCTGTGATTACACTCTCAGTACTGCTCCACCAAGCAACCTGCTTGGGAGAAAGAAACTGCAAGCATGTGACTCTTCCCTCTCTCCTATCACATCATTTCACAGGACCCTTCCTTCTGGCCTCAGCAACAGCCCAAGGTAGAATTCCAAAATAAGGGTTGCTGTTGCTTCTTTACTAATTAGACATGAACATCTTTCTTCTTATTGGCAGCAACTTTTAGGCACTATGACCCACTGCTCCCCAAGTTTTGAACTTCTCAGTTTCCTCCCCAGCTCTAAAATGTCGCCAGTCAACTCTCTTTCTGCTGCTAGAAAAAATTCATCTTACCTAGCTCATACTTCCTCAAGCCCAAATCCAACATAGTTAATGTGATGAACACATCTCTGTGAACGTATTCACCAGGGTCCCTTTCTTGACCCTTCTTGTGAAATCTATTTGGCACGGTGATCCAAATTTCTTCTGATTCTGTTTATAATTCAGTAAAAGAACACGTGGTTGGGCAGAGCTCTCCTAACTTCTGCAAATTTTACTCAGAAGCAAAGGACTTTTGTCTGTAGAAATCTTTGGCAGGATCTAAAAGACAATTGGCAAGATTTAAGAAATAACTTTTTACCTTAAATGAAAGCTATCAATCAGTTCCCAACACACGAATTGAGGGAATCCCAAATAAAATTGGTGCAGAATATTGTTTGTGAGGAATGGTGCTTATATAAACGAAAAGTATAAAACTATCTTTTGAGTAGTAATTAATCCACAGATAATGTCTTGCAAATGAAGCAACAAAGAAAAAGAAGTATGCCTTCTTGTTTAAAATGTCTTATATACCACATTTTATCTGACCAGATATCAAATAAATAATAAATGTTTCAGTTATGCATATGCCACTAGGCATATGCATAAGATAAGAATTACCTGATAACAGAGCTGCAAGAAGTCTGAGAGAACTTATAGTTCAGCCTTGTCATTTTACAGTTGAAGAAATCTGTGTCCAGAGAGGGGAAGTGATAAACCAGTCGTGTAGCAGAACCCAGTTTCCTTTTCAGTCTAATATCCCCTCCATAACTACTGACTTTGTAGACATGGACAGCCTGATCGAAAGTCAAGCAAATGACCTTTTGAAAACAAAGTGAGACAAAAAATGTCAAAGACGTAGAGTTCGAAAGGATCCTAGATAAGATGCCTAGATGGGGTGTCATATACCTGGACACTTTGAGATGCTCTGAAACAGACTTTCAGGTGAAGGATCTGAGAACATGACTTTTTGGCCAGATGGCAAATAATCCTCATTCATACAATGTTTGAGAAATACTTTAAGAAACAATGATTACTAGCATGGTCACAGAGTGTCTTCATATTTTAGAAAGAAAACCGTGTATGTGTAGAAACCTCCATTTTCTTAAATTAAAAAAAAAAACGGGTAAGTTTTTAAGCTGCTTATTCACTCAACAAGCAGTATTGAATCTCTTCTATACCCAAGCTTTATGCAAGGTGCTGTGTGTTCGGTGGTGAATGAGTCAAAATCCCGTCTTCCTGGAGTATAGTAAAACATAAATGAATCATGTATTGAAACATTTCTTGATCATTTCTTCAGTTCTATTTTAAATTCATTCTTTAGCCATTCCAATACTCACTAGAGGCAAAGTAAAGTGGCCTTAGAGTCCACAGAACAGAAAACACATGAAAAATCTAGGGCAGGGAATTTTTCTAGGGACAAGTAAAACACAGTGCTTTACCGTTCTATGCTGAAACCAATCCAATGAAACTGCGACTTCTGGGACTGTGTAAGTAGAACTAGCATATAATTTATTACTCCAAACCAAAATACTTTTGTGAATGAAAGGAAGCAGTATTGATCCCACGCAAGTGAGGACATGTGGTCACTTAGCTATCAGGAACCCATGCGAGTTAGGAGATTCACTAGCACTAACCATGACCACTGGATAAGCCAATTAATTTAAAAATCAATTTCATATCTCTAGTGAATACATATTTCAACTGAAAAGAATACAGATTTTACTTGAGATTTTAAAAATCTGTTGTGGCACTGTGGTACTAAGATACATATTTAAATTTTGCGCTGGAGTTTTATAACAATTGAGCATGCAAAATTTCACACTATCAGTAAGTCACCAACGAAATAATATCAAAGTCCACCCTCACTATCATTAAACTGATGAACTGTTGCAAGAGCCAAAGTAAGAATGAACAAGTACATTACCAAGTACTTGAATTTTGAACTTTCTCTATTATTCCAAAGCACACTTTTTGTGCTTTTATTCCACCACAGGCCAACAGCTATAGTAGTGTATACATGAATTATTACAATGTGCAAAGAAATCAGGTAACTCTCATTGGTATACTAAATATGCTCTTTGATATGTGCAGAATTTTAAGCTAAAAGAATTTAGAACTCTATTGAGAGTGGCTGACAGTCCTTTAACAACTGGTCATTTTTTTAGCCAAAAGAATGGGAAGCCTGGTGACATGTCAACTGTTATAAAATGAACCACACTGTAGTATAAAGATTACAAAAGTTAATTTATTGATCAGGTTACCTACTTCAAACACTTCAATGACTGAAATTTCACCAAGATATGATATTGATCAAAATACCATTACATTTCTGCTTTGTCTTTCAGTGTGATGATAACCAATTTGACAGCTCTAGGTCTCTCATCTCTAGAAAACTTTTTAGGCCTGAACATTATTAGAGTTTATCATGTTGTGCTGATTGAAAAGAAAACCAAACAGACCAGATTCCAAAGACTTCAGTACAATATTTAGACTTTGTGTTGCCTATTAATTTAAAATTGATAAGATCATCTTTCATAATACACAAAAGCTGTAAGAGAAGTTTTGAAGTGTCAGGTCAAAATTGAACCAACGCAATGGCTACGCAAATTTTTTTAAATGATCAATGTGGAAAAGTGCAAAAACTACCTGCAATATTTGTTCAAAAATCCACCAATCTTGCCCCTCCCAACAAAAAAATTTCAATAAATTAAGGGGTTATTTTCCCTCCATGTCAGGAGAAGATTGCAAGAGGGCAGATCAGATATAAGTGAGAGGTAAGAAAACAAGTTTCATCCCTCATTGAAGAATGTCACTGGGCACACTAATGGGTACTGCCCTACATCTGGGTGGCTTCTGACTCAGCCACATCTTGTCATTAATATTATGGACATTTCTTGTGAAGGGGTGCCTCTTCCAGTGCATACCTCACTGATCATATATAATCCTCCTAACACCTTCCTGAATTAAGTATCATTACCCATTTTTCTGATGAAATACCAAAGCATTTAGTGACACTTTATGAGTCCCAAGATAAATTTGTGACTCCCCATTCATTCACCCAAAAAATGGTTATTAAATACTTATTATATTCACGTGTCAAATTAGATGCTGAGAAAAAATGTGGGTGGGGATGAAAGAAGGGAAAGTTTTTAGAAACTTAATCACATGGATAGAAAAAAAATCAAAAATCACCTAGAGACTCTCGTGACATGCCTCGTGATACATCAAGGCAGCATGGTTGTTTACTGGCAGCAAGAAAAGAGTAATGCTAATGCCCAGAGCAGACTTGACTATTAGTGAGAAGATACTAGAATTCAGACTCAAATTACATCTCAGGCTTAGAAATTCCCAGGCAGAAGTCAAGACTTTGCAGCCTGAAACTCTGGGGCTCAGGCAAATGATCTGCATGAAAGAATCGAAAGAAAAACATCACAAATTCCCAACAGATATGATTCAATTGGAGAATGACCAGGAGTTTGAGCATTCACTGCCATCTATGTCATTATCTGCCTACAGATAGCAGGGCTCTAACATCTGGATAGATAAGATTCCAGTCTTTAGGGATAGGAACCCCCTGCCCCTCCCCCAAATAAAGACTTCAAGCCCTATGCAGGGTCCAGAGAAAACAAGCTGATTACTAAAACAAGACCTCAGAGGGGAGATTCAGAATGAGTCATAGAGAGGGACTTACGACTTGTAAACTCCAATTTCATAATTTGGTTATCAGATCTGGGGCACCATTGACTGCAATGAAAATACTAGTCATTCATGCTCTTGTCAATGTTCTAGCTCAAGCTCTTCAAAGTCATGATAGAATTGTACTTCCTGTTCTCCTTCTGCTCAGTCTCCTTGAATTCCAATTTTTTCTGGCCAGAGTTGTAGGTAGAAGAGAGGTGTGTCACTTTGAGACTAGAGTATTTATTTAATGCTTAGACAACTCATAAGCCATGGTCAATGGCAATGTCCTACAAAGAGGCCAGGTTCCATTAGCCTGAGTCCCACAATGAAGAGAATGATAAATGGAACAGAACCTATAGGTGGCTAGTAATAGGCAAGCATTATAACCAAGAAATAAACCTCTGTTGTTACAAGCTTTTGCAATACCCATGCTATTTGTCACTGCAGCAAAACCTAGCCCATGCAGGGCTCCAAGTGCTCAGCAGTGGGAAATTACACCTCATCTCAAGGCTGCAACATTAGATATCGGTGCATAGTAGAAGACGTTAGACCCCAGCACTGTAATGTTAAAAATTGGGGCTTTAGCTATCTGGTGTGCTTCAGTCATGGTGTATCTGGAATTTGGGAAGAATGAAAGTGCTTGAGTGATATGCCTGAATAGACTCAATTAAGAGGAATATGGTGAAACTAAACATAAACATGCAGAGAGTGATGTCATTCAAAATATGCATAAAGCAAAGGCTGTGACTGATGTAGAATCAAGCCTGTCACTGAAGGTTTCTTAGAAGTGTGACTATTGAGCCAGACCTTAAAGGCTACTGGAAGTAAAGGGAGGCATCATAAGTGAAGAGAGCCTGTGAGAGAGAAGTAGAGTGGGGGAAAATAATGCGTGTTATGAGAGAGATGCTGGGGAATAGACTGGTCGTGGAGAGCAACAGACTTGAGACTCCCTACTAACTGTCAGGCCCTGTATTGAAGATTCTCATAAACCTCTCCTCCTTGTAACTACAGGAGCCTTGTTGTAAACCTCCCCAGTCTGCTCTCCCCCAAGGATTTAGATCACACAAAGCCACACCTCGCTCAGTACTCTAAACGATTTCTAATATATGTAGGAATAAATCTTAAATCTTTGACAAAGGCAAAAAGGCCCTGTAAAATCTAGCCCCATCTACCCCTAAACCTTAGCTTGCACTACCATTCCCCTGATTCACCACCCTTCAAACACATTCTTTTTTCATGAACTTGAAAACCTGTGTCAAGGTTTTTGTCCACCTGTGTTATTCTCTTTAGAAAGTCATCTCTCATCCCAATGCTTTCCCCAACCTGTTTTTACCCATCTCTGGCAGGCAAAATGATGACCCACCAAAGCTGTCCACATCCTAACCCCAATGGATAAATAAGGTTACAAAAGCAAAGGGGAATTAATGCACAGGGGAAATTGAGATGGCTAATTAGCTGATCTTAAAATCAGAAGAGTATTCTAGATAATCCAAGTGGACCCAATGTAATCACTGGGTTCTTCAAAGTGGAAAAGGGTGACAGAAGTGAACAAGTGAAAGAGATATGACTATGGAAAAAATGGTCAGAGAGAGATGTAATTATGCTGGTTTTGAATAAGACTCTAGAAGGTGGACAAAGCCAAAAATCCAACAACTACAACAATAAAAAGCAAACAAACAAATAAACAAAGGTTGTTCACTCCTAGAGCCCCCAGAAGGAACCTAACCCTGACAACAATACCTTGGTTTTATCCCAGTGAGACCCAAGTTGGACTTCTGATCTTCAGAACTGTAAGATAAAGAGTTTGTGTTGTTTCAAGCCACAAAGCTTTACAGCAGCCACAGAAAACTAATATACCATCCTCAGTTTAAATCTCACTCTCTGATTTTAAGTTGGTTCCCAACACTGTGTTCTTTCTTAGTACTTATTATAGTTGGTAATTATATATTCATTTTTGTGAATATTTGTTTAATATCTATTATCCCTTTGGACTCAAATTTCCACAAGGATGGGCACTATGCAGTTTTTATCATAACTGCATCCCCAGCACCTGACATGGCGCTTTGTATATGGCAGACCTTCAATTATTATTTATAGAATAAACACAGAGAATTCCAAATGTCTGCAATACATCTTACAGGTAAAAAAAAAAAAATGAAGTTTGAAGAGGTTCAATAATTTACCTAAGGCACAGAGAAACTAAGGTGCAGATTTGGAACTTGAGACTCAGGTCGCCCCTACATAGGTCTGGCTGGGTCATTCATGATCCATTTCTTAGCATACCATCTGGGGTAACTCTTATTGACAGTTATTCCCTCTCAGTGAATAACTCCTTCAATAGCTCATGCCTTTAAAGCAACTAGAAGGAGTTCTGCAGCTCACACTCAACAGCTTCCAGAATTGACTGAGCCCTGCTGACTACAATATCCAAAACTGTACCAAAATTTATCAAAGCAACGCCCCCCCCCGTGCTTATTAATAAAATAAAGATTAGATTGCAGGATAACAAAGAACCTTAGTATTCTTTAACTTTTATCTTTAAGTAAAAGGACAAATGTCAAAGATTTGTCATGATTTATATTTTTAAATTAAGAGTACTAAGAGTCAATTAACTAGACAATTAAGAAATGACCCTGTATTGCCAGCTTTGCCATGACATTTCATGACTGTGCACCTATGCACACTGACTCATTTATTCCTTCGTTTTTTGCATTCATGCATTCAACAAGTCTTCACTGACCTTTATTCTGTGCCGGCCTTTATTAAGCACTTTATTAGCATTGATCATTTCATCTTCACAACTCCATTAACAGCTAAGCAATACCAGTGACTCCATTTCACTCATAAGGAGACTGAGATTCTGAAGTGTAAGTAGCTTGTTCAAGGTCACACAACCAGTAAGTAACTGAGCCCCAGTTCTCCTCCTGGAAAACTTCTCTTCTCTCAAAACCCAGCTGGACTGCCATAACCCTTCGGTGCAGACTTTCCACCTGGCCTCAGGCAGAGCCTCCCCTGCCTATCTGCTTGCTCCATCACCCTCAGTCTTGCCTCTAAATGGCTCCCATACCAGTGATTTGTGATTATCTATTTGCACCTTTCATTCTTTCTAAAATCTGAACTCCTCAAGGAAAGGAATGGGGAATAATTATTTATTTTACCATCATCTCTTAGCCAAAAAAAAAAAAAAATGGTAAAGATGAAGAGAATATGTAAACATCTGACATCCACAAGGCCAGCAAATGTAATGGAAGTTTTCTTTTTCTCTCTACCATTTTTGATAATAATGATTCAGGCTTAAATAATGTGTGAAAATTAATACAATTAAAATTAGAGAGAAAGTGTCCCTCACCAGCCACAGTGTTGAGTGATCTCAGGTCATGGTTTCTCTTCTCTTCTGTCTGGCACTGTGAAGGTAGTGCATCACCCAAAGCCCAGGGCACCCTTAGGGCCAAGCCCAGGGAATCTGGGACCTCCCTGTCTTGCTGACCAGGATGCATCATATCTCAGCAGGCAGAGCTGCACACTTTCTCCAGGTAATTGCACTTGCATAAAATCTAGGTCAGCCTCACAAAAAGAGCTTGCTCCAGGGATTAAGGGAGGAGCTGTGGAGAGAAGAAAATCAAAGTATTAAAATTACCAGAGGTTTGGGTGTTTGGTCTGTAGGTCCTAGAAATAAGACAGTCTCTTTGTGGCCCTAGATCCAATTCAGTAGCCACAAAGCCACACCCTATCCTAAGATATCCCATCCCTTAGAGACAGGCATCTTTCCATAATAGAAGCCCTCCAACACCATTCCAAAATAGGAAGAAAAGGCATCTGTATCCCAAATAAAAGTAATTTATTTGTATTTACTTAAATACTTAGAGTACAAACTGAATGCCAGGAAAAATGTTCTAAGCACTTTACAAACATCTGCTCATCTAATTCACGGACCGATCCTAGGAGGTATTTTCTCAGTTTTTATAAACAAAGCACCATTTTTGAGGGACAAAGAAGGTAAGCAGCTGGTTGAGGTTACATAGCTCAGAAGTGGTAAAACGAGCAATTTGGCTTTAGAGTTCACTTTTTTAACCACTCTAACAGCTGCCTCATGTTTTAAAATAGCATAACATTTTCATATTAAAATAATGTCCCAAATTCCTAAAAACTGGCAGCAATTCTTTAAATCTAGCCAGTTGCCTGGTCCTATAAAACAGCCCTTCCCTGCCATCAGCCCTACCTGAACCCTAGCTCATTTCATCTCACTTGGGTTACTTCCCTCTTGTTTCTTTGCGTGATGTGGAATATTCTATTCACAACTGACCCATCACTCAAGGTTCATCTACGGGGACTTCCCTGAAAGCTTCAGCTTCTTTGAGTTTCCTTCCACCTGATATCCACTTTAGAGCCTAGGGCAGAGTTTTCAATGTTGCACAAATGAACTTTGACTTGAACTGCTCATCCTTCCAATGTGCATCCTTCATTTAGCCTCAAACTGGCCTATCCCAAGGTCAAATCTCCTCGTCAGCTCCCTTCTCACTCAGTTGCTCTCATTGATTGACTGACTTGATTGAATCCTACTCCTCAGTGCATATCACAGTATAATCATTGGTCCTTGCATGGCTCTTCTCTTATTTTACTCACTTTATTTCCCATTTAACTCACTGTCATTCTCTTTGTCTTCTAGGTTTTAACGTGTGTTTTTATGATTTGTTTTGCAAAATGAGTATGATTGTTTTAGATTCTAGCCATTTTTGCTATGTTTTTAAGACCCATTGAAAATGTACTCAGTACATTAACTACTCTTTGTGCAGCCACCCCCTACTCTCCCAGGTAAACATCCAAGCTGTCTTCAGCGTCTATCACTACAAATAGCAATCAACACATTGTATAAGTCATTGATGGAGCCAAGGAAAAAAATTCTTTCATGTGTACCTTGGAGCAGAATTGCTGAGGTATAGATGTGTATGTCTTTCATCTGACAAAGGAGTGCCAGATTTTCTCTAGAATCACTGCCACCCCTGCCAGCACATATAAAGCTTTATATTTTTGCCAGTGTATTAGTCCTTCAGTTCCAGCTGTGCAATAATTCGAGAATCACCTTGGGAATCTTTAAATAAAATCAATGCCCAATCCCCACCCAGAACATACGAATCTGAATCTTTTAGGATAGAGCCTGGGTGTTGAACTTTTAAAAATCTCTCCAGGTGATTTTCATGCATAGCCAGGTCAGAGAATCTCTGTTATCAAGGGTTAACTTATTGTTTTAATTTGCTCTTTTCTCTGATTCTCCTGATTTCGAATATCTCTTCAAATACTTGTTAACTCTGGAGTTTCTTCTTTAGTAAAGTGTCTGTCCTCCAACACATTTACATGATTTAGAGTAGATTAAAATGATGGTCAGGTAGAGGCTTGAACGGGTAAAAAAGCACACAGACTGAGATACGTAATAGAGATATATAACAGCACCAGGAAGGAGTGATCTCACTCCCAACAGCCTCAGTGATAGTGAGATTGGGAAATTTATCTTACTGTGTATGTGTGAGGATTTGGTCTTTACAAATTCCAACTGGAAGACATCAACTCCTTACCCAAGTACTGCTTCCTGAATTACTCAGCACCAACAGAATTAGGGTTGGGGGTCAAAGCAAGCAAGGACCCAGAAAGAGGAGTTTCTCCATACCTCTAAACCTTCAGAGGCAACAACCATTCTAATTTGTATAGTAATTATTTCCTTGTTTTCCTTTGTAGTTTTATATATGCATAGGCAAGTCTAAACAACTTTTATCACTCCAACTTTTTCTCTCCACAAATTTAAAATTTTTATATTTATTCTAAAATTTACAATTTCTCAAAATTTAAGCTTTTTCAAACCCTTGCCCTTCTACAAGAAAGGGAAAGAATATTTGAACCACTCGACTCCATTTTTCCCCCTCCTAACAAACAATACCCACTATTTTTTTCTAGTATTTTAATCCTATCTTGTTAGGGTGTGTCTTAATCCACAGTATATTATGGTCATTGCTTTATACAATCAGTGTTGATTTACATTTGCCTATTAACCAGGCCCCACAGCACTTTCAAGGTGAATACTCCCTATCTTCCCATATAGGGACAAGACTTGCTCAATCAGGCCATGCTGAGACTTTATGTTAGTTTTTTACCCAAAAGCAATGAGAGGAGGTGGGAGCTGATCTTGAGGAGGGAAAGTATCATCTTGCAAGGCTATTTTCTCAAAAAGGCCTTGTCTAGTCTTCAGGAAATGGAACTCTGCTTTCTCTAGCAAGCCAGCCAAGGAGATTTAGGGAAATTTGAGGTTTGAAGTTTTTAAGTAGCACATATGCAGGTAAACACATACTAAGTCTAAGAGTTCCACTCCTTGCCTATTAGATCCTTGTCTTTCTTCTTGAAAGTCAAGGATCTAATAGGCAAGGAGTGGAACTCTTTTTTCTTATCATGAATTCAGCCTCTGTGCCTCAGGCTCCTCATCTGTAAAATGGGATAATAATAGTGCCTACTTCACAGTATGAGTATATTACAATGAATACGGGTGAAGTACTTAAAACATAGTACATGAGATTATACTATTGTATACCACACAGTACCAAGGAAGCCACTCTGATTCTTATTATAGAAAGAAAATCACTTCTAATTTGTCATAAATTGTAATTGGTCCAAAGAACCTTCTACTCCTATGGATCTGTGGTACTGAATTGCTTTTCCTTGAGAAAGTATAAGCATACTTCACATTCCCACTAGGAATTCATCATCTTCCTTCCTGCCTTGCTTCAGCCAATCACCAAGCTATTGAAAAAAAGGCAGGTTGGTCTGACACTCACATAGCCTGCTCCTCGCCTGTTCTTGCTCTCATTGTGGTCTCAACCAACCTCAAAAGTCCCCCCAATATGAGCCCTTTGGGTTTCCAGACCATGGAGTTCTAAGACTTCCCTTTTGCAACATGCAGAATTTAAGATCTCTGTTCGCTGTCCAAGCACAGAGACTGAGTAGACAGTGGAATAAATTAGTCTGGAGTTCAGAAGGGGCCAACGTAGAGATACAAATTTGGGACTCATGAGCTAAAGTATAGAATTTTTAAGAAATAAAACCAGCAAAGAACAGCAAAGAAATGACAGTAGATGGAACAGAAAAACAAGGACTCAACCCTCGGCATTCCAATAGGAAGAGGTCGGGGCTCAAGAAGAAGGCTGAGAAGGATAACTGGTGAGGCAAGTAGAAAACCAAAAGGGAAGATTACTTGGAAAGCCACGTGAAGAAATCTATCAGTGAGAGGGGTGTGATAAACCATTATTCATAGTAACACTAAGTATAAAGTTGGAAAAGGAGGTAAGTTAAACTCAGTTGCCTTTCAGGACACTGCCCCTGAAATCTCTCCCCCTTATTCCAAAAAAAAAGTGGATTATCCTGGAAGAATACCACAGAAACACACAAAAAAATTTACTATTACCATCAGCACTGATTCACTTCTAAAAACTAATTTCAATCATTTTGCAAAATCTGTTGTTAGGTTCTATGACAGAAATGTTCTGATAAAAAAAGAACCCTAAGGCCTCTGAGTTAGTAGAAGCCAGCAGAATAGGAAGAAAATCAAAAGTACTTTTACATGCTTTATAAGGTTAGAAAAAAATGTTAAGTAAAATAATATTTGTTCAAACTGTCTAGCATAATTCCTACTCAGAAAATTATACTGTCTAGGTTCAACTTTGTACTCAGAAGTACCTGACCATTGGCTTACTATTGTGATCTAATTCAACACTTCTCTCATTTGCTGTTAACACAAGGTCAATGTCACTATTTGAAGTTAGGAAGTCTGCAGATATCCAGAAACCTAAAGTGCCTGGAATAAAATGAGGAAAAAGTTTTCTGTCCCACCTCTTCTAACCCACAGGCTCTTTGCTTAGCACTATTGAAACTAATTCTGGTATAAAGCTGATAGCTATCTTAAAAGGGAGACTAGATAAGAAATACGTGTTAGGAAGAAGCAGCATAGTTGACCTTTTGTGGAAGGGAGTAAACTGCAGGTGCCAGGAAGAGGATGAGGTGATGGGACAGATTCATAGCCTCAGAGTGGATTTTAAAAAAATAACAACAATATAAAGTCAAGTTTCAAGAGTGCCTAGACTGAGAGGGAAGCAAGGAACAGAGAAAAGAACATCCTATGGTAACAGCTGTGCGTAGGAGGAGATGCCAGACTCAGGAGCTCTTCAGGAACCCAAGGGAGAAGGGGAGGGCCGTATGATCCATCATCTGCTTCTCTGAAGACTGGGTTAGCTCCCCTCCCCTGATGAACAGGTGTGAGAAAGACAGTAATGAAAGCTGAGGCAAAACAACCTAAGTCCTCGTCCACTGAGCCCCTCTGCATGTCTGGGAAGCCCCAGGACAGATGCAGGGATCCTGCGGGTCTGGGTATCTTATAACAGTATTAGCATAAGGAGCAGAACCACACCTCCTTCATATCTGAGTAGTAGAAACTGTTTGTACACTGTAAGTACACAGAACTGTATTTTGAACTTATAGCTTGCTCTCTGGAAACCAGAGAATCATGTGCAATGAACGGTGAAAACGTTCTCAGAAAAAAATAATAATAAAGGTAATTCCTCTTTAGCTTTCTTTATTCCTTCCTGTGTGTTTTCAGTCCATTCTGTTACCTTCTATCATTTATGTATTCAAAGTAAACAATATAACTTTGCCTTTGCAAATAGACTAGGTATTCAAAGTGATTCTTAAAGCGCAAATGCACTATAACCTATGTATTCAGATGAGTGTTATCCTTAAAGTGACAGTATTGACAGTTCTCAAACACATCAAGTTAACATATTAAATGTATTTTTTAATATATGAAAGAGTAAAGTACTTACAGATCTTATTTATCAACTGTGGTTTAGAATCCTAAAAACCTAATACAGTGGCAATTCCAAGAACACAGCCTTTTATCTTCCCCTTCTACCTCACAGTGACCCTCATTTTTTAGGTAAGAGTGTCCCAAAGGCTCAAGTTTGAACCATATCACAGATGATGTCATCCACAGGGCCTCAGTTTTCTTGTCTGCAAAGTAACAGAGTAGGCCCATAAAAAAGTCATGATCTCTCTAAACTTCATAATTCTAAAATTCTAAGTATTTTGGGTCTTTTAGTTTGCTTACTTATTCATTTGCCTGCTTGTGAAAAAGAAAAAAAAATACCTCTCCTTTAAGAGACATTTACCTCTGACAACTTCCAAATCAAGAATGTGATAAAATCCTGGACCTCTGGAAGGGTATAAGGAAATGTACACTGGGTGGCCCCCTGATTCATGGATATCCTTCCGATGAGTAGTGAACACTGGATGGCCCATGGAGTAAATGGCCACTTTTGCAAGACAATGAAGAAAAGGAGCTAGAATCTGTTAGTTCAACACTTGGATTTTATGGTAGCTGCAAGAAAAAGGAAAATAACTCCATCTAATACTCAGGAGACAAGATTGTAAAGTATTGAAACTGAGTAACTACCCTTGCGATTCTAAATGAACATGAGCCCATATATCTTTTTTTAAAATAAATGACCTGGGGGAATAGTTAAATTTCTATCACATCAATAGATATATATTTATTGCATCTCACTCAAGATGCATTATACATTATGAGACACACAGAAAAATGCTAACACCTTCTCTGCCCTTTGTCCCACTTGGGGGAGAAAAAGATACGAGCATATAAAAAGGTAAACCCTAACAGACTTAAGTAAATCTTGAGACAAATCAGAAAAGCTGATGATATAAGGCCGTGTGCGAACGGTTAATTTTATAACTAGCACTTTTTCCTACATTTGAGAGAGGGAAAAAGAACTTCAGATGACAGTGACTTTTACAGAAGTGGCAGAAGTTGAGATGGAACCTGATAGAAGAAAGAACCCGAATTAAGGTAACACTGTGACTAAAAGCTATATACACAGAAGGGTATCTTGAAAAATGTGATAGGATCCACTTACCATACCCAGAAATAACTGGCTTCTTTTATTGTTTAATACAGCCTAAGTAAACCCTCAGGACATTCTGGCTCTACCACTTACTATGTGACCTTGAGCAAGTCATTTAACTCCTCTGTGCCTTAGTTTCCTAATATGTAAAATGAAACTGATAATAGTAATAATCAACTTAAAAGACTATTTGTAGGAAAAAAAATGAGTTAAAATATATAATATGTGTAATGAATGTTCATTGCCTGGTAGGTGTGATATTTCTGTTAGCTACTGTCACGGTGTTACTAGTAATGATGGCGATGATGATGATGATGATGATGATGATGATGATGATATAAGAAAAGCATTTTTCTAGTGTCTGATACTCCTCAGGGGTTCACTCTCCCTTTGACATATCCAGAAGAACCTGACTAGTATCCTATTAGTTTTCTATTTCACTGTTTTCTTGTTAAAAGCTGTACATGTCTCCACGTTTGTAAATCACTACCTTGTTGTTTGGCTTGCTTTTCTTAATAAATCCACAAAATCAACACCAAACAATATTGATCTACTAATGTTTCATTATTTTTTTTTCATGAGAATCAGTTGCTTAAAAATTTATGACAGCAAGTTCCTCACCCACACTCTGACCCCACCCCAACCGCACCTCCGCACCTCACTCCCCTCTGGCTGTCACCCGATTGTCTTCTATATTTGTGGGAATATTTAAGAATACTCAGTGTATGAAAACTTCTATTTTATTTCTATTTAGCTAGCATGTGTTACTAATATAGTTATCACTTAATGAATATTTATTACATGCCCTGCACTATACTAAGTTTCTTACATACAATATTTCACTTGTTTTTTATAATAGTGCATTAAAGAGGTTTTATTTCCATATTGTGACAGGTAAGAAACTGAAATACAGAAACCTTGAGTAACTTCTGCACAAGATGAATGAGTGGATTCACACTAGACATGTAATACTGCAAAGCCTATACTTGTTAACATTACATAATTTTATTCAATCAGATAATCAATAGTTTTTTAATTTTAATTTTTTAATTAGAGTTGACATTCAATATTATTTTATATTAGTTTCAGGGGTACAGCATAATGGTTAGACACATAGTTTACAAAGTGATCTCCCCGATTAGTCTAGTACCCACCTGACATTATACATGGTTATTATAATATTGACTATATTCCCTATGCTGTACTTCACATCCCTAAGACTATTTTGTAACTAGCAATTTCCACTTCTTAATCCCTTCACCTTTTTCACCCAGTCTCCTAACCCCCCTCCCATTTGGCAATCACCAGTTTGTGCTATCTATGAATCTGTTTTCATTTTGTTTGTTCATTTATTTTGTTCTTTAAATTCCACATACAAGTGAAATCATATGGTATTAGTCCTTCTCTATCTGACTTATTTATCTCAGCATAATACCTGCTAGGTCCGCCCATGTCATTGCATATGGTATGGTAAGATTTCATATTTTTTATGGCCGAGTAATGTTTCATTGTATGCATGTACCCCAACTTCTTCATCCAATTGTCTACTGATGGGCACTTAGATTGCTTCCATATCTTGGCTACTATAAATAATGCTGTAGTGAGCACAGGGGTGCATACATCTTTTCAAATTAGTGTTTTGGCTTTCTTTGGATAAACATCCAGAAATACAATTGCTGGGTCATAAGGTAGTTCTGTTTTTAGTTTTCTGAGGAACCTCCAAACTGTTTTCCATAGTGACGGCACCAATCTGCAATCCCACCAACAGTGCACAAGGGTTCCCTTTTCTCCACATGCTCTCCAACACTTGTTTTTTACTTACTGATAGCCATTCTGACAGGTATGAAGTGATATTTTATTGTGGTTTTAATCTGCCTTTCTCTAATGATTAATGATACTGAGCATCAATAATTTTATTTTAACTATTAATAATTTTTACTGCTTAAGGTCTTTAAAATGTTTCTAACACTATAAGATAAAGACATAAGTTCCTCATTATTTTAACATTTAATGTACTATATCATTAGGTCTGTGTCAATATCAAACCATCTGCAGTTAATATTTGTAACCACTTCAAAAACATTTTTGTCACTACCTCTCCACTAAACGTTTCTATAAAAAATAACTGTACTAGGAGTTTCATCCCACATTTGTTCTACTATTGAATTGTTGCTTAAGTAGAAAAACAAAGAAACACAGCAAGAGAGGAGAATGCAAATATTGAAAACCAAAATAGCAAACTATATTAACTAAGTATAAGATTTAATTATTTCTCTAAAAACTTACTGGCAGTCTTTTCAGTTGTCTTATACACATGAAAATTTCTCTGTAGTTCTTGTCCACACTCAGGTCCTGAATATGTTGAAAGTAATTACAGAATTTGTCATTTTACACTAGAATATTTAGGTTTGCATGTGCAGACGGCTGTGTAATTGGATGTCATCTGTTACAAAGCATCTAAGCAGATACGAATTAGATGAACAGATTAAGCGAACTAGAAATCATTCCATATACTGGATATTGCCCTTCAAAATGGACCTGCTGGTTTTATCTACTTCCTTCCAGTTATAGCTATTTGAGGACAAAATTTTCTTCTCCACTACCTATAAAGAAAAGATTTAAAATGTCTTCATTTTAAGATATGCAACCACACTAGTTACAAATAATATCACATTCTTGAGGAATTCAACATATGCACTGAGAGGGTGGAGCACAACTCAACTGATAATCTTCAATATCCTTCACCTCAGGTTTTAGCTAACTTTCAATTTTAATATTCTAGTACACTACTATTTGTCTTTGGGAAGAAGTCATGATGAGAATTATTACCTCGTTTTACCATTTATAAATTGTAGGTAGGTACTTAATGAAGGTCTATAAACTTGTCATTAACCAACTATACATGAAAAAAGAAGCAGAATTGTTTCAGCCCTCATTAAAAATGTTACTCTGTCCCATTTCAATGCACGGCCAAGATTTGATATGAATCTAGAAATGAAAATAAGCTGGAAAATCAAGTCTCGTCTCCTTCCTGATAAGTTGTAACATGTAACAATCTAAAAAAAATACATATAATTATATATAATATGCAGAAAAGCAGCAGCAATGTTTAAAAATGCTCTGTTATCCTAGAAAACAGAATAGTGGAGAAAATCAAGAACTCTGAAGTCACACAGAACTTAGTTTGATTTATAGTTCTGCCATCAAAGGGTTTGTGAATTTCTCATTTTTTATAGATTTCACCAAATTGATCTCTATAGAGTTTGTGTCAGTGACACTCAATCTTTCCATATTTTGCAATTCTAAGAAGTAAAAAATCATATCTCATTGCAATTTTAATTTGTGTCTTTTTAAGAGAAACTGGCAATAGCAATATCAGAGGGATCTTAGCCATTTGTCATTTCTTCCAGTGTAAATTGTCTGTTTATATACTTTGCCCATATTTCTGTCACTTATTTCTTTTATTATTTATTATTATTAACTTTGTTTATACATGGCTGTGAATCCTTTGTTCTTTCTTTCAGCATATTAGTTGAGAACAGAAATTCTGGAGAAAAAATGATGAAATAAAATTCTACTTCTGACACTTTTTAATTGTGTTTCTGTTCAAGTTACTTAATCTTCCTTTGCCTATGTTCTCTCATATACAAATATTGATATTAAGAATACTTACCTCCTAGAATGTTGTGAGGATTGGGAGAAAGACTATAAAGTGCTTGATCAGTACGTGGCACATAGCCATCACTCAATAAACACTAGCTATTATTTTGTTTCAAAAGGCAGAATTGTTAACCTCAACCAGGTTCCTCATCTATAAAATACAATGATAATAGCTACATCTTAGATTTATTGTGGAGATTAAATAAGAGATAAATTAAGGGGCTTAGGACAGTAAGAGACCTTAATAATAAAACATTTGTTTTCATCGTCTTGCCTAAAAATTGTTATGTAACAAAGAATGTTATAGCTTCTAGCTATATGTTACTATTTGCACCTGCTACTTAAATAATAGAACTTACATTTATTGTGCACTTCATATGTGTCAGGGATCAGACTAACTGCTTCATGCATATTGTTTCATGTAATTCTCAACACCTATGAGGTAGATACTGGTATCATCTCTGTTTTATAGATGAAGATACTGGGATATATATAAATGTAAAACTTACCCCAGGTCACATGTTGGTAAGTGGCAGAATAGAAATTGAAACTAGAGAATCTGACTCCACAGCTTATAACCTTGACCACTGCACTATGCTAATCAACTGGCAGTAATAAACCTGAAAGAGCTTGGTCTTTGCTTTCAGAATATAAGTGTCCAATTTTATGTATAATTTAAAAAGAGGAATAAAACATGTGACATTAGGTTAAGTTTTCTGTAGTGATTGGTAGTCTATCCAACACAGAAAAATAAGTCTTTCCAAGTTAGATTAATTTTTGACTTCTCATAAAACCTTACATGATTATCAATTATATTTTCTATGATAACAAGTCTACCAAATAAAAAGTAGAAACAGAAAAAAAACTAATTTTTTATAAATAATATTTATTTAGAAATAAATTTTAAAAGTAATTCTGAGATTGAAATTAACTATCAAAATAATCTGCCTGTATGTAGGATCTGGGGAATCTTATGTTGTGTTAAAGTGCCATCTGCAGCAAACATTGAAATATCTGCACAAAATGTGTCTGTGGAATATTCCTTTCCATGTTTATTTCAATAGCAATGCCTTACATTAAGCTCCACTCCATCAGCCATAGTCCATTTTTACTCTGTGGTTATTTCCATTCATTATTAACAGCTTTTGGAATGCAGGGACTATTTTTGAAAGGAAATGAGCCAGTCAGACATATCTGGAGGCTTCACAGATGGCATTTTTTAGAATGGTTTTGTTTTCATTTTGCTATTGAAAAGTCCTTTTAGACCCCTCTGCAACATGCAATAATGAGCTCACATTAACTGATACATGATGTGTGCTTCTGCTATTTTTCCTCTGCTTCACTTGGCAATTAAACACATGATTTCCCTGCAAATGACTATAATTTTTTGCTTCCATAATATTTATGTCAACTCCAGAGGAGCTGGGAGTTGGCATCCTGAAAACCTGACCATCTGAGGCAATGGCAGCAGCTTGCAATTTCATCTGTATCCACTAATTACTAGATGATCAGAACACCAGAAATAAAAAAATCATATGCTGAAAAACCATAATGTGTGCCCTCAGCTGGCTAAATCAGTAATTTGAAGCCATGTGCAAATAAGCACATAACTTTCTGAGTGATTTATTGCTGTTTTGGGAATACATACTGAGCTTTGAAAATATTTCATTTGACCTGAACTACAATCTTTAAGCACCACATATATTTGCCAAAAGGTCTGCTGGAGCAGTTCTTTCTTGTGTCAAAAGGTATGATCAGAACACAGGTTCTGCAGAATTGTCAGTGAGGTTATCTGAGAAAGGTAGCACTCAGTTGAAGGCAGAATTCATACACCGAAACATCTGTGGTTCTTTGTATTTCTGCATTTGGGCATCATGGAAAGAATACAATGTGGGGTTTAAGCTTTTGTTGAATCCCAGGAAGTGCCAACTCTCTCTTTTCACACTCTAAGTTCATTAGGCCTTAAAATGGTGATCTAGCCCAACAGCCTCATTTTTGCATATAAGAAAATTGATATCAAGAGAGGTGAAATTCTTTTCACCCTAAATTACATGCTTAAATAATGGCAAAGCTGAGCTTGATCCCAGCCCCATCATTCTGGAGACATTTCTACCTTACTACCCAGGGTCCTTGCTGTGATTATTGCTATCTCCCTGCCTCAGTGGAGAGAGAATGACCTGGCTAGTTGTTCAGGGCTTTCCCCACATGCAGTGATTCTCCTGTCCACCATACAAATCCCCAGGCTGTGGCCTAAAAAAGCTCTTCCCTGTTCTGCACTTTGTCCCATATCTCTAAGTTTCATTGACTTGTCTTACGTTTAGTAGCTTTGAACTATTCCACTAAATAACACATTGAAATTTACATTCTTCAGGCCCTAGAGATATAAAAATGGCATATAGTCAATTATTGTTATTCGTAGTAGTCATATTCTATAATATAACTGCAAACACCGAATTAGCAAACACTGGACAATTGCTCCTAGAAGAAATAAAGGGTGAGGTTTCTACAAGCCTGTAGTGACATTTTCAACAATTGATCAATGCATAACTTTGTTTTATATTTGTTTAAAGATATTTTACTTTATATACATTGTTGACTCATTAACATTGAACTCATGGCCAACAGCACTATAATTCATGCCTAGACAAAGCTTATCTAACACATGTATTTTCTCCATAATGCACATCACAGCCTTTCTGAGCTTAAGAATGCTAAATAGCACTTTAGCACTGCACTTGGGGGACATTTCAAACAATATAATCACCAAAAGAAAAAGCACAAAAATGCAAAAAAATGATGATGGTACTAAATAGAACATGGAAATACTCTCGACAGTTTGATGGGTGAAACAAGAAGGCAAAGTGTCTCCTTGCTCCATCTCAGATACCAACACGCACATCAAGAAACTAAAATTTTCAGCACTCTGCTCATGTCCATGAATGACTGCAAAAGTGCTGTAAGTGCTCATTTGGGATCAGAAATAAATTTTAGTGAGTAGGTAAATTTGCATACAGGGAATACAAGAATAATGAGAATCTGCTGTAGTCCCAACTACTAATGAAGCCACAGAACTAAGTGCTGAAAGAGTCAGAGGACAGAAGACAAACAGGAAGTAAAAGTAGCCAGGGAAAATGCCAGGCAGTGGTGGGATGGGGGGGGTTAGGGCATTTAAGATGGTTTCATAGAACTGACCAGATCTAAAAAGACAAAAGAGGATAACTAAGTTGATTCTTCAGTTTTTCCTTTTAACTCCCTAGAACAATAAGATGATCATGTTTTCTTTCTTCTGAAAAATCTTTGTTTTAAGGGTCTTGCTACCCTAATACAAAGAAATAGAAGTGATCAGGGCTGGCCCAGTGGGGAATGTAGTTTAGAACACCTTTCATCTTATATCATATGATTAACAGAGGAAAATACATTCCCCTGAATGTCAAACGTAGCAAGGACCATAGAATGACCTCCACTGTAGCAACCACTAGCTGAAGTGAAAAAAGCATGAAAAAGTGGAGCCTCATGGTTATTGTCTGAGAATTAAACAACAAAAGATGTGTATTTGGTACTTCTGAAAGCTCCTGAATAACCTGGGGTAGGTCATGAGATGCCACAGAGGGATCCCACTAACCTTATTCATGAGTTAAAACTCAGAACCATCTATACAACCCTTTTTCAAAAGATAACTCAGACCATTAATTAACTACTAGAAGGTCCCCATAAGTTATTGATATTAAATTTGTAATTGAATCATTAGACCAAAAGCCTGTGCTCCTTATGAAGACCCCTGTCACCAGTGGGCTATTAAGGAACAATCACTAGCTCGCTGTACTGGATACTAAAATCCTAGCATTATTCCAAGGTTAGCTAGCCAGAATGATGATTGCTCAGACATTTTTAAAGTTCTCCTGCCTCACGGAGAAAGAGAGAGAAATGACTGCAATTATTATGTTAGTCAAACGTATGACTTATAAGCTGATTTTATTAGAATTTGAAGGAACTAAAATTCAAAATTGATAGTCAAAATGGAATTTAGAAGCTATCAATCAATGTTGACTTGCCAAATTACTTCCTTCCCTGTACTCTTTCCCTCTTTTTCTCTTTTCCTCTCTAATCTTATTATTAAATCAAAAGTAACATTTTAGTAGCAGACATAGAAATCCCATTATATAGCCTTTTAACATTTCTTTACCACTGTGGTTATTTTGGGTTAAGCTATCTATAAAGTGTATCTCTAAAATAATCCCTTAGCTTAAATGTTCTATATACTTGAGTAGAGTCCTAAGAGTATATGTTGTAAAGATATCAGCATATGTTTCAGAACAAAATCTAAAATGTATCTGGAAGAATAAATAAATGAGAAGAGCATTAAAGTTTTAAAAAAATTTTTAATAAGTAATAAAAAGTATTATGAAGCCATAATTTAGAAAATATTTTGCATGCTGCTCCCAAATACAGAGATTTAATAGAGCACAATGAAGTCCAGGAATAAACCTAACTATATATAATTTAACATATGACAAACAGGGAATTATAAATGGCTCTATTTCAATAGATAACTGCTTGGAAAAATAAATCAAGAGAAATTCTTACCTCATACAATATGCTAAAATATAACAGCCAAATTATAAAGTTAAATGTAAAGAAGAAATTGCTGGAAGAAATATTAAGCCTGAATTTTATAGTATGTGAATTATATCTCAATAAAAACGGCAATTACAGCAGGAAAAAAGAAAGAAATATTAGGCCTATACAATGAGAGACAGCATCCACTTGACTCACATGGTTGACTATATAACTCAGAAAATCCCTCCCACTACAAAACACTAAGAAATGATTTATAGAAGAGGGGCAGTGGAATGGGGAGACTCTAGACTAGAATAGAAAACAGGCATTGAAGCCACAGCTTCCATGAACGGTGAAGGCATCATCTTGAGTTGATTGATTTTAATGGCCTCAGAGAGATCAGAGTGAAAACCAAAGGGAGGATACAGGACTGAGATCCCTACAAAAGCCGCGGGGTTGGGGTGGGGGGCCGATGGTCAATGTGATTAGACTATCTGTGTTTGCTAATCGGCAGTAACTGAAGTTAGGTCTGAGAAGTAGGGGTGCTATCTTTCTTGATGATGACATTTCATAGGAATGGCTCCTAGGTCTTGAGACAGACAGTCCTTTGTTGTGCAACTGGCAAGAGGTTGGGAAAACATTTCAGAGGGACAAAAAAACAAACAAACAAACATTCAACATGAAAGCTTTCTAAAATAAAGGCTCTAATAAAAGGGAGGCCAGATACCTATAATCAGGAAGTCTGTCTAAAGTTGTCAGCTGAGGGGAATGTTAAGGCCATCGTGGTCAGGTATGATGCTATGGTTAAAAACTGGCTCTTGGAAGAAGAGCCTGAATCATAGCATTTGACAATTTACAGAGTGCAAATATTCCCATCATGGTCAATTCCATTTACCAAAGTGATGTCTCTGAATGCAGAGTTGGGAAGACTTGGTGACAGTCAGCTCTTGTGAGCCGGTAGGAGATGGACCTAGTTCTCCACCGGCCATAGGCCTATATTGACTCTGCCTAGTCCTGCATGTGGTCAAGGGAAGGATACCCATGACATATTGAGTGAAAATTGCACAATGTTAAAATCCAGAATATTATTGTATTTTTAAATGGGTATACATCAGAAAAAATTTATACAAGCATATTCATAAGCATGAAGAAGTGTGGAAGAATACACAACAGATGGTTAATAGTTTATCCAACAGGATGGGAGTGGGGAGACTGTCCTTATTTATTTTTTAAATTTACCTCTACATTGCTTTTCTAATTATAATGGGTATATACTGTTTTATAATATAAGTTACACGAGTAACCAGAATGTAGGCTCTTCTTTCTTATACTCTCCCCCTTTTTCTCCTAGCCTAAGGGGTTATTACCTCTTTGATATTAGAACTTTATTCATTTTGGCAGTTGAAAGATAAAGCAAAATGAAAAGATGAAGAATAAACAATAACAAGAAAAAAATCCCCTTGAAGATTTTGGTTTAGCAAAATCTGTTAATCCAAAATTCATATTCCTTAGATAGAATAAGCAAAAAAAAAATTACTGATTAGTTATTTTCTCAGAGTCTTTACATAGCTCCCAACTAAGAGCATTGCTTCCCATGTCAATTGACCGCAACACTGTCCCCTTCCAGGTGCTCAGGCCAAAAACCTTGATATCACTAACTCTTCATTTTCAATTATAATTCATATGTGACCCACCAGAAAAACGTTTTTGGTTTCTTCTCCAAAATACAGCTAAAATTCTGTCTTACTTCTCACAGTCACACACCACCACCATGGTTCAGGATGCCATCATTTCTTATTGGCTATCCTCCTCCTTTCAGTCTATTTTCAATGCAAGAGCCAGAGTGATCTCATTAATAGAGAAGTCATAACATAGAACTCTTCTGCTCAAAGGCTCTAACTGTTTTCCCATCTCCCTCAAAGAGGAACTCAGAAGTCACTATGATGGTATACAAGGCTCTACAGTCTCGTTCACTTGCTGCCATACATTCTCTAACATCAGCTCTTAAACCTTTCCCAGACACTCACTCCACTCCATCCACATTGGCCTCTTTGATGCTCTGAGATCATGCCAATCACATTCCAATCTCAGGGACGCTGCACTCCGTATTTTCCACTAAATATACTTACTACTTTCTCACTTCCTTGAGATTTTTATTCAAAGGTCAATGTCTCAGAGAGGACTTCTCTGACCTGATTTAAGATTGAGCAAAGAAACACATACACAAACATGCCCCTTCATCTGCTTATCTGTTTTATTTTTCTCTAAAGCAATTAAGCAGTTTCTTCCTGAGAGCTTTTTGTCACCTATTGGTTAAACTGAAGGCAGTTAAAAAAATTTTTTAGAAGCCTGTGAATGATTAGATTTTAATATTAAGTATTATGCTTTGCATCTTTTCACATCTTTATTTGGCTTCTGCTAGCTCTATTATAATCTACACAAACTAAAAATTATTTTGTGGGTCTCCAAACTGTTCTTTTCCCATGATCCTCATTTCAACCTAATGGTCATAACTGTTTCTAATAATAACCATAATTATCCTTCATATTTATATTGGTTTTTCACACATATTATCTTGTTTGGGCCTCAGAGCAATCTCATTAGGTAAGACCAGTTTATTGGGGAGGACATTCTGATTCCCACAGGGTTCAGGGGCTTATCAAGGTCATAGAGCTTGCTAAGTGGGAAGAAGAAGTCAGAACTGAAACGGGTCTTGGTTTATGAAAACATATGAACCAAGATCTTCCTGGGGTGAATTTTTAGCTATTTTTGATGTTGGTGTTACATTTTTTAGAAAAGTGAATTATAACATTATTGATACATTATTGTAAGAATTAGGCTGCAAGAGCAAGAGCATTTTCCCATGAAATTTTCTTGGGTTTAAGCAGTTTTGTATGCCTACCAAAAAAATGAATATTTAAGTCTCTCTCCCCAAGTTAGCTAAGGCAAGGACTGGGAATTATTGAAGAATGAATAACCCTAGCTAATTGTCTGGACATAGTAAACACAAAACATACTTTGATGAATAAATAAATGAATGCACAAATTTGTTTCTAGCCTTTTCAAATACCTTTATAGAGGCAATGAAAAAAGAACATACTATAGAGATTACTTATCTTATTCTTTTGAAGAGGAAACTTATGCACAAAAAGTTTACCTTGGGTCAGCATTGTCCAGTAGAAATAAAATACAAGACACATGTGTAGATTTTCTAGTAGCCACATTAAAAAAAAAAAAAGTAAAAGGAAACAGTGAAATTGACTTACAGGATAACAGTGAAGTCACTTTACAGGATATATTTATTTAACCCAATTCATCCAAAATATTATCATTTGAACATTTAGTAGATATTTCAAAAATTGTTAATGAGATAGTTTGCATTCTTTCATTCACATTTGCTGTATGTTTTATATTTACACTACATCTCAATCCAGACTAGTTGCATTTCAGGTTTCCACGGTCAGGGTGTAGCAGAGAAAGGACTTCAGCAATCTTCTCTTCTTATTCCTCACCACCCGACAAATACTATTAAGCATCTACCACATATCTGGTATCAGAAATAAAATTCAGGGGGAAAATCATATTGGCCCTCAAACTGTCACATATCTGAGGAACACTAAATTGAAAGCCTGAATATACAAATGGATGATGGTTGGACCATATATGACAATAGGACTCTGACCCATAACCTTTGGTGACAACTAGCCAGGGCAGCCAAACCACCATCGTCCTAGAATGGTCACCACTTGGCCAATGACTGACAGCTTTCCTAATTTTTGCCCTTTCCTGACTCAGAACCAATTACAGAGGGCCAAATATGGTCCCCAAACTAACTATATAAGATGACATGTTTCTAGTTAGCCCCTCTCTAGCTTCCCCATGGCAACAGTCTCCAGTCAGGGCATACCTAAAGCCTTCCCTTTTTTCCACTATAAAGCTTCCCCACTCCTTGTCTCCTCTGAGTCTCTGATAAACACAGTGATGGCGGCTTATAACCTTGCTACAATGAATTCTGAATAAAGAGTCTCTGTTTTCATGTGGGTGGTCTTTGTTTATCTCCAAAATATCTTTGAGGAATCTTCTTAATGACTAAAATAATCAAACATCCTTTGTCAACTTTCTCTGTGGGTTCAGTTTTTTCATTTATTCGCTTCATTCATCCATGCAATGACTATTTGCTGTGCCCTAGTGGGTGTCAGCCTCTATACTGAGTCTTAGAAACAAAGTAAAGGACCAAGATTTCATCTTTTCTCTCAGAGAGCTTAGAACTTAGTAAAAGCACACACAAACAAATGTTTAGAAACAGTTGTACTAAACACTACAAAGGAAATCAGTACCTCCAAGAGATATCTGTGCTTTCATGCTCACTCCAAATTATGCACAATAGCCAGGGTATGGAAACAACTTAAACATCCATCAGTGAACTAATGGATAAAGAAAATGTGGTATATACATAAAATGGAATATTATTCAACCATAATAAAGAAGAAAATCCTGCCATTTGCAACCATGGATAAACCTTAAGTGAAATAAAACAGACATAGAAAGAAAAATACTACATGATCTCACATATTTGGAATCTAAAAAAGTCGAATTCATAGAAGCAGGGAGTATAATGGTGGTTACCAAGAAAAAGGGAAGTGGGGAAAAACGAGAGATGTTTGTCAAAGGGTACAAAGTCGCAATTATATAGGATGAATAAGTTCTACAGATCTAAATGTACAGCACAATGACTAGAGTTAATAATACTGTATTGTATACTAGACATTTACTAATAAAGTTTATCTCAGATACTCTAACACACCAAAAAAATGGTAACTGTGAGGAGATGGATATATTAACTAGTTTGACTGCAGCAATAAATTCACTATACATATGTATATCAAAATATATATGTATAAGGTGTACAATGTACACCTTAAATATGTATAAATTTTATTTATTTTTTAATTTTTAAAGAAAAATGCACTACAAATGAAAATACATAATGGGACCTCAACATTTTAATTTTCCTAAGATGTGAGTGCTACTTCTTCCCAAGACATTTATTCTGGTATTTATTTGAACCTCAACAAATTTTATTTTCCCAACAGATTTGCATACTGAAGATCAGACACATTTCTTTATCTCCTTGTTTCCTTATTTCTTTCGCTTATTTCTTACTTTACTTCAGTGGACACTCCTGAAGGTTTCTGGCACTCCTTCAGCAAGAAATAGAAGGAAAGAGGAAAAAAGTTTCCTGCTAAATAAAATAACTATGGGTTCCTCAATGGTAGTTTAAATAATTCTTCTCTAATATCATGTTTATTAATAGTTCTCATTTTATTCAGGCAAAAAAAACTGTACCAATGTTTGAGCTTATTAAAACTGAAATAATTTTCATTCCTGCTGAATTTCAGATAATTCAGAAACCAGAAGTATTTCCTCATTTTCACACTAATTAATATTTATCTAAAATTCTTTTTAAATCGTGAAAACTATACCTATATATAATTTTACATTTTTTGAGTTATGTGTGTTTTTCAATGGTTCTATCACTTAATGTACTTTAATTTATATGGATTTTATTTAGCTAAGAAAAACTAAAATAATTAACTGGGAATTTTGGTAAAATAATGTCTCAAGTGTTCTGAGATCTGAAGTCTACAACTACATGCACCCAACTTAAATTACCTACATAACAAGTTAAGCAGGTTGCCTGAAAAATTATTTTAAAAACTTTCATAATTATTATGACATGCATACTCTTATTATCTTTTTGTTGCTCATATCCTTGGAATTCTCATATCTAACCAGTCTAACATAAAATCTTGGCTGACTCAATTAATTTGAAGTGAAGGTAGAACAGTATATCTATTGACCATTCTTAATGACATAAAGTCAAGTTTACCTTTCAAGACCATTATTTAAATAGAAAATTTTAAATTAATTTAATTATTTGAATTAAGAAAATTTTAATGGCATATTTTATAACATTCCAATGTATATTATCAAATAAAATATGAATATTTTAATGATGCATATTTATTAAAATAAAACTATGAAAATAAAAACCTTTGGATTCTTCTGAATAAAATAACATCAAACACCAAGATGCTATTATTCTCAAAAGAGACCCTGAATTGCTGGATAATTGGAATAAAAGCTATGCTCCAAACAATTACTGTCTGGGAAGAATCAGTTTGAGTTTATATTGTATCACGTTAAAGATGAACTTTCAGTCAGAGCTTGGCCACAAATTGGATACTTCTTGGTCCTTATGAGTTTAGATAATTTTATATCCTCTGAAAATCATTACACTTTTGTAAAGCAATGTCACCATTCTACAACAAACAGAAAACAAATGAGGAATTTATACTGCTATAATCTTCTCTTAGTTTACTGGTTCAAAGAACAATTTATACCACACCTAAGTCATTGTCATAAATGCAAGGACCTCACTGCAGGATAAAAAGATCATCTTTCCTGGTAGTCTTTCCGAGTCTCACACAATCTAAAAAGGATTCCCTCAACTGGACCTGAGGAGCAAATTCCTGAAGATCTGGTATAGCAGATCATGACAGACACAGAGTATAGCTATTCATCCATTGGAGGACTAAGGAAGGAACCAGAGAGATCTAAAAGGATTGTCCACGGGTAGTATACATATATGTTCCCCTACACACTCATATCTAGGCTCCCTTTTCTCTCACTTACAAGAACAATTTTTTCAAGAATGCCTCTTCCTGAGAGATGGATCATAAATTCATGAGGTATGCATGCTCTCCATTGGTATAAAGTTTAATTACTCTTTCCTCCAAGTCACTTAATCCTCACTTAGGCTGCTTCCATGACCCCTTCAATCTTGAAGTCTCTGCTTAAGTCATTTTGTGTGAGTGAGTGAGTGAGTGTGTGTGTGTGTGTGTGTGTGTGTGTGTGTATCCTGCTGTTTCTCCTGATTACTTTTAATGTATACGGCATTCTCCCTTCTTTAAATTTCAATAGTTCTTGCTATCACTGCCTGTCATCAGACATGTGACATAGACTGTTTTGTATTTTTTTTCTGTGTGCTTTATCTCTCAAATTGGCTTGGAAACAGAGACCATTACTGCATGTTTACCTGTTACACACAAGAGACCAAAAATAGCTATAGTGGTAAAGTCTACCAAAACGTTTTCCCAAACCAAAAAAGGGAAAAAAATTGCATGGACTTACACTGTAGAATTCAGGCTATTGAATTGTACTGTATTAGTTAACTAAATTATAAAAAAGAACTAAAAACTTTTATCAGAAAGATTTATGATGGATTTAATAAGCTCAAAAATTCTAAAACAGCACCTTGTTTAAGAAATATAGTATCTGAAGAAGCTAAGAGTTCTAGTCTAAAGTATATAGAAGAACTTTGTTATTATGACGACATAAAAATTTCAAGAGACATTTCAACAAGTCCAGGATATAGTATGAGCCTCAACCAAAATGGACAACCACTTCTCCATATTTTCTTGCAATTCTCTTGGAATTCTTAGGAAAATTGATTATTCAATCAAGTCCTAACCAGCACTGCATCACCAACGCACAAATTAAGACCCAGAACTCAATGGTATCTTTTTTTCACTCATCCTTGTTTATTCAACCTACAAGGTCAAACAAATCTTAAAAATTAAGTCACAGCACTTCAAAGAGTGAAAAGATAAATATCCTTTATACAAGTTAGAGAGGGTTGATTTTTAGCAAAATAAATGAAAATTACAGTAATCAGCACTGCTGAAAATAGGAACATTTTTGAGCAAAGACTCTAGCCTTTGGTGTGACCCAATACAAGCTGTTTTACCTCATCTTGCTCATGTGTAAAATGGAAATACTGTGTAATACCTCAAAGACTTGCTGCAAGGATTAACTGAAGAACTGATCACGTATGCAAAATATGCTTTGAAAACTGAAAACCATCATTTACATCTGACCTGTTAAGCCTATCGAACACATCCATGCTGCATAAGTCATCTACCAGTTAGTCTTGTCACATACATCCCCAAAATTTTCCTAACAATTATATTTATCTCCTTTTGTTTACTTCCAACCTGTGAATGGAAGCCCCTTTGGCTATCAGAAGTAGGTAATTAAGCCTGTCCTTTCCACAGCGACCATAAAAGCTGGGGTACAGACTTGTGTACAAGCTCCCTCCAAGGAGAAACTGGTGACTTGGAGCAGATTGGAAGAAGCAAGTGGGAGAGGTGTCCTCCAGCTTTCCTGGTCTCTACAGAGGACCACAAACTGGCCCTAGGGCCTATTTAATTAGAAGGCTGGCCCTTAGGAAGAAGCTTTTAAAGAATGTAAATAGTCCTCTTTCGGGAGATTTAGAGAAGGGCAAGTTTGTCTGCTCCCCCTGCACTGAGCCTGAGGGGGATAGCCTTACTGAGTTTTACCACTCAGTAAGAATTATTTCTTGACTTGCAATAGCCTTGTGGGTCTTGGGAGCACAAGCCCTAACCTTTCAGAACTAGGTGTTTTGGAAGCCATCCTTCTGGGGAATGTCAGAAATGTTATTTTGGTAAATGTGCTCCTCAAGGAAAAGCTGGGGACTCCCTCCCAAATGTGTGGTGCTGTGTCAGGGGTGGGGTTTATAGCTTGCCTCAGCCTTTCCTACCTGTTCTGATATGGATATTTTCTCATTTGTCTGGTGTGTAGGAGTCATTCAGTTTCTGGATCTCTTTCAGAGGGAACTACTCCATGAGTAGTTGAACACCCAGTGTCTGTGGGAGGAGGGGAGCTCAGGAGCCTCCAGTCACCATCTTGGTCAACACCTCTTATTTGGGTTATCAGGTTTTTGAAAGAATATCACAAAGGGAAAGCACACTTCTCATCACAGCACCTTGGAGATTTGGACACAATCTCCATACTAGGGGTACCTGATATCACATGTCATCATTAGAAATATTAACCTCACATTAAGGTAGTGTTGGTCAGGTTCTTCACTGTAAATTTACTATTGTTCCCTCTAATCCTTGAAGATGTGACTCTTACATTATTCAGAAGCAGACAGATTTAAATATGCTACAGAAAAATGGAGGAGAAGCAACCAGAGAGAAAGAGAGAATAGCCCTAAAGAGTTCTCTTGATGTAATCAAGAAAGACAAAAGGATTTCAGGAATGAGGGCATGGTCAACAATGTCAAATACTACAGGAAGTAAAGTAAGATAATTACTGAAAAGTGTCAAATGATAGTTTGTGATGACTCTAATAGACTAAGGTTAATTGTTTAATGGAGCAAAGGTGGAATGCCATGGGCTGGGCTAATTACAGAAAGTGGACATAGAGAGTAAATTATATATTCTGGAAGCTTGATTGTGAAGGAAGTATATGGTAAGGGTAATGATTACAGAGATAGTCATAGGGTCAAAGAATGTTTTTGTTTATAATTTTTTAATGTGGAAATGATGAGAGAGAGGTGGGAGTTAAAGATCTAGGCAACTTGACTGGGTAGAGTAAGTGCACATGGGCTATGTCACAGTATCAACCACCACGTGAGGCTGAGTTAGTGTTCATTGCATAATATTGTCCAAATTATTGCTGATTTATTTGTCAGAGTTTAATGAGACAGAGACTACCAGGTCAGACAACACAGTGTATATTAATAATAACAAGAATAACAACAACAACATTGATATTTCTTAGACGTGTCCAAATCACCAAGATGTTCTTTCAGATTTTTAGTTGACACTCCCAAAATAATTAGTAATTGCAAAGGCAAAAATATTAAGTTTATGGTGGAGAATCTTAGCAGGCACTGCCTTAGTTAAGTGAGTAAGGTTAATATTGGTTATTAATAAAAAATCAGTGGATACCCTGATATGATACACTGAGAAAGGGACGTCATTTGAGTTAGTCTTCCAAATCATTCATAACCTCAATCTAATCGTGAGAAAACAACAAATTCAAACTGATGAATACTCTAAAACACAATTGACCAGTATTTCTCCAAAGTGTCGAGGTCATGAGAGACAGGGAAAGACTGAGGAAAGATCACAGATGGGCAATATAATGACTGAAGACAAAAGGGGACCCCAGATTGGATTCTTGAGCAGTCAAGGAACATCAGTAGAAAACCTTGAAATATTATAAAGATTTGTTCTTTAATCAATAGTATTGTACCAAGGTTAATTTCTTAGTTTAGATAAATGTTTTATGGTTAGATAAGGTGGTAATATAAGCAAAACCTGGTGAAAGGGCCTGTGGGAAATCAATTTTGCAATTCTAAAATTATCTCTCAAAAAAAAAGAGAACACTGCAAGTCAAGTCTCCACTGTCCTCTTTGCAACTCTACTCCTGTCTCCTCTTGCACTACCTCTAAAGCTTTGAAGGTAAAATTTGATATTCTTAACCTATAAAGGGACCATTTCATCCTGGTGCCAACTTCATCTCTAGCTTTCCTCCTGTCACTCTTCAATGCTCTGTGAGTCAGAAAAACAAAAACACTGAATATTTCCTGAATGTTTCAATGAGCATCATGTCTCTGCACCTTCATTCATACTGTTTCTTCTGTATAGAATGCCCTTACATGCCTATATGCACCTATTACACTTCCAAAAAGGTCTGAGTGCCTTCCTTGAGTATCCTATTTCATTGGAGATGTCCTTACTCTGTGCTCAGAACATTCTTTATGTTCTGATATCATAACACATCACATCATATATTATACTGAAATTATACATATATTTTTCTTCTCTATAAATTATCACCTTCTTCAGAGTTAAGTCATATTCAAGTTAAGGACACATTATCCAACTCCTAGAATCCCTTAGGACACAAAATAAATGTTTGATGAAATGAATGAATAAATAAGCAAGTGAATGAATAGCCCTGCCAATCAACCCAGATTGAACTTGAATATCTGAAATTATGTAACCATATTTATAAATTCTAACAATAGCCATAGCCACCTACTTGTGTTCAATCAAAGAAAGAAGACAGATTTTTAATCTTTTCAAATCATGAAGTACACTATAAAATTTAAGTAAACATCAAATATTTACCCAATCCAATCAGAGCAGGAGAGATGAAAACGCTAGGAAAATATTTCAAAATACATAAGGTAGACAAAGAGTTAATATCCCAAACTACAAAGAGTAAGAGTTTGGTTTCCTTGAGAGTAAGGACTGGCACATAGAAGGAAGGTATTGGCGTGAATATAAATTGGTACCAAGTTTTCTGAAAAATCACCTAAAATGATACAACAAAGGTCTTTTTTAAATGTGTATAATCTTTGACCCAGCAATTCCATTTCTAGGTATTTTTCCTAAGGAAATACTTAGACAAGTAAACAAAAATGTATATGTATAAAGCAGCATTTATGTTCAACATTTAGAAAACATTCCAGGTGCCCACTACATGCATTGATTAAGTAAATCATGGCATATCCATTAAATTATTAGCAGTCAGCCATTAAAAATAATGGTATGAATACATTTTCCAAGATATGCAGCAAATCAATGGAAACTTTTGTGGTAGATGAGTGATTTATTTTATGGACAGTTTGGGGAAAACATGTTGAACTTACTGTGTACTTTCACACACATGAAGGCATTTGAGCCTTCAAAGTAGTGAGGTACGAAGGAAAGGGAAGCTCTTCTTCATTTGAGGAATCTCAGGTTCAGAGAAGCTACATAGCTCAGATAAGACCTCTCACTGAATGGGCACTGAAGCTCACACTCAGACTCAGACCTGAGTCCCGGCTCTGAGGCCTCCCATCCACAAAAGGGCTTCCCAAACAGACCTGATTGTAAGAAATGCCTAGGGTGCTTAAAAAAATTTGTTTGTTCGTTTTTTGGAAATTTGTATTTTTTAAAAAGCTCACCAGATAACTTTTATGACTGGGTCAGTTTGAGAAATGTTAACAGTCACATATACATCTTATAGAGAGAAATATGTATAATATAGAGAAATACTGATTATGTCACTACTGGGTTTTTAAATATCAGGATTAACTAAGTCCAGGGCAGAACTTCTGCATGAGAACTGCCTGTTCCACTCCAAACAGGGTTCACTTGGGCTATTTTTGGTATGTACAGTTGACTCTAGAACAATGTGGTGTCTTAGGGGCTCCCCTCCCCTCAAGTTGAAAACCTGCATATAACTTTTGACTCCCTACTCATCCCTCAGTGTTCAAGACTGGTCACAGGACCCCCATGGATTTCAAAATCCTTGGATGCTGAAGTCCCCTACATAATGCTGCAGAACAATGCATACAGTTGGCCCTGTGCATTCTACAGATTGCCAACTGCAGATCGACGATGCTGCTTTTGGTCTACAGGTGGTTGAATCCATGGATGTGAATCTGAGGATATGGAGGGCCAACTGTATATTTATTGGAAAAAAAAATCATGCATGAGTGGACCCACACAGTTCAAACCTGTATATTCATTTACCACACCTCTGGCCTGACAACTCTCTTTCCTTAGCTGGTTTTATCTCCCCTGTGGCTGAGTCTTCCTTATACAGTGGCCTCCTTTTCTAGTTTCTTCCATCTCTCCTTGGACTGTAGTGTATGAATCTCCACAATCCCCACCACAGAGATTGACTCACAAGCTGACTCAGCTTCCTGTACAAATTAGCAGCAGTTCAGCCACTAAAGAGTATCTACTTCTCAGCAGAGAATCTCCTAGAAATACGGATTCTGACAACCCAGGATCCATGAAGTTGAACCCCACCTCACCACACACCGATCTATTATTTCCTTTCTGGTGAAGAAACGAGGTGATGACTGGACTGTTCTCTGTGGAGGCATGCATGACTGACTGAAAACGCTGATGGGAGGTCAGTAATCCTCAGAACAAAAGCCCTTTTCAAGGCTCTGATGCTGCCTACACACCCGAGCTCTGAGGAGCCTAGCTGGGGCTGCTCCCATGGGATGGGTCTCTCTATACTTGTTACCTAGCAGTCCTTGGCTGGGCTATGTTATGAAAAAGCTGCTCTCCAAGCCCATCCTCAAGGTTCTGTCATTGTTTAAATCCCATCCAGCTGATTTACTCAAATTTGAAGTCAACGTATAAGAAGTACAGATAAAGTGCTTTGGGTGTTATAAGAAGGCAGTGATCACTCCAGCCAAAAAATTTAGAAAAGCTATTTGGACTAAAGTGCACTTGATCTGGACCTTAAAGTCTGAGTTGGATTTGGACATGTGGTAATGTCTGGAAGGACACTATGATGGAGGAAGAAAGCATAAGTAACCACAAAGAAAGGAGAGGGAGGTTAAGTTTTGATTATTTCATGATTCCAAAAATGAATTCTTAGCTCTTTGGTTTTTAATATGGTCTGATAGGCTGTAATTCTTTTTGTAAATCCAAACTTGTGAAGAACTTAAAAAAAAAAGCTAAATTAATTAGGGAAAGAGAAGGAACTGATAGTTATAAAATACCTCCTATGAGCAAGGCATCCTAAATGATCTCACTAAATCTTCAAAACACCACCTGGGAGATGGGCATTCTCCACTCACCCACCTCATTTCACAGATGAGAAAAACGAGGCATAAGAAGTTAAACTAAGTTGTCCAAGGTCACATTATTTACCATCAAAAAAAAGTCAGAGAAGGTATTCAAACTGAGTTTTGACTGCCCCTAGATCCTACGTGGTATCTACTAGACCCTCTGCCTAGGGTGACATACAGAGGGTCATAGCACATTGCAGGGCACTCCTCAACTGAGATCTGTGCACCTGAGCTCTGAAAGTTCTCATTACAAGAGGTAGTTTAGTTTCAGTATATAACATCATCCATCACATTAAATTAATCATGTTTATTTGAATTTTGTTGGTTTTAAAGTATTGTTTATATTTATTTTGTAAATTAGTTTTGGTCTTATATATTTGTTTAATAGCTAAGGGAATAAGAAGTATATAAGTAATGATATGTTTGTACATTTCAAGTAACATTAAAATAAAAGTATTTGCCAATATTCAGAAGATGTGAGATTTTTTTCACTAAAAAGTCTCCATGTATTACTCAGTTATGAGAAAGGTTGTATTAACACATTTTCAAAAATAACCATCAGCTACAATGTAGACTTTTTTCAGGTCAACAAGTCTCTAGAACAACAGTATAACTGCATCGTGAAGAGCTAAAATTTTTCTACAACTCTATCTTCATTCTTTTACACCAGGAAACACAGCCCAGGATGGTGTGTCGTGTGAAAACTCTAAGCATTCCATTCATGTCTGTTGACTGAAGTCAAAACCAATTGCGGAAGAAACTTTCTTCTTCAAATTTTTATGACTTTTTAATTTCAAAATTTTATAGATGTTTAAAGCTCCTGGATTTTTTTCAAGTTCTTCCTCTTGATTAAAAAAGTAAGTATATAATTCCTTTACTGTTGATCCCAGAAACACTATAAATACAAGATACTTTAATCACATCAATTAACTGAGTGATATTCTTCCAATACACGTTTTACATTTTTATGATACACTTTATAAGGCACATATTTTAAATATTTGTAATTTATAATTTCCTTTTTCTTCTTGTTCTCTTTCTTACTTCTAATCTGTTTCTTCTATTATGATAAATGGAATTGGATACTTAAGAGAAGATTCCCTCTTTTTTAAAAAAGAAGAAATGATGTCCTTTCTGGCAAATTTTCAAAAGCAAGAAACAGAAAAGGCAATGACTTCATCTCTAGATTAGGATGAATAACTTTAATTACTCAGAGAGTATAACACTGAACACATGCTTTAAATCCATTATTCGCTCCCTTAAACCCTGTGACTTCTGACCCAGTGATACATACATACATCACATAGTTAACACCTAATGAAAGTCCCAGGCAACTCAGCCCTAGTTATTTACAATGTCTTGACCTCTCTTACCTCATTTCTGCTTTAGGCTTTTACTTCTAGCTACAAAACTTGGAAAATTCCCCACATTTGCCCCTACTAATTTCCCGCTCCTCACTGATTACCAATTTGACATATCTAGTTCTGATCCTGGATACCTTCTTCAGATCTGGTTTTGTCCTCGTCTATTGGCTCCACTCTCTTCTGGCTACTGTGGATGACTCGCACCCAAAATGTTGCCCAAGTCCCTGACCTGTAAACTATACTCACCTATGTGACACTGACAGGAGTAGCAGCTTGGCTTGTCTGACTTCCCTTAATACGAGATGTAAACATTAAAACTTAAAATTTAAAGAAAAAAATGTTTAAATATGAGTCAGCAAAAATATAACCTTATTATTTCATAGGGCAGGAATAGAAGGATATACATAGAATGAAAACCTCCCAGGTGGTCTTTATATCAGTAAGCCTGAATGTAAAAGTATGAAGGACAGTTTCTGGGGAGAGATCTCTGCTTCCACTTCCATTTGCCTCACATAAAGATATTCCCACTCAAACCAAGAACACAGAGTGACCTGTTTGTCTCATTCACCATTGTATTCCACAGAGCCTAGAACAGGGTTCTCTAAAATGTGAGGGACTTTTCATCCATGTGTCAAAACAATTATTTTTTAAGAGCTTTACAGACAAACATACAGTTGACATACACCTGCAAATACTTAAAAGGTATGGTTTGCATATGCCAGTGAAACCATCATCAATATCAAGACAACGAACATATCTATCACCCCTAAAAATTTCCTTGAGTATCTTTTTAACCCCTCCCTTCTGTTCCTTCACACATTGCACCATTCCCAAGCAACACCAATCTGATTATTATTACTACAGGTTAGTTTGTATTTTCTAGATTATATAAGTGGAATCATACTGTACCTACATTTTTATCTTTTTTCACTAAGTATAATTATTTCAAGATTCATGTCATTGCATAGACTATACATAGTACATAGGACACTTGACACAGGTTTGTTCCATTCTCTTTCTCCTTTCTCATTTATTCAAACTCCCCACCTTTTCAAACTTTATTCTCCCAATTATGTTACAATTCTTTTAAGGGCAGAAATTACCTAACAATTCCTTGTATGGCTTTCATTGCAATTAAGTACAGTAGGAAACTGCTACAGATTGAATACTTGTGTCTCCCTAAAATTTATATATTGAAACCTAATCCTCAATGTGAAGGTTTTAGGAGGTAGGGCCTTTAGAAGATGATAAGATCATGAGGATGGAGCCCTCTTTAATGGGAGGTATGCCCTTATGAGAAAGGCCCCAGAGAGCTCCGTCACCTTTCCTAACATGTGAGGACATAGGGAAAAGACAGCTGTCTAAACCAGGATGTGGGCCCTGACCAGACATATCTGCTGGCATCTTGATCTTGGATTTCTTCTTCTTCTTTTTAAAATCTATTTTTAAATAGATTATGCATATATATGAAACAGAATTTGAAAGGGAGACTGTATTATATGACTGAAATTTTCTAAGAGAATAGAACTTAAATGTTCTCACCAACAATAACAACAAAAAAGATAAATAAGTGTGGTGAGGTGAAGCCTGTGCTAATTAACTAGATCTTGGATTTCTTAGCCTCCAGAACGGTGAGAAATTTCTGTGTACATAGGCTACTCGGTTTATGGTATTGGATACAGCAGCCTAAATAGACAAGGACAGAAATTATAAGTGCCCATCAATAGATGATTGCATAAAGACATACATATATAATTAAATATTACATGGCCTTAAAAAAGAATGAACTTTTACCATTTGTGACATCATGACAATTTTTTAACTTTGAGTTTGTACTTCTTAATCCCTTCACCTTTTTCATCCAGCTCCCCTAAACCTCCCTCCCATCGGAAAACCATCAGTTTGTTCCCTGTATCTAAGTCTTTCTGTTGTTTGTTTGTTTATCTTGTTCTTTAGCTTCCACATACAAGTGAGATTATATGGTGTTTGTCTCTCTCTGTCTGACTTATTTCATTTAGCATAATATGCTCTATGTCCCTTTTGAGGCAACTATAAGCACAGCCTCTGTAGATTGCTTCCTGAATCTTAACAGGTGGCCCCAGAGGCTCACAGGCTTGGGCTAACTTTGGCCTGCAGCTGAACCCCTCTTTGGACTGAGCCACTGGACACCTACTTCACAAATCCACACTAATAAGACCGGGAGTCTTAGGAGCTTTGCTTAGTACATAGAAACAGACATGGAAAGGCAGTCAAAATGGAAAGACAAGAAGCAGCAACCATATGAGAGAAAAGAATGGAGATCCAGAAATAATGGAGTACAATAATCTCACAGATACAGAGTTCAAAACACTGGTTATAAAGATGCTCAATGAACTTTTGGGAAGTGTAGATAAATTCAGTGAGAACTTCAACAAAGAGATAAAAAAAACATAAAATGAAAATGGAAATGATAAAAGGGAACCAGTCTGAAATAAAGAACACATCATCTGAGATGAAAAGTATACTAAATGGAATAAACTGAAGAATAAACAAAGTGAATAAAGAAAAAGATCAAATGACCTATCTAGAGGACACCCAAGGAAAGCCAAGGACACTCAATCAGAATGGCAATAAAAAGATTCCAAAACTAAAAAAATAATTTAAGGAGCATATGGGACTCTACTAAAGTACCTGAAGGAAAACAAGATGTTGAGCAGCTATTTGAAGAAATAATGATGAAAAACTTCCCTAACCTGGTGAAGGAAATGGACATAAAACCCCAGGAAGCTCAGAGAACCCCAAAAGCCAGGGATCCAAAGAGGTCCACACCAAGACACAAAGGTTAATTACAAATCTTAAAAGCAGCGAGAGAAAAACAGGGAACCCCCATAAAACTGGTAGTTGATCTCTCAAAAAAACCTATGTAGGACAGAAGGACTGGCACAAAATATTCGACTTGATGAAGACTCAGGATCTACAATCAAGAATACTTTATCCAGCAAAGCTATCATTTAGAGTTGAAAGACAGATAAAGAGCTTCCCAGACAACAACAACAACAAAAAAAAAAAAGCTAAAGAAATTTATCACCACCAAGCCAGTATTACAAGATGTGTTGGGGGATTTCTTTAAGAAGGAAAAACATGTATTAAAGACAGGAATAAAGAATGGTAACAACTACATTCCTGTCAATAAGTACCTCAAATGGAAAAGTATTAAGTGCTCCAAGTAAAACATAGAGTGGATGGGTAGGAAACAAGACCCCTACATGCTGCCTATAAGAGACTCACTTCAGATTAAAAGACACACACAAACTAAAAGAAAGAGGTGGAAAAAGATATTGCTTTGATGGACCTAGAAGGTATTTAAGTCAGATGGAGAAAGATAAACACTATATGATTTCATTTATATGTGGAATCTAAGGAATAAAAAGAACAAACTATTCAAAAACAGACACAAATATCGTGGACAATTTAGTGACAGACAGAGGGGAGGGGTGTTGGGGGCTGACAGTATGGGGTGAAGGGTTAAAAAAGTACAAATTAGTAGCTGATGAATGGTCATGGGGATGGGGAGCATGACATAGGGAATGCAGTTAACATTAATATGTTGGCTAGGGTAAGGGGAGGGAGGGAGCAATTGGGGAGATCATTTTATGAACTATATAGATGTCTAACCAATGTACTGTATACTTGAAACTAATTAAAATAAATAAATTTTTAAAAATAAAATAAATTTCATCCTGACTTCTAATATTTAAGATCTATAGCCAAGAGTAATATATTCAAGAAGAACAAGATATTAGGTGAGGCAAGAAAATGGCAATAACAAGACTATTCTAGTGAACAAGAGTGGGGATATGCCATCCACTGTGGATTTTTAGAGATTGTGTCATAGAATAACAATTAATTTTTAAGTTTTTTGAATTGTTATATCTAGATATCTCTTTAAAAAGACACAAAATTAAAGGACTCATTGAAAAGCATATTGGAATTCCTTAAGCCCACTATAAAAACAGGATATAACTTCATGTCATATCTGTCCCATATTAACTTATTGGTGAGCTGTACAAGGAACAGTGTCCCTTGTGCAAATAAATTGTCTGTTTATTTGAATTGTTTTAGAAAGAAGTAAGTTTCTAGGATTATCCTTTTCATGAGGCCCTGTGCTGTGGAGATGGGCACACCACTTAAATTCTCTCATCTTCTTTGTCAGTTCTAATGATGTGTCTAGACATGCAGAAGGAAGTAAAAGATTGAAGCAATCAACAACATAATTTTGACAAAAAATCACATACAGCTGAAATATTGAGTTGATTGGGTAAAATGAAATAAACTTCCTGCCAGTCCTCACTTTTCACTGCCTGCTCAGACACTATTCTTGTCTAGGATGCAATAACTGGGCTCAAAATTGACAGAAACAAATATTTTGAAAATCTATGCAATCCATCTAAATTATTGGTATTAAGTTCATCTTCACCATTAAAAATGGAATGACAAATCACAACGAAATAAACCACAGTTCCCCTTGGTCACAATTCCTTGGCCAGAACCTAACTTTTCATGTATATTTCCCCCAAATAGATAGGACAGGAATTGGCATTTCAGCCAAATATGTGAATCTGATGAACATGCAGATATGTCATCTGATCTTTGAATTTTCAGTTTCTCTACCTACTTACAAAATATCTATATTAATTAAACATTTTTCTATAAATATTGAAGCAAAACTGAAATGTTTAATACTTGGGTAGGTTCAATTTGGGGAGATAAGAAGAATAGGGGGTGTCAGGAACCCTACATGTAAATTATTTTATGTAATCCTCACAAAAACCCTTCATTCTTCTATTCAACAAAAAATGACTGAAGGCTCACTACAGCAACACAGTTGAAATGGAAAAGTGGCCCCTCCTCTTCACAGTGCCCACAGGGAGATTGATACTTAGCAGATAATCACCACTGTGCTCTGTGCTCCAGTGGAAAGAAATATAATTCTATGACAATATATGACAAAGGAAGCTGATCTAGACTAAATCTCTCATTTCAGAGATGAAGCCACAGAAGCTCAGAGAGGTTAAATCATTCGATCAAGATTACACAGATAAGCAAGCAGTCGTGGAGGGATTATTCCTTCCCAGTCCCTGCTTGACTCCAGAGCCCTTGCTCTTTTCATTGTTTCTTAGGCTCATTAAGACAACTGCATGAGGAACATGAGGCAGTCACAAACCCGAGAAGGTTCTTTGCAATGGATTATACCACCCTTTCTGTAAACCCATAAAGTTTAATATTTCCTACAAAGGCCCTTCAAGTCTGAGGAAATGGTTTAGGAATCTCTGCAGGATTGATTAATTATGCTTTTGTTTATACACTGCTGAGTTGATCCATGAATTCTTGGTTGGTAGTTATTGTTCACTATTATATGTTACAAATATCATGCAGCAGGATAATGATGAAAACACTCCTGAGACTTAAAGCAATCAGTTCTGTAGTGGACAGCATGGCTTCCACCCTTTGGTGTAAATTAACATTGAGTCAAGTTTGCACTTCCTATACTAGTACTATTCAAAGTGGCACATCTGGACCAACTTTTTCACAGCTTGGTATGTCACTCTTAGGGTGACCTACTGGTCCAACTTCTTCCAGAACTTTACAAATTTTAAAATTAGAAGTCCTAGTCCTGAGAAAGTGCTTGGGCCCAGGCAAACAAGGATAGTTGGTCACCCTAGTCACTGTGCTGCTCAGAGATCAGAGAGTCATACATCTTAGAAACACAAATATATCTATTTGGCGCTATTGCATTAAAATACACAGGGTACTCAATGACATAGGTGCAAGTTCAAATCACTGAAATATAGCAATGCATATTTCACTACCCCGTACAAAATGGCAATGAATATAGTGCATTGAAATCAGTATTTCAATATAGTGATAGAAATCAGTATTTCTATCAATCCCTGGATGCAAATATACATACACATCTACAATGCATTACCTCAGATGACTTGTACCTTTGATGTTCATTAAATAAACCTGTGCCTTTATTTTTATTTCCATAGATGGAGATCACCTGACAGGTAAAGTTGTTTCTACATTTTTCCAGAGAATATAAATATAAGGGATCAAAAGTGATACACATTTAATTAATGATTCTCTGCTTAGTTCATTTTCACCAAGAAGTTGCAAAAATGTTGAAACCAAAGGCAAATTGTTTTATTAGTGGATCTATACAGTCTTGACAAATTAAGAATCAAATTATCAATTTCTTTCAAAGCAAAAAAAAAAACTACATTTATGACACAAGGAATTCTAACAGATGAAAGGCCGTTTTATACTACATGTCATGCTACAGTCCACCATCTGAGTCAATCTCTAATCAGCACAATTTCCGCATACAATTGTATATGTGGGGGGCAAAATTTAGCTTTTGGGAATGTTAGCACACCTATAAGATGATCAAGAGAAATTGTATGCAATTAACCAAAGACAATTTTGAGCAAAAGTAAATAATTATTCCAGGGTGTTACAGGAAATAACCCTATGGCCTGAAAAACATGTTCATCGTGGTTATTATAAGTAATTAAAGTATTTTTCACTCTTCCTTATGGAAAAAAACCTGAATTGTAGCTATGGCAATAATACAATGTTAATTTCTTAATGTTAAGTTATTTTCGATATTTGATATAAACAAAAACCAATATTTAATAGTTTGCTATTAAAAATAGGGTCAAGCCTCCATCAACCAGGTTCATCAGGCTGAGAGAAAGCCTACCAAGCTAGAATCACCTGCGAAGGAAGAGCCAGCTTGTTTTGCTGCTGGTGCTGTTCTACTTGCAGAGGTCCTGTGAAGGCTCATTTGTGTTCTGCACACTTCTAGGCTAGCAGAGCACATGCTGTTGGTTTTGTTATTAGTTCAACAGCCACCATTCATGGAATATTTCATGGGTACCAGGCTTTGTCTAGGCTGGCTACACAATTATAAATCCTTACAGCTATGAAAGGTAAGAGTTGTTTTTCAAAATTTTACAAATAGAAAAAGAGGCACAGAAGGATTGATTATCTCTACACAGATCACAAAGCAGGAGCAGCGGCAACAGGCTCAGAGCACAGATGTGCTGAATTATGTCCATACACCCCATACATACAGCACAATGCTTTGAAGTGTTAAAACATAACATAAACCAATATTTTTTCTCCTCTCAGAATTCTTTTTTTGAAAAAGGAAAGTTCTTAACTTTGTAAAACATTGGTTTTTTTGTTTTGTTTTTTAAGTGGGGCATAAATTAGTTATCCAGACTGTTTTCCCTGGGATATTTTAAATATTTTAAACATCAACACAAATTAAAAAATAAATTATACACGTTACTGGCCTATAAACTGATTTTATTTTTAATACATAAATATTTTATATTTTGGTTGGATGCATATTAATGTCTATGAAAAGGCTCAATAGTTGGAGGACTTAAGCATTTTCTTGGTACTATTTTGTTTTCATTATCCCCATCTCCTTGCAAAAACCAATTGAAGCTGATTAGAATGTTAAAATAAGGCAACTAATTTTATTTATTTATTTATTTTTAGGCAAGGTAACCTTTGGTTTACTTCACATATTACAAGGACCTTGTCAGCTTACAATCCCTTATTTATGCCTACAACACTTGATCTTCCTAGTGGTCTCCCATCCAAATACTAACCAGACCCGAACCTGCTTAGATTCCAAGATCAGATGGGATCAGGCTTGTTCAGGGTGGCATGACTGTAGACAAGATAGCTAATTTTTTATAACTGTAAAATGACTAGAAATAGATATATTAAGTATCTAGAATAAGATAATTATTGATGTTATGCATTAAATTTAGTATTTAGTTTCTATCAGTTATATAAAATAGGTAAACAAGTGAGTCTATATAATTCTCATTATTTATTTTATTAAAAAGCAAATGAGTTTATTAGAAGAGTCAAATATTTTTCTGGCAATAAATCATAAAAGGAATTTTCAAAAATTACTACCAGTCAGTGACTGCCCACTCTATGCTAGGCCCTGGGCTTGGCAGAACACATGTTACCTTTTAAGAACAAACAATTTCAATCCTTCCAATAGGCTCATGAAATAAAATACAATATCTTTGACTACTGTTTGCAATTATTTTGGGTCATTCTTCAAATGAATATTTCTCACTGGCTTTCTATTAAAAATACAATATAGCATTAACCATTAATGCATGAAAAGCATTTCTGGAAACAGACAAATAAAAGATAACATGACCTGCCAAGTTTTGATTCCTGAGGAGTTGGCCTAGCGCAGGAATAGAATAAAAGAAACTAGAGAAAGCAAGCAAATCCTTTCACCAGCTGTTAAATATCAAATACCTTAAGTAAGTATTTGGCATTTGCAAGACTGCAGTCAGTTTATAAATGAATTCCTTAATATGTTCCTGTTCCATGGTACTCTTTGTTGCCACAAACAAACAAACAAACAACACCTGATATACAAAAAGCCATGTTAGAATTCTGAGGTATTGCTAAAAATTCTCATTCATTTTAAATAAGCCAAATGCATATTTTGTAACTATTGGAATAGGTAACATTCACTTTAGAACTTGCAAATATATACTGTTTTTACAATGGGAAATAAAATTATTTAAGATGCAATTTACATTACTGCGATAGGTAAACTTTGAAATGTACTTTTGTATTTTATATTTCACTCCCAGGTTTTCTGTTTTCATTATTTGAGATAAGAAATGTCTGCCTTCTGCCATTCTTTTTTTTCTTTGCTTTTTACAGAGAAATTAAGCAATTACAAACAAGGCATTTTCACTTTTATATTTTTTCTATTATGACATTTTCAAGTTTAGACCTACCCAATTCAGTCATCCACCACAATACTTGGAAGGACTCAAACTCAGAGTTTTATGAAGATCCCCAGATGGATTATAAGAAAATAACTGAAAAATATACTACCCTAGAATGTTAAATACATACATTTACAATACAGTTAACTTATACTCAACATATACATAATGAATATGATTCAAAGAGTCTAGTTCCTAGTGAGAAATAACCACGACAACATCTTTGCTCTTGGGCATTTCGGATCTCCTTTTCTGGGCTCTGGAGTTTTGTGCTGTGTGACTCAGTTCTGCATTTGGGTGTCTTGCTCTTGTATTAGGGCCCTTATTACACAGGCAGAAAACATTCAGCTTCTCATTATGAATTTGCTCAAAGCTCATTTCAGATCACTATTTGTAATTTATTTTGCGACAGTTTACCTCTTTCAGAAATCACAATCAAATACCTCCTACCACTTATTCAGGAACAAGGTGAGCTATTATCTCCTTAAACTGAAAACAGTGAGTCCACGCTGCATGTACTGTATTTTCACCTGTGAACAAAGGAAATGGTCTTTCTCAGACCTCTTCCAGGTGCGGTCTGAGCTGAACTGGATTTTCTCTTTCCAGAAATATGGACTCCTAACATGTCTAGATAACCCAGTTAAGTCCACTCCTCAATGGACTTGAGCTCAGAGCATTCCTTTATAATCATTTCAAGCCCTCTCTATTGTGAGCTATCCCATAATTACTTAAGAAGCAAGCTCCTTGTATTGCACTAAACTACTCTTCTGTGGGCTTCATTAATTGAATTTTATTGTCCTCTTTCAGTTTATCTGAAATAACAAATAGCTGGTTTGAGGGAAATGAACACTAACCCAGAGCAGCACTGTGTCCATGAGCTCATTTCTTTACATTCACAGGTCTACTACCATTGGTCAGTGTTTCTCAGAGTGGCCCATACATCAGAAACTCCTGGGAAGTTTACTAAACATACAGACTCCGGGCCACTTCTTAAATTAGAATCTCTCAGGGTGGGGATAGATCTGGTTTGTTTTTGTTTGTGTTTCAATTCCCAAGATGAATCCCAGTTTAACCATTTACTGGGTGTCTTCAGGAAAGTTATTCAAACCCTCTCAGTCTCCCTGAGCCTTGGTGTTATCAACTGCAAAATGAGAAGAATTAAAAACTATCATCAGAGCTATTTAATGTAGTCCTAGTACACAGTTCATGTTCAGCTTGATAAATCATAACAATTATTATTATTATTATTATTATTATTATTATTATTTTATTTGATGGATTGCTGTTGGGCTTGAGGTTTCAGAGGGTTTTCTAGGAACTATGAGGCACTTCATACCCAGTAACCTCTGTTGCCTGAGAACAGAAGTGAAAAGGAAAGAAACTAACAAGTTCCTCTATGCGCAATGAATTATTTTAATTATATTTTACTTATTATTGAAAAGAAAACAAGCACAGAGGGTTCCTGTTTTAAGCTTTCAAATGAGCTAAGCAGGAATCATAAGAGCAGAGCATGTGCTGGCATATAGAAAGCAGCTGTTTAAGATACTGGCTTTTATTTTATGTGTCTACTTGGCTGAGCCATAGAGTGTTGAGACAGTTGGTCAGATTTTCTGGGTGTTTTAGTGAAGGTGTTTTGGGATGCCATTTAAATTGGTGGACATTGAATAAAGCGGACTGCCCTCCACAATGTGCACGGATCCCACCCGATCAGTTAAAAGCCTGAATAGAACAAAAAAGATTAGTTTCCACTGAGTGAGAGCAAATTCTCCAGCACACTGCATTCAGACTTCATCTGCAACAGCAGCTCTTCCGATTCCACAGTAGAATGCCTTCAGACTCAAACTGGAATATCAACTCCCCAGGGTCTCCAGCCTGCCAGCCTGTCTACTCGAACTGCGGTGTCGGCAGCCTGCAGGCCCACTCTGCAGATTTTAGACTTGCCAGCCTCTATTACTACGTGGGCCAATTCCATATAATAAACTAAACAAAACTGCACTAATATGTTATATGTCAAGCCATAAACAAAACCTTGAGGAAGTGCAGTGATGGACAAAACACTAACCTTTACCTAGTGGAGAGGGAGAAGCTAAAGGGCGCTCTGGAGTCACAACATAAATCGATTTTTAATGGAAATTTACTGTTCTAAGTCTTTACCTGCAAGTTTCATTTAACAAGGGGTAAGTGGCATTATTGCCCTCACTGTATGGAAAGTTCAACTATGCAGCATACTAGAAAGATTTATTTGGTAGCCATGGGCTAAAACAGAATAAAAGGAGAAAGTGGTTAGAAACCTAATTAAAATAGACCACATTTATTAATAAGAGAGGGCAGTGAAAATAAAGAAAATGGGAACAGTATTGGAGAGAGACTAGAGTGTCAGTCCCAGGAGAGCAGGGCCCTCATCTGTCTTGATCCCATCTGTCTTGAGGCACTCCGAGCACCTAGAACTGTTAAGGCTTCTCAAATTTTCTGAAACTCCCTCCAGTTCTCCTTAAGCAAACTCCAGTTTCTCCATCTAAACTTGCCACTCTGTCTCATAATTTTTTCAGAATCACAAATAGGTGTTGACTATTTAATATAATTGCCTTTAGGTGCTCCCTAAATTCTTCCTCATTCCGCAAAAGGTGCCCTAAATGTTTGAAGTGTGTAGTGCTTAATGGAAAGATAAAACACCCAAACATCACAACTGTAAAAATCTATTACTGTTGTTGCTCATATACAGCTTACTACAGCGCTCCATATTTTTTCAAAAAAAATTTATAGTTACATGTGAGTATGTTTAACAAATAGAATCTAATCATGAATAGAATCCTCTGACCAAAGACCTAATATCTTTTATTCAACATGTTTGCTACACAAATGATTTATTTTCAAGTACATAGGAATCTACTTCTGACCTAGAGATAAGTATTTGGACATGCAAATACCTAAAAAAATTTTTTTAAATGAAAGAATACACTAACAAAAAATTCTCTGGAAACTCAGCTCTCACAATATGCACTGAATTCAAGTGAGTTGTGTTAAAATAAATGACATGTTGTTTTCAGACTCTATCTTTCTATTGTTTCCTTTTTCATTTCTTTTTTTTTCTTCCCCTCTTCTTATTGTCACTTACATGTGAGTTTAGGACTGAAGATTCCAGTATTGTCACTCTAGAGAATCTTTAGCACAAAGAAAGTACTAGTAGTCCCAATATTGTCTTTATTGATTGCTCCAACAGTGAACAGATTGTCACAGGTATTCTCGCTTTAAATGAAATAAAACAATGTTTCTGAAGCAAACTGTTCTTAACAACTCTGAGTATACACTGTATAGTGTATAAATTTCATTGTTAGCAAAGGTTAAGAATTATATATATTTCTATGTTTTGGTGGCAACAGAAAATACAGTTTAAATGTGAGGCCCTGGAGTCAGGCCAGCCGGGTTCAGGTTCAAATCCAACTCCTTGTTCTTAATTTCTCTGTGCCTCAGCTTCCTCTCTATAAAATAGGGCACTAATGATAATAATGGCACCTACCTCACAAGACTGTTGTGAGGAATTAAACAGGTTATATAAAGTGTGATGATGCCCGACACATATCATTCTTCCCTAAAACACACACACCCAGTAGACAAGCCATTTTTGAGAAATCAAAAAGGTAAGAAGCTTTACTCATCTGGAATTTAACAGACATTGGATTTTCATGCAGAGAAACTTATCTGTATTCTCTGATTAGGATGGGAATTGTTTGCAACTATGATATATATAAAGTTCCAGGGGAAAAAAATACTTTAAATGAAAGGTAGATATGAGTTTGTTTTGATAGACTTTAGAAGACTTGGTAAATAATTTTATTTACTTTAATTACATAAGATTTTAACAACATACGAAAGTCTGGCCTCAGCTCTTTATGCTGCCGCAATAAACCTTTTTTAAAAGTTTTCTTTTACTAAGTGTCCCCTAAGTGTTTCATGTATATTAGTCTTGTCCTCATCTGAACTAAAAGTTCACTGAGACCTTAAGTCATGTGGGGCTCTTCTGCATTTCTCCTCCAGACCCAAGCACCACATTCTAGGCTCTCAAAATCTTTGTACACTGATTGTTAATAAGGTCTTAAATTTGTATGGTACTTTATAATTTACAAAACGCTCCCACATATACTATTGCATTTTGTCCTCACACACACACACACAAAAAATTATCAGTATTTTCCAGTTTAGAAAACTGGGGTTGAAAAACTTAAAATAATTTGCCAGAAATCAATCATAAGAGCTATTTAACTATTGAAAACCAAACTTTGAGTCTAGGACCTCTAAGCAAGCCCAGTGTCCTTCGCATTATATATTCCCCATGACCAGCTCCCCATCCTTAACCACAATTGGGGTCCTCTCAGGTATGCCAACCCCCCCCCCCATTTATATACTCAGGAATAAAATGGCTTATCCAAGGCCAAGGTTTGAAATCCAGGTCCTGGTTCCCTGCCCAGGGCTCTTTCCACCAATGAGAAATTGTGTTGGTTGAATATGGAAGGGAAAAGACAACTGGAAAGTAAAGTCAGCGACTCACTCTCCATTTACATCCCAGACCATGTCCCAAATGATTTTCAAACCCTAGAATTTCAAAATGTGCATATTTTCTAAAAGAAACCCTGAGGTAGAAAAACAAAACCTTATATATTTACTGACACTTTTTACTTTTCTTCCCCTTTAATACAAGAAGCTACATGCAGTTTCTGCTTTTAGTGGGGCTTACTCAAACATTTGCCTTTGGTGTGAAAAATCAATATTTTCTCCTCAAATCAATTAACCATGAATTAATCTAGTAGAGCAGCTATGAATCTCAGTCCACAAGCTCAGGTGTCCAACAAATGTTGTTTTATTGCTTCTTAATCAACTTAATATGGCACAGAGCCTGTACATTCATCTCAGTCACTATGAGTAAGTACCCTTCCATCCCCAGGATGCACCAGAATTGATGGGGTCACATGGAGTGCAGAAAGGCTGGAAGAGTCTTAGGTGAAAACCCTCATTCTCCAAGCCTGGAGTGGTCCTGCAAGGGCAGGAGCCCTGGTCTCCTTGCCAGTAATGGGCATTAGAGATCTTTTCCTGAACTGGCAGTCCTGAGTACCATTTCTCTAGGGTTTTCCCAACCCTCAGACACTGCTAAGACACTGCATTTATTCTTACTACCATGAGACTTCAAACCTCTTATCAGTTTAGGAGAGAATCTTCCACCTCGATTTCTCTAGGTCCTCAAAGGCCTTATCTATTTCTCTTCTCCTAATAGAACATTCCCATTAGGTCTTAAATCATCAAGTCTTTTCCAAGGAATGAAACTATAAATAAAGAAAAAAGAGAAGAAAGAGAGTGGAGGGGAGAGCAGGGAGGGGAGAGGAAAGGCAGGCTGCTTCTCAAAAATCTCTGAGCCAAAAAATAAAACCCTAGATCAAGCTACAGTCCTCTGATAGAGGAGAAATAATAAAACAATCAGCTAATATTTCAGTCATTTATCCTGCAACACTACTTTTGCTCCTAAGTTTTGGAAATAGTAAGACACTGATGCTAAACTATTTCACACTAAACAAGATTTAACAAGACTAGATCCTCAAAATGATGAAAAGTGGAAAGCATGCATTAAGAAGCATTATGCAAATACGAACTTCCAACAGACCCTGCAGTCATGGTACAAAGCTGCCGGATAAACAGGATTTCTCTCCTGGGAGGGAAGGAGGCCAGAGGTGATGATGGCTGAGGCCTTGCTTAATAAGAACAGAAATCCCTGACACACCCACCACCTTCTTTATCCCAGATCCTTTCTTGATCCCGTTCACACCTTCAGATGCATTCATCTTTTCCAGGGCTCACCAAAAACAGGAATAGAAACAGCGTTTGGAGAATGAGACAGACACATTTTTCACTTTTGCAAAATATTTGCCCTTTAGCTAAAGAGCAGTTTTTGAATGCCAATAAAATAATATCCAGGAATGGTGGTGGGGGGTAAGATGGAGAGAAAGAGAAAAAAGGACATTGTCTGAGTTTACTCTCCTAGAGTTCAGCAAAACATAACTATGCCAGCCTCATTTTTCTGAGAGGAAAAAAATAAAAGGACGCAGCCAAAACACTGGATTATAGAATTACAAGTTTCTAAACAAAGGTGAAAAAACTTCAAGGGTTCCCCTTTCCAAAAACAGAAACTCATCTACATTGTTTTAATAGCTCTTTGAAGAGAGAATGTCTCCCTCCCACATCCCTAACCTTTCCAATGTTAACTTGTTACCATTAGATGTTAAGATTTTTTTAGGATGCCCTGGATTTTTTAATTATTGTTTCTTTTGTTTACCATTAGGCACTGGTTTGACCTAGGACTGAAAATATATTGGACTTTGCAATTACTTGTGACTCTTCTGCACAGGAAATTTGCTTAGTCTCTCTCCAATCATTTCTTAATCAATTACGTATTTATATCAGTACTGATATTTATTTTATAATTCAAGTTACAATCCAATGTTATTTTATTTTATTATTTTATTTTATTTTATTATTTTATTATTTTATTTTATTTTATTTTATTATTTTATTTATTTTATTTTATTTTATTTTATTTTATTTTATTTTATTTTATGTTACCTGAGTTGTTCCAGCATTATAAAATAGGTTTAAAAAAAAAACACTAATAATTTTTAAAACAGCAATAAAAAGACAACCCTATAAAATAAAGACTATGTTATCCCCATTTTATAAAAGAGAAACTAAGGTTTGGAGAGGTTAAAAATTTTTTAAAAGGAATGATTTGAACCCTTAACTACAGAGCTCCAAAGCAAGTATAAATTTTACATACCATTGCCTCCAATGGCCAACAGAAAACAACTAGAGAAAGGCCAAATTCACTGCTGTACTGCATTTAAATGAAAAAGGAATGGTCTATTAAAACAAGACTACTACATGGCAGAAATGCAATATGAGCCAAAACACAGTTGTTTAATATCATTCTATCTAGACATACATCAGACCTTACCAATTATTGAAGAGCAAGCAGATGCAGAAAAACACTATTACAAAGAGAAAAAATACCTTTGGGGAGAAAATTGAAGCAGTACTAATACTATTCACCCAGGCATCACTAGCTGACCCCTTGTCTCCATATTTTAACAGATCAAGTGACCAATGTGAATTTCCTCTCTTGTCCTCCACTTCCATCTGTCCTATTTTTAAAAGCTCCCTTTAAAATCTCTGGATTGCAGCAAAGATGTCCTGAACCAAGGGGTACACCTGTAACAGTGGTTTAGAAAAATTTTAAAGTCCGGGTCAAATCTAAGTCTCCCTTGTCTGAGCAGAAACTGTCCATGGTCTCCTGTTGTGGTTCCCTGGTGGAAAGGCTCAGGGAGAACAGGGCATGGGGAGAGGTAGAGTGGGCCCAAGCTGCATTTTCCCAGCCCCTCAGTGCACACAGGGCTACTCAAGCAGCTCTAAAAGGAGGATGCTTGAAAGAAGAGAATTCAATTTCTATTCTGACACCTGGGAGCCCTCCAACCTATGTACTTTTCCAAAGTACATAGTAAATCTAAATCTTTATGGTCAGAATTTTACCTCAGAAGACTGGAGGAGCAGAGCCCACCCCTCTACCATTTCCCTCCTGCATATACGTAACTGAGCAGCGTCCTCACTCCTCTCACTTACCTTGTCTCTCATCCTACAATGCACCTGTATCTTACTTCATTTTGGATCCAGAGGGATTGGAATTTCAAGTTTATCTCTAGTTCTACCTGCTCAATGCTATTCACCAATTATTCTATCAGCCTGGCATAAGTGCTTTTAGAATAATTTTTAAATAAGTCAGAATTGCATCCTACCAGAAATAGCTCTACGGAAAGGTTGAAAGCAGATTTGCAAAGGTGGCTGCACACTAAAATTACCTATTAAATCCTGAGGCCCAAGCCCTGTTCCAGACCAATTAACTTAGAGGCTCTGGGAGTAAGTCGGGCACTGGCATTTTAAACATTCCCCTGGTGATCCTAATGGACAGCCATGTTTGAGAACCACTGCGTGGACACTCAGAACCTGCTGCCAGGGGCTGGGCAGAGTCAACATTCACTCCCACTTTGCTTCTGAAAAGGAAACAGCTGATGATGTAAAGCAGAGGACCACTTTGACAGCATCTGTAACACTCATGTCTGTTCAACTTTTAGTATCTTTTTAGACTGAATTATCTGTAAATTCTGAAAACGTCATTGTAGTTAAATGTCTCATTTGCTCAGAAAGGAAGAAGCAAGGAAAAAAAGAGAAAGGAAAAAATAAAAGCTGGCAACCTTAATAATATAAATGTCACAAGTTTTATATTTCTATATAATATTTCTACCTGAGATATTCATGCTGAATCTGGAGGGGAACTTCGGAGGAATAGAGTTGTTGGGGGGAGGCAAGCCAAGGTTTTAGATAAAGTAACTGTTTAGCAGCTAACAGGATGGATGCAACACATTCTCTATGAGAGCACAGCTGGAATCCATGGTGGCATCACAGATAGAAGTGCAAAGGACAAGGTGTCAAAGAAGACTGCATCAAACCAGAAAAACTATAATCCCTGGAAGATGCACAAGCTTAGCAAATTCCTACATAAAAGAACATTAATCAAATAGAAATAGAAATAGAACTGTAACTACCACACTCAACCGGGTACTATGGTTTACTTTGAAAACAAGTAAATATGTCTGTTTTATTTTATTAGGATCTTATCAGATTAGTTTAGGGAGACAGAAGTACACTCATAAGGAAAAAGATGTAATCTCAAAGCTTCCCAAAATAGCTAAACAGTAGTCCTTAGGGAGAGATGGCCATTGTAATTGGGCAATGTCTGTTAGGGAACAGAATTCCTCCCAAAGAGATTTTAATAGTTTGGTCTTTTCTACTAGACTCTGAGAACCATGTTTATCATCTAAGTTTTCTAGTTTTCTCCTGTGCTATAACTCCTTCTGAGGCAGAGATTGCTAACTATCCCTCAATATTCTTCTCCTCTTTTCAAAGTAAGAGACCTTTGCATTTAAGTTTGCCACCTGGCAACCCAGAAAACAAACACTTTCAGTCTCCCTTGCAGCTACATAGGAACAAGTGGTTATGTTTTAGCCAATAGGATGATTATTAAAGTGATGTGTGCAACTTCCAGGCTTTCCTTTAAAAAACTACTGGAATATAGACATGATGGTGTGCCACCTAGGACCTTATGTGCAGCTGCTTTAAAAAGGCAGAGCAACAAGGTAAAAGAAGTCTGGGCCTGTGTTCCTGTCACAAAGGAGAGCCACTGTAAGAGCTTAGACTTTTATATGGTAGAGATACAAACTCCCATCACAGTGAAGCCGTTATTAATGTCAGGTCTCTGTTTCCACAGCTAAACCTCCATCCAAACTAAGGTCATCTCCAGTTTATTCCTTCAGTGATGTTTCATGTTGGTGATGTGGTAAAAAATTAAATAACAGAGCAGAAAACGATGCTGGGTCCTTCTCCATACCACCATTCTGCTGGAGCCAACCTTCGAATAGAAGCATCATATCATGACAACAGCTGTCGTGCCCAGGCACTATGAAACAAGCAGGACCCTAGGGCCAAGCTGAGAAAAATGAGTAAGAACATGTGCTACAGAGAAATAACTCAGGAGGAACATGAGACAAACCCACCTTTTCCTAAATACACTAAAGGAATGGAAGTCTCAAAGAGAGATTAATACTTAGGTTATATCTAGGTTTAGACAAACTGGGGTGGGAACAGATGGGTTAGTGCACACACTTTTGTGATAAGAGACTTGAGATCAAGTGTCTACTCTATCACTGACTAGCTATGTGACCTTGACCTCCCTTAGCCTGAGTTTCCACATCTGGAAATGTTAATAATAGCTACATTATAGGGCTTCATAGGGCTACATTATGGATTTAGTTAATGATGCATATTAATAACTGGCACAATGCCTAGTATATAGTAAGTGTTCATTAAATAACCTTAAAAGAAATCCTCGCTCAGGCCAGGAAAAACAAATCATGACCTTTCCTTTAAAAAGAGACCTTATTTATTCCTGCTTTGGGACACAATATACCTCCACTCCTCAAAGACTCTTCTTCCCCTTCCTGTAGTCAAAGCCTGAACAGAATCTTACCTTCCTCCTAAGGTCATAGCTGATCATTCTCTCCCTCCTCTGGACTCTAGAGATGTAGTATCTGGTCTGTATCACTCACTGTCACCTGATCCCAGACTGGTTTTCATTATAACTTCAGATTTCACATATATTAAGTCTGTCTTCCACTAGAGTCTAAGTTTCAAAATATGTTCTTTTCCTTTAGATCACACATCCTATTCAGCCCAACATGGTGTGCTCCAAAAATTCTCATTAAAGGGATAAATGATACCCTTCAAACAAATGTGCATGTGTAGCTTACAGAGAGCCAAGCAGAATAAATGTCATTCTATTCATATACTTAGTAACCAAATGGCAGAATACTTTAAACTTTAAAAATCAAATTAATGGAATTTTGACATTTGCAATCATACACAAAGCCAATACTATGTACTTTAAATTTTTCCTTGACAGGAACAGTTCCCTCCCTAAGAGCAGCTAAGTCCTCATAGCTGCAAACTCAGCTCCCTGCACAGCTGTTTCCCCTGCCATTTCAAAGTCGATCATGATGCTATATTTTGTTGGGCTCTAATCAAGTAATATTCATTAATTTATTTCTTAAACATTTATATGATAAGTAACACTAGGGGCATCAAAAATAAATAATTCAAGAGATTTCCAATCTAGCGAGTTTGCTACTACTTACTTACTTCTTGTTGAGCTTTAACATCTGTGCCATTTATCCCAAGAACAAACTCAGAGGAAGATGAGAGACACCCCCATCCATTGCAGGTCTAACTTTGTTTGAAAGTATTAACTGTTACTCTGCACAGAAACTGACTAGAATTAATGTTTTGCTTGCATTAGTCAATCTATGCAAATTACTTAGAATATCCCTGGGCAATATGTTAAGTATACTTGACAAGTCTCAGTTACTAGTAATAGTATTCATATTGTTAGTATTACTTAGATGTTAAATCACAATATTCAATGTAATGCCAAAAATTATTCACACCCACCCATGAATATCAACACCTGAAACTTAGAAAAGGGTGCAGGTAAAAAGAACAATGTGATGAGCTTGATGCAGTCATCCATAACTGGGAACTTATCAATTAAGCCTTTCATGATCCAGAATTAATTATGAAAACAAAAATTAAAGTATAATGAGTTTATTATGTAAATGTATTCCCGATGTTTCTATTTATCATGTATTTCACTTTCACAAAACAGCAAAAAGGAGGCAAGAATTTTCCAGTTGGATACATTTAGTGAATGATACATGGAGCCCTGTACACGTATGAAATATTAGAAGTACAAAAATAAAGAAATGCATTCAGATTATTTAGTTCAAAAGGCTGGAGATTTTAAAAGGATACACAATGGTTAAGATGGTAAATTACATGTCGTGTGTATTTCATGATAAAAAATTTAAAGGGTACACAAAATAATGCATATATTCTCAAAAGGGGCAACGACCATGCTGATACCTATAAATTTTTGTAACTTAAATGTAAATAAAGTTTATGCAAAAATGTTAGCAGTTAATCACAAAGGAATTGATTTTTAAGCAAAATACGCCTAGGAAAATTTGCTTGCTTACAAACTTAAAAGGAGAGACACTTACAGGTTCTCATTCAGGATTTCTTTGGTTTTTAAAGGAAGTCCTAATCTAGGTGTATAACTAACTGGAAGCTTCTGTTCGAGGAAAAGGGTCCTGAGTGTGAAGATATATGCAATATGCAGTTATAATATGAAAACATCAGCTATTCAATCAAAGCAGCATCTACGAAGCACTGTAGGAGCTGAGGTGAAGGGGACCCATGTGTTGGGAGCCACTTGCCTGATGGCTGCCCCTTGGGGCAGATAAGGAATTGTTTCCTCAGCAGGATGTCTGCATAGCTGGCAACACTTTGCTAATCTTGTAAAGGCTGAAAAGCACCTTTGTGGCTCCAGGGGGTGAGCTGAATGTTTTAAGGAGAAAGATATGATTAGCAACAGGCTTCCTATGCAAATGTCAGCAATTGTTTGAGCATACTTGGGATTTCGGTTTCCCCTGCAGTCATGATGGATAAATATGCTGTGCTAAATAAACTCGGGGCTGCAGTAGTGACTGTCAGTCCCCCCAATTCTCTCTTCTTCTGTCTTTTTTCCTTAATCCTCACTCCCCCTCTCAGGACTGTTCGATCTTTGCCAGCGGGCTGGGGAGCCTTCCTTAAAGAGGTGGGCTGTGAGCCTGTGACCTTTAAGACCACAAACAGGCAGGAATAAGCAGTGATATTATACTTGAGAGAAAAAAGATGAAAGATACAAGATTCTAAGGGACAATGAGCAAGTCGAGAATTAACAGATAAAGTTTCATGCTGGTGTGACTGAATTAACCCACCCAATTTTCCCCTTGAAGTTGCTTCTAGTGGTTGTGATCAGGTTCACGTGGTCCTGGGAGAGCTACCAGTGTCTCAAGATTTCCACTGGGCTTCAGCCCAGAGAACAAAAGAAGCTGAGAAAGAAAAGCAAGGTCATAAAGTGAGACTCTTCTGTATGGCATACCTGCCACATCTTACAAACCCAACTGTCATTCATTGCTTCAATCAGTAATTTATTTACATTACTTTAAAAATAATTTCAAATTGCATTATTAAAGTCACCTCAGTGGCATGATACACCGTAAGAGCAAAGTAGAGAAACTAGTGAAGAAGAGGTGCTTTTCTGCGTTTAGATTGTTTGTAACGAGGCTATGGAACCAGCGTCAGTATCTCCCAGCTGCTGATGGTTTCCCAGCTCCTCCAAGGAGCCCTCCTTAGGTATCCCTCCATCACAGACCTGCTGGACTCTAGTTCATCTTTTCATATTTTTGTCCTCCCAAATAGGCCGAGTTCTTCAAGGGCGGTGACCCTGTTAATCCTCTCACTACTATTCCCTAGCTGTGCAGCCTCAGGTGAACTACCTGACTTCTTTGGAGCTCAATATCTGATTCACCAATGGGGACTGTGAACCTATGAGTTTATACACGAAAAGCTATTTGAACAATCAGTGTCTGCCCATAGGGAGCATCCAAAATATGTTAGCTGCCTGATTCATCCAGAGCTTAGCACAGTATCTGACATTTAGTGTGTGCTCAGGAAATACCTAGTGAATGAATAAATGAATTAATTTGTTCATTCATTTCTGGGGAAGAAAAACTTGTATTCTCTGTTTCTCTTCCAAAACATAGCATAGTAGTTGATAAACATATTTGTATTAAAAAAAAAAAAAAAAAAAAAAAAAAAAAGGCTGCCAGGCAAAGAGTCTACTTGAAATGAGGAAGCAAAGCCATTGGGTGGCATGCCAGATCTCCATGAGAGATTTTTTTTTTTTTTACCAGAAATCGTATCTTTGAATTGACCTACTTAAGCATTTCTGTAGTTACCTACTTACTCCACGAACACATGAAATACACGTGAGATCTCTCTGAACTTTATCTCCTACGAAGAAGTAGCTCCCACTCCTACAAAGTAGATGGGAATGTGAAAAAATCCAGCTCCCACTCCTAAAATATTGATTTCTACAATATGTATGATGCTGCCACCACATCCTTCCTGAAGCTTTGGAATCACTCTTTAACAACAACTCAGAAGCATTGAAATTTTGGACCTAATCATTGGTTTGTCAAACATGCCCAAGAATCAGCGACTGGCAGGTATAAACCTGTCCCAAATTTTATGGGTGGAGTGTAGGTGGTATGGATAATTCCATTCAGATTAACAGTATTGCTGAAAACCAACTTATTCCCTACAAGATTGCACCAGTTTTCTGTCTGATGTATAGAGAGTACCTCACCTAAATATTCTAATAAATTGAAGAAACCTTCCATAAAAAAATAAGGATGAGACTTTAATTCCTAAGACTGAAATACTGAAAAGACACTAGAGTAAAGGTCAAAAAAATCAGTATTCTAGTTCTAGGGCCACTCCCTTGTGAACTAAAAGGGACAAGTCACTTAATATCCCTAAAGTGGAGCCATAATACCTGCCTCTCCTACACTGGGGGATCACTGTAACCATTTATTCATATAATAAGCACTTACTGGGTACCTACCATGGACCAGGCTGAAAGTAAAGTACTAGAGTAAAAATATACATTTGATGCAATCTCCTAAAGAAATATAAACTGCAAGTGTTATAAAATGGATAGTATTATTACATTATTATAAGCATAGTTGCATTATTTAAGGATAATAAAAACAAAAATCTTACAGCAGGTGCTCATGGATTGCTTCCTAGCCTACTCTAAAGGAAAATATTCACTTTCACCTCCATTTCTTCTGTATTTTGATTTCACCTCCCCAAAAAGGCCTTCCTTGACCACCCTAAGATATCTTTCCCCTCGCTATTATTTTTTAAAACCATAGCACTTGTTTGTTTCCTTCCTAATGAATATTTGTACTTACCTAATATGTCTGCTTACTTGTTTATATTTAACTCTGCCACTAGACATACATTCCATGAAGTCAGAGATTTTGTTCTTGTTATCATGCCTTGATCTCTCAGCAGTACCTAATACAGTACCTGAAGCATATTAGGCACTCAATAAATATCTGTTTCATAAAAGAATGGAAAAATAATCATATCATTAAGAGCCACCCCAATTGAAGAGAAACAAATGTGATGAAACTGAAATAATGAAACTGAAAATGAATCAATGAAGATTTCAGACTCATATTCTTGGACAGTGTTAGTCTGCATTTGTTTATTCAGAGATATTGATTGATTCACCATAATGTTCGATTCCTTTGAAGACAACTTTTCCAAGTATGTATTGTTAAGCTCATTTTATAGATAAATAAACTGAGGCTCAAAAAGGGTAGTAGCTCAGGTGGTAAGTGGCAGAGCCTTTCTCTTTTCTTCACCATTTCAACCCCTACAGACACCCCTACAAATGGAGACCCCAGGAATAACCGAGAAAAAAAAAGGAGGGACGAGATCAAGGCACAATAGTTCTTGCAGAGCAAGGTGACAAGAGTTGACAAGACAAAGTAAAAATTCACCTCCCTAGAGATCTGAAACCACTGAGACAGTGTCCTCATTCCATGAATGGAGAAACCCAGGCTTGCTCAGGGCAAGTGATTTGCCCAAAGTACTTCTTCTCTGGGTTTCTAGCAGGTCGGCAGATTCCCAAGTCCAAATACCCTCTCCCTCTAGTTTTCTTTCTCTGCTTATTCCTTTGGTCTTTTCTTTCTCTGAAAAGAAGCTGTTTAAAAGGCCCAAAGATCAAGCCAGAAGACAGTGTCACTGCATTCACAGAAACGAGATTTGGCCTTCAGTAAAGCCTGAACCAGGTGCTTTACAATCAGGTTTTCATGCACGTGTATTAAATAAACCCTTCTTTGTTTTGGCCCGGAAGTCTACAGGAAATCAATTTGTTGCAGAATTTTATGTAGAACCACAGCTATCCCCTTTGTAAAACAGAAACTTCAGACTGACAGTTCGCAAAACTCTGGTGGTGTGTGAGCGCCATCTGATGCCCAGAGGCAGGGTGGCTTCAATCTCAGACCTCTGGCTTCAGATAGATCCTAACCATAAAATGTCATCAAAATACAGAGCCATCCACGGGGATGCCACGGATTTCATCATCAATCATGTGTAGCCAATAATGAACAATATAACTACTAAAACCTCAATGGTAAACTTGATGTTCCTATTTTTCTTTATGTGAATCTTGTTCTATACTTGTGACCTGAGTCTTATCAAGGCATAGCTCATGTATTTATTTTTATATTATCTCACGTTCTATTTCATTTATACAACTCACATTTGTTGAGCACCTACCACATGTGATATCTGATTCCTGATAGTGCCGAGAAAGCAAAAATAAATAGCAAGAAGAAAAACCTGCCCCAAGGAGTTTCCGCTCTTGCAGTAGAGATAAAACATCTTGACAGCTCAGAATAAAGATGTCTTACAGCTCTCTAACAGCTGAGGGGATCGAAAAGTTTTCTGAATGTGAGTAGGAACTCACCTGGGGTGACTACTGGTGGATTGAAACTGGTGGATTCAGCAAAGGGAAGATTATGGTAGGTAGAGATCAGCCTGATACACTGAAACCTGGCAGCTAGGGAAAGTAGAAAGGACCCAATAATATATAGAGAAGGATAAGGCAGAAGAATGTAACTCAGGAGCAAAAAGAATTTCCTTCTTTTGTGATAGGATAAATCCCCAGGTGCTGATGAGGGGCCCCCTCCCTCTTGCCACAAGCCTAAAATGACACAAATGTCTACGAGCTCCAGCTCTGGGCTCCTCCCCCAGCAGAGTCTTCCCCCAAGCAGTCTGTGAGACCATTTAACTTGGGCTTGAATTTAGGAGTGCCTCACTGAGAAAGAGTGAAGGCGTCAAACCTCTGCACTATCCGTGAACTTAAATCAGAGGTACTTTCTTTCCACTGCTTTCTAGCTAGTTCATCAGTGGTCTTTTAACTGCATGCAAATATTCTAGGGCACACAAGATTTTCAGGGAACACATTGGCCTAGATGCTAGATCCTCAATTTCCATGTCTTCTTCTAAAAGCTATCACCTAAGCAGGCCTCTGATGTGGGGCTGGGTCACCTGCCACCTCCTCTTTCATATTCTTCTTTCCTTCCTCACAGAGAGAAAATTCAGCCTTTACCTAGTCTTACTCTGGAGCCTTACCCCAGAGGCAATCTGAAAAAGCATCTCCCCTGAGGAAGAATCTTGTGAGGACAAAGCAAAATAGGAGGGTAGAAAATGTTGAAGGAGGTAAAGCCTAACTCATTTAAGTGACACGATGAAAGCAAAATTTTGTCCTCCACACCTTTATTCTCTATCACTTGTGCTCTTTTTCCTTCCACTTTAGGGTAAGAATTAAGAATTGGATGGTTGTCAAAGAAATGACAAAAAGATGAAGAACACCACTTTTTGTCAGAAAGAAAGTCTGATTTGACAAGAAGGAATGGTTTTGTTGAGTAATTACACGGTGGGCATATTTATGAACAGATAACAAACCTGTGGTTTCAAAAATACATTTAGAGCACATATGTAATATACAATAATCTGGTCACTACATCATTAAGCTTATGATTAAAATGTTTTAAATACCAAGTGTAAATGTGAGAGGGGAGATATGTTTTCAAATTCTATGAAATTAATGCAAGTAAAAAATCGGGAAGGAAGAAGTTAGAGAGGGAAAGAGCGGGGAGGGATGGATAGTGGCAAGGATGAGCAAGGGGAGAGAGAAAGGCATACTATGCTAGTGAACCACAGTAAAATTTACCTAAACCAAGTCCTGGTTATCATTTTTCACAGTCCTCAAACCTGGACCAGCATTGTATGACTTTAGTGCCTTATGTGACATTTAATGCTTAGCAATGTGAACAACCTAGTCCTTGTACCAAAGTCCCCAGGCCTCTGGAGGATCAAGGCAATCCAGAATCTCCTTCATCTCATCTCCCTCCAATCTGAGATTTGCTGATAATTTATAAACACTTTCTACAGTGGATATTGTTTCTTTGCCTTTCCTTTATTAGTTTAATGTTCTTTACTCAGATACCAGTTATCCATGCTTCACTGTCCCAACTTTCCTCCCCTTTCTTTTATTTTCATATTGCACAGTGCTCCCAAACTGCACTCCAAAGGACATGAGAGCTGTTAATAGGTGTTCCTTCAGAAAGGATTCATGGCATAGATCTGGGGAGTGCTGGATACCCTTCCTCCTAGAGATTCATGATCTATTAGCACAGTCTCCCCTTCTAGACTGTGGGGACCATGTTTGTGGGATTCACCATCGTACGGTAGGTCAAACGAATATGACTTGAATGGATCAAGATACCAGAGACCTTAAAAAAAGGATCTATTAAGAATACCTGTTCAATATTCTTTAACCCACTGTTCCTAGATTATTTCACCCAGAACTTGAGCTCATGTGCGTGCGTGTCCCACTAAAATCATTTGAAATGCAGAGACAGTCCCAGAGACAATAGTACATTGTCTTGCTCTGCTGGGCTTCCTGTAGCCTATTTAGGAACAATTTCTTCACTTGGTAATCCTTGCTGCCTCACATACACTGTAGCTCATAAGTACACACACACACACACACACACACACACACACACACACACACTCACAAACATAGGAATACCCACCACCCATATTACCTCTCCCCTAAATCCTTCAAACCCCTCCCCTTATGTATTGAGAATACCCATGGGCTCCTCCAAATGTACTCACAGTCAAGCCCAGTCAGGTATCATGTGGAGTGGCCCCAGCCACCATCTCTTCTCATGTCACCATACCCATTGGAAACTGCCTCCTCCAGAAAGCACCTGTGTCATTTCTTCTAGGAGCCTCACATCTTCCAACCACTAGTGCTAACAGCCAGTATCATAATTATATCTGAAACCAATGTGTCTTCTATCCTACTTGCCAAGCACCGCAGCCTATGCCACTAATAAACACCTGGTCTACTGATAAACTCCTTATCTTACTGGAGCTCTTGAAAAGCCGAAGGTGCTCTACATTCTTTAGAATCCTCAATGTGCTCAAGCCATGTTGCATTCCATCACCAGACTGGGAGATGTCTCTCATTGGAAGCTATCCTCTATTAGCTACCTGCCATAGGAGTGCCTCAGCCCCTAACAGAAATAGGTTCCAAGTATAACCACCCACAGAAGACCTTCTCAGAGACACATCTGAATACAAGCAAGTGGACAGCATAGCACTTACCTCTGTCCTCCCTGCAGAGCTGCTCTGTCTGTTCTCACTTCCCACTTGCGCTGCAGTCAGGCTTCTGCTCTCATCCTGCCTGTGGTGCTGCTCCTGAGAGGGCACTGGTAAGTGAACTTTTGAATGTCAACACCAGTGGGCTTTTTCATTCCCAGCTCACCGAACCATTCTGTGGCACTTACCTCACCTGATAATTCTCTCATCCTTGAGCTGCCTCCATTCAGGTAGCTTTCTATCTTCCATTTCGCCTCATATGTATTTCCTCTCTCCCTACCAACCCACCCCTGCAAAAAAAAAACACCCTTTTTATAGTGGCTAGAGTGATTTGGGGGGCCTTGAAACATGAAGACCTAAGTAGTATATTCATAAATTTAAATCTCTCCAAATTTCAGATCTGCATATTCAACTGCCCAACATACAACTCCACTTAGAGTTCCACGGCACTTTCAACTTAGCATGTCCAAATCTGAGGCTATAGTTCCCTCCTCCCATAGCTGTTATTCCTATATTTTCTATTTCCATTCATTTACTTAGAACTCCTTTTATACATATATTATTCAGTCTTCCCAACAAACTCATGAGAGGGTTACCATTCATTTCCAGATTTTCAGGGGTATTAAACTGAAATTTAGAAAGGTGACATAACTTTTCCAAAGTCCAACAAGCAGTAAGACTCAAGGCCAGGGTTATGCTGCAGCTCTAACCAACTCCAAAGCCCAAACAATATTAATGGACTAGAAGAGCCTAGAAGCTGGAGAACATTATCATAACCTTTGCACACCCAGTTCCTAGTACAATGCCTGACCTGACACAAGAAAGGTCCACAACAAGTGTTTGATCTTTGAATTACTAAATATTTGTTTAATATTAAATATATGCAATAACAAACATGGACCATGCTCTAAAAAAATAGTCACTATCTTATTTAAACAAAACAATACAGGCAAGATTCAGAAAAGGGTAACGTCATCACCACTGTTCTTTGACATTATTCTATAAATGCTAACCAAAGCAATAAGATGCAACAACTAAAGAAAAAAAATATATTGGAAAGGAGAAAAATTCATCACTATTTGCAATATGATGTGTATAGCTGAGAAACCCAATGTTGAACATTTTTTCAAAAATAGAGAATTCATAAAGGGTCGGTTACTAAGTAAATATATCAAGGTCAATAGTTTTCTTAAATAGCAAAAATAATCGATGATAAAATATAACAAAAATTCCGTTTTAAAATTAAAAATGTAAAAGGTCAATTTAATAAGAATGGTGGAAAAGCTACATGAGAAAAACTATACAACTCTGAAATACATAAAATATATAATATATAATTGATTTAAAATATTGTTTCTAGATAAGACAGCTTAATATGTTTCTTGATAAGACAGTTTAATATTTTAAGCATAAAATTAAAAAATATTGACATTTAAAAATGTTTTAAATTTTATGCTTAATATCAAATGTCCCCAATCAAATGTCCAACATAATTATTTTTTGAAACTTAGGAAAATAATACCAAGTTCATCTGGAATAATAAAAATACAAGAATAGCTAAGAATCATAGAAGAAATGAGTACTGAAGTGAGACCTATCCTTCCACATGTTGAAACGTATCCTTGAGCAAGGTCATCACATAAAGGACAGGCAAATCAAGAGACTATAATGGAGAACCCAGAGGCAGAATCAAGACAATATATTTGAAATAAAAGTGACACTTCAAATCAGTGGAAGAAAAATGAACTATTCAGTAATGATGTTAGACCACATGTTAACCCTTGAAAAAATAAAATGGAATTCCGTATTTCATATCTCAGTTACCTTTTGCTGCAAAACAAGGCAAGCTCCAAACCCTAGGGGCTTAAAACAACCACCATTTGTTCAGTTCACTTTTCTGTGGGTCAGCAATTTGGGCTAGACTCACCAGAGCAGCTCTTCCTCAGGTCTTGGCTGGGTCATTCATGTGTCTGCTACTGCCAGCTACCGACCACTCAGCTGATATTTGTGGTAGGGACCAACTGTTCTCAGATAACCTCACTCACATCTCTGGAAGTTAGCTTGCTGTCTCCTTGAGTGATTGAAAACAATAGGATCACACACATCTCCTCACACAGCAGGCTTCTTCACATGGTGATCCTAAAGGGTTCTGAGAGAGTGAGCAGAAGGAAGAGGGTCTCTTAAGGTCTAGTCTTTGAATTGGCACATTGTCACTCCCACTCTGTTTTATTGGTTAAAGGGAACCCCGAGGCCAGACTTAAGATGTGGGGAAACAGATCCCACCTCCTGGTGGGCAGATCTGCAACTGTCATATTGCAGAGAAGGGTGCATACTGAGAAAGGTGGATAATTATAGCCATTTTTGCAACTTATCACACATATTAAACCTATAAACTCCAGAGTACATAAAAAGTTCAATGTAATGATAAAATCATAGAAAACTCAGAATATAGATAAGTATTCATTCACATGAGGAGGGCTGAGAGACACTCTTCTAAGCAAGACAAAACTAGATTTCATTTAAAAAAAAAAAAAAAGGTTGACACAGCCTTGAGTGACAATGTTTGGCTCATCCCTTCTCAAAGTTCAAAATCTATGGAGGCTACTTGGGGGCCCTGTAGAAACAAGCTTGGGTTTCCTGAACTAGCTGATTTGTATGGTCCCTTCCCAATTCTGAGGGGTCTCTTTTCTCTTTCAGCCTTCCTGACTATTATAGTACTGTGAGGTCAAGGATGTGGAAGGCAGGAGTACAGTGGCACATAGGAGGCCTTCCGTGAAGGAAGTGGGGTCACTATAAGTAGGGAGTCTTTAAAACATAGTAACAGACCATTTGGCATTCCAGATGGTCGCAGAGATGCCATAGCAGGTGACAGAGTAATCTGGCCTATGACACTTAATGGGTGGGTTTTTCTCTCCTTTGAACAAAGGTACTTTGAAGAAAGACTTCAGATACTAATTAAAATTCATATAATTTTCCTACATGCCTATTGTGGATGTGTAACCAGTGGTTGGAGCCCCAGCCCTGAATCTAGCTCATCGTTCAGATCATGCTGCCCTTACCAGCATCTGTCGCAAAATACTTAAATTCAGATTTTCCACCCATATTCCATTCAAAACATGAGTATCCTGTTGTGCTTGACCTTTACATGTTGGGTTTGGGAAATTTTTAATGCCTGTATATAGATAATTTTTAATATTTTATGTTCCAAGTAGAAATGGTTCACAAGCTGCAAGAAGAGGAGAATGGAGGGGACCCCGCCAAATGAGCTGTTGCCTTGAGAGTGGCTTTTCCAGAAAGGCAGCCAGTGTCAAGGAATGGAAGAAGGGACTTGCCAAAAGGTTCTACTACCCCTTCCTGCAGTCACTGCAAAGGTATGGGGGGTCTGTATCTCCCTTACCATCTCAAATGACAGCAACCATTGCTCTGCATCTTCCCACTTCCTCTAACATCCACTTTCAGCCTAAATTTCTCCTAGTGCTACTAATGCCAAGCTGTTTGTTGGAGGGATGTGTTCAGTTTGCGACAAGCTTACACTTGTGACGTATGCACTTTTCTCCATTTATGCTACAGTTAAATAAGAGGTTAAAAGTTATAAACCTAAGGGGTAGTAGCTAAAGATATGGGCTGAAGCTGGCTGTGGCTAATTAGAAAATTATCCCATCAAAAAAAATAAATATGTCATGGAGAAAATTCAAGCTCTCCCATGGGAAGAAGGCTCGAGAATTCTGCTCCAGCCCTTGATGGAGTCATGGAATTTTAAAACAAAAGCTAAACTCATAGTTTTCCCTTTTCATTTGTGTGTTTCTGACTCTCTTAATCTGCAGCTGTCTGTATATGTAAGAGTTCCTTCCCACACCCAGGCCAGGTGGGATCTCAGTACTATAAACTGGTACACTCATCTCCCATGGCTTATTTCACAAGACAGGAGAAGGTACATTTGAAAGGATAATCCATCCTGGCTGACAGGATAGTTTTCTTATCGGCTCTTACTATCTGTAACTCTTTATGAACAGAGGCTAAATCATCTCCAAGGACAATAATAGAACAGTGCTCATAGTAATTGTTCTGTTTTTCATTTAATTTATTCCTGATGCTACTAACATCTACTGCACGCTGTACCCTTAATACCAAAACAAAAACAAATTAATAATCCTGCCTCTTAATTACCCAGTTTCCTAAAAAGATTTTTTTAAAAAAGTGGTTACTAATTGCTTTGCTTTTTTTTTTTTTTGAGTGACAATTTAAAAATTTTAAATCTTTTCATTGACCTAGCATCCAAAGCGGGTGTTTTTGATGTCTGCTAATGCCTTGCCTGAGTCCCCTTCATTCCAGCCAAAGTGGAACAATATCCCATTCAACTTGTATATCTTAACTTACTCCACACTCTGAACCAAGGAAGAATCTGCATAATAAAAAGATTAAGTTGGGCATTACTGAACTAAAAGATGTGAAGGACACCTGCTGAGGCCATTCTAGGTTTCTTGTTAATATTTAAAGAAAAACACTGAATTTAAACACTCTTATCTTGGTGTTCAAACTTTATGGACTAGAATGAAGCCTCGCCTCAAACAAAATTAGGGAAAAGACATTTTATGAAAGTTATGAAAAATCTTTGAGAGCCAAGGACACTGGAACAGGAACTACATAAGGGGTTGTGTGTTGCCTTCTCTGAAAATATGAGGGTATAATGTAGGCTAATGGTTTTAATTTTTTTTCACATTTGTTACTATGGCCTCACTAAGGTAATCTGAATTTTTTAAAAAGAATTATTTATGAATACTCCTCATAAGGGTAGAATTCATCCAGGGAAGGGGTAGGGAGAGAAGAGAAATACAGCATTGAATTAGTAACATTTGCATTAAAAATCCTCTCTGAGGTCACATCTTATGTTTCTTGTATACCCTAACTCAATGCTAAGCACATAGTAAAGGCATCGCTTTTAAAAATGAGCAAGAACTCCATAAAACAAACAATGAATAATATAATATTATATGATTCCACATATATGAGGGAGATACCTAGAATAGTCAAATTCAGAGACAAAGTAGAGTAGAGGTTACAGGAGCTGTGAGGAGAGAAGAATGGGCAGTTAGTGTTTTATGGGTATAGACTTTCTGCTTAGGATGATGAAAAAGTTCTAGAGGTGGATGATGGTGATGGCTACACAATGATATAAATGTACTAAATGCCACTGAATTATACACTCAAAAACATTTAAAATGGTCAATTTTGTTTATGTATTTTTTATCACAATGAAAAAAATCTGAATAAAAATTTTAAACTAAAACACAAGCAGCGAGTACTTGACTAGACATGAATATAGTGACCTGTGATCTCAGGAGGTTCTGACCTTCCCTACAGAAAGCAGCTGGGACCTGGGCATCCAGCATGTGGGAGGCCCAGCAAGGGAGAAGCAGTGATGTTGGGGGCCCTGCTGATTTGTAGGTAGCAGAAGCCCCCTCTCCCACTTGAACACACTGCACCCTCTAGTATATTCTGCTTCATGTAGAGGTATCTCTAATATACTTGAAGACAGTAACCAAAAATACACTACAAGAGAAGGAAGGGTACCTTAAAAGACCTGGACTTTGGTCTTGAATATCTTACTGGCCACTTACCCTTTTGAGTCTCATTTCCCATTTCTGCAAATTAAAACAATGAGACTAAATGATATGTGGCCTCTACCAGCTCCATAATTTCATGGTGCTAAGTCATCCTTTAACTTCTTTTTTCCAAGCAGTTCCAACTTCAGTACAATGAAATAAAGAGTTTCCATGTCATTAGCCACCACTATTCTTTTCTGGGCTTTTCAGTGTCTTCGGGCTTTTCAGAGGACCAGTGATCCAAAGTGACCATACCAGTTTCATTAAGCTTTGGTGAGTACAGAGAATGGGGGAGACATCACTTGTATCTTCAAATTATAGCACAAAATTGCTGTAGTTTTTTTTTTTTTTTTGCTTTCTTTCCTTATTAATTTCTCAAGCAATAATATTATACTGCTGAATTACTTTCAACCATTGAGAAATTAGGGTCATTGGGAATCAAATTTTATACTGACAGTAACTATACTCCTTTCCCTAATCAGTTGTGTGATAAAAAGCAGTCTGATTACTATTCAATAGGAAAGGATGAGAATATGAACAACAACAAAAAATGTTTTTACAACCACTTTCCACCATTTAGAAACAATAAGGAACATTCAGTGGTTTTCGTAAACTACTTCCTCTACTCAAATCAAGTCATTCCATTCAGTTATTCAAAGTTGCTGTTAAAAGAAAGTTCTTTTTAAAGATTTTATAAAAACATGTAAAAACATTTAATGTACAATTTATATCATCTCGACTGAATCAAATGTGGCCATCTTATACTGTGTGTTTAAAATGGTTAATGTGGGTGCAGTTTTAAAGGAAGATTTCAGTCAAATGTCTGAGTTTTGCCTAAATGATGAGCAGTAAATAATCAGTCTGATTGCAAATTCACTCTTCAGTCTACTGATCTAGTAATAAAGTAAATATACCAAAAAGTCTAAAAGCATTTGATTAGTGGACTAAGTTACTCTAGAAAAAAAATGGTAAGAAAGCCAGAAATCAGCATCTCACAGAGGGTAAAAGAACTGAATTTAGAACTAAGTGAAAGTTAAGAACATATCTTCCCATAAAGTAATATACCAACAATGTTCCAATTAAATTGTCTCCATTATATTCTTATTTTTAAGATTTTTCCTTTTTAAATACATGGTGGATTGGATTCCTAAGTCACATTTCAAGGATGCATAGAGGGAATACAATAATGCTTCAAATACATAAAACCATAGAACAGATTTCATTCAAAACTACAATGACAAAAATGCACAAAGATGTATAAAATCTTTATTAAATGACCACATAGTAATCTGACACAATACTTCCTGATACAAGAAAATGGATTATGAACCAGTTTATAATATATTTAAAAATTCCCAAAGTAAAAAAAAATCCATAGACATCTGTCTACACACATTGCCATTTACCTTTTATGACTATTTCCCCTCTATCTGGATATCCTCTTCCCATATACCCTTTGCCCTGGGCTGTTCCCTGCATCTTCTCAACCATCTTCCTCCCCGGGACCCACTCCCTACAAACTCTCTTCAAAACACCACTGCTAGCACAAAACTCACATTGCTACCAAGCTCTGATCTTGGCTGGCTCTCCCAGAAAAGGGTAATAAGGTAAATACACAGTGAGGTGGTTCTAAGAGATAACAGGCCTTTTATGACTGACTGTGCACATTATGTAGGCAGCTACTTCCCATGCTAAAAGCAAGCCATTCTGACACCCACTGAACTCTATACTTGTAGTCAAAAGAGCTAGAAAGAGACAGAGAAGAGAAAGGAACATACAGGTTCTTTTTAGCCTTGGAGCAAACATTCTAAGACATCTCAAAATCCCATTGGGTATCAGGGGATTTTGATAAGGGATGGTGGTCAAAAGCATTAAAATTCAGCTATACTGACTTTACAATTGTGTATAGGGTAGCCCAGAACTGATGGTACCCAAGCCATATGTGGGGGTCCCAAATGTCTGTTAAAATAAATTATGAACAAAAAACCACAAAGATTAGATATAACTGAATTATTTTCTATTTGACTCTAGTCCCCAGCTTGGAGACCACCATCCCCTTCCAGCTTCCAAGTGATGACAAGTGGTCCTTGAATCCATATACATAGCAGCACTGCATAGAGAATAAATAAACCATGTGCTTCTCAAATATAGAGATGGCTTTTCCTCAAATTTAAATAGTTGATATGATTAAGAAAATCCAAATACATTCAAAGAAAGTATTGAATTCATAAATAGCTTACCAAGAATTTTCTCAACTAATATACAATAAGTATACAACTACTTCCATGAGTTAGACCTTGAAATTTTGGGCATTATAAAAACTATTTTCATGCTGGGAATCAAAGGGCTGGGAATCACCGGCTCAGGGTGCCATAATAAAGTCTCCATACAAGGTTCAATATATCTGGGTTCCGGTGCCTCAGTATGCCTCCATGTAGGCTGACCTACTTCCTTTCACAGTGACAAATAACAAAAATAAATGCACAGTACTAAGACTTACTGATGTGCATAAAAATAATGGATTTTCATTTGAAGTAATAAATTTGAAGTAACAAAAGGAATAATAAACAAATGTATACACATTACTAAAATCCATACGCAAATATAATTATTGAATTTATGAGATCACCTCCATAGATCTACTAATCTACACAGAGTGTACTAAATGTCCTCTTAGCATGACCTGCCTACAGTCACTATTGGCTAAATGAGCCCATAGGGCTACTTAGCTTTCTCCCGTCCACACTGTGAAGAGCTAGCTCCAGGTTCATTAGCCAGGTTCGTTTAAAACAATAACAAATGAAGAAGGAAGAACAAATATGAACTCATCGGCAAATCTAAGGCAGGTTGATTGCTTGGTCCTCCTTGAATTTGGGAATCTTCTTAAACTCACTTTGTTTCTTGAAGAAAAGCTGGGCCAGAATATGGTCTGCTGTGGCCTGGAGATAATCGTCCATGTCAAGGGTTTGCAGCTGACGATGGAAACCAAAAGATGTATCAGCAACAAACTACTCGGGTTCCTACAAAGACCTTACAGCCTTTGAGGCACTTACAAAACCACGGAGTACTTGGCTGTGTAACTTTGCACAGCTATGAATTCCTGTGAATGGTCACCCTGTGTGCCTGTTCTTCCCTTACCTGGGAAGCTCACCTTTTAAACTATGAGAATAAGGAAAGTCTGACTGATGGCTAGGTGTGCTGGGGCATCTGAAGCTTCCTTTAGAAGGGACCCCTACTGGAAAAAAGTCCTCTTTGATGAGAGAACAGGACTCTCTGTCTTCCTGTGAGCAGGGACTTAGTGACAAAACAGCTTCTCAGAGCACCATGCCCAGGGGCACATGATGGGGGCAAATCTCGCTGCCTGGTAAGTGGTCCTCTTGCTCCAAAGCCAGAGACTGACCTCTCTGCTGAGTCGATAACTTCTGCCTCTCCGGCCTGACTGTCCAGCCAGGTGAGTGTGACTGTCCTTGTCCACTCTCCCTACCACTGTCTTTGTCTCTCTCCCCCTCTCTTTCCCTCTCTGACATCACCTCTTTCCCAGTAGGCTCCCTCAATTTCTGCTTTAATGTGTTTCTCTATGCATCTCTCTCACTGTGTGTTTCTGCCTGTGTGTGTGTGTGCGCATGCGTGCTTATTTGTCTCTGAATCTCTCTCTTTTGTTTATGTGTGTGGTCTCTATGTCCGTCTGTCCCTGTGCATGTGTATGTCTGTGTGTCTCCTTCTATTCGTGTGTCTCTGCGTTGTATGTTTCTCTTTGTAGTCTCTCTCCCTCTCTCTGTGTCTGCTTCTCTGCATGTCTTTATTTCTGTGTATGTCTCTAAGCATGTCTTTTTCTCTCTGTGCATCTCTCTTTGTGTCCATCTGTGTGTCTCTGGGCATGTATGTCTCTCTCTTGGTCTCTGTCTCTTAATCTGTGTTTCTCTCCAGCCATGTGTTTGCCTCTGCCTTTGTCTTCATACCCCTTATGCAAAATATATCCCCACTAGAAATGTTTCCTACTACCACCTCTGAGAGAGTAGTGGGGGACTAACCCCTTTCTCAAGGGGGATATCAGATAATCTAAAGGACAGGGGTAGAGGTAAAAAAAATTCCTCCTACCTAAAACTCTGATTCATTTCTTTCTTCCCTGTTTTGGATCACTCTCTTAAATTGTTTTGCAGGATTTTTTTTTCATTTAAGAAAAGAACTTCCTATTTCTATTCTTTTTAAAAAAGATTTATATTCTTTAATTTGGGGCTTGTATTTAATGAATTTTGATTGTTATTTTTATCCTTTCATATTTTAAGTTTTAATTTGTTGGTATTAGTCTTTCATGTCACATTAACTCATTTATTTAATTCTTAAGCATTTACCTTTGGAATACTTTTATGTAAAATTTATATTGTACTTATTTTTTAAATTCTCTTTTCTTATTCTTAACTTTTTAAACTCTAGCTTGCTATTCATAATTTGAGGTTTTTTTCTTTTTTCCCATTTATATTTTACTTGATTTGATTTTGCACCCTGATTTATCCATGTAATGGCTGTAGAGAATGGTGAAGGGGTGGCAGTTATCAGTGAAACCCACACCAAAAGTAAGGAACAGTGGACTCCTTCTCCCCACAACCCAACAAAGTCTACAGTTAGCTATCAACTCCATCTCTTCTTCACCTAGCTCTCCACAAAACTCATCCTGGTACCCCCAGGAAGACTGGGAGACACAGGGAGGGAGATGCTAAAATTTTCCAACCTCCCACAAAGAAGGTAGGTGTCAAGGTGTCATCATAGGAAATGAGAATGACAGAACCTCCCCCCAGGGGTGAATCCTACTGATAACACTGCCAAATTCATGCGCACTCTCCTCTGGAGATCTTACTGGGCCTCATGCGTAAGAAGAATCATGGCCAAGAGAAACATCTGTTAGTTCCTGGATTTGCCCCAGAGGGGCTCAGTCAGACTGTTATCAGCCTCAGAGGAAACCTAGCCCTAAGGATTTTTAAAAATCTAAATTTCACTGTTTATTCCTGTTCCACAAACACATTATTCCATCTAATTAAATAACCTTGGGTAAATTTTTAAAAGCAAATAATTATTTACACAGCAAGTAATTCTGCCTAATTTATGTATTATGTGTTGTTATAATAAAGATCATCTTATATCAGATTTGCTTTAAAATGATAGGAAAAAATACGACTCCTACATGGTAGCATTGTTCAATCATGCTCGATATTACTTCACTATTCTTAAAGTTTCTTTTCATACACAAGAGCCTCTATTTCTCTGTCTCTCTCCCCACCAAGAAAATTCTGGAAGAACAAATTGGGCATGCTCAGTTCAGTTCCTCTCACTTTGGGAGCTGGCAAAGCTTCAAAGAGCATGCTCTGTTTCTTTATGCCATAAGGTGTACAATGCTACCTCAGCTTGGGAAGGCCAATCCAATTTGGGGGATTGATATGAGGAGACCTACATATCCACAGGTATTAGTTACATTTTCTAATATCTGCTTTCTTAGTAATGAGAATGGCTTCGTGGATCTTTATATACTACTCATTGCCATTTTTTCTCAGTGGTTCAGAACCTGAGGAATTAAGAGGGAATGTGATATATTGGATCCTTTTACAACCAAATGAAAAGATTTCTTGATTCTCCTCCTCTTCACACATTGATTCTGCCAATTCTTTCATTTATTCATTCATTCGATATATATTTACTGAGGGCCCCTATGGTCCGGAAATATTGGTTAGCAGAGTACTCTGCACATCACTGGCACTCAGCAATCTCTCTTAAGTGTGCTTATTCTCACCTGGTCTCCAGTGCTGAAGGCAAGAATGAAAAGCAAATCCTCATCACATGCACTCTTAATGTAATGCTGGGTTCCAATGGGAAAAAATATCACATCTCCAACATGAATGTCAAACTCCGTGGTTCCCTGAGTATTAATAATGCCCACCTAAAGAAGTAAAAAAAAATCCTGAAGTTAAGCAAATAAAATCAAATATTCATTAAGGATAAGGATTAATAGTGAAGAACAGATGAATAAAAGCACGTTGTTGCAAAGAGACTTCTTAGTGAGGGTAAATAGCAGAAGATAGAGGCCATCTTTCACATAAAAGCTCCTGTTTCTGAGACACAGTCCCACAAAAATCAAAAAGTACTCTAAGTAAATGTTCCTCAAAATGCCATTAGCAAATTCAATAATGCAGAACATGGTACAAAAAGAACCTCAATCACTATGTTCTAATTAAGGGTTATAAGTTATCCTTAGGTGAGTATCTAAGTAGGCAAAGGACTTAAAATTCGATGTTTTACTATTCCCATGCCTTCCTTTCTATGTATTTGGGAAAATTCAGCCTTCTATGAGAGCAGCATCTTAACAGTCTTCCTTAAAAGAGACTAAATGTGCACCCAAATGCACACTTGTGAGCACGCAAACACAGCAAAAATAAAATCTGATTCTTGAAATACAATTTGTGAAAAATTACAATGTCCTTTTCCAATTTACTAAAGCTTTCACCTCAAAAAACATAAAACAAAAACTTTTGCTATGGATTACATAATAGGTAAGTTTCAGTCTGGTTTGGTTCTGTCAAGATTGAGATAGGTACAGGCTAGAGAAGCCCATTTTACCTGTGTATACCATTATAGATTTCCCCAAGGGGGCCCCACGAAAGTCTGGAACCAATGTCAAATCACATAGCAACATGCTACTCAGTTATGCTTTTATTACGGTAACCATATAATTGATCATGCAAACCAGGACTCTCTGAAGAGTCAAAGTGGGCACTGTTAGTAGTTGGGAGGATCCAGGATAAATGGGGATATATGGCCAATCTACTGATGCTTCACACCTCTCCACCCACCCTGACTCACATTACACTGAGAGGCGAACAGTGATTTCACATTCTCCATATGGCAAAACCTTAAACCCTTGCATTACCTGAGGATGCAAAACTCTGAAAACATAAGCGGATGTTCCAGACCTTTCACCATAAGTGATAACTCTTTATTACTTATAAAATGTTTTTAGCCTCTTTTCACACTAAGATCAAATTTGAAAGTTGCCTAGCAGGGTATATTCTGGAAACTGCCCAGAAAGCCATTAGCACCAAGTCCTCTTATGCTACCAGCAACTGAACCAAGATGAAGAAATACTTTCCCTTTGCTTCTTTCTGCATTAAAAAAGGAAGTTCAAAAAACTGTTCACAGAAAAATTACCTTTGCACATCCACTTATTACGTATCCCATTTCATTTGCATTAAAATGGAAATGTGGCTGTCGTAATCCATTGTTGTATATTCTCAGTGTACTCAAAGCAAGGGCATTTTGATGCTTGAAAAAGAAAAGCAAAAATGAAATACAGTTATTTGGCCAACATGCTATTCAGCAACTTAACAATTCATTTAATCATAACTAATATTTATGCGGTCCTAAGACAGGCAATTTTTATGTACTTTATATTTATTATGTCATTTGTTTCTTATAACAACCTTATAAAGTTGGTAGTATTATTCTCCCCACTTTACAGGAGCTGAAATTAAAATCTAGGTTGGTTGAGTAATGTACCTAGGATCACACAGTGGCAGAACTGGGATTCTGAATCAGGGAATTTGACACTACAGCTGTGCTTTTAGTCATTATGCAATGCAGCATTTAAAACAAATGAAAAGATAAGACTCACAAGCATCTAGTCTTTTCATTAATGTAGCCATCCATGCCAAAAAATTTAGTTCCCAAATCCATACTGAAACCTCAATAGGGTACATTAATCAAATCAACAAATGTTTGACTTGATGTTTTCTTTTTATCCAAAAGAAGGTTAAATCCTATCTAATCTCATATTTCATCCACATTAATAATCATCAAAACATTTTTTCTCAATTACCTGATTCAGGAATGTACTAAAAATTTTTTCATTTTTGCTTAGTTCACTTCCATTTTTCCAATATTGTGCCAGTTGTATTATTCCTCCTGGAAATCGATATTCTTTTGAACCTGAGTCAGATAAAGTTTGAAAAACAAAATAACATAAAATACTTCAAAATGGTACTGCAAAAAGAAAATCAAATATAGTCTCAGTAAGGGACACAGCTCTTCTAGTCACAAAAACTTATGTCATGGGAACTGCTAACGCCAGATCCTATGTGTCCCGAAGATACTGACCTGATGTGGTCAGATATATCTGACCTTCCAAGCTCTCCTGAAATTTCCAACATAGGGAAGCCTCTTTAAAATAGACTGTTCAATCGGGAGGCCCGACTAGAAAACTTGAGAGTCATCCTAAATACCCATCTCTACTCCACTCTTCAAGTCAGCCCAACCTCTTTAAATCCTCTTTGCTTCACAATAGTTCTCTCTCACACACTACTGTCATAGTGTAGGCCACCACCACCCCTCTTTGAGGCATTCCTTCTTCTCATCTGGCCCCTTCCATCCCATTCTCCACAGTTCAGCAGAATTGGTCACCACTTCAAAAAGCAAAACTAACACTAATTCAGAATGATCTCTGCACCCTATGTTCATTGCAACATTATTTACAATGGCCACAAATGGAAACAATCCAAGTGTCCATCAATAAATAAATGTATAAAGAAAATGTGGGGTAATATATATATACAATGGAACGTTATTCAGTCATAAAAAAGAATGAATTCTTGCCAGTTGTGATGACATGAATGAAACATGAGAGCATTATGTTAAGTGAAATAAGTCAGACAGAGATAGACAAATACTGTATGTTCTCATTTAAATGTGGAAGTTAAAACAAAAGAGAAAAGCTCATAGATATAGAGAACAGATTGGTGAACAGAAGTTGAGGGTAAGTGTGGACAAAATGGCTAAAAGGAGTCAAAACATATAAACTTCCAGTTATAAAATAAATAAATGATGGGGATAGAATGTACAGCATGGCAACTATAGTTAATAATATTGTATTGCATATTTGAAAGTTGCTGAAAGAGTAGATCTTAAAAGTTCTCATTATAAGAAAAAAAGTGTATACATGGTGATAATGTTAACTGACTTATTGTGATCATTTTGTAATATATATAAAATTGAATCATTATGTGTGCACCTAAAATTCATATAATGTATGTCAATTATATCTCAAATAAATAAATGACCTAATTGTATCACTCTTTTGTTTAAAACCCCTTAATTGTTCCTCTTGTCCATTAAGATAAAGTATAAATTCACTTGCATAAACCTGCATAATTGGTCCCCTCTTCTCTCACTAGTCTCTTCTACAATCCCCTCCTCCAGCCTCCACACATATCTTAACACTTAGAAATCTTTTGCCACATTCTCTTTTGCCTCTAGGCTTTTTCTCACATTTCTTATCCACTCTGTTGAGAAACTCTGTTCAAACTTCTCTTGACTATGATCCACTGTCAAAAATAAAAAACACTTTACACCTCAATCCAATACACCTATATAATCACATATAAAAAACTAAAAAGGCTTCATAAAATAACACACAATACCTTTAAGGTCATAAAAGTATTTCCACACAAGGTTGTCTGGAGACTGTGTATAACTAGCATTTGTAACCAGTTCCGCCAAGTTGTGAGGAAGGTTGACCCCCTGATCTTCCTTTTGTTTATGGAATGTTCTAATGAAATTAATTCCACCTTCTGGCTGAAATACATAAGAAACCACATATGATATTTGTGAAACATTCTACAAATTTTAGCAACAGAATAGTCAGTGTCAAGGATTGGGTAGTATGAGCATCAGTATGGTTTTCAGTGGTCCAGTCAAAGGTGCTGAACTCGATTAGCTTAAGACTTGTGACATTTATGGAAATCCTCTAAGTTTTCAATGTATTTTAGTACTTAATGTGTTGGTGTTCTATGATCAATAAAAACTCCTACAAAAACATACACTGGTTTCCATGTTTATCTATACTCTCCCTAATGGCCCATTTCTTCTACTTTTCTCTATAAAATCTACCTAACTAGATAGATTTCTAAATTTACCATGGAACCACTTCCAAAAGCCAGTCATGGGCCATCACCAGTTCTTCTGAACACCTATTTACCTTGTCACATCTGTATCTGATCCCTCTGCACCCAGCATTATCAGCAATATTTATATCATTGGAGGACCAATGATATAATATTTGAAGAGACCAAAAGTAACTGTTGTTCTGAAAAAGTGTGGGATCCTCTGTATTAGATTAAGAAAACATAATTGCATTATCTGTAGCAAACTTCTCCCCATACTAGCTTATGGTTTTTCGGAAATAAAAACTATAGCAATTTGTATTAACTATAGCATAACCTTTCTATCAAATTCATTATAGTTTCCTGTAGAAGTTCTTCATAAAGAAAAACATAGAACGATCAACAAGTTTTATATCTTCAGTAAAAACACAAGGTTTGTTTCTCAGTCCATTATCCGATTGTTACCCTAATGACTGCTGTCCCAGAAACATGAATTCTCGCACTTTCTTTGTGCCTAAGCAGTACATACCCTCATGGTGGGATTCAGTTTGCAATACAGACCTTAAGTGACCTGGAAGCAATGTCCTCAGGTGTGGAAAAAAATACATCATCAACATCCAGGGTCTGAAGTTCATCATGTGTGGAAAAGAAGAGCAAGAAAAAGCAGTCTTCATTCCCCACGTTCTTGATCCAGTGTAGTGTATTTTTAGGGAAGAAGATCACTTGGCCAGCTGTAACATTATATGTGGTAACTACATGACCATCATCAACCACCCCAATCCATGCTGTTCCCTGAAACATAAACATAAAAGTATATCCAATCACTTCAGAGCAATGTTTCTCAACCTTTTTTATTATCTCCCTTCCATGTTACCATTTTAGACTTCTTTTTTCCCTAATCACCACCCGAAGAAATTTTAACACTACAACAGTACTGTATGTGTACACTTATGTACTATATCTATGTCTATGCTTTTCTCATAAAAAGAGAAAGTTTCTTTCTTTGCCTTCCAAGAACCAGTTTTTGCCCCCTTGAACAGATTGCAAGCACCTGTGTGTGTTCATATGTGGCTGCACAGACACATGTTTGTGTATGCATACAGATGTGTACATATTCTCCAGATAAAAAAAAAAAATGTCTGCATACAATCTTAACAACAATAATAGCACTCAGTATTTTTACTGTGTGTCCAGGTATTCTTCTAAGCATTTTACCTAATTAATGCAATTATTCCCTACACCAATCCTATAAAGCAAGTATCATTATTGTCATTTTACAGATAAAAAAACTATATAATATATAAACTATAGGATATATAATTTTTCCAGGGTTACTCAGCTAGTCAATGGGGTTTGAACCTAAGTAGTCCAGCTCCAAAGTCTACACTTTTAAAAAAAAATTTGTAGTTAAGAACACTTAAAAGGAGATCTACCTTCTTAACAAATGTTTAAGTGTACAATTCAGTATTATTAATCACAGATACAATGTTGTAGAGCAGGTCTCTAAAACTTAATTATCCAGTCGAATTACCTGGTTTAAATTATTTAATCAAATTCTCTAGAAACAGGGAGTAGAATGGTGGTTGCCAGGGACCAGGGGGAGTTTACACTTTTAAACCATACTGCACCATACTTTGATTCTGCTGATACAGAATGGTATCCTTTCTCTCAGTCTCTAATCTGTTCCTTAGTGTTACCCTGTGAGGTAGGTAGAGAAGGTACCATTATTTCTGTTTTACAAGAGACTCATGGTCACATGGTGGAACATCCACAAGGGTGGATGAAAAAACAGGTCTTTGTTCTGCCTACACAGATAATATGCACAATTCACATCCAGATGGGTATTAAAGATGAAGGGAGAAAGTGGACCACTCAGCAGCTCTCTCCAAGTCCACATGTGGGGAACAAAAGAAATATGCATCTCCCCATATTAGGGCATCGACTGCTCTAGAGCAGAGATAGCCAATAGATACATTCACTGCAGAGCCATACGTGCTGGTCACCCCACTGCTCTGCTCTTCTCAGGAACCCTCCTTCCAAAGCTTTGTAAAGACATACAAGCAAAAGCAATCTCCGTTGGAGAGTGTGCAGTGAGGGGACTTCCTTCACACCTTTTTGGCTGGTTCCTTACCCTGATAATGAGAATGAGTGATCCCAGAATTTTCAGATTTAGAGAATATTCTAGTCCACATTATTTCTTATAGTTGGATTATTTTGTATGTTCTTAATTAAGATATAATAGACATATAACATTATAATAGTTTCAGGTGTACAATATAAAGATTAAGTACTTGCATGTATTGTGAAATGATCACCATAATAAGTCTAGTTAACATCTATCACCACATAGTTATAATTTTTTTCCTGTGATGAGAACTTTTAAGATCTACTCTCTCAGTAACTTTCAAATAAACAATATAGTACTGTTAACTATAGTCACCATGTTGTAAAATAAATAGGTCATTCCCCTGACTAGTGTTTATTTTGGAAGTGGTCGTCTGGACCTTCTGACTACCTTCTAGTCCCCATTTAGAAGCTCAGATGATAAACTCTCTCTGAACTTCCAGACAGCCTGCCCGAGCTGAGCTAGATCCCAGGCCTGCAACCCACTGGTACACGCTCCAGACTAAGTTCCCTGGCTCAGAGTTCATTTTTTAGGGGGTCTCCTCCAGGAAAGTTCACTTAATTGTCTTTTCTTCTGCCTACTGCTCTGCCACTTCTTAGCCAAAGCTATGAGAACTAACCTTTTGAATATTATTCCTTTACATAGTTTATACATGTAGAAAAAGAAAAAAGTCAAAAAAAAAAAAAAAATCATGGACTTTGTCCCGGTCTAGCCAAGAACTATAGTTTATCTTTAGAAAAGTCACTTAATTTTTCTGAGCTTCTATTCTCTCGTGAGAAATAAGAAGAATTTTGTCTCATTGTCTCATATAGATGAAACTCTCACCTCTCTTCCTGTCGTTAATCCTAAAATTGAGCGAATTGTCAAGAATCAAAAAGGAGTTTAATTACAAGAACAGAAATATGTCACATAAAATTGGCTGACCTATTAACAAAATCGCCACAGTAAGACCAAACTCTAAAAGTTCTGTGAGGTTTAGTCACTGTTGCTTCCTCTCAGTATCTAAAATACGGAGGGTGACCAATAAATACTTTGTAGAATTCATGAATTATTTGAGATTCAAGTAAGTATACTCATTTCACCTCCAGCTCTCTCTATTTCATTTGACTTCCAGAAAATCCTGAAAGGTCTGAACCACAAAAGGGCATCCAATTGGACTGATCTTAGGGACTCCCAGCTGAACATCTGCAAACTAGTTTGTTATTCTGGTCTCTGCTTTTTCCCTTAGAGGAAAGCTGTCATCTCTTTGATCATTAGATCAGAGCCACCAGTTTCAGCTTTGGCTCAAAGGATGAAAGAGTGATCTTATTTAACAAGAGTATGAAAAATAATTTCATACTGAAGAAAGAAGTTCAAAGTGATGCCAAGAATAATTAAAATAAACAGGTTAATGCTTCAAGGTACAGCTAACCTAACTACATAGCCAAAGACTAGATGTGGTCTATCACTTAAGTAGGTTTCGCAACAACTAAAATAATAGCCTGAGGACACACCAGCATAAAGCTTAAGTGCAGAATGGGGCAAACTGGTTATACCTGTACCAGATAGCCGTGTTCATTAGCATTGAAGTGCCAGTGAGGGGCCCGGAGGCCATTGCTTTTTATTCTCAGGGTCCCCAGAGTTATCTGCGATTTCTGACTGTTCAGGCTCCTGCCAAAGGCCTCTTCTTCAATGCTGAGATAGTCTTTGATGTTGTTCCTGTACCGGGCCCACTGGATCGCACCACCAGGAAACTCAAATACCTGAAAAGTCATAAGCAAGCAGCCATCAGCATAGAGGCCACCACAGCCTACACTGCCAGAGAAAAGCAAAATAGAAAAGGCAGTGGTGCCAAGATGACTAGTAGAGTTCCAAAAAAAAAAAAAAGGAAGAATAGGTCTATGAGACTTAATGAATGACAACATTGGTACATGCAGTGAGCACTACCAGCCTAGTCCCTGTCTGATGTAAAAATGAACACCTGCCCTGACAAAGAGACTAGAGGGCCTTCCATTTATCCACCTGCAATTCTCCCCTCCAGCCACACACAGAATTATCTGCTATAGAAAATCTCTGCCTCAGGCCAATATCGATCCAACTTTCCCTCTTTGTCCCTCACCTCCCTTCACCCAGAGCTGTTTCTTTCCGATGAAGAGAGCAAAGCTAAGTGCAAACAGAATGGAAACCTTGTTTTGAAATTGTTTTAGAATAGATGATGCTTGTCTTAATCTATTTGATTCATACCTTAGATTTAGGTAAATGATTAAGAAACTGGAATTTTGGATCAACAGCTTTTTGCAGTATCGGAATTGTAGTTGCTCGCAGCTCGGGCTCTGAATGGGGCTGAGTGTTGTTGATATAAACCAAGGAGAGAATCAGTACTCCTACTGCAGTGGTAACGGTGCAGGCCAAGAGACACACCAGGAAAACACTCATCAACGACCACTGCCTCTTCTCTTCCTGGGAGAAATTTTGAAGCCATTATTATTCTCTATTCCTAATGCATTAATAATATTGCCTCCTTTCTCAATTTGGTTTATTTTCTCTTTTATTTAAAAAAAAATACATTTGTAGGATAAATATACTCAGTAAAATAATACTCATGGAAATATGAGTGTAAATAAATACATACACCACACTCCCTCCCATATCCCTTGCTGACATCCAAATAAACAAGGATAAAAATAAACAGATGAGGAGCTGGGGCACATAATATGTTACTAGAAAATTAAGTTTGTATATAAAATGCATTGCAATTTGGTCAAGTAGCCCCATTTAGCAGTTTCTTCACCTGAAAATTAAAGAGGTTATCAAAGAGTATTTTCCAAGAATTTTTTTCATTCCACAATGTACATATACACGTACAGGCACATGCATGGGAATAAGTAGCATACCTATAAACAACTAGCCTGACAGATCTGGCCTCTCTCCCTCCTTCCTTCATTTCAAAGCTTCATTAAAGTACCCCCCGCTCCATGTATTTATTACTTAATGAGCTACTAACCACCTACCAAGTCTGACTACAACATTTCCATGTACTTCTATGTATTTCCTAGTTTCACATCACAAACATTTGCCAACAACATTATTTCTACTGTGAGTTACCATCTACATTACTGAATGTTGCAAAGAGAATACGCACCCTAATCTTTGGACCAATTTGCCCTCATTCCTCCAACCACTAAAATGACATTCATAAGCACGGATGTCAAGGTCTCCTGTTCCACTCTCCTCTGAGTTCCTGGCCTCTCTAAGCAGGTATATCTTTGATCACTAATAACAGATATTCTTAATACTTTAACATTGTTAAATGGCATATGTTGCATAGCATAATCATTAATCAACATACTCAGTTTACCATTGTATAAGGGTATTATATTGAACAATAAATAACTCATTAAGACTATGTGCAACAATTCATAGAGAACTGGACCATTAAAGAGCTAAAGGAGGTCTGAATTAAGAGTTTATGAGCAAGAAAGCAAATAAAAAAATATTTAAAGCAAGAGATGCTACTTGGCAGAACAGGGTCACTCGAGGAAAGCTGGTCTCAAAGGGATTCTTTCCTGAGCTCTGCATAAAGCTTTTGGGGAAAAATTAATTTCAAGATGTAAAAGTCCAACTTACCATTCTGGAGATGGTGTTCATCTTCCCCACAAATGAAACATTCTGTGTTGCACCTTTGTGCATTTCAAATGCTGAGTTGTCCATTGACAAAAAGGGGCAAGCAATTCACTGAAAAAGAAAAATGGAGAATTATAGCTTTAGCCAACAGGGAGATCCTGGAGATCCCAGACAGGAGAAGAATGATAACTCTTAAGTAAGGGAGCACTTTTATAGAGCTGAAGTCAAGGAAATGAAACAAGGAAGCAGTCTCTTCAACTATAATCTTGGTTTAAAAAAAAAAAAAGAATCCTAGAAATAATTGCCAAATTAGAGGCCAATAAAACACTTCCTATGGTCCCCAACTCTGTTCACTGATGACGTATCCACAGATCATAGTAACAGCTAACATTTATTTCCTTCTCACTGTGCCAGGTACTATGCTAAGTGCTTTATATACTTTATGTAATTTAATTCTTACAGTGATCCTAGTAGGTACTACGATTATTCCCATTTTGTAGATTAGGAGACTGAGGCGTGGAGAGGTACAGTAACTGCCCAAAATCATAGTTTTAGTGTCTAAAGATTCTTCCATGACACTAGTTCTCCACAGAGTTTATGGTGGGTGCTTAGTCTAGTACAATCATTTTTTACCCAAATCAGTTCTGCCTCTATATAATGTGACAGATTTTCCTATGTGGTTTTAATTAAATAATTTTGTTACCTGAAAGTTAAATATTTATTTAGAATTCATTTGTGTCATATAATCAGGTGATGAGTAGTGGCCTGAGGAATCTAAAAACTACTACTATAAATCCACAAAGCGGTCATCCATCCTGCTTTCCTTTCTCCCCTCCTCCTTTTGTCTCTTCCATAAACGTGGTTGCATGCCTGCTCTATTCCAGGCTGTGTGACACTCATGTTCAGCATTAAGAGGACTTTAAGTAGCTTATAATCTAGTAGAAGAAACAGAAAGCAAATTCTTACCCCAAAACATGCTGTTTTATAAGATAGATGTACAAGGTCCTGGGAGGACAGAAAAGGGAGTGATTGTGCCTGAGGTGGGAAGAAAAGGCAAGTCATAATTCTGAGTGGAGTTTTCGATTTTTAACACGGCTTCACTAGGTAGGCACTTAATCAATTACAGTTTATTCCAGATATCTGACCTGTCTATAAGCAGCTCTGGAACAGACTGTGTGCTAGTGATGTGGGCCCTGTCTGCGTCAGGTAGCTCAGGTGCTGACAAAGCTGCAGGTCAATCTATGCTCCAGGGATAGGGAGTTAAACTTTGTGGCTTTCTGCCATAACTCATCAAGTCTAAGACACATCCGTGTATCATTATCAATTTAGTCTTTTCCCACAAAGATCTTAAATGTATGGCATTGTTTTTGAGGCAATCAAATACTTTAACTGTTTATCTAGGGAACCAGTAAGGTGATTTCCTCACCTTGTTATCAGGGCACCATAAAACATTATTTTCCTGTTTAATTTTCCTTGTGCATTTGTTAACTGGAATGTGTTTCACAATGAATGGTCTCTAAGACTCAAGGAAATACAGTATGCCACTTTGCTTTGGTCTTATCAGCAAATGGTACTATATGAATTCTCAAAGCAAGTTTTACACAATTTCATTTTTTGCTACTTTTCTTAGAAGTATAAAACCACAGCCTTCTGTCAACAGCATTACCTGGGAGCTAGGTTTAGCATTTACCTAAATGACAAAACAAATAAAGCATTAACCTAACATACTAAAATTCACTTTAACAGTGAATCAAAGAAGTCTGCAGCTGGATGAGGTTCTTTTGACCTTTGCAGATAAGAAAAGGAGGGCCACAGAGGCTATTTTCCTCAAAGTAATACAGTAAGTCGCTGGTAGAGATTTTTTTTAAAAAGTCTAGCTTTTCACTTTCAGCCAGAGCTTTTCCTACAACTCTTTGCTGCAGGAGAACCTCATACCTTGGATATACTATGTTTAAATAGTTCAAGGTAAATTGAAGCAGAGATATTATCAAAATCATTTTAGGGCATAGAATATAACTGTGGTGTAGCCCAGAGACCCCTGAGTAGTGGGTATGCCAGCCATTCACCAAACCCTCAGATATGCAGTAATTTCTATTAAACTAGAAATGCTTGGCAGACTGGGAAGAAAACAGGCAGAACTGTAAACTGAACCAGATTCTACAAATAGCAGCCAAATCACCCAGCAGATGCCAGACTTACAGAAAGAGTATAACATCAGTGACCCATGTACATTTCTTTGTAACACACCTAATCACACATCTAATCACTTCTAAACAAGAACCATCTTACTTACATGTAACTTACAAATGTGGGTTAAAGCCTCAAAATTGGTAAGGACGATTAACAAATACATGCCCAATACTTTTCACTTAAAAATGTTTAAACTATCGTGCTTCCAATCTTAAATATAAATACCTGAAAATATTTTCTGAGTTTTACTTAGTCAAATATAATACTTGCTCAATTCAAACATAATTAGAAAGTACCAGTAATATTTAAACACTCATAAAGCACCAGCACTGAGCAGTCAGAACAGGGGTAGTTGGTGTGGCCACACCAGAGTGAACTAAATAAATGTCAATACTGCCAGTCGCTGTGACAGGGCACAGGTTTAAAGTGGAATGGTTAAGAGTGCAGACTCTGAAGCCGGACCACCATGGTTCGAATCCCAACCCTGCCACTTATTAGCAAGTTATTTAACCCTCCTGTACCTCAAGTTCTTCATCTACAGAATGGGGCTAATAATATCAGCCTCATAAAGGTGTGAGAGAATTAGTTAATATATGTAAGGCACTTAGCACTGGCCTGCACATAGTAAATGCCCAACAAATGTTAGCCTTGTTTCTTTTTAATAAGCACAAGCAGACTTGTTGCCTTATTAATACCTCGATTTTAATATGGCGTAAGGATACCTGAATACTTAAACCACCTATGAACCCTCCTAGTAATTCAAAGTACTATATCCTCACCTATTACCTTGAAATATTTATATAATGGCCCTTATTTTACGGATTAGAATATTAGAATGAAAGGACCTGCATATATTAAGCTAATACAATTATAACTAAAACGTAGGTTTTCTTACTACTATTTCAAGGAGCTTCCTATCTGGACCGTATCCAGGTACTGCAAAGCTGAGACAGTATATCCTTTATCTTTCACCCCCTTATCATTTTCTAATTTACCCTCCCACCATTTAGCATCATTCAAACTATGGTCACTTTAATCTCTAAAACAGGTGGCAGTGGGAGGAGGGCAGTGGGAGGAATCCTTAATAGCTATGTAACCATAGGATATCCACCAAAGACCTATTTTTGAACCCATTCCCCTTTTAGGAAAAAAAAAAAGTACAGCCCGCTGCCAGCATTAATTTAATTTTACATAAATGCACTCTTTGAGGCTGAAGCAAATCTGACCGGTTTTCAATGTGAAAATAAAATATAAAAACTGTCCTTGGAGTTATTTCTAAACAGAAATTGTCTCTAATCCTAATGAACAGAAATGTATATGATGATCAGTATCTGATCATTCGTGTGGTCAATTTCCAAGCACAGAGCAACACAAAGTGGAACTTCACATTCCGCACAAAAATACTGTGTTTCTCTCCAGATCTTCTTGCTGTCCCTGTCCTGCGAGCAGTAAACTTTGCAGCGACCAAATGGATTCTCTTTCCCTGAAGTCCTTGGTGTGCTGGTGGGGAAATATCTCCCAAAGAGGTGTGACATCATCAGAGCACAGACTACCTCAAAGACATTGCTGCCCTGGATTTCCAGCATTCTTTCAGTCAACATCAGTCTGAAGTTTAGATGACTGATCATATGCTCAGGGTTGTCCTTTTTTAACAGGATATAGGAGTTCAGCACTGTAATGTTGAGAGAGAGAGAGGGAGAGAGAAAGGACAGATGGATGGACAGAGGGACTGATGGAAAGATGAGAAAGAGAAGAGGGGAGGGGAGGGGAGGGGAGGGGAGAGAGGAGAGGAGAGGAGAGGAGAGGAGAGGAGAGGAGAGGAGAGGAGAGGAGAGGAGAGGAGAGGAGAGGAGAGGAGAGGAGGAAAATAGCCCTTACTTGTTTTTCCTGTACACACATCCCTAGCAGTTAGATGTGGCCATGTGGCTGAGCCAATGAAATATGAGCAGAAATGCTATGTGCCATTTCCAAGCTAAGTTCTTTTTTAAAAGAGGGTAAGCCCCTACCATGCTCCCTCCCCCTCTCACCGGCTAGATGCGGTGATGCCCTGGGTGGGTGTCTGGGGAAAGAGCCACCAGAGAGAAGGAGCCTAGGTCCCCAATTCACTGTGTAGAGGAAAACCCACCTGCCACCTCAAACTCTTGCATAAACAAGTAGTAAAGTTCTGTTGTATTGCACCATTTGACATTCAAGCTATTTAAAAAATAATAATAATAACATAAACAAAAATAAACGTATCTATACTCTCTCTACCCCTTATTCCACTAAGGTATGCTGCCAGGTTTATTCTTTGAAATGTTTATTGCATCACAAGGGCTAGCAACATACTAATAATAAACTTGACAAGTGCTAAGAGCTGCTGATTTTAATGTCTATCGAAGGGATAAATTGGAGTGTGTTTTCTTGGAACACATCCAATCAAAAGATAATGACGTTTACCTTAGAATGACTGAGCCAAGCAGGTCTTCCCTTTACGCCATTCTGGTAGGGGGAAAAGGCAGTGCTTCTACGTTCCAGTAAGCCTAGGTCCCCAGTTCACTGTGTAGAGGAAACCCACCTGCCTCTCCAATCTCTAAGTTATCTGCCTCCCATGACTGTTTAGGTGGATAAGGTTGACGAGACAATATTTGGCAGTTCTTCCCGATTAGTTCCTTTGACGTGTCTACCAGAAACAAGACGGAATAATGCTCTCATTATGCAAATATTTCTTAGCTATTGCTCAACTTACAGATGACCACTGGATGACAGAGATATATGAAAATGTACTATGTGACAGACACTAGGAAGTTACCGAAATTGTAGAAGACATGAACCCTTGCCTCAAAGACTTTACAATGTAATGATGCATGCCAGTTAACAAATGCAAGGGAAAATTAAACAGGAAAAACATTATGTTTTATGGTGCCCAGATAATGAGATGAGGAAACTACCTTATTGGCCTCACAGATAAAACACTTATTTAAAATATTTTTTACCTCAACACCAATGCCATACTTTTAAATTCCAGATCTTTGTGGGGAACAGCTCGATAAACATTCCCACCACTCCCATACCCCACTGTTACCCATTCTAGAATGTTCTCAGGAGAAACTCTAACACTACTGGTATTATTTGGGTATGAGCTCCTAAGATAAGGGTCAGAAAACACTGGGAAGGAGCTTTAACTTGTGAAGCTAAGAAAAAGAAAATATTCTATTCATTCAGCTCTGCCTAGAAATCTGATTTTATAGTTCCTTGACCTTGCTAAGTCCGTTTCCTCCTGTATTTAAAATAAAACCTAGATTAAATGACCTTTGAGACTGTCTAGCTCTACTCACTTGATTTGAGGATATAAATATATGTTGAGAGATAACATTCAACTGCTAGTTTCCAAACATTTCCATTTTTTCAAAAGTCCATTGACATAATTCAAGTTAGTCAACATTCAAGCTATTTATTTCCCAAAATAAGTGCTTCATGTGTAATTTACAGGGCCAATATTACAGCATGTCAGATGAGAAGAATAATTCCAAGAAGCCTGCTGAGTGATACGAACCATTAACTGATCACTTGTTGATTTTGCTGCTGCTCACATGCATTCATTCAACAAACACTGATTGAATGTCCACTATGTACCAAGCATTATTCTAGGTGCTTGGGACATATCAGTAATAGAGAAAAACTGTCAGCCTAAGTGAAGCTTACATTCTAATAGAAGAGTCAGAAGAAACAAACAAATGAAAAGTGGTAACTTGCATATTAAATTACAAACTGATAAAAGCGATAGGGGGGAAAAGGCAGGAGGAGGAAGCAATTTTAAATAAATAATCAGGAAAGGAATTTGGTAAATATTCCTAGAAAATGGAGTTTTATGCTAGCTTCAGTTTTATTGGTGACAAGCTATGTGCTTATAGGCAAGGAATATAAATTATTTGTCTTAATAATTCTTCAGGTAAATGGGTAAATTCTTAAGCCCTTTCCAACAGTCCATCCCAGAAAGTTCAGATGTGCCATACTTTATGCTTCATATGGCTCCACACACCTGAAATAGTCTCTTCCTTTGACACCATCTCCTAAACTTGCTTACCAAAGACTAAAATTTTTAACAGACAAAAGCAAAAACACAACGTTAAAGAATGAAGCAAACAAGTAAATCACCACGTACAAGGATTAGTCCATGGACACCCTTAGCCTAAAACCATATTGCAAACCAACCAACCAACTTATACGCAGAAAGTGCTTGTTCTATTGTAAGCAGTGTGCTGAGGGCCTAAGAAAAATACCAGAAAACATACACCATGATTCCTACCCTCAAAGATAAACTGATGAAACTAATATGATATTGAATGTCAAATGTAATTGAAAAGAATTAAAATTGAAAAACATAAACTAAAATTTTCTATTTTCATAGCAGCTGGGAGGAAAAAAATAACATACCCTAAAAAAATCCCTGTACCATCCCAATGTCTTGTGAATTAATGACCCAAGAATGTAATGTGAGACCATGGGTAATGGAAGCTGCATCTCTGAGGCAATCATACACATTTGGGGGGACATATTTTAAGCAATGTCAGTGCATATTTGCTGATAAACAAGACATTATGACAGCTGGTTACCACGGTGGCATGTATATTCTCACCTCTTTTGCATTCACAAAGCTTCAGAAGTAATAAATTATTTTTTTAAAAATAACCATCAATAACTACAATTTCATCTCCTGTGTGGGACCTTAAATGTCTCCAAATACAGCAACTTCCTTCTGAACATCATTCACCGTTCTTTACTGACCACCTGCCAAGTGCCATTTCCTTGCTCCCACATATCTAAATGTTCTAGTACCCCAAGACAAGGTCAAATGCTCCTAAAAGACATTCTCAGGACACCCTGAATGTTTCAGTTGAAGTCATTTCAGTTAATTGTAAAATTATTTGTTACACGAATGCCTTCACTGCCAGATTATAGACTACATAGGACAGAAACATCACCATTAAAGCTTACCAGAAGGCCTGGCACTTAGTAGATTTAAACAAATAAATGATCGACTTTTACATAATTTTTACATTCTGTACAATCACATCTCTTCCTTCAAACCATTACCAATTAGTGATCAATGCATCCAGCCTTCATCTCTCTCCCTTTATCTTACCCTTTCTAGAATAGTGTTAAATAGGAGAAAATCTAAGTGGTCAATAAAATCATATACAAAACTTTTTTTAAATAAACAAGTATGACATAGCAATATGATGAGTTAACATAGCAATATGATGAGTTAACATAAGAAATAACAAAGTGAATCTGTGCAGACGTTTCCAGCTCTGTCACTGCTAAAAATAACACCTGTGGCAGCTGTATGTTTGCCCTCCATCCACTCTTATGTGCTTCTCTAGTGTCCACACTTTGATCTCTAACATAGTCCTCTGCTATGAGGAACAAGAACTCCTGGTTCCTTGGAAGGTTATGACAGGAAACAATCAGGAAGGTTTGGAACATCCTGTTGTTTCCAGATGCTGTTCAGAATGTCAATACCAAGGAGGCTTTCAAAGGCCCAACAGCCCGAATACTATAATTTGGGCTTCAAGTAATAGTTTGATTGTGGTTAATTGGAATATATTAAACCTATAAAAGGCTCTAGGTTGATAACGGTACTTAAAGGATAAAAGGTAATATAAAGTATTGATGAAGGTAGTTGTAATATAAAAAGATAAGTACAATAGAATGTATTCTATATTTTAATAATGGAAAAGTAATAATGCATAGAGACCTTATGTCTTCTATTAAAGATATATATGTTTAAATTATATATATTCTATTGTGTTTATCTCCTTATATTACAACTACTCATCAATATTTTATATTGCCACTTATCCTTTAAGTATCATTATATATATATATTTATTACTATGTGGATACAACCACAGTAAACGTAGGGAAGGGAGCAGCAAGAGAGCTGAGTAATCGGGGAAAACAGTTACTGGAAGCACAGCAGGAAGGACTGAGGAGCACGGAAGTTCATATCTAATAACTGGGAGAAAGAGGAGCTCAACGATTAATCAGTGCCTGTGATTGCACACACAATTACCAACTAAGAGAACCATTCAACTGTGTTTTCAAAAAGGATGGATCAGCTGGGATTCTAAAGAGAATGGATAATTACAGAGCCAGTCCTCATCTCTTAGAAGAAAAAACTTCTAGATGATCCTACCAATTATAATAAAATTCTTTAAGGAATACATACATTTTAAAAATGCCAACATGCCAGGTGAATAAAATCCAATAACAGGACGACTCAGGTACTGCTGCCATGGAAAACTTAAAGATTAAATTATTTCTGGCATAAATGTCAAGTTTCAAAAGCTAAAATCTGTATGAAAGATAAGTACTTAAAGTCTCATGGTATAAAAGGTAAAATTCATGATTTAATTGTAAAAAAAAAAAAAAAAGCTGCTCCATATAATACTCCTACAATCAGGTTCAATATTTCAGCCAGTAACTGTTGATACTCAATTACTGCAACATCACACAAAATTGATTAAACAAAAATCAAAATATTAAAGCCCTAGAAAGCTATCAAAAGAAATATAACAATAACCCTTGAAAAATATAGGATCTAATACAGAAATAATGAATTAAAGTTACGGTGTTGATGCTTTAGGTTTATCCCTAACTCTAAAAATATTTTTAAATCATTGCATTTATGTATACTTTATCTGCCATTTAAAATAGCCAAAAGAATCAGATATACTACCGTAAAATTGCAGTTTAAATTACTTCAAGAAATTTAGCCAGTTTGCAATCATTTAAGTACTTGGGAAAATTAGGTTTTAAAATTTTACAGGTTTACAAATTATTTGTTATTGTTGTTCCTCTCCATGTTCAGAAGTCTCTGGAACAAAGAATCTATCAATAAGAATTTTAAATATGTAGAAAACTTCAAGTCTTTGGCTGCAATTGAGTTCCTACAGGGCTACAGGTATTCAATATACATTCCTCCCCTGTATATAGAGGATTAGTCCTCAATTGCATATTCTAAGAATATTCCTCTTGAGCAGGGGTCAAACAAATTTCCTTTAAAGGACCAAATATTAAATGTTTTAGTTTTTGTGGTCCAAGAAGCAGAATCAACGTTACTACATAGGTATTCATATTGTGAGAGAAAAAAAATTTACACAAATGTTTTGATAAAAATTTAAAACATCATAATGAGCATTTTTTTTTTGTAATATAAGTCTAATGAGAAAAACAATTTGGGGGAAGATAACATTTCACTTAATTGGGATTCCAAGTTAGCGTTCTTTGTTGAAACCAATGACAAATGTACAACTGTTAATGCTCACCCATATGGGATCTTACATAATTCATCTTTCAAAAAGTCTTTTCACACTGACAAATACTGATATCAGTCCACAAGCATATTATTTTAGTTGAGCATATTCATCATTTGAAAGGCATTTATAGAATCCTATTAGATTCTTTTCTTGATTATCTGCCTTTTAAAATATGTCATTACATTAATCACCTCCAATTGAAGGTAAGGGGAAAGCTCTTCAATTGCACAATCAAGTGGATTTTAAAATTCGGAAATCTCCTTTATACTTGCATGGAGGTCCAAAAAATGTGCTGAAACTAGTTTGAGCTTAGAAAATATATCCACTGCAAATTTGTGTGGGAGTGGACATCTGGATTCTTGTTTTAACATTTGAAAGCATGGCAAGTGTTTGACATTACTTAAGATTCAAGCAACATTAGTTGTCATCAAAATGACTTTACTACAGTTTAAAATTTACATAAAATTAATGTTTTGCCTCGCAATTTTAGGTTGAATTCATTAAGAAACATTATGAAGTCTGCCTCAAAGGCTAATTTTCAAAGCCATTCAGAGTTCCATTACAGTTGAGGCTGGTTCTTCCCATTAAGAAAAAAAATTCAATTTTAGCTCTCAGATTTTAAAAAATCACAATAAAACTTCACCATTGCTGAGCCATCAAACTGATGTGTGGCAGGGCAAAAGAGAAGATTCAGCTTGTTTCTGACAAAAATTCAGAGAACTGATGATGAAGGTTGTTCACAAGAGCAAACAAAGTTCACCATTGACTCTACTGTTTCAGCTACACATGGTAGACTCAAATATTTTCTGCAAAGCACCTGCTAATTCATAATACCATGAATCAACTTTAAACATCTTACATTTTCATAAGACTTGCAAACTTGTGAACTAAGCTTTATCACTGTAAGTTGTAATACATCTAAGCAGATTCTTCATGTTTGATTAATTTTTCTCAACTTCTTTGAAATATTTCCCCTTTAGTTGTAACATGAAAACTATTCATAGAAGTTAATTTCTTTTTCACTTCAAAGTCAGCACTGACTTTTGGAACAAAAAACAACTTAGTGTCAATAACCATCTTTTGGATTCATCAAGAGCCAAGAAAAACCATTGAAATCATTAGCCCTGATTTTTGATTCACTATTGATGTTGTTCCAATGTCAACTGTTCAGTCAACTATTTTCCCCCCCAAAAGCTAATAATCCTAAACAAGTTTATTTTCTCTGGAAATATTCCTTCCGTTGGTGTAATCAATCATAATGAAATTAATCCACTCTTGGTAGTTTTCCTTATTTAGTTAACAAATAAGCCACTCAAAACTTCCTGTGCCTTCAGTCTCATTTTTGTTCTTCATTTTTTGTCAAGAAATTCTGCTTTGATGATTAGAAAATATTTTTTTCTAATCAACTGTTACTTTGCCATGAATTGGAAATACTGTGATGAGTGCTCAGTAATGTTGGTGTAGATCATATTTTTGTGTCATAGAATATTTTTCATCTTTTAAATTTTAGTCAATTAAAAATATAAAGTATTCTTAGCTTATGGACTATATGAAAACCAGCAGCAGGCTAGATTCAACCTGCGAGTCACAGTTTGCCCACCTCTCCTCTAGAATACAATATTTCTCTCCACTCCCAGATTCAGGACCTATGGTCTAGAAAGGTGTGAGATAAGAATCAGTTAATCACCACTTATTGGTTTCTCTTCTAGGTAAGGTGGATCTTGCTTTGTTAAAAGCATGATTACTTCTACTAGGTTGTTCATAATCTAGTTCCTATAGAACTAGTGGTTCCTCACTTTTGTCAATAGCCTTTGGAAAACCCTTTAGTTATCTATAATGTCACCCCTCAACTCTGCCAATATTAAAAGCATTCCTACCCTTCACCTTTTGTATTGGAAGTCAGGATACATGGTCATTGGACAAGATACTGTTCAAATTACTGAACCAAACCAGGGTTTAGTAATTCTTGAGAAGTAAGGCCTTCTAACAGCTAGAGAGGCCCCTGCTACACAGTTAATGCTAAGAATTTGACCTTCATTTGAATCTGAGACTATGGGTCATAGAGAAGGCTATGAGAAATCTACGCCATAAAATCTAGACATTTCTAGAACTGAGAACTGGGCTACTGGGATTGTAGCTCCTAGTTTGACAATTCAGGATTCTACAAAGATGACTCAAAGGAGAGCCCCCTATCCTAGCCCCATTGGGCATTAGAGAATCCCTAACATTCCAGTGATCACGGCAAATCCTTCACTCTACTCCTCACCCCTTATCTCTATATCCTACCCATCTTCTCATGTTTGGAGGCTCCCCTTAGTGGCCATGGCTAAGTGGAGGCCTGACAGAGTAACTAGGCCCCTCACAATTGATATTCAACTGTATACAGACTGAAACAAGGGAGAAAACAGTAAGTCACATGCAGATTAAACAGTGGATGTTACAATACCTCCTGCAAAGTTACTTGGCAGGCATAGTCAGCAGGGCAGAATCTGGATCTTCTACTAAACCATGACAAGATTAACCTAAGCAAGATCTGTTAGTTCAAATCAGTGATGTCATCAGTTTCTATTTCATCTTTTGTAGCCCCTTGCTGACTTTTTCTTTCCCCACCTCACAACTTTTGTTGATCACTTAAAATGAGTGATGTTGAAGAGGCTACAGCCACTGGTTAGTCTAAAGTTGCTTTAATCATATGAAAAAGAGGCCTCAAGGATGAGAAGTAATAAGGGTACTTCTCTTGAACCTGCACTCCCAGACCACAATATCTTACTGAAGACCCAAAACTAATTATTCTTTCAAGGGCCACCCTTTTACAATGGCACAAGTGGGTGCCAAGAGTCACTCTTCCATTATGTGAGTGTGGGGAAGGTAACAAGGCAGAGACCTGGCACAATGCAAGCCCACTGGTGGTGTGAAGCATGCCGAAGAGAAGGAATTAGGATCAGAGACATAATGCCTTAAGTCAAAAAAATAGATCTGGTTTACCGAATGGAGAGATGCTTCTCCTTCCTCAAAACAAAATGCAGTTATACCTTGGTGTGGGGAAGCAGGGGGAAATAAGAAAGAGCATTTCTTAACGTATTCCAGCACAGCCTTCAAGAGTTGTAACTGAAGAATGAATGCCAGGGACTGAGCTCAAAATCAAATTAAGGGGTAGTGAGCCAACCAGGCAGTTTTATTACTGCCAAAGTAGACAGTGCCCCCTGGTGGTAAAATATTGTAAACAGCCCTTCAAACACTGACCTGTACCTGTTTCTACAAAAAATCCATATGCAGGCAGCTCGAAGGCAATTATAATTAGCTAAACTTCTGAAAAAAGTATTGACACAATCGTATTTACTAATAATAGCTAACAGTGGGCACTTATGTGCTACGCACTGAGCTAAGCAAGCATTTTATAAGCATTACCTCATTTAATACTCAAAACTGTGAGCCAGGTATCAGTCTCTCTGCTTTAAAATTGAAAATTAAAGCTGAAACGTGTCCAAGGCACCCCAGTTAATAAGGGGAAAAGTATTACACTTAAATTTCAAAGGCTAAAAAATCTGAAAACCACACGCAGAAAGAGCAAGAACTATAGCAGAAATGTGGAAAGCATTTGCTACACTTTGCTCATTTTTTAGAATAGTGATTCTGCTTTAACTTGCAATAGTGAAATAAAGCAGTTTCTGAATAAATTTTTTCATATTTCCCTTAGATCTCTCTAAAAGAAAATGAAGACTTAAAGGATTTAGAGGGTGCTGAATTAATTTGTCAAGGGCATTATCATGTCCCTTCCAGACCTGGCTGAGCCAAGTTATGCACGACATCCCACTCTCATCAGAGCTTCTGAATCCTCTTCCAAAAAACTTTTTTGCTCATTTGTTACCTTATACTCTTGTCCAAAATCCCAAATTAATCACTCAGTAAATCCAGTACTGCAGCCCAAGGCAAATCAATAGCCCTCTAATCATTATAAAAAAATAAAGCCTACATTCTGGGAACTTATTTTACACTAAAACATAATAGGAATCTCAGTAAAAGTAGCTTTATACTTCTGAACTAAAACTAAGGCCTGCATTCCAGCTTTCTTTACTACCTAAAGAAATTACTAACATAATGCATTTACACTATGAAATCAATCTTTAAGAACTACTGAAAGGGAAATGATTGGCTTTAACATTTGGAAAAGTTCAACTTGACTGCAAACACAAATCAACACGGCGACTAACAAAAAAGTTAATATTCGTTTAGGCTGTATCAAAACCTTTGGGCCCCTTTTGCCCACAGAACACAATACAAAATTCTTACCTTGCATACTCAAGTGCCTGAGGTAGGACCCAAAGCCACTTTCTCAGAAAACAAATATTTATGTAGAGATTTAAACCACTGCTAGACACTATCCGAGCTCTGGAGGATGAAAACAGTACCTTCAACATTAAGTGAAGAAAAACAAAGTAGGAATAAAGGACAAAGGATAATGGTATGGGAGTGGTGAGGGTCAGGGTAGGCCTCTCAGATAGTGAATCATGGGGTATTTAAGGAAAGACTGTCCAGATGGAGGAAAGTGCAAAGGCTTGGAGGCAGAAGCATGTTTGTACAGAACAGAAGGACCAATGTGACTGACTCAGAGAGGAAATGGATTAGGAAGAAATCTGGTTTGGGAGTTGAGAGGTGAAGAGAGGTGTTGGCATGCCACACAAGATTTTTAGGCTATAGTAGATTCACATTTACTCTGAGGTGAGAAAGCCACTGGAAATTTTGAAAAGAGATGTAACATTATGGGAATGTTTTTAAAGGATAATTCTTGGTATAGTGGGGAGATCTGAATGGGGAGGCACGAGTAGCAGCAGCCTTATGTCTTATTCCTCATGCTCCCCCAAACTAGATATATTACCATATAAGCAGGTCTTATTTAGTGAGCACTTACATGTGAGGCATAACATCTTTTAACCCTTGAAATGAAAATGCAAAGCATCTATTAAAAATGGGAGGGGAAAATAAAAAAGATTCAGGCAAGGTCAAGTACCTCAAGAGCTAATAAATAGTAGAATCATATAATCTGCCAGAGAGGGGGTTTCTTCCATTACAACACACAACATACTCATCCCAAGTCAATAAATTCTGTATCGGACCTTTTTACTACTCAAGTCTCTAGATGTTTTACCCTCTGCATAAAATAGATATCCTTCCAATTGCTTTGATGGCAAACTTGTTCATTTTTCCAGGTAAACGCAAGTATTCCCTCCTGAGTAAAATTATTCTTGATTTTTCCTAGGTCACTTAGCGACTCCATCTTCTGTGCCTCTACAGCAGTTGCTCCATCTTCATTTACCTGAAACGGTACTTACCTGGTCATAGTGAAACTGTATCCATTTAATATATTTCCACCACTGAGTTCATAAGTCATGCCCCTTACTCATCATCACCTCTCCCTCCCACACACTCCCTTCTCTTCCATCCAACTTCACACACATCTAGCACAGTACCAGGAGCCAAATAAATGCTAGCTGAATGGAGCAATAAATTATTAAAATGCAGAGTCCAATTTTACTCTATGCATTTTGGACAACTGGTGCCACATTTTTAAAAAATAAAAACAATTTACCAAAAAAAATGACAAAGATAAGTATGAGATGATGGATATATTAATGAGGGATATTTTTTCATAATGTATGTCCAATAACCATTAGAAGGGAGATCTTAGCCAAGTGGGGAAGGAAATGGACTGGCGTGTGAGGGAACAGCCGTTCAAATTACCATGATGTATACTTTAAAAATCTTACAATTGTCAATTATACCTCAATAAAGCTGAAAAAAATTAGCTAGAGGTGGCAGTGAGAAAAAAATTAAGTGGATGGATGCTAACTAGACCTATTGTAGTGCTCATTTCACAATGTATACAACTGTCACATCATTTTTTTACACCAGAAACCAATATATGTCAATTATATCTCAATTAAAAAAGGAAAAAGTATATATTCTACTTTAGCTACTAAGTGGGGCTCTAGATAATTTAAAAATATAAACACCAGAACATTGAAAGCTAGAGAAAATCCAAAAAGTGAGAAAATAATAAAGAAATAAAACTGTGCCCAAAGGAATAATTTAGAAACTAGAAACACTTAACCCAAAAGATGGAAGGGGCATTACTTTTGCTGGTTTCAATATGAGGAAGATTGAAATGTGCATGCGATTGTCTTGGAAGGCAAAATTAAGAGCAATATGTGGAAGACAGAGAAAAGCAAACTTACACGGAAAAGCAAACTGTGGCTTAACTGGAGCAAGAATCAAGCATACAAAACAAAGCAGTTCGACTGCAGGAAACATGCCATTTCTACAAATATTCCTAGAAAGCGAGTGGCCACCTTGATGAAAAGCAATGGCAGGAATACACTATTATCTCTGAGAGGATTATATAATTCTGGAACACTTCTAACAGTCCAGATTCCTAGTTCACAACTATTGTCTTTCACAAAGTTATCAGATTCCTTAGATTTTGAAAAGGCCCAATGTTTCTTACTATGCCTGTTTTCTAAATGACCTGACATATTTGCTATCTCACCTTTATGCCCACTTGGTTTAGACAGGCCACATCATATATTGCAAAACAGGGAGGGCAGAAGTAGACAGGTGAGACGTTTTGTATTTCTCTTATGATGTTCTCTCCCACCAAAACCTTTCTAGAACCTGATCAGTTTTTGTGCCAGTTATCAATTTATAGTCTCTCAGCTCCAAATTCATCATGAAGGGGCTTCTCCTGCTTTCTGGTAGCTGTACAATCAGCAAACAAGGTGGGCTGAAGACATCCGACACATATGGTTCTACCTGACAACCTCCCAGACCAGACCCAGGCTGGTGATCACTTTCCTTCAACCCAACCCAAATGCCTCATGCCCCAGGAGTCCTGCCAACACTAGGCCTGTACACCCCTGTGTGCCCACACACTGTCACTAGCTGCTGCTTTCCTGAACCTTGAAGAGTAGCTCTCTGCTAACCTTGTGACTGAAGACCAACTCTGGTCTGGGAAAACAAGTAAACTATGCCATCCAGTAGGCTGCAACCACCTCTTCGACAAGGTCTGAACCCAAATCCGAGGACCCCTCTTCCTTGTCTGTCCTTCTTTAGGTACTCTCCCTCAGCTCTTGGGTACCATATCAGGTTCTCATATCTCTTTTGTCATAATTTAAAACTTTACGTTAAACTTCCCTTCTTTAAAATTACAGTGGGGTTTCTGTTTCTAGATCAGACCCAGACTGAGTTTCCCATCAAGCCAGGCTCAAAGAAGCAACAGAATGAAAACCAGCCACTGACAGTTGTCCTAGACTTAGATCTAGATCTATATCTGATAAAACATAAAATATTTAAAAACTCAAATATCTTAGTTTTGTGGGCTCAACTGGTTAGAAAGCTTACAGCTAAGTTATCAAAAATGCTTACACAAATGTTCATTTTATTTGACAAAGAGCAGCAGCAACATTGAAAAGTAACCCTTCCAAAATAAAACAAGAAATAGCTAAATGAATAATAGGGGAAGGAAAAACAAAAGCCAACCTACCAGAGTTTGGAAGGTTAGAATATTTGGAAAAGGAAATACAATACTCAGAGCTTTAAAAAAAAAAAAAATGGCAGAATAAGCTTTAGATAAGCAAAATGAAAGAAAATTGAGTGTTTCAAATGAGAATATGCACAAAATACATATATACATTACATATGCACATACCTTTATACATTATATATGCATATACATGTATATATATATATGCGTGTGTGTGTGTGTATGTGTGTATGTTTGGAAGAAACTGAGTAAAGCAACTTAGACATAGAAAACTTGCTGAAATAAACTAGTAAGGTGACAGCGGTGTACAGTGTCTTGCAATCATCAGTCAGCCTGTCTTCAGTGGAAAGTTTGAAAGTGAGGGGAGGAATATTTAAAAGGCTGAAGTAGGCATTAGGAGGCAAATAGACTAGACAGTTAAGGTAATGAAGGATGGATAAGGTATATTTGTTATATTGTGATAAAAGTTACTACATTATGAGAAAGGTTGTTACACAGACAAGTAAAGTCTAGGGTAAGGATAACATGGAATAAACTAGGAATAAAAAGCTAAGATTTTTTTAATTCAAAAAGGGAAAATGCTCTTAACCACAGATGACAATAGAGAAGGAAAGAAAGGAAGCAGAGAGGTAGGAAAGGGATAATTTCAAATATCATAGGAAAAATATCTAACAATATAACCTGCTGTATACAGGGTGTTCAGGACTAGGCTTAAGTTTGCCCCACTCATTACAACAGGCACTACAACACAAAATATAACCACCTATGAAACAGTCAATTGATAGATGGAATAGAAAGTCTTTTACATCTGAAAAAACCTCGGTTGTTTAGAAATTATCAATTTTATTGGCCTTTTCTTCTCGTTTCCTTTCATACCACTGCCTTTTGACACGTTGACTTCATGTAGCACTTCCACCAAATAGGTTTCAAGATACAGTGAAAAGTAAAAAATGAAATAAAAATTCAGATCTATGAGTGATTCCATGTATTCAAAATATAGGTGGGGTGGGGGAGAAATCTTGTCATGATTTATCTTCAGGCAACATTTTGGTGTAAGCTTTAGATAAGCAAAATGAAAGAAAATTGAGTGTTTCAAATGAGATATGCACAAAATACATATATGGAATTTAACAGACATTATCCATAAACATTAAATATAAAACAGCTGTTTATAAATTCCATCAAGAAATACATAACAAAAGAGACATGTAACTCAAACAGAAGACAGAGTTCCTCAAATTGCTTAGAAATCTTTGCGAAGCTGAAAAAAATTATCACAGAAGAAAACTAAAAGTAGATTTCGTATTGATAATAAACTCACTCAAGTTTTGAGTCTTCACGTATGCATTATACTTTTATCCCTTGATCTCAAATAATTTTTGGAACTAGGTTTAAGTTTTTTCATACTCAATTAAAAATTTTAAATTTTAAATATCTTATTAAAATATTTTTTTCTATTTAACATTTTTAATACACCAAAAAAGAGGGATTACATTTTATAATCACAATGCTATTTTAAAATCTAATGATTCGCATTATAGGCTGATAAAACATAAAATATTTAAAAACTCAAATATCAGCAGTCTCAATAGTGTAGTCTCTATTTTTTATCCTTGAAAATCTCAAAATAAAAAAATATTAAAATATATAACATTTAATTAAATCAACTCTAATTTCTTGAACATTTATCATTTAGATTTTTTTCTTAATTGACTCTCCTACATATTTTTTAAAAGGCTGAAATTAATCATTTGTAAAATTTATTTATTTTTTAGGTTAAAAATTAAACTTTCATATTTAACAGAAAGAAAATACTCCTTTGGTAAAAAATAATCGAGTTTCTTAAAATATTAGTTATAACAAAATTTTAGAACAAGTTTATCTTATTTAGTATTGAAGATACATTCTTACAAATCAGAGCTCTAACCAAATCAGTGCTCTTTAGAACCATATGAAATAATCTTGGAGATGCTTCCTATACATATTATGTATTACATCTAGTCCATATATAATACATAACTAGAAATTTATTACCTGATGTCTTCATCTTCTCTGCCTTCTTTAGAGTTTGTCTAATAGTGGATTTCAGTAAGCCTGTAGCACAATCAACCCAGATCCTACTGATATTTGCCAACTTAAAAATCTGCATTTTTAACAGCTAGCCATATCTTAATTATCAAAGTAATACCTTGTTTGATTGTATGCAAACTATTAACTGTGAAGGAGAAGACTATAATCAGAAAATAGAATATACCGGGCAGAAATACCTTCACAGAGCAAACAAATCAAACTTATTGTCAGGTGATTCTCAAACTGGGCAAAAAGAACAGTATGACGACTCTCACTGTCAAAAATACAGGGTTCACATGCAAATTCTGTTAACAAAGGCCTTACACAGTGCTTTAAATTGGTGTGGGGGGGCAAATTCTTTGACTCAATGTACTTAGAAATTCCTATTTAACAATAAAACTACTTAGCAAAGATGCTGACATTTGGGTAAAGTTAATTTATAGTATTTGTATACACAGACATTCTTTAATTTCATCAGACTGTAATATGCTTCATTCGTCACATTTTATAATTTCTTAATTTTGCTTGAAAAGATGCTTTCTGCTTATTAGAAGTTCACTTTGTAGAAACTATAGAATTATAGAGCTCTGTTCACTTCCTGGTATAGACAAATTTTAAAGACTAAAGATGGCTTTAAAGAAAGTTCAGCTTTCAAAAAATAGCTTCAAAATTGTGTTTTCTGATTTCCCATATTCATTTTCTTTTAGTTATAAAACTTCATAAAACAAGTGGTCATAGTTTTTACTACTAGTTTGAGCTAACCCAAAAACTAAAATCTGAGAAATATTCTAATGTCAACATATTAAATTCTAAATATCCCTCTCAAAAACGTTTTGTAAACTCAAGTGTTATCAAAATTATATCAGAGATTCAAAATCAAAGCATTAATTAAATGAGGTTCTCTTGGATTTTACAACATAATATTCCTGAATCACTCCATTATCAAATTGTTATCCACAAATACAATATATATTAAATACTTGATTTATGAAACTTAAAAGTACATACTTTTATATGGACAAGATACACCATAACAAACATATTTCTTTAAGTTCCTTAAAAGTAAATTCTAACTGTATCAAAAAGTCCATCTCACTTAAGAGATTTTGGATAGAAACCAGGAAGAGTTTCTTGATGATCTGGAACCAGATGATAAAACAGTGAGGATCTGAAGAAGGTTAAATCCGTGTGAGCTTCAAGAACAGAAATCATCCATCTTTGAACATTAGACATCTGCTGGCCTGAAGACCAAAGTCAGACTGTAGGACACAGTGCCGGTCCCTCCAGTTCCCATTCTGGTATTTTGGCACAAAATGAGGATAAGTCACAAAACTTATGGATATTTTCAGGTTTGTTTGTATTTTAAATATATAATATTGAACCAATCAGAATAATGTATGGCTTATAATTACTTTGTCAGTTTAAGCAATAGGAAAATAATTTGTTTTTGTTCTGTGATGACTATTCATTGGTTAGACTTTTATTTTCCTCTTCACATTTTCGGTGACTGTTTCCCACTGGTATCATCAACCAGGTCTCTCAGGCGAGATAAGTGGTGCAAAGCCCTTCGTTAAAAAGTATAAAACATGTTATAAAGCAATATTAAGGATTGACTAGGCAATGCAGACAGCAAAAATGGTGATTATATTGTTTATTAACTTCAAAATTAGTGTGAGGAATAAATTTATAGAATAACTTAAATATCAAACTTTGAGAATTTTTCCTTATAAAACCCTGAGAGCTGAATAATTGAGGATTAAAATAATTCATCTAAAATTCTACAAACATTTACTTTTAAAAAATTATATTTTTGACATTCAGGTTTTTTTTTAGGTTTGTCAAGCTCAATAAGACACAGTAATAGGAATCATTTGTATCACACTTAACATTTTTTTCATGGAATTTTCATAATATGTCTATGAAATAATAACTTTTCTCTTGGTATTCTGTGTATACCATTTAAGGAATAAAGTACATAATTCATATTTAACATGTACATTCAAGATAGCTAAAGTTTTAAAAGATATCACTGAAGGATCAGTCACAGTTCTGAGGAAACCTTGTTTTTATTGAGCATGCAGGAAACAAATGACAACTATGTTGAATAATGCAGTATTATACCAATAACCTGGTTTTTCTCTAACATAAAGCTAACATTATAAGTCAGGTACCAATGGAGAAAACTCAACTATCCCTCAAACAAATTGGAAAGAGAGGGGCCCTTAATTTTCCAGTATTCCTCTAAAAATACTGCTTCATTTCCTCTCCCCTATTTTCGATTTTCGAGGGACACTCAGAAAATGTCAGTTAATCAACCATATTTCAGATCTTTGATAAGAGACCAAGAAAAAGAGAAATAATATAACAATGGGTACAGTAATCTCTAATGGTTAATTTCTCAGGTAAGCTAAAAGGTAATAATGACTACACACCCCATTCTGCAGTCTCTAATGCAGGTTCAATAAATGTATATTAAATAAAATGCATCTTCCATTTTACCCAGGACAAAGAGATAGAAGAAACTAATAGTGTTAATTACTGCATTATATCTATTTCCCATTTCTCTTTCTTGGACACTTTTACTCAAATGTAATGAGAATAATCTGGATTCTGCCATCATTTTGGCAACTTCAGCTAAATTTTGAGATTCTCATCTTCAATAACTAAATTCTCATCTTCATTAACTAAGTAACTGACCCAAAGTTACTAAGTAATCAGAGGTAAAATTCACTAGGTCTATCATTTCTACATCCTATAGTAAAATCTCTCTACTTAAAGACTTATTTTCTTCCTACAGATACATAGGAGACAAAAAGATAATTTGTAAATACACTTAGGATCTTTCTTTTTCTTTTCAGGCTTATTATTTAACTACCTCTGATTCAAGGGAAAAATTGGCAAGTGGCTAGAATCTTATTTTATTGTTTACAATTCCAAGGGCTATAGATCCCTTGAATTTAGAGGTTTATCAAATTGAATGAGGTAAAACAACCTATATTTATTTTTACTGAATGCTATTAAATTAGCATTTCCTTCCATAGATTAGCAAAATTGGTGACTTCATGCACCACAGAAATCAGAAAATTTTTCATATCTCATTATAGCGAATGCAGGAATCTCAAAATTCTTTTATATTCATCTCTATTTCAAAATTATAAAAGTTATATAATAGTTACAAAATTATAATAGGTATTAAACCCACTGCTAGAACACATATAATCTGTCTACAGTCCAAAAGTTCATAAGACATAACTGGCCAAAATTAGACAACTTTAAGCCTAGCTATTCATCCACTGAATAAGAGGTCTCTCTCACTGGTGACTCAGACATCAACCCTTTCCAATATTCCCTTTCTCTAAACACCATACCATGGTTTAATGTTTTTATTCAAGCTATACAAAATGTCTTTATACAAATTATGTTTTTACAGAATGAATTTTAATTTACCTATTATTTTAAATGTATTGTTTCATTTTAAATGCATTAATAATCACATATTACTAATTAGAAATCTAATATTTTTGTAACTATTATTCAATATAACTAGTTTCCTTTCTAATCCTATGTAGCTTATTTTATGTCTTTAAAAAACAATGTCATTGGAAACAACTGAAGTGTCCTATGATAGGTGAATGGCTACGGAAACTATGGTACATATAGACAATGGAATATTTCTCAGCTGTAAGAAGAGATGAAATACTGCTATTTGTGACAACCTGGATGGACCTCGAGATAATCATGCTAAGCAAAATAAGCCAGACAGGAAAAGTTGAAAATCACATGCTATCATTTATATGTGGGATATAAACCTAAAAGCAACAAATGAACAGGACAAACAAACAGAGACTCATGGACATGGACTATAGACTAGTGGACACCAGAGGGTAAGGGTCAGGGGGGAGATAGACGGGAGAGAGGTGGTCAAATATGTGGTGACAGAAAGAAATCTAACTATGAGAGGTGAATACACAGTGTAAACATATATATGCCTTATTGTTAAAGTGTACAGATGAAACATTGGATTTTTTTATCCAATGGCACCATAAAAAAATTAATTAATAATAATAAAAAAAATAATGTTGGGGAGAAAGGAGAGGAGGGAAGGGGAAGGGTGTGATATGATGGGAAGTAATAAAAAAAACTAAAGAGAAATGAAATCTTTAGTTCCCTACCCCTTTACCTCCACAACACAATCAGCTGGCAGTTCCTTTCATTTAACCTCTACCTGTCCTGCTGAGAATTAAACAATCTACTTAGAAAAAAGAGGCTATCAAAATTGATCACAATCTCAAAGGCATGTGTAGGAAGAAGTGGAAGATAAAATTGTAGAAGGAAATTATTCTTGATTTCTTCTGATTTCTTCTCTAAAAGTGAAAAAACAGGCTAACTGGATACACACCAATTTAAGGGTTATAATACAACCTGAGTAGTCATTCACCTTAAAAACAAAAAGAAACTCATTTATTGTGACAATGTATCCATTGGTGAGCACTAAGTATATACAAATCAGTACATTGAGACTCAATAACAAATTGATTATATAAAGGCAATTTAGCTAAATTTTAATTTACTCACTGATACTTTTTTGCCTTTGGTTTCCTAGTGCCTTTGGTACTGCTCTACTGACTACTTTCTTTAACACTATGTTTACTGGTCTATATACCATTTTAGTATCCAGGAAGAAATGAATGACAAGCATTTGAGAACAAACTGTCTACCACTCCACAGAATTAAAAAAAGTATGAATACGTTAGATTAAAAAAAAGAAATGTTGCTTTAGGATTATGTTTTATAAGTCTGAGAGATAATTCTGTGTATCTCTAATACAGAATGAAAAGCAGGAAATTGAACAGGAAAAAAGCTGATAAAAAGGAAAACTTTCTAGCTATCACTAAGTTTTGTCTTCACAGCATGGCCTTTAGTATTAAGAATTACAAAAATCTTGCACATTCATTCCCAAATTATATACTCAACATGTCACAAAGGTAAATACAAATTGTTTTTGAATGACTGATGATTTTGCAATCGTCTATTACTGCTCACTTTTATGGTATAAAAGCAATATGCTATTGCTCATTCTTCAAGCCAGCCTTGGCAAAATAACCAATGGCTCACATGCAATAATAAAAGATTCTAGAAAGACCCTTGCTCAAAAACTACATTTTTTTTCATATGCTTAAAGATGATAAATTTCTCCTATGAAGATTTCAGTTAATAAGTATTTACTGAGTTCCTAATAGATAAATACATAAAACAAAAGCTAAGTATTATAGGGATAAGGAACAGTAACAATCTGACTCTGCTAAAAGCAAAATCCCTCTGGAAAAAGTAACATTCTAAGTTGCTATCAGTCATTTATACCTCCCGCCCAATGAGACTTTCTAGAAAGCAGTTATTTTTAATGGGAGAATACTGTTAAAAATACACAAAAACTGTCATTTGAGACATGAGGAGAGCCATAATAGGACTTTCGCCCTAGGAAAGGTTATTAAAACACCTAAGGTATAACCTATAACTTCTGAAGAAGTTGAGTCCACTTATCTTTAAATATGCAAAGATGTTCACCTAACCAGAACATTTTGCAGTCTAGAAAGAATTCTGAGACTGAACTGATTTTAAGTTGTCCTTAAAAAAATGTCAATCGACAGATGGAAAATAATGAAAAAATGTACTAACATTCTTTTGTAAGCCTGAACTGATTTCATAACAGTACAAATGCCTTACTGATAATACTTTTGAAATTCAAAGTAAAGAAAGGCATGTTAAGACTGCTTCAGGTAACCTAACAAAATCAGCACTGAAAGCCATCTAACAAAATATAAATCTTACTTACTCTACAAAAACAGCGTTCTCTATGTAGGCAAGATTATTGAGTGTCAAAGCTATACAAAAGTTACTACTATTAAAAAAATTCTAGCAAATGGTAAAAGCACCTACAATCAACATCAACTTTTGTGGTGATTTAATTAAAGTCCAGTGTTTATTTTCTAGGCTATGCACTTAACTCGGAAAACACATTTAAGTCTGTGATAGGAGTTCAATATCATTACTTTTAAAAACCATGGAAAGCTTGAGGTCATCTACTTTAAATTTTAAAACAGAATGAGATCTTTATCCTAGATAATCAACTGAGGTCCTGTACCTAGTCTAAATGGATAATGCACCACTATCATTAATGAGAGAAGTGTTAGGAAAACAGGTTGTAAAATCAGATTGTCTGGTTTGAATCTCAGTGCTACTTCTTACTGGCAAAAGTTTCCTTATTACTTGATATTTTAATTACCTTATCTGTATTATGAAAATAATAGTATTTACCTCATAGGGTTGTAAAGAGTACATGAATTACATTCAAAAACACTTAGAACATTTGGTAAATGTTCAATAAATGTTATTGTCTTTATTCACTGACTTCTATGAAGTATGGGACACTATACCCAAATTTTATGGCAAGCTACCCATTATTTCTACCTAGATTATAAGAGGGGGGAGGATCACACAGATATGTTTTTTAAACTATGAAAACTATAAATGTATATGTATATATCATGGCAATTACAGTCATAAGTTTAAATGTCTAATGTTTTACTTTTCTACACTTTCATTAGATAAGCAAATTCTGAAGAGACAAAAAGGTAGACAGTATTTGTTTAGCCCCACCTACAGCCAAATTAGAGTTACAAGAGTAAAAAAATTTTAACCTAGCATTTCTTAAGCTCAGTATACCATCTCCTGAGGGTGCGTCATATTCACACAACCAAACTCATAAATACTCTTCCTTTCTGCCCACAAGGAAAGACTTGCATTCTTCCCCATTTTTTAATTTCAAATAATGTAAGAAATAAGTGGACTAACACCCTTAGGAGCATTGAGACCTATCTCTATGTCCAGGACGTTATATATACTTTAGATTTCTGTGGAGATATGTCAAATAATGACACACGTATGATTATTATATTTATTCTAGAGTGAATATAGAAGAACACATTTCATGAAAAAGTGGTTCTTCCAGGATATCCACACCAATACAATCTCAAATTGTTGCTGTTGTTCAGAAAGAAAGGAGAATATCTTTAAGCCATTCACATTCATTGTATTTTAGGTGTCTAAGGTTATCTCATTACGTCCTAAGAGCATTTTAAACAGGAAATAGCAGAAGTTTAAGAGAAAACTTCAGGATTAGACAATAAGTTTCAAGAAGCTTAAATATAACTACTATATCCTTAGAACTACTTATTTCTAGCATCCAACCTTCTAATTTCAATCAAAGGGATAAATAAAACGAATTTATATCCACAACATATTCAGAAATTAGTAGAAAATACTTACTTTTGAAGTGACTTAGTAATAGGAACCATGCTTTCCCTCAATTGTAATTTAGAGAAATCATCTTCTGAAATCTATTATTAAAAACACCAAATACAATAAAATATTACAAATATTATATAATTATAAACTTAAATGTTATTTAATACATTTAAAGGAATATTAAAAAACATTGCCTTCATTTCCAAGGAAATAATTCTAGCAAATAATTTTCAGTAAAGCAGTAAATATTTTTATTTGCTCTTTATTCTAAAAATATTACAGCTATTAAGATTCATCTTTCAATTGTCCTAAAGTATGCTTAAATGTATGTCCAATGAATATCAAATCTTGGCTTGGAATTATGACTTTACAGAAGTAGGTATGTCTCAATGATGTTTAAAAGGGGAGAGAAAAGAAGGATGGATTGAGCGCTATGTGTTAATGTTACGATCATTAGAGTATAAAGAGAAAATTTAAAAAAAACAACTCAAAAGAGCAGGCTGTGATAGTTCCCAAAAGCTGATCCACTCATTTGTAATTAATATTGAATTTCATAAAGCTCTACTAACAACAATAACAAAATGTCAATAAAGTATTTTTAAGGTATCACTTTTAAATAATAATTTTTAATAAGTTTTATTATTTTGTTAATAAGGTATTTATTAAGTTTTCATCAGCTACCAAGCATTAAAATAAGTACTTTATATAATGTCTCAATTTCTCAACAACCTTGCTTTAAAAAAAGAGAAAACAAACTAAAAAGGTACAAACATTGCACTTGCTAGAAAGTGGTAGAATTAGAATTTACAATCAGACTTGGGAGAATATAAACTCTATATTCAAAAACACTATACTACTGTGAAGAAAATTCAACCCTTATGGAATAGTAGCCCAAAGCAGAAACATTTCCGAATTCCTAAGAAACACATAGAAATACAGTGGTTTTAAAATAAAACTTTACATAACTGTATTCAAAAGTCAATAAATACATAATAACAAAATTAAACTTCAGATAACATTAGTATGTGAAAAATCTAATGTAGAAAAAGGTTTTCCACATCTCCCCAATTATAAATACAAGTTAGATTATACAGAATAATTTTATAGGGCATTAAAAAACCAATTCTTACAATCCTTTCATACTGTAGTTATAATATCATTATATTGAAATAAGATGTTGTACTTTTAACAATAAACCAAATAAAACAATCCATTTAGGGGTATACAACTGCAGAAATCTAATAGTATTCAAGTAAATTACTTTCTGAAAAAAATAGTCCAACTTTGTAACATGTATTACATGGCATGCTTATTAACAAAACTAGAGGTCAAACAAAATAAGACTTTAAAAGAAATCTTATCTCTTCACATATCTCAATTCATATATCAAGTTTGTACTTACTTGCTTAATTTCTCCTGTTGGCTCTGTGGTTTTATTCTGATTAAAACTTTCTTGTACTGCTTGAAGATTAAATAACATTTGTTTCAGGGCTTCAACGGGGCCATAATGTTTCCCCCCAGAAAGGGTGCAGCTCTAAGGTTAAAACAGACGAATGATTAACCATCCAAAGTTGGGGGCAAAAAGTTATATTCTGTATTATTTTCCCCCAATATAAAATACAAAAATCCAAACAATAAAATGTTTTTAAAAATTGAAATGATATACAACTCATCACCTTGGCATAGTCTTTCTAGTCTTTGCTCTTCTGAAATGAATAGTACATGTTAACATTTGCATGCATTCATTTAGTACATTTAAAATCGCATATTTTCAGAACTGAAAGGTCCCCAGAGCAAGTAAGCCAACATGCTCCTTTCAGGTGTGTAAATGAAACTGGTATCAGCTGAGCAAGCACTAAAATTTCAAGTACAGTGTTCTCTGCACACTTTTAAATGTTATCACACAAAGAATGCTGGTTTTCCACCTATTTGTGGGCCACACATTCCTTGCTTCCTATAAATCACTCATACCTCAATTATCGCTATTCTTACCTGCATCCGAAGAAAGCAACAGCACTTAGCCACAAAAGGTGAGTTGCTGTGTCCTGATAACTATCCACAAAGGGGCAAATAGGCCACTTCAAATGTCTGTTATTTAACATTTCAGCATAGACAGTACGGTAGAACATAATACTATTTAAACTTCAAATCCAAAGTTGTTAACTAGCATTAAGAATATTAGAAGTGGGCTCTCACTGGTGAAGAAATTCAAAATTAAGTATAATGGTTAAAAACTTTTTAAAAACACTCTCCACAGCTATATAAATGGGGTTTAGGAAACAAATGATGTAAAAATGTAAAATGATGCAGATGCAAAAAATGGTATAAAAATTCCTCAGAAAATTAAGCACAGAATTACCATATTATCCTGCAATTCCCCTTGTGGTTATAAACCCAAAGAAGTGAAAGCAGAGACTCAAATAGATTAAATGAGGTCATAAAGGTGGGGCTTTGATACCATAGCTTTAGTGTCCTTATAAGAAGAAACACCAGAAGAGTTCAAAGAAAGGTCATGTAAAAATACAATGAGAAGGCAGCCATCAACAAGCCAGGAAGAGAGTTTCACCAGGACAGAATCAGCCAGCACCTTAATCTCCAGAACTGTAAGAAATAAAATCCTGTTTTTTAAACCACCCAGCCTATGGTATTTTGTTATGGCAGCCTGAGCAAACTAAGACATACAGCTTCCTAAAATAGTCAAATTCACAGAGACAGAAAGTAAGATCATGCTGGCCAGAGGCTGAGGGAAAGGAAGAATTGGAGTCAGTGTTTAATAGGTATAGAATTTCATTTAAAGAAGACAAAATTCTAGAGATGGATATAGTGATGTTTGCATAACAATGTAAGGGTACTTATTGCACAAAACTGTACACTTAAAAATGGTTACAATAATAAATTTTATGTACATTTTATCAAAAATTTTAAAAAAAGAAATGGAGCATAATGATCCAGTTAGGCTATACTCCCATAGCCTTGGAGAAAGCACCTGAGGCATTATCTCTAAACGATCTGCATCCAGCCACTGTTTTAGGAAAATCTCTGGTTACTTGATGACAATCTTAAGGATTACAAAAGCCTGCCTCTGGAATTTGCTGTCTGCCTTGTCAGAACTTTTCATGCAAAATAGTGATCAGAGTACCAAAAAAAGAAAACCACAGAACAGATTATATAAGCTGTTTTGTGCCATTCACTAATGAATGTTTAATAAACGTAATTAAACATTTGTCTGATAGAATGTTACAGAATCTCATATAGAGCTCTCAGGTCAGATCTATTCTGACAGCCTCTATTTTCTCTAATAAATTTCACAGCAGAAAACAAATTTTATTAAATGTTTTAGCAAATTTTTATTTTGAATGTTCACCCTCTCAAATCTTCCAGATGTTAAGATCCCAAAAGTATTATTTTAATATTTAACACTATGACTTATATTTCTAAATCAAATTATATATCATTTCTTATGTGTACATATGCACATTTATACTTTATTTTGGGGGTTACTTGCAAGATTCACATATTCTGATTTTGTAAATTGAATAACTGCCCTATTTTAAATTATAGAAATTTATAACTGTAGCTTAGAAACACAACTCTCAACAATCAGCTGCCCTATGGAAAAATATAATTTACTCTATCATGGTCTGTTTTATGTTTTCCAGGAAAAAAAAAATTGGAGTAACAATTTAGGCCCTCTGTAGAGTTCAATCCCAGGTCCATCTACTTTAGAACACTAAAATAATCTAAAATTCTAGGAGTGATAGTTGCATGAATGTGTGTTGGGAAAGAAGGGATTTGGGCCATTTTTTATTTTGTAATATGCAAATAACTTAGAAATCAATATCTACCTATTAGTAATCTTTTAATAAGTTAAAAAGATTTAGCTTCACCCACCTGATTATCATTATTTAAAAAGTCTTCAAGGTACCCTTTCGCACACTTTGCCCCTGAAGCTTGTTGAAGACTATCCCCAGAGTTAACAGGAACAGGAGATTTGCTAAACAGGATTAAAGATAAAAGAAAGCAATTAGTTCCAATTTAAAAATTTAAATAGTATATAACTGAATGGTTATCATTTAAGTACAAATGGTCAACAAGAAATAACCATTATAGATATGATTCATATTAATGTTGCTTGGTAATTCACTCATCTTCTCTGTAAACTGGTGTCAGAGCTAACTTTCCCTATCTCCTTGCTTCTCCTTTAAAGCTTTAAGGAAAAACTATAAAGAAATTGAAGAATTAGTCTTACACTAAACAAATAAGCCTTTGACTATAGGCCATGCTCCAAAAGCTCACTCATTTGAAATAAGCAATACATTTCTCCAATTAAACACTGTACCCAATAATAATACTCAACGCCCCCCCCCAACAAATTTATTAAGATTTTCTGCTGGGATGGCAGTTACATGTATGCTCTTCCACGTCAAAGCAACAAGACAGACTTCTCTCTCCCTCTGTAACTAGCATTAACATACAGAGGACAGATTAGGGTGAGAAAAGAGTCAATTCTGAAATTAAAATTCCTGAGTTCACATCTCAATCCCATTCACTACATGACCTTACATAACTTATTTATCTGAACTTAAGTTTCTACATTTGTAATTTATCTCATAGAAGTATTGCATAAATTAACTCTAAGTAACTGTTACCTTAAATAGGTGCTCAATAAATATTAATTTCTTTCTTGATGTTCAAGAAGTAGTGGAAAAAGGGCATACCCAGCAAAAGAATTTTCCCAAAACCAAATTCTATTTGTCACAGAGAGTAAACTTATTCTATCCCTCTTTTATATATCAATATAAAATGTTTCCAATTCAAGTACTCATATCTAAGAATATTCTTATAACATTTAAATGTCGCAATGCTAATTTTTTTCCTAATTAGCAGCATTTCATTATTGACTTATTTGATTTTGTAATTCACTATGAGATTTTTATCACTCCCAAGTAGTCTTTTTCTCTCATGTTTACCAAAAGAGTTTGTACATCCATCCACCATCACCAAAAGCATTTACCTGATTATTGAAGATAGATAATGGGTACCTAGGGATTCATTAGACTATTCTTCAACTCTTTTGTTTGGAATTTTCCATTATAAAAACTTTTAAAAAGCAATTATCAGATCAATTTTGATTTTTATGACAGATTGATAATAATTTCCCAATGTCACATTGAGGCTAGGTATATTCCTTCTTCTCACATATCCATCACTATATGAATTAAATCCTCTAAAAATCAACTACTATATGCAAGGTACTGGGTCAAACTATTGATAATGATAATTATACTAGTCAGAAGTTATATTATCTAATTACAAAACACATTAAATGCATTCAAAAATTTAACTCTTAAACATCTCTAGTATTATCTGCTCACCCACTTTGGTTCCAACTGAAAACAAAAGTATTGCCATTATGATACTTTACAAATAAATACACTGACTGAATGGTATAAGAAATTCAAAATAAAGAATATAAATTTAAGAATTAAATGTGCTATTAACCTATTTGAAAAAGAGATATTATTAAACGAACAATTGAGAAACGAAGCTAAACAAAGAAAAAAATATTCTGATTAATCACCACCACTACTACAATTTACAAGAGAGATCATTATATGTCAGAAACTACTCTAAGTACCTTATATTTATTTTCTCATCAATTGTAATCTTCACAGCCCCAAAGCAGAAGAAGTGGAAAAAGGTCTTGTATAAAGAAATTGTATAAATTAAACATAACTTGTACAAGGTCTCAGCAAGAAAGTGATAGAGCTGGGATTACTAACCAGCATTATGGTCAGTGTCCATATTAAAAATTAATTAATTAACAGAAGTAATAAAAAAAATCCAGGAATTAATAAACTCCATCTATAACAAAATTAAAGTTCAGACAACTGAAATTAATAAATATCAGAACCTAAGGCAGAATATAGGGTTACCAAGAATGCATTTCTGATGAGTCTAGATATAATAACATCACTAAGGAAAAAACTTTTCTATCTAACCAAAACTCTACGCTTATACTGTTATTTAGGTGAACAATTTTTAAATTATTCTGAGAAACTATATCATAGAAAGGTTAAGCACACAAATGAAAAATCTTAGTATAAAAATTTATACAACAGACCATATGAAAAATAGACCATCATTTAAGGGAAATGACTGAGAGTAAAATGTAAATGAAAAAAATGAATAATTCTAATACATGGAGAGAATACAGAGAAAAAATAAAAAGTAACAAGAATTTTATAGTACTCCTCCATCTACAAAATAGTTGCTTTACTTCTAATTCTTATGAAACATGATGTATCAATATTTTACAGTGCAACAAAAGGGACATGTAACAAAGACAAAAGTTACATAGTGTACCTAAAGTTATGAAACATTACACCACCTTGTGCTAATAAGTGAAGAATGTAATATAAAGCAAAGAAACACTGAACTATAGAATTACTATTATGTGATTACCATTGCTAATTATCATTAAATTATTTTAAAAATAAATTATATGTTCATATATTTATCATTTGGAAAACTAAACAGTTTTTCCATTATAACTTACTTACAAAGTAACAGGAATATTTTCCCATGATCTTTCTGCTTCAAGTTTATCTAATGAACAAGGACTGTCATCCTGTTTCATAGACTTTGGCAATTCTTCAGTACAATGTTCTAGATTTTTCTTGGCCTTCAGGATAAGCAATTCAATTTTGTCACCTATTTTAAAAGATTCATTAATTCTTTAAGAAAAAATGCAAAGAACAGCAAAATCTCACAAAAGCAACTACAATTCAGATAATTTGTAACAATACATATCTTTAACAGCAAATTATGTTAAAATGTGACATTTCAAACAAAGGGGAGTAAAGACATTTTCTAGTCACAAAATGCTACAGAAATGAAGACCATTAATTCAAAATAAAAGCATCACCTGATCATTACATCAAAAACATAACATAAAATCTCCTATTCAGTCAAATTTACGGCATTTTCTTTAGTTCTAAAAAACAAAACAAAACAATTACCACTGAATGGCTTTTTGGATTGTCCTGGGAGAAGTGGATTCTCACATTGACACTGGCTATGTGCAGAATCACATTTATATTCCTTAACTAATCCTTTATCACCACTCAAAAAATTTGAAATGTTTGAGGGTTCAAAAGAATAATCAAAACAATCTAATTTACTCATAAGCCGAGAAGTTCTTTGTGCCTGATAACTATGTTTAGCAGAACACTGATCTTCTTTAAATATTTTATAAATCCTTGGACTATTTGTGTCAGATAGCAAGTCTTGATTGTGAAGCCAGACTGGGTATTTGAAATCAGGTATACTAGTTATTCCTGAAACATTAAGATCAGATTTCTGGCCAGTGAGCCATCTTGGGTAATTCTTTTCAAGACTGTTCTCTGAACTGTCTTTAAAAGATGATTTCTTGGGAAAAGATAAAGATGATTCAGAAATGCACTTATTAGTCTTATTCGCAAGTTTTGAGTTTTTTAGCCTACCACATTGCTTTCCATTTATATTTGTGTATACAACAGGAGTAACTAAGTTATTCCTGCCCATGGCAGTGGAGGGTTCTTGGAAATTTTGTCTCTTTTCAGTGTCCGATGAACTCAGCTTTCCAATGCATTTCTTGTTCTTCTTGCTAATTCGGTGTCCTGGTCCAACATAAGTAAAAGAAAATGATCCATCCGCCGGAAGTTTTAATAGATCATCAGTTGTTAGGCTAATGGAGTCTATGTCATTAATAATCTGTCTTCTATAAGGTAAAGACAAGGAGCTTTTTTTGTGATCAAAATTTTCAAAAGCTGAAAAACAAAGCATAGTTCTGTTTAACTTCCTATATCACTTATGAAAATACTTCACAATATTCAACAGTAAATTAAAATTAAGAATTTAAGAATCATTTTTGCCACTTTCCCATTATCTTCACTAAAGCTTTAAAAAAATAAAAGGTATACATTGATGAACTACAATGTGCTTTTTTCCCCTCACATCTCAATTTGTTTGAACTAATTTCTATACTTTTCTCTCCAACCTCCTAAATTTTCCCATGTTTTTTAACTTACGTTTTCTTCAACATTTTTCATTTAGACATATCCAACACACACTAATACACTCACACTAATATTGGTTATTCAATATTGGCTGCAACACAGAAAAAATATATGATAGGTAGAAAATAATTTGTTTTCTTACCTACTAACTCTGCAGCAGCATTAACACAGAGAACAGCTTATTCTAATTCTCTTCTGGAATATAGTGCCTACACCCTTCTAAGAGTTGAATGCAAACTTTCCATATAAGGTCTATTCCATAAGCGTTTAGTAAGTGGGTTACTAACATGCATTTTCCAAACCTGTCTTCATAAAAACATTTTCAAGGAAGACATCTTATAAAATACATGTCAGAAAGACTAATATAGTCTTGTCCCACCAAGAGAAACTAAGATTTATTGAAAATCATTAAGCTAGTTAATAAAAGCTGGAACCACCAAGTCAATGCTCTTTGCATTATGCTATCATAAAATGGCTTAAGAGTTTAGGATCAGCCACCTGCTATTATTAGTTATATTCATCAGCTTCCCACCAAGGACATGCCTGAGAACCAGAGAATTCCAGTATCATTTAGGTAAAATATCCAGACCTCAACATTATAAGTCATTTTTACCTCAAAAGAATAACAACCAAAGCATCTAGTTTTCCAAGATTAAAACACATCTCTCAAATGCTTTAAGTCAGTGGACAAAAAGCAAATAAAAGCATACCATTGTTTGGTTTATAATTATACTTGGAGAATTCTGGCACATTAGTAGAACATTTTTCAATGTCAGTCTTTCCAGTGCCTGCACCAGGATACATTTGGCTTAGATCAAAATCTTCTATATAAGCCTGTAGAGCCTGAGATGCAGAACTGTACAGTTTATCCTTATACTGAAAAGAGCCATCAGGGTCAGAGGAATTACTACCACTCAGGCTGCAGCCTGCCAGCAGAGAAGATACTGAAGATTGCTGAGAACAAGCTCTGCGTTTTGTATTTGATTTTTCCATGGCTTCCTCAGAACGGTTTATTTCTGTTCATTTCTCTTAGAAACAACTGTAATGCAAAAACAAAAGGTTAAGGTGCCAACTAAAAGGAATAATGGCCATATACAGAAAAATTAATAAATATGTAATTTATTAATTTTATAATTTTTATAATTTTCTTTAAAGAATAAAATCCATTATCTATATACCTTTGTAGACAAAGCATGTTGTGGATTTTCTATTATTTTAATTTCTGTGAATTCTTTCATCGATGTAGAAAACATTAACTGAGCACCTACTATGTGCCTGGAATTATGTATACAAAAGTTATTTGAGACTATACCTAGAACGGACCAAGAAAATAGTGCTCACATTTTTTTAAAGTCCTAAAAAGTACCAATATACAGTCTTTTCTATGGTGATATAGTCTATGACATCACAATACCTAACATTCTCCTATGCAGAATATTTTTCAATTCATAAGCTTAGCGTCATGTACTAAGATGGCAGGTGTTCCATAAATGTTTAAAGGCATCAAATGAGGTATTATGAACAGGAGGAAACAGTGGAGAATATCTACTTTCAAAACTGTAAATGCCGAGATGTAACTTTAGCCAACCCTTTCACCCCCAAGGTCTTGGGAGAACAAAAGAATATCTATCTATAAAGAAACTACAAGTCATACCATAAAATGAGCTACCAAAATGTTCCTAAAATAACATTGTTAATAATCATTTTCTAACCTTCATTTTTGGTACTACCCTATTTTCCATCCTTATGTGAAACAGAGTCAGCCTTCCTCTTTTAAAAGATACTTAAATAATTAGGAAATTGATGATGTATCCATTTTACTGTTTTCCATTATTAAAATGGAGAGAATTTCTGTCTACCTTAATGTAGCAATAATAGGTTTTATATTTGAAAACCTAAGAAATAACAGAATGAACAGTCACTACCTCAGTACATATGACATTCTTTTAAAATTAAATCAATAGATGTTATTAACCAATGTCACCCCAATAAACTTAACACAGATGAATTATTTTTTTAAATGGCTAGGGTAAGCCAGTTTTGCCCTTTCTTTACCCCACTCACTAATGATGTTTAAATTTTCTTAAGTAAATATTGGTTAGATAATAAGCTTGACCAAACATTTTCTCCCTTATTCAAACACAGTACAGGTGTCTGATTTTACAAAATTGAACAACGAAAACAAAACCCTAAAAGGTGAAGCTGTTGGATTACAATTCTCAATAAGGAGGTAATAACATTTATTTTAATTCACAGGAGACAAAAAGAAAATCTACAACTGAACTTTTATTGTGGAAAGTTTCCAAAAGTATACAAATGTAGAAAAAAGTTTCATAAGGCCCTATGCACCCATCACCCTGCTTCAAACAATTACCAACATACTCAAACTTTTTATCCACCCACTTCTCCCACAGGGTTATTTAGAAGCAAATCCCACGTATCTTACCATCTCTTCGGGAACCGTTGGCATCCGCCAGAAGAAATACATCATTCCGAATAGAACGTTAAACGACTGGCGAGAAATTTCAACCACCTTTGATTTAAAAAATAGAATGTTCAGTGTCACATAACCAATGGGAAGAGCTCACAGGAAATGAAGAACTACCCTTGGCAGTAATAGCTCTGGGACTTGCTATGAAACCCAACATTTGTGCAGTGTACAACATAAAGAATCAATAAACCGGAAAACGAAGACAAGATGCACCACAGCATCTTGTGCCCTCGCGGGCGCTGGGTTGAAACCTGCCGCCTTCCTTTAGGAAACACCCCCCACTGACCCCCCCGGGGACACCAGCTGCCCGGCAGGGAGTCACAGGCACAGATTCCTCAGAAACCAATCATCCGGTTGCGTTAGTGTCACCGTGAGCAGACGGTCCCCAAAGCCCAAGGCCCCTCCCGCCCCGCCCGTTACAATCGGCACTCCCCCGAGACCCAGGTCAAGTCCCCTGAGGCCGAGGTCACGTCCCCTCCGCCCCGCTCCGCGACCCTCCCACGCCCGGGAGCCCTGCCCCAAAGTCGTCCTCTAGCCGCAGCGCCTCTCAGCGCGCTCCCTCCGTCCCGCGGGAGCCGCCTTCTCCTTCCCTCCCCGCCACCCCTATTTCAGCCTTTCCCTCGGGCTGTCAAAGGATGCGACGCCCCCCTCGAGAACACACCCCCTTTTCCAGCCCAACTCCTCCACGAAGGTCCAAAAAGAAATAAACACGCACACTTCCACCGCTCCCTAACCGGACGCTCAGGCCTGTCACCGGACGGGACACGCGCGACAAAGCATCCCCGCCCCGGACACAGACGGCAGCGCTCCAGGCTCCGCTGGCTCGCAGTTCCCTCCGCCGTCACATCTCAGCGCGACGCCCGCGCGGGCTTTCAAAGCGACGCGGCCGGCGCGGGCAGGCGGTGCGCATGCGCGGTGCCCCGGCGCGGGACGCAGCGGGCGTCAGGTCGCACTGCCTGCCGGGAAACGTAGTTTCGGACGACTTCCGCGGCGCGGCCACGCACGCCGGCCACGCACGCCGGCCCCGCCCGCGTCACAGCTGGACCGCGCCGGTCTGCGCAGATGCGGGCTGAACCTCGGGCGGGTGCCGGTGGCCGTGTGTGGGCGGGGGGGTGGGAGGGCCTGGGTGGGGAAGGAGACTTGGGACGCTTGCGACTGACATATCGGTTGCCTAGAGCGAGCTCCACCGCCCCAGTCCTTCCAGGTGAGCTCGGCCTCCCGGCGTTCAGAGCACCTCCTCCGAGATGAGGCACCATCTCTGCCGGGGTTCGGCTCCCCCAACCTCTTCCTTCCCTCTTTCCTCAGTGCCTTCCCCATTTTATCCCTCCTGGGCTTCCCGCCGGTTCCTCACACTCAAATCACCTGCAGGAGGGGAAGAGGGAGTTTGGCTAGACATGGAATTTAACTAGCTCCTTCGGGACCTTAATTCCCAGGAAGAATGGCACTGACAGCACGGATTGGGGACCCGGTCGGGCGTCCCCAAAAGAAGGAGATTATACAAACAGATGTAAAGGCCCACTAACAACATGTGTGAACGCGTCTACCAAGCTGGGTCAGGATATAAGGTGTGAAGAATCCAGTTTCAACCAAGTGGTGTATCAAAAAAAAGATGCCATCTCAACATTGGTTTATGATTATTTTCCACTGACCCAGTAGATGAAGATATCCTTGATTACTCCACCTGAAAATGTTCCAGGTCATCCGATGTTACATCACCAGGTAGTACTACTCTAGTCTTGCTATTCTTTTCACCCTTTCTAGCCCACTAAACTTAACCTTCCCCTTTTTCTTTGCAAATGAAAAAGTCCAAGTTATAAAATTCAGCTGAGCGGTTCAATAAAACATATTTATTGTGACACGAAGTGCTAGGTGATTTGAAAATGAATAAGACAAAGTACCTGCAGGACTTTACACTCAGTGGTATTTTCCAATAACCTGTGCAATTCCTAGTTCAGTCAATATCAACTATGTTGTGATAGGAAATAAAAAACCATGTTATATGCTGGGACAAGCTGGGGTCAGGGACCAGCCATTGGGTATCTTTAATGTTTCTCTTACCTTTTTATTCCATCTTGGGGCATATATAACAAATGTTTCTTAATGAGGGCATAAATTGTAAATAAAAGACACTGAGAAAATACAAAGGAAATTATCAAATATATTGACATAATTCATGGATCAAAGTAATTCTACTTCCACTTTGTTTTTTCACAGGTTAAGAAATATGGAGATCTCAATGAGGATTTGGAGAAAAGTCCCAATAGTTCTTAAAATTCTGGAATAGATCTCTTAGGAAAGGTAAAGAAACCAAGAATCTACTAGGAAAAAGGAGTTATAATGGTTTAAGAAAGCTTTTCAAATATGCATATCAACTAGGTATCATTCCTTGCTGTAAAACTAAACAAGAGAAAATAGATTTCTGTTTCAACCTAAAGAGATTTAGGTGAGAGCTAAGGATGACATGTTCTGATAATTAAACTTAAGAAAGTTTATTGAGATGAGTCATTGGGGGTTTTTTAAAGATAGCTTTAAATGTCCATTTTAAGAATAGAAAAAATTGGAAGTTCAAAAGTTACGCAGTTTACCCAAAATAATGTAGCTGGTGGTGAATGACCAATGAGACTCCAGTTTCCCAAAGTCATTCACAGCAGAAACAGTATCTTACTCAACTGTTTTTGCCACAGCTACCACAGTGGCTAACTCCTAGAAAGGGTTCAGTAAATGTGTTTAAACTGAATTGAACTTGATATCCTGTCTGAAAAGGTGACATTTAAACAGTCACTAATAAAGAGAAGTCATTCATTCATATTGGGGAAGAATGTTACAAGCAGAGGGAACAGCAAATACAAAGACCCTGAGTTATCACTAATGTATTAAATACATTATCACTAATGAAGATACTTGGTTGTATTTGAAGAACAGCCAGGAGCTCAGTATGACTGCAGCTAAGTGGGAGAGATGAAAACAGGGGTTGCCTTTGGAGAGGAAGTTAGGGTTCAGAGCATTTACTGCCACTGCTGTTCATTTTATAAAGCATAATTCCCAAGAACACCTGGTCAACAAATTATGATGCTTCGCAAATGAAAGGAAGCATGAGTAAACTGTTAGAAATAATGATTTATTGAATGACTATTATATGTCGAAGAATGGGGTAGGATATTTAAATTCATTATCTCATTTAATCCTCACATTAATTTTACAGGGTTAGGTATTATCCCAACTTTAAAACTTGAGAAAGTGGGGAAACGAATATGAAATAACATGGTTCACAATGAGTCAATGGCAGAGACAGGATTTGACCCAGGTCTCCTTGACTCCAAAGCCTGCTTGCTCTGTGTACTGCATCACAGTTTTCTCATTTGAAAGAGTGAATAAAGAGGAAAGGATTCATGTATGCATGTGACAAATAATTACTGTTCATTGCTATGTGATGGGTGCTGTAGCAATAGTATTAAAATGTACTACAGCATTTTAAAACTTTTTGTATGATTATTAATCATTCTTATTAATCATTTGGTTTTAAAACTTTACAGGTAGATGGACTATAAGGCACTTGCCCAACAAACTGCTCAAGACATTTTAAGTTACGGTCAAGATACGCTGGGCTGGAAAGTGGTTAAAACTTCAGTAAGAAAACAAGTTAAATTTGTTTTAAGAGTTTGTTTTTTAAGGGTGAAGTAATTTGTTGTAAAGATATTTTTAAAATATTTTTTTACAAACAAATATATTTTTATTTTTGTTTTGTTTCATTATTTTTCTGTTTGTGATAGCTAATTTATTTGTGAATTTTTATTCCCCTTTGAGAAAAAAATAACTGTTTCCAGCAAGGCTTCCAAAAAATTCCATGGAAATCTGTGAGTATAATTTTCTATTTACAATCATTATTTTAAATAATAATTAGTGATAATACATTATTTGATAGTGATCAGGAAATAGAAATTAATTTAGTGACTGGATTGAAAAATGATATTAATAAAATAGAGCAATTATCTACCATCTAATCATTTTCGACAATCATAAAAAAATCTTTTCTAGTGAATAATTCATTAGGATAGGAAATATCCACTTCAAGAAACAATTACTATAAAAACAGATTGGTAATTACTTACAGTAATACTTTGTGGTCTTTTAAATATTTCACTTTTCTGTTAAATGAACCACTAAAGATAGTTTGTTTCCCCAATTCTTTTTTTCTGATATATGTAATTTTTTCAGTAAGCAGCTTTTAAGGATATTTTTGAGGATCCTGTCATTTCAAATACAAATACACTAAGGAAAACTGCACACATTTTTAACCTTACTTTTTAAAGAGTTGTTCATTTAGTTATTGCTCATGATATCCCATTAATGCCATGAGATAGTCATATGTTATGAAAACCATATTTTATTCAATTTTTTAAAGAGTTCACTCCTTTCAGCTCCTTCATTTTGTTTTTTGTCTTTTTTTCATCTGACTAGAATTTACTTATCTGTGTTTTTGTGTTCAATTGGCATGCTTTCTCCTATTCATTTCAGTAATTTCCAAGAATACCATCATTGCCTTTATCTAAATAATAATTCTCAGAGTGGCACTTTCAGAAGTGGACTAAGAGGGGAGTGGGTAAGGTCTAGCCCAGGTACAGAAGGGGAATAAGCTTTTGGATATTGTAGTTTTTTGGGGACTTATGGATTAAACAGCAACCTGTACATCAAAGAAAACTTGGGATTTATTTATTCATTCAACAAATATTTCCTGAGTGATTACATGCAAAGTGGTGCTATATAAAATACCTAGAGCCATTTAAGAAATGGCCACAATTAGGCTGTTTTAAAGCTTTACTGGAATTTTTTTTGACCAGAGATATTTATTCTTTCATGCAAACCTAAACACACATACACAGAGACAAAAGGAACTTTCTCCACTTGCATTTTAAGTGAAATTTATATATACTGTGTACTGGTTATTTATTGATGTGCAGTACCTTACCTCCTTACCATTGTGACTTAACAGACATTTATGCCTTATGTTTCTGTGGGTCAGGAATCCAGGTGTAGCTTAGCTTGGTACTTCTGCTTCAACTATCCTCACAAAGCTGCATTCAGGCAGGATGTAGGCTGGAAGTCAGGTCTCATCTTAAGGCATCTCTGCTTCCAAGCTCACTTAGATGGTGGGTAGCAAGATGGCTCTAGGCTGGAAGCCTTTCTCAATTCCTTGACAAATGGGCCTCTCCACAGGGCTGTTCACAGCATGGCAGCCTGCTTATCTCAGAGTGAAGGCTCTAGGAGAGAGCAAAAGAAATCAAAAGAAGCCAAAATCTTTCTGCAACCTAATCTTGAATGTAACTTCCCATCACTTGTACAATATTCAGTTTATTAGAAAAATAGTTTTATTATATACTTTATGTATGCAATTTGTTACTAGGTCCAGCCCTGACTCAGGGGAAGGGGATCACACAAGTTGTGAATACCAGGAAGTAGAGATTACTGGGGGCCATTTCAGAGTCTGCCTTTCATATACTGGTTTGGGCAAAGTCTTTTTTATAGATGAGCTATAGTCCAAAGAATATCAAATACTTCTTCAAAATTAAGGTCGATGAAGAGTACATGAAATTCAATTTTGTATGCTTGTTTTTTCAAGTACAACCCACTGATTCTTCCAAGTTTGCCATGTTTGTGTGCAGGAGAGTATGATTGGAATGGTTCATTTTCCTAAATGTATTATTCTAACTCATCTGTGGCAGATATTTACAAAGGAAATCAATCTGAACATGTTGGTCAGGTCAGACTGCCTCAGTCCTAAGTTTACCTCCCCAAGCCTGGAGTGAGAAGAGAGTACTGTCAAATTAAGGGGAAAAACTTAGGGAAGCTTAAATTTTTTTCCAGTACTTCAAAGGTTTATGGTTTTATTTAAAACGTTGTAAATAAAAGAAGAAACATATGCATATGAATTTAGAATGGGCAGCTTGAATGTAAACAGTACACTTTGGAAGGTATAGTATGATCTAATACACTTTACCCAACTAGTATCTGAGAAATGTAATTCTTCAAAGTGCCGCGTGCAGGGAAATGGGATGAAATGTTAAACAAGTTTTTCAAAGCCCTCAGACTATGTTCTCTTCTTGGAGATTCACTCTAAAGTTCGGAGAAGTCCTAAAGTAAAGATAGTTAATTCAAACTTTTCCAAAGTTTTGACCAACAACTTGCTTGTAAAGCACTGGCCTACATATTAGATCACTGATCTCAGATTTGGATTCTAACAGAGGCTCTAATTGACTAGATATGTACAGAGAGAAGTTATTTATTTTTCTTTTTCTGTCTGCTGCCATCCTAGTGCAGGCAACCATCATCTCTCCAGATATTTTCAGTAACTCCTAATAGATTCCATGTGTCTACTCTTAGTGGACTACATCCTGTTCTTCACACCATGGCCAAAGTAGATTTTTAAAAAATATAAGTCAGATCGTCCCTCTCCTTCCTAAAATCTAAAGGCTTCCCATTGCATCTGAAATAAAATGCAAACCCTTTATCATGCTTTGCAAGGTATTATCTAGCCCCTCCCTATATCTCTCTGTTTTCACAGTTCAGGGAGTTTTATGGTTTTGCTCTGCATTTGGCCAGGGTCAAGTAGCTTAGAAGTTGTATCACCAGTCATTTACTCAGAGGGCACAGCCTTGGGCATACACACCTTCCAGACCACCAGCAATGAGTATGATTTTATTTTATTTTATTTTTAAATTGTCAAAATAGCTTATTGTTCAGTTAGTGATGGGTCAGAAGTTATACTTAAGTCTCTTAAGCCAGTAAGATTTCAGCCCTTATGCTAATTAATGTTTGTGGCTGGGGAGATGCTTGCAAATCAGCCAAGCCACATCTAAAGGAAGGAAACCTTACTAAGAAAATTTGAGTATATCTCATAGAGAAAATTAGAGAGCAACTGAGCTTTTAAAGAGAAATTAACAAACCAAAAAATATAGTGTAATAAATTCCTTGTTTACTAAATCTAAAAGGTGCAGAGAAAGAATCTTCATAAATATGACAACTATTTTTTGTAATAATGGCAGTTGGTTTTATTGATCTCACGTCCTCCAGAAATTTTAACTTTTTAGAAGTTTAAATTTTAAGTTTACTTAAACCTAGTCCCTTAGTTTGGGAAGAATGAGTAACAGGGACAGAGACTATAACCAATATTGTTCATACTTCATTTTCATTTAATAATCTCCAGCTAAATAGTGGATTTTAATCCAGTTTTATCATTGTCTTAATTTCATTAATAAATAAGCAAATCCAATTTTATTGATGGATAAACAGAAATGTTAGTTACTTACCCATATCCTGGCATGTGAAAAATAAATGAAATTCAAAAGTCAGTGTCTATAAATAAAGTTTAATTGTAACACGGACATGCCCTTTCATTTTATATTGTCTGTAGCTGCTCTACTGCTATAGAAGCGAAGTTGAATAGCAGCAGCAACATAAACAGTACAGCCTACAAAGCCTAAATTATTTACTATCTGGCCCTGTACTAAAAAGTTTACTCACCTCTGATTTAGATCACATCACATCCTTAAATTAAGAATTGGGACCACAGTACTGTATAATCGCACAAACCGCAGAAACTTCTCATCAGTTACTGTTGGCTTATGATAAAATAGCAGATAAATGTTTATGAGAAAGATTTTAGAAAAGTCCTAAGTGAAAGTAGCGCTTTTCAAAAGACAACTGTAGAAATATAAACAAAATTTGCAGAAAAATACATTTTGAAATAATTTAAATTATTCCAATGCATATTTAAATAAACCTTGCTTACTTCCAATTGATTATTAGTGTTTTGAACTGCTGACTTTACTTTCAAGTTTGTTTTTTTTTTACTGTTATTTGCTAGTCTACTTTATACTATGGTAACATATTTTCAACTTAGACTACTATTAAATTTTGAATTTTTTAATCTTGTTAACTATAGATATCGTGTTGAAGGAATAATTCCAGAATCAACATGTAAACTCTCTGATTTCCTCTACAAACCTGAAAACAGAGTTACATGGGATAAATCACTGAAAGTGTACAATATGGTGCAAAAGATTGACTCGGTAATATGTTGTTTAATTTTGGACTTTTATTGTATTAATATAGTTTTAATCATATCTTAGTGATTAAATTTCTTAACCTATATTATTATTTAGACCCTCATATTTTATAGATTCAAACTGAGCTGAAATCTTTATAAAAGCCTTAGAACTTCCTTATTACATAAAAGTTTAATTCCAATTAGCTTTATTCTAATTTAAATGCATACCATTCTGAATCTGCTCAACTCTCTTCAAGATGTGTGCCTTTAATTATGAAGGGATGAACTCATGGATTCTCCTATATGAGGTGGGGAAAAAAGATTAAGCATGCCTGTTAATAGAAAGTCAGTAGACCTCTATTAATTCTGATACATTAGATAACAGAAATAATGCAGACACATATTATAAGGACTTAAGAACAAACAGCATGTAACCTTTAAGAGTAAGATAAAGTGTGATATAACATATAAATTGTAGTGGTTTTAGAAACACTTAAATACATTATCTCAGAGATGAAGAAGGAATAAAAACAAAAGAAATACAGGTAATTGGCATAAGAAGTTAAAGTCATAGAGGCAAGTAGGGCTTAGAAGTGGGGAAAAGAAATGATCAGTATGAGATGAGGGTAGAGTGAAAGCTCAAGAGGACACCAAAGTGAATGAGATGATAGATGGTAAAAAGAGGTAGAAACAGGGCAGGAGTGGGGGAAGGGATTCCAGACTTTGGTGCAGCGTACTATAGACCTCTTATTGAGACTGTTACACTTTCTGGTATATAAATGATACCTTGGTAAACTGTTTTTAAAAATTGAGTCCTCCATTTTTGGCAAATAATAACTTTATTAGAAAAAGGTGAATATTGGAGCAAAGCAAACTTTTATAATTCTCACAGTTGCATTAGTAAAATTCACTGGGTCTTTGGTTCTTTTGAGTCTCCAAACCATGTTCCACTCATCGAAACAAATTCCAACAACTAAATCTGCCACTCTTGTCATTTATATAGAACTCTGTATGTTACTTTTTACCTCCTTTTATTAAACCAATCTTAAAGTCAGGGAATGGGGAAGGGTTGTAGAGAAGCCCAGGAAGGTGAATCAGCTTCATCTGACAAACCCTGAAGTTCGTTATCAACAAAAACACACATGTCCATGACCCTCTTGAATTTGAACATTCAGTATGAGAAACACTTTCCATCACAAATGAAAATCCAAACATTGAGCTGTTTCATTCATGATCATATAATACTAATTATACAGTTTCATTATCATTTCAGATATTTCTGCTTTTGCTGCAAGTCACCTGTAATAATAGAAAGAGTATTAGACTTGGCATCAAAACACTTGAAAGCAGAAGCAGAAATTATGTGACTTGCACAAATCAAGGTTACCACAGCCAGTACATGGTAGAACAAGGATTTTGACCTGATCTGATTCCAAATTCCAGGCCTTTTATACTTGCCATAGTATCTCTGAATAGCACTACCCTATAAGAACTATTTTACCTTCCTATGAATATTTATAGTGTTTATTTTCAGTGGTGTGTGTTAATTGGGGTAACCATTGGTGAGGGAGGGATTCCTGCTCTAGGGTTATAGGGGTGGTCAAACACATGATACTTGATACTAGACAAATGAGATTAATAGTTTATTAATAATCACACCCCAGGGAGGGCTGTTTATGATTTTGTTAAATTAATATTTATTTAGTGGCATAGGGTGGTAGATGGTGAGCCATTTTTTGACAAAAGACAGGAGAAATTGAAGTAGAGAAATTTATTACAGGTCCTGGAGGAAATACACAGCAAGTCTCCAGGAGCCACCCAGGGAGGTCAAGGTAGGGTATAGGCAGAGAGGCAGACCTGAGACACAAGGGTTCCCAGCCTAAGGCCTGGTCAGTTAATTCAAACCAAAAGAGCAGGGGTTTGGTGAGCTCTACAGGGGTCTTATCTAAGGGTTTCAAGGGGAAGGAGGGAGGTGGGGGGAGACTGTTGAACACAGGGCTGTTGGGAAAGTCATATCAGGAACTTACATTTGCTTATATGAGCTATTTATCTAGGGCATGCACTTGCATGAGAGGGCTAATGTCAGATTAAGGTCCCCGCAGCCTGCTTGGCCAAACAAAATGGATGCTGAAGCAACAATACCATGGAGTAACTTAGCTAAAATCTCAAGGACCCATTATGCCATGCAGCATAACATGTGTTGCATTCTGTAATAGAGCGAATAACCAGCGAGGCAGGCTTAGTTGTATCCAGTTTGAGGTGACCCCTGATTCCTACAGGAGGATGCAACTGGTTGTTGCAATAATTCTCCACGACTCCAGGATAACTAGGAACTGTGCCTAATCCTGTTGGCTAAGAGACCTTATCTATGGGAAAGGAAGTTGCATTTAGGCCATTCAAGACCCTCCCTATTTGACCAGATGTCAGCACATAACATTGGTCATTTAATTTTGGGTCTTTTACTCCATAGGTGTTAAATCAATAATTTTTCAGAAATATATAACCTAGCCAGTGTGGAGTGGTAGAAACGGTACTATTCTGGGAATCAGGAAATCTGGGTCCTAGTTCTGTACCTATTTCTAGTCGTGCATGTGACTTCAGCTGTTAGGCTTCAATTTCTTCATCTAAAATTTCAAAGAGTAGATGATATCAGGATTTCCTTCTGAATTTTCCAGATTTATAATTATAAAAAGTCCTTATTAAATATGTGATTTGCAATTGTTTTCTCCAATTTTGTAGGTTGCCTTTTAATTTTGTTGGTTTCCTTTGCTATGCAGAAGCATTTTAGTTTGATGTAGTCCCATCATTTTTTGCTTTTGTTGCCTTACACTTATAATTATAGATCTGTTGTTCCTTTAACACTGAAAATACAAGCTGATTTGGTGATAAGTTTAAAACTCCAAACCCCTGCTTTTTCCAAACAGAACACCTGGTGTAGTGAAATTTTTGCAGTAGCAATTGAAAGAACGGATATTAAATAATTGTTGCAATCTTTATGGTTTGATTTGTTTCAGGACACATTCATATGTCATAGCATCACACAGAGTTTTGCTATGGGCTCAATTTCCCCCCGAGACTTTATCGACTTAGTGTCCTTCAAACGCTACGAAGGGAATGTGAATGTTATCAGCTGTAAGTTGAAACATTTTGCCCACATTTTAGAATTACTATGAGTCATTAATAAATGTTTTTCCTTTAACTTATATTTGGGAGAAATATATATTCAATCTTTTGTTTTTAAGCTACTTAGACTAATAAATACAAGTATAATGTAGATAAGCCTTACCCAAATCTGCAGGTGCCATTTACATCATAGTCGATGATTATGGCACCACCTGGCTTTTTTGCAAGTATAGAGCCTGAGCTCTGAGTCTCGATAGATAACTTGCAGGCTAAAACTTAAGAGCATACATTTTAAAACTACTAAGAAACAAAATTAATCTTTATGCATATTTTATATTTGAATTGCATAGAATGGGCATATCCAGTAACTGATAAAACTCCTGAAGAAATTTTCACTAGGTGGGTCTACACATAAATGTGCTTATATTTCTTTCAGAAACCAGAGGTTCTGATTTATCCTTAGCCCCCCCCCCCCGAAAATATGTCCCTCTGTAAAACCCCAATGTGTAACCATTTCCTAACTTACATTATTCACTTAAAAGGTTCCAGTTCATATACAGACCTTTAGACCCAGACAACTCAAGACATAGTGAAAGGATTTCTAAGGCAATGGCTGAGACTCTGTTTTTCTGCATGCTTCAGTTTAATCTCACCATTACAATCAGAAGAGCTTTCCTTCTATTAACTACTTGGGAACAGAGACAGTTAAGTGTTGTGAATTATTATTTTCCAACAAGGTTTCAGTTCCTCTTTATCTGTAGTGCTAAGTGTCAGAGTCCAGACTGAGTCACAGCCCCGCCGACAGCTATCACGCCGTCAGCCCTGCCGCAGTCCACTGATGACTGATGTCCATCACTTTCACGGAGTTGTCTCATGTAGTTTCAAGTAGTTGTCATTTAGTTGTCTCATTTTTTAAGGGCAGATAAAAATGTATTTACTGCCTACAACACAAAATGCTGACTTAATAGTAGATCTATTATTTTCTGTTTTGAAAGCAGACTTGCTATCTCATTTTTAGTAGTAAAAAAGAGGTATGGAAGTTAAAATCAATAAATAGTAGTAACCAGTCCCTCGGTGATCTGTACTGAATTTGCTTTAAGCAATTTCTTTGAATGAATACTGATAGTTTCTTAATTTTCTTTTGCTATTGTTTAGCTTACTATGTACCTTGCTCTGAGCTAAATATTGTGCATGCTTTATCTCACTTAGTAAGGAATCTCAAATATATCGAAAAGAAGTTACATAACAATAAGTAGCTGAACCAGAATTAAAACTCAAGTCTTTATTATTTTCCAAAATCTGTCCTACCACCCAGTATGCCTCACTAAAGACCCATATTTGTGGAATGTAACAAATTTTTTTTAAAAGACAGATAAAACCTCCATACTTTAAACTGAAAAAATGTTAGTATCACTTCTTGCAGTACCATTATGCCACCAAAATAGGCTCTGTTAAGATGATGAACAGGTCATGAAAATAGAAAATTCATTCACCACATTTGTCTCCTAAGCTAGACCTAAGCTAGTGCTTACCATTGTACTTTCTTCAGAATTGATGGGTTATAGGAAAACCCATCTTCTCTGTAAAGAGCAGGATTGAAATGCATGCAATAAACAAATATATTTTAAAATATTTTTAGAAAGAGTACATAAATTATAAACTTAATTGTAATCAAATCACTTTCCTCTACATTCATATACAATACAGTTACACTGTACAATTCTTAAAACAGATTCTACTAGTTTTTAGTTATACTTTAAAGTTAGGAAATTGGCAGAAAATGGCATTTAAAGTATCTTTTTGACAGACCAAATAAACACATCAAATATTTTATTTAAAAATTGATTAACAAGAAATCTATAAACCCACTCTTTTTGTGGTTTCTTCTTTTGCTTCAAATCTCAGAAAGTGACGAAATAACACTTTTAACAGTTCTTCCTATGTGTAAAAGTTAGCAGCACCTGTAGAAATTCTAGCATGAAAATCTTTAAGAATACAATAGTGCTCAGACAAGTGTTTTCTCACTTTTGGCCTGTGTATACATTTATATGTACAAACATACGTGCACATGTATAAAACAAATGTCAATGCTGAAAATGACTAAGTTAAATTAAAAGTTGTGTCATACATTTTTTAAAATATACTACTGGAAATAGAATTTTTTGCCTTTGAGAAATAGGTTTACTTTTAATTTTTTTAATCACTTAGCTAAAAGTGTGGACTTTCCAGCATATCCTCCATCTTCAAATTATATCCGTGGTTACAACCATGCTTGTGGCTATATATGTTCACCTCTGCAAGAGTAAGTGTTATTTGCATTTAACAGTTTTTTAGCTCAATTTGTGATTTAATAAAGGATTCCTAAATCAGTAGAAATATGTACCAGCATATTCTGTTACAAAGAAAATTCCCTCTAAATGTGATTTTTAAATAATTTTTATAAGTATTTTCATCTTAAGTATAATCAGAAAGGATGATCCCGTATAAAGTACAATTTGAGGTTTCTATGACTAGTCACACACACACAAAATTCACACCCCTCATCCCTGGTTAACCTTAACCTGATGTTTTATATTTCTCCATTAGTCACTTCTGTGAATTATTAAGGAATTTTTGTGAATTAAAAATAAATTTTCTTATAATTATAATACACATAGATTTATCAGCAATGAATGCTTTACCTTGAGGGAATTTTTTTCCGATAGATTACCTATTGAGAACAGATAGCTGCAGAATGAGACATCTAATAGGTATATTCAGATAAGGAAAGAACTTGAGAAATAAGAAATTAGACATTACCTACAGATGGCCAGCATAGGGATAATAAAATGGTAACATAAAATATACATTCTGTAAATGCATGTACATTAATTTAATGCGCATCATTTCACAGATTCCTAAATTTTACTTTTTGCTAAATGATTTTATAAGTAAAAGATATTGACATATAAAAACTTTATATTGGTCAGATATAAACCTCACAGTATGAGAAAAAAATAATCAAGCTGATGTATATGTAATGACACAGAAGAGGGGCATGATATCCTGCTAAGAGGAAAATAAAACTAGTTGCAGAAAAATCTCATTTGTAAAACCAAAAATGTATATGTATTTATATATGGGGTACAAATATGTACATATATATGCTACTTTGTATATACATAGATAATAGTCTGAAAAGATACAGTCAAAATTCTAAGTAGTGATTGTATCTGGAGACAGAATTTTGGAATAATTATGAAAATTATTTATTCATAAGTATACATTACTTTTTAATTTAAAAAAGTCAATATGACAGGAAGGAAAAGCTGACTAAAACTGAAGACTTTAATACATGGTCTGACTACTTAATATTTTTATGTAAAATGTTTCTGAGTGTGAAAATCACTCTTTTTCCTTTAGTATCCTATTATAAGCACTGTAGAGGGAATCAATAAGACAAGACTCATACTTTCTATAAGCTTGTAAATGCAATAAATAAATCTAAAAGTTCTTTATATTTTTAACTCTTCGTTTACAGGAACCCAGCACATTCCAAATTAGTGATGTTTGTCCAGACAGAAATGAGAGGAAAACTGTCCCCATCAGTAATTGAAGCAACCATGCCTGCCAATTTAGTAAGCTTCATCCTCAATGCAAAGGATGGAATAAAGACACACAAAGCTCCGGTAGGACGTGGATATCATCATAATGGTCATTCATCATTCCTAAAGAAGAAATGAGGTCATTTAAGATCATGTGTGGCAGTTACTGCAGTTTACTTCTAAGTCCATAAACATAAATACTGTGATACTATTCCAGACAGTATTCTTGTGCAAATTACTGAAGGTAGTTTGTGAAAATAAGAACACATAATTGTATTAAAAAACAGCATTAAATCGTTTTTAATCACATATAAGAATGATGTTAAATAACAAATGTTCTTAATTCACTGTTATCTTTTGCTTTTTCCCCCCTGGAAAATGCTCTGCAAAAGAATCAATAAAAAAACATATTCAGTCAGAATCTTTAATTAAATATCTTTTAATTAATAATCTTTTAATTAAATCTTTTAATAATCTTTAAATATCTTTAATAATCTTAAAACATATTTTAAATTGTTTTTCCTTCACTTACTGCTTAAATTGATAATTGTAGGAAACATGAACATAAAACCTGAAAGGAATTCCACTAGAATTATGACCAGTGATATCTAGAACTTAAAATTGAATCATGAATCAATTTGTGGTTCTGGCCAAGATGTAGTAGCCCATTCCACCCACACCCTTCCTCTTATAAGTAAGACCTTGCAAAAGTATAATGATCACGCATAGAAGCCTCAAGCATAGGTGGAAAGAAGGCAAACTTCTAGGACCTTTGGGACTGGAGGAATGACATGCAGTGAGTTCTCTGCATTTCCTTAGTGCCTCCCATGTATTACACACAGGATGCTACAGAAGCCTCCAGCCTGGAGCTACCAATAGGCAGGAACAAGAGCTTCAAGAAGAAGCCTATTCCTCCTAGCCATAAGAGTGGCTATGAATAAAAGGGTAGCCTACCTGAATCAAAATCTTTTTGACAATGCCAGCCAAACAGCAACTTAAAAATTTCGTGGCCTCACCTAGTTTCAGTGGGGCCAAGCAGAGAGGTGATCTTCCACCCCATGTCACCTCACCTGAGTCCCACAAAAGCAGGTGGTGGTGGTATTCTGACACCCTCACCTTATGGTGTTGGCAAGGTTGAGCTGATTGCTAATCTTCTATTTTTTACCTGGTAGAAGCAGAGAGCACTGATTACCCTTACAGGTGGTGCTGGTTGACCAAACAGGGATCTGACTGTCCATCTTCCACCCAGTGGAAGCAGGTAGCAGTGCTTTGAGATCCCTCCTGGGATACTGTCAGTGAAGTCCAGTGGCAAAGTGAACTTCCACCTTGCTTGGAAGCAACAAAAAAACAGCTAGTGCAAAGAAGGGCTAGTCACTGTCTAGCCTTACTGCCCTCCCCTGACCCCTGGAGTCACCAAGGGCCAGCAGGATGCTGAGCCTCCATCCACACCCACCATCAGCGATTTCCCTCTATAGTATTTGAATGATGGCCTCCAAAACCTATGTCCTTGTCAAATCCTTAGAACCTTTGAATGTGACCTTATTCAGAAAAAGGATCTTTGCAGATAAAAGTTAAAGACCTCAAAATGAAATCATCCTGGATTATCTGGGGCAGAGCCTATATCTAATCACAAGTATCCTTGTAAGAGATACACAGTGGAAAGACAGGTGAAGAGAAGGCTTTGTGAAGACAGAGGCAGACTGGAGTCCTGCAGCCACACCTAGAGCCACTAGAGGCTGGATGAGACAAGAATATACATTCATCATAAAGTTATTCTCCCCTAGAACCTTCAGAGGGAGTGGAACCTTCAGTGGCCCTTTGATTATAGACATCTGACCCCAGAACTTTGAAAAATTTGTTTTTTTAAAGCCACCAAATTTACGGTAGTTTGTTACAGTAGCCCTAGGAAACCAATAAACCCTCTTTGGTGTCTGAACAGGACTCAGTGGGGATCGGGGCCTTCACTTCCAGCTGGCAACAACAAGGTGAAACAAGGTAGTGGGACACGGGATGAGTCCACATTCCATCTCCCCACCCTCCCCTGATGTCATGGGGACCCTAGTATTAGCCTCCAAGTTGGATTTTGTGACATATGTCACATGCAAATCAGCTTCTCTCCATCCAGAGACTATAATATAAAAAAAGTTGCCTGACCCTCTGCCTACACACACAGATGCGAGCGCGCACACACACACAATGCGATTAAAAAACAAAAGGATAACCACAATAAATAGTCACATTGGAAAGGGAGAAGAATGGAGGCTGTAGACACCAGTTAATAACAATTCTAATATCTCATGCTGGCAGAGGGGAAATGATCCTGGATCAGACCCCGATCCTGCTCTCTGGGAGTTAGTTGCTCCCTGACTCACTGTTCTCTACCACTTTTGGTGACACTAGCTGAGGTGTCCTCTTTTTAGCCCTTTCCTCTATTCTGTCTTAATAAATGATCCTTGTTTGCAGCAGAGTAATTTTCTCAGGTTGCTTCATCCCCAAAGAAAGTCAAGGGCCCAGAAGCATTTTTATAGCTCCACCCTTTTAATCAGTCAGTTGGTGTTTTTGTTAATATCACTGTTTAAAACAACTTTTTGTATATGGTTATGGTCCATACCTATAATTGGTATCACGTGCTTCTCTAGATTTTCTTACTGCTATTTTTAGATCAGGCATCTGCGGGAACACACCTTTAGGCTTTTGTCCACTTGAGATCTATTCTGTAACCTAATTCTCAGAACTTTTAGCAAAATATCTGATACATTTGATGTTTGACGTGCTAATTCATGTCTTAGAGACTTTGCTAGCTAGCTGAAGTGGCTGGAGATAAGAGAACAGTATTATTTTCTAATTTGGTAGCTCTGGCTCTCTATATAACCTTTAACTCCACCTTGCAACATAACCAGCCTTTTAAAAACAAACAGAACAAAACAAAACAAAAAACGACTTTCATGCAGTACTTTAGCCCATGCAGCTAAAAGCCACAAGGTGGCGTCCTTGACGTTTTTCCTGGAGGTAACCCTTGCCCAGAGCCAAAAATTCATTGGGTGTCTTTTCTGTTTTCCAAAGTACCACAGGCAGCTGTTTTATCAAATGTTTCATTATAGCTTATTAATAAAGCAGCTTCCTCACTATGATTCCATCCTCTGCTAACAGTTTTCTCAACTTCCAACTGCTCAAAAGCCTATACGATGTATTTTAGGTTTTTATTGTATAGTTGCCTACTTCTAGGTACCATTTTTGTAGCAATTAGCAAAATAATGCCACATAACACCCACATTTTTATTGACTCAGAATATATGTTCATCACAAGTTATCAAGCATTTACTCTCAATATTCATATAATGTCAATCTCCCTACTCAATTAGAAAATTGTTAATAGTTTTCTACATAAAACTAAGCGCCTTCATAATCATTGATTACTGCAACATTTTACTTTGCAATAATAATTACAAATTTATATTCTGAATTATTAGAGAAAGCTCATGAGATTTTATTTGGTTCTATCTGGAATACTTACCTCTATCTGAAAGTGAATACTCAGATGTTAATAACAAATCTAAATGTAATGCCTTTTTTTATAATCACTAGAATCATTAACACTGATCAGATATAATGGCAACCTACATAATAATTTCATACACAATTTTGGTGATGTCACAAATGTTGAATTAGTTATTTCAGGCAAACAAAAAACAAATAATTGAATTTGGCTGAACACCAAGGCTGAAGCCAAACTTTGATGTATCCCTAGTTAAATATTCAGATATTGGGAGTCTGTACCCCCAATGCTTTTCACTGTGAGGGTGCTACATCAAAAAGTTGCTAACACTAGAATACGATAGTCTAGTTAAGTCTAAAGATGAAATTATTACAAACATCTCAAATTTTTCTATCAGTATATCTGTAACCACAGAGTTTAGATAAATCAACTGCAGGCTGAATTGTATTACGGCACAATTTGTAAAATGAGACAAAATGAAACTGCCACCACAATGCAAATATACTGTAGTATCCACTTTCTAAAAATTCAGTAGTAATTTATTTATATATATGTGCACATGCACACACAGACACACACACACACATATATATATATATAACAGATTCTATGCATTGGCTTGCTTACCTCCATTCTACGTTGCTTCTAAATAGGATGGTAAGCTGACAAAGACATGCATCCAGGGGTCAACTGCACCTAGTCTTCTGGTTGCAAATTGGGTTACACCTGCTGGATGAAGTCTTGTAAGGCTTGCAAGGCAGTGAGCATTTTCCTATTGTGTTTGTTTGTTTCTGCTAGCTATCAAAGACAAGGAAAAATAAGGCTTTTTTTTCTGTGTCCCAGTGTCAACCCGCTGGATTCTTCTGTGCCAAGAGATGGGTGCATCAGCAACAAAGGAAGCAGTAGTTTCTTGATTTCTGGTTCCTAATTAGTGGGTCACAGTTGAGGGTAACTGTTCTCCAGCCTTCTGGATGCCAAGAAGCAGTGGCAGTGGTGACAGCATACTGATTCCAGTTTCTTGAATTCAATGTTCGGCCAATGGCTTCAAGAGAGACAGCTTACCTAGTGGACTGTTCTCTCTAGCTCTCAGATTTGTTTCTAGAGTTCAAACCTAGAACCCTCCTCATTAGCTCCTCCATGATTTTGTAACCATTTAATTCACTATATTAAATCTCTTCTTGCTTAAAATATCTATAAAAATTCCATTCTCCTGACAGAAACATTTGAAAATTTAGTTTTCTCAAAGGACTTCAGTATTTTTAAAAAATACTTTTTAATATCTTAAACTTTAGTATATCTAATATGTAACAAATACAATTTAGGAAAGAAAGGAATGATACCCCAGGTATCACCAAATTATGAGAGCCTCATTTCTATATATCAAAAGCAGGACTCTCTTGGAGAACTAAAAGTGAGATATAATTGTTAACATGAATCAACTTTACAAGAGAACAAAGTTATATATTTTGAGGTTACATCTTCCAGAAAAAGGTATAGAACAGGTAATACTGTGAAGTAACACAATGTTAGTGAATTCCACATGACACAAGAATTTATTTACAAGTGGTGGTAGTATGCACGAGAGAAATATAATAAGAAAACAAAATAATTAAATCTAAGTTTGTAGACAGAAGATAAAACCCTGGACCCATATTAGGTAACTGGGATGAGGCTGACCAGGGACCTCGAAGGACTGTTCTCTCAGTAAAATATGAACTAGAAAAAATAATCCAACCACAAAATGAAAAACAAAATAATGGGGAGAGAGAAAGGGATAGGAGTATCCCCTAAGATTTCATGCCCACAGTCTGCCCAGATCTAGGGTTTAATTTTCAAGATGAGAAATTAAAATGGCCCAATTTTGTTGTTCCCAAAATGGCTGGCAGAAGCAAGTACATATATTTTCTGTAGAGACATATTATAACCAGACCTTACAGAAGTCCCACAAATAAAGCCCAACGAATGTGAACCCACACTCCAAAATCACAGGACACATGAGGGAATAGGCCAGCATGACCAAGTTACCAGCAGAAATAACAAAGAATATCTTCCGCCAAAGAATTCAAACATTTGTATTACCTATAATAGAAGAATAGTTCAAATAAGTAAAATAAAAACACAAGACTAGTAAATGGAGTTTAATACAGATAGTATAAGAAAAAAAATCCAAGTAGATTTTTAAGAAGATGAAGTAGAACTTTGTATCATTCTAGGGAACAGTTAAGAACAGAAACAACCTAGGTATTTTAAGCAGAAAGGGATAGAGTGAATATAGATAATAGGATTCCAGAGCGTTGCTGGAAGAGTGGGAAGGGCAGGTTCTAGGCCCTGAGGGATATCTACCAGAATGCTGTGAAGGTGACCTGCCAAAAGATGCTACCTCTCAGTCGACACTGGAACTGTTCAAACAAGCATGTATATTACAGCTATAATTCAAACACCAGGAAATCTTTACTTTTACTTCTACAAATACTCCATGATGTCTAAGAGCTGGTGACCAGGCACTGGAACCAACAGCCCAGTCACCATCTCCAAAACAATTATCTCTCCCAGAAAACTGAAATAGAAACTAAGGAATATTATTTTTTAAAAAATGACTCATACTTGCTTAATCTTGTCATCAGAAAAAAGTCCAAAGGGGAACACACACCCTATCTCACCTTTACTGAGTACATTTTACTGCACTTTAAACTTTCAAAAATCCTGGGAGTATATCTAACTGGCAGAGCCTGGTTCTCCCCAACAGGACTTACGCTACATTAATGATGTGATGCTAACATGACTAGATAGAGGAGCAGGTGAAAACTAATTAGAAAAATACCCTTAGATCCTCTCCCCAACTCCCAAAAGAAGACTAGAGGTTTATTGTCTTGAGAATAAAACAGATGGTCTCTGAACTGGACAACACCAAGTACAGCTGAGAACACAAACAGGAGGATTAAGTGATTTTATGTATATTGAATGGTGAAACTTCTAGTTCCCTCCTCACTTTGTTCCCATAACACAGGCAACCAGACATTCATAATCCAAATAGGTATCTTAAGCATCATCTTTGAGAAATATAACCAGACCAAAAGGAAAGACCCAATGATACTAACATCAGGAGTTTCCCCCAAAGATGGCCTAACCAGATCATCCTGAATGGAATTCAAATTTGACAAATCCTACGCAAGCTACCAGAGCCTCCAGTAAGATTTTAAGTCCCACACTCTTAATCAAATAGAAGTAACTTCAAGAAAGATTATATAGTATCAGGAAATCTTTGGAAGTTTTGAATCCAAGAAATAAAAACATGATGCTATCGCAGGAAATATTTAGAGAACAATAAATTACTCTTAAAAGATAAAATAGAAATAAAGTCTGCAAACAAGACACTACAATTGCCCTAGCTTACGTAACTGAAGTTTCCAGAGTGCAATACTGGAAGGGAATAGCCAGAGGGAACCTAACATTCCCTGCGAATTGAACAGATAAATCTGGGAATCTGGAGACACCAAAATGGCTGGAGTTCACTGGGCAGAGTACTGGAGAGGCAAGAGGTGCACAGATAGCTGCAGAGAATATCTCTCGAATCTTCAGCTAAGCACTAATTAATACATGCATGTGAAGAAAACATCCAAGTGTGAGGAATGAGCCACCTGAATGGTGCAAAGGGAGCGATCTATTCAGCCCATGCAGGGTCAGAAATATTTCATTTTACGATCAGCCAGAGTGAAAAACCTGACAAACCACACAGCACATAACATGAGAGTCTTCAGAAGGATTTTGCCTCAGTAGGAGTGTAACACTGTTCCTAGACTAAATGCTGCTCTGGTCACACCTAATAAAGTAACTTATTAAAGCAACCAAGAACAATAACTCATGAATTTATGGAAAAGCAAAAACAAACATTGCCCAAGGTAAAATTCACAATATCTACAATTTTAAAAATTACTAAGCATGCATAGAGCAGAAAAATATGACCCACAATAAAGAGAAAAACAAATCAATAGAAACAGATGCAGAAATGACAGTTAATAGAAAATATCTTATAACAATTATATGTTCAAGAGGGGAGGGAAAAATTGAGCATATTAGAGACATAGAAAATACATAAATAACCCAAATCTGGTATCTAGAGAAATAAAATGTCTGACATGAAAACAACACTGAATGGAAATAACATATTAGATACTATTGGGGGAAAAAAAACTAGTGAATTAAAAAGAGCAATTAAAAACTTTCCAAAGGGAGAGAGAAAAAAGACTGAAAAAATAATAATAATAACAGAACATCACTGAGGAGCTACATGATAAAAAATGATAAAGAGAAATCTGTAGCTAGACACAGAATAAAAATTGTGTATCGCCAAAGATAAAAGTGAATATCTTAAAACAGCCCAAAAGAAATTAATTCTAAATCTATAGTTCTAAAGACATAATTTCAGAAAGTAAAAACAACTCTAAAGGAATGTCTGAGATGCCAGAAAAGAGCTAACCCAAAAAGAAAAAAAAGGTAACATAGGCAAACCTAAACACTGACTATATAAAATACTAATAATATCTAATTTGGAGTTTAAATTAAAAACTAGAAGAATTTGTTTAGAATTAATATATTTTAACATCCTTGGTTTGGAAAGAAGGTACAGATATTTATAATTTTTAGATGTTAAGTATGTTAAAATTTAAAGGTAATCAAAAGTACTTGTATTAGAATGTTTAAATTTCAAATCAGTAGAGGGAAACTATATAATAGAAAACTTAGCCAATCCAAAAAGAAGGCAAAAAAGGGATAAGAATGGGAACAAGATATAGCATAGAACAAGTGAAAAATTGGAAGTACAAAATAAGATGGGAAAAGTTAATTCAAATAAACTTGTACTTCCACACTACAGTGGGACAGATATGCTTAAGAATTCTCCCAGTACAAAACACTAGGTCCCGGAGAAAAATAGACTTTTTACTTAACTGTATAGTTATATCACATGAAAAATCCTTAGGCCCCATCCCTCTACCTTTGCAGAGGAAAAATTTTTAAAAAATCAAGCTGAAACAAAAGCAGGAAAGGAACAGGAAGCATCAGGCAAAAAACAAGCTTGAAAGGTAGGGTTTACCAGCAACAAATGTGACAGTGGTCTACAACTGACCTCTGGAGACAAAATCTTAGGACAGTTGTAAGGTCAAATGACTAAGACAACTGTAGTCAGGACCTACAAGGGGCTAACATGCCTGTGGATTAGGAACGCCTTACTGGGAAGCAAAAGCAGACCTTATATGAAGAAAAACATTCTCAATTTAGGTCCTTCGTCTTCCAAAAGATTAAGTTTAGCCACATGCTCAAGGGAACAAGCCAAAATGGTACACAATATCTAAAAATTCAGACATATAAAAACTTAAAATAGTACTAAAATCATCAGAAATAGAATATAAAATGAGTATTTTAAAATTAGAAATGGACTTACAAGAGACTATAATGAATAAACAAAAATCAGAAAAATAAGCAAATGATAAGTATTGGAATTAAAACCACCATTGGTATTTTAAATAGATGAGATACTGCTGAACAATAAATTAGTGAACAAGAGAACTGATGAAATTAGCCAAAATGCAGAAATGATAAACAAGATAATGAAAAGTAGCAGAGATTAGGGACATAAAGGATAGAGTAATAAAGTCCATCCTTTGTGGAACTGAGACTCCTAGATGAATAAGAAGCAATAGAAGAAAGGCTAGTGTCTAGGAATGTTAAGAGAGCATGAATCGAAAGATATAGGATGCCACTATGTATCAAGGATAAAAATAAGTTTACACTTCCAAACATTATAGTAAATCCATAGAACGCCAAAGAAAAAAGTTTATTAAAAGCAGAAATAAAATATAACCTAAAAAGTCAGATACTGAGACCCAAAGATGTTAATAGACTAAGGCCACAGAATAAACAGCAGAGCTGTAATATATCCCCTCTGCATTCTCACTTCAGAAAGTAATTTTAACAACTATTTTATATTATCTTTTTAAACTGACCCAAACTGTTTACTTTCTTTTAACCTGAAAAAAAAAAAAAAAACCTAATTGTCCAATGACTTCTGGCTGAAATAATTGTAAGATTATAAAATTTAAAAAATGAATTATCTAAAAATGTAATATACTCCTTTCATCAGTTTAACTATCTTATCAGAATACTACATGTAGAAAATTCTATAGTGCTTGATTCAAAGCAATAAATATTTGCCTGACGATTAACTTCTGATGTTCGTGATCAAAGCTGCTTTCAATAACCATAAAATCCTTTTTAAAATCCGTGGTGGTTAGGAAATTTTCAAATTTCAAGAAATCTGAAACTAACTTCCTACCTTGAAGAAAGTATTTTGAAGCTACTCTTTATTCACGTTTGTCTAATTTATCATTTTTTTCTTTAGATTATACCTGCAAAAGTTACAAAGTTGAGGACTCCTCCAAACCAGTGCTGAGGGATACTTCAGTATATTCTAGAAACATCCTGTGTCTTACAAATTATAAAATGTCCACAATCTTATATGCAATTTTTAATCTGGAAGGCAAAGGGAGAAAACAGTAATAGCAGGAGAAAGAGGACATCCAACAATTTAGCTACTGTGTATACTTGTTGTGGGTATGACATCCGTAATCTCATCTCCAAAATGTAGAGATGCCAAAACATCTAACCCATTGCATTTAGATCCTACAGACCTGCCGGAAGGAAAGGGACTTCTCCCACTATCTTACAGACCTACCACCTTGTGTTTCTGGTGTCCGCCCTTCCCTTAATGTACTTGCATGGAAATTTCTTCCTGGTTCTCTATGACATGCACACTCCCCTTCCCAAATCCCCACCTGGGCCCTGCCACAAAATTTATTTATTTGATATTTATTGAGTGCCCTGTGTGCGAGCATTGTGGTAGGTTCTATCTAGTTGTAAAAGGAGCCAATAACTGAATCTACACCACTTTGGTTATTTTTAAAAAATCAACTTATTAAATGGTACATGGTACTTTAGTCAAAGATATCTACATTTTGAATAGGTGAGTTGGCAGTAGAAGTTCTTATTTGGCTGTTTTCTAATGGGCTGAATTTCTTGAGCCATTCTGTATTTCACAGAAAAAAAAGTTCTTTGCTATAGCATAGCAATGATTTGCCTAGCCTATTGTTTTATATGCAGGCGTATGTATCTTCTCGTTCACTTTACGGAAAATGTACTAATGCTGACCATGATATTCTTTTTATTGAAAAGCAAAGTAAAATAGTTTTAGAAACAAGAGGAAAGTAGTGTTTTACATTATTTCTTCTGTTATAAATTTTTTATACATTGTGCCAGAATTTACTTCCCATAACTATTCTTGCTTTATTTGGTACACTTTATACTAGATTTCTACATTATTGCATATCTATTAGTGTTTAATTTATAGGAGCTTAATAAATTACTAATCTGAGAACAACAGTCTTTCCCTTGCTTTTTAGACTTTTGCTCTGAACACGCTCATTTATGTACAGTGTGGAAATCTGACCCTGTTCTCTTCCAATCAGCCAACAGTTCTTTTTGCACCTCTTCTGGTAGCTCACAGAAAATTTCAGGATCAATATCAGAAGGAAGAATAATTTTCTCATCGGTAGAATCTTGCTCTCCATTTCCTGGAAGTCCAGGATGTGAGCCTGTTGCTATTGGTTGCTTATGGCTATCAATAGTGTGTTTTTTGGAAAAAAGTTGTTCACTCTGCAAATTTGGAAATGAATGGAAAATAGATACAGAGGGGTTTGTATTAGAAAAGTGGAATCCTTGAGATTCTTTAGGTCCTTGACTCATTCGTTCATCTTTTAAGCTACTGTCTAAATAATGTGAATAATCCTTTTGGCTAGACAGATAAGAGGAACTACTGTTATTTAAGCCTGAAGTTCCTGGTTCACAGGGAGATGTGGAGGGTATCTGTTTGCTATTGGATAAATTATCTCTAGAATTTAAGGGATTATTTTGCATTTGTTTTTTGGAAAAGAAAGATAATACTCCTCTAGAGGCATGTAAGGGACAACTCAAACTTCCTTTCCCTTGAACTTTTTCTATAGATTTTCCAGAAAGAATTTCTTCTTGAATATCTATTGGAAGTTGCTTAAAGACTTCTTGGTCAATACCCTCAGGAAGTGAGGAAAGTGGGAATTCATCACTGTCCTCTTCTTTAGAAAAACTTATAGTATCTAGTGGAGACTCCCCAGTTTTTGTACTTTCAATTCTTCCAGTTGGTAGAAAATCCCAATTTGTTTCTTTGTCTTTGGAGAAATCCTCCATATGAGTGTCTTTCATTTTCTAGAACACAAGGATAACAGAATAATTTAAATATATAATACCTTTTAAATATTCATGCTGCTGGAGTATACCTGTATCTATTATCTGACCAAGGTATTTCTATCCTATTCAAAAACTTCAATCCTTTTGGCTAATTTCAAACAGCTAGAAATGATTAATCTGCCACAATTAGTCACACTATTGTGTGGATTTTTACTCACTATTCCAGGAAGAGGTTTCCTTCCTAGAAAGCACTGAGCCAGAAGATAGGTATGCATTTGAATTCAATTTAGTTTCAAAACCAAAAAAAAAAACTTAAACATTTTAATAAAAACATTAAGGGGAGGGGGGAAGTTCCGATAGCTTATGTATACATTAACAGATCTGATTTCCAATATCTGAAATATTTTCATATTTATGAGCTAATCATTAGATTCCTGTATACTGTTGTAAAATGTTTCAACATCTCCAAAAGAGGAAATCCTCATAATGGTTTTCTCTTTTTAGCCGGTGACGCTTATGTGTTCCTCTTTCATCATGGTGCAACATACCTAAGGCTAGCCACCGTAACAGGATCAGTACCATGTACATGTAAGCCTTTCAAACAACGTCACCCAAAAGAATCTCTACATTACATAAGTTAAACACAAGTTGAGATTTTTTCATTTAACCACACAAATCCAGTAACAGTGTACTTACAAAACTGCGCTTGCCAGAGCATGAAGTTGTTGATAATGATGGAGTTAAGTAATAATCAATAGTCCCTTTCTTAGCAGTATTTAGTGCTTTAAGGTTGCAGAAGCACACACTTAAAAGGGTCAGGTGAAATGGCATCTTCACATTCACCATATTCCGAAAAAGTTTCATAAGTATATCAACCATTGGAGTCATCACGTCATAATTTCCTAAATAAAATGTTTAAGAAGACAATATCTAAACACATACCATAATTTATAACATTAAGTGCTTAATCTAAATTAAAATCCTGTATAGATAGCATTGAAACTTCAAGAATATATATGAAACTGAGACATCACAGAAATGCCAAATCATAAGTTTTCAAAACATTGAAATATGGGATTTCTGATTACGGTGGAGTGATGATGTCAGAAAAATCTCCCCGTAAAACTATAACAAAACTAAACAAAATTGTCAAAAGCAACCATTTTTAAGATCTCTAAGTGAACCACAGGCAATTAAAGTAAGAAACACTGATTTATGAAAAGGTGCTAAAACTTAGTTGAGAGTGGGAGACGGCAGTCTCATTGTCTGGGGTTGTTCACAGCCCCCTTAACACAGCTCAGCTGGTAAAGCATTTCTACCAGGGTGAAGCTGGCTATAAAAGTCAGCGGCTTTGTTGCCAGAGAGGACAGACCTGATTGGAGGCAGAGAGCAAAATACCTAGCAGTGTTGCCAGTAAAATGAACAATCTTGGTAGGAAACGAATGGAGAAATGGTACAGCTCTCTATACTAACGCTACAGTTGTGGTTGCAGTGAGAGAAAGATCAGTGGGCCAGCCATAAAGTTAACCAGATCTGGAAATGAAAAAACCACAGAGGGCCTAAATAAATTATCCTCACAATCCCAACTGACCAAAAGGCTATGTGCACATGGAGTTGAGGGCAGAGAGCACCTCAGCTCCCCACACAACCCTGCCTGTAATGGCAACAAGCAAACCAATGGAGATGCCCCGCCTAGCAGAAAGTAAAAGCCAAGGCAGACTTGAAATGGCCCAAATTGTTAAAGTGTTATCCAACCCATGCACATATCTGTTGATAGAAGGTAGAAGCCTTATCAGCTCTAACATTTGAGCAAAACCTTTGACCAATCATTGACTTACCACTAAACTGTGAAGACACAGGCATAACTAGAAAGCTAAAATTAAAAAAAATTTAATTTTAAAAAGCTGAGCAGAGAAGTCAGGCAACCATCGCAGGAAAGGTATATTCTGCACCTTAAGTCTAGACAAGTTACACAGACACGAAAAAGGCCAACAGGAAAAAATTCCAATTTTGTTACATTATATAAATTGTCCAGTTTTCAACAAAATATTACAACATATACAAGAAAATAGGAGCGTGTGATTGATATTCACAGGGATAAAGTAGTCGATAGAAACTGAGTTGGATTTAGCAGACTTCAAAGTTACTATTACAGATATGTTCAAAGAATTAAAGAAAACCATTTTAAAGAATTAAAGTAAAATATGATAACCACCAAGGGGAATCTCAATAAACATAATCAAACATACAAAGCAGAAAAGGAAATTCCAGAGTTAAAAAGTACAGTAACCCAAACAAACAAAATCACTAGACGGGCAACAGCAGCTGTGAGATAACAAAACGATCAGAGAACTCAACAACTCAACAGAAAAGGAAAGAAAAAAGACTGAAGAAAAATGAACGGAACTGCACGCACCTCTAGGACATTTTCAAGCATACCAACATATGCACAGTAAGAGTCCAAGAGAAGAGAAAAAAGGAAAGAATATTTAAAAAAATAAGAGCCAAAAACTCTGCAAATTTTATTTAAAAATCATTCTACAGATCAAAAAAGCTCAATAAATCCTAAGTAGGATAAACACAGAGATTCCACACTCAGATATGATAGTCAAATTGCTGAAAAAGAGACAAATGACTCATCATATAGTGGAGAACAACACTATAACTACGCCTACTAACAAATTATTGCCTCTCAGCTCCAAACTCTGAGATAATGGGTTGGACTCCTTAAATGCTTTAACACTGACCCTGCTAAACTTCGTCAGTAGAGAGCACTGGAGGACCATTAAAGGGGAAGGGGGCTTCTCCTGGTTCCAATGCACTGTTATTTACTTTCTCTTGCTTCCATCTCATGGTTTGTTTGTAGTACATGTGTGGGGACATCCAATAGTGCTCTGCCACACCACATGTGGCATGCAAAGTCCCTCAGCAACCTCTAGCTCAAGCTTAGTGACCATGTGACCATGCCACCACCAATTCAAACACCAGCACACACAGGCCAGGGCCGTGCACAGTGTCCTGACTCCTGCACATCCACCTAACAGCCTTGACTTGCCTACACCCCAGAGGGCTGTGTCCTCCAGCTCTTCTTATGTAGGCACCATATCCTCTGGGTTTGTGCTAGCAAAAGAATGTAGGTTCCTTCAGCACAACCACCCACCAGCCTCAGCTGGCCTGTATCATGGAAGGCTGTTAACATTAACCCTGCCGACATGGACACCAGCTTATTTGCTGCTCTGCCAGTGAGCAAACTCCCAATGTCCAATTCCGCCTGTGTGCTCACCAACTAGCCTCAGCTCATCCATCAGCGGGTGGTTTTCCCTTGGCCCAATAACTATGGACCAACTCTAGGCCAGGTAACTCAAAGGATTTCTCCATCATCCACTGTTCTGCAGCCACACATTTTCTTTGAGGGGTAGGGGGCCTCCCCTTTCCAGGTTTGTCCTTCCTTGGGTATTTGTCCTCAGCCCTTGGGTACCTCTTAGAGTTTTCTTTATACCTTTATAGAGTCAGGCAAAGAATTTTTACATATGATACTAAAAGCACGATCCATAAAAGAAAAAACAAACACAATGAAACTCAATGAAATGCCACTACACAACCAGAAGAATGACTATCATAAGAGCAAATGACAATATCTAATGTTGCTGAGAATGTGAAAAAGCTGCAACCTTCATACATTGTTGGTGAGAATGTAAATTTTTATTCGCACATTGGAAAGTTTGGTAGTTTCTTAGTTCAACTTACCATACAAACTAGCAGTTCTACTCCTTGTAATCTACCCAAGATAAACGAAAGTATGTGTCTACCCAACGACTTGCCAGCAAGTGTTCACAGAATTCTTTTTCATAATAGCCAAAAGAAATTGAAACAATCTAAATGCCCATAAAAAAGTTATCTCATGCCATATAATTATCATAGTTTTGTTTTCTCTGAACTTGAGAAACATTTTCACTTTTATCATCTATTAAAAATAACAACAGTTTTCTGGTGAAAATTTCTGATAGAATAAAATATTTAACAGCTCATTAATTCCCTGTGAAGACCCTCCATCTTTGGATCATATTTCTAATTCAAAGTTTGTTTTTTTAAGTGTTTAACCTACCAATTAAATTATTAGAAACTTAGGCCGTACCTGTCCCTAACTTCTGAATTATGTGGGATGGAATAGGACACTGACGACTCTCACGGCTACAGTGCTTTTCAGATGAATGCCGACGGATTATTAATCTTATTGTATGTGGCTTCCTTCCATCTTGGCATACTCTAAAAATAAAGGAGAAACAAGAATTTGAAACAGTTTTATCTAAAGATGTTTCCAATTGTCTAATACTTCTCATTTATCTAAAGGTGCCACATTACTAACTATAACAATTATAAATACAGCTAACTAGACAGTAAACAATAAAAATCCCTAAAATAGCCCAAATAAATTTTGCAATGTATGTACCAAAATTATTTCATTTTAAATTCCAAGGTCAGTATCTGGCACATGGTGTAAGTTTTGTAAATGATAATTTCCATCTAAATGTCCCAAACATCCCCTTAATCAACAAGAGTAAGTGAATGGGCACTGTCTCCTCTCCTTTTCATCTTTCCTTTTGAGAAAAATGTTGTGAGTCACTACTTTCTAAGCACTAAATTTTAAATGTAAGGCTCTCAGGCTTCACTCAGAATTAAGTGCTATCATAAAGAAAAAAACAGATTTAATTGTAACAAACCATTTTATAATCCAAGTTCAAAATATAACTAAAAGCAACATATTAAAATCAGCAGGAAATTTAAGAAACTGAGAAAACCATTCACTGACAGAAGCAAATATGTGAAAAATGACAGATTTTTAAAACATTTTTTTAAAATATGATTACCAAAAAAAATTAATGAGATTATTCTCATCAAAAAGCACTCCCCAAAGAGATCCAAGAGAGCCAGTAATAATATCACCAGTATGTGGCATATTAAAGTAATAACTTGAAAGATCAATTTTATAATATATTTAGAAAGATAAGTACATATGTGTGTATCTTAAAAGTGTTCTATCCAAATGGTTTTGATTTTAGTGTTGAAAAAGTTTTAATGATATAGAAAATTTATTTAGAAAGTAGAAAATCTACTTACTACAGAAACTATGTCATTAAAAAATAACATTTTCCTTTTTATATGGTAATGCATTAAAAAATCACAAATATAAAATATAAATATTGCACATTGTTAAACATACTTAAATTGAAGATTTCAAATGGGAGAATTGAGAATTTTGTAGTAAATAATTTTTTTCTCTTATTGCTTAATCAAAAAATTTCTTTATTGCTGCTTTACTAAGATAATAAATATCTTAAATGGTTCTTATACACATTACTAGTTTAAATCTTTTAGTTAAACTTGTTCTATTAAGTCATTATACAATTCAAAGACTATGATTTGGTTCCTATTACTAATTAGGACATACTAGACTATGGTTATTTTCTAAGTGATATTAAACTAGTGCCTAGTAAATAAAAAATTAGATTTTATGCCTCTTACATACCTACACTATTAATCATCACATACTCTAGAAGGAAAATACATTCACATACACACAATTATTTTTGTGCCAGTCACTTAGATGGCATTAGGCTTCAATCACTGAAATAAGGGGCCATGGTATAAAAGACAGAATGGCAAACAGAGACAGGGATAAACGATTAATAGTTGGTATTCCTCAGGTTTAGACTACCTAGTCTCATTTCTGGGTTGATTCTTCAAATAACAGAAACTATAAAATTTATACTTCTTATGGCTTTTCTATGTAAAAAACTGTTTCCAATAGCCAGGCTTCTCACAGTAGTCTTATATTTAGTTGAAGCAAAGCAAATGACCCAGTTTCGCTAGCATATTCATGGGCTCATCATGAGTCATACCACTGGAGCTGGGTCATAGAGTCAGCCACAGATGCATGCAGCAAATGATGAGTTGCATGGCTCTACTCAAGACATGAGAACCACACTGCATGTGACAGCGAATCGGCAGGAAATTTCATTTCATCAGTTTTCTGAGACTTAAGAGCCATTCAAAAACTTTTTTCTCTAGTCAGTTAGCCATCTTAGCATCATTACAAAAGCACCTGTACCCAAAACTGTTAGATGTCTGATACCCCAGTTTGAGAAATCAAAGAAATGGGAGGAAAACAAAATACTACTCTTCTACGGAGTATTGAGAAATACATATATGATGGCAGAGGAGCATCAGAAAACTAAATGTCTTGTTCAGCTTATGCTATGCTATTTGTTTACTCAAATAGTTGACGCTCCTCACGTACTTACACTCTAGTAACCCTGCACATACCCACAATCACTCTCACTGCTCACATAGCCCCATTTAGCTATTCTTTTGTCTGACTCCATTTTCTTTCACATTTGAGGCAAAGGAGGTATAAGGGTACTTCTGCTTTCTTCATCGTTATTATTCTTAATAATATCCTATCCTCAATTGTCACAAATTTATAGGTGGATGGATTCAAGAGATAACCAAAAAACCCCCTTAGGTTACTATCAGCAGCTTAAGATCCACATTATAACCATAATGTTACTAAAAATCAATAGAACTAAATGGATTAAATTGAGTTAGAAGCATCTGTTACTATCTTTGCAATAGCTCACAATGTAGAGAAATTCAGTGATAAAAGATCTATTTTTTCACTGTTTACTCTCCAGTTAATCTGTAAGTTCCGTTCCAAGATAGAACATCAAGTTTCTTTCCATATATTATATACAGAATATACAGCATATTATAAAACAGAAAATCACCTGTTCAAAAGACTAGCAAGTAATTCTTCAATCTTACTTTTAGCTTCGACTTCTGATGAACATTTTTTACATGAATCTTCTTCACTAAAGGACTACCAAAGAAGCACAAATAGTTATTATAAACCCAAATATCCAGTTATCAGTATATATATCAAATAAATCAACACATTCTTTACTAACATCTCTCACGCTTAGTTTGAGCCATTTAGTTCACCTTTATATTAACTCTTTTTATCTGCAAATTATTGTACTCCACCAGAAAGTGCACTAAAAGTCAAGAAAACTATAAAGCTTGAGTACCAACTCCAAGCTTTGCTATATGATTACAGCAAGGCTCTTTATATCCTAAGACTTGAATCTGAGTTTAACTTGGGGCAAGTTATTTAACCTTTCTAAAATACAGTATCCTCATCTTAAAAAAGGAATGAGAGGGAGAAAGGAAGGGGAAAAGATACAAACGAACAATAGTACTACCTACCTTGAAGGTTTGTTGTGAAGATTAAACGGGTTAATGTATATAAAGCACTTAGCATACATGCCCATAACAAAGGAAAAATATTAATCAACGTGAACTGGATGATTATACCTTTCTCCATTTCCTAAATCATGAGACTACTCTAAAAAGAAGACCTAAAAATTAAAACATTTTGCCTCATATATGTAATATAGGCTGTTAAAATTCAGTAGGATTCAATCAAAGTGGCTAACTTGAGGTTTAAATACCAATTCATGGATTCAATTTAAGAATAAGTATTAATCTAATAAATTAGCCTTTTCATAAAAAAGGGATCATGTACTAACATAATAAGCAAACTAGAACAGTAAAAACACAGTACTAAAACTAGAACTCTTTATCTTAAACAATGTGACAACCAGTACCCAATTAAAATAAGTATCATTATCATGCACCTGAGGTGGTCCTGAGGGTGTTACAGGAGAGTTATCCTCCCCAAAACTGAGCTTCTGGATACGCTGAGCAACTGAAATTCCTAATTCCTTTTCTAATATTTTGGATGAAAAGGTCTGAAGATCATGCACACTACTGATACCCAGCCCTTCAAGACGTTTGGTAGTTTTATAGCCAATACCTAAATAAAAAGAAATGCATAGTGTTACAATAGTTTTTCTCCTTAAAATAAACTAATTAAAATATTAAAAATATATCAACCATATATTTAAATTCCATAATGAATATTTTGCTAAGATCAAACTCTACTGAAAATTAGGTTGTTGTTCGTCTGCTCAGGGCTTCTGAGTTATATGAACCACTTGGAAAACCTAACAACCCTAGTATAATATAATGACTAAAAAGACAAGCGATAAACTGTTTCGATAAAATTAAATTTTTACTACATATTACATAATGTTGTGGAAGTAGTCAAGAGTCATGGTTATTATTCACGTAACAAGAAAGTCACTAGAGCAACTGAAATTAATTAGCATGTATTTATCAGCCAACCTGATTCCTATACACAACACCACACATTTATCTACATGTCATATCTGGCAATATTTGACATCCGAGATACAAGTAAGTGCTGGAAAACAAACCAACAACAAATGTTCTCATCAGCAACACCACTATCACAAAGTTTTTGCATGAAACTCAGTCATATTCATCACAGGAGAAATGCTTAGGGAATTTAGTACCCCTTTACTCCTCTCATATTTAAAAAGTTAATTCTACAGCTATCTGGTTTCCTTGAGCAGTAAAAGAAAACAAAAGTAATGGGGATGTAGGGAGAATTATTAAAGTGTCGTGACAGTTATTTTCACAGCTGAAAAAAAAAGAGGGGTAGCAATTTGGCAATAAGAAAAGAGAAAGGTGTAAAAAAACAACTACAAGAATTCAAAAAGTAAAGCTAGTAATGTTATGTATCAATATACAGTCATCAATTTATTACAACCTGACATAGTTGTTATTCAGAAAGCAGACTCATAGTCACCCCCAAAAATCTTCAAGTTATAATTGTACTGGATTAAGGAAGGCAAGACAGTGTATAACACATTTTGAAATCACAAAAACATGGTTAAAATTGTGAAGTTAAGACTTAATCTAAAGGTTAAGTTTCAGTTGTCTTAGGAATTCACTTCCACAGAATTCTACTATGACATCCTATTTCCCAGTAATGGCCCAGAAATGAAGTTTAATGTATCAATTACTGATGGTCTATAAAAACATTAAGTATTTGATCTTCAAAGATACAAACTTGCCCAATGACCTGAACAGGTCACTGAACCCCTCAAGAAAATCAGTTTCCTCATCTTTAAAATAAAAACTTGGCCTAGATGCTTTGGAAAGACTCTCGAAACCGCAATATTTTATATATAAATCCAAAATAGAGTTAGTAATAGACCAACTGTACTCTCTAGATGCAATGTACAGTATAAGTGTATGAACCGGGGTCTGAAAATAAAGGATCATGTGTTTCCAGGTATAACTTGTAAACTATACAAAAGTAGGTTAAACTAAAAAAAGATTTTCATACATTTCCTAATACAGATTCCCAATACAGATTCCCTCCAGAAAACATTAGGGGTTTTGGTTTTTTCCAAAGCCAAGAACAGTTTCTAAGAATTACATTTTTTTTTAAATAAATAAATACAATAAAACCAATATCTACTTTTTAAATATATTTGTCTTACCAGGCATTTCCTTTAAATGGTTCAAACTATGAATGAGATCCTGAGTACTTTCAGGTAATAAGACTGTTTGTTGATTTGGTTTAAAGACGCCAGAAACTAATTTTGCCAATAATTTATTAGAAGCCACTCCGGCACAGCCAGTGAGACCCAACTGGTTATACATGGCTTCCCGCATCTCTGCTGCAATCTGAGATCCAACAAGTAGTCTGACGTGCAAGATGTTATGCTGGTTTATAGCTATAAAAACAGCCAATGTTGTTAAAAGTCACCACAAAAAATTTTAATTTTCTTTTTTACAAATAAGTTTAAACAGGTACAGGGCTTATTTAACCAATATCCACCACCATCACCCCCAAAACCACCATACTGCCACTCCCTTAATCTGTTTTGTCCTTCACAGAAATTCTGTAAAGTAAATAACTACCACTGGATTGAATTTCAAGGGCCTATGATAGTAAATGCAAGTTGGGAGTGATTATGAAAATGGGCCTCTCATAAAAAGTTCCTAGTGACATCAGTAAAACTTTTACTCATGTTTACCTCTAAATAAGCATAGAAGTATTACAATAAGAAATACTTTTGAAAAGTATCTGAATCTAAACTTTACGTATTAGCTATATGTGCTACTGAAAACAATTTTAGATCTGTACATATTTAAGAGGTCTTTTATGAAAAGCAGAGATAAATTATATGGAAACAAATTTTCTTAAGTGTGAAAATGGTATTAGAGTTATATGATACAGTCCTTATCCTCAGGAGTATTTACAAAGTGTCATGATGTCTGCAATTTATTTTAAAAGGCTCATCAATCAGTCTACCAAACAATCAGAGAACAAAATACAGCAAATGTGAAAAAATGTTAACAGGTATATCTACAAGGAAGGGCATAATGAGTGTTCTCATATTCCATCAATTCTTCTATAGGTTTAAAGCATTTTTTAAACAAAATCTTGTGGGGAGAGTAATTCATAAAGAATAAGACATTTTCTTTTTAGGATATAAAACAGAGCTCTCCACAATATGTTCTAACCAACAAAGTCTGAGTTTGCTTTAAAATCATATAGAAACATTTGGAAGCTTCTTGCTACTTGGCCTTTGTAAGTGATGAGAGAGCAAAGGTGCAAAAGACACAGGAAAAGCATCTTCTTCTAGAAGAGAATTGTAGCTCTCCCCCTTTCTTTAACATCAGAAAGGTGGAAATTAAATGAGAGGTTATTCACCAGCTCTCAAAAAAGGAAGATAAAAGGAAGCGCATGTTGAGACCTAGGAGCGAGAAGGGTAGGCAAGTATTACACAAAAGCAAAGAAGCTTGTCTTCTAAGTGGTATGATGCGGAAGTCATCAGCAGAGTTATAAGATGCTTGAAACTCGAATTGGATGTTCACTAGAACATACTGCAGATTATTTTCAAATGCCGGTATCAGTTATCTATAATATGCAAAGGAGATGAACCACTCTGCTTTCTCGTTAAGAGCTGACAAAGATGATCTGAACTGATTAAATATGAGCTTGTAAAAGATGACAGGTAGGCCTGGACGAGCTTCCACAAGGGGTAACTCAAGAAATCAGGGGGCAATATGAGGGTCTTGTTGCCTTGGGGTAATAGAACAATGAAAAGAGGAAACTAAGGCAAATTTAGTTTACCTCAAAATTTTGCTTAAAGATAGTTACAGGAAATTCTAAAATTATTCTTAAAAGCATATTATCAAGCCAACTCCTGTAACTTAAGGATGACCCAAGGAGGTACGGCTCTTAAAAATGTTATGCACAGACTGTGTCAGAGAAGTGTGCAGAGGATTGAGCTACGTGAGCAACACCTAATTTTAGTCATCTTAGACAGATTCCTGACATATGGCTATACTGCCCACAAAAGCCATAAAATTTTCAGGGCAGTCAACTCACTGAACTTATCGAACATTAAGAAATGTATGTACTTTAAAGTTACTAAATAGAATGAATAAGAACCCACTTACATTGATTATTATATATGTGGCCCGACACGGTCAGTGCTGAAATTTCATCACTGTGAAGCTGCTGTAGTCTCTTTTCAACCATTTCTGTTACGTCCACAAAATTTTCATCAAATCCAAGTCTCTCAACAAGTGGACTGAATTCTTCCAACAATTCTAAAGGTAAATAATATTGGAGCTCAAAGGCAACTGAAGTTCTGGATTACATCAAATATGTTGTTAAAGGTTTCACACAGATTGACAGTTCCGCAATATAGCTAATAAAGTCATCAGTTAACTGGGAATTTTTGTCCTACACCACATATTGAGTAAAGGCAATATTTTCCCAACAAAGTTAGCTTAAAAATGACATTCCCTGAGCAGATATTTATAGCAATATATTTAGCTCAATCTCCTATACCTATAATTTCTGTATCTGTAGTACATTAAATATTGGTGCTTATAGTAAATTATGATTTTGAAGTAGTATGTCGAAGAATAATTATAATCTTAGGAAAGGGAAAACAGGTAATAATATATTCTAGCTATATTTTCCACAGGAGTTTTTAAAGGCAAAACAAAACAAAATTTATAATTTCCATTACTGAATCAAAAAGAAAAGCCACTTAATTTTCAAAATACACTACAATTCACTATTGTGATTAGCCATTCCCTGGCTTATTCCTTCAGCGCAGAAATGGGCATTGACTTAAACGTATCGAATGCTCAGTGTCTATCACCATACTTAGTCCTTAAGTCAAATGTTTACTAAATTGAACTGAACCATGATTTGATATAAATTCAAAAGGACTATCAATTCTCATTTTTAGGATTAAAACTTTGAAATCACTGAAAATAATTTTCACTTCTTTCTGAATCACCTATTGATACCAGCAGGGTAGAGAAAACACATACTATTTTTTTCACCTATCAGGCAAAATCTTTACAATGTGAGAATATACATACTAGCAATGTGTTGAAATAACTCCTGTGCAACATATATCTGAATGCAAAATTTCAAATGCAAATTACCTTTGATCTAGCAATTAATCTCTAGGAATTTACCTTATAGATATCTCCAAAAAAGTAGGCCAATATTTCTATGTAAAATGTTTACTGAAGCATATATTTGTAAAAGCTAAAAGTTGGTAGCAGTCTAATAATCCACCACTATCAGGGAAACCATATAATTTATCATTCAAAACAAGACATTTATGAACAAAAGGAGCCACTATTAATAATTATTTAGAGATAATAGGCATAAAGTGCGGTGTACTGTCTTCATATCATGAGAGGACTGGTTAAATAAGTATGAAACAAAATATAATGGAATACTTTGCAGGCATTAAAAAGGATGAGGAAGAGCTGTATGGATGATATGAAAGATCACCAAGAACAAAAGCAAGATACACAACTATATAACCTCTTCTGCGTACACTAAAAGTCAACTTCTTAATATTCAGACACACATTTTCCATAGATATACAGTGCGATTTTAGAAGTACAGTGTTGTCTTTTCTGCTTGACTATCTCTTCCTCCCACTTTAGCACTGCCTCTTACCCTCTAAAAAGTAATTAATGTTAAAAACTTAGAACATATCTTTTCATATTCCTCTTTCTGTTCAAACACACACACACACACACACACACACACACACATCTGTGCATTGCGGGGAAGGGCTTGGGGCTATTGTTTTATACAATACCTATAGAAAACTATGATATACTTTTTTACAACGTGCCTTTAACTGACTCAATAACAAAGTCTATCTTTATGAATAAACATATAGTGAAAATGTATTCTTTTTAATGGCAATAATCCAATGTAGAGGTCTTAGTTTAGCCATTCTCATCATAAGCATTTGTTTTCATTCCATATTTTTACCAGTTATGAACCATGCTACAATGCACAATGTTGTACATATCTTTATCATTTTATTTCTTAAGTTCCCAGAGGTTATATCACTGTGATATAACATGTATCTTTAATTTGAAAAATTGTTTCTAGATTGTTTTCTAAAAGGTTATAATACTTTGTTTCTATTTTTTCTCACATTCTTTATATTTTTGCAAGTATGATTGATATAAAATATCTTATTAATTCAAATTTCCTTAGCCAATAATGCATCTGAACATTCTTCTTCCACATAACAGTTGAAATTGTGTTCGCTCTTTTTGTCAATTATTTATTCATATTCTTTGTCCATTTTTCTTTAGTTATTTTTTTCTTGCTAATTTGTAAGAGCTTTTGGATGTTATAGTTAACCTTTTCATCTGAAAACACTACAAATAATAAATGAACATTTAAAAATTATATATATTTGCAATACACCAGTACACGCATTTTCATTTACTGTAATTTACAAAAACACTATGACTTAAACCAAATCTTAGTAGAGTTTACCTATACTATTTAGTATATATATAAAATCTAAAAGAAATTAATATCCCCGTTATTTTTGCTAATAGTTTTTAACAAGTTTTTAATTATGTTAAACATTACAGAAGCCCCTCCCAATTAACAATGCATTAAAACATAGGCTTTTTTACCATAATTCATTTAAAGTTAAAAATATCCAGATTTCTTTGGTATATCTTGCCATTTTCTCACTTTTATGTTTTGTTTTACATTTTTCTCATATTTACATGACACCAATAATGACAGATTTCAAACTCCTTCCAACTTTACATTTGTCAGCATTATTTATAACATATAAAGTCATTCTCATATATATTTTTTAGAATTATTAGCTAAAAGGAATTAACTAATGGCATTTTACATGTCTTAAAAGATTTATGTAGTGAATAGGCATCCTATATAAAAATTAATGCTAAAAACAGTTTCCTTTTCAATTACTGTAATAAATATGCACGTTTTAAAAATTAGAAAAATAAAATCATGTTTCCATAATCTATACCTGTAACCTTATATGACATCTCTCTGTAACGAGTCAAGTCTTCTCCATTAACTAGTACCAGCTGTGGACACTTTTCTTTTGCATCTCTAACATTCATAAGTTTCTTAACTCCAAGTTCCCTAGCTTCATAGTTGCAGGTAACCACCAAATACTTCTGCTGAACCCCTATAAAAAAGAAATATTTTATGAGAAAACTGAGCAGAATTGAAGAAACATCTTAAAATATAATTTACTAATGCCATATTATAATTGTGTGTGTTTTGATAAGAAAAGGTCTCAGTTAAAAATTATAACCTCTATTCATCAAAGTTCTATAAAATAAAATTTAACAGAAATTATCATAAATTGATATATTCTATGGCGTCTTCAATGAAAAGATAAATAAAATCCTTATAGTTTTTTCAGACAATACAAAACCGTATTAATTTATATTGAATTAACTCTATATATAACTCTAACCCATGTTTTACTAAAAAATAAATCAGATAAAAATATCTGAGTACAATTAATTACTGGTTGCTACTAGAAAAATTCACTTATCTTCTGAGTAACTGTCCAATGGATATAAAGCAAAGTTCTAAATGCCAACATACAGCAATTATCAGGGATCTAATTATTGAACTATTCTTCCTAGTCATTTGAAGAAAAGATTATACAGTGAGGCAGTACTATGAGCCCCCTCCTTATCAAAATGACTAAATTATGATCATGTAGACTGTATAAAAATTCTAGTTTATTGGTGGTTTAAGATAGCCAAAATTTGCCTTTCTCTTTACATAAGTTGGTAACTTGCTTACCACTATGAAAGTAAAGTTCATCTAAAATATGTAAAACACAAACATGTAGGGAAAAAAAAAACATGTAGAAATGCAAGACATTTCTTAAAATTTAATATTTTAAACAAGACAAAGAAACATTATTTCACATAAAAATTTTTGATGCATCATATGCCCCAAAATAGAATCATTATGCTGAAAATAATAATTTAAGATTCATCAGTGAACTATATACAAAATCAGATTTTAACTACCTTAACCAAAAAAAGTTTTAGATGCAGAATTAAATGAATGTACTCACACTACGTCACTAGCCAACGTGTTACAACGCTACAAGCTGAAATCCCTTCAGAAGAACCCTAACTTCTTGACACCCTTAAGAAAATTTAAAGATCCTAACTAAATTGAACTTGGCATATACCAAAAACTTTGTTCAGGAAATCAACTAGGCAGAGTTGAATCAGGATATATAAAACCAAACTAGACACAAGGTAGCAGCAGATGAATTAAAATTGCTCCTTATGCTCTTTAAATCCTTACTATATGTATAAAAAAATTTTTTTTGAAATTTACTTTTCAAACTAAAAATATAAAATGTTAAAACAAGCCAATAGAATAATAAAAAGTAAATCCTCTAGTCTACAGCCATGCCACCCTGAATGCACCCAATCTCATCTGATCCTGGAAGTTTAGCAGGGTCGGGCCTTGTTAGCACCTGGATGTGAGACCACCTAGGAATACCAGATGCTATAGGTCTTAAAAAAAGGAAAAAAATAAAAACAAAGAAATCTTCAATGTAAAATTTCTCTTTGCTTTTTATTTAAAAAGATACTGTGTTTTTATGGAAAGCTTGCTCTGTATGCCTTAATATTAAGGGATCTGTTTGAAATCCAATTATTTTATCAGCTGTTACACAAGTCAAGAGTTAAATTAGAAAGGGAGGAGATAAAAACATCTATGAAAACATAACAAAAGAGGCCATTTCTGATAAGAAGAATGTAAAATTTCAAATATTGAGAAAAAGACTTCGTTTATTATGGTCTTTTTGTTCATCTATTCAGTTGTTTTACCACTTGCATCAAATTCACCATTTAGCAAATGAGGCTTATGAAGTTTACACCTGGTAGGGAAGCAAACATCGAGTCTATAAGGCACCTTAAAAACTACTTCCAAAATCTATCGTTAGTTAATAAGTCAGAATGCAATAAACGTAGTAAATGAGCAGCTAATCCTATTATACAATGAAAATATTACCAATGTCCATAATTACCTAAAGGTTTGCCCTTCAGATCCGGATTTGAGATCATTTCTACTTGTGCATAAAAGCAATCCAGATCCATGTGTATTATAACTCTGGATGAAGAACTTCCTGCTGGCACTTGACCATGAAAGGATGCACAATATGCAAAGAAATACAAAAATATATTCAGGCTGCTTATCATCTCTGAGCAATTGGCAGTTCCTTAAAACATAGTACTGAGAAAAAAGAACGCAGAGTGATTTTAAAATTTTTTTCTTGAATTTATTATATCTTGTTACAGCATCTTAAAATTACAAAAACCTGAGAGCAACTACAACAGGGACTTCAGCCCTCTCAGCATTTCTTGTGCACTGTATTTTTCTCAGAGTAGTGATAAATTTGAGAGAAAATCTTGATCAATAATGGAAGACACAAGAGATAATCCTATTACTTGGAAGTTTATGGTAAAATTTAGAGTAAATTAGAAGGGGCAGAAAGTTTAATCGCTGATTTAAACCAACTTAAAAATTATTCTAAGTGGCATGTCCTTAAATTTTAAAAAATCATAAATCCAAAACTGCAGATGGTAGACCCTACGGGTTCCACTGGACAATATTTAGCTCTTATATGAAAGCAGTATTAACTGGTTCAGTGCTAAATTCCCTGGCATATAACAGACTCGATAAATACTCGATAAATTGAATGAATGAGCAAATAGTTCTTGGATTTGAAAAAGAAGACAGTCATTGGGAATTTTTTTTGGGGGGTGGGGAGGAGTGGTAAAATAGGAGATTCTCGCTCTTCACACCAGTTTAAAAACAAGCTGGTTTAAATGCAGTGATATTTTAGATTTGGATCCTAGAAAATATTATAGTGGAAACAAAAAAACAGTAAAATGTGAATAAAGTTTGTACTTTTACTCAATAGTATTATGCCAACGTTAATTTCCTTTTTGACAAATGTACCGGAGTGATGTAAGATATTAACGTCAGAGAAAATTATCTCTGCAACTTCCGTACATCTAAAATTATTCCAAAAGTTAAAAGTTTAACAACAACAACAAAAAAAAAAATAGGCATGGAAGAAGAGCCCTGTCCCCCGGCCCTGGGGGTGAGCGATACAAGGTTCAGCCCAGAGGCTGGAAGTGAGATCATTTCTACTTGTGCATAAAAGCAATCCAGATCCATGTGTATTATAACTCCCCTTATAATACTGAGAGGTGGCCACTGCACACGTGTCTCGTCTTCGGTTCCAAGCCCAGTCAATTATTCCAGCCGGGACTAAGACCGGGCCCCAACCGCTAACAAGTAGGCGGCCAGGTCCTCCACGTCCGCCATCCTTAAGCGCCCGGGGCCTCTTCGGCTTTCTTTTGGCTCTTTGGAGGAATTCCAAATGCGCCCACGACTAACGACCTGACGCGCCCACCCTAGTGCTCCCATCCCTCTCCGGGTCTTCGGCCACAAAACGACAAGCAGATAGTGACGGGTGGCCCGCGAGGCACAGAAGGGAGCCAAGCAGGGCGGGGACCGTCGCACCCCAACGGCCGCCACCGCCCCGGGCACTCGCCCGCCCCGCCCTTCTCATTTACAGCGAGGGAGGCCGCCCGGCACCGAGCTGACAGCCGCCCCCGCCTCCGCCTTCTCCATGGCCCGGGCCGCGTCCTCTTCCTCGTCGCCGCCGCCTTCCTCCTCGAGCTCCACCCCCCGCTTCTCCATCCCGCCGCGGCCCGCAGCAGCGCCGCTTCCGGCCGCTTCCGGCACTTCCGCCTGGTCTCCAGGGAAACCGGGGCCGACCGCCTCCAGCCGCTGCGGTGTGCGCGCCTGCGCGGTCTGGGCCGACCGGCCAGTTACCCGAGGGGACGCGCGAACTGGGAATCGTGGGGCTCCGCGTGCGGAGGAGGATGCCTCCCACCCCATCCAGGTGGGAAGTGAGGGTTCGCTGCTCCCAACTGCTTGTTCTTTTTTCTTTTTTTTTTCTGGGAGCCTTCGGAGTTCGTTCCACGACACGTATTTTAACTCTTCATCTTTACTCGGAGGCAAAATCGCTTACCCCTAGACAGAACGATTTGGGGTAATGGGATGCGGGGGAGGGGAAGGGGAAAATGATGGTAAGAGCAAGGCGACCATGTAAACGAACATGATGAGCGAGCAGGTTAACGTTTATTGCACTCCGTTTGTCGTTTGCTTCACAGAGATAGTGCCAGATTGGAGCCCCGAGTTTGTGACCCTCTGAACAGAATCGGGTTTCCATGCAGGAGCCTCAGAATCAGATACAATCTCCCATCCAGACCCACCGGCTTGCTGTGTGATTTGGGGCAAGTTACACAACTACTCTGGGCCTCAGTTTGTTCGCTGTAAAAAAAAAAATAGTCCTGAGATTATTAAATAAATGAATAAAGGAAATAAATTAAATAGATTAAATAAAGGAAAACTAACATTCACTTTAATATTACAATGTATATAACACACCTGGCACATAGAAGGGGCTCAATGTTAATTCTCTTGGCCTTCTGTTAAAGATCCCTTGAGTGCCTCGATGTGTGGGAGGAGAGGATGTGTGCGCGCGCGGTTTTTCCAACAGGAAATTGGGAAATGTGTGTGTGTGCATAATATATACATACATTCAAACACATATTTGTTTTTTCACAGGTAATATGGATGTGAGAACCTTGAGGAAACCTTTAAAGGACGTGTTGTTGCATACCTAAAGAAAAGGGAATAACAGGTAGAGCCGCGGCTCCGTGGTTTGGAGACCAAGCCTTACTTTTTGGATATGTCCCCTAAAAGTCTCCAGTGTAGGATCTAAGACACTGATTTAGACCTATGCTGCTTTCTTTGTGAAAGCTGATTAGATAAAAAGCTTTTAAATTAAGTGCCTCCTTGGCTCCTAAGTACCTCTTGGACTGTCATCAAGGGTCCAATTACTTGTAGAAATCTAAGGTGGTTTTCCCCCCCTTATTCTTCATTTTGAAAATGATACAAACAGTGGAAATACCATGGCAGATTAAAATTGCTCCTTTATAAGAGCCCTAGGCTCACTACACTCAGCAGCTCTAGTAAAAGTGAGCCAGCATTGAAAAATAAGACACATAATAAAGCCCTCTTTAGTTTCATTTATTTCTCTGTCAAGTACCAAATTGAAGAGTGGCTTTTAATTTAGTAGAATAGACAAGTGAAACCTTGAAAACTTTAGGGGAGGGAGCAGGGCTGGCTTTATGAGTGTGCAACCTACGTAGTAACAGAGCCCCACGCTTAGAAGGGTCCCACCCTTGATTTACTGTTCTTCTGTTGTCATCTTGAAATTCTTAATATTTGAATAAGGAAGACTGCATTTCCATTTTGTACTGGACATCACAAATTATTTAGACAGTGCTGGGAACAAAGAAGAGAAGTGGCATAGAAAAATGACATTATAAGAAAACACCTGTATGCTGGGCACAGGGCTAAGAGCTTAAAACGGATTATCTCATTCTGTATGCCCTAGATGGTAGGTATCATCATTATCATTTTACAAAAGATGAAACAGGCCAGCAGACACTAAGGTGCTTACTCAAACTTATGAATTCAGTAATAGTAGATCCATTTTTTTCAGAGTTTTACATAGAAAAGAATTCATTAATAATGTTTCTTCCATTTTCTTTGGTGCTTCAAACACCAGACAACCTGGAGTAGGGAGAATAAACATCCCTTAAATATATTAGGAGGCACATAAATTAAATGAATTAATATGTGTTGTTTTGTTGTGGGATGAATTAGGGAAAGTCGGGTGTTTTTTTCATTTGTTTTTTTGTTTTGGAGGTTCTTTTGAATTCTATAACCTCCCAGTTTTTATTAAAAGGTGCTAAACTAAGACAATTTCAGGAAATATTTTGAGGATCATTACTGTATAGTACAAAAACAATTGCGAAGCAGAATAAACATTTAATTAAATAAATCATGCTTGAACAATATTCATTGAGGAGCATTAGGTTGCAGAGGGTTTATATGAGGGTGGGTATTTCATATTGGTGGGTGGCTAGGCAGGTAGAGGTTGACCATGGGGTCAAAGGAACAATTGGAATTGGCAAAGACAATTTGTAAGGTCTTTGGCTTAGTGCAGTGGTACTCAGTCAGGGTCAATTTTGTTCCCTCAGAGTTATTTGTCAGTACCTGGAAGACGCTTTCCGTGGTTGCATCGGGGAATTGGAGCTCTGCACTACTGACATCTAGTTGGTAGAGGCCAGAGATACTGTTGCACATCCTGCAGTGCACAGTATAGCCCTTCACGATAAAGAATTATCCAGCTCAGAGTGTCAGTTGGGCCAAACTGGTGCACTCTGACCTAGTAGTGTTTATACCATCCTCCTCCCAACTCCCCAACTTCCTCCTCAGCTTAAGGTCCCCTGTTGTCATAAAGAATTGGTCTTCAGATATATGTTTATAATTATTACTGACTTTTTTAGAGAAAGGAGGATATAAAAAAGGGAGACGAGTATTATTTAGCTGCTTTTTCACTGGAGTAATCTACATTCTGAGGCTAAAAAGCAGATGAATGCATTTGCTAAAAGAGATTTAAGAAAAACACACACTCTTTTATGGAGCTTGTGTGTTGCCCATAGGGTAAAAGGCTAATGAGTCAGAAATAATTTGCAAGGCTTAGATGCTAAAACCAAAACACCAAAAAGGCTTCAGTTGGTTGAAAGCAAACTATAATTATGATACGCTGTTGTATAATATGCATGTTATGTAGTATTTAATAACTTTCATGCAGGGATCTCAAACCTTTTGCATAAAAACGTCAATTGTCATGAAGGGATGCTTTTCTCGCCTTCCCTCCCTCCCCTCCCCTTCTGTCTCTCTCTCTCTTTCTCTCTCTCTATCTCTCTGTCTCTCTCTCTTTCACACACACACACACACCAACCCACACACCCACCCACCCACCACCCACCCACCCAGTTTCAAGCTTTCTCAGTATAATAACCTAAAAATATTTGCTGCATACCATGTGATTGTGGCTAAGAAAAAGTGTAAGAAGCTGAACTTTTTCTAACAACTTCTCTTTGCTTTGACCTTTGTGGTTCTGTAGGTTTTATGAAAAGCCTGCAAAGTCGGTTTAGTGATGACATTTAAAATGTTGCTTGTCAGGATATATGTGATGGACTTCGGCTCATCGTTTTGGATCGAGAGAGAGGTAGGGACCAACATGATCACAAGACAAATCGTTTGGTCCCAGTTTGGAAATAAAGTCTGCAAACTTCAGTCATTGAGAAAAAGAGAACTATTTGATATTATATAGAAAGTACAGCCAGATTAACGGAGGTCACGTATACGGTGTTAGATTTATAGACATCTAACTTTAAAGTAACAATTAAAAAACCTTTTTCTGATTGCAAAAGTAATTCGTGGTTATTATGAAATATTTAGAAAATATGGAAAGGATGTAAGAAGAAATAGAAATTACCATCATACTCCATAATCTTGGTGCTTAGAGATAACCACACTTTAATAGTCTTTTCATAAAGTACAATATAAAAATAAAGTTTTTGTTTTATTTCATAAATAAATTTCTGTATCAATTTCTTTACCAAACCACAATAACCAGTGTGAGTTACATTTCCTGGATAAATGACATAGAAAAACTTCATATACTTGTTTTTGATGTTAATTTGAAGGAAATGAGTAAATCTGGTCTCAACATCATCTTGGAAATGTTAATAATTTCAACTTAATCAATAATCTCCATTTTCCTATTTTGAGATAAGATAAACTCTCTATAAAGGAGAGTAATGTTTATATTTATAGGATTTATTTCTTAAAGTTGATTCAAAGACTTCATTAAATTACTTTTTTTATCCTAAAAGTTCTGCTTGTGCCTCTGATAAAACAAATTTTTTTTCTCATCCATTGTTTAACAAAAAGGTATCAGCTATGTATGAAAATCCTCCATAACTTGACTGCACCTTGAGATAACCCCTATTAACAAAGGTAACCACTGTTAACGATAAGCACTGACACACTTCCTCAGACTTTTTTTTTATAATTCTTAATACAGGATAGGCATAGTAATACTCATTTGTAATTCACATAGGTGAGATTATACTGTGTAGACACTTCTGCACTAGGCTTTTTCTCTTAATATTTCTTGAACATCATTTCTATGCACAAAAATCTACAACATTCTTTTTAATGGATGTACTGTTTTACCAATTCCATCTCGATGGACATTATTTCCTGATCTTTTGCTGTCGTGAAAATTCTGGTACACTTTGTATATCTTTGTGCCCTTCTGCCCTAGGACAAATCTAACCTCCTAAAATTCTATGAAGAATGTTATCTGTATCTTTTTAAATTGAAAAAAAACATATGAAAGCACACCATGGTACACAGGCCTTTCAGTTTTTTCTCCATAATCATTCTCTCAAATCCCTCCACTTCTCTGCATCTGAGCTGATACACTCCTCATCCAGGCCACACACTCAAAGTCATCTCTGGCTTAGCCTACAGCAGTGGCCTCCTAATGTCAGCCCCTTACCATCCATGGACCCTAGGATGATTTTTTAATGATAGAACATATAATTTAATATTCCTTCTAAGAATCTGTCAAAGGCTTCCTACAACTTTTAGAGTAAAATTCAAACCTTTCTCTCACCATGGTTTCCAAGGCCCCACTACAGCAGCCTTCACCTTTCTTGTCTACTTCTTCTTGTAGCAGTTTATTATTATTCCTAGTGCTTGAGCCTCACCAGACATCAGCCCCCTCTCTGTCCCAGGGACATAGATCTTGTCTAAAGTCAGGAGACCCAGGAGACCTGATGATATAGTTCCAGTCTAAGCCTTGGTACCAAGGGAGCTGACAGTGTAATTTCTAGTTTGAGTCCAAGTCTGAGAGCAGGAGAAGACCAATGTCCCAGCTCTAAGACAGTCAGGCAGAGAGAGCAAATTCTCCCTTATTCAGTCTTTTGGTTCTATTCAGGCCATGAACAGATGGATGAGTCCCACATGTCTTGCACAGGGCAACCCACTTTACTCCTTCTACCAATGCAAATGTTAATCTCATCCAGAAACATCCTCACAGAGACACCACGAATAATCTTTAACCAAATATCTGAACATCTTGTGGCCTAGTCAAGTTGACACATGAAATTAACCATCACATGACAACTTCCTGACTCTAGACCACTCTGTTATTTGAAGGTTTTTCATAGAACTGTCTTGTTCTATTTCTCTTGTTCTCAATTCAGATGTCAACACCTTTAACTGACCTTCCAAATCACATTCTCTCAAATGACCTCTCCCAGCATCACCACATTCTCTCATGACACACCGAGTATCATTTTTAACATACATCCCAACGTATAATTTTTTATTTGCTGTTTACTTGTTTTTAAGCTCTTGCCTACTAGAATATAAATTGCGTTAGGGCAGGGATCTAGTATGCCTTGTACTTAATTGGTATCTACCATAAACATATGTGCAAAAAATAAATAGCATTATTTCAACATCAATGGGATAACAAAAATAGATTTTATCTTATTTATTTATTTTTAATGGTACAAGATTTACACCTTCTCCCATGTTTAAGAGCTCACCAGATGCCACCAGAACTGTGACATTTTCCAAGGCACAGGCCCCTCTCTCAGGGTGAAGCCATTCCTTGGAGCCCAAATAATGTTAGATTTTAAAAATCTCATATAGACAAATCTTCCTTATAAAAGAATTCCAAATAATATATGTAGATAAATGCCCCTCCAGGAGATTGAGCTTAATCTGCCCCCTCTTTCAGGTGGACTAGACAGTGACATTCTTTCAAAGACTAGAGGATTGAAAGAAAGAAAGATTATAGTGGAGAATCTTGGCAGTCACTATCTTAACCAAATGATTATATGGATATCATGTATCCCTGATAGGATGCATTCAAAAGGGCACAGTATCACTTCTGTGGAATTTTTGCCAAAAATGCATAACCTCAATGTAACAAGAAAACCTCAGTTTTTATCAAAAGTGTCAATGTCGGGAAAGAAAGTAAAAGGAACTGCCACACATTGAAAGCAGCTCAGGAGACATGAAGACTAAATGCAATAGTGGCATCCAGGATTGGATTCCAGAACAGAAAGGGGGTGTTAAGGAAAAAACTGGTGAAATCCAAATAAAATCTAAAGTTTACAGGACTGTATTGATGTTGATTTCTTGTTTTTACCAAAGTACCATAGTAATGTAAAATGTTAACAACAGAGAAAACTGGTAAGGGGTATGTGAGAACTCTTTATTGTCTTTGCAACTTTCTTGTAAACTCAAATGCATTCCAAAATAAAAAGTTTATTTAAAAAAATAGGTAATCACAAACCAGAATCTAAATAAACTGATACATTATTCTAATCTTCACAAATAAAATAACAAAATACTGAAAACAGGATGTCCTCTAGACTCACCCCAGACACACAGAAAGGTAACTATGTGAGGTGATAAATGTGTCAATTAACTTGATTGAAGTAATCATTTCATAGTGCATATGTATATTAAATTATCATATTGTACACCCTAAATATATACCATTTTTATTTGCAATTATATCTCAAACTAATAAAGAATCCACTCTCGAAAGAATCCACTCTCGAAAGAATCCTGGTTTTGGATTTTCACAGAATTACCTAAGAAATTAATACCTACTTAAGACATTTTTTAAAATGTTGATTTGATACACTTTACCTTCATAGAGTCACAGATCAAAGTCATGAAAGACCAAAAAAAAAAAAAAAAAAGACAAAGAACTGTCACAGATTGGAATGAGACTAAGAAAATGTAACAGTTAAAGGAAAAGTATGATCCTGGATTGGACACTGGAACAAAAAAAGAACATTGGGGGAAAACAGGTGAAATTTGAATAAGTTTTGTAGTTAAGCTAATAATTTTGTACCTTTTATCTCCTGCTTTGGGTAATTACATTAAGGTTAGATAAGTTTTTAACATTAGAAAACCTGGGTAAAGGGTAGACAGTACTTTTCTGGACTATTTTTGCAACTTTTTTGCTACTTCCACAAGTCTAAAATTATTTCAAAATATTTTTAAAAATTGCGTTGGAAAATTCCTCAAGAAGTTGTTACTTGAGAAAGAGATATAACATTTCTCAATAATTCCAACAGAGCCAGTTTTTCCTCCAGCTTTGAAACAGGGCATTGTTTCTTCATTTGAGCAGCAGATAAAGTGCAGTTGTTGGCTTGTATTTTAGAAATATTTTGTAGAGAAATATATATATTTTTAAGATATTAGAATTATATTTTGTACAGCAAAATGTTTATACATTGAGAAGCCTATGGGAAGCAAGGCTAATTGAGAGTCATGATCCTCAACTTATATTTATGCCAGAGTATTTGCTCATTGAGTGGAACATTGGACTAAATTGCTAGTTAATTTAAAATTAGGAAAATTTCCCCCACTTTACATTTTTTCTTTCTCAAGTACATATAGTTGAATTTTAATAAGTGAAATGTAGAGATCATGTGACTTTACTGTAATCTAATGGAGGAAGTAAATAAACAGAAACTTTGCTAAATGGGTGATGGGGGAACTCATTCTTTGAGATTACCTTATAAGTGATAATTATGGAAAGGAAGTTCTTTCGTTAGTTCAGCAATTACACCCTGGTTTATATGAGCATTCGTTTAGTAATCATCTACCACATTCTTACCCATTCATCTATCTTTAGTCTAATAAATAACTCAGCAAGGAAATGTCCCTATTTTACAAATGAGGGAATGAAAGCTCAGAAAAGTTAAGTAACTGGCTGGATCTAGGTTTCAAACACAAATTTCTATTTATATTGGTTGACCTACTCTGCAATAAATTCTACCCTTAGTGGACTATGCCGTAGTGGGATTTCAGTATACAAATTTTTGGATATATTTGAAATACCCAGTTAATTTTAAGATGCAATGTAATATTTCATTTGAAAATGGCCATATATAATTATATTTTCTACAAAATATAGAAATATATGAGAAAAATCTAAGGCCTTCTAGTTACCAAGTTAAGTTTTCTTAGTAAGAATATATTAAACCAACAAATTATGTATTTCATAAGTATATTAACTTAACTATATCAAGGTCCTTGAGTACCTTTTAATAATGTATAGTATTTGCATTGCACTAAATGTGTCTTTTTTAAAGACAGAAAAAATATTTTAAAAATTCTACTTCTTTGGTTCTTTATTTACCATTCGGAATAATAGTGAAAATTTTCTAATAATCTCCTTGGCTCAAAGTTACCCTTTTAAAACAGAGACAAATAACCAGTTTTAATCTGATCTCACCAAGAGTTCCAACTAAAAAATTTAATTATGGACTTTGAGTATGGAAAATATTATTTAGATGAGCTCTTACTTTTGAACACAGATGCTCTATAATTGGATTGGTAGACAAAGATCATTTACTTGATACAGAGGGAAAGAGAGCTTTGTGGCTGTCGCTTTCACCTTATAATTAAAAGTGACATAATTAGATGCTATACTTTAGCACCCTGTTATAAGATACAGGTTTAAACCTATCCCTTACATCATGAAACCAACAAGTTTCATTCCATGTGCCCCAACAGCCCTTTACAGTGAAGTGGAAATGCATTAACGGGGTTTTGAGAGTCTCTTTGCCTAAGCACTGTTCTCTCAAGCTCTCTAAACCCCTTAAGTTTTCAAAACTACAGTATGACCTAAATAGTTACAGTTCCCTAGACTTTCCTAATTACAAAGATTATCTAAGTACCAGTTTAAAATACATACCTTTTCTTAGGCATGTCACCTAGAAATGCTAATTTAATAGATTGGGGTAGGACCTGAAGATCTAAATTTTAGACAAATGTCACACGTGGTCAGCCATATTTGAGACATGAATTTTTAAAAATAAAATAAAGCATCTGTTATTTCTATGGGGTGTTATATAAAACTATTAGAAAGCGTAGGAAATTGGCTATTAGACAGATTCCAGGCTTCTTTGTTTACGAATATTTTAACCCCTCCTTCAATGTCTGTTTTAAAGGTAATGTAATCTTTCCCTCAAATTATTAGTAGGTATTAAATATGAAGGCTCTAGTCTTTTGATACACAGAGTATGATCTGGGGACCAGCAGCTAGCAGCCACTGAGAACTTGTTAAAAAATGCAAAATCTCAGCCTCTGCCCCAGACCTACTAAATTTAAATAGACTTGTTAGTAGGAAAAAAAAAAGTATATAACTATGTATGATTATGGATATTAACTAAACTTATTGTGGTAATCATTTTACAATATATACAAGTATTAAATCATTAAGTCATACACCTGAAACTAATATAATGTTATAAGTCAATTATACCTCAATAAAGGAAAAGAAAAGTAAAATAAGTCCCCTGCCCCAGGAGAAGATGCCTTGGCAAAGCACTGACCCTATCAATGAGTAAGTGTCCAGAAAATGCCAGATTTTTTTCTTTTTATTTTACTCATTGTTTGATCATCCAATTCAGCTGGCACTCAGTGATTTGTCACCACCATTTCTTACTGTTGGTTTAAGGCCATCAGGTATAGTGGAAAAGTATTTGTAGGTAAACAAATGCATGGGCTGGAAATCAAGCTTTGCAAAAGGCAACTCTGAGGATTTCATGTTCAGGCCTTTGCTCCTGCACACTGCCACAGGCATGAAGATGACAACACACATTTTTCAGTCTTCTCTAAAGATGATTTCTGAGCTGATTTGTATCACTAATAGTTTCCTACATGGATTTTGCTACCGTTTAGCAATTGTTGGTAGCAGGGGAGGCCTACAGCTAATAACGAAAAACTAAACTGGTAACTTCTTAAATAAATGCTTGAGGAAGATTCAGGTTTGGGTTTTTTGTTTTTTTTTTTTCACTTTCAGAGTTTATTACTGAACTCTGCAGAGTCAGAAGAGGAGAATTAGGTAGAACCTGTCTTACTGCATCGAAGACATTTTCAGTAATTGCCTGCAGTACATGTTCGTACATGAAAAATGAAAATGAATACTACAATTTAAACTTTGGGGGTGCACTCAAGGAATAATGAAAAAGGTTGGCTGTTGCAATTAACATTTTAGCTGGTATGCTTTTATTAAAACAGCAAATAAATTTAGTTTGATGTTTAAAAATAAACACTTATCCTTATAAATAGAATTAATAATTCTAATTAAACTTTATAATTTTTCATCTAATTTTCAGCTTTTATTATCTTTATACTTTATAAGAATAATTCTCAGATTTATAGATATTCCAGCTACAAAAAGAGAGACTTCATCAATGTCTTGTGTTTCTTAAAAAGTGTGCTCCCCTGCAGAACTTATTGAAATCTCATATTTGTAAGTGGTCTTTTCGATTTTCTTTTTAAACTGGCGAATACCCATTCTCAAAGGCTTCTTATCACACTGTGTTCTATAGCTAAGCCTTACTTCAACCACAGCTACACCTTCCCCATTTTCTATGCTCTTAGAGAAAGTGGTAAAGTGTGTTCTCTCCTATTGTTTCTAAGTTCTTGGGGAAAGATCTGTCTCAAAGAGCAGACCACTAAGCTGGGTATGCCTGAAATTCCACATGGTAGGACTTTGAATTCACTGACCATTCTTTGCAATATTGTGGAGGGCAAGCTATTCTCCATTTCAATGGGATGGATTCAGCAAAGGAAATGAGACATGCCTTGCTTGAAAATAAGAAAGTAAAAAGAAGCATCTTTCACTGAAATGAATGGGTTGTTGAAGAATTACGTCTTCAAGGAAAGGGCTTGCTCTTTTAAACTCACAATATCAACCATCCTTCATGTTACGAGTTCAATTATGTTGCCCCCAAATTCATATGTTGAAGTCCTAATCCCCAAGACCTCAGAATGTAAGCTTATTTGGAGACAGGATCTTTACAGAGGAAATCAAGTTAAAAAGAGGTCACTTGAGTGCATCTTAATCTAATATGACTGGTGTCCTTATAAGAAAAAGAACTCACATAGTGAAGATGATGTGAAGAGACAGAAGAATAAGATGGCCACCTACAAGTCAAGGAGGGAGGCCTGGAGCAGATTCTTTCTTACCAAAGGAACTAAATTCTGCTGACATTAATTTTGGGCTTCTAGCCTCAAGAACTGTGAGACAATATATTTCTGTCTAATCCTCACAGTTTTTGATACTTTATTATGGCTGTCCTAGCAAACTAATCCACTTCATGAGTCATTGGGTAGAGAAAACGGCAGTAGATGTTGTATCTATCAGGATCAGGGCAGCTAAACTGTTTACTATGTGCTTATTATAGAATAAAAAACAAGGCTATTGATTTGAGGAATATTTTCAATTCTAACCTTGGCTTGCTTTTAGTTTAATATTAATAACTGAGGATATATTATAGTCATATTGCCACAGTTCAGGAAAGATTTCACTTATATTATTTCATTGTCATTAAAAATACTTTCTCATTAATTAACTCTGTTGATCTTCACAGAAGCTTTGAGCCAGACAGGAGCTTAGCACATCACCCTCAGGAATGAGGCTGAGTACCAGGACAGAAACATTGCTAATACCTTCTGTCTATGACCTCTGCTGGTCTCCCATATCCTTATGGAACTGAGTGGGATTTTATTCCCCAGTAGGAATCATTGTGGTAGATACCAACAGAAAGCAGAAAATATCTATTTTGGTTTGTGAAGAAATTGGCTATCAAGAGAGAGGTCAAGCTAAGGCCAATCTTACATGGAACAGGTGGGACCTGAGGGCCACACTGAGGACAACATGCCTATCTGAGTCTCCATGGTCCTGCTACAATTCCTGAAATTCCCACCCTTGGAAACAAGTTTCCAAAGAGCCCTTCTATGGTACAAATGTCCCTGGAGGGAGTTACAGAGTTGCCAATAGAAGTTCCTTTTGAAGATGGGAAGATGTAAAAGATCTTTCAGGAAAGAGGTGCAAAGATTAACTATCTTAATCATGCTCAGCTTCTAAAATGCAATCTATAATGCTATAACAAGGACATGCAGCTCATTGTTACCTCATTGGATTCAAGGGTTACCCCGAGAGCTTTCCTAAAAGGCCTCTTTCCTTTTGAACTAAATATCTACACAAAAGTCACTAGATTCTCTGAAATGTAAAATTTATACTTGTTTTTACATAGCATAGGAGTTGGCAAACTCTTTCTAGAAGGGTCAGATAATAAATATATAGGCTTTCCAACATAAGGTCTCGGCGTGCCTCACAATTCAGCCCTACCATTCTGAGTGAAAGCGGCTGTATAGAGACTACAGAAACCAATGGCTGTGGCTGTGTTCCAATCAAACTTTATTTGTGGACACTGAAATTTAAATTTCGTATAATTTTTACAAGACAAAAATATTCTTTTTTCCAACCATTTTAAAATGTAGAAACTATTTTTAGCTTGTGGATGCCACAAAATCTTCTGTAGGCTGGATTTGGCCCATGGGTCCTGCTTTGCCAACCTCTGATATAACACAGTTTCCCCCCAAACAATTGCAGCCCAAGAATCCATAATTGAAATCATTCTTAAAGATCATCTAGTTCAGTGGCTTTGGGGAAAAATTTTCTTTTGAAGCATTGGGAACCTTTCTTCAAATACAACTACACAGTATATCTAAAAAAAGGAACAATGCTCTGGTTGAAGGGGGACAGAGATGCAAGACAGGCCAATGGCACCTCCTCCTTTGCTCTTTTGGGCCTGAAATACTTTTCCACAATCCACATAGAAATCTTAAAATCACGGATGTAGTCTGAAACCACAATGTTTCAAAGAGTAATCCAAGATGGCATAGCTATTTAGAGGACAAATTAGACGATAATTCAGATCCGTTGATCTGTCCATTTGTGAACGATAATATGAAGTCTTCCTCATCTTTATTCAGAGTCCTGTTACATTAACTGCTAAGTGTCTGTATTCCCGTTATCCCTTTCTTATTAACTTTTCATTTTAAAATAAATTTAGGCCAATAGAAAAGTGGTAAAAATAGTAGTAGATAGTATTCTCATATATATAGTGGAAAGAGTTCCTTTAGCCTTCACTTAGTTTCATTTGTTTTTAATGTTTTGCCACATGCATACATACACTCACATTTTTTCTTCTTGAACTATTTGGGAGTAGGTTCCATACATCATGCCCTTTATCCTTTAGTGAGTATTTCCTAAATTCTATCATTCTTTTTGGCATATAATTTTGCAATCATAAACTTTTTTTTATTGTAATCTAACTATTGAGTTTATAACTTTTCATAGTCTTAATTCTTTCCAACATGGTATTTACTTATTGATTAATTGATTGTTATTGCTTTTCAAATATTTTTCGTCTCTGATTTTCTCAGTTTCTCATTCCACCTAAGTAGTGAGTTTCTCAACTCCTTGTCTTTTTTCATGGCCTAATATCCCTACTGCCCCCTGCACTTTATCTCTACATTTCTGATAAGGAGTAGCCATAACTGAATTGTAACTTTGCTCAACACTTCGGCCTCAAACTTACCCACCCACAGCTCTTAAAAGTTATCTTTCAATCCCTTGTAATTACCCCTATACTCATATCGCAGTAGAGCACTGTTCATTTTGTTACTTTTATTTCTGTTATTTACTTTTAGTTTGAGTTTAGTGTGGTTTGAGTAACAAAAGGAAATATCACTAGTAGAAGTAGTACATGCATATAGTGATTCTGAATAGTTTTGCTTTCTCTTGTGTCTTTTTGTGGTTTGCACAGGAATTTGCTGAGGTCAGAAGACCTGACTTTGTGTTTCTGTCCTGCTATTCATCAGATAGGTTACCTTTGCCAATCACCTAATTACCCACAACCACATCTAAAATGAAAAACAATCTATTTATCCGCTTAAGATTTCTCTTGTGTTCTTTAGGGATTCTTCTTTAATCCCTTTTCAGGGTCCATACGTGAACAATATACATTGTCAGCAATCATGATATTTCAACTAATTTCATTATAAAGACATCTGAGGACAAAATAATTAAGTATGTATAAAAGAGCTTTATAAGAAATGCCAGATTATTTAAAAACAGTACATATTCAAGTATTCAGAATTGGAAGGGGTGATAGAGACCATCCAGACTAATTGGGTCATTTTACTGATGAGGGAAGTAAAAACCAGAAAGATAAAGTTGCTCATGGTCATTGAACTGTTTGGCAGAACCAGGTTTTCTGGTTCCTAAACCAGATTTTTAAAAATTTCAGCTGCTGTCTTCCTAGACAGAATCTACCTCTCAGGTCACTCATGTTCACCCTGCCCATGGCATGCATTAATGTTGTAAAGAGCACAATATCAAGAGCCAAATATTTTTAAAGAACCAGTGTGCAGAGTATTAATAAACAGACAAGTTTGGAAAGAATGAGACAATTCAAAGAAGATTTATAAGGATTATAGGTGATTCGGAATTTTATTTGACATTATTTGAAATATCTATCAGGAAATCATTCTTGTTTGCAGAGGTGTAGGCTGTGTGAAAGCGCCAGCAACTAGGATCTGTTAAGCTTGAACAGATTAGTCCTTAGTTCAAGGTCCACAAATGGACAATACAAAATGTCAACAATCATGACATTTCAATTGATTTCATCATAAAGACACTAACACGGTATCATAGGTAAATAGTGGATAGTTCCGCCTAACACTCAATTCAGTATTGATCTGAGAACTTAGATTTGCAATTGTCAAAGCATAGTTTTTAAATAAAATAGGCAACAAATCAATTTGTAGTGTTGAGGTTTGGAAGAATGTCCTCTTGGACATTGGGCTGAATTGACTCTGTGTCCAAACAGAATCTCACTAGTAGAATTTAAGAAAGTAAAGAGGGTGAGAAAGCTGGAAGCTCACAAATCTAGGAAGATTTTTGAACTGTTCTGATAGAAAAAGTCTCCACTGGGTACCCTATTTAATTCAAACTTTTCATTCAAGTGAATAATATGAAGAAGTATTACTAGGTTTAAATTCGAGAAAAGATTGCAATTACAGAGTTCAGTGCAATTGTCTTAGGGTATTAGAAATAAGAAGGCCTCCAAAATTTCTGACAGGGCTGGGGCTTCTATAATCTCAAACACTGGGGTTATTTCACTGTCCTCAGTGAAGTTTTGACTGACAAGATCCAGGATTTTAAACATATATTTACAGGTAATAAATTTCTAATAAAACTGAAAATTATTGAGTCCTTAGATAACCTCATCTGAGTTTGTGCCTGTGGCTCACTAATTATGGAAGTTTAAACATGAGGATTAAGTCAGGGTTAGGTAGTTATTGATCTGTTTTTTGATATCTGAGGCAAATTTCAAGAAATAATGCAATTTTAAAGCTCATGATTTTCAACCAGGACATTTAATTTTTCTCTTTTTAATTTAATAAAAATTTCCCCCTAATATAAAAGCAATATGGTAATCTTTTATCAATTAGGAAGGCTAAATTCTTAAAAAGTACTGTGGTTGGCAAAACAACTATTGTTATAATCCTGATCACAAAGAATATACAATGTGAAAGAAAAATGCATGTCATAAAAATATTGTAGCAGGCATCTGCTTTAGAAATAAACCAGATTTGCTGGCATTAAACCTGGCCCACTAGATCACCCTTTTCCTGAATAACCTTTATCCATTATTTAGGAAAAATTACTGAGATAGCTTCTCACATTAATATCATGTTATCAGATTGTAACTATTTAGTACTTTCAAATCAGCTTTTTTTTTTTACTTTGAAATTTACTGTTTCTTTACTTAATGCTTTCCATCCTTTGTTTTTTGCCAAATCTTAGCAAATGCTTGGGTAACAACCTTCCTTTTTACGAAGTATCTCAGTAGTTCAATGTTAGGGGAGAGAGGAAGGAGTCTGATCTTGAAGGCATATATGGAAAGGGTGGGGCCGAAAACAGAGTTTGCCATGAACTACATCTCATCTCATACATACCCTCTAAACTGGGCAATGCTGCCAGAAAGGGAATAGAATAGAGACACACATTTGCATAAACCAATTAAGCTTTTTTTTTACTCTCAGAAACAGACCCAAAGAGATAGAAGGTGGTTTCATCTTCAATTTTATTGGTGGTGAACGAGGTATGAAAGAAAAAGCTTCTTCCCGAGGCCTCTCCCCAATCTCCAGTTTTGCCCTATCCTCTTGTAGTTGAAGATAAACAAGCCGATGTGAAAAGACAACCTGACTTTTCCACCCAGTAGCAGGGAAGAAGCTGGCTCTCAGAATACAAAGGCTTGTTGGGACCTGCAGGAGGCCTAACACACCTGCCAGTTTACTGATTGAACCTAGAAGCACATTGCAACCCCAATGCCTCCGGTGGGCTATCCAGGGAGGGTTCTAAGGGCTGAGCCACAGCACCATTAACCCAGCCTGGCCTTTTGATTGTCAGGGTCTCCTCCTCACTAATTAAATAAATATGTATTCTTGCTTTGAGGAAATGCAAAAAAAGCACGAAGAAAGAAAAAAAAAATAGAAAGTAAATACATTGCTTCTGGAATAGTAGAGCTGACATCTTCATCAATATTAAAATATTAAGCAAATGTTTACCACCACCACCAACCCCCAATCTGCAATAGATGGAAAAAAAAATAACTGCTATTGTTTTAGATGTGACTCTATCTTTTTATCTGTATTTGTTTTTTAAATCGGGCAGTATTGATTTCAAAGTTCAATTATGCACACACTCAGCTTGGAAGTAGCTAGTCAAGATTTAGAGTAAAGGAATATTGTAGCTGTCTATCAGAGTCTAAAATATATACCCTGAGGATGGTAGTGAGCAAAAAGTTTGTTTTTCAATTATCCTCTTGTTTTAAACAAATAATGCTAAGTATAAGGGTAAATATAAGGTTGCCTTTAGATTTCTACTGGAATTAGCTCACTTATTGATTGGTACAGTTAGAGAAAGGATTTCTGTTTAAGTTGGCATGCTCGCTATATAGAAGGATAACCACAAAAGCCTTGTTCCCATTCTATGCTGATTGCAAGGAGGCTTTCAATAGCCCTTGCACCACATCTCCAATAATAGTATCTACCCCAAGGTATGTGCAGTAAAGAGGGCATCAAATTGTAGCTGAACATTTTAGCAATACATGCCCTGGCAGAAAAGACATAAGTATAGAGGTAAATTACATCCAACACCCTAGGTGATTAGATCAGCCCAGAAGAGATTCTTGGTATACAGAGAGGAATTTGGTGGATCAAAGTGGTTGAAAATAATTTCTTGAACCAAAATTTTCAACACAAGGAAATACGTTATTCGAAATCCAAGTCCTTCCCAGACACATTCATTAAAAATACATTGGACAACACAGGTAAGAAAATGGGAAAAAGATTTGAATAGACACTTCACTCACACACACACACACACACACGCACGCACGCACGCACACACGCACACGCATGCACACGATGTTTATTATCATTAGTCATTAGGGAAAGGTAACTTAAAAACACTACATGCCCATTAGAAACACTAAACTTCTATCAACCAACTATATCGAGGTGAGATGAGGATGCAGAGCAACTGGAACTCTCACACATTGTTCATAGGATGTGAAATGCTGCAATGACTTCTGAAAGCAGTGTGGCAGTTTCTTCAAAAAGTTAAACATAACATCCATGTATTGTTCCATTCCTAGCTATTTCCCCTACAGGAATAAAAACATGCTTGGAAAAGGTCTGTATATGAAAGTGTCTATCAAATTTGTTTGTAATAGTCAGAAATTGGAAATAATCCAAAGGTCTGTTAATAATGAAAGGATTAACAAATTGTGATACAGCCACACACTGGAATACTATTCGGCGATAAAAAGGAATGGATACTGTTCACCACAACATGGATAAATCTTAAAACAGTTGAGTGAAAAAATCCAGCCAACAAAGAGCACATACTAGATGATACCATTTATATAAATTCCAGAAAGTATTAATTCATAGATAGTGACAAAGTAGATCCGTGGTTATTTAGGGAAGGAGATCAAGGCAGGGAGAAATTACAAAGAGGCAAAAAGAAACTTTTAAGGATGGTGGAAATGTTCATTGTTTTGATTATAGTATGTGCATATGTTTAGATGTATCAAACTGTACTCTCTAGATATGTGTGGTTTGGTATACTTTAATTGTACCTCAATGAGATTGGGGTGGCGAATATCCTGGAAAACCTAACACTTTAAGACATTAAGATTTGGGCCCTTTCCTGGCCTCATTCCAAGAGTGAAAATCCTTGTCACTTAGAATGCATACGCCAAGGAATCTGTTGTGTTTGGAAAATTGTGTCATGGACTTTCTACAGTCTACAGCTAATTAAAGCTATAGCTGATAGATGAAAGAATTGACTTTGGTAAAATGTATATAGTCAGATATTGGTGATAGGTGATTTATTTTATTCAGATATAAGGCTTACTCAGTGACACAAGATGAGCTATTGTACATCTCTGAAGGAGAACATGAATGTGGGGTCTTGACTGGGTGCAACAAATTCTTAGCTGGAGGAGATGATGCCAGTAGTCCTGTTATGAGACTGGGTGGACATACAAATGGTCAAATTTTACAGCAGCTTCGTAACTCCTACAGATTCCTTGGTGTATGCCTCCTAAGTGACAAAGATTTTCTCTCTTAGAATGAAGCCAGGAAAGGATCTATCTTAATGTCCTAAAGAAAGAATTGAATTAAATTATTACTTCATTAATTCCCTGAATTTTCTAGATTCATTCACTAGCTGTATATCTGGCCTTCCCAATACTATCTTGTTCAAACTCATTTGTGTCTTTCAAACATTTTAAAAATAATAGACTCTTTAATCAATCAAAATCTCATTCATAACACCACCCCGATCACTGGCCCTGCTATAAATAAAATCAGAAACTTATGACCATATATTTATTTTATAAGTTTAGCTTTTTAATTCTTGTCAATAAGTGCAGTGTAACTAGAAAACAGATTTACCATGTAGGTTTTGTAGATGATGGTTGCTGCTATATCAATCTCAGCATCCTTTTCTGTACCTTGTTCATTTTGCAGTTTCCAGAAATTCCAGATTCATACAAATAAACAATTTCAAATGATATTTTTATCAGTGCCCATTGTAAACTAAGTATATTTTTCAATTAAACTGACCCACCTGCTTGAGAAGATATTTAAAAATATCCTCTAAGTGTAATCGCTAATGATGCTTAACAACTAATTTTATTTCTTACCACAAAAGGCAGACAAGAAGCACCAAAAATGGACAATAGCTGTTACAATGATTTATTATTAATGTATTGCAACTCAACGTGCTATACATTTACTTGTTGCACAACTTTCACTCCTTGTAAGCACACATAAAGCAGACATACCTGAGCCTCACCTGATATTTCGCAATGCTGTACATATGTGGTAACATTGCTCTAGTTGTATAATTTTATGTGTTCAGACATGCGAAACTTTAAATTAAAACAGAAAAAATGAAAAGCTGAGTCAGAACCAAGTAACAAACTCAGCCAGTGAAGTAATGGGAAAAGTTCAAGTAGCTAATCCAGATGGCAGAGATAAAGGGGTTTTGCAGACTTAATTGATGTCTTTGATTAGTTGACCTTGAGTTAATCGAAAGGGAGATTCTCCTTGGTGGGCCTGACTTAACCTGGTAAACCCTTTGAAAGAGGTTCCAGAGATCAGAAGCAAAAGCCAGAGGTTCTTTCGTCAGCTTTGAAAATATGAGCTGCCATAAATTCTACAGCTGAAAGAAATGAATACTGCCAACAACCATGTGAACTTGGAAGAGATCTGAGCCTCAGATTGAGACCTTGGCCCTAGTCAACACCTCAAATTCACTCATGAGCAGAGGACCCTGCTAAGCCATGCTCTATGGAAACTGTGTGATAAGAAATATGTATTGTTTTAAGATGTTAAATTTGTGGTAATCTGTTATCCAGAAATACAAAATGAATGCAGATGCTTTATTCCCAGGCAAATAAATACTGTGAACACTTCAGGGCTATCATTCAAAGTTAAAAGTTCTTTAAGCTCAGACATAGCTGAAAGTACCCTCAAATCAGAAAATTCAGATCCACTAAAGAAAATATGATATGAAGAGTTATTTAAAGCTATATAGTTAGATCCTGAGGAAGATAGGAACATCCTCAGCTCCACGCAAATATGAGGTAAAATGGCCTCCAAGGAATTAAAAGTTGATTTAAAACTTATTTAACTGCGTTTTATTATCATTTAAAAATGTTTTAGACTATAGGCTTAAATGTGCATAAATTACAAAGGCAAAAAATATAACTTTACAGGGGAGTTGCTTGCCAGACACTGCCAAACTTAATATCACCAGCAATGAAATTGAAATCTTATGTCAGCCGATAAGATGAAATTAGAGAACAGTATAGCTTCTGTGATGTTCTTGCCACTAATGCATATTATCTGAATTTAATTATGTGGCAACATCAGACAAACCCAAATTGGAGGACACTACAAAATAAGTGACCTGTAATCTTGAAAAACTTCAAGATCAAAGAAGTCAACACAACACCAAAGAACTATTTCACAATTGAAAGAGACTAAAAAGACATGACAGCCAAATGCACTACATGCTTTTGCTATAAAGGACATTGTTGGGAGAATTGGCAGGACTCGAATGGGGTTTGAGGATTATGGTTCTAAAACAATGTTAATTTCTTGATTTTGATGGTCGTATTGTGGTTGTGATGAAGGACAATGTTCTAGTTCGTAAGAATAACACGTTAAAGTATTTGTGGGTATAGGACATCACGTTAGCAATCTACTTTCAAATAATGGGAGAAAACAAGGTCTTAAAGTTTTTTCTGGAAGTTTGAGATTGTTTTAAAATAAAAGGTGCACAAAAACTACATACATGGATTTTTAAGAAATTATGCATTTGGGGAACTGCTAAAGACCTCCCATGGAGCACAGTTTAAAAACTTTCAAAAGACTTAAAAGAGTCTCATTTTGCTTTTCTCCCAAAATAACCCAATGTTAAATAAAACTCTCTCTTATGTCTATGGCTATCATACAACTTTTCTATTTATTTTAAAAATGATAAAATTTATTATCTTTTGTGGTTTCACTAATTGTTTGAACTTTTTTCTTTGTGATAGATTATTCTTGGGTAATCAGACTTTGAAAAGTTCCCAGGATATATTTGCTAAAATTGGTACAAATCTCTCTCTTTATATTTTCAAATATTCATTATTTCTTCATTTCTCTCTAACATGTAATTTAGCTTGGAATTTTTTTCCTTGTAGCATCCTCAAGTGCTATTTATTTATTATTCAGGATCAGTTAATTATAGTGCACTACAAGTTGCAGTGGCTAATAACATATCCACCATAAATGTACAAATATTTTTTCAACATAAAATACAAAAAGTATACAATTGGGAAACCATTTCTTTCTGACCAAAGTTCAGATGCTAAAATAATCAGTTTATAATCCTATCTTTTTTTATTGTTATCTAGGTTTCAAAAGGTACCTTCCTCACATAGAATTACTACAGAAAAGTTATATTTTTAGAAAAGTTGTAAACATTGGCGTTTCATGTCTTTTAAATAAATATATTTTCCATTAAAGTTTTGACATTAATATTTTCTTAAATTTCGACTGTCTTGAAAACCCTACATTGGAATAACTATTCCCTGATTAATAGAGGGAGATGAGTAAGGAAAAGGAATGAAGGCATAACCCTCATCAAAAGCCAGCTTTGTTCTTTCTATTTCCTGAGATTGCCATTATGATATTTGGCTTTTTAGTACATGAATCTGTAGAAACCCTGATTTTTTAGAAACAACTCACCTGGTTCAACTAGCCCTTTTCTTCTCCCTGCACTAAGCAATTAGACTTGCAAATGAATACTGTGAACAGTGCAGGACTATCTTTCAGTGCTAAAAAAGTTTTTAAGTTCAGATTTAGAGCTGGAGCAATGTCTGGAACTCAAGTCAGCTAAAGACGAAACAATACAATGAGTCATTCAAAATTATACACTAGAAATTAGGAAGATTAGTAAGCTACATGCTGAAAATGTCATTCGAAGGAGTGACAGTATAATAGACAACACCGACCCCACACATACATAAAATTCACACAGGGAATAGCATGTGCAAAATCAAAATTTTACATAAATAGAGATGAAACTATTTTACTACGATGTGTAATTGAAAGATTCCAGGTTTTAAAACTAGATGGCTACATTTCAGCTTCATTATTTACCAGTTAGGTAAACTCTGATGAGTGACAATCTGTTAAGGCTTTAGTTCCCTCATCTATAAACTAGAGATAATAACATTTACTTTGCCAGGTGTTGCAATGATTAGGCATAGTGCATATGAAGTATACAACCCGAGGACTGGGTTCTAATAAGCCCTTGAAAAAAAATGATAATTTTCCTTAATATCTTGAAATGGTTAGTGAAAATACCAAAAGGAAGTCACATTACAATTTTTAAAATATTGTCATAATTTTACCAACAACATCCATGTACATGATTCAAAAAGTTAAATAATACTAAAAAGTATATAAAGAAAATATGCAGTACCCAGTTCCCTCTCTCTTCCTCAGTCCCATTCCTCAGAGGGCAATAAATTTCTGCTTTAGTACCTGCTTCACCTTACTAACTTTTGGTTAAATTACTCAAATATTACTAGATATTATACAATATCACAATATTATGACCAAGATCATATTTCATTTTCTTGGTGTTCTGTGTAATTATAACTGATTTCCCCCCACAGTTTCCAAGAGCTTTCTAACATAATTTTCTGCATAAGCATCAGCACAGATAACCGAACCTTTTTTTCCCCCCCTAGAGATATGCTTTATGTAACGTCTGTCTTCTTCCCCAATCCTTAAATTTTGCTCCCTGGGCCTACTGCACAGCTCTTAGGAGCTCCTTTCTCATCATCCTGGGCATTTCTTTGCCTGTCTCCCATGAGGGAAATTTGAAATCCCCCCTTTCAGATTTTCCTTTTTCCTCAATCTTGTTCTATTCCTCTGTTTTAGTAGAGCACATACTTCAGCAGCCTGCTATGAAAAGACTCTTTGGAAAATTCATTTTTTGAGATCTATCTTGAAGTTCTGAAAATAATTATTGTTGTGGAATTCTAGTTTGAAAACAATTTTTCAAAAACGTAAGACATTGTTTCTTTTCATTGTGGCTTCAGATGTTGCTGAGCTCAGTGGTATTCACAGGGCCCATTCTTTGTAAGTGAATTTTCTGAGTTCAATGGTGTTCTGATTGCTATTGCTTCTTACATAGATTTTCTTCTCTATGGAAGCTTTTAGGACTTCTCCTTTACCTATGATGTTCAGAAATCTCATGATGTTGTATCTAGGATTGAGTTTGTGTTTTTCTTCATTCTATTGAGGTCTCAGTGGGCCTAACAATCTGGAGACTCATGCCATAGACAATTTTTTAAATTATTATTATTGTTATATTTGATAACTGTTCCTCTTTGCTTTTTCTGTTCTTTATTTCTATAACTATTATTGGTCAGATGTTGAAATTCCTAGTTTTTGGTGTTTTATTATAGGGGGAGATTTCTTAATTTTCTAATACTTTTATTAATTTTTTTTAAAAATTCTGCTGTCATAGTTACATTCTAAGTGCTCTTTCTTATTCTCTAATTGTCCCTTTTTAATACCATTTCTTCATCCTGAAACATTTTCTAAATATGTTAATCTCTGTGCATATTATATTTTTTAAAAAGGTTATTCAATTCTTGTCATTGCTATGTTTCTTCTAAAGTTATTTTTTCTACTTTTTTTTTGCTATGTTATTCCATGTTAAGGACTTTTCTCAAATGTCTGGAGATCTTAGGCTGCCCATATTAAAGAGTAAAATGTTTTGAAACTGCATACATGTACAGGAAACAGTTTAAAAATGTCTTAGAAGATCAAAAAATAGTACAATACACAGAAAGCAGAAAATAGTACAATACTCCCAAGTCTTGAGGGACTTGAGGGTAAATGCTAAAGGGTTAATAAATATTCTCTGGAAAAAAAACTATCTTATATAAAGAGTGGAAGAAACAAGACAGAAGGAAATAAAGTAAAAATCTTCAGGCCAACTTGGTGAAGCATTTGAAATGTAATCAGTTAAAGGAATTTATCTTATTAGAATACAGTGAGCATGTACCATAAGAACAGAAGAATAGGGTTGACTGATCTAAATAACAGTGAGGAACATTTGGAAGCTAGTAAAGGAGAGGCTGCTGTGCTAAAGATTCTGGTCATGATGTTATGTTAGTTCAAGGATGAGAGGTCAGTTGTTTAAGCATCATGCTGCTTCTGTGGGGGTGAAAATGACATATGGCTTGATCTGCCTCTGGCTATGGAGGCAAGGTCAACACCAAAGTACCAATGAGTAAAAGGCATATAAAATTTTGATATTCTGATTATCTCTTTTGTTTCTACAATGTAATTATTTCATCAGGGCACATGCAAAATTTCACCTGCAGTCCCCTGTCCCCCACTCCATTCTGGTGAATCTCATACGATTAAATAGCATATATGTTCTAAAATGATGTTTCTCTGGCAAAGAAAATTCACATTCTCATGATGGTCACAAGGGATTCATATTTCATAGTATGTTCAGAGATCATCTCCTCATCTCCTCTGTTTCATGATATAGCAAGGTTAGGCAAAATTATATCTCTTTCCAATCACATTACTGACTTTCTTTGTGTTCCTTCCGACTCTTACAATACATACCCTAGAGAAATATTAAAACCTGCTTCACTTTACAGAAACATTATATTAATATCTCGCTTTTATGTCTTATTAGACTATTCAGATCTTATAAACTAATTATTATACTAAGTTTAGGGTTAACTCATTTGATTATTTTCAAAAGTTCTTAGAAAAAAATACAATTTTGAAATATAACACTTAAAGGGACAATTTGCAGCACTTATAAATGAAACTACTATTAGAAGGAACTGTGTCTTTTCTACTCTTGTTTTTAAACAGAGATATGTTTCTGTTTTCTTTTCGTTCTGAAACTCTGCTGTTCTTTTAGCCCAATTCCCCAAAGAGAAAGTGAATGGTGAATTTGGGAAAGAACAGGATCTTTGTAGCTCAGCCCCTTCCTCATTTCTCTTCCTTCTTGGCATTTTGCTGCCTGCCCAGCCCACTTGCTCTTAATTATTCCTGACCATGTTATGAAGACTAAGAGTAAAAACCAAACCCCTGGGGGGAGATGGTTGAGGGAGGGACCCCATATTGTCCAGTTTTAATGAGTCAAGTTAGTCTATTAAATTTTGAGGTTCCGTGACAAGCCCATTCAGCTCTCACACTACGCTGTCTTCTGGCCTAGACTTTCTTGTTGATGAAGGAGTTATTTTGTACATAATCTTTCTTATTCTTTTTCTTATTTATTAATTATATGCACCACTCAAGAGCAATAGAGGAGTGCCAGGCTTTGGGCATCTCAAGACCTCAAAATCTGGAGAAGTGCTATAAGATATCTATTGCAGGATGATCTTGCCAGTGACACGTTGGCATCAGAGGGCAGGGGTAAGTTCCTGTGGCTAAATCGGATGAGTAAGTGACATTGACAAGGGAGAGCATGCAGAATAAGACAAGACGCCTGAGGATCTAACCTCAAAGAACACAATCATTTTAAGAACTATCCAAGATAGAACATACAAACCCAAAGGCAACTGGAAAGGAATAGAAGGAGAATCAAAAGAGTATGATGTCTCATAAGCCAAGGAAAGAAAGAATTTCAAGAAGAAAGGGGTCAAAATATATTTAGATGAATATTAATTTCTCAGAAATCTCATTGCATAGGAAGAATGCATATGATCATGAAAGTGCAAATTAGGGCACTTTTTCTCAAACTTAAGAAAATACATACTCCTCTTACAAGAAACAAATCATTGAGGCCCACTCTTTCACCCCTCCATCACCAACCCAGTGTTGAGTTAAATTATTACTTAATAATGATATATTACTTAAATATGTACAAATATTAAACTATTTTAACCTCATTATGCTTATGGTTCTTATGTAATTAAAAATGAATAAATTTATAGGTTAAAAACAAGTAAAATTATTAGTCATCAAATTAAATCAATTTATTATAATGAATGATTTCCCCTACACACACAGAAGACAAATCACTGATCCACTAGTCAGATAGTTTACTTGTCAGTTCCTCAGAAATTTTGTGGAATATGTATCATAAGAGATCTAATCACAAAATGAGACTCTACTTTTAAAAAAAGAAGTCCTGAATTTGTATATTTATCCACATTTATACTTTTGCCCTTTGGCTTCAAATGATTGGACTCTCCCCAGTAGTCTCTGAAATTACAGACATGCACATATAATTCAAAGTCTTTTGTTTATTTTAAAATCTTTTACAAAGTTTTTCTCAGAGTGTTTTCTTCTCAGCTTTGCTAATTTCTAATTTACCCCTAACCTGTGGTAATTTTTTAGCATAGTTTAAAATTACTTTCAATTTATATAGAAAGACTACTGTAAAGAACCCATTCTAACTATCTTACAATACATTTGTTTGCAAAATGAATTTAAGGTTCACTTTTAATTGAGCCAAATTTATTGTTAAATATCTCTTGGGACACAGAAACTTATTCACTTTTTATAAAACTATAACAGTTGTTAATATTATGATTTTTATGATTGTATACTTCCTTGAGAAAAAAATGCTTTGCTCATTATTTTGAGAGTACATAATTTTTACAAAATGAATTAATTCGATGCATTTATCAGGCATCTAGTAACCTCTCCTGTATTCCATGCAAGCCCAGCAACAGGCACTGGGGATACAAGGGCGGACATGAAGAATAATATAGCCTTCTAGGCTGGTAGGGGAAGAAAGACTATTAAATAACTAATTACAATAAAGTACAGTAAATGGATGGGGAAAATACCAAATTGTAGTGTGTTGTAGAACACAAGCCAGGGGTTACAGAAATGGAGAGGCTGGAAGAGATCAGGTAAGGCTCCTTGGAAAAAGTGATGTCTAGGGTGAGACCAAAGGGATAAGCAGAAATTAGCCAAAGAAAGGTGCTGGGGTTGGGGTGGAGGTGGAAGCAAGCAAGGATTATTTTCCACTTTAAGGTAGCAGCAAGTTCAAGGGTGAAGAAACCAGAAACATTAGGGCAGTCTGAAAGCAGCTACACAGGCAAAGCTGTAAAATGAGATATTGGAAAAGCCACTTACAGAACGAGGTCTCCCGGCAAGATGTATTTTCTGATTGACTTAGTCACCACGCCTCTCCTTTTTCTGAACTGCAGCCATAGCTGCTATTCTCACAGATCATGTTCCTTGCATTCTGGTGTTTTGTAGACGGAATTAAGGTTAAAAACCACTGGGTAGCCTGTTAAATGGTATCGCAGGGCTTTAAAATTCAAAGATCATTTTCTTTCTACTGGTCCTACTGTTTCCTATTTTAAGAAGTTAAGTCAAACAATCCTAAGCGCTTAATGGTACCAGCCACTTACCTCTAGCTAATGTAACAACTAGCAGAAATTTTTAAAAATATCACACTACCTTCTGAAATAATTTCCCTCAGGAGGTTCAAAATTTACCTCTCCTTGTTTTCTCTTGTCTTTTAAGTAATTAACTCTTTTTTTTCTTTAGTTTGAACTATGTGGTGTAAGATTCTCTGTAGTTATTCCAAGTAGAAGGTATTAAAAGAAAAATTTGTATTTATACTGCATATACTTGAAAGTGTCAGTTGGCCTCCTGACATGCCATGCCATGCCAGCAGCATTTCGTTTTAGGCGGGAATTAGGTGAACAGTAGTTGAGCCAACTCAGTGAATCATAAAACCTGCTAATTGGAGCTAGAAAATGTTTTTTCACTATGCTCTCACTCCTATTTAATATCTTGATAAATTCTGACCATACAGTTTTGAAAAAAAAAGTAAGGTTTTTCAATATTTAAATCCTTCTTTTATTGAATATCTTATCACATTCAAAAATTTAAATGCAGGTTATGTATTTGTCAATAAAATATATAAATCTCAAAAACAGCCATTATCTCCCAATAATTCTTGAATTTGTTCTGTTTTTCTCAATAAAAATTCAAACATACGCCTATTTTTCTTGAAAATTACTTTTTCTTTAATGGCTTACCCTCAGCTTTACTTGGTAAACAATAAGAAGAGAAATATTTTTAAAAATGGATCATTTTCCAGGTGTGACAGTTGGTGTTCCAGCACCTGCTTTTACACCTGGGAGGCAGAGATCAGAGGCCATTAAATCTCTATTGTTTGTTTAATGGACCAGATTTCATACATAATTCTCATGCTGTTGTCTCACTTCTTCCATATGATGTGGCTGGCAAGACCTCTTCTATTGTAAGAAAGATAAAATTGAAAAATTTGGTCACAACTTTACTGCTCGAGAAAGCATTGCGATTTTTTGAGGAGTGAAATAAACTACATTTCCCTAGAATTGTAAAGGTTTATTATTTGTCCAGTATTTTAATGGAAACGAAGCAATCTATTTCTTAGGTATTTAGTAGCATCTATTCTCAATACCTTTAGGGTCTCTAGTCTCGTGAGAATTTAATATTTTCTTAATTAGATTGTTTTTTTCTTTTAGTGGGAAAATAAGTAAGTGGTGGGTATTTGTTTTTCTTTTTCATACTTTATGGTATCACAGCAGAAAATTCAAGTGTGACCAAAAAAAAAAAAAAAGCTTTTGAAATGTCTCAATAAGATTTTTCTTAACAGAAGGTACTCTAAACTGTACCTACTGCGATTTAGCAAATGGTATCTGGTAGTAGAAGCCAAGGTAATTACCTTAAGATTATAGTGATTTATTCCGTTAAACATGCTTATATGCACAATATCACTTGTCCTTTAGTCTTGTTTGACATAGTAGAGAAAGGTAAAAATTTCCAAAAGTATATCTTTTCCCACCTATTGTCTCAACTACTATTTCTACTGAAAATCTGGCTCATGTTCACCCTTTATTTGTAATCAGGTGTGAAAATCAACGCCCTTCCTCTTAGTGTGTTTGTCATGCAAACTTTGACCTCTCATTTCTCTTTACTCCTTTACCAGAGCCTTAATTGTAGATGTTCCTTGAGATTGTTATTGGTTCCTCTTTCTCTTCTCCTTCTCCTCCTTTTTTTCCCTTTCAATTGTCACTTTCACAAGCTAACTTCTAAACACCCATCTCCACAACTGACCTCTCTCCTGAGGACCTGACTTGCCGACTCTTTGCTGGACACACATTTCTAGATAGATTTCCTGAAGGAAGCTATAAATTAATGAATTTCAAACTAAGGACGTTAAAAGAAGCTTAAAGTCAGGCTCAGAAACAGACAAATTTATGTATATATGAGTTGGAGTCTGCGTATGTTACAAAGGCATATCAAATAAATTTTGATTTTTCATTTTTATAGTAATTAATTTTTCCCCATACATTAAACTTAGCCCTCAACTTTTAGGTGCCATGTGTACAAAAACTGACGCTCGTTTATTACCAATCTGGTAAAATGTACTTTACATTTTTCATCTTCCAAATGTTTCGTAATATATGACCTTGAATTTCGACAGACATTTCCGTAAGTGCTAAACAACAGATAGAAAATGTGCTTCTCTAAAATTTAAATCAGTTTTATTAATCAGTTTGGAATTGTTCTTTAAAATCTCTCCTGAATGGAGTGGGCAAATCCAGATGACTTCCACTCAGATTCCTAAAGGCTTGTGACCATGTGTTAAGCTTGTCTTTCAACATAAGGGAGTGTTTATCAAGCCCGCGGTGTCTGCCAAAGGTCACTAGTCAAGATTAAATCCAAATTAAGAAAAGAGCCTAAGAAATGTGGTAAATTCTAGATGGATTCAGGGATTCTGGTCATTTTAAGAACTCAGGGGTATCCCTCGTAGTACTGGAGTGAATGCTCCAAGCTGTCATTTACCTCCCAGTAGCCTTACAAAGTTCTGAGAGGGTCACCAACCCAGCGTCCCTAAGGCCTGGAAACCAGACTCTGGATAACAGGGACACTAATCTAACCCGACGTTTTGACTCCCTCCTTCCATGGGAGCGAGCGGCCTGGCAAGCTTAGGCGTAGAGATGCGAGAAAAGGGGTGTCTAGTTATCCGGCTAAATGAATTCTGGAGGGGGTGACTATAAAACGAGATCAGTTCTGTTCGACGTTCAGTCGTTGAGAGGCACCAGGAACAGTCACACGGCGGGAGGGGGGCCTCTTTGAATAAGAGCATCTCCGAGAGCGACTAAGGACGGGAGCCGCGTGCGCACGGGGGCCGGAAGGGCGCGGCCGGGGGCGGAGCCTGCGCGGGCCTGGGGGCGTGGCCTTGCGGCAGGGGGCGGGGACAAGATGGCCGCCGAGAGCGCTTGGAGGACCTGAGGGGCGGCGGCCGCGGCCACGCCCCGGGCGGGAAGGCCGCTCTGCGCGCGTCCGCTCTATGATGCTTGCGCGCGTCCCCCGCGCGCCGCGCTGCGGGCGGGGCGGGTCTCCGGGATTCCAAGGGCTCGGTTACGGAAGAAGCGCAGCGCCGGCTGGGGAGGGGGCTGGATGCGCGCGCACCCGGGGGGAGGCCGCTGCTGCCCGGAGCAGGAGGAGGGGGAGAGCGCGGCGGGCGGCAGCGGCGCTGGCGGCGACTCCGCCATAGAGCAGGGGGGCCAGGGCAGCGCGCTCGCCCCGTCCCCGGTGAGCGGCGTGCGCAGGGAGGGCGCGCGGGGCGGCGGCCGTGGCCGGGGGCGGTGGAAGCAGGCGGGCCGGGGCGGCGGCGTCTGTGGCCGTGGCCGGGGCCGGGGCCGTGGCCGGGGACGGGGCCGGGGCCGGGGGCGGGGCCGCGGCCGTCCCCCGAGTGGCGGCGGCGGCGGCCTTGGCGGTGGCGGCGGCGGCGGCGACGGCGGCTGCGGCGGCGGCAGCAGCGGTGGCGGCGGCGCCCCCCGGCGGGAGCCGGTCCCTTTCCCGTCGGGGAGCGCGGGGCTGGGGCCCAGGGGACCCCGGGCCACGGAGAGCGGGAAGAGAATGGACTGCCCGGCCCTCCCCCCCGGATGGAAGAAGGAGGAAGTGATCCGAAAATCTGGGCTCAGTGCCGGCAAGAGCGATGTCTACTACTTCAGGTACCGCCCCGGGGGCGGGGAGGGGGCGGCAGGGTCAGGCCGGGGTCAGGGGTCAAGAGCCGACCTGGGCAGAGGATGTCTGGATGAGGGCTGGGGCCCAAGGGAGGTGGCAGAGAGGCTGGCCTGGTGGTGCAGGGTGCGCGAGCTCGAGCCCTGGGGTGAGGGTTGACCTCAGTGCAGTGACAGGCACGGTGTCTGAAGGATGAGGGCCTAGAGGCGGCGCCTTCTGTCGGAGGGGTTGGGGACCATAGTTTGTGAAGAAAGTGACTCTGGCTGGCAGGGATGATGTGTCCACTGAAGGGTTAAAGAAGGTGTAATTCGTCGAAACTGTAAAACGCAGTCACTGTTGGCTCCTTTCCCAGCCTGTCCCAGACTCATCATCACAAGAGTGTTTAATCATGCACATGTGGAAAAATTAGCTATCTACGGCAACAGGGTTTCAGTTACTTGGTGGGATCCAGGAAAGTTTCATCTAAAGTAGCCACTTGGAATGCCTGAGGTTTCTTAGACTTCTTTTGGTGTTGCAGAGTTTACTCTCTCTGAAAACTAAAACATTGCAATGAGTCGTTAGACCCCCCAGGCCAAAATTTGTCTCCCAGGGGCCCTTTGGCAATATCTGGAGATGTTTTTGGTGGTTACACTTTGGAAGAGGCTGCTACTGGCATCTAGTGGATAGAGGCCAGAGATGCTGCTGAGTATTTTATAATACACAGCACAGCCCCCTCAACTGAGTTATCTGGCCCCAATGCTGAGGCTGAGAAACCTTGGTCTGAATGATTCAAGGTTTTCAGCTTGATGCGATCGTACACTCCTGTGGTTATGCTGTCCATGTCATTAGTTTGGATGACCGAGTAATGTCAGGAAAGTGCCTGTGGCTATTAGCGGAATTATTTTATCGACAAATTTATTATTAACTTAGAAATCATCTCATAGAAAAAAATATAAATGTTATATTCAGTGGCTTGGAGGCCGTGTTTGTAGGTTGACTAAATCTTTTTGTTTAGGGAATATATTTGGGTATTGGAGCCAGTTGTCAATCATTTAGCAATTGAAATAATGCTATGAAGGATTTCCATTCCTTTGACTTCAAGTAGGTTAATACATTACCTCTGGGAAAATATAGATTTGTGTGTCTGTGTATACACAATACAATGCTTATGAATTGCAAATACTATTAGATTTAAAAGGTTAAAAAATGTATGTTTATAAAGATATATATACACAAGAATGATCACTACTGGTATAGCATGTAAATATGAACATATTCCTGATGGTTGCTCAAATATATGGATAAGTACTTTCAGTACACTTATTTCACCTCTTCAAGTGAAAAAAAGTAAATGAAAGTGGTATTTCATTAGAACTGTTGTCACTTGATATGAGACTCCTTATCTTGAAATCTTAAATGATAAAACAGAAAACTTATTTTAAACATACAAACATGATTATCTAGTTTTGTATTTTCCCATCATCAGATATTAAATTCACTTGAATGATACTAAGAAAGTTATTGTGGAACAAATGGTTACTCTTCTCAAGTTCACTTGTTTCATGTAGTGCTATTCACAATTGTTCCTTTTTGCATATTCTTTTGTTAACAGCTCCTTCTATTTCTTTCAAAGCAGGTAGTACGCATTACTTTCTTGGAACTGTCTTCGTGTCTTGTAGCCAATTATATATGACAAGAATATCCTGGATCTAGGATTGAACTCCTTGAGGAATAGGAGGCTAGTCTCAGCGGAGCATCTTAAACTTTAAATTGCACTCCCTGTGATATTTCTCTTGGGATATGGTTTGTTTAGTTTGGGGATGATGTATTTGCTCAAACTAACTTTTGGTTACTGCAAAGTGTCTTTTGTTGTTTTCCTTGCAGTAGATGGAACAGTTATTTCAGAAAGGCAGATTGCTGTATCCTGATTTGTGGTCACTTAATATTTTTTTAATGTGTTGTAAATTTTTGATACTTTTTAATGCAAACTCAATACATATTTTATGGTAGAAAGACTGATAAAATCAATTTAAAAACTTTTCAAGCAAATTCATCTTAAGACGAGTCACATATCAGCATAGTGGTAATTACTGTCTGAAATTAAGAGAGAAGACAACATGATTTGCTTTTTACTTTTTTATCCAAAATGAAAGGACACATTGAACAGATTTGTGCCGCATGTGCTTTCTAGTTCAGGACTGAAAGGAGTGTTGTCTGTTGTTTATTGACTACCTACAAAGTGTTAGTTACCATGCAGGATTGTAACCCCCATTCTTAATTTCCTTCTGAGCAGTTACTTTCTGAGACAGGAGGACACATGTAGCACGTAGTACTTGTGATACTCAGACTTTGACTTCCCCTTTCAGTAATGAATGGCAGAGGTCACCTACTCAGTAAAGGTGAACATGTTATTTTTCAATCTGCAATGTCACTGCTTTGCATATTAGCATCCCCACGTACACCCGATCCGTTAAAAACCAGTAGCTCAAAACACCGACACGTCTAATAGGTGGGTTAAGAGTTTACTTTTCCATTGGTAATGTGAACACCTGCACCCAGTCGTTCAGATTCTAATAACGCTAACTCCTGAATTAGCCTGCCCCTGGGGAGATTAATTTAAAGAAATCTGTTAATGTAGAGTGTATCTTATTAATTGGACTAAAGCTCATCAAGAAAGCTTCAGATTTTGGTAGAGTAGTTTTTTGGTTGTTTCTTGAGACTGCCAAGTTCTAATAGGAAGGTGTGCCTCTGGTTGCCGGTTATTAACAGCAGTGTAATTGTGTCTTCTGTCAGGATACTGACAGTATAGTGGCAGTTCATATATCATCATCCAGAGTTTATTTTTAAAAAAGGGTGTGGTTCGATAGTGTTGGATTCTTTGGTATAATTTCTGAAAAGGTTCATTGCCATCATATTTGAACTCATTATTTGAACAGTAATTTTTCTAACTGGTTCACTTGACTCCTGTCATTTCCAGTTTTGAATTTTCTACACTTGCAGATCGATACTTTTGAAGTATTATTTTCCTTTGCATAGGAGCTTTTAGTAGCTATCTCCTTTTTGATCAAGTCCAAACTTGTTGGGTTCTACACTTTAGGTTATAACTAGGTTAAATCTGGGAGTCATGGTAAACTGTTACAGCTGCTGCCATAAAATATCATCTGATTGGATGTTAGAAATATAATAGTAAACATTTTTGACAACTGTGATGCATTTACACCTCATCATTTCTCTGAAAAAAGATACAGTGGAATCAGAGAACAATTAAAATAATCATAGGGAGCCAAGTACATAAAGAGAGACTTTATGTACTTAATCTGGAAAGAAGAGGACTTAGAGACAATATACTTGAGTTCTATAAAATCATGAGTGATACAATAAAAGCGAGTCTCCAGGGAAGGCAGTAGAGCACAGGAGTTATGAGGTCTGAATTGACATTCTAGTTCAGCACTTACCAGTGGTGCAGCCTTGAGCAAAGCATGACACTCATGCTTTCCAAAGCTCTGATTTGTTTCTCTGTTTGATTGTATCTGAGTATGATTGTACCTGTACCTCATAGTGTTAAAGGATTCAATTCCAGAATGCTAAAATCTGCACAAAGATTTCTTAAAGCCTTAGATATGTTTAAGGACTAATTAAGGAAAACATTTCATAACTCACGTTATAAGGGGTGGACTTATATAAATAGGTTTTTAATAAAATGTACACTAAAAACCATCCCGTTTGTTAAAAGGCTGGTGTGATACTTTTAGGGCATGAGTTCTGAGTCACTGAGGATGTCAAGATTCAACCAGCACCTCCCTCCCCCTTCCTTTTTGTCTTAAAAAAATAAACTCTCTCATGTAGTCTTTGCTGGAAAAAACCAGCTGAATAAACCAGGTGAGAGATCCATTGTCACAGTTATTAAATATTAAAACCTCTGACTTTCAATAAACTGTCCTTCACATAATATTTTTTTTCCTCTGGTCTTCTCTGTGGAGTTAAATCTGGTGTCCCCAGTGTTGCTCTCATGTTCATTTTCATAGAATCTGGTGGCTTTCTCATGGACTTGTCTCCTTTCTCCAGGCACAATGCTGAACACACAGATGTTAAATAAGTATTTAACACTTAAAATTTTGTAAAACAAGTCTTAAATGATCTCTTAGCTGTTGCTTTATATTATATGTCATGGTGTGCTGGGATGGAATTGGTTGAGATGGTTTACAAAGTCCAAACACTTTCAAGTTTCAAATTTTTATCATTAATGTTGAGAGTATTATAGAAGGATAGAAAGCTTTTTATTTTTCAATATTAGAGATATAGTGAAAACGGTAGATAAAGGGCACACAGTAAGATATCAGCATTTGAATTTCATTGACTATATAATTCAGTATAGGGTCTGTGTGCCTTAATTTTGTGTGTATTCTGTGTCACAGCTGTCGTAATTTTGGCAGCGATTATTATTTTGCTAAATGCTTTATCTGTTTTATTTTTTCAGATCCTTATGACCCTATAAAGCATAGGTTTAGTTATTTTTATTTTTCGCATAAGGAGTTAGGACAGGGAAGTAATAAGCGCAAGGTTGTACTGCTGGCAAGTACAGAGTTAGAATCCTGATGCAGGTGGTGTAACCTCAGAACACTTAACCACCCTGCTTTGCCGTATCAAGTAGAGATCCCTAGGGTATTCTCAAATACTGCAACATCTCTTGCCTAATCTACTGAGTTTGGGGTGCTCCTGTACTGAAATAATGTAATTATTTACTATTATACTTATATCTTGAAGTTGACAAAGGGTAAATTTTAAGTCCCATCCAGCTGTGAAGCCTTGTACCAAAAGGTGGTCTTTTAGTTCCACGTAATATTAGAAGGGGAAAATAGAAAAAATTGTGGTAAATTAACATTAATTGAAGCAGTTTTATTCTGGGTAATAGAAGTGATCATTTTGTTCAGAAATGTTCACCTCATCCCCCCCTTTCATGTATGTCGTAACCTAGATTGACTCTATTAGCTCTCAGATATTCAGACAGGCAACACATTACCTAAGAGGCAAGCTATAGGTCTTCATTTTAAAAGCTTTCACTTAAATTAGAAAAAGCAAATTGCAACTTGCAGTCTATATGTAGCTTATTGAGATAATTTTATGTGGTTCCTTCAAAAAGTTCATATGCTTCTTTCGGAGTTGAGATAAAGTAGAAACTTACCCTACAGACCAATTAAATAAAAATCTCTTCAGTTGGAGAAAGGAAAGAAATGCAATATTTATTAAACGCTGCTGCATAATTGAAAGTTGGACTTGCTTTTTAGTTTTTTTTCTTAATATTTCCTGATTGAAGCCTTAGTCCATAAATAAAAGACATCTAGGTGTGGTGAAAATTGTGCCTTGATAATTCTTCCTCATCTGTATTACCACACCTTTTTTTGATATGCTGGAGGAATTTTTGTTAGGGTACAACATTGCCACCTGTCTTACATCTGACTTTTAGAATCTGACATGCAAAGTCTCACCTGCCAGAACACCCACAATACCTGCAAGAGAGAAAATACATAGCTCAGAAGGAACTGATACACATACATTCTAAAAATAATCTCCAACGGAAATCGATAGATATTTTCAAATTTAAAAATTTTATTTGTGAGATATAATTTGATTTTAATTAATGGAACAGAAACAAATGGTTTGCAAAGGATGTGATACCTTTTTTATTTTTTAGAATTTATAGGAGGTAATTGAAATTCATGACCTTTTATTCCATGTTTGAGATCTTGTCAGACTTGCATGATTCTGAATTAGAAATAAATCATCAATTATTTTGTGAATTTTCTGTTTGGCTAGGAATATTAATACCCTTTGCAACTCTTGATATTTTTTTTATTGTTGCTTGCCGTCTCCACTAAGAAATGACTAGGCAAATTGTGAAATGTTTCATTTTATTTCATCAGAACTTTGAAAAACTAAAACTTCCCCAAGATCGGAAAATAAAAAAGTATGGAGTAGATTAAAATTTCAGTAATATCTGTGGATCTTAAGGTTTTGCCTTGTCTAATGATATAAATTCAAACTCACGTATTTGGGAACTTGATATGACTGTAAATAATAGTAATTTTAATTTTACTATTTAGGTAGTAATTTACAGTGAGATTCTAAAATTGAGCACTTAGCATTTGTCAGGAACAATTGAGCGATTTATAGATGTGAGGAAGAACATCATCCTCTTAAAGATTTTTTGAACAATGAATCTTGGTATTCTTTTCTTTGTTCTTTTTATATATAGATTAAAGCAAGGGTGAATATTATTTAAATTCTTTTAACATGTATGTAGTGACATATATATCTCTTTGAAAAGGCCTGTCTTGGAGGCCCCTAGCTGCTTTTTTTTAAAAAAAGTTTTTAAAAATATATTTTGGGGGGGGTATATTTGTCTATATGCTTTTTATTATGGAAAAGTTCAAAAATATGCACAGAAAAAAAGTAAATAAAAAAATTAATGAATCCCCTATGTGCTTGTCAACCAGTTTTAACAATTAACAACTGGCCAATCTTGTTTCATCAATATTCCTTCCTACTATATTTTGAAATAATTCCCAGACATGTTTACTTTTTGACATTTCCATAGCAGTGTCCAATTTTTAATTTAACCAAAATAACCATTTTTTCCCTTTTACCTTTTTCAGAAAGTGAGTGCCTTAAGGCAGTGAGATGAGATAGGTAGAATTTTACATTTGTTTTTTATTTTTTAATAAATCATTCTTTTTTCTTTAGCTGTGATATAAAGATAATAGAATTTGCTACCAATGATAACACTGTATGTAATTTTTGTTACATAAATGCTAGTGTATGAAATGAGGATGATTGGTACAATTTGAAGTATACTTAAGGTCTTTTATGCTGTTTAAAACATTTTGATGATTTCTTAAACATTTATGTTGAGAGAGAAGGTGGAATGCTGTCACATTTTATTAGTAGCCATATTGTAAATAAATATTTTCCTCATTGATACTTTAAAAATAATTCTCTACCTCCATCCTCACTGCTAAAGAAATTCTTTAATGCTCAGATTTACTTGCCCAAACTCTTCAGATTTTTAAAAAGAATTTTCCAATTTTCAGGGGAAAATTCAGCTTACATACTTCAATATTTATATTTTAAACATATAGAAGATTTCAAATGTATCTACAAAAGTAGATGGAATAATAAAAAAAAAAAGCAGCTACCAAGTACCCAGTTCCATAGTTGCCAGTCTTATTTCATTCATACCTTGATCCACTACCCCGACTCAGTCTTCATTATTTTGAAGAAAATCTGACATATCATTTCATTCATAAATAACTACTTCAGTATGCTATTGGTGAACATAAGATTTATACTCGTGGAAGTTTTATAATGATACCAGACTTAGTATTTCAAAACTAGAATATAAGAGATGCCAATAGGCAGTTCATTATTATTTGCTTGATACAGACAGTAATTACTGTATGGTCAGGGGGAGGAAATATTTCTATTACTTTGTTCTGTTACGTCTTTATGAAAGAGGTACAAGGTGGATTAGTATTTCTGGCCTTTTGGGGTTTGAAGATGAGGGCATGCATTATGGACCAGGTAAAATCCATTGTTTGCAGAGGGCTGAAGAGTGAAACCAGTCAGCTTGTTCAAAATAGAGTGAATAAACCAATATGAATGGAGCAAAGGTCATTGGGTAAGAGGACTGGGAAGGAGGGTTGAAAGGTTAAGAGAAGGCTAGATGGAAAAAAGATCTCAAATGCAGGGTTAAGATATTCTGCTCCCTTTTGCTAATGAGTTAAAAAGTCCATTGAACGCTTTTAAATTGTTCTTGGAAGAACAATCTGGATAATTTAGAATGCAAAGAGACTAGCATTTAGAAAGTCAGCCTATCTTGGTGATTTTGACCTGAGGTCATAAAAATGATTTAGGCAGTGATAATGGAAATGGAAAAGAAGGATGGATGGATTGATTCAAAGGAACTAGATTTAGCAACTGATGAGAGATGGGAGGTGTAAGTAAAATAAAAGGAACAAACTATAGAGGAAAGCTAAGGATGGTTCATTTTAAGAAAGGTCTACATTTAAAAGTGGGAGGAAAAGAGTTAAAGAAGGGGTCATGGAGAGCTGATTTTTAGATGGAGTTTTCTGTGTGTATGTCATGTAGTTTTGAGGCAGTGGTTTATATTCCTTGAATTAATTAATCTGGCAGTTTTCTCATTGTATGTTTTGTACCTGAGAAGGGTTTCCAGACCTAATTCCACAGTGTGTGTGGCAGCTTCCCCACACCAACAAGCAAATCTCAGACACTGACAGGGTGTCCAAGAATTCAGCACAATTCTGACACTGGATACTGGAGATAGAATCAGATTCCATCTGTTAAGCGCTCAGTCCCACAAGACTGCCCTCCAGTGCAGGTGCCAGTCAGATGCTAGTCACAAGCCCAAGTCGTTACCTGTGCTTCTGACCAGTTGGCTGCAAATTGGATGTTCCAACAATCCCCTCAAGACTCTATGTCAGTTGCAACCCCAGGTTGTTACGGGTACTTCTGACTATAAATCAGAGGTTCCCACATTCCCCTCCTTGGGCTCTATTAATTTGCTAGAATGGCTGATAGAACTCAGAAAATTCATTTATTCACTAGATCACTGATTTATTAACAAAGAACATGAAAGGCTACAAATCAGCCTGATGAAGAGATACGTAGGGTGAGGTCCCGAACGGAGCTTCTTCCTCCTGGAGCTGGGCACATGTGGAAGGGTTCTGGTTTTCTAACATGGGAGTTCTCCAAAAAGGGCTGGGGATTTGTCCTTTTGGATTTTTATGCTCATTACATAGTCATGATTGGCTAGGTCATTGGTCATGGACAGTTGAATCATTCTCAAGCTCCTCTCCCCTCCAGAAATCAGGGGGTGGGACTGAAAATCGCTGGTCTCTGAGCACACTGTTGGCTCCTGTTGGCAGCTACTACCCTTGAGTGGGGTTCAGAAGTCACCTCATTCACATAACAAGAGGCACCACTGTTGCTCATCACTTAGGAGATTCCAAGGAGATTTGTAGCTGAGAGCCAGGAAAGGATGAAGACCATTTAATATATATGAAATATGTAAGCAATATCATAGTACCTCAGTCCAGGTTTGAAGGTAATTTTAATTTTAGACTTTTAGTCTCAGTTAAATTTTGATTTCTGGAGAGAATTATTATTTAAACTTAGAGAAGTCTGTCTCCCAGTTTACTCTTGTAAACAGCAGGTAAGCTTTAACATTTAATGAGGGTAGAAAAAAAAATAAAAGTTGCTATTTCTGTATTCTCATTTTTTTCCAGTGCTGTAGCTTATGGAATTTTCAGAGTGGAGATTTTTATTATTCCTCACAAAGTACTTTCTGATAATTGTTGGAGAGTGGTACACCCCTGAGCATGCTAACCATCTGCCATTCACCATGCTACTTGCCACTCATAGGCCAGTTCATCTTATCCTGCTCTGATTACTGCCACCCCCACAGTTCATCCTATTACAAACTGATTTGAAGATATACTTGTGTTTGCACAGACTTCTGGTCTTCTCATAATGGTTTGACTAAATATCATGATTATCCATGTTACTCAAGTAACATGAAAGAATGTTCTGCTCTATTAGTGTTTTCAGAGCGAAGTGTCACATGTGAGCAACAGGACTTCAGAAGAATTGATTTGTGTATCATAGACTGGCAGGACATGTTACAGTTATCTAGCTCAGGTAATGATTGCAGATGACTTTATAGAGTGACAAAATGTGAATACCATTAAATTAAGGTGACTGTAATTTAGGTATTTCTGGTATCTCAAATTCTTTTAGTTTGGAAAACCAGATGCCAAATAAAATTTCTTTCCGATAATCTATAGTTAGAAACCTATTAAGAGGTAGGTTTAAGAAGTTCTTTAAACAGTTTAATCAAAATGAAAGCAAGCAAAGACATAGTTCAGGTGATGAAATGTTCTTAATAAACTGGAAAAAAATAACTCATGTTTTTGATTTTTGATTTAATTATTTCTTTAGGGTACTTGGTAGAAGTTAAAGGTGAGATCACAAGTTGGTTCAGGATTGGCATGTCTAGGGAGCAGTTGATAGGAAATTTTTTTGTGGTCGAAAGTGAAATATTAGTATTTCATTACTGGGATTAGAGTAGTCACTCTGAGCAGAGAAAACTGAAAATGACTAATATCCTTTACTAGTCTACTGGTGTTAAAAATTTTTTTTACTTAAGTTACAATTTGATGCTTTTAATCACATTAAGTCCTGGTGTGTCTGAGATTGGGACCTACAGCAGCCATCCTTAGAGTGCAGACAGATGATAATTTTGTCACTCTGTGTAAGACCAGAGCTTAAATGACATACCATCTTTTAGTTCTTCATCTAGCATTTTCTTCTTCTGCCACTTCTAGTGTCATTTTGCCACTGTTTTGCAGATGGTCTCTGTGCGATGGGCAGATTTCCTGCTTAACCATTTCCTTGGGCCTTATCCTTCTGTGTGCTTGCATTCATCTCCTGCAGAGGAAGGTCTCTGGTCTTAAAATCCAGTGGGGCAGCCCGGTTGACTTTCCTTAAAGCACCAAGCACAAGCTATTGCATTTACGGTGAAGAAAGTGTCTGGTACCACTGTTCTGAAGGCAGCAGTGTGTACTACCAGTACTTGTAGCTATCCAATATAGGGCTTCATAGAATTACATTATCTTTATGACAGAAGGCAGTGATTTGGTATGAAAAAGATCTGAGTGGACACTAGTTGATATTCTAACTTTCATTTAATATGCTAATAGTTAAAATTTAATTTCCACCATCTTCCTTCATTTTTAATATAGTTATCAATAGAGTATGCCAGACCTTTCTTAGAATAAACACTTCCTGTTTACTTTTTAAAATCGCTAAACGTTGGAACTACTTTAAGCCATACTGAATTGAATTACTAATCTAGTTCAACTGATCTCTAATGAGTTTTGGTCTGTAGAGGAATGTTATAGTGAGGCTTTAGTATGTTTTTAGCTGCAGTAAATAACTGGCATTTCATCTGATATGTAAGCAACTATTGCAGGGTTGATTTGTGAAATAAGTTAATTGATTCTTTCAAAAATGAAGCTCTAATTATCTCTAAGCTGTTTCCTAAGAATAGTGCTTATCTTTTTGGTAAAAGTTGCTACCTTGATATTTTCATCTTTTGGAACATTGGTCTATCAAAACAAAGTCCACTCTGGAACTCAGGTTTTTATTGCACTAATGAGGTCTTATTAGAGAGATAGTTGATTGAAAATGATCATTTTATTTTGTGGAGAGATTTTTTTTTTTTTTTTTACTTGTGAGGTATACCAAATATATTGTCAGAATCTTTTTTACTAGTAACTGGAATATGTAATTATGACTCTTTTAGTTAATTAAAATTAACTATAATTATGTAATAGAGAAATCTTGGCCAATTTTTCAAATAAATTTAGGTATTCCAGTAAGATTTCATTTCTTATGTAGCATAAAAATTAATTATGAAAATATTTTCTAGTTCAATTCTTGAAATTCCATGCAACATAACTTTTCAGTAAGCATAGACTTTGCGTTATGTTGTATCTGTAAGAGAAAACGTATTCTTTACTGTTGAACCAGTGAAAGTTTTTTGCTCTCAGAAAGTTACTTCATTCAGTGCTAACATATAAATCGAGTTTGAGGGTTTTAAAAAGTGTTATTGTAATTTTTGGTTGTTTGACTCATGAAGAGATCATATAAAAATTGCAATGAAGTAGAATTGCAGGGATAATAGAATTATTTCGAACTAGGATTGGAGAATCACATACACCTTCATGGAAGAGGTGGCTTTTTAGCTGGGCTTGGAGGATTAAGTTTTATGATAGGCAGGATTGCTAGTGCTTGTCCTTCAGAAAGACATGGCTGGAAGTCAGAGGTACATGGCATATTTAGTGACATTGAGTTTGGAATGCGGGGAACCAAGGCTAGTGAAAAAAGTGTAGAAAAAAATATTGAAACACATTGAAGGTTTTTGATGTGTTATTAAGGAAGTGAAACTGTTTTGTCAGCATTGAGGAGTCCAAACATTTAGAACTTGGTACTGGATGTGTGACTGGGGAATGGGGCCCTGAAGCATTGTGATGGGGCCTTCTCATTTGAGGATTAGATGCTAGGGGGACAGTGGTGCTGCAGCAGAAGGCGGTACAAGGTCAGGTTTGAGAGTGGAAGTTTGTGGTAGGCAGAGATATTTCGTTTTGGACAATATTGAGGATGACATGTTATTTTATTTTATGATACTGAGTATATTTGGAAATCTGGGTTAGAATGAGAGTTGGAGTTTGTTTATACATAACCTTATGTTCTTTCCTCTGCTGTGTTCTACTTTGTCCTAATCTGTCACGTTATGGTACTGTTTATCTTCATCTGTAGGCTGAATTCTGTACTTTGAATTGTGTTTCAGGAATACTTACGTCATGCGATTATGGATAAAGAATGTTGATATGATCTTCAGTTGTCTTGAAGTCGGTGCTGGCAGAATACCAGAGTTTCTGACAAAGAGGGGTGTGTTGGTTTGGACTTCACCCAAAGAGAAGTTTTGCTGTTCCAAGGGAATATTTTATTGCTTAGTTTTTCAGCCTTTTCTTTTGTCTTCTTGTTGAGTTATTTTTCTTTTTTTGCAGTCAGTTGGCGCAAGGTTAAGTTCTAATTCTAACATGGTGGCTTCTTTGAGAGGTATTCTGGAATTCGCACAGTTCTCTTCTGGTTGTATATCTTGCTGACTTTAATAGTTTATTCTAGCACATTGGGCTCAGAAAATTTACATAAGACTTTGGGGCATTCTTCTATAAAAATGTTCTTATAGATCAGTGCCACACAGGAAAAAATATTTTTAGGAAAGACCAAGTTACCCTTCTGTATAATTCTGGCACTTTTGTAATTTTCCAGCTTTGGCAATATATCTTACAGGAAGTAAATTATCCTCGATGTACTTCTCTAAGGTAGGAGTTTGGCTAACAGAACTCATGTCAACATCATATGAACACATTTACAAATGTTTGCCTTAGTTTTCTTCTTTTAGTGGTTACATAAGGGAGCATTTAACTATTGTCAAAATTCAAGGTTATTTTTCTGTTGTAAATGTTATAAGTTCAAGTTAGTAGCCAAAGGTATATGGATTTCATATGTGTGTAACAAGGGTGTTGACTTCGGAAGAATATGTTTACTGATTACTGTTGACATTGTACACATGTAATACTTATAGAAAAAACAGCATTTCAAAAGTCAGTTTGGAAAAAAAGTTTATAAGATTGAAGACATTTGTAGTATGCATGTCATGCTGTGCATATGGCTTGTGTTGATATTCTGTCAGTGGTTGCTGAGTGAATTGAATGACTGCTGGCCAGTGGAATAATCTGTAATAACATCTGCTGTGTGCTCCAGTGATGTACTTAGTGGACTGTTACATTTGATGACACATTATCTCTTTTTAGTGAAGTTACAAAGTTCCTTTAAAACATTAACATTTCATTGAAAAAATAAACATGTAAAATTGTGATGTAACATTTGGGACCAGGAAGGAAGGCATGAAGAGTCTAAGGTATGTAAAGTCTAGGGTAAATATTACTGTCTTTTGTACAATTAACATTATATTTTCTTCTAGTCCAAGTGGTAAAAAGTTCAGAAGCAAACCTCAGTTGGCAAGGTACCTGGGAAATACTGTTGACCTCAGCAGTTTTGACTTCAGAACTGGAAAGATGATGCCTAGTAAATTACAGAAGAATAAACAGAGACTGCGGAATGATCCTCTCAATCAGAATAAGGTTGGTTAATTTACTTACAGTGTATGTAAGCTGTTTCAAAAGCTGCTCCAAAAGTATCTTACATTTTAAACATGTCATTGAAATTTTAGTGGTCTGAATGTCTTAGTTTTCTTTTTTCCTTTTCTCCCCCTGATAAGTACTCAACTTACATATCCGATTAATTTTCTTGGAGTAGGCAGTACTCATAGAGGGAGAGCATAAGTAAATTGCGCACGGTTGAAAACAACATTTCAGTATTTCTCTAGGCCAACATATATCACACTTTAGACCCATTGGGACTATTTACAAAAGAGTTATTTGTTGATGTTTTCTCCTTTTTTTCCTCTTTAAAATAGTTTCTATTAGCCAAAAAGAGACAAAATTTTAATGAATGTTCTTACCACAAAGTATATACTTACCTATTAATTTTCTGGATTAGGATTTGAGAAAGAGCAGTTTTTATTTTGACTTTTGATGATGTTGAGGATAATGACTTTTAAGAGTAATATCTTCAAGTGCTGAGATTGGAGATTTTTTCCATTATTGAGCTGCTTAGTTGATGGTATATATTGTATAGGAATTTAAACAAGTAGCATTTGAATTATAATGCTAATTTAATATTATAGCACCCAATATCTTTACAAAGAAAGCTTTTTTTCCTCCCTCCAAAGGTAACTCATCTTATTTATATAACCTTTTTTCCCCAAATTTTCTTCCTCTGAAATTCGGAGACATATTGATACGTGTGTTGGCACCACCATTGTTCTCCATCTGACTGTGTGAAAACGGTGAAGGGAAATGTAAGGGCTTTTCTTTCTGCGGCTCTGACGGATACATCCCTGCAATGCCTCTTGGGAGTGAGCATTTGTTTCAGGAGTGCTGAGGCAGGGTAGTAGAGTGGGAGGGGCTTCGGATTCCTGCAGGTATGGTTTGATGCCCTGGCGCTGCCACTTATTAGCCCACCCAGTCATGGGCAACTATCTTAACCTCTGATGGCCTCAGATTTCTCATTTATAAAATTAAGATGATAATATCTTTTCCTTAGCACTGTGAGGAATAAATAGGAATTTATATGAAAACATTTAGCCAGGTATTTGCCCCACATTAGTTCCTTTCCCCGTTGCACCTTCCTAAGCACTAAACCATCTTGGTGAACACTGTTGGCTTGTGGCCATTGGAGGAAGCTTTCTGATCCAAGATGTTTTCCTCATCATCTTTTTACTTTCCTGAAGGGTGTGGGGTTTCTGCTTCCTATCTCTCTTATATCTCTTTATTCAGAATTCAGTTTCCTAGTTTGTTTACAATAGTTTGATTCCAAAAATTGTTACAGACATTAGAATACATTGTTTCCTCATATGTTGCATTGTTACTTGGCATTGGTTTTCATAGGGGCATTGGCAGGTACCTTGTTTAGAGTGGCAGAATGAAAAAGGAAGGCTGAAATTGCCTCCATAATGCTTAATTACGGCGTTTCTTTGGGTTGATAGTTATGAAGGTGTTAGAAGGACGTGAGATAGTGACAGGAGTAGAGGGAGCTCAAGTTAGCAAGAGTTAGGACCTTGAGTGTGTATAGGCAAAGCTATGTGAGTTCAGCTTAAGAAAACTTTTATTCTAGGTTTTTTCTGCTGCTTCGATGTACAGAAAAAATTAAGATTTTTTTTCCTAAAATTGTGTTTTTAAAACTCTAACCACAGTGCTGGGTATCTGTTGAAGGGCCTCAGATATTTATGAAATGAATGGAATGCTTTCAGACTATCCTATTGTGACCTACTCTAAGTGTAATATGAAGATATTCTTCCTGGTAGTTATGATTCACTAAAAACCAAAAACTAATTCGTCTCTTTAGTTTGTGTGCACCTTTACGCTCTAGCTGCGCTGGACCGCTCGCTCATCATCCTGCATCATGGCATGTGCTTTCAAGAGTCTGCTTGCTTATGTGCTGTTTGCTCTGCTTGGAATGCGCTTCCCCCCTTCCCCTCCATCTGGTGAACTTCTCATCCAAGGCCCAGCTCCATTGTCTCCATCTCCGTGAAGCCTGCCCTGCGTTCTCCAGGCAGAACCACTCCCTTCACGATGCCTCCTTGCTGCTTTGCCATTATATTTGTGATTTTTGTTAATTTAAGTAGACTGTAAGCTCCATGAGGGCAGGTACCATGTCTTTTTTTTATTTTGTATATATCATCCAAAACCTAGCACACGGTAGGTACATAGTAAATGTTTGCTTCATGTTTATTTGATTAACTATCCATCTACCTCATTCCAGAAGTTTGTAGTGGTCATAAATGTTTATTGAATAAATTAATATACTATACATTATTTTGGAAATAGTTTTCATTATCATTGTTTTCTGAAACTTCCTCTCTGAATTGGAGGGTGCATGGTGTTATTTTTGCATCTGATTTTATTTTAGTTAAGTAGTCAGAAAATAGTTTTGTATTTTTTAAAATAATTTCTCTTTTAGAGTACACCAACATTAAATATCTCTATAAAGTAAAAAAGGTATTTGTGAGTAACTTATAATAACTGTATTATGTCTCTTTAATAATACAGTATAGAAAAATCTGAGAGATTTAAACTAATGAACAAGAATCTAAGGTAGTATTTTGCTATGTGGATGTAAACCTGGCTGAAATGCATTATTAATTATGTTGTTTTGAGTTTCTTAGGAAAACTCTTCAGAGACTTAGAAATGTAATTAACAAAATAAACTTTGAAACAGGCTAAATTGCAGTTTATCCTGACTGATTATAAACTGTGATCTTAATATATCTTTCATATCAAAGATGTGTTTACTAGGTGAGTAATACAGTCAGGTATAGTTGGAAAGATATCTTCTGCAGATCTTTGCAAAGTGGCTTTTAATTAGTTTAGGATGGCTGGGGACAGTGGAGTGGGAATTGTCTTTTGATTAATATTTACTAAGGTTTTTGAAGTACCTATTCTGAGTTGTCTCAATTTGAGGCTCAATCTTAACCTTACTCTGAAAATCTGTTCCATTTTTGATTTTACTGTTCCTTATTAATTTTCTTGCCACTGCCATAATTATATTTCCAGTCAGTTCCTCCATCTCTCCAGTTGATTAAGTAAGTAGAGTTGACATATCAGGTAGATTCCTAAAGATATTCCATTAGGTTAATGGAAGAGGACAAGAGAGAGATTTGGAAATCATCAATATCGAATTGATATTGGAAGTCATGAGTGGCTATCTCAGAGCTCAGTCAAAGGGAGAAGTTTTAGAGCCACACTCTCCCATAGTAGTTTTGATGATTATAGAAACATTGTAACTACCAGCACATGTGACTTTTGAACACTTGAAATATGGCTGGTTTGACCAAATAACAGAATTTTTCATTTATAATTTAAGTAGCCACCTACTCCTAGTGGCTACCATATTGGATAGCATGGTTCTAGAGTTATGACTCTCATGTAAATAGGACAAGAAAACCTTTACCAAAAACCATTTAAGCAGGCTTGGGTGTTTCAAAGAGGCTGTATTTCAGGGTTTCAGAGATCTGTTTCTCAAAATTGTAAGAAGCAAGTTATTTTCTTTAATTAGAGAACACTCTAGGATTAGATAAAGAAGAGTATAGTGATTCTCAGTGTAATATATGTTTCAGGAACTTAAATAGCTAGGTTTTGTTTCTAGAAATTCCTTTTAATGTTTCAGATGTGTAAACAAACAATTCCTTGTGTTTCCAGCTCTTAACAACACTGAAATAAATGTTCATCAGTTAAAGCTACAAAACTAATAAAATTCAAGTTCCCTAACATTAATGTGACATGTGATGTATTTTACAAATTGTGCACAATATGAATATGGTATGCAACAAGTTATTTTTTACCTGGGCTTGTTAGTGCTTCTAATACCTTGGAAAGACTCAGTTCTTTTATCACAATTTTTTATTCGTACAAATTTGATACATTTGGAAATAAAGAACATCATATTCTCGAGTAGAATTAAAGAAGTCTCATTTCTCACGAGTTAACCTTGGTTTATGGTAATATGCTATTGCGATTATAAACAGAGCCTTGTATTCTGTATAGCTGTGTGTCTTAGGTACTCAACCAAATGATCTAGCAGGTGCTTGTTTTAATTATCTGCAAAATAAAAATAAATTCTTTCATAGAGTTAATATGAGAACAATATCTGTGCAGTCTGAGAAACGAGAGCTGATATGAGAATCAGTTTGGGTATTGCTTATAGAATCGGTGTGGTATAGAGAATGGATTGGGAAAAGGTGAAATTGGCTGTAGGAAAAGCAGTTTAGGCTGTTGAAATTGAGAGAAGTAATGATGGCTTGATCAAGAGATGAGTGTTTAGAGAGGGAATTGTTGATGCCTGCTATAATTCTGGCTTGAGTCATTTGGGGAATAGGTGGATAGGGAGTAGGGGGAGAATAGCAAGTTTAGAGGTGGGATGAGAAATTGAGTTAAAATAGTTTTGTTTCTTGGACTTCTGAAAGGCTCTTGTGGCCTCCCAGGTCACACTTTGAGGATTCCGGTCTTAGTGGCATGCCATAATGTATTGAGATTACCCAACATAGGGGCAAACAGAAGAAAAGTATCATCACACTGTAGGCAGTGAATAAATGGATAAATTAGTCTGATGGAGAATAAGAAGGGACTTTCGGAAAGAGTAGGGAATCAAGAGAACATGGTGTTATAAAAGCCTAGGAAAGATGATGATTTAATGTCATGGGGAGATCAAAGAGGATAAAGAATTTGTAGTATTCATTGCATTTCCAAATTAGATGGCATCTGGTGACCTTTACATACCAGCTTTGAGGGATGGAAGGACCAACAGGCATTTAGAATGCCAGAAAGTTTCATGGAAATGAGAAGTTAGAGCCAAAATGTAGCCTAGTCTTTTAAAAGTTTAAAGTTTTTAATTTATTATTATTTTATTAGGTAATTCGTACATATAGTAAAAGGATATTCAATGAAAAATGTTCCCCTCCCTCTTCAGTCTCTCTGGCTCAGTCCTCTTCCCTAGAGGAGACTTGTTAATCAGGTCCTTCCAGGGTTTTTATGCATTTACAAACACATAACGCAATAGGCATTTTTGACCCCTCTTCCATAACAATGGTTAGACTGCTCATGAAGCTTGAATGAGCTGTGCTGGAGAGAGGACAATATTCCAAAGAGAATGCACAATCTTTTATTTCCTTTGAAGGTTGATGGGCCAGCTAGGAAGGAACAAAAACCAAACTGAGTCCACGTTTCAGGCAGCCCTCCAGTAATCTTTGAACTTCATGCAGTATTTTCTATTGTGCGTTTGTCTAGGGAGAGTGTCTTCAAAGGAAAAATGTAGCTGAAAAGTTGACAAATCGTATTTTAGAAGCAGGAAAGGGAGCAAGGCTGTGGCAGGAGATGTGAGGGACCAGCTCACTTGCCATAGTTCAACTTAGGCTTTTGTTTAATTGATAAGAAATTTTTCAGTTATGGAAGTGGCACCTTAGCGGGCTGAGGTCTTTCTCTCCTAGGAACCACATGGTCAATTACCATCACAAAAGAGACCTGTGGTAGGGTTATTCTGGTCACCTGCTAGCTGGTGGTAGAGCATATAGTGTTAAGAACTGCCCCTTGGCTTCCACATTTCTAGAATCTTTCCATCCAAACTGAAAACAGACTTTGCTCCTTCCACCAGCATTTCTGGCCTATGGAGAAAGTAACTAAAATCTTTTCCAAAGATGCTGGTGCTCTTTTCATCAGTGCATTAAATCCTTGCTGAAAAGAGTGTCTGCTGGTCTCTCTCTGTTGTCTATTGTGGGGGTGTGGAAGGGGACTGAATAGATCACAGGTGATAAATCTAGCATCTCTAGGCCTTGAAGTCCTTAAAATGGGTCACTGGCGTCTTCCCTTAAGTGTGGGTCATTGTTGAGTACAGGTTTCTATCAATTGGAAATGAAATTGACAAAAATGGAAGCGAAGAGCAAGCAGCTCTTATAAGTAGTAGTCCACCGGGGAATCATGATGGCCTAGACACACATGATGGAGAGAAGTGGATAGATTCTAGTCTTGTTTTGAATATAGAATTGACAGTATTAACTAATGAATTGGGTGTGGAAGATGACAGAAGATTCAAGCGTGGGTGAACTCTTAGTGTTTAGATTGAGTGACTAGATTGATTGGTTGCCATTTATCTAGATCTCCTTAAGAAATGATTTGTGTGGCTGGAGAAAATCAACTTCGAAGATGCAAAGTTTGAAGAGCTTGTTAAACATCCAAATGGAGATGCCATGTATGCGGTTGGTGTACTAATTGAGAGGTCTGAGCTGGGAATTCATTAGCACATAATATTCCAAATAATGGAACTAGAGGAGATTACCCAGATACAGGAAAGGACCCAGAACCAAGAGCTGAGAAAATCCAAGAATTAGAATTTGGTTAGGAGGAGTCAGCAAAGTGGATTGTGAAAGAATGGTTAGACTAGATGTGGAGGAGGGGAATGTTTCAGAAAGGAGTGGTCAGTTAAAATGATTGCTGCTGAAAGGTTGAATGGGGCAGTGAAATGCCCATGAATTTGGGAACATGAATTAATAACCTTGATAACAATAGTTCCAATGAGAACAGAATCCAGATTGGACTGGATTGAAAGTGAATAAGAGAGAATATTGGTCAGTGTGAACAATTTTTTCAATAAATTTTCTTGGGTAAGGAGTTAGCAGGTGAAAGTGGTGCTCATTTGGTTAATCTCCCATTTTAAAGACCTTGGAAAGGTTAAGAAGAATCGTGTCGATAGCACGATAGCACGATAGCACGAGTGGAAAAACCACAGATGAGAAGTTGATAAAGTCAAGCCCTTTTGCAATGTAATGGTGGTGATGGATCTATACTGGGTGTGGAGGGATGTGCAAGTAGTTAAGGAACAATGACAAGATAGGACAGTCAATGGGTTGGAGGTATTCATGGGGTCAAAGAATGCAGAGGGCAGTGCTAAGTGAGCTGTCAGGAGAGTGAGAAGTAGAAATTGGAGAGTGAGGTGCTTGATTTATTGGAGATGGTGTAGTTAGGGAGGATAAGGTTTGTTACTAAGTTGAGAAGCCTGTGACTAATGTTAGGTGGTTGAGGTTGGGAAGTGTAGGTCAAAGAACTCGGTATTTTGTGTGTTTTTCATGTGAGTATTGAAGCCTCTAAGAATGAGGACAAGAGTTGGGATAGAGGAAGATGTGAAACAGAAACTACAGTCTTCAGCAAATGAAAGAGAAAGCAGGGAGGAGGGGTAGAGAGTAGTATAGTGAGATCCTAAAAGCTTTAAAGAAAAAAAATGGAGAAATGATTTGAGAAAAGTGAGGGGAAAGGAAGAAACCTATACACCACTTCCTGGCCCTTAGATATGTAGCGGAGAAAGAGGAAAAGCCTTCATTTGAGAGAACTTAAGGGGAGATAGTGTCTGTGATTGACAACCAAGTTGTAAAAAATCCAGGGACTGAAGAGAATGTTTAGAGAAAATATCGAGGGTCTAGGAAAGCCTGCCGATTAGTCATTCAAGAACGTACACGTCACATTTAGTAAGAGTGTTTTAGGCAACTTGTGTAACTTATGTTCTGAGTCGTGATGTAAAATGCATTTCTGTTTTTGAGGTAAAAAAAAAAGTTTTGAGAGCCATTGAATTGTGGGGTGGATGTATAATCTGAGAGACGTGACTATTTGGTTATTACCAAAATAGGGATTTGAGCTGTGATAGGATTGATTTTGATAATTGCTAGAGCAGATTACACAGTTAAAATATGGTCTTGACTTTTTAGAAAAGAAACATGTCTGCCTCTGCTACATTACTCTTATAAACACATTTATATGACCTTTCTTAGGCAACTGGGACCTGCCTGGAACCCTGAGCCCCCAAAGAACTGACTTCTTTTCTGGCCTTAATTTTTAGTCTCCTTCACAAGTGATCTGTTACCCAGCAGAGTATGGGCTCCTTAAACTCCTTCGCTTACTTCACTAAGAGAGAATAGTGTAGCATTTGAAGCTAGGTTAATTCTCATTAAAGTTTATTAGTATCCAAGGTTGGTTAGCTCTGTTTATCTCCAAGTTAATATTATTCTTACCAGTTAAACTTTTTGTGCAACTCAACCAAGAGATTTTCTGTTCCATCTCTATAATTTACCCATGGACATCTTATTAATTGACCTTATACTTTGCACTTTGCCCCAAGGGTTTAATCTCCACGGTAGTGTCTGTCTAGAACCATTGTGCTACATTTTATATTATTTTCCTTTCTAACTGGTGAAAAGTTGCTATGGCAAATTAGTAACGGGGATGATCTAAGGTTCCAGATTTATAATTGAAGAACGTTTTTCCTGAACTGTCCTGCCAATATACATGGTTTATTTTGATGTCTTAATCACACGTTGGCAGTCTGCTCAGTTCTAGATTCTTTGTACTCTTTATGTCCCACTACTTCATGATATAACAGCACTACGATTGACAGTGAATTTGCTAATAACACAGTCTGTAGACTGAGGGTGATTTTTCCCATGGAATACTTGTGCAGGGCTGGATGTGTGACTCAAAGGAAGACACTGGCAACGTATTTGTAAGCGTAACTTTATGTTAAATAGTAATAGAACAAGTTTAGGGATTTCTCTTACATTTATAATCTTGAGGCAAAATATATATGACTGTGCTTAATTTTGAGATGGATATTGTAGAGTATACTGAATTACAGTATTTTCCACTTATGTAGCACCTGTAAGTTTAAGGCAGAAAATGAGACTATACAAGGCTGAGGGCTGCATAACACAAGACCTAACATGTAAGAGACATGTTAAGAATCATTTATTTCACAGAATTTTTTTTAGCACATTCTATGCGCTCATACATTCTAGATTCAGGGGATACAGTAAAGGAAGATTCTGTGTTCGTGGAGTTTATATTCTAGTGGAATGACAGACTAATACATACTTTCTTAAATGCTACACAGTGAATTATGTAAGAATGATTGAGGTTGACTGGGTAGCTGTTTTAGGTTGAGCGATCAGGAAAGTCTGAGTGGGTGATTTTTAGGCTGAGATCTGAATGACAAGGAGTCAGCTATACAAAGACCAGAGGGAAAAGTATTCTATGCAGAGGGCATTGCCAGTGCAAAATCCGTACGGCAGGATACATTTAACATATGAGGGCAGAAAGTAGGCCACAGTGGCTGGAATTCGGTAAGTGGAAAGGAGTAGGTAAGATCAAGGAAGCAGACAAACCGAGTCACAGATTGACAAGCCAGCATGAGGAGGAGTATGGAATGTTACCTGGGGACTTCATACGATATGATAACTTTAGCTAGTATTGTGGAGGGGTAGAAGTGGAAGTTGGGGGCCAGTTAAGGCTATTATATTTATTCAAGCAAGGATGATGGTGACTTGGACAGTAAAAGAAGGAAGGGTAAGATGTAGCAAAGGACACTGGAACTATTAAATAGTCTTGTCCAAAGAATATCTAATTCTTTCATAAGCAGAAATATTTATCTTTAATAAAGATAACAAATTATCAGTTAACAGCACAATTTTTTTCTTTTGGTTAATTTGAGAAATGTTTAGGTAGTGATTGGCTAAAGATTGCTAGGACATAAAAAGTGGACAGACCTTTAGTCATGTTAGCAAATAGGCTTGCTGATGAGAATAGTCTGTTTGGTAGTTTTGTCATATTATATCTTAGTGCTTCACATGTGTCCAAGTGTGACAGACTTTTTGAGAGGGCATGGGCTTGGATTGTGTGCTAATAAGAAAGGTAGATTTGGAGACGTAGTTGCTGATGGTATAGCTTTGTCAAGATTTATTTTGGATGTCCAGGTTTTTGTTGATGATTAAAGACTTTCACGCAGTTTTATAGGTCCTGAAGAGTCACCTGACTTTGTAGACTCTAGTCCAGCAGGAGAGTTAAGCCCTACAGAAACAGTTTTATATGACTATTCTCACAATTCTCCTAAGGATGTGTAGTTAGCTAGTGCCAACCCAGATGTAAAGGAGATAATGAATCCCAGGGGGTAGATGCCTTGGTTTGAATCGAGCTGCTTTAGGTGTCTGGTTGAAACTCATTAGTATCCTTTGTCATCACTTTTTTAATGACCTCATGTTCACGAAAGCTCCAAGAAGTTATATTTTGAGCAGAACCCTTCAAAACTTGTTTTCAATGAAGAATTCTACTTTTACTTCTTCAATTAACTACAACTCCTTTTTTAATGAGCTCAAATTGTAATCCACTCATTCCATTATTTTAAAAATAAGATTCATTGATTTTATTTAAAATATATATCTTTGGGATATTGCATAAGTTGATTTTCTGTACAAAATCATAGTTCTCAGATATGTATATTTTTTACTTTTTGCAAAAACCTATGAAGATTGTACAACTTGTGAATATACTAAAAACCACTTAATTGTACACTTTAGTGAATTTTATGGTTTGTGAGTTCAGTTTCAGTCAATCAAAAAAAAATATTTCTGAAGGATTGTAAAGCACTTTGTTAACTTTTGATTTTGTGGAAAGGCGTTAGCTGTTGGCTACTATACACATTCTGGAGCAAATCTGAAATTACTTTTTGAGGATAACCCTGATGTGACCTAAAGATACCACTCAGGCTCCCTTTGTGTGAACCAGGACATAGTTTTCCTTCTGGGGAAGCATAATAGGTTGTTTCTAAATTTCAGTAGCATGTTCAATAATGTGTTAATGCTGATAATAGAAATAGCTGCAATTTATTCAGAATTTATGTGCCAACATGACTATAAGATATAAATCTGCTTTGTTAATGGTTGTCTTCCCCCTACCTGCAGAATGTAAGATCTGAGGCAGGGATTTGGGTGTTTTGTAAATGACTGTATATCCAACATGCAGTCAGTGCCTGATAGATAGTTCGCACTCAATATTGGTACAATGGCTGACTGATAAACAGCTGCATTAGCAGCAGCAGCATGATGCATGCATTATCTTATTTTATCTTTATAGCAATCTCATGCATAGTTATTGTTTTCATCCTCATTTACAGATGAGGAAAATGACCTTAGAGATATAAAGTCTTTGTTTCTTAAGTTGGGGCCTGAAAATCTCTTGGGTATGTGGTATATGCAAAGCCATGGAATTAAAATGATACTTGAAAGTGTTCTGTTTGAACATTTTGGGTAAGTAGAGCAACATGTTTTTACATTAAAACAACATGGCTGATTTTTAAAATGGTAAACTTACATGAATTTTCAAGATAAAATGAATCCTCTAGGTTCTTGTCATAGAATATGTACAATTCTAAACTGTCATACAGTAGCTTGATTGCAAAGCCAGGCTGAGAAAAGTGGTATTTAGCATATATAGTCTAAGGCCCCACTGTTCAAACTATACTATGTGAAGACTTTACTTGGTATACACCACATGTAGGGGTTTAAAGTTGTTTCTGTATCTTCCATGTATATATTCTTTCCTTCAAGTGATCCGACACTATACCTAAGATAGAGGTACAGGTTCTTCCCTCCTCAGTTTCTTTTTTATAGTCAGCTATCTTCCATTTTACAGAAGAGCAAACTTCTTACTTGTCTGCAATACTATCATGCTTTAAAATGTTTGACCTCCAATAAAGAGACAATTTAAATATTGGTGTGGATATGGACAAAATGAATAACTTAGTAACAGTCAAGTCTTTCTGCTAGTACAATTCTGCTTGCAACAAAAATTTACAGAGGAGTTAAGGTAGATGTCAATTATTAAAACTTTTGATAGTACACTGATATTTTGACATGTAACTCAAAAGTTCAAAGAATTGAGTGACAGAGTTAGTCATTCTATTAACTTATTTATGAGAACAAGGTTTCTTGGTGTTACATGTATAATAACTGAAGAATAGGAATAGAATTGATAACTAAATTTTCATCCATTCTCGGAATTAGTAATTCTCATTCAAGGCCATGAAGTTATTTTTAAATAAAATTTTCTTTCATTAATATACTTATCTAATTTTTATCTCTTATGTTTAATAATTATTTGTTAAAATGTATAATTTACCATTTTGGGTCTTTTATATGCTAACAGTTGTGATAAACCAGAACAAATTTACTTTTTTATCACTAAGAACTTTATGGTCACAGAAAGTTTAAAAAAATAACTTTGTGATATAAATAAATTCAAAGGTTTCAAGTTTGAAATAAGAAATAACTCTGGGAATGGAATTATTGGTTCAAAGAGGAAAAGAAGTGAAATAAAATATATAACTTGAGTTTTTATGTATAAATGGTTGATGGTGGATATGTTTAGATTCTGTTAGATATGTTTTAAAGTAATGTAACAGTTTATTAAAGTGTCAGTATTTAAAATACTCTAGTAAGTGGATCCTTTGTAACTATTTATATTAAAATACAAAATATTCTTGATGCCATCTTTAAAATGTAAGTGGTGTATATATATTTTCAAACATTTTTTAGGGGATAGGAATGCAAAAACAAAAAATGTTTGAAAACCACTGGTTTATGACACATATTCTTCACTTCTTTAGTATTCCTCTTTTCTAGCCCCAATCAAGTTCAGTCACTAAAATTACATAATAGTTAGACTACATTGGCTTAGTCCTTTTCAGAATCACCTTCACTGAGTTGTCCTTTAAATGTTATTTTCTTGGTTTTTATGGATAGTCATTGAGAAAAACAGTATTTGAAATCTTAATAATTGTTGCGATGTTAAGTGCCTTTAATTTTTTTCTAGATTTACTATCAGGACAGCTTTTGTTTTCCTCATTCATTGGTAACTTCCTCCTTTCTGACCATGATATCTATATAATCTCTTTTCACCCAGGCCTCTAGAAAGTTCAGAGCCATATTAGATGCTAAGTTCTAGAATCAATCTCTATTAACCTTTTTAAAAGGAAATTCATTTTCTCCTTGTCTTTGATTTTTTATTTTTTAAAATTAATTTTCATTATATATTTGTTTTTTCTGAATGTGAAAGAGCTATCTCAGGTATTCATTGGAAACAGATGAAGTAACAATTTAAAAAATAAAAAGATTTATTTTTGTATACCTTTCAGCACCTTGTGGGACAGAATAGACCCTCAAAAATTTATTGAGTTACTTGAATACTTCCAGCCTAATATACACATTATTATAAAAATATATTAAATTTTGACTTGAGGGCTGGCCTGTATACTGAGAAAACTTTTGGTTCTGATATTAGATATTGTGTGTTTGCCAGTTTAATTTTGTAATAAAAGGAATTTCTCTATTTTTTCTTATATTGAAAGGGAAGATTTCAAATATATGAACAACCTTAATCCGATCCTATTTAGCAAAACTCAGACACACAACTGGGTGTGTATTAACAGTGACTCCAGTGGTCCTCAGAGAGAGTGGTAATAAAATTTACTGTTTCTGGAAAAACAAGTTAGTCCAGCTTTTCATATTCTACACGATACTGTTTTGGAATACAAAATTAATTAGTAAAAACTTTTGTCTTCAGAGCTTTCACAGCCATTAAAAAAGAGAACAAAATAATAACCAAAATAAGATCAAGAGAGAGTAACAGTATACTCTTGAATATCTCTTATTTCGTGCCACTGCGGAGTGGACTGTCTCATTTTAGAGAGTGGAAGTTAATTGTATATTTTGAATATTTTTAGTCACCTTTTTCTTCTAATTTGTATTTATTGTGCCAAAAACATTAATGAAAAAAATAGCAGCCTTAAAATTGTAACACCAATAGTTTTTATGCAGTTCATGCATCCTTCCAGTCTTGTGGATTCAGAATTCATGGTATAGGATAGTTCTCTGCTGCCTCTAGCCATCCTTTGTAACAGCGAGAATCTTAAGCTTGCCCATATTTATTCATACAAACAGTTGCAATATACTTTTGTGTCTACTGATGCCATCTTTGTTCTAATACCCACAGAGTATGTTGTTCTTTTTTTTATTGTTCTTTATTAAAGAACAAAAATATTAAAGAATTGTTTAGTGATACATACTAATTTAGTAACAGGAAAAGTTCTCTGTAAGCATTTATGTGGCAATCTTCTTTAGGATTAAATATTGACTATTTTATAGGTTGGGTGCATTTATTTGGGGCCTTGGAATCCTCTAGAAGTCATAAATCAGATGTGTCCAAACCTGTACATCACATAATTACCAGGAGAGCTTTTGAAAATACATATTTCTGGGCCTCATGCTTTTTGAAAAATGGCATCTAAAGTGGTTATTTTTTACAGCCTTCAGGCTAAGTTTGTACACTTCAAAATCAAACTTTTAAAAAAATCCATAAAGAAATAAATACCCGAGAAATAATATTTTTTGGGTTGTCTCAGATGAATATATAACTTAAAGGTAAGCACATACATTGGGAGAAAATTTAGTAAAATAAAATAACGAGCGTGCCTGGAACAGAGAGAGAGAGAGAGAAAAAAGAGAGAGAGAGAGAGAGAGAGAGTGTGTGTGTGTGTGTGTGTGTGTATATGGAGACATTTAATAATGGGTCCAGATAATAATGTATTATAATAATTGTCAGATTAACTTATCATGATACTTATTTTTCTAGACATCATTAATCTTTAAGCAGAGGTCACAAACTCAGTATCTGCAGGGCTCAGACAGGTAACACAAATGTGAGTTGTTGAGAAATTCTGCAGAAAGAGCCCTTAACACTTCAAATGGGCAGCCGTTAGTATTTAATCATGGCCCATTGTAGCCAAATCAAGTCCCCTATTTTTAGATATTTGAGTTTTTAAGATAAGCTAGAATTCTAGATTTTATGTGAAATCTCCATGTTCATGGATGTTGGCTTAATTTATTAAAGAGACAGCCAAAACTGAGCAGAACATATCTATGAGTTAGACTTGGTCTACCTGCCACCAATTTGCAGTCTTCATTTAAGAGCAGAGGTTCTCCAAGTGTGGTCTCTGGAGCAGCAGCGGCAGCATCACCTGAGACCTTAATAGAAATTCAAATTTCCAGGCCCCATTTCAGACCTACTGAATCAGAATCTCTGGGAGTGGGCCCAGTAATTTGTTTTAATAAGCCCTCTGGGTGATTTCTGATGCATGCTCAAGTTTGAGAACCACTGCTTTGGAATCTCGAAGTTGATATTACAATTTTTATCTGAAAATCCTTGTAGAGATAAATGTTCATTGAATATTCTATAGATTTATCAAGTTTATTTCTGTACTAAAAATGTTAAATGTATGTTGCTTTCTGATATATATGACCTTTTACATTTTTTGCCATAGTCATGCTTTTTCATTTTCTCACACCCTCCTCTGCCCCTACTCGTGTGTTGTTAAGAGGTATTGCAGATGAACAGTAATTCTGTGCCAAATTTTGACTTCACTAGAACATATCTTACATTTTATTTACTGGTTGAGTAAAAGTAGATAAGTATGTTGCTTGACTTTCTGAAGCTTCAATTTTAAGTCTCTAAAAGTATTAAATGTGATATAAAAGTGAAATTTCTTTTATTACATTTTTCTAAATTGAGTTTGTGAGAATTAGAAGATTAATTTCTAATTACTTTTTTTTATGTAAAAGGAGAAGGTTAATTTATGTGGTTTTATGTAATCCTGGCCTCCTAACAGCTGATCAGGTTGTTTATATTTTAATGGCCAAAAATGCTATTATTTTCCTCTTTTCTCAGAATGTTGAAGTGATTGCTGTCTTGATGGTTGTCCTAGAAGCTCTCCCTCCTTTTTTATATTCAACTTTAAACATATTTGTTTATTTGAAAATTCTTAGTATCTCGCTAATCAAATTAATTATGAATTAATACTTTTTTACGTTTAAAAGTACACGAAAAGCTTTATTTTGAAAAATTTATAGTTATGTATGTCTTACATAAGAAGGTACTTAAAATGTACTTTAGAGTATTTAAAATGCTGATGTTGAGAAGTTTGAAATAATCTGATTTAAAGTAACAGACATTAAATTAATAAAAGAAATTTATCTAATTATATTTATACATAATATTTATGAATGAAAACATGCTTATATCTACAGGGTAAACCAGACTTGAATACAACATTGCCAATTAGACAAACAGCATCGATTTTCAAACAACCAGTAACCAAAGTCACAAATCATCCTAATAATAAAGTGAAATCAGACCCACAACGAATGAATGAACAGCCACGTCAGGTAAGGATCCAATTGGTTCTCCAATCTTATTTTTCAGAAAATTCTTGTATTTTTACTATATATAGTTTAAGTAGACTCTGGTTAAAATGAATATATTTGGAAAGAAAATTGTTTTATGTCCTAGGCTATTACATGAATGCTGGAGAAGAACTAATAATTCCATATTTAGGTAAAATATCTTTTAAAAATTAAGAAATTAATTAAAAATTAATCTAAATTATTTCACATTATAGACTTCATTTTTATGCTTTTGTGTGTTAACGTACATCAGACTTGATTTCACTAATCTTAGTTTTTTCAAGATTATCTTTGTAGGGATAGTATTTCCTAAGGGGATAAAGCACATAGTCTGCGTTGCTTAGTATTAAAATATTTTCTATTTGGAAACTACTTTTTGTTCTGATTTCTTATTACATGAAAGCTGTCCCTCCCTTTTTGAAAAATAGAATTAAATAAACTTTGTCAATATGGTATATTTTCCTGTGACTTCCATTTTTTGTATAAATTGAATTTATTATTCTCTTTCTTTATTGCCTCAAGCTGCATTCGACCAGAATCTTTTCTTAGAATAAAAGTATTCTCCGAAAGGCCTCCCTATAGCTTAATAATGCCACACAGCCAGGGGAGGGAGACTTGACAAAATGCTTAAACTTTCCAAGTAGTCTTGCTCATTCACTCCCTGATTGTGGTCAGAAAGTTCAGGTACTTCGTGAATTTTTAGTAGCAATTGGGGTGAGGGAGTGGAGGGAGAAACATCTGTGCATTTTTTTCTCTCCTTTCTCTGCCTCCTCCCACTTACGGATCAGAAACACTGATAAACCTAGGACGACGATTATCTTTTGCTCTCGTATTCCCCTTTTAGATGTCTCCACCTTTTCATTTGAATTTTGTTTTTCACTTGTCCCTCAAGTGTCTCATCTCCAGACTTCAATAAAGGATTGGGCCAGAACTTTCAGACAGTTGCACTAGAAGAAACTACATAAGGAAATTCAGTTCCCACATCCTCTGTAGTGTTTTTTCCTCTTCAGGTGAGCCAGGAAAACAGAAGATATTTGGAGCCACATTGGATCAGCATCTTGCTATAGATGTCTCAAGATTTGAAGTTCTAAACTTGCTTTACTGTTGGTCCCCAAGAGATTCAACAGGGGCCATGTAAGTGTATCACATCCAATATAAAAGATGCGTACCTGCATGTGCCTTTAGGCTCTTGTCACCACTTAGGTTTTCCTTTGGGCCATTCAGCTTTCTGTACCAGGCTTTTCCCTTCTGTTTTACTACTGTACTCAGAGATAGTCACCAAACTGCGCCGGTAGTTTTAGTGTAATCATTACAGCAGTGAAGGGATTCTGCCATTCTGAACTTTGCTCACCTTGGTAAAGCCATTCCCTGATTGTATTCTTTCTCAGATACTGTCTAAAAAGTCTTGAACATCTTGTCCTTTGGCTTTTTGGTGATTTTAAAATTGTTTTCTTGTAAAGATTTTTATTGAAAAATTTGAAAGTATGTAATTGACTAAGACAGTTTGCTTCAAAAAGCCCAAAAGATAAAGAGTGTGGAATAACGAAAATATTAGTTCCACACTGGAAATCTGAGCTGTCTTTTTGAGGACAGGTAGTATCTAGTAGGTTTTAGCCTCATCTTTTCTTTGCGAATGTAGTCTATAAACTCAAATATTTTGGTTAAGGACTGATTGAGTACCAAATTATGGTCATTTTAACAGCAATTTAATTGTTTCCTGCACCTAGATTGAGTCACAGACTTTATACAATGATAGAAATTATATTTACTGCGAGTTTATCTGGCTATAGGGATATCGTTTACCAAGATTTTTAAAGTCGAAGTAACCAGATTAACTGCTCCTTGTTCTTTGGTATGTTGAGTAGTTTTAAATTTTCTTCTTTTATTAAGGGTTATGACATTATTCTCAAATGAAAAGAATGTCATAAAAGCTAAATCTAACTCCCCCAAGAAAAGTCCCCCAAACTTATTTTAACCCAGATCTTTGGAGAGTTTTATCTTCCTTGCAGCTTGCAGAGACAGGAAATGTTAAAATTATTCAGAAGGTTACTTTTCCAAAAGTTTGGACTGTTCTTCACTTTATCCCCATGTCACCTGACAACTTTTGCTAGATGTTTTGATCGTACTAAGACATTAGTTGTCTTTTCCTCTTCTTTATCTTCAACATAAGAGTTGAGGCTATAATTTGACTTCTGTCTCACTAATAGAATTTCAAAATGTAAGACTGTGCATTGGGCAAACATAGAAAATAGTAAAGAGACAACTTTTGTATTAATGTTTTAAAAATCATGGTCTGTCATCTTGAATATCCCAGTTTAGAGTCATTTTTTAGTAAAGGAAAGATATTGATTTTAATTATATTTTAACATACATATGTTAACATACATATGGCAGATGACTGCTGATCAACTATTATTGTTGGATAGCAAAAATACATAGGCAAAATGATTATTCCTATTTTGCTACATTTTGCTTAGCTTCAGTGAACTAGATTTGAAATATAAATTGCCATATATTCCATTTGGAAAGTTATTTTAATCATAGGGTAAATAAATTAGACAAAGAGGTTTCTATTTTTGTGGTTCTTGTATATATATATGTTTTTCTTCTTTAACCATAGCATATTCCCTTAATAAGATATGCAAGCTAGTGATATTGTAATTCCTTTTAAAGTATTGAATTTCAAGATCTAGAACTAGGATTAAATTTTTGGATCTTAATCTAGGCTCTACTTGAATAGGTTTGAAGTGATTAATAGATGTGAAGCAATCATAGAAATTAATAATTCTGTCTTATATAACAGAAATCTTATGCTAGGTAATTATATGGCAGGCTAGTTTGAATCCTGTAAAATATATAAATTATGAATTTATAATGTACTGAATCCTTGAAAATACCTTAGCTTTAAAAGTACAAATTAGGGTTTGTAAACAAAAGTCCATTAAACAGAATTCGGCAGTGATTTCTGCCTATAATTAAAATTATAAGGTAGAGATGGAATTGGTAAAACCTGGTATGTTAGGGTAAGTAGCCAGATGTGTTCATATATACGATCATCATGTTTAATGAGTGCTTGTCTTTTCATTAGATTAAAAAGAAATCTGGTGTGGGGCTGAGGGAACTCTATCAACCATGAGACTGTTATTCCAAACAGTATGATCACTGAGATGTCCTTATTTGGCCAGATACATTAAATATGTCCAAAATTCTTTTAAATCTAATTGATTGTGGTTTTGCTGTTAAAGATGCCTTTCTTTGTTCTTTCATTATATGAAGAACTTGCATTTCTGTTTCTTCCTTGTTTCTTTGATGGATGTCAACTTTGACACTTTCTAGTCTCTTGCTTTTTCTCTCTTTTATTCTCAAATCAAAGAAATTTTATCTTTGTGTCATTACTTCACCCTTTTAATTATTAGAATAGGGTGCTGATAGGCTTTGGTGTTCTTGATAGCCTTTGAATATTAAGTATATTTTGTGCAGATTTTTTTTACCAAAAAGTAAATATTTAAATTAGTGAAGTGGATTTAAATTTTTCATTTGATCCTAGGTTTTTAAAGTTTTGTTTGCTAATTCTTCTTTCAAAGGATACGAAACTTTCCTTTATTACCTTCAAGTCACCCTTTTTTAAAGAATGATTTTTCCCAGCTTTGTTGAGATATAATTGATGTGTGTGTACCACTGTGTAAGTTTAAGGTGTACATGTGATGATTTGATACACGTATACATTGCAAAATGATTACCACAATAATATTAATTAACATACCTAGCACCCCACATAATTACCATTCTTTTGTTGCGGTGGTGAGAACATTAAAGATCTATTCTCTTAGCAACTTTCGAATATACAACACAGTATTGTTAACTATAGTCACCATGCTGCAAATGAGGTCTCCAGGACTTATTCATCTTATAACTGAAGGTTAGTACCCTTTGACCAACATCTCCCCACTTCCCCCACCCCCTTGCACCTGGCAATCACCAATACACTTTCTGTTTCTATGAGTACAACTTTTTTAGATTCCACATATAAGTGAGATCATACAGTATTTGTCTTTTTCTGTTTGACTTATTTCACTTAGCATAATGTTCTCAAGGTTCATTCACGTCGCAAATGACAGGATTTCCTTCTTTTTCATGGCTGATAGTTATCCAGAATAATCCTCAGTGTGTGTGTGCATGTCACATTTTCTGTATCTATTCATTCATGGATGAATTCTTAGGTTGGTTCCAGGTCTTGGCTGTTGTGAATAATGTTGTGGTGAACATGGGGGTGCAGAGGAGATAGATGATACGTTGTCCTGTACTACTTAAAAGCATTATTCTGGGCAGTGTTGGCAAGATGCCATGTACAAAGTGTCAGATAATACTACAGGCAGGTGTTACATGTGTTTGAGAATGGTGAGGTTACTATGGCTACGAGGTGTGCGTGTGGGGGAAAGATATGGGAGTGTGCTGAACTGTGCAGATTGAGTGGGATTTAGAAAAGTACATGGGAGGGAGAGGACATTCCAGCTAGGGAGCGTAGTGTTCAAAGCTGTTATCTGGGCAAGGGCAAGGGAGGAGGAGGCGCTTTAGCTGGAGATCAGGGTTTTCATGGAAAGTAGTGGGAGCTGAGAATGTAGTCAAGGGTTTCCTTAAATGTCAGTCTTTACAAGTTTTAAAAATGTTATCATTTGCTTTAGTTATAAGAAAAAGAAATTTGGGACAGACAAAATAAAAATTGCTCAAAATTCTTTTTTCATAATATAATTATAATAGTATTTTAGCATTTTTATATTCTTTCAGCATTTTAATTCGTTTGAAAACATGATGATCATACTATATACATAGTGTAAAATTTTTACCTGACATTACACTATGTACATTTAAAACATATTTTATGTAATTTGTGTGCTATAATTAACTGTATATTATCTCCAAAATTGTGTATTGTGTGTGCTAGCATGTGATTTACATAACTATTTCCATGTTGTTATTTCCAATTTTTCACTATTATAGGTAGTACTCCAGTGAGTACCCTATGTATATAAGTTCCTTCCTACATTTCTTTGGCTAGATTCCAAGAAATATAATTCCTGTATGTTTATGATTTTTTGATACATTCTGGCAAATCGATTTTCAAAGGGTTATACTAAATTAAAAGTCTGTTGAAAGTTATATGCATTCCAGTTTCAGCTTAACTTCTATGGCGTTGAGTATTAGCAATACTTTTTCTTTTTGGTAATTCAATCTATGAAAACATTATTTCATTTTAAATTTGCATTTTTTGCCTATACTTCGGAAGTTGCACTGACTAAAGCATTTGTTAAATTTTGCAAATGAGAAATGTTTAGAGGATTTTGAACAAGGGAGTAGTTTTTTTATACCCATCTGAACTGAATTTGAATGTGTTTCCTTGTTGCCTAAAGCTAATTTCAACATCTGTGCTCCCCAGATGCATTCCTTCTTGCCTTCTCAGAGGTCTTGCTCAGTGAATTATGTCAACTACCTTTCATCATCACCTTCTCTCTCTAAACTAGCTTCTGCCCCAAAGCACTTAAATATATTCAGATCTTCCCTAACTTAAAAAATATATTTATTTCACTTTGTGTCTTCTTTAGCATTTTCTTCCTTTTTCCCTTCACAGTCAAATTTCTTAGAGTTGTATGTATTTACTGTCTATCCCTTAATTTTCATACGTTTGAAATATAGCTTTAGTTCCCACTGTGCCACTTGAACTATCATCAAGATTGCTGATAATCCTTATTAAATTGGACAAATTTCAGTGCTTAAATTACCTGACCTACTTTAGCATCAATCACTGTGACTACCCCAGCCTTCTGAAATACTCTTTAATTCTACAACACTATACCCGCTTGGTTTTTCTCCTTCCTTGTTTTTTCTCAATCCTTTTCTTAGGTTCTTCTTTCTTTGTCTGTCTCTTAAAATGGTGGGGTTTCCCAGGGAATACTTTGTGCTCTTTGTATGTAAACCCTCCATGGATGAACTTATTCATTCTCTTGGATTCAGTTATCATCTATATATAATGTTTCCAAATTTACATGCTTATCTTGAGCTTCAGTTGTTTGTATTAATCCATCTAAACATTGTTCACTTGGAAGTCTCACCAGCATCTCTGATTCATCTTACTAAATTCCATCATAATTCTTTCAAACTGGCCCTTCTATGTGCATTACCTCAGTGAAAGGACTGCTGTCCACCTGGCTGCCTCTGCCAGAAGCCTGAGCATCAGCCTTGACTCTTCCAGTCTTTTACTCCAAACATCTAATTAGCCAACAAGTCCTACTGAGTCTACCTCCTGAATATTCACTTGCTTCCTCTCCATGCCAGGTAACTATTATTTCATCTTTCTGCTGCTTGTCTTATTCCCTTCATTTCATTGTTTATGCTGTATCCAAAACCTCCATCTGACATGATCTACTAGTATTATTCTACTGAAAACCTTTTGATGCTTCCTGTTAGTCTTTAGTTCAAAAAACCTAAATATGACTTATACAGTCAGAACACTTAACCTAACTTACAAAGTCCTTCATGGTTTGGTTTCTTCTCATCTCTCCTGCCTCACTTCCTTCTCTGGCTCTATACTTGAATCACATGAAACTTTTTGTAGATTTTTCAGTGCGCTATTCATCTCCCTCCCGCAATCTGCCCATGCGGTCCTTGCTCATATATCTCATGCTGTTTTCTTTCCTACCTATAATTAGCTCTTTCCTACTCAACCCTCAAGTCGTAGTTATCATTTCTTCTGTTCAAAAAAACCTCTGATTCATCAAGTCTGAGCTTAGTGTTTCTCTTTTTCTGATCCTCTAAACATTTCTCATTTGCAAAATTTAACAAATGCTTTAGTCTGTGCAACTTCACAAGTATAGAAAAAAAATGCCATGCTGAATCTTTTTTTTTTATGGCCTTTTTTTTCCTGTCTAAAAATGTTTAGTATATTTATGATTTTTTAAAAAATTTACTAGTATGTGCCCTTTTTTTATTAACTGGGTCCTCAGTAAGTGATAAAGGTGACTCTGTGTGAGAAATTTTCTTGTGTCATTTCTCTCCCTCTTCTTCTGAACCCCTCTCCCCACCCCCTATCTTTCCATTCTCTCATTGTGGAAGTTGGATATTAGCCACTTTAGAATTTTGCTAGTTCTACTTTTGTATTTTCCACCTTATTATTGTTGTGGTTTTACTTTCTGGGATATTTTCTTGATCTTAACTTTTAGTCCTTTTATTAATTTTTTTTTTGGGGGGTGATCATATTTTTAATTCCTAGCAGCTCTTTTTTGGCTTTTGCTGGATATAACCTGTACTCTTACTCTTGAATATGTCAGTTATAGGGATATTTCTTGTTTGTTTGATGTTTAATATTTCTCTGTTCCCTGCATTGACTCATTTGTTGTTTATTTTCAGTTCTGTTTTTCTTTTTGGCTGTTATGAATATTGCTTTGATGAACATTCTAGTGCATGTTTTTTATACCTAGGAGTAGGCTTGCTGGTTCATAGAGCATGCAAATGTTCAAGTTCATTAGATAATACCAAATAGTTTTCCAAAGTGGTTATATAAGATTACACTTCTGGCAGTGTATAGTTCTTTAAATCCTTGTCAACACTTGGTATTGTCAGTCTTTAAAATTTTAAACATTTTAGTATGTGTTTAGGGGTATTTTATTATAGTTTTAACTTGCATTTTCATGGTAACTAATTATACTGAGCACCATTTATAAGTTTCATGGCCATATAGATATCCTTCCTTTTGAAGCGCCTATTCAAGTCTTTTACGTGTTGTTCTATTAAGTTGTTTGTTTTTTTCTTGACTTATGGGAGTTCTTTATATATTCTGGATATGAGTCCTTTGTTATATATCTATATAAATACCTTCTCCCGGTTTGTGGCATACCTTTTTTACACTCTTGGTGTCTTCTGATAAGTTAAATTCATAATTTAAAGAGAGGTGGGAGGTGGGATAGAGACTGGGAGGGTACAGGAGTGGGGGCTTCTGGGGTACTAGTAATATTCTATTTCTTGATCTGGGTGGTAGTTACAAGAGTGTCTTTAACTTGGCCAAGTTTCAGTGACCTATATGCTTGTGGTTTGGTTTTTTATTTTTTTGTACTTTTCTGTATGTAATACTTCAGTAAAGATTTACAAAAAGTAAATATACTTTATCAATCTCTTCCTTTGTATTTCTGAGACATGTTTAAGAAATTTTTGCTTGCTCCAAGGTTATCATTATATTTTCCTATCTTCCAAAAGTTTTGTGTTACTTTTGCATTTATGTCTGCAATCTGTTAGGAATTGACTTTTGTGTATGGTGTGAGGAGGATTTATTTTTCCCATATGGATAGCCAATTGACCAAGCCTTATTTAGTGAAAAGACCATTCTTTTTCCATTGCTCTGCATTGTTACCTCTATCATATGTTAAATATCATATGAAACGTATTATGAGAAATGTCAAATGTAAAATTGTGACAGTTCTGTGAAAGTCAGTTCTTTAACTTGGTCTTCTATTCCTTTGGTCTGTTTATACATGTGAATGTATTTCTACATCCTGTTCTATTTTATTGGTCTGTTTGTCTATTCTTTCCCCAAACCACATTGTCTTAATTACTATAGTTTTTTTAAAAAAGGCTTAATATCTGGTAGTGTAAGTTTTCCAGCTTTATTATTCTTGGTTCAAGATTATTTTGGTTAGTCTCGGCTATTTGCATTTCCACATAAATTTTAGACTCAGCCTGTCCAGTCTTCTTCAGAACCTGCTAGGATTTGTATCTATAGATCAGTTTGGGAGAGAATTAAGAATAGTAAGTCTTATAATTCACCAATCTTGTATATCTCTTCATTAATATTTTGTAGTTTTCAGTCTTGAGATCTTACACATCTTTGATTGATTGTTAGAAAGTTGATGTTTTTTGATGCTAATCTAAGTACATTACATTAAAATTTAAAATTTTTTCTATTATATAGAAATGTTGATTTTGTTTATTGACCATGTTCACTTACCTTTCTAAATTCACTTATTAATCAGTGAGTCTCTGAATTATACGTGAGTAAACATTTCATCTGCAAATGAATATATTTCTTCCTTGCTGATCCTTAAACCTTTTAGTTATTTATTCCCTTATTTTCTTTTACCCATTAGGATTTCCAATACAATCTTGAATAAAAGTGATAACAGATATCCTTGTCTCATTCGTGATACCAGGGAACATTTTAATGTTTCTTCATTAAATATGTGTGCTGTAGGTTTTTAAAATAAATACCTTTTGTCAGGTTTAAGGAAATTCAGTTATATTCCTAGTTCACTAAGAGTATTTTTCATGAATGGAAATTGAATTTTATCGAGCTCTTTTTCTCTACATAGTTGAATGATAAAATGATTTTTATTCTTTATTCTGTTAATCTAGTGAATTATAGTGATTGGTTTATGTGGTGGATTGCACTGCTTGATTTTTAATGTGAAACAAACCTTGAATTCCTGGATTAAACACAATGTGGTCAAGATATATTTTCAGTGTTATTACTGTTTAGATTTTCTGTTATTTTGTTTCTGATTTTTTGCATTTATATTCATGAGGGAGATAGACTTGCATTTTTATTTTCTTGTAATCTCAAGCTTTAGTGTCAAGGTTTTGCTGGGAGATGATCCCTCTTTTAACATTCTCTAGAAGAGTTTGTGTCAGACTGGTGGTACTTTTCTTTAAAAATGTTTGGAAGAATTATTATGAAGTTATCTTAGCCTAAGTTTTTTTTTAATGGAGAAGCTTGAAATTACAGATTCAATTTGTTAAAAGGTACATGGATGAGTACTCATATTTTATATTTCTTATACCAATTTGAAGAACATTTTTTTTAGGAATATGCATTTTATAATTTTCATATTTAGTGGTATAAGGTTGTTCATAATATTTTCTAGTAACATTTTAAATATTTGTAGTACCTGTTTGTTGTGATACCCTTTGCTCTCTGATTTTGGTAGTACCTATATGAAAGTTGGACTGAAGTATTGGGGAGTACTTTCTTAAAAAGTTGCATGCATCTTTCCCTGTGGAAATCCAATCTCTAATTTTATCATCACATTTGTTAAGATAACGTTTATTTTATAGAAGTTAGTTAATTATAATGAGTTATGCTTTGTCTTGACACTTACTGCCTTGATGTTATCTTATAGTAACATTGAGACTTTTGTTTACTTAATGTCCATATTTGTTTGCCATTTCTTTGCTTTTTCTTTCTATTTTCAGCTTTCTGAGTCCTTTTATTTTTAGACATGTTTCTTGCATAAAACATATAATTGTTTTTTTCTCCCATCTGATCTGAAGGTCTTTTTTTCCCATGACATTTATAGATATAACATATATTTGGTCTTGATTCTATCATTGTGTTATATGCTATTTTTAATATTTTATTGTCATTTTCTGATATTTCTGTTTTAATTCTGTGGTCTGGATTTTCCATGTAAATTCATCCTAAGACTAATTTTGAGCATTTGTAATTTTGAATTTAGTTCTAGTTGTTGCTTAATGTCATATTTTAAATAGTACATATATACTTCTATTTCTTTATTAAAAAGGAAATAACATCTATTGATGTCCTACTGTAAAAAAATGAGGAATTAATTTACATTATCCAAATTAGTTTCAAGAAAGCTTTCTGAAGAATATGTCTTCTGATAAATAATAATGATAGCTGTCTTTTATAGATCAGAGTTCTTGCAGTTGAGTGGGTTTGAAATCATTAATTCTTTTATTCCGCAGCACATATTGCTGATCATATTATAGCTACTATATAAACACAAAAGTCAGACTTGCACCCAGTCCTCATAGAACTTTCAATATGATGAGTAAAACAAACACTGAATAAATATTTCCAAGTGTGTAGAAATGTGGCAAATAAGTGAAAAGAAGGAGCAATCTTAAGTCCCTATATTGACGTATGTATTAATAGAAAAATTATGATTATAACTTTTCCCAAGGGAGTAGCATATGAAAAACTTACAGGCACCATGAATGAGTACTCTTATTTCATATTCCAGTCATCTTCAGATAATGGTATCTTTTGAGCCATTTGACAAGTATTACATGCCCACTTTGTTGGGTTAGATAGTATCATGACAAAATTTAGACAAGCATCTACAGCAGATGGTTACTGCTTCCCCATTATCCTCAGCTCTTTTTTATCTTTGCTTTATTCTTCCAACCTCTTTAGCCCAAAATGTTATCTTTTCCTTTAACGAGATCTTACTGTAGTTTGCACAGCCACATGAATCAAGTTTTTTCTTGATTTACATAATACTTTTCTTGTCATTATCTAGCCCTTCCTTCCTAGGCTACTCTCACAAAATAAGAGGGTAGCTTATGTTTGACTTTTGATGTTTACAGACCGTGGTATTTAAGTTAAGTTGTGTTTTGCTGACCAAAATTAGACAACTCAGATATCATATGTGGTTGAATTAAAGTAGAACAGTTTATAAACTGGACAGTGAGTTCCTTCTGAGCAGGAAACACCATCCCTCTGTACAGCCCTGACCCAGCGTCTTACATATTTAGTTTCTCGTGAGTCATTGAATATGAAGTGTACATTTTCTGGGTTCTGCTTTAGTCTACAAATATCTGACAAAGATCCTTTGTTCTCGATGAGATTTAGCAAAAGCCTTACAAAAGTGAAAAAGATATTCACTGAATTTATGAAATCCTAACATTAGAATGTATTCAGAGCAATTCAATAAATAAATCTATATTTTCAAAGTATTTTTCTCATTTTTTATGAGTGTTTTGATAACCTTCTGAGATAGATAAGGTAGTTATTAATATTCCTATTTTACTAGTGAAAATACATCTAAAGAGATTAGGTGACTTGCCTAAGACAGCACATCTATTTAATGGTTGAGTCAAGACCGAAGCATTTAGCTCCCAAATCGTGTCCTTTCTGTTACGCTGTACTACTCTTCTCCTTAGCCACAAATTCATCTCAGAAATATTTTAGTGCCAACTATGTGTCTAGCATTATGTTCTTGACAGAGATGAAATCTCCAATTAAAACTCTTAAAATGGTGCGATTTTAAAGGTAACTTCGGTTCTACTATTTTACAAAGTATTATCACTTTTGTCCTCACGTACTTTAAATGGTGTGTCACATCTTATACATTTTAAGTGTTTGTTTTCATTAGAAAAAATGCCAAGAGCCTTATTTCTTTGAGAGTTACCATAAGAAGTTTTAATTTGTTAATAGGAATAGAAAATACAGAAACATACAGAAAACCATCATAAAAGTGAGGCTTTCCTAAGTCTTCTGACAGCAGGCGATTGCAACAGTGAAGCAGGGCAGAGGAGGCTTAAATTAGGAACTGGATTTAGTAGTTTAGAAGGTTATATGACCTTGGGCAGGTCAGTGTTAATATAATAGTAAGTGTAGAGTCCAGATTAGAAGGAAAAGGATGAAAGGGAGGAAAGGAAATAAGATGGAAAGTGTCTCTCCTAGCAGAAGGAGGAAGATCGACATGGTTTGAGGGAGAAGTCATGAATAAGGACGCTTTTTAGGTTATCGATGTTTGAATATCTGTTTTTCAGGGGAAGAAGCCTCAGGAGAGAAAGGGGGAAAGGGGAAAATGTGAGAGGACAAGTTGGGCAAATTGATGAGATAAGATAAGGAGGAGGCAGGAGACGTGACCATGGAGGGCCAAGTGCAGAGATAATCTTAGAAAGGCAGAGGGATATGTCCTCCTCGGAGACAGGAGAGGTAAGTAAAGAAAAGTAGAATAGTTCAGAAGAGGTTTGAGGTGGAAGGAGGATATCTGAAGAGGCTCAGGGCTTTTAGGCTTAGCCTGGTTTTTCTAGTCAGCCAGAGTTGATTATTACAGGCTTCTTGGCATAGAAACTAATATTCAGCGTATGGTTTTTAAAATAAACAGTACGAATGAGGAGCTCAAATATATAGGAGTTTTAGATGAACTTAGTTTTGTTATTGAAATTTCAGTGCATTTCTATATAATCAGTGTTTTTTCTTCTAATGAAGATTATAATTTCAGATGGTAAGGGAAGATGTGTGTTAATATATGAAGGCTAAAATAAATTTAAGTTTTTATGTGGCCCAGTTTGGTGAGATGCGTCTTCTCTGGCTTTTAATTTAGAATTGGCCATGCCCTATTGATAGCTACATTTATAGAAAGTAACATGTTCAAGATCAGTTTTGTTGGTACCTATGCCTGGACACCTAAGGTCATTCTGAATGGAGCTGTGCCTTTGTCAGAATCTCTGACAGATTTGTACATGCTTTTCTTCTCTGATCCTGTGGTAATTAGAGCTCCTTCTAAAATCTGTACATGCAGATGCTTACTAGCTTACGGGGTGGGATATGAAATGTTGTTTTAATTCAGAACTCTACATTTTTCGATAGAAACGATATTATAAATAGTTCTAACATTCCAGAGCAGCCCATAGAAGACTTTTAAATTCAAAGTGTGTCTGAATTATTAAAAATGACTATTGCTTAGAACATGTTTCTATCAGGAAGCGTGATAAATTTTAGTCCTAAGATAAAAAATGTTTCTCCCACTTCTGCTTTATCTTCTGCCCTCATTGCCTGGCAGTGACAAAGAGGCGACCAGCTCCAAACCACTTAGGGCAGTTCTTATGGACTGAGGAGCTGAGACAGAAACCCTTGAAAGGTGAGAAAGGAGCTGGCTGCAGTGGACGCATGTGCCAGCGGAGGGGTCTCCCTTCTGTTTCACGCTGAGATTAGGGCCTCTGCTGTTGTGACCTCGTACCCTCCTATCTTCTTTCTCTTTCTGTGGACCAGTGGTTCTCAACCAGACCTGATTTGGTCTCCCTGCCCCTCAAACCTGGGGAAACTTGGTAATGTCCACAGACATTTTTGGTTGTCACTATTGGTACTTAGTGGGAGTAGGCCAAGGATGCTGCTAAACATCCACAAGAAAGAATTATCCAGCTGCAAGGTCAGTAACACTAGGATTGAGAAACTCTGCTCTAGGTCATTGCTGCTGATTCCAGTTATTTCCCCTTCTTGCTTCACTGCAAAACAAATGTCGTTTGTGTTTCCTGATTCTCTTCTACCCTCTATTCTTCAAAAACACTCACAGCCCTTCTGAGGTTTTTCTAAGGGCCTTACTATCATCACAACATGGAAATAGATGGGATAAAAATAACCAGAAAATTACAGTTTCAGGAAATCTTAATTAAAAGCTATCCATGTTATCCACAGGACTTATATAGAACAAAATTCTGATCCTTCTCTAGGCTCCAGTTTGTTCTTCCCCATTATGGTTTCCACATTCCCTGTGCTCCCCTTCTATCTTCCCCATGCTGCTCCACTGTGGAGAGCCTGGGCAGTGAGTGAGCCTTTCACCAGTCCTCCGAATGAGGAGCAGCAGGACTGATGGAAAACCCTTGGGATTGTTTAACGAACTATTTTCTGTTGCCTTCCTTCTTTTAAGAAATTCAGACTGTGGCTACGTCATAGCAGATCCCTCAGAACTGCTGCACAGCACACGGATCTCCTCCTTTCCCCGCCACACTGTACCTACTGCCACTGCAAGGTCCATGGGCATGCGGCCTGTGCAGTTGCACGGGGCCCGTGCTCAGAAGTCCTCATGCCTGCTTGAATTCTTTGCTGTCACCATCATGAAATTCTTGATTCTCTTTGAGCATGGGGCCTCACATTTTCATTTTTTGCTGGGCCCTGCAAATTATGGAGCCGGTCCTACTTTCCAAAATTCTTCCAACCTATGGTACTCCATGAGGGGCAGTCTGGATGAGAAGAGGAAGTGGAAGAGTTTTAAGATTCTTGTCATAGCAAGAAAACCCCAGCTGAAAATCTGGGAGGGAAGAGCATATTCGTGTGCATGCGCTCAGTCTTTGTTTGTGAATACTCACCTTTCAGAGGTGGTTATTTTTTGCTCTGTTTGCATTTATTAATTTTAGTAAGGTGAACAACTACTTATTAAATGCTGTTGTAGGATCGACAGTGTGCTAGAAGCCATGAGTGAAACTGACTAGTGAAATGATACTTGCTCTCTATTGGGCATGTTCAAGTATTTATAAAACTTCCTCATGTAGTTTTCATATCCCTTTGAGATTGTTTTATTGTCCCATTCCATAAGGCACAAAACCAATATCGAGGCCGATTAAGTAAGGTGTCCAATTTTATAAAAGTCGTAAGTGACAAAGCAAGGATTTGAACATAGGTCAGTCTGACTCTGAAGCCCAGTTCCATTCATGCTACTCAGAAGTGAAATCTTCTACTCTCTGCATACACACATAGGTGCCTTTTAAATTAAATATAATGGTAGGTGAAAATAGTACTGATATATTTGATATAGATGCTTTTCAATGTGTTATGAGACATAGATGTAAGCATAATTGCCCTAAAACAGTGTTCTAATAGAAAATAATTCAAAAGCCTTCAGTTGCATATGCTTTGTTACATCCCTCCCTCTCCTGTCTTATGAAATATCTGCAATCACTCCATTGTTAGTATGACTTAATCTGAAAGTGTTTTCTTGAATATCTTTTGTCAGGCAAGTTGAACAAATCCTCAAGTTAAAGTCCCAATTAAATCCACAGCAATGAAGAAAAGAAAACGCTATAGTTGTATTCGGGTTGTTTTTACTTTTAGGAAACATTTGATCATTCATTTTGTTAAAGAAGCAGCTTTCATAACACACCATCATGTGTGTCCTCTAGGGCTCTAATAAGACAGATACAGTACATGCAGCTGTGTTCCACTGATGTCATAGAGGCACTAACCACATCTGTGAGAGGGGCACAAAGGTCTAGAGATGAACTCCAGTTTCTAGTAAGATGGTTTCTCTCAAGCTCTACTGCCACGGTCACTGATATTTTAGGCACTTTAGTGGTTTCAGGTGACTTTTAATCCTCTCCTATTCTCTTCCATCAGCTGGTTTACTGGATAAGGTATTGCCCGGACCATCGGTGATATAAAGTGATGCACACCTGAGCTATCCAATTTTCTTATATACTGTAGGGTGACAAAGAGAACGACATTAGAGACACCTAGAGGGTCTGATTAGTGGGGATTAGAAAAGGATGTAATAACTGAGGGTGATAGCACATTTTGGGAGTTTCTCCAAATATTAAATTATTACCCCTTAAAAGTATTACATTGATTATTTGGCCTTACCACCAGGCAGCAGGGTTAAGCCGAGAAAATCATTGGATTTTGCAGATAAAATCAGATTTTCAGTGGGTAGATTAGGATTTATGAAAGCAGTAGTTTTTATGAAAGTGTGGTGGAAGAGATGAGATGAGATAGCTGTCGTACAGGGGGACTCCTTAGAAATTTAGGGTGACTCATCTTTTTAGTATTTTTGTCTTTAGACTTCTAATGGTTGAAGAAGTAATGTAATAGGAAGAACTCCAGATGACCACAATTAAGCACCTAGTAAAAACATGGAATTCATAAATGAGCAGATCAGGAAATTTTAAATTTGAGCGGAGGAAGACCTCTCCCCTCCTCTGCTACCCTCCAAAGCATTCAGAGCTATAAAGCGATCAAAGATAAGGCCATTGAATTTGGTGCGAGGAGCTGATTTTAGAGTAAATTTAGGAGAAAATCCTGGAAAGGGGGGTAGGATAAGAAAGTTGACATGGGCCTAGGGGAATGGAGATGGTACATATTGATCATCCCTTGAGGAATTGGCTTGGAAAAAAAAAGAAAATGGTATTTCTATCAGCTAGATGAAGTTTGCATTTTTAGAAAACAGAGTATAATTCTAGCACCCCAAAGAATTCTCTTATGCTGACCCTTTGTAGTCACAACCTCCCTCCAGCCCTAATGCCTGGCAACCATTCATCTAGTTTATTATTTTTTAGAATGTCATATAAATTGAATCATGTACTGGCTTCTCATGAAGACTGTTTTCAGTTCTCATGAAAGTTAGGTGCGCTCAATTAGCTTTGAAGGAGTGGTAGAAAGGATGGAGAGGGCAGTGGTGACCTTGATCAGTTAAATGTTGTCCTTTTTTCAAACCAGCCTCCTTTCCTTCTCTGACCTTTCCCACTTTCCCCATCTCCTCTGGGAGCTGGAGGTGGGGTGGAGTGGGGTGGGGGAGGAATACACATGCACACACATGTACATACATAAAGACATGTATCTTTGTTTATATGGTGTATGCATTTCATTTGTAAAGGGGTCATTCATGTATATAAGATTCAACCTCATTTAGTTCAGGGCGATGTGATGACATATAGTGGTACTAGTTGTAATCTAAAGCCGCACATTCGTTTCTCGTCAGATTTGCTTTGTAAAATTTTCCTTCCTCAATTGTTTCATCATTTTTCTTTGAATTAATAGAAATTTTAAAATTAAGAGTTAAAAATTATAGCATGTAAAATATTTAACTTTTGATATTTAGAATTGGAATTTTTAGATGTAAAATATATCTGTTTATAATTTTCATTCTTTGCTTTTTGGTAGTGTTGATTTGTTTTTTGAAAATTAGAATATGTATTATTTTATTATAATAGTACTTAGTAATCTCATTCTCACTGATTCTTCTGAATAAGTTTTTATTAGGAATTAACTGGCTTTTGTTTTCCTTGTCTTTTTCTATAGTTGTGATATTCAAACATAGGTGATGTTATTCCCTCAAAGAGAAAAGCAGTCAGGATATTTTGGGACATTTATCACATCAGTTATTACCTTGATTTGACCATTTGGATCTGTGATGATTAATGAATTCATGTCTTTATATATGTTGACCACATATTCAGCTGATGATGTAATTTATAAGGAGATGTAAGGTCTTTAAAGGAGAGTGAAGCATTCTATTGCAGATTATTATCCTTGGTGCTAGCATTCAGGTTATTACAAAATAACATAGTACTATTCTGCCATAAATAATAATTATTTTACTGTATCTTCACATTTGTCTGGAGGGCAATTATCTGAGACTTCATAGATCTGGAAGTCAGAACAGAAGCCCAAAAAGCCCACAGGGTGGTCAAAATTTGCTAAAAGTAAATATAGTAAACCTTATGCCTACTGTGTGACTAGTGCTTTACATATATAGCTTTATTTAATCCCCACAGTAATCTTACGTGATAGTCATTGTCGCCACAGTTTACAGAAGAGGAAATCGAAGTGTTCTGAGGTTATAGAACTTGTCTAAGGTCATACATCTAGAGCTGGGGTTTCAATTTGAGTTTGTGTGTCCCTTCAAGAGCTTCACTCTGAGTTCAGTTACTCCCATATTCAGTCATTCATACAAATGTTTTTTCAGTACCTATTATGTGACAGACCTCTGGTGTCCAGGATTAAAGACAGATATATAGAGTCCTAAGGGATTCCTTTATCTGTTTGGGGGAGTGGGTTAGTAGATACGAAACAGACTAGAAAAAAAATGAAAGCTTGAGGACCAAGACACTCACAGGGCCAGTACAGCACATAGTAGGAACCCAATAAATACATACCGAATAGATAAATGACAGTAATAAGAGGTCATGGTTAACTGGGAGAGAGAATAAAGTATAGAAAAGATATACAATCAAACAGCCAAACTCTCTTGGACCATTTAGAGTTTGGATAAGCAACTGCCTGCTCAGTAGCCCCGTAGGGTATGAAGAGCCTCCACTGTGCTCACTGACCTGAGTGACCCAGGCCCTGTGCCGCTGAGTGACCCAGGCCCTGTGCAACAGGAAGAAGGTCACTCCTGAACTTGGCACCTGTTTCAATAGCAAGGAAGTATGTAAGACATTTTTAGAAAAATTTCCACAGAAAACAGCCTTTTCCCTTAAAGTAAGCTAAAGGGCTAAACTTCAGTGTCTTGGAACAATCACATAGGCAGAGGAGCTCTTTCCCTAAGATACTGGATAAAGGAGTATTTCATAATATAATTTGGTAAATTATAACTTTATATTTTACTGCCAAATGAATCTTTAAAAAATTAAGTTATATTCTTTGGACAATACCTTTTAAATAACTATATATAACATATAGCACGTAATAATCTATAGTACTGTAATAAGCGAATAGGTTGCATAAACCAACAAAACAACTTTTTTTTTGAGTAATATCATTTGAAAGAATTATGGTATGTTGAAGTAATTCATGTTTGGAGTGTCACTTAGCTTTTTGTAAGGAAAAAATGGGGGAAATTAGGAAACTATTGAAATAATTTCAATTTCATTACTCAACAGCATCGATGCGCTACTTTCTTGTTCCGAGAATGTACCTATTAACAGTGATGTTTTGCCTTACAGCTTTTCTGGGAGAAGAGGCTACAAGGACTTAGTGCATCAGATGTAACAGAACAAATTATAAAAACCATGGAACTACCTAAAGGTCTTCAAGGTATTATCCGAGTTCAGTGTACCAGGCCCTGTGTTAGATGCTGTGGAGTCAGAAGTGACTGAAACCAGGACTTTTCTTGGCTGGGTGGTATGCCTTGCCAGCTGATGTACCTCTTGTATTTTAGCAACCCCAGGGGAAATGCACAGGAAAAGCTTATACATTGCAGGAATGCTTCGAGAAAGCATATGAATTAAGATTTTTTTTTCTGTATAAAAATGTTGGCATTAGGTTAGATTCATTATGCAAATTAACTCACGTGCTACTTTTTGAACCTGATGCAGGTGAGTGGCAGAATTTCCCAAGCTTCCTTTTCAAAGCAGCATCTGGTCCCAGCACTTGCTCTTTCTCTCCTCCTCTTACCTAAAGAACAGCTAACAGCTCTCCAGCCTCTCCTCACAAACTGCCGCTGCAGAAAGCAGTGGGAACAGATGCACCTAAGTCCAGTAGTATCAGCAAGTGGGATCTGGGGTGGAGAACTCAGTTGCTAGTGTGCCTGTCATGTCATATGTTAATTCCAAGTCCTAGACAAGCATTATTTTTCAAGCATGAGAACTTAGGATTCTAAATCTTGATATATGTGGATTTGTTAAAAATTCCTTATAATTCATAGTTAGAACATTGCTTCATCCCTCTATATTCTTGGAAAGTATTGCTTTAACTGGTTTACCGGTTTGGGACTTAAAGTGGTGTGTTTAAATGTGGCCATGGGCCCAGTCTTCCAAAAGTAGTTAGCATGCAATTATTAAATCTATTAATTTGGATATTTTGTTAGGTCGTTGAAAAAGCTGTTAAAGCTGTAGGTACAACTTGCTTACACTGGCTTTTCTTTTGAAGTACCAAAACAAAGAAGATAAGTGTTAAGATATTGCTAAAAATTAATGTTAAAAGCAATTGGAGAAACAATTCCAGGACTCTAAGAATTCATTAATAGGGATACTTAAGTATAATATGACTTTAGAAGGGACTTATATCATTAAAATAATTGGCCTTGCATGAAGAAATGTAGCCAATTTTTAAGAAGTTCGGTACTAGGAAAATGTATTTTAAAGTTATGTTAAAGTTTTATTGAAATGCTCAGCTATTTTGTTACTGTTTCTTTAATGTTTATTCTTTGCTGTATAATAACTATTAGGTGGATATGATATAATCCTTTGCTGTTTTGGCTTATGTCAGTTTTAAATATATGATCCCAAACAAATATAAAAATATCAGTTCTTTTAGATTATAAAGGTTTGCTTGGCACATCTAGATATTTCCTTTAACATGTATGTATTTCTGATTGCAGGAGTTGGTCCAGGTAGTAATGATGAGACCCTTTTATCTGCTGTTGCCAGTGCTTTGCACACAAGCTCTGCACCAATCACAGGGCAAGTCTCCCCTGCTGTGGAAAAGAACCCCGCTGTTTGGCTTAACACATCTCAACCCCTCTGCAAAGCTTTCATTGTCACAGATGAAGACATTAGGTGAGGCAGTTTGACATAACTTAGAAAACTTGTTTTTTACATTTGATAAATTTTGTTCTGCCTGTTAGATTCAGTGGCACGTATAGTAAGTGATGAATCAATCAGAAAGTTTTGTTTTATATACATATATAATTTATTTTTAAACCAAGCTTTCATGAAACTACTGAAAGTGGTATAGGACATTTAAAACAAATACATGCTTGAAAAAGGTAAAATGGTACATATAAGGGCTGTTACCAGGATCTGTCTAAGGACAAATAAGTTGTACCCCCTACATTATCATTTTTGTAGTTTCTTTGCAGTTTAGATTTCTGCCTTTCTGCTCCAAAGAACCCCTTCCGTTCAGTTTTGCCTTTTGTGATTGCTTCCCGAATTGGTTTGTCTGCAAACCAGTCTCTCTTTAAAAAAATCAGCCTTATTGCTTTAAGCTCAGTTGTGTTTTCAAAGTTCAGTGTATTTATCTTGATTATGCTTACTTCATGTAAGCTCAATTTAGAGATTTATTTATCTCTATTTCACCTTCTTTCAGGGAAAGGTTGAAAGTGGTTCCAGAGAGAGAGGGAAAGAGAGACACACACACACACACACACACGCACACACGCACACACCCACACACCCACACACCCACACACCCACACCCACACCCGCCCACACCACCCCCAGAAGCAAATGGAAAAGATGAAGCAAAGATGGGTAAAGCAGTAATTACAGAGAAGGGAGTGAGAAGAGGACACAAGCTGCATCTATTAACATCTTTAACTCTTTCTGAGTCTGGGACACAAATTAGGTTTTTAGTAACAAATAGTGAAAGAAAAGCATACAGCTCAGATGGGTAATACTGAGAAAGTATAAGCAAACCATTCCTTGGGAGAAACAAAACTATTGCAAAGAAATTCTTATATGAGAAATATGAACTTGAGTACCATTAGTTTATAATGATAATATACAATACTGTATTTTCTTTAAAAATAGGACATTGTGTATATACTTCCTCCTTCTATCCTCTGAATGTGAATCAGAAAGTTCTGCTGGGATATTATTCCTAGACAAAACCAGCAGATGGCACTTTGGAATCACAAATTTAAAATGTTTTATATTTGTAGTTTTTTCTCAATCCATAAAAGTTGGCATGAGAATTTTTTTTCTTTTTTCTCCACCTATCTTTATTTTTTTTAATTTTATTTATTGGGGTGACATTGGTTAATAAAATTATGTAAGTTTCAACTCTGCATTTCTGTATGGTATGAGAACGTTTTGAATGTGTGAGTCTAGCTAGGGTAATAATTGGGAAATCCTTCCTGAGTTTTAAAAAGCAGCTCCTTTTACAAAGATGTGGAGTGGTTCAAAGTCACATTCAGATATTTTGACTACATAGAATTTATGATCAGCATTATTTTTTAAGAAAACAAAATGTAAATCAAGGAGAGGAATCAGCCTGCTTTTTGGATTATTCTTACCCTCAAGGGAGGAAATTACCCTGGAGTTCTTTTCTGTCTCGGAGTGAATAAACAGCCGGACTTCATCAGGTCCCTGAGGCTGTTGACTGAGGTTCTTTGAGTGAGGTCATGGGGACCATTGATGGCTTCAGTGCCAGATCTTTTGAGAGTACTGGAAACTTTCTCAAAGCCAGATCTGGATGATTTCCTTTTAGGGTAAACTTGTGTAACAAATTACCCATTCGATTGAATTGTCGTAACAGAAATAAGCAAATATTTCTGTTGAAGCAGGACAGGTTCAAAATAAATCACTGCAAATGGAATTGTTACCCGTTCTCCAATTGTATAGCACATATTCTGTTTATATTAAACCCTCAATTAAAGATCTCAACATTAAGTATATGTTTTTTCAGTATATTTTATAATATTTTCACCCCCGGGTATGTTTGTTTTCTAATATTGAGGAGCAGAGTCTCACAAATTTAGCTGTTTAAAACAATACCCATTTGCAGCTCACAGTTGCATAGGTCAGAAGTCTGGGACAGGCTTCTGTCTGCCCAAGTCTTGCAAGGCTGAAATCAAAGCGTCACCTGGACTGCGTTTCCCTCTGGAGCTTGGGGTCCTCTTTCAAGCTCTGATGGCTGTTGCAGAATTCATTTCCTCCTGGTGTACGACTGAGGCCCCTGTTCTCTCATTGGCTGTGGTTAGAGGCTGATGGCAGGTCCTTGTCCTATGCTCCTTCCATATTCCATCTCCAGCTTCTTTCAGGAAGGGCCAGCACCTTTTAAAGGCTCTTCTTTGGTCAGGCCTTGTACGATAATCTGTTTTGATTAACTCAGGGTCAGTTGATTAGTGACCTAATCACACAGTGATTCCCATCATATTCACACGGTCTGTTTGCGTTTAAGGAGAGGGATTTATATAAAAGGAGTGGATACAGGGGTGGGAAAGGGGGCATTTTAGGGACTGTGTTAGAATGCTCGCTACCCCAGTGGGCAAAATACTTTAATTTCAGCTGTTTAAGTATGGGAAGTAATGCTCAAGATGAAAGAGAATCAATGGCAAATGTCAGAGTCTAAGATATACTGCTCCAGCCAAAAGCACCATTTGCTCCATTTTCTTTGTCTTCCTAATGGGATTACTCTAGGGCAGTTGTGCAGATTCTCACACTTTGTCATTAGGAATGAGAGACTGCCAATGAGACCAATATGTCATTTGTCATAAACCTTGAGTCACCAAGCCAGAGGCAAGACTGACTATATAAGAAATAAACAATGTGTTCTTCTTGACCTTGCTGCACTACATGAAAATCTGTTGAACTCCAGTTTCTTTTAACATGGCAGAGGCTATGCAGCTCAGACTCATTCAGTGACAGCCTCCTTCTTTTTGCAAATTCATTTGAAAAGTGGAGGTCTATACCTTTTAATTCTTTGTTTTTAGAATTAAATAAATATGACGTATAAGGCTTTTGTGGCTACACAATATGTAGTAGCTTCACTACCCTGGAGTCGGTCTCATGAGATTAAGAGGCATGTAGATTGGACCACATCCATGTTACTTTCCAGCTGGTCGAGCACCCATGGGGTGAATACTCAGGGCCTCTTAGTGGAGTGTTCTGGAACATTGCTCCTCTACTCTTCCGCTTTCCCAGGTTTGGACAGTGCGTTATTTGTCTTCCTCAATTATTGATGGAGAAAATCACTCATTTTTCAGTAGAGTCCTCAGTATTCCTTGTTGCGTCTCTTGTCACTGGGCTGCCCCATCGCCTGCTTGACATTCATCCTAACCACCTTCCCTCTGGTCTCAGGAGATGGTCAGGCCCATGTTCCAGTCAAAGCTAACTCTGCCGCCTGTGCCTTTTGCCTCTCTTCCTTTCTTGTTTTTTTCTAAGACTTTTCCTTAACCAGTCTTCTCCTTCTCCTGTGTTTCTTCAACATTTATCCTTCCACGTGGTTCTGGATGTGACTTCCTATGTACTATCTTTGGTTGGTAGAATTATTTTAGGAATCTCTCTCTTGCCCTGTCTGTTTTTTAAAGATAAAATGCATACCAATAGCCTTTCTTCCACAGTTTAGAACCTTTCTTATGCCTTGGAGTTGTTAACTCACTTTGGAGGTCCCTTTCAGTTTCCAGGAAACAGAAACTTTGGCATGTTCTTGACCTGCTCAGCTCATCTCAGTTGAAGAGATGATTTTGGTTTCTGTCCTCAGTGTAGGGATCATGTGGTCCTGGTTCCTTCATGACGGCCCATTGCCAGCAGGCCTGAGAACCCAGGGCAGAGCTCCCAACAGCTTTCCCTGAATAGCCATAGGACACCAAGCTATCACAGCTGCCTCCATCTTTCTCAGTGCTTCATCGATCAAGTCTGTTTTCCTCTTTATTTTCCATGTCACCTCTCTGTTCTGTCCCTGCTTCCAAGACAGAACATATTTATCCTTTCTAGGGATAACCCCAAATACATACATATTTGAATTCTTTAAGAGAAGGTCACTGAGATAACTCCTGCGAGAGGATGGATGCCTGCTTGTCTGAATCTTTCTCTTTCCGGCAAGGCTCATCTACTATGTGATTTGGTTTTGCAAGTGAAGAAGCAGCTTTTACAAAGTCTAAGGAGAAGGAAATGTGTTTTTCTCAGGAGTGTTTGTGATTTTGATGAGCTTTAGTAGCGGCCTCGTATTTCCACGACTTGCCAAACGATCCGTGTCATTTTATTCTGTTGTTAAAAAGGAAACAAGAAGAGCGCGTACAACAAGTACGTAAGAAATTGGAAGAAGCACTGATGGCAGATATCTTGTCACGAGCTGCCGACACAGAAGAGATGGATATTGAAATGGACAGTGGAGATGAAGCTTAAGAATATGATCAGGTAAACCCACACCAGAGAGAGACTTGGAGCTTAAGATGTTTTCTTGCTTTTGCCCTTTGCAGCCTCCCTCAGCAGGGAGTAAAAAGGCTTCTCTTCTCTGCAGAGGTGGCGCATACGCTCTTGTTTGGCCCCTCTGTATTTAAGGACCAGATAAGTCACTGTAGCCTTTTCTCATTATGTGAAGACATTCACATGCTCCAGCCACTTGCAAGGGATGTAGCATCCTTTATAATGCCAGGCGGAAAACCTCCAAGCTGTCCTTAGAGGAAAGCAGAAGAAGAGAAGTACTCTGCCAGGTAGGCCACAGGGGATGAAGGCGGCTGTCATCTCCACTGCACTAGCTTTCTGGGGGTCTTCTGTCCCCCATTTAAAATTATGGCCACAGAGTAAGCAAAATCTCTCTCTTTTTTTCTAGGTTCTCTTTAGCATAGACTTGATGCAGGGAGAATGAGGACATTTCAAATTATAATAAATAATTTCCCTAAGAAAACAAATTTTGATCTGATTCTAAACTCACATAATGAATTTCACGGGTTCTGTTCCATTGAGCATATGTTCTCTTTAGTTGATTACAGTCCGATCTCCAATGCCATCTTGCTTCCCAACTTCTATTTGCTTTGTTTTGGCATGCCTTACCTTACTTTCTGCCACCCATAGCTGATTATTTATTATCTCCTTAGAAGCCAAAACTGGGATGGGGGAAAGAGAAAGAGGAAGAAAGAGAGTCACACACACAGAGTGAATGAACAGAAAATTAGAGAGTTCTAGCTTAGTATTTGGCTTTGAACCTTTCTCCCCGCCCTTTCAGTTTGCAATGTGTGCCTCCTCCTGATAGTTGTCCTTGCATCCAGTTCTGGGTCCTGGGGACTTAGTGGTGGACACAGTTGCACAGTTTTCCCACACATAAAGCTTAATATAGTCATATTAAAAAAAGCTCTCACATGACTGTAATTACCAACTGCCTTAAGCACTGTGAGAGATGGTGGCCATGGAGTGAAGGTGACGTGAAGTGGCAACACAGTGAGGATGTGGCATTCACTTTGAGCCTGAAAGATGAGGGGACACATTGAGTACTTTTTATGTACAAAGCGTGGTAACTAAATGCTAATGTAATGAAGGTTTTAAAAATGTACTTTAAATGATATTTAGCCTCTAACTATGTTTTCAGGTTTTGTTGTTCTTACCTAAAAAATCATTGAATTAAGTTTCTTTGTTTTTCCTTATAGGTAACTTTCGGCCAACTTTCCCCAAGAGCAAATTCCTAGAATTGAACAAACACGTTTCCACTGGGTTTTGCCTGAAAAAAAAAAAATGTACCCGAGCACATAGAGCTTTTTAATAGCACTAACCAATGCCTTTTTAGATGTATTTTTGATGTATATATCTATTATTCAAAAAGAAATGATGTTTATTTTGAGTCCTAGGACTTAAAATGTCTTTTGTAATATCGAGAAGATCCTTAAGCTGAAGTTGAGCTTTTGATGCCAGGTGCAATCTACTGGAAATGTAGCACTTACATGAAATATTTGTTTCCCCCCAGTTTTAATATGAATGGATCAGGAGTACCAAATAAACTTCCCAATTAAAGATTATTGTGACTTCACTGTACATAAACAGATTTTTATACTTTATTGAAAGAGGACACCTGTACATTCTTCCATCATCACTGTAAAGACAAATAAATGATTATATTCACAGACCGATTGGGATTCTTTCTGTCGAAGAACACACACATCAAATAGCTGCTTCTTAGGATTTCCGATTTCCTTTTAGCTGTGATCTCTGGGCCTCAGGTCTGAAATGGAGGTGGTAGGGAATAGTTTACAGGGTTGCAGTAGGCCTCCGGATACCCTGAGAATTGTGCTTTCACCAGAATTCCTAAGTTGTCATATAGCATGTGTACATTCTTTCTTTGCTTGTGACTAGTACTTTTGTTAGTTGTGCAAAAATAAGGCATTTTCTTCCCTTGGCCATGAATTAGGTACACAGTTACCCTTTGGATGTTACTAGAAGTCCATGTTTGTTGTTTAAGATCATTTTGCATTTTCTAAAGTGCACTAAGTTAAGTTCACAGGTGCCGGTTAGACCCTTTGCTTTCTTTCTAGGCAAAGTTACTTAACAGAACAGATTGTTATACCTCATTAGACAGTATCCAGCCTCCAAAGTATCTCCTTTCTTTTTTCTGTTAAAACTCATTAGTGTAACTTCATTACCACTCAGATTTCTCAATATCTAATTACTAAAACTGGCATAATATCATTAATGAGTTTTAAAAGTCAAAACATACTTAAGGTAGTCTGATGCCAAGGAAAGGAGGGAGTAGTTATAAGCAAATTTAAGCACATTTTGAGAAATAGAGCAAAAATATCTTTCTATAGGAAAGTTTTGTGTACTCCTTCTTAACTCTTGAGTTCTTTTAAAATTCAGCCCAGAAATGCTGTGTTTATGGATGTGACCAGTTCCACATAAGTGTACATTAGGCACCACTACTTTCTACAGCCCTCCAGTTCCCAAGGAAGGGGGAGAAAATAGTTAAGCAATATGTAGCTGGCTGGGTTTGAGCCGCTGTCTTTCTGGACCTTATGCCAGACTACACAAATAACCCTTTCTTGGAATTCCTGATTTATGTTTAACTTTGATCACTAGGCCTTAGGCCGCCAAGGTCCTTGGAACAGTCTTGCTGGTGGATGAGCAGAAGTATTGATGGACTTTGGGAAGATGATTAGCAGAGGGTGTCTGCTCTGGGCCTGCGAGACTGTCCCTATTGGGGTGGCAGTGGGAAGTTAATGTTGATTCCTTTTTAAGGACTGGTATGACGTTAGAATGATGTGCTCAGGCTTTTCTTAGCCTCCCCTAAGTCCATGCTTCTTCATTTGTAATCAGGCTTGGGGTAACTTCATCTTGGTGATCATATGTTCTTCTTACAAAGCAAGCCAACCAAGATATACATGCTTTTATAAACAGCTTTTGTAAAAGGAGAAATGTAATGTACACACATACGGAACTTTGATTTTTGTTCTTACAATGCTTTACTCAGGTAGAGAAGAGGTGTGCAAGCCATTACATGGTGTCCGACTGGGGACCATCCCATAAGTCCAGCTGTTCCCTGTATATCAACAAGACATGTCCAAAATTAAGTTCATCATCTTATCCTCACAAACCCACCAGTGTCTTGCATCCCCTAACTTGAATAAGAGCAAACCATCTGACCCAGCTGCCCAAGGTAGAAGCCCAGGAGTGAGCCCAGATGCCACTCTTCCCTGCCTCCAATACCCCATCAACTCTGTTTGAACTGATAGCTGCACTTCTCCATCCCTGCAGACACTGCCTCCATCAACCTCCTTTCCTCTCCCCTGGACTTCCAGTGGATTCCTTGAGACAAAAGAATTTTAACCTGTCCACTTTCCTTTCACTTCTCTCCATCACTCTTTTTTTTCCCCTTCTACACAGTCATCAGAATGGCCATCAAAACAAATGTGACTATCATTTCCCCGCTCAAAATTCCTCAGTTATCTCTAAATACAGTTTAGAATAATTTTTAAGAGCGAGCACTTTGAAATGAAGAGAACCTGTGTTTGAACCCTGGTCTGCCATTTGTGTGGCTTGTCAGGTTCCTTAGTCTCCTTCAGTTTGTTCCTCGTCAGTGACTTAGGAATAATAATACCTACCTCATAGCGTTGTCATGAGGACTAAACGAGATTCTGTTTATGACGCGTTTAGCACAGTGCCTGGTGCATAGCAAGTGTCCCCACTGTAGCATGTCATTACGATCCCTGCAGGTGTCATTTTATGTCACTTCCAAGAAGCATTTGCTAATAACAGAATACTGTCCACCCCTCCATAACACTTATTTTCTGCCTCAGCACCTTATTTATTTCCTTTGTAGAAATCTTCTAAATCTGTATTTTATTTATTTGTTGACTTTTTGTCTATCTCTGTACTAGAATGTAAGCTCCACGAGAGCAAGGGTGTGTCTGTCTTGGTCCCTGTTATAATCCCAGAGCTTAGCCTACTGCCTGGCACGTAGTAAGCACTCAATCGATGTTTGTTGAATAAATGGGAGAATGCTCAAAGGTTCTTCACGATCTGACACCTGCCTGTTTGTCTAGCTCATCCTGCCACTCTCCCCATTGCACCTTCGGCTCAAGAAAAACTGCATAACCTGCTCCTTCAAAGTGCCCCTTGGGCCTCTGTGTCTTCGCACCTGTCGTTCCCTTTGCCTACCTGTCTACATGGCAGATTTCTGATCATGGGTCGTCTCAGCTCAGTGGCTACCTCCTCTGTGAAGCTCTCCCTTCTCTCTCCAGGCAGATGTTCTTTTTCCCTCTTCCGAGTCCCCACTGCACTTTGTAAATACCTCCATGGAAGCACTTTATTGTGTTGTAAAATTTTTTTGCATGTCTGGTTTTACTTGTAGACTGTAAGCGCCGTGAAAGCAGAGATTGCACCTTTTCTTCCCCATGTTCTCAGAGCCTAGCACAGTGCCTGGCACATAACAGTTTGTCAATAAATATTTGTTGATTGAATTTGTGAATGAACAAAGTCTCGGAGTTGGAACAGTGTTGCAAGATGTGTGTATTATCGAGGGAAGGAATGCCCCTGGCGGCTTCTGGGGTATTTTGTTTTGTTTTGTTTTAGAGAGGAGATCCAGAAAGCATTATGTAATCTCTGAATATAAATTGTTTGAATTTTAAAAATAAGTCAAATTAGATCTTCATAAATAATTGCAAAAGATAGCAAGGAGCTTTGTGATCTCTCAAATGCTACGAAGTCCAAAATATTTGCACTATTAGTATTTCCATAGTAAATGCTATGCGAAAATGTACAGCAATAAATTTTGAAGCTTTAAAAATGTTTGTGTAAGTCATCTTCAATGACTTCGTTCAGGAAAGACATCTCTGGCCTGTGTCTCCTGGATACAAGGGGCTGTAGGCTGGGGTTTAGGGCCCCACAGCTTTCAGAGCTTATCCAGTGATACCACTTTGCTTTGCTACTGACACAACTGCTCAGTTACTCTGCTCTCATGTCTAGTGCTCAGAAAGGACTGAGTTCTTCGCAGAATCAAGTGGAGGCCACTCTACATCTTGCAAGGCCACAGCCCCCAAGCTTTTGGCAGGGCTGTCAAAGCCCCCTCATCCTGCCCACCGTCACTTCTGGGATGTGACCCCTATACAAAACATACTTCGACGACCTTGGTGAAGTCCACAGGTGGCACATTTACATCAGTCACGGTGGGATCATCTAGGAATGGCCGAGGAATTGGGAATTGGAGCAGCGGGCTGTAAAATCTGCACATCTCAGATTTAAGTAACACTGATTTCTCTACGAGGACACATTTAGGTCACTGTCAATTATTTTTGTTTTTATGACAGGAGGACAAACATTTTTGCTTTCATTTATGTAGTATTTTATTTACAGAACACTTTTACCTCCGATGTCATGTTTGTATTTTGACCCATAATTTGAATTTATAAGCTGTATTATATGCACATGTTATTATTTCCATTTATTGTTGAGGAATCTAAGAACCAGACAGGTTAAATGACTTACTCAAGCTAAAGTGAAGCGTGGGGAATTCAAATGGTGATGTCTTCTGTTTACAGACACCATACAAACTTTCAACCCTCTTCCTCACTGGGGTGACAGAGAACAAACAACACAGTTTGACTGTAGTCTGACGGCTTACATAGTGCAGAGTGATTCCTTATTGGAAACCTGATTCTTTTATGTATGAATAGTCAAAAGCTTATCCAGGGAACTCCTCTGCTGAGAGATCTTCACTCGGATTATTTATCTTTTATAAGAGGTGGGGACAAGCGTAGCATCTTAGTCACACAGTGTTGGGAGTTATTTTTATCCAGGGGGTTAGCATTTTTCTTTCTGCTGTAGTTCTTTCAGCTTTTCCATTTCTTTCTATTATCCTCTTATCTTTTTCACCTTTTTATTTAACCATTCACGAACTTGATGCTGTAAGAAGTCTGGCAGGACCAAAGGCCCTGGAGAAAGGGGCTTCAAAGTGGAGCAAGTGTATCTAAGGCATGTGTAAAAACGTTCACCCGGGAGTAGAAAAACAACTGGCCTCTTAATATTTATTTTCATCTCATCTTTTTGAATGTCTATTTAAGCTCATAATACATTGGTAGAGTAATCCACGTATATAAATTATAAGTAAATACCCATAAATTTGGGACAACTGTTTTTGTTGAGAGGGTTTATATTAACTTGTTTTATATTAACCATTTCAGTGCAGGACTCCTCATCTGGGGTTTATGAATTTTGGCATCATACACCACACTTTGTGTGACAATGTCCCCTGCTCCTATGGTAGTCCGTGGCTTCTGTAAAATTCTTACTAGGGAAAGTATATTACAATGTCTGGTATATGGTAACGTATTTCAGAAATTATAGCACCCCCTGCCCTCCCAAAACCCCTGGTGATTTTTTGGGGGATTGGAATCTGCTTTTTGGAGAATTATCCTGAATTTTACTGACTGGACAGATACTCCTTGAACCAAGAACCAAAGAGGGACTCAGACCTGTGGGGATGGGGGCGGGGAGGCTGGAGGCCAGCTTTCAGAGCGCCTTGTTGATCACAGCATGATTTATCAGAAAGGGCCTCGGACCCAACAATAGCTAGTTGTGTGAAAATGGAAACATTTGGAAACAAGGGGAAAAATACAAATAGCAGCCTGGTAGGATGTGCTATTTACAATGGGAATGAATGCCTTTAAAAAAAAAACACACAAAAAACCCTTTCTCTTTCCCTCTGTCTCCCAAAATGCAGAGTCACTTAGTATATATAATGTTATAAATGAGAAAAACCACAAACTTACACTATGACTGATATTTCTTAAAATGACTGTGGCTCTTTGGAGCAAACCAGATTTTGGTTTATCAGAAGCGGCCGTGAGCAGGATGAATTAGTCACTAACGCTGACAACACTTAACACTCAGGATGGGGCGCAGTATTACTCAGTCGAAAACACATTCAGCTTTCCTGGAACTTTAAATTCATTCAGGGAATAGTCGCAGTCTTTGTTCTGAAAAAAATTTTTAATGAAACCCTATAGGCTCTATTGCCATATTTTTAAGGACCAGTAGAGGGGCCAAAGGAGATATGGGTGAGTTTAAAAAATGGAGGTAATTCAAACAACACAAAGAGATAGATTTTTACCACACATGGAGATACGTATGTCAGAGGACTTGGGGGAAGACATAAATGTGACAAAGAAGAAATAAACTTTTACAAACAGGCCCACTTAATACTCTCTTGTTAACTCAAATGTCCAAAACTAAACTTAGCTCAGATCCTCAAATAAAAAGGGAAATCTCTTATCTTTTCCAAATATTTCTTTGTTTAACCATATGACGTGTGGCAGACACAGAGGGCTGTCTAACTCGAGCTATTCCTAGACGTGCTGACGCCACTCTTAGGCTTCTAATTAAGATCTGATGCCTGACTCCTCCAGATCTGATGCCATTTTGTCGCCCTGAAGAGACAGGAGGATAAAAAGCCAATGTACAAGGATGGTGTGGGTTGAAAAGCCAGCAAAATCCCAGGTTCTCAGTGACAGTGTTAAATTCTTAGACTAGCCTGCTTGATAACACCTCCCCTGGGCTGTTTGTTAAATCAACACCAACGTGCAGTGTACGTTATGTCTGGTTTTTTTTTTTTTTTTTTTGAGCTATTGCTAACAAGTACATAACCCAAACTTTAGACTCAGCTTTGAACACTAATATTCAATTAGTCACCGGAAGCCCTGTCAAGTTTTCTTTTCCGTTGACATGGTTTCGTATGCTGACATGCCTGTGCAGGCCTTTGTTAACCCTTGCCTGGATCACTACAATAACTTCTGTTCTCTCCACCTCTAGCTTTTCCAGCTCCATTCTGCTTTGCATATTGCCTCCAGATCTTTCTCATATACTCGTAGATTATCTGATATTCTGGGTCACATTTAATTGGGCTTCTATCCTTTTGGATGAGGCCTGAATTCCACAAGTGGTATTGGTCCACACCCCTTACCTGAGGATACTACCAACTAACTAAAACCCTTAATTCTGATATCGTGTGCTCTGTTTGCTGCTGCTGCTGCAAGAAGTTGCAGCAATTTAGTAACTTAAAATCGTGTCCATTTATTATCTCACAGTTTCTGTGGCTCAGAAAACCTGGCACAGTGTGGCTGAGCTGGTTCTCTGCTTAGGGTCTCATGGGTTGAAAAGGAGATGTTGGCTGGCCTGTGACTATCTAGAGGCCCCGAGGGAGAGTCTGCTTCTAGGTGCATTCAGGTCGCCTGCACAGTTTGGGTACATGCCGTTGTGTGACTGAGTTCCCCATTTTCTTAATGACTGTTATCCAGAAATCATTCTCAACTTCTAGAGACTGCTCACATTTCCTGGCTCATGGGTCTCTCCATCTTCACAGCCAATGAAAGCCAGTTGAATCCTTTCTGTTTCGCATCTCTCAGATCTCCCCTTCTGCCTCATGTCTCTGGCTCCAGATAAAGTTTTCTGCTTCCAGGAGCTCATTTAATTAGATTGAATAATCTAACACAAATAATCCCGGGTAATATTTTCTATTTTTAAGGTTTGCAACCTTAATTGCATCGGCAAAATCTCTTTTGCCATGTAACCTTTTTGTAGTTTCTAGGAATTATAGCATGGACATTTTTAAGGGGCAGTTTCATTGGCCACACACTATTATTTCTAAATAACAGAAAAATCAGTCTCAAATGAATTTTTAAAAGAAGAAGGTTTATATTAAATGCATAAAAAAGACAATCCTAGTGGAGGACAGATCCCCAGTGCAAACCATCAGGGCCAAGCTTTGCTTCTGAGCATCCCCCTGGCTCTGGCCTCCCATCTATGTCCTAGCTTCATCTTCTCAGTAGAAGATGACATGTTGGTATAAGAAAATGGCCAGAGGAAAGAGATAGAGTGTTTTTTTTTTCCCTTATGTCTGCTTTTGAGAAGTTTCCAAACATTTCTCCTCATACATCACTGGCTAGAATTGAGTAACATGGCCATTTCTAAACCACTCGCTGAGTAAGGGGCTTGGGATTACCCTGGATGGCTGAGATTAGTCATATGGCAGTGATATGACTGCTGAGAGTCAACCACAATACCTGCTTCAAACTGCTTACTATTCTTTTGTGTCATGCTTCCCCCTACCTTTTTGCTTTCATTTTTATTGCTTTCTTTGCAGAGTGGGCTTCTTTTTCTTGCAATCATTTCAGGTCCTATATGTTCTTTAAGCCCAAGAGCATTATATGACTTTTCTGAAGGCACATCCACTGCATCCCTCCCTCCAACCTATCCTTTCTTAGTAGTGTGACTCTCCTTGACACATTGTATTTGACACCAGATTGTCTGTTCCTGAAATAGTTCTCAACTAGGTTATAAGGTCATCCAGGACATAAACAATGACTTTGACAAAGAGTGAATTGGGGAACGAGTTCATCAAATTAGTGCCTGGCATTAGCTGCAAAGTTCGAAACCACAGTCCTCTACAGGAGCACTTCTGACATTAACTGCAAGTTTAGGGGTTCCCCAAACCACGCTCAGTTTCAATAATTTGCTAGAAGGACCCATAGGACTCACTAAAAGCTCTTATGTTCGTGTTTATAGTTGATTGCAGGAGAAGGACATAGATAAACATCAGCCAAAGGAAAAGAAACAGAGCGGAGTCTGGGAGGGTTCCAGATGGGAAGGCTCTGTTGTTTTCTTCCTGAGAAAGAACACACAACCCTCTCAGCACAAACGTGTGATGATACGCACTGGGTATTGCCAACTGGGAAAGCTCACTCGAGCCTTAGTGACCAGAGGTTTTTGCTGGGGCTTCACTATGTAGTCCTGATTGATGGATGGACTGACTGATTGCCCATGTGATTGAAGTAACTCCAGGACGATTGAGACTGCTTGACCCAAAGCACCCACGCCAACTCACATTGTTAGCCTTTTTTGGCTTTACTAAGTCACTAGTTCCTCTCCTCTCAAATTATTGGATGTAATCACCCACACCCTAAAATCTAATGTGACCAGGTCTCACCCCAAAAAGGACATTTCTATTAAGTATGACACAGATTACCTGTCAGAAGCAGAAGACAATGGCTAGTCCTCTCTTTGGGCAAAGCCAAATTCTTTACCATACACTCCATGATGAGTGTTTTACTAGCAGACACTAACTTGGTTACCACCAGACTCTTCAGCAAAGTTCTGTTGATAATCCAATTAATATTTAGATATTCTAGACTGATCATACTTAAAGAGCTATGCGCATTTAGTGCCATTCCACTAAAGCCTTATTTTTCTAATTTACTCTCACTAGGCAGGAATACTTCCTTGCAGTATCACATAAAATAAGAGAACCTCTCTGTTGCTCTTTCTTCACAAATTATATAAGATCATTAAGACATAATTGCTTTCTTTTTTCTAAATCTGGAGCAAATAGATGGTGTAAGAATAAACAACAAGGCCACAGACTGAGTAATTTTGCAAATGCTTTACCTCCTGGAAAGAAAAAGCAATGATCTCCATTAAACATTAGCAATAATACTTAATTATTGTAGCAATTACAAAGTCATTGGTCCTCCCTACCTTTAATTTAATACTTGTAGACCTTTTAAAAATCTATCCTTTTATCTAGATCATATTAGAATTTTCTTGGTTCTAACCTTACGACTCTAGTAGGAGGGATAGACCAACTCAGTGAGGCTATAGGACAGGAGAACAAGTCTTGACACATATTATTTCCACAATGGAGTCATCATATCTGGGGGGTCCTGAGTTTCCCAAGTCAGCACATGAGGTGAAAAAATATACATAGTCAAAATGTGGAGCTGTCTGAGCATTTTATTTTGCCTTTCAAGCAAATATGCTCCAGAAGTGAAAGAGGGCGGCTGGAAGGGTGGGTAGAGAATTCCAAAGTGCTCCCGCATACCTGAAGGATTACATACCATTTTGGTTTTCAAAATTAGTATTTATTTTAAAAATTATATGCGCTAAAACTTGGGTTTTTTGATGTACAGTCAAAAATTCTTTGTCAACCACTAATTTTTTCTCTGTCCCCATATTTTTACCTTTTCCAGGATGCCATATGAATGGAATCATGCAGTGAGTAACCTTATAGTCTGGCTTCTTTCACTTAGTATAATGCATTTGAGAATAAGACATATATCAGAAGTTCATTCTTTTATTGTTATGGGTGTTTGTTTATCTATCGTTATCCATCTGATGGAGGACATTACTCTCTTTTAATATCAAAACTTGATAATTGTAACACGTCTTAAGATATTTGTTTATTGTTGAGAGGATCAAACAAAAGAGTAGCCTTATATTGTATGCACAGTGAAGTTCCAAATTCAATGTAAGTCAAATACACGTATGAGGCAATTGCTGTTTTTAATCATTTTTTACCTGGCTTCAGAGAGTTGCATTCATTCACCTTAATATAATCTCAAGGTTGTGCTGGATACAATAATGAAAATACAAAATGCTCTCCGAATGCAACACCTGAATGTATGATCTTTGTCCTCTGGCCTAACCGAACATAATATGCTGTTTGTTTATAATCACTATCTTTGTGGAGCTAAAAGAAAAAATACTATTGTATAATCTTAATGATTTTCTTATAAAATCATAACTTAATCCTGATATTTATTTTAATATTTCTCTATCAAGTATTTTGAATGATTGCTTTCTGGTCTCAGCTCCTCTCATCCTCAGTGATCAGATTTTTTGGGGGCTATCCTAGGATTAAACACAAGTGGACAGGAGGGCCTTCTAGCTATATCCACCATACTGCTGATCTGTCTAGAAAGGGGTGCGTGACCCTCCCGAAGCTCTGTGAAGTGGCAGACTTACCAGAGAGCTCTTGGTCAGTGGTAGTCAAAGGTGGAACTTATAAGAGCTTTTTCCTTATTATAAATTTCAGCTTTAATGTCTTTCCTCCCTCGGTGGAAGACTAGTTTCTTTGTTTTGTTGAGTGGTTTTGATGACAGTTTTTGGTTAGTCCTGAAGGAAAAATGTTGATGTCTATCTTTGTCTTCCACGGTGATGTTAAATAATAGAAATCGGCAGGCTGGGCTGGTAAACATGGAAAATAACTATTAGTATGACCCAGCGATGTGCTTTCCGAAGACTTAACTACTCCTTTAAAGCAGTGTGTGAAGATACAAATGAGAAGGGGCGAGGAGGATACATGGGGCATAATTAATACCAGGGTCACCCCCGTGATCACATTAAGGTGTCACATTAGAAAAGATCACATTATGACCTCTGCCATGACAGGGACTTCCTGGCACATTATTCTGCTAGTGCGGAAGGAAGTGACACAGATCAAATGCTTCCAGGATAAACATGACTTTGTTTCATTTTCTAGTTTATTTTCATTTCCATGGAAAAGGCGTATCAGTTCTTACTGTGTTGGAGGGCTTCCAGAGCACAGCTCATGCCATAGTAAATAATCATGTCAGACACAGGCATTATTATTTCATTTTAGACTCTCAGCAGCCCCACAAGAGGGAGACACTACTGCCCCCATTTTGTAGGTGAAGAAACTGAGTCTTCGAGGACCTTCACCAAGGCCTCAGCCACGTGGCTGGTGGGTATCAGAGCCAGGGCTTGCTCCTGACCAGCCTGGTGCCAGAGTCCATGCTGGACCGTACCTTCACCTCTCTTCTGTCTGTGTGGATCAGGTTAGTGTAGTCACAGAAAGGACACCATGGTGGCCATCCCCATTCTAGAGAGGGATGGATTATATTAAAGTGAGAGAAGAACCTTGCTGACAAGGTTCTTGTTAAAACTCTAGAACTGAGAGAAATAACCCAACTTTGAACAAGTGGAAAGTGGAGAGCGTAAGGAGAGTCGGAGAACTGGGAGTGACAAAAGAATGAGAAAGGAGAGAAAATATCTCAGGATAGAAATGTGTCTATATATATATACTTAAGCTAGGGGATGAGAAGGAAAAATGAGGAAAAAAAAGCTTGTGTAAAAATAGTGGTAAAGTTTCCACGTCGCAAGAAGCCGCATTTAGATATTTTAGAAAATGTTGCTTCTTCAGCATTTTGCATCTCTGCTTAAATGGTGTATTTTATTTCTTTAATGCTTCACTTTTCTTAGCCTTTGGTTGAAGAGGCAGCCTCATTACCTTCATTTTTACTGGCTGTCGAGATAGCTCAGGTTCAGGCGAGCCAAACCGAGGTAATGACCCAGGCAGGGTAAATGGGAAACTTTCTATACTCTTGAGAATAAGTCATCAATTTAATATATTTCCTGAATGCTACATTCTTTCTAAAAATAATATAAAAAACTATGCACGCTAGTTTTCCGAATTGTTTTTATTCAAGAAAATTTAGGATGAGCATTGCCAGCTCATTCATCAATGTCCACGAAACACTTTTTAAAAATGGAATGTGCTCTGAGAAGCAGGCGTTGAAGAGACAGTGCTGAGTTTCTAAAATAACTCCTCTGACGTTTTCTGTGCCATCCTCTTTCAGGGCTTTATCCTGACTCTTTTCAGAGCTGGGAGGCAGGTAATTCTTGTCCAGGCTAGATCAAAGGGACCCCGTTACCCATCTGGGACTGTTCTTCCTCTTCCCCTTGACTCACCTCCTCTCCTTCCCCTTCCTCCTCTCTCTTTTCTCCCATCAGTCGGTACCACAGCACACAGTGCTTCACTCCAGAACCTGTTCTAAGAGAGAAGAAACAACCAGCGTTGGCTCATAGAACTGGGCTATTATTTCCCTAAAACTAGCATTTGGTGTAAACATCCCAATCTGTCTGCCTGCAGTAGCAGCCCTAGCATCACTCTCAGCAGTTTATCGTGCAGGGGAGATACAGTCTCTGCTCTGACTAGTGGTTTTGACCAAGGACAGCCACAGTTTCCCCCTCCAACAGAAATACCTACATCTACCTCTTTCGTGCTTGTAGGCACTTGCCTGTGAAATCTTTCCCTCGTCCCACGTACTTTAATTCATCTGGATATGAAAGCTTTGGATCTGTTGCTGGCTCCTTTGGACATTCTCATGTAGCCTCACATTGTAACTGATGAGCATCTCAGAGGATGTAGGATTTTGAAAGAGGATCTCCACAGAATTCGTAATAGCAGCTTCTTTTCTTCACCTCTGTTCAATATCCACGCATGAGAGTGTAAAGGACCAAGGTTTCTCTCTCCTTTTTGCAATTCTTTCAGCTCTTTGGTGCAGGTTAGTTACTCCATTGTCCTCACTGTTTCCATTTCCCCGTGTATTAGTTTGCCAGGGCCACCATAAGAAAGCACCACAGATAAGAGGTTTAAACAATGAAAATTAATTTTTCTACAGTTCTGGAGGCTGGAAGTTCAAGATCAAGCTGTTGGCAGTTTTGACTTCTCCCAAGGCCTCTTTCCTTGGCTTGTAGATGGCCGTCTTCTCCTCATGTCATCCTCCTCTATATGTCCGAGTCTAAATTTCTCCTTATAAGGATGCCAGTCATATTGGATTAAGACTCACCCTAATTGACCTCATTTTAACTTAACTACCTCTTTCAAGATCTTATCTCCCAATAAGTCACATTCTGACTTACTGGAGGTTAGAACTGAACATACAAAATTTGGGGGACATAATTCGGTCCATAACACCCTAAATACTTGCTACTTCATCTGAAATGTTGACATTTGTTGCCATTTCTATTAATGTTCATTGCACAAGCATATTTTCACTGTAAACCTGATTTCAGTTTGATGCAAGTTTTATCGAGAGCACATGGACTACTTGCGGACAAAAACCACACTGAAATTGTTATTCCAAAACTTGTCTTATGCCCACTACTCCCCTCTGCTAAGTCTCCTTTCTCATGTTTTATGCATGACACTTCTAAGCCATGGTATGTGCACCTGTGATCAGTGATCTTCACAGTCCTTGATACGACTTACATTTTTACCCCAAATTTACACTGGGAAGGAATTTAAAAATGGTCTGAAAGCCTCCATGGTATGTGCACATCACTTCTGGCAGCCTTCAGTATTAATACTCTCTACCCCCGTTTAGTCAATAGTCACACATTCCAGCAACTCCCATACCTGTTTTAAATAAATCCTTTTTGTTTGTCTAGGATGTATGGACTGTGATAATTGCTTCTAAGTTGAACAACAATCAGTAATCACTTTAATAATACAAATAATCTATAAAATTCTACCGGGCTTTCTACCATGTGCTAATCATTTTATATTAAACCAACATTTTGAAAAAAAAAGAAAGGCCTTCTCAGTAGAATTTTTGCTTTCCTGTAGGCTTTAGAAGAACGGTGCTATTGTCATTTGGCTTCTTTAAATACGCTCAGAGGTGACCCACAGGCCGGGCCCAGGTTGTCACAGGCTTGGAAGGCTCCCCATACCATTCTCTCAGTGGGAGCCAGATTTGAAGGCTCAGCCTTGAGAGAGTAATGTTTGGTTGAGAGCATCTGGATGGTGTACATGACTGACTCCATCAAGGCTTCTATATAAACATTAAGATTCTGGGCAACAGGGGCCTAGGTCTACTCACCTGTGGTTAGGAAGGCAAGCCCCTCAGGTAAGTTCCTTGGCTCGCCAAACCTGCTACCCACCCATCTAAAGTGGCGTGCCCGGGGCAGGGGAAACAGTTTTAAATTTCACTCGAGGACCTAACCAAAGTTGAGAACCAGCAACAATGTCCATTATTTCCAGGCCAAAGATTAAATTAACAAAGCAGCTGCATCCTTGGACTTGGGTGGGGACAGCACTTAGGCAATCAGCTCTTGCTTTGATGTCCCAGCTTGGTTGTCTTCTTTCTTTGACCTTCCAACTCCAGGAAACAACAAGAAATGTTTTATTCCCTTGGACCAAAGGTGCTTAACAAAACACAACTGAAAAGGAAAGTAAGCACAGTTGACCCTCGAACAAGGTGGGGGTTGGGGCGCTGACCCCCATGCAGTGGATGATCTGTGTGTAACTTTTGACTCTGCAGCCACCCCTTGGCATCTGCGGATTCAACTAGCCACAGCCCGAAAACATCTGTGACCGGGAAGGTGACAATACTGTTTCCTACACAGGGCTGATTGAATCTGTGGAAACGGAAACCCGAGGACACAAAAGGGCGGACCATAGCTATTGGAAAAGATCCGAGTGTAAGTGGACCTGTGCAGTTCACACCTGTGCTGTGCAACAGTCGCCTGTATACATTGCATCATTTTGTAACTTGGGGAGATTTAAATTCCCCCAGTGTTTCGGAAGCTGTAGCTGTAAATATGAAGCCTTAGGATTTGGCAGCAGGTGTTTGCTCTGATCCTTTTTTGAAACTCAAAATATGTGTGGGGGAAAGCGATATACTTGAAGACAGACTGCATCAGGGTTCCTTGTGAATGAAAGTGGGGCTCCTCAGACTGCTGGTTGCCAGCAGTGAGGTGGGGACCTTCGATGTGTGCTTACATATTTATGTATTTCTTGTGCTCAGCTGCTTGGTGTCCTTTGTGACCACGACAGTGGAAAACTGGAGAATTTTGTGAATAATTCTGATGCTCTATGAATCTATGAAGGAAACGTATGAGAGCCTAATGGGAAAAAGATGGTGTGTGTGTAAGCTCCGCATCTGTGGAAATTGTCAATCCAATTATTTTGGCTAAGTCACCCATCAAATCAGATCACTGCCCAATCCATTACAAGATTATCGGGAGTAAAGGCAGCCTGAAATCCGACTGATGGTGTCGAAGACAGTGTTAGAGGCACAAGGATAATTTCCATGAGATGGGCAACTGGTTTAGTTACAGAACATGAGTTGTTGAATTACATTTTATGTTCTTTATTTTTGGTGTCAAATCAAGTGTCTAGATTAGAGATCAAGCCCCACCCCTTTATAGGCATTCATTTTATAAAAGAAAAAAACTCACCCACGTATGTCCAGGCTTAAAAATCCTTCTTCCATAGTTCGTAGGGATAAAGAGACAGACCTAAGATTATTTCTCGGGCTTACCACTTTTCAATATATTCAGCCTCTTGGCCTGTGCATGTTTCAGAGAGGCTGGCTTTGTTGAGATAAAGGAGCTTTAGGGCAGCTATCTTCCAGGTGAGACCTTTATAGCCCACAGGAAAGGCAATTAGGAGCCTCCTCAGGAACGCTTGCCTGCTCAGACCACGATAATTAGGGGATGAGGAGCTGGACAGTATGTGCTCCTCTCACTGACCCCATGACCTTTCCAGGGCAGTTAGCATCCTCTATGGGCAGCAACATCAGGTTCCAATCAGGGAGCCCTGAGCCCAGAGGTATGGCCAGGTGCAAACAAAGCCACTTTAAAACCAGAGAAGTCCTGGAAGGGCAGGGCCTCCTTAGGGAGGTCAGGGCTGCTTCAAGGACGCAAAGTACAGCATTGGGAGTATAGTCAATGATACTGTAATAGCTATGCATGGTGTCAGATGGGTGCTAGATTTATCGGGGGGTCACTTTGTTAGTTATGTAAATCTCTAACCACTATGATGTACACCTGAGACTAATATTGAACGTCAACTGTAATTGAAAGAGAAAAGAAAAAAAAGAAAAAGAAAAAATCTTTTAAACAGCAAAAAACACACACACTGTAATAAAGTCAAAAGACAAATGACAAACTGGAAAAAAAAGTCTTTACAGGACATTTGGAAAACCAAGCTCTTGTTTTAGAGTAATTGCTTCCAAAGGTCCTTATAATTTCCCTTTATTCCTATTTGTGACACTCTACTGTGGATTCCCTGACTGTAAGCTGTAGGACATTTGAGTTTGAGAACACCTATCCCAGCCCCCTTTGGATGGATCAGCTTGGACCGTCTGCCCTTAGCGGGGTGAATTCTTTACTGAAACCCTGGAATGCACCTCAGAACTGCCTGTGCCCTGAAGTCAGACTTGCAGACAGGGAATCTTAGCTTCCACAATGTTCCACGTACTTAATTTCCTTCCTTCCCCCTGGGTAGCCTGTGCATTAAAAATCAAAAGTTTTGTTGCTGGAAGTGTGTCATTAAGATTTTGGGGAGAGCTCCATGTGCCACAGTTTGTCCCCATCTTGGGGAAACGATGCAGCTTGCCTCCTCCCCTGGATGGCGTTGGGGTTTCAACTCAGCGTGACTCAACCAGCTCCCCTAGATGATAAGTGAAGCAAGGCGAGGGGCGATGTGAGTGGTGTGGCGATCCAGGAGCATGGGGTCTGCCGAGCGGGGACACAGTTCCCCGCCACCATCTCTGTAGTCTGGGGAAGGACTAGACTGGCTGGCAGCTGGCCGAGGGTCTCAGCTGCCATGTGGGACAGGAAATCAAAGATGCACATGTAAAATGCAAGCACTTGTTTCTCATCTTCCTGACTGATGTTGTAGCAAGTGTAACTGCTGGGGTTTGGGCATGAGAAATTCACTGTCAGAATTGGCTCCTATTGAGGTGGTATTAATTGATAGCGCTTGGCAACGAGATCCTGCTTTGCTCCCTTCCCTGCTCTTGACATTGCTTTGGATTTTAAGAAAGCAAAGCTACCCTTATTCCTTATTTTCTTTCTTTCTTTTCCTCTGGGCCTAAAGCCTAGCAGGCTCTGAATGCAAAGAGGACCTGTAGGGGTCAGTGTGGTGTAAAAAATGGCCAACCTGGGCCTCCGAGCTGGATGGGCGAGGTTTCCTCGCAGCTTTCTCCCTATTTCATTCTAATGAGGAACGGATACCATTACTCCCTTTTGACACAGGCTCCAGAAGCAATTCCCTTGATGGCCATTTTCCTTTAATATAAGTTTAAACATTTGCAATCAAAGGCAGCTCTAATCTGAAATTTAGGACTAGTGCTGCGGCCTTTCACCTTCCCTGTTGGAGCCTAGAAGGTTGCTGCCCCCTCTCACAGTCCTTTCAAAGCTTCACCCCAGGGTAGGCAGAAGCCTGCTGCCCTTTTGCCTCAATTTAACTCACTTTTATTACTTTTTTTCTTTTAGTGAAAGAGCGTGTGTGTGTGTGTGTGTGTGTGTGTGTGTGTGTGTGTGTGTGTCCTTTTATATGCATAAGTCCTTTTGGTCTTTGTCTTTCATATTTTCTTTTATTATGTTATCAAAGGACACTTAAGGTTTAGGACACGGGAGTGGGGGTTTGGGGAGGGTGGGGGTGGGGTGTGGGGTGTGTGTGTGTGTGAAGAGAAGGAGGAAGAAGCACAGCACACCCTGCCGTGGTGGGTCTGGCTGGAGAACTGCCCTTGAGATTCCTGCACAGACACTGGAGAATGTGAAGAAGGATCCTGGGAATTTCTCAGGGCACTGGTCCCTTCTGGCTCAGGTGATTTCAGCTCCTGCTGTCTGCCCCTCACCCCTCCTCAGTTCTCCCCCTACTATAGCACCAAAACAAGATCTGGGTTAAATCATAAATGTCCAAATCCCAGCATCGTTATTCAGCCCTAATCCTACGTGACTTCCCTGTGGCACTTGCTCCTGTTGCACGTTACTTTCTGATGTGCTTCTTTGCCATTCTTTCTCACTGTTGTGTCTCAGTCTCCTGAATCTGGGATGGTAAATGCACGGCACCAGTGCCACCGCTTCTGGCCTCCTCCTCCCCCATCCCCCACCACCAACCTGGTGAATCCATCCTGGCACCAGGATGTGGCCTATAGTCCTTCCTGGTCTTAAGCAAAATAAGCATTTGTGGCTTGCCCATTGTCAAATAAGACCGGTTGATGGTTCAAGTGTTGTTTGCGTTGCTACTACAGGCAAATGTGCAGAGGGGTACAGAGGAACCTGATAAAGGTCTCCTCACTGAGTTCTTTCCATCCAGCTAAGGAGGTAGGATTTTTGCAAAGGTGCATTTGATAAGTATGGCGATCATATTTTGTCATCCAGACTGCGACATGAAAGGGCGTGGAATTAAGTATTTCACCAAGAATACAGATGCAAACCAGAATTGTCCCGCGTTAACCAGGACGTGGGGTCACACTGATGAAGGCAGATGTTTAATGCTGATGGTACATGTTGAAGTTTCAGAGGAGAAAGTAATAACTCTGAGGTTGAGGGTTCACGGAATCTCTGACAAAGGATGCCTTCCATATAGGCCTCGAGGGAAGAGGAGGGTTTGTTATGGGGAGAGGAGAAGTGTACAAAAGAGATGGGGATGATGGTGAGAGGTCAAACAGTTTGTACAGAGGACCAAGAGGAGACCCATTTTCAGAGCAGAGTGATTATTGAAGGTGGTGGTGAGGCGGGTGGAGAGGTTGGGTTCAGAGCTAGAGAGGGAGGTGAATGCCAGGCTGGTGGGAAGGGTCTTGGCTGTCTGGATTGGCTTTCTTATTCAAGGGAGTGGGAGACCAGGGATGGTTTTGAGTGGAGTGATTTGCTCAAAGTGTGTGTGTGTGTCTATGTATTTTTTAAATTAAGTTTAACCTTACAGTATTTTCAGGATGTAGTAAGGATAGAGTTAACTATCTAGACATAAGGTCATAAGAATCTTAAGTGGGGTGGTGGCAAAGAGAATGAAAAAAAAAAGATGTTTGCAAGAGACTTTGTGAAGGGGGAAAAAACCCCTCCAAATCTGGAGACTGCATGTGAGAGGTGAGGCATGGGGAGAGGGAGAATCTAGGAAAATTTGAGGTTTTGATGCTGTTGTGGTCCTGTTAATTGAGGACAAAAAGTAGATGCACATGGTTTGGGAAAGATAATAAAGCCGGGAGAATTTTAAATATTTTTGCATTTTAAAATTTTGATGTTGAAAGTAACACATGCTTATTTTAGAAAACTTGCATAATGCAAGAATTATGGATGAGAGTTTTGGCATCTTGTGGGTTCGATGTGTCTCTTTGGTCCTGGGATATTCCTGATGTCTTATTAATTTAAGAAATAGATCTAAATAGTAGGAGGAGTGAAGATGGAGCCTGTTTTCAATGTGAGTCTTTATAATAATTTGCCTTCTATGCTTTAGAAAATATTTCACTCATAAAAATATGTTTATTTAAAACTGATTGGCCTCTTACTCTGTGCCAGACATTGTGGAGGAAATGACATTGAAAAGTGGCACGTAAACATTCACAGGTGAAAACTTAGGGGACAAGTGTCATGTGGATGAAGAAAAAGTGTTTAGAAAGGGAGAGATACCTGAAGGAAGAGGCCTGTTGAAATACATTCACCGAACAGGAATGCTGGTGATGGGAATAAGAAATACAATGAAGATGTGACAGGTTCTCTGCGTGTTTGAGATGGAGATAATAGGAGATCCTTCAGGGTTTATTCTCTGTGGAGTCTGGATTGTTCCGTTCTTAACCATGCTGTTTAGATTCTCCCAGCCTTCTTGTTGTTTCCTTTATTCTTGATCTATGTTCAGTCATCAGACTGTTGCTGTTTAATCAGCAAGAATATTTATGTTAAATATTAGTGAGTCTCGACAAGGCTGAATTAACTGTGACATTGTCTAAAGGTTTCTGATCGTGCCCGAGACTGATGTAACTTTCTTTATCAGGGCACATCATCTTGAGCTTAAAAAGTGCTTGCAGAAATAGTAAATACTCCCCTCTGGTTCTTTCCTGTTCTCCAATTTCAGGATCTCCAGTAGCCAGTTATTTCTAGGGGTCTTCTGAGAGTATCTCGTGTTACTCACAAATAAAATCCTTTTAGCCCTGCGAGCCATTCTCATTTCCCTTCTCTCTGACAACCACCCTGACATTTTCTGCCGTGGGTTTGGCAATACTGTTTGTTCCGGTGTTGATGCTGGTGGAGCTGCTCTTGGTACTAACATCTGCTGATGCCCCTGAGGCTTTGCTTTGCCAACTCCAAAGGGCCTTTTAACTGTTGTTTGTGCTAAAGCACAGACACTGCTGAAGCCATTTGATGTCTGGCCCCCTGATGCGACAGTGCCATGTTGTGTTGATAGATGAAGTGAGAGGACATCCTTCCTCAGCTTTGTGTTGTACCCTTTTGGTTCCAAGGCAGTGCTATCTTCTGTTCCCAAAATGACACTGAATATAGATTTTTCGGTTTTTACAAGCAGCCCTCAGCTTTCTAAAACCCTAACATAAGACGAGCTCCTGGGGCCAGAGGCCAGTCTGAGTGAAGGTTATCTGTAGTCCTACTCAAACTTAATTCTTTCCTTCGGATTCTAGGACAGTATCATGTGACCAAGCATATGGGCCTGTCTCCTTCCTTAGGATAAACTCTCACCCAGGGCTTTTCTGTTTCCTGTGTAATCCTATCTCTGCAGAGCCTACTTGACTATTCTGAAAGGCATCCCAGACGTGTCTTTTTAACGTTGAGTCAGAATGGATACTCTTCAAGTTCAATAAAGATGGCCTTCCAGTTGCAGGCAAATTTCTGTTGCAGAAACCGGAACAGCAAGGCCTGAAGTGCTAATCTCATCCTTCCACCAGAGGGCAGTATGTCACAGCTCTTGAAACAGCTTTTGTTTTTACAATAAAAAAACATAAAAATGATATTTTTTGGTCTTTCTCTGCATATCTTTAATATTTACAAGTATCTATGGGGTGCATTAATATATGTAATATTGATATCTATCCAAAGTGAATATATATATTCTTAAAGTGGTTTTACTTCTATTTTTATTTATAGTGGTTTTATGACATGGAAAGGGTATTTAATAATAGAAATAGGTTTGTGTTACCCCAGATATTTTTTGAAGCATAAAACATACATCATGCAGGAAATTTTAAAGAATTAAATAAATGTAAAATTAATGGGCATGTCATGACATTTTTGCAAGAATGTTTGCAGTCATATCCTACTTTTGCCGAAATATATCTTTAAAAACAACTTTTAAACCACTTTTGATATACTGACTTATTTCTGCTTCACAACATATATTATTTTCAGTTTGGAGTGGAGCTGTCTGCAATTTCTAAAGGGCAACATTTTTTATTTTGAGTATCCTTTTTGCCAGTTTATTTCTACTGCACAAGAAGTTAAATCCTGGTGAAGGTTATGGCTGATTTGTGGTATTAGGAAGTTCTCTAAACTGTAGAAATGGAAGCCTTATAATGTGAATGTGAGGTAGATCTCATACAGATTTCTCTTTGGCTATGGAGAAAACCAAATGTAGAAATTATTCTGTGGCCCAGATAAAGGAAAGTCCTGTATATGCCTTTATTTGGGCCATGACGTTAAAGAAAATTGATGCAATGGCATATCTACAGTTTTTCAGTAAATACATTTCTAAAAATATAGAGCTATAGTCTCATAGTTAGTTTCAAAGTTGATACAGCGCTTAGAGCCCAAAGGTGTTCTGGGACTGATGTACTCCCTTTGCCTTAGTTCAAAGGAAAAACTTTACATATTCAGCACTATTGTTCCAGAGACATCTCAAGAGAGGGAGAGTGCCAGAGTGAAAGGCGTTGCATTAATTTTCTTGGAAGAGTGAGCATAGGGTGGCTCAGTGGGATAATATTGCCTGAGATCAAAGTTAAAAACCTTTGACCATTTCCAGTATGCCCTGCCTGTTCATTGCTGTTGTGAAATGTGAAGACTCTGCTGAAAATGTTATGGTAGCTGACTCTTTCCCACCCTTTCTTTATTCTCTCCTTTCTTTCTGTTCTTCTTCTCTCTCTCCCACCCTCTCTTCCTCTCTGTCTCTGTCTCTTTCTCTCTCTCCTGCCGCCCCCTGCTCACCAGAATGTTTTTTTTTCTACCTTTTTTTTTAGAACAGAGTTTTCTAGAGCAGTTTTTCTCCTTTCCTTTCTGGATATTTCCTGAAATACTGGTCTACCTGGTAAAACTTTTCCAGAACTGTAACAACTGTACCGTGCACCTGATGACTAGATGCGTGCAGAGATGAATTGAAGTCTGCCGGTATGCTGTCATTTCCTTCTGCCACTTATTTTTTAACATAAAATATAAGGTGCAATTTGCCTTGGATTAAGCCAACTTAATACAACTCCAAGTTACAAGGCATAAAATAAGGAAGTGATTATTTCCATTATGAAAGAGTCTCTACTTTATAAGGAAATTTACTAAATTATTTCTTTAAATTGCCCTAGGGTATGATGAAAATAGAATTAGACTCAAATGTTGATTCACAGTTCACTTTCCGAGGTGGCATATAATACATAATTTGAGACACGGTTGCATGAATGAAAGTTTGGGGCACAGCGTTAATAATTTTCTAAAAGAACTCTTGACCACCCTCCTCATTTCTTTTTTTCCATTTCCTTCTAATTTATCTGAGTCTACAGTCTGGAATGATTTTTTCTTTTTCTTTTCTTTTTTTTTTTTAATTCATCCACCAAGCCATATAATTCTATTGCTTCACACGCCTATGAAGCCGAAGACGTCGCTGAGATTAAATGAGCAGAGGAGATATCTAAAGATGAATACTAGAAAAATGGCTCTTTAGCCACATGAATAGTAATAGTGGTATTATGCTTGATTTGAGCCTGTAAAGTCCTCCTTGGCCGTCAGATGCTGCCAAGGGAAAGTGGATATGTTTCTGTAGAACACTGGCAACAGCACAGAAATATTTCTCAGACCCCAGAATATTATCTAAACCACATTGGAATAGCCTCCCTGATCACCAACTCTTCTGTGTTCTCATGGCTTTTTCATGTCTGTTATGGTGCTTATATTTCTATTGTGCCATTTGTGTTTTCATCTGTTTATGGAGAGCGGGGACTTTATTTTTTCTCATCTTTATGCATTCCAGTGCCTAGTACATAACAGTATTTAGCATAAGCTTTCTGGATGAAAGACTTGGGAATCTGTGGCACAATTACTGATACCTTTAGGAAGAATTTGACCTCTGAGCAAAGCACCTACAAAACGAGGGGATGAAACACTGATCTGTTCTCCTTTTTTTGTAGAGGCAGCAGTAATATGGTTCATTTAAAAATCAGATAGTGTTTGACTTAGACATTGTGGTTATATTTGAATCTTAAAATCTAAGAAATATAGGCCACTCCTTAAATGATGATGATGATGATGATAATGATAATAATAATAATAATAATAATAATAATAAAATAATAATAAATGAGGAGGAGGAAGATGGGGGAGAGGAAGGGTATGAGAACAACTATGTTTCATTGAAAAGCTTCGACTGCCCAGTTACATCTCAGATTGTTGTTTGTCGCACTGGCTAACCCTGCTTGTAAACAAAATCACTTCTTAGGTCAGAACACAGAGCTTTTATCTCTGCTTGTTCATATAGGCAGATAAGATTTTTCACAATAAGACTTTTTTGGGCCTTGCTTAGAAAGAAGAATCAGAAGTCTTATCATCTGAATAGAAAACTAAATGCAAAGGAGGCTTCCAGACAGAACTGCTAAGGTCACATATTAGGAGGTGGTGGCATTCTAAGGGATTGTTCTTCACGTAGTTGGTGCTTTTCCCTCCATCTACTAGTGTCCTGATTGCTGTAGTCATTTGGGTCTGCCATATTCAGAGATGGCCCTGGTGTGCTCTCTGGAGGTGGTCTTTAATTCAGAAATTTGTGAATATGTATTAGTTCATAGTGACTGAACTCACACTTTGGAATGAAAGCTACATAAGTTTTCTATACACTTGAATAACTGTGTACAAAAAATCAAAAGTGATGCAGTTGAGTTTCGGTAGAAATTTCTAATTCTTCCTCACTAAGAAAATAATGAGTGAATGTAAAGAGAAGAGATTACAGTTTGAATATATCTTTTACCATCACATAAATTGTAGTTATCCACTGACGTATTGTTTTGTGCTGTTTTTTTTTTTTTGTTTTTAGTTTTTTAAATATTGACTTATCCAGAGAGTTCACTTACTTCTATTGTAGCCTCACTTGGCTGAAAATACTGTGTTTTTCTTAAGAAGAGGCAAAAAATTATTTCACTTCTAGTATTTATCTACTACATTCCTAATGAAGCCTATGATCTCTAGTAAAACTGTTGGTTGGTATTATTACCCAAGAATGAGATAATAGCTGTTAATTCCTATAGTTTTCTCATTCTCTACTCCAATTGTTCTCAAGGCTTTGGCCATCTGCCCTTGTGTTTTCATAATCTACCCTTTTGTGCTTTGAGGAATAAGATCTCACCACTGTTGGCAGGAAAAGTAGCTTTCAGATTAAAGTCAGAGCTGAAAATGGATCCCCTATTGGATAGAAATATGAGCACCCAGGTGCTTTCTGTGTAAAATTAAATACTTCCTGCTCCCAATTGCAGAAACTAAGTAGTGATTCTCTTTAAAAAATACCATACCCGATATATCATAGGGTTTCAAAAATAGTTGATGACAAGCATTCGGAAGGACAGAATACAGAAGATAAAATAAATGGGGGTAAACCACTGAAAATAAATGAGCTTGCAAATCAATGGTCGACGTGCACAAGATTTCTCAGGAATGGGACAGAATAGGAAGTTAAAGCTTCTTCATTAGTGATTCTTGGAATCACATGATGTGGTCCTCTTCCTCTCCCTTGAGAAATAGCTAACACCTGGAGATGCGAAATTGCTGGGAACATGCATTGTACTCGTCTGCCTTTTTCTTTCTTTCTTTCTTTCTTTCTTTCTTTCTTTCTTTCTTTCTTTCTTTCTTTCTTTCTTTCTTTCTTTCTTTCTTTCTTTCTTTCTTTCTTTCTTCTTTTTAATTTTAAAAACTTACAGCCCCATTTAATTGAGCACTTCAGAAGTGAAACTAAACATCTACTTGATTGATTTCCTGGAATGTCAACCTCTTTTTTGCTTGGGTGATGCCTGGATAGTTTATGAGAGTGTGTGCATTAGCCTAGGACCTGAGAGGGTAAGGGGAGCTTTTGAGACAGGTGGCTGTGTCCTCAGCATGTTCTCACTCTGGGGCTTTACAAGCTGCTTGATCCTTTGGATTTCTGCAGAATGTGGCGTATCTAGGGACCATCTTTTACGTGTGTATGTGTGTGTGTAGCTGTTAGAGGCATGACCAACGTTGTTATGGAATGTAGCATGAGCAGCTGACAAGTGATAAAACAGTTTATCTCTAATATTTTATGGGCTGTTTTAATGCTCTGAGCACTCTCTTGGAGGAGGTAGGAAGCAAAGCTATTGATTTTTTTGTTTCATTTGGGGTGGGTTAGGCTTTGGCTGTATTGACGGATGCTTGTCCTTAGGGAATTTCTTGGAAGGAATAAAATACATCTCTGAGTCAGACAAGCCCTTTCTCCAGAGGGTTCTAACTATGAGTGAACATGGAGGGATTACCCCAGCTTATGTTTTATACTACAAAGTATCACTGCCGGTTAGTTGAGAATGTTGGCTGTTATTATTTCTTTTGCATATAATGATTTATAATCTTTGGGATTATTCAGTAACTCAGGGTCATCAATTCTAGTTATCCAAAGATCAGAACCTCTTGCCGCTGGCTAGAATAATTGGAAGAAGGTGTCTAATGATGCATTCAGACTCCTCCACATCTGCTAGCCAATCAAGAATTATTACATTAGTCTGTAATTGTTGGTTTCAATGTTCAAATGGTTCCCAGCCAGGAGTGCATGATGTACTTCTATCTGGAGTTCATAATGTACTTCTTAGAAATAGTTATGAGAAAAATCAAACTTTAGCATCTTGGAGGAAATAAACAGCCAGGTCCTACCCATGGAAAAGCAAAGAGGAAAGCAAAGTTCAACTTTAGCAACTTGAGTATTCCTGGTGTTAATTTTCTTTTTCTGTATTCCCTATCTGGCCTGGGAATGCCTACTTCTTTTTCTTACCGTAATAAAAATTATCATCACCTTTACATCAATAAAATATATGTATTCATCAACAATTTAAATGGCTGCTTATTATTCCATTGTGTATATCTTTTTTAACCAAATCCTAACTGATGGGTATTTATGTTGCTTCCAATTTTCTGCTCTTCTTTACAATACTTAGATGGGCATTTTTGCACATATAACTTTGTATCTTATGAGATTTTTTTAAAGGATAGTTTTCTTTGAATAGAATTACTGGGTCAAAGTAATTGTGACATTAATTCATGTTACCAAACTGCTTCCCAGAGTGGCTGATTTATGTAATCATCAAAAGTACATCACAGTTCCTTTTTCTCTAAACTTAGCCTGTACCAATCTTTAGACTTTCTTTCATCAACTGGAGAGATGAATAATTTTTACTTCATTTAATTTTTGGTTTTGATTATCAATGATTTTAATCTTTCTTAATAATTTCTAAGAGTTCTATGACTTTAGCTCTTGTATTTAAGTCTTTGATCCATTTCAAGTTAATTTGCATATGTGGGATGAAGGAAAGTCAATTTCATTCTTTAGGGTATGGATATCCAGTTGTCCCTGCATCATTTGTTGCAAACACTATTTTTTCCCCATTGAATTGTCTTAACAACCTTGTTGAAACTCAATTGGCTATAAATGTATAAGTTTATTTCCAGACATACATACCTTATTGACATAGACATTTATTTTATGCCAGTACCACACTATCTTGACGACTGTAGCTTTGTTGTAACTTTGAAATTGAAAAATATGAGTCTCCACTTTGTTCTTTTTCAAGATTATTTTGGCTAGCCTTTTTATAATATGATTGACTATATATTTCCATTTTTTTTGAATTTTCTATTAATGCCAGAACTAATTACTTATTCATTTGATTTGCGAAAGGAAAATTTTCTTAATCTCTTCTGGCTCTGGAGAATGACATGAAATGAACTTGGGAAGTGAGACCCAGCACAGCATTTTGGGCGTTATCTGTCTCATATTTACTTTTGTGTAAGAAGAATGTCTAGATAAGGCAACATTGCCAAGAGGTCAAACTATTTAAACTTTAGTTACTATCATGAGCAGAACCATCTTAAGATGGCTTGAATTAAAAAGAAGGAGCCACAATAGTTAAAAACAGATGACCTCAGTCAACTCATCAGTGACTTCCGAATAAGAGAGTGAATGTGTTCTAGGATGTGCAGTGATCCATTGGTGTGTGAGAAAAAATGTTTACATATATTTTAAAATTAATTTCATTTCACCGAGAAACATCTATTTTGTACATGATTTATAATATATTAAAACAATGATACGTGTATGTATGTTATAAAAAAAACACCTATGTTAGAAGAATATGCTTAAAATCCTTTTCTGATAGTGGTGGGAAAAAAAAGAAAATCGGAGACCACTGGTCTGATTTTGTCTGAGGCCATCTGCTCTTGAGCATTCTCATGCATTTCTTTTATTTCTGTGCATATCTCCATACTGACTCAATTTCCCAGTAACTTGAACCCAGTTACTCGGTCATCAATTTCACTTCCTCGTGGCAAAGCATGTCGATGACAGTTGAAATTTTGGGGTTGGTGCTAATCTCTGCCTTTGAAAGTTGCCTTTGGCTTCTTACTCATTGGCAGGGCACCTACTTAGTGCAGTCAGCACTAAGAAACTGAGCAGCATACTTCTCCCACTCCTTCCTGCTCTCCGCATTACCTTTGACTCTTCCAGGCCTTTGCCATGTGTTTGTTCACTTAGTAACCTTGAAGTTCTGGGTCTTACTTTTGACTTCTTTGGTATCCATCAAAATGTATCTGAGCCCCATTCCTAAGTGCCCACCCTGTGTGCTGATTCATCCCATACAAATATAGAGCAACACAGTAGGGAGAATACTAGGTCTGAAATCAGGAGGGTATGCTCCAGTGTCAGCTGATGTAACAGGATGTCTCTCTATTATATCTGATCTTGGCAGTCTTTCTTTTAGGAAAGAGGTTTGAAAAGCATTTCCACTTTATTTAAATTTCTTAGTAAAGTTTTCCTATTATAAATGATCTTCTTAAAAAAATGGCTCCTGTATATGAATGGTTGCTGGGAGACTGAGTTCTGACCACTGTATGTGTATTTAGCCATTATTGATAACTACACACCTTCTCCAATATCACTGGGCAGGGCTATTCTGCTTTTTTTATGTGGGCAGAATGCTCTGTCATATCAATTTTAAGCTCTGAATGCATAGTTTTGAGATCATATCCTTTAATCTAGTCATTTCATTCATAGATATTTATCAGAGAGTTTGAAATACTCCAAAATATTGACAGTAGTTATTTAATTAGCAGGATAAAAATTTTTTCTTTGATGTATCTTCAGAATTAAAAAATATTTTCTATTAAAAAACTCTAAGTTAGAAAAACTCAAACATTGTTAAAACTGAAAAACACAGCAAATAGAAATAGCTGTTAGCAATTGAATAACACTATGAGCCATTAGGTATGTATCACAGACCTATTTTACAGCATTTGGTCTTTGCCACTTCCTGCCTGTTTGACCTTGGACAAGAGACGTCTCTATGCATAACATTTCTCAATTGTATAACAAGGGTTTTCAATAGCAGACATTTACTGAATGTCTATTAATGTCAGAAACTATTTTCAGTAGTGGAGATAAAGCAGTGAACAAAGCAGGCGAAAATGTTTGCCTTCTTAGAACTTACCTTCATCTACTTAGCAACCTATGAAAATTAAATGAGTTAAAAGATATAAATCAATTAGAATAACGACTGACACAGAAAGTATTTAATACATATTAATTGCAATAATTATTATTATGAGTATTGCACTGTTTTTTTTTTTTCTAAGAGAAAGTGAGGTCCTAGTAGCAAAAAAAAAAAAAAAACAAAAAGCTGAATTAAAAACAAATATGTGAGAGACAAATCTTGGAAAGTCTGAATTTATCTTTATTGGAGCTATGTCAGGGCCTGATGAATGATTTATGCAAAGTCATTATATTATGTTAACTAACACTATTGCTCTCTGGGCTCACAAACCAGGTATGAGATGGACACTGAGGTGGGTGGTTCGTTTTCTGGACAAAACAAACTCAGAGGACTGAGGGCATTTCAGTGGAAACTCTTCCCATCACTCAAGCCAGTATCATGGGATTGTATTAATTCTGTTCTGTCTACATTCTCTCTTACGTGCATTTGGAATTGCGTCTGTTGCATTTTATGCTTATGGCATCTATGTGGAACACCTCAGGAGAGAGAAATCTTTCAAGAAAAATTATGGCCCACAAAATCACCCTGGGGGAAAAAACAAAACGAAAATAAAAGCTGTCTTTGAAATACCTGTCAGCTTGTATTTTCCTACATGCCAGTTATTGTTTTCAAGAATTCTCTTCAGAAACATGAGATAAATATTTTTTGCAGGCTGAGTTCAGTTTAAGTAGCTTGAAGTTTGTTGCATAATTATTCGTAAGAGATTTACAGAAGAAGAAAAGGAAACAGAAAAAGAAAACCATGCCTCTTTTCCTTCTCTTCCCTGACAACTTCTGCCGGTATGCAGCTTAATTGAAAATGCTATGTTTTTTTTTTTTTCTGACTTCAATCCCTTGAGATAATTTTGTAGAATTTAAAGGCTATTATAAACCTTTAGGATCACATTGTTATTATTTACAACAAGCTCTCATTGGTTAGGGGTAAGGTCATTACTGCAGCTGAAGTAATCTTTTTTCTTCTTAGGAAAAAATATCTAAGCCCTGCTGACAAGAAAATTAGATCATAAAGGAGAAAATGGGGCAGTATGGTTTATTTTGAAGCAGTACCTATTTAAGAGATACATTGTTTAATAGGAATTTTATAGCGCTTCTGGCTATATTCCCTCCTGTCATATTGAAGAAGTTTACAAAGGAAAAATTAAATACCTTCGGGTTTTGCCTCAGGCTCCATGTCTGTCTGGCTCAGATCTCAGCAAAGGTCAATATTACTGTTTTATTTTAGAGTTTTGTTTAAGGCAATGAACAGAGAGTTACTGAAAATACATCTTTAAACAAGTCTTATAGGCAGGAACGTGCTATTATAAAAGGTGAAAGTGAGGTACAGTTTTGTTTTTGAACAAAATTAGTTGATGTAGCGCTGAGAACATTGAACAAGGAGTCTGGGTTGCTAGATTCTAAGTATAGCCTTGCCACTAACTAGTTGTGTATCTCTGGGCAAGTTGCTTTACTTCTCTGGGTTTCAAAATACTCATGAGATAAAGGCGTTAGGTTGTATTACTGGCTTTTAAATGTTTCTGGTTACAACTCACAGTAAGAAATACATAACTCAGTATACATCTAGACATGTATGAATAGATATATAAATAGAAATAGAAATTTTGTGAAAGAATAATTGCTCTTGCAGTATCTGATGCTCTGATAGTTTCTAATCCCTTGCATCTCATTCTATCTCATTTAGAGAGAAATGCTGCTTGTGACTCACTGAATTGATTTCACTCATAGGAGGTTGCAATCAGCACTTTCATAAACACTGGGTTAGACAGTATTTAAGGTCTTTTTTTTAGGCAGAAAAAAATCTTAAGTAGAATAATGAGAGATCATGGAATTGCTCTCAGGTAAGAAAATACCACTTCCCTGTGAATGAATAGCTCTTTCTTTTTATATGACAAGCACGTTTGAAATGATCAACTAGATTTTACCAGATGAGAATGTGATTTTTCTGCATCTCAGGTATGGTGGGAGGTGTGTTAGCGCCTGGAATCCAGTGTGTTAGTGGGTGCATCATTGGCTACCAGGCCAGCTATACGTGAAATCACAAAAGATGGTGCCATTTATTTGCAGAAACACACCCCTCCTCCTCTGCTAACCTCCTGCTCCAGATTCCTGCTTTATTCTAGAAGTTCAAAGAGATAGACACGATCACTATAATGCGGGTAGGTTCGGGTCAAGCATTTTCTTGGGGAGCCAGCTAAGTTCCCAGTTTCTTTACGTTGGAGGATTCAGTAGAAAGAAGCTAGCATTCATTTTTAATGCTTGAGGGCAAACATCTGAAAACAAGAATTAAGTTATGCAGGCAAGTCTCATTTCCTCACTGAAATCTTTCTGAGAATTACTCTTTACTGTTCTCTTACTTTCCTGAATTCTTGGTGCTATTTAAATTGACATCACTCTTTCTCAGGGTTCTAGAAGAGTGAATGGGTATGCCACGATAAAAGCATCCAATGAGATTGAAACATGACGATGCAAGAGAGTGGATGAGTTTATTTACTCCTAATGAACATTGCTCTGATTAGGGGATGTGCTATGCAATCCTTACCATTCTTTCCCAATCATGAAACCCTTCATAGTCTCCTCTCGACTATAAGCCCCATGAGGTCTGGGAGCTTCTTGGTTTTCTTCAACAAAGCCCTAGGCAACAGACACATATTCATAATCATTTGTGGAGTGAATGTTGCTGAATGTAAACTATTTGACTATATTAACAAATCATTAAAAAGAATGAGTCAATCTGAAGGCAGTAGTCTGTGGAAATACAGGACAAGTGGAGTTTTAAGAGCACACATCAGCAGTGTCGAGCTGGCAGGAGTGTTAGCCTTTGGGTAGATCCAGGACTGACAAAAGGACCGTCTTTCTACTGGAGTTTAATGGAGAGAACTTTGGATTCTGAGTATTGACACTTCCAGTGTAGGAGACAGATGTGTTAAGCTAGCCTGGTACACGAAATATTAAAGTCATATCATGCCTGTTTTTTTTTTTTTTGTCCATTTCTATTTGGTACCTACTGAACCTCATTTGATTCACTCTCAGTTCTGCATAAAGAGTGAGTGGGAGAATCACGTGGCAAGTATTTACTCTCCATGCAATAGTAATTTCTTCTTGCACATGAATTCTTTACCATTGTTGTGTCTACCACAGGCCTGAGTTTATTTTTACCTATTTTGAGTCTTTCTCCCAGGGCCTGGGGAATGCTCTTGGGCACTGATGGAGACTACTGTTTTCTCAAAAAGGAAGCTCAGGTCCTACCAAGTGTCCAAAATTACATTCCTGTCAATATAGGATTTTTTTTCTGATGGGAACAATATTTTATGACTTCACAGTGTTCTCCATCAGGCCTGAATTGGTTTCCTGCATACTGGTGACCTAAGTCTAAATACTGAAAGGACAGGATATCTGTCTCTACACATCCAGCATACAATGTTGGAGCATCTGATCTTGTAGAGATACAAACCTTCCTTTCCTGTTCACTTTCACCTTATCCTGCTTCCCTGGTCAGTGGCTGGAAAAGGTAGTAATTTAAGGAAAGGTATTAATGGCTGAGAACCAGTCTACTGGATTCTCTTTTCTAAATAATTGCATTGTGGATATAGAGTGTTCTCTATGTCAATCAAAGGAATAACTTATATTTGAATTTTAGTTCAGGATGTGAGTAAAAAGTCTGGAAGAGTCCTGTGCAAGGAGCTGCTGACTCATGCAGGAGAGAGACTGGCTCTTCCTGGGAATTTCTTGGACAATGGCACTTCAAGACAGACAACAGTAAAAGTGTGCTGTCTAATTAGTTTAACCCTCTATTACTTGGATGACGCAAATAAGAATGTTTTTAAAAAAACAATCAACATGTTAACTTTTCTGCTTAGATTTTGTCTGAAAGTGTAATGTGAATCATTGTCAGGAGTAGGATTATGTAATAATTGTAATAATAATAATAATAATAATAATAGTAACAATGTTTAATTTGGATAGCAAGTTACCAGCCGACAGATTGTGTGTGTGTGTGTGTGTGTGTGTGTGTGTACACACAGCTTATATATATGTAAAAATATATAAATAGTTTATATATGTTAAACATAGTCGTGTTTATTACATCTATAAAATAGATATTCTGATTTTGCACTTGAGCAAATCAAGGCTCGTTAATGTGACTAAATGCATCTAGTAGCTGGAAGAGTTGGGATAGTATCATTTTTAGTAAAACCTCTGGCTGATGTTGCTGCCAAAGTATGAACTATTCCTTCATTTCTTAATTTTTTCTGGCAAATATTTTAGTAAAATATAACAAAGTTTTCGTATGATAAACTTTCACAAAGTGACCACAGCCATGAAACCAGGACTCATAATATGTGCAGTACCCTCAGAGGTCCCTCTCATGCCACATCCCATGTCCTGGGTCTTCCTGACTCGGCCACCAAGGAAAGCCATTGTCCTGTCTTTTGACATATCATATTATATTTGTGTGTTTTCAAATATTACATAATTAAAATCATAAAGTGTGTACTTCCTTAATATATGTTCTTGAAATAAAATATCCAGAGCTTATCAATATTTTAGTTGAATGTACATATTATTTCAGATGATTTTCATCTATTCCCTTTGATGAGCTATTTTGTTCTCCCCTGATGAGTCGAGAAGGATGGCTTTGAGATGAAGATGGATACACTTCTGTCAAAGGGAAGTTTTGCTTGATGTGGAGCTCTGCTTGAACAGGTCAATTAATCAGAACGTAGTGGTAAAATATTGCCACTTTCAGGAATCATTGCAGGTGGTATTAAATTATAGAGTCTAGTCTTGATGTTTATGAATAACTCATAATAAATAAATAGACTTAGCATTTTTACAGAGTGACTAATAGAGTTTGATTTATTCCTGTGGGCTGATTTAATGTGCTCAGTCAGTTGCCGGGAACGGGTGCCAGGGAAGCATTGCCAGGGAACAAAGTTAAGCGGAGGCATTTCTGTTAAGTGGGGATAGGGTCCTGCTCTTAATGAATAAAACCATAAACCATGTGGGTCTCACCAACTTGGAGACTCTCCTGGACAGTTTGCTGTGAGAACTGGCAGTTTGGTTTCCTAGCATATATAGAGAGCTACCCCTATGGCTTAAGAGAAAGATGCAATAGACTGGATGTCGGTGCCTTGGTTTCCATACCTGTGAAATGGGGATGATGATTACGCCTGCCTCACAGAGCCATTGTAAAGATTAAATGGGAGAATACAGGTAAAGTGTTTGGAGTTGTACCTGTTGCACAGTAAGCACCAATCAGTATCAGCTACTAGAGATAGATACGTAGAGCATATGGCTGCCCATATGGTGTTTGAGGGGCTCCAAGAGAGTTCCATCTACAGAAAGAATTTCTGAGAATGCTCGTCACCTGTAAGAGATTTCCCCTTGGTTTTGTTAAATGTCAGGGCAAAGAGATCAGACCAACACACTGCCACTCACTCAAGCCTGACTTCACTATCTTTCCCCTTCATCTGGATTAATTAATTAAGTTACTCATTCATCGTGAACATTTTAATTGCTGGTTCTGTGCTAGGCACTGGGAATACAGTGATGCACACCATGGACTTGGTCCCTGTTCTCACGGAACTTATAGTTCAGCGGAGCACTGGGGCAGGGAAAGAGCCAGTCCAGTGCCATGTGGTCAGCACTGTGATGGAATAGTACATGGTGCGATGACAGGAGGATCAGTCAGTCCAGACTTGAGCAGTCAGGAAGACTCTGAGAGGTCGTCATGGCTAAGAAAAGACCTGAATTAAGTTGGCTGGGTAAAGCGAAGCAGGCAGGTGACACCAGTGCCCAGGTGAGAGTTCAGAATTGCATTTATATTAGTCCCTATCCTTCACTCTTCACGAAGGTTCAAAGCCTATTGACGCATATCCATATGGTGTGTGTATATGTGTGAGGGTGTGTGTGTACAAATCGAAACAATAACATAGAAGGTCGTATTGGTTTTAGGTGGACAATACAGCGATTTAACATTTATCTACCTTGTGAACTGATCACCACAACCATCTAATAAACATCTGTCACTGAACATAGTTATTACCATATTGGTTACATTCCCTATGCTGTGCATTATCTCTCCATGGTGAGTTTTATAACTGGAAGTTTGTGCTTTTTAATCTTCTTCCCCTTTGCCACTCATCTGCACACTCCCTCTGCTCCCTGGCAACCATCAGTTTGTTCTCAAGATAGAGTCTTTGTATTTCCTGACTGTCTCTCATCTGCCATCATCAAACAGTGTGTACCTTGAGATGATGTCTGATTTCTTCATATAAAGAGTAGGAATTTTGAACATCAACACAAATATTTGTATTTTATAGTTACAATATTGCAGCATTAATATTGAATATATTAAAGTAATATAAACCAGGAAAAAAATAACATTTATGAATATATAATTTCTGAGCATTTGACACACTTAATATTCACCATGATATAATAAGGTACATCTTGTAATGGTTCTCATTTTACAGGTGAGAAAAATTGGGGCAAAAAGAGGTTCAATAACTGCCTAATGTAACACAACAAATAAATGGCAGGTCAAGGCTCCATCCCTGGGCTGTGCTCTAGCACCTGCCATCTCTACTGCAGGCAGCTGCTTCAGCTCATCCTCTCCTATCCCATCCCTGGTCTTCTCAGATGGGTCTTTTCCACTCCTGCCTGCATTCCAGTGATTCCTTCTGCCTCCACTGTTGCTATTTGCAAACCATCTTCCATGCTACCCCTTTTTTCTAAAATTGAGTGATTGTATAACCCAACCCTGCTAACCTTCTGTAAGGTTTGCTCCTAGCCTGCGGAGTCAAGTTCAGAGCTCTTATCTTGCCAATGCTGACCCTTCATGGGCAATGGGCCCCTGGCTCCCACTCCAACAGCTCTGCTCACCATTGCCTGGTGGCATCCCAAGGTTTCTCCAGATTTACCATGGTACTCTCACAATCCTGAATCAGCACAGCCTTGCTTCTTCTTTTGTTTGCAAAGTCCCTCTCTTGCTTTGGTAGGACTGGCTCTTACATGTACTTCAAAATTTGGCTTCTTTCCTGGTCCCCACCCCTTTCCAAGTCTGATGAAGGGGCTTTACTCCATACTCTCACAGAACAACCTCCCACCTCTGAAAGCCTCTCCATATTGAGGTACTATACACACTCCGATAGAGTTTCTATTTCTTGTTTTTCTGCTCCACTAGACTGTGGACTCTGTGTGGGCAACAACTGTCTTATTTATTTTGACATCTCCACCATTGTCTGACCCATAGTAATGCTCAATAAATGACTGGTGATAAATACAAAAAGATGTCATCCAGAGAGCAGCAGTGGGACTGAGACTAGGTAGGGCTTGGCTGATGGAAGATCAGGGGCACTTTGTTAACAATTGGAGCTGTTTAATGGAGGGTCAGACATCATTAAAGACCAGTGAATGGAGTGATTAAGGGATAAAGAGGGCGGCCCGGTGTTGTTGGCATCTCAGTGTTCCTGTGGTCAGCCGTGATTTTTATTGTGCTTTCAACTCAGTAGGCCCTATGACATCATCCAAGATGGTTAACAACTAAAAAAATCAGTCTCACCATTTTCTTTCCCTCCTTTCTTCCTATCCCTTCCTTCTTTCTTTACTTGAAATGACTTTTTTAAAATTACAAATTTAATATATATAATTTATTGAAAGTCAAAGTTTGAAAAACATTCATTGTGTTAGTTTCTTTGGGCTGCTGCAACAAAGTACCACAAATTGGGTGGCTTAAGACAACAGGAATTTATTTTCTAACAGTTCTAGAGGCTAAAAGTACCCAAATCAAGGTGTTGGCAGGATGTCCCTTTGAAACCCACAGGGAAGAATCCTTCCTTGCCTTTTCCTAGCTCTAGGGCTTTACTGTCAATCCTTGGTCTTTCTTGGCTTGGAGCTGCTTCGCTCCAGTCTCATCACAGGCATTCATTCACATGTGTCAGTGTCTTCATATGGCTCCTTGCACCTTTCTCTTCTTACAAAGACAGCAGGATATTGGATTAAGGGTCCACCCTACTCCAGTGTGACTCCCTCTTAACCAGTTATGTCTGCAATGATCCTAGTTTCAAATAAGGTCACCTTCTGTGGAACTGGTGGTTAGGACTTGGAGATATCTTTTTGGGGGACACAGTGATCCAACCTATCAACAGTTATATTTTTACTGCTCAGAGATAACCACTCGTGACACTTTCATATTTTTCTCACATGTTTAAAAAATGCAAATGTATACATATACACAATTTTTAACCAAACTGAGATGATACTGTATGTGCTGCTTTGTGAGCCTGCTTTTATTTATTTATTTTTTAATGATCTGAGGCAATTAACTTTTATTATCTGATTTCTTTTGTCTCGCTTTTGCAACTCTTGCTTATTTACTGTGATTTTTAGCCTTTATATCTGAAATGTGATCCTATAATGCTTTTTTGAATTGCTAAGCATATTTTCTGATTATTAAGAAAACTTGCTGGGTTCCCTGTGGGGATAAAAAAAGGAAAGAAAAACAGATTTAAAGGCTCCATTTCATTATGCATAATCCATGTAAGCATGTCTTCTGGACGTTTCTGCTCTAATTGACTTTCCGAAATTGAAGGCCAAGCTGAGCTCCTGCTGTCCACCCCAGCAGAGGAGGGCTGAGGTCAAGCGAGACCCTCGTTCGAATCTCTCCAATTAGATTCAGCGAACTGTGAGCCTAATGAAAAGTTTCATCTAAAGGCTCATTTGCTCAGGGGAACTTTTTCTTAACCTTTCTTTCCTTTATCTAATGCAAAACTCTGCGAGGAAAATGCAAAGGCAGGAAGCTTTGCTTAAGCATATGCTTTGATTGAGTGTAACCTAGATAATTGTGCAAGTAAAATAGAAAATGAGACATATAGGAAAAGAGTGGACATTATTTCATCTTTCCTTTCTATTTCTCTCCCTTTTTTCCTTCGACAACTCACCCTGATGCTTTTTAGAAATGTTACAAGTAATGACAAATGTTGGAGAGGATGCAGAAAAAAAGAAATCTGCATATACTGCTGGTGGGACTGCAAATTGGTACAGCCACTATGGAAAACAGCATGGAGGTTCATCAACAAACTAAGAATTGATCTACCGTATGATCCAGCAATCCCTCTGCTGGGTATTTACCCTAAAGACTTGAAAACTCATATCCAAAAAAATATTTACCCACCGATGTTCATAGCAGCATTATTCATAGCGGCCAGGACATGGAAGCAACCAAAGTGTCCTATGATAGATGATTGGCTAAAGAAGCTGTGGCACATATGTACAATGAAATTATTCAGCCATAAGAAAAGATTAAATACTGCCTTTTGTGACAACATGGATGGACCTCAAGATAATCATAGTAAAGCAAAATAAACCAGACAGAAAAAGTTGAAAATCACATGACATCACTTATATAGGATATAAACCTAAAAGCAACAAATGAGCAGGATAAACAGAGACTCATGGACATGGACTATAGGCTAGTGGTTACCAGAGGACTATAGACTAGTAGTTACTAGTGGGGTGGGGGGGGTAGATGGAATAAAGGGGGTATAATATAGGGTTTAAGGGGAGGGTGGAGTGGGTAAAGGGGATAAATATATGGTAGCTGAAGGAAACTGAACTTTGGGTGGTAAACACACAATAGAATACACAGATGTCAAATGATAATGTACACTTGAAAATTATATAATTGCATTAACCAATGTTACCCCAATAAACTTAATTAAAACAACCAAACAAAAAAAGAAATAGGACCATAACATTTGTGATGGCAACAGCGTTGGAATGGGAGCTGTCCAGCTGGGCTAATGGAAAACTGATCCCTCTATGATCAGTTGTGTAATCCCTCTGAGACTGGGGTTTGGCTCTGAATGTTTTATAGAGGGAAAGAGGCAATCATCAATGTGGGAGGATTTATGAGATATTGGGAATAAGCTTCCTGCTCACAAATATTTTTTTCTACTGACCTACTAAGATGCCTGAAATTATGACATTATACACTTCTTGGGTGATATCCTCAAAGGACAAGATTAGGCACCGTGAGCTTGGTGTACAGAAAGCCATTGTCTTTAGTCATGTAATAACTATGCGAGCCTGGGACCATCAGAGTCAACTAATACAGAACGTAACGCAGTGTTTAGTTCTGTCGGGGGATGGAGAGCATGCAGTTGTTTAGTTGCAAAGTGCTACAGATGAGTGGGTATCATAAGGAAAGCAGAGTTGAGGTGCTTAGAATGTAAATGAGAGGAAAGATGTGACTAAAGAAAGCAAATGCAATGAAATGCTGCTGAAGACAAAGATCGTGCATCTTTTGGAGTCTGACTCCTGGAGTTCAGCTCTGAGCTCTCCCACTCACATGATGAAACTTTGATCAAGTTATAGCCTCAGTTTCTTTATCTGTAAAGTGGGGGTAATAGCAGAATCTATCTAAAAGGGTTGCTGTGAGGATTAAATAACCTAATGAATGTAACATACTTAACACAGAGCTTGGAACATAGTAAATGCCCAATAAGCATCAGCTATGATTATTACTCGTGTTAACATATTAGAGGAAATGTGTTCAACGCTAGCCTAGGAACTTTTAAAGCTTAAGTGGTGACTTTTATTAGCATCATAACTCTTAATTCTCACAACAATTCTCTCCTAAGTACCCCTGTTAGAGATGATGACATTGAAGCTTACAAAATTAAATAATTTGGCTAATTTTAAGTAGCTAGTAAATCCCAGAATTTGGATTTGAATCTAAGTTCTTCCCAGACTCGCTAATGAGGGGTGACTGGTGAATAAACCAAAGATCCAGTTCTACATCTGTGACACGCTCATTGGCTGAATCTCTTTACACCTGTGGAACGAGGAGTTCTCACCCATAAAATGAAGGTGTCCCTTCCAGCTCTAAAACTTGATTCCATTTTGTTGGCATTCAAGCCAGACACCAATGAACGTGGCTTTCACCCGTATTAGACGTGACATTACCTATATGCTTCACCAGTGATGAATGATGGGTTTACAACTTATTCTTTGTGTTTCACTTTGAAAAAAATCAATGAAAGGCTTTGAAAAACTAGTTTTAAATAGCGCTTGGAGAGCACATGTTTTGGTAGAGATGGATGGTCATGGCATGGAAGCCTTCTAGGGCGGAAGTGAGGCTGACTGGATGGGGCAGGCCCAACCATTACCACTCTAGACAGGCAAGAAATCACATCACCTAAAAGTGCATGTGGAAAGCCACTTGATGGGGCTCTTGCTGATTCAAAGCAAAAGGGGAACCCCAAGTGGTGACAGCGGGTCTAGCAGCAGAGTCCCAGAAGCAGTGATATGGTACCATGGTGGACACCCGATAGCTGTGCTTGTTTTTAGAATCTCTTGCTGCCTTGCTCATGTAAAATTTTACTTTTAAGGAGACAATATCCCCTTGGTTCTTTCTGTATTCACAGTATCCTTTTTTCTCTGCTTCTCTGTTTACTCTCACCAATGGGGATTAAAAAGTAGCCCCTGAATATCATGGTCTAAATGATGTGCTAATACTCTACAGGTATCTATTGAGAATGACCCAGGGAGACTCAGGAGATAACCTTGGTCTGAGTTCTCTGGTATCTTTGGAGAAAAATACATCCTTCACAGTTACAGCAGTGAATGTCAAGTCACCTACAGGTTAGAGGGTTTGGTTAATCCCCCACTATACCTACTCTTCCTCAGTAATGGGCAGGGTACTATGCCTATGTTTTTTGGTTTCTGTATTCATCTATATTTATATATAATAGCTAGATTTGGAAAATGTTTGAAGCTCACTGAGCCATATGAATTTTTTGATTGAGTTGAGCCTTGCTGGTTAAGTGAATACTTCCCTGAGAGTCAGGGAGGGAGGGTGGGAGGGGGTAAGCACCTGTGAGTCAGGCTCAGCAGCCCCAGGAGGTGGTAAGCAGATCCCACTTTCCCAGTTACTATTGCAGAAACTTTTGGGGCTCAGAGTCCAGTGAGGAGTGAGCTGGTCACTCATTAAAAATGTACTGAGAGTCTATCAAGTGATTCGTTAATTATTAGTGGGAGACCCACTATTGTCTCCCCTGAAAAACTAAACATTCTCCTGCCCCCACCAAAGAAAAACTCAACACAGGAGAATTATTAGCTACTTAAAGAGAATATTGTAAAATGTCACTGTATCTTTTAAAGAACTGTCAGAAGCCTGACTGCATATACTGAGTTGAAGATACAGAGAAACTAAGCAACTTAATTTTATTCTGATGCAGAACCAAAGTTAATCATGTTTTGATGCCTTAGATGAGCAAGTACCTCACGCTCCAATGGGTTGGGGTCCACGATGATGATGTAAACACTGGTGAATGTTCATTACTCATTTATGACAGTTTTGAGTATTAATTTTGGTGGCTTTATTTACTGTAGTGGAATCTGGACTGCATTCTCTCACATTAGACTATCCCATTTTCACATGGAAGTCTGGTTACGTAGAGAGCCTGGCTCTTGGAGAATGTTAGGCCTGAAAAGGCTCTGACTTTCAGAGGAGAAAATTGAGACCCAGGTAAGAGTAGCCAGTTTCTTGAAAAGTCTGATTTTGGAAGGAAACAGGGATAAAATTGTTTTATGTTTTTCCAATCATTGGCTTTGACGTGCTCAACCAAACCTTTTCCATTCTGTTGCAACATCTCAGGTTTAGCCCATAGTTTTCCAGTCACTTTCACTTATTAACAACTCCAGTCTCGTCCAGGCCAATTTAAAACAATGTGAACACAGTTTAATAGTCCTTCTCCTTTCCTCCCCGCATAGGCCAAGCTTGGTTCTGAAGGGCCTGACAAGTGGGGAGAGAGCACTGTCAACTGTTTCACATTCTTCCTCCTCCAGCCACTGTGTCTTCAGTTCCTCTGGGGTTGGAAATGGCAAGAGGGCATAGGAAAAAGAAGTTTTTAATAAATTTAACTAGGCAAGAGATTGCAGTCCTGTGCTGGGTGTTGATGCTCACTCAGCACAGTGGTAGACGTCCAAATTCTGGCTCCCTCAGGGCAAATGTGTGAGCTCTTTGGAAGATTTAATGAGATTTCCTGAGATTTGGCTGTGGGTTATCCTTTGCTGTGCACAGTCGATCAGGACATTCAGCTCCTGCAGCTGGTGGTCCACTCACTAGGCTTTTTTTGTCGAGTCTCTTTGCCTGATGTCCAGCCCTCTTAGGTGGGGTCCTGAGAAGACTGCTCAAGTTGATTATCTTCTGAAGTTTCCACTTTGCCCCTTGCAGGTTGCTCTGCAGCTGATGTGTCTCTTATTCTGTCATCTAAAATACAGAGCATATCAACCAGTCAGTTGCCTAAGCAGATGTCCGATCAGAGAATCAAGGCCAGAATCCCTTCTAGAAATCCCTTCTAGCCCTTTACTTGGCTCTGGCACTCTTTATAAAGCCATTAATTCGTGTTTCTCGCGTTTCCTCTTCTACTTCCCAGCCTGCTGTTAGGTAGCCTTGGAGAAGTGTCACACAAACCTAAGTGATGCGATCACAGTTAGGAGCTGTAAAGAACAAACAAATGGAAAGGAAATCGAAGTGTGTGGTTGCCGAAGGTGAGTCACAGTTTCTTAGCTGTGTGGGGAGAGTCCTGATCAAAGCTTGCACTGAATCGTGCCACTGCATCTGTTTCAGAGGGCAGATTTTCCTGTACTTCTCAGTGATTTGTTACACTTGGTAATCAATGCACTGAACAAAATGTAATAGACTATGTTGGAGAATGGCTTGGCTTGTGCCTGTCTCACGTTAGGTGTTCTAAATTCGATGCAGTGGTGTTCTGAACACTGGAGAAGCTTTAATCTTGCTAGAAAGATAAATTGTAGTGTCTTCTTGAATTTGTACGTGTAAAACCATATCAGGTCGCCCATTTTTTGAGGCACTTTTTAATCATTTGGCAAGCACATAAAACTCAAAGTAGTTCCTAGGTTCCACACCAGAAAAAAAAAATTGATATTTGTGTTAGGTTTACCATTACTTTCATGAATCCTCATGAAGAATTTTGCAAATAAGAAGATATATTTACAACCAACATTAAGGTTCAATGGCTTGATATAGTGATTAAAGAATAGCTGTGAAACACCATTTTTTAAAAATGTAGAGTTTATGGTTAGAATTTACAAAAATTTTTAATTGTTTTTCAAACTTATTTTGAATTTTAAATGAGCCTTTTACCTTTCTTTTTAAAGTATTAGAAAAAGGAAGCAATAGAGTCAGTTGCCAGTGTTTAAATTACGCTCTGCCATCTATGACTGCTGCATAATCTGGCTAACATAATCAACACAGGCTATAAGACTAACCTTTCTAAGCCTCAGCTTCCTCATCTATAAAATGGAGTAGTAATTTCTGCCTCCTTGAATAGCCCTGGAAATTATTGGACACTAGGAAAAGTGCTTAGAAGAGTGCTCTGCATACCATAAATGCTTAGACATTTGATTATAGTCATCATTGTCTCTGGTGGTAGATCAATTGCAGTTGCTGGTCTCAATTCTTCAACCTTCTGTCTCTGTGCCTTTTGCCACGCGACTTTGCAATTCCCTCAACACAGAGCTGGAGTTCATTTCCAAACTTTTTAGCTGAGCTCAGTCATGTGACTGGCTTTGGCAAATGGGATGTTCATAGAGACTTGAAAAATCACAGAATTGTTTTTTATTGCCTTTCTTTATTCTCTGCCCATGATTCCCCCAGCCCCTTCCCCCCCTGCAGGAGAACTGCTGGAGGATGACACAAGAATGACCCACGTCACCCATCATCCCATAGAAAGCCATCCTGGAAGAGCTGAACTGTAGCTAACTGCCAGATAGGAGAGTTATCAGCTGGAAACAGTCTAAATCAATGACTAGCACACTTGTGACCTATATAAATGCTGACTGTTTTAAGTCACTTTATTTTGGAGTGGTTTGTTTGGCATCATCATTGTGGCATTGATGGATACAATGAATAATTATTGGTTGGAATTTGTGGACCAATTTTCTTATAAGTGTATGGCTTATCTTTATGACTAGATTTATACTTCTGCTTTCTTTATGAGGCAAATCATCTTTGTATAATATTTTGTGAAAGTAAGTACTCAGCAAATGGTAATCCCGTGAAAATTAGGGAGATAGTGTGTTTGCCCATTAATGGAATGAATTATGGACTTACAAACACATTTGGGCTTAATTCTCAACTCTGTTATTTTCTATCTGGATAATACTGAATAGATTTATCTAAACTCTCTGGTTTTGTTTCCTTATTTGAAAATAGAAATAATAATAAATCTTCTTTTATTAAGTAAGCTAAGGTGTTCAAAACACAGACCAGGCATTCATGAAATCACAACTGTTAGTGACTTCTACAAAGTCCGATAAATGGGCTAGAAGGCTTATTTTAAGGTCCTCACAAGGGATTATTCTTTTTCACATCTTTGGTCAAAGAATGATGTTCCTACAATATAAAATTAGTCTTTATAGTCTTGATAAGGTATGTATGGAGATGAATGAAGAAGACAACCTCAGTCAGGTCAACTGAACCAATCTTGGATATCAGTAGAGTGAGAGATGCCTCAGCCCACTCACCCCACAGTCTCCTAGCTACTTCCTTACAATTTCCTTCCATCCTTTCCACTCTCTCATGCTCAGCATGCCCAGTGACCTCCTGTGGTCTTCTGGAAGGACTGGACATTCCATGGAGATTTTTCTCTAGGTAGAAAATGATGCACGCTTCTGCTGTCTTCCTCTTCCCTACAACTTCTGCCCTTTCTTTCAGTTGCAATCTCCATACCCTGCTTGCTCCAGAGTATGCCAAAAGAAACTGGTGCATTGATCTCGAAGGAAGGTGTCTAATGATGAGCAGGAATTTAATTCATAGTGGTAGGTCCCTGGGCTTGTCAGGTGGGGTGGTGCGCCTTGCACATCTCTTCTCAGCTTATACTTTATAGTTGGCTACTGGCTGTCTATGCCTTTATCTTCACCAGGCTCTGCTTAGAAAAGTTAGAGAATTTGTGAACTGGACTGTCCATAGCTACCTGAAAAATAACCAGTACCCAAGCTTTTGATTTGAATGAGTTGCCATGGATAGAGATATTCATATAGAAGGCAATTAGCTTCCTGGCCCTGCCTTGTGAAGGGTTTTTGAATGCAGGTGTGGAACAGGATCGATTGCTTTTGCCTCTCCCTCTTCATTCTTCTTGTACATTGTCACTAGTGTTTTTTCCTCTTTTGAATACATGTACATTTTCTCTTTTCCTTTTTTAATTCCTCAAATTTATTTTCTCACTCAGGTATAAGTTCCAGTTCTCTGCTCTCCTTAGCATCAGTATAAATAAAGATAGTTAACATTTATTAAATACTTAATGTGTGCCAAGCACTATTCTTGACATGTATTAATACATTTAATTACTAATAAGTTAATGAAGCTGGTATTATTCTGTTTTTAAGATAAGGAAATGAAGCAAGAGAAATATGTTATTAATTTCTGTAAAGTTTGCTTTCAAATTTCGTCTCAATACTTTGGAAAATGAGTTGCCTAAAACTTAAGCTGTGATCATGGTCTACAGAACCTCTTCACCAAAGAGTGCTCTGTGGAACTTCAGCCCTACGAGATGCTCTATTAAACAAGAAACAATCTTGTTTCTTATTTCATCAAATAATCAGCAAAATATTTTATGCTTAGTGTATGGAAAGAGTCATTTGCTAAGTGTGCACTTGCATGCCATGTAAAAGAGTAGGAAAAGAACCTCAGGAAAGAGACCTCACTCAACTCATTATTTCCCAAACTAATAAACCACAGAAACATTTTTGCCCAGTATCAATAGACCTTATGATCTTTAGGATGAAGCTTGCTTGGAAAAGCTCTTAAAGTAATTTGACTGATTTTTAAGCAAACACACTAGGGTGTGAAACCAAATATATTCTATCCCATTTGGAAGAAGTCACATCAAGAGGCTGTACATTCATTTCTGTGATGTTGTTTTGAATCTTATGAGGCTTCAGTGATTTTGGGAAACTTTTCTTTTGGCATTCCCTTTAGAATCAGAGCCGTAGGGGAAAATCAGTCTTGTTTCTGATCTAAAAGAGTGTCCGTGAACTTGGTTACTCATCTCATTCATTAGACTTGGTGCTCAATAAAATTGCTTTAAAAATAATAAATAAAACTTGAAAGCATAAAGAAGAGTTTTCAAAGGTGAAGTTGTTCTAATTGAAGGTAATTTAGCTTTCTGGCTGCACGGAGGTGGTGTCACCACCTACCTAAAAAGGAGCCTTTGTCTTTGGCTCTCTGTCCACTTGGCTGCCATTGGCCAATTCCTTCTATCAGTTTCCTGGTTCTTAGCAGCACCCAGTTCCTAGCTGTGTCCCATGCTTGGTCTGTGCCCTGCGAATTGGTCCAGGCCATCTTCCCAGGTTGTTGCAATCCCTTGGCTTCTATTTTTTTTTGTATATCCCTGTTTCCATCTGCTTTCTTTTTTGATTTTCTGCCTGATTAAATTTTTAACTATTATTTCTAGGTTTCTGTTCCTGAGTTGAAATTTCTCAGCTGTTATTCCTGGGTGTCCTGACTCTTGGCTGAAGTGTCCTATTGTTAATTTGAATGAGCATCTCTAGTGCCTATAACTTGGCCACTCCGTATGTTCCCAACTGGCATTAGTGTCAGAAAACATCTAGCTTGGACTTTGAGATTAGAAATTTATTAATTTTGCAAATATGTGTTGAATGACTAATATATGCCAGGTACTGTTATGGGTGTTAAGTATTAAAAGTGTTGGCAGGACAATACTAACTTTGTGGTGCAAAGATGTAGAACAGATGATGTGATACAAAACCATGTGAGTGGACTGGGGTTGGTGAGGAAGGGGGTGCCATAGAATGAATGTTAGTGTCCTCTCCAAAATTTATATATCGGAATCCTAACTCCCTAATGTGATGGTATTAAGAAATGGGGCTTCTTGGAGGTAATTAGGTCATGAGGGTGGGATCCCAGAGGGATCGCTCACCCTCTTCCCACCATTTTGAGGATATAATGAGAAGACAGCAGTCTGCAGCACTGAAAAGAAGGTCCTTACCATAATCCAACTCTGTTGGCACCCTGATCTCAGACTTCCAGCCTCTAGAACTATGAAAAATAAATTTCTGTTTTTCATAAGCCATTCAGTTTATGGTACTTTGTTATAGCAGACTGCACTATAACAAAAGGTAAAGACATCATTGCAGAAAGACTAACAAGCTTATTCGGAAGCAGAGCATCTGCAGGAAAAGACAAGGTGTTCATTATGGCTAACGTCATAGAAGGCTTTAAGGTTTTATATACAACAGCACCAGGATTGGAGAGGGGAATGGAAATCAGGGTAGAACTGGTAAGTTTATGGAGAGAGCCCTTAAAAGATTTAAGTAAGGAACTGATGGGAACATTAGAATACTGCAAATCTGACACCTCTGTGGAGGGTGGGCAGACTCCTGGAAGGGATGTGAGACATGTGACTAATGCAGGGGTGAGATATTGAGTGTCTGGACCAGGCCAGGGCAACAGGAATAAAGAAGAGGAGCTGGGTGAGAGCTGTTGTGGAGCAAAATCAACATGGTCATTGGGAAGGAGAAAAAAAAATGTATATGACTTCTAAGTTTCTTTATGGACAACTGGCTGGAAAATTTGCTGGGGACACAGAAAGAGGAGAATATTTGGGGGATAGAGAAGCTTCAGTGTATATTAAGTGCCATGAAAGTATTCAATGTTACCAGTTTAAGAAGAATAATAGCAACGATGATGAAAAGGAATACTCCTAGCTGAGAAGGTATTCCAGTGAGTTAGAATTATAATATTCCTATTTTATTCCTTAGTTTATGCTATGTTGTGAAATTTATATTAATGCAATCTATACACACAGGGGCACTAGGAAGAGGGCAGGATCTAAAACAGATCAAAGAAATATTTAAGTCAGTTGCATCTGTGACCCAGTGTGATAGCATCTCTGTTTCTGCAGTGACTTCCTAGACAGTGATTTGTGTCGTTGCTTGGTGCATAAAGATGTATGGTTGGGTAAGGTTGTAAAATTTCTTTTGAGGAAAGTTACTACATTACAAGTCATGATAAACCTATATTTTGGCAAGCAGAATGAACAAATTTGTCTATGTGATTCGGAGGGGACTCTAGCAAATTATCAAGGCGCACAGGAGCTGGCAGCATGTACATTTTCTGGTTGTTTTTCAGAAATGTATTTATTTCTCCTCAAAGGGAAAGAAAAATCTAAATGATAACATTGCCAACAAGGAGGGAAGATTACGTGGTTTCTCAGCCTACAATGAAAACGACTTCTCCATCTGTATGCAACATGTTTCAGGTTCTGCTACAAAACTAAACTGTTAATAAGGAGGAAACGTGTGAAAGAAAAATCTCTTCTCAATTATGATTCACAGTTGGAAAAAATAAGCATTTAAATGTTAGTGACAGCAATGTCATTGCTGTTCTACCTGAAAATAAATCGAGGTATGTAGGAATCAGTCCATGATGAAAAGAAATTAAATTTACAATAGGATCCTGCTTAAAACACACCTTCTGTGAAATGTCCTGCTCGCACAGCAACCCTATTCTGTCACTTAAAGTGGCTTTCAACACAAATGGTTAAGAATAAGACCATTTAGGTTGGAGTGAACTGGAGGTTGACATTTTTATTCATATCAGTTTAGTAGGCTGTTTCTTTCTTTCTTTTTTTAACTTAAACTTACAGAAAGTTTGCATAGAACTTTGCATAGGATGCTCCTAAGATTCTCAGCTGTTGCCATTTTCACTACATTTGCTTTATTATTTTAGCCCCCTCTGTAGAAACATATTAGTACTGTCTTTTTTCCCCTAAACCATTTGAAAGTATGCTGCCTGTCACCCCTAAATATTGTAGGGTATATTTTCTACAAACAAAGAGCATCCTATTTAACCACAGTACAACTGTCAACATCCAAAGTTATAGTGATACATTGCTATTATCTGATCCACCAAGCCCATTCAAATTTTTCCAATTGTCCTAATGATTTCCAAGATCCAATCTAGGTTTACACATTGCATTCAACTATACTGTCTCTTATGTCTTATTTCATCTGGAACGACTTCTTAGTCTTATCTATCCTGGTTTTGACTTGTTTGAAAACTATCAGTCAATTGCATCAGAAGATGTTTCTTATTCAGGTTTATTTAATATTTTCTCATAAGATTATGCATTTTTTTTGGTCAGGAACACTATAGGTATGATGATGCAATCTGTACCATTTCAGGAGATGCATCATCTCACATTTCTGGTGACATTAACCTTTATCATTCAGTTATGACGGTGTCTTCCTGGTTTCTTCACTGCAAAATTTATTAGTAAGTATTTTGTACTTGCTAGTTAAAAAGTAAGTGATGATAGTTTTGATTCTACTATGAGGTAGAACTGTATCAGTCTTTACTTATGGAGAGATTCCTGTTTTATTCAATGGGTTACAATCACTTACTATCGTTATTTATTTTGATGCTCAATTTGTCCCAGATGTGGCTAGCGGAAGCTCCTTTAAGCTGACTTTTGTGTTATTTTGACATACTCCCATAATTCTTATAGTATATCCCCATAATTTTCACTTTCTCCCATAAAAAGATGTTTTGGTTCATCATAGACTTTCCCACTGTCTCAGTGCTGGAATCATACATTTCTTCAAGGAACTCTGGTTCTTTTTAGTGGAAATGGTCTTTAAAAACCAGGATATGGGTGTTACACGTGATTATTGCTACTGAGGGGTCACTGTTTGCCCTCTTAGTGGATAGGGCTTGGAAACATATGTATGTATATGCATACACACACATCCTTGTGTGTGTGTCCATTTGGTGGTTTTCAAAGTGTAGCCTTCAGACCAGTAGCACCAGCATCACCTAGGAACTTGTTAGGAGTCAAAGTTATCAGGCTCCAGCCCAGACCCGCTGAATCAGAAACTCTGGGGGTGGGGCTCAGCAATTTGTGTTTTAACAAGCCCTCCATATGATACTGATGATGCAACTTAAGTATAAAAGCTACTAATACACTGATGAATGACATATGGGTGCGAATGTACATGTGTGGTGCGTGGATCAGTAGTTTTTAACCTTAAGCATGTATCAAACTGTATGTATATATATATATTTGCATTTATACTTATTTTTATATCTTTACATATATTTAAAACCATGGGTTTGCTTCTATGCGTCCAATTCCAATCCAGCACCAGAGGGTTTAATATAAACTGTACTTTTCCATATTTACAATGCCCTTCTTTGACAATGAGGAACTGTACTCCCAGTGTTCTCAATATAGTCATGCATTTGAGCAGTTCTCCAGTGGTAAACAAACTCTCGACCCTGGAGGGAAAATCATCTTTCCTGGCTGTTTTCTTCCTTTGGCCCCAAACTCTCCTGGCCACCCTCAACAGATATGAGAGAAAGAAAAGAAGAAAGCTGTATTAATTTTTTAAAAAAGAAAACCCTATGAAAATAATTTTTAATCAATATATGGAATTCCAATATTAGTTGATTGATATTAATGGAATGTTAACTCAGTGATGCTTGGAGGCCAAGGATAAAAGAACATGTGGTTCTATAGTCTTTGCAAGAGCTGTTTCTGAGGAGTAACGCGACCGGAAGCCAGGCTGGGGCTGGCTGAGGAGTGAGTTGAATATGAAGAATTAGAGATAGCAAATCATAATTACTTTGAGAGTTTGGCTTTCAAGAGGAAGGAAAAAATAAGAACTAGGGGGGTTGGGGCACAGGAGGAGAGATGATAGTCCAAGTGAGTTTTTCTTCTTTAATGGGAGATAACTGAAAGTTTTTAAAAAGCCATTAGGGAAGGAATCTAGTTTGGCAGGAAAAGGTTGAATATCTAAAAGATAAACCAGATTATTATACGGAGTTCCTGAGAAAGTGGACAGGGATGGGGTCCACATAGAGGTGGGAGTGGAATTACATTGGAGCAGGGAAGATGGCTGGGAAAAAATGACAAAATGAGGCTGATGTGGTTGGTTGTACATTTTCTACTGGGAGGATGAGTGAGAGCTTGTCTGCTGACTTCTAATTTCTCTGTAAAGTAAGTGGCAAGTCAAAGGCTGAAAGTAAAGGAAGGCTTGAGAAGAGAGAGTTTGGAGATCTGAGATGAATAAAGAAATTTAGAAATAAGTACATGAAGTACAGCATCACAGGGTTGGTGGGCAGAGCCGAGATTGTTTTGGGTTGGGTGGTTATTAATTAAACTCCCTTCTCGTGTACCTTTTCCACAGTGTTAAGGTCTAGGATAAAAGAAATACTTGTGTTTGTCTAAGTATGAAGTTGGGTTGGAGTTTTGCCAGATGAAGGCAATGAAATGACAGAAGGCCAGAGGTCTTAGGGTCATCCCAGGGGTATTATCAAAATGATGTACACTGTAAACTAAGCTAAGTAAGAGAAAAAAAAAATAGAGGCCTTATGAGCTGAGGGAAAGCAGCGGGATCAATGCTCTGCAGCTGGGAGTGGGAATAGCCACGTAGAGGTAATGAGGTCAGAGAGTGGTTACACCTGAGTTCCTGCTTTTGGAAGTGAAGCTGTTATGGATCCCACCATGCAAATGAGTGACTAAAGAGCTATGATGGAGGAGGATGCTGGAGACCAGGAGGCTGAATAACAAACAAGCCATGGGACCTTCCGTACAGAAAATAAAATAACCTGTGGTGATGGCTGGGTATGAGTTAAAAACTTTGGCAAGGCAGCAAAGTCCTCAGTGAATGAGGAAGAATGGCCATAGTTCTCCATTTTAAGGTTCACAGACTTACCTTATATTTTAATGTTTGTTAGGTATAGATGTAGCTCTTAGTTGTTGATGGGTTTATTTATTTATTGTGATCAAATTTTGTTGCCCACCCCCTCTTTCTCCTAAGCATTTATTTAAAAGACTCAAGAAGCTTATAACTATTGTTTTCTCTAAATTGAGGAAGTGATACAGATACGTATTACATACATATGATATACATATTACACATATATAATATACTATAAATAGAATAGTTAAACCATATCAAGTTCTTACTACTTCATTTGGCAAATAAGTACTTGATATGTAATAGCTATTTTAATTTTTGTATTAGAAACTTCAATGCTGTCCATAACAAATGAAACACGAATAGGTGCTATTGTTGTGTGGCTTAATAACTAATAAAACAGACCCTTCATTTGCATGTTAATTTCTAGAGACACCTGTTAAATGACACATTCATCTTCGATGGAAAAAAAAAACCCACGTAAGAATTCTTGAATTTGCTGTTTGAGATTCTTATTGTCTCTTTGATTTTTGTATTTTTGTTTAAGTCTGTTGCCAGACTAGAGAGTTACTGTGTTATTGTAATACTTTAAAGTATTTAATTAATAAAGAAATTTTAAAAATCCTTTTCTTTAAAAATTATCTATGAAATACAGTGACTATCTATTGTACAATGAAATACAATTCTACCTTAGGTGTCAGGAAGTTCCGATTTACAGTCCTTGCTTCCTACCAGCCTAATCTTCTTGTGAATTTATGCTTTACTTTGGCAATCATTCACAATTACCTGCAGAGGATATATGGTATCTCTCTACGTACAAAGCACACATATTTCTAAAACCACCTACAGAAGTGACAAAATATTTGAGTTCCAGCTGTTGTTGGAGCTTTTGTCTAACGCTGAATTTCTTAACTCATTTACACTTGGCTTTTTGCTGATAACTTACATTAATATAAAGCTTCGTGCAGGATGCTTTCTGGGTCATTTTTATTAGTTGCAGAACGTGAGTAGTCCTATAAATAGTATTGCATTGGGAGGACAGTAACATAGGCAGATTCAGCCTCATAAACAAATCTTACTTGCAAACTGTCTTGACAACAATGTTGGTCCCTATGTTTACCCATATTTTCTTCATCACTAAGAAGTCTTGTTAGAATTCTAGAATGTATATGGTGCTAAATTCTAACTTAAGGAGCCAAGCCATTGTAATTATGGGGTTTTATTTGCTGAGTTCCAGATTGTTTGACATTTACATGTCCCAGTTTTCAGATGTGAAACCAAGGGTGTGGTCAGAGTGAGTTTCAGAATGCTAAAGGTCAGCCTCTCCTAAGTTTGGCGTAGTGTCTGTAAGTGTAACCAGTACTAGGCAAGTTTATAAGCAGGTAAAATATGTCTTATTTGTTCCTCCAGGCTCTGAATTCTGAATTGTTTTCCAGTCTTACTGGCTCCATTTCTCCCTTCTTTGCAGGACCTCCTAGGCTCCACACTCACTCTACTTTTCTCCCCATCAAAACTGTCAAGAATGGATCCATATTTCAAGTTTACTATAGCTTGTTTCTCAAAACACAGTCCATGACAATTTATGTTAGAGTTCTTGGGGGAAGGATATTTGAAGATAGAGCTTGGAAACTTGTAGGTTAACAAATTTCACAAGTACATATTAGGCATGGCAAATATTGAAACCACTAACTCGAAAAATTATCTTCCCCACACATTTATCTTTTAATAAGAATTTTTTAAGCTGAAGAGTATATCAACAGTCATGCAATTTTAGGCACTTTTGTGTTGCTGAGTTTTTCCCTATACACTAGAAGTCAGACCATGGTAGATAGCATGGACATTGCGGGATAAAAAAAACCTGAAAAATATTTTTTAGATCTAAAGAAGTAAGCCTAAATTGAGTTCTTTAGCTATTATAAATAACAGAAAAATGAATTAATAGGCTACTTCCTTAGAAATCTGATATCATGTACAAAGTGACGCCACTGGTTAAATATTTTTGAAAATAGTATTTCCTTATTTTCCTGAAGAGAAGAGGAACCAGATAGTTCACAGCAGGATGAATTCCAGCTGGATGCTAAGATGAACTTCTGTATTTTTTTGAAAACCAAAATGCATCTTTTATGTAATTATCAGAAAAATTTAAGCTCAAAAATAATTAACTTGAAATATCCAATGATAACATTTAGGGAACTCATATTATTCTGATTAATCCCTTACTGAACCCAAATCATTTTATAACTTTATGGGGGATTGATGTCATCTTAGATACACAAGATCCTAGAATGTTTTCTAAGGACTTTATGGAATTCCTGTTTCCTTCCTTGAAGCTCCCAGGTAAGTTTAGTAAGAGTGCTTCGACGCACAAAATTAGTGTGTCCATTGAATTCATTGAAGGCAGTTGAATTCAACTGAGTGATAATTTCAATTAGCAGGACATTTTTAGTGGGTTCTATTGGAATCATGGGGTACAAGCTGGGTTTATGTAACATTTGAGAAGAGAATTTTTCTGGACACCATTCAAAGCACTTTTTGATGCTTCTAAGCTTCTAAGCTGGCTCCTAAAGGTTCAACATGGCAATACACTGGCTTCCTGATGACTTTTACTTTGAGAAGGTGAGAAATGTCACCTTAGGTCAACCCCAAGTTTTATCTAACTCAAAATTCTGCCTCAAGCAATGGAAATAAGAAATTGATTTGGGAAAAGTGTGGGAAATTACTTTCCTGGTGTTTATCCAAGATTGTTATATTCCATCCAAAAAATTAGCCTTAATTTATCTAAATAATCAGGCCCTGGTAAAAATTTAAATGTCTGCATCAACAATATAAGGAAAATAAGGAATCTAATTTTCAGTTGCATTTAAAAAAATGGACTTTACTTTTTTAGAGCAGTTTTAGGGCCATAGCAAAATTGTGAGGCATCTCAGAGGTTTTCCATATACTCCCTGACCACATGCACAGCCTTCTCCATTATCAACAGCCCCCACCAGACTGATACACTTATTACAACTGGTGAACTGACATCAGCACATTCTTAGCACCCAGAGTCCACAGTTTACACTAGAGTTCACTCTTAGTGATACATATTCTATAGATTTGAACAAATTTATAGTGAAATGTATATTTCATTCTAAATATAATGCAGAGTATTTTTACTACTCTTAAGAATTCTCTGTGCTCTATTTATTTCTCTCTTCTTCCTCCAAACCCCTCTCTGTCCTATCTCTATAGTTTTGCCTTTTTCAGAATGTCGTATAGTTGGAATCATGCAGTATGAAGCCTTTACCTTTAGTAATAAGCATGTAAGACTGCTCCATGTCTTTTTGTGGCTTGATAGCTCATTTCTTTTTACTGAGTTGCATTTTTTTATAAAAAGAATTAATAATAAATCTTCTGGACTTTTCTTCTTTTTTGCTTAAGCTTTTGTCCTCAGGTCTTCACATTCTAGCTATCATTACCTTAAAGCAAATTCATTATACAGTGATCATAGTCAGATAGCTGGCACATAGTCTAGAATGAGCTAGGCACAAAATCTTTATAAAGGTGAATTTTTGAGCAATCAGTGTAGCCATTTTCTAGATCCCTGATTAGAAAGTTGACACTCTTTGCTGCTAGCACTCAGCCTACGGAAAATTGCTTTCCTCTTCTGGGGTTGATGTGTGGTATCGTACAAAAATGTTTATGGAAAGACATGGAATTTTGAGGGGAAGGAGAATTACAAGAGGAGGAGTGCCAAAAACTGAGGAAAGAGGTTAGAAAGATGAGTGTGTAGACAGTTTTGCCTCAGGCTGGCCCTGTTGCCATCTGTCACAACACTGTCTGCATAATGGCTCTTTCAGCTTTGGAGAGACTAAGAAATATTTAATGATACTGAAAAGTAGAACATATGAATCAATTTCATAACTTCATTCTTTACTTATTTTTAATCATCTTCATTCATACATCTAAAAGTAATTATACATGAAGAAAAAGAATTGAATTTAAATAATAACTAACTTGGGGGGCCTGGGTACATTAATTTTATGGTAAGCCATTTGCCTCTGATAATTACTTTGATGGTACTGATGTTCTTAACAAATCATATAAAATAAATGGGGTTGAAAGATACATTATTCCAAATTAAAAACAAGACATAATATGCTCGTATAAAACAGTGGTGATCTGTGTTAGATTCTGGAAAAGAGGAAAGGCAAGCCGATTTAAAAAGTGTTTTATGTAGAGACTTGGATTCAAATAGTGATGATACTTTATATTTAAGGATTGATGAAAAATAAAATGTTTTTTTTCTAAGAAATAAAAACCAGGGGGTAGTTTATTAAACCTAATTTTCTCATGATAAAGTTCTCGGAGGCTATATCTCTATGAAATTAATAGAGATTTTTTTACAGAGAAAGGTACTACCTCCTCCCCAGAAGTAAATAGGATATATCTTTTATTTCTATTTGCAAATTCTCCCTCAGGGAAGAAAGGATGGGATTAACTGGTCTATAATATCTAATAGGGCTTCATCATATTGTAAGTTATTTGTTTACTAAAATGGATTTAGCATTTCAGGGTTTGGGAGGCTCTAAGTATTACCTCCAGTTGAGTCCAGATGGTGTGAGGAAATAGGTGAAGTAAGACCTGATGCTTAATTCCCAAGATTAGCACAAATCAGAGCTTGAATTTTTTATAAAAGAAGAATGTTGTTATCTGACAGGTTCTGTCTGAGAAGAACGAGTTAAAAAAGAAAGATGGAGAAGATATTCACTTTATTGTCTGAAATACTAAAGGAGATCTAGGTGCCATGTAAGAGAGAAGAAGATACAGAAGGGCTAGGTAGATAGAATCTCATTTTGAAATCAAAGTGGTCATCACTCATCTCGCTTTTTCATTCCGAGCCCTCCCACTACTAAAGGGCCTGGGCTTCCTTTCTCCCTCTCTGGTACTACCCTTTAGGTTAGGGAACTTTGAGAGATTGTTTCATGATGACGCTGTGACTTCTGCTAATCACCTATGTCCCAGACTCAAGAGTTAAGTATTTCAAGTCTTGCTGTAATTGGTGCAACAGCTCATGAATTAAGCTTAAATTTATTTATTTGAAAATAAAGTTAAAGCTCTCTTTTATAAACATTTTACTTTGTAAAGGCAAAATATTATGGGACTGCTTTATAAGGTTATTAAAATTTAGAGGAACTTTAGAGACCATTCAGTTCTTACCTTCAACAATCTTGATATTTTAGTTTACCTTGAACCTCTAATGATTGTTCCTTTTATGCAAATAGAACTGAGTGTTGCTAGAAAGTATTTTCTATCTTCAATAATGGATATTTTGCTAATTTTTTTTATAGGGGTTTGGTGGAAAAAGGAAGTTAAATTGTGTTCTAAATGAGATTTTTTGGCTTAATTAATATTTTTAGTTACAGAATATTGATAGCATAACTGTCTTGAGAAGTTATTGAGAACAACTGTAAATAATTCTCTTTCAATTCCTTCCCTCCTTGCTAATCCATACTAGAAACAGCAAAAATTAAACAATCCTAAAATATGTAAGCTATTCCACCATAGAACATGGTAAAACTCTTAATATCTTTTAGTATCTTAACTATCTTAAATATACATACATACATACATACATACATACATACATACATACATACATACATATGTAGATGTCTTCAGCTGTTTCCATTCAGCTTCTGCCACATTCAGATGGAAGAAGGACTCTCCCTTCTACACCTCCATCAGGTTTCTAGGACTCTGCTCACTTCTTTTGGGAATTACAAGTATATTAGTTCAGTACAAGAGATTGTCCACATAAAATGAGTCAGATGGGCACCTAACAACCTTAATGTGCAGGCAGGTGTTCTTCCTTTTGACTGCAGGTGTAGGATGCTCTGGCAGAATTCCCATTGGAAGGATAATGTGCAGAGAAATAGTAGGCATGGGGGCATAATGATGAATCATACTTGTTCCATTGGAGCCCTATGGATACTGATTCTGCTCAAGTTCATCTTTCTGGGCTCCACCTACCTTCTCCACTCAGTATCTGTGTCAGACATCTGTATCAGGATGGTTGGTGGTGAAAAGTTGAGATTTCTTGGAAATTTATTTGTATTTTCTACTAGATGTTTAGCTCCTGCCATGAGGATTTCCCCCCCTGTTAACCCATAGACTTTCAAAATTCAAAAACCAATAAGAGATTCCTTCCTTCCTTTGTTTTCTGCCTTTAAATTTCTTACCAAAGGCAATGAGCACAGAATAGTCTGGCTGTTCAAATGGGGAGTTAAGGACAAAAAAAAAAAAAAAAAGAAAGAAAGAAAGAAAGAAAGAAAGAAAGAAAGAAAGAAAGAAAGAAAGAAAGAAACACTGGGAAAAATCACATCGACTAACACTGTCAGAACATCAGTTGAAAATGTTTTAAAAGCAATAAAAATCAGTTAAAATAATACACCTTAAAAAGGTAAAAGTTATTCGCCCCTTTATAAATACTGTTTGGTAGCTATATTGCTGATTTATTGACATTTTATTGTGTCTAAAATACAAACTACATAAAAAACAAATACACAAATGGTTGAATGGTTAAACATTTTGAAAACAATCATTAAGTAACTGAGATAATCCACTTTTTCTTCAAATTGTGTTTGAGATACATTTGTAGGTAAATTTTATAGCCAATTCTAGAAATTTATAGCTGAGTAGTTCCTATTTATAAATTTCCTAAATTATATTTTTGAAGTAAACTTAATGGGCTAAAAGGTTTTTTATGCTTCCCAGCTCTCTCTCTCTCTCTCTCTCTCTCTCTCTCTCTCTCTCTCTCTCTCTCTCTCTGACTTTTGGTGTTTGTATAATAACCCCTCACTCATAAAATCTGTGAATAAAAATGAGAATGTGAAGATATTTATTAGGACATAATTAGAGCAGGAAACACTATACTTTACTACATGTATGTTTAGATGTTGTTATTCACTATGCTTGCAAGATTTAAGGCAATTCTTGGTTCTGAAAACCCTGACAAAGGCTTCCTTAGGATGTTATTGGAAGGCCCTGTGAGACTTGGTATGATTACTATATGTGCTGAATTCTGCTCAGATGTAAAGATTGTCCTTGGAGTCTAAATGTCTTAGCATCATTTCAAAGTCATATACTCAATTTGGCTTGGGGGAGTTGATACCCAGAATGGGGAACTAATCAAATCAGGAAATCTGGTATATTTGGGCCATGTACTTTGAGCAAGTCAATTGGTTTGCTTGGGCCTCATTCTTCTTAGCGTACAATGAGAATGTTGGAATAATAACCCCTACATTCTTCTCTAGCTCTAAAAGTCAACAATTCTGTCTCATTTTGTATAAATATGATAGAAATCATTAGAGAGAAGGATGGTGTTCCGAAACACTATATGTTTCTCTTTGGACAGATGCTCTATCTAAGCTGTTCTAAAAGCTCTCCAGGGACTATTCTTGATCATTCTTTCTGCCATCTAACTCTATTGAGACTTTTATAGTGTCTGTAATTATTGACTGATGATGATAATCATATTCTACCTTTCAATCTTCATGCTACAGCCAAACTCCATTTTGTCTGGTTTTGTTTCTAGCAGATTCAGAAAGTAAAGATGATTACTTGTGATAGTGGACTTAATTGTACACATGAATGGGGAGGAAATTTTTTTCCCCCTCTGTCCATAGTTTTTGGAGAGTTTTTGGTTATGTCTGTACATCTCAAAAAAATCCAGATGAACAAGGCAATACAAATGATGTGTTAAGGCATGTTCTGTGACTTCCTATTAGGGAAAATACATAAAACCTTGGATTTCTCATTTCAAAAATGCATTTTAATACCTAGATTATTTAATGAGCTAATGCTTATGAGAGCTTTTGTAATCTGTTAAGTGGTCTACAGATAAGAATAATTTTTATTTTATTTCTAGTAGTGTTGATAAATTTGGGCTGGTTTCCTCTTTATTCTTACCCACCCACCCTTTTGACGAATAAGCTGATTATGGTTAGGGGTATAACCTTACACTTTAGGTGTAAGAAGATCTAATCAATTAGTTTGATTACTTCAATATTAATGGAGTATTTAGTATGGATCAACAAAAGGATGCACATATTGTCTCATCTTCAGGAATTTTTCAGTCCTTTGTCATTAGGAGAACTAAGACACATTCATGGGAAACAACGATGAGCAAGTAGTGACCAGAATGCTTTGTGCCTGTTTCCTTGAGTCTCCCAGGTCAACTTAGCAATGCTTCATGTGCTCCCACGACCCATTATATACTCTTCTATTATCACATTTCTCACTTTAAATTGCAATTATTTTTTATTGTTTTTTTTCCCTCATTGGATTATAAATTCCTAAAGAGTAAGGTCCATGTTTGTTTATCAGTGTCTAATATAATGTCTGTTGCATGTAAGTCGCTCTCTTTGTGTATATATTTGCTGAATTAGTAAATGAAGATGTAGAAAAGAAAGGTAGAGTAGGAGACTCCAAAGTGGGAGTATGTTCTCCTTAGGAGATGGGCATCATGATCCAAAGACCACAGGAAGAAACTATTAGTCTAATTATTTATGTATTTATCTGTTTATTACCTAAACATTTTCCATTTTTGTGTCTTGCAATGTTTATGCTATATTATTAATTCAGTAGTACAAGACTATATTTATAATATGATATAGCAGGATAAGGTTGGCTTCAAATTTTTTGATTCTTCTCCCATTGAGAGGTAGGGATCTATATCCTCTTGAATCTGTGCTGGCTCTGTGACTACTTTGACTAATAGGATATGATGATAGTGACACTACATTATTTTCTGTGCCCAGAAACAGACCGGCAGCTTCCACTTCATAACACTCACTCATCAAGTCCTGAGTCATCGTGTAAGAAGTGGGATTACCTTGCTGGAGAGACCACATGGAAAGCCCTGAAATCTCATGGAGAGAAAGAAGAGCCTAGCTAAACCAAACTTTCCAGCCATCCCCTCACAGGGCACCAGGCTGGTGAGCAACATGGTCTTAGATCCTCTAGACCAGTCTGACTGAGCCATTCATTGGGTACTCTTGAGAGATCCTACTTAAAGGAGCAGAAGAATCACCTACTGAGACCTATCCTAATTCAGGACTAACAAAATCATGAGCTATAATAATATGGTGGTTGTTTTAAGGCACAGCTATGAAGTAGTTTGCTGTATAACACATAACTAGATAGATAACCAGCACTGTATAGTGGGTATGTCTTTTTTTTTTTTTTTTAACCAAAGGGATGCATGCTCAAAGGTATTTTGGTGACCACTGAGTTACAGTAACAGGGGGTTGATGTGGTCAACACATTTGAGAATGACTTGGTGGTTTCCAACTGTCTCTCTATTTACCACTAAGTTTAGCAAAGATAGTCCTAGATGGATAATAAGCTATTTAATCAATTTTAAGACTGTTGTGTCTTCAATTTCTGATATTGGTAACTGTTTAACTTTTAAATGCCAGAGTGTGTCATTGATAAAACCAAAAACTGTTAAACACATCATTTCTTATTTACTGGCTCTAATCCACGTTTCAAAGGGTTTCGGATTCTCTGTAAGCAGGGCAGACAAGTGGAAAGAGAGTGAGCTTTAAAATCAGGCAGATCTTGGTTTCAGTTGAGGATCTACTGCTTCTAGGCTGTGACTAAAGTTACTTACTCCCTTAGAACCTCATTTTCTTCTGTAAAATAGGATAAACCTCTAAAATACTTACATTGATGTATTGTTGTGAGGCTTAGTAGGTGGTCAATAAATTATATCTTCTATTATTATTTATTTTTTTCTGATATTTTATTGACATTGAGGTTTTTAAAGCAAAGAATTTAAATGCAGCAGAGTAGGATATAATTAACATGGAAACATGGGTTACTACTTTATTCTTATCTCACAAATATTTTCAGTTTAGTGACTAAACATACTTGAAACAGCCATGAATATTTTTTAAATCAAGACATCTGTTTAAAGTGGGAATGAGATGGTTGAAAGAGTTAATTAGTTTAGAGTGGCTTCTCATTTCAGGACGACATAAACTACTTGCCCAGGATGAGTTATAATTTTAGTCAAATGGTAAAAATGATTTCTAAAATTATGATCTTTTAAGTGTTTACTGAGCATTACTATTAATTATCAAATATTGTATATCTTATGTCATTAAGTATGGATCACATGTCTGGGATGCTGATATGTTCGCAGGTGACAAGGGTGAACTTATTTTTCTAAGTGTTTAACCCTGTCAGATCACAATGATATAAAATTGTCTATTTTTTAGAGCTATCTTATGAAGTTAAGATCAGTCTGCTGAATACTGAATTGCAGTGAAGAAAGACAATATCTTGAAGTCCATCTATATAAGCATATTATTATTGTTTTTATTGTGGTGAGAAACACATAACAAAATTTCCCATCTTAACCTTCTTTAAGTATATAGTAGAGTAGTGTTAATTATATGTACATTGTTGTGTATAACATATCTCTGGAAATTTCTCATCTGCAAAACTGAAATTCTATACCTATTGGACAATAACTCTTTTTTCCCCTCTCTCTCTCAGCCCTGGAAACCATCACCCTACTTCCTGTTTCCAAATGAGCTTATTATTTTGATACCCAAGCCTTCGCCCTTTGCTCACTTCCTCTGTCTATAGGTGATACTTCTTGACTCACATTTCTGTAGTTTATCTTCAGGTCCTACATTGACTTTATCATGGATATCAAGTAAATGTCCAGGTGTGTGTTTTGAATAGTCTCATCATTTTGCTTTCCAGAGTTTCAGAATATTTTCCCCTGTTACCTTTGAAAACTTGATTTAGAGCCCTAGGCTAACTGCCACCTTCAGGTGTGGCCTGAGGCCATTTCTTCCAGCTACACATTGACAGATTGGTCTTTTTAGTAGATAGAAGTAGTTAAGCCTAGTGAAAGGTTGAGCATATGGAATCCTGACTGTATGTTTCCTGGAGAATAACATGATATCAGCACCATTCTAGGGTTTTTGATAATTTACAATAGATGCTAGTTTTGCTGTGGTAGTCAGTCTCCATCAAGTAATTTTAGGAAACCTTGAATCAGTCAATTCAGCAAACCTCTGCTTATGATCCTTCAATTCAATAAACCACTGCTCATGTGGCACTCATGATAGCAATTTGAGTGGTGAGCCAGCTTTAGAATAGCTTTGTTCCTATGGAGAACATTTCCCTTGAATGTTTGAAGGTTGATGAACTTGGCCAAAATCATCCAAGGGCATGTCAGGTGACTGTGCTCATGCTGCTGACAATTTGTGTTGCAGTTTTATTTTGTGGGGTTTATACTTCTTTCAGGATTCCTTTTAAACTCTTCATGAGGTGAAGTATATATATAGGAAGTTCTTTCTATAAAGAGATTTTTCTAAAGGACCATAGAAGCAAACTTTTTGCCTTGGGCTTTAGCCTCTTAAGCCATTTGACCTTGTGAATCAGCTTTGTTTATAATCTAAATGTAGGTTAAAGTCTCCTTAATCAGTCATACAAGAAAATCATTTGTATTTATTGGCTATCTAAAGTGGTAGTTTTCCAAACCAGGTTGCATAAGAAATACCTGGGGAAGAGCTAAGAAAATACATATTCCCAGGCATCATTTCTTATTCTTATTCATTCATCCACTGGGTCTAATAACCTGCTTTAAAATTTTTTAATTTATTTTATTGTGGTAAAATATGCAAAACATAAAATTTACTGTTGTAACTATTTTTAAATGTACAGTTCAATGAAGTATATTCACAGGGTTGTGCAACCGTCATTACTATTCATCTTCAAAACTTAATTATCTGCCTTTAAAAAAACACTCTCGGTGATTTTGAAGCACAGAAATACTGCCATTGTTTAGAAACATTGATACTCTGCGAGCTTAGACTTAGAGCTGTGCTAATCATGAGAGGAAGAACGAGATGTATGAAACATGATACATGATCTCTGGGTTCAAGCAGCTACACTTGGACAAAGGACAAAACATTATACATATAGAATAGAGAATAATCCCAGATAGAATGAAAATAAGTGATATATGTATAAATTTTTTTCCCATTGTACAGATGTGTAGGTGATAAAAGGAGTGAGACAAGCAGATAAACATGATTTAAAAATAAAAATACCACAGAGGATTGGGTCTTGAGCTTGACTCAGCAATGTTGACCATACCACATTGCTAGGCATGAAGGCAACAGGGTTAAGATTTCAGATAAGAAAATAATATGACCTGATAAGAATCATAAGCCTATTTCTCTAAAGATTGCACATTAGTTGTTCTAAGAGTTTATGCTTACATCAAAGGTATTTCCCGCATAGAAATAAGGAAGAAATTAAATACCATGAGTCTTTCAGCAAGAAGCTGAAGATATAAATAAACACAATAGTGTCATCTGTGGTTTTGGTCTCATGGTCACAAATAAAAAATCATAGGTTATTTCAGTTGAAGGACAACCAGATGTGAGTTATAAATTTGCTAAGTGTTCTTCTTTGCAGCTAAAACATTAAACAGAATTTCCTCTTTGATGGTTAAAAGTACCTGCACCTGGTGTTCTCACAACCAGAGACCACAATTCAGAATTTAAACCTTCAGACCTCATCCAGGCTGGGCAAGGGCTGGTCACCCAACAGCATAAAGCAAGGAAGTATCTAAGGATCCAGGTTTTCCACAAATAGCTCTCCCCTCACACCCAATAGTCCTCTGTTCTATTCTCTTCCCATTTCCTCCAGGAACAGAGTCTTTTGTTCAAAAGACTAGTTTTAGAGCCTTTTGAAAAGTCTGTAGCATGAATCAGTTTGTTTATTTTTCCTCTGTTGTTTTAAGATTCAGATTTCTAATTTTTGTTACTGTCATGTCTTCTACCTTTTTCCTACATTCTTGTAGGTTTATTTCTGTTTTAAAAATTCTTTTCCTATTGAGATAGCATCTCACAGTGGAGAACACTGAGATAAAGAAACTAAATGCAATATGGTGTTCAGGATTGGATCCTGGCACCGAGTAAAAGGACATGAGTGGAAAAACTGGTGAAATCCAGTTTTGTTGGTTGTATTGTACCAATGTTAATTTCTTAGTGGTGACAAATGTGCTATGTTGATATAAGATGCTAACATTATGGAAGCTGAGTGAAGGCTATACGGGAGATCTGTAATATCTTTGCAAGTTTTCTGTAAATCTAAAATAATTCCCAAATGAAAAAAAATGTATTTAAAAGATCATTTGCTATAGTTTTGGTTGGGCTTGAGGTAGAAATAAAATCAGATAAATGTGTTTGTCATTTCAGCCCAGAATTTAAAGTTCAGATATGAATCCTGCTTGTGATATTAGAGTATAAATCTGTTCAAGTCCAAAGTAGCATTCATTGCACTTGTGAGTTAAACATCAAAGGTTTTGGAGTTTTCCCTGGTGTCACACCGACTCAGTATCCTTCAGCTGGTTTGGGATGCCTAAGCAGAATTGGAGTTCTTCTCACAGCTGGAATGGCTATAATTCCTGCCCAGTCTCAACATACACATTAGTTTACTGCTAATTTCTTTTTAACGAGGCTTTCTTTTAAAATATATAACATAATAATAGGGCATAAAAGATTTTTATACCACCAGGACCAATATTTAGAAAGCAAATGAGTACTAAGCTTCTAGAACAGTCATCTTAGGCAAAATTATATTTCTAGAACCCAGGTTGTCTTATTGCCAAGAATTATACCAGTGACACAGGCAAATCTTAGTTTTAACCTCATTGGGACACTGATCAATGGGTGCCAATTTTTAAACTATTCTATTGGGATCAATCTAGTTATTCTGGTTCTATCATTTTATGTGAGAAATCCTGCTGGGGCATGTGGCCTCCTATCTATAGGCATGGTGTTCGAGGCATCATGGCATTCTTACAAAATAAAGACATTGGCAATGGTGATTGTTAAAATCTCCTGATACTATTTGAAAGAACTTTCTCTTTCTTTGAATTCAGTAATTCAAAACTTCTTAATTTTCATCTCCTGTGTCCACCACTCCGTTACTAAGTTGTGTGTGTAGGTTCTAATCAGTGACATGGCCTCTAGCTTCTCTTATGAGTAGGCATTCTTATCTTCACACTGTGGAATTTCTTAGGCCTCAATAACCAGTCTCCTAAGAGAAGTTTTCTCTTCCTTTAATCAAGTCAGTCAGGCCAAACCAGAGATTATGACTTGACCTTGTAGACCAAGTGTAGAGGTTATTCCACAGCCTAAAGCTATGTGTAGGAGAACTAGAACTGCTTAATTATGGTCAGCTCTAATAAGTCATGAACTAAGAACCACCTTAGTCCTCTGTGCTACAGGCTTTCTCAACTGGGGACAATGGACATTTTGGACAGGATAATTTTTTGTTGTGAGGAGTTGTTCTGTGCCTTGTAGCACATTTATCAACATTCCTAACCTCTGCTTTCTAGTTGTCAGAAGCACTCTTCCATTCTGGTTGTGACAACCAAAAATGTTCTTAGACATTGCCAAATGTCCCTAGGGAGGCCAAATTATCCTCAGTTGATAACCAGGGCTGTAGTACATGCAGAACTCACTCTGCTGCCTTTCAGTTTTGAAAATACAGAAGTTGTTCTGCCCATCTAAATCTGAAAAGATCTAATTCCACTTTAGCTAATGACCTGCAATGGGCCAGCTATGGCCATGTCATTCTATGTAAAGCCACAGCAGCCTCCAGGTCTGGCTGTGACCTATCTTGAGATCACGCCTTTCTAAGTAACCTTGTATAGAAGCAGCCATTCTTTGATGCACTGTCACCTGAAAAATTAAAAATGTCTTGATGCCTAGCACTTAAAGGTTCTTGTCCAGGACACAGGCCACAGCAATTAAAGGCTGTTTCTGATAGAGTTTTCTTAATCTGGATTTGCATTCCTCTGTCTCTCGGGATACCTGACGTCTGGTACAGGTATCCCCTGTTTTTGGAAAGTATGCATTACGTCATTCTGCTTCCAGGAAAGGCCTACATTAGTAACTGTTTTCACTAAGCAAGATGCAAAGAAGTTTTTTTCTTTTATGAAAAATGGTGAGAAGTGAAAATAGTGGTCAGCATTTGCTTTGCAGCGAGCCACTGTGGAGGCAGCATGTGTCCTGAACAGCGAGAGTAGGTCCTTGCTAGGGACCTACACTCAGCATCTCAGCATCAGGCCACTGTAGCATCTTTGAACTGTGTCTGTGAGCATCTGTGCTTTATCTCCATTTGTTCTGTGCATCACTTAGCAAGATGTGTACTTACTTGGGTATCAGAAAAACCTAAGAGAGCTTGTAAGGATGTTATTCTTAGTGTAAAACTGGATGCTATTAAGCATATGTGGTATAATTTAGTAGATTATTTTTTCAGTCTGAGAATGCTCAAAATTTTTCCATGTAAATTAATGACATTGGGGATCTTTTTCATGTGTTTATTAGCAATTTTTTTTGTGTGAGAAATGTCTATTTAATTACTTTGTATATTGTTATATTGCGTTACCTTTTTACCTTGTGGTTTTAAGATTTATGTATTCTTGTTACAAGTCCCTTACCAGATTTGTGACTTGAAAATATTTTCTCCCATTCTAGAGGTTGCCTTTTCACTTTCTTGGTAATATACTTAAAGCACAAAAGTTCTTAATTTGACATAGTCTACAATTTGCCACTTTTGCTTTTGATGTTCATGTCTAAAGAAACCACTACTTAATCCAAAGATACAAAGATTTTCTATGTTTTCTTCTAAGAATTGTATAGTTCTAACATCCATTTAGGTCTATGATACATTTTGATTTAATTTTTATATGTGGAGTGAAGTCGAGGTTCAAATTCAAAGTTTTGCATGTGCCACCCAGTTGTCCCATCACCATTTAGTGAAGAGTCAAACACTGTTTTTGGTTTTACTTTTATCTGTTCCTAGACAACACACTGGATGTTGGGGACTTGACCCTCACACTTGCTTCTCCATGGGGATTTTCTGCAGGTCAAAGGCCACACACTTGGGGCATAATTTTCTTTATGAGCTGTATCACAGTTTCTTCTCATTGGGCATTGTTTTAGTCAGAGTTCTCCAGAGAAACAGAACCCTCTTTGTTCTGTATAATGACATAGAAAGAGATTTACTATGAGGGATCATCTTACAGGACTGTGGAGTCTGAGAAATCTCGTGACATGTGGTCTGCCAGACGGAGGCTCAGGAAAGCTTGTGGTGTTGTCCCAGTCTAAACCCAAAGGCCTCAGAATTGGAGGACCCAATGGTGTCTCAGTTTGTGTCTGAAGGCACAAGAACCAGGCTGCAAATGGTGTAAATATTGGTCTGAAAGCAGGAGAAGGCCAATATCCCTGCTCAACTAGGTAGGCAGAGCAAACCAATTCTCCCTTCCTTCACCCATTTTTTCTATTCAGGCCCTCCTCAATGGATTAAATGAGGACCTCCACAGCAAAAGGATAGTCTTCTTCCCCCAGGATACTTATTCAAATGCTAACCTCACTCAAAAGCACACTCACAGGCACACCCAGAAATAATGTCTAGCCAAATATCTGAGCGCTCCATGATCTAGTCAAGTTGACACATACAATTTATCATCATGGCCATTTGGTTATTTCCATTTTTAAATATCATTAAAACTATTACTGATTCATATAATGATTTCTAAAAATGTTAAGTTAATCAATAAAGTCTTTTTGCACCTTTTAACTGAAGCTGTTTGTCTCCTTCAGTTAATGACCTCAGACTGGGACCACTGTATGTATGAGTGTGAGGAGAAAGTTATGGTTTTTATAAAAGCCAGATTTAACCTTTCTTAAGTGAGTTTCTAAAAAAGCTTTCTAATTGAATAAATTTGGATGTAGAATGAGTACTAGATGGTATGGCATTACAGTTAATTTTGTTGGTGGTGATAAAGACATAGTGGTTATAAAGGAAATGTCCTTATTGGTTCGATATGCTCTAGAAGTCAAGGTGGCATATGGCTGAGACTTATTTAAAATAGTTCAGGAAAAGCATATAGCAAAATTGGCAAGATACTGAGAATTACTGAAATCAATTAATGAGTATATGAATATTCGTTATAATATTCTATTTTGCATATGTTTACAGATGTTAATGAATGTTGAAAAATAACCGCCTTTAACCTGACATGTTAGTTAGAAAAGACTGGAAGAATACTAAACCTAGAAGCACGTTGTCTTACAATGCTTTTCAATTCCTTTAAATCATCAAATCTTTTAAAGAAACTGAAATTGAAAATCACAGTTGGCTATCATCTGGGTTTAGTTTATGTAAGAAAAATGAAGTACGGTTCAGTCAGTGGATCCATATTTGAAGGGGAAAACCTGCTTCTTCTTTTCCTCTCCCCATCCCAACCCATGGGGCAAAGCACAGGGAGGGGTGAGGAGCAAGTGAGTGAGAGTAAGGAGCACCCTGGGCTCTCCGCTGCAGGAACTTCAAATCTAGCCTGCAGAGCTTTGCTTTTAAAGTGAGTCTACAGTTTTAAAAGGAAAAGGGCTGGGTCTTTGAGAACCAGCCTGAAGCTACTGACGGCCAAGAAAGGTAAGGGTAAGTCTGGTAATATTCTTTTCTACCCCACGGGTACAGAAGAATCTCCTAGAACATAATAGAGACAGTTATAGCAGAAAAATCAAATAAGCACCCCTTATCCCTAACAGAACAAAACGAACCAAAACAAGCATAGAGACCCTTCCCCAAATCTGATTACTTAGGTACAGTGTCTAGCATGGAACCTGGTGCATGTTGAGTATGCAACAGATGTTAGTTTGTTGAGTTTGGGTTTATTATCATTTTGTATGTGATCAGCAGCTCCAGGATTTCTCTTTCCAGCTTGCGTTTTAGTTATGTGCCGTATGCAAAGGTAAACAATGGAATGGCTCCTTTTCTTGAATGCAGGGACTTGCCTAGAATGGTGTTTGTGGAGAGGGCAATCTCGGATGGTGTGTGTTCTGGGAGACCTCACAGGAAGGCCTCTTTCTCCAGTGTAGGGTTCTGGGCAATTTCCCTGGGGAGACATGAGCTCCTAACTTCAGGGACAAAATTACTGCCTCATATTGCAGCAAGTCTGGAAGGTGGTGAAGCTTAAAGCCAACTTCCCATTTTACGTAGAATGCTCTCATGTAAATAAAAAAAAATGATGAAAATAAACCACAAAAGGTTAGCACATGCATGTGGTTAACATGTCATAATAGCCGGTGTTCAGTTGAATAGGCCGTTAGTTTTTATTGATACAAAGAATGAATATTATTGCTCAACGGCTAAACAATAGAAACAAAGAAAACATTAGAACCTGATTATCTTTTTTAGAAGACTATGATAGGGCTTTATCCTCCCAGGATGGTATCTGGTCTCACTGCATTTTCCAAGCTTCTTTAAATGTTAATAGTTTCTGGGAATACTGACAAGAAATAAAACACAAAACAAAACAATTCTCAGAAAGTGTAAACTAGAATATAAATCTAAATTGCCCGAGACAATGCTGCCTTTAAGAACAGGGGAATTGGTGTTACGTCCAACATTGTAAATCTAAATACTGGACTCCTCAGAAAAGTATTTTAGAGAACCCATTCCCTCCTTCATTAAGTATCTTCATCAGCACATACGGATGAGTATCTGGGTTCTACGGGTCCTGCCCTGTGCTAGATGCTATAGGAAACACCTAAGAATAGCACAAGATATATTTTCTATCCCTAAAAGCCTGCTTGGGAAGAAAAAACACTGAAGAATAAGTCAGAGGTGAATTTTGGGATGTTAACTATAAGAATCTGTAGTAATTTAGAGATGGAAAATATCAACCTAACAGGTAAATCAAAGCAAAGTGGAAGAATACACATAGTAAAAGGGCAGCTCATGAGCAGAGTCATCTGGATGCAAGGCAAGAGGCTGTGTTAACCAATTGGATAGGTTGTACAATGGAGGTATCAGAAAATTTGGGGCTTGGAATAGAAAGAAGAGGGTGCTATTGGAGATTCCTGAGCAATTGGTGTAGCTCCTGGGGATGGAGAGGAGCTGCTTTGCCCGCACTGGGATGTGTGTCTTTCCTCCAGCATCTCTCCGTGCATGTTCCCTTATGCCCTTTCTAGTCATTACCATTTTAGCTGAAATTACTCTCAGCCACACCTTGGGTTCCTCTGGGCCTCAATTAGATCTCTGAATCAAAAGGACCTGGTCTCTCATGTCTCAGCTCTCAGGCTCGTTTTTTTGTATCATTTCTCATTACAGTGGTCTCACCAGAACTGCAGCCAACACTGCCCATGGCTCCTCAACCCCCTGTTATTTCCAACAAATTTTAAGAATTTCCCTATAAACCACTTAAATGAGATGGCATAGATACAAGCCTAGCACGAATCTTAGTTTTGTGACACTTTTTTTTTGTTTTCTAGAACTTTTGCTGGTGTTTTTCTTTCCTTAGGTGGCTATTACAGGTCTGTTAGGAGATGGGGGTTTGCTTAGTGGCCGCTGGTGGCAGCCTGTCATGAGGAGATGGCATGCATCTAGGGGAACTGACCCCCATTTTGACATCTAGGTGGGTGTAGAGAGTTATCTGTCTTATGGTAGCCCAAGACAAGCCTTATAAGTAAGTTCCCTTACTTATTAAAACTGCCACCTACCAATATGGAGTAGTTTGCCCCTTTCTTGGGTCTTCTTGTTCTCTGCATATCAGGACCTTTCACCAGAAAATTCCTGTGGTTTCAGACCAACCTGCATGCATATACTTAATTCACTTAGCTAATCTCTTATTAGTGAGGATGTTATTTACTCATATTTTATCTCTTTCTGACAATTATAGAAATAATATATACATATAATAAGAAACACGAGCAGTACAGGAAATTATAAAATATAAAGCAAAATCATTCTTCTGACCCATTGCCACCTGTTCATTTCTCAAATATAATTTCCTAGAAGTAACCATGGAATTTGAATAGGTTTTTGTTTTGGTCTTCTGCTGGTTATTATTATAATTCTAAGTAATAAACTTATATGTCTATTGATTTTTCAATATTAGACAGTATGTACTGACTAGCTACAATGAAAAATAAAGAGAAGGTGTGAAATTCAGTGTCATGGAAGAAAAGGCGATTTCTTAGGATATGTGTGTGAGTGTGTGTGTATGTGTGTGTGTGTATGTGTGTACCTTGCTTTAATATTTACTTATATTATAAAAATTATTGATATGATCCTTCCAAAATGGTAATTTTTTTTTTTTAATTTCAAAGATGTTCTATCCTGGTGGAATAAGAGGGTGGGGATAATTTCAATCTGCTTTTATTCAGTGAAACTGATTACCGGGGTTGGGGCAAAGGAAATTTGTGTGGCATCGGTTTTGTGTGATGCTCACAGTGACTCAGCCTTGTTGTGGAGCTGCTGGGATGCTCATTGAGGAAAGGGGTCCAAGTTTCGTTCAGTGGGCTGCTGGGGAACACTGATGACAGCATTGGAAGTACTCTTTAGATGTGGAATTTAGGGGTGGGTGGAAAATTCAAGACAAATTCAGATTTCAATGTCAAACTGTTTAAGCAATCTGAGCAGATGTGGATTGTGGGCTCAAGTGTCCTGGGCTCAGTGTGAAATGGTTAATCAGATAATCCAGAATCAGACATCACTTAGACACTCGAAGCTGAATCCAGTTTTAGGGCAGGGGAGGTTCTCACAACTGTGGTGGGAACACAGGCGCTGACAGAAATTAGACTGGGAGTTTCCAATAGAGTTTTCTACAGAAAACTGCTTGTGTTAGGAAACTAAGACGTTTCTTGCATTAAGAAAATTTGTGCTCATGCTGAGGTTGGAATTGGTAAAATGTGACAGAGGGCTTTTACTCTGATTTCACTACTGTTAAGGAATTTATTTAAGGACAAGTTAAAGTATAAAGGCACCGGTAGATAGAAAAGTAATCAGATGTATGTTTTTAGGTGAGGGATTTGGGGGCTGATGGATAATCTCTCTGTCCATATTATGAGAAGGGGTGGTGGTCTGTCAAGGAGGGGAAGTTAAACGTCACCCTAAGGTCATGTGTCCAACCACGTGTCACTTAAAGAACAGTGTTATTTATTAGACCTGTGTCTCTGTGTGTGTGTACACAAGTGTGAAATATGCCATCGTGACATAATGACTTCTTGCAAATGAAAACATCCAGAAGCAACTTAGTAAGAATGCTAGGAAGTCAGGCCCTATTATTAACCTACTGGATAACTCAGTGCAGGTTCCTAGGCACTGCAGACCCTAGGGGTGGAAGGAGCTATCAGAGACACAGGCAGAAGGAAGTCAGGGCTCTGTAGCCTCACTTCCCACTCACACGAGGGCTCTCAAAATCTCTGATGGAACCTGACAATGGGTCTAGGATTTAGTGGGGCCATTTCTAATAGACCATGATGTCTGGCTCCCCTAGGCTCAGGACCCAGATATGGTGGAGTCTGAAGGTGGCTTATAGTTTTGGATAGTTTTGTTTGGGCTACATAACATGTTACCAACCAGCTGTCAGAACAGAGTGATAGCCAGTCTTTAAATGAGGCACTCAGGGTCAGTGTTTAGGGTTGAAAATTGTGAGGAGTAAAGCTCTGAAGAGAAAGATGGTGTGTAAGATAGTGGGAACTTGTTAGAAATAGAAATCCTCAGCACAGGGCAGATCTGCTAAATCAGAAACCTGAGAATAGGCCCCACCAATTCATGTTTTCACACTCTCTGGGTGATTCTAGTCAACACTCAAATTTGAGATCCACTGCTGTAGATGAAGTAGGTCCCTGCTAATTAATATGAGATTAACCTGGAGGCATTTATGTAAGCAAGAACAAGTGATATCTGAGTCAAAAAACCTAGATAAACCATTTGAACATTTCTTCCAACTTCTGCTATTGAAGAAAAGTTTGTATTTTCCTCTATGGTATAAAAAGTAACATTAATTGAAAAGTTCCTATGGCATGTGCTTAGTATTTTAGCTACATTATTTTCTTAAATTTTTCCATCCTTTTTATTAATTAGGTGCTATTTTTATGTCCATTTTACAGATGAAGAGATGGAAGGCTTAAGAATCTCAGTAAAGGTTTTGTAGCTTAGAAGTGGAGCTGAAATTTGAACCCAAGGAATTTCACAAAATGTGTTTGGCTTTCTTAACCACTAAGCTGTACCTAGAATATGAGTTCTAAATTTCCCACCATGATCTCCCTGTGCGAAGGACTCGCGAACCATGTGCGGTTTGGTAATGTATATTGATTAATGTTTTCCTGCTATGGGTCTGATGTAAAACTGGTATTTTGCCTGTCATCGCTAACTCATTTCTCTTGAATCTCTATAGAGTCAACAATTTCAGCATATTTTTATGTAGTCGAACTCAGAGTTTAGTGCTAAGTGGACTTCATAATACTCCGTTTTAATCTTGCACTTGCTAAATTTATGCTTTTCTATTACACTTGTAAATCTCTCTTTGTCATAATATAAATGATTTACCATTGTCCTCTCAAGGATTTTCTTGTGTTGTTTTGGTACTGCCTATTATATCTTAGAAAAAGGGTAAAATAATAAGACTGGGTGGTTTTAAATCAACCCCAAATATTGTCTGGAGGTAAACAACCAATTATTCTTTTTTTCTTATGGTAAGTTTTCTATAATTAGAAATGTTGAGATAATGTTGTTTTAAATTCCAAGTGTGAAAATATGTCTATACCATGCAAGTTCTTTCTTTTGCGTCTATGAGTGATTGGGTGTGGGTCAAGGAGACATGGGATATTAATTTTAATTCAGAAGTGATTCCAGAGAGACAAGTTAATTTTCTAAATCAGCCTGGTGAGAGCTGGAGCTGGGAAAGTGCATTCAATGAAAAATGTCTTGTTCTCTGTTAGAAGAATTATGAGGTAACAGGCTCAGGAGTAAACTGGATACCAAGGGTTAGTAATGTTTCTAGAGCTGAGGCGGATGTGCCTAAAAATTCCAAGACAAATCACTCTTTCACTTTTTAATATTTATGAAATAAGAATACACCTTGTAGTCGATGAATATATGATAGGATGTCAATATGAAGATTTTAGCTAAAGCTAAAATAGAAGTTATATTTTTAAGGAGATGATAGCAGAAAAAATCATGACTGTGTTTTAATTTTAATTTTAATTGTGGCAAAATACACATAACATAAATTTACCATCCTAATTATATTTAAGGGTACAGTTCAGTGGCACTGAGTACATTCATACAGTTGTGTGACCACTATCATTGTTCATCTCCAGAACTTTCCATTTTCTCAAACTGAGACTCTGCACCCATTAAAAAATGACCCCATTTCCCTCTCCCTCCAGCCCCTGGCAGCAATAATTCTACTTTCAGTCTCTATGAATTCATCTATTCTACTAGGTACCTCATGTAAGTGGAATCATACAGTGTTTTTCTTTTTTGAGACTGGCTTATTTCATTTCACATGATGTCCTTAAGATTCATCTATGTTGCAGCATGAGTCAGAACTTCCTTCCTTTTCAGGCTGAATAATATTCCATTGTGTGAATAATATTTCAGTTTATTCATCCATCCATCTTCTGACAGACACTTGGGTTGCTTCTACCTTTTGGCTATTGTGAATAATGCTGCCATAAACATGGTGGTATAAATTATGTGTTTAGAAATTTTGCTTTTGATTCTTTTGGGTACATACCCAGAAGGAGGATTGCCGGATCATGTGGTAATTTTATTTTCAATTTTCTGAGAAACCATCACACTGTTTTTCATAATGGTGTCATCATTTTGCATCCCCACTAACAGTATGCAAGTTTCCAATTTCTCCACATCCCCACCAACACTCGTTATTTTCTGGTATTTCTATAGCAGCCATCCTAAGGGGTGTGAGGCAGTAGAATCATGATTCTCAATGGCCTTATTCACATGGAAGGCATCCTAAAAGGGCAGGGACTAGCTATTTAGGGATGCCTCTGAGAAGAAGATATTGGTAGAGCTGATGATTTGATCTCAGGAGGAGAACAAGTCAGAGTAAAACCTATGGAGAGGTATAAGTCATGTTTCCTCCTTTTCCTCAAATCAAAGGAGATTTTTTCCCCCTTCTTGTTTAAGAAGACCACTGGGAGGTGTCACATGCACACCTGTCAGTTGGCCTTGGGTACTATTGATACATCATTAGTCACGTTGGAACTTTCTTGGTCCTTTTCCTCCCCTCTCTCCCCTCACTTTAACTCTGAAGTGGGTAAGCACTACCACTAGCAAGTCATAGGCAGGAATGAAATCTGGGCTGGAAAGGAAAGAAGCAGCGGACCACAGCCCATCACCTGCCCCCTTCCCATCTGCGGCAGACGCAGATTAAGGAGGTAGGAACTTTAAATAAAGACCAAATTTTGATCATGATAGGAACAGAATATTTTAGTTACCAAGTTGAAACTGCCCTTTGTCACTTAAGGTGATAGTTGAAGTTTTTAATGACCTAAGAGAGACCAGAGAATTCATGGAGTCGACTTCCATTTTCATCCAGGACCATAAGTCATCCCATGGAGCCCATTTTAAGGGACAGAGAAAGAGAAAAATAAAATTGCTTTATTATTTTATCCTGAAAATTGGACTTTTTCAGTGAAATGATTACATGTACATGTGATGTGCTGGTGTTTTCCCCAACTATAATTAAAATGATAGTGATTTGTCTTTGGAAAATTGATAGAGGGGGGAAAGACTCTCTGAGACTTGGTAGAACATTTAGAAAGAGAGAACATTCCACAGTTGTGGTGTTTGGCTGTGGCATGGCTAGCCTCGGTGAGAAGTGAGATCCTTTGATAGGATGCGTCTGAGTAGAAGGAATGGGACAATCTGTAATGGCTGAAGGAGTTGGAAAAGGATCTGCCCCTGACCTCTCCACCACAGTGGGAGTCTTTGGTTCTCAGATTTTAGCTTTTAAGTTTGACCTCATGGACTCCATGTTTTTTAGCCACGTGTTGACATCCTTCTCTCTCTCTCTGTCTCTCTCTCTCTGTCTTTCTCTTTCTGTCTCTCTGTCTCTCTCTCTGTGTCTCTCTCCCTCTCTCTCACTTTCTCTCTCTTTTTTGCTTGGTGTTAGAAATGCTACTGGATTCATTTTTTTTTTTTTACTACTGAGGACTTAAATGTGAGCAAATATAAGCTACGCCATTTATTCAAGACTTAGAGAATATCACATAATATATGTTTGGCATGTTAAAATAGCCATTGACAAGAAATTCTTTGTTTTTTAGAAAATATTTCTGTTTCTTTTGTACAAAAAGTCTCCCAAGTTTTTTTTTTTGAGTAAAATGTTCCAATTAGTCAGTCAGCATCTATTAGATAGCAGTAGTTGTGTTGTAATGAATTTTTTTTAAAGAAAAACAAAACTTTCCTGTTCGGTTATTATTATTTTTGGAAGTAATTTCTCCATAATTCCAGTTATCCTTAACCCCACTGACCTACATTTAGCTCAGCAACATACTTCCATCAGAGTATTAGCTGGATTTTGTCCGTAGTTAATGAGAATAAATAAATAAAATTGGCTTAAATAGTAAACATTTTATTTCCTTTTAATAAGAAAAAGTCCAGAACTAAGGTTGGCTTCAGACTTCAAAACTAGCCTGTCTTTCTACTCTTCCCCTGTACTGGCACCATCCTCAGGCCAGTGACAAGATGGCAGCAGGAATTCTAACAATACATTCAGTCATGATGTCATGACAATTGGTGGAAAAAGAAGAGAGATTCTTTATTTTTTTTTCTTTAAATTAAGAAAACTTTTACATAAAGTATCTCCTTCCTCCTTCTGTTATAGGTAAAGTCCTCATACATCTCATTGGCTGGAATTTGTGCTACACCCTAAATCAGTAACTGACCAGAAGCAAGATATTGTCATGATTGACTTTGAAAGTCAGGGTCCACTCCCTGGGGTGCTGATAGGTCAGTTTTTCTCGAAGCGCAGGGCCAGTGGAAGGAGGGACCAATACCAGCTGGAAGGACTCTGTTAGGAAGGACGGCGAGTGGGGATGGATACTCTATAAGCAGCTATATCAATGTCTATTACAAAAAAAAATGAGCTTTCAATAAAGTCTCATGGCTATCAGTGGTTAAAATACGTTTTATTCAAAGGAAGAAATTCCCTTTGTTGGATCATAAAAAGTTCATCATGTTAAAGCTTGAAGGAACCTTAGGTATCAACTAATCTGAACTTTTTATTTGGGAACTGAGGCTCAGAAAATGCTAGTGACTTTCCCCAAATCCCAGGTAATAGACACTACAACAATAAACTTATGGACAGTTCTAACTCAATTAGAAAGCAATGACGACTCCCTTGTTGCTCTATAGTGATACTTCTCTTGATCATGGCAGGGAATCAGATGTTGTGAATTGAAACTGAAGGATAGAACATGTGAGTGTCAGAGGTAAGGACTTCTCAGAATAACTCATGGAAGGATTTGTATTTTTTCCAAACCGAGTCAAAGGCATGGCTTTCCACTTTGCTTACGTAATGTGGAAACTACTCTTTATCCAGTCAATTTAGTGCGACAACTGGTACATTCAGTATATTAAGCGATTCACAGTTTATTCCACTGAATTGGTCGGTCAAGCAGTCAAAAGCGTGAGCTCTTGCCAAGGCATAACCTTGATGTAATTTAGACTGATCATCTTCCAGGAACCAATCTACCTGAAAGTTAGTTTATCTGAAATCTACATTTCTCGCTGAGCCTGGAATGAGAACATCTAATTAAATTACACTCTGAATGAGGGCTCAGCTTGCCTTGAATTAATTTATCCAAATAATTAGGAAACTTCTAAAGTTGTTGCAAAGATTGGTAACAGGAAGTCATTTGCAGATGGCCTAAGCATTCATACTCTAGAAGACACAGGTCAACTATTTTTGGCTGGGAAGTCACACGACAGTACATGGCCTGAAGTCTCAAGGAAAGGAACCTTGATTTGTATTCAGGGGAAATGCTTTCTAAAACTCTCAGAAGTGAGGGCAAGACCTCTGTCTCATTTCTTGGAGCAGTCTCTGAGGTTGTGCTTAATCATTTTGATTGAACAGTTTCGACTTGTCAGATAGAAGCACACTTTGGCTTTATCTTTCCAATATCGGATTGTGTCAGCCGAGATTCTCTTTCCTGCTGGGAAGCCAACACCCTTAATGACAGTTTGGGCTGATCCCCTAATTTTTCAGTCACTTTTGGAAATTAAAAAACTCTCATTCCAACTCTTAAAACTTCTCCCATTCTTTTAAAAACCTCAATCACATATTTATTTCAAGGTTTCCCTCTAAACCTAGCAAAGAATGGACTTCTGTCTGGAAACTAGGGGTGTTTGTCTATGGGGCATGTGGTCTGCTTTTTCATCCCCCCTTTTCCCTGTGCTTTTTCCGTCTGGTGTCTTGGTGTTAAGGTATTGGAAGGAAAAGCACCATCTTTTCATATAACTGTTGGCAGACAATTGGTGTCTTCAATGTGACATCTGTGATTACTATTATATAGTGAACAATTTAATTTCATATTGGACGTGGCATCTGTTGCTTGTGGCCCCATCTCAGTTATCTGCTTGACTATCAATTCCTTTGCAAGATGAGCATCCATGTGCTGGTTCTCTGAGGAGAGCATCCTTTGGCTCTTGAGAGTTCTGATGGAGGCAAACAAAACCAGACAAAACCCATGAAACCTAATATTTAGGCTCAAGTTTAGAAGGTGAAGTTTAATTGCGGGGGGTTGGGTGTCCTCCATGATGCTGAGGTGTCCCCCATGGTCATCTCCTCCCTTCTAGTCCTCTTTCCCTTCTCAGTGACAATGGCTGGGAAACCATTTTGGCCTTTCTGGGTCCTGAGGAAACCTAGGACTCACCTTACCCTTGGGCCTTCTTTTAACTCTACCCTGGAGAATTTTGAGATTTTGTTTTTCATCAGTGCACTGCCTGCTTTAATCCCTGTTCTCTTCAGTCTTCTCCTTGGGTAGAAAAACATCTGTGTCAGGGCCTGCCCTCAAAAGTGTTCACATGGACCCTCAGCATTAAAGAAATTCATGGCAGGCTCAGGTTGACGGGGTATTTTGCTGAAATGATAGTCTCACTAAACAACCATATTTCAGTGCTGTGTACACTCTTGCATTCAATTTCACCCTTCTTGAACAGCTGGGGAACTCCCTCCCCCTCTACAGTGTTTAGCTTAAATTTTTTATACTTTTTTCTCTTTATATTTTGTGGATTGGAAGCAGCCATAATGATTTTTCTGTGAGTTTCTAAGACTTTCACTAACACTTGAACTGAAAACTAAGCCTTAGTTTTCTTGTCGGTATAATGGGGGAAAAAAGAATCAGACCCCTTTACTTTACATGGTGTTTGTGAGAAATCAATAAGATAATTGTAAAACCCCTAAAATTTTAAGAGTGCTATAAATTTGAGATATCTATAATCTAAATTTAAGTACAAGCCTTAGGCCTTTATGGTTTTTCTCTGGGCAAAAGCTATTTGATGATGGAGGCAAACAAAACCAGACAAAACCCACGACACCTAATATTTAGGCTCAAGTTTATAAGGTGAAGTTTAATTGAAATGAGCATTTCTTGGTGACGTGGCAGTCAGCTGGATGGAGGGGCTGCACTATGGTTCTACATGCTTTGCGGCTGTACATGAGGCAGGGATAACTTATCTTGAAGGATGAGGCTGATTTCTGTATCTGAGGCACATAAATGTGCTTGAGAAAACAGAATCGGGTGCTTTTCTGTTCTGAGAACTGGGTGTGATTTAAATTTCATACATTTGAAGTCTACCTGGTGTTTCTGTTGGCAAATATTTTGCTGCTTTGATCCTCTCTCGAGTTGCCTCTCTAAGGAGTTCATTCACACTCTTTTTTTTTCTTTAATTACTCTCATTTTATCTCCCCTACTTAAAAAATAAAAAAGCAAACCTCGTCTAGCTCCAAAGCCCTTCCCCCCTCCCCACATGCTAACATTCTTGGAATCAGGGTGCTCCGTGGATGGGATGGCTGCCCAGCCTTCAGTCGTCTAGTGTCTGCGATGGCATATGAGGACAACATGCGGCTGGCTCTGAGGGACTCTGCTTCTCTGCTCTTGTTTACCAGCTCAAAATTCCATCTGGTCTTGCTGACGGGAACCTTGACACCATCTGCAAAAAATTGGAATAAAGCAATTTTGGTCTGAAGAAAAGGAAAATAACAAGTTGAAGCCCATTTGGGAAATGTCATGTTTGCTGCTTCAGAAGGGAAAATGGACAGGGACTGTGTCAATACACGTTCGTGTATTTGGTGGATGTCTTGAGGGGGCCCATCTGTAGCTGTCACCTGTGAGTGTACTGACTCTTTTCAATCAGGTAAACACAGACTGAGGGATGTGGCATTACTCCAGGGTGGGTGTTGATGACGAACTGGAATTACATTGTATTTATATGCATTAAGCCCATCTCCCACCCTAGTACAATTGGGGTCAGTGTGTTTTGCTTGTGTATGTGGCTTGTATAAACTATAGTCATGTACTTTTCTTATCACCCAGAGGGTTCACTTATGTGTGACACAAAATTTCACACACACCTATAATAATAATAATAATAATAATAATAATAGTAATAAAATAGTAGTAACAAAAATTCATACAGAGCTGAGTGCTCTTCACTGCTCTGAATACTGCAAATGTTAACTCACTTAATTCCCACAATAGTCCTAGGGGGTAAGTATTACATTTTCCCAATTTTATAGGTGAGGAGACTGAAGCACAGGGAAGATAAGTAACATCAAGGGCACCTAACTCCTGGGAGAGCCAAGATTTGGAGGCGGGCTGTCTGGCTCCCATCAGTTGGGGTAGGACTCTTCAGTGTGCTGAGGGAGGTAGCTGTATACTTTGCTAAATCTATGTTATGTTTAGTCCTCAGTGAGGACTGTGTGTTGGCCATTCTCTGTTTGCTGAACCAGACCTGTTCTCCCTTCTCTGTCCTGCACTGGCTCAGAGGGGTTTACTTCTCTGGGCTGCATCCCTGGGCTTCCTTACCTCCAACTGCTATTTGGGTTTGGCCCCTGGGGGCACCAGAAAGAGGTGAGAGCCTGGCATTTATTGGCTGTGGGTCCCCTCTATCCATGGTGGGTGTCCCCAGTTCTCTTCAAGTCTGGTGATGCTACTGCCTGCACTTTTGTTTAGGCTAAGGGGGACAAAGCTTCCAGCCTCTGACAACACTGGGGTTCTCCGAGCCCTGCCTACACCTTTGTAAAAAGCTCCTGGTTAGAACTTGACACTGAGTATGTCGTCCACTTTGCAGGAATTCTGAGAGATACAGGCTTCTTCTAAGAGTTCACCTATGTGAGTCTATGTTACTCAGAAACACTTGATATTTTTAGAATGATTTAGTAAAAGATAAATTAAAATAAAAAGTTAAAATTTAAGGTAAGGCCAGGAAGGACATATCATCTTGGCTTAGAATACATAATAACAATAATCCCAAACTTGCACAAAGTCTTCTTCTTTCCCAGTGTTTCAAGATGCATTTGTTCATAGCAGTTAGTAGGCAGAACAGAACCCTTATTGTTCTCATGATGCAGATGAGGAAATGGAAGTTTAGAGATTAAACAACCTGTTCCAGGCTGTGCAGTTATTAAGTTGTGCATATGCGATTTACACCCCAGCTGACACCTAGCTCATGCTCTTAAGTCTCCTGCATCTGACTTTGCTCTTTAAGCAACTTGAGAAGGAGGCCAGACAGGTATCATTTGTTCCCTTTTATGACAGTTGAGTCAATGGAAGCACAGTGGGTTGAAGTGACTTCTCTAAGATCACAGAACTAATCAGTCTGCACTTGTAAATAGCAGAACTGGTGATTATTGGGAAATCTCACTGTGGAAATCAAGCGGCTTCCGAGGCAGCTTCAGTTTGTGCAAAGTGCAGCAGGCTTAGGGTTGAGAGGTATGAGTTTAAATCCTGACTGAGACTTCTGAGCTCCTTGACCTTAAGTAATTCAACCCCTGAGCCTTCGTTTCTTCATTCGTAAAATGAGAGATTAATTCTTCCTTCACAGGATATGTGAAGATGATGCAAAGCAATTACGTAAAAGTGCTTATCACAGTAGTAGTTACATGCGACATAGGTGTGTATATGTCATCACATGCATATGTCATGTATGTGCACATGCATTCCATGTAGCTGTATATGTTATACATGCATACATGTGCTGTATATGCACATGTGTATGTTACATATGCAGACATGTATATATACTATACACACATGTATGCTATATATGCACATGCATATTATACATGTGTATTTACATGTGGTCTATGTGATGTATGTTACATGTATATATAATGTTCATATGCTACATATATGTCTGTAGATGTGTGCTATATGTGTGTGAGTTATATGTTATACACACATCTGTATGTTATGTGTGTTATATATTTTATGTGTTATATATGTGTATATATGAAATATATGTTAATATGTGTTTTTTAAAATGTCCAAACAAATTGTCTCAGGGTAGAGTCAGAAACTAAGGTGTACACATGGAAGCAAAGGATATTTGGCTCCCGCCAGCCTCCCTGGCATGAAGAGGTGAATCCCATGCAAGTGTAACATCTTCCAGGGAAGTCTGCAGTGGGCAGGCCAGGCTCTGCCCACTTCTGAGCATGGGCTCAAAGCTTGCTTTATGTTATTGAAGGATTTGGATTTTATACCAATGTGGGGACTATGTTTCTGTGATGTGCTGTGTAGTAAAAATTAACTATAATTCTAACAATATGTAGGTAGGTTACACCTCGAGGCAAAGCTTTCTGTAGAAGCACATTAGATACATTTGTGTAAGGACAATGGTTTTGCAAACCAAATACCTGTATCTGTTACAGTGATGTCTTGATCTGAGTGGTTTTAGGGTCTGTTCTCAAGTAAATTTGAAACGAGAGGCCTTTTTTAATCATCCCAGAGAGAAGTAATTTCTCACCCCTCTGAACCATGGCTGAACTTTTCATCTGTACCATTTCTCTGAATATAAATTTCCAAACTGAGAACTTATATGGGTTTATTACCGTTCTCTTAAAATGAATTAATGAATATTTTGAAAAATCACTCAGATGCTTATGTATTTTTTTAAAAGTGCTATATCCTTTACTACTGGAAGTGAATATGTTATGAATGAATTGTGAATTTCTTTCTGATCCGTTATGTCGTGGGGTTTCTACCATTTTTTTAAGACTTTGATCATCTTCTCTGTGACAGGAACTCAGCTGAGCATAGGGGTACGGAGATGTGGTCCTTAGGCTCCAGTACCTGACAAGGTGCAAATACTAACAATATGATCTACTGAGTCCTATAAGAGGCTGTGTACTCTCAGTTCTTTGACAGTAACATTGAAATGTTCACAAAACATATTAGTAAATGATTCACATGCGTTATTTTCCTTGTTAAAAAACAGAATAAATGAACACAGTAAAGACTCCCACAGCCGGAATACTTGGGGAATGACATGTTTTGGTTTCTGAGATCTGCACTCGACTGAGAGTTTACCCACACAGTGTTTGTGGTTGTGAAAATGCAACGTGAATCTTGTCATCTCTGAAAATTTCCTGGAGCTCCACTAGGTGACGCCATGTCCCTAGGAAAGCAGAGATTTCAAGTCCAAGTAACCCAATTGGTGTTCAGGGCATCCTTGCAGTCATGACATTTCCCTCACTTTTTCAGGGAAGGATACGTCTGGAACATGTTAGTCACTCAATTCACATTTATTGAATAAATGTCGAATGAAAAGTTTCATTTTCAAGGGTTTGGCTGAAAACGAGAGAGCACCAGAAGTTCACTCAGAATACATAACCTGAATGTTCCCAGAGAGGATTCTGCATATTTTTACAATGTTTAAATTATTTAAAACACAACAACAACAACAAGCAAACAAACAAACAACAAACAGACAAACAAACAAAACCCCAGCAGGATCAGTAGCTAAGCAAATAGTTTTGTCAAATGGATTTTGCAACATCAGGGGAGGCAGTGTGACTTGCAATTATTGCCTTTGCTTGATTGGACTCTTTGATTTAATTTTTTAAAATAAAAATAATACAAGCTTATTGTAAAAATATAGAATACATATCAATAAATAAAATAAAAGTAAGTCCCTTTGATCTTCTATTCCCAGCTAGAACCCATCCATTCAATTCTTTTGCTGTGCATATATAAGCACATTTCCCGTTATAGTGATGAGACTGAATATAGTGATGAGACAATGGCCAGACTGCATGTAAAAATAAAACTCTGACCTATGATCTGCAGCAACCAGACCAGGAAACGAAGCCTTTATCTACATTAACCAGCCCAGGAAGCCAACCTGCTACCTGTAAGTCAGACTTGTATGAAGTCAGACTATAATCTCTGGCAACCTGTCCAGAAAGGTAAACAATAACTTCCAAAAAATCAGCCCTAAACAGTTAGGACTTGATTTAATACCTGATAGTTTCCCTAATTTCTGCCCCAGAGAAATTAGGACCAACTAGAGTAAGCTAAACAGGAGCCTTTGACCAATCACATAGGATGCCCCCACTTAGATGTCCCAACTGTGGCTTCTCCAAGTTAACATTCTCCAATGAAGGCATGCCCGAAGCTAACCTTTCCCTACTATAAAACTTTCTCACTTCTCTGCCTGCCTTTGAGTCTCTGTGTTACTATGGCAAGCTCTGAAAAAAAAATAGCCTTTTCTTGTTTGCATTTGGTTGTTCTTCACTTATTTTCTCTAGATACTGATTCATCCATTTTAGCAACATATATTTGAGTGCTTACTGTTCAAGGGGCAGGAGATACACATTTCCTGCCCACATGATTCTTACATTTTACTGGAAGAGAAAAAAGTAGATAAATATGTTTTTAAAATAATGTAATTAATTTTCAGCAACAATGACAAAGCAATTCAGTGCAGGAAAGGTCCCTTCAATAATTGAATACTTCTATGCAAAAAAATAGATCATATTCAGAAGTTACCTCTCAATGCATCATAGACTAAAAGTAAAACCTAAAATTATAAAACAACTTGAAGAAATTGTAGGAGAAAAATCTTTGTGACCTAAAAATTAGGGAAAGATTTCTTAGATATGATATCAGAAGTACAATTTACAGAAGAAAGAATTGATAAATTGTCTCAAAATTAAGAACTGCTGTTTGAAATTTTTAAGAGGATGAGAAACCAATTCATAAACTGGAGAATACTTACAAATTATATATCTGATAAAAAATTGTATCCTGAATAGACAAGGAACTCTCAAAATTTAAGAAAATAAACTACCTAATTTGAAAAAATAGATGAAGAATTTGAACAGACATTTTACCAAAGAACACATAGGGTGACAACAAAACACAAGAAGAGATATTCAGTGTCATATGTCATTAGGGAAGTGAAAAATAAAACCACATCAAGTTACCACTGAATACCTATTAAAATGTTTAAAATTAAAAAGACTGATGATACCTTGTAATTTTAAGGAAGCTGAGCAACTGAAACTTTTATACATTGCTGGTGGATATACAGAGTGGTGAACTCAGTTTGGAAGAAGTTTTAGAAATTTTTGAAAGTTAAACATATGCCTATTCATAGACTCAGCCATTTCCTTCCTAGATACTTATTTCCCCAAGAGTAGTGAAAGCATGGGTTTCTACAAAGACTTGTGGATGAATGTTTGGAGCAGCTTAATTTGTAATATCTGCCAACTGGAAACAACCCAAATCTCCATCAACAAGGGAGTAGATAAAGTGGTATATTGAAAATGGAATACTACTCTGCAATAAAAGGAAATGATGCATTGATACACACAACATGGATGAAACTCAAAAAATAATTTATGCTGAGTGATAATATAGACAAAAGAAGGGTACCTATTACAGGATTTCAGTGACATAAAACTCTGAAAATGAAAATTAATCCGAAGTGACAGAAAGTAGGTCAGTGGTTCCCTGATTGAGAAGAATTACCATCGGACATAAGAGTATTTTTGCGGGTGACAATGTGTTCATTAACTGGATTGTGGTGATAGTTTCAGGGGTGAGTCCCTGTGTTAAAATTTAGCAAATTGTACACTTGAAACATATGCAATTGATTGTATATCAACTATGTTTTAATAAACGTGTTAAAATAATGTTTCAGAAAAGGTGTAATATCTCTGTCTGCTCTAAAATATATCTTGGTGGAGAGAAAAAGTAGGCAGAACTAGAGAAAAATTAAGACTGGCCATTAGTTGATAATAGCTGTGGGGTGGTTATATGTGGATTCATTATCCACTCTATCTGCTTTAATATTTGAAATTTTTTATAATAGAATATAAGAATATTACAGTTAATGTATTGTACATAATATATTTGTGCCTCTTTGCAGGAATTTCATCTAGACTAGAGACTGAAATAGTGCTGGATGTACCCATTTTATTTTCATGAGAACTTTCAATTTGTGTTTTTTTTTAAAGTTTCTCTGTATTTTTTTTGAGAAGAAGGGCACATGAGATTTGTTATTTTCTAGCCTTTTAATTGTAATAAAGATGATATTAAAAAAAATTTAATGCTGAAAAGCTATGGCTTTTCAAGGCAATGACCCTCAATGTCCATAATTAGCTAAAATGAGTCAAAGAGCATTCTGCATCTTTTCATTCTTTTTGTCAGAAGTCTTTATGTGGGCAGCTTTGGAAAGCAGGCTTTCTATTTTTGCTCACTGTTTCTTCCATTTCTGCTCTTAAAAGTGCCACCTATTTGAAAGATGTAATTATTCAAATTTTGATGGATTTTGAATTGTGTTTCTAAATAATATTTAACATTTATTGAGCACTTGGTGTTCTAAGTCCATTGACATGGATGTATTTAATTTCTCTGAAAATTTGTGGTTTATAGTATTATTATTCTAGTTATAATTGATTAAACTGAATTTAACTGACTCGCCCAAAGTTAGGCAATTATGAAAAGTCAGCTGGAATGCAGACCCAGAAAACCTGGCCCTGGGGTCCATGGTCTTTAATCACTGTGTTTTACTTTTTCAGAACTTAAGTCTCTATAAGTAAAACCAAGGGTATACAGTCTTTGCATTGCCTCCATGTTTTGTTACTGTGTTTGCATAAATAGTGTATTTCCCCTGGTTGAAAACAAATTCACAAAGTTTTACACACAACAAACATTACTAAGGAAAGAATTAACTTTTCTGTTGTTTATGGTGATCCTTACCAGTGAAATGAAATGGTACTCACTCTGGATCCAGATTATTGTTTAGACAGTGGGTTTATCAGAAAAATGCCTTTTCATAAGTCAGGTAAAGAGGAATAGGGTAGGTGGATTGGGATAAGGTACCACCTTGGGATGGATACAGCCTGGTGAGGACAATGGCTCGCAGTCTTTGTGGTTCTTTGTCCTGGGGACAAAACAACCTTTTGCTGGGACTCAGCCCTTAGGCAGGACAACATGTTGGTCAGCAGATTGCTGGCTGGATTTCAGTCTCTACTTTCTCTTTTGGTTGAGGCTTTTGTGCAATGTACAAATTATGCAACCATTGGACCCCTCTCAAAAGTTTTTCACATGCTTTCTGGCTATATAACAATTTAATTGTTAACTTTTTTTTTTTTTTGTGGAACAAATGCCAATTGTTCCTCAACATATAATTCTTCTTTCTTTGTGTTGATAGAGGCTCTGATTTTCGACCAGACATGGAGAGAGAATGAAGATCTGAGCATCTCTTGCAGCTATGTGTAGTCATGTAACTCATGGGGTTATGTAACATTGTTTTGTGGTGGTGTTGAATACATTTCTTAAAAGGTTGCTGGTACATGTCCTTTGCCTTTATTTTCCTTTTCTCTTGATCCTGCTTGTAACATGATGTGGGGCTGAAACACCATGTTGGACTTTTAGGAAAAGAGCCATCCTCTAGGGAGAAGCACCCTGGTACCTGATGATGTCAGGCCACCTTGAGGCCCGGGGTTCCCTACATTTGTGCGAGAGAGACAAGATTCTTTATAGTTTAAACCACTTGTTGTATACTAACTTTTACATAATAATTTATATTAAAAAAAATAAATTCAAATCAATGATATCCTTACATCAGAATCGGTCTTGCTTTTCTTTCCCAAGTCTCACACTGGTTCTGTGACATGACCAAGGTGATCATATTCTACTCTCAGTCGGGCAATTATAAGGCTGAGGTGTGTTGCTGCACATTCACTCGTATTGCTGGCTGCTCTGGTTATTTAAGTTAACTCTGGAACTATATGTGGCAACTGATGATTACAAGTGCAAAAGTACAAAGTCAGATTTAATGGTTGATTGGTACTGTCATAGCCTCATTCATTTGTTCATTTATTTGTTTATTCAATAAACACTTCAATTCCAAAGATTAAGCCTAATTCTAAAAGCCAACCTATTGTATAAGATGCTATAACTTTCCTTAGCTGTGCTTTCATTTTACACAAACTCAGTTTTTATCTTTTATGTAATTATCTTTTCACATGCATTTATAAAGTCTGCTTATAAGCACCAACATTATAATTAGTGATACGTATAAGTGTGTGTGTACTTCCCTAGCTTTACTTAGCTCTGAGGCTTCCAAACTCTATCTCAACTACTATGGGAAAAATTGTGAATTTTGGGAAATAAATACATTCAGAGTGGAAGGGAAAATGACTTAGAAGGCAGGACATAGTTGGGGCAAAGAAACCCATTGGGAAAGACCAATTTTCTCATGACTAACTAGCTACTCACTCCTTCTCCGAAGCTGTCATCATCTCTTAGGTGGTGTAATGCCATAGCCTCCTTACTGATTTCTCTTTTGTTCCACTTCAGTCCACTTCATATTAAACAATTTGGGAATCTATGTATTCTATGTAATATTTATTGCTTGTGTCTTAAAGAGTCCAATTAGAAAATTAGATAAAACTCAAACTAAAAATGCTAGATACTGTTATGGCTGAACCCTTGGTCTGGCACTTCTGTCACTGACTATGGAACATTCTAATGTCTCGGTTCTAATTTCTTCCACATGCAAGGCTGTGGCTTACACTGTGCAGTTTCTGCTGGGCACAGTGCACCACCTATAAGAGAAAGTCCTAGACATTATTGATGCATAATAAATTAAACCTAGAAGACGTTCAGACAAAATGAACTGTCTACAGTTTTCCTTTAGCTGGATGTAAAGAGTCACGTATGAGAGACTCATTTTTCTTAATTGCACAAAGTCGCTGTATGGGATTGGGAGGCTTTGCAATCACTTGAATTTCATTCTAGGCATGTGGGTATAATCCGCACTTTTGGAGTTGTTCTGGATGGTCTTGGGGTGCACTGAACCAATAATGTGTGACCACAGTGTTGAAAGAATAACAAGAAAAATCCATCAGTCTTCATGAGTCTTAAGAAAATTCTCATTGGGTTAACATAGGGTTTGGCTTAAGGTTAGGCAGTTGTAACTACCAGTTTGCATTTCTAATTGATTCAAAATATAAATTTACAATTTTTCTTGTATTCATTCCCTTGTATTGCCTGAATTTTCTGGTCAGTAAATTCAGATGTGGAGCATCGCGGTGCTTCCTCCACTCCCCACTATTTCCCACCCAGGGGAATCCCTCTGTGTGTCAAACAGCTAGTTCACCATTGAACTTGTAGGGTTAGCTTGCTCCTTGTGAGGTGGGGTCTGTCTATGGTCCAGTTTCCTCTGCCATATCGTAAAATCCTTGAAGCCGTTGTTGGTGTTTAGAACCTTTTTCCATATCCTAATGGCACCTAGCAGACTGCCTTACATAGAACATTCAGATATGTGTCAAATTGTATTAAACTCATCTTTTTCTCAGAATTTCAAAATTCATTGTTACATGGGAGAATAAGTGTTTTCTTCTGCCCTTCTCTAGAAAAATGATGGATTCAGTTAAAAGTTCTAATGACTTGCTTTTTTTGCCCTATTCATTTTTTTATTTCTTTGAATATTTATTATAAATATGGAGCTAGCTTCACATTTTCCATTATGCGGTTTCCTTTTCCACGTGTATGCTATTTTTTCTCCAGTTTCTATTTATAAGTTTTTCCATTCAAAAGTCTAATGTTGATATTGGAACCGGTTTGCCAATTTATCAGAATATTATCTGCCCAGGGGAAAGTTCACTGGGATAGACAATAGCTCCCTTTGGCCATTTCACTTTCTTGGGTTAATTAGGTATTATACAGGGTGATTTAGATAATATAGAATGACTTAGGAAAAGTCACCAAAGGCGAGTAAAGTTATTTTTATTCTTTTAGGAAATCAGCTCTGTCACCTTGCTTTTACCTCCCTCATCACACACTTTAGTTTAAACACTTAGCTAGGTTGCAGTAAACCACCTAAATCTGAAGTTTCCCCAACATTAAATAATAAAAATTTTCCGATCAATTCCCAAGCCACTTTCTGTTGCAATGCCTCTTTTTTCATTTCACACGTTTCCCTTTCTGAAGTGGCCAAGTTCCTTTGTGTACAGGGCTCTCTTTGTCAGTGCAGCCTCTTACTAGGACGACTTTTAGAGTCAGACTTCCCTTCGTTATGTATTCTTTCTCCTCCTGAGTCTGTTGGTCGCCAGGCAGACAGACACACAGACACAGCCACTCATCCACTCTCCCACATGACTTTATATCTTTAAATAAATGCATTTTTATGTTTTTCTGTTGAGACTTATACATGACTTCATGTGACAGGCAGTTAACTGGAGACTGCATAAAAGAATGTGAACAGAGAAAGAAAAGGATCCAGAAGTTAGCAGAGATTTATTACGTGGGGGACAGATCTACAGAGAGTGACTGACAGAGTTGGTGATTCTTGCCCTCATATGTGTGTAATTTATGTATAATTCCCTTAGAAACTCCCCACTGCTGTGTAACAAATAACGAATTTTCCTTTGAGAATCAATCAGTGAAGTCGAGGACTAGTGTTCGAGCAGGACTTAAAATGTGGTTCTAATCAATTTAACATCTTGAATTGGTGCATATTTAAAACATTTTCTCTTGGTTCGTTAAGTAAGGTTAACGGTAACTCCCCAAAAGCTGTTGCCTCAGAGACTTCTGTGTTTTTATTCTGGAAAGATTTGTTGCATTCAAATTTTACTACCTGGGCTTCTCACCCAATTTTAAGGTATCCATTGTGAATAATTTTATCCCTGTGCCTGAAATTATAAGTTAACGTCAGCTAATAGACTATGATTTATTGGATATAGCTCAGTAACATCACTCCTTTTATTTTATTGAAGCCAATTTTACTAAGCTCCACTAAGGCTCATGAATCCCTCTGGGGCATAGCATTAGCTTAATTGTAAATTCAGAAGTAAACCCACTGAGCCACAGTGCATTGGTTTATCATTCAGGTGGAGGAGCGATGGTTAAAACAAGCATTTCCTCAGCCATCTGACATTCAACAGAGATTTTTACTGGGCCGAGGAGCAAAATACCACACTTAAGTCTTGGGTAAGCCCTGACTTCCTCTGAGACTTCTATACATTCATTCTATATGATTTTCTCACGCAAAACTACAGAAGAGTTATTTATTTGCCACCCTCTATGTGTCTATCAGAGATAAACACTGGGGGAGGCTTGCTTTTCCTAAGCTGCTTGATGTCCACTAAAAAGCATATAAACTCTGCCAAGATGGGGATCAAGTATTGCCTTTTTTTCTCTAGTGTCCTGAACATGCTGCATACGTATTAGGCTCTCAATAATAAATATTGTTAAATAAATGAATAAAGAATATTACTTCGGTTCAGGAAAGGTGTTGGGTTGCCTCCTGACCTGAAGGTGTGAAGGTGTTTTAGCACCTCTCTGCAGGATCTGAGTGAGATCACAGCATGCAGTAGGGTTGCAGTGGAGGAAGCTGGGCGGGTGTCATTTCTGCTCAACATTGGCCCATGAATTTGTGGTCGTGGGTGCTCGCGTGTCCTTGGAGTTGGTCAGGAGCAAGGTTGAGCATGTGGGTGATGTACAGAATGTGAGCTTTATCTATGCAGGTCAAGGTGAGTGTCAGAATGCAGGTGCAGGGGGACTGAGCTGGAGGAACTGCCTTCGGTGCTGAGTGCCCTCTGCAGACATTCAGGCAGGAGACTGGCTTCTCAGCACCTTGGGCAGTGGGGCGTTTATTACTTCGCAAGGCAGATAATTCCACTTTTGTTTTAGTTGAAGAAAATCCTTTCTTGTATGGATATAAATTTCTGTTAATTAGTCCTAATTGTACTCCCTAAAAAGTACTTATGACTATTTCTCTTCATCTATTATGGAAAGGTGTCATTTTTTACAGGAATATCATTTTTATTCTATCTCCTTTTTCCTCAACTTTACAAAATACACATTTATAAATAATACTTCCCAGATCGTATGTTTTGCATAGGCCATGATTTCCTGATCATCCAAAGTCTCCAGTTTGTATTGTTTTTGCTTTGAGTCGAGGTATTCTTTCCATAGCATAAAATGCACTGCTCTTATGAATATAGTTTTGAAACAATATGTACATCTCTGTAACCACCATCTCAGTCAGGATATAAACTATTTTCATCATCTCAAAGAATTTCTTTATGCTCCCTTCCTGGCATCCTTCTCCAAGACAACAGCTCCCTGGTTTCTATCGCCATAGACCTTATCTTGAGCCTCATTTTAGTAGAATTAAACAGCACTCTTCTTCCTTTACTAAAGTTTGGTTTCCTGTACTCAACATAATGTGTTTTGAGATTCATGTCATTGTTGCATGTGTCAGTTGTTTGTTCCTTATGAGTGCTGAGCAGTATTTCGTTGTGTGAATATATCCCTCTTGTTTCAGTCTTCTGTTGATGAATGTTGGGTGTGTGTATTATTCTTTACCTTAGACTTCCATCAATGATCTGAACAGTTAATACTGGAAGAGGATTACTACCTCCTTTGTTCTGACATTGTACTATTGTTAATCTAATGTAAGATTGCATTATTTATCACAGTGGATTTATGGCACTGTTTGCTTGGTGATGGGTTGAAAGAGCAGGACTTTGCAGCAACATTATAGGCTCAAATACCAGAAATGCTGCCTGTAATCCATAGGACATAAGGGATATTATTTTATGTCTCTGTACCTCTGTAAAATATGAATAATAATAATGCCTGTGACTCCTTGACACCCATGGTTAGGAGTTTAAGGCACTCAATAAATGTTAGTTCCTAGCCATTCTGCCCACCTGCTTTCATATTGAAATTGCAATCTATCAGAGCATGTATAGTTGTGTCACGCCATCTCTCTTCTGTACTCATGCATTTTCATAAACTCATGTGCCAGGCTTTTCCATTTTTCCTATTTATTTTCATGTAAATCGAATCCATCATTCTATCCTGTTGAGACCAACTGGCTCTTTACTCCATCAACCAGCAGAGTTGCTATCTGCCTCAACTCTACTTCATCTGTGAATTTGGTAAGGAGATCAACCATGTCCTCATCTGAGACCCTTTTAATATTTGAACAGAACAGAAACAAGGCCAGGTTCCCTTAGCATAAAATTAACAACCATTCTTTAGTTTGAAATTGATCTACTAATCAATACTCTTTGGTTACTGTCATGCATGCAGTTTCAAATCCACTGAACTATGTTATTTTTCAGTTATCTTTTCACAAAGTGTCAAAAAAAATTTTCTACAAATTGATAGCACTCAAAGGCCTTAAAAATTCTACAAATATAGAGAATAAGTTATAATAACCCTCTTTGAATATATCTTTAATTAAAATTCTGAAATAATTTTTTAATAGCTGACCTCATCATTTCAAAATTTAAAACATTGTGCCTGATATACTGGACAAAAAATATTACATATATTTCTTCAAAATGACTCTTCAGGATAAAAAACTCAAAATTTAGTGCTATTTAATAATTTATAATTTAACCATATTTGTCGTTTATGTGTGCTTTTTAATGTCTTTTATTAATGGCTTTCTCAAGATTCTTTTAATGAATAAAATTGCATCAAATTGTTTTCTTTCATTATCACCTCTAGAATAATTTAAAAATACTTTTCAGATCTAACCAAGAGTAAAGATTGATCCAAATTATAATTTAAAAAAAATATTACCATATCTTGATTTTTAAAAGTATTATTTTGTTGATCCAGACAACCTCACATAATGGTATAAAGCAACCTAAGAATATGTGTTTTTTTTTTTTTCTAATGGTTAACATTTTCTCCTTCCTGAACATGAGAACTAATTATATGATTGGTGAGGGCCTTGATATACAAAGTATTGTTCAGAAATTGTTTTTATTTTGAAAATTAAAGATCATTTAGTTAATGTAAAAGAAAAAAGTCAAGTTGATTTGAACAATCCTTTAGAACAGGGAATGTGCCATATATTTTTACATTTTTAGCATTGTGCTCTGCACATTACAGGCATACAACAAAGCTTTACTAAATTGTCCTAAAAGAGAATTAAATTATTTTAATTGGCTTTCCACAGGTGTAATGTGAATTTCACATCTAGAAATATATTTTTAGTGGTTATAATTATTCTTATTAAACATCATCAGCCTAAGTATTTTAGTATTTTGAAAATGTTGAAGTAGGAAATGTTTCACGTCTTCTGTAATTTTGTAGTTGGTGGTACTTTGGTATATAAGATCATTAAAAGGAGAACAGCTGGGTGGCTGACATCTTCAAAAAAGTTTGGAATAACACTCATGTAATCAGATCCTCTCAAAAGATAACTGAATGATTACAATTTTTTTCTATATAAATTCCCACCAAAACGATTTTATATAGCAGTTAGAAAAAAATTATAACACAAACTCATTGGAGATTTTTTATATTTTTACATCTTGGAAAGGTGAGAACTTATAAGAGGGAATGTCTTTGGGATAAATCTTTGATCTGCATTCATTAGATGATCATGATTGCCTTCTTTATTGGACTTTATAGTCACTTCATATTGATTGAGTCATTTCTTTATACAGAGATTACTGTATTCACACAGAAAGCCTACACTTGTCTTCAAAATGTTTCCAAAATTGTACTTTTAGTATCTCTATCTTTGTTTTAGTTTTGTGTAGTGCAGTCAACAAAATAAAGAACTAAAAACATTTTCTCCATTGTCATCACCACCACCACCACCACCACCACCACCACCACCACCACCACCACCACCACCACCACCACCACCATCACATCATCATCATCATCATCATCATCATCATCACCATCATCATCATCGTTACCATTGTTAATAATATAATTATAATGAACTTTAAGGCTAGAGCTTTAACACAAGTTATTATTGTATTTTTTAGCTTTTGAACTTGAAGTAGATAGTTATAAGAGAGATGTCTGTTTACATGTGAGTTAGCCTGGCGGATAAGTCAGAGATCCTAACACTAACTTTAGTATCTAAGAGTATAATAAGGATTTGTGATGCTTCCTAGAAGACGGAGGTCTATAAACCAATGAATAGTTTACCATGAGATATAAATATAGCTTATAAAACACGTAGCCTTTTTATAGTGGAAAATTTTGATGTGTTTGAGGTATGGCAGTAATAAAAAAAAATACTGTTCTTACAAATTTTTTATGAAGATGGTTGATTTTTCTTTTGAATGTGTATAAGAGAACCTTCACAGACTTAATTGAGCTCAAGGTGTTACTGGCCTAGAAAGGGGGGTAGCAAGTGGGGTCCACTGAGACTCCCTTTAAGAAAAATCCTATGGATCCCTGCTTAAGATTTAGCTGCTTTCCTGAAAATTATCTGCATTTGGAAATGATGGGACCAGACCAGGGAGAAATTCACTTAAGAAATGACCAGGGGAATGCTCAGAAATAAGATGAAAACCCCCGAATGAATAATTTATGACGATCTCATCCTAAATTCTCATTTTCATAAGAAACACGTAAGCAGGGGTGAGCCCACTCTTATTCAGGTGCCAATCTCAACTTGTGTTGACATGGTGGAAGCATTTGCAAGTCCAGTGTGTTTTTCAAGCTCTACTGTAGTCATTCATTTTCCTGCAGATTTACATAGTAAGTCCTGGCTGATTTGCTCAGCAATAGAAATGCTTTACACATGTCCCTTTCTCCCAAGATCCCTGACTTCAGCAGAGTTGCCTCAATAATAGCTCCTCAACATGGCCTCAGAATCTCAGTATGTGTCTGTGATTCCCACAAGTTGCAGTGCACATTCTGCCAGGTGTCCCTTGAGTTCACCACTGTAGTCCATAATGGTTGCAATGCCTACCCTTTTCATGAGGTTCTACAGCTTCATCTAGTTAACAGGGAGTGAGTATAAGGGAACATAGATTTTGCCATGCTTTTTGCTAGAATCAGGAAAATACTCTCTAGTGGAAGGAATCACCAGCTAGCAGATGTCAGCCTAAGTTTAGATTTATGCTCTGAAATTTCTGGGTTGACTTAAAAATGCAGAAAGAAGTGAAGGAATGATCCAGTGGTTTCTATGGGATACATTGAAAACAGGAAAAGGGACAAGTGAAGGGAGTCTATATCTGTATGGTTGAGAATGAAGTTATCACGAATTATATTTTTCCTTATCTACCAGGATAACAAACACCTCCATCTAAGGGTCAAATCAGACTCTTTGTGACCATAGATGCTCTTTAAATAGCTCTTTGTTTCCAACATTGAGATTTATGTGCAGTGGAGAGCTGAGACTGAGGATTTTGTGATAAGTTGAGTGAAAAACATAAAAAACTGAGAAATGCACATACTCTTTGAGTGAGAAATTTCAACTTAAAAAATTGATGTTTTAAAATGGAAAACACCTTAGTATATATGCCCAAAGATGTTTGTTGCAGCATTATTTGTAATGGAGGATGATACACACATGGAGTTGAATATTATACAGTAATGAAGAAGAATGAGTGAGAACTATCCATATTGATCTGGAAGGACAATTATTAAATATTGCTAATTGAAATAAAAAGGTGTATTATAGAGTGCTGTATCATATAATACCATTAAAAATAAATACAAATCATGTGTGTGCATGTGTGTGAATCCATGAGTCTGAAAAATATTTGTGAAAAGATATGGCCCCAGATGCTAACATCAGTTACCTGAAAGGCATGAGACTGCACAGATAGGGGAGGGAGAGTATTGACTTTTTCTGTGTTTATAAATTTCTGTGTGGTCTGCAGGTGCATTAGTTTGCTAGGGCTGCGTAACAAAGTACAACAACTGGGTACTTCTTCAACAGTAGAAATGAACATTTTCACAGTTCTGGAGGCAAGAAGTCCAAAACCTAGGTATTTCTGGGTTGGTTCCTTCTAAGAGCTATTATGTTGGATCAGGGGCCCACCTACCCCTGTATGATCTCATCTTAACTACTTACACTTGCAACAACCTTATTTCCAAATAAGATCACATTCTGAAATGCTAGGGGTTAGGATTTGAACATATGATTTGGGAGATGGAATACAATTCAACCTATAACAGCAGATATTACTTTTGTAATTTTGTAAAAGGGGAAAAATGAGAGAACTCATGAAGGTAGGCATTAGGGAGGCACGAATGTTCTAGATTTGGTTCTGCTACTCATGGGCAAGTCATTTCTCACTGCCCGGGAGGTGAAGGTTTGACTTAGCTGCTTTCTGAAGCATGTCATACCTCTAAGCAATCTGCATCTCTTTACAATCTGATTTTTCTGGGCCTGGCGAATCTTCGTGCTTTGCCGCTGGCAAACCACATAGGTTCTAAAGTAATACATCATTTCCCCACCATTATGACCTGTGCTTAGGACAGCTCAGAGCTAAATATTTTTTTTTTCACAGTGAATCCAACCACTTGCCTCTATTTAGTGAAAAGTCCCTGTTCCCTAGGTGTCTGAATATCAGCCTGGGATAAAATTTGCTGTAATTCCATGTCTATGTAGGTCTCCTACCTTCCTCCAACTCCATAAAACACCCTGAGTTTTATGCCCTCAGATCTTGGTGTGCCTGTTTAACAACTGGGATTCTCTAGCAAAGGAGTTTCTGTCTCCAGCCCAGAATCTCCTGAGCACCCCTCAAATTCTACTGTGTCTCCTTCTTCCTATGTGTAACTGGCCCAATTTAATGTAGTTTTTCTAGAAAAGCTCTGATGCCTATATCCAATCAACTTTAGAGGAGAATGAGTACCTATTCCAAAGAATTACTGCCAGACCAAATTAGTATTAGGAGAAGAGCAAAATCAACCATGGTCTTCTTCTGGCTCTGTGGCTTTGTTGCTCCTTCCGTGCGAAATGCCACATGCCGTATTTCACTGTACACTCTTGGTCCTGGTCCAGTGAAATGGCTGAGAGGTCACTGAAACTGATGGGCCAATGTCTTCTCCTTTTGGGCTGTGAAAGTCACTCCTGATGAGCCTGGTAACAGCAGTGTCTAAGAGGTGACACGGGACATTTTCTTTACCCAACAACTCAACGTCAAAGCCTCTGCAGGTCTTTGAAGAGGGTCATTTAAAGCAAGACAAAGGCATAGTCTTCAGATGAAACAGACTTTTCCTATCTTTTCATTCTAATGGTGCTTATCACAACTGTTCTGACATTCAGGTGATCCAAGTTCTAATTTATGGCAGAGACACAAGGTTACAAATAGTTTTAATGGACTGCTACTGAAATACTACCAACAGCAGATGTACCTTGTTTTTTTGCACTTAACTTCATTGCACTTCACAGGTGTTGTGGTTTTTACAAATAGAAGGCAAGACCCTCCCCCTGCATAAAGATTACGACTCATTTCATTGCAAAACTCTCTTTGCTGCAGTGATCTGGAACCAAACCCTCAGTATCTCCTAGGTATGCCTGTGCATTTGTGTGGCTTTGCTTTTAATATCGTAATATCAGGGAATAGTGAATAGATGTTATATTTGAAAAGGTATGTTAAAATGTATAGGCGTATGCATAGTCCAGATGAATATAACTATAATAACTATAACATATTTTGCACATGCAACAATATTATATGTTTACGTGTGTTTTTCTAGGATACTTTTATTTGGTTTTATTATTTTCACTTCCAGGCATTTCTGAACTATCTGAACGGAGTGGGAATTCTAACAACCAAGTTAAATTTTCTCCTAATTCCTGGATTAGGACATTTTTGATACCCAGTGATTGATTTGCAACTTTTGTTTTGTGGGTGATTAACTCCAAATGGGTGAAGTATTAGAGCCAAGATGGACAATTGGGGTGGGTTTGGGTAACTGTTCAAGATCCTCACTGCAGGAGGGTAAAGATTAGTATTATCATTGATTTCTCTAGTGGAACAGCCTAACTGAAGTTAAGATCACTGTCTTGCTTAGTTCGCTCCTTACAGTTATTTCAATGAGGAGTCAGGCCCTGACTTTGGGTTTGAATAATAGCTTATAGTGCTCTTGTGTCTCACATGCGACTTTTAGCTGGATTATGGCTACAGAGTGGGAATAGAAAAAGTTTAAGTGTTTCTTCTGTTTACACACTTCCTCTCTACAAAGCAGTAATAGCTATAAAGTCTCTGGCTGTTATTTGAATGGTAATGGGGCATGCACGCTTATTATTCTTATGTAGGACATGCACAAAATGGCAAACCACACGTAAATATGTGCCATAAAGCTGTTGCTGTTTTAGAGCTGTGTGGAAGTGCACTGTGGCTCAATACTTGTGATTTCTCTGACTTTTATATTTTTTTGATGTTTCATATTTTTCTCTGGCTTTATGTAATGAGGATACTACATACTAGATACCAGGACTGATACCATTTAGGAAGAGTAATCAGACTTTGTATGGGAGGACACTTACTTGGTTCCTTATGAGCCACCTTTTCTGTGTGAGTGTTTACTTTGCTCCAAATTGGTTCACTTTGTTAAGACTAGGAGTTTGTCGAGGAAAGAGTCCATGAGAGAGTTATCTTCACACTCTTCGTAGTGCTTACGGTAGGTGTTTAATGAGTATTTGTGGAATCAATCAGTTCAGTCAAATAGGTAATTATTTTTGAGATGAACATAGTTATTCTAGAAATACTAGAGTAAAACTTTTTCTTCAAAAGGGTTTTGTGTTTTGATGCCAACTTTATCCCGATGACTCACAAGATGATGCTTTAGATGGGTCACTAGAAAGTCTGAAATCATCAGTCTTAGTGTGAAGAGACCCAGATTTGCTTTTGATTTCTCTCCATTGAATTATGTTCCATAAATTAGCATAGATATCAACTAACTAACGAACTAACAGTGTGAGAACTGATCCTACTCTAAACGTTTCAGCTTAGGGGCGTTTTCCCGTAAAATTCCAATTGCCTCAAAGACTGCCACATTCTTCTAGTTTCCTACCTTATGCTTTTTTTTTTTCAGAAAGATTTCTAGTTCTATTAACAATACACAGAAAAAAGTACTCGAGTCTAACAAAATACTATGCAAGGAACACAAGAATCTTTCAGCATGATTGATTTCTAAGTGACAAAGACCTGAGAGAAACAGTTACTCTGATTACATAGTGGAAAAGGACTTTGCTGACTAGTATAAATGAAACAGTGTTTCTCTCATAAAAGGTAAGCTCTAGAGAGCAGGCATTTTTGTGTTTCATTTATTACTTTATTCCTATAACTTAGAACAGGGCACATTGGGCTTTCACAAAATGTTTGCTGAATGATTAAGTGAACGAATAATAATGTGATAGAATTTTAATATCCGAGTTATACATCAATTGAAGAAAGATGTTTTGGCTTAACTTTAGAAAATTGCCAAAAGTATTCCTACTGTCCTGGTTTGGAAGTAAACTTATACTTTATATTGCAATACAAAAGACATTTATAATAACATTTAATCAGTTATTAGGCAGGTCCCTTTAAAAAGATGTCTGAAGTCTTTTGATTAAATCTTGCTTTTTAAAAATAACCTTTTTATTTTGAGATAATTTTAGATTCATGTGCAATTGTAAAAAATAATACAGAGAGATCTCATGTACCTTTTGCCTAGTTTTCTGCAATGTAACTTCTTACAAAAATAATATAATACAGTATCATAACCAAGATATTGACATTGACACAGTCAAGACACAGCCTTTCTATCACGAGGATTCCTCATATTGCTCTTTTGTGGCCATAGCTGCACTTCTGCCCCCCAGCCTCCTCTTTACTCGCTGACCTCTGGCTGATCTGTTCTCCATTTATATAATTTTGTCATTTAAAGAATGTTCTATAAATGGAATCACACAAGTAGTAACCTTTTGGGATGGACTTTTTTCATTCAGCATCCTTTCCTGTAGGTTCTTGAGGTCTTGCTGCCAAGCAGAGGTGGAGGTTCAGTTCTGGTGGGGCCTCTCAGAGCACCTCCCGTCTCCCACAGGCAGGGAATGGAAGACCAGCAACCTGCTCCATCCCATCTGACATTGCCCTGGCAGGGGAATCAAAACACCACCTGGTTTTCCTAGATGGTGGATGGAAAGTTAGTTTTCCACTTGACCATACCAAGACCATCCGACAGGGGAAATGAATTGCCTCTGCCTCCTTCTGGGGGCAGGCTGAAACATGTACGTGTGTGTGTGTGTGTGTGTGTGTGTGTGTGTGTGTGTGTGTGTGTGTTAAAAGTTCATTTCTTGCTTGGCCCTCCCTACACTCCAGCTTCCTATCCAGGATATGTGGGTTGCAATAAAAACCCCAGGGAATTCACTGCCCCAAATCAGGGACTGTCTTTTTCTTTCTACCTTTCAGAGTCTTCCTATGCTCGTTGGGGTTGTTTCCAGGGTTTTTTAGTTGCAAGAGGGAAGACCTGGGGGAAATGGGGCCACTCCATCTTGGTAGAACCAGAGGACTCTTAACCTTCTTTTTTAAAGAGAATTCTATATATATTTTTTCAATGTATTTATGATTTGTTAACTTTAACACAGGATATGAATTTTTATACTGTGTCTTAGAGTGTATAATTTCTATTGCTATGTAGTATATACTAGTACCTGCCTTTCTGTCTCTAAAGTCAGACTTTCATCAGGATAAGTATTTAAGGATGATTTGGTAGGTCAGCTTAGGGAGAAAAAGATATTTAATTCTTTCTGAAATTATTTTATGATGTACAAGTGTTCCTTTACATATTTAGTTTTCAAATTATCACTCAGACAGTTTGGCTCATAGAAACTATGTACCATTTAGACATTCTGAAAGACTTGAAAGAGAATTACTTATGATTGTAGAGCAATTTTCTGATGCTTCTAAAGTGGAAGGTGCTAAGAAATTTTATGATCTAAAATAATTCATCTAAACATGTTTTTGATATTCAGACTGTATGTTATTGATCATACATTATTTTAGTCCTTGTTCTTATTCACAAATTTTCTTCTTTCTCCTTGTAGCTTTTTTCCACCATGGCATAGTAACTGTTGTATTTCTTTGTAGAATTTGAGTGATTTCCACTCTATTTGCCCATTAGAGACAGAGATTAGGGAAGGGCCAATAAAATTATATTAAGGAAATTAATTAGCTTCAGTCATAAACTTTTCAGCTGGAGCAATAGACCAAATGACCTCTCCCAGGACAAATCTTTCTAAAGATCCAAATCTCTAAAAGCAATTATACTCTGTCCTTATTAAATCAAAGCAAAGAGTTCTAAGTAAGCACCCAATCAGGTAAAGGGACTGCAGAAGAAATTAAATTGTCCAGTGGTTCTGATATATTTCGGGAAGTTGATCCAAACCTAATTTATAGTCTTAGTCTCTGACACTCACATGGTATGAGTAATTATGTGCACACATGAACATTTGCACATATTACAAATATCAGACCCACACTTGTGCAATCATTACCACAAATAATTTGGGAACAGATGTTTCCACATTTTGGCTATTATGAAAAATGCTACTATAAATATTCATGTTTAAGTGTTTATGTGGACATATGTTTTTATTTCTCTTAGAAATGGAATTTCTGGGTCATGTGGCAACTCTGTGTTTAACTTTTTGAGGAATTTTGCCTTCCAGCCGGCAGTATATGAGGTCTCCAGTTTCCCACATCCTCACCAACACTTATTATTAGTTGTCTTTTTTTGATTCTAGCCTTCCTAGTGGATGTAAAGTGGTGTCTCACTATGGTTCTGATTTGCATTTTCCTCATGGCTAATGATGTTGAGCATCTTTTCATGTGCTTATTAGCGATTTGTATATATTCTTTGAAAAAATGTCTACTAAGAGCAATTGTCCATATTTCAATTGGGTTGAGGACTTTGCCTTTTATCCCTAAAGTAGTTAGTAGCCACCAAAGTTTTGAGAAGTTGAATGGAATAATCTGATTCACAGTTTTAATAGGATCACTCTGCAGTATTGAGAATGGGCTGCAGAGAGGTAGGGATGTAATTAGTAATTATTGCAGTAACTAGTTAGGAGATTATTATGACTAGGACTGGGGTACTCATGGTGGAGTTAGAAAGAAATATTTGGATTCTAGAAATACTTTGAAAGTAAAGCTAGTTGACAAACTGAGCATAAGGAAAAGAAAAGGAAATGAGTCACAGATGACTATATAACTGTGGCTGGAGCATCTGGAAAGAGAGGGTTGCCAGCAGTTGAGATGAAATAGTTTATGTGGAATAAATCTGGAGAGAAATTTGGTGTTTTAAAACTTTTTTTAATTTTAATTTTTTTCTGGTAACATTTCCCACTACATTTCCAGCTCCTTGAGGTCAGGGACCTTATTGCAGCATCCTCGGCTTAGAGCTCCAGCATACATAAATAAATGAATGAGTGGCTACACAGAGACAAGCACCATGCATCCTTTAAAAATTAAATTTAACAATTTTTTTGGTGATCTAATATGTTAATTTTATACTTTTTTCAGTTTTAGCTTCCAATTTAAATTATTTCATTCATTATATTATGCTCAAGAGCATGGACTTTATAGCCAGACAGTTCTGAGTTTTTACTTATATATTGCCACTGAGACTTGGGCATGTCACCTAACTGCCTTGAGTCTTGATTTTCTTTGTACATTAGAGGTACTGACCCTTGTTTCATAAGAGTTCTCTGATTATTAAATGAGAATATTTCAAGCTCTGAGTTCAAAACTTGCCACGTGGAAAGAGCTCTACAAATGATTTTTCTCTCTCTCTACCTCTCTCTCTCCCATCCTCTCTTCCTCCTTCTCTCCCTCTTTCTCTCTATGAATATATGTGGATACAGATACATCCACACATAAAGTGCATATTTAATGCAATGTATACTTAATATTTTGAGTTAAAGTTTCAAAGCTATATATTTCATGTAGTGTTGAACTATTTATTGCACCAAATCCTTTTTTAATTGTATTCTTACATCAAATGCAGAGGAAAAACTATGATATTTGGAGCTAGAAGCCTGGGGTTTGAACCCCAGACCTATCATTTTATTACCTATGAGGATTATTCTTTTGAGAGTCTATTTTCTCATCTGAAAAAATGGTGGTGATGACTAAATTCACCTGATATACCTAATAGGCTCAAGTGGAGGATAAAAATGGAATGTATATAACACTGGTGTTAATGTTATGAGTCTTTGTCTACTTAATGTTATATATTAAAATATTTTAGTGATTCTATCACTCTTTACAACCTATTTTATTTCTAGGAGATGGTATAATTAAAGGAGATATTTCATCAATGAATCCAGGGAAAAATAGGAAAAGCACAAAAACTTTTAGTGGAAATACAATGTTCAGTAATCTGTTAAAATGTCTATAGCAACAAAACAATAAAAATTGAAGACATGACTTTAATGGAGGCAATAGTGTGGAACCCACAGCATTTTTCCTGGGTTTTATTCAATGACATGTCAGACTCATTACGTTTGATTCATTGGGCTTCAGTTTCTGATGCTGAGGCCTGCATTTTCTACAACCAATTGTGAAAGAACAAATGATGCCACAAACAGATAGCTCAGCATCGTCACTGCTTCGAAATGCAGGTCACTGAGAACACTTCAGTGTTGGGAGGTGTTGGAGATGGTGCTGTTCTGGCTTGAAGCTCATGTTTTTGTATGCAAGGTATATAGCACATTATAGATACTCAACTACAGATGTTTGTGGATAAACTTTACTCATTACTTCCTAGATATTTGATTTGGGGCCATTGTTTATCATGTGGCAAGTGTGAGACTTGAGAAAGTAATAAAGCAGTCTTAATATACCAATGTCTGCAACTTTGAAATGCACTGAAAAGTAAAAGACAAATTGATAGAGGGAGAAAGGGATGGATAGATGAACAGATATGCAAAAAATCAACTACTGCACAATGTTAATTGTGAGATCTAGGTGGTAGGTATATGTGTGTTAACTGTATAATTTTGTAAACTTTTCTTGTTTGAATATCTTTATCATAAGAATGTTTATTAAAGTAAAACAAAACTAGAATTAGACTGTAGAGAGACAGATTAGCCAGGTTCTCTGCTGCTTTAAGAATTGTGGTATAACAAAGCGGTAACAAGATGATAAATGTTTTAATATTATTTTTTTTTGTTTATTTCTCACTCTCATGTCCAATGCAAATGGGCTTGGGGCTCACCCAGGCCTCAGAGTTGACTTTTATTGACAATCCATTACATAGACATGATTGATTGATTGCCACATGCTTGATTTCATGGTTGATACCGTGTGGTATAAAGTCCCACCCAAAGTTACATGTTTGATCTTTCTGGTATGGCCGGAGAGTGTGGTAAGTCTCCTGTCCCCACCTCTCTGCACACTCCCCATCCCCCATATCATACTGTTGGACTGTAACCCAGAGCTCCCAGGCAAACAACAACATGCCTATCTCTCAGCCATAACATTCAAGGGCTCAGAGTTTACCGCCCAGAAGCTAAGGGCAAAGGTTAGAACTTTTTTTGGTCAAAGCCAAATTCTTTATTATACACCTCGATTTTAATCTATTGTTGGTTAATATTTACTGTACCACAAACAATTATTCAAGACAAAATAATCACCCTCAAACCCAACACTTTAATTCATTGAGTAATTTGCAACAAGTTGCCTTTCATAGAAAAAAATGTCACCGAATGGCTTTTAAGGGACTTTCCAATCAAAGTGCATTTGTAATTTCTCTGTCACACTTCAGTGAAAGCCTGGTGTAGCATTCTTTTTGCTGATTGACCTTTTATATTTGTGGCCTCAGTGGGAGACAGGTCTAACTCCCGTATGATATCTCTGTGGCTGCAGTGGATCTCAGCAGTGGGAGATGGGGAATGACACTGGCAGGGCTTTTGAGGAGTGGATGTGAACAGAGTGACAGATGTAAGGCAGGACATGAGCAGGAGCAGGACTGTAACTGAGACTTTGATGACAGCTGGGGATCAGTATGGGGTTGCTTGGAATGCGGGTCTCAGTGGAGGTTGTAGATTGGGTTGGTCTGGAGAAGCAGAGAACAGCTTGGCACCTGGGGTGGGAGGACACAGTCGCCAGGGCCAGAGCAGCGGAGGTGGCAAATCTCACACTTTGGTGGCTTCATTAGTATACAGTGGCTTAATGCTGTTTGCCTGCCAAGCTGAGAACCTGCCAGCCTGTTTAGATAGCACTAAAGGTGAGGGTTTTGGTATCATAATATCTGCTTGCAAGACATGGTTCTATCCATTGCTAATTATGTGATTTGGACAAGATACTTAACGTCTCTGTGCCTCAGTTTCCATCTCTGTTAAATAAAAATTATATTTATTTTCTCTATCATTAATTGATGCTACTATTTGTATTGTTTTCTTCTTCTTTGTCTGGGTTTAATTCACTTTCGTTTTTCTAACTTCCTAAGATGGACACTTAGATTTTGACTTTCAATCTTTGTTCTGTTTTAATATGTGCATTTAAAACTATAAATTTACCTATAATCAGAACTTTAATTACAGCCCACAAATTTTTGCATATTATGTTTTTATTAAGATTCAACTCAAGATATTATAAACTATCCATTGTGATTTCCTGTTAGAGGCATAGAATATGCAGAAGTGTGTTTGATATCTAGTAGCTTCCCGTAATGTATTACCAGTGATCAGAGAGCAGGCCCTGCCTGATTTCAGTCCTCTGAAATTTGTTGAGACTTGCCTTATGGACTGGCCTATTGATCTTTTGTATCTTCCGTATGAACTCTAAGAAAATGTTATTATACAGACATTGAATATAGTTTTTATAACCGTTGATTTGGTCAAGTATTAACCCATCAAAGTATTAACCCATTATTGTTTAAATTAGGTATGTCTATACTTTTGTCATGTGTTTTATTTTTAGTTCTGTCTTTGCCTCTCCTTTCTTCCCTGCCTTTTTTTGATCTTAACTATTTTTATTCCATTTATCTTCTCTATTAGCTTTCGAGTTGTGTATTCTTTTAAAAAATTTTGTTGCTTTATGTAGAGGTATGTAAACTTTTTCTGAAAAGGGTCATGTAGACAATATTTTTGGCCTTGAGGCCCATATTACCTCTGTGGAAACCACTCACCCTTGCGGTTGTAATGTGAAAGGTTCCAGGGATAAAGCAAATTGGCATGGCCGTGTGCCAGTAAAACTTAATTTATGAAAATAAGTCACTAGCCCATTTTGGCCCAGGGACCATGATTTGCAGACTCCTGCTTTAGAGATTAAAGTGTATTTGATTAAAAAATGTCTACCTTGTTAGTATTTTTACCACTTCCTCTCCCCAAATTTGAGAACCTTCAAACAGTTTAAATAGTAACCCTTTTCTACTCTTTATGTTGTCATGTACTTTACTTACTTACCTTGTTCAAAATACCACAAAATGTTATTAATATTGCTGATCTGAAGAGAAATATTCTTTATATTTACCCATTTATCATTTCTAGTGTTCTTAATGCTTTTCTGTGTTATCGTACTCCTATCTGGGTTCATTTTATTTCAGTTTGAAGATTCCTTTGTATATTTATTATACAGCATGTCTGCTGAGTATGACTTTTCTTACTTTATTGTCTGTCTTGAAGTATCTTTATTTCACCTCTACTTTTGAAGGATATTTTCACTAGATATAGGTAAGTTGGAGGGGTTTTCTTCCCTAGCATTTCACAGGTATTATTTCATTGTCTTCTTGTTTTCATGTTTTTTTTGATGAGAAGTCAGTTGCAAAATTACTTTGTTATTTGAGTGTATTTATTACATTGTCTTTTTTTTCTGAGTGCTTTGAAATTTCTTTTGATGATCTTCAATTGTACTATGATGTACCTATGTTTTTTTGTTTGTTTGTTTTTGTATTTATCTAACTTAGGGTTCCTGGCACATCTGAAATCTGTTGGTTTGTAAATTTTCACCAGTTTCAGAAAAATTTTAGCCATCATCTCTCTATATATTACTTCAGTCTCATTTTCTTTCTCCCCTCTTTCTGGGACTTCAGTTATGTATATGTCACATCATCTGACTGTGTTCTGCATGTCTTTTACTCTTTGTTCTATCTTTTCCTTTTTTTTTCTGTCTGTGCTTCAATTTGAATATTTTTTATTCACTTGTTTGAATCACTAATTCTGTTTTTTTTTTCTGTGTCAAATCTACTGTTAACATTTAAAAATTTTTATATATTGTATTTCTCAGTTCTAGAATGTGTATTTGATTCTTATTTATAGATTCCAATTATCTGTTGAAATTGTCTTTTCATTAATTTTGCTCATCTTGTCTGTTCTCATCAACATATTTCTAATATTTATTTTAAATTCTTTAAGTAGCTCTGACATGTGTATCATCTGGGAGTCTACTTTTAATGTTTATTTATTTCTCTTGACTATCAGTCACATTCCTTACCTTTTCACATGCCTCATGCTTTTTTTTTTCATTATGTGCATGACATTGTATGTAAAAGAAGAATAAATGCCAAAACTGATTTTATTTTTCCCCAGAGAGAGTAATGGGTGAATAAGTTTAATCCAGTCATGTCTTCTTTAAGGTTGTTTGGAAGCTTTAGTTATACTCTGTTTTCCTTTGGTTCCAAAGACAAGACCAGTTGAATATTTGTTGTAGGTTTCTCCTCACAGCAGATTTTTGTCTCTTAAATACCAGATATTGAGGGTGATTATACTTTGCCTTTTCATCCCAGCCTTCTGCCTCACACAGAACCCCAAGACTCAGCAAATTTCTCATTGGAAAAACTGAAACACGGTCTCCAAGGTTTCATAGATTCCACTTCAACACGATGGCCTACGTGGTATTGTAAAAATTTTTTTCCATTCTTTCTTTCCAAAGGACTCTTCTAAAGCAAGCCTAATTTGCAATCAATACTTAATCTCAACAAATGTCCCCAAGGTAGAAAATAGTCATTAATATCAGCTCATCTAAGAAAGACTCTATCCTTTGTCATACAAAATTCTTTAATCCTCTTTGCTTCAATAGATATCCAATATCTGTGACAATATAATTTTTGTAGGGGGAGGAATGCCCTGTTTTGTTTTTTTTTTTAACTAGTTTTTGTAGTGGGCCTGCTTTCTACCTGCTATACTCTACTCAGATCCAGAAGTTGGAAAAAATGTAAAGATAAAACAGGAGACTTAAAGGGTAATTATTACTTTGCTAGACTGCTTTGGGTTATATATTCCCAGACTGTGACGGTTCATCTTTCTTTGATATTTAGAGATGTTTTAGTCATAAAATTTTGAGAAGAATGGACTCATTTAATCACTTAGCCTCAATTTTTTAGGCGTTTTAAGGCTAATCAAACACTTCTTGGTCTACTGTTGTATAAAACTAGAAAGTAAAAACACAATGAAATATGGGAAATTATAATAGAAAGCAATTTATAAATTATAAAGCATTAGAAAGGTGTTAAGTGTCACCATTATGTTTAAGCATATAAATTAGATACTATAATTTATATTTTCTGTTTTTAAAACATACTACAAATCCAGTTCATTGGGTGAGAACTGAGGTTAGATATACTTTGGCTGAAGCTTGCAGAAGCTTAGAAAAATTATCAGAGTCCTCCTAAATATGTGTTAAATACACTTCAGAGCCTTCCTCAAGTCTATCCCATGTTTCATAAATGATCAAAGTAGAATTTATTTTAACATTATATCTTTGTCAACAACTTTACATACTGTGAGTGAAAAAACTCTCTTAACTTTTCTAGAACATCAATTGCCTGGGAAGAGCACATTGACTCTGACCAAGTTTTGATTGCAATACAAATAGTTATTTTTTGAGGACTTGTTATGATTCCACCACTGCACTGGGCCTGTGAAGGGCCCAGACACACCAAGAAAACCCTTAGCCCTCATTCTTGCTCCTTTCTGTTTCTTTAGCTGCTACCCTTCCAATTATTCTTTTTCAACGTCTCATAGACTGTATGTTTACTTTTGTCAAGTTTGGCTGCTTCATGTAGTCAAATGACTTTTGTATTTTTGCTTTTAGGTCAAATAGAATGAGTTGAATAATTTTAGCAACTTGTCTACAATGTTCTCTTCTAGAGCTTCTTGATGTTGTCTACCCCCACTCTTAATTCCACTGTCATGTCTGCACATTTTTGACTTTGTGTATTCCTTCTCCGCAAACCATTTGTGTTTGTTTGCATGTTGAATAGAAGAGATGATAACATAGATTCTCAATAATTCAGCTGAATAAATAATAATGATTCTTTGTATTTTGAATAGAGTATTGTAGGGTTCACAGTTCTGTTTCTTATTATTATCTTATTTTATCCTCATAATGCTTCCCTGTGTAAAATTGGTTAGAAATACAGATACACTGTTCGCTAGTTACTATTTGCTTAGTAAAAATTTAAATAAAGAAAAATCTCAGGAAATATTTTTTCACATTTATTGTCCAAGCTAACTGGATTTAGATCATGATAATATTGTCTTTTGTAGATTCTAAAATGCAAGAACCTGTGGTGTAAAGGCTATTCACCTTTCTGTGCTCGAATTAACAAATAGTGGTAGCTAATTCAATGTAAAATGGTGAAAATGAAAATGATAATTAACGCCATCTGTTATCTGATTGTTTCATGAATGCAAATGGAGGTGAGGAAAACAGCATTTGTAAAATAGCCCATTATTTCCATCAATAGTTCCATTCTCCAACTACTCCCAAGAAACACTCTAAGTTAAACAGTGCAGTGCTATGAAAATGTCATCATTGAAAAAATTTTCCTGTTGCACTGTCAATTATTGTGTTTTTAAGCCTTTCTATTTAGACATTCTTGATCCTTGCATTGGTAACTAACATCTGTATGGCACCCTTCATTTTAACATTGTATTTTAGTTTATATTTCTCAGTTAATCTTTCCAGTGATTATGTATAATGAGTATTATTTTTTTTCCATTTCATAATAGAGAAAACCAAAGCTTATGAAAGCAGAGTGACTTACTTATGGTTACATGTTAGTATGGGATCTAGAATTCATACTTGGGTAGATGTTCCATAGAAACACAAAAGGAATGTGTATTCTACTATTGTCGAATGTAGGTTTCATAATTAATTAGGCTTAGTTCTTTTATAGGTTGTTGAAGTCTCTAATATCCTTAGAGGTCTGCTGTCTGCTTAGTCTCTGTTACTGAGCAAAGTATGTTAAATTCTCCAGTTATAACTGAAGATTTGTCTATTTCTACTTTTAGTTCTGAGGTTCTCTTTGCTTTATACATTTTGGGGTTAAGTTAGATGTCTTCCTACTGAAATGACTATCTTTAGTTAAGACTTTTGTCTGGAAGGGTATTAGGTCTGATACTGTTTCTGATTCTATCTATGCAATTTAAATTTCATCATTGTTCACCAGGGACTATTGGAGTGGGAAAGACCTTTCCCAAATAGCAGAACAAATCAACTTTTGATAATATGTGAATGAGTCATTTGCAGAAAATTATAAATTTCAGGTCAAATTTCTCCTGGATTCTGGCACACCACTGGCTGGCTTTCAGCACAAGCCAGTTGAGAATACAAACTCATTCTAAAAAGCCAAGTCGTAATTAGAAAGTTAATTTGCTCACTGTTAAAATCACATCATAAACACCAAAGCCAAATATAAATTACTTTTATATTATCCTTTATTTTGTATTATTTGTTCCCTTGATTCTTTTATTAATGTGAAAATTAAGAGTTGAGTATATAAGAATGGTAAAGAAATCTTAATCTTTACTTTGTCTAAAAAGAGCTATTTATTGGCACCCACTTTTGAGACAGTATTCACCACATATTTGTAGTTAGACACCTATCGCTGTGGTGAATGCATTTGCAATAAGTGATATTGGACCACCTTACAGGGCCAAGCCATTTCTAAAGATGAGAGGACTGGTTGGTTGCAAAGGGTATCATCTGGGTGCTAAGAGTTGGCATTATATTTCCTATTTGCTATGAGTTGTCATCACAGAGTGGTTGGGTGTTCACAACCTGCCTGAAAGCCAAGCTGCTGCCCAAACAGATAACAAAGAAGTTAGCTTAGGAAATTTCCACCTAATAAGTCAATGAACATCAAAGTTTAATTTGGTGTAATTTCAAGCCAATTGCTTTAGTCAAGCCATTAATGGTTAGAGAGGATGGCAGAAAAATCAACAGTACCTTCCTTTTCCTGATCTATGCAAAGACTAATGCCTTGTATTCATATTTATCAATAGATTTTAATTTCTATATTCCTTCTCTAGCCACACAGTTTCCAAGTCATGATTACCTCGTAATCATAAGACATTTGGGGAAATTAAAATGGCACCTATCCACAGAAATGTTAGGGAATCATAGCTTAGATGATGATGAGTGAAAAACTGCTTGCACTTCATTTCTCATCCTAATACAAGAGATACCACCTCTCTGTTAAAATGTTCAGTGAATGCTAAGTCTCCAATTCCACCATTATGTTTCCACTTATGAAAAATTCAGAGGTCTTTTAGTACCTTTAGTTTTATTGATGGAACTGTCTTTAAACTTGTAATTTTCATTAAACAGAAGCTTGAGACTGAAAGCTGTATTGGGGGAATGAAGGTCCCATATAATCCATACACTTCTAAAAATTTGAAAGGCAGGTTTCAAAATAAATGGCGATTAATTGAACTTTTCATTTACGAGCAAAAGTTAAAGGTAATAAGATGCAAGTTGTTTAATGCATCCAGAGTCTTGAAGTGAGAACAAATCTCCCTATCTGTACATTCATTTGCATTTTTATCAAATGGATGGGATCTTATGAAGATTTTTATGTACGGTCAGAAAGGGAAACAAACACAGATCTTGTCCTGTTTCATCATATGGATGCTGTTTCCATGCAGTGGAATCAAGGTGAATGATTTGAGTTTATAAAAAACCAATTTCCACAGTGATTTATTAAGAATCCTCTGGATTGGACTCCAATGGCCATGGCTATGTCAGAGACATGAAATTCCAGAGTCTTAGTCTTCCACTAATTGTTAGTTTTATAAAATATCTCATGTGGACATTTCCACACAACAACTTGCTCTTTTGATGTTTGAAATGAAAGAAGAACTCACCAAATTGAGTGATTTGAGGACAGTTGAGGGGTGTAGCTTTATTAAAGCTGCAATTATATTCCAGCAAATGTTCCTCCTAAATCATTATCATTTTGCTGCATCCTAAGGAAATTACATGTTTACAGAATGTTGATATTAAGCAAAAGTGAATCTCTCTTCTTGATTCCTATATCAGCCTTCCATTTCTGGTAATTTACTTACTCATTTTCATTTTGTAGAACCTGTACAGGTCAAACTGAAACCTTCAGCACTCCTTCCCTCCATTCAAGGTCAAACAAACTCACATTCTGTTTTACCTCATTACGTTTTTACTTACCTGTCTCCCCCTGAACAATTTCTATACCCCACATTTTTCCAGCAATTATATAAGAATCTTTGACCTATTTATATTTTTGTTTATCCATCATTTGTCATGTTGTTGATTTATTTATTCATTCATGCTACAGATATTTGTTGAGCACCTGCTATGTGACAGGCACTGTTCAATGTATTGGCACATGATAGAAAAGCTAGTCTTTTGTAGTGTCCTGTTCATTAACCCATATAAACAGTTCTTGTATCCAAGCATGCTCCCCTCCTCAGTCACCACCTCTGTCTAGTTATTATTCTTACTCCTATGACCTCTAAACTCATCTTTAAGCACCCCCTGTGGCATGCAAGATGAATGTATCAGAATTCAAATTTGATTATGTTGCTTACCTCCCAGCTTAAAATTGTTTAATGACTTCCCATTGCTCCAAAAAAAAAAAAAAATCTTAAAATGTTGCTATAAAGACATTATTTATCCTTGCCAATCCTTTCAGCCCCACCTTCCTACCTACTCTGGGCCTCTTGCATATAATGTTTTCTTTTACTATACAACTTTATCTTGCTGTTCCTACTCCTTCACTTGTTCTTTCTGTTCCTTCATCTATTAACTAACATCTATTAGTGCTCAGCTTCATTGCCACAACCTTAAAGAAGTCTTCTAAAACCTTCCTGCTAGGTCAACTCCCCATTTGTTAGCTCTCATAGCACTCAGTCCTCCTATTTGTACTTCTCGCAAAATTCCTATTCTACATTTGATGGAGTGGTTATTTAGTTGATATCTGCTTCTTCTGTAAGATTATGAGCCTCGTGAGGTCAGGGGCCAGGTCGAACTGTGCTCTCTGCTGTACTCTCAGTGTTTAGTAGTGTTTGGGACATAGTAGGTGCCAAACATACTTATTGATTAATGAATATTTTATCTCAAAAGAGATAGAATCTAAACTTTAAGGAGGTTCTTGATATTGAGTGTGTGGATTCAAGGAGGGAAGATAGGATTGGCCACCAAGAGCTACATGAGTCTTCTAAATTTGCATGAAAACTTTTTTGTGATTATAGAGTTTTTGGTGATTATAGAAAAGAGTTCATAGCTTTCATCAGATTCTGAAAGGATAAAGTGATTTTAAAAGGTTAACAAATTCTTGAGGGGGACTGTGAGATTTTATTTTTATTTATTTTATCACCCTTTAAGATTAAGCTGCTCACACAACCTTTATATCATAAGTAACATGGCATGATATTTATGAAGGTTCTAAAGGACTGTGCTTAGTGATAACATTAAGGAAATTCAGGAACACTAGTAGTTGCTGTGAATTTGAATGAGTATTCAACTTGAATTTGTTGAGTTTTCTTTAAAGGGCAGAGACCTGGCCACAAACAGGTGAGGATTAAATTGCTGATAGAGGATGATGAGTGTAGTCTTATTGCTAAGATTTCTGTGGTCCTGTGGGGATTCATGACTATTGGAAATTAATGCAGAGTGACAGATTGATGCTTTGAGAGGATTATTTTTTTCTCACACAAACAAGTCTCTAATTAAAGCATTTTATGTTTATATAGTTGTCACATCCAATAATTTAAAATTATCCTAATTTAAAATAGCATTTAGGAAACTCTAATTAGTCTGTTAATATTATGAATTTTCAAGTACTTATGTTCTCTTTCCCTGATTAAGATAAAGAGAAAAAAATTTCTTCATATCATCTAGCCAGCATCTGATTCTAGAGGTAATAGTTAAGGTGAGAGTATGGTATAGGCATTCTGCAAATGGGAGTAAATATCCTATATCCTTTCCTCAATTTCTCATTAAGTCAAGGAGAAAATTATTAATTTCCTCAAGTAGTTTTACTCATGTCATAAAATATGAGAAGAGTTTATCTTTAAGAGATTTACAAATATCAGTAGCTCCCCAAGTGTTAATGATTTTAAAATCTTGTTCCCCTCAAAAGAGTAAAGCAGGGGAGAGCAGTTAACCAACAGAAAAAAGAATCAGGATTAATTTATTTTAATATTATGTTTTAAAATGAAAGTTGGAATAGATTTGATAACCGTGTATATGGAAAAGAAGGTTATATTTTTTTATTACAACACCCCAAAGAAATGCAGATAGCAGTCAAATTTCTTTCACTTTGACTTCACAAAAATTGTGCCAGTTAAAGATGTCTGAAGCTCTCCCAGCTCAGAATAGTTCTTCTAGTACTTTTTATTTAATTATTCTGAAGCATTAAATGTGAAAAAAAATTTTTAGATTATCACACAGCTTGAAAAACAAGAGCTGGGTGGAAAAGAAGAGTATTTTCACCTTCCTGATTCAAGCATGAGGCTGTACATCTGCAGGAAAGAGCTTTCAGATAGAAAGTGAGGAGGAGGCACTCTTGTCCCCTAAAATTCAGCATTTTCGTTCTTCAGAATATACCCAAGAGGATCTCTCAAGCTTGTACTACTACTAGAGCTATATACAAGATGGTTCACATTATTTTTCTTCATAGTGAAACCACAGAAACAATTCAAATGCCCACCAATCAGAGATTGGATGAATAATATTTATAAAATAACATGTTATGTGATAGTCAGAACAAATAAATTACAGGGCGACCCAAAAATATGTGAAGATCTTGGTGATGTTTGATGAAGTGAAAAAAAAAAAAAAAGGATATTGTGGCATGATTTCCTTTTCATTAAGTAGAAAACAACTAAAATGAATGAAAATAAACTGTATGAAAGAAAAGCAGGGGAACTATGGGTGTAGAATTTAGAATATGGTTACTTTGGGTAGGTATTGGGAGAAAAAGGAATTTGAGATAAGGAGAGACGTTAGTAGTAGATTATCTTCAAGGTCCTGTCATTTGTTTTGGGTGATGGGTTTATAGGTGCTTATTAAACATAACTAACTAAAGAAAGTGGCGTGAACCAGTGATGGATGTGTGTCTTGAATTAAAAAAACCAGTTCGGGGTGGGGAACCTCAAAAGGACACTTTATAAACTGGTTGATGCTGAGGCTGTGGATGACTTGGGAAAAAGACTGAGAAGAGTCTGTCAAGTTGCTATTGGTTTCTTTTTATGAGAAAACAAATTGATTTATTGAAATAAAGACAATGAACCGTCATGAAATTCAGAGACTTGGGAAGAGAACAATGACCCAAGTTAAAAACATAAAATTTATTTTTCCCAGAAGAGTAATAAAGAATGAAAACTGGGGCCTATCGTTTGGGCCAACTCAAACTCTCACTTCTTTTATGCAGTCTTATTACTTTACAACTCTTATTATACAGAATTTGAAACATATACACAGGAGAACAGTATAATAAGCCCCTATACGTACACATGCCCCAGGTTCAACAGTTATCATTTTGCGAGCATACTATACTTTTACTACATATCCCTTCCCTAGTTTATTGAAACAAATTCCAGATATCATCTTTTTCATGGAAATAATACAGGATATGTCTCTAAAAGACAAAGTCTTTCTTTTATAAACATACCCATGATGCCTTTATTATAACTCCTTAAAACAATAATAATTCTTTAATAGCATTGGATAGCAAGTCAGTGTCTACTATTTGCAGTTTCTTTGAAGCAGGACCAAAACAAGGTTTCTTAAGTATTTTTAAAACTGTGTTTTTCCTCCATTTTTTTTGCATTTTTATTTATATTTTGTTGAAGAAGCTAAGTCCTTTGTCATGTAGTTTTCTAATAATGTTATATTGTGTCCATGTTGTGTAGTGTAATGTGTAATCAGTTCTTTGTCTTCTGTGTTTCTTGAAAATTGATCATTTAATCTGTAAGGTTAATCAATCAGATAAGGGTTAATTTCTTTTAGTAAGACAACTGTGTACTTCCATCAGGAGGAACATAATGTCTACTATTGATGATGATTAGTTCATTCATTAAGGGATGTAAAATAATAATGTTCTAATTTGGTCATCCTGTTTTTGTTTATTATTCTTAAATAAGTAATTGGAATAGTAAACTGGCATCATTCAATAATGTTTTGGTACAAAGAGCTACCTCTTTTATGATGGCTGCCTTGCTTTCCACAGTGTAGATTAGGATTCGCTAAACTACTGCCTGTGGGCTGAACCCTGCCTGCCACCTGTTTTAGCAGATAAAGTTTTATTGGAACACAGCCATGCACATATGTTTCCGTATTGCATATTGTCTATAGCTGTTTTTATGATACAATAGCAAAACTGAGTAGTTACAACAGGCACCATCTGGCTTGCAAACCTAAAGTAATGACCATCAGACCTTTCATATAATTTGTTGACCCTTGTAGAAGAATCATATTTAATTTAAACATTCTATTTTAACATTTCAATTTTTCACTATTTTTCACAACTATAAACAATGCTTCAGTGAACATATTTACACATATATGATTGTATCATTGGTCACGTGTTTCTGTCAAATTCCTGGAATAAAATTGCTATGTCAAAAATATGTACTTTTAACATTTTTAATAAACACTATGATTTTTGTCTTTAAAAGGTTCACTGATTTTATTTTCAAAAACAGTGTGTAAAAATGTGTCTTTAGATTCTCAACAATAGATATTGCAATTTTTTCAGTCATTTTCCACACTGAAGAGTGATCTAGTTTTTCCATGGCTTGCCTTCCTGTATCTATTACCCATTTAAAAAAAATTACTCTTGAATCTATTAAATTACTAAGGCCTTCAAGTCTTTGTCACTTTTGTTGCAAATATTTTCATGTGACTTTTAGGTATTTATTTTTTTTAACTTTTGCTGTATAGAAGTTTAAAAGTTTAAGTGGCCAATTTGTCAATATTTTCCTTCAGGAATTTTGAATTTCCTAAATGGCTTAGATTATATAATTATCCCAAGATCATAAATTATTATATTTCCAAGTTTTAGATACCTAATCATATATAATTCATTTTTATGTTAGGTATCAGAAAAGGGCCCAAGATAGATTTTCTAAGTAGAAAATTTTGTCATCTGCAAAGAAAGTTTTATTTCTTTTATTTTTTTTTTAAATAATTTCCTTAAATAAAGGAAATTTAAATATTTCCTTTACATATCTTATAGCATTGGCTGTGTCTTTCAGAACAATGTTGAATAATTCTGGTGATTCTGATCATCTTTGTTCTGACTTTAATAGAAATGCTTCTACAATTTCAGCATGTTAAGTTTACTGTAGAATGATAGCTTTTATTAAGAAATTTATCTTCATTTTTACCTCATTAAAGAGTTTTATAAAAATAAGAAATACTTTATGAAATATTTTTCTACCATCTGTTGAGAAAATGGCTTTTTTTCTTAATTCTGTTAGAAATAATATTAATAATTTCTCTAATGAATTATTCTTACACTCTTAGAACAAAATATACTTTCTTGAGCTTCATTATACTTTTAATGCAATCAATTTACTATTTATTTAGAACCAGTTATCTATATTATTATATAAGATGGCTCAGTACTCTTGTTCTGCTATTCTTTTAATTTGATTTCAGGAAATAGTTAGCTTTCAGACTACTTTAGAAAGGTTTCTATCTTTTTTTTAATGTTCTGTAAAAATTAAGTAGCATATAATCAGCCTTAAAATTATCTATGCCTGATATCATTTTGGAGGTCAAGGTATGTCTCAAATATGTGAGTGAACTCACTGTTCAAACATGTTGCTATTTTTCTACTTATACATTTCCACCCAATATTTAGTATTTCTCCAAATTTTTCCAAAGGTAATTACACTGAGAATAAAGTTAGCATTTAGCAACTTCTCCAGGTATTAGGACCTGCCTTCTGTAGAAAGAAATGGGGAATTATAAGTAACAAATACTGTTTTTTTTTCTGTAACATAGTGAAATTTAAACCAAGGCATTTATTTATGTATCACACAAGAGTAAGCATGTGTTTGAATGCAATTTACCTTTAGCATATACAGAGTCACATCTGGAATCTGGAGTTAAATAGCACCATATTTCCAGTCTGTTACAGGGAGTGTGATCCTCCCTTTAGAGATTAATGCTCTAGCCAGCTCCCTAGCTAACACACACGTTAACTTGTCTCTGTTGAGAATAGATCTTTGTCTCTATTTTCTTACCTCTTCTGAGAGAAAAAAGAGGCCATTTCTTTCTTTTTTAAGTTTGGTTGGAGAATGTTGCTATATACTTTTCATTTTGGACTAATCTGTATACAGTTTTATTTATTATTCCATGGATAGTTGAAAAATAAAAATCCTTGTTTATACTAGTCAGCTATGTGTGTATGAACTACCATCATGATTTCAGCAACTTTAAGGGAGAGTCTGGTGACTAAAGACGCCATGACTTATTCTAGAATAGCATTTGCTTAGGGAGCCACAACCCTCTGGATAGGATTCTCCTGTCTTTTCCTACTGAGTCTGTTATCCAACTGCCCACTGGACCTTGCTGCCCGCTGTAACTCTCTCCGACTGCTAATCTGTTATCAGCACTATGTTAATCGTTATTCTTCAGAATTCTTATCACTGATTGAACAGTCAACTTTATTTGTGTGTATACCTATTAATGATCTGTCTCTCCATTGAAATGTAAGCACCATGAAACCAAGGACTTTGTCAATCTTATACTCCACTGTAATCCCAGTGCCCAAATCAATGCAGGAGGTGATAAAAAATAGAGGGCTAATGGAAGGATCTGGAGGCCCAGCACCAGCTGCCCCCCAGAGTGGCCCTCCTTTGGCAGCAGAGTCCCAAGATCTGTCACTTGACAAGGCAGATCATTAAGTCCCCCAAGCCTTGCCTGGTGACGGTGCTATGGGACTTCCCAGGTAGAATATGGGGGATGTTACCTGCCAAAGTTCTTGAGGGTGAGTGGGAGCTTTCTTAAGGAGTTTACTTTAAAGAGGTAGAGTGACATCTGCAGTCAGCCCACACATCCTTGAAAAAGGGGCCTGCCTGTCATCTTTACCTATCTCTTCATTCACTGAGCTAAGCTTTTCATATATGAAAGTGTGGCTTGTGAGTGCAGGAATAGTTGTTGGTGTCATAGAATCGGAGGCATGATTATGACAGGGAACATTCCATACCTGTCTTTGATTACTTGGGTTTGCTTAACCTCAATTAAGGAAATGGAGCATTAACCTGATGAATTCAAGGTGGGCAGATGGAGCTGCCACAGCTGTCTGGTATGCCAGGTGGAGGGAAGGAATTTAGACCTAAGTGAGAGCAACATCTTCTCAGTTAGCAAATGCGCCATCTGCTCCTCTATGATTGTTTAAAAAGAGGCATTTTAACTCTTTTGGAAACTGCTTTCCTGGACAGCCATTGGTAGTCAAGTCACATGAAGGAGTGTGAACAAATTTAAAGGGGACAGTTGACTCTCTTTACACTGACAAGAGCAGGAAAAGAACATGGCTCAGTGCGTGCATGTGGAACATTATCCGGACTCACTTGACACCTATGAAGAGGCAGTAGGAGTTGTCTCATTTTCAGATGGGAAGCTAAGGCAGCTAAGCCAAAGATGTAGGCTATGTGATGTAAAACAGAATGTTGGGGAGGGAGGGAAAAAATAGCCAGGTGGTTTCAGTTACCCCTGAAGAATCTTAATGAACGCATGGCAGTATAATTTTCATTTTGCTCTCTTGCTGTGTGTTGCTGCTCAGTCATTTAGAGTGGAATTTTCCACCTGAACCAATAGATGAACACACTTTTGTTCAGCTAATCCATTGTGTGTGCGTGTGTGTGTGTGTGTGTGTGTGTGTGTGTGTGTGCGCGTGTGTGACCTGCTATTCCATTTAGCACACTGTTTATTTAAATAAAGCTTTGTGCCAGGTACTATACAGGTTGCAAGGACAAATAAGATGAAGTTCCTATTTATCACATGCTTAATCTAGTGGAGGAATCAGATATATTAATTCTAATACACAGGTGGATTTTGGTAAATTCTATGAGAAGTCCTATTCTTTATGTGCTTCTGGGTTGTCTGAATCTGGGCTAAAGAGTGAGGTGTGAAATCTCATTTAACTTATTTCTGCCATTTCATATTAAATTCTTTAACAGACTTCAGCCTAAACTCCCAAGTTCTCTGCTTTACTGACTAGAAGAGAAAAAAGGAAAATTCTAGGGGAAAGGACAATGGTTGGCTTTGTTGGTGGGAAAGGGAGGAGCACATTGGGAAAAGGGGGGGGGCTGCTTATATAGAAAATCTGCTAATATAATTGAAGGGAATTTAAAGCCATTTAAATTCTCAAGTAGATTCTGAGGGAACAAAGATGATTGCGCTATGGAGGAGACATATGGGGTGAGCCAGAGTGTGGCTCAGAGAGATGATGAACCACAGAGAAGAGTCAGGGAACTCTGATCTGCTCTCTTGGCACAGGGCCTGGCCCATTTTAATCCCTATTTCTGTCTACTGGCTCACACCGTAGTGTGGAGCTGACCAACTTATGCACTAAAGTCTGATGAGCTCTGCTTTGAAATTTTGGAAGGGTGGTGGGCATGGTGAGTCCTTGGTGACCACTGCCACATTATACTGTAAAGGGTTCTGTCACCAGCCTTCCTTCCTCAGGCAAGATCTTCTGTTCTCTAGTTGTACAATCCTCACACTCTGTCCATGTTTGCTATGTTTGCTTTGGCTCCGTGAGTGGTATGTCCTTTGCTTTGGACATGGAGGTAGTTTTTAAAAACTTGTTTGTGCTGTCAGACTGAAGTCTGAGCTGAAAATGAATCCCCTTTTAGGCTGATATGTGGATGCCATGTTACCTTCTATGTGGCATTTCTATATCATTCTCTTGTCAACAACCAATCCAGAGTTTACTATTCATCCTGTTTTATTCCCACTGTCTTCTGAGCCACATTTTAAAATGTTTATAGATACAGGAGAGAGGCAATAATAGCAGAGGCCTACACTCACTTTCCCCACTGTTATAACTCTGCTTCGTACTCAGTTTCCAATGTGGAAAAGCTCCAGAGAACAATGACGACATAGGTACACCCCACGTGACTGGTTAAGCTGTAGTGTACTAGGGTGTATGTGTTAGCATCTCAGGATTGTGTCCCTTGAAACCTGGGGCAGAGCTCTCTTCACCTTGCTCACCAGAGTGTGGCTGATTGGTTGTTCTGAGCTGGACATCTGGCCAAAGTGGAAGAAATATGAACCTTTGTCTTGGAAACTAAAGTTTATAATCTAAGAGATTACTGTTAACAGATGAATAATCTTTACAGTTCCTGGGGAAGTCCAAGAAATCCTGTTACTGAGGTCCCATAAGGGAAAAATGAGTGAGGAGATGAATGATGAAGAAGGGAAGGAAGGGAAGAGGGGAAACTAGAAAAGGAAAAAGAGATCTGAGCTTCTGTTTTTGTTTCCTCTTTCTCCTTCCTCCTCTGCCCCCTCTCTTGTAGCCTTCTTTCCCCTCTCACCTCTTTCCTTCTAGGTGACTTTCTCAGCTTGGATCGTATACATACCTGTGGCTTCTCCTGCCTTCTCCAGTTTGTGAGTTCTGCCAAACCGAAGTAGACGGCTCTCTCAGCATGATCTCCTAGTCCTCTTTGTCTGGTCCTTTGCTCTTCTTCCTTTCCCTCTGTACTCCAGTCAAAAGCCTGGAAATTAAATTTCTTAAGCTTCTAATCAGCCAGGTTCTAGCTAGAAGCTGCAAATGAGAGTCACTTTGGTGTGGTCTGGAAGGCAGACAGAAGGGACAAGCCATTCTCCCTAGCATCGGCTGTGGAAAGGGGTGTGGGTGTCAGCAGATGGCAGGTGCTGGGTACTGTGAGTCGCTTCTGTGATCCTCCTGCAAGTCACTTCAGGACTGCAGGCAGCTGACATCATTACTGGCAGCTTCCAGCTGCTTCTAGGCACACACCCGAGGTCCAGCGTTTGGAGCTCCAGGCGGCTGAAAGTGTTGGCAGCAGCTCCCCTCTGACTCCTGACTTATCTGATGTCCTGGAAGCCAGCAGCCCTCCCAGTGTTTACCTAAGCCTTCAACTTCTTGCATTTAATCTCTTCTTAATCCAGATACCCAGAGTGGCTTCTGTTTTTCTGACAAAACGCTGACGGAATCAATTCAGTTTGAATCATGGTATGGAGACTCAGTTACTTACAGAGAGACCAAGAAAGATGGATTACATAGTAATGGTCAAAATTATCATCCTTTAACTCTGAAAATTGTGAAGCCACTACTGTCTCTTTTACTGATAGAATTTGAAAGTTTTCATCAAATCCATTCCACTCTGAGAGGCTGTGAGGGGAAATGATGTGTTCCGTCATATACTCAGAAGGCTAAGCCTCTTTAGAAGGAGGTCGGATTCTGAGTGTCACATGTCTGGAACTCATTGTGCATGTCTACTGAATTCTAGTTGCAAAGGAAGGAGTAAGAGGGATTTTGGCTGAAATTGCTATTTAAAAAGACAGTGCTCCAGCTCTGGCAATTCAATTGGTCCAGTTACTTAGAAAAGTAGAGTCTTCTAGCTTGTCTTTGGTTTTCCTGAATCTTGCCCTTGAATGTCATTGAATAACATGCCATTGCCATCTCCTGGTTATTTCTAGAGTATTTAGTAAGAGTAGGTTGTATTCTGTGGTGCCAAACAACTCAAAAATTTCAGGAGCTCAGTTTCTTACAGTAGCTCTTCATCTACTTTTGCCCAGGTAGCATTCCTGCAAGCAATGATGTGAGGATCTAGGATTTCCATGATGTGATGGTGTCACTCTCAATACTTCCACTGTCAGTGCAGAGGGGCAAGGGAGGGCCAGCATCACACAAATCACACAGTGGGTTTGTTATCAGACCTGGATATCGCAAATACCCTGAAACCTACATTATGTTGACACTAGTCATTAGTTCCCGCACTAACCTGAAGGAAGGCCCTCCTGTTATTAGCAAGCATCTGGCTACCTCCAGCCGGAGTCTGCCAGTCATCCTTCTGTGTTACGTTTGCTCTCTTTCTCACAAACCTGACCATACTTTAACATTTTTTTTTTGCTCCCCAAAGAGTTCTTTCACTTTTGTTTTTTTCTTTCTCTGGATCGACTGTGCCCACATTTTTCTCATTTAGAGGATGTCAGAATGGACACAGACCATGTGTTTTAATGCTTACTCATACTGATTATAACGATTAGTGATTTAGGTCCTTTGATCATTTTAGCTTTAATTGTATTGTGAGAATGGGAAATCTGACTCTGATGGCTTCTTGATGAGGTATTTTCTGGTCACTCCAGTAAGACCCTTTCGTTCTCCAGAACAATCAGCATCTGTAATCTATAGCAGTGGTTCTTAATATGCATCAGAATTACCTAGAGAGTTTATTAAAACAGAGATTGCTGGGTCCCACCCCATAGTTTCAGATTCTGTTTGGAATGAGGCAGGGTCTGAAAATCTGCATTTCTAGTTAAGTTCCCAAACTATGCTAATGCTATTGGCCTGGGGACCACTATTTGAGAACCACTGGTGGACATCAAATATTTTATCATGAAATTTTGTGTCATTTCAATTATTTTCTCTTTTTTTTTTTTACATTCAAATCAGCAAATTTTGAGTACCTACTGTGTGTGAGATTTTATGATACCTAGTGTTAGAGAGCATAAGGTGTATTTTAAAAAAATATAGTTTCTATTTATTTTTTTGATTCCTGTATCATGTTAGTGGGCAATCAGGTCATATTTATTAATCGTTTGGTGTAAGCCAAAACGATTGACTCCTACTGTCTTGTCTCTACTTTAAACAATAAATGATTGTCAGAATGAGCATAGACCACATATAAACATGGTGATTGGGACTAATTATGAAAACCTGTGATATAATCTTTTGACCTCTTGCATTGTCTTGTGGGAATAAACAGTCTTACCCTCTGTCACATTAGCATCATTCTTAAGCAATTTAATAAACATGGCATGTAAATTGTTCAATTTCATGTCCTTGGACATCTTCAGTCAAAGGTATTGCAAAAGCATTATAGGTAATTAGATTTGGCTCTTAATTAAAAGACATTTTGACTTTACATAGATATTAATGGAAGAAAATTGCATATCCTCCAGACTACATTTCGATAAGTAGGTAAAGAGGCTCTGATATTTTAATTCTACCTTGATAGTTCTTGCCCAAAGGTTAATTTTACTCAAGGGTATTGATTCTGTTTTATTTTAATGTTCAGTATGTTTGCCATGGAATATTTTGGCTCCACAAAGAACTCATGAGTTAGAGGTCACATAATAATGTTCTACAGCAATGTCAGCTACCTAGAAACAATTGTTGTTCTGGTAACATTTCAGGTTTGGGTTCAGTTTCTTGAAATACTTTACAACTATTTTCTTATTAAATTTGGAGCTTTCTTCATGTCAATATGAAAAATCAAATCTTATTTTCAGTATGGGTAAAAGTTGTATATAATGAATTTAATAATCTAAAAATAATTTTAAGTTCTTTTGAACACATTTTTCAAGACGAGGCATGAAACTTTACATATTTACACAATAAAATCATTCTACTTTTAAACTAGACAGAATAAGTACCACTCTATTATTACTGTGTTTTTCCTCTGACCCCCAATTTTTTTTTCATGTTTAACATGTACAAACACATTTCTGGTTCAAGTTGTAAAGAGATATCCAGAGTTGCTGGGAAAATGTCATGGGAAGAAACTTTTTATTTAATTTTATTTCACTTTCATTTTTAGCTTTGTGGAGGAACCGCCTCTGGCTCTTTCTTCAGCACTGCAATATTCCCCACCCTTCAAATTGGGACTGCTTTTTGATCTTCTAGAGCTCTACAAGGGAATAAATATGCATGAAGATAAAAGGGAATATATGGATAAAACATATTCAGACTTTCTAAACCTTTGACAATATTTGCATAAAAAGCTTATTAGAAGTTGAGTCACTGTAGCACTGCTTGTATCATTTTTGTCAGTGGTATTAACCAGTTTAAAGTATAGAAAAAAATAGACTAATAATGGGGTACTTCTCTGAGGGAAAGAATGAATTCATAGGAATCAATTCTAGGATAAATTAAAATAATCTCAAAATTAAGTGTAAGCTTTAAAAGTAACACTTTGCTCTTACAGATTCCAAGTTGATTTGAGTATTTTGAGGCTACATGAATACTAAGTAAAATTGACAAATGAGTATGTGTGGATACTTATAAGGGAATATGTTTGGAGTTAAATTCTCACATCTCATTCTGAGGAAATCCTTAGTCAAATGAAATTAAATTGATGTCTATATTATAGAGTCTTGTGAATATATGAGTATGGATGAAGTATGCAGTGTTTCCCAAATTTATTTGATCATGAAACTCTTTTGCTTCTGAGCACTTCTAACAACTCCAGGGATGGTAGCAATCTATAGGTCAGAATTTTGAAAATGCCAATCTAAGTCATAGCCATTGGGTGATTATGATTCTTAGGAATCATTATAGTATGTTAATTAAAACAGTTGTCCTGACCATCTCAACTAGCATTGAGAGGATATTAAAAGCAAAGTAGAAATTATTATATATTATATGTAAGTAAAAATCATGGTTTTTCTGTACCTACTATATCAGGCAAAAGACTTCTAATGGCCATTACTTCCTTAGATTTAATCTTTTTCCCCTCCAGGAACCTTGGTTCTTCAGTTTTCTTTCTCTCCATCATCAATCTTGTGCTCACTAGAGGACTATAACCATCTTTATATAGCTGAAACATATGGAAAAACCCTTCTTTATCACCAGAGCATCTTCCAGTGGCCTCAACTTTTTGTTCCTTTCATATTATATTCAAAATTTTCAAAATACTTGTCTACACAAGCTGACTTAGTTTTCTCACTTTCTATTTATACTCCACTCAAGATTCCATCTCTAGCTCTCAATTGAAACTGCTTTTTTTAAAGTTGCCAGTGAACTACTGACAATTAAAGAAAGCATTATCAATAATCCTGCATGGGTAACAGGTGACCTGCACTACTCTACTGCTGTCCATCAATCAATGACTGAAGGCTACTCCAAGAGATGTTGATTCCCTAGAACTTCTGGTCTACCTTGCTCATTTCATGAAAGCCTTAGGTTTGCTGGAGTTTGCACTTGGGAACCTATGTTGGGTGTACACAGAATGGTGAGTTCAGAAGTCATGTGGGTGAGCATCAACAACATTTGTGACAGCCATGTATCAAGATAAGCCTGGATAATCTTACAATATGAACAACTTTGAACTTGCTTTTAGTCAACTCTCATCTCCTCAGAAATTAAGTCACACTAATGTCTGAACATGATTTGGCCATAGAGACTCAATGAATGCATCTGAGGAAGAAGTTGGAAAATCCTAAAATTATAAACTTGCTTGGATACCTTTAAATAAGGCACATGACTATAGCATGGTAAAACCTGATGGGGAGAGAAGTTTAGATGAAGTTCAAGATAGAGTCATCATAATAGTACCAGCATTTGACTGGCTGATTATAATGGGGAATTTAATGTACAAGTTGGCACTGGATGTAGCCACTGTAGGCACTAGTACCTGGGTGTGGTTACCAACATCTCCTCTACCTATTGTCAGAAAAGATTCTACATGGCTATTTTTTTTTAAATTAATGATGTGGAGCAAGTGCTCTGATCCATGGAGCTTAGGTTATATGTCCATTTCCTTGTAGCAAAGGAGTCTGAGGAAGTAATATTTTGCTGCTGCTGCTTCTGAAAGAGGAGGAGGGCTTTGTCTTCCACTAAGACTCAGTAAATAGAGAATTTTCCAAATGGAGAAGTAGTCCAGATGCTAGAAAACTGATATAATGTTCAGAAAATGTTCAGAAAGAATGACAATTATCCACTTCTCATTCCATATCACAACAGGAACTATTAACAATGAAGCAAAAACTGTCCTTCTGCCACTGAATTTTATTCTCTTTGCATACAACCATTAGAATGTCAGAAATAGGAATTCTAAGGAGAAAATAATTTTCCATTTTGTCTATTTCATGTCTATTTTTTAGTTGTTTAAAAAATGTTAGGTCAATCAAAATATGCACCATTTTTTTATATAAAACTGAAATCTTATAAGATGCAATCTCTGCACTTATGAGTACAAATATTATATTCATTAAGAGGACATGGTCAATGATTAAGCAATTAAATAACTTAAAATACGACAAGGTAGATCATTTTGTGCTTATGGGATGTGGGTCCTCCGAAAAAATATCACTGACTATACTTTGGCAATTGTAGAATAAGGAAGATTTTAGAGCCCTCATTTTCCATTTCCTTCACCTCTATGATAAGCATTCTCAGGAAATGATTTCATGAAACTTAATTTATACAAAGCAGACATTTATGTAAATGACCATTAAAACATAATTGGTGCCTCTTAGTCTTTTATGTCTGATTCTGTCCTTAAAAGAGAACAAAACGTTATGAGAAACCATTACTGGTTCTTGCCAGTGTGGCTGTGGGAAGTAGCTCATGTTGAGTGGGAAAGAACAGGTGACATTATCTGTAGGTGCTGAAGAAAGTGAGCTCTGTGTGTCAGACAAATAACTTAATAGCTATGAATTTTAAAAATGCTTAAAATATGCTACTCTCTGTCATAGTGATGTGTTATAATCCCTATTTTATTGATAAAGAAACCAAGTCTCAGTGGGATTAGGTAACTTGTTCTAGGGTACTGTGTTAGACAAAATAATGGCCTCTCAAGGATGTTCACTTTATAATTGCTGTGAGTGTGTTATGTTACATGGCAAAGGAGAATTTGGGTTGTGGATGGAATTATGGTTGCTAATCAACTGATCTTAAAATAAGAAGGTTATCTTGGGTTATCTGGATGAACACAGGGTCACTAGGGTCCTTTAAAGAGGAAGAAGAAAACAGAGACGGTATGCCAGATTAACAGAGAGATTGGAAGCTGCTGTGCTGCTGGCTTTGAAGATGGAGGAAGAGGCCATGAACCAAAAAATGCAGGTGGCCTCTAGAAGGTAGGAAAGGAAAATTAATGGATCCTTCCCTAGACCATCCAGAAGGATTCAGCCCTGCTGACACCTTGGTTTTAATTTAGTGAGACCCATTTTGGACTGTTGACCTTTAGAAAGGAAAGTTATTAGATTTGTATTTTTTCAGCCATGAATGTGTGATAATTTGTTAAAGCATCAAGAGAAAACTAATACAGCCACACAATGATTAAATGGAAGAGCCAGGATGCAAAGTCCAAATCCTGAATTCTTTCCTTATAATTCACAGACAAGTATTTAAAAGGCACTGTTAAAAGAGGCTCCAGTTTAGTTAAAAAGTCAGTAAAAGAGGCCAAGAACAAGGTGAAAGGGGTCTGAAGAGGTGGAGAATGAAAATCATGATGAGATTATTAGGGAGTTATTAGAAGATTGTATTAAAAGATATTTGGCTCAGAAGCCCTGGACTAACTGAACCTTGCTTTTGACCTCTCTTCCTAGGGAGTGAACCAAGGCAAAGCAAGCAGACATGCAATATTATGAGCAAGAATATGAGGTCCAGGAAGGCAGGACCTCTGCCTTGTTCCCTACTACAATCCTAAGAACAAACAATGGGGCCAGGAACAAGTATATGCACAGTGAATGTGGACTATTAATGATTTAGTGAATGGTGCTTTGACCTCAAGCCCTTGTATCCAGTGAGTTGACTTGGGTGATCTCAATAATCCCTTGTTTTTCAAATGCTAGGAAGACCCTAAGCAGCTTTGGATCCTATGAGGCCAGAAGGCCTGCTCTCTTTTCATCCAAAAGACCAAGATTGAACTTCATAATAATATTGATAGCTAATATTTAAATCTCACTTGATGCATGTTGGCACAGTTTAAAGTGAGTTACATTTATTAATTCACATATTATGTATTCATATTTTCATTCACAACCACCACATGATTGAAGGACTATGTTATCCCTGTTCTACAGATGTAGAAAATTTAGGCACAGAAAGTTTAGGAGCTTATTTGTGAAGGAGCTGGCTCTGAATCCCGGCAGCCTGGCTTCGATTTCCTGTTCTTAACTACTTTGCAATGAAGTAGGAAAGAGGTGACTGGCCACTGGGCTCAGGTAGGTGAGCACTGGGCTTTCATATGCCTCCTGGTGATTTTACGGCTGTGTGGAGGAGAGAGAGCAAAGTGTTGGGGGGAGAAGTGACACTCCCTAGAATTGTGCAAGAATAGTCCTTGTACCATTTGACCAAGAGCAGTAAAGAGGAGAAGGATGGTGCTAGAATAGAGGCAGGATGCAGGTCACATCCTGCCTGGTGTGTGTGTGTGTGTGTGTGTGTGTGTGTGTGTGTGTGTGAGTGTGTGTGTGTGTAGAGAGAGAGAGAGAGAGAGAGAGATGTGGGGGAGAGCAGTAAGAGAATACAAACGAGGGGTCCCAGACAAAGGAGAGCCAGCTGTGCGGAGATGAGCTGCGGAGATGAGCTGGAGGGCAAACTTCCCATGACTGGAGCAGCATCTGACTTTTAAACAGCCCTGGCCTTGGGGAGGCAGGAGGGAACCAAAGACTGAAACCTTAGGATCTTGACCTTGCAACAGGCGGTCAAAGCTCCACTCATGAAGGGAACCACAACTACCCTTCTAGCGAGCAAACCACAGAAACAAGACCGGCCTTCATTGGTAGGTACAGCTGGGAAGCCTCTTCACTTCTCTCCCCCTCCAGCCCCATCCTGAACTCCAAGGGACCCCTGCCTGTGCACATGGGCAGTGCTGCTCCTGAGTGCTTGCTTCACTCTCACCTTCTCAAAGAGTTGCCCCAAGGTCATTCTTTTAGTGGCCTTGCCAGCCTCAGAAGAATGGACTAGGACAGAGGTCTATGCAGGCCCTGAAAGTGGACATTTGGGCATGGATTTTCTCTGTCTTGGAAGTGGGAGTAGGTACTGGGATCTCAACCCAGAAGCAGGGCACAGACTCCAGGTGGGCACTTCCCTCTTCCCCGTGAACTTGGCATTTGTGGGGAGGGACGTGGTCACAGTATAGCCAGAGCAGGTGCCCCACTAAGAAATGCTTTCCACACTTGAATGCATACACACACTGCCCGGAGCTTCTTAAAATGAGATTTCTGTGGCAAACCTGCAGTTTGAAGAGGAAAGCCAAGGGTGGGAGCCCAGGGTGCCTAGGTCTAAGACTGCACAGAAATCACACTGATCTCCAACCTCCGAGTGGTCCTCCATCATAGATCAGCAGTAGTCTAACTGTAATTTGAGCAAGGAATCTGGGGTACTTGATGGCCTTTTGAAAAATATGTTGGGGTAGACACTCAGCAGCTGTAAGTACTAAGCAAAAGGCCACACTTGGAATTAGCCCCACAGGTGACTTCATGCTGAATTTCAGAGTAAAGGGACCAAGGTGACCAAATGAAACCTGCTTCTTGAGGATCACTGCTGGCTTTGGGAATGGACAGGAAGCAAGGTGGGGACCAGAGCTGGCCTGGTTTTGTGTAGGAGAGATGAAGGAAAAGTCTAGAGCAAGACAGTATGTGATGTTTAGAGCTACGTCTAGATTGTAATAAAGAAAGATCCGTGTGGAGCTAAAGCCAAGGGAAAGAAGCATTAACTGTTAACTTTGTGGAATTAATCAAAGTGAGAAGAGAAATATTTAGGAAAAATTGAGGGGAGGGCAGTGCAGTCCTAGACAGCTGCCATCTGCTTCCATATGGTTGAAACTAGTCGTTCTGGACACGGTAAGAAGTTGCTAAAAAGATCTGTTTGTTTGCCTAAAGTCTGACATGTAGCTAAAAGCTGCCACCTGGAAGAACTCATATTCGCATTTATATGTTTTCGTCTCTTTAGAAAAATATTAAGAACCCGTAACGCTTTCTCCCCAAAGGAATCACCACTTGAGCTCTGGGCAAGATGGGTTTCCTAGGAAACCGATCTCACGGATAATTCTAGGGCTCAGTTGCTTATGTCCTGAAAATGAGTCAGTGGAGCGTTTCATAAAGGCAACTCCTCCATCCATGCCATTCTCAATTAAGCATGTGCTAAGAATTTGAAAGAAACATTTACTAGTTTATCACAACTTAGAAAGCCTTTGCTTATTAGGAATCTGGCCATAATGTGAGGCCAGGAGAATTTTTTCCCAAGCTCCTTTGATCTTACAAGATAGCATATTGATTAAACCTATTGATTCACTTCTGGGATAAATTAAATCTATTGATCAAGATTTCCCTGGATCTTTTACACTTTTTAAATGGTATTATGATATTATATATATGAATAAAAAGATAATGCTAAAATTAATTTTGCTATGAGACTACTTGGAGGATTTTGGACCTCTCTTAACAAGTGCAAAGCAAAGCAGTGTTTTCAGTGCCTCCTTTTTTAAAAATTAATTTTTAAAATGCATAGATCACAAATGTACATATTAATTAATTACTGGAAAATAAACATCTATGTTCTTGCCATACAAGTCAACAATATAACCTCAGAAGCCAGCCTCCATTTTTGTTTGGTTTTAGTCAGCATTAAGATATAATGACATAAAGCAAAATTGGCCTGTTTTAGGTATATAACGAGTTTTGACAAGTGTACCACAATCATGATATAAAACAAACCTACCACTGCAAAATGTTCCTTTTAATTCCTGAAGCATGTTTTCACTAGATGTGGAATTTTGAGTTGACAGGATTTTTCTTTCAGTTCTTGAAAACATGTGTTACTTCTTTATGGCTTCATGGTTTCTGATTAGAAATTCGCTGTCACTCATATAGCTTTTCCTTTATAGATGGTTTCATTTTTCCTTGGCTGCTTTTCAGATTACTTTTCTTTATCTTTAATTTTCATGCATTTTACTATGATGCATTTTGATGAATATTTTTTAAGATTTATCCTATTTGGGGTTTGCTTAGCTTGTTGAATCTTTAGCTTTATTATTTTTCCAAATTTGTAGAGTTTTTAGCTATTGTTTCTTTGGATACATTTTTCGATCCTGCCTTCTTTCTCCTTTTCTTTTGAGACTTTGATGATACAAATGTTAGATATTTTGTTGTAGTCAAACAAGTTTCTGAGAATCTGTTCATTTTTTCCCCAATCTATTTCTCTCTTGTTTATATTGAACAATTTCTACTGTTCTGTTTTCAAGTCCACTGGTTCTTTCCTCTGTTCCCTCCATTCTGCAGTTGAGCCCATATATTGAGTTTTTTAAATTTGTTATTGTATTTTTTAGTTCTAAAACTTCCATTTTGTTCTCCTTTATATTATCTATGTCTTTGCTGAGATTTTCTATTTGTTCATTTGTTTCATGTGTGTTTGTAATTTTTCACCAAGGCATTTTTATGATGACTACTTGTTACTTTTTGTCAGTTCTAATATTGCTGTTATTTTGGCATCTATTGATTATTATTATTATTTTTTTATTCAAGGTGAGACTTTTCTGGTTCTTGGTATGACAAATTGTTTTCAGTTGAAACCCAGACATTTTGGGTATTACATTTTGAGACTCTTGAACTTATTTAAACCTTTTGTTTTACCTGGCTTCTCCTGGCACTGCTCCAGTGGGGTAATAGGGGGGTGAGGACCACCTTCAACAGTGGCAGGTGGATGTAGAAGTCCAGGATTGCCACTTGACTCTTGTTGTACTAAGTGGGAATATGGGCTTTTGTACTCTGGGCAGGCATGAGCATTCCATCTCACCACTAGGTCTCTGCTGATACTACCCTGGTGACTAGGGTAGGAGTACCTCATTACTGCTCCCCATGTGGGCCAGGGAGTGGTCTCATCACTGCTGGGTAATGATGAAAGTCCAGAGTCTTTATTCAGCCTCCTCTAGCATTGCCCAGTAGGAGTGGGAGAAGTGCTTTGTTATCAACCAGCCCAGTGAAAGTTGCAGCTCCCTACTCACCTTTCCTGACAGCACTCGTGCGGGGAAAGATGATGAGGGGGAATTGGGACATTGCATTATAATCTGATGAGTGTTGAAGTCGAGGTTCCCTACTCAGCCTTTGTTGACATGAGTTGGAGAAAGGCCATGTTTTTTCCCCCTGTGGTGATATTTGGTTGTAGTAAGCGGTTATAGTCTAAAAGAATTTTTCTTTCTTTCTTTTTTTTTTTCTTATTCCTAGACTGTCCTCTAGTCCTTTAGCTAAAGAGAGTACTTTTTTGCTGCCTTTCTCTGTCTATATTTGACATTTCTAAGATGTTGGCTTCCTCAGCTCCAAGTCTGGAATGTATGAGGCAAAAAAAAAAAAAGTCCTGGACACTCGCCCTTATGTCATTCCTTGGGTCCTAAGTTTCCTTACTTGTTTGCTGTCTTTTCTCTGCTTCTCATGCTTTATATATAATATCCATGGCTTTTAGTTGTACTCTGTAGAAAGAATAGGAAAAAGTACCTATACTATATCTTCCAGGAGCAAAAGCCCTGCAACTAATCGTCATATATTGATTTTGTATCATATAACCTTGCAGAATTGACTTAGTTTTAGCAGCTTTTTGTATATTCCTTAGGTTTTTTTCTACAATCATATTACTTGTGAATAAAGACAGTTTTTCTTATATACATGCCTTTATATTGCTTTTCTTACTGTACTTACTGGAGCCTCCACTAGCAAAGAGACATCCTAGACTTGTTCCAGACCTTAGGATAAAACATTTTGACCTTACTTTTAAACATTATTTTAGCACTGGGGTTTTCAAAGATATCCTCCATCAGGTTGAAGAAAATTTCTTTTATTCATAGCTTTCTGAAAGTTTTTTATTTTGTTGTTTGTTACTGATATACATTAAATTTTCTCAAAGGCTTTTCTCAATATCTCTTGAGATGATCATGTTCTTTCCTCTCTGTTAGTGTTAATGTTGTTAATTCCATTGACTGACTTTTAACAGTAAACAAACCTTGCATTCCTGGGATAAATCTTTCTCAATCTTGATAGATTATCTCACAAACATATACTCACACACACACACATTGCTGAATACAATCTTAAATTTGTTAAAAATTTTTTACATCTAGTGTCAAGAAGAATTCTTATGTATAATTCTTTTCATGTCTGTTTACCCTGTGAGTTTTCCTTTGGTTTGTGTTATTTGAAGTTTGTTGTTTAATTTTCAAATACTTAGAGGTTTTCTATATGTGTTTCTAATTTTGATTTTTAAGTAAATTTTATTGGGAGGTCGCAGAACATACTGTTTATAATTTCAATTATTTTTAATCTAAATTTTTGGCCCAGAGTGAATACCAGTTGTATGTCTTTGAAAATGTGCATTCTGCTATTAAACATTGATTGATAATCTTTTTTTATATTTTCTGTGTTCTCGCTCATTTTCTGTCTACTTGATCGATCAATTATTAAGAGGGGGGTGTTAAAATCTCTAGCTATAATTGTGGATTGGATTTGTTTATTTCTCTTTTTGGTTTTACACATTTTTATTTTGTGTACTTTAAAGCTCTGTTGGCACATACACATTAAAGATGGTTATGCCTCTTAAAATTGACTTCTTTATCTTTGCAAAATAATTCCATTTATTTGTTGATATTCTTTGTTTTGAAGTCCACTATGTCTGATATTAATATAGCCAGCTTTCTTTTGATTAGAGTTTGTGTGATAAATATATTTTCCAACAATGTGCTTTTAACCTATTAGCATCTTAAAGGAAATTTCTTGTAGGCATCATATACTTATGCCTTACTTTTTTATTCAATGAGAAGCTCTGACATTGAATTAGAGGTGCTTAGGACGTTTACCCTCCTCTACCTTAATGCTATTGTTTTTGTATACTGTACATATAAAATAGGAAATGTATTATAATATTTAAAATTAGGTGCTACACTTATTATTGTTGTCATTATTGTCCTAATCCCATGCAAGGGTTTTTGTGTTAGGATTTCTACACGGCAGGGATTGAATTCTGACCTCTTCATTCAACCCTAGGATCAACCAATTGGTTTTGCCTTTCAAAGCTTTTGCCTTTCAGCTGTCTCCCATAGCCTCAAGGCACAAACAAGAGTTCCTTCAGATGGGAAGGGGGCAAGAGCAGTGGTAAACACAGGAGTATCAAACCTCAGTGCTGTCCTCTTTACCTTTCATCATTTGACAAATATCACTCCAAATATTCTTCTTTTCCTGTTTGGGCATATGTCCTGGGTCAGAAACGTTTTGGGCTTTCTTCTCTGAGCAATAATCTTTTCCCTTTTCTAGACTAGTTATTTTATTCTTATCTATTAGATATCTGACGCTTTCCGGTATAGCTTCTTGACTTTTGCCTAGCTTTTAAAAATTATTTTATTTTATTTTTAGTTGTGGTAAAATATGCATAAAATTTATATTAACCATTATTAAGTATGTAGTTCAGTGGTATGAGTACATTTACAGTGTTGCGCAACCAACTTCTAGAACTCTTTTTATCTTGTAAACCTAAAACTTTATAAAAATTAAACAACTCCCCAATTTCCTCCTCCCTCAGACCCTGTCAGCCACCATCCTACTTAATGTCTGTATAAATTTGATTACTCTAGGTACTTCATGTAGGTGAGATCAAGCAATATTAGTCTTTTGTGACTCATTCCTTTAACTTAGCATACTATCCTCATGTTTCATTAGTGTTGTAGCACGAGTCAGAATTTTCTTTTTTTTTAGGTACAAATACTATTTTATTGTATGTATATACCACATTTTGTTCATCCGTTCATCTATTGATGGACACTTGGATTGCTTCCACCTTTTGGCTATTGTGAATAGTGCTGCCATGAACACGGGTATTGGGTTTTTTCCCCTGACACCAAACACATGGTGTCTTTGCCAACACCTATTGTCCAACTATATTTTCTCACACTAACTGGATGACCAACAATTCAATTCAATCTGACACCCAAAGTTTAGTGCAGATCTCACAAGTTAACTAGCTCAGTCCTATAACAATGTTCCCCCTGCAGATGCAACCACAACTAGGGTGCCCAGTCTACCCACATTTTGCCTGGCCATATACACACTCAGGGGTTTCTACAACCAATTCTTTGCTAGAATGACTCACAGAGCTCAGAAAAACACCCTACTTACATTTACTGACATTTACCAGTGAATTTATAATATACAAATTAGGATATAATTCAGGGACACAGAACATCCATGCCCTCTTCGGTTGCACCATCCTTCCTGCACCTTGATGTATTGGGAAATTCTTCTAACCTCTTTGTTTAGGGTCTTTTATGGAAGTTTCATTAAATAGGCATGTATGATTGAATCACTAGCTGTTGGAGATTGAATTCAATCTCCAGCCCCTTTCCTCTAGCTGGAGGTGGGGAAGCAGTGTGACTGAAAGTTCCAGCTCTCTAACATTGCTTGGTCTTTCTGGCCCCGGTCCTGAAGCTATCTAGGGGCTCCTAGTTTTGGGTAATCTCATTATATGCAAAGGAGATTCTTATCACTTAGGAAATTCTTGGGGTTTTAGAGGTTCTATGCCAGAAACCAGGGATAAAGATCAAATATATATCTCCTATTCTACCACAGGTATACAAATATCTCTTCAAGACCCTGCTTTCAATTCTTTTGGATACATGCACAGAAGTGTTGTAATTTTATTTTTAATAGTTTGAGGACCTGCTGTACTGTTTTTCACAGTGGCTGCACCAATAGTGCACCAGGGTCCTTGTTGTTATTGTTGTTGTTTCTCTACCTTGCCTTCGGTGAGATAGTTGGTCCTAACCACCTGGTCAGTCATAACTAGAAGCCATTTTGATATTTTTTCCAAATGACATATAAAGTTACTAACCTGGGAATGTTGGTTCAATTGGCTTCTGAAACAGCAGGAGTATATTTGAGTTTTTTGAAATATTTTATAAAGATATAAAATCTTATTATCAATAGATAATTAAAGGAATAAAAGGCTCCAGTCTTTATCCAGTTTGACTTCTGTAATTTAAAGAGGAGTGAAAAACTTCATAAAGAAATTTAGGTTTTATGTGGTCACCAATTCTCTTTATTAAAAAGTGGTACAGATGAAATTGGCTTATAGTTTTCATTTACTGGCTCCATTTGTCGGTCTTAGACTGTACAAGCTCTGAGCTAGAGGGAACATAATCTATAAACCAGAACATTTTGGTCCTGTTAACATGCATAAAAAATAGTAAAGCTTGTGAACCAGGACAAGTCTGAGATAAAATATTTCCACTTCCAATACAAGCTCCAAAATAAAGACTGTTTGGCTAAAGATTTCAATGTACTTTTGTGACATTCTGCAAAGTCATAAAAAGAGACCAAAAATATTCTCTTGATCATTTCCCTTTCTGATGGATACTTTGGTCAACCTACCAATGTGTTTAGATCCAAAACCTTAAAACCAAGATCTCATTCTTGTCTATTCTAGATATAAACTGAGTTCCATTTAGTGCATATCCTAATATCACAGATGAGGAAATTGAGCTCATGAAAGAGGATGCAGAATGGGTACCAAAGCAGGATTAAAAGCATTACAGTGAAGTTAGGTTGAGTGGACTTTGAATTACCTACCTTCTATAATACTTTCTGTTAAAAAAATCTTCTGGAATTTATTTTGTATTTACCAAGAAACTCTGAAACTTTTCAGTATATTCTTCCTATGGGTAAACAAGAACAACAACAAAAAAATTTAGAAATCACTCCTTCCTTTCCATTTTCCCCTTAATAGATTGTCTACTTTTTTGAAAGTTATAGTTACTTGGTAAACACTAACAATTATTAAACAACATGATAGTATTGATCACATTCTCAGGATATTCACAGGTAGAAGAGATCACATTGATATCTGGTATACTTTCTCATAAACTAGAAAACTATCTGAATGTAAATAATTTATAGAACTGAAAAGTCGCAAGGACACTGTATATGTGCACACATATGTGTAATGTTTATATATGTGATTAAAACAACTCCAAAGTTGGGAAAAGCTTAAAATTTCTTTTCTTCAAAGAGATATGAGGAGTAAATTACTCAAGTAATTTTTCCCTGGTAGAGCTCCCCTATGTATTTATTGAGAAAAATTGCAAAGCAACATGAAATTATCATAATACATTTATGCTGTCCTGTTCTGAGGTACCATGGTTATTCTGAGGGAAGAATATGGGCAATTCCTACAAGATCAGGGTACTTAACCAGTGCTTCTGAACTTCACATAAGCCCTAGAAAGTCAGCTTTTGACCCAAAACATCTCAAGTGTGTATTACCTCATTCTCAAAGGGCTTGGTGCACATGCTGCCCCTTTGACTTACAGCAGCACTTACCAGGTACATGCCATTTTAGGAAGCAGACAGAAACGTTTTCTGGAATAAATATAAATGCTCCAGAGTCTGGCTAAAATGACCCATGATTAATTTGAGTGCCATTCCCACAAAAAAATCCAAACCCTAAGGAAAGAACATAAATAGTTCAGTGTAAAATTATTCAGCTTTTTTTAAAGCTACGGTTGGATGATCAGCACAGGCTCTCTATAATGGTGTGTTAGAATGAAAAAGTCAGAGACTATTTCCCAGGATATTTTCTTTACAGTAAAATGAAATAGAATAGAGAAGATATTATGGGTCTATAATAATGTACACTATCCTAATGGGAAACAGAAAAATGTAGTACTCTCCAACTTCCTTTTATATATATCTTGACATACATCAAAATTCCATACTATTTGAATGGTATACCTGGTTCCTTTTGGCCAGAGGTGATTGTTCTGCATCCCTGATGGTCAGCCCAGAACTTAAAGAATCAGCACCTCAGAGATTATCACAACTGCTTTCCAGTCCACCAGAATCCCACAGCTCTCATATGGTTCATTGGGAAGATCTTATCGAGTTAATACTGTATAATACTTCCTATGTGCCAAGCATTGGTTTAAGAGCTTTAAATATCTTAACTCATTTAATTTTACCAACCCATGATACATATAATATTATTATTATTCCCATTTAGCTAAAACATAAAAAAACTAAAGAATTGCCCAAATTGCTGGTACATGATAGAGCTGGGATTTGAACTCAAGCAGGCTAGCTCCAAGGTTTGTGTTCTTAATTACTGTTTTAGATCTAGAAGAGACTAAGAAAGACCTCAATGAGCTATAATTTGGCTCTCACCAGTCATAAAGTGGCCAATACTTCTAGAGCCCAAAGTACTCAGATATATGTCTACTTTGTAGTGAACTACACATCAGTTCTGATAGCATTGCTCAGTGGGTGTAAGGGCTATAAGGAAAAGGGTGCTTCCAGAAAAGTATTCAACAGAATAGTAATGACAGAGGAAGTAAGGGTTGAGCAGAGAAGAAAAGGATCTACCAACAGGAAAAGTTTATCATAAAATTCGTTGCCACCAAAATAGATCTAACATCATAAGAGAATTTCTGAAAGTTGGTGACTTTCGGCCAGGTATATTGTTTATATTTATGGTAGCTTCCCATCTGAATCTGCTCAGAGCAGCATTACCGCTTTAGTTCCACCATTTCTGGCTTAGATCACTGACCATTTAGATTAAAAAAAACAGACTTCCAGTTTTTCTGGTCTGGCATGGAAAAAGCTTATAAGCTGCCATTCTGTTCTAACAGTGAATAAAAACAGACCAAAAAATCAACAGCTCCTCTTAGCTCTGTCAAAAAGTGAGAACATGGGGCACACCACTGTTCCCTAAGTTGGAGAGACTGGCAGGTGAATATAGAGAGTCACAGCTCACTAGAGTAGAAACATTTGCAAGAACCATTACTGGGAGGAAAACCTGAAATATAATTGACAAATTAATGGGGGACTCAGAGTAGACAACTCTGAGAGTTAAAAACTTCAGGGGATCTGGCATAGGCAGGGGACACACTTTTTGAGTTTTACATTCAGGAGCTCTACCAGGTCCTTACCTTGTCAGAGGACTGACACTACCCACTTCAAGACTTGCTACAAAACTACAGTAATCAAGACAGTGTGGTAGTGGTGAAAGAAAAAAAAATAGATTAATGGAACAGAATTGAGAGCCTAGAAATAGACCTGCATAAATATAGTCAAGTACTCTTTAACAAAGGAGCAAAGGCAATACAAAGGAACAAAAATAGCCTTTACAACTAGATATTCACATGCAAAAAAGATCTAGAAACAGTCTTTTCATCCTTCACTAAAATTTACTCAAAATGGATTATAGACCTAAATGTCAAATGCAAAACAATAAATCTTCTAGACTATAACATAAGAGAAAATGTAACTACCTTGAGTATGGTGATGACTTTTTAAGTACAACAGCAAAAAGTACAATTTATGAAAAAATAACTTGTAAGCTAAACGTTAAAATGAAAAACATCTGCACTATACAAGACAATGTTGAGAGGATGAGAAGATAATGAAATGGAAGAAAATATTTGCAAAAGACACATCTGATAGTGTGTACCAAAGCACACAAAGAACTCTAAATACTCAAAAATTAGAAAACAAAATGATTAAAAAAACTGAGCAAATGACCTGAACAGCGATATTGCTAAAGAAGATATATGGATAGCAATTAAGCATATGAAAAGATGTTCTATATTATATGTTATTAAAAAATGCAAAGTAAAACAACAATAAGATACAGTTAAGTACCTATTAGGATGGCCAAAATCCAAAACACTGACAATGCCAAATGCATGTGAGGATGTAGAACAACAGAAACTCTAATTAATTCATGGTTGTTGGGAATGTAAATGTCACAGCCACTTTGGAACACAGTGTGGTGGTTTCTTCACTGAACATACTAATGCCATACAATCCAGCAATTTGTATTTACTCAAATGAATTGAAAACTTGCGGTCACACAAAAACCTGCACATGAATACTTATAGTAGCTTTATTCGCAATTGCCAAAACTTGGAAGCAACCAAGATGCCCTTCAGTAGAGGAATGGATAAACTGGGGTACATCTAGACAATGGAATATTATCTAGCACCAATGAGAAATGAGCTATCAAACCATGAATAGTCATGGTGCAGGCTTGAAAGATTATTACTAAGTGAAAGAAGCTGACCTACAAAGGCTATATATAGTATGATTTCATGTATATGACATTTTGGAAAAGGCAAAACTAAAAAAGAGTAAAAAAAAAAATTAGTCATTGACAAAGTTAGGGGGAGGGAAGAATGAATTGGCTGAGCACAGAGGTTTTTAGGGCAGTGAGACTTTTCTATGATGCTAATATTGTGGATATATATTACTATACATTGGTCAAAACCCATAGAAACCAAGAGTGAACTTTTATGTAAACTATGGACCTTGAGTGATAATGATGTATTAATGTATATTTATCTTTTCTATCAAAACATATCACTGTGGTGCAGGTTATCCATAATGGGGAAAGTATTGTGTGGGGGAAGCGGCAGTTTACAGGGATGCTCTATACTTTCCACGCAGTTTTGCTGGAACCAAAAACTGCTCTAAAAATAAGTTTCATTAAAAAAAAACAGAACAAAAAACTCATCAAATTCTTATATTGCTTTTCTAGAAAAGCAGAACTCTCCATTAGAGTAGTAAATATGTGCTGTTTTCATCCATATTTGCTTATTTTCATCAATGGCTCCCCAAATTTGCTCTCTTTGAAGCAAAATTGAAGCAATATGGCCCCTAGGCATATATTAAAAATCTCCTCTTTAATTTTTACAGCAGAGATGGCGAATGAATTTTCTCTTTGTACTAACTCTGCTAGACTCAGAGTGGTAGCAGGAGGACTTTTAAAGCTATGTCCAGGCTCATCATAAAAAGAAATGCAGGAACTCGTATCTGTTATGGAACGGAGGAATGATGATATCAGTACTTTTCATGGTGAATGTAATCTCTAAGTAAATATTTTGTTATTGTCAGAGGCCTCCGGTAGCCAACAGACCATTTACAACTGCTCTCCTAGACTGCTAATGTTGTTAAGCTTCTAAACTCCTTTGCTCTAAGTCACTTACTCCAGAATTTAAGATATCGAGTGACAAATTTCCTTCTTCTATTTGTCTTTTTGTAGAAATGATATTTATATCTCTGTAATTTCAATGATCTCTTGGAAATTACAATTATTTTTGTAAAACAATTTTGACTTCCAACTTGATTTCTAAATAGCCTATTTTATTGTTGCCTTATCCTTTTATTTCAATCAGAAGTTAAAGGAAAATTCACTTTGGATACCTTCCTACAGGGAGAAAAGTGAATAAATAGACAATATGAAATCTACCGTGTTGGTTGACTCTCTGGTTAGTTCCTGACTCTGCTCTCCCCTTTGCATTTATTATGTGTATGAAAAATATTTAGAACAGAGTAAAACAATTTACTTATTTATCTGTCTCTGAATTTTTACTAGGTCTTCTCAACTCAAACTTAGATTTATGGATAGACTTTGTTCCTTTCCTTTTTCTCAATTATTTATCAGTATGTATATTATCTATCTATCTATCTATCTATCTATCTATCTATCTATCTATCCATCCATCCATCCATCCATCCATCCATCCATCCATCCATCCATCGATCCATCTATCCATCATCATCATTTATCATCTATCTATGTTACTCTTACCTTTTCATTTCCTCTCCAATATTTGCCTGACACCAGTCCAGAGGGGGAAAACAGGAAATGCTTCTGTGCTTTTGATGTGGAAAATGTGAAAGTATTGGACAGTCTTCTTATGGACAGCATGAAACTTTTTATCTTGCTTCTAGGGTACTTAATTTTGGTTTCATTAAAATGTTTTTCTATACCTGTACCATTTTAAGTAGCTCAGAAATATTAAGTAGCTCAGAAATATTTTATAGAAACAGTTAATATAAGCATATTAGATAAAGCCCATTTTTAGCCACATTCTCAGCTATGGCTTTCCTTTAAATGCTCATTTTAAAAATATATTATTTGTTCAGCCACAGATGTTAGAAAAAGATTTTGTATATATTTTGCTCAAACCACCCAAACCTTACAATTTCCTCAAAAGAAAGCAGAAGCATTCCAAGGTAAATTCTGACAGCCCTTTGTTATGGAGAATATACTGTACTAGGAGAATATCAGCTATGAGTTTGCACTTCTCAGTGCACAGATATGGTCTCCGTGGGTGTTTGCATAGTCTTAGTAGGGCTACATTTTCCTAACTTTATTCTGTCTTTATTCACCTTTCATTCATTATCTTTGAAAAAGTGATCCTGAAATCTCTCTTAGGCAAATTAACACCTTGACTGCTGGTGTGTACACATTTGCTCTCAAGAGTATTTTCTTTGGAAAGCAACAATTTTCAGTGTTTTGAAGAATTAAAAAGAACACTTTAAGATGTAAAACATTTTGGTTATATCATTTAGATGCAAAATGAATATACGTATCTCCTATGTAGTTCACATTTCTATATGTTTTAATATATGCATGTACGTATGACATAATATATATACATACATACATGCACATGTTCTAAGTATCTCAACTGGTGTTCTTTTACCCCAAGTATATTTATTGAATGTAATATGTAAAGCAGAGGTGATCTGTTCCAACTTATTTCTTTTAATTTAGACCAGGACCTGGGGTAAAGCTGAGTTCCGATTAATATATTTTGGATTAACAGCACCAGTCATAGAGTTTATTCCATTCTTTTTTATCCGAAGTTCTGTTTTGACAGTCTGTTTTAAAGTCAATATCACTGTCTTTATCTCCTTCTCTCTTCTACATCTTTGACATGCATGAAGTATTCTCCTTTATACCACTTTCCACCCCACTTATTCTTTGACCAATTTCTATCTGTTATTTCAGATTTTGGCTTTGATACCAATCATTTTCCCAGAGGCCCACCTCAGAATCAGATGAGTGTTCCTCCTACAGGTTCTCATGGAATCTCCCATTCTCTTTTATCCTGGCACTTGCCACACCACACCACATTGAAAATCTCAGTTTATTTCTGTATCTCCCTTTATTAGAATATTAGCTCCTTCAGAAAAACAAAGGACTTGTTCATTATTTTAGCCCACAAATCCAATAGTGTTCAGCATCTATTCAGTGCCTCATATATATTTGTCAAATTAATGAATGAAGAATCTGGTTTTGATTAGGTTCAACCTAATTTTTTTTGCCCCATCATCAAGTCAGCAATACAGATTACACAGCTTACTTTAGAAATGCAAACCAACTGATTCAAAATTTTGATTTTAGCCAAGTTGGTTTTGAGATGATTGAAGATGTTATCTCTCATTTTTGCCTATTGACATTCATGTGTCACTTTCATAAAAACCTGAAAGAAACTGTACTAATATTTGGAATGCCTACTCCTGTCTGTTCTCAAAACCATATGCCTTGATATCGGTTACTATCTCTCCCATCTGTTCACAGACAAGGCTGTTTCTGATGAAGAGAAAACAAAATAGTTTCTGAGGGCAGAGTCTGGACTGAACCAAAATCAGACAGACCAGAACGTCCTCTTCAGGGACAAACCCCTGACAATATTGATGATGGAAACATACCAGCAGTCAGAATCATGTTCCACCTCCAACTCTATGTTGTATTTACACCTATAATCTAGCTTGTTTCTCAAAGACTAGATTCATGTTTACTTTAAAAGGAAAAGTACTTGATTCATTTAATGGCAATGAATTGTTTATTAAAAGAAAAACAGGTTTGATGAAACCATCAATGTACTTCAACAAGGAAGCCGTTAGACTGAGATGGCTCCAATGCTTTGGCAGCCTATGAAAGCAAATCCAAACCTGGGCCAGAGTCGATGTTCTTGTATTTGAAGAGATGAAATTTAGAACAACCAGTCACAAACTGCCAAACTAGACTTTTTCAAATAAAGCAACTGCCTAAGCCATAGCCACTTATAATTTCTTTGCTTTGCTTTTTTGTTTTTCTCTATAAACTCCTCTCCCCTAGCTCCCATGGGTGGGGTCTTCCTAACTGCATTCAGTTTAGTGTAGCTGAATTCAAATCATTGTAAACTCTAAGAAACTCTTGAAAATTTCAATGTGCCACAATTTATCTTTTAACACAACTAAGCCTAGCTTTCTTTTAAATTAAAAATTGGGTGAATATGGGCAGACACCATTCCATGGGTGTGACCCCAAGATGTGACTCTAGAAACACTTGGCTATGATTGTGAACAGAGGTAATGATCACAAATGGTGAGTGAGTTAAGGGATCATAATGAATCCCCTTGGTCTAAAGTTTCACAAATATAAAAGGCTCGAAGGAATTATGAAAATAAAAACTCTATCTTGGACATAAAGTATTTAGTGAGAATAAGACAAGATGTGATTGGTCATTCACCTTTGCAGAGTTTAGCTGGGCATTCTTGTAATAGTGCCTTCTTGTGATGAAACATTTAACATATAGGTTTAATTGGGTTGGGAGATGCAGTGAGGAGGCCTAATAGTTCCTGGGCCCCTGAGCCCTGGGTACTTGGAAGAAGTGGAGGGTGAGGTGGGGGCTGCATTAAAAATTACATTTGAGCATCAGGAAGGAAAGTTGGGGATGAAGAGGGGCTCCTATTAGTGGCTTGGAATTGGATAGACCAACCTGTGTGCTTAATATAATATGTTACAGCCCAATAGGATGAAGTTCTAGTCTCTTGGCACAAAAACAAAGACCTCTGTGAGTACTTCTATTATTTTAAAGCATCTCTGGACATTGTTATTAAAATGGAAAAAAAAATGAAAGGAAACACTGACCTTCTGTATTGCACCCTATATAAGCTTGAAGCAGAGATAATGTTTTGCATTTTCTCTTTCTGATTAGACTTTAGTTTTGTGGATATGCTTTCCAGTTCTTTGTACAGAGTTGCTTTTTATGAAGCATGCAGGATAGAATTAAAGATAGTCATATCTCATAGCCTCACCTCTCCATGGTTACAGAAGTGTGACCACACAGAATAGATGTGCAGACATTTTGAAGTGCACAAATTCTGTCTTGTCAACATCCCAACCTCTCCCAAGGCTCCTGCCAAGAAAATGCATCTAAGCGAGAAGGGTGGACCCACATGCCAGCTAAATGCTGTCACTGGTCCAGTTTAATCAGACATCTTGCTGCTAATTTACATTTGGAGATTTTTTTTTTTTAGCTCATTAAGTAAATTGGAATAAAAACCTGGCTTGTCAACTCTTTCATTCTGTGTTTCTGCGTAACTACTTGAAGTGAAATGTAGCTTTGCAAACAAGAATTATTTAAGTTTTTATTATTCACAAGTGTGTATGTACATGTTTTTAAAAGATTAGTATATTATTTCTATTTTCCTGAGCCAGAGCTGAAGATATATTGTGTATATGTGTATTGGATGTGCTATTTGTGTGTGTATGTTCAAGTGACTGTCTCAGAATATGAGGTGAGGGAAAAAGCTAAGAAAATGGGTTGTCCAGGAGACCACTTGGAGAATTTTCTATATGTTCCATTGGTCTTGGACCAAAAGTATTGAACTGCTATGGCAGCTGAACAAAGAGCATCACTGTCCAAGACAGGGGCTTTGTGGGCCAGATAGACCCCAAGTATAGAAAGCTGGCTTAGATCCTATCTAAGAGGGCCACACATTGGGTTGAGGAGACCATGACACAGAGCAGATATGGACAATCTTTTGAAAGAGTAAGAGACTAGCTGGAATGCAGAGGTATCCTTTCTCACCAAGGGCATGCTGAGTAAGAGAATCCCAGACACTGAGGCATGAGGAGAGCCTTGGGGGAGCAATAATGGCCCTAACACTGTGGTGTCACTAGATATAGCAAATAAAATACCCCCCCCCAAAAAAAAACAACAACAAAAAAAACAACAACCCCACAATGCCCAATTAAATTTGAGTTCAGACAATGAATGTTTTCCTGAAGTTCAAATTTAACTGAGTGTCCTGTGTTTCATCTGATAATTCTGCTTCTGAGAAACAGTCTGTTCAAAATCTGTCAAGCTGAGAGAGCACCTCACTGGCTCAAGACAGTCTTCTTCAAGTAAGAAATTTATTGCCGTGCTTCTGTCCTTTGTGACCTGAAAGGGCCAGAAGCTGAGTTAGAAAGAAAAGCAAAATAAAACACGCAAGGAAAAAGAGAAAATCAGCCAACTGCTCTCTCCCCCTCATCCCCAAGGTGGCACATTTGAGTTGGGAAAGGAGGGCAACTAAGAAGAATTTTGATTACTTCTCTGTGATGGATCCATTAATCACAAACTTGAGGATCTTTAATTTCTGAAGAAGAAAAGTCATAGCACTGCTTGCATTTTTACTCAGGGCTAGGAGAAGACAAGAACCTGTGAAACACTTTAAGGGGCCATAGAAGAGGGAAAAAAAGTTGTTTTGTTAAATTTAACAATACTGTATTGTACATTTGTAAGTTCCTAAGAGAGTAGATCATAAAAGTTCTCATTGCAAGAAAATTATTGCAAATATGAGGGGATGGAGGTTAACTACACTTGTGTGACAACCATTTCTTAACATATATGTATATACTATAGGTCAAATCATTGTGCTATACACTTTAATGTGTGAGTGTAAGTCAATTACATCTCAAATTAGCTGAGGGGAAAAGCTGCTTTGTGATTATTTCTCCACGAGTCCTTCATGTTTGTTATGATGGTTGCATTATTATATGGTTGATGCCCATGGAACAGGATATTAAATTAACTATTTCTAGAGTTTTAGAGGATGAGGGACTCAAAACTAAAAACTACAGTTTACAAATTTTCCACATTCTGAAGAGAGGGGCTGCACATAAGAGGTGGCCCCAGACTTTCACCCGTCTCTAGGATATACAAAGAATGCCAAAAATTCACTGAGAAACAGGGTGAGGATTTCTTTGAAAACAATTGCGAGAATGCTGTGTTTTGCCTTCCCCACCTCAAACTGTGAGAGGATCCTTTAAGAGAACCACTCTCAAAGTGTGAAGGTGAGGGTGATGGGGCAAGAGGGCCAGAGTAGGCAATAGAAGGACATTCAGAAATGACCTGCCCAGGGACTATGCTTACCTGAGAGAGCTTAGCGAACCCAGTAGAGAGAGGCCTTATGCACTGTACTTTTGGACCTGCGGGCTGAAAGGGATATATCATAGGGGATCAGCTGGAAAGAATATCATTTGTCTCAGGGAGAGAGACCATGTGGAGTCCCTACTGGGAAGGAATCAGACCCATCAGCCAAAGAATTAGCATCAGGACATCTGTCACCAATAGGTCATTGAGAATAGATTATAGTCAAGATGATTATCACCCCCTTCTCTTACCCTGACTCTGGAGGAATGAGGCAGAGTGTGCCCATTTTAAAACAAGGCCCAAGATTCTTTGATACACCTCCAAGCAAAAAATAGAGTCTGTGTTGCTTTTCTGGGCTCTGCAAATGCTTGACATTAATATGGTAGAAGTGACGTTGGTTCAGTTTCTGGGTGCAGGCCTTCAGAGACTGGCAGCTATGGCTTCCTTTCTTACAGACACTTGCTGTTGGAATCCAGCCACCATTCCACGAGAAAGCCAAACAGCCACATGGAGAGGGCTTGTGTAGGTATCAAAGCTGTAGGATAGCTGTGGTCCCAGCCATTGGCCAGTGTCAACCTCCAGAAGTCTGAGTGAGACAACCTCCAGGCCATTCCAGTGCCAATCCTGAAATTGTCCCCAGCCTTTGAATTACCTTAGCTAGTGTCACATGGAGGAGAGATGACATATTTGTAAGTGAAATAAATGACTGCTATGTTAAGCCTCTAAATTTTAGGTGATTTGTTACACAGCAATAGATAACCAGAATAAGAAGCCAGAATGAGCAATTAATGAGGTTGAATAGGGAGAAAAAAATACCGGTCTCTTCCTTCCAGGAAGGGAGGCCTTAGATTGTAAGAAAAGCATTTTGGCTTTGATTTGATGAACTTTTCAAAAACTGACAAGCAAACTGCCCCAAATCCTGAGAGTGACAGAAAAAGCTAAGGAATTTGCTTGAGAGAATTTCTTCAGTGTCTGGGAAAGGATTTGGAAATTTGTTCTTTTGGGACTCTGTTCAAGTATAAGATTTAATTATATTTTTCATAAGATTCATAAGATTCATAAAATTCATAAAATTCATAAGATTTAATTATATTTTTCAATTTTAGAAAAGAAACAACTCATCAAATAAAGAGTAAGAGCTTGTATTTTGGGGGTAAAATATGATTATGAAATAAATATAAGAAATGGCATTCTAATTGTTTTCTCTTTCAAAATAGTTAAAAAGGCTATTTCTTGAAGATAGTCACATTAAAAGTAACTGTCAGAACTTTATTGAAATTGAGGTTTAGCATGGGCAGGGTGACTTTCTATTCACTACTTCATTTATAAGTAGCTATAAAAATGAGTATAAATGATATTGTATTTTATTTCTATGCAGTAGCATATTTATGAGAAATAGACATAACAACAATAATAATTAATATAACATTAAGTGAGTCTTAATACAATATATTTGAAGAGCACTTTAGAGACTTATGAAATTTCTTTCGCTATATTTTCTCAATTGTTCCTCTCAGCAAGACCATGGGATGGAAGGAATAGGAATCATCGTACTTAACTGAAAGGTGCAGAAATTGAGATGAGGGCAAGTTAAGTGATTCACCCGATATCATACAGCTGGGAAATAGTGAAATTTGAACCAGAATTCTTGTCTTTTGATCAGGCTGATGTTCTCTCTCTCTCTTTCCCCCCTCATGTCATGTGATTGCAGAATATCCATAAATAAAAGATTATGTGAAAAAAATGAAGCGATAAAGAGTATTTAAAGCAAAAATAAACCACTAGGTTTTGACAGGCTATTTCTGGTTCTAAGATCCAAAATATCTCTGTGATATTGTGACTTGGGATCTGGGAACCATGAGTGACTTTAAAAGTTATGAAGGGCAATTCCCTTATTTAATGAATGAATTAATAAATGGCATTTAAAGAGCACAGTAATATGCTGGGTTCCGGAGTATGAAGAATAATGAGCTAAGGTCATTGAACTTGCAGCCTGTGAGGAGCTTGTGATGTGGCTGAAACCAGCTTGACTTCCTAGGGAAGAGGCTTCTGAGTTAAATCTTCAGTGATGAGTCTGGGTGAGAGAGGAGAAGACCAGTGGGAAGGGCCTCTCAGGTGGAGAGAACAAAGAAGACTAATGTCCGGAGTATTAAAATGACTTTCCAAAAATCATATAGTTAGTGACACATTATGACCTGAATTTAGTATGGCTTTCTAAGTAGACCACTTATCTCTTCTCCAGTTCACTTTGCAAATGTACAAATAATTTCATTCATGTATGCTTTCTGCAGATATTATAAGGATGTCCACCAGAGAGGCTATTCTTTAATATTTCTCTTAAAGTTTTAGCAAGTGCAGTGAGACTAAATGAAAAAATAACCAATACAGAGGAAACTTCTTAAATAACTATTTACATTATGTGAATTCAGCTCTCTGTGCTCAGAAAAAAAGAGAGTAACAACTGGAATACTGCTGTGTATTTCATCTCTTGTCAAGAGTTTGAGTTGAGAGGCTGAGCCTGCTATTTCTTTGCTCAGTTTCACTTACTGCCTTTCTATTAACCTTCCCTGATGATTGTGATTCTAACATTTAAAGACAAATACTTTTTGAATAGTGGAGCCAGAGTTTACATGGGCTGTGGTCAGATTTTTCTTCTTTGTTAAAACAATTGTCATTTCCAAAGGAAACAATTATCTTGCTTGTAGTGGCCCATGTTGTGAAATTCATCTGGAAAAATGGTTGAGAATATTTAAGAAAATATTGACAAAGAATAATGAGGCGGGAATACTTGAGTGGCTAGATATAGAAGAGTCACATCAATAAATGGAATAGAATAAAGATATAAATATAAAGAAAAATCTGCATATGAAAAAATTGTCGTTTCAAATCAGTGGAGAACAAATGAAATTTTCAACAACTATAATAGTATAAATAGCTAAGAGTGTGAAAATAATGAATTTTCATTGGCTAAAGACAAAATTGATAGGTATGACCACATCAAAACTTAACATTTTCTACTGTCAAGCGTATTGGAATGTAAATTAAAATGGACTAAGAAAGATATTTGCAACATATATGAGAACCATAGAGTATACAGGATGTTTATCAGTTTATTTGTATCTCTGCCCACATCTCCTCTGAAAATTAAATAAACAGGCAGAGGTTGTATGTACTTTTTATGTTCCGCATCACTCCCTGCCCCAACTCCCTCGCCATGACTAATTTAACAACAGATGTGCATCTAGCTCAAAGCAAGACAACCCAAGAGTCAGATTCTCAGTAAAGCTGTATTTTTTAGCCTATGAAGTTAACCAAGACTTCTTTCTTTTAAGGAGTCAGTACTGAGAAAGAATGGAGAAAATAGGTATTTCTGTACTACTCCTTGTACGAGTATAAATTGTCTGAACTTGTCTAAATGTAAGTTTTGCATATGTTTGATAGAGTCACTCTACTCCTTGACCCTAAGGCTAAGCACTGATTAAGTTACACTGATATAGGGAGAGTGATATAAAACTTTTATAAAATTTTTATGATGACTTTCTTTTTACATAGTGGTTATCTATCACTACATAAAATGTTATGGGTGATTGCTCAAAAGTAGAAAAAATAAGAAAGTAAAATTAGAAGGTAAACAATATTCATAGTGCTACCGCTCAGAGGTTTTCACTCTTGATATATAAGATCAAAGATAGTTCATGTTATTGCAATAGCTATCTAGTAGATCAATCCAAAGACCCTTTCCTTGGATTCTTATCCTAATCTGAATTTCCTAGAATGTGTGTCCCATTGACCAAGTTCTTGGCTGCTGTGCCCCATCTATCTCCTGGATTCCTTCTAAATTTTAGGATTTTCCTTCTCATTCTCACTGACAACTAACTCTTCTTCTGTTGTTTAAAAATATTTGTTTTAAGTGGACTAACTTGTATTTATCCTGCTTGTCTCATTTTTGAAATAACTTCCTTTACATTGTTTTTTCCTGATTTCCTCTCCTGTCATCAGTTCTAGGCTCAATCACCACTGAACTGAATGTTTCTTGGACATGTCATGCTTTCTCTCACCCTGGGGCTTTTTGAAGGCTCATCTCTCTTCCTAGAAATCTTTTCAATTGTCTTCATTTTCTTTTCATTGACATCACCACAGAAAGTTATAGTAATAATGTGTAAAGCCTATGTCCATACGCTTGCAGTGTGATGCTGCTATTCCTCCCATCAAGAGGTAGAATCCATATTTCTAGCCCCTTGAATCTTAAATGGTCTTACGGCTTGCTTTGATCAGTAGAGTATGGTGGGAGAGCTGTTCTGTGAGCTCCAGAACATACAGGTTGAAAGCTTTAAAACTTCTGCTTTCGACATCTCGAAATACTGAGACGCCATGCTGTGAAGCCTGGTTTAAACTACTGGAGGATAAGAGGTCACATGAAGAACTGGAGTAATCCTACAAATGGCCAAATAATGCTGGCCATTTGTAGGATTACTCCACTTCTTCATGTGGCCTCTTATCACATCAGTGAGGTCATCTGGATCTCCCAGTAGGGAGGTTGGATTAGCATAGTCACATGTGTGCTTTCAGGATAAACCAGCAAAAGGATTGCTGGAATTGCCAACCCACAGAATAATAAATCTTAGTTGTCTTAAGCCATGAGATTTTGGAATGGTGTCTGAGATAGCAATAGCTGACTAATATAATCATTTTCCTTAAGGAAAGCATCTATACTCCGTATTCCCCAGGTTTCACTCCCTGTTAATAATAAATAAATATATTTATTATATTTAGTTAGCTTTGTTTTGCTTCTTGACAACTCTATTACTCCATCAACAAGTCTTATACTATATAGTTATTGCCTGTTTACGGGTTTGTGTCCTTGACTAAAATGACGCCTCACGAGGGACAAAAACTGTTGTGCCCATAACACCTGGTAGAATGTCTAACAAATAACACAGACTTAAATCATTTTTTGAAATATATAAACATGCATTCTTTTACCATATTATATTTTGTAATCTGCTTTTATATTAAACAGTGGAGCAAGAACATATTAGTCTCTGCAACATTATTATTAATAACACTAGGTTACCCCTTTGTTTTGATGTATCATAGTTCATTAAAACAAATACCCTAGTTTTGTCATGTAGATTGTTACCAATATTTTACTGTTATAAAAAAATACTTTGGAGGACATTCTGTAAATCTTTGCACATCCTTAATTATTTTTTATAATGAATTACTAAAAGTAAAATTGCATTGTCAAAGGTTGTAGGTATAAAATATTCATAGCTTGTTCATGATCATTTTAAAAGAAAAAAAATTTAAGTGAGCAAAAAGGAAAGATAAAAATCACTAGGATTATTGATGATTTTACAAATTTATTCATCTTTTTTTCTTTTTCTAAAATGAACACCTACTATTTATGTATTTTTGGTAAAAAAAAATATATCAAAATTCCAAACAGGTATAAGGTAAAAAGTAATTTTTTCTCTTATGCCTGTTCTTTAGACTTCTGATTCTTTTCTCTAGGGCATTAGCTGTTACAAGCTTCCTGTGTACCATCCAAATATTCTACGCTCACATCCATTTTCATGCATGTCTGTCCTCCCCTTTCTCCCTCTCACCATCTCTTTCTCTCACCTTCCTTCCTTTTCTTCCTTCATTTCTTTCCTTCTTCACAATGGAAGCATTTTATACACAATCTCTTGAGAGATGATTTTATATCAATATGTAAAGAGCAGCTTTATTCTTCATTTTTAATCAACCAAGCCAAATTTATGTTATCATTCCATGTAATCCTGTGTATTTTTCTCATTTTGTGTCTTTTGTTTTAATTGTTTTTAAAGAGGATAATATATATTCATGGTTTAACAATCAAAAGACCACAACAGGTTGTTTTGTGAATAAGCTTGCTCCTATTTCTGTTCCCGATCACTTCCTGAAGCACTTAGATTGGTTTCTTGTATATTTTCCAATATTTCTTTATGTAAATGTGAGCAAATAATAATTCATTTTTGTTATTCTTATGTAAAAAAGAGTATGCTACATGAATCAAAATTCTTGTAGAAAACAGAATTCTGCTATGATAATTTGACTGAACAGAAATACTGAGACACGTGCAGACATCGATAGTGTTAAAGGAGCAGAAATGGAGGCCGAAGACCCCTCAGAATAATGCTAAGGTTATAAATAAAATTGTCCTAGTTTTTTTGCCAAGTGTTTTTTTATAATTTCATTGATTACATTTCAGTTACATTTCCTTTTGCAGTTTATTCTACCTATTCTTCCCCCATTGATTTGTCTTATCATATAGCAGAATCAAACTTTTAATTATAGTGACTTAAACACGTGTCAGTACATGATAGGACAAGTCTCACATCATTGATCTTTTTTTTCAGAATTTCCTTGGCTATCTTTGTTTGTTTATTCTTCCATGATAAATTTATAATAAATCAGCTTATAAAAGGCTCATCTTTGTACTTTTTTTTACCTGAATCTGATTTTGCCTGAAATTAATATCCTAATTCCTTATTCATCCTGTTTATATTTTCTTTAAACGTCTTTTTGTATCCTTTTTTTTCATTTCTGAATCACTTTGCTTTGGGCATATCTCTTGTATACAATACAGAATTGGGTTTTCATACATGATCTACCTAGAAAATCTGTTCTTTAAAAGATGAGTTCTGCTCATTTTATTTATTGATATGAGAGATGTATTCAGTATGAATTCTATGTGCTTATTATTTCTATGTAATGTTAAGGGTCATACACTATATAGTTCATTTTATTTACTTTTTTGCTTATAATTTTTCTGATAATTAGGGTATTTCTTTTTTGTTTTTGTTTAAAAATATACCTCAGTATAATGTCCTTAGTTCTTTCTTTAAACATTTCAGTTCCATATCATGAGCAAAATTTTAGTCAATAGGATGGTCTAAATTTAACATTGACCTTTGTATTTTGAAATATGCATATTTTTCCAAATGGTGAGCTGATTTTACCACTTCTCTTTCCCCTCTCTTTTATTTTTTTCTAAGCTATATTATTCCTGCATTGTCAAAGTATTTTATGACCCTTCTTCCTGCCTTTGTTCTGTTTTAGTTTTGCACTTAAATATGTTCAGTTTCACTGCCACGCTTGCTGCCAAAGTTTTGCCTGCCATTTTGCTTGGCTAAAGTTTTTCATCTATTGATAGTTTTCTCAAGAAGGGCTCAGGTTAGCAATAGTCTCTGATTTATTACATGATCAAAACTGTCGGCAGCTTTTATGCTTCACAAACTAGAATCTTTGTCTCATACTTTCAGAGATATAAAATCCTTGGTGGTCTATAAATTTTTTCATTCATGCTTTCTTTCCTCAAGTATCTTGTACGTTTTCCTTTCCTGACTTGTCATATTGAATTTACTGAGTAGAGGCTTGATGCTCACTTAATTTTCTTTTTCTTATAACTTGAAATATTTGCCTGATTGCCCAAAGGATTTTTTTCACAGTTCGAGTACTTTATTATAAAAACATCTTTATAGCATGTATTTTTATTGACTGACCTAAGTCAATTTTCACTGATATATGGTATACGTTTTCAATCAATAGTTTAAAGTTTTCTTTTATTCCAGGAAAATTTTCTTGTACTTTAAAATTTGCGTTCTGCATTCAGTTGGTTTTCATCTTTTAGAAAATCCAAATATGCCTATGTTGAACTCTATTTTTTATTTATAATATATGATTTTCTTATAAATTATTTTCATTTTTAAAAAGCTGTTTTATTTTGTTAACTTTCTAATTCCATTTTGTATCTCTTCATGTTTCTTCCACAGCATTCCTTGTTTCTGATTACCTTCTAAATTGTCTTTAAGTCTGTAATGATTTGCCTTTTTTCTTCTATTTTTTCTAATATCTGTTTATTCCTATTTCATTTCCTCCTGTTATCTGGCTGTCACCTCCTTCTCTGATCTTTCTTTATAGCTATAATTGCTTCATTAAATGTTTAAAAATGTATGGTAATTTTTTTTTTTTTTTACAATTTTGTTTCATTTAATGACAACGTGTTTTTCCTGGTGAGTTCTCATCACCAACAGGAAAGTTTTGATGCATATTCATGTATATATTTTTTTCTGTATGGATTCTATGTGTATACGGTCTTTGCAGTGCTGGCCAAAGCCCAATCTACACTCTGAAAAAAGACTTAAATTGAAGAAAGTTTACTTAGTATGAGAGACCTCCTGAGAACCAGGGGTATGTAATAATATGTATACTGTATTTCAAATATTTCAGGCAGAGAGAACTAATGGACAGGATATTAATGAAAACATAATTTTTCATTTATAATAATTTTACATATTTAATAACTTCTGGCTTCACACATTTCAAACATCTTTGTTTTCTATCTATACATTTCTATTCAAATCATGAAATGATGTTATGTAAAGGTAAATATAATACGAATGAAGTTGGACTAGAAAGAAATTTGGTCTTAATACACTAAAGTTAAAATATCTTACTTTTGTAAATTTCACAAAGCCATATAATCATATATACACATTGCTAGGTCTGTTCTTTGGGCCTTGGAACACTCCCACAACAGTGAGGATCTCTAAAGCTTAAGCTTCATTAGCTTCATGGTAAAACCACATCTGCTTCAGAGAGAAGCAACTTTCTAGAATGACAAACATCTGAGCTGGTAGGTCCACAAATTAACAACAGGTTTCATGGGTTCAATTATTTGAAAGTTATACATTTCTAACATTCACAATCATTCTTTTTGATGATGTAATTATTAACTTTAAATGAAAAATGTAAACTACACCACAGGGAATACAGTAATATCGTAATAACTATATATGGTGTCAGGTACTAGATTTATTGGGGGAATCACTTCATAAGTTGTATAAATGTCTAATCACTATGTTGTATACCTGAAACTACTACCGTATGTCAACTGTAATTGAAAAATTAAAAAAAAAATTAAAAACAATATTAATTTTAGTTTCTGCTTCTACTGACTTTGAAAGTCTTGAGAAAAGATAAAAAGATCTCTGCCCCTTCCAATTCAGAGAAGCCATCAGCACTTATCATGCAGCTGATTTCTATTCTGGTGCAATCAATCTAGCTAATGTCAAGTACCACTGACAAGAGTGTTCGTTACTCTGTCACCTGGAGGCTTTTGAAGGGTTGATGCAATGACTTGGTTTGGAACAAACAAAACAAACAAAAATAAACTCCTCTAGTCTGAACTTTTCTGTAACTTAAATGGCCTCTTGGGGCTGTAACTCAGTGACACAGACAGTGAGGCCATTCGTATTTGAAGGTGACATCACCCCTGACCTATACGGAGTAGGTAGGAGTGATCCCTGCCTGGCTGGAGATGAACACTGTTGCTTTCTGTTTTTAGCACCAGAATGGTAGACTTGACCCTATGGGGCTAGTTACCTGTTCATTGTCTACTTCCATTCTCCTCTCTTCCCTCGCCTCTGAATTGCTGGACTAAACTTCCCACGAGGATATTACTGTGTTTGTCTTCTTCACTGTCTTCTTCACTGGATATCTTGCCAGTAGAGGACCTCACTGCATGTTAATGATGGCCTACAACACGAGACAAAATTCTTTAAGGGCTTACTTGAAAATTTGCCTTCAGGCTTCATGGCATTAAAAGGCCTCTAATAATATTGTGGTCCCCAAAACAAAAAGTGCTTTATCACTGTTATGTCCAGGAATCATGGGAAATGAGGAAGATCAATTTATAACTGTTTCTTGATTTCAGATAGCAACAGAAGATTGTGTAAAAGAACATGGGGGATAAAAGTACATAATTTTCCATTTTATTATCTATTCTTGTTTTACAATGCCCCATCTACTGCTCCTCAATCTTTTATCTCTCCCATCTTATTTCTTCGTGTGCTGGCTATGAAATTCTTTCACCCAGGTCCTGCTACCTTCAAGAGCATGTCTTGTCTAGGTTTGTTATCTTTTAGGAACCCAGAGCGAGAGAGGAAAATGTAGATAGCCCAGGGTCTAGTTTAACATTTCTCTCTGCCATCACTCTCCTATTCTTCTATCTTTGTATATTTGTGTCTATGAAAAGACCACTAAAACCTCATCTTGGCATAGTAACCTCATTCTAAATCCCACAAACTCTCACTGATTGAATGAAGAGATATATACATTGGGCAGAGGGTATTATTTCCTTTGATACCCCTTGGCTTCACATTTCCTTGGTATTCTATCAGGAATTTTTAGTAACAAATTCATTGTTGTGTGAAATGACATTTGCAGAGAACTCTCTACTTGAAAGACTGTGTATCTGACACATTTTGACCAATTACTGATGCTTCTCTTCACCTAGCTGTACTGAAGAAGTTGTTGGACAGAGCACATCTTGTAATTAGGTAAATTTGAGTGGGTTTGTCTGAAAGTAGCCTAATAAATGACACTCTGCTTGTCATGGTGAAATCTCCTTTTAGCTTGGGAGGCAGGGGGGGCCTGTACTTACTTGTCCTGTTAATCAGAAGCAGTATGTGTATGCTTAATTTGACCTTTAAGCAGACATAGCTCAGGCTCAACTGTCTATTTGTATAACTATTTGGCAAACTTTTTTTTTCTTTTAGCCAGTACTGATTCCTGATTCCCTAACAGACTCAATCTTTAAGCAGTGGTGAAATTTTAGGGTGTCAAAGCTATGTAACATTTAATGAGTACCAACCAAGGGGAAGAAACAGGGTCAATCGAAGCTATAATTTTCCAGAACCTTATTCCTAACTCCAGGACAGCCATTTTACAAGTGAATTTGGCCACTGAGTGCACAGCGTGATTGCATAATGTTCTCAGGAGAGCCCTCCCTGATTTAGCTCTCCTTCTACAAGCCTCTTTTATGTGCTGGCTGCCAGATGAAATTTTATTTCAGCTGTTGGCACAGGTATCTCCAGGAAGAACTGTTCAGAGATATTCTCAGATTTTGTTTTCTCAGAGCAAAAGGTCAGAGAACGAATTTTAGGAGGTGTAGGGAAAAAACATATGGAGCAATATAAGACACATAAGCATGAGGCAGAAATGGATCATGGGGACAGTTTTTACTAGAGCCAGACCTAGCAAACACAACATGAAATCCAGTTTTTCTGTATGCCTCCATGGGACAGTGATGATGAGACTCTTTGTCACAGAAAGTCACACTCTCAACATTGTCCCACTCTATGCAGGTAGAATGAATATGCATGAGACCTAGATGGAAATAATCTCTGAACACCGTCTGAGCCGCACTGATAGTATGCTTTTGCTTCCTTTGGTTTCCACACTATTGAATGCACTGCGATATTTGGGTAAAGTAAACTGTTTAAATATAGTAGATATTAGTAAATAGCAACATCTGGTTGATGATCTATGACGTTGTGTGGGGTTAGTTCTTTTCTTTTCTGCATAGCGTTCTTGGCAATGCTTATGTTGGAGCAATCTTTTATCCTTCACACTATTTAGAGAGAAAAGTGCCTTTTTAATTGGTATACAGGATAGAATTGATATTACCTTGAGCAGGATGAATGAGGCAGTGACAGTTTTAATATTAAACATCTCCCTCTGAGAGCAGTTAAGGATGTTACTCATTAATCATTTACTTTCCTGAATCACACAGAGCTTAAGTTCAGATTAACACGGTGCTTTGGGCAATAAAGAAGAATAGGAGTTATATGAATTTCTATCTCAGGTTGATGGAATATCTATGGATGTCAGAAGTAGGGCTCTTGTGATCTCAAAAAGATCTTGACAATTTACTAAAAGTCTTTCTTGCTTCATGATACTTGAAACAATGGGTTAAAATCTGCTTGTCTGCAAATACATTTTTTAAATCTTAAAGAAATAACCAAATTATCCTCATAAAATTTAAGTTCTTTTATTAGGTACAAATAAAGAAATATTTATAGAACATGATCAGCTATATGTGTCTATACCTAACCTAACTCAAATATCATAATATTTTATGATATCTGTCTTAGATCATGGAGGGGTGTTCTCTTAATTCTTTATTGGATCAGGCCTACTAGAAGTAGCTGGAATTGATCAATCCTTTTAGGACTGTCATTTAACTGCTGTGCTGACATCAAGGGGGCTGGAAATAGCTCTTGAAAGATATTTCTTTTTTGGAGAGACTCCAAGGAAGAACCAAGATATTTCTTTAAGACAGTTGTGCAGAGATAAGTGAAGTTGGTCAGCACACCAAGGCAAAAGATCTTAAGAAGGAAATTTCAAAGTTATTGCTTTGAATTTTTCAAGAAAGTTGATAAAGAACTGACAATTTTATAAAAGATTATCTGAGTCTCTTGCCATTTGATAAGTCTACATATTATTTTACCCTATTGATGTCATTATCATTTTCATAATTTAACATTTGTGTCCTGGAAAGACAAATCAGTGTGCAAATCAGTGGTGCTTTTACTGCATTGTTAATTTCTTGAAGATTATTTTTTTCTTATTTATTTTTGTAATTTTACCATGCAGTTCAGTGTCTAAGACACAGTTATTGCTTTGTAAGTGGTTTTCAAAGGAATTAAAGTTGGAAAGAAGTTATGATTTAGTTATGGAGCAAGCCAATATGCATAAATTAACAAATTAACACTACAAAAAATGTGAGCAAGTGTCCAGCAAAATTCATAGAATGGAAAGGTTAGTGGTTCAGAAGAGAAAAAGATCTGGAGGGCTTAAAAAAATTCGTGAAGGAAGTATAACTTGAGCTAAGCCTTGAATATAGCTAGAATTAAGGCTGTAATGGGTGGAACAGACTCTTTCTTTTTGCCTACTTTTGTGGTCGCTTCCTTTTCTTGGTGGACACGATTAATCTGAATGGGAATCTAAGAGAGAAATTTACAGTTTAGGAAAAGCAATGGTATCGTTTCGTGAGTAGAAATACTGAGGTCAGTAAATTTGGGAGAACATATACAAGTCACTAATATATTTTTGGAAGACAGAGAAGAGAGAGATTAGCATTCTTCTGACCTTTTAGTGATGGGAACCAAGAACACAGTTAAATTTGAGGTAAGTTAGAATTTTAATAGAAGTTGAATTGCATATGTTTCCAACTAGGTTGCAGTGGTAATCAGGTTCCCAACCTTATAATAATGACCATTTAATGGGGAGAAAATCCTATACGCTAATTAAATCTATTGTAATTAGAGACAGAGTAACATGTCTATTTAGCTCCACCTTAAAAAATGGTTTAGGGGGGATTTTAGGGTGGTTGATGAGCTAAATGATTTGTATATGTACAAAAGGGTTGAGTTAAGCCTGCTTACCTGAAATAGCCTTTGAGTTACTGTAAACCTGGTTTATATCAATGGTTTAATCACAAATAATTAAATCATAAGTCATATAATTACATGTCTACCACCATTGCTATCTGGAAAGATCATTAGATGAAAGCTGATTTTTCGATAAATGAAATAAATTGGTTTAGAATCCATGCACAGAGATGAGGGTAAAACTTTATCTGCAGATTTTGGCCAGAGAGAAATCAACAGAATGCTAGAGAGCCCCCAACAAATCATGGCAGAGTTGTCACACCTTTTCTGATAATAGGAGTGAAATAGTGGCAGCTGTCTTCTGGGAGTGGGCTATTACCATAATGAAGACAGAAAAAGGAAAAGAGTTCTGCTTTTTTTTTTCTATTCCCCAAAGGAAAAACTGTCCTGAGGATTGGAGACTATGTCGAGGATTTTAGACAAATAGGTATAATAGTCGAAATTCGCATCATATAAGAAAATATTTTAAGGGTCATTGATCCGTTGGGCTGGTTGCAAGTCAAGAGTTTTAACAATGAATACGTTGGTTTCAAAGTGGATACATTAACTCTCTTTTCTTGTAAGCTGCAGAACCAAAGTGAAGTTTCTAAAGCAAACCACTCCTAGGCTCCCACATTCTGCTTCTTAGGCCAAGCATTTTCACCTGCTCTAGGCTAGGCAGCAAGTGGTATGCCTTTACCTTCCAGGTGCCTGGAGGGTAGGGTGTGCCCAAACAGAAGTGGTAAAAATAGAACAGAGAAACAACAACTATCTTCTCTCCTCTACACAGATACATTCCCAGGAAAGAACCTGACATCTGGCCTTATACTTCCATGTAATTTGAAGTCATTGTGTTCTAATAGTCCCCATTAATTGCCAAACACTCTACTAAAAAATCACCCCATTTAATCATTTTCAGAGTCCTTGAGATAGTATTCTTTACTCACCCTCTTAACTCCCACTTAGTTACTTAGTTAACTCCACCACCACATTGAAATAATTATTCGCGTCCTTCTTTGCAAATTGAATGGTTCATCTTTCATGTAATTGCCAACCACCACCTTTTTATTGATCTTTATTCTCCCTTGACTGTGTGCTAAGTAATTCTTCTTGTTTGTTTTTGGATATTATTTCTCAGGCTTTTCTGTTTGTTTCTATTACACTACTCATTCTTTAAATGTTGGTATTCTTTAAGTTTCTATCAACATCCTATCAATATAGTTTTATCTAACTACTTGCCTTAAATAATTTCAACATTCTTGTGGTTTTATTTTGTACTTACACCTTGAAATCATTATTTCCAGCATAGACATCTCCTACCAACTTGATAGTTGTACATCTAATAGATCACTTGATATTTCTTTTTGCATGATATATAAGCACCTCAACTCATTATGACACCAAAGGAACTAAACATCTTTCTTCTAAAACTAGCTGAAACATTTCTTTTTTGCAGTGGCTTCCCCATCCATTTAGTTATCTTAGATAAACCTGCGAGTCATTCATAAAAGTGTGTTCCACATGACTTGCTTAATAAGCAAAAAGATGTCAAAAGTATAGTAATTCTCCAAGTATAGACCATCCTCCTGTTGCTTTAAGCAGGAAAGTCATTCATCCTAGTTCTTTCCCTGAGGAATGATTCCCGCTAGGTGGGGTTGCTGAGGTGACCAGTCCCCATTTGACAACTCTGCGGACCCTATGATATGTTGTCTGTCACTTTAGCCCTTGTTTGCTCCATAGATTGCTCTCACTCTGCTGCTTATCCCTGTCACCTACTCTGCTTCTCGACTGTCACCATTGACCTCATTCGGGACCACACCCTGAACTGCCACTGTCCCCCTAAACCTGCCCTGACAACTCATGTCCTGTGTCCTCCCTCACTGGCTAGGATGACCACCTCATTGAGAGAGTTGTTTTATTTTAACTTTATTTATTTTGTTTTTAATTGTTGGAGTTGTCTGGTGATAGGAAGAGAGACTGTATGGCTCAGGAGATAGCCGGGCAGAGAGTCTCACTCTTTACCTGGAGTCACTCTGAGTCAAGGTACCCAGTATACAGTATGGTACTCAGGCCGACATATTTGGACAGAATTCTTACTGTCTCATGGTGATGTTCCCTCAGGGACTTCATTCTCTCTCACTCTGAAATGGACTCCTAAGTGACCCACCCAGTCATAAAGAATCCATAAAGTCTAGTAAATTCGCTGTGGTCAAGTGATTTCTCACAGAGCTCTTGAGCCCCATGGCAATCAGTGGATGTGACTAAACATCCATACTTTCACCTCAGTTCATTGTCAAGCGGAGACAGGAACAAATAGAGGGTACCCCTGCCTAAACACCCAGCACCCATTCTCTTATCTCTATCTCAGCAAAATTTGGGCTTTACAGTTCTGAAAGTAAAAGAGCTCTGAAAACTGATTTTCACAATCCACTTGGCAATGAAACATGACCTTGTCTGAGTTCATTTGAGGTGACTAAACTGAGCTGAAACTGTCTTATTTTATTTATCTCATTTACTATGAATATTCAGATACTTCACTGAAGAAATATTAACATGTTAGAATGTGGCACGGGTGCAGACCTCCCTGCTTGTGTTCTGCAATACATGGCATATATACCACACTATTATTATTAAATCTGAAAATTTCCACATGCTTAAGCACTTCTGTCCACCTGAGTTTTAGCTAAAGTGATTGTGGCTATGTACTCTAATAACGATTTCTGATTTCTAGCTTTTGACACCTTCCACATTAATCCATCATCAAGTTCTGACAATTTTATTTTTATTTCTAGAATCTCTCTCTTTGCTTCTATTCCTGTTCTCACTGATCTAGACAGAGACCTGGACTTCTGGTGACTATAATATCAGTCTCTCTTCTATTGGCCAGAATAACCTAGCCCTGCCCCAAAATCTGTGTCCCCAGTGGGAGTTGGACAGTCTTCCCTTTCACTCCAGTTGTCACATCAAAGAATCCCTTCTAAACGCATATACTTGTGCTCCCAAAAGGAGTTTGAAAAATACCAAATGGTATACTGAACTACACATGCTGTGTATTTTAATGCCTAATAGTGTGTCTGATTGACTTACCCTTTATTTGCAATGATCCTAGGATAGCTTTCCCTGTCTCATTCCCCAGGACTGCTGAAAGTTTCCAAACAGGCTTTCTGCTCATGTTTTATTCCCCTTAAATCCACCCTCTCTTGGCCACTAGATAGCACAGATTTGACCACAGCTGGACTTGAAATCTTTAAGTATCTTTCCTCTACCATTAGGTTGAGGTCTACAGTTTTTCACAGGACATACACAGTAGGACTTTGATCTAACAGCTGCTTATCTATCTTTTTCCATTTCCTTCCTTGAGTTTTCATCTTCAGCAATTTAAAACTCTTTGCTGTTTTTGCACCTTTTCTCTTGTACTTGTTTCTATTTCTTTCTGAAATGATGAATTCTCCCCACCCCCAGTCTTCTGCCACCAGTTGCCTAGCTAAATCTACTTGTAGTTAAAGACTTAAGGGGTTATTTATGGCCTTTGCTTTTTCCTGGAATTTGTAGGAAGCAAGCTGAACAAATTGCTAAATGTGAGGATATGACAAAAAGGCCTTTGTTTTACAAAATTGCCAATTATTTTGCTGTGTGTGTGTCTTTATCTTGGACTCTGTATCTGGGAACATCTTATGAAGTCTAGGATTGAAGTGCTCTTGCGATATTCAAGAGGCATCTCTGAGTGTGCTGCTGCCGGAATGGTGCAGTGAGAATTTCATGACTTCCTGGTGCATTTTGGCAGAGATTACAGTGGACATGCCTGAGCAGAACATGTTTCTTCTTTTCAGAGCAAAGTGGAGAAATTTTCAATTCTTCTGAGCAAGAATTTTTAGTTTTGCTACGTGGGCAGAGTGGCAGAAATTTGTTATTTGCTAACAAATTTCACACTGGATTACACTTGACTCTTGTGTCCTTTTTTCTCATTATTCTAAAATAACATTTACTACTTTTTTTTTTTCACATTTCCAGTGGAAAAAAATGGATATATCACACATTTGGTTTAGTGTGATTCAGGGTAGTGAGAGGCCAGGTTTGTACCCACTGTAATGGACACTGCTATTCAGCTACTCATCTAAACTTAGACTTCCCCATAGTGTGGAATTTTAAAGTTGGCTAGATATGTTTTCCAATTTCTACATTTTGCAGAAAATAGAACATTTCTATTGAGTTAAGGGGCCAACCCATTCCTTTGTTTTATATTTAAACTGGCTATCCATTTAAAGAGATTTCTATAGATTTACTCTTTAGGTAGTAAAAAATAGTTTAAAAACTTTTATTCTACATTAAATACTGCCTTTCGGTAACTATATATAAAACCCACAAATCTCTGTTCCTATGAATATTAAAACTAAACATTAGCATCTCCAAAATTATATATCATAGTGATAGCCTGTAGTGAAGATCATATTTGCAATAGCTCAGACTAATAATTTTGTAAGATTATTTACAAAAATAAATTAATAAAAATAAAACACAAAGATATGCAAAATACAAGCCCATTTAAAAATTATATTAAATTCAACAGATGTAGAATTACTCTTTCAAATAGGATAAAAGTTTCTCAAGATGCACCCTCAGTTTCTGTACTTGTTATGGACCAGTGACAGTTTGCAGCCTGTTGTTGTCATCTGTGCATCATATAGAGGGTAGCACTACTCAAGGAGTCTTATCCTTTAGCTTTTGCCTGGTTGTACAGACTAGGTCAATCATTGCATCTCTATAACTCTGTTCCTTCCTGATTTACACTAACCTCATAGCTCTATCTACCCCAAGAATCCTATACAGTGCTATCCAACAGAAATATAACGCTAGCCACATGGATAATTTTAAATCAGTCACATAAAAAAACAGGTAAAATTAATTTTAATAATACATTTTACTTAACATAATATATCTAAAATATGAACATTTCAACATGTAATCAATATGAAATATTGTTGCTGAGATATTTTGTTTTTTTCCTAATAAGAAGTCTTTGTAACCCAGTGTGCAGCTTTTACCTACAGCACATTTCAACTTGAATTAGCCAAATGTCAAGTGCTTGATAGCCACGTGTAACTAGTGGCTACCACAGTAGACAGTGCAGCTGTGGAGACTTTCTCTGAGCTGTCCCAGAGCAAGTAAGACACATCTACTACATCATGTCTTAGAAGGAAACTGCCTCTATGAGAAGAAAATTTTAAACTCTTTCAGGGGAAAGAAAAGTGTGATGGATACATTTAGAGAAAAATCCATGGCAAAGGAACCATTTTCTTCTCATATGTCTATGGCAAAGTCATCTTGAAGTAGCAGTTCAGCAATTCTGGAATCTCAGTTTCAAATATACTGATTTATTGTACTGGAGTTTTCAGCTCAGTTACATTAAGCACATGGGGTTGTGTGCTCTTCCTATTCCAAGTAAGGATAATAGTTTGTATTTTAGATATCTTAGTTATTTGAAAACTGCAAAAGAGATTTGGAAAATTATCAGTATGTTTTTAAAGTGTTCTTGTTGGCTGTGTCTTACCCTTTGTCTTCTCTCTCTCTACTTCAGATTTTTTTTTTTTTATTAAAGTGTAGTTGACATACAATATTATATTAGTTTCAGGTCTACAACATAGTAATTTAATATTTCTATACCTTATGAAGTGATCAACATGATAAGGCTAGTAGCTATCTGTTACCATACAAAGTTATTAAAATATTATTAACTATATTCCCTGTGCTGTACACTACATTCCCATGACTTATTTATTTTATAACTGGAAATTCATACTTCTTAATCCCCTTTACTTTTTTGGTCCATCCCCCCACCCCTACCTCCTTCAGTTTTGTCCTAGAGGGATGATGTCCTCAAAACCTGCCACTTCCATATTAATTGTTGTTGTTGTTTTGGGATGATGATGGCCAAACTGTCTGATATGGCAGTGAATTACATGGGGAGAACATCTCTGCTGCCCGACAGAACTGCATTTACGTGCGCTTAATCTCCTTAATGACATTCACAGCGACAGTTTCAGCTCAGACCCCTCATCATCGCTGCAGGCTCATCAATCCTCTTGACTCTGTTTCAAGTTATGTCCATGCGGGAAGAGAAATACCTCTAATCACACATTCATAATATTTTGAGCTGTCAAATATTTATAGTTAACCTCTTGTTAGCTTTTCCTGTACAGTAAAACACAGACACCTACAAGTGCTTCTGTATTATTTCAATTTAGTTCACTCTAGAGTGAAAAAGACAGAACCAAACTACACTTGATCAAAGAAAGGGATGATACACTTGGTCAAAGTGAGGGATAATAGGTTAGTTTAGATGACACACCTTTATTTCATGAGCTCTAAAAGGAGAGCGAGATGCTGGGTACTATGGCTAGATTTTTTATATCCTCTTTCTTCAACCTATCTTTCCAGATCATATTTTCATAGAATGGGGTCTTTAGAAGAAGATAAATTTTGCCAGTGCTAAATAGAGAGGTGTCTAATTTTAAGATTTTGATTTGATAAGAATGAAGTCTAAGTGAGAACTCAGGACAAAATCAAATCTCAGTTTGTTAAGGAAGCCCAACGTTTGAACTTGGGAGACCAAGTACAATGGCTAAGTGTAAAGGCCAGAGGAGAATGTGGTCTCACGTGAGTAATAAGGAAGGTAAAAGGGTGGTCTTAGGTGATTGCCACAGACACTGGAAGGTGTTATGATTCATTTTTATGAAGGATGGTATCTGGTGCAAGGGCAGGCCTAGTCCCGAGGCAAATAGAGCCCGAGGCAAGGCTGATCTCTCTCCTCTATGGGCCTTTCTTCTAAGCAAAGAAGAGTTAAAGTCTTTTAGGATTCTATGGTGGGGGGCTCTGGCTTTTGAGAGATGTTACTGAGGTTGGAGAGACACTCCCAGGATTATTTTTCCATCCAGCAGCATCCACTGTCAGAGCTTGATATTGGCATGGTGGCTTTGAAACATTTGTCCTTTCGACTCTCCATTTCAGGGAAATGTATAGTATTTAGAATGAGAAAGTTCTCTCTATCTACATGACCTAGCTAGGATACTTAGAGAAAAAATTTTATGCAGTGCTTTAAGAGTTTCATTTTGTTATACAGGAAATATAAAAAAGATTAATATTGTATGCAAACTATAAGTCATTGTTCTTGGAATATGCCAGGCATATTGCCAGGGCTGGGGAAAATAATAAAATGTAAGAAACACAAACCCAACTTTGAGAAACTTACAGATAAGGGGGGAAATACATATAAATATCTGTATATCTATCTGTAATAGGTACTATTATAACAATATCCAGAAGACATATTGTGGACATTAAGGATGATGGTCATTATTTTACTTGTGGTAGAAAGTGACACTGGAGCAGTGTGGTCATGGTGGCAAGTGAGCACCAGCATGCTCTTTTGGGAAATAGTAAGTAGTTTATGGCTGCAGTGCAGAGTATAAGGCATGGAAAATGGTGAGATACTTACTACCTCCAAATACCTCACATCTACCTTCTGTCATATCCAGTGCCACTACTGTAAATGAAGGTATTTTTTATTGTGACATGTACTACCCCAAGAGCTTCCTAGCTAGTGTTCATATATCTACATTTTTTTCCCCAGTAAGTCTCCACAGAGAAGCCAGGATGGTTTCTTAAATACACTTTCTACCCCCATCCCCATTTTTAAAAATGTCTTTGAAAGCCTATACCCAATTTATACTATGTTTCTACTGAAGGTTACACTGTCCTTCTCTCTGTTCCTCAACTACTCCAAACTCTTCCTGACTCAGGATATTTACATATGGTGTTCTCTGAACCTCTTTTTTTGTTTATCAAAAACAAAACAAACAACAACAACAAAAACCAGCAACAGAGTGCCTAAGAAAACAGAAAATGAGGGAAGATATTTGTTTAAATGTAGCAGACAAAACCCTCATATCTAAAATACATAAAGAACTCTTCCGAACAATGCCAAAGAAGTGGGTAAATAATTTGAGCAGCGAAGTTACAAAGCAGAATATTTCAATGGCTGATTAAAACATATAATATCTTAAGATATCATACACTGACCATTTCACTGGTAAAAAAAAATAGTTTGACAATGCCAGGATGAAGAGCCGGTGGACTCAGAGCCATATTACTAATGGGAGTGTAAATTTGTGTAACCATTTGTGAAAAGTTTGGCATTTTTTCTTAAATTTGGCATTTTTTTCTAAATTTATTTATAAACTATGATTCAGCAATTACTTTTCTAGGTATATTCTCAAAAGATAATCTTACATAGGTACAGGAGAAGATATTCTGAAGCCTTTTATAGCAGCCCTGTTTACAGTAGCAAAAATATGAAAATAAATCAAATGTCACCCATCAGAATAAAGATGAATATATTGTGGATATGCCCACAGTGGAATATTATAGTATATTAATGAACTATAGTGGTAGGAAGCATGAGAGATTTATGTTAGCAATATATAATATTTGTTGACTCTTAGGTGCATAACTTAATTTAAAAAGGAACTCTTAACATGCAAGACACCTTTTTAATAAAGTTTGAAATAGCTAAAATCACACATCTACTACAGAAACACACTTTTTAGTTACATATATAAATGTAATAAATATTCACCCTAAATAAACTAAAAAGGAAATTATAGGCAAGGGGATGATAAAACCAGAATTCAGGATAGTAATAATTTCTGGTGCTGGTGGGGAGCCTGGAGGATGGAATGTGGCAGGAGCCATATGGTAAATTGTTATTTGTTATAAATATTTAGTTCAGTTTTGGGTTGTGGTGATTTTTACATTATTGAAAAATAATGAAATAAACTAAATAAAAGTCATTCATACATAAGAATGAGAATGTTTCATGAAGGTAGAATTATAGTTAATCTAATTTTGTGTCCCTGAAGTCTAAAAGATAATAAAAGTACAAGAAATGTACTGCAAGAAAATAGTGACTTCCCTCCCCCATAATCTTAGATTAAGCAAGAAAGATAAAAGTAATATGAGAAAAGGTTGATAAACCTAACTAAATAAAAATGAAAAACTTTTGTTCAACAAAATGTATATAAAATCAAAAGACCTAACAAATTAGAGGAAATATTTACAACACATTTGACAGAGAAAAGACAAATATACTTCATATTAAAAAAAGAGTTCTTGAAAATCAATTTAAAAGAACAATGACTCAATAGATAAATGGAGTAAGTACATGAGCATGCAGTTCACAAAATGTAAATGGCTCATGACCATCTGTAAAGATGCTCATTTCACTGGATATCAGGAAGACACAAAATACTATACCTTAGGTTACCTAATTGACTGAGATTGAAAAGTTTGAAAATAAAGGTAGAACACAAATCATCTACCTTTGGAAAGCAATTTGGCACCAAAATTCAAAACTTTAAAAAAATATGTACTAACAGGTCAAAAAATTCACTCAAATGTGTGTACTCACGCTTGTGAGAATTGATGTATTTTAAATGAGTAAAAGATGAAAGGCATCTGAAATGTGGCTGTTGAAAACTGAGTCATGTCTTCATTTGCTGATATTGAAATCTTTGTAACAATTGAAAAAACTTAGGTGTAAACCAATGTATAGAATTTGTTTCTTTATGTATGAAAATCAAATGGAAAAACACCCAGAACTGCTCTATGTAATACAGTAGCCAATAATCACATCTAATCATTAAGTTCTTCAAATGCTGGTAATCTGAATTGAGATATAATATAATGTAACCTACACGCAGGATATAGAAGATTTAGTACAAAAAAGGTAAAATGCCTTGTTAATGCTATTATATTGATTACATGTTATATTTTTGTAATAACATGTTATAATGTTGATTACATGTTGAAATGCTAACATTTTGAGTATATTGGGTTAAATAGAATATGTTATTGAAATTAACTTAATCTTTCAATTTTTTAATGCCACTACTAAGACACTTAAAATTGCATATGTGACATACATGGCATTTCAATTTAGTTGGTAGTGGTCTAACAAATACACAAGAGAGAAAATCAGTTACATTTGAGAACTAGGATTAGAAATTTAGGATGAGGTGAGGACTCACTTTTTTTTGTTTACCTTTTTATACCGTGTGATTTTTTTTAACTTCATAAATGAACTATTTTTATCATAAACACATGTATATATAAAACATGTTTGTTAAGAAATTGAATAAAAGATCTAGTTGCAGCCTTAGTTTCCATGGGTTACATAGTCCTTGGTCTGCTAGTTGCTGGATTATTTTAAAAAATAAATATAAATAATGGTAGCTTTTTAAATGGCCATCTCATATTATCTTGGCACTTTAAAAATTAAAAGTTTGCAACAGTGGTCTTTAAGATTAGCCTGAGAGAGAACTGTTGCTCCTTCCCCCTGAACTATTCTTGCACTTCAATTTATCCTTGTCCAGACTGACCAGAAGAGAAATGAGAAAGGTAGAGGGATGGGAAAGGACAATGAAAAAGAAAATCAGTACATATACTATTTCTGACACTGAGAAGGTTAATAACACAAGAGATTTACAATCTCACCAAAATAAAGGTCGAGCAGACTTTCACGTCCATCCTTAATACCCCTAAAATCTGGATGTAAGTTAGTCTCTCTGATGTGAGTTTATCTGAGAAAAACCAAGAAAATGTAGAAAGTGTGAAAAACCATAATTTCCCCAGGTCTCTCATGAACCACATGAGATGTTTCTGAGATTCGAAAAAAGCCTTGCATCTGCCATTTAAAAGTCATATCTAAATATACTTGCTACCTTCTAAGTAATCTTTTATTTTTAATTATAATATTATTTATGAGTTTTCACTCACTAGGAATTCTGTGTCACTTTAAAAGCAATGGTATGAAACACAATACATCAGGAGAAAGACAGGTACTGATGAAATACGGTCCTGAATGTCATCATCCTGGTGATGTATATTAAAATAGGGATGGAAGAGTGAAGTTGAGAGATGAGTCTGTGTGCTGTGCATTCTTGAATAATCCCCACGAAAACTGTGATTGAATTACTATCCATGTTCAACATCACATAACCAGAAAGTATTTGCCTGCAGAGGGAACAATTTTGCAAGGTAACGAGGACTGTACCCCCAACACACTAGATCGCATCCATTTTAAAGGACAAATATCAAACAAAGCATAAGAAAAAATCTAATAGATTGCATTGGAGTAAAAATAATCGAAGTCTCATCATCATAACTCGAGGAATTTTTAAATGCCTAGAAACAATGGGCTGGGACAGATAGGCTGTGTGTATGGGACCAATCATTTAGAAAGTTTTGTAGGTGAAGTTGAATTTTTTTTTTTAGCTCTGAGAATGCTGGCTATATATTTTTGTAATTATATAGTAGATTTCTCACACATCTTCATATTAATGATCACCTGGTATTTAACTTTCAACAGTGACATTATTAAATCTGAGGTGACAGCCCTTCACTTGTGACATTTAATTTACTTTTCAATTTCCCTTCTCTTCTTGGTCCTTTAAATGGTTCTTAAAGGCAAACAACTGAGGAGGCACTGTCAACCCCACAGGCATGATGATTTTTCTTGATAAATATCTTCAAAATAAAATATCCAAATCCGAGTTTCAGTTAATGCCTTCTTGAACAGTATACAGTTATTTTGAAGTGGTGTCCTCTACACACAAAATAGCAGTGATCGGATGCTGAATTATCTTTTTATGAGTTGCTTCAGAGAGAGTGCCTTAGAATATGCTTGCTGTTAGTCATGCCAAAGGCTATTATTTACACAGCAAATCTCCTTGTTGTCTGCTTTTTCCTGTTGGTAAAGTTACAAAAGGTTACCTTTTTACATGAAGGTGAGCTGAAAAACAAATCTCATCTACTTATTTACTTTTCTGCAGATAAATCTTTTTTTTCCCAGCCCTTTGCATGCACTTCAGAATTATAAAAAAAACCCATGATTTTTTTCACTTAAGAATTAAAAAGAATACTCACAATGTTTTTCAAATAATAAAGAATATTTTTAAAAGTAACATGTAAAATGAGTAATGGAACATAATTTATGGGATTTTGGGACTTTCAAATCAGAGATTTTTATTTTGGAGGTCATTAAATTCTAGTGAAATCAAAACTAGACATAGAAACCAATAAGCATATTCTCATGATTTTATAAAGTATATACTACATTCAGCGGTAAACATTTTTGATGATTACTCAACTAATATCTTTTACATGAACAATAGCCCTCCATGATCTTCTGTAAATTTTTTTTTTTGCCACAAAGGTTATAAATGTTCATGTAGTTGGCACCACTCCTTTAATTAACATATTGTTCAATTCACCTTTATAAGCCACTTATCTGCTAGTGTATAGAACTCATTCTAAAGGTGGGAGAAGGAGAATGTTGCTTTGGGGACTCAAGGCCAATGACTTTTTATTTTTCTGCTGGTTAATATAATAGAATATTGTTGAAAGGACAACTAGAGGGCATGTCTCTAATATGAAAGGTAATGGAAGGATCCATTTTGCAATAATAACTCGTAATTCACTTGGCTTTCAGAATATCAACCTCTCTTTCCTTTCTTCCCATATTTCTAACCATCTGGGGTAGAGGCTGCCGCTTTGCCCATAATCTATCTGTTTGGTGTGGTCTAGCCCAGTGGTCCTCAACCTTTTTGGCATCAGGGACCAGTACTCCCATGAGAATCTAATGCCTGATGACCTAAGGTGGAGCTGAGTGGGTGATGCTGGGGAGAAGCTGCAAATACAGACGAAGCATCTCCTGCTGGCCAGCCTGCCACTCACCTCCTGCTGTGCAGCCCGGTTCCTAAGAGGCCATGGACCTGTACCGGTCCTCTGCCTGGGGGTTGAGGACCCCTGCTAGCCAACATTCAACTGTCAACATTTGAGTTTTCTCTTGCTGCTGGAGACCACTCAGCCCACGATCATAAGAAGCTAAAAGTATCAAGGAATAAATGCCTCCTCAGAATGGCTCCCAAATAAAGATTGATGGTAGCTGGTTTCTTAGGCTCACCTCCCCAATAAATTACTTATACTCAAATACCTGCTTCTGGGGAAACTCAAACTAAAGCACATCTCTGTCATCCTTTCTTGATCCTGATCTTCAGGACATCTAAATGTTAGAATAGCCAAGGGCTTCGTTCTTAGACTACTTTTCTTCACTAAACTTATTTCCCAGGTAAATTCATTCAAACCCAGGATTTCAAACATCGTCCAAAATTACACCTCAAGTTCTGCCTTCACACTCATAGACTGATCTCTCTCTCTCTCTCTCTCTCTCTCTCTCTCTTTCTCTTTCTCTTTCTCAATCTCACACACACACACACACAATTTTATCAGGATATATGCATTGCTTGCAAGTACTTGTATTAAACTTCGTTGTACATGTCAGCAACGTTATTGTTTTGTTGTTATTTTTAATAAAACTGGACAATCATAACTAGAGAAAAGGCAAACATCTTGACAGATTTTCACAGAAGATTTTTTTTTTCAAGTGTAATTTTAAGGTTCTTTCTGAATTCAGGAAAGGGCATTGTGAGAGGATCAAAAAAGGAATATAAATTTGTTTAAAGACAAAGAATGCCGTGGTGTTTATTTTAAGTAGTTTCTCTTTGTGACATTCATCTCAGTGGCCTATTGCCCTGTTCATCCTTTCTCTGGAGGAATCTACAAGTCTGAGTGAGGTGTGAAACAAAGACTTACTTTTATTTGTTAGAATGGAAAAGCTTCTTATTCCCCTGTCAACTAGACCTAGGTAAGCAACAGTTGTTCTTTTTGCTTATGAAGATGGATTTGCTTTGCTTTAGGAATTGTCAGGCCTTAACAGGGGACAATTAATTCAGTTCAACTGAGAGAGCAAGAGACATGAGCATGAGGAGGACATGCTCTAAGTACAATTGTTCACATAATAAGATCAGCCATTTCCTGGGTGCAAGTGAAAACAATAATAATTTTGAGTTTTTATGTATACATAGCATTTACAGTTTTCAAAGCAATTTTGCAAACTATCTCCTCTCTCCCTCCTTCCCTCTCTCCTTTCCTTCCTTCCTTTCTCCTTTCCTTCCTTCCTTTCTTCTTTCTTTCCTTCCTTTCTTCTTTCCTTCCTTTTTATCAAGTACTTAATATATGCTATGAACAATGCCAGATACAAAATAAGACATTTTCCTTTACTGTCAGTTGGAGAAAATCAAAATTACAGAACCTGCCTTTATTACTGCCCTGTCCATATGGTCAAGTTCACTTTTAAGGTGACCGCCATAAACCCTATAAGAACCTACCCCTTTTCCAGAACAAGGTTGGTTTTATTGATACCTCCCTGCAAGTCAATAGGTAAATACACAATTTTGTGTGCATTTTAGATATAAGCCAATTATTTCTCTATTGTCTAGAGGAAGATGACCTAAAGCAAATATTTTCATCAAAATTAGAATCAGAAACACAATATAAAAATTAAACCAAACTCAAAGCACACAGGGCAGGAGGTTATCTTTGTTGCAGAACTGAAACTGGTGTTTTAAACAAAATTTCATTTATCAGCAAGAATTCAGCTGGAAGAGATTTTTATTTTGATGCTTAACATGAAAATATTACCCAACCTAGAATATGACTAGCCACTAATTAGAAATTAGTTTGTAAAATTAGCTTTATAATGTTTTAATGATATTTGATAGGATATGAATATTGGTTATAAGTTTGAAGGGGGCTAAAATTTCTAAAGATTTCTGAACTTCTTATAACCTATGCAATTCAGTGATTTTAATTCTACCAAATGGCCAATTGAATATTGGACCTTCACCATTATTAATTTTAAACACTACAGAAGAATAAGATAAGTTTTACATGATATTTGAGGACTTTACCATTAAGATGACATGAGCTCATATAACTTAATTTCAAAATTAATGAATGAGGCCACATTGAAACGAAGCTTTTCAGATTGAGTTGTGAACCCAACTGTTTCAGAAAACTATTATTCTTATCTCAGCTTGACAAAAATAAGTGGAGGGATAATATCAGTAACCCAAGACACATGGGTGAGAGCCCTCTAACACTAGTACATTCTGGGGTTTGCATTGATTTGGGCTTTAGGGGTCATTTAATGAGAAAAGGCCATTATTTTCAAATTCTAAGACCAGTGAAATCTTTGAGTTTCTAAGGCTCATTTTGGGGTATGAACATTTATAACCTTTAACTGCAGAAATATGGGACTTAGCAGGGTCAGCATCATTTTAAGGAACTCATAGCTAAGCATTAGTGGCCAGATTTATTTTCCTCATTTAATGATGTGAGAATCTAAATGGGTTTTAATATCCTACTTCCTCTGCTAACATGCTGCATTACCTGTTTCTGTAGGAAGTGTAGGAGAACACGATGCATCTATTTGATAAATGATTAGTCTCTGGGAGCTTGGCTTCTTAATTACTCGACAGGGAAGCTGTAGGAATAATTGAAATATGTAGGGCTGCGATGTTCTTTTGGTGGGTGATCAGGCTTTATGATATTTTAAACCTTGAAAGAAAATGGATGGGTTTTGGTCTGTTCATTAGGCCCTTTTGTGGTTTCTAAAGGCTGGTCCCAAAAATATCGACCAATATGGATTTGTGGAGAGAAGCATTGTTGAAAGCATTCAATATAAGTCAAAAAATATTTTCTAATATTTTCTAAGCCCCATTATGTGCCATTTCCTATATTAGCTATTTGGAATTGTGTAAACAGAAGCCTAAGTATCTACTATACATATTTCATTGACTTGAATTAGCAATATGGAAATCGTAAAGTAATAATAATAATAATAATAATAATAATAATAATAATAATAATAAAAAGTTTACTGTCAAAATAAAAATGTAGCAAGTGTTTTACGAAAGCAGACAGGTAATCAGAGAAGAATTTGTTAGTGTAATGTGACCTCCATCCAGGTACGGACAATCTGACAGATTTTCAGAGCCCAGACGCTGGATTCTGACTGCCTGGACTTAGATCCGTGGTCTGCATTCACCAGCTCTGTGGTTTTTGTCAAGTACCTAGTGGTTGGATGGCAACATTATTATATGGTTATGTGGATTAAATAGATGATCTGAAGCACTTAAAGTGTGTCATGCCAGCAGTTAACATTATGACACCCCATTCAGTGATGTTGCCATTGCAAATGGCTTGATCTTCTTTATTTACTTTACTTGTGCAAAACATATCAAATTGCCATGTTTGGCAGACAATATATGAAATCGAGTTTTGCTTTTCTGGAGGCTGGGGTTGGTGGGGACCATACCATATCTAATCCAAATGTTTTCAAAGATAACATTTGTTTTTATAAATTTTTCTGAATGTCACAGTCATACTTTTTTATTGAAAAATATTCAAACAATATAGAAATGTCCTAAGGCAGAGTTTTCTTTGTGGAAGTGCAAATACACCTGTGATTGCACAAATCATTACTATACTGATCAGTATTTTTTTTTTAAAGCAGCTTTATTAGGTTATTATTTGTATACCATCAAGTTGACAAAGTGAATTCAAAGATTTTCTAGTAAATTGATAGAGTTAACTGTACAATCATCACCACAACTCAGTTTTTAGAATTTTCCATCACCTCACAGCCTTATGCCCATTTGTGGATAACCTCTGTTTTCAGTCCGGCTCCCAGCAACCATTGATTTCTGTCTGTCTCTATAGATTTGCTTTTTCTGGAATATTTCATAAAAATTAAATCATATAATATGTTTACCTATCTTTTTAAACTTAGTATAATGTTTCTGAAGTTTGAACATGTAGTATGTATTACAGATTTGCTTTTATAATTTAATATGGCATCGACATCTGATTTTCTTTTACCTCTAGTTTGAAAAAGTTTTATATCTTTTCCTTTCCTATACTTATTAAAAAAAAACAGATTTTAATGCTTAGAGATAATTTTACAGTTTTTACACAACTCTCCTCAAATAAAGTGAAACCTTTTGATTTTTTTTTACTTCACTTCCTTTATATACACAGCCTAATGATTCTTAAATCTCAGATTTTGTTTGCATCATTTGGAATTTTAGTGCTTGTTTACTTACCAGTATTTTCCAATCGTTGAATCTCTCCTTTTTTTGAGATTTGTTGTCATTAGGCTGGTTTATTTTTATTTTGTCTGTGGGTCTCCCATGAGTATTTTTCCCACAGGAAATTAATTCTGCATCTTATTATTTCTAAGTATTTTATGCTTCAAAATATCATTCTTATACTCTAATAGAAATTAGCAAGTCTAAATTCCCATGATGACCTTCTGCTTTGGGGAATAATAAAGTTTAGTGCTGGTGTGTAGCGAGGGAAAGCTGAGGAGAGGCAGGTGTGGACAGTCGTGTTTGGACACAGAGGCCCTTACAATAGAGTTTGTGTTGCATTCTCTTTGTCACCAGGGAGCCACTTTTATAAGACCATGTCAGTGTCCCCTACCCACTGTTTTCTTGGACTCCACCAATTTGTGATCTTTCACTCTCAACATCTAGCACCTGTGTCTGTCATCAGGGGTTGTCCCCATGACCAGAGCCTGCCTGGACAGTTTGTTCTTAGAGCCTGAAAATATTTGTGTTCCTGGAGAAACTCTTACTCAATGACTGACAGGTATAGGAATATAAATACCCCACTCTCCTGTCCCAATGGGGTTGACTCTGAGGAGGGACCAACACTGTCTCTAGCTTCCCTGTGGGGTTCAAAGAAAGTCATCTTTGGTGGGACTCACTTCATTTTCTGCCCTTGCGTGGCTTCCTTTTTCTCCTAGGCCCACTGTCCCACTCTTCCCACGTTTCCTGGAAATACATTCAAATAAATTTATTTCACATGAATTTTCATCTGGGAGTCTTAGGGACCCAACTCAAAACCCACTGAAGGATTTAAGCAGAGGACTGGAATATCTGTTGTATTAGTTGAACTGAGCTTCATAAATGCTTTTCTTTTTGTGTGCATTTCAAAAAATGCTTCTAATAGGATTTCTTATTTGCTTAGCTTTTTATTTTTAACAGACTTTATTTTGTAAAGCAGTTTTAGGTTCACAGCAAATGGAGCAGAAAGCACAGAGTTTCCATATATCCCCTACCTCCCCCTCCACCCCCTCCCATATACACAGCCTCCCCTGTTATCAACGTCTCCTAACAGAGTGGTACTTTTATTATAACTAATGAATCTACATTGACACATCGTTATACACAACCCATAGTTTACATTAGATTTCACTCTTTGTGTTGTAGGTTTAGACAAGTGTATAAATGACATGTATCTGCCATTACGGTACCATAAACAGTAGTTTCTGTGCTCCACCTAGCTATCCCTCCCTCTCCCAGGTCCTGGTGAGCACTAATCTTTTTGGTGTTGCCATAACTGCCTTTTACAGAATGTTGTATGATTGAAATCATACAGATGTAGCCTTTCCACACTGGCTTCTTTCACTTAAAATATGCATTTCGGATTCCTCCATGTCTTTTCATGGCTTGATAGCCCTTTTTTCTCCCACTTTGCTTTCATGGTTATTTCTTTTGGATTGCCATTTCTTTATAACATCAAATAATGTTCCATTGTCTGGATGTACCATAGTTCATTTATACATTTGCCTACTGGGGAACATATTGGTTCTAAGTTTCGGCATTTGTGATTAAAAGGGAGGCAAAGAAAGAACAAATAAAGGAGTAGTAATACAATTATGAATCTAGAAATGTTTCAGAATATGCTAAAAGAAATTGGTTAGTAGTAAGAAAGAAAAAGGATAATTCAATTAAATTGATTGCAAGTATATTCTACTTTAAGTGGAGAATGTGACACCAGAAAAGGAAATGGAGTCAGTACCCTTTTACACAGCTCGTTATTGAAACAGCCACAATAAGTGTGTGAGGCAGTTAGGTAGACATGAGTGATGGGGAAATGCAGACCCAACCTAGAGATTTCCCTTAGGACTTCCTTGAAACACCTATTTTATGGTTAAAAATTACCATTATTAGGAAGTAAAACACCACAAAATAGCCACTGGTTTAGTCTGGCCATAGGTGATTATGCAGTTAGTACACATACTGTCTATCCTTGACCTTGGCCTCGTTATACCATCATTATAATATCATACATATGCCCAGAAGTTCATGAATATAATTATAACAGACGGAATTCTGCATGAGCAGTAAACAGGGGGTTATATAACAGCAAAATGACCATCAAAATGACCTCACATGCCAATTATCTAACACTGCCCCTGTTACCACTCATCACAGCCACAAAATAAGGTTTACTTTCTAAATTCTACAGCACTGCAGCCACCTCTGGTGTACCCTGTTTCTTGAAATATACTTTAATAAATCTTACTTTTCCTCAATTTTGTTATCTGTAATTCTTTACTGCATTGGCAGAAAGAACCAAGGTCTCCTCAGTGCCACTGGGGCAACAATAGATTTAGATCATCCCCAGTGGCAATAAATGAAATATCATTTATTGACTCTCATCTTTTAGAATCAGCCTATAGACAAATCATAGGAAACTGTACTGAGATTCTAGAACAAATTGTAAACAGCATCAACTCTGCTATTAATATAAGTAAAGATAGAGCTAACAAGATAGGAGGTAGAAGGAGAGAGGAGAGAAAGGTGAAAACTTTAGTGTCCTGTCATCTTACAAAGTGGGGAACCAAGATGCATTTTTTTTTTTTGTAATTTATGGACCAAAAAAGTGATCCTAACACTAGTGGCATTAGATTTAACTAATTTTATTGTTATTTTTGCAGAGATCTTCAGAGGAGAAACTATGGCAATAAAACTATATATAGAGAGGAAAAGAGTTGAGGAGGTAGGAAATGGTATAAGTGAGCAAAGTCCTCATCTATCATAGCAGAGGCCAAGAGCCAGGAAATGGTGTATAAACGTGTTAATTAAGTACTTGGAGGTATGCCACCAAAAAACAAAGAGTAAGCAGTTAAAAGTGTTTGTGAGAGAGGAGGCTTGGAGTAGAGAATTGTTGATTTTCTTTGTAAGCTCTTCTGCTTTTTTTAATTCCCTAAATCATATTCATTAATGACTTTGAATAAAAATAAAATTAAATGAAAATTTAAATTATAAATAGGAATTGTTATAAAATAAGGATAATAATTGGGAAGATACTGAAAAAAAAATTTATAACCAAAAAATGTGCAGAAGACCTGGAGTCTGTGTTTTAAAATACCACAGTTGGAAGCTTAGTCCTAGAAACATTCTTTGAACTGAAATCCTATAGGACTAATTCACAACCAAGAAAAAAATTGTAAGAAAAAGCTGTAAAAAAATTGTATGAAATTAAGAGGATGGAAATATTGCAAAGTTGTAGGGCAGAAATTAGGCATATAGGCAGTTTCCACCCCACCCAGTTTTCATTGTCAAAGTTTATAAAGTCCTTTGAAATGACTTCAGAACCGATATTAAAATATAATTAAAATATACATAAACAAGGAAACACCAAGGAATTACTGGAACTAAGTGAAAATGTGGATTAAAAGAAGATAATACTTTAGGTAAAGAGTTTCTCAGTTCTTTATGAAGAAGTGATTAAAGAGGTTCTCACTCTTTGTCTTTTGAAGAAGCTAGATGAGAAGCGCTGGATCAAATAGTAGCAAATAAAAAGGGAAATTCAGATCAGAGATAGAAATATTTGTCACAAGTGCTGCCAGTTTCTTCTCTCTGGCCTCAGAAACAGCCTCAAAAACTTACTCTACAGTTTTCCAGAACAGCTGCTGGAATTGCTAGGCAAATTAAAAGCTATGATCTAGGTACTCCTAACTGAAAACTGGGTATAACTAATTCACATAGCTTTTGTTGAATGATGTTAAATTTAAACCAAAACTTTACAGGTTTAGAAGAAAGAACATTTCATTGTTTGGGGGGGCACAAACAGGAAATATTTTCTACTGGATGGAAAAAGTGCTCGGAGCATTGGTGGGACTACAGACACTTCAGACAGGGTTATCCAATGACCTGTGTTCATTTAAGGTAACTAGATACTATAGTCAGTGGCTGAGATAGAAAAAAGCATTAATAACTCCTTATACAGGATAAATTGAGGTTAAAAGATATTAAGGGACATATCCAAGATCGGAAATCAAATTACTAGAAAAGTTGACCTTAGACATCAGTTACCTAACATCTTGGTCTAGAGTCCTCACATGACATTACACAACATTCACATTACAACATGTGTAATCTGTTTAAGATCCCAGTCCTAGTGGCATTAGATTTAAAGAGCCAGTTGAGGTAACTAGAAAATTTCTACATTGGTTGCTGTTATCTTTACTTACATCTTGGTCTCTAAACAACTGGTGGCCTTTATATTTTTGCTTCAGATGGCAGTACTACAAAATTAGACTATGTGGCAGAGATTTCTAAGTATCCTTTAATATTAAAATGAACATATGTCCTATTTTCCCTAGAAAAATTCTTGTTTGTGCTTGTTGTCCAAGTGTTATTAATAATAACAGCCTGTGTCTTTCTTAATAGTGTCCTTTGTTGGGGGACCGTTTTCCATGGGTCTCTTGCATTTCCCTATGTCCTATGAGTGAGGCAAGAACTCCTTCATTCTGGACCATCTTTTAAAGGATGTTTACACAATAAACAGACTTTGAAGATAGAGAATGTGCCTCTCTCTAGAAAAAAAGAGAAGTTATTGCCATTGTAAGAAAATTGGGTTCCCTAAATTCAAAGTTCCTCCTTTGTAATGCAACTATGTGTGCAGGTATCTAACTGGGCCCAATCAGCATTGCCCCTGAGGGTCTTGGGAAGGCAAGGTAAACTGATGCAAATGTGGTGATACCCATGCTACTTGTAGTGCCATGAATAAGAAACCTTTGTCCCAGACCCAGGAGTTTCATGTCTGTGTCAGTATCCATGAGACTGTGCGAGGTAAATTTGTTATCTTGCAAGTGATATCAAATCTCAGACTCTTCAGAGTTCTTACTAATCCAGTTAGTACAATAAGTTATGTGGTATACTGAATGAAACATTCTCCTTTCCTTCTTTAATGAGAGAGTACCTGAGCTTTGGCTGGGCACCCTTTCATCTTCTTTTTCATGGCCAGGTGATCAAGTTCTGTCCAATGAGATGTGAGCCAAAGAGCCACTTCTAGATCAAGATTATAAAAGCAATGGATGTGCTTTGCCCTTGACCTTTCTTCCTTTCATCTGGCTGGGATACAGACTAAAGAAGACACTTTAGACTCTGGGTAGAAGCCATCTGCTCAGGATGGCAAGACCATCCTATTAACCCTGGACTGTAAAGGAGATATAAACTTTTATTTAAGTCAGTGTATTTTTGGCTCTCTTTAATCACAGCTTAAATGTACTCTAAGAAATGTAGTGAATTTAGAAATCACTGATATTACTTTTAATAAATGAAGAAATCAAGACCTAAAAAAAATTAATAAATAACTTAATCACAATTACAGAGTTAATAAAACTAAAGCCAAAACTCTCAGTTGGTTTCTTTCTCTCTATTCTTCACTTACCATAACCAGTATTAGCAGATATTATTGAATATACAAGTACAAGGTATCCAGAGAAAGTAGGAATATGAAGAAATCTTTGCAGAGAGCAAAAAGTAAATGTATGATAACTGATCCAGATCCAGATGAAGAAATGCATGTAGAGACATCATTTGAGCTTCATGAGCTAACAATCAAGGCAAGAAATTGCCAGGATAAAAAGTACCTGGTGGAGGATACATGATTTATACTAAAGTGATGTGGTCAGCCGCTTCTTTCAATTTTCATTGTTATGTCCCTGCAGTCCAATTCATTGCCTTCTTGGAATGGCTTCATTAAGCAAGTGGAATTTGAAGAGGGATCTGAGAGAGCGGAAACAGTTCGCATGGAAAGTGGTCAAGGGAAAAATGGCTAGGAACTGACTTCATAAATCAAGCAGTATCTCTATATAAGACACTTCTTGAAATGCTTGTGGGTGTGGTGGAGATGCAGTGATTTTTAAGGCAATGTGTGTAACCTCAAAGAACATATTCTTTTTTAAGGCTTACAATACCAACATTAAAAATAGCAATAAAATTTTATAGGGAGGAAGGAAATAGGCAATTTCATAGTGAATATGGGCCTTGAGGTACACCTTGAAAAATAGAATATTGGGAAGTTGAAGTCTCGTTAAGAATTGAATAATTGCCAAATTGTTTTTCATTTAGTTGGAATATCTTAATAACAAGTATTTTGTTATTGTTTTTTAATTTTTTTTTTTTGGTGAGGTGAGTAAAATTCCCTTCCTTAATCTTGTCTCCTTGGTATCTCATGGTTTAATAGATTGAGGCAGGGGTGCCCTTAGGACATAAAATATCTAAAGATGAAATGGAAAAACTTTGTTACAGAGCATTGGTCTTGAGATAGACATTCAAAATTCTTAGGTGACATATATAATACTGAAATGGGAAAGATTATTGTGGGCTTTGATTCATCAGATATGTTCCCCTGGAGCAAATGGGGAGTTAGGTAAGTCTTTAAAGAAACAGAATTAATGTAGCATAAAGAAGCCATTGTGCTAGGCTCTTAAAGCTTTCTGCACCTCTGCTGCTACTTTTTTTTTTTTAATTTAGTTGTGGTAAAATACTCATAACAAAATTTACTATCTTAACCGTTTGTAAGTGTATAGTTCAGCAGTGTCAAATTCACATTGTTGTATGAACAAGCTCTAGAATTTTGTCATCTTGCAAAACCGAAATCCTGTATCCATTAAACAACAGCTCTTCATTAACCCCTCGCTTATCCCTGGTGGCTACCATTCTACTTTATTTCTATAAATTTGACTACTCTAGATATTTCATAAAAGTGGGATCATAAAGCATCTGTCTTTTTTTTTTTCTTTTTGTGACTGATTTATTTCACTTAGCATCATTTTCTCAAGGTTCATCTATGTTGTAAATTTCTTTTCTTTCTAAGGCTGAATAATAGTCCATTGTATGTATATACTACATTTGTTTATTCATTCATCAATCAAGGGACTCTTGGTTATTATGAATAAATGCTGCTATGAACATGGATACACAAATATCTCTTTGGTGTCCCACCTTCCATTTTTTTGAATATATATTCAGAAGTAGAATTGCTGAAACGTATGCTAATTTTATATTTAATTTTATGAGAAAATGCCATATTGTTTTTTAAAGCAGCTGCACCATTTTACATTCCTACTAACAGTGCAAAAAGGTTTTACTTTCTCCACATCTTCATCAACACTCATTATTTTCTGTTTGTTTATTTGTTTGTCAGTCATTTTATTATGCCTGTGTGTTGACATTGTGCTTTGGATTTGCATTTCCCAAATGACCAGTGATGTTGAACATCTTTTCATATGCATGTTGGCCATTTGTAGACCTTCTTTAAAGAAATGTCTATTCAAGCTCTTTGCCCATTTTTTAAATTGAGATATTTGGAAGTTTTGTTGTTGTTGTTGTTGTTGTTGTTGTTATTGAGTTATAGGTATTCTTTAGGTATTCTGGATTTTAACCCTTTGACATATATATGATTTATGAATATTTTTCCCATTCCATCGGTTGGCTTTTCTCTCTGTTGTATCCTTTGATGCACAGTTTTTAATTATAATGTACTTCAATTTAGCATTTTTTTAAAAAAAATTGTGTTCTTGGTGTCACATTTAAGAAATCGATGGCAAATTATAAGTTTTCCTCTGTTTTCTTTTAAGAATTTTATAGTTTAAGGCTTATGTTTATGTCTTTGATCCATTTTGAGTTAATTTTTCATATGGTCTAAGGTAAGGACGTAACCATCCTCTTACATGTGGATATCCAGTTTCCTCAGCACCATGTGTTGAAGAGACTATCCTCTTCCCATGAATGGTTTTGGTATCCTTGTCAAAAATAATTTTACCATATATGTGAACAGTTATTTCTGGCATCTCTATTCTATTTCCATTGTTCTCTATGTCTGTCTTCATGCCAGTACCACGTTATTTTGATTATTGTAGCTTTGCAATGAGTTTTGAAATCAGAAAGTATGAACCCTCCAACTTTGTTTTTCTTTTTAATGATTGTTTTGGCTATTTGGAGTCCTTTGATATTCCACATTAATTATAGGGTGGATTTTTCTATTTCTGCAAAAATCATCCTTGGGATTTTGATAGGGATTGCATTAAATCTTTAGACCATTTTGGATAGTATTGCCATCTTAACAATATAAAATCTTTCAATCCATCTTTCTACTTGTTTGTGTCTTTAATTTTTTCAGCAATATTTTGAAGTTTTTAATATGCAAGTCTTTCATCTACTTGGTTAACTTTATTCCTAAATATTTTATTTTCTGATGCACTTATAAATGAAATTCTTTTCAAAATTTTCTTTTTCAGATTGTACATTGTTGTGCATATAGCACAACTAATATTTGCATTTTGATTTTCTATCCTGCCACTTTGCTGAATTCATTTATTATTTCTAACAGTCTTTTAAAGATGATCTTTAGGGCTTTCTATATATTAGTTATACTGTCTGCAACCAAAGGCAATTTAACACCTTTCTTTCTAATTTGGATATCTTTTATTTCTTTGTTTTGTTATTCTGTCTAGGACTTTAGTACTATGTTTAACAGAAATGGCAAAAGCAGACATCCCTATCTTACTCCTAATCTTGTTCTTATTACCCATATATGTAAAAGGACTTGTTAAATATTCAGCTATAGTAAAATTATCATTGCTCTTTCAGTGAATGTGTTGTTCAAGTGAACACTGATGTTTTGCTCACACTTTAGCCATACACTGGATTCTATAAGAGTGAGTTTATATGAGGCTCTAGTTCCACAAGATGAAAGATGTATGGGGATGGATAATCATGATGGATACAAAATAATGTTAATATATTTAATGCCATTGAATTGTACACTTAAAAATGATTATGACATATTTAATGTAATGTATATTTTACCAACATGAGAAAAAAAATACCCACATGTTGACCCTGACCCTTTGTCTAAACTTCTTTCCAGCCAGCAGCAGCAAAGGGCCAAGAAATGTCATTTGTCATTTTAGAGAAAAGTGCTGAGACACAAACACAGAGTTAAGAGAGGTCAGGATATTATAATAAGTAATGAACAAAATACTCCACAATAAAAAGTATTTGAACGAAAAACATGCCATTTTTATACCCCAGGCTGTTTTGATAGAAAATAAATAACAACTATAACAAATTGCATTTATTCAGCACCCATTGCTTAGGAAGCACCAGGAATCTCTGCCGCAGGCTAGTTTGTTTGAAAGGAAAGTTATTCAGCTGTATTCAGATATGGAAAGGTCAGAAGAACATTCTAAACAGCTACTTCTAACAACTGGGATCTAGGCTACTCTGAAAATTTTATTTTATTTTATTTTTGCTGGAGAAGGAAAAAAATGGTAATGGGGGAGATTTCTCTTTGCTAGTTTTCAAATTTATTATGAGTTGACCATAAAGCAGGAAGTTCTCTTACTTCTTATTGGAGGAACAAATACGAAAGATGGAGATTTATTAGCTAACGGTCATCCTGTGTGAGACAAGAAGATTTCGAATTTCTAAGAGATCCGACTTTCTTTGCCCCAATGTGCTCTCTGTGCTTTATATTCAGAAGTAAAATATGTGAGCAGTGTGCTGCGGAAGACACACAATTTCCTGTCCATCTGTGCTATACTAACAATCATCGCCCACAAGATCAGAGTGTTACCCTCAAAGAATATAATAGTGTTTCATCTGAAAAAGGCAGCTACCGCACTGTAGCATGTGGTTATTTGAATAAGAACAGAGTGATAAGATTGTAATTGAGAAAAGGGGCTGGGGAATCAGTTTTATAGATGGCATAGGTAGAAAACAGAAGAAAACCTTCTGGGATTCCCAAGCAATTTTAACCAGCAGCCCAATTTAATATATTGAGCCATCAGAATTATCTAGAAACCACCCAGCCCTCTTTATTTCACAAGCACTCTTTTCTGCCATTGTGAGACTATGTGTACTTTGTCATTATGTGGTCTAAGTTTCTGCAGTTTCCCAGAGAGAAAAGAGTGTTGCTCTCTTCCAACATGTTGAAGAATGATGGCCCAAGGAGCTGTAAGGGCACTGATGTAATTGAGGTATCTTAATTTATGGTAAAATTAAGGATCAATGGAAATGTCATATTACAGGATTACAGAATTACAAGAGCATGGGTTTTAATAAAGACAATTTAGGTTTCTTGGGCTATAGAAGTTGCTTTTGCTAATCTAGAGAGTGACTGTATTCGTTCTTGTTCTATCTCACACTCATCCCTGCCCTTTCACACCTTGAGGTCATGCATCTCAGTTAGGAGTCACCAGAAATGGTACATTCTAGCTTACCAAGGATGAGCAATTCCTTTCATCATGGGGTTCAGAAAAAAACTGAGACCAGGCAGGTAGTATTTTTCCTTGAGCAGCCAGCTTTCCCTGAACCAGCTTCTTGGACCAGAACTGAATGGTTAAGACACTATCAAGAAAGGATTTATAAAATATTATACGTTACAGCTGTTATAATGCGACAACTTATAATTTAATGCATCTGGTGGTTGAAATTTCAGTTAATCTGGGTGGTTTGTTTTGTTTGATAGAAGTAAATAAAGCCTCTTCAAGATTCAAGCTTTCCTAAGAGGGTCTTTCGGGATGCACCCTTCACTGGTGAATTAACTCCCAGAATCATGTTCTCAGCATGCACCCTCTTCTTCAAGTCACTCAAATGATGCTTCTCTCTCTCTGGAAAAGTTCACCTGTACATAGATGGAGTTTCTAGGCTCCTCACTGAATCTTCATGTCAAGTGCAGCCCTGGATTTTCATCATATAAGTCTTGAGATTGCTAAACACTTCCAGAAGCTCTAGATGGAATCCAGCCCTGGAGTAATGGTACAATTAGATCCTCAAATTCTTCTCACACCTTCCTACCAGTTGTTGGAGTGAGACTGTTGTTTGTCTTTTAGAGAAGCTGACAGATAACCATGCCACTAGAAACATTCATTTTTCTCAAAAGCTGTGTTGCCTGATCCCATGCTATGGAAAGCATATTTCTCTTACAAGCAGGATTACAACACTAACTTATAGGACAATGTCTTTCCATTGTTGTGATAAGGACAGTTGGTTTGTTTCTGCTCTGGCTGAGGTCTACGGCATCAGAAATAAAACACTCACTGTCTTTTATTAGCTTTTCCATTTGTTTCTCAAGGCACCATTCCAATGCCTATTAGCTCATTTGGATTCAGAGTCTCCCTCTGGAGGAGGTTTCAGTCAGTAGCATTTCCAAACAAGTCTTGTCTCTTAACAACCAAAGTGTCTGCCAAATACTCATTGTGTTATTTCTCTGCTGGAGTCAATCTTTTAAAGACCTCTTTAAGAGATTTAATGCTTTCCTGGAGTTTTAGAGAATCTCTGAGGCAATATCTTGTCCCACCCGTTGAAGGGGATTCCAGCCTTCTTAACTTGAAGTGGAAAATCTGGAAGAAATGGTTAGGTGGCCTCTCCTCAGACAGGGTGAGAGGCTGCCAGTCAGGGACCAAGTGGCAAGTGTAAGACAGTGGTGTTTGCACTTCGTATGCCACTGTAGTTTAAAAGTAAGTTTACAGCTGCCACAGTGACACTTCTGCTGGCAGTCACGCTGAGCTATGGGTGACAAGATGCTTGTTCCTCCAAGCAGCCTGGCTTTGGTGCAGGATGAGCTGTCTCTGACTCTCACCCTCTCTGAACAGCTCAGCAGCCCCGCGAACAGCCCTGAGAAGTCAGTGGCAGCCGTAAGCACACCCGATTTCCGACAACCTTAAATCTACCTCTTGTATCAGGCAAGATGTGGATGTGGGAACATGTCCTCTCAGTTTGGGCTGAGTTCCAGGTCTCAGTACTCCAGACATTGCAAGATGAGACACTGGAGTACCCCTGGGTGAGACCTGACCCTGTCCCCTTATCCATGCATGACTAGAAATCGATTAACATTGTGGAGGCTGAGATTGCCTGAAGGTTGGAGAATTTTAGTCCTTTGTGCCTTTCTCTAACCTCAGGGCTAATTAGATGGGCTTCAAGGATACACACAACAGGCTTCAGGAAAACTACTTGTAGAGTTTTGTGAGTCTTCTGCCCTGGGGGGTGGCAGACTGTGGTGTGATCTTGCATGAGGAATCTACAGGGCAAAGTGGGCTGTGGCCACAATGCAGAATCTGAGAGTTGAGGGCACACTGCAGTCCCCCAGATGTGTGTTTCCCAGGGACCAGGGTGGTCATGGAGAGCCAGCCTGCCAGGGTCTAGAGGCATCCTGTGGGGACTCTTCCTGGAGGGGAATGAGACCCCCAAAGGAAAAATCTGGCAGAGAGAAGAGACACAGAGAACCAGGAGCCTGCAAGCGGTAAGAAGGGCCAGGGGGCTCACGTTGCTGTGGTGGGGTGGGCAGATGGGCGACCACAGCAATGAAGGCTCTGCAGAAACACCCAACGGCCCTCATGGGAGAGGCATGCAAGCCGTAGCCAGACAGACAGAGCTCCAGATGATCCCAGACATTCTCTGATTCTTAGCCTTCCACCTCTTCTTGCCATTCCCTGTAGCAGAATTTCCAGACACTTCAGTTAGAAAGAGCTCCAACTCCCTTTCCATTGCTTTTGGTGGCAGCTGTTTTGAGATAAACTTGGAATCAGATTTGGAGTTTCGATATGGCATTGCACCAGAATTTTTCTTACTCAACTGTGACAGTTTTAGGAACAACACAGAATTATCAGAATGTATGCACGTAAGTCGTAGACCTTGCCTGGGTTTTCATGCAGGGGGAGGGGAAGAACAAGCCTTATGAACTGGAGTTTGAAATGGTTATAAAAAAAAGCATAAAAGAGTTTTATCGTATTATAAGTCTAACTTGTTCAATGTCATAAGTTATATAAGGATATGATCTAAGTAAAAATTGTGAGCTTGCAGCTTCTGCCCTCCCTCCCCCATTTTGCCTTTTTCTACCTTACACACCTTCTAAATGTGAACAACTGATCGCCTCTGGCCCCCTTCTATGCCCCTTCCTCGCTGCAGGTTATATGCCTAAAATGAAGAACTCTTTGATGTCAAACCTGGGAAGTGACAAGAAGGAGCGTAACTGCAATTTGGGAAGGGGCCAAAATGTTCCTGTCCATTTCTAAGCACTGGCTTCTTCATTTCTCACCTTCAAGCTCTTATTCTGGTCACTGCTTGTTTTTCAGGATCTGATCTTGCTGGTCCCAGTCAACTGATCCTTCACCCCAGCCAGCGCCTCAGGTTCTGTTACCCATGGGGTAGCAGATCTGAGTGCTAACCCCCTTTCTTTCTTGATGCCTAAGAATTGTGAAAACTGAGGGATTGCAAAGAACTGTCCTTGTCCTCTCTTTACTATGACCCTTTGCTCTTCCTCTGACCACTGGTCATTAGCATTTATCCTGACCATGATCTCAGGGATCACTCTCCTACTTGGAGATGATACTTCAGTGGCCTGGTTGAAACTATTGTCATAACCTGCCAGTTCTGCCACAGGGGGCCGTTGCCAGCTTTCTCTTTTGGAATAAAATTATCTTACGTGAAAAAATAAACCCAGACAATATCCTGAGATTAGTATGAATTCAACTCAATATTCCGTACTAACTTCATGTTCCAATGACAATGGGCTTTTGAATGGACCCTAAAGATGATCTTGAGGCTGAAAGTGAGGTTTAATGTTTTAATAGATTTCATTTGCTGATATAAAACAGCTATTTCTTTTCAAATGGCTAATATGCTCCAGACAGTTTGCTAAAACTTTACATATATTACCTTTCGGGTACCTGCACAAGCAGATTTTGTAATCTGCTTTTCACAGAAGAGGAAACTGTAAACCCTATAAACTATAAGTGGGCTGATTGCAAACCCATGCCTTTACCCTTATCTGTGTCCCTCCTATATCACACTGGCTTCTTGGGAGTAGTAAAAGACTAGAACTTTTTTTTTTTTCCTTTGAAAATAATACGGTTTTGTTTAAATCAGTGGTTCTCAACCATTGGATGATTTTTGTCTGCTGGGGAATATTTGGTAATTTCTAGAAATAGTTGGCATGTAGCATTTAGTGGACAGTGATGCTGTAAATGGCCTACACTGCACAGGACAGCCCCCCTCCACAAAGAATTATTCAGCTCTGGTGTCAGTAGTGCTGAGGTGAAGAAACTCTGGTTTAAAGCAATTTCAAGATGCAGTTTATATGCCTGAATGGAAATTTGAATTTGCAGTTTTAGTTAAATACATCGCTGGATCAATGAATGATGGATAGAATTTTATAAGAGGAAGTATAAAATTCTATTTTGTGATATAAAAGGTTGCATATTTTAAGCTGTTGGTAAATATAAGCTGCCTGAACAGGAAAGTCTCTCCAAAAGCCCTTCCTGCTTAGAAAAGATCTGTGTAAGAATGCTCATTGCAGGTGGGCTCTGGGCCTTTCTGGCTTATACAGAATGTTGGTGAGTTAAAAAATCTGTAATGAGAAGCCAGCAGATTACAAAGAAGAGTAACCAAACCCTTTACCAGCTGAGATGTCATCAGTGGCGCTTGTATTATTTCCATTTTGTCTTTCTTAATGTCTTTAAAATCCAAAACAAACCTCATAGTAGAGCTTTGAAAAGCCAGGTGAGTATCTTATTTCATTTATTTTCATAATAGGAAAGTCATGCAAGTTTGCTCACTGGAACAAATTACCCACTTATGAACCACAAAAGTACAATATTACTTACAAACTGTCTCTGCTGGTCCTCACAGAACAGGAAAAATCGTCCTAGCATAATGTAATAGCATCCAACAACATTATAACATTAATTTGAGTAACCAGACAGCAAGAAAAAAATAGCAGGCCCTAAACAGCAGTAAAGTTCTGCTCCTAGAGTTGATTCATTATTTAAAATACAAAACAGTTGAGAAATCTAGAGACTAGAATGTAATAACAAATACAATAATAATTTAGGAAAAGGGCCCCAAAAGGGAGAGGTAGTCACCTATTGGCCAACTTGAATCTTGATTTCTAAAATGAATCAGAAGTAGGAAGAAATGCATTTCCTCTTAATGTAACAAAGTGAGTCCAAGTGTAATTCTTAATGATACTTGTCTACACTGCATTCATATTGTTGCTTTTGCCCCAAGTTGTATAAATGAATGCAAACATCTGTGCACACCCCATGCGTTTGTGCACAACATGCTATGCTGTAAAGATCTCCATAAAACAAAGAGGCCTGAATATTACTCAGGCTTATTTTATAAGGTTGCTGGATTTGCAAGTGGAGAGAGAGGATTATTATGTATTTATAAATTTAGGCCAATTAGGTAGAGAAGCATTCTGAGCATAATGCCATGTGTTCCTGTGTTCTGTCACCTCCAATGGCTGTTATTCTGTTGAAAGAGGAAGCCTCAGCAGAACTTTACACATAACTTGTTTTTCTGGCAAGTGGAGAACACACCTTTGTAGGACCTTGGCCAGCATAAATCTGTTCTTCATAGGGGATAATGTCCATTAGCCCCTAGGCCAGCTGTGTTTCAAAAGTGTGGGAATGTAATCACAGCTTGAGAAGTATTATGGAGACAGAATTAAATGATGAGCAGTTGGTCTGGGGTGGATTATTCAAATGTAGAAAATAATACAAATTAGAGGTAGAGTAAATGTAAATATCCCATCATTCTAGACTTTTAAGCTCCATCTTTAAAGTTTTAAAGAGTTTATTTTAAGGAGTATCAATTTACAAGGGAGTTAGTAAACGTTAGTATATTGCTATTTAATTAGTGAGAGTGCAACTCAGTTTATTGAGCACCTGTTATGTGCAAAGTATTATACAAGGTACGCAAGACATAAATTTAAGAGGACAAAGTCCTTGATTTCATAAAACTTCAATTTAACAGAAGTAAAACAAATAAACTAGTAAACAACTATCTTGATGCAAGATGACAAATGCAACTAATTAAGATGGAGATAAAGATTAGAGAGGTGTTTAGACAGTGGTTGAGTCAGTTACTGAATGATTCAGGGTGGCAGTTGAAAAAGAGGCACCCCTCAGGCATGCCTACTGGCCTGCCACTGCAGGGAACTAGATGAATAGATGTGCCATGAACCACAGTGATGGTGGTGCAGGAAAAACAACCAATTTTAAAAGGAAGTTGGAGTTAAGTTTTGTAAAGATTGAATATAAGATTTCTGAGTAGTCAGGTAGAAATTTTCAGTAGCCAGGAAGAAATATGGATTTGGCTATTAGGAGAGAGTTCTGAGTTGGAAAAATAGATTCAAGATACTTTTAGGTTAAGTAAAGCCACCATGCTTTGCTGTTTTTTTGTTTGTTTGTTTGTTTGTTTTTTATGACACTGAGACCACTTCTCGTATTGTGCCATTTCCCTACTGGATGACATGTTTCTGAAAAGTGCCATGTCAAAGCATGAACTGTATTTCATTGTTAACTTAAAAAAATGCCTATGATTAAAAATCAATGATAGATGAGTGAATTATGGTATGGTAGCTGAATGTAGCTCAATAAAGCTATTATAAAAAAAAAAACTAAAATAATTCAGTTATTGCAATTTTCCTCCTCCAAAGTATTTTCCAAAGGAAGAAAAAATGGAAGGGAGGGAGGAAAGCAACCTCACAGAATGAATTTATGAAATGAATGAACTGAAAGCAGATAAGAGATTATTTGATTCAATTTTCTACTTTTGCTGATGAGGAAACAGACCAGAGGAGTGAAACTCTGTTTAAGTTACACACTCAGCTACCTCTGACACCCACGCCTTGTTCCTCAGTTTTCTTATTTGTTTGTTGTTGTTTTAAACATACTGTCAGTGAAAGAAAACAGAATGAAGGAGTACCCTTCAGAAGGAAGAGACTCAGTATGACACATGAGGAAGGATTAGGCTTGTCTAGGCCATGAAGAATCATGTATTCAGTGAGCCTGATTCTCTTCATTTCTATTTTTAATAAAACTCGAGTTCTGGCAGCAACTGTTCAACAAATCCACTTAGTATTTGTCAAAAACTTAAGGTACTTAACTAATTAAACATCTTATCTCTTTTGCATTTGACATTTTCATCAACTAGAATCTTTCCAGGCTAAATTATTAAGTTCAAAATAAAAATTTTACTTTATTCAACATTTAAAAATGAATACTAATGCATTTTAAAGAGAGCCAGCCTTAAGGAGCAGAGAGCATAACTTCATTTTAAAGTGGATCAATTAACAATTGAGAGCTTTGAGAGCAACTTGTTTATGATGCCTAAAATGAAATAAAAAATTTGAAGTGGCTGAGTTGTCAAATGGAGGAGCCCATGAAATTTACATGTGCCACAGGATTTCTATTTTTCACAAAATAAGTACATTACCTTGTCTTCAAACTGGATTCCTGTATATGCATCCTACTGCTTCTGTACCGCTTAGAACTGTTTCCATTAGTGAGAGTTTGTCCTTGGTCACTGGGAAGAACATGAGCTCTAAGAAGTAAAATGATAGACCGATGGGGGTATTAAGAACTAACTGGATAGTCTCTTCCTTTTCACTGAAGGTCACCGTTTTGAATTGATCCCACCGAAGTATCATTTACTCTTTTTGAGTCACCATTTCTTTTTCTTAGTGTTTCTTCAGGTAGATATGTGATTTCAGGGTAACAATTCTGGGTCTGCTCATTTCTTAGCTTAGGATATAATGTCTTTTAGAGGTATTTTTAGCCATATAGTTGTTCAATAAACACCCAAAGAATAAAAGTATATAGGCGAATGGACTTTTCTTTTCTTTAGTTAAAAAGCCTAGGCCATTTTACATTCTTTTTTAGAATTTAGGTAGTGCCTGAAAAACCCATTCTGGGTCATTGGTTGGCCCATATGGCAATTTGGCGGGTAAATCAGTCTGTTGCAAAGGGGACAACTGTGATTGGCTGCATATATGAATCCAAAGTGCTTTTGAGTGACAGGGCAAAAGAGTTTTATTATTTTACATTGGACATGACATGGTTAAAGAGTAATACAATTTTGATCTTTACCACCAAGAAAAATGTTTCCCAATATTATGCATGAAGTAAAATTTTGGCGACATTTCTGTCTACTGAGGATTGCTTTTTAAGTTTGGACTTCAATTGGAAAATTACTTTTTTCACCCAAAATGAGAGGAGGTTGGAAGGTAGATGAGGGTAAATCAAGTAATGAATGCAGAGCTGTGCAGAGCAGGTGAGGTTTGGCTGGAGAAGAGAATACCTAAATATATATTTTAAAAAAATTCAGGAAGTAAAGGTGGGATTAGTATGGAGGCTCAGGAAAACCCTAATTGCTGCACTTCAGACAGAACAGGGAGGCAGGCTGATTAGCAGATGTACTACAATCAGAAAACTGAATTCACAGAAGCATGAAAAGCTAAAGAGAAGCCCTTTCCCCAAGAGGAAATCAGTGGAAGCCATTTTTGCAATGGATATTGAAGGAATGTTCTGCTTTCTTATCAGTAAAATTAATCATGACTCTACCTAAACACAGCTTTGTGCACATACATGGATGGACTTCTATATCAGATGGAATGAAAACAATATGAGGGAAGCCTAAACATACTACCTAGCTAAAGAGGAATATGGACTGAACAAAATCTCTTTTCTCAGGCATACCATTTCTCCCCTTTTTGGTGGAGAATTGCAGTGATTATATATTACTTTTGGTTTGTTTTATACATACTTAAATGAACTACATGCTAACTTGAAGTTTTCATTGTGGGTTTAGTCATTCCATGCCTTTTGGAGATATGTTATCTTGATAAATTCCCAGGTTAAAGAACTATTGACAGGATTGCTATAGTTATTAATTGGAACCAGGCAGAGAGTCATCGATTTGCATCTAAAATTCCAGCGCAGAAGCAAGTGTCCTGGGCAGGAGTGTGACCATAGGAAAACTTGCTTTTCCCTGGATGTGCTACAGATTTATCTCCGTACTTAAAAATAACCAAATGCATATGTCCTGTTAATGATGTCCAAGTAGTATCTTTTTCCCACAAAAAGCTTACATAAGGCTGAAACTAAGGTTACATCCACCTTGAGAATATAATGAGTTCATTCACTTTGCACCATGACACTCTGGCTAGACCAAGAGTAGAATTTGGAGCTTTGAAAAATCTCTCTATGAGGCTTAGCCTGTTGATTGATGCTTTTATCTTGTTATTTCCATACTTAGTAACCTATAGCTATTTCACACTGTTATTTGTACCAGGCCTACACTAACTGGGAGGTTTTCATGACCCTTCATAATCTGATACCAACTGCTTTCTGAAGACATTTCCATTATATTCAGATATTCTCTCCTATAGGAGACCTTCCCTACTCTGCACATCTCTGCATGCCTTACTTGATTTACAATGATCTTTTTACTGGGAAGTCCCTCTTGCTTATCTCTGCTCTGCAGACAGTGGTCTCCCACATCTTAGGGTACTGTTTTACCCACAGGTCTACCCTTTCTGAGCTTTTACCATGTGAATTTTGAATGTCACATAGCTGAGCACATAATTATATATTACCTTTAATAGTTTTATCATTTTATTGTTGTTATTCTTGTCTTTCTAATTAGAATTGTATTTCTTGAAGGCAAGAATTTTTCTGGTAGCTCTGTGGCACTCAGGTCAGTGGTGAACAAATAATAGGCCTCGAACCATTTTAAACTTATCGCTTTTTTTTTTTTGGTTGTATTTAAAAATTATTCTTGATAGAAGCACTCTTTCATCGAGCCATGGTGCTCTATTGTTTTGTGACCCTGATGCCCTCTCATTTGTTCATTTTATAGCTACCTCTCTTCATTCCTAATTTGCAACGGCAGGACTAAAAGTAGTGTACAGATTAATTTCAAAAATTAAGATGAATTTTGTTTTGAGAACTTTGCAGCGCCCCTTAGAATATAATTAGCATTTCTCCATGTTGATGCACAGCTTTATTTGAGGAATATTCTTGGAATTACCAGCAGAGCTTATGTGATAAACTGGAGTCAACCAGAGCTGATTAAGCTCATTGATTACCATGGTCACATAGTGCCTTGTATAAGGAGCATAAGGTCAGAGTTTAGGAGAACAAAAAGTCAGTGGGTAGTTAATGGTTTGAGGCACCAGGAGAAAGCCCACATATAAGAGATTTGACAATAGCGAGGCATCACTCTAATGTGAGGTAACACTATATCATTAATATTATTTTAGTAGTCTGATCATCATATGTTGGACACTCAGTAACATTCAAAACACATGGTTTGTCAACTTTTGAAAGCAATCTCTCATGTTTTGTTGCTTTTCATAAATGTGGTTTGAGAGTGGGCAAAATTTTGCAGGATTTAATTAATTTATGTTTAAAAATCATCTTTTATTTCTCCATATTGTCATGACTTTTGCAGTTTTTTTTTCCTGTGGTGAGAACATTTAACATGAGATTTTATTCTCTAGACAAAAATTTAAGTGTACGATACAAATTGTTAACTATAATAGGCTCAATGTTATATAGCAGATCTCTAGAATTTATCTTGCATAACTGAAACTTTATACCCATTGAATAGCAACTTCCTTTTTCCCCTCCTCACAAAGTATAGTTTTTATTATGTTCCTACTATCACCAAATCGTTATTTTATACTAGAATATCAATATCAATTTTATTTATTGTCTTTTTCTACTCATTCAAGAAGTCTTAAGTTGCTAAATTATTCCTTGGCTTAAAATTTCATTAATTTAAAATTTAAGTGTATAATTTGATCCCATCTTTTGAGAATGATGACCTCTTTCATTTTTTAAATGGTTAGATTGGTCCCTAAGCATTATTCCCACAGGCAGAACTTCATAACCCTTATTAAACTTTCTTCCTTCAGTTTTCAATTTAAAGACTTAAAAACAAAATTGTTCACTGTCTCCTGAATGGCTTTATACTCAGTGTTCTTTTTATTTCTCTCTCGGATATTATTTTGAAAATAGAGTATACGATCTCAAAATAATTATTATGTATGTGGATCCTGTAATATTTCTAGTTGTACTATTTATCAAAGGCATTCATCTTTGAGGGGTAGAAGGAAGGTAATGTTCAGGCTTGATCTACATTCACTGCTGTCTGAATGAGTCATTATTTCTGTGGCTGTTAAGTTTAAATGTTCTGTATGATGGTTCATTTTGTATATTTGCTGTATTCTATATTCTTTCAACCTTATTTAATTTTTATTGTATTGATTTCAGCCAATTTTCCCAATTTATCAATATGGTATCATACTAAGGTGTCTGATTTGTACATGTTGGGTATTTTAAGAAAATTTTATAATTTCCAAAAGCTTGGTTTGAGGTATCAAAACTAAAGCCCCAAAGGAATCAATTCACAAAATTGTGACATATTTGAAGTACTAGCTTTAGATAGAAAACATGATGATAAAAGTAGTACTTTTTTTTTTACCCTTGACTTGATAAACACTCTGTGAGATGAGGAAAGGGGCTGGGATGGTGGTGAGAACAGTACGACGATGTGTGGACATGAGCTAGAAACAAATATAACTCTGGGATTTTAGATAAATTTCTCTCCCCTCCATTTCTCCTCCTTTTCCCTCCTCCTTCTCTTCATCTTAGAGGTAGTAGTAGTTTTGCAGTTGCAGCCTAAGCTGACTGATATGAATAGTGATTATTTTATATAAATGCAAATTATTAAATATATTTTTAAAAGGTGGTGGGATGGTGGTGAGGGTGTATATCCCAGATGTAGGGAGCCTGAATCTACCATTCAGCCCAGTTTTGGGGCTTTTGACATGTACTTTAGAAATCTAAGAATAATGGAGTTTCTTGTCTAGAACCTGAGAGAGATTGGTAGAACTACCCCCACTGCTATTAAAGAGTGAAAACAGAGAGGAGATGGCTTCAGAGAATGTGGAGTCCCAAGAGAAGGAAGAATCAGAAGCAGTTCATCATGTCCCCTCAAAACCAAATGAGGGAAGCAGACAGTTTTCTCAATTCCCTATGAGGAAATTTTGCATAGAAAATGCTCTGAAGCTTTGCAGTACAGAGGGGGAGGTTTCAGTGAGCAGAAATATAATACTGGAATTAGCGTGTGCTTTGACATCAAGTTCATCTATAAGAGGTGAGCAAGGCATCACGGCCACTCCGCAGAACTGAGGTCACTCTCAAGTTGTGTCATGTCTTAAAGCAGCTTTGGGATCAGTCTAGGATTGTTATTATCGTGCCACTGCAAAATCACAAGCTCTTCCCTCTGGTTCTTCTGAAAATATTTTGAAGACCTTATAAACCTAAAGCTCAGTTTAAGGCACATTCATGGGTTTATGAAAATGCTTGTCACACATGTGGCTCCCTCTTTTCTCCCCTAAACTTTACATACTCTTAGGAGTTATTTATCTACATAATAAACCTATATATTAAAGTACCTCTACACAACTTAAACAAGCATAATTCTTCAAAACCTCTATTTTCATTGTTAATGTTTTTTATGCCACACAAACATATATTATGTCATTTTAATCCTCACATTAAAATTATAAATCAATTTATTGAGCACATTGTGTACATGATGAAAATAAAGCCAGAGAATGTATTAGTCAGTGTTTTCTAGAGAAACAGAACCAAGGAATTATAAGGGATTGGCTTACAGGATTGTGGAGGCTGACAAGTCCTATGGTCTGCCATTGGTGAGACCCGGGAGACCAGGAGAGCTGGTGGTGTGAGTTTTAGTCTGAAAGCCAGTAGGCTTGAGACCTGAGAAGAGCCAGTGTTTCAGTTCAAATCTGATGGCCAGAGAAAAACCAGTGACTCAGTTTAAGGATATCAGGCAGGAGAAGTTCACGCTTCTTTTTGTTCTATTCAGTTCTTCAATTGTTTGGGTGAGGCCCACCTGTATTTGGATCGGGGGGCCATCTGCTTTACTGAACCTATAGATTCACATATTAATGTCATCCAGGAACACTTACAGGCACTCCCAGAATAGTGTTTGGCTAAAAGTCTGGGCACTTCATGGCTCAGTCAAGTTGAAACGTTAAATGAATCATCATAGGATGTTAAATAAATGTGATCACAGAGCTAGAGGGTGGTGGAGACTGTAAGATAGAAAATCTTTGCTTATAATAACTATGTTACATTATCTCTATTTTCATTACATCCAATCAGACATTAGGATCTTACTTTGTAATGCCTCTTGCTTACTTTACTTTTCTACAACCATCCTAATTTAGCACTTCTTAATGTCATAGCCAGACCATGGAAATAATCTGTAAACTGGTAACACTTCTAGTCTATCTGCAACGTCATCCATTATGTCTCTTTCAAGGTCACCAGATAAAGTTTCTTAGAAACATTTTGTCCTGTCATTTGCTTGCTCAGAAATCTTTATTATCCCCCAACATCACGGGCAAAATATAACATTTCCACCTGGATATTAAGATTTCCATGTCAGGGCTCCATGTTTCTAGCCCTGACTCTACCTATTCAGGTGATGGAGATGTATTTTATTTGGAGCAGAGGTTTCAAAGTCTAAAGCATAAAGCCAAAATTGCATATGGTCAAAATTGCCCTTGAAAATCTGATATTTTTTATAAAGTATGGTATCCATAGTTTTATGTTTATGTTTTTAAAAATATATAATAAGTAATTCTTATTTGTACTAAAATTTGACACATACGTTGTTAGACTGAAGAGATGAACTAAAGGAGAGTCCATAAACAGAAGTCTGGGCATGCCAGCAAATGTGTTTTAAAATCATGGTCAAGTCCCTGGTAGTGAATTAGATATAGGCAGACTGAAGTATTCTTACCTGGTTCCTGAGTGTATTCTATTTGTATAATTGTTCAATTTCTCTAACATTAATACACATGAAAAGACTTGTTTGTTATTGTAAAGATTAAATGAACAGTGGAGGTGTGTGTGTGTTGGGGGGTGTGGGGAGATGAGAAGCTTTCTAAAGTCGTCTGTAAGTGAAATGTACTTAGGACATGACCCCATTGTGTTGCCTTATTTTAGCTTTATTTGTGCACAGACAGCCTATATACAACATTCTTTCCCAGTGGCTCCAGGGTGCAGAGCCGTAACTCACACAGTACTGCCTAACGACCCTCCTGATTCCTGTGAATTTCTCTGCTCAGAAGAAAGTATTCAGATTGTGGCATGAACTAAATATCTCAAACGAGACAGTACTAGTGAGATTTCTACTTCATTAGATAGGCCAGTCCAGAGGCAGTGGCCTGGGACTCTCCAGGAACTCTGCATCTTTAAGCTCAAATCTGCTCTGGCTTACCTTCCTTCACCATCATGTCACTCCTCACTTTCATCATTCCTTCTTATCAATGGACAAATATTAGTACACCTCCTCGTTTATTTATTGGCAATGACAATAAATAGAAATAGACAGAATATTTTGACGACTAGCTGAGGAGGGGAGGAAGAAATCTTTGGATGGTAATAACATTACTCAAAGAAGGAAGATAGAGCACATTTTAAATGTTGACTCAAAACTAGTCAGCCAAAGCATTGGTGCTACTAAAAACCGTGGGTAGAGAAATTCTTCTCCTTGCTCTGCCACTGGCTTCCTGCAGAGACTTGGGAAAGTCACCTACTCTCATTTACCTTTAATTTTCTCATCTATAACAGAGGAATTAAGTGCTCTTCAAGGTTCCTTTCCATCATCTTGTTCTGTGATGGCGACACGTTCGTTAACAAGCGCAGCAGATGGTAGTGAATATTCTTTGTATGTCTCACATTCAGAGAATTACCAGCATTGGTCTTTTTAGAGAAAGCAGTGGGAGAGGATGCTCTGTCCTCATGTACTCTTTTAGAGCATTGGAAAGTCTGTATCACAGTCTTGGTGGGATTGATGATATAGTACAGATCTAACTCCTCTGTAGGAGGTATATGTATATGAATAATTTTATGAGTATATGCACAAAGTGGGTGTGAGTGTATGTGTAAAATAAATTTCTGGGTTTTGAACCATCTCTCCAAAGCCTCCAGCTGGGGAAGATTAGCCTGTATTTCATGGCTTTAGTTCATTCAAAACTCACTGAACACAATAAAACCAGAGGAAGAGCCTTCTGCTTATGTCCTTGGCTCTGAGCGGAAAACGACTCTATGAAAAAGGATGAAATAACCATTCTGAGTTTACCTTCAAGTATCTGAATGAAGATTTTTTCTCGATCAATATAAACAGCTCTATAGCTCAAACTCATATGTCTTTTTTTTAGTTCTTTGACTTTGAGAAATAAAGGGAAACAAAAGAGATAAGGATATGGAAGGCCCAGAGATGATATCTTGACAGAATTTCTATTTACAAAATATACATTCAGGAAATGAAAAGAAAAAGGTGTTAGATTGACACAAGGTAATAATACATGACTAAGGCAACTATCAGTTTGAAAGAGGATATCGTGAGTAAAATAAAATTTAATTTTAAGGTTAAAGAGTTTTTATTTTGAGGAGAATTTTAGAATTTTAACAAATGTTAAAGTAAATTAAAAAAGAACTCTTTTATGAGAGTAACCTAAAATTTTAGAATGCCTTAAAAACCCTTCAGTTGAAGTTTAAATATCTTGCATTCTAATCTGCAAATACAAGGGAAAACTAAAGCCTAAATATAACAGAAAGTAATTTTTAGATGAGGTTTGGATGATAATTTACCTGTGCTAATCCTTTTTTTCTTTTTAAAGCCATGAATCTGCTCATTGTATTTTTTGAGTTGGAAATGAAAATGATGTCCTTCGTATTTTCACATTTATTTTACTTATCAATGTTAAAATAATGAAACCTTCAAAACGCCAAGCTGTACAAGGAAATATTGCACCAAAATACTTAGAAAGGGTGAATGAGATACTAAAACATCTAGATGGAAAAAAAATGAAACATTAAATCAACTCTCAGGCAAGTGTTTTGTTTCTCCAGTATTAAATATCTATTTTGGGGGCAATGCTGGATGTTTATTGTCATGATAAAAAACCTTCTCAGTGGTGGAAGGATGTTTTATGTTGTATCTGAATACATCGGGATGACTCTGTCTAGACTCAGGCTTGAAAGTCATTGACAGTTCTGATAATGATGTTCATCTCCTCAAACAGTGAAGAATGGCTTTCTAGGTGGTTTAAGACCATTAGAAAAAATTTGAAAATTATGCACATCTATCCTTTTTTTAACTTCTTGGTTTTGCACATCAGCTTTTCTTGCTCCTTATCCCCCAACCCCAACCCAAACACACACTTTTAACTTGGTTCTCACAGGTGAGCCTTAACTGAGAAAGCTGATTGATAAGTCTATCAGGTGTTCTCTGTTGGCATATGGGATCTATTTTAATCCTAAAGATTGCGAAGCTTTTAGTCTCTTGCCAGCTCTATCCCCCTTGTATCAGTAAGAGTCCAGTCGGGAGATAGAAACTTGATCTTACTTTAAACAGAGAAGGTCTAGGTAAAGAACTATTAACTGTTTACAGGAGATTAACTAAGAGGAAATAAATGAAAACTTGAAATGACTGAGAGGGATTATCCAAAGAAGGAATAGAATCAGAACAGGAGAAATCCATTCCAAGGCAAGGATTCAGACTTCACTGGGGAATGTTGTTTGCAGTGATACTTCCAGAATAGTCACCAGGAAGCTTCTCAAGAGAGTAGGATGCTTTGAATTCACTGGGAAGCCATCTCCTGGAAGCCATCACCAGGAAGACACCATGAAGTAACTGGGCCACCCCATAGAACGTACCTTCAGAAAGCCAACTGGGGGAGCCTCTGGAACTTTCTTGGTAGCTGCTTGCAGGAGTGCCACTTAACCACGAGGGGTGTTTCATTGGGTATCCTGACTACAAACCCAGTGCGGCAGGAGCAGGAAAATTGAAAGCACACCACAGCCAGGAGAATGAACCCTCCCATGTCCTCTACTAATAAAGATTAATAATGTCATGCCAACTAGCAAGGGAGGAATGTTTGAGTATCACAAGCAGGCAATGAAGGTTGGATTTGGATCTGAGAGGCACAAATAACTAACACATTTCTTATTGTTATAGATGGCAAAACCAAGTTTGAATATGATGGAATCAAAAAAAAAGTAAATCACAAACCAAGTCATGTGTCTTTGCAGTGTAATTCCAAGATTAAGTCTTATTTTTACTGCTTTTGCACTTTAGGTTATGATTAAACATTCTCTATATCTTTGGATATAAGATACCATCGACCGAGGGATAAACCATTGAAGACCATGATGGTACCATCATCATGGGAAATTAATGCCAATTAGTCTATGCCTCCCTTCCTCCTTTGTAAATTCCTTAAGAAATCTTGTTTGCAACTTTCATACATTTGTATAAAAAGTTTGGTTGATTCAATCAGTGCTCTGGTGAGCTTGGTGAAATCATTCCCAATCCACAAAGATTCCTATTCCTATTTGAATTTATCCTCGAAATATGGTCAGTTAAAAAGTTTTGGTAATCGTAAATATTTATGTTTACTTTGCATAGAAATTGAACTTTGATTCGTGTCTTCAAAGTAAAAGCCAGACATTTGAATTTGGGCTAAACTGAATGGTTCCTTCAGATTTTCTACAAACATATTTGCCCGAGTGTCCAGAATGTATATTGTTACCACTGAAATCATCAGGCTCATTGCAGCTTCCTTTTCCTAAGCTCCAGGTCAGAGGTAACCTTTATCAGTCAGCAGGAGTACTTGGCACCAAAGTCATTTCAAGAATCTCTATTAGCAAAGACATTTCAAAAGGCAGGAAAAGGAACTGATATGTGGCTTTTTTTTCACTAGAGAAAGTACTTTCAACAAGTCACATTGGAGGAAACTGTAGTTTATAAAAGATCATTTTGTTAGATCAAATTTTAAACATTTGTAGTAGTGACCCAGGAGAAGTTTGTTTTGCAATTTAATTTCAAACTATAAGAGTACAGCTTAAAATCCGACAACTGTACATAAACCTTATAAAAGTTCTTTAGGACAGCAAAGGGTAATAAAAGAGAGAAAGAGGGAGAAAAACATCTAGTGTTTTGCCTCAGTAGTGAATTAATCTCTTGAATTACTTTCTCGCAGAGGCAGACCATAACTCTGGAGGGAAGCTGGTCTTGCTCTTTGCTCTCTTATATTCCCCTGTTAGATGTGTTGTTAATAAGAACGGCAAATTCAAAGAATTAGAAATGGCCCCATACTGCACCCATTTTTTTCCATCAGGCCTTCCTTCTCTCCCATCATGCTGTTGGCAGATATATCTGTACCCTGAGAAAAGAAGGCTAGGAAGTATAAGTCTTTTTACCTCTATTTTGATTTCTTTAGCCTTTAAAAAAAGTGAATGTCCTGAACAAGCTTTATTTAAATTTAATTATGGGTATAGAAGATGGAAGCTGGTAAGGGGCTGCCAGTGTTAAAATGATCACCTTCATTTCATTCAGACTTAAATTATGTAAAAACATAACTTTGAAAATTTAAGAAAATGTTGGAAGGAGGCTTTGGATTATAGAATAAAGCTCATTAAAATAATTCTAGTTATTAATTCTAGTTCACCAAATTTTATTATTTTATTTGTGGTTACATCCTGAGTCACAAGGCGGCAAGAAGTAATGTAATTCTTTGGAAAAGTGAGAGGTCTTTGGGTCATTATTGAAATTTTAGCTAGTGTCATGACCTAAATGACTATTCCTGAGATGGCCAGAATCTGACACCCATGTTATCATCCTCTACTCATGATGTCTTCGCATAATAGATTCTTTGTATCTCCCATGGAGCCTGGCTACAGTCTCAGAGTCCTTCTCAACACAGAGACCCAGAAGACCACTTTGATTAATTAGAACGGGCTGGCAAGATAACACTAGCTATCCTGGATCTTTGTAGTATATAGTAGGAGATCACGGAGGGTGATAGTAGTGATGGTGGTGATGATAACAATAGCAATTATAAGCGATTTGAAGTTTACAGTGTGCTCTCACAGGTAACTATGACATTTGATGAAACCACTCTTTAAAAAAGAACAACTGCAAAGCTGAGATGTATAAGCTTTGCTTAAATTTACTCAAAACCAGGACTTACATTTTTATAGAATTTTTACCCATTTCTCTGACACTTGGAAATGGAGAGAGGAAGCAGATTTTTTCCAGAGCTGCAGTTTTAGGCCCCTCCCAAATAGACTGGGGGAAAAAAATGGGAGATTCCTAAAAAAAATAGAAGCACTGTGTCTCCTCACTGCTCCTTAAGGTGTATATGACTATGATTGAGCAAACACCGTTTGAGGATCCCACACAGCTCATCAAAAAGATACTGAACAAATTGTTTGAATGTGGAAATGCTAGGGCACACTGGGTGCCTTCAAAAGTTGAGAGTCAAAAGTATTTGTCTCTTTCAGTTTTTCTGAATATATAGAGGCAGCAGCTGTGTTCATACATGTGAAAGATGGAGCCAGAATCAGAAGCTCTGGATTGCAGCACTGCCTTCATTCCTCACTGAACCCATAAAGTAGGTTCCTTACTGTAAAGTAGAAGTGGCTATATTTCCTAATTTACATTAGCCAACGAGACAATAGTTGGTACATAAAAACCTTTATAAGCTCTAAAATTGCTATAAAAATGTTAATAATAATTATTACTTTATGGTGTATTTGGCAGTATCAGTAAATGATGCTTCTCTATTTTGTACTTCATCTTTTGTAAATAATTCTCAAAACATAATAAAAATACTATTCCTATTTCCACAAGATCTAGCACCAGCTCAAATATAGTGTCATTTAAATTTATATGAGAAAAAAGATTTTTTTCCCTATCAATTTCTCATTTTAAAAGCAACTAACAATTCCTTTCTCAGCCTACCCTACTCTCTCAAAAATAGTTTCTAAATGTATGCTCTCTGATGTATCAAGCAGTGGCCCTAAAACATCTGCATTCAGATTAATGGTGCCTGTGATGTTTTCTCCAAGAACACCTATTTGTGTAACGAATCCATACTTCTAGGGAGCTGACTCAGAACAAACTACTAGCAAATCTCAAAGAAATCTTCATTCTAGAATATGGAAAACTTTGCTGCTTCAAATGACAAGCTCTGCAGGTTTCCACAGGTGAAGTTTTCATACCGGGGATATTTCAGATTCAGATAGACTACTCTGATATTCAGGCGGATATCTGTCTTGTCTTTTCATATCATTCCCTTCCCAAAGTTAGAAATATTAACCTTAATTTACACACATTTATGTAAACAAACTCCAGTGTAAGGAGCATAGCACTTAGAATAAAACGACCTGGATTTCAACCTTGGCTTTATCATTTAAGAGGAGTTTATTGAGAAAAGTGAATAGGCTATGTGACAAAGTTCTTTTTTGGTGTTAAAGCTTTTTGTAATTCTTAGTTATTATTTATGACAGGTAGGTGCAAGTAGGAAAAAAATTCAAAATACTTGAAAGATATTTAAGTTTTCCCATATCTAATTATAGGAAGTGCAATTCTGAGCTTGTAAGGACAGTTGTCAAGGTAAGGGATTTTGCACTTGAGCTTTAAAAATGTAGCTCATTCCCGCAAATAAGTTGGGGTGAGAAATATCCAACTCTGAGATAGGAAAAATGTATATGGATGATGATGCTCAAGTACAATCTATGTAGAGTTCAAAAGATATTACATATGTATTGCACTTTGAAAGCCATTATGAGCTGGACTTATTACCATGCTTTCTGGAATCTCCCTGAGTATTTGGGCTTGTTGACTCTGTAAGGCTGTATCCTTCAGGGCTAAATAAAGAAGTACTATGAAACTATGTCAAGTGATCCTTGTTTTTGCTTTCACAATCATCAAGCAGTAGTAGAATCTGCTACTCAAAATGTAGGTGAGATCAGTCCACTAAATGTGCTGTCATACTGCTTTTTAGGATCATAAGACACAAGGACGATGTCATGCAGACTTGTGAACAGGCATTAAATTAATTTATCCAGTGATAAAACCAAATGAGGTGATGGCAACAGTGACAGATCTTTCTAGGACATCCCTTCGAGAGCTATCTTCCAAGTCAGGCATATCTGGAACACATTGTGTGTGTGTGTGTGTGTGTGTGTGTGTGTGTGTGTGTGTGTGTGTATGACATCTTCTTTACCCATTTATTCATTCACAGTCATTTAGGTTGTTTCCATATCATGGCTATTGTGAATAATGCTATACAAACTGTAAGAATGCAGATATTTCTGATATCCTGTTTACATTTCCTTTGCCTGCATGCTCAGAAAGGGAATGACTAGATCATACAGTACTTATATTTTTAATTTATAAGGAACCTCCATACTGTTTTTCATAGTGAGTGCACTATTTATATTTCCTAGTGCTTAAAGGTTGCCTTTTCTTCACATATTGCAAACACTTAATTCTTGTCTTTTTATCAATAGCCATTCTAGCAGGATTGAGGTAGAATCTCACTGTAGCTTTGATTTGCATGCTTCTAATGTTTAGTAATGTTGAGCACCTTTCGTGTACCTCTTGGACACTGTATGTCTTTAAAGAAATGTCTATTCAGTTCCTCTGCCCATTTTTAAATTAGATTATGGTTTTTGCTATTGAGTTGTATAAATTCTTTATATATTTTGAATATTTGTCAGATACATGATTTGTAAGTATTTTTTCTCATTCCATTGGTTATCTTTTCATTTTGTCTATGGTTTCCACACTGTGTAGGAGCTTTTTAGTTTGATGCAGCCACACTTGTTTATTTTGGCTTTTGTTGTCTTTTTTTTTTTAAGTCAAATCCAAAATAATAAAAAAAAAAAAACACAACTAAGAGCAATAACAAGGAGCTTACCCTTCATGTTTTCTTCTAGGAGTTTTATAGTTTCAGGTCTTATGTTCAAGTCTTTAATCCATTTTGAGTTGATTTTTATGTATCATAAAAGATAGGGATCCATTTTCAATCTTTTGCATGTGTCTATCCAGTTTTCCCAGCATCATTTATTGAAGAGACTATTCTTTCCCTGTCATGTATTCTTGGCTCCCTTGTCAAGTATTGATTGACTGTATGTGTGAGGGTAATTTGGGGTTCTCCATTCTGTTCCCATGATCTATGTGTCCGTTTTTATGCCAGTACCACACTGTTTTGATTACTATATTTTTATAGTATAATTTGAAATAAAGAATTGTGATTCTTCCAGCTTTTTTTTTTCTTCAAGATTGCTTTGGCTATTTCGATACTAATTCCATACAAATTTTTTGACTTCCCATTTCTATGAAAACTGCTATTGGAGTTTTGATAGAGATTGCATTGAATCTTTAGGGTAGTTTGGGTACTATGGACATTTTAACAACATTCATCCTTCCGATATATGAACACAGGATATCTTCCTATTTATTTGTTTTTTCTTCAGTCTCTCTTATCAAAGTCTTATAATTTTCAGTGTATGGCTCTTTCACCTGCCTACGTGCTATGTATTTGAATTATGTACAGAACTTTGCAGAAAATTCTCACATTATTATATTGTATTTTCTTGAGCAACAGTTATACTACATAGAGAAATATTTTATGCAATTATAGTAATGCAAAAAATGTAGTCTTACAAAATGTAGTCTGTTTAGATAAGTTTATGTCAACAATCTGATTATGTGGTTAATGGTAAATTTTAAAATCCAGAATATTCTGTTGGCCATAGGCCTTTTTATGATATAGTATCAAGGGGGTCCATTTTAAGTGGATTGCCCTATCAGAGTTATTAAAAATGTGTGATTGTTATTATCATACCAAAATCCTCAATAGTATAACATTGTATAGATGAAATATTATATCTTTAATAAGTAAAGATATATATTTGAGCACACTTTAAAATACTTATTAATTTTAAAAATTTAGTTAAATTTATTCCTAAGTATTTTATTGTTTTTGATGCTGTTATGATTAAGATTATAAAATTATTTATTTTTCAGATATTTCACTGTAACTGAGTAAGTAAGCTCTGGGGATGTAATGTGGAGATTTGTGATTCTAGTTAACAATAATGTATTATATACTCGAAAGTTCCTAAGAGAGTAGATCTTAATTATTCTCACCACAAAAAAAGAAAAAAATGGTGTTACGTGATGTGATTGAGATGTTAGCTACCTCTATTGGTGGTAACAATTTGCAATATATAAATGTATTAAATCTACATATTTTATAACTTAAATGTACACAATTTTTTAAATCAATTATATTTCAATAAAGCTGAGTGAAAAAGAAATTATTTTGACTATTTTGTAGAGAAAAACCATTAGGTGGAAAGAGACCAATTAGATGGCTGCTCTTGCATTCTAGATGAAAGATAAGAATCAGATTAAATTATAGACATGGAGCTGATGTGAAATAGTTGGATCTTTAACTGTTAGAGGTCATGCTGGCAAGTTTTGGTGATTGTTGAAAAGTGGAAAACAAGAGAAAGGGAGGAATCAAAAGTGACTTTTAACTTTTGGAATTGAGCAACTAGGTGATGGTGGTCATTTACTGAGATGGAAAGGGTTTTCTGTAGAGGGATGGATTGGGTGGTGTAAACCATGGTTCTGTTTGTTGACATTAAATTTCAGTTGCTTACTAGATATCCAGATGGAGATGGCAGTAGTCAGTTGCATGTTTTATTTTAGCGTCCCTTGAAACTCTGAATATTTCACTAACTGCTTTTGAAATAATCACCTCTTAAATTGTAAGCTGGCAAATAGAAGGTAGTTCACAGCTAGTTAACATTCCAGCTCCTTAGATTAGCATTCAAAACTTCTCTTTCTCTCTTTAATCTCATCAACATCTATTTCTCTTTCACAACCTATACTACAGCCATATCAAGGCAGTTGTAGTTCCCAAGACACATTGTAACAATATATGCTCCCATGCTTTTGCTGGAATTCCATCTATTAACAATTCCTTTCCTCCCTCTTTCCCTCTGACAAATTCCTTCTCATTTTTTAAGAGTCTATTTTGGTGTCATGTCATTCTTGAAAACCACCTTAACCCTCCTAGAGTCCAATAGATTATTTTACTTCATATTAAAACTCAAGGCCTCCTTAAACCATAAGTTTTGCAAAATGTAATTATTCAAACGTCAGCCTTCTAGACTAAAGTAAGAAGTCTTTAAACCCCAAAGTTGTCATTTTTTGTAGCCCTTGAATGACTGGAATTAGTAGATGACCAAACCAGTCGTTGAATGAATGAATATTTCTTCAAGATTTTTGTAGTGTAAAAACATCTACACAATTCATATCCTTGGAAACTCTTTCTGAGTAAACAGGACCAGGGAAGGATTAATAAGTATAATACCTCTCACAGAGAATGATTTCAAAGTGTCCAGAATGTCTTCTTGTACAACCTTGATTGTACATAATGATTCATTTATTGCAGGTTATACATTTCCCCCTTACTTGGGTTTTCTTGAAAAATGTAAATTTGGGGGAAGGAAAGTGACACATTAAATCATTATATAAAAGGCAAGGTCTTATAATAGGAAGAACACTAAGCCAAGACTTTTAGGCTATATATAGTGTCAGCTCTCTCCCTTACATGACACAAACTCAGTCATACAAACTAGGCTATGATGGTGAGTAGCAAATATGGAGAATACTGTACCTCTGCAGTTTCAACAATAAAATCAATTGCTCAGAAAACAAGCCAAATGATTAGGTTGTAAAATTATAAAATATTTTTGAAACTCTTGCATGAGAAGAAATGATTATTTAAGGGGTAAAAGCATACAAATGACTTCACTGGAGAATTATCTTTGAAGAAAAATAATAGTCCTTATTGTTATCAGCCAGCAATTGAGTAGAGGACATTATACTTTGAAAGTAGCAATCCTGATTTTGAGAACTTTCCATGTTTCACAATTCTTGGTTTTAATGAAACCTAGCTGGGCGTGAGGTGGTTTCTAATCCCCATTCTTAACTGATAGCCTTGACATGGACTGTGTTCTGAGTTTCCTCATTGTCTGGGGGAAATTTGTTCAAATTATTCAAATTTCCATGCCCAAACTGATTTCCAGATGCTGAAAGCTTACAGCCAGCCCCTTCCTTCTGCAATTTTGAGACAAAGCTGAATATTATCATTAGTAATACCATATAACGGGACCATTAAGAATCTTGGCACTGACCTCTCATTCATTTTCGGTGTCAGTGGAGAGAAATTTATTGGTAGTCCTGCAGAGCTGCCTAAGCCCTGCACCTTCAGAGGAAGGCAGAAATGGTTGCTGTAATGCTGTATTAAATGGTTGCTCTAATGTGTAGTGGGGATCTTAGAGGCAAGACCTTAGCAGAGCCTTTTAGCCTTGACACCCAAGCCTGTGTTACAGGACTATTCATATGTTTTAGTTCTAGTAGCACTGAGTAGCATATATATCAAAGTAAAATGGTTAAAGCCTATCCCAAGGGAATGAATGGGGGCTAAGATAAGACTTTTCTGGGATGCAAAAGCTAAAAGGAGGAAAGTAAGAGGATTTCTTGTCTAGCTTGGCTTCCGAGGCTCAATATCCCAAATCCAGTCTTTTTCTAGATCTCTCTTCTCTATTGCCATCCTACATGAATTCTGTGCTTCATTTGGGTTGGTTCACTCATTGTCCCTCAAATATTAGTCTTTTGTTTTCACCTTTTTAGCTTTTCAAATGCTCTTCCACTTAACTGAAATTCACTTTTCTTTCCCCTCCATTTATTTAAAAATCGTTAAATCATCCAAGGACTGGCTCTCATTCCATCTTCTAGGAAAATTCCTCCCTGCTTTCTGAAATTAACTACCCACAAGGCCCCTCCTCTTCGCCATCTGGAACCTTTCATTTAGATAGTACTTACCGAGGTCTTATTCTGTGCTGGATGCTGGGTCTCGTTAGTGATAAAATTGTGAGCAAATTAGAAAAGCCTTCTTCTGTCCTTAAAGAACTCTCAACCTAGTGAGTTGGAAATATGTTAATTAGTTGTCAAATTATAGCTAATATTTATCGTTTTTACTATGTTCCAAGAGCTTCATTTGATACAATTTTGGTTAATCCTTACTACGACTTTATGGGACCTTACGTCACATTCATGAGAGAGCCCGTTATTTTTTTTTTTTAAGAGATGGAAAAATTGAGGCTTAAAAGGGTTAAATAGTTTGCCTAATGCCATCTAAATACTAGAGTAATTTCTGGATTTAGGCAATCTTAATCCTAAGCACATTTCTCCAAACCTCTAGGCGTTTTACTTTTACCTGTGCCTTTACTGACTGCTCATTAAAACTCACTCATATGTATACATTATGTTGTGCTCTCACCTGCATCATAATGCAGGCTTCATGTGGAAACTGACCATGTATTAGGGAGTGGTTAGGAACACCGGCTTTGGAAACAGATTTATATTTGAATTCCTGATCCCCTGGCTGCATGGCCAGGCAAAAATTAACCTCTCTGACTTTCTGTCGTAAAATGGGCAAATTAATAACCACAGGGATGTGTGTGAATATTAACCAAGATGATATATTAGAGCCTTTAGCACATTTACTGAATGCTTGAACATGGCTAGCATTCAGTAAATGGTGGTCTCTGCCCCTTGCTTGCCAACACAGTGGCTAACACACAGCACTGCCAACATTTTTCTTGAATAATTGAATATAGTGGACGCCTAAAAAATTCAAAATAATTTCCAAGAAAGCCCCTTGACAGCTAATTTTTAGTAAAGAGTATCTTTATAAGATGTGCGGTTTATTATTTTAAGGTACATAAAATGATATAGGCTGACCACAAAATACAGAACATTTGAAAAGTATAAGTATTTAAAAAGTACTTAGTTAATTGCAAGAGAAAGTTTGAGAATGTACTTTCATATAAATTTGATGAATAATAACCAGTGATTCCCAGCATGTATATACTTTTGAAGGCACAGCATGCAAAAATTCAATAAAGTCATTTTTCAATTTGTATTCTATTAATACAAATTATTTAATGAGTACATAGTATGTACAAAATATTTAAGAAGCTTATAATTGTACATATTTTCCCCAGTGGTTTTAAAGTTTCTCAAGTTACTAAATTCTTATTTAAATAATAATAAAAGGGTCAGTCCAGTCTTGTACTGAATTATAAATTTTTATACATCTTCTTATATTCATTGTCTATCTTTCTATTAGCATACTTAACATATTAATCATATATATTTTAAATTTCCTGCTTGTTAGTTTTAAAATCTGGTTCATTTTAAATCTGGTTTTGTAGATTATTCTGTCCCTTGACCCTGAGTTGTTTCTTTTTCTTAATTTTTTGCGTATCTTTTTCTGGAAGCTGGTCATCTTGTCTGTTACGGTAGGGACTGGAAACAGGAACAGTTTTTTGATTGCTAGGGCCACAGAGTGAAGGGTTAAATTAATCTCGTTAGAAGGTGGGCTGAGTTTGAGTTTTGCTGTGACTCCTGTTACCTTCAGTGCACCATCAACTGCGAATCCCTGTATCTCTACCTTGTGCTTAGGGTGCGGGCTGGTTTGACAGATTTTTTTCTTAGGGTCTGTTTTGCCCTCAGCTTTAGGCCTTCCCTTGAACTTACACCTCAGGGTTTTTTCTTCATGCTTGTACCCTTTCTCAGCAACAGACTGCTGTTGGCTGTTACTCAATGGCTGAAAGCCTACTAGAGTAGGTGTATTTGGAGGGTGGTGGCCCTCATCTTGGTCTAACCTCAGTGTCACACAGGCTCTGTGTCCTCGGTATCTGGTTAGGGCTTTTTCAGTGATTCTGTCTTTTCCCCAGAACTAGGAGATCTCTCCCTTCCCCATTTTCCATTTTCCCTTCCCACAGCCATATGAGTCTTCACTTGTATCCTGGCAATAACAGGCTTCATGCCCTTCCTCCAGCAGCTTAAAGTTTTTGTTCCACAATAGAAAAGGATCCAGATGGGACTTCATATATTTTCTAACAAGGAAGCCATTCCTCAAATTCAGGCCTGTACCACAGTGCCGACTTTCTCTTATTTTTCTCCACACCCTTGATCTTTCTTCTGATCACCGGTAAAGGTCTTGCCGGTGGGTTTGCAGCTTCCAAAGATTCTGTAATCACATACTAGGTCACATTCAGTCTGAGCCATTAGTTAAAGGATTTTTCTTACCCATGTCGATGGAAGTTCTGTTCTGGTGTGCTCTGAATTCTTGTGTCATTTTTCTGTGGAGGTGCTTGTCTTTCATTAGATTTCAGGTGTGACTTTAGCTACCTGCTGGGTTCAAGAAAAGTTAAGATTTTGTAGTTTATCTATATTTTTTCTTGTTAGAGTGAGAGTGATACTCTTAAGTTTTCTATATCCCCAGTGGAATGTAACATCACTTAATTAAAAGAAAAAAGACTTATGTAGCTTTGAGAGAGGGTTGCCAATTTAATGTTTTATGAGATAAGGAGACATCTATCTTAGAATTGGACTAGAGAGTGAATTTAGTTGTAAAAGCTATAGAGGGAATGACAAGGAATAAAGCTATATGCTCTGGAGAGCCAAATAATAAGAAACAAGTATCAGAGGACCCAAGGAAGAAGGCATCGGCTTGTACTGTAACATGTCCCCTTGTCCAGTGAGTCAGCAGTAATGAGTAGGGTGAGAAAAGGTCAGAAGTATTTTTAAATGGTACCTCCAGGCATTTAGGTTCATTAATGCCCACAAGGGAACGACATTGTATTTCAATTGTGAGAAGACTGAAAATAAGAGATTTAAGAAATTTTCAGAAGGTGAATAGCTATTGCTATCCTTGAACGACTCAGAACTTAGAATTTAGCATGGACAGGCATGAAGCAGAAAACAAAATCAAACAAAGAAAACTACCTACTAGTTCAAAAAAGAACCAAATAATATATCCTGCTGGTGATAACATACATGAATGATGAAATCTCCTCTTATAATAATTATTTATAGTTAATACTATTATTATATCAGATGAGATAACATACATAAAACTATCTTGTCAAACATAGCAAAATAAAAATGTGAAATATTAGTTTTGTAAATATTTCTTTGTTTCACAATAGTTACAACCAGGAATATGTCTCAGAATGTGCTCAAAGAAATATCTACTTCCAAACAGATATTGATAATATGATCTTCATGAAAATCTTGGTATTGTTGATTCTGTTTAATTAGTTCATGATTGACTTGTTGATGTCCTGTCTCTTCCATAAAAATTTCCCTGACTCCTTTGATCAGCAGTGATGGATCTTCAATTTCTCTGAATTCTTCTTGAACTTGCACCTCTGCACATTGCACTAAATCATATACCTTGTAGTAGGACAAGATTTTGAAAGTTATGCTCTTCTTCTTTCTGCTCTTTAGTGCATTTCTTTCCCCTGTCCAGACAGATAGACATTGGTTACCTACTGCTTTGGCAAAAGTCCGTCAGTGTAAAAACTGAGAACAGAAATGTCAAATTCTTTGAGCTTTAAAGTTGATTTCAGAAAATGTTTGGAATAATACCTAATCTAGTTACGTGTCCCTGATAGAGAGCTTGGTCCAGTCCTAGAGATGATCTATTTTCTACTGGATGAACCAGTCTTGACTTGTGTGAACACTGTGACATCAGCTATACCAACAAGTTATGTTGCCATTCATTGTTGATAAGTGAAGACTGCAGCCAGCAAGTCCAGTGATCATCCAACAAACAGTACAGTTATCGGCCTCAATACTGTTCAGCCTACTTTCCATCTCTCCTTCTGGAAGACCACTCTTTCAACTGATCAGGGTCCTTAGAAGAATCAAGAAAGGAGAATGGGCTGTGAACAACAAAAGTGGTAATGATCCCATGAGAACCCAGATTGTCTAAGCCTCCCCTCACCCCCTACTTCCTGACCCATATATCTGGGCAAATTGGAACCTGAGAGAACACTAGATCCATTCTCTCATTCCCACCCACTGAAGCCAGCAGAGAGATCACAACTGTTAAAAATAATTGTTTTATGTTAATCAGCCCTTCCATTTATTTCCCTGAGAGTAGTATCTTATATTTTGTTTTACCTGATGAGTATATTGTGTAATGTGGGACATTCAAGTATATAATAAATATTTGGCAGACTGCTACTGAAGGCAGTATGGTAGATACACTGGAGAGAACACAATGTTTCATGAGGATTAAATCAGAAAATAGTGTTTCTGTTATCTGTTACTATGTACAAACCACTCCAAAATTTAGTAGCTTAAAACAAAAATCATTTCTCTGGTTATGATTTTGTGGCTTGGCAATTTGGGCTAGGGTCAGCTGTTTTGATGTATTTTGTCTGGTGGTCTTGCTTGTGATTTCTCATGTGGCTGCTATGTGCTATCATCTAGTGGTTCAACTGGGACCGAATGGTCCAGGATGGCCTTATTTTCATGTCTGGTGGTTCTTATCTAGATATTACTTGCTCGCTCACACACTCTCTCTTTCTCTCTCTCCTCCTCCTCCCTTTTCCTCTTCTTCCCCTCCATCCTCTATCTCATCTCTTATCTGCCAAGAAACTGGCTCTGGCTTCCTACATGGTGGTCTCAGAGTAGGAAAACTGAACAATAGGAGCTGCAAAAGCTGCAAGACCTCATGTGCCTGAGCTCAGGAATCACAGAAAGTCACTGCTTCCACATTCTCCTGGATAAAAATGGTACAAGACCAGACTAGATTTCAAGAAGAAGGGGAAATAAACACTGCTTCTTGATGAGAAGAGTGGCAAAGTCACACTGCAAAGGGACATGCTCATAGATATTAAAAAAATATTATGACTATCTTTACAAACAAACCATAGCATTAATATAAAACCATTTAGCATAGTGCTTATGCTTTCTTTAGTAAGCAATGAATAAATGGCAATGATGGTGATGGTGATATTGATAATGATAATGATGATTTTAATAGATGAATTACTATTAGTAGCTTCAGAACTGAAGGTTCTATCTTTGTTTTCAGTATTAAAGCCACTGTCAGTGAGAATATAGGAAGGCTAATTCATTCTTTTCTCATGCTACATCATTGCCTTGCTATTGAAATATAACACTCTGTAGGTTTCCTGAGCAGACAGCCAGCAGTATACTTTAAGATCCTAATTTCCTTGTCAGAGGGCCAAGAGGATAAGACACAATAACTTATATTCTCATTCTTGCTTTCTGAGGTTGTAGTACAGTCCTAACAACTTCAATTTCAAGGCTTAAATGCATTTCTGTAACAGGTATCCGGTTAATAAATTCAAGAATATTTTACTGGAATATCTTTCTAAAAATACTAAGGATAAGCCAATATTCTATTCATTTTTTTCCCCCCAAAGACAACCTATTAGCACATCCTGAGACTATGGTTTTGATGTTTAAGGCAATAGAGTATTATACATTCAGTCTTAATGGTATACTTACATGCAATTTTTATGAAGGTGATTATCTATAAAATGTGTCATTTTTTAATAGACTAGAATATTCATTTGTTTTGATGGTGAAAAATGGAAATGTAGGAGGTGACACAAATGTGATTTGCTTTGTTATAACTATAATCAGAACTAAGTGAAACTAAGTGAAAAATGAAACAAAATAAAGCATAGACACACTTAGCTTTGCTGGAATGATGGAGAGATAAAAGCTGCCAATAGCCAATGAGCAGCACAATATATGGAATTCAAAACTGCTCAAACCGGGAGAGCTTGAAGGTCCAGTTAGCCAGTGAAAGGTATGCATTTGTAGTCCACCCTGTTTGTCAGTGTGGCACATCAGCTCCCAAGTGAGACCCATTGATTTCTGTGTATCATGAGAAATGGCTATTGATGAAAACAAAAATTGCTTTCAGGAAAGACATGTTCTTGGCACAGATATTTACAAGGAAGACAATGGCTGAGTGATTACTTGTGAGGAGTAGAAGAAGGGGCTAGGCTTGCTTAAAATCAGTTGAATTATTGGTCTATGGTGATGGCAGTGCATATACCATTACACCAGTTTACAAAAATGGAATGTTGTTCATGTTGAAAGAAGCTTGTATGTCATCTCAATTCCTTAGGGAAGAATTTCCTTTTCTGTGTTTGAGAAGGTAAAACATTTATAAAACAAGCCCTGAAGTTCCAAATTGGAGGTTGTTTGCTTCTGAATATTCACCCCCTGTTATATAAGGTTTTATTCAGATTCTCTATTCTTGTCTACTTGAGGCAAGTGAATTAATTGACATTTAATTGAAGGACTTCTTATATGTACATCAGACTGGATTGTTCTAAACCCAGTTGATTAAAGTGGAACCAGTTTTATATGGTCTGCATCTGCACAGGCAATGAGCAGTGACAAGTTGAGAAAACCTAAATTATTCCTACTCCATGAAATATCCCATCATCCACTCTCTAAGCGCTATTACTAATACAATATATTTAATATCTATCTTGATTGAACATATTAATTATGTGTCTTGTTTTAAACCACAAATAATTGATTCCCAATCACTTGCTTCCTTAATCATCAGGGATCATATTCAATATTATTGCTAATAGCTAAAGTTATTTTCCAGTGTTTTCAGAGAAAAGATATTAAGAAACCATAGAGACTATCTAGATTAACACTCTCATTTGACAGACAAAATCTTGCTGAAATGTATTGAAATTAAATATTTTGTTCAAAGTAGCACAGCCAGTTAGGAGTAGAGCTTAAACAAATTCTATTCTGGAGCTCTTTCTACTACTTTGTGGTATTTTAAAGCACATTTTACCGTGATTGCCTTTCAATAGTCAGTAGTCCCCACCAAAGAAAGTATTTCATCAGATTTTTGTTGGAGTTAAAGCCACTACCACATTTATTTATTTTATTACCTAGGTGACCTTTGAGATCCCAAACCTAAAACCAAATGAAAATATCCAATCTTCATGCCATCATTTATTTCTTCAATTTCCTTAAGCAATTATTCTATTTCTCAATGATTTCTAGCCAAGTCCACATGTAATGAGTCACATCTCCTGCCTCAGTAAAAAATGCCTGTTTGTATATTGTTATTATAAAGAGTATTCCTACATTCTGCTAAATGAAAAAAGTGAGAGCAGAGAAAGTCAATATGCGTTCACAATTGATTAGCTTGTTGATTTAATAAATATTTATTGATTACTTACTACATGCCAGATAGTAGTATAGAATTTGTGAAATGCAGTAGTGAAAAAAAAATCAAGAAAACATTCCTGCTCTCATCCAGATGACATTTTAAGATGGAAGACAGAAAATAAACCAATATTTAAAGACAGTAAATCATGCAGATATCTAGGGAAAATGTGAAAATATAAAATGCTATAGCTGCTTTTAAAAACAGTCTGGAAGTTCTTCAAATGGTTAAGCATAGAGTTACAATGTGACTCAGCAAATCTATTCCTGGGTATGTACTACTTAAGAGAAATGAAAACATATCCACATAAAAATTATACTCATATGTTTATGGAAACATATGAGGTAAAAACAATCAAAATGTTCATGAATGGATGAATGAATACACATAGTGGTATATCCATATAATAATGGAATATTATATGCCCATAAAAAGGAATGAAGTATTGATATGTGCTAAAACTTGTATAAAACGTGAAAACTTTAAGTGTAAGAAACCAGTCACAACCCCTCCACATGTCATATGATTCCATTTAAATGAAATATCCAGAAAGGCAATTCTATAGAGATAGAAAGTAAATTAGTGGCTGTGTAAGGCTGGAATGGTTGGGAACACTTAGGGAGAGCAATACCTAAAGGTTATGGGATATTTTTTTAGAGCTGATGAAAATATTCTAAAATTAACTGTGGAGATGGTTGTATATATTTGTTAATATACCAAAATCCATGCATTTATAGTATAATAAGAAATATATTTGGTCTTTGTCCCCAGTTCCTGTCATAGAGCCTCTAAAACCCTTGGAAATTCTTGAATGATAGGAATATAATTCATAAGAAGCCTCTTTTCATCATATCTGAGTTTATGCTAATTAGGTGACTTAGATTGGGGTCTCTGAATCCCAAGATGGGATTGGTCACCAGAAAGCCAAGGGTTAATAGAGGGTTGAAATTTTACTGGCTGTACTCAGAAGCTATCTTGACATTTTGCACTATGTACCTCTTCATCTGACTGTTTATGAGTATCTTTTATAATATCTGTTATTATAGGCCAGTAAGCATAACTAAATTTTCTGCAAATTTTATGAACCACTCTAGCAAATTATCAAACCAGAGGAGGGAACTGTGTGGACCTTTAATTTATAGCTGGTTAATCAGAAATGCAAATGATAACCTAGATTTACATTGGCATCAGAAATTGAAGAGCAAGCTTATGGGACTCAGCCCTTAACTTGTGGGACCTGGTGCTGTCTCCAGATACATAAGTGTCAGGATTGAATTGTTAGATACCCAGCTGCTGTCTGGAGACTTGAGAATTGGATGGTCATGTCACAAAGCACCCTAGACAGTGAATACTTTAAATGAGTGAATTGTACCATATGTGAATTATATTTCAATAAAGCTATTATTAAAAAAAAAAAAAAAACTAGAGAAGTTTGGTGCACTGTCTCAATTCATGCTTAGGCACCACTTTTATCCATCATTATTTTTGCAACATCAATACAAATGTCAACACAGTGAAAATAAAGAGTGATTTGATCTTATTATGAAAGTGGTTTTGACTTAATGGAGCACCTGGAAAGGTCTCAGTTTCCTCCAGAATCTATAGACAATGTGATTTAAGAGAATAAAGGTGTTCTGTAGAACAACCCTCACACTACACCATACCACACTTCCCCTGGAGAAAGCTTCATAAGCAAGTTTTCTTTTGGATCTCATTCAAGGGTAAGGCTATCTTTATAAATTGTTTTCACCTGCAGTATAGTTGCGCTTCATGGGTCCCAAGAGAGAAAAACAAACATCTCTGGTGTGTTTCATTTTCTCTGTGGAATTACACCAGTAACAGTATTTGTTGTGTATAAATCTATAGCTCATAACAAATTACTCTGGTTGCATTTCTGGTTGCTTTGTTACAGGCAATAAACACTGCCAAACAGAAGATCTCTGATACTTTTAAATCAAATAACAGAATCCTAAAAAGGGCAGAATTGTAACATATAAAAGCACTTTCTACTGGCTGTCCCAAAAGGAATAAAAGTTCAAAATGTGATTCCCTAAGCAGAAATGCCATCCAAATACAAGAATCAAAAACTCATTGCTTCAAAGTGGAGCGGCATTGACAATGAATTGGAAAAAAGACAAATTTCTCCTGGGCCTTTGACCACCTTCTTCCATTTTCTCTCTTTCATTTAGGTTTTAGAATTAAATTATATTCATGTATTTGAGAAATCTGATTCCCATATCAACAAATGGAAGGAACCATCTTGCTACCAATCAGGTTAATAAAACAATTTGGCCCATGTTGTATGGGATGTATTTACTTTTATCAGTAATTTCCCCCAGGATAGTTATAACTCTCTGACCATTCATTGCATGCAATTTTATCTGGGAGGTAGGATCAAAGACAGGGTGGTACGTTTACTTGATCTTGAGGTCTGGAGCTGATGCCAAAGTATATAGTTTTATTGGTGCACTTGTTGCCTTATCAGCCAGCTTCCCTCTTAAATACAATCTGTCACTTCATGTTCATTTATTGTTTGACTCCTTATACATCATTTGAGCACCAATTGTCTAAGAATGAATATATAGAGAGAAGAGAAGTTGGCAAACTTAATGAAAATGTTCAGAAATTTAATGGCCACAAAGGAAGTAAAAAAACTAGAAAAAAAGTAAAAACTAGCAAGAAAGGTAGACACACGTACAATGTGAATGTCTCAAGGTAACTATTTTTTTCTGTTTTTTTTTTTTAATTCAAAATTGTATATTTAAGTAATCATGTGGTTCTCTAAGACTTGATATGAAAATAATTTTCCTGCCCTCACAATTTTCCATTTCTCACAGCAATTAATTTCAATTCTTTTAGTTGATTTGTTTGATATGTACCTTTGTATTTATGAATAATATGCATAACTTGTTGCTTTTTGATTTATCTGTGTTAAACATTAGCTATTTTCTTCATAGTATGAAAGGGAGAATTTAACTTTCTTTTATCCTTTTGTTCCCTAGCCCACACATGCATATTTCCTGTACCTGACTGCTGTGCTCCCAGTATATTTGTATCATGATTTTAGTAAATGTTTAAAATACTTTTCAGTGTTCATATAGGTAAATATTATAATTGAGCAGGTACACTATGGCTGAGCAGGTAGTAAACTATAATTATTTCTTCTTTTTTGTGCAACATCTTTTTGTTTCCCAGAGTTAATAATTATTTCTCTGATTCTCTACAAATTAACACTAATTTAATTTACTCTCAATATATAAAACACTATATAGTTATTCCATAAATTTCATTTCACTGGGGGAAAAAAATCTCTCTTAAGACTTTTACATCTGCTTCTGTTTGAATTAATTGATTTCTAGACACGCTGTATAACTGCCATCTTGAGAGCTCCTTTTTCTATTAGTTTAGAGATACCCTTGGCTTATCTTTGGTGATAGAATCTCTCTCCTGAATTTCATGTTTTTCATTTTTGGTTTACTTCCTCATTTTGGTAGAGCATCTCTTCCAATGTCTTTCTGAAAGTTCATGCGTGGGAAATACATTTTAAAAATCTTTCAGGGGCAAAAACATTTATTCTATCCTCCACCATCAGTAAGAGTTTGTCTGGGCAAAACATTGTAGATTGGAAGTTGTTTTTCTTCAGAACTTCGAAGGCATTTTTCAATTTTCATAACTTTTAGGAGAAGGTTGTGGAAAAGCCTGATAATACTTTGAAAAATGATTCTTGTGTAATACCTGTTCTTTTTCTCTCCCCAAAAGCTTGTGTGATCTTCTCTTTGTCCCTAATATTCTGAAGTTTCACAGTGCTGTGACTTTGTGTAGTTTAATTATATTCATTGTTATAAGGACTTTGTACACCCAATCAATCTAGAAAAGCATACTCTTCATTTTAAAATTTATTTTGGTGGGATGGTGGTAGTGGTATATCTTTGATGATTTCTTTCTCTTTATTAAAAAAAATGTACTCCTGAGATCCCAGTATTTGGATGCTGAGCCTCTTAGAGTGGTCCTCTAATGTTCTTATTTCTTGCTGAGATATTCCCTTGACTTTACCTTTTAATTCTCCTATTGAGTTTCTTTTCTCTGTTGTTTTTGCTTTGGTCCCTGACTTTCACATTAAATAATGTCTTCAAATGCCTGGTGCTCCTTGATAATCCGATCATATTTCAGAGCAAGATGCTGAAAAGACAAGTCTGCACATGTGAATGCCATTAAAGTAAGGCCTAGGTCTTAAGAAGCTTTTGGCTTCTCTTTATTCTCTCCTGGATTATCCTGTAAAAAGACTGGGCTACCACATTGGGGAAGGGAAAGAAGGAGGGAGAGAGGGAGGGAGGAAGAGAGAGAAAGTGAGAGAGAGAGAGAGAGTTCGAGAGAGCACTACCAGCCAGACTGCAGTTGTTTCAGCCTTCAGGTAATGCCTGTAGAAGATACATCCAGTTGAGCCCAGTCCATATTGCAGAATCATGAGCAAATACATAGTTTAAACTACAAAGTTTTAGAGGAGTTTGCATGCTGAATGGAAAAATCCTATGCAGAGCGGAAAAAAAATGTATAATTCAGAGTGAAGTTCACTGAAACAGCAAAAAATGAAGGAAGGAGGATTAGAAGCTTACAAAAAAGGAAATGTATGAAACAGTTGTCTAGCAAAGATGCTAATAAAATGTTTCATGAAAGAAATATGGAGGACTGAACCAAGGCAACAATGCTGGAATGGCAAGTTATGAGAAATAATTGTGAGGTGCCATCTATAGAAATTTGTGATTGATTCGATTCAGAGTTAAAGGCAGAGGGAGAAATACTAGATGACAGACAAGTTTCAGACTTGTGCAGCTATGTGGAGATATCATCATTGTCTGGGATGGAGCAGGAAAGCCCGTTAGTCTATTTTGGAAGCTGTTAAATTCCAAGTGCATTTATTTTTGTTATTAGTGCTATCATATCTGATATCTAGAACACAATTGATTGCTTCTGAGTGTGAAAAATGTATAAGAGCTTACACCAGAATCTAGCTATAACGTCCCAGAGAAGTTCGGTCCTTTCACAGGGAATAATTAATACTGCTCCTCTCGGGGAAACGTAGAATGCAAGGACATTAAGTGGAGAAGGAGCTCTGCCTTTTAGACACAGGAGGTGGCTTAGAAGGAAAGATCTCTGAATCTAGGTTCTTCATCATTGCTAGGAGCCTAGCTGCTAGAGCGGCCTTGGCGATCTGAGTCTAGTTTTCCTTGACTGGGGAAGAAAGTTATGAAACGAAGACAAATCGAAGTGTTAAACAATGAAGCACTGTTTATTATTTTAAAAAAAGCTAAGAATTTTAGTATTTGACTTAATTTGCTTTAGCCATGTATTTTTCATTTGATCCGCCCCAACATCATAAATAAATGCATAGATAGAAATCTCTATTCTGCTGCTTACATTATTCCCCTGTAAATTTCTTCCCTTTTCTTTTGAGCCAGAGAGCTAGGAGCACAGCTGTCCCTTTGTGGGTGCCAGGATCTTTCTCCCGCAGTTTGGTGGTGTAGCCTAGACAAAACTGCAGCTTCTCACTCCCTGGAGGGAAGAGGCTCATTTCACAGCTCTCCCGAGCTGGCACTGCAGGCTCTGGATGCCTCCAGAGGTGGCAAACCTCTAAGTTTTCTCCTAAGTCTGGCTGTCACTGAGGAGAAAGAGGCCATTTGTCTTAGTTTGTACACATTTCTGTGTTTTGGAAACTTGGATCACCACATGGAGACCTGTAGGATTAGGAGAAACAGAAACAAAAAAACTCACAATTTTAGGACTTGAAAAGGTGTTCACACTGAATTTGGGTATACGGGGATGATGGCTGCTGAACTTCCCTGTGGACTCGCTGATGGCTCTTTCAACAACAGATGGACAGTTCTACAAATTTGATTCAGCACTGACGACTGGGTCCACCCAGTAATAGCAGCATGCTCTGTTTGAAGCAAAAATGCAAAGTTTAGAAAATATTTACACACCACTGGTAACTCTTTCTTGCTATAAATGTAAAATAATTGCATGTTTTGTCATGCTATTTTCTCCACTATTGGCAAATATTATAATGATGTAAGTTTTAAAATCAGTCAGCATGTTCTAACAACCTGATGCTTTGCCAAGATTATTGGAGGAAAATTGACTCCATCTGCATGGTCAGATAAAAGATGATAGATGGATAAATACAAAAACACAAAAAATTAGAGACAGGTTAAAAAATTTACCCTTTCCAAAGATGCATGTAGACCCATCTTTTTATTGGCAAGATCACCTGATTGCATTTTCCATCTTATGGGATTTTTCCTCTCTCTCGGTCTGACAATATTACCATGTGGTGCTGATACTGAGATAATTATGTTTCTAACATCTTTTGGTCTTTTAGGATGCCAAGTTATTTTCTCTGTTATATTAGACATTCTTATACTGGGCCAAATTCATCAAGAAAAATAAAGGCTAAAGATGTTTCTCCTTCTTCTAGGTTTATCCAACAAATAGAATTTCTATTTACTACCAGATGAAAGGAGCTAAGAAAAAGGATGGTTCTGCTGATGAATTGTTTAATTTCAATATTTATAGTATCTGGCCCAGAATTCATGAAGAGAAGAGCAATATTTATTATTTGTAAAGTCTCAATTTTTTGCAGATATATTTATTTTGTTATTTAAAATGACTATCCATACTTGTTTTAAAGCCATAGCTTCTATTCAAACTAATTATTTTCTTTTGCAGATTTAAATTGAGAATAACTTTAGAGTTCTGGTGGATTCTATTGTGACCTGCATGTGAAGATTCAGCTGTAAGTGGAGGATGCTATTTATTTGAATTTGAATTTTAATGAATAACTATGCCATTTACTTGTGAACACTTGAATGATAAGAAATATCTTAACATTATCTCTTTGATTAATCTTGTTCATCACTTGTAAATACACTGCATCTACAATATGCGTGTAAATACACTGCATTTTAGCTTAATTGGAATTTGCTCAAAGAAGTATTCCTAGATTATTTTAAATGAGCTAGCAGAACCTTTTAATACTAGCTTCTAGGTTTTCAGATTATGAGTTTGGGTTTGAGCAATCATTTTTTCATATTCCTGGAATCAATGAAAGAAGTTGGTGGGAATTATAAACCATTTGGGGGAAGAAAGAAAAATCTATAGAAGGAAAGAAACAAGAGGGAATTGAATATGTTATTGCACCCAAAGTTAGAACAATATCAGTGACATGGAGCCATGGGTTTTGGGTATATACCAAAGCTTTTGTCTCTCTTTACTTAGTAAAGAATTGTTGCTAAGAAACAGCTGCCCAGCCAGAAACTACTCAGTTTTTGTGCATATGACTTAGTTCTCACTAAAGGCATATGACCAGAAGTGGGAATGTCATTTGCATGCCAAGAAGCTTTAGAAGATGGGTTTTCTTCACTCTCTTTCTGTAGAATTGATACAGATGAACATAGCACAGTTAGAAGGCAAGTGTTGACAATGGTAGATCCACAAGAAGAAAGAAACTTGGTCCACAGATCTCTTTGGAGTAGCACTATGCACTGATTAGGAACACCTGTGTAGGAATTTACATAAGTGAGAAACCAAATTCCATCATAATTCATTCGTATACACACACACATGTGACTATAGTACCTAATATTACTAAGTAATACAGTGAATGTAGAAAATAAATGGTAGAAGTCTAAATAGCAGTCACTTTGTCTAGTTCCAAATGACCGCAAGGAAGAATTAGGACTGTCTGAAGAGGTGACTCCAGGGACCAGAGGTCAAGGGCTAGTCCCTCAAGAGAGTCTGGAAAAGCAGGGCAAGGACACGGCCAAATGGAAAGTTTAGTTTATCCATATCATCAAAACTTTCTCCTAATGCTGAAACAGAAAATTTACAGTCTTTGAAAGTTTTTTTATACTAAATGGAAGACTGATTCTAGAGATTGCTGTGATGGGTTTTAAGAGGTTTAATTACCATAGTTAGATGGATTAGGAGGGGAAATCAGACAGATCACCTCAATATATAGTTAAATTTCTCTTGAGAAAACAATGTATACAGAATTCTACTAGGTATAAATACCAGAGTCCATTTAGTTGCTGAAATTTTATGTAAAGAGTGTAAATGTAATCATGGTGTAAAGTGATGGGGATAATCTTCATTTAGGCCTTTAGCTGAATTATGATTTAGAACATTTTGTAAGAAATGGTACACTTGGCGAACATGTCCCCATGGATTATATGGCTTAGCTGTCCTAAGAAATTAAGCCATCTTCTTAGTGATAAATGGTCTATTTCCCTTAATTAGTTAGATTTTATAAATTCTCTGATGTCTTAATGATTAAATTAAGCTTAATCCCCAAGGAATAATTGTAATTTATGTTAGATTTATAGTCTCTTAGTTCTTCTCAAAAATCCCCCCAAACCTTAATCCCACCACTGACCTTGCTAGAGAGAAATTATAATTATTACGGGTAACATAACTTTGACTTTTGGAATATTTCATTATAGTTATATTAGAAATAAGTGTTATATTGTTTGAAATGTATATTTCTCTTAGACATGACTTTGTTTCTTGGTTATAAAAAGCAACTATATTAGTAGAAAGTAATATTGAAGATAAATTTAAAGAGACATAACAGAAGTTCAACAAAGCCATATATTCTGAGATAAAAGTACTTATCATCTCTTTAATTACAAAGACATTGTCTCCTACTGTACAGCCTGTGTATGGAAATTAATATATAATATTCTAATAAGAAGTTTACAGATAAGGAGATAATAATCCAGGGAGGAATAGAGAGTGATGATGTCTGTATTATGTTACATAAATGAATCTGCCTGGGTAATAGCAGCTTGATGATCTATATGTGATAAGTTGAACTGCTGATTAAAGTTTAGATGATGTGCCTATGCCAGTTGACATCAGAGGTGAATTAAAGTTATTATTCAGATTTCCTGAACCAAAACATTTATTTATATAAAATTCCAAGGTTACTAAGTACAGGATTTTTTTTTTTTAATCTGGAAGATTAAATAGCAACACAGATAGCACTACAATGAGATATGGTAAGGCATTACATGTTTAATATTCAGAGAGGGCAATAAATACTATGATTTCAGAAGAGGGAAATCCACTGTGGTCTGGGAATATTTCATAAATAAGAATGAACTTATACTAGAAATTATAGTTCATGAAGAAGGGCTATTGGGTAGGCAGATAAAAAGAGGGACCAGTTTTCTACAGAAGAAAATAAAATATGAGAACAAAAGCTACTTTAAGGTATGTTGGAGTGGCAATGAACAGAGAAATTATAAAATTTTAGTGGGAAATGAGATTGGGAATATAAATGGGAATGTGGTTATAAAGAATCTTAATTATCAGCTTACGAAGTTTAGATTTTATATTCAGGGCAGTTAGAGATATTACATAGTTCAAAGCAGGAAATGATCTTTGGGAAAAGCATATGTGGCAATAGTATGCGAATGAATTGCTTGTAGAAGAAACTAGAAGTAGGGAGACTTTGAAGAGACAAATATAAGATGATACAATAGTATAAGTGAGAAAATCACTAGATGAGATTATAAAAATGAGATAAATGGGATAGATATTTAGGACAATATATTAGAAGGCTCGGATCAGAAGGTAAAATTCTTAAATAAAATTGAATTTAAGGCTACTGAAATATTTTACAGCCAGAAGAAAAAGATCAGGGCTACTCTGAGCAAATGGATCTGGTGGTTACCAAGAGTAGAATGAGTAGAAGTAGTGATAGCCTGTAGGTAAAAAGACATCAGGCTCTCTTACCTTAAAGTTAAAGAGAGCATTTCAGTCATCAAAGGTTAAATTCATCTGGAAGAACTTGAATAGTTTTAGTGGGAGTAGAAACAACAAAATGTTAGTGAAATGGAACTTTGTAAGTTGACGGGATAGGAGATAAAGGAGTTAAAGGCATTTATTGCTTTTATTAGGTGTGTGGTTATCAGTTAATCTGATTAGAATCAGTTGGAGATTAAATTAACAAACAAACAAACAAACAAACAAAAAACAAAGGAACAAACAAAAACCCCACTGAATCAGAACATTTAGGGGGCAAGTCCTCGGAATGTGAAAGGCAAAGAAGATTCCGATAGCATCCAAAGGCATACATTTAGGCTTAAAAACTGGCATAAAAGAAATTAACATGGATTTGGAAGTCAGTGAATCTAGGTTCATACACTATCTTTGTGGTATAATAGTTGTTTCTGTCTGTGTGCTGATTGACCTAAATTCTCCAAGTATCATTTTTCCTACCCACAAAAAGAGGATAAATGAAATTCGTGTCATGAGATAATAATAGCATCCAATTAAGTAACATACAGAGAGTACCTAGTCTGTGCTGAGGATATAGTCAATTCTTGTAGATTGTCTTTACTATACTATGATGATAAGACTGAAGTGGGCAGATAAGGATATTTTGAAAAATGTCGATTAGATATACCAAATTTTAAAATACCCTTTCTAATGATTCTGCGACTTCAGTTAGCACTTTCAAAGTACTATCAGGTGTATAGGAAACATGGTTTATAAAATTCCATTGCTCAAGGATCTTTAATTAGGTAAGTATTTGTCCTACAATGAGTTAAAGATGTACATGATATTTTGAGAAATTTATAACCTAATAGACGTTTTATTTTAAAGGGTGAATTTTTCATATCGGAAACACTTAATGACTTACTAAGATGAAGATGTGCTATTGCAGTGTGGCAGGCTGATCAATGCAAAGGAGAGAGCATTCAATACTTAGCAGATAACATAGAGAAGTAGCCATATTTTGATAAATGGTTTGATTGGCAATTTACTCTTTGCTTGTCCATCATCATAGACCAAGTTTAGATAGCAAAACAATCCATTTGCATACAGGAAGTTTTCAAGTGCTTTATTATACTTCTGGCAGAGATCTTCAGGCAAGATTAAGGCTAAGAAAACAGACTAAGGCAAGGCAGGAAGCTCCATTAGAAATCCAAGGGGTAGGGAGGAGTATTAGTCTGGATGTTTTTAACAAAGCAGCATCAGCTGGGTGGCTGAAACAACAGAAATTCATCTTCTCACAGTTCTGAAGGCTGAGAAGTCCCAGATCAAGGTTGAGCAGGGTCAGATTCTGGTGAGATCTCTCTTTCTAACTTGCAGATAGCCACCTTCTTGCGTCCTTAGGTGGCTTTTCCTCTGTGCACATGTGTGTCTAGGCAGAGAGAGTGAGACCTTTTCCCTCTTCCTATAGGGTTGCTAATCCCATCATGAGGGCTTTCCACTCAGGAATGAATCAATCCAAATTAGCTCCAAAATACCTTATCTCTATCACACTGGGGTGAGGGCTTCAACATATGATAGGGACTGAGGGGAGAGAGGGTGTACAAACATTCATGTTTCTTGTATCTAGTAAATTTAGTCACATGATAAAGAGGCTATTTCAAGGAGATATAAGGGACACATAGCCAAGCCACCATCCCAAGCAAATGAGAACCTGAGGCTCTGGTCCCAGGCTGGGTTGTATTACCTTAAGAATTTGGACAGAGATGGCAAGACATGTCCATAAGCTTCAGTGGGGCAGAGGCAGTCACTGCATATGTGACAATATCCTAGGGAGAAAACGAAGATGGAAACCTAAAAGACTAGCTAACTAAATATTCAAAGGACTTGACAGTGAGAACAAACCTATAAATGACTTGAAAACTGGGAAACATTTGGAATGGAGTTTCAAATTTGTAGTGGAAGGAGCAATGTAGAGAAATTCCTTTTTAACAGGTGGAGAATTTATACCTAAGCCCAAGATCATAAAGGAGCTATTGTGGGTACAAAACTCACTCAGATATAATAGAAACATGAAAGATGCCCTGTCTCTGGGAACAGTTTGGCAAGAATAGGTGAAAGGCAATTAAGCAGGCTGCACCCCAAGACTGGTTTTTAGCCCAGGGGGAAAGTAGAATAAGAATGAGGAACTAGCAACCTAGACTGAATGGACACGTGGTGGAGTTTACCTGGGAGGATGCGGACTCGTGGTCACAAGCTCTAAACAAGCTCACTCTAGGCAGGGTAGCAGGCAATGTTCCCATCCCAGGTTTTGGACTCGGCTCAATGGGCCAGCAGGGACAAAAACATGGAGCGCGTGGACAAAAAGAACGGATGGATATTTCCCCTGGGGGTGATCTCCAGCTCCTATGAAAATTTTTAATAATAGAAATAGAGGCCCAATTGTGCCTAAATCCATGAGCAGTCATTTCAGAAATGCATTTACTTGCCTTTGTGAACAGTTGGCTTCCCCTTTGCTGTTTTTTGGACGTGTTAGTCCAATTTGAGTAAGTCCTTATTTGTTATCACACGCACAATCTCTATCTTTCAATCTCCTCGTCTCCTTACCCCCGCTTGCTGCTTTTCAGCATTGGCCTCTGTTTGGAATTATTATTAAATAAAATAGAGAGTGCAGGTAATTAGTATGTGGCTATGACATTGAAGAGGGAGGCGTGAATGGGAAATTCAGAGGCAGCAAGCTGTGATAATTCCATTAGAGGCTTTTCTTCAGTGGGGCCTTGGAGTCCAAGGATATTAATGAGGCAGTAGGGGGTCTGCAATTTTACTGGCTGAAGTTGTCTGTATGATGTGCCCTGCTTGGTAAATTAGATTTGATATCCATCATTTTATTAGTAGCGTTTTATCAGAGTAAATCAGTGCCCAGGCACCCAGATCTCTAGAGTAAATCGTTGAGTTCGCCCACGGTGATTTTAGCATCCTTAATCAGCCTTACTTTTCCACAGAGCTCTTGTTTAGTTGAATAATATTGTGTTCCTTCTAACTTCTCTTTTCCATTACCTCTTTCTGTCAGTTGAATTACAAACAGGTATGGTTTTCAATATAGAGGCAAATGTGAAGTAAACTAAGCCAACTTAACATAAAATTCAGTGACTGCTGTTTCTCCTTATAGGAATACAGGCATAAGTATATATTTCCCCCAGTGGCACAATCTCCAGTTAACATTGCAGCTTGAGCGAACTGGACCTGAGGAGTGGAAAGTTCCCTAGAATTAGAGATACAAGATGAGAAAAAAAAACAAAAAAAGACTGTTTTCAGAGAATTTCATTAAGTCACCAAATGCACTAGCTCAGCATATAAGTATTTGTAAATTGCTATGCATGATGTGGAGGTGTGTTCTTCCAACTGAAGGAGTATTTCCATTGGTTTGGGAGCACTTTGAAGTAAACTGTCTCCTCGGAGACTGTGGCTATTTATTGTTCTTCCAGGAGGACTGGAAGGAAAGTCATGCTTTCTCATTTCAACTAAAGATCAACACTCGCTCTCTAGTTCCTCCAGCTTAGGAGCCTGGCATGGGAGCCGCTAGAAATATTGGAAGAAAATTAATTATAAAAGGGCAAGGATATTATCCAAAAAGTCTTAATAAGGCAAGGGACACTAGGCAGATAATTTGCACTCAGAGAAGCAGTTTAATAAAAATTTCTTGGTTTTCATGTCAGGGACCTCAACAGGCAACATGACTCAGTGAAAGCAGGAGCTGAAACCGAGTTTTTGTTTGGTTAACATTATTGTTGAATGTAACATACATGAAATAAAATGCACAGATTTCAAAGGCACCGTTTGATGAATTTTTATGAGGTGATTTCATGTTATTCCTCTACCCAGATCAAAGTATGGATCAATACCAGCACCTCAAAGCTTCCCTCCCCCTGCCTACCACTCGACACCCCTCAAAAGTAAACGCTATCCTAACTTTTATTTCCATAGAATCATTTAGCATGGTTTTGAATATTATATCAATGGGATCATATTTTATGTAATCCTTTGTATCTTTTTTTTTGCTGTCACTGAGATTCATCTATCTTGTTGCATATAGCAATAGGTTTCTTTTCACTGCTGTGTCATATTCCATTGTATGATTCCAGTACAATTCTTTATCATTTATTGATGGCCATTCAGTTGTTTCTAGTTTTGACTATCACAAGTTATGCTGCTTTGGACATTTTTGGTGCAGATATGTATTTATTTCTGAGAAGTATGTGCCTAGGAGAGTAGTCTCTGTGTCATAGGGTTCGTATATTTTCAATTTCAGCAGATACTACCCAACCATTTCCCACTGAGTGAGTACAAATGTTCCAGTTGGTTCATAACTGAGCTAATATTGGATATCATCAGTTTTATTTTAGCTATTTTAGTTGCATAATGGTATCTCATTATGATTTTAAATAGCATGCCCCTGATAACTAATGAGGTTGAGACTATTTTAATATTCTAGTTGACCATTTGAATATTCTTTTATTTTGTGAAGTGATTATTCAAGTCTTTGACACAATTTTAATGGGACTGTCTCATTTTATCTTGCTGATCTGTTAGTTCTCCTTATGTGTATTTGTAAGATTTACACATTTCAATTATAGTTTTATACTCTATTATCTTCTTTTTTATTCTCCCCCCTGTTGTCTTTTGATGAACAGTTCATAAGTTTAAGAAAGTTTAATTTTCTATTTTTTTTAACATGGTAGTGCTTTTTTTTATTCTTTGCACATATATTTTTTTCTTACCTAAAGGTCATAAAAATATTTGTTTTTTTTTTTTGCAAATAATTTATTGTTTTACCTTATCTATCTAGAATTCCCTTTGTGTGTATGAGATAATGTAGAGATCATCAAATTCTTTTTTTCTCTTTATTTAGATAATGATTTGATCTAGTACCATATAATGAAAAGGTCATTTGCCCTTTATTATAGTGGCATCTTTGTCATAAATTATGTGGCATTGTATGAGTAGGTCTGTTTCTAATCTTTTTGTTTTGTTTTATTGGTGTATAACTTGTGACAATATACACTAAATGATGTTTGTAGCTTTATAATGAGAATTGATGTTTTGTGGTGGTATTATCATAATTTTGATCTTCAAAATTCTTTTTGGTCTTCTTGGACCTTGGTATGTCCACATATTTTTTAGAGTTGGCTTGTTAATTACCAAACATATGAAAACATACACACAACTTACTACTATTTTGATTTGGATTTTAATCTATCTATGAATCAATTTGGAGAAAATTAACATCTTTACTATAGTAAATATTATCATCCATGGATGCCATATATCCCTCCATTTATTTGGGTATTTATTATTTCAGTACTGTTTATAGTTTTTCAACAGAAATCTTATACATTAGGTATTAGATATTTCCTTTGTAAATTTGCTCTTGTAAATACTATTATTTTTAATGTCACATTTACAGCATTCGTTGCTTGTATGTAGAAATAGAATTTATTTTTATGAGTTGCTGTTTTAGTCACAGATCTTGATAAAGGCATGTATTAATTCTAGTAGTTGATCTGTAAAATCTTTTGGATTTTCTCACACAATATTTCATCTGTGAATAATGAGAGCTTTCTTTCTTTCCTGTAAATCTTCACATTTTATTTTTCTACTTTCGTTTTTCTTTCCTTTCCTCCTCCTCTCACCTCCTCCTTTACTCTCTCCTTGTTCCTTTGTTATTGTTGTTTTCTAATTGCAGTGGCTAGGCCTTTTGATGTAATGTTGAATGAATTCAGTAATAGTTGACATCCTTGTCTTGTTTCTGATCTTACTATTTCAAGGCTGGACTTACCATTACTAGTATCTCTTCAAATATTTCTGATTCTCTGTTATGTCTGAATTTTATGCAATTCCAATTTCATTTATGTTAAACTTTTACTGTATGTCTTGTATTTCTCCCACCCTTTATTCCCTATATTTCATCCTTTTTATCTCTGTGCTTCGATCTGACCTATTTTTCAGCTAATTAATCCTCTTCTCTTTCTAGTCTACAGTTAAATCCATTTATTGAATTTTTAATTTCAGTTTTTATTTTTTTTTCAGTTCTAGGGCTTTAAAAATATATTCCAGTTCTTGCCAACTTCCATTTCATCTGATTTTTTTTTTTTTTTTTTTTTTTTAGCATATATACTACAGGTATCTCAATGTCAATGTAAATTGGACTCACTCTGAGGTTTTTTTTTTTTCCTTTTTTCTGTGTTTTTCTTTTATGTTTTGCTCATTTTGGGTTGTTTCCTGGCATGCAGGCTAATATTTTTTCTAAATGTCTGAAGTAGGTATAAAAATTAGTGAAGGATCTGGATGATATTATTTCTTTTGGAAAGGATTTATTTTATTTTTCTGGAAGGCAGTTAAGAGTCAAGATGTGTCTATTTTAACTTTTCTCTGTTCCTTGAGAGTGACCTTTCAGTTCAGCTGAAAAGCTGAACCTATTTTTTTCCTTTCTGGTAAGTTCTATATTTTGATTCTGTCCCCACAGCACTGTGAGACTGGGAAATATCTGCTTAGTTCTTTAGCCTCTTAGAACTATGTTTTATTTGTTTTCTATATGTCTTTACAGACACATCCCCAGGCATATGTTGGCAGATGCCTCAAGGGGAAATTGTGTACAGAATGTCAAGCTTACTTCCCTGGAGGGTTTTTTTTTTTTCTCTCTCTAGAGGTTGGCCCCTTAAGTCCTGACTACCTCCATAATTCTGAATTAAAGTTTTTGCTTTCCCAGTCCAGTAAGACGATCAGAAACTCATACCTTGTATGCCTTGCTGATATTGGCATAAGTCTTGAGTAGTAAAAATAATAGCATATTTGTATATATATTTTTCCCTTTTTTGGTATGTGTGTTTGTAATAAAAATGCTTAAGATTTACTGCCATAGCAAATTTCAAGTATATAATATAGTATAATAGAGCTAGAACTATTCATCTTACAACCAAAAAGTTTGTACTCTTTGACCAGTATCTCCCCATTTCACCACTTCTCAGACATTGAAAACCAATATTCTACCCTAAATTATCAGCATATTTTAGACTTGTTTCAATGTCTGGGTGTCTTGGTTGATCTCTGATGCTTTCATTTAGATGTTTTGAGTTTCACCCAGCTTTCACAATTGTTTCGGGCAGAAGATTTTTACATAATACCAGGTACTCCACAACAATCAGAAGTAGAAGTCTGGAATAGAAAATTGTCTCTTTTACTCATTGATATTTGACATCTTGCTAAGCTTCAAGAACTTGAGTTTGGTAATTTCTGAAGTGGATTTAAAACAAATTACCTTATTGTTTGAAGGAATAAATAAGATTTTTTTTAATAAAGCAGTTAGCACAGTTCCTGGCATTTAAAAAACTGAATATTTTTATATTCTTTTTACTAATGATAAAATTAATATGAATAAACATTCACTGTATACACTTGTTCCAGACAAAGTTAAAAGCATATTTGAGGTGTTGGGTTCAGTACAGTGTCCAAGGGGTTTTATATTGGCATTGCCCAGGCAAATAGTAGATGATGGAGATTCAAGATAAAGTAAAGTATAGGCCAATTGTAGGAAAAGCACTGTGGTGGGGAGGCAATGATTGGGAGTCTTCTCAGATAGGGAGATGTGCTGTCAACATGAAAAAAGTCACTCCTCACCAAACTGATCCTCTGGAAGTAGGGTAGGGTAAAAGGTGAGAAGACAGGACTGTCATTTCTAGATGTGGACTGGCATGGCCAAAGAGGGCCACAAGATTAATAGCAATGTATAAACGGAGAAGATATACAATATTTTTAAAAGGTTAAGCCATTATTAAAAGTAACCGAATAAAAAGAGAGTCTTGGGATTTGGACAGAGGCCAATTACAAGGCTCTATGGAGCACATGTTTAGTTGGGCTTTGACAACTACTCATGGTAGTATGCCTAAGAATATGGGGTCAGAACTTCTTCAAAACACCCTTGTTCAGGTAAAGACCTAAGCTTATAATGGGAATTGCGTGTCCTATAGTGGAAGGATAAAAAATGCAGAAACTTGAAGCATGGGCAGAGGCTACCTGCTCAGGAATCCAGGAAGTAATGCAAATACCTAGAGAAAGGTATAGTGAAAGACAGACTGTTAGGTCTCTGGCTAGGCTAGCTTTATATCACTTCTTGGGTAAGGGAAAACAAAACTCTAGATGCATTAATGATACAGTGAAGAAAACCAGAGGTCTCAGATGAACACTACAATACAAGAGGCATACTAAGTAAGTCTTCATGAGGAAAATTCACTTCCCCCAGGTCTATTACCATTGAATAGAAATAATAGAACTTGTCTTTTGTTCTATCTTATTGTAGTTTTTTTTAACATGATCATGTCAAATCAATGAATTAACCAACATAGAATTATTAATGCATACTGTATTCCAGACCCTGTAGTTAAAAATTCTTTGATAACACCCCAGGTACTACATTTATAAGCTATATGAGCCTCACCCAACTATTTTATTTGTTTGTACTGCAGCTTCCTAATATATAAAAGGGGTGATAAGAATAATACTTATTTTATGGGGTTATTATGGAAAGCAAATGAGATGTAAAGTGTTTATTCCTGTCTGTGATGAATAATAAAAAAATTCTATTGCTATGTAACCAAGTTATTCCAAAACATAAAAGTTAAAAACAATAACATGTATTACTTCACAGTTTCTGTGGATCAGGATTTCAGAAGCAGCTTAGCCAGGTGGGTCTTTTTTAGGTTCTCTCATGAGGCTTCAGTCAAGGTGTTGGCCAGGGTTACCACCCTAACAGGCATCAGCTGGGAGGATCTGAGTCCAAGCTCACTCACGTGGCTGTTTGCAGCATTCAGTTCCTTACCATTAGGGGGCCTCCTCAGCCCTGCCTCATGGGCATGGCAGCTGGCTCCTCACCCCTTCCCCATCCCAACAACATGATCCAAGAGAGAACGAGAGAGAGGGCACCTAGGACAAAAACAGTCGTTTTATACCCTAATCTCAGAAGTGGCATCCTAAAAGTGCTAGTCACACTTTTGTATTCCATTCATTAATTAGAAGCAAGTCACAAAGTTCAGCCCACCCACAAAAGAAGGGGTTTACACAAAAGTGTGACTAACAGGAAGCACCTACCGTTTGGGCCATCTTAGAGGTTGATAACTCATAATATGAAATTTCAATGAACTAAGAACTGGCAAGAAGAATCCAAACACTAGAGATTAAATTTCAAATTCGTTAGGCTAGGGTGGCAAAATCTGGTGTGACATGAAGTGCACAGAGCAGGAACCTGTTGTGTAAGATGTTTAGATAGCATCTCTTGGTCTCAAGTTCCTGACTGACAGTGGGGGACCCCAGTAATCTGGAGTGATGAGGAGATGGCCCACGTTGCTGGTGACACTATGCATGTGAGTTAGTCTTATCAGATTAGAAAAGCTCAATTTCTAGCTATAGGACAGTCATTCTATACCAGCGACTTACATTCGGACCCGTGGTAGTGTTTAGGTGCAAGGGCTCTAGATCCAGGCTGATCAGGTTTAAATTCACTATTTACCAGACAGGTAACTTTGGAAAAATTACCTAAACTTGCTTTAGCTCAGTTTTCTATATTGTAAAATTGGAGCAAAAATAGTACCTACTTACGTCATTGTCATGGGAATTAAATAAAACAGTCATGAAAGTTCTTTAGAACAGTGCCTGCACTCAGAGAGTGCTCAATAAATGCTAGTTTTAGTATTTTTATAAACATAAGAAAGAACTTGCATTAGCAGTTTATACACCTCCCTTTACGAATGTGTTAACCAAAGTTGTAATTTCCAAGTACATATTTCGACAAAACTCAGAGTCATGCAGGCTTCATCTTTCCACAGAAAGAAAACAGGGTTATTGTCTGGGTATCTTTGAGCAAGGCCTTACTGCTTGTAGCTTTCTGGGATTAGACAGTACTCAGAAAATCAATTTTTCATATACTAAAAGTGCCTGCAACCTACTAGACACTCAGGAAATATCAATTGCCTTCCCATTTCTCCCTATACTCCTATTGACAATGAAGTAGAAGTGAAAAGATCTCTCTACATACTATGCAGCTAGTTGCAGTAAAAAGCAATAGCTGCTGAAGGAGTAGTTCAAGTGTGCAGTGGTCTAAGATCCCACAGGAGAAAATGATTTCAGGGTGAGATACTCAAGAAATAGAGGAGCATTTATCAAGGGAATTTAGTCTGTGGAACTATTCAGAAAAGATAGGGTAGGGGCAGGGCCCATTTTCTCTCAATTACCTGAACAACATAAGGTGAAATCAAGCTGTTCGTTTGAAATTTTTTGGTAGTGAAAACAATGTCCCTATATTTCTTCATATATCCTTAACAAGTTGGGTTTTTCCACTGGTGAAAGTGGTGTTAATGAAACCTATTTTCGCTTCTGGCTGAAAATCAGTATCATTTACATCATCATAGTGCTTCCAGTTCCTCAAAAGCAAGTTCTTGACAAATAAAAGGAATTTCACCCTTTTAATAATCATGCGAATTAACAAGGAAGGGAATTACTCTTTGCAGCGGTAACTGTTAGTCAATTTGAGGCCATCCCTATTAAATTTTCATTAGACATAATTCTGCTTCCAATTGGTAACCTACTGTTGTAGGGAAGAGAATAGTGGAATGGGGAAGTATGTATATTTTACAAATATGCCACTTAAAGGTTTGATATCATTAGAACATTAACTTTTCCTCTTAATTTATTAAATATTGAATGAAAGTCAGAAATTGTGATACAATTTTACCCTTTCAAAAAAAAAAAAAAACATGGCAGAGTGGAAAAGGATTGCTTTTTATTTCTGAACAGAAAAAAAAAATAAGAAAACTTGGAACAAAATTATTGAAGGTTCCCAACCCAGCAATTAAGACAATTAACTAAAGTCTTTATTAAGTTAGATACTGGGAATGTAATGTAAAACATGGCTATAATAAACACTGCTCAATGGTATATTTGAAAGCTGCTAAAAAAGTAGTTCCTAATAGTTCTAATCACAAAGAAAAAAAATTTTTGTAACTATATGAGGTGATGATGGACATTAAATTTGTGGTAATCATTTTTTAATATGTGTTTATTCTGTCATTATACTGTACGTCTTAAACTTCTTTGTTGCATGTTAATTATATCTCAATAATACTGAAAGAAAAATCTTTAATAAATCAGAGAACTTAATTGCAATTTGTAATGTAAAAGATTCAGAATTCCTATTGTGGGCTATTACTGTGTAGGCTTTTAATTGGATTGTGGTTTTGTCTTCAAGGAGATACAGATACTATTAATTATATATTCATTTCTAACATGGTTTTTATAAACTAGGTTACGATAATAGAAAATACTCATTAATCACAAAACATGCTGAAAGATATAATTTCCTTTTTTATAGCAATTGTATAGTAATATTAGTTGTTTCCAAAAACAAATTTTTATGGCTTTAACATGAGTTAGTTTGCAATTTTGTGCAATGCTTTCTACTGTAAAAAAGTCTTACATTTCTCCTGACAGATAATGGGCAAATTTTGCTAGCAATCAAATAACCTAAATCTAAAGCAAATGACTTATGCATAATCAAAATAAAATATTATATTTTCCCAAGACCTACTGCACAACTGCAACACAGAAAAAGATTTGCAATAGCATTCTTCTCTCCAAACTAGCTCGCTTTTATCTGATGAGAGAAAAAAGCCTGTTATAAGAGTGATATGTTGCATTGATCTCTGAGTGGCCTTCTCTAAAATTTGCCACTAAACAATTATTATTTAGTCTAAATTTCTTCTTAAATTTTATTTTAAACTGAAAGAAAGATTAATATTTCACAAGAAAGATGAAGTTTCAAAATTGGTCTCTTATCTGGCTTTTGTATTTTGATTTAAAGCATCACCATTTTCCCAGGCTTATAAAACTGCCTCACTGTATGAGTTTTCTATTGCAACCATAACAAATTGTCACAAACTTAGCAGCAGCTCAAAACAACACTCATTAATTACCTCATAATTTTCACAGATTAGAAGTCTTAAAATATATTAAAGTATATAGAATAGTATGTAGTATAATATAATTTATTATGCTGTATTATATTATATGACATGGTATGATATGATAGGATATGATATGATGATATGATATACAGTTGTAACACCAAGGGGTGAAGGTCATCGGAATCAAAATTCTGCCTACTGCACTTACCTTGAGATAAGGTGAAAGTCAAATCAATGAAAGAATTCCCATAACACTTAGTAGATCTAATACATAAGGTTGAAAAGATTTTGAATATCACAAAATAGGCGAACTAAATTAAACAATGATGCATGTATTTACCATAAAACAAAAAATGAATATGCTCAATACATTGTGAGCTCATGTAATTAATAAAAAAAAGTCTGACAGAAACGTGGGTTCTTTGATTGTCCACACTCCACAATATCTTTTTCCTGTGTGCTGACCAAAAAATAATCCCCCGGGATATAATATTGAATGAATATGTTTATCCTTAAATCAATAATTCTGGCAAAGGGGATGGAATATAATGTAAGCTTAAGCTAATTATTTCATCTCCTACTTAAAAACATATAAGGTAGCACTTCTGGGTAAAAATGCAGAGTGATGCCAGATCATAGGTGCCTTCTTTCTAAAATGTAGTTATAATGCTCAATAATGACTGAAAACAGGAAACAAGGAACCATCAGAAGACAAAGGCTGGAAAGGTCTGCTATTATTAATGCAATAAATTTCAAATGGTATCAGCCAAAAAAATAAAAAAAAATATGAAACCTGGATGCTGATTCTAACAAACTTCCACCCCATCATTACCCGATCAACACCGCAGTACTCAGGAAAAACTGGTGAATTGAAAAAGAATTTAAAAACAATTTGTCATAGTTGTCGCCCTGTTGAAAGGAGAAACTGAAGTAAATATGAATGTCTTAATTATTTTGTAGGAGCGAGTCTAGGGTAGTGAGAGAGAAGGGGAACAGAGGAGAACAAAAGTAAGGAGTGATGTGGCACAACGTAGAGCAGTGCATTACTGTACTGGATGCTCCTTCATGGAGACCTGCAGAGAGAGACCATATTCAGCAAGAGAGATGTCTTCTAAAGTTTTGCAAAGATGAAGTTCATCTTGGAGCAGTTCTGCAGGCCTGCTGAGTCACCGGCTATGGATCTTAGCCCTTGTGAAGGGGGAGCCTGTGGAAGGTATCACATCATATTGCTTTGATCTGTTCAGGATTATTTTCTTCTCTCTCATCTGCCAAGGGCTTACACCTTACAAATAAAATGTTACCACTCTAATTCTAGATTTAGGTTATGCTTTCAAGAAAAATTGGGCTAAAATAATTGGTACTAAGCATGAAATTATAAAAACTAACCCTCAGGATATAATTTTGAGTGAATATTCCATTCCAGTGGGATGGAATATTCTGTTGGCTTATGTTTACCAAGGTCCCTTGGAGAAGGGGGTAGGTCCTTTCAGCCTAATCGCTCGCTGGAAAATCCAGAGTCTGTCAGAGTAAGAAATGGAAGCTGACATGGCAATTAAAAAATATCTTTTAACAACTTGCAAATAACTTTAGAAATAAGAGAATAGGAAAAAAGATACACTACTTCTTCATCCCAGCACAACCACTATTAATATTTATGTTTGTTTACTCTTTGATATATGTGTTTTCCCTTAGGTGCCTTATTTAACACAGGTGTGAAAATAGTGTGTTCATAATTTTATGTCAAACCTTTTCATTTGGTATTTCATATCCTTAATAAATTCTAATAGCTACCTAATATTCCATTGAGTAAAACATACCATCTTTAGTCAACTAATCTTCTACCATTGAACATTTAGCTTACTCTTTATTATCGTTTGCTTCTTTGGTTTGTTTTGGGTTAGTATTATTTGCTATTATGTATACTGTAAATCTTTATGCATACTATTCCAAGTTTTCATAACACATTAAAAAAATTATCTGGTTTCAATGCCTATATTTATCTTTATATACCAACAAGATAAGTGATGGGATTTGCATTATATTTACCTGACTCTCTTACTGACATCAATGTCTTCTTCCCTTTGTCAATTTATTTAGAGTCAATTCAATTAAATGCTTAATGTTGTTTGCTCATGAGAACATGCTGTGGTTTCCCCTAAGAACTTAGAGGTACACAAAATTAGGTTGCCTTCTTGGGGTCAGACTAGTGAAATCTGTAGGTACAATTTATTGAAATATTGATTGATGCCCAATGTGTGCCAAACACAGCTCTAAGCACTGGGAATTAAGTGATAGATAAAATAAATATTCCCTACTCTCGCGGATGAAGGTGATTAATCATCCATGGAAGTAATTGAAGAGATATTTAGTGGTGACTGAGTCTAACATTTTGGACAATCCTAAATTCCAATTAAGATGACCTGGTTCCAATTTTATGAAGTAAGGATATGAATGAATATGTTAGTTAGAAGTGAGAAACCTAATTGATTATGTTACACCCAGTTTGAGAATTGAATATGGGAAACACAGAACTGATAAGCTCAAAGAGATATAAAAGATAAGTTTCTCTCCCCAACTCATGCAGGGAAAAGTGGCTTTGCAGAGTCTGGTCCCTATAAAAGGTGAACTTCTACTTGATCATAGAACCATTTTATGTTGTTCTGGTTTCACACTAACTAATATTTTTACAATAGATTAACCTCCTGTGCTTTGATCACAGACTGGTTTTAGGTGTAGTATCTTTTAAGTATACCAGATATGCCTGAGGAGACTTAAAAATATACATTGTTTATATGTATATAAACAATGAGTCCTGCTGTAGTAGAATCTTTCAGGTGTACTGGGCCAGGTCATGTATGTTCAAAAAACTTCCTTAAATCATTGTTTCTCAAATCATAAGTTAGGATCTACTGATAGGAAATGCAATTAATTAAGTGACTTGTGAATAACACATTTTTAAAATATAAATGAGGACAGAATAGAAAATATGAGCATATTATACTCTAACAGAAAAGCATTCTGGTAATCATGTGCTAGCCTTTCCTGTCAATGGAATTTATTTGAATTATAACACTTATCAATTCAGTCAACTAATTTGTTAATTAAAAGCCATCAAGCCAGTTTTGTGAATGACTTATTAATTAATTAATTAATTAATTAATTAATAGGTTATTAATTTTCCAAACAAGCTATAGGGTGTAAGCAATCAAATAATTCCTGAGTTTGAAAAGCAAGGATTGGATGACAAATCCATCACAGGGAGAAATTGTTTTGTCTACTCACCGGAAACACTGGGATATTTGCATCATCAACACTTAGGTGTTCTAAGTATACTGAGAAAACTAATGGAAGGTAACTGGCAGAATATATGAAATTTCTCAGGAGACATAGAACAAAACGCTATGTATGGAGAGAAAGATCTTTCTCTAGTATAACACAATGTGAGATTGATTTTTCTCAGGATTCGACATGCATGGTGTTATTTTGTTTGTCATCGTTTTATCAATAGCAACCAAGGAACTTACTAGTATATGTGAATCTGCAAAAGTGGATGTCCAGGTTGGGAATAACTGAAAGGCTAAGCTCAGTAAAATTGATTTAGAACAGTCATTTCTATACGTTAAAAAGAAATTTTTTTTTCTACTGATGTGTTCAAGCTGGGAACACAAAGGCTCACTCACCATATATGAATGTATGATGCTATCAGTTTTCAAATGAACACCCTAAATTTGTTAGTCATTCAGTTCATTCTACCTTCAAAATAATACTACTTTTTAAAAACTAACAAATTATTTAATTATAGATATTTAAATGTAAAATTTTGATACAATTCGTAGCTTGCAAATGACTTGGTTTTGGAAACTTAAGCTAGGGTATGAGATGATCTATGTTCATTTAAATGTTTTTCTCTAATAATCAGGATGCTGCTATATATAATCCTTCAAAGGGGGTTATATTTAAAATGTATAACAATGGGATGAATTCTAATGGATACTGGGAATAGCTTTATAGAATCTTGTGCTGGAGCTAGGCATTAATTCTTTTTTTTTAAAATGATTCTGGGGAATTTCTGTGGATTAAGAAGGGTTGCTGCGGATAGGATGGGTGAAGTAAACAGAAAATTCACACAGTAGATATTTTCCTTCTAGTATTAAAGAATTTCAGCATTTCTATATATATGCATGTACTCTCTGACCTCTAGCCCTGCTTCAAAGGGACTTGATTTTAGGTTGAAGCTTGGGCTAGTAAGATAACAATTAGATGTTACTAGGAGGACTGTAGCTGCAATTTAGTATGAGAAATACAGGACTGCACAAAATAATTAGGGTCATTTTCTAATAAACCAAAAAATTGTGTTGCATTGAATAAAATAATGATTTGTTCACTTAGGACATCACTGATATGTGCACAGAAACATATAAAGGAATACAGAGTTTCACATGTTTACACATATATAGATATGGCAAAAAGTTGGAGGTGCCTCAAATCAGAATAAATGAGAATGGTTTTCTTTATTTTTTTAAAATATGTTTTGTCCTATTTTTTCTCTATCAAAAATTCCTTCACCACCAGATGGATCTTAGAGGTAATTCAGTCCAATTTTATAATTTTTCGGTCATTTTTGATAACTACAACTTCATGTCTCACTATTACCTTTGTTAGAATGGGGTTGCCTTGCTCAATTCCTATGAGCCAACAAAGGTGAAGGGCCAGCCAGGTGTTGTCTTCACTTTTTCTACTGAAGCCTACAGGTGGTGATCCAGGAAACACGCACCTGGGGAGGAGGAACCCAACTATCCCTTCTGGCTCCAACACATACAATCTAAATGACAAGAGGGGCCTCCTCTTCTGCTCACCCACTTCGGTCAGGAAAGAGATAGCTGCCTCTGGGTACCCCAACATGTAACCCCTCTCCCCTCTCTAGGCTCTTTTATATCAAGTAGGGTGGAGGATGCTGCAATGGTTGTTCTACTAAATTTTAACAGGTAGCTGATGAAAAAGTGAGCTTTCCCCAAAATACAAGTTAAAAAATGTAAGTTATGACAAGGAGATATTACTTTGCACCTATAAGATTGACAAAGATGATAACAATTATATATGTCCTCGGGTGGGGTATCAGACACATTTATACACTTTTGTGTCAGTGAAAATTGGTCTAATCTTTTTGGAGAGACTTTTGATAATATCTTTTAAAACGGATTTTAAAAGATACATACTCTTTGACCCTAGATTTTCATTGCTACATACAAGTTGTATAAATTTTAAGGAAGATTATTTCAGATTAATGCAATAGAAAAAAAAAACCAAGAAAATCTAAATACCCTCCATAGAGGACTCCTTGAATAAATATGCATAGGACAAAGTACTACAGAGTTTAAACTGATCAAGGTAAACCCATAATACTGATATAGACAGTTCTTGGAGAATATGTTACAAGAAATTCACAGGCACAGAGGTGAATAATACATAATAGGATGGCATTTTTGTAAGTGAAGTCTACATATATGGTTGTTTCTGTATATATCCTCTTTATTACAAATATTTATTTTTTATATATGCATAAAAATTCTGAAAGTACGTATTAAAAGTGTAAACAGTGGTTATCCCTGTTAGAGTGTCTGGGTGTGAGTAATGAGAGAAAATTAGGATTGTTGGATAGGGAAAATATTTAGAGCTGGCAGCCACATATAGCTTTTTTTTCCAAGTCCAGGGAAAAAGTAGCCAAGAAGTTATACCTGTCATTGGGTCTTCCTTGTTTATATCTACTGTTCCAATACTGGCTCTGCTGCCAACTCTGCAGGAGACCCCCTCCCTCTCATGTGTGGTACCAGTTTCTCCCAATCACTGGGGAAACCCATTCTCTTCTCAGTGTGCCCAAGATGACTAAGTCTTATGCAATAATCATCCTCTCTTTCTTCCTTAGTGACACAATCCTGAATTTATTTGATGTAATATGTGCAGCTGAAAGTTTATACTTAACCACATCTTTTTGCATCTAGGATGGTTAAGGGGAGACACTTAGAAGAACTTGAATGAGACTTTGGTTAACATTTTAAAAGACGGCTTACTCAGATAAGAGACATGTGATTTTTACCTTTTTTCTCCTCCTGCTATTTCTTGCTGAAGGTTGAGTGTAATGGCTGTAACTTCAGCAGTCATCTTGGACCACAGTGAAGACTTGAGGAAGAAAGTTGGTGTTGAGAATAGTCAATAGAAAGCTTGAAAACACCAGGTACACCCTATCAGCAATAGCTGGTAGCTCACTTTATTTGAGGGAGAAATAAACTCATGGATTTATATTGTGGTAATTCTCTTCTATTGCCAGTAAAACCTAATTCTAAGAATCTGAACTCACCTGACTACCTCTGGCATATTTTCCCGAGTTTGAGTTATTCAGCTGTGAGAAAGCGTAGTTACCTTGGGCAGACCAAGCACTGTAGAAGAACACAGGGCTGTGGATCTGCTTTGGTTTTCCAATTCCTACACAACAGTTTGGTTCCCTTTGAATTATCTTTTCTGGAATGTGTTAGAGACACACTTCTCTGTTTCTCTAATAACTAAACAGTGAATTAAAAAACTTTTATGGCTACTGTCCTATGGAGTGCTTCTGGGTTGAGTATGTCTTACTCATGCTGGCTCAGTTAGTCCCCAGACCAGGCCTGAGAATAACACACATGGTGGAGATACTGTTTCTACTATTTCTGTGGATCAGTACTAATTCCTCTCACAGTTTTTCCCTCCTACTTTATAAATTATAAAATTCATGAATTGTTTGTATTTTAAAATACACCCAATTTTGACCCAAGACCATAGAATGATCACTCCCCAGACCTCATAATAAAATTACTCTAAAGGAGCTTGTTTCAGTTTTTCGACTAAGTCTGTGTTTGTCCACAGTCTCTGAGGGTGGTGGGATAGGGTAAGTGGGTGGGTTCCATACTTTCAATTACAGAAATAAGAAATATTTCAGAAATGGGTGAATTGTTTGCCTTTGACCTACCAAGCACATGCAGATGTAAAATTTGTGTGAAAAATGTTCGAGGTCCCCTTCATGTACCCAATAAAGAGGCAGTTCCCTATGACTTCAGAGAACTCTCTGTCTTGGAGTGTCTCCCAGCCAGCTGTACCCTGTCATCTGAGATTTTCATAGGACACATTAATTTTTAATTAATTTAATTAATAGTTAAAGCTTTAGGGATCTCTATAATATTTAAACAAGTTATATGAAAGATATTAAAATGTCAAATAATTTTATATTAACTTTTTATATAAAAACTTTATATTAAAAATTGAGCTATTAATTTTTTTAAAGCAGGTAAACCTTTATTTGGTGGTAGGAAATAGGAATGTGCTCAAACCTAGTATATTTAGTATTGTGGACATATGAAAATATGAAGGAGAAGTGTGAGGATACTTGAATTTGCAATCAGTCTAAGGGGCAATCAAATATAAAATTCATGATTTAACTAAAAGTTGGCCCTACATTTACTTACATGAACTGTATGCTCAGATGATTTAAACCTTAGGTTGAATTAGACCCCAAGCAAGATTATGTGAATTGACAGAAAGTATTTTATTAATAATTTCAGAATGCATGTACATTGATTCCTATTCTTTAATCTTCTATTTTCTCTAATATAAAAAATACTTTTTAAAAGCTGAAAGATCCCAATTTAGGAATAAATATTTAAAAAAGATATTTAGCTATTATTTTCCCTTACTATGCAAGATGAATAAAACTTCCCAAATTTACTTTACATGTTTAATGTTTTTGAATGCATACAATTCAGTCTTGAGTTACCTGTTAGGCCATTATTTCTGGATAAAAGATATAAAATTGGATGTTATAGGCCACAGATCTATATTTATATATCAATTTCATGTTTCAGAAAAAAAAAGCTTTTTATGATACTTAATTACCAAATTGTGCTGTGTAAAAAATATATAAATGTGAGTGCTAGTGTTGTTCCAATGCTGAGAGAAAAGAAATTGGTTAGTTTAGAAATGATACATAACAAGCAAAATCAGTACCAATTGTTTAAAAGGAATTCATTTGCTTACTTTAAACTATGTCAATAGCTTAGCCAAAAAAAATGAAACTTCTAAATTGTGAGTCACGTTATAGTCAGGGAGAGAGGTGGTGTCTCTAATCCAAACCCTTTTACATAAGTGATTTGCAAAATAATTTCTGCAAGGAAGAGGCTGGTATTCAATTGGGTGGTTGGTCATAGAGTATCTTTTGTGGATCTAAGTTAGAGTTAAAATATATCTACAGGAGAACAAAAGGACCAGGAAAAAAAGGACTGACTTAGAATGAAGAAACAACAGGAACTAAATTAAAATTGTTTTCTGATTTCCGTTAGTGTTGAAAAACCTTTGGCAAAGGCTAGTTGCACCACAGGTATAATAAAATAACTTGTTTTAAATGATGAAGAGTGTCTTATGTTTCTGAGGACTATGTTAGACAATTCACAAACACGTTAAAATGTAGCTGAATGCACTTCAATCTTAAATTTGGTCATATTTTTGCTGGCGTAATCCTCTAAGCTTCTATCAAAAATAAGCTTCTACCAGAATCTATCAAAAGAATAAAATATATTTAGTGAGTGCCTTAAGAGAAAACCAGATAAATACACACATATACATATCAAACTCAATATTATAAAATGGCAAGCACCCGCATTTGCCATGAAGTTTCTCTAAGTTTTATCACAAGCGTTAGCACAGGGCTATAAAGTGGTTTTCTCTGTGGTCATTGTGGGAGCTTGGGTGAGAGCTATGGAATTAGAAATTCATGCAACAGAGGAGAAAAGGTGCAGAAACGAGGAAAGAAAAAGCTGAAATATCCAAAGAGAGTGTTTTGGGAGCATGTTTGTGTTTGAAAGTAGAGCCAAAAGTAAGCTGTGAACATCCTTCTGAGTTTGGCTCTTGGTGAGAGATTGGTGTTCATGTGACTTGTCCCCTCCTCAGCAGAGCATGTGACCTGTCCCCCTCCTCAGCAGAGCACTGTCCTCACTCCTTTTGCTTCCTTTCTGAAAGTGAGATTGGTTTTACCTTGTGAAATGGGATGAATTGTGTTCCCCCGAACTGCTGTGCACTCAGAATCTCAGCATGTGGCCTGCCTTGGAAATGTAGTGTTTGCAGATGCAATCAAGCAAGCTAAAATAAGGTCACACCGGATTAGGGTAGGCTTTTATTTTGTTTCTTGTAAGAGTCTCATATTTACAAAAATGACAAGAGCGCAGAGTTTCCTGCAATTGTTTTAAATGACATTTTTCTAAATTTTAATTTTATCTTTTTCAACCACTTTGTCGAGTATAATTGACATACAAAAAACCGTACCTGTTTAATGTCGACAAACTTGATGAGTTTAGAGATAAACACCTTGAAGCTGTCATCATCATTGAAGCCATAAATTTATCTATCACCTCCAGTTTCCTCACGCCCTCATTATTTTTTATTATTATTTTTTTTGTGATAAGAACTCTTAACATAAGCTCTTCTCTCAGCAAATCTTCAGGTGTACAACGCAGTATTGTTAACCATACAGTAAACTGCGTTGTACAGTGGACCTCTGGGACTGAGTCATCATCTTGTATCATCAAAATTTTGTACTGTTTGGTTATTACCTACCTCCCCACTCTCTTCAGCCCCAGGCAACTACTATCCTAACCTCTGCTTCTATGCTTTTGAGTACTTTAGGTTTCTCATGTAAGAGATGTCATATATATTTGTCCTTCTGCGCCTGGCTTATTTCATTTAGCATAATTTCCTCCAGGTTCACATGTTGTCCCAAAGAGCAGAATTTCTATCTTCCTTAATACTGAATGATATTCCACTGTATGCATATAACACGTTTTATCTGTTCATCCATTATTGACATTTAAGTTGCTACCATATTTTGAATATTGTGAATCATGAGGGAATAAACATGGGAATGCAGATAATCTTTTCGAGGTCCTATTTTCAATTCCCTTGGATATATACCTAAAATAGGAAGCGCTGGATCATTTGGTACTTCTATTTCAAATTTTTTGAGAAATCTCCATATAGTTTTTCATAGTGGCTGCACCAGTTTACATTTCTACCAGCAGCATATGAGGGTTTCCTTCTCAACATCCTTGTTAGTAGTTATTTTTTAAAATAATGGCTGTCTTAACAGTTATAAGGTAATATATAGTTTGATTTATAATTATGATTTGATTTTCATTTTCCAGATTAGTAATGTTGAATACCTTTTTATATATCTGTTGGCCATTTGCATATGTTCTTTGGAAAAATGTCTATTCAGTTCCTATCTTCATTTTTTAATTGGAGATATGTGTATACAGACACACACATATTTTGCTATCGAGCTGAGTTACTTATATATATATTGGATATTAACCATTTACAATATATGGTTTACAGATATTTTCTTTGATTCATTGATTGCCTTTTATTATGTTGTTTATTTCCTACACAGTACAGAAGCTTTTTAGTTTTTTGTTGCCTATGCTTTTGGTGTCATATCTCAGATATTATTGCCAAAGCCAGAGTCAAGAACTTTTACACTATGCTTTCTTCTAGGAATTTTATAGTTTCAGGTCTTAATTCAAGGCATAAATTCTTTGCAAACCAAGAAATGCTAAGGACTGCCAGCAACCATTGGAAGCTAGGAGAGGGGCATGGAACCAATTTTCCCTCAGCCTTCAGCATGAGCTAACCCTGCCAGCACCTCAATTTCATAATTCTAGCCTCCAGAAGTAAAAGTGTTGTTTTGTTTCATTTTGTTTTGTTTTTTATGGCAACCCTAAGAAATGAATATACCTAGTTTATACAAAGAATAGAAAATTAAATGAAGTTTAAAAGTCTATTCTAAGAATGCTAGATATTTTATTTAAAGGGTATGATTTAATGAAATACAATTAAAAAAAACAAGAGTAAGAAAGAATATGCTTTAAATTTGTATGATCATTATACTGCGATTAAGATTCCCTAGTATTTTGCAAATATAACTTTAGGAGACTCCAGTGGAGTTTCCTCTCATCCCAGGTCTTTATGGGAATCCTAAAAACTGGGAGACATAGATATGGTTGCAATAATCAGCTCAAAGACCCAGTAGGTGAGCCTGTGAAATTTATCAAAATAAATCCAGTACTTTTTTTACATGAGGGCTAATGTCTGATACTCAGAATATTTTAATTATCTGATCCTAATGTTAATAAGAACGGCAAAGAGCAAAAAGATCTAAGTAGAGCTGTGATCTAAGAAGTATTTAAGATAAAGATATTTAGAAGATTTCCTTTGTACTCCTTAACATTTAGAGGGAAACATTGAAAATCTTACTGTAGCATACTTCTTTTTAACCTCACTTCCATTCAGATGAAAAAATAACAACACATTGTTAATTAATATAAGTGATAAGCAACTAATTCATCAAATTAATGTTCTGATACTCTTCTGTCATACTTTTCCACTGGGATGCATGGGAATAAATCAGCTTTTATGTGTGTGTGTGTGTGTGTGTGTGTGTGTGTGTGTGTGTGTGTGTGTGTGTTTTCTGCTTTGTAATTAAAAAGTTGATATTTTCTTACCAGTGGAACTTGAGGACACTGTGTCAGAAATGCTATGCAGAACACTGCAGAGCTGCAAAAGGCTTGGAAACATTCAGTCTTTGAGGGAGAAATTTAGTCTCTTGGTACCAGGAAAAAAACAAACTGAAGATAGTTTTCAGATGAAGAGTAGGTTTATTCAACCATGTTGACTTTGGAAAGTAGAAATAAAATATTTAATTAGGGCGGCTCTCTGGGCATCAATTTTATAAGAATGATAAATATGCTTCTGAATTTGGTTATACCTCATGATGAGCCAAGTCAGAGAGATTTTCTCAGCCCCATTCACTGAGTGCCCTTGGGTGCTCGGTTTGTTTGGTCTGACAAAGCTAACAGTTCTCTGTTGTCCAGATGTTCAACCTAACCTCAGATTGCAGTTTAAATCTGTTCTTCAAATGCCATTGCCTTATGCAAGCTGTGACCTGGCCCTTCAAGGTGAGCCAGTTCTGTGCCAATAGACCAGTTCAGACAGGTACAGCCCTGCACACCAACACCCTTTATGTTTACCTCCCCAAATCCCCAAACCCAGGCAATTCTCTTCTCTTCATTGCATTGTTATGTTACCGGGTGTCAAATTCTGAACAGAAAAGGTCAAAATTTTGGTCCCAGATAGCTACATGTCTGGCTCTTCTGCTTTTTTCCAGCTTTGATGTCCACAAAATAACATACGGATACTTAGATTTTGATGAAGTTTGCAAATTCCTGCGGAGGTTAGAGATTCTACCTCTTCAGAATTTTGGTCCTTTCAGGAAGGTATAGAAGAGGCCTGAATGACTGGGTACTAGAAGATCATTGATTTGGATAAGGACTTTTCTGTGCCTGGAAAGACAGCAGGAAAAGGCAACCTTTTCAATAAATGAATCTGGCATTTTAATCAAGGATGGCATAGGAGGGGTATTTATAAAAATGTCTATTTGTAAACTATTTTTGATGCTTTCTATTTGACTTTGAGTTGGGCCTTGTTTTAATATTAGCATAACTTGAGTGATTCCTCTGGACCCAATTACCTTAACAAAATACTTGGCTTGCTGGTCACTACTGATGCTACTGCTGGCATTGGAGATAGTTATAAGCTTTAAATGGAATGTTTTTCAAGCTTTACATTTCTGCCTTTCTTGCAGCATATTAGCTGGAACACAGATGAATCAATCAATCTTAATAGCCAAAAGAATATCAATCCCCCATCATGTCGTGGTTCTACAAACATAGACTTATGCTTTTAAATTCCCCAGCCTCTAGTTACTGAGTGAGTAAACCCATGAATGGGTGAGTTGATAAACCAATAGATGAAGAAGTTAAGAAGATTTTAAGGATATATTGATTCCAAAAGGATTTTTAGACACATTGGAAGATTGTAAAAGACGTAAAAACAGACCTTAAATGAGAGATTAGAATATTTTAACATGAGATAAGATTAGAATATTTTGTGAGCATTTACTACTTGAAATTATTAAGAGGAAGATAAATATAGTCTCAAAGGATTTACTCTAATTTTTTGGTGAAAGAGTTAATATCTTAAAAAGGAATATCTTCATGATTGCAGAACAAGGAAATTTTTTTAAAGGCACGAACCCACTAAGTTTGGTTGAGATTTTATCCTTTCAATATAATGAGGATAAAATCAGCAATGGACAGTTTTTGGAAACCAGGCCCCTAGTTACAGACCTTTATTATTTTGATTGGAGTGTATGCATGTTTTCTAAATAGAAAGAATTCCTAGGAATGTCTCTGTTCTCACAAATTAACTTGCATATGTATTTTGCTGATTAGCATTTTATTTGGGAAAACAAGCTACTTCCAAATTCCCAAAACAGCCCACCTATTGAGAGGTTATCATAGTGATATTGAACAACCATTTGCACCTTAGTATGAATTAATCTAAGTAAATAATTCACTGCATAAAGGACTAGAATGAAAGGAAAGTGACATTGAGTTTTCAGAAATGATTGCATTACCCCACAGGCTTCCATTTTACCTGTCTGCCTGACTGTTCCAGGCATATAAGTCTTTTTTGTAAGCGAGTTGAAGCCCTGGGTCTCCATAGAGCAGACCCAGGTTCTTACAGAAGCTCGCACTTTATGTACAAACACACACACACACACACACACACACACACACACACACACACACGCACCTTTCCCATCACAATTCTTTTCAAAGGGTTCTGAGCCTAACAGGCTTTTGACATTCTCACTCTCTCCCTTCCCACTTCCACTTCAATTTCAGCACCTGGTTTGTCCTTTGAGGGGACCTGACAAGGTTTACTACTTTATTCCTTCAACAAAGTAACCACCTGAAGAGATCTTTGTTGTTCTCAGATGAAAGGGAGGTGAACTGGTGCCAGTAACTGGCTGGGACTGAGTTAACCTGATGTGACCCTGGAACTTGTTTACTTTGATACTCTTTTGGGCAGGAAAAAATGTTAAGCTTCTAGAAATGCCATAGGGAGGCTTAGGCACTATGCAAAACTGCTGATGCGTTCAATAGTTACAAAGGACCCATTAGAAATTTTGACCATGTATTATAATGATGAGCTGATGCATACATTGTTGCTTTATATAACTTTTATTACTCTGCTTTTTATTAATTCTGAGTATCATGATTAAAAGAGTAACACATTGAAGTGTAATAAATCATATTATAGGCATCACATAAGTGAAACACACATATTATATGTTATATATGTGTGTGTATAGATATTTGTATATGTCTGTGTGTAGGACTTCCTGTAAGATAGAGTTAGATAGAGATAGAGACAGAAATAGAGACAGAGACAGAGACCGAGATAGTGACAGAGAGAGAGACAGACAGATAGAGAGATGTAGATGTATCTGCTTGGAAAGACCGGGAGGCACACATACTCTTTGTCAGATGTCTTTAAGGTTTTGTTGGGCCTGGTTTTCTGGTGAAAGGGCGAGACATTCAGTGACTGTGTATAGCCTTAAATAAGATTTTTCCAGCTTTCCTAGCATTTCCAGGACTACTATTTATGTTTTGAATGCTTACAGTAATTTTAGGGAGGCTAGGATCCACTTTTCACCCTCAGGCTTCTGTGAGCTTCTAAGGTGACATTAAGGAAGACAAAGTCTGGCTTGACTCAGACTCTTAGGAGAATGTGTTAGTGGCATCTTGCCTGTAAGAATTGATGGAAATGAAAGTATGAACGTTTGCAACTTAGCAAAAAAATAACTTCAAAATGGGCCTTGGAGCTTATTGGCAGGACTTGTGACAAGATTCTTCAAAACATATGGGCAACTGGCCCTTGTTCTACTGCGGCACAGAGCTGAGAGGTGCACTTGCAGTCAACTCTGTTGGCCTAATAAGGCTAGGGTGATGAATGTGAGCTGTGATTATGCTGAGTGAACTGTACTGTGCCTCATAATCCATTCTTGTATTGATTGCATAACTCCAAGATCAATGTGGTGTGCCAACTCAGATGTGCTGACCCTCGGCTCAAATCCAAACCAGTTTATGTGCATTTTTCTTTATCTGAACTTATGGAAAATGGTTGGGCACCAGAAAACCTGACATAGACCCATTCACGCAGACAGTAACCTTAACAGATGTGCATGCCAGTGAGGATTGGTCCTGCTGGTCCGAGAAGCTAAGATGCCTACGCATCTCTTCCATGGGTCCTGACTACATTGACCTTCTATACTTTTACATATGTAAATTCTATTTAATTTGCCCTATTTATTTGGTGCCTGGGTTTGGTCATGCCATCAATCTAAGTCCAATATTGTTATTATTTATATGGTGGTCACGTGATAATGTTATAAATAGGGTTTATATAAGAAAGAAAGAAAGAAAAAGCCCAAATTTCCCCACTCTACAATCTCGTTCTAAATAACAGCTTATCTTATATGATAGATATTAGGGATATAATGTCAAAAAAGTGTAAAAAAACCACTGGGGTCTTTGTTTTTTAATGGAAATGTTTGATCAGTGTCTCCCCTTCTTATTTTCTCTTTGCGAACTCTCAGCATCTAGCATAACTAACTAGTCTCCAGAGGAGCCTACCAAACCTGCCCCAGTCTCCAGCACACAAGATGCTCTATCAGTCACCTCATCCCCCAAATCTCCAGGATTAGATCTAGATAGGATTTTTCTCACACTTTCTGATAACTCTGAATTTAAAAAGATCATAATTGTAAGGATCACATTCACATAACAGAACCATAAGGTTTTGGCAGTTTGTGAAAGAAGAAATAGGAAAGAAAACCCACCATGATGTCTTCATCCCAACCTTAGGAAAATCAGTTTTAAAAGAGAGTACTTTTGGATACCATGAATTTGGAAAATGAAAAATGTTTTTGTTTGTTTTTGTTTTTTATTCTCAATGTCTGCCTTCTCCTTCTTCCTTCTTCTTGAGTTTGAAAAACCACACTAGTCTAGGGTGGTGATTACCAATCTTAGCCACTTAAAAATTATATGAATACTCAAAGTCCACACCAGACCCATTAGGTCAGAATCTCAGAAAATGGGCCCCTGGCACCCATGTTTTTTCAGAACTCCCCAGTTTATTTTAGTGTGCAGCAGCCATGGTCAAGAATCCTGCTTTAGGACCTAGTGTGGGAAATCCACCTTTTATTCTGGAGGGCAACTAGCAAGAATTTATTTCTATGTCTTGAATTTTGTAGTGAGAGAGAAAAAAAAAACGAACAACACCAAAAGTTTCATCTGATGACTTGAAAATTTTTTTTGTATTCAGTAGGAGGCAAAGAAAAATATAAAATGAAAAAAAATGAAAGGAAAAACGATTGTCTCAGCTATTTTTAAAACAAAAAATACTTAAAAGAGTCCTAATCCATAAACATAATTAAGATGATTTTATAAAAATCTTTTTTTGCATCTTTTTTTCCCCGGATTTGAAAACCAGAAAACAACTCCACTGTGTCATGTTCAAAGTTCAAGCAAGGTAATTAATATTCTTGAACAACATTTTTCCTTTCTGATTAATTGCTTGCTAAAATACAGGACTCATATTCAAATAAATTATTTCATTTTTTTTCTCATTTTTTTCTGCTTTGCTTCCTCTATTTATCTATGTGAGAAATTTTTTAAAATTACTTACTCTTGTCATAAAAGTTTTATTAAGTACCAACAAAATTTGCTGCTTAAAAATTTGCTATTAATATCTATCCCAGAATTTACACTTATTAATACTCATAGCTTATGTCTTTATAGTTATTTTGTGCTTTGCTTGGGCTCTCCTAAAACTTGTAAAGTCATAATTGGTAGCAGATTCTAATTTTAAGACCTCAGAATTTACGGATGGAAATATTTCTGGGATGTTAAGGCAGATTTTTTTTTTTTTTTTGACTAAGATAGGTTTGCTTCCATGATTTGGAGCAGCCTCCAGAAGAGCATACATAGAATGTAGAGGGAAGGGATCACCCATCATGAAGCTGCAACTCTCTTTGAACATAAAAGTCGAGAGATCAAGAAACCCCATTGTCTGTAAAAATATAGGCAAGCTATAATCTGTCCCGCTTAGCAGTGGGACCTCGTCCATGTAGTCTTCTTTTGTCATTAAACAGAAAATAAAAATGATTTGTCGTGGACCTGGTTTAATAAGTATTATCACCTATCTTTTCATCAATCTGTGCATCTGTCCAAATTTTAAAAATTTTCATGCAGCCTTTCTATCAATATTCCACCCATCCTTAATTATCAATCTGATTTATCTGTTATGTATATAATTTTCACTCTTTCACCCATCATCTATTAATTTATTCTCTTTTCTTTCAATTTGCTGTTTAAATTCTCTACTTATCTAACTCTTTATCTATGTAAACTATTTAAATTCTTCCTCCTTTTCCAACCCTCCCCTTTTATAAGTGCCATCTGTGTTTGTTTGGCTTAAAAATAACTAGCAATGCTATGTGGTCAGGACTGCTAAACTGCTTATTTTAACATGCTTTATTTTCCTCCATCTAAAAATATGTAGTCCTCAAAATTGTATATATATTCATCTCTCTTTTATCAATTCTACTTTTCCACTAGACTATCAATTTAATTAAATTTCCTTATTGGAGGTCATAACCTGAAGCGACATTATAATATTCTGAACACCCTAGAGCTTACCTTGGATGGACCAGGAGAACTTGATCCTTTATTTTCTGGTTCTTCTATTTCTCACATGCCAAGGGACATCCAGAAAAGGCTTACCTTTGAGTACAAGTGAGATAAGAAAAGTACCTGAAAGTGTCATGAAGATGTAAGTCCCTCTGCTCACCACTGTACCTGATGTTTCTGCTATTATCATGCCATCCCAGTGTGGAGAGTTAAGCCCAGACAGTCAGTTGTGAAGGATAGATATGTTGGAGCCATCTGTAATTCTTATCTTTCCTTCACTCTCTATGTTTGATATCTGATACTATCTATAAGTTTTAAAAAAATTTTTTGAATCATCTATGAAATTTAATTTTTGCTCTTTAGGTACACTGCTACCTTCCTAATTCAAATACACTGTTCACTGTTTGTGGATGAAAATGCCCAACAAATGTTTGTAAAAATGATACATTGTTGTATATGTACATAATACACTGTTGTATAATTGTTATGTAATTGTAAAATTTGTATTTGCATGTATTTATATGTTTATACATATAGTTTCATAAACAAGTATAATCAAGTAAAACTATCATTTTATTTTAAAATTTAATGATGATTAATGTATGATAATTAATATATCGATGCAATTAGTATAGTATTATTTCAAAAAGTATTACCTTTACATGGACAAATCAAAGTTTGAGTTTTTCATCTTACTATATTATTCTTATATGTTATTTTTGCTAATACTGACTTTTCTGCCTGACTCGTTGTACCATTTATAATTATCTTCACCATCCCCAATACACACACACTACAAGGTAAAGAACTCACCTTCTCTTTCTCCACCTGGAATGCTCTTGCTCAGTATTTCTCTGGTTCTGTTCTTATAGCTCTCACTTCACAAATCTTCTCCTTATCTGATAAGATTCTTGAAAAACTGATGCCTTCCCCCACTCCTTCCCTCTAATTTAGGATGCTGGAGAGATGGACACAGGGACCTGTTTGCAGTTGCAACAAGTCTGGAAGTGGCTGGAAGAGGGAGGATAAATGGGTTCAGTGCAGAAGAGATGCAAACAATAGCTGCTTTTGACAGTGGAGTAGATAGAAGAGAAGAGAAGGTAAGGTGAAGAAAGAGTGAATGGAGGAGAGAGGGGGGCCTACCCCAGCTATCCATGCTGCACATAATTCTGATCATTTTCCAGATTTAACTCTAGAGCCAGCCAGAGCTATAGCAAAATTTCAAAGACAATCATCTTCAACAGGCATTTTCTGGCACATTTCATTTGCCAAACACGGTGGTTGGTACCTGGAATGAAGAGTGATCCAGGTATAGATCCTACTCTTAAAATCAGGTTTCATGGAGGAGAAAGAAGTAAACAGGCAATAGTTAAGTGTGGTTCATATCAAATTGGGAGAAATTATCTTTATTCTGCAAGAACAAATAGGAGGGGAAGAAATCTAACTCAGACTTGGGGGTTTCAGGATGGCATCCTAAAGGAAAAACAATGTTTTCCTTGAGACCTGAAGTGAATGTGGAAATTAGCTAAGTGATATGGTGAGGGTCTGTCCTAAGGAGGATGTGGGAGAGAAGCGTGATTGCAGCAGAGTTAAGAGCTTGTGCCAGCACCTGATATTCAAGAAAACAGGTTAGAAGAGGAGGAGAAGGCTGTAGATGATAGTACTGTCCCCATCCTCCTCTTCTCTCAGGCTTTCATTGTTCCCTGAAAACACATTCAATCTCGTATTTCTGTTGATATTGCCTGAACTTCACTAAATGAGTAAATAAGTTATTGGGAGATCAGAGGCTCTAAAATGTAAATCTCTTAGAGAGTTTGTGCTGGCTTTACTAAATTTCAGTCAAAATATAAATTATAATATAAGATTCATTTGCATCTTTATGTAGAGAATGTGTAACAAGCAGGAAGTCAACTGATGCTCAAATTCAGATAAATAGATGTGAGTAGAATGAAAGCTATGCACATTCAGCTTATTCTTGGACTGAAGTGAGTCTTAGAAGCTGCTTAAAAATAAAAAGAAAATGCTCTGGCTTGTTCTTTTTCTAGGATATGAGATATCTGTGGGTATAAAATAAAAGCTTATTTGGTTCTATAGATACATAATTTTCAAAATGCTAGAGTTAAAAGAGAGGAGGGAAGGAGGAAGAAAAGGGAAGAGGAAGAGAGAGAGAGGAGGGGAGATAGAGAGCTAGAGCTAGAGAGAAACCACGCAGTTTTTCAAAGCTTCAGCATGCCAAAAACTTTGTGAATCTCTCAGTAGAGACAACTAGGCCCCGCTTCCTAACCTTGTTGGCTGTGTAGTTCTTTTTTTATGAAATTTCCATTCATTTCTTGCTGAAATAATGTTTTTTAAGATTCTGATGAAGAACTATGTGTTTGGATTTTTTCCCTCAATGCTGTACTCCATTGGGAATTATTTTAAGTTAACAATTGGTCAATGTATATGTTTCTGTAAAGTTTTTCAGTTCTCCTTTGAAATGCAAATGCTCTAATTGTATAACTGTTCTAGAAATAGAGAATAAGCTACTCCTAGAGTCTCATTGGTCCTCTTTAGATTGTGGGTCTCTTCTTGTTATTTAAGAAAAATCAGGATGAGACAATATTCTGAAGTCCATTTGTGTTTTCAGTAATAATAAAAACCTGAGAAGCTTCCAAATGTGAAATCTTTTTTCTTGCAACTGTTTTTACAACTTTTTTTTTTTTTGGTTTCCTATCAGCATACTAAGTATACTCCACAAATTTTTAGAATAGTGTATTCTAAGCTTGTACCCAAAGAGTCAGAAAATAGATTGCCTAATGAGGATTTTTTTGTGAAGACAAGTTTTTGTTCTTGTTTTGCCAGTGCCAAGACATTGCAATAACATCTGTCCGATACAAATAAAACCTACCTGGTAGATAGTTAGGTGTTTCTCATAATGTCTCATCCATTCCTTGTAGAGAATATTAAGCAAACTTGAAATTAATTATGTTGGACTAGTTTACTTTAATGAGGAAGACAATGCTGTTTTTTTCCACCTCCCCCACACCTCCACCCCCGCCCCCTTCCTCCCCCGCCAAATTCTGGCACAAATTATTTTAGGTGCTGACATATTACATTTTCAAGGCTGTTAATGAGAAAACTGTTCCAGCTCAAGACTTGGTTTAGGAGAAGGGAGCATTCTAAAAGTCTAGACACAGTAGTTCTGCAGATTTCAGCTCCTGGAATCAAATAAATGTGAAGGAGCAAGCTATTAATCAGGGCAACTCAGATGTAGTATTAGCACTCCTTCCTTTCTCCCTTATTAGATAACTCAGAGGCTATTTAATAATACACCTTAATTACTGTTTAAAAGAAAGCATTGTGGATAAGTATTTTCAAATGCTATTTCTGACTATGTTTCACATTTAAATATGGTTTTGAATATTATCAAGAAGGAAAATCATATTTCTAAGACAGCTGTTATGGGTTAAATTTTATCTCCTCCCCCAAAAATATGTTGACATCCTAGTCTCCAGTAGCCCTGAATGTAATTTTATTTGGAGATAGAATCTTTACAGAGGTAAGCAACACAATGAGTTTATTACCTTGGGTCCTAATTTAATGTGACTGGTGTTCTTATAAAAAAAAGAGGAAATTTAAACACAGAGACAGATATGCACACAGAAAAGATGGCATGAAGACACAGAGGGAGAAGATGGTCATTTGAATGAAATGATGCATCTTCAAGACAAGGAATGCCAAGCATTGCTGGAAAACATAAGAAGCTAGAAGGGACAAGGAATGATTTCCCCCTAGATCCCTTAGATATAGCTTGGCCCTGTTGCCCACACCTCCATTTCAGACTTCTAACTACCAGAACTGTGAGATGATCCCTTTCTGCTCTTTGAAGCCACCCCGTTTTTGTTACTTTGTTATGTAAGCCCTAGAAAACAAACACAGCAGCCCTGTGGTGGAAAGCACAGGCTCTAACTTAAAAAAATGAGCGTTTATTTTCTAAAAGAAACTGGTACTCTCATTATTCACATTTGTTTCAGTAACCTTTCTATTGCCTCAATCACAAAACATGCAGTTTCACCAAAAAATCCTCAACATTTAAATTCCTTGACTTTTGCTAAATATTACAGTTTCTATATAAATAGCACAACCTCTCATAATTCCTTTCTCAGATATAACCTAAGTTCACTCAGACATATACTGGGCCTTGGGGCTTAGTCACATAATACGATTTTTGATATTGGAAGTCAATTGCATTTAATTTTTTTTCAAAAATATTATTTTATGTGAGTAGAAGAGCCTGAACTATGAGTCATGTCTTGATGAACAAAAATTTGGCCTCAAAACCTAAATCTGTTAGCAATAGCTAATACTTCCTAAGTAGAAATAACACTCATTAAGCATTTTCTGTATCAAGCAGTGCTCTGCTTGACACAGAGTTTCTAACATAAGTAGTTTATTTAATCCTCATGAAACCTTCTAAAGTGTGAGTCCATGTTTTACAGATAGGGAAATAGATGATGAGAGGTTAGGAAATGGCCCAGGGTTCTGGTTCTGGTAGGAGCTTGATAGCAACTCATTTCCTATTTCTTTCCACTTGCTACTACAGAAACAAAAGGAAAAAAAAAACAAATAAACACAGAATCCACCTCCATAAAATCTAAGAGGAAAAGGAAAACTCATGAACCCCAGATTTTATGTAAGTGTACCCAATACATCATAACCAACAGAAGCTCAATACTCAATGCTAGAAGACAATGGAGCAATGCTAATAAGAAAGAAAGCATGAACCAACAATTTTTGATTCTACTAAACTGTCCTTAAATATTCAGACAACAGAGGGACAAGTTTAAACATGTGAAAACTGAGGAAAGATTCCCATGAATACTTTAAAAGAAATCTAATAGTGGATGAACTTTAAGAGATAATTAGTAAAATTTCAGCAAAAAGACTCAGAGTAGGTCTTGAATATATTTAACTATGAACTAAAATTAAACAAAGATGGTAATTATTAAAAGAAAGCAGAGATCATAATTTTAGTATTAAATTGGATAATCAAGTGAAAAAGTATTAAGAAGACAAAGCATTATATTTTATAATAAATCTTAAAAATATAAGGTCCGTGAACTAATATTCTTTATATAACATACCAGAACTTTCATAAAGTTTTTATAACAGTCACAACAAAAATATTTTGTAGACTAAGAACAACTGTTTTTCAAGTGCCCCCTAGATGTTTATAAAAATAGAGCCACAATGAAAATGGCAACTAATTTTAAAAAGTAGATATTTTGTAGGCCATAATTTCTGACCACTAAATAATAAACTATCGTATAAAATAAATATAAGAGAAACTGTAACCATGAAAAATATTTGGAGTTTTAACTTTTTATTTGAAAGCAATTTGAAATTTATGAAAAAGTTACCCCCAAAAAGAAGATATGGAATATTCATATACCCTTTCTTCAGATTCATCTATAGTTACAATTTTTTCCCATATGCTTTATTATTTATCATTTGCGTTTGCTCTCTATATAGGCGCAGCTACATACCATTATTTTTTTCTGGACTATTCAAAAATAAGTTGCATACACCAAGGCTCTTTATCTCTGAATAACCATTAAATACCTAAAACTGGATTTCCTGAGAATAAGAATGTTCTCTTGTATATGTGCACTATGGTTATCAATTTCAGTAAATATAATATCGGCATAACACTTTACCATCCATATTTCAGTTCTGTTAAATAACCTAATATTATCCTTGATAGCATGCTTTTCCCCTCAAGTATAGGATCCATTCCAGGATCTAATGTTGCTTTTGCTAGTAGAGATGTCTCTTTAGTCTCCTTTAATCTGGAACATTGCCACAGTAGTTGTTTTGTATGATATTAATGCTTTTGAAGAATAGAGTCTCTTCTTACTTCATTTTTAATACAATAATCCTATTGTCTTGCCTGGTATTTTCTCATGGTTAGGCTGAGATTATACATTTATTCCAAAACAGACTAATCCATTAGTGATGTTAGTGATATGCCACATCCAGACATATATGCTGTCGACTCGACCCCCATTAGTGATGTTAATTTTGATCACCTGATTAAGGTCTACAACTTTTTCACTATCTACTCTTTTTTTCCCCATTGTAGATAGAAAGAAATCTGTGGGGAGACACTTTAAAACGATGTAGAAAGTCTACTTCTCATCAGAATTTTCCTCTCATTTATCACACATTGCTGAGTCTTCTCATAATGAGTCTTTGCTGTGATGGTTATAGAAGGATGACTTTTCCAGTTCCAGCATTCTCTTCACATTTACCAGTCACTACTCAGCATTCTACTTAAGCAAGGCCCTCCCTTCTTTCCTAGTCACTTATTTACCTACTCATTATCACAATGAACTCAAGGATTCCTATTTGTTAAAAGATCTTTAATTATCACACCTTAGTTGTAGGCTCAAACTGTCCCAGATTTGGCCAGTAGGCACCCCTTTAAACTGGCTCTTGTCTCCTTGGGATGTGCCTCCATCTTTTTATTCTTTCTTTCTTTCTTTCTTTCTTTCTTTCTTTCTTTCTTTCTTTCTTTCTTTCTTTCTTTCTTTCTTTCTCTTTCTTTCTTTCTCTTTCTTTCTTTCTATTTCATTATGAGCTTCAAGGTTTAGGCCTATTGTCTAGGTGTATGCGCCTGCGCACACAGATAATTTTTCCTCCTTTGACAGTGTGCTAGATGACTTGCAGTTACATTACTGCAACTGAAGATACATGTACTACTTACAAATTTCCTATAGAAATCTTTGAATGAGATTTATGCTAATTTACTATTAAGTCTGGAGCTAAAAGAATAGAGAGGGACCTGCTCATTAAATCTACCTTAGACAGAGAAATTGCTGCTAAGATAAATCATTTATGATCCAAGAGTAGTCATATGTGGTCTGGATATCCTCTTTTGAAGAGGATACTTGATTGCAAGCAAACTCTTCCTTTGCCACCTGCTTCCTGAAAAGCTGGGTGATCTGTCTTGACAGTTGCTGGTTTTGTGGGGCCTTATATGATTTGGGGGAATCCACTTAAAACAATACAGAATTATATCAACAAAATTTGTGATAAGAATGTTCACTTATTAGAATGAGAAAAGATTATTACAATAACTTATCATAGTCTTAGTGATTCCAGTCTCTTCTGATATTCCTTCAGGCAATTTCACATTTATGCTTAGATATTTTGTAGTTCTAACCTGGCTTCCCTCTCAGCACCTAGAATACTGAACACCTTCCAACAATTCCCAATCCTTGCAGGAGTCCACATCAAGCAAGGTGGAACTCTATAGCTTTGCAGTGAATCTTCCTCTGACTCTGACATATGAAAAAATGTTTATCACATGCCAGGCATTATTACAGGTGTGATAATACAGCTTTGAGTAAATGCCCTGTTTCTATAGAGTTTATTGTCTGATGGTGTGATGGGATGAAGAAAGTAAGTCAAATATAAGTATACTAGATAGTGATAAGGGCTATGAGAAGAAAAGTAGGTTAAAGGGAGAGAGTGCTAGGATGAATTATTATATGTCTGGGAGATCTTTGAAAGGGTTATATTGAAGTTAAGATCTTAAGAAAATGAAGAGGTGAGTCAGTTTTATATGTGGAGACATTATTTCTGGAGAGAAAACAGGAAATAAACAGCTTTGACATGAAAGGATTCTTGTCTTACCAGTGTGATTGGATTAGAGTGAATAAAGAAAGTTATAGAAGTTGATATCAGAGGTAGAGAGGGAAAACCATATTGTATCTTACAAAGTCTTTGGCTTTGATGCTGAGTGAAATGGAAGATAACCAAGGCTTTTGATCAGAAGGGTGTTGTGATCTGGCTCGTATTTTGAAAAAAGAGTGAAAATGCAATGGGTGGAGGGCGTGGGTGGATGAAGGGAGACCCACTGGGAGCCTTTTGAGGTATTGGTCATTTGGGCCACTAAAATAGTGGTATATGTAATGAGGAGTGATTGACTTTTCAGTGTACTTTGAAGGTAGAGTCAATGAGATTTGCTGATGAATTGGGTCATGGGAGAAATAGAGGTGTCAATGATGAAAGCAATGTCTTTTGGCTTGAGCAACTAGAAGAGAGAAGTGTCATTTCCTCAGAAGTGGGAGTCTTTGGTGGTGGCAGTGGAGTTGTTACAAAGGCTGTAGGAAGGCATGGTGGGGCTGAGATTGGGAGTCACTTTTGAGCATACCTGAGTCCCAGGTGCCTGCTAGACATCCAAACAGAGGTGTTGGTACTGTTCAATAATATGGTGCCTGAGGTTCAAAAGAAAGATTCAGGCAGCAAATGCAAATGTGTGTAAGTATATATAGATGATCTTTTCAGCCATAGATTTCTTAGACCACCAACTAAGGGTTGAATTTATAATGAAAAAAGATCTGAGCCTGGGACACTCAAAATTTTAGAGTTTGACAGGAAAACCAGGAGAACTTGAAGAATAACTGAGAGAGTAGGTGTCATAAAAACCATGAAAAGTATTTCAAGAAGAAGCAATATCTGTCAAATTCTGTGGATAGGCAGGGTGATGTTAGGATTATCTAAATGTCATGTAATATATTTGTAGAGACTATGGAGCCAGTACGATAGAAATTTAACTGGTCTCTAGGTTCTTGGGCATCTTGAAATTTCTGCCACATTGCTGATATTGTGTCCTAAAAATCAAGTCTAGTCTGGAAAACACAGTCTGCTGTTCACAGTGTGGGGCCAAGGCAGGAGGAACAAGCAGAGCATGGTTTCAGGATCTCAGGATTGTCAAACATTGAGCCGTGAAGCTAGTAATCCAGGGGCTTGCTGGAGATGCAAGAAACCCAGAATAATATTAAAGCTAAGGCTCACTTTTTTCTTCTCTCTTCTGGGGTTTGTGGAGCTTGTATGTGCAGTTGCTGACAAGCAAAGGCAGGGAAAAACCTTGGTAGCTTTTCTCTCTTTTTCCTCCCTTTTAACTGAGAAAGATCACATATATTGGAAAATCTCATTCTTTTTAAGTGGAAATTTTTTAAAAATGTACTTAGACACAAAACGTTTTACAGCCAAAGAATAAGACCTTTAAAAATTTAATATAAATATAGTATTGTTTTGAAATGAACAAATGTGTAAAAGTGACTAAGCAAATATTTGAAAAACTGTTTTCTTTATCTTTAAATGGATTCTAACCAGTTGACTTAAGTACAGTAAAGAAATTAAACTATGTTCTAAACCAATGTTTTTGTTTTTTACTGTAGTCCTACATTCAAAATGAAGTTTAATTTCTGATGGCTTTTCTGGAAATGATTGCACATCTTGATTTAGATAAAGTACATAGTAGGGTAACATGCTTAGAATGTAGATAATGTTGTAAGTTACAGTGCTTTCCACCCATCTTCAAGGCTAAAATCTTAGGAAGAAAATAAACTCTGGGTGTGCATTTTAAATTGTGTTTGAGTCCAAAATCAGACATTCAATTACTACATCATTTCTTTGGTAAATACAATGTAAATTTATTTTAAAAGAATCTGATTTTAAACTTAGAGACATATATTAAATGAAGATAATGTATGTATGACAATTTTGAGAAGTTTATGACCTCATGATTTGAAGAATTCCTTAACTAATGCTTCTAGAATAAAACTGCTAGACTAAAACAACATTTCTATGAGTAATATAAATATTTTTTAGAAAATATATTTTTTTTCAGATTGTCTTTGTTTTATTACTAAGGTAAATAAATATACATTCACCACTGAATGCAAAATCAGGAGTATAGACATAACATCTTAATTCATGAAGATTCATACTTTTATATTAAAGCTGTTACAATTGTCACTTTAAAATTTCCCTATGCTAACTTTTATACAAAACTTTTAAAGTTTACCACTCCCTGAATTGATTGCAGTATTGTTTGTGTATAGAAGAAGGAATGATTTTATAACTGATATGTAATTTATATCACATGCACCCTAACAATCTTAATCTTTATTTTGTTGCAAAGTGAAAAATTACTGGAGGATGCAGATGACATTTCAACAAGATGAATATGCTTATTTTTATTTTACTTCTATTGTCTGTTAATAGTATGAAGATGTTTTCTAAAATACTGTCTTTATATTTTCTGATGCTTTGTGAGGAGGATTTCTTTTACTTACCAAAGGGTACAAGAATTGAACAGGAATATAGCAATCGATTTTCTACTTTTGCTCATGTAAAATATTACAATGTGAGCCTTTAGTGCTCATATTTTGCTTTTTAATATAATTTTCCACTAATGGAAACCAGGACTTTTTAGAGTATAGTTCAATTCGAAAAGATTTTTTCCCCTGTCCAAATGCTTTTGAAAATAACTGAGCATAATTTAAAAAGGACAAAGGAATGAATTTAAAGAGATTCTGAATGGCCAAGTAATAATAATTAGGTTTGGAAATAGAGATTACAGCTTGAAGTAAAGGCCATATGTCCACAATGATGATCTACAAGGACAAGAGTTATAAAAGGCTCTAAAAGAAAGGCATGCATGAATTTGGTGTTTACTAAAATGTTATATGTCACTCCATAAGTCATACACTAAAATTTGTTCAACACCTAGGGTCACGTTCAGAAAAGATATATAAAAATGTTAAGTATATATACTGTCATATAAAAATGCTACACTGATAGTTAATTTTGTTAATTTTATATTAAAAATTTAAAATTAGTGTTGTATAATAATATGTTTAAAATATATTAACCATCCAGAAATTGAACCACATGAAACCAATGTAAAATCATCAGATTTATAAAATTGATAATATGAAGATCATTTTAATCTAATGAATACAAAGGCTATTTTTCATCTATGAGGTTTAACTGGTTGAGTATCTCAATGGCCCCCCACCTATTGAAAAGAAAATAGCTGTGTAAAATGAGAATAGGCTCACCCCAAAGTAATGATTTATGAAAACAATTTAAGATAAAATAGCTATTTCTGATGAGAGGTAGCATGGCTGTGGCAGCCACATGCAGGGCTGTGGCTTTGACTTATGCTACTCAGGCTGCTAAAGTCTGATTGTTCAGGGGGCCAGGCGGTCCTAGATGCCAAAAACCCAGGGTGGTAAATTAAATACAAATAATCAACAAAATAATTTACAGCCACCCTGGTAAATCTAGAAAAATAAAAAAATATATAATTTAGGGTTAAATAATCATAGAAGTTTATTTAAATACATCAATATCTGTCATTGTTAGAATCTGTGGAAGCCTCAGCATACAAAGATGTGAAGATCCTAATTAGAGGTAATAAACATTACCTGAGAAAAGCAACCAATGAGATAATATATCCCCTCTTATGAGTTAAGGGTCGTGAGGGCCAAGAATATTATTCCTCGACCAACAAACTGAAAAATTTAAACTGTTTGACTTTATAATGAGGTATAAGCACAGAAAAGGAGCGAACCAACATTATAGATTAAAAAAATCTTGGTGGTTGCCAGGGTCTGGAAGAGGGAAAATGGAGTGATATTAGTCAAATGGTTATAAAGTTTCAGTTACACAAGATGAATAAATTATAGATATCTAATGTACGACACGGTGAGGATAGCTAGTATGTTATTGTATCATTGATATCTGTATTGAAATATGTTGTTTACTGATTCCCAATTGATAGATCTTAAATCGAATCTGCTGAGAATTCTCTTCTCTCTCTCTCTCTCTCTCTTTCTCTCTCTCTCTCTCTCTCACACACACACACACACACACAATGACACACAAATGTAGAAGTAATGAATATTATTTAGCTTGTTTGTACTGATCTTTTCACAATGTATGCATACTTCAAAACATCAAGTTGTATACCTTAAATATACACAACATGTATATGTCAAAAAATCACCAATAAGCTAAATATATAATGCACAATAAATTTCACTTTTAAATGGTGATCTACAAGCTCTAAAAGTGAAAAGGAGCTTTTTTTTGACAACTTCAATTTCTCTTGCTAAATTGTACCTTATTGTTTCAGCTGATTATTTACTGTCAAATCAAATGGTTTCAAAAATTAGCAATTCATCATCATTCTTTTTTATTTTTAGTTTAATTGTTTATTCATTTGCAACAAATTATTGAGTGACTGATATATGCCAAACAAGTTCTATTAGCTGTGGACACATTACTGAACAATGTTTTTATAGAGCATTCATTTTAGAATGTAGAGACAGACAATAAACAGTGAACCTATTAAATAATTGCATTATTTGATGTATCAAAAGATAATCAGGGCATTGGAGAAAATATAGCAAGGTAAGGCAGCTTGGGAATATTTGGGAACAGGTTTCAAATTTTCATGTTGTGGTCAGGTTAGAGCTCATTAAGAGGTGACATTTAGGCCATGAACTTAAAGAGGAGGACAAGGTGCATAGATACATCTGGTGGAAAAGTATTCCAGGTAGAAAAAACTGACAGAATGAAGAAAATATTATCTCTATGAAAACATCTTGATTATAGATTTCTAATCAATGTAAAAAATATTTATGTGGAACATTTGGTAAATGTTGTTTCAATTGAGCTTTATGTCCTGTAGCTCCCTCATATTCATAGCTCATTCAGTAAAATTCTCTCTCCTGGGAAGAAGATAGCAATAAGAAAAAACGATGATGCACTCTTGTCTTCAAGCAGATCTGACAGAGATCTGTGTGAATGCTTCTGGAAACGATAACTTTTACAGCATTGAAACAAGTGGTTATAAAATGTTTGCAAAGTTCCAATGAGAAATCTATGTGCAAAATCTGTGGCAAATTAGCGTTTAATGCTACAGCTGAAGAACGGCCTGGCCATTAAATCCTCCTCCAAGGAGGTAATGGAGTTGAAAGTCATCATCACAGACATTCCTGCACTGCGATGGGTCATAAGAGAAATCTGGAAGCTGTGCCCTGTTGAAGCAGAGTGCCCGATGAGAGGCAAGAACTCCTTGAAGTGTCTGCTTCGCAAATTGATGGATAGGGTCCAGTTTGGATTCTACATGTGAAAAAAAAATTCAAACTCTAACAGAGAGCTCAAACCATATAAGGCAAATGCTGGATATAGACGTGGTTTTGCCAAACAAAATATTGTATGATCTTTTGTGTAAGAAAAGGGTATCAAAAGAACCTTTTGAATAGAGGTGTCCTCACAGAAGTATGCTTTTGCCTATTAAAAAAACCCTGAGAATTAAAAATGAAGACAAACCTTGAGTATTTTAACTAAACCAATATTTAACAATGCTCAAAACAATTTTTACCACTTTCTTCCATTTTTTTTTTTCATTTGAGAGAAAGAGGGGAGAGGAAGAGAAGAGAGGAGAGGAGAGAAAAAAAGAAGATGGAGCTCCTGATGGAGCAGTACACTGGCCGTGGCTACCAATATTTAGAGAAGTGATGATAGTGTTGGGGGTGTTGGGTATGTTTCTTGTGGAGAATAGAAATAACTGGTTAGAAATGCATTATTGAGAGGCTTCTTATTTTTATGTAAAAAATTTTGTTTTTTGACATTTTATTTTTAAAAATAACTGAAATATGTTTTATTTTCAGGGTACCTGAGGCTAAAAGAATGTCTCTGGCATCAGATATACTGTAGATGCAAATAAATCTTGCTAACGCTTTCCAGTGAGCAAATAAAGATCCCATTGTGTTCTCAGAGTAAAGTGCCTCGCTTTCTACTAGAGTGTTCATTCCACCTGTTGACTCTCAAATATCTCGCATTCTTTTTGAGAATTCTAGAAAGAGGTTTATGGCTTTGATCACAGGTGAATAGGCATTTGTGTTCTGAACAGTAAACTCCACAGGATGTCAGAATGCTTCAACTCCTCCTACTGCAGGGATAATTGTTATTAGTAAAAGCTAGTCATTGCAGGGAATAGGCCAGTTAATTGATTTCTTCCTATCATTTAAGTATAGGCTCTTTGAGGTGAAAACAAATTTCTAATTGGTAATATTTGTGTGGGCAAGTTAACATTTGCCATTATGAATAGTAGGAAAACATGAAGGATCTAACCAAAGTTGGTGTAAAGAAAACTCACAAGTGAGTCTCCGTTTTTTGCAAAACTACTCAAACAACCAAGACTATGACACTGCCTCTTAGCTCATCAGGACGCTATCACTCACTTTCAGACTGTCTTTTTCTGTGATTGTTCTCTTCTCCCTCTTTAATCTTCTTTCTCACTTCACCCAATGCCAGCCATTCTTGCCCTGCATTCTATTCTCCGTTCTTTCACAGTTTTCCTAGCTGTCCAAAATTGATCTTGAAAACTAATGTGTTGATGGATAATTACTATATTTTCCTCATCATAAAAGTATTTGCATCTTAAAGAGTCAATCTGGAGGTGGAATGCCCTATCCCAAATTACGGTCTTCAGTTATGGAATATTAGGCACCTTGGAACATGAAGGAAGAGGTCTTCATGGTCCTTCTCTGATAACATTACTTAGACAGTGATTCACTCTGCTTATGCTGCCCATATATAAATGAAAAGGAGGCTCTGGGCCACTGAACCAAGGGTGAAAGTGTAGCTACACAGAAAATAATAACTTTTATAACAGTGCACAGATTTTATATGGCCCTCAACCTTGAAGATTTTTCATACGAAAAGTTGGAGAAATCCTATAATTTCAACAACAGCAACAACAATAAAACCTGCATAGGGCTTTTCAACTTTGTGCTATGAATGGATTACAGATATTCCCTAAAATATTGACTTTTAAAAAAATTCTAGTGATTCTCAAACTTGAGTATGAATCAGAAAGCCTGCAAGGCTTGTTAACACACAAGATGCTGAATTACACCCCCAGAGTTTCTGATTCTGTAAGTCTCCAGGAGGGCCTGAGAATTTGCATTTTGGTAAGTTTTTAGGTTCGCTGCTACTGCTGCTGTTGATTTGGGGAACACACTTTGAGAACTACTTCTTTAGCCTTTGAGGCACCTAGGTTGGGTCATCAAGCAGAACTCAAAAAGCCACATATGGCATCCTAGCTGTAATGTGGCTGTTGAGCACTAAAGAGATGCTCTATCTTGTAGAAATCGACTTTAGCATAAAGCTAAAGCAGCCCAGGCTGCTGCTGGAGCTGTTTATGTGTGGAACCTGGAACATGGTTCGAAATGAACTGCACTGGAGTGAAGGTCAGAGTTCATGAGAGAGGTTCTGGAGAAATGGGCTCTTGAATTTGTCTCTTTGTGGCATGTGTTTTGTTAGTGCAGACAAAGCTAGCTGCAGTATGACTGTTCTAAAAATGGATGCGTATTCTGCAAATTAGATGTTGTCTGTTATTTTGAAATATCTCATTTACAGATGTTTATTTGAATTTAAAATCATTTGCATTACTATAAAAAATTTCAGCATTACATTAGTAAATGAAAGAATAGATTTTTTAAATATAATTTTAATTTGCCAGTTTTTAAGCAACTATAATATTGGAAAATGGTTTTACAAATATTTTATCATCTCTATCTGAACAAAATTTTTTCTTTTTTTTTTGATGTGACACTTGAGGAAGAAAGATTATCGTTAAAAACCATGATTAGTAATTGCCTGTAGCCAGCTCAATCATAAAAATCAGACATAAAATCTATTTTTATGCAAGGAAGTTCAAGTTTCTCATTAAAGAAAAAAATAGAAAAGGCTTTATTTATAAGTTTTACATAAATTCACTAGTTAATACTATTTCTATCACTTTTATTCTATTTTTCTTTTTATATTATATTACAAGTTTAGCTTTTTTTTTCTACCAAGCTATATAGATCCTCCCAAGTTCCTTCCAATTTATCCTGTGTATTGTACTGATATAATCTTTTTTTTTTTTTTCCATTTGTACTGTAACATGAGAATGCTTGGGAGGCACTGCTGTGGTCTTCATCAAATGCTGATTAGCCAGGCAAAATTTTAAATTATGCTATCTACTTTTATGTCTAGAGCTACAGACAATAAACTACATTAGAACAGATTTGTGCTATTATTGGAAGAATCCATTGTATTATTCCCTTGAAAATAATTTTAAGGTAAATAGGCACCTATTGCTTCAGGAGAAATATGTAATGACATCTTTTGTGGTTTGACAAAGACTGCTTCCCTCAATTTTTGTTGGTACATCGAAATACATATATAGGCATAAGGAAGTAGATAAATTTTCACAAAAGATAAGGATCCTCGTTGGAACAAAATGCTCAAAACCCCAACCAGTTTTCTACTGAGATTCACTGTTATTGTAATGAACCTCTGTGGCAGATTAGCATGTTGCCATACGTTTTCCTTATCCCCGTGTATTTTAGAGAAAAATGTTAAGAATATTGTATATAGAAATTTTGCATTTGGATTATAAAGGGAGGGCTTTTTTCTATGAGAAGTTCTAAAAACCTCAAGTATCAGTGTGTCTGCATTCAAGGAACTGTTGGAAGTATGTGAGTTCACTGCAGTGTAGACTTGAGCATAAAGTCTCTCTATCATCAACATCCTCAGTTTGGGCCCAGGGCTGCAAACTCTGTGAAAACACTCTCCACATTCTTAATCAAGGCGAACTATGTGACCATGTTTATACGAAAAAGTGAAATCAAAGTTTTAGTAGCTATCAATACAAGCAGTGACTCTGAATAATTTCGGACTGGGCCTTTTCCTTTTTCTTCAAAGTCACATTTTAAGGGGATGGCATAAATATTTGGCAATTATTCTAGTTCTAATTTGGACTTAATGATCAATAAAGAGCTCATGATGTTCTTAGTTGTTTTTTTTTAGATTTCCAACTAAATCTATTCTTTCTGTTTCTAGTTTGAAATGGAAACAGTCCAGCTTTAATCATAAAACTATACTAGTAGAATTAATATCTAGCTGACATACAAATACATTTGAATTTTCAACAACAACAAACTTTCCTTGTATGAATAGAAGTTATTTAGACTTTTTGAAGAATTCATAGGGTTGGCTCTTTATTAGGCGAGTCTGAGCAATGTAAAATATTAATGCAATAATTCAATGAAAAATTATCCTCTTTTTTTTGATTGCCATCATTTCTCTTGTGAGCTGTGTAAGATATTGCAGATGTATTTACCTGGTATAAAGAAAAGGAAATGTCATAAGGAGTTGTGCCAAATTTTCGCTGGTTTTCTGAGTTCTAATGTGACAGAGGAATGGGGAAGGGTCTTCTTCTAACCCATACTTGGAGTCTCAATTCCTGCCAAGTCTACACTTTTAGACTCCAGGATTTATTTCTAGAACAGGAATTTTCCAATACACTTTCATCAAACATACTTGGAAAAATTCTGCTCTCTGAGATATTGCAGCTCAAATTTACTGTAACTTACTTTATTATTTTCATTTCTAAATAATTTATAGTAGAGGAGGAAAATAACAGGGGAGACAGACAGAATCATTGTTCTTACCTTTAAAGTCTTAGAGTCATGAATAATTGTGCTTGTGAATCTATGACTATGACCTAAAGTCTTGGTATTTTGATTATGGAGTCATATTTGCAACAAAATTTAGAAATGAAAAAAAAATTCTGAAAATGGGCTAATCCCTAAATATGTTTATTTAAAAATTAAAAAATAAGCCTATATATTACATATGTATTATCAAACACACTCATTTCTAACAGTCTTAGCTATATAAATTTTACTTTTATTTAATTTTCATCATTTAAACTCTATAGTTCAAATTCTTGACTATCAAATTGTTTCATTCTTGAAACTGTAGCAACTATATTATGCTTTACAGTATTCTGCTGGTTTTTATCTTAAGCTGGAAGTAAGGAAGTTATGAGTTTTTTCTTGCACATTTCTATTAGGAGAAAAATAAAAAATGACTATCAATGTAGAATAAAAATATAATTATAAAACAGTAACTTGTTTCATTATATTCATGTACTAGAGCTGAGGGATCATGGGAGAAAACCTGAGTGGTGAGAAATTTTGCTTTTTCATAGCTGGAGAAAATAGTTTTACCATATTTGTTAGAATGTATATAAACAAGTGTAGTCATTAAATAATTTTAAAGAAGAATTTTAATTCATTTTACAAAATACAAAAGATGGTTAGATTTTCTTTTTTGACTCTAATAGAAGCTAGAGAACTGGAGTCTTTTCAGTAAACAGATTTGAAAACCACAAGTCCCAAATACTTTTCTATTTCACTCAAGAGAACATAATTACATCTGAAGGGCTGGGAACTCTCAAAACACTTATGAAACTTTATACTCCCAAGAGATTGCACTGGCTGAAAGTTTAAATGGGTTAAAAGAAGAGTAGAGATAAATCCCTGGATGGCTGAGCCCTAATCAGTAATTTAAAGGCATTTAGAAGTTTAGAGGTAGCAGTCTTAGAAAGATTGTGTCACAGCAAAGGCAAGGGTCCCTTTTGTGTACTTTAGGAACCTGGCTTCTGCCCAATTCTTTTACTCTTATTTTTAAGCAGAAATTTTAGATACCTTTGTACTCCAGGACTTTATGTATGTATTCAAGTTTTTGCCCTGGTCTGCAGGTAACACAGTAACTAGTCCAGGCTCAACCTTGGGTAGCACTAGATAATTTCATCCTAACTCATGAATTCCAGATATTATATACCAGGAAAGAGTGATGATCATTTCTAGAGTTTCTTTTAGTTAGAAATGTGGGTTTGAGATTACTTCATCATCCTTTGCCTAGTCTCTTCTACACAATTTTCTCTAAATATATTATACTTAATTATAGGGATATTTTAGACATAATTATATTGTATAAGTAAGAATAAAGGGGAAGAAATCATGTAACATGACTGAAAATGAATCATTTTGACCTCTTCCATTTCTGTTACACTGAAGAACCAAAAGATTTTAGTATGTGATGAACCAATTATAAAAATGTCTCAAGTTCTTTGTCCCTCCCTGTATTTGCATCCTTTGCGATGTGATTTTACAGTTCTTCCAATCAAGAGATGCTTTATTTCTTGACTCTTATTTAGTCTGGCTTTGTTATTAGTTTTGGCCAATAAATTCAGTTGAAATGATGGTGCGCCGATTCCAAGCCTAGCTCTCAAGAGGCCTGGAACTATTTCGAACTGCTCTTTGAAACTTAGACACTGACACAAAAAGTCTGCTGGAGATTAAAGACCACATGGAGAGAAGACTGATCAACTTCAGGACTAACTAGCCAGGGTAGAGCAGATGCATGAGTGAGTTCACTGGTTAAAATCACACTAATTGTGGAGATAACCTATAAATCCATAATTAATAACAAATGCTTATTATTTGATACTGTACTTTGCAGTGGTTTGTTATACAGTAATAACTAAATACTAAAGGGATGAAGCATATAATTGAGTTATTTGTTAGCAATATGTTATCATAATAAATATGAAGCTTCATACTGTCTTTCCTCAGAATTTCCTTGGTGATATTAAGTGAGTTTGAAATACATAGTTATATGTTAAATCTTGGAGAATAGAAAGAAAGCTATATACCAAACTTAAGGAAAAAAATCTGAAGAAAATATCATTCTTTTATTGAATGGATTATCAGAAAATGCAACTGTATATTTTATGTACTTAATATGTCATTAAAAAATATATATATAGCAAAGATAAGAGTAGATTAATTATAATGAAATATTTTAAGCACCTAATTCTCAATAAATAAACTATATGAACTTTTCGAAGAGCAAGGTTACCAAAATGAATCTAATAGAATATTGCACTCAGCAAACTGCAGAATGCACTTTCTCCCCAACAGAGAGAATATTTATAAGAATTGCCCCCAAACTGGAATATAATGCAAAGCTCTACAAGTTTTCAAAAATTGAAATTATACACAAGATGATGGTCCCCAGTCATGTGGATGAATTCATATATATATATATATATGAATTCTGTGTGTATATATACATATACACACATACATATACACATGGAATATATATATGGAGTAGCTATATGAATTTTGGACAGAGTGGACTTCAGAACATGAAACATTATTAGGGATAAAGAAGGACATTATATAATGATAAAGTAGTCAATTCTCTAAGAAGATATATCAGTCCTAAATGTGAATGTGCCAAAAAAGCCTTCAAATATGTGAGTAAAAAAAACAATAGAACTACAAGGAGAAATAGATTTACTGTTGTTGCTGGAGACATCAACACCTTTCAGAAATGGACAGATGCAACAGGTTGAAAATCAGTAAGTACATAGTTTAACGCAAAAACACCATATCATAACTGGACATACAAAACATTAGAATACACATTCTTCTCAAGCCGATGTGGAGCATTCACCCAAATAGACCACATTTGGGCCATAAAACATACCTTAACAAATTTAAAAGAATAAAAATCATAGAATGTCTCTTCTCAGACAACAATGAAATTAAAACGACATCAATAGCAGAAAGGTAGCTGAAAAATACAGAGATTTGGACTTTAAACAATAAACTTTTAAGTAATACATGAGTCAAAAAAATCTCAAGATTTTGCAAAATATTTTGAACTAAATGAAAATAAAAACATGACATCGATATTTGTGGAACTCAACTACAGCGATGTTTAGAGGGAAATTAATAGCAGTGAATGAATATATTAAAAAGAAGAAAAATCTAAAATCAATAATCTAAGATTATACCTTAGGAATTAGAAAAGGGAGAGCAAATTAAGTCCTAAGTTAGCAGTAAAAAGAAATAAGAATTAGAGCAGAAATCTATAAAATTGAAAATAGGAAATTAATTAAGAAAAACAATAAAATCAACAAAACCAAAACTTGGTTCTCTGAAAAAATCAATAAAATAGATAAGCCTTTAGCCAGACTAATGAAAAAGAGGACAAAAATTACTAATATCAGAAATAAGAAATATCATTGCACATATTCTGTACATTAAAACAATAATAAAAAATACTATGAATAACTATGTCTACAAACTTAATAAGCTTCCACATGAAACCTAAAACTTGAGTAGGTTCTAAAAGAAGATATAGAGGAATATCTTTGTAAACTTGAAATAAGCAAATATTTATTAGATTTAATTAAAATGCACTAAAATTGATATGTTTTTAATGGAAATGAACATTTGTGCTACTTGCATGACATCATTTAAAAAATGGAAAGTCAAAAAAGCAACTGAGAAATGTTAGCAGCACATATTATCTGATAAATTCTGATGTGAAGCTCCTCATTTATATTCCATGTTCTCTTCTGTGTGAGAATTAAAGTTCTCAAGTAAAGGTTAAAACGAACAAATAAAAATAGCAAAATAATTTCAAGTTTTCAGCATCGTCTTTCAACTAACAGAATTCTTAAAGAGAACTTCTGGGATAAAACACATGTGTTCCTGCACAAAAACCCTTTTCACACTGGATTAATCAGCTGTTTTCCTACCTAGCTACTATATAAACATAGTCTCCTTTTATGAGAAGATGCACGAATGACATAGAAATTTCCCAGTGAAATATTTCATAGACAATCAATTGAGGGAGCATAGAACAACCTGAAAATGTATAATCATTCACATATACCTACTTACAAATATATGGATTAAAAATTTTTTTCTGCTCTTAATGTTGTTTTTTATTTAAATACTGTTCTAGTACCTTCTTCTCAGAACGTGATAAAGCTTAATGGATGTCCGAGATGCATCACTGGTGAGGCAGTCACTGTTCCCCTGCATCCTTAATACCCCTGGTGGACAAGGCCATTACTGTGTCCAGTCTTTTGAGACTTAACAGAGCTCCATTGCACAGCGTATTGGTTAAAAGATTTCTTGAGGATAAGTTAATTCTACATCTGAAATAAGTTCATTGGCAGTTTAAATGGAAAACTTAATTGACATTTTTGAATATGTAATCTTTTGGCTGGCAACCACACTAGACTTCTTTTGCACTAAGCTCCTATATTTTTCTGAGTCTTTTTTTACTTCCCAAAGTTGTGCTGACTGCTGTTGATAAAGCAGAGGCCATTTCCGCCGTGGAAAAGCCTGCTGCTTCCACCTTCATTGATTTTTGGCTTGTGCTGCTTTCCAGGGAGTAATTGTTAGAATCTCTTGTGAAACAGGGAAAACGTGCAACCCCTGTGCTCAGACAGCTTTTATTGCCAAGTAATTTATAGAACCTGTCCATAACCTAATTGTACCCACACTCAAGGAAAGAGGATATTCAGTTTGTCTGGTCAGAAAGGAAAATTTGCCTAAAAAGGCCTCCAAAAATTGCAACACCAAAATGTTGATATATTCTTTTAGCTGAATGTTTTTTTTCTTTTAATTGAAAGGTATTATACTGATATGGTAAACAGTTCAAACAATATAAGAATCTATGCAATGAAAATCAATTCTCCTTTTCATCTTGGGATCTCTAGTCTTTTTCCTTAGGGGCAGCCACATTGAACGGTTTCTTGTGTATTGCCAGAAATGATTTATATACATGTACAAGGATGCATCGTTGTGTGAATTTTATAAAACATATTACAGATATCATATATATATGTAAACAAAACACAAAGAGAAGCATGTAATACACACTCTTACGCAAATATGTTTTAGATTTTTTAATTTACACGCGGTAAAGTTCACTCCTTCTGATGCATGGTTCTATGAGTTTGACAAATGCATAGAGTCATGTAAACGACATGAAGTACAGAATAATTCTATCACTTCTCTCCCTAAAAATATTCCTCCAGGCTAGCTCTTGTGGTCAAATCCTCTCTCAACCTTTAATTTCTAGCACTCACTGATCTGTTTCTCCCCCTACAGTCATGCCTTTTCTAGAATGTCATGTCAATGGAATCACATGGAATGTAACCTTTTCATTCTAATTTGCTTCACTTAGCAACATACATTTGAGATTCATCTATGTTGTATGTATTGATAATTTGTTTCTTTTATTATTGCTAAATGCTATTCTATTGTAAGGGTGTCCCACAGTTTGTTTGTCCATTTTCCAGCTGAGGGCCTTCTTGATTGTCTCCAGTTTGGGTGATTAAGAACAAAGCTACTATAAATATTTCATGAGTAGGTTTTTGTGGAAATAACAGTATTTATTTCGCTTGGGCAGATACCTAGGAGTAGGTGCATATTGCTTTTAACCTATTTCAAATATTATTCAATATTAGCATTAAAAACACATACAACAAATACACCTCGAAAACCTATGTCTCCAGAAAGTGTATATCCCAGACTCTCTCTGCCATCACTCAGAAATATCCCATGGTGTTAAGAGAAGTGTGAGTTTCTTTTCTCTTCTTTACTGTAATTTTCTAATTTTCTAAAATGGACAACTATATATTGTCTGCCTAATAATGTATTGGCTATTTAATAATAAAGAAATAGCAACAAACTCTGCGTCCAATTTTTTGAAGTGCTTTTTAAAAATTGGTGCTGAATTGAATTGGCTGGCTTCATTTTTTTTCTTCCTCAGAGCATTTAAGATTTTGTAACTCAATTTAAGCAGTAGTTTCTCAAGTCTTTTTGGATTTATAAACACAAGCTGCCTAATTTATTGGAACATTTTGTTTATTTAAGTTTTTACTAATATTGTTGACTCATGGTAATATCCAAAGTATTTATTTAAAAACAAGCTTGGTGAATGTCTCTGACTTGATCGGTTACAATAATTTGAAAGCATTTAATTCAGTGAAATAATTGGTTATATAGACAAATGACAGGAAATAACTGGCTGAGTGTTTAAGAATTGTGTAAATAAGCCATCATATAATTTCCTCAAGAAGAAAAATAATAATGAACACAGACAGAAATTTAAATTCAGGAAGCTTAAGTAGAAGTTTATGAAGTTTCTTAGCACCCAACCCTCTCTCAGATAGCTGCTGCAATAAATATAGTTGCAGAATCTCAAGGCTTCTAGATTTACAGATTCTATCATAGTAATGAGATTAATTGGAGGCATTTACCATATATATTCCCATCATATTTTTACTTTTGGGAATCACTGGGTCCTTCTTAAAGAAAATCTCTGACATATATCGCCTTATATTATTGTACCTTATGTTATTTTGGGCTGAATTGTGTCCCCCTCCCCCAATACATATGTTGAAGACCTAACCCCTAATTTTTAAGGATTCCCCTTAAGAGAGAATACTTCCTTGTTTACTCTATGATTAGATATCTTCTCATTAAGAATCATTTTCAACACTTCTTGGACCACATATAGAATTCTCATCTATCTTATGTATCCTGCCCATGTTGCCCTGTATTTCTAGAGCTTGATGTCGCCTCAGAATTTTGAGAAACTTTCCCATCGATCGCCTCACTCTTATTTTCTCAGAGTTTGTATTTTATTAGTAAATGTGAGATTGCAAAGAAAATAATCTTTAGTCCCAACCATAATGTCTTAGTTTTGTATTTTGTGATTTATTTTGTGTTAGTAGATTTTTTCATTATAAGCGCTTATATCAACTATTGAAAATCCTAATGTCCATAATATATTATAATTATTAAGGTATATAGGAGAGTGTATTTGTCTAATTTTTTTAATATAGTTATAGTTTTTGTAGACTATCAGTGCAAGAATTATTTATCTTGCCAGATATTACTGACTTTGGCAAGGAATACAGTCTGATAGATACTTATTTGATTAATTATAAGAATTAATAATCAATTAATAAATGGGAACTAGTGTGATTTGAAGTTTAAAATTAAGGGAAAAAATGTCTACAACTATCACTGAAGTTACAAATACTACTGTTAACAAGGATGTTATTAATGATTTGATTCATGGGAGTGTGTGGATACTATAAACCAGGAGAATCAGTCATTTCAGAATGGAGAAGGATTGAAAGACTTTGACAAGTAGCAGATTTAGTCTGTAAATTTAGTTTTTTGTATGATCACTTGATGAGTGATCAGTGAAACATAAAACTATTTTGCAATAAGAAGAAAAATAAAGATACCTAGCCCTTAAGATTATAAAGGAGGAAAAGCCTTATCAATAACAGCTGGCATTTTGTTATATGGGTCTTCAGTTGTCACGGCAGGTAAAACCTAACTGATTCTTTGTTTTGGGATTGCAAAAGGCCATGGGGAGCTTTAAAATTACATTTTTTAAAATGTCAGTAAGGAATCATGGATAAGAAGGTGGAGGTTTTCTAATCCAGATAGAGAAAGTACAGAATCCTGATGATTGTGACAGGAAAGTTGGACAAAAGGAGCATTTGGCAGTTAGAGTAAGATTTTATGTTCTCTTAGAGAAATTACTAATATTTTTATAATGTGTGGGTAGGATTTCTGAAATCAGTTAATTTGTCTTATCTCAGCTTTACACTGCTCTTTAACTGTAATTTCTTAAGAGTAATCAAAGAAGTCACTAGAAAGCAAAAATTCAAAGAAACCCCTACTTGCCCGGATTTTGGGTTTGATTTTGTCTAGTCTTCCTTCATATAGGAAGGTGTCAGCAATAACTGTGGTATCCTTGGGTGGTGACTGCTGTGACTACTTATCGTTATAGTGATATGGATCACAACAGGTGGGAAATGACAAACATCATCTAGAAGACTAGGCAGCCAATTCTCAGGACATGTGTGAGACACCCCACAGATGCTCAGAACTATTTGGAAGAATTTTCGAGAGGCTGGAGTTTGAAAAGAGCAGAAGAGTTTTGAGATAAAGAAATACTCTTATTGTAACTTTACTCTTAGTACCTGAGAATATTCAACTTCAGAAAAATTTCTTATAGGTAGAAAGTATAGTCATATTATCATAATCTAGGTAGATTAGTTTCCTGTGGCTGCTGTAACAATTTAACACAAACTTGATGGGTTAAAACAACAGATATTTATTCTCTCACAGTTCTGGAGGCCAGAAATCTGAAATCAGTTCCACATGTTGGCAGGGCCACACTGCCTTTATAGACTTTGCTGAAGAATCTGTTCCTTACCCCTGGTGGCTGCTGACATTCTTTGGCTCGTGTTTCATCACTCCAGTCTCTGCCAAGACTTCACGTTTTGTTCTTTTCTGACCGTGTCAAATCACCCTCTGTCTCTCTCTTTTAAGTACACTTATGATTGAATTTAGGGCCCATCTGGATAATCCAGGAGAAACTCTCTGTAGTCAGATCCTAAATGTAATCACATCTGCAAAGATTCTTTTTTTCCTCCTTTGGTAACATTTATTGGTTTCAGGGAAGAGAATCTGAAAATGTTGGGTGGCTATGAATGAGGTAAGAAAAGATATCACAACAAGTAATTAGAGTGAAATCAGAGGAAATCATGGGCCGACAGCCTCAACTTCTACTCCTTATCTAAATTTCCTATTTTCCAAATTTTGTTTTCATCATCATCATCATCATTATTTCAGTCTACCCCATTCGTTTAATTTAGTTTTGTTATTCTAGCAAATGTTCTCCACCATGACTACATATAGGAATCACCTGGGTAGCTCTGTAAAACCATAAATGCTCAGGCCCAACCTCAAATCAATTGATATAGAACCTCTGGAAATGGGGCCTGAGCCACAACATTTTTTAAAGCTTCTCAGGTGAATCCAACATAAAGTCAGGGTTAAGAAGCACTACAGTAAAGGGATGTGAATTATGCTTGCCTATGGAACTGTATAGTGTTATAATGAAACCCCTGGCTTTGAAACCTGAGTTTAAATCTTGTCTCTGACTTATTAGCTATAGAATCTCAGACAAGACACTCTAGTGCCTAGGCTTATTGTAAATAGTAAGTTAACATAGATGTATATGTATCTGTATACATACATATGTCCATTTATAGTATACTTAATATTTATGCATATTTGTTTATAATATAAACATAGAGAATATTTGTAAAATGCATGAGTATCAGAAACTATACTAATTTCTGTAACACTGTGTTAATTGATTGTGATAAAATAAAGAGGAAAACAGAGATGATTGCCACCCATGTGAGACTTATACTATAATGGGGAAAAGAGACATTAATCAAATAAAGTCTCCCAAAAACATGATATTGAGGAGAAACAGTGCTATAAAACTCTGTAATAGTATTGGTAGTGTTTTCACTCAGTCAAAAAGGTCATAAAAAGCTCCTCTAAAGAAATGATATTTGAGCTGAGATTTGAAGTGTAAGCAGGAGGTTTTTCAGCAATGTAGAGAAGGGAAAACTCTCTGGGAAAAGGGACCAGCATATGCAAAACCTGGTTTGTGAGAAAACATGGTGAGCACATAAGCTGGAAGTAAGTGAGGGACCAGCTGAGAAATTGTAGTGACATGTGGGATGAGGCCAGACTGGGCAGGTCGCAATAGTTAAGGGGAGATCGTTGGTGATCCTTGGGAGACCAGTACTGGAGAGACAAATAAGCAGAAATCCAGAATGAAAATAACTGGGCTATGCATGGTACATGAGAAATTGAAACATAGGGTGTAGATGAGGGTTTGAGAAGTATGATTATGAAAAGGAAGAAAGAGTGCATTACTAACAGGGTTAAACATGTTGAGGATTTATGCTTTATTTTTTATTTGTTTTAATAGGACAGATTGAGAGCATTTAATAACAGTGAGAAGTTGAATTATGAGTAACCAAGTATGTTCCCGAGAAGGAACTAGATTGATCTTGAATAGAACAAGTCCTTGTTCAAAGCAAGAGAGAGAATAGAAAGGACACAGATGAAATAACTTTGTAAGCCTGGTCTCAGGGAAGTGGACATGCTCCTAGAAGAGAGCTTCTATTTTCCTTCCAAATTAATCTATCGAAAAAATAGTAGAAAGAGAAGAGTTAGAATTTTAAGGAGAGGGAGAGGGGAAGATTTGCAAAAGACATGTGGAGAGTTTAGTGGGGGAGACTGAGTTGGTCAGACAATTGTAATGAGATTTTAAGGTATGGTGATTGTTTCAGTTAAGGATTTTTTTTTTCCTGAAGTTATAATCTTGTATTGTGTAGTTTTCTCAGTGTTCAGCTCTTCAGGGTAGAGAGTTGAACCCACTCAGGACTGGAGGGGAAAAGGAAGTTAGGAACGTACAAGAATATTTGTAATATAACACAGCACACTAGACCCTCTATAAGAGCAATAATCTTAATAACTCATTCTCTCTCTCAACACACAGTGCTCATTTTAGGTTTTTCCTCTCCCTCAAAGTTCTAATTCTCCCTTTCCTTCCACTTTCTTCTCAGAATGTGAAAGCCCCTCCTACTTTGTAAAGAAAATAGAAGCAGTGTGATGGAAATTTACCTGTTTCTCAAGACGAAACTTTCAAATTTGTGATTCCCAATGAGTCTGAGCTTCATGAAGAGGCAAGTGAAGAAATGAGAGGGGCTGATGGATTAGAGGTCCCTTTCTCCACTTAATTTTTCTATAAATATTTATAACCTCGTCTAGTTTCTAAAATCCTTTTTAATGTAAATATTCTATTTCTTCAAATAATTAGAAAATTCTTCTAATATTTCTACTTGTTTTGTTGGATCTTTTACTAACTCAATGTTTCCATGGTGAAAAAAGAAATGCTTTTAGCTACTACAGATTTATAGTTTGGACCCCATGCCCTATCCCCCCTTATGTCCTAGAGTCATGACAGTGACTGCTTATCCCAGATGTTTAAAGAATGATGCTAATGAGGCCAAGTCTGTTTAGCGTCACTGTCCTCGCTGGATTCAGACTGACCTCTCTCCCGGTTTAGTCAGCTCTCTCACATAAACACATCATTAGTCTCACAAAAGCGATGGGAGAGAGTGGAGCAAATGTGACTAGGAAGACATCAATAGTATGAAAAAAAATGCAGCGCCCTCGATGTGCTGTTCATTGTAAAAGAATAAAATATCCTCATAAGTGGATTTAGTGTTTTCAAAGTACCTTGCGTCTGTTATCTGCAAATTTTAAAGCATTTTTTAGATGTGAAATCTGAGATTCAGTCACGTCAAGAGCTTACTCATCAAAGTCGTTGTATTAACTGTGCCTTTTATTTGCTGTACTTCTGATGCTTCGACATCTGGGACCTCACTGACACTGGAAAGACGGCCCCTTCCAGAGCTAGCCAATTCCTAGAGATAGTAAACAACTAATTTGTGAGTGTTTATCAAATACAAACTGAATCATCCAGAGCCCACACTGCAACTACCACATCTACGAGGCTCTCACAATCCACCTCTTAAGGATCAGGTACCAGAAACTAGGACAACCCCTTATGCTCCAAGGCCTGCTGAAAGTTTCCAAACTAGCCATTCGTAAACCTGCCTACCCTGCTTCGCTCCTTCTTTCCTGAAGAAAGTACAATCGAGGCTCTTGCACACAGCTTCCTCCTCTCCCTCTGCCTCCTAACTGACCTTGGTTCTTCTCATGTGACTCCATATGGTATGTCATGCCCCTCCTCTTGGGAACAATGACTAATAAGCTATCTTTATATTGGAGTCATCTCCTGATCTGTTGGCTTTAGCTTTTCTACTTATGCACTGTATTTTAAAGTAGTGGTAAAGCCAGAATGAGACTTCAGGTTTAGATCCTTTGCATTTACCACTCTACTGATCTGGGTGCAGTCGGCGTAGAAGAAATCACATCTACTATTTATTGGATTCATTCATACATTGAATATTTATATTTGGAGAAGCCATAACATGCTAGGCAGTTGCAAGCACGGGGTATATGTTGATAAAATAAATTATATCTGAGAAAGTAGTGAGACAAAACAAACAGATAAATAAGCATATGAATATATAATTACAAGTTTTGACAAGTGCTGTTGGTGAAGGAATACTCTAATACATGGTTGTCTGCTTTAGACTGGATGTCAGAGGAGATTTTTTGAGAAGATAATATTTCAACTATGACCTAGATTAAATGAAGGATCCAGCCAACTAAAAAGAGGATAATACAAATGCTCAGAAGCCCTTGGACAGAAATGATCTTGGTTTCTAAGAGGATGAAAAGAAAAACAGAGTAGACACAGCATAGGAGAGAATGAGAGAGTGAAGAAGTAAGAAGTCAGATTATTTCAGGGTTTTGTAGGATATGGAGTTTGACTGTTTTGCAAGGATAATGGGAAGCTATCAAAGAGTTTTAAGCAAGGGAGTGATGTGACTCCTTTCATCTGTATAAAGATCCCTTTGGCAGTTGTGGAGAAATGATACAAGGAGAAGAGTAAAAGAAGGAGACCAGCTGAGAGGCTATTTTAATAGATCAGAAGAGATGTGGTGGTCTAAGAGATGTGTTGGCTAGGTCTAAGATGTTGGCTATAAATATAGAAAGAACAGACAGATTTAAGGATACACTTTAGTAATGGATTGATTAAACGTGTAAGGGGAAAATGAGGAAATCAGAAGAGCCATGAGAAACTTGAAGGGTTTAGGGTTAAATAATTAGTCAGATGATGATGATACCATGTGTTTACATGAAGAAGACTGAAGGAGGAATGTGTGTGTGTGTGTGTGTGTGTGTGTGTGTGTGTGTGTGTATTAAAGCATGTTATAGGGATAGATGAAGTAGAAATTGAGAATTCTATCACAACACATGAAAGGATGTGTTCATCTGGGCCTATCTATACAGAGAGAAGTAAAAAGATCCACAACTGATACCTGAGAAGTTATAACATTTTTAGGTAAAGTTAAGGAGTTAAAACTGGAAAAGAATCAACAGAAGTGGCCAGAAAGAAATGAGAGAAGCAAAGAGTGGACTACTTTGTAAGGGAAGAATTAGCAATATTTAATAATCTCAGAAGCTAATCAGCTAACAAGTGGTAAAATCAGGATTTCAACTTTTTGTCTGACTTCATAGTTGCTATTCTGATTGCTCTACCAAAGTCTCTTTCTGAAACAAAGGTATTAATTGTGGACTATATATTCTAAATGTTTTCTATACTGCCAGGCTATAGATATCTCCTGGAATTCTCATTAAAAGACAGGTTTTCTAATCCTTCTCCTGCTGTTTAAAGAAAATTTCTTTTTTATTCTATAGCCACAGCTAAATACAGGTTGATGTGAATATTAAAAAAGGTGATGTACTTTTTTGCCCAAATTTGCTAGAATCAGAGAGGTTAAATGACCTGCCCAAGGTCACACTGCTAGGAAGAGCTGGCATTTGAACTCAGGACCATTTGTCTCCAGAGTTCTCCATTACTGCTTTACCTCCGCAGTGTTGATGTAAGCACTAACTGGTGTCAATGAATGAGGAATGCCTCTCTGACTCTTTGTGGAAAACCCATCTAATCTTCAGATTACATACATTTTTTTTTCTGAAGCTTTGACTTTGATTTAGATTTTCCCTTCCTCTGGATGCATCTAGTGTTTATTATGTCTAATATTAAATTATTTCTCAACCTATATTGCTCTGTGTTGCTATATTATGTCTCCCTGGGACTGTAAATTCCTTGTGGTCATGATTCACAGTCTGTGGCAGAATCTCCTAGCTAATCACCAAAATCCATACTCTCTTTGTTTCCTTGTTATTAGACTAAATTCTTAGCTGTCCTTATAGGTGAGTGTGACTTTGAAACAACGTTCTTTCTAATGAAGTAGAAGAAGGAGCTTCATATGAGACTTCCAGGCTTAAACTTTGATAATTCCATGAGTGTTCCACCATGATCTTTTTCCCTTTTATGTGTACTGAAATAGTGCTAACCAGTGGTACATGTGGTGGAGTCACTGTTAGCTTGGGTTCAAGACGATGTGGAGCATGGCTCCCTGCCAACCCAAGAACTGCATGCAGACAAAATAAGTCTTAATAGTGTTTGAACCCTTATATTTGGGCATTCATATATATTTTCCAGTTTAACATACACTAATATATAATCCTATATACATCTTTTGTGCTCTACCACATTACACAATGTTCAAGGTGGGATAAATATTTAATGATAATGGTAAGTCTCTATCCTAAATAGTAACATAAAAGCTAAGTAGTATGAAAACAAGCAATTCTTGTAAATTGTAGACTTCATCAAACACTGTGCTAAATTTCAGTCTCAAGTTTATTATAATCATTCACTTGATTTTCAGATTTTAAGAGGTATTATCTTCATCTTCTCATATTCCTATTATAGGGAAATATTTTGATTATATTCATCTGATATAAATGTTTTACTTCTAATTTAGTTCAGGTGGGTCATCACAGCTAAAAATTATTAGTTAATCAATGCCCGGTTCACAAAATATATCATTTGCAATATAAATAGTGGGTTCTAATACTGTTTTACAAGACTCAGGGGAAATATTACTTTCTGCTAGCAGTGTAATTCATTTACTTTACAAGTCCATTTTTTGAAAGGTTAGAGAATCTACAAAAGACCAAGCATTTAGATCACTCTCATGAATAATAAATAGATCATTCTCATTAATACTTTTAATAATATATTGTTGTAAATATATTTATATATTCATAATTTATTAGTGGTTAAGGCTTTGAAACAAACCAAAGTAGATCTTGAATTATGAGATATATGTTACAATAAGAAAAATACTTTTATAAAGCAGTTGAGGAAAAATAAATTAAACTATAGAATCAACCAACCAAGAAAAAATAGATTTTCAGATTCCAATGACATTACATGGGGAAATAATTAGAGTAAGATGTAGAAAAGACATTGGAGTAAATACTTTTGCAATTTTTCTTTGAATTACAAAGTATGTTAAATTAATAGGGAAGAAGACAAAGAGAATAAACAATTTTGTTCTGTTGCCTACCAACTAAAACTTGATTTAAACAAATGAACATTTATTTTTATTTGTATTATGTATTATATTATGAAAGTAAGAGGCAATCAGTTTGACTATTAGAGCTTAATGTGATTAGTAAATATTCATCCCATGGATATTGGTCTGATCTTAGAAAATGGTTGAGGAAAAGAGGGATCCAAGGATCCTTCTCCCCTCTATTCCCATCCAATTCTGATCTATTGTTTATTCTGAGATAGATATTTCTTGGGATCTATGGATGATTGGGTGCCAATAGGAACTTGGACTATTTGAGGAAAGACCCAGCTGGAAGACCTGGTTCACAATCTGTCTTATTTTCTGAAATCTGGATGAGTATCTTTATGCTTCTCTCTGGAAGTCCTGGTAAGAACCAAAGATGATTGTGTCCTAGGAGGAGCTTAATCTGTACATAACAGAGGCTCTCTGGAATAAGACTGACATTGGATACACACACTTTTGGACCACAAGCATCTAAGAGAAGCAGAGGGACAATCCAAATTCTTTTTCTCTTGAAACTGAGATAATGATTATGGAACTGATATTATCAAGAATTCCTATAGGTATTAGCAGAGAGGTGGCAGCCCACTCATTTCTATACTGTCAGCCCCCTAGAAGAACATACAACTTTATTTCTGCCTATCTGTAGAACTACCATTATTCAGAAAAATCTTATAACCTGAGATCTAATGACCAACAGTGAAAGAAAAAGAAAAAAGTGATTGCATAGTATCCACAGTAGTAAAATAGAGCTGCTGAAAAAGATGGATCACAATCGGAATAAGAAAATAATAAGAGTACTTAGGTAGAACCTTAAGTGAAGAATCATTCCCACACTTGCATACAAACACCTTAACTTATTCTTAGAGATTCTTGAGTTCTCCATGACAATATCTAAATTTTGAATTTTGAATACTTTAAGCATATAGAAAATGATAAGGAAAACCATCCTCATATGGAGAACAGCCATATGATTTTAATGCTTGTATTTTTATTTGTATTTATGATTGGGATGACACTTTTAATTTGTTAATTTATTATCACTTCCTAATAAAAAATTTAGAGGTATATCTAATAATATTTAATAAATCACTAAGTGAATTTCATATGAAAAAGATTTTGCAATAAATTATAAAGAAAATATAATTTTTAAAAATGAGTCATAAAAAGGTACAATATAGAATAGACAAGTAAAACCCAGATGATTCAGTACAAATTCTCATTCAATACAAAACTCACATTGTAAATAGTGGTGTAGAGTCAGTAAAGCATTGTATATAATATTAAATGATTATTTATTTGATTTTTATTAAATTTTATTTTATTATTAGTTCTAAGTATACAGTACATTGATTAGACAGATAGTTTATGAAACGATGCCCCTAATAGGTCTTTCTGTCTGCTGGCTCTCCACCTAGCCTTTACATTAATGCTATCTGCATTCCCTGTGCTATGTTCCCCATCCTCCTGATCATCAATTACTGATTTGTACTTTTTTAACCCTTTACCTCATTCTCCCAGACCCCAAAGCCCCTCCCCTCTGGCTGTCACTGGATTGTCCTCTATATTTGTGAGTTGTTTTTGATTAGTTTGTTCTTTTTTTTTCTTAAATTCTACATATAAGTGAAATCATATGGTATTTATCTTTCTCTGTCTGACATTTCACTCAGTATAATAACCTCTAGGTCCACCCATGTCATTACAAATGGTAGGATTTCATTTTTTTAAATAGCTGAATAATATTCCATTGTATATAGGAACCATAACTTTTTATCCAATCATCTGTTGATGGGCATTTAGGTTGCTTCTATATCTTGGCTATCGTAAATTGTGCTGCCATGAACATAAGGGTGCATGGATCTCTATGAATCATTTTTGTTTTTTTTTGGATAAATACCCAGAAGTACAATTGCTGGGTCAAAAGGTAGATCCATTTTTAATTTTTTTGAGAAACCTCCAGACTGTTTTCCATAGTGGCTGCACCAATTTGCATTCCCACCAACAATGTATGAGAGTTCCCTTTTTTCCACATCCTTGCCAACACTTGTTCCTTAATTTCTTGGTGATAGCCATTCTGACAGATCACCTAGAAGGGGAAGGAAAGCATAATTTTATCAATTCAGATAGCATGATTACAAGATTATATCCTAAGGTCTTAGTCATCCAATGTTGGCCCACTGAATGTTAGATTGACAAGAAGCAATATATGCTTTCTTTAAGAAATACTTTTGAGTGGTTGCCATAAACAATTTGAAAATGGAATTTTTAAAAACAATAGCAAAGAAATCATCTCAAGGAACATATCTGAGCTGTCACTCCAGAACTCAAAAGCTCAATTCTCTGCTGATCAGATTAGTTTAGGTCATCTGTAATTCGTTTCTCTTTCCAGTCTCATCTGGCCAGTTAATATACCTTAGGCCTGATGCTTCAAATGTCTTTGGTGTGTATAAAAACATGAGACATTTTGATTGTTCTAATAGAGCATAAGATGGCTCTTAGAATGAAAGACATTATAAATTTAACGCAATGAATGAAACATGTTTTCTCAGCTCTTTTCATTAAGTAGAAAATTATATATTACCCATTTTATACGGTGCCCACATACTATACCGATCTATTCGATAACTGGTTTAGGTTCGCTATTGCAGAAGAAATAGAGTACAACAGAAACTCTGCTTATTTGCTCATCTTTAAGAAGAATATCTGAGACATAAAAAGCAATTCAGTCATTTTTTTCTTTATATGAGGTTTTTGATTTATGGCTTCCAGTAAGAACTACATCAGAACCCAACAATTCAAAGGAACTTGTCCTTGGGCATTTTTCGATTACTATCTACTTAGAGTAAATAAGTGGACACATCTAGGACATCTATTTACCTCTAGTGCTGTAAGACTTGTACTGTATTATGAGATAAATAGTAATATTATGAGAAATATAAACTACAATGACAAAGGAGATCTGTTGAACTTAGTAAGGAAAAGAGATTCATCTTCAAAAATATAAAAGTAGACAATACTCTTATTCTAGTTTAGATTCAATTTCATTTATATCAAGCTTTCAAATGGAATTATTTCAAAAAGAATTAAAATATGAGGTTATTCTTTTATATCTTGAATAAGCTGGTTCTAAATTTTTATCCTGCAGGAAATTTTCTTATTTAGCGCTTCCTGACTTGCCTCTTTCCTGCTCATAATACTGATAGAGAATTGATCACTGGCTCTTCTTAGGTTTCTGCTGAATGAATTACTTGCTTTCTTAAGATTTTGGCTTAATTGCTTCCACAAGGTTGGCAGATCTGTGCAGATAAACGTACTGTTTTCTGGTTCTCATTAATCTGTTTAGCTCCTGTTTATATGCCGAAGAACTCTGAAAATGCTAGGACATGATCATTTGAATGGTCTTTAGAGGTAGCCTTTGCCCTGTTCTGCACATCACTGTTGCTTAAAAGCAGCTACAACTCATGGCTCTGCCACCAAGAGGATAATGTAACATTGGGCAAGTCTCTTCCTGACTCTAAGCATTTTGTGCAAGTCATCTAGGGGCCCCTTTTAGAACCATTGTCATTACTGTTAATAATACTTATAATGATAGTTTCTATTTATTGTCTACTCTGCTATAAGTTTTAAAATAGAATTGATGTAATCCTTTCAGTAATCCTTTTAGGTATGTGGTATTGTCTCTGTTTTATGGATAAGGAAAACTGAAGTGCAGAGAAGATAAGCAACTCATGACTTGTTCAGTTACTGTGATCTGCCTACTCTGTCCTGATTTTGCCTCTCCAGTTGTTATCAAATCTTGCTGGTTATGCTTCTTCTCCATTCCTATGACCACTGCCCTTGTTTCAACTCCTGGACTTTTTAACCTCTTCCTACTGGCCTCCCTGCCTCCAGTTTTATATCCTTCCTCTCAAGTCTGTCAGTTTTTCAAATGTAGTTCAGGGACCACTTACTTCTTCCAGGAAACCTTCTGACTAACTCCTCCAATGGATTAGATTACCTTCCTCTGTGTCCCATAATACCTTGTGTATCTTAGGTCTGCTTTATAAAAAAAATATAGAAATAACCTATATTTAATAAGTGTCTACTACCTAACAAGGACTGTTCTAAGCTCATTTATATGCATTAACTCATTGAGTCCTTACAGGAACAATATGAAGTAGGTACTATCAATGTTGTTTTACAGATATTCAGTAATTTGTCCATGATCACAAAGCTATTTCATGCCAGAACTAGAATTTGAACCCCAGATACACTTGAGAGTCTGATCTCTTAGCTTCTTGTTCTATACTGTCTTTTGTCTCAAGTACTATCCTCACCAGAAGCCTACTATGGCTCTTTACTGAATTATATTTTAAAAGTAATTTGGATTTCTAAAAGTCTGAATTAAATTGTGAAGCTGAAAATGAAGAGTTCTTAGTAATTTTTGATAGGCTTAAAAAACTAAAATAACCCTGGGATCAGATTCTCTTACATTTATATAAAGCTAGGCACTTTAAAACATTTTTTACTTCTGTGAGACACATGGTTCCTGTTTTCCAGGTAAGAAAACTGAGGATAGAGTGAAGTAGCTTGCCTAAAACAGATTTTCTTTAGCACTATTGACAACTGGGGGTGGATAATTCTTTGACATGAGGGACTGTCTTGTGTATTATAGAATGTTTAACAGCATCTCTGACCTCTACCTCTGCCAGTTGTAACAACCAAAAATGTCACCAGGTGCTGTCAAATGTCCTCAGAGGACAAATTTATCTCCCTTTGAAAACCACTAGTCTGGATTCTTATACTGGCAAGTGGCGGTTTGAAAACTGGCCTTCTAAATCTCAGTCTGGTTCTATTCCCATTTCTCTGAGTTAGCACTGATTCCCAAACAAATAAGCAAATAAAATAAACAAGCAAACAAACAAACATTCAAACAAAATAGCTACAATGCAGTCCTCATTGTCTTTTACCCTAATTTCTGTCATGATGGTGGCACATGTTCCTTTGGTTACAGGCAGAAGTGCAGAGCTGATTGTCGTTTTCCTGAATCAAGACCTCTTGGTATTATCAAATGGAGAAATTGGACCCTTGTGAAAGGTCAAGAGCACCTTAAGATTATGATGATACATGATTTAGAGATGCAGCACCATGCACTTCACTATCAGCCATCAGAAAACACAGAAAAACACTGATGGTAAGAATGAAAACAGCCTGTACACATGCTGAGTCCCTCAAAATGAAAAAAATCAGCCTGAAAAGTGACTTCCACATGGTGTGTTCTAGACTTTGATAACAGCTTCTTTGATCTATTTAGACAAGGGATTCCAGTTTGGGGAGTCTAAGGGAAGTGACACATTGTTCCTCTTTTCAGGAGAATGTTTTAGGGATTGATGCTTTGATTTGAGTGTGGCAATTTGAAATGCTCAGGAGAAGAGCTAAGCATTTATGGAATAGCAACAATTAGGTGAATCTAGAAGTGAGAAGAGTTAAAAGTGGCTGAGTGTATTTGCTTTATTTTCTTCCTGTCTTTGCTTGTTGGACTTATTCATTGTGGTGGTTAATTTTATGTGCCAACGTCACTGGGGCATGAGGTGCCCATATATTTAGCTAACCATTATTTCTGGGTGTGTTTGTGAGGGTGTTTCCAGATGAGATTAGCATTTGAATTGGTAGATTAGGTAAAGCAAATTGCCCTCTCCAATGTGGGTTTAGCATTGGCTAATCTTTTGAAGGCCAGAATAGAATAAAAAGGTGGAGGAAGAATTGACTGACCAATTGAGCTTCAATCTTCTGCTCTTGCCACCTCTGGTTCTCAAGCCTTTAGACTCAGACTGGAATCTAAACTATTGGTTCTCTGGCTCTCAAGCCTTTATATTATACCACTGGTTTCCCTGGGGCTCTGGCTTGCAGATAGCAGATGCTGGAAATTCTCTCAGCTTCCGTAATCACATCAAACAGTATATACTTATCTAACTGGATCTGTTGAACCCTAATTAATACACTTATTGGCAAACATAAAATTATTGTTCAAAAATTATGAATCAAGAGTATTTTTTCTTATTTCTCAATTCCTCTTATATAAATATAAAATGTGCTTACCCCAGAGAGAACCTGTTGAAGTAAAATTGTTTTCAAGGGCATAATGAATGAAATAATGGCATATAAATATTTGAATTATAATAAACTGTGATACACTCCTGACTCTGTTTCTAACTAGAGTTGTCAATGCAGTGATGTATCCTTTTTTTTTTTTTTTTCTGGACTTCAAATACCTTATCTGCAGTGAAGAGCTTGGACTATATCAGTGGTTATCAACTTGGGCCAGTTTTGCTGTCAGCAGATTATTGACTATGTCTGCAGATGTTTTGGTTGTCACTAGTTGGGGTGGTCTTGGTACTGATGGTGATAGTGGATGGAGGCCAGGGATACTGCTAAGCATCCTACAAAGCACATGACAGCTTCCCACAGCACATAATTATACAGCTTCAAATGCCAATGATGCTGAAGTTAAGAACCCTTGCAATAGATTTTCTCACTGGCGGCCCTAAATCTTTATAAATTTATCACTCTGCTCTCATTTTCTCTGTTGATGTATTCTAATTCAAAGGGTCTTCATAAAAAGTTAGAGCAACTGGTGATGAATAATTAATAAGAAAGAAAATTTTACTATTAAGAAACATGTTTGATTTATGAAATATTCCCCAAAATTTATTAATTTGAGGACTAAGATCAATGTCAACCACTTTTCCCTCCAAAATAATCTCTTTTCAAGGAGCTCAACACAACTTTTCAGTAAAATTATATTAAGGAAGGGATCGAGTTTCCTTTATTCATAAGCTATTTCTGTATCCGTTACTGGTGACAAATCTTATTGGGGAAAAGTTGAAGAAGAACAGAAAGAGGCTTAAGATGACTAAGTGTCTGAAAATCCCTTTGCTTAAAACTTTTCCTGCATTACCTTTAACTGAGAAATCCATTTTGATTAGCAAGCTATTCCTTGGGAATGCAAATGATCCCTAAGCATGACCAAATATTATTCTGCATTAGTAGGAATCTCCACAATCAGAATGACAGCTAAGGATCTGAAGTTTTGTTTTGAAATAAGGACATTTAAAGGTGGACCCTGGATGAGTGAGGCTGCTTGAGAACATGGCTCTCTGACGGGCAGGAATCTTCATGGGTAGTAGTAGATGGTGGGTTCAGGGAGTTGGGGAGAAAGAAGAACATTTGGCCTACTGGATTTCTGCTTTTGGGTATCACTCAGTAGCCTTAGGAAAGACAAAGAGACCCCAAATTTCTATCCCTTCATCACAGCAGATTTTCTAGTGCATTGATCAGATTTCTTGACAAAGGGAAAAGAAATTTAATGTAAACTTATCTCTTTCCCCTTCTTCTTCAATATCATTATTAATAGATTTTCATTTTCAGTGGGTCTTAGAAAGTGTTATCCAGGAGCACAAGAGTTTTGTATTTGAGTTTAATAATGAAAGGAGATTTTCAATTCTGTCTCTTCTGTCAGTTTGGTGACTTCCTTGAGTTTATGGGTAATTATTCTTAGCCCGTAGGGTTTGGAGGTTTCTGTTTCCTACCCCAGAGATTCACCTGTGAATATTTTTTCTTTATATACAATACCAATATCAATAACTTTATATATTTCAATAAGTATAATTATATGATAATTATAGATTTTATATATATTTATATATATGAAAGTCTGCTCAAAACCAGGTCAAGTAGGCATTGTTTTGATTGAGGTGAATCTGTTGATCCTCTGGTTGTAGGATGAGCTGGCATCACTATTTCACACAGTTTCTGGTTTCTGCCCTCCACAAAGGCACTTCCTCTCCTGGATTAGTCAGTGGCTTTACTTCTGAACTCCTCTTCTCAAAACTCACAGTATGTGTACATGACCCACAGGCTCTCAATGTTCCCCTTTGATGGCATCTGGGGCCTATTTAACTGCAGGCAAATTAGAGGGTGACTTTAAAATTGTTGAATTTCAGATTTTAAGAATAGATAGCTGAGATAGAAGATGCTTCTGAGTGCCTCTAAGTCAGCTCCTGTTGGTGACCTGTCTTTCCTAAAGTTAGCTAATTAGGAAAGCCTGTCCTCTCCCTTTCCTTTCCAGAGACTTCTAGCTCTGTATTCCACAGAGATACAGGTATACCAAACCTCATCTGAAGCCTTGGAGCCTGATGTTTTCCACATTTTATTTGTTTTAAAAGAGGTAATTCAGTGAGTATAAGGAGCACAGAGGATTTTTAAGGCAGTGATACTACTCTGCATTTTACTCCCATGATGGATACATGTCATTACACATTTGTCCAAACCCATAGAATGTACAGCACCAAGAGTGAACCCTGTTGAAACTATGGACTTTGGGCAATAATGATGTATCAATATTAGTTCATTGAATATAACAGTCATACCCTTCTGGTGCTGGAGTTTGAAAATGAGGGGTTATACATGTTTGGGGCCACAGGGTACGTGGAAAATCTCTGTACTTTCTTTTTTGTTTAGCTATGTACCTAAAACTGCTCTAAAAATAAGTCTATTAGAAGAGAGCAATAATATATAAGCTATTTATTATTAAAACATTACTGATAGGGTCTGAAGTAATACCCAGGATATAAAATGATGTCTTTGCCAAGAAAATTATGCTCACTTATGCTAAGTGGGATAAACGTAGCTTATAAATAGCCTCAACTCAATTCAGGTCAAATTTTGTCTCCAAATGAATTTGCATCAAACTTGCAGAAAATATAATAATTTTAATTGGATTTCTGAGATCTTTGGATTTTGAAGTAGTGGGTAAAAGAGGAAACCTCTGCCCACACCAATACATTTGTATTGGCTTCAGAGAATCAACCAATTTCTAATAGTAGCAGCACAGGCTTCCTAGTTGGGTGAGAGGGCTCAGAACTGCCATCTCGGCAAAGTCAGCCCAGTGCCAGCTCCTCTATGCCAGGGACCCATCCTCTGGGTTATGCTGAGCTATAGATGGTGCCAGGTGACAATAGTGTGATGGGAGAGGTTAATTCTTCTCCCACTCAGGCCCTTTCCATCATACATCATCATAAAGCTGTGACTAGGTTCCAGAGACAGCATCTTACTGCTGCTACTCCCTTCTCTCTGCTCTCAAAAGAGGCAACTTTGCCTACATGTCTTTTAGCAAATTAGGGTCTCTACTTTTTGGGTAGTTCTAGACTTATCAAAATCTAAAATTAAGCTGAGATTGTACTGATCACCAAAATAACTCAGAAAATAGAATTCTAGCTTTCCTTATTTTATGCTTTCACTCCCAAGCTCTCATCTATTTCTTGTAAAAGAGAATGCTTACAAGTATACCTTCTTTTGTGAATTGTCTTGTTCCATTAAGAGTAATTTTTTTAAGTGTAAGTATATCTTAGGGTGTGCTATTCACATCAATCTCTCAAATATATATATATTTCTTAGTTACTAAAAAATTATATATATATGTAATTTTTTTTTTACTAACTAATCTCAATTTAACATTGATATCAGGGGCAAGTCTGACTTCCAGTCACATTTCTACTAGTAACTATTTCATTTGACACAGGTGTCTCTTATTCTTCATGCATAAAATGAGGATATTAAATTCAAGGGCATCTCTAACATTTGTGCTCATAAACTGGATCCTTCAGATGGGCTTCAGGTCTTCTGTGAAACCATTGTTAAGTAAAAGTGTGTGAACATTGTGTGAGTGTGTGTGAGTGTGAGTGTGTGTGTGTGTGTGTGAGAGCATTGGGGTAAACACATCATACCCTTTCCAAAATTCTAGAAAAAATGCATTCATTTTTTCTTAAAATTTTTATAATTGGATAGATTTGAATTTTAATATATCAGATTTGCTTAAAACAACTTACATTTGAAAGTTTATGGCAGCCTTCGATAGATATTTGAGTCACTAGGTTCTCAGAAAAAAATAGATGCTCTTTGTGTTAATAAATGAATGAAAGGAAGGAAGGAAGGAAGGAAGGAAGGAAGGAAGGAAGGAAGGAAGGAAGGAAAGAAGGAAGGAAGGAGAAAGAAGAAAAGAAATAGCATACGTTGAGGATAATGAGAACTATTTCTTTACAAATATTTAAAAATTATAACGTATTTTTAAAATATTATAAAAACAAAAGAAATAGTGTAGCATATAGAGATAATGGGGGAGTAGAAGTCATTACTAATCTTAGGCCTGAAGGGGCAAGTGAAGGGATCATTACTATAATCACATTCAGAGTTTTGACCTTGAAAATAGCAATGACTTTTGGTCCAGGGTTGCAGCTGTTCTTATGTAACCCCTTCGAAAGAGAGCTGGAAAAACAAATGCTCCAACTGTCATTTCCTCTTTCTCTTGGTTTTCTCTCCAGTGCTCTGCAATAGCCTAACTCAAATGTAAGACTGAGGGATGGTAGTCGTTGATATAGGTCAGCTTATCTGGGCAGACAAGAGTGGATCTGGATGCAAATGGAAGCTATTCAGCCAAGCAATGCAGAGTAGATTACATGGAAGCAGTAGGAGCCTAGAGATAGAATCAGTCATATCCCTGCTCTGTGATGCAGACCTTCCATGTGACTCAGTTTATTGATCTATTGTCATCTAAGGAGGATGATACAATGTACCTTGGAGGGTCATTTTCAGAAATGACCAATAGAAATAAATATAAAAATAATAAATGACACATGGATGCTCAAAATTTGTGGTTATCGGTTTTAAGTCCTGTAGGAAGAATGCCGAAAGGGGGTATGTGGCATGTGCACTGATCTGAATGGCCCTAGGCTCCAGCTGGGACTGAGCCAGCTGTGAAGGACACAGTGGCAGCTTCATGGACATTTCTGCAGGGGGAGACCTTTCCTTTCTAGCAATGCTTAATATGGCTCTCTGGCACTATAAGGACTCTAACTGATCCAGTAAAGGTATCACTATAGGACTGGTGAAGTCAGCTGTTTAATTCTCTTAATTTAAAATCTTCTGTTTTTAACTGTTTGATTCTGAGTAGTAGTAGTGATTGCTCTGCCAAATTACAGATATCCAGGCCATAGCCCTGAAGATTCTGACTCTGTTTATTAGGCAGAGATCCTAGTAGCTCAACAATAAGCTCCCCAAGATGAATTTTTATGCCCAGGTTGGTTTGGAAACACATGATGAGCACAAACACCGGTGACCTGACTGTGTCCATTCATTCCATACTAAAAGAAATAATCTGGAGAGAAGAAATGATTGGGGAGTTGGTTTATTCCTTATTGAAGTTATTTGACTTCCAAATCCGGATTGTTGGCAGAGTCAGTGGACTCAGGCTGTATGTTATGTGAAGGTGCTAAAAGATTCTACTTGGAAATGCCTCTCTCACTTCTGTTCCAACCCCCAAATCTCACATGACTCAAGATGAAAGCATCTTGTTCAAATGCAATCAATATTTATTACATGACATGGCAGATTGGAAAGGTCCCTGCACCTGGAGTCAGAAAATCTGGTTTTGTGTTTTATTGTATTTCTCACTTCTTATTATTTATCTGTAAGGCTCCTGGAGCCTCTGGTTTTTTATTTATAAAAAGGACACAGATGAGATTAGTGGCTTTGGGGGCTCTTTTGTCCAATTAAAGCTTGCAAAAGACTACGATATTTCAAATAAATAACAGTTGAATCCTACTTTTTCTTTCTCCCTCATTGTTTCCATTGCAATGCTTCCCCAAAACCTTTGGACTCTACCATCACATTTAGAAAATCACTGCAAAAAATGAAATCTAAATTTGGTTCATGTTTAATTTTTAAAAAATTTTATTTGGACACACATTAAACTACTAACAACAGTTATATTTTGAACCATCTATTCAGAGTAGTTTCTTAGAAAACTTAATCATCTAAAAATATCTAGAGAAACTAGAACATTTAATAAGTATATTTTGATGAAGCATGGGAATCAGAAAAGGAGGATCAAGGTCTGAAGAGAAAGATCTGAGCAAGGAGCTGAATGGAAGAGGCTGAGACATCTGTAAAGGGTGGATTATAAAGGTATTGGGGACTTTGTAAGGGGTAGAAATTTAAGAGGCAATGGGAATAAATAGTATGATGATGATAATATCATCGATTACATAATTTTATGGATTCCTTAAACAGTCATGTTCTTTTCCTTTTCATCTTCAAAACTCCTCAATATAAGCAGGGCAAGTTGAACTTTTGACCTCTATCTCAGAGTTTCTCAGTCTCAGCACTATTGACATCTTGGGTTAGATAATTGTTTTTTATGGGGGCTGTCCTGTGCATTGTACAATGTTTAGCAGCAACCCTGGTCTCTACCCACTAGACACCAGTAGCAACCTCTCTCCCAAATTATGACAGCCAAAATTGTCTTTATACACTGCCAAATGTCCCCTTTAGAGCACAACCACTCCCAAATGAGAACCACTAGTCTACATAAAATAATTGAGATGCAGAGAGACTTGATGAAAAAGACACAGCTGTTGAGTTAGGCTACTTGTTCCCAGTCTTTTTCTTTCCTTGTGCAATTTTTTTTGAATAGATCCATTTCTACTCTCCATATTTTGTTTACCCTTATATCTGATCATGACAACAGTTACATCTCCAAATTGTACATACCTCTTTCAGAAAATACAATTCTGAGACCTCTTGTTTTTCTAAGACAAGAAAACCCTGACTGCAGGGGCAAATTTATGCCAAGGACAGACTCAGGCGTGAGCACTTCTTGATTGAAGAAATATTTGCTATAGAATTCAGCCTAGGGCTTCTGTGAGATGCTAGACTTGAAAGTTGATATATTTATAAAAGACATTCATCGATCCACTATTAATCCAGCTGTCTTGGTGCCTCCTGTATATTCCCTCTTTAATATTTTCTGTTGAATCTTTAACAGCCATTTAGAGAAATTAGCCATTAGTTTCTGAAGGCTCATCATGGTAATGAATTTCTATAACCAGAAACTGATATCATGGTCTATAATTTTTAACCTTGATTGGGGTGGTATTAGAAAAGGAATTTATTGCTTTGAAGAGTTATAGGATCAATACACTTGGAATAATGTGTTGGGTAACCATGCCAACACAACTTTCATACAAGGCTGGAGGGCCAAGTGGTTTTAAAATAATTGACAGAGAGATAATTAAGTCTAGTTGTGATAAGACATAAGATAAATGATGATTCACTTGAAGCCCTCTGGTATTTCTTTAGCTGGAAAAAAAAAAAAGGCTAGCACAGCAAACATTAAATCTAATAAATGATTGTCTAAATAATATCTCCCAGAATATTTTTCTAAGAGGAGAATTTTCCTTTATTATATGTTTCCCCTTTTACATTTGAGCTTATCTCATCCAATCTCTTCTCAAGGATTTCAATAACTTATTTGTTTCCTATTTAAGAGTATAAAATGAATAAACATGCAGGAAAGTAGTGGCAGTCAGGGTCAAACATGGTAAAATTGTGATGATTGTTGAGCTTTTCTTTGGTAAAATTTTATCCTGTTCAGTCCCTCTCTTTTCTGAATAATTTTGTATTTAACATGGTCTTCAAATAATATTAACCACTTCCAGCAAAAGATCTCCAAAAAGCTTTCCTAGGTTGTAGCTACGCCAGCAGTTCAAACTGAGGGACCCCTGTCCCTGGAATTATATTAAAACTCGCTTAGGGATACTCTGGCATGGATAAAAAATAAGTGAATCAATTTCCAGAACTTCAATTTTCATATCTACTCTTTCTTAAAATTGATTTGCCTAAAGTATCTGTAATTGAGATGTCAATCAATTCTTCTTTTTCACATTTCTTTTTACCTTCTACCTTGCCCATCCAGAATCTTACTATGCTTCATTGCTCCAAGATAGAAAAAAAAGAGGCACAAAATAAAGGGAAAATTTGAAATATTGGTGTCTAAAATATCCCCTTTAATCAAGACATCATAATCTCCATTTCCACACATATCACTAAGAAAAACATTTCATTTCTATTTTGAGGTTAAAAGTGTAACATATAATGTATTTATTTGTTTTGAATAACTGTATGCTAACCATAATAGTAATAAAACTCAATCCAAATTAATTTTTTTATAACATCATAGAGCCTTAGGGTCAGAGGAAAATATATATAATTGTTGCAAAAAAATATGATAGATGCTTAATAAAACTTTCAAATATAAACAAATATTACATTATAATAAAAATTGGTGGAAGAAGTAAAAATGTGATTTTGAGGTGTATCAAATTACTATGCTATTTACATCCTATTGAAGACATTTAAAGGAATGATCCTATTACTTTAAAATATTTAAGCATGCTGAAAATTACATTTTTATGATGATGTATAACTAAAAATATTAATTATAGATGAAGTATAACATACATTTGTCTTACAACGGTGCTTTAACCTGAACCTTGGAAATCTTATGACACCTTTGGCTGGTGGGTAAGGTGGACATTTTGTTACTCTTCATATTACATATGATTAACTCTCTAGACTGCCAGTCCTTGAAATTGTCTGTGAAGGATCAAATAACTCTTCAGAAAATGTTCTATCCTAATTTTTGCTTTTAATTTCAGATGTTAATTTTTTAGCTTTAAAACATTGCATTCGTTTTAATTTTTAAGATTTTGAATATGTATGTATTTTATTACCTGAGCAAAGAAAGGTAAAAAGACACATTCCAATACTGTGTTTCCTGTTAATTCTTAAAGCAGCTCTACAATTAGCAGGCCTTCTACTGCAGAATAAAGACAGTGGGAGATTATGAATTAAAATATTTCAGAGAAATGTGTTTTGGATTTTAATTGTCCTAAATGTGTCTGGGCAATGTGAAAGTTATTGACCTTTTCCAAACACAACTAGGAGTTCTAAATCACTTCTTAAATATAGTCAGGGCTTCATTTACTTAATACACACTCAAATTAATGATATAATGAAGATGGTAATAAACATTTTTTCTGTCCTTTCAAGATGTTTTTTCTCTGTGTAGAAAGGAGTACTTGTCTTTAATTTTATGCACAGCAGTAAATTTTCCCTCTTTTCTTTAATCTATGGTCATGAACTATTAAAACTCATATTAGACTGTCTTTAAATTACATTTTTCTATGACTTCTCTAAGCATTTACTCTTGGGTATATATGAAATATGAAATGGAAGACTTATATAAATAACCCAATAGACTTTTAGCTACTTGAAGAAAGATAACATCTTCTAAATTTTTGTATTCTGAGTGTTTCAATCTAGCAATATCATAGTTGGCAATAAATAAAATTGCATTCAATTTCCTAAAGGAACATCTTCACTCCCAGGACAAATTTCAATATACCAAATACATGTCCACCAATACATAAAATACCCAAATAATTGATGAAAACTATCAGAATCATTTACATAAGTGCTCTAGGATCCATTTTCAATTTTACTGTATAGGCTACCCCCTAACTTCAAGATTATTGCAAGGACAATTTACAACTTCTTTTTAAAAAGTACTTAGTGGCATATACAGCTCAGCTGCTTAAATATATTCTGTTTATCCAAACTAGCAAATAAAGTAATTCACAGCCACAGACAGTAAAAATAATCAAAAAGATTTTCATCCTTACTGCTGTCTCTGGCACAATTTACAATGAGGCTGTGGTTTCCAGAAAGATAGAAGCAAATTATATGTTATTTGTCTTCATCCCTGCTTGTTCCTAGTAAAGAAAAATGTTATCTAGTCTGATCAAATGTAAAGTTTGAGACTATTGGGAAAAGAGAAAATATTTTAGAACATTTGCACTCTTATTGAGGAGAGAGACCCTGTTTTAATCTGCTTTTTTTAAATAAGACCTTTGTTTGTCAAAATTTATTTTCTTGAGTTATCATAAATTATACTATATAATGGTTTTGGTCCCTAATTCAATTTGTAAGCTGTATGCTCACAGCTGATGAATCTGTTACATTTTGCTTTTGATTGGCAATGTTTTATTTTATTTAAGAATAACATCAGCTCAGAGCTAACACTGGAGTATAGACTTGAGAAACTTGGTACACCTAAGTACTTAAAACTACAACCTGAACTTATTAACCAGATATCTTGAGTTCTGAGTTTTGCTACACCTCCCCTCCCCATCCCACCACTTTCCCTGTTATACACACTTATTTTTCTCTCTCATATGGCCATATGATGGGCAGAGTTGATTCTTACAACTTAATATTAGTCAATAACACTATAAAACCTAGCTTGATTTTTGTTCTCCCTATTTATAAAAACATACTGCTAGTGCTGTAAACAATAACTAACCACAACAAAAAATCTTGTATAAGGAAGTTCTCTTTTATTGTGAGGGAACCAAAATGAGATATCTGGAGACAAGAGTCTCAGTCCTCAAGAACTAGGATTCAGAAGCTCAAAATCATTTTCAGGAGCCCAAATGAACCAGTGTTCTGTAAAGAATGAGGTTCTGAGTTCTCAAGTAATACCAAACATCATTAATAATGAAGTTTAAATTCTCTTACAGTTCCAAAAGATCATAATAATTTAAGACCTAAGGTTTGGTATGGCCCATTTTAGGCATCCTCAGTAGACACCTAGTCAGCGAGAACACAGCCAGAGCAGTCTTTTCACATCTGGTGACTGAATTTAATGCTTATATTCATTCCAAAGTGGACCACTAATAGATATCAGGTGTGGATACCCTGTGAGTACTGAATAAGAATAGTAAAAGAAATCCCTAGGTGTAATAAAAGGGGCCATAGTAGGTAAGCAAGTGTGCACTTTTGAAATACCTTAGGATGACAACTAGATCATTAGTTGATAATTCAGGAAATAGCTACCTATGCAAAAATATGAAATTTGATCTACTTGGTATAATGTATTTCTCTTTTAAATCCAAACAATATGACTTTATTTTTATAAATTTTATATATAATAAAATTGTCAATTCTATAGAACCTACCAATTTACAATATACTTTCACGTACAGTGAAGAAGACAGTGAAATTACTTTTATTCTCATTTTATTGTGGAGTAGCTGAGGCATGATGAGTAAGCCACATGCCTAAAGCCACATACTTCTAGAAAATAGGGAAGCTAAAACTTGGATGAAGCCTACAATTCCACTTTCTTTCTTCTCTTCCAGGTTGCTTTTTTAAACAACCGAATCCTATCATACTCAGCTATACTTGTAGATGTAGGCAAGGACTCAGCTTGACTGGTGATGAAGAGGAGAACAGACACTTCACAATAATGAATTTTCTTTGCCTAATGTGCTTTGCTGGATAAGACATGGCCAAGTGCATTTTTTTAAGGTGCAAATGGCTATTTGATCTTAAAGATCTATTTTTGGCTTCTTTTTATTTTAACGATTGGTGATCAATCCCATTCTTTTCATTTCACATGTGAAGAGTGGTGGTATTTTCCTGTTGACTTCACTTGAATATAAAACACCTAAATGAGCTCTGGCACTGGAAGGGCATAGTTGTCTTTGTTTGCTTCCCAAACCTTTGCCCCAGTGGAACTTTCCAGGTTCATTGCTCTTTTTAAAGAATTGTTAGAAGAGCCTGAGGGCTCTTGAACTTTTGATGCCCATGGGTAGTGAGACACTCTCTTGGCTTAATAGGTTCTTTCCACAATTACTAGACCTTATTTGTTTTTCAATACCAGCAGGCTGGGATATCCAGAGGGAATCTTTGTGTATAATTCAGAAGACAGTCTTTTTTTCTATTTGTTGTTTCAGTTCTTTTGCTTTTTTTTCTTCCTCATTTCAATTTGCAGCTATCTGTGCATAAAACACTTGGTGTGTTTAGCTAATGTCTTAGAATGGAAACTAAATGAATGTTTTCCCTCTTTCCTTTCCTTAACAGACTGTGATTTTTCAGACTGAGAATTCTGCAATGGTATGTGGGGAGAGGAGGCAAAAGTTAATCTTGGAATCTGCTTCATTTAAAGAGATTGAACACATTCAGCCCATTCTGGTATCCACCCCTCATTTGTGTGAATGTGTGTTTGTGTGTGTGTGCACTATTCTCTACTTTCATAGACTAAGATCTTTGATTCATTTATGGTTTTCAGCTTTTAAAAAGTAGCAGCTTAATCAAACAGAATTTCTCTTTTAAAATTAAATAAATTAAGTTTAAAAGTCATTAACTCTATCAGTATATGTAAATATATACATATATTTTTTTGAAAAATAAATCATTTTTTCTCTGTTGTTCTACCAAACAGTATATATAAAAAAAGTACTCTTATAAGAGAAGTAGTTGACAAGAAATACTTGTTTGTGTGTTAAGGAAGAGCCTATTTTTTGAGAATTGTTTGTTTTAAATCACACTGTCTATACTAATGAAGTGAAATGGAGAGGGCAGGAAGTAAGAGGGAGAAGAGAACAGAGGAAATGTTTTAAAATATAGTGTATTAATAACAATTTGAGGTATAATAAGACCAATAGATTAGAAAATGACTGCCATTGAAAAGATAGTTTGTTGTTCACAGTTCCCAAGAAGTAAGGACACGCCAAGCCATGGGCAGGTGTAGGGGGACACATAGGGAAGCATCTGGATTGTTTAAGAGGTGGAGAAAGAGGGAGAATCTGTGGCTGAAAGCCTTTGTTGTGGGCAAGCAGGGTAGGCATGTTTAGCATTGGTTAGTTGGAATAATTTCAATGGACTCTGGGACACAGGGACTGTTCCTAGGGTTTGGTACCTAGCCCTGGGGTGATTAGAGTGGATGGATAGTGGCTCTGAGTATGAGAGTCTTATAGATAGGCAGGCTGGGGTTTGGGCTCTGGATAGGTTGATTTGTTTGAAAAGTATACTCTGAGTATGTAGTTTCCTATCTCTATGAATTGGCTAGCCCAGGAAGGGGCAGTCCATTTAGAGTCAGCAAGGCCCCAGATTCAAAACACCAGGATATGGAAAATGAAGGAAAATACAGACAAAAGAGAAGGAGCACTGAAGGTAAATTAAGATGAAACACACACAAAATACTTTAAAACGTATAATGATGTTTTAGGGATTTAATAGCATAGTGTAGGTGAAGAGATCAAGGTTTCTGCTGACATACCCAAGAAGTTTTAAGCATTCCCTCTTCTTAACCCCCACAGAGTATTTCAAAGTTTCTTTTATAACAATACTACCACAGTGTGTGCTTCGTTTCTAATCATTTAATGGATATCTGTTTTCTCCACTGGACAAAGAAGCCCTGGAAGTTAGTATTTTATCATCTCCTCTGTGTAGCACTTAACACCTTCTCCAAAGTGTTCGAAGAAAGAAGAGAAAGGAAGACAGGGGAGTGTTAAGGCCCCAAGGACAGATGTGTAAGAAGGGGATTTTACACTAAATTTCTTTGTCACTGATGCCATTCAGCTTGAACAATACCTGTATCACTAACCTTACCTTATGATTGATCTACAGGTTGATATCTGACTATCACTGTGGGGAAATGTAAGAATGAAAAACGAAGATGAAGACTTATCATGAGCTAAAATAATCGTGATTATATATAATATGTAGGAATAATGATATTTAGAATGAAGGAGAAACAAAAGGATAATTACATGTTAAATTGCTATATATAATATCAAGAAAGAGAGATAAAAATGTGGGTAAAAATAAACCAAGATGAATAGTGGATGAATAGTGGATAAGCCGTGATGCACTATGCTGAAGAAAGAATTTATCAGCAGAGTAGTTATGAGGGGCTGACTTAATGTGACAGTATCTGTGAACATCAGACAGTCTGACTGCAGTTTGAAAGAAAGATAGATATGAAGGGAAAATACAAAATCTTAAATTGAGTGCTTTTAGAGGAGTGGCCTCCCACTGTGAGATGCTAAATGGCATAGGTGTTGGTTGACATTGTCAAATTTGCCCACTTAACCATCACTTGAGTTCTTGCTATTTCAATTTTTCTAGGATACTCAAAGAACCCATGGGAGCCTTTTGGGGATCAGTAATAATTGTTAGGACAACCAAATGAACCCTAAAGCAAGGGTAACGTGAAGCCGATAAAAAGTTGTGTGTGAAAACTTAGAAAACATAACTCATCTCCTTTCGCAGGCAGGTGTTCCATCTATTGTTTCATTCTATTGTTCTGTCTATTGTTTCGTTCTTTTAGTTTCTGATCTCTGTGGAATAGGATCAATAATTGATGACCTACATCAATGATGGCTAAAAAACAAAACAACAGCAACCAAAAAAACAACTTGCTTGTCAACTCCAGTGGATCGGTAGAAGTGGCCTGGAGCCTTGTGTTAAATATTATTCTGAGAATATATCTCAGCTGAGCAGTTAAGAATGCTGAGCTTTGTTAGCAAAGTCTTTCATGGACACAGTCGTTTGTGATAAGTATTTTCCATCACATTGCTGGATTCACTCCTAATCTTGGGGAGTTACAATGATATTTCAAGCAGAGGTATGGATTTAGTAGCTTCTCATACAATTCCTATGAAAGTTATATTTTTATTTGATAATAATAAAATAAAATATTAAACTTATTCACAACTGTTTACATATATTTTTAAATAACAGATTAAGAGAATCTATAAGTTACTTGAAAAATATTGAAACATTACTATAGCCCCACTTAAGATGTGAAAAACCACTTGGACAACCACATAACCTATGTAATCAGGATTTTGTTACTCATTCCTCAGAACGTTCTGCCCCATTCCACTAACACAAAAATGTTCAAATCAATTCTATACTAATCTAAATTAGTCATTTAAAAGACATAATCTATGTATGCTATTTTAAAAAAAAAATAAGATTTAAAAATATATTTTGGTCTTTTTCTAAATCATTCTAGCTTCCATTCATTTTCATGTATTTTAGCTTTTATCCTTGAAGGTATCTGTTAAAGTATGAGTGCCTGGAATTTATAACATATAGTAGAACAAAATAAACATTCAACCAACCAAATAAACTAATATGTAGTCTAAACCAGTTTAGTTTTACTCGATATCAGGTTTCCTTATTGTTCAAGATGGCTGATTTGCAATGGATCACTGGCTCCCAGTAACACGTTTTAATTTTTACCACTTTTCTTTTGTAATTAGTAAATACTTTTAGATAAAGCCTACTCCCCCAAAGTAGAATACTTTTAGTATAGAATATATTCATAATTCTGTGTATTTTATTTTTTATTATTGCTTATTTATTTGCTCTTTTTGATTTTTTTTTTTTACCAAATTTCCTGTCTATCTACTAGTATGCCTTTGCATATGTTATAGAGAAAAAAGTAATTAAACTGAAATTGGGAACATGGAAGTAGTCATAAAAGTGAAGACAAGAAGGAGACAAGAAGGAGACCGTTAAAACATTACTACATTTTTTTGGTCTTTTTAGAAAATATCCAAATTGAGTGACATTTATTTAGCACACTATATACCCTCCTTTAGTAACAATTGGGTAACACAGGCTCCTTTTGTACCATTCCTCTATATTCTCTACATTCTACAGTAACAGAAAATTAGAAGTTTTTTGTGTGTATTTGAATAGAAAGTTGTATACTGTCTACAGCATAGCCTTCCAGGTTATTAATTCTAGCTCTGTTCATTATCTTTGAACTACTTTAAAATTATTAATCAGTTATAAGTAACTAATAAATATGTAAATGTTGTCCTGTTTGGTAGTGATTTTAATTGATTTCCTCCCTTTTGGATAATTTAGTTTTATCCCCATTTGCAATTTATCTGGACATTCCTTTACTTCCTATAAATTTTGTGCTCTTTTAATTTTTCCTTCAAACCAGTAATAACATCTGCTTTCTTCCCTCATAACAAATAAGTAAAATAAAATCTTTAACATATGTTTATTTTCTTATCTATGTAAGAGTTATAATTTACCACTTTCTGAAAACTATTTTTTAATACCACATTTAGAGGAGTAATAGTGCTTCTAGTTTTATTTCACTTTTGATCAACTATAAATATGGGTAGAAATTATTCCAAAGATGGCGAGTCATTTTTGAAGCAGTTTAGAATTTAAAAATTTATTTTAAATAGGCTATTACTCCTTTTCCTCTTTCTCATCCTTCTCTACTCACTCTTAAAAAAATCAGTTAAGTTGGACATGTGCTTTCTTCATGTTGTAACAATGTTAGAATCAAAGGGAATGTTTTCTTTAAAGTGAAAGCATCATAAACATTAAAAAATGTTGTCTCTGTTAATTTACTATAGTAAATAAAGAATTTTTACATTGTAAAGTTAAGCATAATCTCTGTGATAGAAAGTGCTAAATTATCTTGACAGGTGAATAGTCAGCCAGCTTTGTATTTTGGTTCTTTTTCCAGTCTTCCAACTCCTGCTCATCTCTCTTGGGAAAAACTAAACAGAAGATTTCTCAAAAAAGGAGAGAAAAAAGTTCTGAATTTAATTTTAAGATATTGCTAGGGAAAAATAACATGGAATGCCTATACATAATTTGAGAATAGACAGAAAAACATTATTTAACAAAAATACCAAGACAGAAAATAGACCATGCCACCTTATTCTTTCCCATGTCCTCACAGAAGAGATACAGATAATTCTTGCCACTTGATTTTGACAGTTCTGTGTTGGTGGTAAGGAAATATTAGCAAGGTTTATTTTGTTTTTGTTTCTTTACAAGCGTTGCTATTTCTCCTTCCATCTCTCCCTTTAATGTGTTAAAGGACTCAAGTAGTTCTGACTTTTCTCAAAGTTGTCTTTTCTATTTTTGAGTTAATGTTCATTTATATGATTAACTTTTCATTGAACTCACTATATTTGTCTTTTCTGCCTCCATCCCCTGCTCCCTGTGGGTCATAATATGATAAAAATTGAGCTTGAACTTACTGATTAATAGACTAATTCTTTGTTTTTCAAGGTTGTTTGTAGTCAGGAAACTACTTTTTAAAGTTTATATTCTTGATTAAATTTACTAAACATTTATTGAACAGATGTTACAAACTGTTTAGGGCCTGAGAATATACCAGTGAAATTTACAAGGCCCTTGAGGAGGCACAAATCACTAGCCATAATTTCAACACAAGAATTAAAGCCACAAGAGAATTTTTAAGTTCTAATTTTATTCAACATTTCTTAAATTTGTGACCCTGTACTCACAAGGTAGTATCTTCTTCAAGGTAAAACAAACAAACAAAAAAACAAACAAACAAACAGTACTTTGGATAAACAGAATGGTTAGATTACTGTAAACCTGACCCAAATGACAAGAGAACTCGGAAAAGTGATATTGGTGATAGAGAGTAATGTCCAGAAAAAAAAAAAATCACAACTCATACAGATGCAAAAATACTTTGCTACTATGCCATGATATGTTACTCATGATATGGAAGAACCAAGAAAATGTTTATATATTCAAGGGAAAAGTCAAAGGAGCTCACATTTAGATGAAATAAAGTAATATTGAGACCAATTGCTATTGGAGACAAAACCGGATTTTCACAGGGTTGGGGTAAGTCATTAAAATCACTATCAACTGGCTACGACTAACAAAGAGTTAAATAAATAATGATGACAATGGACCAAGTTAGAAACTCAAAACTGAGAAGTGTGTTCTATAGTTTCCCACTGAAACACAAAATTTCTTTCTGTAGAAAGAAAAGAAGATTAATACCAGATCAACCAACACATTAAACCAAGTTAATTTCTTCAAATCATTTCTCCTATAGACTCAGAGTGGCACTCCCAGGTAGGAATGGATACACAGAGACATGGTCAAAGGCAACACAAAATACAGGTAGCATCTTGATACATCTGTCCTGCCTGGGTCATATTCTTCCTCTGAAAAATGACCTCTCCCCCTACAGTATCTACCATTAGCCATGACCCTAGCATCTTGGTCAACAGTGGTAGATATGAGGTCAGCTGCTATCCCAAGAGAAGTCAATTAGATCCTCTCTCAAGAAACATAAACATTGAATTTGAACCAGTTCCTGTCTGTGTTATCCACTTAAATGTAGAAAATGCCAAATTGTGGTCTCTGTTGTGGTCATGTTTAACCACATGCATCGTTAAGCAGTGAAAAATAGTCTCAGAGAAAAGGAAAGAGGGAGATTCTCAGAACAAAGCAGAACTGAGAGATGGTTCTGGGTTCCTGGTGAACTCCCAGTTCCTTGTCCATGTCCCTCATAAAGTCCTGTGTTGGTACATAAAGGGAGATAAGATGTCATCAGAAATGTGAGGCACTTTGAAGAAGAATTAGCCTTTAAGTAAAAGGAAGCCACATCTTTTTTTTTTTTTTAGATCTCAAAGTAATTTGTTCAGATACTATGCTATATCACATTTCTGTTCTGATAAGAAAATTGAATTTATGACTAAGTCAACTGCAGTTAGTAATCAGGATAAAATAAAGGATTTAAGTAAGGTTATATTTGACCATACTGTGTTGTTTATCATAATTTCAGATTTCTTTAGCTGTTTCTGTTTTCTTTGTAAAGAAACAAAGACGTTCTTTCTGACAAATTGTTTTACTCAAAAATTGTTTTGACCTATTTAAATAGTAAATCTATATAAGAAGTCAGATTTTATGAGACTTTATTAGGTAATTGTGAAAAATCACAAAACATGGCTAATGTGACAGGGTGGTGATAGTTCATGAGTTATTTTTTATATCAATCACTGCAGATTTAAACAAACCTAGAATTTAGCTGCTATTCATTTTGATGATCTTTTTAGTTTTTCCATTTCATTTATCATGTCTTAGGCATAGTCCTGCAAAAGTTGACTCTGACTTGACAGGTTAAAAGAGATTTTTTTTTAAAACAATGACAATTCTGGCTTTCATGAAAGATGTAGAAAGCCAGAAAGAGGATGGCTTCCAACTAACCACCAAAAAAGAGAGAGAATCTTGAATATCTGGGAAATGAGGGAAGAGAAAGAGACAGAGGAGGTAGAGGTACAGGTAGAGATGTAGAGAGATAGAAGGTAGAAAGGTAGAGGTAGAGAGGTAGAGGTAAAGAGGAAAGAGAGAAACATAAGAGATTTTTTACTTTGGGTGGTGAACACGCAACAGAGTACACAGATGGCGAATTATAATAGGGTACACCTGGAAATTATTTAATGTTATTAACAAATGTTAACCCAATAATTTTAATTTTAAAAATGAAAAAAAGAAAGGAAACTTTTAAAAAGCAGGTAAACTATACTATTTAGAGATGCATACTCTAGTAATAAAGCTGTAAAGAAATGTGAGGAAGCAATTTCTTTAAAAGTCAGGTTAGTGGTTACTTCTAAGGAGAAAGAAGGGTTAGTGATTGGCTTACAGGGTCTATGACAAGTTCTGTTTCTTACCCTGGGTAGTGATCGCTAAGGTTATCTTTATAATATTTCATAAAGCTATAATTTAACATTCATTTTTATAAATCTGCATAACATTTTTCAGTGGAGAAGGTTAAAAAAGATGTTGAGTGGCTCACAGAATTTTGAGACTGCAGCGCTAATGTGAAGTTAGATTTCCAAAAATCATGTTAAAAGCACACCCCAGAACTATCTGATAGGAAAATTTCTGTTTCTACTGCTTCTTACCCAACCAAAGGGCTAGATGCAATAGTTTGTCTTGCTGCCAACAACTTTACTTTATGGCAGCAATAAGTCCCACCAGCACCACTGCCACTTCTGCATTGGGAACCTGGGCTTACAGACCACTTTCTACTGCTCCCTTCCCCTCCCCCCATAGAACTTGTACAGACTCTCCTGCCTCAGGCTGCTCACCTCCACGTTGAATTCTCAAGTGGTGAGAATAATAGTGGAGCCTGTTTAGAAGAGTGGGCATAGTCCTTGGGAAGCGATTAATATGTGAGAAAAGGTTTCCTTTTTGCTTTCAAACAGAAAAAAGGTTATGCTCTATTTATTTTCTCATTTATTATTATAAAGCTTACAAAATATTAAAATGCATAGGAAACACATTAACAGTCTTGTTCTCTACCCGGAATTCACGAATATGAATATTTTATTATTTTGTCTTCAAATATTTTACATAAAAAATGTAAAATGTAATAGTTCATAGCTCCCTTGCCTCCTCATGTTTCAAAGTTCTCTCTTCCACTTAGAGGCACCATTATGACAGTGTTTACGTGTATTCTTCTAGTTTATGTGGACTGCACATGAGCAAGAGTTTTTGCTAGGAAACTACAATTATAAGAACTATTTTAGGGTCATTTTGAAGTCTAGTACCTTCTTTTATAGATACAGCCAAATTCCTTACTAATGTGGATGAACTAGCATTTAAGATTCCTGTTTTCCCATCTACCTTGATATTTTGACTTTTCAATTTTTGCCAGTTTAATTATTGTTAATTAGAATTTCATTTTAAATTATATTTTTCTGATGTTCATGATGGCATTGTCTATAGTAGTGACACCTTGGATTTTTATTTTACTTTTTATTTATTGAATTTTTATTTTATTTTCTAAATTGATATACAGATAGATGCTGAACTAGGCCATGACCCTAGTTCAGCATCTGTATATCAATTTAGAAAATAAGGACATGCTCATTTTGTTCACTCTCCAGAGTAAAGCGTCTATCTACTCTGACCATAATAGTGGATGCACATCAAGTGAGTTGTAGTCTTGACTTGAGCTGATTCTCTGGATTTCTCTTCCCTAGAAATACAGAATTTGAACATGACAAGCATGGGTTCCTCATCTGAGAGCACTGAACTTGTAAGTTGATGCCAAGACCTAAGTTGCATTTTTGAATTGCCTTTTTGGGAGTTATGGAAGAGCAGTACATGGTGACACAGAGAAAACCAGACAAAACAGAGTGTGCTGTGGCCCCAGAGGTAGTGTTGAGACAAGGGACTTCAAGGTTCCTTCTAGTTTTCCAATTCCAGTTTCAGGTCAAAGCCAGACCCAGCTACAGTGCTTGCCTTTAGGTTCTGGAAAAATCTCCCCTAAGCACTTACAATAAATCACCTTTTACTTATGGTCGGTAAGTGGGCAGTTACCTGTTATTTTATCCATTTGCACGTAGCAATCACCCTGGAGATATTTTTCCTTCATGACAAATAAGTGGTCAATACTAAGAAACAGCTTCTTTTGTACCTTTTAGGAAATGTTAAACAAAGACTAAAATAGCATATGTTAACTGTGGGCAGTTTTGGAGTTTAAAGATCCCAGGTAGATTCTCAGCCACTCCCTAGTCATTTGAATTCAGGCAGGGAACTCCTCTCAAAGTAAATTACTTATCTATGATTTAAAGACAATAATATCTATATCAGAGTTGTGGTAAAGACAATGAAATTAATTGAGATAATAGGTTCAAATGGGCTTTATAAAACAAGTCACCATAAAATAGAAACAATATATATTGAAGAAAAATTAGAGTTAGAACATCAGCAGAATAGCCCAAATTTCCTGTATATTTATTTTTCTTCTCTTCTGTCTTCTCTAAATTAGAGCTCAGTTTCCCAGGGCAGTTTAAACTCTGTAGGGAAACAAACTTTTTAATGAGGATTCTTTCTTAGGTAAGCCTGAAACCAGCATGAGAAGAAGCAACTCTTAAGCACAAACCAGGCTTTTTGTTAGTTTTTATTGTCTCTCCTCCCGGGCTGCCCTTTTCATTGCTACTTCTTTTTCTTTCTCATCAACGACCCAGTAACTTCTCATAAAGTAGTAAGAAATCTCTAAAAATAAATAAATAAATAAATTTTTAGCTGATCTAGATGAAAAGTAGTTTGCCTCTAATTGATGGGCAACCTAGAAATGTCATTTCAACAGTTCATTTAGTAAGAGACTGGGAATAAAGTGGAGATAATTTTCAAGATTAATGAAAGTTAATACAATGATAAATTTGGATTCGATGGGCTCACGTGCCCATTTGTACAAATGAAGGAAGAGAGATGTATTTAGGGACTCTTAAGCTAGTAGTTATTAAATAGTACATTCCAATTATTTTATTTGATTTTTAATTATAGAAAAATATGCAAAATATAAAATTTACTGCCTTAATCATTTAAGTGTACAGTTTGGTCAAGTACATTCATATTGTGCAAACCCCAATCTCCAGAATTCTTTTCATCTTGCAAAAGTGAAACGATACCCATAAAACAGTAAACATTTTAATTATTTTAGAACTTTATTGTCTTGAATTTCTTGGCAAAGTATATCAGAAACAATATGTCCTGTCTCTTGTGTTCATGTAAATCTGTCATAGATTATAAAGACATAGAGATTTGGCACCAGGTTCAAAGCGTTTATACACAATTTGACCCAATGTGCTTAAAAGTTAAAAGGATTCTGATGACAACAGTGATGGACATCCAATTATCCAAACCTGACCTCGGATTCGATCTAGTTGATTTTGCTGGTTGATGATTTAAAAAAAAATAAATGATTTAATAGTAATACTAATTAGGACTTTGATTTCATGGAGCAACTGGTTTGGATGGGCACCCCTTACCAGGCTGAGGTTCATGAGCACCGACCTCTCTGTTCGCTTTTGGGTAGTAAGTGTGGACTCTCAGATTCACCTAGTGATGCACATTATTGATTCTCCTGTGCCGATGACTTGTACTGACATTTCCCTTATGACATATGCTTATATGGCAACAGAAAGTATTCTATGCTTATTCTCATACCTACTTCAAGTAATTGTCAAAAACTGCCTCTTTCTCTATTGCCTTTCCAACCTTAACACTCAACAGAACTTGAGGTTAAATCAATTTCACAAAACAGCCACCTGTTGGGAAGAAAATTGCCCAGAAGTGCAAATGGCAAAAGCTTTATGTTGTCTTTTTTTCTTAGAACTAAAAAAACAATTGAAATAACAAAATTAAACATAATTAATCATATAATCTTTCTTATCTTTAACTAATTCTTTAGATTCTGAACTTTTAATAGAGGTAAATACAGTCCTGTATACTTCCAACATGAAAATACGTACATAATAACTGAGGTATATATTCCTCTCATGCTAGAATTGCAGAAAAGCTGGAGGGGTTTTAATAGATGCTGCCTCTCCTAGCATGACATAGATTGTTATTCCTATTATCATTTCCTCTTCCATCTGAGGAAAACAGGCAGAACTCTCACAGTAGGAAAAAAAGAAGGAAACAATAAAAATGACTGTTCTCCAGATGACAAGAATTTATCTTGCAAAGTTTGAAATACCATTAGAGTATAAAACAGAATATGTCTGAAACTGTTCAACCAAGGTACTACCTTGAGATTGTCATTAATTAGTAACTTTGCCCCATAGACACCAATATGGAAAACAGTTGAATATAAAATATTTGGAGGTTTGGTAGGAATGATGTAAAGGAGCATTTATTCTTCATTAAATAATATGAATTTGATGAAAATTAAATGGCATACTCTATGAATTTTGCTGAAAAATGCATTGTTATGACTCAGTGAAAAAAAACAACAAAACTGCTAAACATTTATTGAAAATAAACAATTAGATGGAAGCAAATATTTGAAATAAGAGAATCAAAGAAATTAGCTATTGGTTCTAATTTCCAGTCATGTTTATTAATCATATTTAAAGCAATGCATTAAAATAAAATACTTGATAAATGTATAGGCAACAAAGCAGGAGCAAATGCTTTGCCATTTATGTAAAGCTGGAATGAAATAATTTCGATACTACTCATGCTTTGTGACATTATTATTCATGCAAGGATATTTAGAAATTTACTAGTATAGTTCTGCCAAACTATGGAAATAAACAGAGACCATCCAAGTGAGAACAAACAAAGGCTATTTATTCTGAGCTTGCTATATCGAAGGAGTTTCAACTACAGTTACTTGTGTTTTGGCAAAGACTCAAAGGCAGGAAGAGAAGTAGGAAAGCTTCATATTGGAAAAAAGGAGAGGTTTCAGGTGTACCCTGATTAGAGGCTGTTGGCATGGGGAAGGCTGGCCAACTGGAAGCAGACCATCTTACATGATTAGTTAGAGATGCATATTTGGCTTTCTCTTATTGATCCTAAGCTGGAAGCAAGAATAAAAAACTGAAAGGAAGTTGTAAGTTATTAATTAAATCCTGCTCATTTGGGTCTGGTTGCTGCAGGGGTTATTGTTTGGCTCCCTGAATTATTGCTCACAATAGCAGTTAGCCTTTCTACAAGAATGACTTTCAGCAGGCTGGCTTCCTGGGCTGGTTATTACATATAACGGGTTGGTTCTGGGGCAGGTTGCTACAGGATGTGGGTCAGAGTTCTATTTTGTATGTAGAGTCTGGTCATTGTCTATTTGTATATTCATTTTCGAAAGAATCTGAAATGAAATGCAAAACACACAGGACAAGTAAAGAGATGATTTTATTTAGGCTATTCCAATAGACGAAACTATTTATTAGTGAGAAATGTCTCAAAGAAAAGAGAGAAGAGTGGAGTTTTATAAAAGCAAGTAAATAAGAGATTCATGAGGAAGCATGCAGGTGGGTCTCATTTGTGTTAGATAGGAAGAATGGAGATTGGTCTTATATGGAACATGTTAGGGTGGGTGGTCCTTTGCTATTCACTCCCAGAATATCAGGGAGTGAGGAAGTATTTCAACCTTTGTTGTCTTCCAGGAGCACATGGCCGTTTATCATCATTACTACTAAACAGTAGATTGTTCTAAATAAGTCAAATGCTTGATCTAATGCTCCCTCTTGCTGCTGTGTATCAATATACTGGTTCTAGCCTGAACAAATTCCATGAAGTGTTTGTCCTAGAACTCTGAGAAGAGCAGCATCACTTCTGCCAGGAGTGATTTGGGTGGGCTTCATGGAAAAAATATTAACATTTGAACTGGACTTTAAAGGATGACTATAATATCAATAGGCTTTGCAGATGGATACTATGGAATATGATATGGTCCAAAGTATGAAAATAGGAAAGCCTCAAAGCTTCTTGAGTGGACTGCCAAGCTGTCATGACCCTTTAACGGTTTTATGTAGGGGAATTTGGTCAAGTAAATCTGGGAAAGTAAGGGAGAGGACAGATAGATCACAAAGGCCTTGAGGAATTTGTCTTTGGATTTGCCATTCAGGAATTGATTGACAATTTTAAAAGAGTAGGATTAGCATAGTCATGAGGCTAAAATTCAGGTGAAAGCAAGAGTAAAACCGTCTTTTGAAAATAAAGTACAACAACAAATGGGAAGGAAAGAAGTATTAGTATTGAAGATATGACTAGGGTTTGTGTATGTATTAGGAACTAGAGGGTACTTTAATCTAGGCCAGGGAAAAAAGAGAAGATTAATTTCTTGATACATGCTCATGCTTCATCTTAGTGGTGGTATCTTAAGACATGTAAAAAGTGGCAGTATGAGACTACAATATGGCAGTATGGCTACAATATGGCTAATATAGCCAGGTGGTGTCTAAATAATCTTTTATATTGGTTTTGGAAAAGAGATTTCATTAATATTAATACATGGTTGTTCATGATATCATACAAATTTTATTTACTCTGGATTGTTTTGAAGGTTTGAGCTTTCATTTGTCAAAACAATCCAAATAGAAAACTGTCTGTTTCCCAGCATAAGTGTTCTCACTGCTTTCTTGCAGCTCACTGTAGGCTGGGAAAGTGTTTGTGCATCAGACTGGCTTAAAAACATAGCTAAAGTACAACTATCATTTCCTTCTCCCTAGAGCAAGGACTTACATCAAAGATAGAATGGGTCAACCCAGGAGGTAGTGAGTCCCACCTTCTGGGGTTTCTCAAGCTTCTGAGTCATTCAGACAGATGATAGGCTCAGGTGATTTTTATAGTCTCTTCTATTCACAACAGTTTATGAATCTCACATTTTTAAATGACTTTAGAGCTTAAATGAAAGCTACATGCCAAGTTAAGAGTAAATAATGTCAGCTGTTAACAAAATAAGCAGTAAAATAGAATATCATTTTTGTTGGCAAGATTTGCCAAGAATAATCTGCCTTAAGAAAACTGAGCATTGATTCTAACAATGTTGATTGTTGCTCTTTTTTAGACCGATTCTCATCTTGTGCTTAATGTCTGAGTTATGTAGGAGATTGTTGAAGTGATGTCTGTCTAGAATCTGAAGAGTAAATAAAGCTTTGTATTCATAGAATGTTTCCAAAAAATTCACTGAGTTCATTCTCCCCCATCTACATATGGTTGGTCCACGCCATCATCTCTCATTATTTCCTTGTCCCTTTTATCATTCCCCCCCTTTTTAGATAAGTAAACTGAATTAGGGCAATTGTGAATAGTTCAAGGTCATGGAAAGAATCAATGGGGAGAAATCACCATATACGTCAGGAGAAACCATCAATAACAGAATGATCAATGATGATTCATTAAGATCCTGTCTTAATGCTGACATTTGGCCTCATGCTTAACATTTCTGCATGGCCAGCAGTCTAGGAATATTTTCTATTTAGTACAAATTGAATTATTGCTGATGCCCACATATTGTTATTTGTAGAACAACTAAACAAACATCAGAAATAGTAAAAGTCAAGTTTCTATTAGAAGGCTCATTTCTCCTGGCAAAAAGTCAGAACATTGTCTTTGTCCAATAATGAATTCCTTACTATTTTTGTTATACAGTAAAAGAAGTATGATAAAAGAGACAGAACCAAGAATTTGAAAAAAAAATTTTCTCAACTTTGTACTTCCTTAAAGTCAAAAAGAGAAGGAGCCACAAGAAAGAGTCACAACATTTCAGTGGGGCTTATGTATCCAACAGAAAAAAGATCAACAAAACTATTCAGCAGTTTATTTAATGAATGCAAGTAGTAAAAAATCTCATCTAATTTTACTTAGGTTTTGTTCATATGATTCTATTTTTCACTTTCTGTTTTCTGAAGTAAAGATAGTTTTAAATTTTTTCTCTAGGCAAATAAGTCACTTGAAATGAGATACTTGAGCATAATCTAATGGTTAATTAGATATGGTATGTTTCTCTCAAGAAAGCAGGCATGATAGTGTAGAAAGTCCTTTTCTGTTTCCCATCCCTGACCTGAGAAGAATCCACTGGAATTTAACTTAGCAAATATTTAATGTCTGCCTATACTGGGTTTAAAAACTACGCATTTGACATACAGAAATGAAAGATGTAGTCAGCCGTTAAAGACAACTTTTCTTGAAGGAATTCACTGTCCTGTGAGACAGTGTTTTTTAAAACTCAGAGTCCCATAGATTCTCATTTTTAAAGCAATTTATTTTTCAAAATTACGTAAATTTTTTCATCTTAATTGGAGGATCTCACCAGTTCTGTTCACTCAATTTTCATAGAATAATTAAAGGATGGGGTTTGAAAATGTTTTCATGAGAAACCCTGGCAATATGTTTCTCAAATACAATACACTGTATTACACATCACAACTTCTTAGGAGAATGACCATTTTCCCAGTCTCCAACCTTTCTCAGCTTGCTTAATGTATACACTTTGACATGTCTTATTTCAGAGTTAGTCCACACCTATTTTTATAAATAATATAGAACAGAACACCAGAATGATCAATAGTAAGGTGAGAACAAAGATTCCAAATTTAGAGCTTTTGGTGGTCTTCTTACAAGTCCTTGTAAAAATTGGCTGTGGAAATGGGAACAAAAGAAAGAGCTGATTAATTTGCAGGAAACAAATTAAAATTAGGAATTTTTCTAGAAAACAAGAGGGTGAGTTTTCCCTCCTATCAGTAGAGATAATATCAGGTGATTAGATATTGCTTTTTCTGCTAAGACCCAGATGTCAGTATTTCAGTATATTGCAGATCAATTCAGTGGTTTATGCTGCACAATAGTAAAACTAAAGATAAATAATTGAATAGATTAGATAAGTGCTTCTCAAAGTTTGAGCTGATAAGTCATCTGAGGAAATTTGTTCAAATATAAATTCTGATTTAGGGTCTGGGATGGGAACTGTTTTATATCTGCTGTGTTCAATACTGTAGCCACTAGCAACATGTGCCTAGTGAGCACTTGAAATTGTGGCTAATAGGATGAAATTTTTAATTTATTTTAAACAGCCAGGTTTGCTAGTGCCCTCTTATGTTGCACGGTGCATGATTAGTCTATCAAGGAAACCCAGACAATTAACAGATTATTAGGAGTTTTTCAGATCTCTCTTATATTTTCTTTATATTTGTTTTTCTTTTCTTTTCTAGAGAGTAGTCTATTTTGATTATTTGACTATCTTGAATTTTGGGTAGAATCTCTAAAAAGCTTATGGTACCTTTTGGGGGTACATATAGCTGTGGCTGAGGAAAGCAAAGTCAGTTAACTATGACGTTCTGTTGACTTTTCCATAAGAGATATATGACAAATCATATGGTTGATGACATGTTAAAATATTCAATACATTACCTTTCCTCAGAGAAAAATCAATTTAAATGCCAGCTATTTAAATAAGCAGATTTACTTTTGAATATATTTTTATTTCTTCCTTTGAAATGAAAAGATTCTTTGTATCTCATGTCTTCTGTTAAAATGGAAGTGTAAGATATTTTAAAAATACTGTAGTTAGCAAGTACAATCAGTGGGTAAATCATCTAATTATTTTACTCTGAATAAATATAGAGGCTCTTCATTTGAGTGATTCATCCTGAAAAATAGGTATTCCCTAGGGATGTAAACAAAATATGCCAGTTTAGTACACAAAATGGGCACTAGATGAATTGACTCTACTCCTACAGATTTTTAAGGTAACTTGTTATTAATACATATTTAATAGTATTTATTATGCCACAGACACTATTCTAAGTGATTTTAACCAGTACTGATTTATTTAATCTTCACAATTCTATTAGATATTAGTATTACCTCCATTTTATCCATGAGGAAACTGGAACACAGATAAGTGGAATAATTTGCCAAAAGTCAAATGACTATCCAATAAAACAGAAAATTGGCAGAGCCCATACTCCAAACCATTATGCCATGTTGTGTGACTAGTTCCACATTGGTTTAGTAATAAAGGATAGGCTTTCTCATATTGGACTCTTTATCTTCAGAATATTTCCAGAATCTCTTATCAGTAGTCTTCAAAGGGAGAAAGATTTGCAAACATCCTTAATCCTGTTTTTCCTTATGGACAAGCAGTGAATTTTGTATTGGAGTATGGAAAGGCTTTGGAGTATGGAAAGGCTTATAGTCCTGTGTCATTTGGGGCAAAATTCTTCATCTTAAAACCTTGACTTTCTTATTCTACCACATGGTTAATCATAGAGACTACCTAATAATATTTTTGTTGTTGTTGTTTTTAGAATAAAGTGAGAAATACATAATCCACATAAAACACCTAACCCAAAGTCCTTAAAATGTTAATCAAGTCCCCAAGGAATGTTAAAGCAAACAGAAATTTAAACAAAATTAAGGTCAGTATGTAAAAATGTTGCCTGAGGCTGGCTCCATGTAATGAAATAAATACAAAAATTGCCTTTAACTTTGATAAAATTCAAACATTTTAATTATATCTGTGCACTAAGGTAGAACATTTTATTAAAACTGTTTATTTGGAAAATAGAAAAAAATTAAATGGATACATTGTTATTTCTTATGTGAATATTATATATAATGTATAAGAAATAGTCTTAATTTTTATTTTTAATTACTAATTTTAGAATTGAGTATAGAAATGGGTTTAGAATGATATAGATGTATCATATTCATTCCTTTTTAAAAATGCCACTGAAATCAAAATGTTACCAGAAATAATTCTGCCTACAAAATAAATCGTGAGGTTGAAGGATACGTGGAGCAAATCTTTCAGTTGGGTATATGTAGTTAAATTTCAATGAGTGTTTTCTTTTCCTTAAAAGCTTATTGGTTAAGGATGAAATACAGTTTCTCCCTGTTGTTATTCTACCTAAAGAACATATCCCTGCCTGGTGTTTTCTCCTCTTTACGTGTTCATTGTCGTTTTAGCAATCTGATAAGCAATCCTTGCTGAATTATCATCAGCATCATCACTATCATCACCAGCATTATTACATAATTAATAATAATGATAATAATAGTATATTATAGCTAGCAATTTTGGAGTGGCTATTATGTATTAGTCATTTGCTGGGTATGATAAATATATATATATATATATAATCTGCAAAAACCAGTATCAATACCTTATTAGTTGAGATCAGGTGACTGAGGCCACACAAACGGTGAGAGGCAAAGGCAGATTTTATTCCCTGACAGGAACAGTCCAAAGTCATGGCTTTTTTTCACTTTTTTTCTTTTGCCCAAGTTTCTGTGGCTTAATGCCTTATTTTTTTCCAGAAAGATTTCCATTTGAACAGAGAACATATGAAAGCAGTATCATCAAGCCAATGAGGCTATCTCTAAGGATAGCTTTCAGAGTCTAGATTTTATTTATGTTGCTTATATTTGTCCATCTTCTCAGCAAGATTTAACCTCTTGATTTCCCCACTTCTAAGAATTTTCTGAAGATTTATCCTTGCAGACAAATCCAATGACTGGACTCCTTAAAAACTTTCCATCACCACTACAATAAATGTCACTGTCCTCCGCATGATCTAACTTGCGACCACATTGACCTGCTGTCAGTTTTTAATGATGAAGTTATCAGAAAAATCTATTTACAGTTAGTTTAAACAAATATAATTTTATTTTTTAGAAAATGTTTCAGTGAAGACAGTGATAGGATTGGTTCTCAGGCTCACTAGTTTTACTAAGGACCCAGGATATTTCTAATTCTGGACTCCATCACTCTTTGTGAGTTGGGTTTTCAAGTCATAATCAAAATAAGCTGCTGAAGCGTCAGACGCTAAGCCTTCACTCAACTTAGGAAGAAGGTGGGAGGAAGGACACTAGCCATATCTATTTTCTTTTATCAAAAACACAGCAGCTTTCCTAGAAATGCCCCAGCAGGACTGCACGTACATTTCTCTGGTCAGAAACTTGTCATGTTTAAGAGATGCCAAAAAGGCAGAGGTATTCTCCAGGACTGTACATCTGGCTGCTGGACTTGGTTCAACTGGCAGAAAGGGATAATGAATATGAGACAGGAAACTTGCAGCATCTGTCACACTTTGCAAAGTATTTACACCAACCACTCACAATCCATAGTCATGGGTGAGGACGCACTCATTTCCTTTCATCTTAGCAGAACCTTTGTCATCTTTCTATTAACTCTCACAATACCTGACTTATTGTACATACCTAATGTATGTACTTAATAATTCCTTGTTTGTTTAATAAAAACTTAAAACTATAAAAGCTTTCATATAGTCTTCCCAAATCAGCCTTAAAAATATAGCCTCAATTGGGAGGTGAAAGAAAAAAAGAAAAAAGGATGAAAGGAAGTACAGGGAAAGAAGAATGAGAGAAAATGGGGAAAAGGAACGAAGTACTTAAAGTCAGTGGCCATCCTAGAAACAAAGTAATTAACTTCTGGACTGAAGAACTCTCATCTAGTTCAAGGAGAGAAAGGTTACCTTGACCTTGCCATCCTTGGGACTCTGCTGCAACAGAGGAAACCAGAGTGTGTGATTGCCCACACTCTGCTCTGAATTGGTGCCTGGCAGCACCTGCAAACACACTCAGTGCTGAGATGGGCATGGATAAGTCACATCAGGTTCCTCTTCTAACCTTTGTTCTGGAAGCATGTAAGAGACGTGAAGCTTTAGGGCCAATCATAACCTCTCTGATGAGGAAGTTCACCAGTAAAATATGTTTTGTGTTTTCTTCCCAAATTCCGAAAGTTTGCTTCTGTCCCTTTCAACTTTATTTGTGGCATACCATTTAGGAAAACAACAAAACAAAACATAATAAAACAAAACTTTTTAATGTAGTGTCCTTAAGGAAAAAAATGAAATTCTGGATGGAACTAGCATAAATATCTGAAGTGAAGATTATTTTGGCTTTACATCTCTTTCTCTCTCTCTCTTTTTTTTTTCCTTTTCACATGTCATAGGCGCCATGTATAGTCCACCAGAAAGTCTGAAAGAGAGAGGCAGCCAACAACAGGGCGTCAGAGAACAGTGTTCGTGTTTGTGCTTCTTTAGAGCTAGGCTGCTGCCTGCATTTCAGGAGAAGATGGTCGCCTGTCCTGGCTTCACCCTTGGCTTATCTGCTACAGGTTCACCTCTAGGTCAGTGACTCTTGCTATTACACTCAGGTGGGCCCCAGGCTCTAGCTCAACCACTAAGCCCTTTAGAGTGTAAATAGCAATATGACAAATCTCCATTCAATTTACAATGTTTTTGTTGCAGGCCTTGGCAGCAAAGGATTTATCTAAGGCAGAATTCCCAGCTGACCACAACCAGCTTCAATGCATAGGCCAATTTAAAGCCAGTATTTACAGACTGAAAAATACTTGAGAACAAAATCAAGAAAAATTGATTCTTTGGTTATAAATTTAGTTAGTTCTCACACATTAAATGTATGGATTTTTAAATAGCCAGATGGCTTAAACAAATTAAAGTAAGCAATCCTCGCCAGAAAATCACAGAGAAGAGAAATGCCTCAGCTTGAATTTTCTTCCTTGGGGCTTATTTAAATAGTAAGTTAAGTTTCCATGTTTATTGTTTTTCAATAACAGTCTTTTTCTGCAAATTTCTATTTGAAATATGTCAATACTCTGGTGCTTTCTTTAATGGGGTTTCAACACTGAAAAGTAGGGAGTGAGTCTGCAGATGATGGCTGTGTTTTTGAGCTATGATTTCTGAACAAAATCAGCTAATGCACTGTAGACTCATCCTGCTTGGAGAATTCCTGTTTCTCCCATGACCAGCTATGGCAAAGCACTCCTACAGCTGGACAATACTCGTTCCACATTCAGGGGCCACTGGGGAAAGACTTCCCATTAAGCTGCAGCTCAGAAAAATAAAAGTTGGTTATTACTGAATCACAGTTAAGCTTCTTGCTTTGATACATACCTATCCTAGAGTTAGGGGATTTTAGATTTTCAGGGCTAGAAAAAAAGCCATGAAGCACACAAAATTCTCTCTTGAAAGAGAATCATATGGAGAGCTTGGGAGCAATCCACAGTATGTAAAAAACAAACAAACAAAAAAACAAACAACAAAAAACATCGATGGACCAGAGATGCCTAAACTCAAGGGTAAAAGGTGTGTTTAACATGACTAGGCAGAATTATCCTGGCAATCACTGGATTCTAGCTTGTGCCTTTTATAGGTCAGCTGCTACCTGGAGGCCACAATGAATATTTATAGTTTAAAATTAAAACAAACTGAATTGATAGAAACATTAGAATGTTATTCTCTAGAATTGCCTGTTATCTGACTGGGTAGGATCAGAGCTTTTCCCCAGATTTTCCTGCATAAGAGCTTCTTGCAGGCATGGAGCCAGTCTTATTTAGGTTTTAGCCTTATAGTTTCACACTTAACAAAAAATGCCAAATTCCTGTTATATGTTAAGCCTGTTCTAGTCACTGGGAACACAACAGTTAGCACAAGAAACAGCAATCCCGGTCCCACGCAACTTCTATCCAGAGAGGAGACAGATGAGAAATAAAATAAATAGTAAGTAGTGTAATGCCTTAGAAGGTGATATGTATCAGGTCTAAAACAAACAAACAAATGAGCAAACAACAAAGAAAAACAAAAATAGATAAAAGGTAGCTGCAATTTTTAAAAGGCATATCAGAAAGGTCTTCCTTAGCAGGTGGTTTGGAGGAAATGGGGAGAGTGATACCTGAAGGAAGAGCATTCTTGGGACAGGGTACACAAAGGGTTAAGGCCTAGAGGCGGAATCATGTTTGGTCCACTGAAGGGACAGGAAAGACACCAAAGTCCCCTGGAGATTGCTTAGGGACAGAGAGCAGAAGTAGGGAGGCTATGATGTTTGAAAATGAAATAGGGTTTTAAAATTCCAGATAGCCCAGTTCCTACCATCTGTTAGTAGCAATTAATTGAACACAGAGCCAAGCTGACTGTCCGGTAACTTAACGACCCTTCATGATACCTCAGGAAGTCTTTGCCAGAAATGTGTTGAATGGAGCCACTAGAGAGGCCAACAAGTGGGATGAATGAGAAGACATGATAGGTAATAAAGCTACAAAAAGAGGCAAATGTAGATGTTAATGCCACATCTGTTGTAGAAAAGGGAAGTAAGAAGAGAGATGCACAGACAGCCCTTAATCTAAGGTCAGGAAGGTGAGATTTGCTCTCAGAAGCAATCTGGTCCCCGAAGAGAGGTTGCCAAGGTGAAATTAAGTGGTTCAGACTACCTTTCAAACCGAATTTAGCAGAACCTCTTTACACTCAGCCATGAGCATAGGCAAATGTCACACACAGTGACGAGCTGCTAATGTCCTTCTAGATAATCCAAAGGTTTTATGACAATTTGTTAAGTAGTGAAATTTAGTGAATAAAATTCTATTCTTTCTGAATTCATGAGCAGAGTATCATTATAAGGTCAAAGTCAGTTATAGGAGAAAAATGACAAAATCTCATTCAACGTGAGAGTGAGATTTCTCCCCAATTTAAAGATAGCTAATATATCAACAGACAACTTTTATGTTAAGTGGATAAATGGTGTTACAGAGCAATTAAGCAGTTCATTTATTCAGTGTACACTAGTTCTGTCTTCTAAGGTTTAGCACACTTTCTATATTATTTTCTGTTGTACAGTTCAACAGACTCAAGAGAGTTTCAGGGGAATTTAAGGAGGTAATAAACTAAAATGATAATTCCTTTCTGTGTGTCAGGATGGTCTGAGACTTGTAATTGCCCATGAGAATTGTGAAGTTTCTTATCAAGGCCAAAGAGGTCAAAATTACCAATTTATTTAAGAGGGTTAAATAGCTATTTAATAAGGAAATAGCACATAATATTTGGGCAGACTTACATTTTAAACAAAATATTGTTTTTGTGTATGTGTTTACACTTTGGATTCTCAAATTAACAAAGAAGATTGGATCATAGTCAACTCAGCCATAGGAGGGAAAAATAATATCAGACCACTTTAATTTTTCTTTTATGATGGAGTGGCCAGCATTGTAGATGGAAAAAGCAATAGATGTAATATATCTTTTCTTCAGGAAAGTTTTGACTTTCTTTCCCAAGATAAGCTCATAAACAAGCCGGAAGAAATACTGTTGTTTATTTATGTCAGATGTCAGATGTGTGGAGGTCCAAGAAACTCTTGTCAATGATTTAGAGCCAATCTGAGCCCATTGAGAGGCTCAGATCTCTAAGTTTGGCAGAAGTTTAAAATGTAGCACAATTACATATCATTCTTCCTTAGAATTCAAGATGATTTGCTGATAACTTAACAAAATGATTGATCTTAAATTCAATTGATGAAGTTTGAGTAGGATAAATTAAATTCTTTTTGGAAATATAGCTTTACAAAGCTAGAGGAGAGAAGTTATTTTAGGAATGAAAATTAAGAGAAAGAAATCATTCTTATGAGTAGAATTGTATTACCCAAAAAGACAAACTGATGAACTAAACCTTAGTATTTTAATTGGTATAGTATTTGCACATATAATCAAGTTAAGATAAGGTCATCAGAGTGGGCCCTAATCCAATATGACTGTTGTTCTTATAAGAAAAGGAAAATACCATGTGCAGATAGAGATGCACAGGGAGAAAGCCATCTGTAATTGAGGGAGAGACTAGAATGGTACAGCTGCAAGCCAAGAAATATCCAGGATTGATGGCAGCCATCAGAAGCTAGAAGAAGAAGGATTCCACCCAGAGTCTCCAAGAGAGCATGACCCTGCTAATACCTTGAGTTCAGACTTCTGGCCTCCAGAACTGTGGAAGAATAATTTTTGTTGTCTTAAGTGACCCAGCATATGGTATAGCAGTCCTGAGAAATGAATGCAATGACCAAGGAAGTTGTGCACATGAGGATACAAGAGCACTGGCTGGACAACAGGGCTGTAGGGTTAATCCAAGAGCAGTTACTCATTAGTTATGACAACAGCAAATCATTTCACTTATTTGGGCCTTACTTTCCTAAACTTTATAAAGGAGAGGTGCTGGTGTATAAAGGAATTCTATAAGACTTTTCTAAATAGTCTACTGCCAGGCACATTTTTCTCAGGAAAGGGGGCATTTGTTTTTATAAAAATTTGCATAACATTTTTGCGATTTCACAGACCTCTTACAGCCCAGCACATGGTTCCCAGCTTAGATGCCATGCTTTAAATAATACTGCCTTTCTAGAAACAAGACACTTTAAGATGATATCTTCCATTATTTTATTAGGGTAGTGATGGCAACTTTAATCTGCCAGCAGTCTGTAGGGAGGAAACAAAGTCTTTATGTATTTGATCTTTTGCCGTCTGCCATCCATCTACCTACTCATTCTCCAAGTTTCTGCATGAGGTCTGTTTCTTCCACCTAGATTCTCCTTGACTGTCTCTTCCTAGCAGCTATCATCAAAGCTTCATTGTATAAGGCTTGATCACTTATATTTCCAGTGACTGTTTAATATTTTCTATGCCTTTGCAAACATATTATAAAATATTGCTCCTGTTTTGGAAAGAATAAAGAATAGGGGGATGGGGTGAGAAAGCCACACCACCCATAGCTATTCATCATGGCAACCACTGCTGGATTTTTAATTCCGGCCTGGAATGTCACCCCTAGATGATAGTGGTAAATATGTCCTTCCATACCCCAGAATGAGAAATCAAGTATAGAGAGAAAAATAGAGAAAAGAGAGGAGGGGAAGAAAAAGAAAAGTGAGTTTGTTGTGTATTGTGATCAGTTATTATTTGTAACCTTCAAAACAACAACAAGAAGATGTAGTAACAAAGCAGGAAGGTCATAAATACCAGCCTAAGTTGATATTTCTGTGTGGATGTCACATGTGAGTTTTAACAACAGGCTTGATAACTGTCAGCGTGGATGATGAAGCCTCAGGCCTCACCCCTAAAGTTCTTCCAAACCACCACTGTATAAAAAAAATATCATTACACACCCGAAAGTCACAAAGCCAAAACAAAAGTCTGAAGATTAAGCAGATAATTCCATGAAGGCCTATTTAGAGCACTTTCCTCAGTCAATTTTTTCCCACATGGTGTTTATTTCTTTGTCAGATAGTTATAGTCCTAATACCAAAAGTTCATTGAAGATCGACCATTGATACAGTAACATAAAACAGATTTATATATTCAGCTTGTCTAATACTCTATTGGGAAGAGAAGGCATTGCTCAACCTAATAGATTCCTTTCTTAAGAGATATTCATTTTAAATTGCTGTCTAATAAATACGAGATGGGTTGAGACTTGTGTGCTCTAAATATTTTAAGGGATTTATGTTCGCATTAACTGTCTTTTTAATCAAACTCAAAACATTGCTAGCACTGCAGAGGTTCCAGGGAGAAAAATATTACTTGCTCTTTCAAAGTTAAAAGTTTCCTAGTAGAAAGGGAATCCCAAAAGTTCTTAAAAGAGGATATTGTGGACATATTGTCAGACATTATTATTTATAGAAAATATTCCTACATTAAATCATTTGTAGATTAAAATACCCTACATTTGTAAATTAAAAAAAACTTTTCTGTTATTCTTTTACCTTGAATACTTTATGAAAAAACTTCCAACTTGTATGTCTGCATTTTTGTGGTGTTAAAAAATACACAATATCTCTTACCTGCTAAGTATATGCACAAATTTTCTTTTTGATTTGCTGTATTTCAGGTTCTAAAATATTGTCAGTGTTTTCAAGGACCAGAATATCGGGAATAAATTGAAGTTGGACCTTGTTCTTTTGACTATTTCTTTCCTCTGGAACAATGTCCCCCCCCCCCCCCACATAGCACTTTTTCCTCAACCTAGAAACCCATTCTTTAGTTTTCCCAATCCTGAGCTATTTTCAATTCCTCTTCACCTCCAAGCTTCTTGAAGGAATAGCTTAAACATTTGTCTCCACTTTCTTAGCATCCTTGAACTCTCCAACCCATTACAATATGACCCCAGTCCCCAACCACTGCCTGAAATCACTCTTTTTCAGATCTACAGTGACAGAAAGTATTCATGGCTTTTCATTAACTTTCTTAGTTGACTTTATCAAATCAATGAGTCACGAATAAGTAAGTATGAAAAACTGTTTGTATTACTTTATGCGGTATTTTCAAAAATTTTTAAGCACGGAAACATTCTTATATAACATGTTATTCAGAAAGCCCAGTGTAGATGTGGTACTGATCTGATTGAATTAAGATGAGCTGTGTAGTTTAATTAGAAATACATTAGATGGCAATTAAAATAAAATTCTGATAAATACGAAAACTTTTTTTTCAGTTTTATTGATATACTGACAAATTAAACTGTAAGATAAAGTACACAACATGATAATTCGATTTACATATACATTGTGAAAGTATTCCCTTATTTAGCTAATTAATATAATCTTATAAAATATGGATGCTGCACACAAAAGATTTTTTAATACAATGTGTATATTTTATTTAAAATTGATTTTTGGCTGCTGATAGTTCTTGAACCCATTCCTAATAATTCAAGAAGTTATTTAACATCATTTTTTCTTCTTTATCATTCTCATTCTTACTCCCATTGGAACTGACTGTAAACTCCAATCCTCCATTCAGAGAATCAGGAATCCTTTCTACACAGTGACCCTGGTGAGAAAATTTAAAATATTCAAGAGCTTTCACCAAAACTGGTGACATCCTGTTGTTGAGCTACAGAAAGTTTCTGAGTAAAGATTTGAAAGGCTGATAAAGGTGTTGTGTTCCTTTGAATATCTGAAGTGTAAACTTAGCTCAAGACAAATATTCTCTGAGACTTGCAGAGTAAAGTATAACTTGACAATTTTTTTTTTGCTGCAAGAGAGAACAAATAATGATTTTCAAGCCTTTAATCAATGACTAAAACCGTGTGACTACAATATGATAGTGTCTGAATTTAAGATTTTTAGAGTATTTTAATGATTTAGAACTGATTTTTTATGTATATATGACACAGAAAACCAGATAAATTAGAATACAAAAGCAATAAGATTCAAGTTAAATAACAAAACATTTCTCAAAAAAACCCCCCAAAAACATTATGCTTGTTTGTATATATTCCTAACTGTATAAAAGTATAACAGTTAACTAAAAATAATAATATACACAATCAAAATTGACTTAATTCAGTATTCTCTTTAGGAATACTAAATGTTTGCTGTGTAGTTCATGAAATTTTAAATGCAAGTTCAAGAAGTTTTAAGTTCTGTTAAAAATAGAGCAAAACAAACAAATACTTTTTATTTTTGGTATCCTATAGCCAGCAGAATACTTCAGTGGCCAACCTAGTGATGTCAAGACAAATGCCAGAGTTGGCTTTAAAAAATAAGGTTGAAAATCAAGAGGACTATGCAGAGGCAAGAAAATCAGAAACATCTGCTTGCTAAATCCAATTTCCTGGAATATTAGGAGGTCAACAAAAAAATGTGGAAGCTGGTTTTATGGGTTCACTGGGGTAGTGCTCAAAAATTATATCAGTTCATTCAACCATATGTAATTGGGGTTTTTTTAATTCCTTCCTCATTCAAACCCTTCTACCACTGAAGACCTTCTCAGATCATGCATCCAGAAAGGGCTGCATTATGACCTTCATGGAACTTTTCTTCCACAAAAAAATATTAAAAATTGAATTTCATGTGTGGGGTGCAAAATGTAAATTTTCTTTTCACCTTTTAAGTTGTTCTAACTGGGTTAATAATTGAATTAACATGAGACAGATTAACAAGACAAAGTGTCCAAAATTAATTATGGATGTACATAGAGGGGAATAAACAGTAAAAATGGTATTTAAAGAGATAATGGCAAAAATGGTCCAAAACTGACCAAATGACATCAAACCATAAATTTCAGAATTACTACATAATCAAAATAGTTTAAAAGCAAACCAAAACAAGACATATCTTTAGAAAATGATAATAAAAGTGCAGAAATTCAATGAGGTCTAAATGCAGCTTTAAAAAATATCTTAAAAGAAATAGCAATAAGACTAGCTACCTCTGAAAAAAATTTAAGCTTGAAAATAGTAGAATAATTTTTTCAAAGTACTCCCCCTTCCAAACAAACAAAAAACCAACCCAAACATAAAATGCTATAAGTAGATATATTATTCAAACAAAGGGTCTACAAACTATGGCTCATAGGCAAAATCCAGCTTATTGTTTATTTTGGTAGACAAAAGTTTTATTTTTTTGAACGAATAACCATGCTTATTAATTAATCTATTATCTATGAATGTTTCCATAATACAGAGTCAAATAAATTAGATATTATGACTCAAAACCTAAAAAAATTACTATTTAACACTGCAGAAAAAGGCTGCTTTTTAAAATAAAGATGAAATGAGCCATTATTTGTTAAAACAAAAAGTAAGTTAAATTTTTTTCACTAGTAAACGTGTTAAAAAAAAGAAGTACAAAGCTTACAAGTAGGAGAAAAATGCGTAGAATAAGCAAATAATTTAGAAATATTGAATAAATATTGATGCTATAAAATCATCATAATAATTTGGCTTTAAAGTATGTTTAGAATTAAAATACACTACAGAAAAAGCATATAAATCAGAATGGGGATATTTGGAGTTAAATATTCTAACATTTTTGCATTGTTTGATAAGTGGTAAAAGTACCAATTAGTATCCCACTTGATACATTAAAATTGCATTTGGCAACAGCTAGAGTAAACACTCAAAGAATAAACTTTAAAAAAATACATAACAACCAAACTAATGAAGTTGGAAAACATGGAATAAAACAAAAATCAAACCCAAAAAAGCAAAAAATGAGAGAACAACAGATATAGAATCATCAAGAAAATGAGAATCAAATAATAATATAGAAGTCTTTAAAATATTTTTTAAAAATTTAATGACAGTTGACATACAATATTAGTTTCAGATGTATGATATAGTAATTATACGTTTATATAATTTGCAAAGTGATTTCTTTGGTATATTTAGTACCCATCTGCAACATACATAGTTATTATAATAATATTGACCATATTACCTATGCTGTGCTTTACAAACCCATGACTATTTTGTGACTACTTCTTAATTCCTTCACATTTTTCATCCAACCCCTCACCCTCTTCCTATATGGTTTGTTTTCTGTATCTATGAGTTTGATTCTATCTTGTTTGTTCATTTATTTTGTTTCTTAGCTTCCACATATAAATGAAATCATAAGGTATTTGTCTTTCTCTGTTTAACTTATTTTACTTAGCGCAATACCCTCTAGGTTCATCCATGTTGTCGCAAAGGTAAAAAAAAAAAAATTATGACTGAACAATATTCCATTGTATATATGTACCACTTCTTTATCTATCTATTTATGGACTTTAAGGTTCCTCCCATATCTTGGCTACTGTAAATAATGCTGCAGTGAACATAAGGGTGCATATGTCTTTTTGAATTAGTGTTTGGGTTTCTTTGGTTAAATACCCAGAAGAGTAATTGCTGGGTCACATGGTAGGTCTATTTTTAATTTTTTGAGGTAACTTTATATTATTTTCTATAATGGCAGCACCAATTTACAACCTCACCAACAGTACATGAGGGTTCTTTTTTCTTCACATTCTTTCTAAAAATCATTTTTTGATTTATTTATGATAGCCATTCTGACATATCTTAGGTGGTATGTCTCATTGTGGTTTTAATTTACATTTTCCTGATGATTAGTGATTTGAGCATCTTTCCATATAGATATAGATGTGTTAATCCCCAAAATATTTTTAACTACATAACATCACATGTGAATGGAATGAATACCCCAATTTAGAAGTTTGTGTTAGACAGAATTAAAAATTCAGAAGACCTAGCTATATTCTAACCCTAAGAACCACACTTTAAATAGAAATAATACAAACATCATCCAAAATAAATCTAAAGCTATATTAGTGTAATGCCCTGGTTTGGAACTCCACGAGCCAAGAAAGAAACTGACAGGGATATAAGTACAAGAGGGAGTTTATTGACACACTCGAGTTTAGACCCCACTCGTTCACTGACGCAGCAGTGGGTGAGAGGAGCCCAGACTGAGGGGTTGGGACTGAATTTAAAGGGTAAAACCACAAGCCTGCCTTGGCGTTGCTTGATTGGAGGGTTAGGGTTGACCTTTAAGGAGATTGGGTCATAGGTTATTAGGGCCGCCCGCAAGAGGGCTGTGTGCAATAAGGGCCAGGTGTGGTGCCTTAAGGGTTTACTGATTAATGGCTTTGATAGGCTTGACCAAATGGCAGGATGTTGTCCCTAATTGTTTTTCGGGGAATTTTTCTTCATTTAATCTGGAGTCTACATAGCAAAATGGAGTTACTCTAGTCCTTCATTCATATCAGATAATGAAAACTTGAAGTAAAAAATTTGGAGTATACAGGGATATTTATTTCATAGTGATAAAAGTTTTATTCCACCCAGAAATTATAACACCACTTCAAAACAAAGAACAAAGAGGAGAAAGAGTTAGATATTTTAATCTATCTTATTCAGTGCATGAAATAACAAATGAAGGAAAAATGCCTAAGAATATAAAATTGAACAAGATTAACAAGCTAGCCCAACTGACATATATAAAACACTGTACACATTAACAGTATAATACATATTCACTTGTGGCAAACAAGGAGCATTTACTCAAACAGAACAGATGTTGGGCCAGATTGATTGTGTTTCAAAGAGTTAAAACTACACAGAGTGTGCTTTTGGAAAATAGTAGAATTAAAGTGGAAATTAATAGCAAAAAAGTAACTTCAAAAACTCCACAAGTTTGAAATTTTAAGTTTACTTCTAGATAATTCATGGAGGAATGAAGAAATAAAAATGAAAATTAGAAAACCTTTGTTACTGAATTATATTGAAAATACTATATGTTGAAACTTGTAGGATGTAGAAAAAGCCAAGCAAACAAGGAATTTATAATGTAAATTCAGATATCAAAGAAAGGAAAAAAGCTGGAGATCAATTATCTAATTTTTCATCTCCATAAATTAGAAAAATAACAAATTCAATAGAAAAAAAAGACAAAAAATAAAAAAATAAAAAATTAGAGCAGATGTTAGTAACATAAAAAACAGACCTATAATAAACAAAGCTGAAATTTAATTTTTGGGGAGAAAAAAAAACTAGTATTATTTATAAACCCTTAGTGAGCAGAAAAAAGAGAAAAACACAAATGTTAATAGCATTAATGAATATAATATCAAACCTATATGTGTTTAAAACATAAAATATCATAAATGAATTTGAAAATTTATAAGAAATTAACACATTTCTAAAAACAAAAACCCAATTTACCAAAACTAAAAACAGAAAAAATCAAAATTTATATTAAAGCTATTTAGCTTGCAGATTAAAAACTTAGCATAAAGTGGCTTTATCATTAACATTGAATTAACATGAACTCTTCTAGGGACTAGAAAAAAGAATGCATAGTTCTTCACTTCTTTTTATAATAGAAATAGGGACATAAGAGATGAAAAAATATTTCACAAAAGAGGATATCAAAATGGACAATGAATTATGAAGGACTTACAAATATAAGGACTTAGAAATATACATCAAAGCCCCAATGATATAATGACTATTAATACCAAATTTGTTGAGGACATAGAAAACTTAGAAACCATATAAATAGCTTATAAAAAGTACAATGTTGGAAAACTCTTGGACATTATTTACTGAGGGTGAACATTTGCATAGCCAGTCTATCAATTACTTTTACTCTGGACATATAGTCACAGATATGTGTGTACATGCACATCAAATGTTGTGTACAGAAATGTTCAAAGTTGCATTATTATAGACCTGCAAACTAGAAGTCAAGTGCATATCAGCAATACAATTGAATAGTATTTAACAATTAAATGAAGAACTATAGTCCTATGATACAGTACGGTTGAATACCACAAATTGAGTGAAAGAAGCTGGACATAATACCTATGGCATGATTCCAAATTACTTTGCTTAAAAAAGTAATCAATGGTAATCAATAGTGTTAAAAAGCTAAATAGTGTTTACCTCTAGAAAGAAAAGAACAGACACTGAGGGGTTTCTGGGGCACTAATAAGAGTCTATCTCTAGTCCTCTGTAATGATTACATAAAGGTGCTCTTTTGTAAAAATGTGCTATATCCTTATGATTTATGTACTTTCTGATGACATACTTCAATAAAATATTTGAAAGTTTAAATGCTAAAAATACTGATTAAAAATGATTATCAGATATTAGAGCAAAACTTCTAATATAGGAGACTTAGAAAAAAACCAATTGACATGATAAAAGAAACTCAGAGTAGACAGAGACAAGGCAGGAAGAGAAGTAATTTACAACAAAACTTACCTTAGGAGACAAAGTACTATACTGCACTCACAAGATCAAAAGACTGTAAAAAATGAACTTTCAGAAATTGAGAAGATATTTTACAACTTGAAAAGTTCTAGCAGAAAATCCTAAAAAAGAAAATGTGAAAGATGAAGTTGAGAAAATATTTTCAAAATTAAAACAAAAAGAAAAAGTTGAAGGGAACAAGAAAGGAAAAATAATCCAATTTTTTTCCCATCTAACACAGATTGGACTCTAATTCTGAGTCTCTTATTTTGAGTGTCTATGACTTTTCATTCTATAAAACAAGGAAAGTAATATAGGAAGACATATTAATTTTAACCTGCTAAATAAACACTAAGAAGTTGGGGAAGTCTTCACCAACTGATTACTCTGTATTTACTCAATTAAAAACTGCACAATTTATTTAAATTTACATATACTTATCAAATTAGTTACAAAGACAAATGCCTAGTTAAGAGAATGAATTAACACAAAATTGGAGTTTTTGAGGGACCATGTTTTCTAGAGATTTTAAATAATGCCTGAGACTTTATTCTATTCCTCACTCTCTAACTCACTCTTCTGAGTCCTTCAAATATTAACCCAACTCATTTACTCGTGTTCTGGGTCCTATCACCATATCCTCTGCCAACATTTCATGTTAAGTAATGGTGCAAAACTCTGGTTTATGTTGCTGTGTGAGGACTTACTTGAGAGCCTTTGGAAGACATTCCTAGAACAGTTTAAGGATAAAGTCTGACATTACCTTGAACAGCCAATGCCTCAGGGTCACTCCCACCCAGGCAGTCTCAGGTAGTCAGTCCCAGTGTTACCAAAGAGTGGGATCCTCTCTTGGTGTGTTGTCCAGGTTCTTGATGTCTCAAATGAAGAACTGAGCAAGACACCGAAATACAGTAGAAAAAAAAGTTTTATTAGAAGGGAAAGTCCTCTTCAGAAGTGGAAGCGGGCCTGAGCAAGAGAAGCGTGGCTCAAAAGGCCTGGAAACAGAGCCTTCGGGGTTTTTATCTCTTTTTGCTGTGTGTGGTTACTTTTCTTAGAGGACTGGGCCTCCTTGATTGACAGCGAGGATTGACAAGACTCAGTGGTTCATCATTTTGCTTTCTGCGCATGTTTGTTCCTAGAATTCAGTCTGTTATAATGATACTAATGAACTTCTGGGCACATGCATCATATTATAATGATGGTATAATGAGACTCAGGTGAGACTGAAGGTCATTGGGGTCTTCATTGCAGGCACGAGTGACTGGCTTAAACTGTCACTAATTCTAATTCTCTTCCAACTGGTTTCTCTGTGTGAGTTAAAAAAAAAATGCCTCTGGCTTGCTTAATTGTGGGTGGATTAAGTGAACTACTAGGATAGGATGACTTCAGTGTCTTTTCAGGACCTGAAGCCTCCTAACTAACTTTCCTGCCTAACTCTTTTCTAAGAGTCATGAACCCTCTTATTGTTAGTATGAATGTTGAGGGACAAGAGGTCTCTCCTCTGTATCTATTTCCTGCAGAGAATGGCCATAGTCCCTGCCTACAGGAGTTTCATGGAGCTCTTTCCCTTTCTGCCTTAGTCACAGTGGGGTCTTGAGTTTCCTGCTGAAGTGCCACCTCAGTCCCTAGACAAGGAAAAGAAGATACAAACTTAATATTAAACCATGTATCTTAGTTTCTATTATTGATTTGCCTATTAAGTGATTAATGGGAAACAGGCTTGATTAATATATTTCTTAAAGAGGGAAAAAAGACCTTTGGTCTAAAGTCCTCTCCCCTGTGAGACTCTAAGGGCCCAGTCTTACTTAACTCCATTTCTGCTAACTGTGGGCTGATGACCCTTATCATATCAGAGGATATGAATCTCTGGGGCAATTATCAGGATTTGAGGGAGAGAGCCTTTTTTCCAAAGAAAGGAAGAAAACTTAACTAGGTTTATTAAAAAAATTAACTAAGAGATGTCCTATTAAGAATTAATAGATTAAAATTTTACAAGTGATGTCCTTTCTCACCAAGCCAAGTTTTAGTGGTTTTTTTTTTGTTGTTGTTGTTTATGTTTGTTAATGAAGAAAGGAAGCCCTCAACAGAAGGAAAATACTTTTGTTGTCTAGATTCATGTAATTTTGCCATCTGGTAAAATTACCACTGTAATTGCAATCATTAGACCACTTTATTCGTGGACAATGATACAGATAATTTTACCAGAGACTTTGAAAAAGGAAGTTTTGTGATTTTGATGATGTATATAGTTATCTCTTCCTGCTATATCTACCTACTTTCCTATATAAGAGATGCAAAAAGAACACCTAAGGAGAATCCTAATGCTGACAACACATGTATAATTTTGAGTCCTAAAGTAAATCTTAGTAATAGAAGCAGAAAGATATTAGAATATAGCTAGATGTTACGTAGACACTGCTTTGTGTGTGTGTGTGTGTGTGTGTGTGTGTGTGTGTGTGTGTGTGTGTGTGTGTAGTGGATATTTTTGCATTGAGAAAACTGAAGCCTGAGAGAGTGTTTTGACCTACCTTAGGAGCAAATAAATAATGTGGAAAATATATATATGTGTATGTGTGTGTGTGTGTATATATATATATACACACACACACACACACACACATACACACACACACGTATATACATAGCATGTATGTACATATATACATATATAATACACATATATAAATATAAATATAAACCAAACCACTTCAAAATAGAGTTGCAGTCTCCATCCCAGAGGAATTGCCTTGCATGTCCTAATCCTCAAACCTTTGGAATGTTAAAACTGGGCAAAATAACCTGTCCCGACCCGCGGGACCTAGTTATTCGCGGGCTCGAAGAGGGTCCAGCCTGAAAGAGAAACGGGCCGAGAAAAAGGAGTGGAGGCAAGACAGTATTCTGATCAAGCCTCAAATTTTTTATTTTAGAGCAGGTATATTTATACAGAAGAACAAAGGGGGGCAGGACTGACTAGGCAGGGGGATACTTGTTACAATTTCATTGGTCCTTGGTTGATGGGGTTAGGGGGTACAAAGGTTAGAAGTGAAAAGAGGAACAAGGAGGAGAGGGGCTCCTTGGGCAGGTCCACAGCCATTCAGTAGGTCCTTCCTTATCCGGCAGGTATGTTAATACATTCTGTGGTTAACTATTCCCTGGAGCATTATCTGCTCCTGCATTCTTTAGATTGTTAACGGCCAGGTTCTATGCCGAGGGGGGGCTGGGCGGTCAGGATGAAGGCCTTTCGGCTCCCAACAATAACCTTTGAACCCAACCTGAAGAGCACAATATTCCCAGTAACTCTTTGCAAAGCCAGTGGGGAGAGCAGACATTATATTATGATCACCTGAGTGAAAATGAAAGACATCCTTTAGAATTAGCATCATTATGTTAGCTCATCTTCACCTGTAGATATTCTTTCCTTCTGTGCATGTACTTGTTCCCCTCCCCCTTCTATGAATACCCTTTGCCTTCACATTCTAATGGGAACACTGGGTTACTGCCGGAATCCGTGCTTCTAGAATAGCCATTCTTTTAGACTTCAAATAAACACTTGTTGCCTCTCACTTTGACCTTTTATTTTTAGGCCAACAAGAGCATAATCAGGACTGTCTCTTTATGGATTCAAAAATGAATATTCATATCAAAATGCCTACTAGCTGAGCTGTGGCTCTAAGATATTTAATAAGACACAGGCATTATCTATTGCTCACCAGAGGCTCCTGGAAAGCCTAAATTATGGTAAAAAAGGAGGTTTAGCTAACCTAGGCCCCCTGCGTATTAGAAATTCATGGATTAAGTGATCTTTTGTTTCGCCTTATTAATTATAGTGTAGTATTACAGGCCTAGAATTCAGTAAATTAGAAATCTTCATTATATCCTGGTTATCTTACATTTTAAGTTTCTGTTCATGGAGCTTAATGACTAGATACAGAGTGAAAATGCGGTGTTGATGCCTGGAATTCCTGGAGCTTCTTCAAAAATGATTCCTTCTTTTAACCGATGACGAATCCCTCCTTAACAAGGCCATCCTTCAATATTTGAGGGACTGATAATATACCACCTACAGTGCCTCAGATTCCAGTATTTGCAATTCAAAACATTCAGTTTGTTTGGTAGGAGGTACTGTGTACCTGTAAGTGAATAAATGCATGTGTGTGTCTTGGAGGCTGGAAGGGGAGAGAGGAGTATTGCAGGAAGAAAAGAGGAACACTAAAGGTATATTTGCTTATTTGTTCTGGAATGGCAAATGACTGGTTAGGACTGTGAAATGCCCCAATGAACACCAGATTGTGGATAGATGGTCCCTCCCATATGGATGCTCAAGCATTGGTACCTCCATAGGCTAGTATCAATTTTTATGTCTGAAAATATTTTATGCTTGAATTACATTTCTCCTCATTGATGTTTTGTTCAAAGAAATACTTATTTTCATTTGTTCACATGAATGATTTTAATAGAAACAGTAGAGAAATGTGTGTGCTGGGTGATGCCCAAAGTGAGTGTTTTTATGATCTGTGGCCCGGAGAATCTTGACAACCTCTGAATTAACGTGTTATTCCATCCTACTAACTCCAGAGATGCTTGTCTCTAGTTTTCCAGGCCGGTGGTTGTGGCCTGCAAAGATTCATGCACTAGTGACTAAGTGTATCAGGCTCTATCATTCATTTCATTCAGGAATTAATGATCTTTTTCTCTCTTTTTTCCTCTATTTTCCTACTCTGGCTTGTATTCTAAGATTAATATTATTTTTTCTATGCTATAAGGCCTTATAGAATTTTTGTCTGCTCAGTGTACCTGCTACCTTCTAAGACCAGCAAGGCATTTTTTTTTTTTTGAGAAAAATACTCCCTGTATCTTATCCTCTATCTCTAACCCACCATGGTGGACAGAATGGCAGCTGCTGTGTTCTTAGAGCCTTCATATTAGACTTTATTTGATGGTGAAAAAAGGTGAGTACCTGACATAATAAAACCAATCGCAGCTGATCCCTGAAATGTTTGAGCTTAGGAAGCTAGAGAAAAGTCATTCAGTCCCTGTTTGGTGATGGGCACTATGGGATGTCATTTTTGGGAACTGTCAGCCACCATGTTCCCTAGCACGTGAAGGAAACCAGTTGCAATAGGAGATATGAGTCTGATCTGTCGAAGAGCAAAGATGATACTGTTTGGCATTTTAGTCTTGGATTTCAGTTGATCTTGAGGTAACTAACATTTCTGCTGTTGCAAAAGGTACCTCCTATTTATTCCATACATGTCCTTCAAATTGATTTTTTCTTCCCTATAACATTTGAGTTGATGTCACTTGCAGCCGAGAGACCTGATTGACACAAAATTCTCAAGTGTTGAATGTTTCTACTCTAGCAGTTTCCTCACTCACACATACATTATGGAAAAGTCTCTGCATGTCTGAAGCTATGACCAAGGATGTGTCGCCTTCTTGTTTTCTCCCAAGATGGCTAAAGAAGCCATAAGGAAATTGGAGTAAGAGTGCATGGTAAGGAGAAAGGAAGTTTTGAGGACAATGGAAAGGACTAGTCCCCTCTGACTTCCCAAAGCCCAATCGTGCTATGATAATTGGTCTTAACTTCCACACAGGAAGTTTTATTTAAACCTACCGAAGAATGAACTTGTTTCTCAGAGTGACTCCAAACATTCGTTACCTTTAATTATTGGAAGTTTATTTCAATTTGCTAAGTAGGTTTAGACTTAAGCCTTGCTACGATTTGGCTTCTCATCTGACAGAAATGCCTTCCAGCTCAAAGACATCTAGATTATTTGACATCTATGATGGAATCAAATTTAGATTGCAAGTGAATTCGTACAAGTTTTATGCATTTGTATTAAAAGCAATTCAAGCCCAAATTATTCAATTTAACACTTCCTACCAAATACCGTGTTTTCATTGTTATTGGTGATGACAATACCTTCCCAGGGAAAGACTGCATTAGGTAAACAAAAGCAGTTGACCTTCTCTGTGTGAGCAATTTGACTGGTAGCAAAATACATTTTTTAATTAGGAAAAATGTAAGAAAGAACTCCTGAGAATCCTGTGTAATGTTGACCATCTCTATGAATTCATAAGAAAATCTCATTGTGAAAACTATTGTGCAAACAAATGGATTAGGTGAAATATTTGAAATATTTTTCTCCACTCTGTGGAGGTTGCCTTATGCTCATGTTTCTTGCCAGCTGCCTGACTACTTCTTCCAAGAACCTCTGCAGGGAGCTCCGGGATCAGAAAAAAACAGAGGACCTTGATGTCTATACATTCCTCACAATGAGATATATTTTCCCCAGCTATTCTGCTAGTTGGAGTCCATTTTCTCCCTCACACCCTGTATTTATGTAACTCTCACATCTTTCTCAGTGCCAATTATGGCAGCTTTACTGATTTCAAGTCCCTGTTCTATGATTACTTTATGTATTTATTTAAATATAGTTGCAATGGAAAGGCATCATGTCCTATATCAGTCTCTACTGGACCACTCTATCAATAGCATCCCCTTGAAATAGAGGAATTTGTTCAATTCAATAAGTACTTGCTACACCTATATTTATCAGCCAAACCAAGATAATTTTGAGAGTGAAGGAGAATACTGTTTACCATTATACTGGAGGAACAGGAGTAACTGAAAAATTTCTTAAATAAGGATGTATGGTTTTCCAAATTCAGAGGTTGCAATTCTATTTACATTTCTATTGGATAGGATGGTGTGGTAGGCAGACACAGGAAATGTTGCTTCACTGGAGAAGGAAAGGATGAAAAAGACACATATAGCAAGACAGAGCGATAATTCCATTTGCTCTGGAAAGAGCAAGTGGAGACAAAGATTGGCTGGGCTTCTGACTCCTTCCATTTCTGGGTTTTGTGATATACCTAGCAGCCCTGGTATATTTGAATATTCTTATTATGAGGTCTCCTTTTTGTATAAGATAGTTTAAGTGTGTTTCTTTTACTGTAACCCAATATTTCCTGACATAGGTATATATTTGCTTAAAAACCTCTTTTTCTGTACATCTGTGAATTCCAATGAAGTTGGAAAATGAAAATGAAAATGACTTATTAAAAGTAAATATGCTTTAGAATCCCAGTGGTCTCCAAAAATCAATTAAAATATGCTTTTATTTTTGAATTTACATATAATTAGCTTCAATGAAAGAAACAGTAGCAGAAATCCAATTTTCTGCTTTTTTTCCCACCTTGCTTCAGAGTTTTGTCTGTGTTTGCCTGCAACAGACAAGAAATACTTATGAGGTAGGAGGGCAATTGACATAGTCTCCTTCCTTCTTTGCCTTCTTATTGTTTTTTCAAGCCCAAATGGACTATTCCAGCTTTACGAACTCTAAGAGTAGCAGCATTTGGTAACTTTCAAGGAGCCTCAGGTGCAACATTCAAATAAGCCAAGTTCTCAAGATTTAAGTAAAGAAAAAAAATAAAAAAGCCCACTTGCCAAATTCTACAGAAGGGGTGAAAACAGTACACTCGAAGGAAAATGTGCCAGTTTACAAAGATGTGTATCATCAGTATTAGAGGGAATGTTTGGATTCAGAGAGCTGCTTACTGGTGGGACCAGAGGGGACAGATGTCACACAGGAGCAGTATTACATACTCTCATTCTTGGGGGGATACCTTGCTATTGTCAGAAAGAAAACAGGAAGAAATTAAGCCATGGTAATTTAGTGTTGATTATAAAACTCAATAATGTTTTATTGTTTAATAATTACTATTGCTTCTGGCATCAACTTAATAATTTAAAAAACTAGAATGATTTATAAGTATTGGAAGTGACCCTGTTTAAAAAGACTAGTTCTCAATGGCTAGGGGTCAGCTGAGTTTCTTTTCTTACTTTACAATTACAAACTATATTTTTAACGAATCTAGTCATGCTATTAAAGAGCATCAATTAATGGAATCGGATTGAACTTCGATATTTCATTCAAATCAGAGGGATATGACAATCATAGTTAAGAGTTTATATATCAGGTCGATACCTCCTGAAGCTGGCATAATTGGTTAAAGAAAAAAGGTCTCATCAATCTTCATGAGGTCACATTTTTTTCATATTTAGAGGAATATGTTAGTATGTTTGATTCAGAAATACTGAACTTCATACACTTCAATATTCAACAGATTTCAGCTAGACAATCATTTCTAAGATTGTTTTTTAAATATATGTTTTGTAAACTGCAGGCCTCGTGCAGAGCAATGAACTGGACCAACTTTAAGTTGGATTTTTTTTTTAAAGTTGGATTTTTAAATGAGATTTTCAAAAAAAATATCAAATCAGTCAGGTTTTAATCAGAGAAACAGAATCAATAAGAGATGTATATTAAGATATTTATTTGCGTGATTGTGGGGTTGGCTGGACTATCTGAAATTTCTAGGTTAGGGCATCAGGAATAATAGGCTAGAATTCTCAGGCACAGACTGAAGCCCTGTCCATAGGCAGAATTTCTTCCTCTTCAGGGGAGCTTCAGCACAGCCTTTAAGACCTGTCAGTTGATTATATCAGGTCAATCCTTGTTTAACATCAACTGATACTAAAGCGTTAATCACATCTACAGAGTACCTTCACAGCAACATATACATTAGTACTTGATTGAATGACTGGGGACTGTAGTCTAGCCAGATTGACACATCAAAAAGATCATCACAGGTGTCTAGACAGTGGACAGATTCATAGGTGAATCTCAGTTATAACCCTGTGTTCCTCAGTGATGTCCCAAATTTGACTCACTCCTTCATGAATCAAACATGGCAATTCTAAGAGATTGAGTTGAAAGTAAAATCTCTTTTTGTTCAGCTCTCCATAAAATTTCTAAAAAGGAAATAAAGTGTGGGTGGTAGAGAAAACATTCTCAGAGAAGCACTATTTCCACTTCAAAAATAAACATCCCTGCTTTGCCTTTTTTGATTTGAAAAAAAAAAATTCTCTTTTTACCTCAGCATTAATTTAACGGCAGGTGACCATTATCCTGCACAAATGTTCTGTTTTACTGACATTATCTCTAAATGGTGATCCAGGGGTAGATCTGAGACTGAGTTCTAAACTATCACTTTTCTCTCTGTGTTCCAGAGCCCTTGGAAATTTTATTGGAGTGTGTCAGAGGGGATTAATGAAAGCATTTTCTATTATATCACATTTAAACACAGAGAGAGGTGATGGGAGAGTAAACTAACTCATGATAAATAGCATGTGCTAAGGCTTCAATCTGAATTTAAAACGGTGGTTTTCTAATTTAATTTATTATGGGTTTGTGTTTTCTTGGTCAAGAGGAGATATTATACTTTATGTACAAAAAGATAGCATTTCTCCCTGGGGCTAATAAATTTTTATTCATTTCAGGCATTCACATAGCCAAATGATGTAAATTTTGTTGAGTAAATCAGGTCAGCAGATAAAAATGACAGCAAGCTAGTGCTTATTACTGTCTTGTGAAATCTGACTGCCATTTTGGAGGTTGTTCAAGTCTGGTTGCCTTGCAGTTTCTAGTCACTTCATGTATTATTTTTCTAATTCTTGAAAGCATAAAATTTTCATTTTTATTCATGTCGATGGCTTGACAAATGTGTACACTCCACATAATCTCTTTTCTAGTTTAGAGCAAATATTAGAATTGCATGTTAGAAATGTTTAGTGCCTCTTCATGGCTGGCATCCGATTTCTTTTTGGTTTGTTTTTGTTTTCTTTCTATTCTTCTTATTCCATAACATAACCATAAAACTAACGATTTGGGAAGAGTATTAGCTACCATTTATTGAACACCATTTATTTGCCCCTCATCATGCTAGGGCCTTTATAATCATCTCTTCCCATCTTTTATAAACATTTCTGCATAGTGATTTCCATTTTAAAGCTGAGAAAACTAAGGTTTAGGGAAATCAAAAACCTGGTTAAAGATCACACAGCTTCCTGGAAGTAAGCTGGTACTTTTGTGTTTGCCTATTCCTAAACCCAAATTCTTCTTTATCATTCCATCAGCCAATTTAATTTGTTATATGACAATATGTAAAAATGTATATTCCAAATCATGAAACCTTAAGTCATTTTTTTTTCCAGATAGGTATCTCTGGAAACTATCTTCATGCGACTTATGTGGAAATACCAAGAACAGTCAGAATCTCCGTGGTCTCTTTAATTTTGACTCTATATTTTGAAATTGGTAACTATTGGGCATTGATATGTAGGATTTAACTTTTATATTATATATGCATTTAAAATCCAATAATATTTAAGGAAAAGAATTGTACTATTAAGATTGTGGGACAGATGGTTAGCCTATTTTGTAGAACTGGCTGATTTTAAACATCTTTGAAGTACCATTAATATAAATAATTGCTGTGCTCTTTTGAAAATGGTCTACTTACTAGCCTATCATCAAAGAATTCACCTTGACAACAATTTGTTAACCTAATCAAATTACCATATTTACTTAAAAGTCATTAACCTTTACTCTTTGAAAATATTATACAAATGCTTTGGTTTCATACTAATCATGATTGTTTCCTCCAAGTGTTTCTAATCAGTAAAGCTTTTTTATATACAGGTTATGCTTAGGTCAACCCCTACACACACACACACACACACACACACACACACACACACACACCACATGCACAAAACTTATTCAGTTATTTAGGTAGAAATAAAGTCTTGGACTACATTCAGGGATGACCACTGGACGGATATTTTGATTGATTTCACTAGCGACACAGGAATTTCTGGGTAATAGCCTCTGCAGCCACTGGACTACTTAAAGACCTCATAATCCAGTCAATGGTTATTATTATGGGATATTGTTATTACCCTTATGAAACTGAAAGCCTGGAGTCATCACGGAGGTTTATAGCATGACATCTTATACCTTTCTCAAAAGTGTTCATTAGCATTTAAAAAAACTTAATTAAAAACCTTAATTTGTACATAAGAGCCCAATGTTTCATAATCTGTTTCTAACCCCTGTCTTGCACTTCAAAACAGGTATACATTTCATCTCATGGTAGCAGAAAGGACAGAGGCAGAAAGAAAAATGTTAGTAGAGAGATTAATAGCAAAAAAAATCCATAAATTAGGTGATATTTCTTTCCATAAGACACATTTTATTCTCTGAAAATTTATTCATAGTCAGGGAAGGACATCTCAGTTACAAAGGCATGGTTTAACATCTTCTTCATGGCCAGATACACTCCAAAATTATATAGATTCTATATGTTAACTTGTGGAAAGATAACAATCGCCCTAAAATAATAGAGCGGGGCAGTAGCCCAGTTTAAAAAGTAGGAAAGCATAAGGTTTGTAATACTAAATATAAGGTGTCAGGAACCAGAAACAGTGCCTTGTCAGGAGAATATGTAAAGAGAAATCTTAACCAATGGATATTTAATGCCATGTAGGCACAGATGTCAGAATAGCTATACAATTCAACATTATTTTTATCTAACAGAAAAAGCTTTTTGTTCCCTCCCAAGCTAGTATTTTTATGTAGCTATTTCCAGAAGTGCCTAGGTATTCATTAGACTCACATGTGTTCTGTGGGGCATTTAATCTATAATAATACCTGTTTTGGACTGTACTCTAATAAGATGGAAGAGAAACTTCAATCTTGCACTTTAACTTCTATGCTTTTTGCTAACTGCTATTGTTATTGAGTCTCTCGACTTCATTTTCTGGTAAATAACTTTGGATTATTACTACTAATTATCTCTCAACATCTATTAAGTATCTATATTGTGAACTTGTTTTTGACATGAGAGTTTAGTGTAGTTTCCTTTTATGTTTCATAAATATGTCAACTGAAGAATAGCTTAGGGAAAATACCTGCCACAGGCCATAGACAAGATAGATGAATGTGTATATTGACTAGAAACTTTTCAGCTATAGAATTGTCTTTAAAAGTGAAATCAGATTACTGGAATAGAAATGCAAACCATTTTGTTTCAAGTCCACAAAAGAGGAAAAAATATTTTAATTAGTGAACTAATTTTTTTAGAAGAAATCATATCAGTTAACTGGTTTTCTTCCATTCATCCATTTCTTCCATGATGGAATGGTTAAATTAAAGAGACTGACAGTATCAAGTACTGGTGAGGAGGTGGAAAAACCAGAATTCCCACATACTGCTGATGGGGATTTCAAATAGTACAGCCATTTTGAAAAGAGTTGGCTAGTTTCTCATCAAGTTAAACATATAAGTATCATATGACCCATATGATCTTATGTTCTTAGTTATTTCCTAAGAGAAATGAAAACATATGTTCCCATAGAAACTTGTGTTCAAATGTTTATAGCAGCTTTATTCATAATAGCCCAGACTAGGAAGTATCCAAACATCTATCAACAAATGAATACATAAATAAATTGTGATATTTTCTTATAATAAAATGCTACTCAGCAATAAAAAGCAACAAACTACTGATATTCACAACAGATAGATCTCAAAATTATTGTGCTGAATGAAAGAAGCTAGATGCAGGAAAGTACTTACTATGTGATTCCATTTGATACTCTAGAATAGGCCTAATGATAGAATGCAGCCAGAAGTTTTCTTTTCTGTGGCTGTGTGTGTATGTGTGTGTGTGTATGTGTTGTGTGTATGTGTTGGAGTGAGAGGGATAGACTAGGAAGGGGCAAAGGGGAACTGCTTAGGCTCGTAGAAATATTCTATATCTTGATTGTGGTTACATGATATAAATATTTTTCAAAACTCAATGGACCGTACACTCAAAACTGGTATACTTTATATAATGTCCTTGGTTTCCTACAGCTGCCATTACAAAATACTAGAAACTGGGTGGCTTAAAACAACAGGAACTTATTCTCTCACAGTTCTGGAGGCCAGAAGTCTCAAATCAAGGTGTTGGCACTACCCGGCTTCCTCTTGAGGCTTTATGGAAGAAATCTTCCTTGCCTCTCCCTAGCATCTGGTGTTTGAGGGCATTCCTTGGGGTTCCTTGGGTGTGACAGTAACTCTAGTCCACCTTCTGCATCACAAGGCCTTTTCCTCTCTATGTCCAAACTTCCCTTTAGGGCTTAAGGCCCACTTCATTTTAGCTTGATTATGCCTACAAATACCCTATTTCCAGATAAGGTCATATTCTGAGGTGCTAATTTAGGCATTAATTTCTGGGAACACTATTTAGGGGGCACTTTTCAACCCAGTACAGACATATGCCTCATCAATATTGAATCAAATAAGTAAAAAATACAGTATCTTCTTTAAATCTATTAGTACTCTTGGAAAAGTCAATACATGTTTTTAAAATGTATCACCCCAGAATTCTAGACACTGCTGTGTACACATACCAACTTTCATAATAAAGCTACTTTTTTTTTCTCACAGGAAACTTGTATTTGGATTCTTGAATGACTAATTACACTGCCCAATTTTATTATTAACAAAAATCGTATTTAATAATAGCCACAGGTTACTGAAAGCCCAAATCTGCCTTTGGGTTCAAATCTGCCTTATTAGTTTTTGTGAATGACTACTTCAGCTAGTACCCAGCAGACCTACTGATCACATCTCAACTAACAGTACAAATACAAATATGGTCAGAATCATTGGGAGGCCAAATAGCCTTTTTCTCAGCTGAGGGGCATCAAGGAGATACAGCCGAGGAAAGGGCAAGTAGGACCATATCTGCAGAGTCAATGGAAAATTTAACAGAGCCCTACAGTTTCTTGCTCTGTTTCCTGGCACTGACTGAGTCCTTTCCCTCGTCACACCATATACATGAACCCATAGAAAACTTCCGCCTGAGCGATTTGGCTCATGTCCACTTAACAGATGGTGTGAGGCCAGAGCACAGTCGTTCAAATTCCACAATGCAAGTTACTTGTGTGATGGTCTAGTAGGGGGGCTGATAAAGCTGGCAGATCAGAGTGAGTAAGCTATTGTGTGGAGAATGGTTGATGTACCTTTAATGACTTGTTTTTGCTTAACTAAGGGATAGAAATTAGTTCTTCTATGAATAAGCACCATACCCACGATGTGCATAGCATTTTACAGCTTAGAAATTGTTTTGTATTTTTTAAATGAGATTCTTGCAATAAATTTGTGAGGTGAGCCCGGGTTATTGGCCACATTTTATGGAGAAAGAAGGTGAGTTAAGTGACTTGCCCAAGCTAGTGAATGAAACATCTGAAATTCAAATGCAATGCTTCTTACGTGCCTATTGCACTGTTACAATTGTTGTTAAGATTATGATAGTATTCCTATCATCTCATATGGTGCTTCACACAGAGGAGATGCTCAATAAATATTTGTTAAGTAAATAAATGAGTTGTTAGCAATGTTTACATTTTATGTCCATCATTAACAAAACAGCATTCTGATATAAAAAACCTTTAATCGATTAACAAAGCTTTATTTATAAGTGTTGTATAAATAAGGCTCATGTTGGAAGTTTGGAAAATGTTTGTTAAATTAATAGACATATTTTAGAAATACACATTTAAAGGATTAAGAGTATATAAACAATGCTGTCTCTTATATATTGTCATGTTCTCTTCTAGAACCTGGTCTAAACACAATCCTGAAGATTTAGCAAATTGGCAAATACTGACATACTTCGATATGTCTTTTCTTTCATGTGTGAGAGAAAATTGAGTTTAACACAGAATTCATAGGTCTCAGTTTACATTTAATACCTCTTTGCAAAGCCCTCTTTGACTCTGTTAATCTGGGTCCCAACCTAGTAAACAGAAGCTCCATGCATTCAGGATTGTGCCTGTCTTGGGTGATCAAGCATTTCCAGAGCACATAGCAGATAATCATGAATGAATTTCTGAAAGGATGCTAATGCATGAAACTGCTCATGGGATTAGGAATGTGAGTACAGGACATTTGGCAGTAGCCTACAGGCAACGATTGGAAAGTTCTAAACTCAAAACTGTTCCTCTACGGGCATGTATTATTCAAATACTGAAGAATTCATGAACACAAAGTATCAATAAATTTTTATATTTTTCATGGTAGATGATGCTAATTTGGAATGAAATTTGGAGGTTCTTAACACTCTGGGAAATGCCAATGCATGAAATGGAAATTTACTAGAAAAAAAACAAAAAGACATCTTCAGGACAAATCTCTGCATGTGTAAGACCCTATAGTCACTTCAATAATACACAAATAAAAATAAATAAATAAATAAATAAATAAACAAATAAATAATAAAAAATAAAAAGAAAGAAAGAAAAAAGAAAGAAACATTTTCTACATTATCTTTTATATTACATGTGTCAAATTCATGCCCTTAAATTATATTTTTACACTATTTCTAATTTATTTTCACAATTTATTTTGGTATTTTTGTGTGATAAATTAGACTTTAATACATAGAATGCTGAAGTCAGTATTGGTTTTTCCCTGAATATTTTCTTCAAGAAAGACCATTTTTTTTCTAGAAAAAGCAAGTTGTTGAGCTCTTTTCTCTTCTTTCATTCTCACTCCTTGACTTTCTTCCCTTCCCCACAACCCACCAACCCCAACTATGCACTTTGGTGGCAATTATAAAGCAGGTGGCCTTTACCCTAGGCACAGGTGTGGTCACTTGGCTCATACTGTGCTGATCACTTTACTCCATTCATCTGCCCACAGTGATTGATGCAAGTAAGGGCATTTCCCCAAAGTGGATCAGAGAGCTCTTCCCAGAGATCACATTGACAATAGCTAGTATAAGGCTCTGAGGAGACAATCTAACAACAACTGCAGACATATTCCAGTCTTGTTGGAACATTTAATCAGTGGGAGCACTTTTTGCACCAGTGTCTCTGGTTTGCATATGTGATTTCTCTTGTCCTTGAAATTTGATTATGTGAATCTATATGTTTTGCATTATTGTTCAAGTTCAGTTTTGATTCCTAAAAACTGAAGAGACCCATTAGACTGTTAGAAATTTTAAAGTTTAAATTGAATATTTTGGACATTCTTGAAGGTTGGTCTAGAAAACTCAGAGTCACTTCCAATTTATCCTTTTTATTGCCCTTTACGTCTCATATTTTGAGGGTCAGGGTTTACTTTTCTGTGTCTTCATATTTTTGATGATAAAATTATTTTGCGTATTTGTCAATAGTAGAAGGAGCGACTGTGAAAGGTGTTTAAAAAGTGTAAAATGAGTATTCTGTACTCTGAGCACTTTCTTAGATTCAAAGTTCAAAAGTAATTGACAAATAGGTGTTATTTTCCAACTTTTATACATAAAGAAATTGATGTTCAGAGGCCCTATTTTTAGTGAATTAAAATCTGAGGTTCATCTGTATTCAAAGTAATTACCTGAAATAGTCTCTTTAATTTACTCTTTCATCTAGTATTAACATTAAAATATAAGCTACAGAGAGAGAAAAATTATGTAGCTAGGGCTTTCTACATATCCATAGATACATAAATTTATAGTTCATATTTGTAGCATAGTCTTAGCTACTATTCTTTAAATAACATTTATCTACAAATTTAATTAGATATTTATGTAAAGAGACATTTGTAGAAAGGATTAACATAAGGTATTCTATATGAGATATCTTGAGATGGTTTACAGAACCTCTATTTTTATTTTAGATCTTATTTCATTGTGACTTAAGGAAAAATTGATAATTAGCTTTCCTCAACATGTGAAATTAATATTCCTTCAGTGTTTGATGTACCTCCATAGGTGCAAAATAAACTTAAAGAGCAAGGAACAGATTGGACAACAGCATTTAAAAAAGAAGACTAGTACATATATATTACACATAATAAGTATATATTAATAAATAAATATATAGTAAGTATAAGTTAATAAATTTAATATATAATAAATATATGTAAATAATATTATAGAATAATAACATTGACTAATATTTTTTAGTGCTCAGAACTTCTGAGGAAAATAGTCTGATACATTTAGAAATGTGAAATGAAAGTATAGACAAGCTGCAGAGATCAAATTGGGTCTTTTTGGGTTGTTATCTAAACACATAATTTTGGAGTCTAATATATCCTTTGGGATTAAAAGAGTCATTAAGAAATCATTTATCTACAAGGAATATCAGCAAGAGAACACTGAATCCAGATGGTTGTAAAGTTTTATTTTAGGAAATGTTCAGTGATAAAGTATATCCAATTTAAATGAGAGTTGCAAATAGGCAGTAAAACTATTTCGTCTTACTTTGGTTAAACATTTTCCTTCTTGAAACAGAAGCAAAAACTCCAAGATATAAATTTCAAAAAAGCTCATTTTTGAATTTAACATGAATCCAGTAAGCTTTATATATAAAAAGAATTATTTTTAAAAATTTTTAAGTAAAAGAGAATTATGTAAAATGAGAGGACTTATCCTGGTATTTTCCCTCTCCATGCATTGGATGAGCGTATTTGTCCAAGAATTCAGTGGACCCTTGAATAACATGGAGTTTAAGAGGTGCTGATCCCTGTGCAATGAAAATTTCATGTATAACTTTTGACTCTTCAAAAACTTAACTACATTCATATTAAGAGATCAGTTCTAAGGATTCTAACACCCCTATATGTGATAAAACTCTGAGACAAGGAGGCAGAGGATGATGAAAACCCTAGGAAGGTGGAGAGAGAAGTCAAACCAAACGACTATTGTCCAGTGTGGCTTATAGAATTCTTGGAAAGGAGTAGCTCAGAAGGCTGAGTATTGCTACAGCTGAAAATGGGATCTTGATATGCTAGGCAGAGAGAGAACTGGCAGTAACACCTGAATATAGCAGATAAGAAATCCAATTATTCCAGCATGCTCTCAGTGGGGCATTTGGGAGAAATCTGAGTTGAGAATCATCAAGTTTTCCATAGGATTATCATGGGCAGGGGAAAGGCCACTCTAATAGAGGTTGTGTAGTGGACAGCCTAGTTGGGGACCAGGTGAAAGACAAGGCTAAGACTTAGAGATTTAAAAGTGCCAAAAAGAGTTTAGATTGAGCTAAATCCATGAGAGAAATTATGGAATCTTACCATGCTGAGAAAAAATCTTCAGGGTTGCCAGATGCAAAACTTGGCACTAAAGGCCAACGGAGTATCCAGTGTGAGATAGAGTAAAGATCAACTCATTGGACGCAGTGAGGATCCATGAGATTATACATGCTTCCTCAGAAGCCATCTTGAGAAGGAATGTCAAGAGTAGGGTCTTTGCAAAGAGAAATGCTGGTATGGCAGGGAGTGAGAATTTTGAATTTCATCATTTTATCCAGAAAAGACTTTACTAAACAAAAGAAGCTCCTTTAAATGAAAATAAATAAATAATTAAAACAACCCACCCACAACAGACTCATTTCATTCACATGATTGTGCTTTATCTCATTCCTTAACAAGAGCTGGAAATCATGAACAAGCTAGGAGAAATTATAGACAATGAAGAGTGCTACATGATTTTGCACATCTGAGGTAGTGGGCACAATTAAAATAAATCTTGGTGCATGTAAATTAGATTTTAACTTTCTTCCTCTTTGCGCGCTCAAGTAGTTTCCATTTCCTTGAGAATCTAAGCTCAATAGAATGCATTGCAAGATGCAGCACAATTTGGCCGAATTCCAACTCCCTAACCTCTTCATTCTATTCTTCCCTCTTACTGAATGAAGTGCATGTGCACTAACCACCTGTCCATTACTTAGATAAATCAAGCCCTTTCCCAGCCTGGGCCTTTGCTCAGTTTTTCTTTCCTGGAATTTTCTATGTTCCAAATATTCACCAGGATGATTCCTTTGTATCTTTTGATTTCAATTTAAATATTACCTCCATAAAGAAGCCTTTCCCTATCTAAAATAACTGTCCCATTCCCCACCAATAATTGTGAGTAATCTCTAAAGATATAATATTTATATATTGCAAATCTTAGTTTATAGCATTTATTACAGTTATAATTATTGCACCAATCTGTTATTTGTATTCACAAACTCTAAACTCCATGAAGGCAGAGATTATGTTCATATCGATTGCTGTTGTCTTTTTGTACCAGCTCAGTCATTGGTACATAGTAAATATTTAACAGACATCTGTGTATGAAAGAATAACTTTCATATTCAGTGGTTCTTTATTCATAACAGATTTAAATATCTTAGATAAACATTACGTAACTTTCATTGAATTTGTAAATGCACTTTCTACTTTTCCCCCACAAACCTTATATTCTAAAAAAACTGAAATACTTATTAGTTCCATGTTCTGTGAAGTCTTACCTTTGTGTCTTTTTGTTCATATAACTTTTTTCACCTGAATAGTCCTTTTTATTTTTAAAGATTTTAGACTCATTTATTATTTAAAGCCTTTCCCACATACCACCTTTCCTATGAGGCTTCTATAAACCCTAATTTGATGCTCAGTATTCTGTTAGAATTTGTCTTTATCTGCCTAAAGTTATATAAATGCCTCATTTGAACTATAGTCACATATATACATATATTTATATACATACATTTTTTTCTATTCGTGTATAAATATATAAGATGTACGTATAGATCCATTGGTTTGTTGGTACCCTTAGCACTATGCCTTACATGTGAATAAAAGTATTTAAAAATAAATACTAGTTGTTTATACTAAGAAAAGAAAAAATATTTTGTAATACCATCCTTTCAAAAACATTTTCTACATCTACATGCATGCTACATATTACACCTATAAAGTTAAAGCTATACAAACCCACAAATTTGCTAAATTCTCATCCATCCATATTTTAAAAAATGTATAGAAAGTTTCATGAACGTCAAGAGAAAAGATTGAGTACAGAGACAGATGGAACGGAATTAGCATTCATTAGATTTTTGTCAAGTACTACAAACTGTGCTGAGGCTTTATGTCTATTTTAAATGTAAGCCTACAGTATACCTATGAAGTAAGTGTTAAAGCTAAATTTTGAAACATCCCATTTAGGGAAGGAATAGGAACAATTCATGACAGATAAGGAGTCTCATCTAAGAAATTAAAATGCTACCATTGTTAAGAGATTTCCTCACCACAGATCTTTTTGCAAGAATAAAAAGAGAAGAAAAGTAGATGAGGAAATCCACCACAAAGTCAAAGAATAATACAAGAATTAAATTCTTAAGAAATACTAAGAAGGTAAAAAATTGTTCTACTGAGGGGTATTTTGTCAAACTTACATAAAGAATTGGAATAAAAATTAGCAAAGACAGAGAAATTAAAGAACTGTCAGTAATTTATGAAAAAGAATGTTAATTAAAACCTGAGAGGAATCTGGGAAAAATAACCTCTGTTATTTATTTCAAGAAATCTTTTGAACTGCTAATGAGAACATTTGGATTATCTCTGGTATAATTGCCTTAGTATTTATTGTATCAAATCATGAGTTCCTAAAGTTAAGGCAAAGGAGAGAGATTAGTTACAAATGAAAGGAAAAAGAATATGGCAATATGAAAATAAGAAATTGATAAATGAAAAATGTTAAGCTTAGGCTTAAGTAAATAAAAACTAGGATAAAACTTAGGTGCTTTAAAAAGTATCTAAAATCCAACAATTACCATAGCAACTAGAAAGCTACCCCTTACAGTTTATCTTTATTTCCTGTAATTATATCTATGGACCTAGAAAAAATATATTAGAAGGTGGAGGATAGAAAAAAGGGGAGAAAAAAAAAGACATTTTTACTGTAAAGCAGCACCGTTCTGTAGAATCCAGAAAAACAAATTTTTCATTATTTATAAGGCCAATAGAACTTCAAAAAAGCACAATAAATGGCCCATCCTTGCTATATTGCCAGTGATCTTATGCAAAATTATCTTCAGTTCACCCAAAATCCAGGCTAGTATCACTCTGTCTGCCCCCCAAAGCATCAGATGCACAGCAGTTATGTGTCCCTCTCTCTAATCTTTCTCTCCACTACGTTCATTCTTGAGCTTTGTTCTTTTTCATATACTGAACTTGGCAATCAGAGAGCCAGACAGAGGAAAAAAAAGACACTCTATCAATTCTGCAGAGGTACACTAAATGAAAGCCAGTAGGTAGTGGGAACTTTAATGGGATCTGTGTAGGGCAACTAACTAGTTGTGTCTGGGAAAAAGTCTGTAGAACACAGGGGATCATGAAATGGAGCTACAGGCAATTCAAATGCACGAGGTTGACACACAATGATTTGAGTAGATCTTCCATTTCAGAGTAAAATAAATATTAAAAATACTTTAAAGATAAGAATAGGCTAAAGTATTGAGACTTAACAGGCTTATAGGACAATTATTTAATAAAACCAGAAAGAGGTTCTTTTATAGAAAACTGGCATTTAAAAATGTATAGAGTAATATCAACTGAAAGAGAATTGTACTATAATGAAGGAAATACAGAATGGGATAAAAAGACAACATAATGAAATGATAAAGAAGATGGGTAGGAAAAAGAATTGCAAGAAAATTAAAATACAAGTGCATTTAACTTTGCAAAAAATAGGAGCAGCAATGTGGATGACCAACCTGAGAGGATGCAAAGGATATTTAGAAAAAAGTATCAATAAAAAAAAAAATGAGGAAGTTTAATGATAGAATGGAAATCAGAAAATATATTTTTTAGCAGTTTCAAATAACAAATTTGTTCTGCTTGCAGATAACATGGGCCAGGATTTCAAGTAGAGAGAGAATGGTTTGTCTTACCTATATGATATCTGGCATCTCAGCTGGAAAGAACTGAAGGCTGGTGATGACTTGAGGGCTGAAGCAGGAATCATCCAGACTTCCATGCACTCATCTGTCTGGCTTCTGGGCTGTGATAACTCAGTAACTGGAATTGCCATCCTGAGGGCCTGCATGTGGCCTCACTGTGTGCTACACATGGCAGTCTAAGCATTGTCAGACTTCTTCCATGATAGGCCAGGGTTGCAACAGTGAATGTTCTAGTGAGCAAGACTATATGGCCTTTTACGAACCAACCTCAGAAGCCAGACAGAGTCATTTCTGTCATATGCCATTTGTTGAAGCTGTCACGAACCCACCCAGATACATAGGGTGGGAAATTAGACAGTACCTCTCCTCATTTTTTAAAAATATAGTCTGCATGTTAGAATCACTTTGGTTATTTAAAACCATTAATTCACCTCCAGTGATTAATGGTTTTGCGGCGAGGGTTGGGTTTCAGTATTTTAAATGATGTATGATTTCAATGTGTAGTCAAGGCTGAGAACCATTGTCTCAAGTGATGTTCCCCTCCCAATAGCTTACATTTTTAAAATTAAAAAAACTGTTTTCCATTAGCATTGACATTCAATATTATATTAGTTTCAAGTATATAACATGGTGACTTTTATATAAAAAGTGGTGACAAGTATATAACATGATTAGACTTTTTATGACTTAAAAAGTGATTAACTCATTGTCTAGTATCTGCCTTACACTTTACGTGGTTATTATAATATTCACTTTATTCCCTATGCTGTACTTTACACCCTCCTGACTATTTTGAAACTATGAATTTGTACTTCTTAGCCCTTTCACCCATCCCCCTAACATCCCTCCCATCTGGCAACCATCAAAATGTTCCCTGTATCTGCTTGTTTCTGTTTTGTTTGTTCATTTATTTCATTTTTTTAGATTTAACATACATGTAAAATCATATAGTATTTGTCTTTCTCTGTCTGACTTATTTCATATGGCATAATACCTCCTAGGTCCATCCATGTTTCTGCAGATGGCAACATTTTATTCTTTTTTTATGACTGGGTAATATTCCAGTGTGTATGTGCATGTATATATGTATATATATGTGCCATTGCATGTCAGTGGGTGTGCTGACCCCCAGGCCGACTGGCTTTAGGACTGTCTTTGACTACAGTGGATGAGCTGTTGTGTTGGAGCTCATCTCACAGAGGACGATTCACTATAGTGGGGTTCTAATGCCTGCTGAGTCCACTCTTTCAGTGTGTCATTGGTGGCACTAATTGGGTGGGGGGCTCAGAAGCCGGTTACTGGGTATGTTATTTCTGGGGCCTCTTACGAGGGGCTCTGATGCAGGCTGAGGTCAGTCACTGCCTATGCCCAGCCCAGGGATACCTGGCTGGAGGCACCTGGGAGAGGCTATGCTGTGAACTCAGGCCAGCTGCCACTAGTTCCAGGCTGGGTGCTGCTTAGCAAGAAGTATAGGGATAACAGAGGCCAGCTGCTGCTTGTTTGGGTTTGTGGTCCTTTCAGAGATTTTAGGGAAATCACAAAGTGGGCTCAGGCCAGCCCCTAGTGAAGAACAGCTGCTGAAAGAAGTTCTGGCTTGTCAGCAAGTTGGGTGGGACAGGTTCTCAGGGAATCACCAGCCTGGGGTGAGTTTGATGGAGACTCAGATTTGGCATCCTTTTGGGCCTGCAGGATGGGTGGAAGGAAGGCTCAACAAAGGAACAATGGTGACTCCCTGCTGGCTACATGGGGTGAGGGCTCAACAAAGGAGTGATGGTAACCCTGGAGAGAGCTGCCTCTGTGGCCCTCGCCCTAAAACCAAACAATTCGGTACCTCCCATGTGTCCTTGGTGCTTTTCAAGCTGCTGCTCTAGTGCTGGAGCTCAGAGCAAGTGAGTCTGTCAGCGAGTAAGTCAGTGCTCAGGTAAGACAAACACCTGGGACTCATCAGTGCTCTATCTCACCTGAATAGAATCCACACTGATTTTCACAGTGAGGCGAAGTAGGGTCTCCTCTTCCCGGCACTGGTGATCCAGGCTAGGGAGCCGGGTGTGTGGCTGGAACCCCCTCACTCCTCAGTGGGGGACTTCACAGCTGAAATATCCCTTCCAATTCTTAACCGCCACATGTGGGAATGGGGCCAGTCTGTTTTGCATCTCCGCCCCTCTTACCAGTCTAGATGTGGCTTCTTCTTTACATTTTTAGTTATATTTGTCTGTTCAGCTAGTCTTCAGGTGGTTCTCAAGGGTGGTTGTTCTATAACTTAGTTGTAACTTTGATGTGATCACGGGAAGAGGCAAGGTCAGCATTTACCTACTCCCCGTCTTGATCAGAAGTCCCTGCCACTCTGCTTTGTCTCTACCAATTTGACTCTTCTAGGTACCTCATAGAATGGCATTGTCTACTATGTTCTTTTGTGATGGGCTTATTTCATTTAGCATAACGTCCTCAAGTTTCATCCATGTTGTAGCATGTGTCAGAACTCCCTTCCTTTTTAAGGCCGAAAAACATTCCATCGTGTATATGTACCGTATTTTGTCTGTGCATTCACCTGTTGATGAATACTTGGGTTACTTTTGCCTTTTGGTTGTTGTGAACAACACTGCTATGAAAATGATGTCCAAATACCTCTTCAAGTCCCTGCTTTTAGTTCTTTTGGGCATATGCCTAAAAATGGAATCATATGGTAATTTTTTGAGGAATAGCCATATTATTTTCTACGGTGGCTGCACTAGTTTACATTCCCAGTACCAATGCACAAAGGATTTCAATATCTCTAGGTTCTTGGAAATCTTAAACACGATTTTTTTTTCTCTAGATGGAATGATGATGCATTGATAGAAAAGCAAGATGACTTTTAAAGCCTCACCTGTCTTATCATCTGTGATGCATTGCCTTCAAGCAATAACTTACTTAAGAATTCTCTGCCTGACCAAAAGTTAATAACGCTTTTATTAGTATGTGACTTTTTCTTAAAGAGCGGTTTAAATGCCCAACTTAAGCTCTCAATGATTGTAGTAATATATTGTTCAATTCATATGTGTCCCCATGTTCTGCTGTTGACACTGTAAGAATACAGTGTCGCGAGGATAGAGAGAGTACTACTACATTTACTTGGTGTTGGTGCTTTAAATGGGAATAAAGATTAAAGGGAAATAGAGAAAGAGGGAAAGAGGAGGGAGGTGAGCCAAACAAGGTGCAATACTAAGGGGCAATATTGTGGAGCAGTATCTTTCCTCAGAGAGTCGCTTTGGCTCAGTCATGCAGGAGAACTCCAGAAGGAAGTTGGGTTACACCTCGGAGTTGTCTCAGTCAGGAGAAAAGGGGCTCAAGTTTTTATCAGCTCTGGGTAAAGTGTGATCAGGCATTTCCAGCTCTTTTATGCATGTGAGCAAAGCATGTTTTTGCAGCCTGGGTAGCCCTCCAACAAAAAGGCATGGGTATAGACTGTTGGGGTGGAAGCATATTGAACATGTGCATAAAAATAGTATAAGGATCCAGAAGGCTATGGCAGAGCATGGAGAGCCTTTGCCACAGATATCAAATAAAAGGCAACATGTATCCTAAGGTAAGAATAGACAGGCAAGTATAAAGGTTGGGTGATTTTGTCAGCCATTAAATATAAATAACACAAAAAACAAACTTTGTATCAAAACTTTATTTATTAAACAAAAAAATGCACCATTGGAATAACATTTCTATAAAAAATGAATATGAGACTGTTCTACAGTGATTACAAAACCCCCTTTTCCTCGTGTAGTAGTATACAAGATTGTGTAGAAACAGTCATTGTTTTAAAGGGAAGCAAGTTTCCTTTCTCATAGAACAAGATTTACACTTAAATATTGCAATCACTAGTCTAATTTGGTTAACAATGCTAGAGTCTGACAATTTAAAGAAACTTTGTAGGCTCAAAATACCTTTTATTTAAAAAAGGTGTTTTGTAGCAACAAAAATTTTCTTTTTCCACTAAGGCTAGTTAAAGCTGTAGTATACCCATTTCTACCAAATAAACCTACTACTAGCACACTAACAATTTGCTTGAATTGCAAAGCCCTTTGAGTGAATGAGTAGCATTGATCTGCGAAATGCTATCAGAATATTCTAGGTTTGGTGTTGTCCTGTTTGAATGACCCTGGAAAGGGAGAAGTCAGTGACGATGGAGCTTCAGTGGAGGCTTTGCCTGGCCGCATCCTCATACTCAGCAGTGGACAATTCATTTCCAAACTGGTCCCTCTGAGACATGGGACACTGCAGCTTTAAGAGCCATATCTAGATTCCCAACCAGATCTCCCTTTTAATCATAAATTATCCCAAAAGAAGCCACTCTAAAGAATAAATTAAATATTACTTATAAAAAGTACGCCCCATCCCCACCCACCCAGCCCCCAATCAAGCTGACAATTCTCAAAGTTCTGAATTGCCAGGTTTACCCTACAATAATAAAAAACAGCATTTCTCCTCCTTCCTAACATTCCTTTCTTGCATCTGAAGAGACACACTTTCAGCACACAGTGAGATCCCTTGGCCCATGCGTCTGTGTTTAGACATCTTGTAGGGTTTTGCTGTTGCTCTCCAATCAACCAAAAATCATAGGATGACAATGCACAAAGGCTCTCTACTGAGAGCAGGAGAAGATATCCTTCAGAGTGCAACCAGAAGTCGGCCAAGTGAGCGTTATCCAATGGTGGCAGGGGACAGTGTGGAAGTAATAATCGTATGCTGACATAGACGTGGTATTTGGTCTCCGATTTAACCTCTCTGACCAGGAAATATTCAGGCATTTCTGTTTCAGAATCAGTACCTGTTGGAAGCAGGTATTTGGATAGTAAGCAACATTGAGGCATGGGAGTGCATATTTTTCAATGGAATGGAATGTTCTAAAGAACATCTATATGTGATTTTCCAAAATATCCAATTTAAAAGTGATTTCCAAAAGTTACTAGAGAAATTCAAACTATGAGTAAAATGTTTCTTTGAAAGTGATAGAAATGAGAGGGAGTAAACGTGTGTGACTGCTTCTGCAGCTCTGGAATGTTGTGGGCTCTGGGTCGTGTACACGGTTATGAACAGGCTAGGATCCCAACCTCTGTGTTCAGGGTGGCCTGTGGGGGCATGAAGTAAACTGCCCGAGGGAAGAAAAGCAACCGTGTGCCACATCTATTTTAAGGTTCAGATGATTCTGTTTCCTATAAACACACCAATTTTATCTAAAATGGTAAGGTAATCTCTTTAGATGTGAATATTTTTGTTGTTGTTGTTGTTATTGCAATTCTAGTCCAGTTGCCATACGTGAGACACACAGGTGAATCAAAAGTGTGGATAAAAATGAGAAACCGTCTTCAAGCACAAACTATGAAGGCTCCCAGAAAGACCTGTACTTGGAGATTCTTTATTGGGAAAGCCAGTGAGTGCCAAACTTTATAGTTTCCCAATATTTTTTAGAATGTCACACTAATGCTGGTTGGCTCTTCTTTTGTAGCTCCTCAAGGCAGAGGACTGAACATAAATGTCATTTTGAACAACCCTTATTTTGAAGAGAATATTGTTATATCCAACCCCTGAGAGGAAGCCTTAATAAATTCACCTCTTACATCCCTAGCTTGATATGTCTCTCTCTCTCTTTTTTTTTCATATTTTTCAATTGAATGTGTACTTTATAATACCCAAATGCAAAGTTCCATTATTTAAATATTCTAGAAGCTTATAACTCATAGAGGTAGCTATGTAAACTGGTTTCTTATTGAATGTGAATCAGTAAGAAATATTTAACTTTTGGCTAGAGCATCATCCAAATATACTCTATGCATTTTGAGCTATCTCTATACTTGTGATTGTAACAAAGGCAGAAATTTCTAGAGGAAAGAAAATAGCTTTCTTATCTGTATGAAATACAAAAGGAAAATATCATTTTTTTTTTCAAGAGATGGCTCTTGCTTGACAGTTCAGCACAGTGCAGGCTGAACACGCCTTGCCAAGTTTTATTTTCTTCTTTTTCAGGGAGAAATGGGTCCTGGTGGCAGCACTGCTGGTTGGCTGTCAGGCATCACCCCATGGGAGTCAGAGAGATTTATGAGCTTTAAGAGCCCTGTATATCATGAGCTAGACTCGGAGTAGGAGCAAAATCGAGGCCATCTTGCAGTATTTACAGATTTTTTCTTGTCGGGAGATCAGAGACTGGGAAATTACAAAGTTAGCTGTAAACGTGGTAAGGCAGTTGTACACGTGTGTGAACTGTTTGAGAGAGTGGGGGACGGAGTTGTGCAGAAGTTGTAGTAAAGTCATTACATATTAAAATCCTTGGGTAAGTCACACACTCTCTTGAGAGAAGAATTTAAAATGGATTCTTCTACACATTCTCCACATGGACCTAAGACTTATTAGCATTGCCAATTATTAAAATAAACCATCCTATTAGTTTAATGAAGAGTTTCAAGAGCACACAGCAAAAGATGCCTCCCTCTGAAACAATGTGTACTTTCACATATTTTTTTAAAAAATGTTATTTCCTAAGGTCATTGACTTGGACTAGAAGAATCTAGAAATTTGTGACAATACTAGTTGTCTTGATTGTCCAGATACAGTCATTGGACTCAAGATGCAACTCAACCCCTGCAGTCTGAGATTTGCAGCCTGTTTTAAACTCAGGATGACCTTCCGTGGGTGTCAGATGCCTTTGGAAGAATGTTCCTTGTTTGTGACTATTAGAAAGGGAAAGCCATTCTAGGGCTCTGAAAAGGTAAGAGCGGCCTAATGAACATTTCTTTTCTGAAGGAATGAATTCTTTCTGCAACATTCAATGTTATGTTATGAAATGCCTTGTTCCAGGTCAGTGGAGGGCTGTCTACCTAAGTGCCCAGATGTCAAACAAGAGTATTCTGCCCCATAGAATAACATCACATAGCTCTTCAGAAGGACTTCAAGAGAATCTTAGTAACCTGACAAGCACTCTTGTTGAAGGAATATTTCACAAATGGACCGGACTTTCTAATGAACCATTTGAACAAGCCCTCTCTTTGACATCAGATTTCCTTCCCGACATAAAACTGTAAAAAAATAATCTGAATTATTACTTCTGTTACAGTGCCATTTTGCTCAAAATATTTCATTCAGGGATTCATATTTAATTACCCACCTAATAAAAGGAGCTATTAGGTTGTAAAGATCCTATCCCTTCCATGCTCTTTTAAAATTATGACCTACTCAAGCTTGAAATCAAAGGCAGAGCTGAAAGGAATAATTCAGCTGAAACCCTCTTATTGGGTTTTCAAGTCGCCTGACTGATAAATATGCAAACTAGCTCTCTTTTGGCGATTCAGCTGCATAAACAGGGAATAACTCCAAATGCAGCTGAAAATTCAGAAACTAAAAGGGTGCACTCAAAAGGTTCTTAATTTCACCTAGTTCCAAGCTGTAGATAAACATGGCAATAAAAGTTTAAAATTCTATCTTCCAGTGAAGGTGCAGTTTTGAAAAGTAGCCACTGGAGTTATGTGACGGAAGTGTTAAGTGACTTCTTCCCCTCTGCTCCTCTGTGGCTATGGGCAGGCTGGGGAGTGGGAGTGGGTGAGGAGATAGAAGTTTTTCTGGATGCCAGAGCCTGGTGGTTGCCACTTACCAAATACTGCTCACTCTAAGTCAGTGAGGACCCTGTTGGAGAAGTGGCATCACTTGAGAAGGGACTATTTGAAACTGCCTTCCATTTTCCTTCCCTTCCTCAGGACGTGTTCTCAGGGAGTCTGCCATTTCTGCAGGGGGTTACAGGGACATAGGCCAGGAGGCCATGCTATGTGTGGAACTGGCCACCTTGCCCAAGGTTGGCTGCCAAGGAGAACTCAGGGAGGGATGAGGAGAGTGGGGAAGTCTTCCAGCCAGACTCCTGAGGAAGATGGCCTTAGTGAAGCTTTGAAATGTCATCACAGTGTGGTATGGCACAAAAGCCACCCAAATTGAAAAGTGTCCTATTACAAGCTTAAGCACATAATTACCATGTGTCTGAGAAGACTGCATATTGCATCCTCTTTCAGGAAATGGACTGCCCCTGGCAGGGTGCCAGTAGTTGCAAATTTTTATGTTCTAGTTCTCCGGACATAAATGTTAACCAAGGGTGAATTTACAAATACATACTTGCAAAAATGGGTGAATTTTACAGCCACTTGCTAATATCCAGCACTTGGGCAAGATGAATGACTGACTGAGCTATAAAACATACGTGTTTGCTGCCTTTTGTTTGTTTACTTATTTACTTTTTGTGCTGTCAGGAAACCGTCCAACCTTTGGGTGCTGTGTAGTGAGAGAATTCCCATGGGTGCTTTGTATTTTAAAACTGAAAACAAAACAGTGAACTCGCACTGGTTGGCCATGGCATGGCACAGGCTTAAATAATGCACTTGCATTTTGTAAGACTAGATGTTCACATAAGAAAATGATGGGCCTCAATGAAGGAAAACAAAAACGTTCATTATGACAGAGTCATCACCGCAGTAATAAAGACCCAGGACTATTCCAGCAACTTCAGCTTCGGCATCGCAGTGGAGATGTGTCTGCTTTCGTTTAGGGACCCTATAGTCATCATTTTAAAATTCCTGATGCCTATGAAAGAAGGGATGCTTATTCCTTCTGAGCTGCTTCAGGATCTTCCAGGACGGAACAGTCCCGACGGTTGGCCTGTACACTGGGTTGAGTTCTTGGACACAGGTGTGCTGTTTATGGGTAATTGGTATGCTGCGAATTTCCTGGAAAGTTCACCTCATCGATTCAGCAATACACGTTAAAAGGCCGAGCCTGTGATGGCATTCAGTTGCTTCATTAGCCCTTCCAAACTTGCCATTTGTTCACTCAAATCATCCTGTTCATACACCTACAGAGAAAACGAGAGTGAAGAGTTAGTGCAGGTGAACACTGACATGTTCCTTTTATGAAGACAGAGCCGTGTCCAGGTGGTTTACTCTGTATCCTCAAGCATGACACAGTGGCCCATAGCCAGTGGCAGGTCCCGGAAAATAATCATTGAATGAGGGTGCTGGTAACAAAAGAAGCACGATGAATGACTGCATACAGTTTCACCAACTTCATCTTTGTGATGAGGGAAAAGCTTTAAGAGACAAAAAAATCTTGTTTAGAATCGAATTCTACCAATCACTAGCTGTGTGCTCTTAGACAAGTTAGTGAACCTCTCTGGACATATAGTTCTCAGCTATAAAATGATGATAATAATATCTATTTCATAAGCTATTCTGAGCACCCTGTGGCATGTTTAACGCCCATCGCTGTGCCCTGCACACAGTACACATTCAATATGTTAGGCCCTTTTCCTTTCCATTGGTCGCCCCTGAAGATAGGAACAGAACTTACATCACCAGGCGTCTTTTCTCTGGAACCTAACCTAGGCACCTTTTTTTTTTTTCTTTTTGGGGGACTCAATCAGCTTTGCCTTGACAGATGAGGGTTATGACTCCAGTTTGTGTGGGGATGCAAATTTTCACCTCAAACCAGAGCTTGCTCTTTGCATGGCTGTAAAGGTAACCTTATGGCAAATTTGACTGTTGGATTAAATGAAGAGGTTGACCTGCAAAATTTTAGTGACCATGGTTCTCTAACTCACTGTGAACTTCCAGAACCATGTAATAAGGAACACGGCATTTTTATTTATCACAGATCCTCTGATCCCTAGTCTCAGGGATTCTGATTGAGTAGGTTTACAAAGAATTAGAACCTGTCTCTCTCTCTCTTTTAAAGCTTCCCAGGTAATTCTGATGATTGTTCATTTAGGGGAAATAAGGCTGTGTTGTTCATAAAAATCCCATTTTTTTTTTTTAATATACTTGGCTTTTTCAAACCTGTCTCTTTATTTGGCATAGGAATAGCCAAGCTTCCCTCACTGGCACCTGGGAGGATTCAGCGAGACAGTGTTGGTGAGTAGTGATTGCTGAATAATTGTTTGTTTTTTTGTTTGTTTTCTTTTCTCAATATACTCTTTGTTTTGACTCATGCAGTCCTGCCATATTTGATTATTCTTGGTTAGGTCATTTGTTTGGTTAAGTTAGTGAACTAAACCAAGGCTTGAGTCATGATTTCTAGCTCTGTGTAGGCCAGGAAGCATTAGTACCATAGTCAGAGTGTACATTGGATGCTGCCAAATAAATACATGAAAACACTGGGGGAGACTGTGCAAAGCCACTCTAACCACTTAAGAAGCAACTCAGTGCCATGGTATTAAACATGTTGGACATTCACTATGCATCTTCAGAGCTTAATGGGGATTGAAAAGTAGCCAGTTTGGTTCAAAAGACTAGTCTATATGTGACAAAGAATGTTAGAGTGAGGTGATTAATTGCTAACTTCCTTCTGAGATGCTGTCTTAGATGTCTGGATGGCTGTTCATAAATTATCTAGATCTCATTGTCTAATACAGCAACTGCTAGCCACATGCAGCTATTGGATTTCTGAAATATAGATAGTCTGGATTGAGGTGTGTTATAAAATACACACCATATTTTCAACACTTAATACAAAAGATGTAAAATGTCTTAACAACAATTTTTAAAATATAAATCATATGGTAAAATGGTAATGTTTTGGAAATATTGTTTTACTTGAAAGATATTAAAATAAACCTCACCTATTTATTTTTATATCTTTTAGTGCAACTCCTTAAAATTTTTACATTACACCCATGGTTCACATGATATTTCTATAGATTAGTGTTGTTATAGATTATTTTTGCCATTTCTGTATTTCCTTGAATGTATACACTTACTGCTCTTCATATTACACCTTTGGCTGTCACTCCTTAGAGTCAACCTTAAATGTAAAAATGGGCCACCTGATATGATTCCTTATGAGATGAAATGTATGAATTTAGGAGTTTGATCTAATTTGAGGTATGGCCAATAACTCTGAGACTAAACAAAAATTGCAGTAAATAGCTATACCCTGACAAAGTATTATATTAGAGTTTTATAAATTTGAATCTTTTAAAAAATACAAAAAGCATGTTAATAATATAACGTACTTCTGTCAAACATCCACACACAAACCATTCACTCATGGTTTCCATGTAGTTAAAACATTTTATTGAAAACAATAAAATAGAGAAAAAAATTATTGTAAAAATGAGATGATTCTTATCTGTTTTTTTCCCCATCTTCTTTTCTCTCTTCCAGTCCTCTATGTTGCAAGGTATCTGATAGGTTAGTTCCTTAGACTTCTTTCAAATGTTTTCTCTTTAATTATATTCAGAAGCACTCTAGATTTTTAGAATTGCTGGCTTTAGGCAACTTTTTAATGAAATCTCTTTCACAGTATATTTTTAGAAGAATTGTTTGTCCCCTTAAAATTTAGATTATTTTTCTTCATTGATTTTCATTCCAAACTTTTCTAATTTGATCATATTTTGGCTTCTACCCTTAATAAACTTTTTCTCCCATTAAATAAATACACTTCCTCCTTTTATTTTCTAAATATGTTTTTTTTTCTCTTAAATTCTTTCCTTCATTTCTTCATTTTGGATTTTCTTCTGAAGTCCATGTTTCTGTGCTATTTATGATTTTAAAAGTAATGTGTATGATACTGCCAGAAAATTTCTCAGAGTATAGCTTTTTGTTACTACATTAATTTTTATTTTAAGTAATAACTATATAGTTTTAATTCTAGGTATGCCAAGGTATTTCATCCCATGGAAAAGAAATGTGCACACACACGAGTGCTCACGCACACAAACATACACACAAAACCTCAACTAATGTCTTTAATAGGTTCTATAGCTTACTGTACACACACACACACACACACACACACACATCATATAAGTCCTTAGTCACATCATCATTACACATATACTGAAATGATGTAGAATGAAACCAATCTTACCATAGGCTAATTGATATAAACAAGAGTTAAGGTCCTATGGCATTTCACAATGAAACAGCTCAATGAAATGTTATTTGAAAACTGCTGTTTATATTATACACAACACCTCCCCACACACAATATATATATAAATACATAACCACATACACATGTATGTATGGAAAGTCACACATTCTATAGCTATCTGCTTGTATTTCTAAGATTGACTTTATGTGCCAATAATTTTTAAGTTTAACTAAATCTCTCATATAATTTTATCTCTAATTTTTTTTTTTTTTTTTTTTTTTTAGATTCAAGTGTAAGAAAGTAGAACAAATGACAATAAGAGCGACAATGGCCTGTGGTTAATGGAGAGCCCTGGTTGGTTTAGACTGAGTTGCACAGTACTAATCACGGCTTCACGTGGCACAGCATGAATCTCAAAGATGACCTTACATTGGATGGATCCTCTGTTGGTTTGTGGCTCTCCTCGGATACTTCAGGGGCTGTTGGCACTGACACAGGAAGCAAAGGAGATCTTGCCTTTCCAGCCAACCCAAGAGAGGCTGTTTTAACATGAGTCTTAGGAAGAGTAGGCCCTGAAATAGAAAACACAGAGAAATGAAAGTAATGTCTAAAACAGTCTGGGATCTCAAGCATTTAATAAGCCAAATCTGGTGGGTTGGCATTGATTTTAGGTTTTCTACTAAGGAGCTAACATATCAGATACCTTGAAACATAGAGGACTGGAAGGGAGAAAAGATGGGGGAAAAAACAGATAAGAATCATCTCATTTTTACAATAATTTTTTTCTCTATTTTATTGTTTTCAATAAAATGTTTTAACTACATGGAAACCGTGTAGTTAGGGACGAGTTCCGACACAATGAATGGGCTCATTTTATTTCTAGTAAGTGGAAGACAAATTCTGATTAGGGGTCTCTTGATGAAGCCTCACCAGTCACGTGTAATTTCAAGAGGATTTCGGATGATGCTGTGAAAGGTTGCCTGGCAGCTCTGGACTGCTCATCACACTCTATGAAATGCCATGTGACCACTTCGGTGCCAATCTCGGCTTTGCCTCAAAAGCCCTGTACCAATGCACCTATAAAAGCCTTAAAGTTTTTAACAGTACCAAGGAATATTTGTGCAGTTAAAGGAAATGTTTGCTCTAGTCTACAAATGAGTATTAGATATTATAGTAAACAAAAATTTTTTCATGGTTAACTTGATAGAATCTCATTACTAATTCTCTTTTGGAAAAAAAAGATATATTATTCTGTCTTGGTGCGTATTATTTCTTTCAATAAAATACATCCTAATGTTCATGCAAATCATTATAAGAACTGCTGGTTTTCTACTTAATGAAATTTCCATCTGCTATAAACAATGGCTACCTTTTCTTTTTGAGTCTGAAATTTGCCTTATAAATCCTGCTTAGCTTTGAGCAGTAATAATACTCTGTCCCTATAGCCTAAAATAAAAAATTTACAAAGTCTCATGGAATGAGCTAGCATTCCTCACATACCTGAGGACTTCTGTCATTCTTAGCATCGTAACCAAGACCTCAGCATAGAAGATATTGAACTGAACCACACAAAGAAGTTTGCCTCAGTTCTTTTCTATTGTCAATGATGATATTTGAGTTTCAATTATCCCAATGGCATACTATGTATTTTGGGGGAGAAAGTTGTATTGACCATACTTTGGAAAATATAATTCTAGTTATAAAATTAAAAAAATATTCTACAATCAGAGAAATAGGGGGCATTTGCTTATTGGGAATGAATGCAAATAATCTAGTAGGCTGGCAATTTGCTGTATGTTAAGCAAAATAAATGATAAATTTTTACAAAAGCACCTTTTCTCATTCCATGGCCTAGTTAGTATCTAATTCCTTCATATTTATAATGTTCCACACTTTCCTTAACCTTCAAGGACCAAAACTCTGCAGTTGGAATGATTTATCACTAGAGGGTGACCTCTAAGTTTTATACAAACAGTATGATTTAATTTAACATTAATAATTTAACGTGATGAATAGGCTGTTGGGCTAAAACAAAACAGCCATGTAAATTTGGTCTTGACTGCCAATGTTACAAGTCATTTTGGATTTGTCATATATGCTCAGTTTTCACTACTATTTTTCTCTGGTTGAACAATAGGCAAACCTTCATTCTTCCAGAGAATGAAATACCAGCTGGTCTTCAAGGCATTTGAACAACCCATTTGTATATCAAGCCTATTTCTATCCTTTTATCTTTTAGCCTCTGGCTATAAATGCAGAGTTCCTGGAGCCAACTTAGTTGTAAACCCAAATACAAAGGCAGGCACTAAAAACCCTGGCAGAGCGATGCGATACAGGGCATTCCAGATGCTCCAACATGTGCAATTCACATTAATACTGCAGATGATTAGTTAAGTGGAAACACAAAGTTTAAAGAGGGATTTTTACAGAGCACTGGTGAAGCCTGTGAATGTATCAACTGAGTTCCTACTTTGAGTTGCATTTTCTAAATTATGTTTTCATCCATTCTAGAATGTTCACAATGTTCTGAGTTTAGCTTAATTGCCATGGAAAGCTGTTCCTCCTAGAACATCCTATGAGCTACCTCTTCCTTCCATATGTTTAATAAAGCAGTTGCATTTTAACAAAACTTCCTGTATATATTTTTTATGTTTCTCTCTATATTTTTGCCACAATTGTAACAGGCTTTCTTAATGAAAAAATCTACTCATTACATTTAACTTTTTAAAATAAGCTAAACTATTTTCAAAAAAATTTTTAATTTAACTCTTCCAAACATATGCAATGTGTGTCTAACATACTGCAAATCAACTCAGTTTAACATAGATACCTGCAAAGAGAATGACATAAGAAAAATTAAATGGCATGGATATAGCTTTTCATGTAGGGAAATCAAACAGGCCTGTGCCTGTTTTATATCAGGAAACATATAAAAATAAGATTCTTTTAGAATTTATCAGAGCATTCTATATAATCCCCTAATATTTATTTGAGTACTTTTTCTTAGAGTTTTGCACATAGAGAAATTAAATTACAGTTCTCACTATAAAAATATATTCTGATGATATATTTTCTTCCCAGGACCCTAAACACTTGGGTAGATCCAGAATGTATTATACTTGTCAGAAACATGGTTATTATTACAAAATGATGCAGGTATGCCTACAGAGCACTACAACTCAAACCCATTAGGAAGAAGATTATTATAATGATTGTCTCTAGTGTCCAGGGAACAGTTATACATGTAGAACCTACTGAGTGTTGAAAAACATATGAGACACTGTGCATTTTACAAAAGAAATTGCAGACATTGTTTTGGCTCAAAGACCACACAAAATATTTAAACCTCAAGTGACTGCCTTTTCTCAAGTAATATTCACAGATTCAAAGAAACTTAGGATGTTGGAACCTCAAGGGCTCTCGGAGTTCATCTAGTGACTTTCCTTTATTCTGTTGGAGAGAACACTGATGTCCCTGGAGATCAAGAGATCAATGGAGAATTATTTTAATAAAATTTCAGTACAGGAGAAGTATGTAACCAGTCTCGTAGAGTTCATTATTGGCAAGGTTTGTCTAGTAGTGTACTATATGGCCTTAAATGTTTTACTTTCCTTTTTCTGAATGGGAAGTTAAAGAATAGACTGTGAGGGAAATTTCCCAGAGAGATTTATCAACAGGTAATATGACAACTTTGGTCTCAAAATTTCCCTTTAGAAAAGGGGAACAGATGTTTTAAAACAAAGATTCTCATGAAAACATCCTGTGTTTGAAAGCTGAACATGCTGGGTCAGCTCTTGGGTGTACACTAACTCTACCACTACACTGTTAGTGTCTGGGTAGATCCAGCATTTTCTACTCTGAATCTCAGATATTCTAAGCTTGGACACAGGCAAAGCCTGGGTCCTTACAAGCTCACCAGGCTGTGCTTTTCCCTTCCTTTGTGTACTTGTAGTTCACCATGTGTTACTGGCTCCTGTCCTGATTCTCTTGTCTGCATTCCTATTCTTCCACTGGTCTATAAGATGCCTTTAATCCTTTACCTCATGCCTGAGACATTACCAGTGACCTTCCCAAAAGCCTAAATCCTGAATGCATTTTCTATGCCACTGAAACCGAACAAACATCTTCATATAAAATAACCCGTTTCATGGCATGGACTCTGTTCAAGTGAGAAAGCAGAGCAATAACCTTCCATTTGGATTAGTGATGGCTAGGAGCTTGGTCCAATCTGAAGAGGATGCTGAAGCAATCTTTCTGCCTCTCACCTGCTGATGAATTGATACTGTTGGGAGACCAGGAATATTGAGCCCTTTCCTTCTTATTGGATCTTCCTGGATTTTAGTTGCACATGGGGCTTTGCCAACCTTCCTCTGATGCTATCTGGACTTTTCTACATTGTTCTTAGAAGTCAATTCAAAAGCCACTTTGTTCTTGGAGCCCTGATCCCCTACTTCTCATGCTTTTTCTCCGTGGATGGGCTGCTTTCAGGTATGGTATACTTTATTGTGCCTGGTAGTGTTTCAACACACTGGAAGAGAACCATGATCCTACTACCTTCCCCAAGAACAAATAGAAACAGCACTAATTAGAAAAAAAAAATTCTTTAAGGTATTAAACTCCTGTTTTTCAATGTCAAGAAGTGAAAGAATTTTGGACAGTTTTTCCTCTTTTTGCAGACCTAGAGACCTAAGGAGTAGCCTTTAAAGAAGTCGTCATATTGACTTCTTTGGAGAGTGGCAATTACGTTGATAATCTAAACATGATAATTTAAATGAAATGTCTACTAGCTTTACCAGACAGTCATATATGAAAGCAAAAGGAAAGACAAAAATTAAAAGAATCCTTTCCATGGGCCTCAGCTGCTAATTTGATATAATGTTAGCCTGACAGTCAAGATCTCTGTAATTACTTCTAAATATGAGACTTTTCTCCAGGATGTGACAAAAAAAAACCCATGTCACTTTCAGAGAGGAAGGTAAGCAAATGAGAGATGAGGAGTTACAATCCTAAAGACCAAGCTAATCTCCCTGACAAAAGTTTTGGATTTCCTGGATTATTTTCTTCTTTCCCCCTCGATAAAATACGTATGATCTGCACAATGAATTCCAAGGACAGAATGACAATATAGCTAAATATTGAGGCAGAGTACTAGCCTGGAACTTGGGAGTGGCGAGGCTTGTTTAATTTTGTGACTTTGGCCCAATAATCTAATTTGTTTGGGTCTTGATTTTTTATAGTTATAAAGGTGAAACAATTTATTTTAAGCTATTAGCTACAAAAATTATACAAGGAAGGAGAATATAGCTATTCTAACTATACTGAACTTCACATTTCTATTTTTTTGTTGTTGTTGTTCTCCTTAAGATTCAGGAAGCATGACTTAATCCATTAGTAAAAATGAATCTTAAAAAATCTCCAGCAAGTAAACCTTTAACTCACAAGTTAAAATAATTGGATTTTATAATGGTGTTTTCTAGAAAAAAGTTTTTTTTCTTTTTTTAGAAAATCATTTTTTCTTAAAATTGTTAATGAATAACTGTAACAATGACTATGGTTGTTTTGCTTTTTAATTTCAAACTAACAACAGACAGTTCAACTAGAAATAAGCAGTATTAAATTACTATGAGTTTAAATGATCCATGATTAATTGAAAGATTTAAATTTACAAATGCTCAATCTGAAACCACTATAGATTTCTCCCTACCCAGGGTGCATGATGAAGAAGTGTTTCTGGTGACCTGTAGGTGAAACACATGATGTTGATATGCTAAATAAATGGGTTTACACTGATATACAACTAATTAAGTGAGCATTGCTTTGGTTTTAATGCTACTCTTCTCAGCAGGACCCACTAAGCAGAGAAAATACAAATGATGCTGGAGTTGTGAGATGGCCAGCAGTGTGCATCAGGTGGAGATAAGCAGCCTCAGCAGGAATTTACTGTTTTAAGCTTTATTTTCTCAGTACAGTTATTAAACACTCCGTTTGCTCATTAGGTACATAATATATGACTGCCAGGTGCAGACTCCTGCTAGCATCTCCCTGCAGAGGGCTCTTCTCCCTACTAAAATGATTCTTAGTGACAAATGTTAGATGCTGCAGCAGGAATGGAGCGAACAGTTCAGTCACACATGGTCAAACGCGAGGCTAGTGTGTGGCATGATTTTGATTTTAATATGAATTTTCACATCCTTGCTTACTTATTTTTAAAATTTTCTATCTCATTTTTCATTTTTTCGCCCTTAAGAATAAAGTTAAAATGGGTAGCTTTGAAGATACGTGGCTTCTCCTCTTCACTTTATCTCTGATTCACTCTGTGACAGCTGACAAATGAAATAGGCTTTCTTGGTCTAGTTTCCATGTGGACTATAATATTATTCTCATATGGTTTTATTATTATACAACTACTCTGTGCTCAGGTTGTCTGTGAAAATGTGGAAGTGTCGTGCTTAGAGTTGTATATACTTCTCACATGCAGAATGCTTTTGAGGTTCTGGAAGAAATAAGACATATGTACAGATGTGTATAGGGAAAACTGGGTAATACTCTCTACCTTTTCATGTTCACAAGTAATGGACAAAAGAGTAGCTGTATTTATTTAGATACAATAGCCTCAAGCATTCTTCATAAGTGATAGAATTGCAGACATAAGTTTTGGTCTCAATTTTAAGGCATTTAGTCTACTATATGTATTATGTTTTGAAATAAGCATATTTAAATATCATTTCTGGGAACAGAAGCTTTGTGTTCTTCTGACTTACCTGTTTCTCTTCAAAGATAAAAGAAGCATTGAGGATATGTTAATGAGGTCTGCCCAACTCTCTTCCCTGTCTACTCTCCCCCAAGTGAGGTGTAAGGGGGGACTAATCTGAGCTACAAGTAAGGTGACTTTCATTGGGTCTCCTCTCCATGAAGGTGAGAGGATAGAATTAACATATGAAAGGTCACTACTCAAGTTCTTAAACTTGCCTGCCAAAAAGGCCGCCAACTCTCTGGCCTTGAACTTTCTGAAGGCTGCAGTTGTTAAGCAAAGTTGTTAAGGTTAGACACAAGCAGGGCAGGTAGGTCTCTACTATCTGCTCTAGTTCACAGCTGGTGAGCCCAGTAGTCCTGTCACCAGGGAGGAAGGAAGAGGCCTCCCAGCTACTCGTATCTATCCATTTCTTCCAGAGGGCCATGATTCTTTGGGTTTCTTGATTCCTGCTTTTTTCCTATTATTTCCATGAATTGGAACCCAGAGGAGAAAGGTTAAGACTTAGGTACCCTTTCCCTCTCCCACAGGCAAACAAATGACCATAGTACCTTTGCCTACATTGTCTTGCATGATCCTCAAAACAAGAGTTTTAAAACATACCTTTTTTTTCTTGGGGGTGGAAAGTCAAAGTTCAAAGAAAATAAAGGACTTGCTCAAAGTCACTCAGCTGGTAAGGGGGATTTGACTACTATTATTGTTAAAGTATATGTCTTAGACGAAAACAAAACCAAAATAAAATCTACAACACAGGCGCTTATGGAAAGCATAGTGAAGTGAAGAAGACATTCTTAGTGCTGGAAAGGAAAGGAGAGAGAGAGGGAAAAGGAGAGAAGATGACAGTGACAGTGTGAGAAGGGAGAGAGGCAGAAAAAAGAACAAATCAACATATCACTGCTCACTTTCTAGCTTGATCCTAGGTAGACTTGTTTCTATCTAAGTGGTGAACCAATGCAAATATAAAAGTTAGCACCTCACAGAAGTATAAACTTCTGATGACCTGGGAAAGAATAATAAGTATGGTACATGGACTTAGAGTTTACCTTTGTTTGAATAATGCAAAGGGTGAAATTTGTCTTCCAATATCTTTTCTCTTCTTATACCCCTTCCTTTGACTTACTCTCTCCATATACAACCCACATAGCTTTTTTTTTTGCACATACCCCACATGAGCTACAAAGAGTCCTAACTCTTCCCCACCCCCCATGATAAAAAAATATCTAATAATTTAGCCTGTGACAAACTGTAAGTAGCTCATCATCTTTTCCTTCTTGGGTTTGTTTGCATTTTTAAAGATAAATGATAGAAAGGGCTATATAAGGGCACTTTTCTACTAATGAGTCTCTGTCACCATTGAACCTTGGTAGAAGAGATGCTTTTGCTTCCTGGGACACTTTTCACATCTGATGCTGATATTTTTTTCATCTTTTTTCACTGTGCTTGCTTGAACAATTAAATTATAATCCAATAACTAATTTAATTCCTCCCTTAAGATAATACCAAGATCTAGTAGTCCCAATTATAATGACATGATTTATCTTAGTTTCATCTACTTGTGGTTTGTTGTAATCTTCATGCCTTTGTAAATAGGAATCTAAGTCTTGGATTTACTGGGCACCTCAGAAGCTATCCAACAGTAAGTAAAGATAATAGCAAAGTTTTCAAAATACTGGAGGGGATGAAGTGACTCACTGTGTTAGAAATGAGTTAAATATCGTCCTAGATAGCTCCAAATCCATGTAAATTTTGTATATAAGGGAGATGTTTATTCTGCATTTTACAATGGGCAAAGGAGAGTCTTACAGAAGGATTTCCAAGGTGGTAGAATTGATAGTCATCCATGAAGTTTATGTAGGGAAACAATGACTAAGCAAAAGATGGATATGAAGGCTTCCAGGACAAAAACATTGTCTAATGTGTCTTTTTGTCCTTAGGACCTATGTCAGCAACTAATTCATACAGATGGAACACACTTTTTGTGAAATTTGTTTCTGGAAACAAGACTGAGGCAGACAAAAGCCACAACAAGCTGATGAGCCTACAGAGACTCTGCACTCATAATCTGCCTGTCCCTCCTTCTTGATTTAGAAACCTCACATAATAAAAAAAGTTTCAGGAAAATCATTAACAATCATGAGAAATGAATTCATCAGGACTGTTCTGCAATCCCCTTTTTTCCTTGATGTTTCTCTGGGGTTCCTAGACCTGATATTAAGAAAACACCAAACAAACCAAAGACAAAACTACATCTAAACATCTGTATTGCTTACTAGCATGATCCCAAAATTTAAGGTAGAAATATGATTCCACATTAGTCCATTACTCACTTTACGAGGTCTCCTTGGACTTCCTATGCTCTTTTGCATATAATGTCAAAGTCAGGGGGCCTCTCAATTTCATGGATATTCCAGATCATTTTTAGATAGTTTTTTAAATAAAAGAGGCATTTATACCCTGTTCTCAAATCTATTTTTTAATTTTCTTTCTAACTTTCTCTACCCTATTTGTAACAAGAAGCAACAGGAATGAGCACTTTATTTATAGTTACTGCAATTTAGATGTTCTGTGCTCCTAGGGAGAAAACTGTCAATTCTGTTCTTCATGGAAAACAGGATTAAAAATTCCTCTTTTATTATCTCATTTTTTGATAATATACTAGTGATCAAACTTCAGAGAAACCAACCACACTTTCAGCTCTTAAAAGAACAAATGACACATTTGTTTCCATATTATTCCATGAAATATCAGGAAAATTCAGAAACAGTACAGAAATCCAGACATCTGTCTTGCACAACTTTTGTACTTAGGTACTCTGTGTGGAATGTCACTATGACCCAAATTCAGCCATATTTGTATGCAATAGAATACATTTCTGGTAAATATTTCACATGCTCTACAAATATAATAATTTCCACTTTAAAAAATCAATTTTCTTTGTAAATATTGGAAATATTTCCCTTCATAAAGACAATTTGACTACCACAGAGAATTCTGTTTTTATAGTAAAGCCTTTATTATTCAGAATCAGATTTCTTCATATCCTGAAATAATTTATTTTTTATCTGATTTTATCTTTAATAGAAGTCATCAAGTCACACACACACTCATATGCACACATGTACACATACACACATGTAATCACCAGAAATATAACTGTTAGTTTACACTCTGGGGTTAGTACACGGTCAAAGTAACCCAATCTCTTCCAATTTTACATGTATATCCTACAGACTGACCAAAGCAAAACATGAGCAGTATTTTCAAGGCAGAAGAGCACTTCAAAAGCTCAAAGAAACTTAACTCAATGACGTATAGTCATATATTTAAAAAATGTTTGCAACTATAAGAATTAAACTCCTTTGCCACTCCACCACAAAGAACACTGAGGAAAATGACTTAAGTGTGATTACCATTTTTACCATTGACCAACTTCTTTCCTGTATAATGCTGCTGTACTCCTAGGAGTGGTCTGTACTTCCACTTCACCTATTTACTTATTCACCATGGCTCTCTCAGCCACCTGGCTTTTGCCCTCACCAATCTATACAAATGTCAGATATAAAGGTCATTAATACTCTCATAATTTTTCAGCCTAATGAGTATCTTCCCTGTAAACTTCTCTATGGGATCTGTTAAGTCATTATGCTTCCTCGGTTGTAAGGGTCATAGCAATATCTCTGAAATCAGATTTCTTCTTACAAGTGATTTTATACAATTATTATAGTTTTTATTTTTCCCCTTAAAATTATAAAGCGAAATCAATTGTACGCTGCAAAGGCAATGGCATCTTTATATTCTTGCTGAAGTATCAGAGGTAAAGTGGTCTAATGTCCACAATTTCCTTTGAAACGCAGCAAACATTTAGATGAATAGATGAAAAGTATGTGGCAAAGACCTATAAAAAGATGTTAATTATAGAATCTAGGTTGTCAGTATATAGGAATTCACTGTACATTTTTTCTGAGCATTTGATATTTTTATAATAAAATATGAGAAGAAAAAATCTATGGCAATCAAGGAACAATTATATTTAAAACTGCCTTTTCCTTGAAATGCTCTCCCTTTTTGGCTTCTGTAACACTATACTATTACTGTTCTTCTATCTCTAGTACCTACTCTTCACTCTATCATAAAATGTAGATTGTCCTTAAATTTCAGTTTTCAAATTTCTGTTTTTCCTTCAAATTCTTTCCCTGGGAGTTGTCATCTAATCATGTCTACTATATGCTAAAACTCATAACTCTTTGAGAATGATTATCCAGTCCACACTTCAGTTGTGACTTCTTTCTAATTCATAATGCTTTCCCATATCCACTACACATTTCTACTTGGCTGTCCCACTACCCCTTCATGCCCAGCACTCTTCACTCTGTCTTCCATTCTCCCATTTATTTTGAGGTGTGACCTCTCAGCTCACTTCCTTCTTCCTGCTTGTTTATAACCACGTTACCAAAGACAAAATCAAAACAACAAAGTCACTTTACCTTGGACCTCACCTTCTCCTTCATTCTTCATATCCAATTATTCACTCAGTCACCTGTTTCTTCTTATGAAAGATAACTCTAGCAGCTGTGTCTTCCATCTATTCTCACTGCCATCAATCTGCAACACAACTTTCTATCTCAATCTTGGTTTACCTACCATTTGATCTTCTTAAAACACTGCTCTGGTTTCGCTCATTGTACTCTGCCTTTTTCTAGCTTATTATCTCACAATTGCTCTACAAATCATCCTTCCTAGAAAGGTTGCTTTAGCAGCAGACTTTGAAAACATCTTGTACTTTCTCATCTCTCGGTCTTTACTTACTCTGGTGTACTTTTGTGATTCTCCAGCATTTGGGGAAGAGAGTAAATATTACAGTCATACAGAACTAGACTTATATCCTGTTCCTACCCTTTAATAACTGTGATCTTGGAGATGTTATTCAATTATTTAATGCTCTGGGTTCATCCCCTATAAATTGGCATGGCCTACTTTATAGAGATAGTGTGGGATTTAAATAAAAGATATGTGCAAAATGGCATTTTTCTCGGTCCTTAGTTTATAACTAACATAGAATTGGCAACTGATAAACATTTGTGCATTATAGTGATTTCTATTTTACCTTGAGCTGTACAGAAATGCAATTTCCCAAAAACAGTCTATTCCCCAAAGATACTAGTTAACTGAGATTTTATTCTTCATTATTTTCAGTGAAACTAAATATCAATAAAAAATTCTGAATAATCCTTGTTTTGCAGGACCAAGAAAAAGATCTCTTCAAGCTGGCATAAGGGAAATTATTTTTGATAAAAATATGTTTCTATGCAATGTTTTATAAACTCTTAAATATTCAACATATTCTGTAGCATATGAGTTCTGAATATTTCATATCTATAAAATTATTGGAAGCTAGTTCTGAAAAATAGGCTGTAGGCTATATTGTACTGGGGTTATAAATAAGTCTATATTATCCCCGGATTTGAGACAACTATATAGATATTTATTCTAGTCTTCCACTGAGAAATAAAGCTTTCTCTAGTTGGATGTGTTAGGCCAACTCAAGTATGAAAAAATGTAATCAATAGATATTGGAAAGGAAGCCAAAAAAGTGTGACAAAATAAAAGCCAATGGAAATGTAAATAATATATACAGAACACAGAAATACAGTCAATTTTTTTCTTTATCTCTTGTGAATGCATAAACTGGAGTATTGTGTCATGGTTATAAATTCCATAGAAGAATATTAGAATACTTTTGGAAAAATAATTACAATCTAGATATTTACATGTTAATGAAGATGCCCAAATACAGGTTGAATTTAATATTTGTGATATACTATTCATAAATCATTGGCATCCTTTATGTATATGTATTATAATACAGTTGTTCAGAAGACCAGGCTTTGGTTTTGGAAAGTCCAAGGTTCAAATCCTTGCCCTGTCATTTCAATATAATGTGACACTGAGTAAATTATTTTGGCTCTGATCCTAAGTTTCCTAATGGGTAAATAGGGAGAAATAATACTTTTCTCTTGGTGTTTTTGTGAAAATTCACTGAGATCATAAACTTTGGCCTGAGTGCTTGCTAATGGTGATTATAAGTAATAAAGTTTGTACATGTTATCATCATGGTTAGAGTCAGTGCATTTTTCCTTGAGTAGCTACCAGGCCCATATTAGCAATTATTAGGTTTCACTGTTTATATATTAAAGAATATTGAAAATTGGTGTCTATCATGACAGTAATGTTGGTTTGGGAAGATAAGGCATGCAAGTGTAAAATATTTAATTAATATCATACTACATAAAGAATAAGTAAATAAAATCTGAGCTTTGACCCAGAAAGAATTAGAGAAGGTTCTGATTGTGTGACATTTGGGAGACAGCAATGCAATGAAGTTGGAGAAGGACAGAGGGATGGTGCCCACGTGGTGAGTTTGGCCTCTGACCAGCAAAGGGGACTCTAGGTCAGCTTTCAGTAACTGGATTCTGCACCATCTGTTTAACTGAGGAATTCAGGGAGAGAGGTTAAGTATGAGGCTTCTGCACAGGAAATTCTCAAACATTAAAAACATCAAGAACCCAAGAAAAATTAATTTTTAAGTGCTTTATTCAGGTAGAGTTTTTACGTTATTTCTCTCTCTAATCTGGAATTTCTCAAGTTAAAATACTCATGTACTGTTAGGTTACTGTATAGTACCTGCTTCCATTTAAATTCAGAAGATCTGATGGGGAAGGAGGACTTTTAATGTAAAAGAAAGAGTGGGTGTAGGAAAAGATATGGAAGGATGAGGGTGAGGGGAAAGAAGACTTTAATTGCTCATTTATTGAAGAAATGGTCCCTTTTCTCTAAAAACTCATTTTTTCCCACTCCCTCTTTACCACAACTAAGCCTCCTCAAACACATATCTACTCCTTAGAATTATTTTATACCCAGTAAATGATTTATGATGATACCTTTTAGTATGTTATATAATACAACGTCTTTACACATAAATATTTCTTTTAATTACCTCCCATTCTCTGTGATTTTTGTCATTATTTATATGTTAATTTATCCTCACTAACACCAGAAAAATTTCAAAATATATGTTTTATAGAATTCATGTGCTATTCATACTGGTGCACCACTGGTCTCAAATTTTCATCGAATGACGAGTCATAGTTTGGGGGAAATATAAAGTGTTCTCTACTGAAAACTGAACATGGGGTGCAAAGGACAGGTTATGGTGACCATCTTCAAATGACAACACATCTCAGTATCCCACAGGAGCGCATCTTCTGAAAAAAAAAAAAACTATCATCGAGAGTTGTGGATTTTATCCATCAGTCTTCATTTAGGCAATAAAAATAAGAGGTAGTTTCAGAAGTGGGACCTCTTTTAAGACCCGTATAAATACTAATCTAACAAATTCCTTCATCAGACATTAAAAAACATGTACACAAGGCCCCAGGTGTTTCTACAGAAGATGAATAACTTAATGTTACAGAATTTATTTTGAGCAGGGCAAAATTGTTTAGCTCCTGGCCTTAGCTCTTAACCTGGAAGGTTATCTCTGCAAAAGATTTTTTGAAATTGGTCTTGAAAAATAAACAGACAAAAACCAAAGTGAGACAAAACCAGACTTTAGTGTTTACATTCCCTACCTGAGCCCAAATGCAAGGGAATGACAAAATGGCAGGTTAAGTGAGCCTTAACTTGTTACAGATAATGAACAATTTGAAACTCTAATGAAAGCTATGAACCTACTCACTAGAAAAATGCACACACACGTAAGACACACAGAAAAATATGAATTTAACTTCAAATGGATTAGCAAAGTTACGAGTTACCCACAAGCTCTCTCATGAACCCCAGGTGAAAAATACATGATCTGTTCTAGAACCTCAGTACTCAAGGTGTGATCTATAGAGGGGTAGCATCGACATTGCCTGTAATAATCTTCGATATGTGGAATCTCAGGCTCTTCCTCAGATTCACCAAGTCAGGACCTGCAGGTGATTCCTAGCTGTCTAAAATTTGAGAAGCCCTGCTTTAGATAGTCATATCCATGGAAAGGTTAGAATTAAACATTTACATCTCAAATTACCTTTGGAAATGAATCATACGATAACAGTCCTAATAAAACACGATGCCTTATTTGTAAATGAGAAGACAAAGGTGTCAGTTATGTTTTATATGTATTCAATAAGAAATAGCCTTTTTCCTACTTTTAACAGCTCACTTCCTGCTCCTCACTTTCTACTCTTCTTTGCCTTGCTATTCTCTTTGCAGACGGTTGGTGTAGAGAATAGTTAAGCCAGAAGTTAAAGTGAGATCTAGGAAATTCCATAGGCTTTAGTCACAGCAAATTGGTTTGCGGTGAGAAGCAATTCAGGAGATGCAGTGTTTATGTATGAGCTAGAGGAAGTCAGGCATGTCACCACCTAATCTGTGCACCTAGTGGACATACATCCTTATTGATGATGAAAAAAACTGATTTGGGAACACTGATTAAGAAGTTGGAGGGGAAATGCTATTTAAAGTAGTGTGACAATTTAAAGGGGTGGGTGGGAGATAGCTTCCTGGCTGTTAGGCAAATTTATCATTTCAGAAAGGCCTGTTCAATTGGAAGAGGCCATGACTTGCTGTAGACTCAGTAAACAATATTCATACGGCTCTGAGCAGTTGTCCTGCACTTCTTTGCTCACCATTGTCTTCTGCATGAGGGCCCGTTTCACTGGCTGCTCCTTTTCTGTTGTATATACTTGTGGTGAAATATAACATTTGAGAGTTAGATCTGATTTCACCAGCCACTGAAATGTTGAAATGTACTTTAAAACTTACTTCTACATTATCCCCCTGCTTCTTAATATAAGGCATTGGAGACTTCACTGGGCCAAATTTATAAGGCAATGTGGCTTCCAGATTGTATCAAATCAGAAGCTCCTGAATTCAGGGCTAACATTTTTAATTAGCATAATTCATGTTTACATGCTTTGATTCCTTAAAGAAAATGAAACACACCCCTTCCAGACTATGTTTTACTTTTCCTATTTATACTTGTGGAAAATTGAAGCACAAAGAAGTTAAATGATTTTCTCAAGGCTAACCCAGCCAATGAGCAGGAAGCTGGGTCCTAGTGGTTTTTCTCCAGTAAGTATTTTTCTAGTCACACTTTGCCCCTGCCAGTGAGGAGATCCAGAAGGTTGGTGGAACTTCCCTTGTCACATGGTAATACCATCCCACATTTAGTTACAAACTGCGGTAGGCATCAGCTCAGATTTGTGTGCACAGGCAGCCTGCTTCTATTAGTTAACCAAGGTACCACTCCAGGGAGTAGCCAAAAAGCAAATAAACAAAAAGCTATGATTTTAAATCAATCTCATACTTAGAAGGTATGCTACACTAACACATTCTTGTAGTTTAATATATGAAGAGTCCATTAAAAATCATGACTCAGGTGACCGTGGAAGTGGAAAATGCAAGCAACTGGATAAGATAATGGGAAAAGTGAACAAAATTTAAGAGGGCAATTTGGAGTAGATGTGAAAAGAGCAGTCACTGGAAGTTTCATTATCCCTATAAGCCTCTATGGGCAATTATGTCATAATACATCTCTCATTTTGAAATCTATTGGGGGCTTACTTATCATGATTTTTCACACACACACACACACACACACACACACACACACACACACACACACACAGACTGTTGAAGTCCCTTTTACCACAAAAGATAAAGGCGTTCTTTTCTGAGAGCCTCAACATTCTGGTAAATACTTTCTGGCAACGAGGACATCAATCCTGCAAGTCTACGAAGAAATTCAACACTGTGAAACACAGAAGATGCTTAACATGGCACTTGAATTCTCTGTTAAGTCTTTGCCAATAACATAAAAGTTATAAACTTTCAGAAGAAGCGGGAGCTTTAAATGTGCATCATTTTAGATATTACAGGTCATACCTTTAGAAATAGTTTGCTCATGGCTAAATTTTTACTTTATATTAATATCACAGAGTTTGTTTTCAGTGTGTTAGATTTTTCGTAACACATTTTCAATAGTCTATTAACACAGGTTTATGTGAGCACTTTATGTTTGTTTCAAAACGTCTCCCTGATTCCAAAGAAAGCAATTGGAACTTCACACTAACTGATAAACTACAGAAAAATCTGTCAATTGCTTAGAATGTTTATTAAAATGAAAATCTTCCTCTTACTCATACTATTTCATAAAGTAAAGCAAAAGTACAGAGAGTATATCCACCCTATTTCCATGATAGTTAAGACTGCTAGAATTTCATATGTTTCAAGCTGCTTAAAGAGGAAAGACTAATTCCACAGATGAGAATAAGTGGAATTCAGGAGAGTAAAGTCAATGCCATAAGTGGCACAAAGAAGAGACAGTCCACAGGACTCTCCTTTCTTGAGTCACCCTCATTCTTTTTATGAACAAAGAAAATGCCATTCTTCTCCCCTGTACCATGAATGTCACTGCATGTCTGCTTATTTTCATAAAATTAAATGATTAAATAGAATTTCCAGGGGTGGTAGTTTCATATTGTTTTTCCACTCTATGCAATTTAATTCAGCTTTAGCATAAGGTGTTATTCATAGTTTTGAGCACTTAACATTTATTGGTCACATCATGGTGAATTTGGAAATAATTTAATATTATCTGCGTTTATCATCAATATGTAATCCTTTTGCTAGCTCTCAAGTTGACTTGCTTCACCTATAATCATCACTAAACTTCAAACTGAAGACCTGAATTCAGGTTTTGGCTCTTACCTTTATTATTCTGTTCTGACCAATTCAACAAATATTTATTGAGTGTCCATTATGTGTAAGGTTTGCAGAAAGGTCCCAAAAATAATGACGCGTGATTCTGGAACAGTTACAAGTTATTCAGTCTTAGCTCTATTTATCTCAGCATCGATAATAGTGATTATAGTTACTTCTCAGGTAGGCATGAATTCACTTGGAAATGACCTAAATAAACTATAAAAGGTGACAAAATTAAAGCATTAACCTTATTAATTTCACCTAAGCTGTTTTTTTTAATAAAAGCACTTTGATCTTCAAGATAGTTCATAAATAACAAAATCTATACAGCAATAGTTAAGCATGTGACCTATCAGGTACTTAGAAAATAGGAAAGAAATATTTCTGCTATAAAAGCAACTTATTGGTCACTCTTCCACCATTCTCTGTCATTCACAAGGCCACCCACTGCTCAGTATAATCCAAGGACATTCTTCTTAAATGATATGTTTTAAATTATGTAGTCTGCTAGGATTCAAAGTTGTGAAAACAGAATATATATATTTAATTATGATTATCTAGATGGCAACTCAAAATTTTAACCTCCAAGTTTACTTGTATGCTAAATTGACAATTAACCTCAACTATATACATATAATCTAACAATTTCTGGTGTAACATTTTCTCTTAATTTTTTTAAATAGGCAACAGTTTTATCTCAAGGACTCAAATTTTGACTCAATTGTGGTCATTCGCTTCCTCTTCTCACAAGCGTTTTGGAAATTATAAAAAATACCAGCCATTCATTTTTCACTCTTTTTGGCCCTCACATTCTCTAAAGCACAATCTGTCAGTATTCCCATGTGCCTTAACTTTTATCTTCATTTTACACTTTCTTCTGCTCATCTTTATTTTTACTATTGGACACCAAAGCCCTGGCTATCTAAAGTGCATGGTGCTGAAAACAACAAGCATCAGCTCCTCAGCTCTTGCCTTCCTGTTAAGGGCTATTGGCAGGTTAGTCAGGTGAGTCTAGGATAGATAGGAGCTATTCCAGACCTCCTGGCTAGTCACAACTCTTGCTATAATGTATTTACTCCATCCGACCTACATAAATGAGTAAAACATTCACTCACATACTAAACTAAATCAACCTACCTGCCAGAAAATAATCCCTACTGAGGGATATTTAATAATTAGGATTATCCAAGAAGACCTAATTATAGAGAAAATTGAAGTAAATCTGAGAATCTCTGTTCATATCACAAAAAAAGCTAAAAAAATTATTTTCTTTCTATTCAATGTTATATTTCTTTGAATTTTTAAAACTTGGCCATTCAGTCAACTGTTGGCCTTGGGTGAGCTGCTTAAACTTTTCAGGTCTCAACTTTGTCATCTGTAAATGAGGCAACGGTCACTTGGCTTCCTCATAAAGAATCCTCTAGAAATGGTTTCCTTCTTGTTGAGATAATTAGCAGAGCTCTTTCTCATTTATACACTGAACACCATATTAGAGGACATAATAATTTATTAAAATACTAGGTAGCATATCACCCAGCAATTCCTCTACTGGGTATCTACCCCAAAGACTTGAAAACATATATCCCAAAAGATATCTGCACCTCGATGTTCATAGCAGCAATATTCACAGAGGCCAGGACAAGAAAGCAATCTAAGTGTCCTACAATGGATGATTGAATAAAGAAGCTTGGTACATATATACAATTGAATATTACTCAGCTATAAGAGGAGATGAAATGCTGCCATTTGCAACAACATGGATGGATCTGGAGATAACCACACTAAGTGAAATAAGCCAGACAGAAAAAGTTGAAAACCACATGGTATCACTTATATGTAGGATATAAATCTAAAAGCAACAAATAACAGAGACTTGTGGACATGGATGATAGACTAGTGGTGGAGGAGAGGGGAGAGGTAGATGGGGTAAAAGGATCATGTGTGGTGACAGAAAGAAATCTAACTATGGGCAGTGATTACACACACACACACACACACATACACACACACACTGTTGGATTCTATGCTTGAAATTTATTGGATTTTGTTAACCAGTGTCATTATATTAAATTTAAAAAATAAAAAAGTAAAATTATGTTATCTTTAAAAAAAGTACTAGGTAGGTACCAGAGTCACAAATATTGATAATCTATAAGGTAAATTTGACTTAATGACTTTTTATCAAAGGATACTTTAGGATGACTCGACCAAAGAGAATTCAATTCTACCTAGAAAAAATATATCATTTAGGAATGAGGAGAGGACAATTTCAAGGAGCTACCAAAAACAAAAACAAAAACAAAACCAATATACAGCAATGTACAGATGAGCTTACATATAAGATGAAATTTAACAGGCAGTAGTCTAATTTGCCACTCTAGAATTGATTGCTGGTATTGGCTCTCGTAATGTCAAATCACCACCTCTCTCCTATTTAGCTGTGCCAATGATTTATTTGATCTGTCTGGCCTGAAAAGTGACCTCTTGTTTCACCTGCTAAAGAATGTCTGATCTCTCATGACCTCTTCCGATGACTGATTTCAGCATAAAGGAAACGAATGTGGTTTCCTTGATGGACACCCCCAATGATGGCCTACAAGTGGCTCAGGGAAAGCAATTGTATTAATGTATTATAGAATTTATTGTATTGGCGGTTTTGTGTGATAGCATATTTACTGAAATGAGGCCTGTCAAAAAAATCAGGTTATAACAGGAACATATGCTTTCCCAACCAGCCATAAAATATAAATCAAATGCCTTTTCTGTCCACTGTCAGCCACCTCCACCCACTCCTTGTCCTCTGTCCTCAGACAAATTGAAGCACATGCCACAATTTGCAGAGGGAAAATCAAACTCAATTTTGCAGTACAATGAAGTGAGTTGTGGTCTTGTCATGTCCACTGACATATTGATCCATGGATGATTGAAAAGATGAGGCTGCTCTAGGTTTTTGCTTTTATAAATAAAGATGTATAGAAATGCAATGTGTAAATGAAGGGCAATATAGCACTTATGCAGCCTTACAAAGATGCAAGAACTCCATGGCCTCATGTCGGAAACTGCGCGGATAAAAAAGTCACTATTTAAGAGGTCACATTTTCTCTCCCTTTAGATATATAACCCTGGAAGACAAATGGTCTCCTAAACCAGGTTCATTTAAAGTGTAGCTGATCATTTCATAGCTAAAAGGAATTTTCCCTAGTGAAGGAAAAAAAAAAACACCCTATTTCAGTCCTTTGTGGAATTTATGTCAGATCTATAGTGCCATAAGCCGAACACTCTATCAAGCATTTTCTATTTAACCTGAAAGGGGATGAAGCTGAATCACTTCCATGTCCATATCTGTGATTTGCAAAGTGCAGGGACTGCAGCCTCCCTGAAAGGTGTTAAAATGGCACAGTTATTCACGTCTCTCGATGAAGCATTAGGAAACGGAACCACTTTATCGTGAGGCGATGATAAAATCCTAAGAAACACTATAAAATACCCTAGAGTCTAGTAAGCTGCATTTTTAACTCAGCAGGTGGAAGGAAAAAAAAGAAATAAGGGATGAATCTGTGTTTTCAGGTAAGTCAAATTTCAGTCGTGATGACAACAGGGTGACTTTCTAATTACTACTTACTATAGAAATACTGCAAAATTCTCTGCCACCCCATGGAGATCGTTACTGCAAAAGATGTGTTGTCTGCATATCATAAAAAACGCCGAAATCATAGCTCCACATGTCTTGTTGGAAGGCAAACTGAGGCACAGATCAATAACACCCATGAAAAACCACACACAGGAATCTGAACATGGAAAGAGCTTCTTCATTGATCTTAATTTCAACAGTTTCAAAGCAGAAGGAGCTTCTCATGTGGCATAATCTTTAAAAAATTATAGCAATGCCTCATATTACCATATTCAAAAGTAATTACTTCATGGTAAGTAAAGATAAATTTGTTAGTAATTACGCAGACCTTTATTGTGAAATTCAGAGAAAAATGATTTGAGGTATTTTTCTTTTTACGCCGACAAGAGAATGACTTTACTTCATCAATCAGTTTGACTAAAGTAATGATTTTCTTAGAATTAAAATTTGTTGAAAGCTCTAAGTATTTCATCTTTTAGGCTGAGAGGCATGTAGTTAATGTCACAGCTAATACATTTGTCAGTCTGCTAATTTTCTTTTTCTATTAGAATAAGTAAACATCAGCCCTTTCTTAAAAGCATACTATTTACCATGTGTCAGGAGCAATGCAGGGAGAACTTATTTGAAAATCATGAGGTAAGACATTATAAAATGAGCAGGAATCAAGGGGAGACAATGAAGGAGAAACATGAAAGGAAAAGGCATTGAATAATTCCAAAGTGATGGCTGAGTGTGCCTCAAGGTGAGTGGGGGAGGGATATTTAAAGGGGAACTAAAAAAAATCAACCCCAAAACTCAAGCCTCAGGTATTAGAAAATATAAAATAGAGATGGCTTGTAAGAAATAGTTCAAATGAAAAAAAAGAATGATAGTAAAACAAAAGAAGGCAGATACATGTACAAGGAGAATAAGAGAAAATGAGATCTTGCCCACATGTTATGAGATCAGAGAATGGTGCTTCAGATATGCTTGTTATTTGAGAGAATAGGTATAGAGAGAGAAGAAGGACTCTATTCCTAATCTTTTAAAGATATAATATACTGATTTATGCTACATTGTGTCAGATTTTTTTCAAGGCAACTTCAGTATTTTTGTAACTAGAAAAAAATAATAACTCGTAAATTACAATGCCGGTGCTCTTTTTTTCTATTGTAAGATGTTCTTTCTAAAATGAGTTCTTGTGGGTTACACTGTTATCATTGAGCTTTTCCAAACCTTGTGTTCTAAGCCAAACATTACTACCACAGTAAAATGGTCATTTAAAATCAATTTCAGAGTATCATTTTTATCTTGTTTCCCTCTGAAAAACAGTTACTGAAACAAACAAAAATACTTTATTTGCAAGTAGAGAGAACAGTTAACAGCGTAATATACTACCGTTTTTTTTTTTTGTTTTAAAATGACTATTCTTTAGCATAGCATAGCTAACTATCTTACCTTTCCTCATTAAAATGTGAGTGAAGAAGCAGAAAATAGTCTATAATACAATAATAAGTTTGCGTGGTGATGGGTGATTACTAGAATCAGTGGGGTGATCACATTATAAGGTATAAAAGTGTCAAAACACTATATTGTGCATTTGAAGCTAAAAAACAAATATGATTTTGTATACTAACTCAAATTTTAAAAAAAGAAGGTTCATCAGGAAACGATATTTCTCATCTCAGAATTATTTCAGATTTTGCCCATTTTTTTCTTTGTATGTTTTAAAATAATTTAATTTGATAGTTTTTTAAAATAATCTTTCTGTTGTTAAGCAAATTAGGTATAAACTAAGAGGTACGAATGAGTTCCTAAACTTTCAGAACCCATGCTTTCTGCAATCAGAGTGGGAAAAAAGATGCATCACTTATAAAGACGTAAATATGCTACTTAAATCCTCTGTGTCACAATTTCCTTATCCATGAAATAGGATTAAGAAGGTAGCTACCTCACAGAGTTGTTTTGAGGAGCAAACGTAATGTTACAAGTCTTTAGAAGCATTCCAGTCACACAGCACATGTTCAATAAGGGTTAGCTATTATTAGTAGCTGCAATTAATCTGCCATCTATCCTGAATACCAAGCCAGATGTGCAGTGTGCATCTCAAGCTGAGGGATTCTGCATCCCTCCTGTGTTCCACCCCACCTCGCAGGGCCTGGTAGCTGAGTATTCATCCTACACACCACATAAATGATGAGAACACCAGAGGCGATGCACACAAATCAATTAATGGGATTCCAGGAACAAGAGACATTCTTAATATGAATATAAAGATAACACTCAACAGTGCAATCTTATTTTTCCGAGACTTTGCAGTCATCATGAGGTTTATGTACTAATGCAGTGACTAAAATTGCTGAGGGTATGGCTCTGAGAAACAGCTCACCAAATGTCTTTACACAATAGCAGACTGGTCCTTTTGCCTGGGTCTATCCAGGGAGCCACTCATATTTACTAGAATCAATAAACTTTACTGTCTTATGCCTCATATACTGAGGTAGTTATGAATTATTCTAATATTCCAAATAATTTGAAGCACTACATCATTCTTTAATTCTATGTATAATCTATTTATCTATTGACCTATCTATCTGATTCTAACCCTCTACCTGCTCCCTCTCATCTATTTCACCCCCCATCCTTTTCCTTCTCTTTTATCTTTTGCCCTTCTCCAACCCCCTATTTGCTCCTAAATCCCTAACAGAAACAAAAAGGAGTTTTCATTCAGCCCCACTGGATACCAGCCGAGGTAATAAAATGAACCCCTCGTTGGGGACTGGGGACTCTAATTCTCACCTCTGCCATTTGATAATCTTAGACATCATATAGATGTTACTTCCTATCTATCTAAGTTTTGGGTTCTTTATTTCTAAATTTAGGAAGTTGTACTCTACACTGGTTCTGACACCCCTTTCTGGCCTTGGAAGTCTGAAATAAGAACCCCTGGAAGATGACTATTGAAGGAACGAAGCAGAATTATGAGACTGCATGAATTTCTCTAAAAAGGGGTTTATAGCCCTTTGGAGTCTAGCCTTATATTTTAGTACTCAAGACTGACTGAATATCAGAAACTTTCCCAGCATTCTTTAGTGGGCATACCTACAGCACATCTTGAAAGCACTTGACTGGTATTCAAGATTCATAAACAACTTACCAAAGGAATGAAGGGCACCTGTAACCCACTAGCTTGTAAGACAGACATCTAAGAGCTACATACAAATGTCAGTAACAGACATGAACATGTAACCAGTGCTGAAAAGACACATTGCATCCGACCTTCTCAGGGACCCTCATGCACTTGGGTACAGACACCAGTGATGATGTCTATTTGAAATGGGAACAAATGGGCATCTTACCTGGCTGAGACAAAAGCGGTGTGTAAGGGACTTTCGGTTCTATTGCACTCATTGGTGGAGGTAGCAAAGGGTTAGCAAAGCTGCGGAGTGGATGAGTTGGTCGTACACAGGCTGTGGGGATGGTTCTGCTTGGTGCCTCTTCACTGCTGGGATGCTCAGGCTGTGTTGTGGGCAACATGGGTGGCTGTTGGGTGGTTGGGCCTTCATTCACTGCTGCAATAAAGACAAGAAAAGCCATTCATTTATTCTAGGACAAAGCTTACTTCCCCTATATCAGCTGAAGTTCCCCTGGATCAGCTCAAAGAGCTATGCCAGGATCTGGCCAGTCTCTTCATCAAGTAACGAGGATCCTCATTTTTCTTTTTTATACTTATATGATTGCATTGCCCCATTAAACAGTTGAAATAGATCCATCAGGACAAGAATCTGTTTTTCGGGAAGAATAGTAAAATACATATGGCACTCACTAAATTGCCTGAATTGTCTGGGCCCTGTAATCATAAGTGATGAAACGAGAAAAAAAGAGTTATTTCTCCCTTCATAAGTAGTAGTGTCAGTGAAATTCAATGTACCACACCCGGCTACAGCTGCATTATTATTTACCAACCTATATGCCAATTTTCTGTGATTTAAACATGCCATGCCAACTGTCAAACAAATCAGAGTTGCTGAGTGTTAAAGGCATTACTAATAAAATGATACAAATAATACCACTATCATTATTTTCCCTAACAAAACAGAAGCACTTCCAGTTAAAAAATCATCTGAAAGATGACTCTGCTGAAACAAGTCACCTGAATTCAGAATTGTAATTTTCCTCTTTTGGAGCGAACCTTGTAATTTTCGGTCAGATTACTATAGTTGAAGAGGTTTCACATATTCATCTGTGAAAGCATTTGGGTATTTGGACAGTTTTTTTTTTTGTATGAGGACACACCTTTTCTCCATAAAACACAGTTGAGTGGTCTTCAATATTAGCAAGGTTTTCTCATGCTAAGGATGCTGTGACTTGACTTTATTCATTCAAATTCAAAGTCAGTAGGTTGAAGTTAAACTGCACACAAAAAGAGCTGCAGAGTAGATTCCAGCATTTATGAAACAAGAATATTTTTGATGATTTATTTCTTGAGAAAGTTATTTTGGGTAAGTTGAATACAGCAATAGGAGATAATATCTTTTGAAAGATAATTTTAACCAGGAAATATTTCAAGATAATTAGTTTGTGAGATAATTCTGAGACAACTCTCTGGGAGGCTCAGTGAGGTCAGTGAAGGGCAGAGGAAATAGAAAGAAAATCTGATAACGCCGAAGGGAGTGGAGATTAAAGATACCAAAGATCAAAACATAATATTAAAGATATGCAAAAGTGAAATGTGCCTTCACAGGATATTTGATATTAAAAGTCATTTTTCTATATTCAGAAAGGGTTAGAGGTCCTCTGGGTCAGTGAGCAGCCTTCAGGCTCACCCTATTCAACCATGGAGATGGGGAGATAAAGGATTGGCTGGGGACAAGGTGTAACAACTTAGCAACCAGAGCCAGAAAACAGGCACAGGCTTGATAAAACAGTTCTTCAAACAACAAAAATAAATGCAGACAAGACAGCAAACTAGGTAGAGCTCTGGGGGCAAAAAGGGTTTGAATAGAAGTGCCTTATCTTTAAGCTGGAAGCCCTATCAAAGATGGAGAGGGCACAAGCATGAAAAATTTCAAGGATAAGTAAAGAGCTCTAAGGAAAACAGTAAGGCACATTCTATTTCTTTTTAGGATGGCTATAAGTTTTTAAAATTCTTTAATATCACCACATAGTTGACCCCTTTTACCTGATCTACCTACCTCTTCCCCTCACCCTTCTCCCCTCTGGAAAGCACATTCTTGGTGATGCTGGGTCACAGATAAGGGCAAAAGAGATGGGGGGAGGGATAGGAAGATGTGTGTGCTTATAATTAATCAATAATGAGTAATTAGATGGTTGAAAGTACAGTTTTAAAGACAATGAAAATCATATTCATATTCAGTCAAAAGGAGAAAATGACCAATAGTTGATTGTTCAAATAAAAATAAAATATCTTTCTGCTTCAGGTCAGAGAGAAGCAGCTGTAGGAACCTACATGTAGGTCTTTCTTTGTTACCAATGGGCTGGTTTTTATTAAAGATTTCATATCATCATATTAAACATCCCTCTCTAGGGAAAAAAATTTTGCAATTTTCCTCAGAAAACTGCCTTAAGTAACTCTCTCTATTAAACATGGGTTGCAATTAATCCACAACATATTTTTGAAAAACTGCTTTAGCCATTAAAGAAATAATATATTTCATAGATATTTCTTTATTGCTTCTATCATATTTTCCTTTTGTATTTCTTCTACATTTTTGAAAAAAAAAAAAGAGTGCTATGTTAAGTATTATTGTGATCATAGGCTTAATAAAACTTACAGGTACTTTTTTAGCCTTCTGAAATTTAATTTTTTAAAAATCTCAAGCTTCACATGAATTCTGATGACAACACTGATTTTTTTTTTTGGGGGGGCACTCCCATTCTTTTTCTCTTAAAAGGCATTGTTCACTAAATAAAACTTCTCTGTATGCACTGTCACCCAGCCTCTGGTTTTCACCTGGCCACCATGATTCCCACTGGAAACACCAAGATAAGATTCTTGACTTTGAGGGCGTAACCGTGGTGTGATACTGATGGACCAGCTCTTTAGTGAAATCAATCTTCAGGGAGAAGTGTCTAATCTAACATGCCAGGTGGGAATGGAGGCCTCCCATCCTTGAGACAAAATATATCAGTAAATCATAACGAACTGTTTTTGTTTTGTTCAAAATGACAAGTTTGCTTGATACCTAGGACAATGGACAAGGTACAGGTTTTCCCTAGACAATTCATATTTTTTATATTTAACATGTAGTAATAGAAATGCTTTTCAGAACTGGCTGACATTTCAGGTAATGAAAACTTTTAAACAAGCACAAAAGCAACTGCTCCACTGGAGAAAAGCTTTCATTTCAGATGAGCCTTTTTAGCCCGTTCAGGCAGCAGCTTTAGGACACCTATGTGAAACAAACTGGCTTGTGACATGACATTTAGCTGTGTGATGAGCTCTGAAAATAAACCTCCTTCCGCCCATGAAGTGCAGTCTCCCTGCAATTCAGAGAGTAAAATGAGAATCAAATATGCTGGCAAGGCACTCGTTTTCAAATGATGAAATAGTAGAAATTCATTGTACAAATAGCATATGATTACCCAGCAGAGTCAAATATCAGGGCACTTTATAATAATTAATGTCAACACATAAATAATTGCTATGAAATGACTGATAAAATATTGCAAAAATGGAAATGAAGATTTTTCTTCTTTCTAAAATTGCAGTTTTTGAAAGCAATAGAGCACACTAATAACTCTAAGCAAAGACACTTTGAGACACAAACATTTCTGGGAATCCACTTCACTCATCAATCTCAGAGGAACAGCATCATGCATTATTTCTAAGCAACCCCAGTTCCTGACAGCCTGGATCTTTGAAAAGATGCTACAGAAAAATCCATGAACTCCACTATGTTCCTGATTTTATCTAGGTCCAGTGCCATGTGTTAGTCGAATTCCAATTTGATGTAGAATTGGGCCAGAAAAAATAAGACATAGTTGACCAGCCTATGTCTTATTTGGCAAGATGATGCCAAAACTGAAAGGAATAGTAGAAATCATCTAACTTTAACTAGTACCTATTTGTTTCAAAGATGAGGAAATGGGGGTTCTCATAGTGACTCAGACTCGAGACTATCTATTGATTGAAGTTTTCAAAATGTGGCACTTGTCCTGTTCCCCAAGGATAGTTCATTTGCTTATTGATGCTGAGATCATAACTATGGAATATTGGTAGAAAAAGGAAATACCTGTCCATTACAACTATATAAATATTTATTGATATATCACCAAATTCAATTGTGTGTAATGCAAATGTGCTATATCCTATATTTTTATTTTCCTCATGGTAGGAGGGAAATTCAGTTTTATTTGTGACTCAAAAAGCAACATATCTTTGGGGGCAATATTTTAGTGATTCATTTCTTGTAAAACTCAAAGGTTTTTCAGATAACTTTGGAAGAAGGCGAGTCTCCTCACTTGCACAGTCAAATTTTTCTTTTCCTGTGTGTGCCTTTCACTGCTTCTCAAGGTGACTAATAAGACATCTCTAGCCAGAGTCATGAAATGTTTTCTGCTTGAGAGAGAACGGGAATGTTTAGTGTTCCCCAAGGCATTTAGAAACTGATACTGAATGGCTGGAAGTTAACTGTTTCTGACAGTGATTTAGAGAATATTTAGTTTCCTAGAAAAGTGGGTGCTTGTTTTTTTTTCCTAAGCAATCACTTGGAAACACGTACTCATTCCTATTCCTTTTGCATTGCACACAGCTTTGCACAGAAAATCCTTGATGATGATGAAATATATATATTAAAGATCTATGAAATCTAGGAGTAGAATGTCTCTGCCTTTTGAATTTAGATGAGGTTCAAAATTTATTGAGCTAAGTACTCTATTAAGAATCCTTTATTTACATAACTTATATTATGTTATATAATAGTTATATAACTATCTTTACTTAACAATCTCTACTTTTAAACAAATTAACAAAATAAAAAATTGACTAAAGAGATTAAAGTTTTTTTATTTTTTTCATTTATTCATTTATTTATTCATTTCTTTCTTTCATAATAAACCTTTTTTTCTAGAGCAGTTTTAGATTTGTGGCAAAATTGAATGGAAGGTACAGAGGGTATCCCCACCCCCACCCACATGTACGCTGCCTCCCCTGCTATCAAAGTTCTGCACCACAGTGGTATATGAATTTATAATTAGAACAGACAGAAACAGATCTGTGGCTCAAAACCACAGGGAAAAAAAATTATACTAGTTCATTTATTATTTTCTTTTTCATTGAATTTTAACTTTTGAAGTCATTTGCTCATGATTTAATGAGACAGTTTTGCATGCTTTACCAAATTGAGAGAAAAGGAAAACAATAAATGGGATATTGGATTTTCAGAAGGAGATTATGCCTTTAAAAAAGAAAAAGAAAATACAGAAATACACTGAATAAAATAAAACAGTTAATTTCTAATTTAATAATAATAATGAACTTTGTTTTGTATCAGTATTGTTGAAGTGAACAGATGAAGGTCATGCTATAGGTTCTTCTTACACGTCCTTCTTAAAGTTAGAGAACATAGATAAAATCAAAAGAAAGTGGCATAGGCAATGGTACAATGAGAAAACTATAACCTCTCTTTTCTGCTGTAAAGAGTTCATTTCAGATATTGAAGAAAGGACTGTGGTTCTGAATTCTTTGACTAAAATCACCTTCCTAATTGTCCTGGGATTCAGAAACTTTTGCTTGTTGGACTTCCCACATCTTTTTCATTTAATTCTTTCCAATGTGGTTTGAGGGACAATTTTTCCTCGAGGTTTTGCACACAAATCTATTCTGTAGACATGATGTGCAGTGAGAAAAGGGAAAATAAATCTAATTCTCTCTTGGCAGATTTTTGATACCTTTTAATTCTGATGTTGCTATATCTAGACAATTTATGGTTTCTTAGAGCTGTCCCTGGTGGGTTGGAAAAATATAGCTTACCCCACAAATATATTTTATTACTGTTACCATCTTATCTATTACAAAACATCCTATCTCAGATGAGCTGCTGAGTCACCTGTTCTTAACTAAGAGAAGAAGCCATAAAATCAATTTAAAAATGCTGTGCTTGAAGGAAAGAAAAGTCAAACGGCACAGGAAAAATCACCAGGGTATATATAATAGCTTGAGAGTATCTCCCTTCCTACTTTCCTTAAAGCCAATGAAATATTACTATCAGGATGCAAAATCAATAGACAAAAATTAGTTGCATTTCTATACATTCAAATGAACTATGAGAAAAAAATTAAGAATATGATTTGATTTATAAGAGGATCAAAATATAAAATACTTAGAAATAAATTTAATTAAAGAGAGAAAAGTCTGTACACTGAAAACTGTTAGACATTCATGAAAAAAACTGAAGAATACACAAATAATCAAAAAGATATTCTGTGTTCCTCAATTGAAAGAATTAATAATTTTGTCAAAATGTCTGTATTACCCAAAGTGACCCCTAACAAAATCCAATGATATTTTTCCAAGAAATAGAAAAAATACTATAAAATTAGTATGGAACCACAAAAAATCCTGAACAGCCAAATCAATTGTAAGAAATGAGACCATAGCTAGAGACATCACACATCCTGATTTCAAATTATACTACAAAGTTCTAGTAACCAAAACAATAAGGTATTGGAATAAAAAAAATAGATGAATGGGACAGAATAGGGAGAGAAACCAGTGCATATATGGTCAATTAATATGTGACAAAGGAGCCAAAAATGTAAGGAAGAAAAATATCCTCTTTAATAAATGAAGCTTAGGAAACTAAATTGTCACATGAAAAAATGAAATTAGACTGCCATCTTAAAAAAAACCAAAAAAGTGAAAAACATGAAATTAGATCAGTACTTTAAACTATACACACAAAAATCAACTCAAAATGGATTAAGGACTTAAATTTAAGACCTGAAAATGTAAAACTCCTAAGAGAAACATAGGAGCAAGCTCCCTGACATTGGTTTTAGTAATACATTTTTTTGGATTTGACACCAAATGCAAATGCAACGAAAGCAAAAGCTTCCAAACAGCAAGGGAAATCCTGAACAAAACAAAAAGTGATCTAAGGGATGGGAGAAAATATTGGCAAATCACATATCTGATAAGGTACAAATATTCAAAACACTTAAAAAACTAATAAAACTCAAAAGGAAAAATAATTCAATCTATCAGATTAAAAAATGGGCAAAGAAACTGAATGGACATTTTTCAAAGAGGACATCCAAATGGCCAACAGGTACATGACAAAGTTCTTGACATCACTAATCATCAGGGAAATGCAAATCCAAACTACAATAAGGTATCATTTCGCACCTGTTAGAACCGTGTCCATCAAAAAGACAAGTGATAACAGGTATTGGCAGGAATGTGGAGAAAGGAAACGCTTTTTGCATGGTTGATAGGGATGTAAATCAGTGCAGACACTATGAAAAACAGAATGGAGGTTTCAAAACAAATTAAAAATAGGACTACCATATGATCCAGCAATCCCACTTTAGGGTATACTATATCTAAAGGAAACAAAATCAGTATCTCATAGAGGTATTTACACTTTTATGTTCATAGCAGCATTATTCACAGTTGCCAAGATATGACACAACCCAAGTGTCCATGGACAGATGGATGAATGAATCAAAAAGATGTGGTACATGTGTACAATGGAATATTATTCAGCCACGAGAAAGGAGGACACACTGCTCTTTGTGACAACATGGCTGGACCTTGAGGGCATTATGCTAAATGAAATTTTAAGCACCCCTAAAATCATTGTTTTAGTGAACCATTTAACCTTTATTTCTCCAGTACTCCTTAATTTTCAATGGAGTGTACTGTGGAAAGACATCCTAGAAAATCAGTCCAAAAGCATGTGAGTAGGATCCAAAATACTGACTGTGCTGGAAAAGAAAATTCAAGTACACTTTCCAAGGAATAAGAACATCAAAATGCTATACATTTGACAAAAAGACATCCTTGGTATTACTCATTTGTTCTTATTAAAAAGAGGGAATGCAATTAGCATTAATATGATGGCTAGGTGGTGGGCCAGGGGAGGGAGAGAGCAATTGGGGTGATGGTTTTACAAACTATATAGACGTCTAACCAATGTACTATATACTTGAAACTAATTTAAATAAATTAAAAAAAAAAAAGAAAGGAAAATACATTATACTAACTTTTTCCTGCTCCGAATCCTCTGTCCACTGACAGCGTTGGGAATGGCACAGGCCGGAGAGTGAACTGCGGGTGGGGATACCCACATGTGGGCGATGGGAGGATTCCTGGGTACTGGGCACTTTCTAGGGTCGGCACAGGAATGGCACTCACGACAGCTGTAAAACAAGGATAGTATTATTTTTTTAGTCCTAGGTAACTACATAACAAGCAAGAGGGACGTGGCTAAATATTCGAATTTTCAATTCCATACATGCTCTTCAAGGTGCCATGTAGGTTCCTTTCCTTACCTCTTTCCACAAAAGCCTTTTTTTCATTTTAGAAAGAACAGCTCACTCCTCCAGCATCTAACTCAGGAGTATGAACCTGAGGTTTAAAACTTCATGATTTCAAACAAAGAAATGATTAACCAAGCTACCATAAAGCCACCTTAAGGCTCCCCAGGTTTTGTGTTCTTTTCTTTTCTTATTCTTTCTCTTAAGTAAGAACAATGGAACCAAAAATGTTGAATTGTTCAGAAACTGAATATATTGCATAGAGTGGGTTAAAGTAATGGGAATTTTCTGTTAATTCTGTAAAAGAAAGTAATGCTTTAGAGAGAAAGTCTGGAGAGAAAAAAATGAAGGTATAGTCTCAATAATTATATTTAGAATTTATATTTAAGTAGAAAGAAAATGCCTTCAAAGAGCCAAAATAGTGCAATTTACTATCACAATAATTTAAATCTAACTGAATGTTTTTTGGAAATACCAAACAGTTTTTAGTTATATTGGCTTAAATCTACAAATAAATATTATACAACATTTTCTAGGTTTAGTTAGCATTGTTCAATTCCATTATTCAATACTTATTCAATTATATAATACCATGAAATATTTACTAAAATTGTAGCCAAATGTTCCCCACGTCTTATTATCACAAAATAAAATTTGAGGTAGGTACTGGAATAATCAATTTTAGCAATATACTTCTGTCTATGAAACTAATTTCTACTGTGCACAAAATTTTTATTTAATTACAACTAAATACCAATTATTGGAGTTTTTAACATATATAGATATACATTTATCAAAATAAAAATCCTTGTTTATCACATTGCTCTTACATAAATAACTTCATAACCATACAAGTTATATTGTTGCATTGCTATAAGTTAAAAATGTGTCAATTAAAAAAATGTTATAATTAAAATACATATTAATTATATTAAACATATAACACCTTAAATCAAAAGAACTGCTTCTAGTATATTAACTTTAGAACTGAATTCTAGAATTTATTTTTTAGTGTATTTATAATATACCTTGAAATGTATATTAACATGTTTCTTTGAATTAAAATAGAGATAAGGTCTTTCAGACATGTTTTGATTGATTTGTTTGACATTAAAGACTAATTCTTTTAGCTAGCTTAAATAATGGCTGTTTTCCATGAACTGAATAAAAATACATAAATTTTAATAGAATAAAAATATTTTAAAAAATTATATTAGTAAAGGTATATTATCAGTGATATTTCAATGTTTCCAATTCTGTCTTAATATACTGTATTATACAAAGTAACTTTAAAAAGTGATTTATAGATGTACATCCTAGAAAATAAGACAGTAAATGACATGAATGAGTAACAAATAACTTTGAAAGTCTGGTGGTTTCTAAAACTTTTACTTTCAACATAATTAAAGAAGAATATTACATAGTTGTTAGCTGAAAAATTATCAAAAATAACTTTCGATGAGAGTTCACAGTATAATTTTGGCAGGTAATTTGAATCATTGAATGATTGCTATAAAAATCTCATTGTTATAACTTTCTCCTACACATATATGCAAATAAAGTTTCTCAGTAAAACATTGGAATAGAATTTACACAATAAGTAGCACTCATCCATGGATATATGAAATCATTGTATTTAAAAAGCCTCATTTATTAAGTGACAATTCTAATAAAATCTTGCTTTATATACAATTGTGCAGAAATAATAATTAACTCAACCCAGAAAAAAATAGCAGTTAAAAATATAAAAAAACAATTTCAGCTTATAAAAATATTACATTACAAACAAGATAAATGATGAATAAAAGATATTCAATCATAAAACAGATGACATGTGTATATTATTCTGTGGCAAAAGTGAATTGTAGGTACTAGTCTAAAGAGAAAATTGAGTGATATAAATTCTTCTCTGTAAAATTGGAGCCTCACACATTTTTAAAATAGATGATGGTGGATTTCAAAATGTAATGGTATTTTTATGCTTTTAGATTTATTTGAAAGAGTGAGAAATTACATCTTTCACAGACATTTTACCTTATAACAATATTTTAAATGTTAAATTAAAAAGGTGTGTGATGACATCAGGTTCCTCTAAATTATTTTAAGAAAGACTAGTAAAAATTTGAGATAAATGGTATATAGAACAATACCTTAATAAAGATATCTTATGAAGAGTAAATTGTGGATATATGAATACATGAACAGACTCCAGAAAAAGAAAAAGAAAAAAAATGACAAGGAAATTTTGAAAAAGAATGAGATTCACCCAAAGCCAGATACCACCCAAAATGATTATAAATTTTTTAAAGAGAGAGATTTTAATTTTGTAGTCTTTGTGTCTTTCATAGTGTAATGCTAGAGATACTTCATATTTTCAAGTAAATTAATAAAAAGAATTTTCCAGAAGTAATATTTATAAATTTGTCATTTTAACTCACTGGAAACTTTTTAAGTGGGTTTAATATATTATTTATTCTCCTGGGGTATATAGTTACTATACTAATGATGACAACAACAACAACAATAATAATTAATAATAATAATAAATACTACTATTACTACTAATAATAATACATCTGTAAACAAGAGCTAAACAATTACATAAAACCTGTATGTATACAACTCAAAAATCTAGTCTTTGAGGCAGTCAATTTAATTTCACCCGTCTTACTGATCAAACAGGATCATTGTCTAGTCATTAAGGTTGATTGGCAGATTGCAAAACCTTCCCTGTGTTGACAGTTTATAGTCATAAATGAATGTGATAATGAGTCTCCCTGAGGTATAGAAGGCATCACTCTACAACCTGTACATGTTTCCTTATCAGTATTATTTAAACTTAACCAATATTTTATAATACATTTATAGAAAGAATTTAATAAATATTTCCTGGTTGGTGCAGAGTAAATTTGAATGGAGAAATGTAGAATAATTTGGCAAGCTACAGAATCTATGAATTAGAGAACTGAGAGAACCACAAGACTAAATTTAAATTCCAGTTCCAAATCCTTCATTACTGAAGAAAGAAGTTTTACTTTCTAAGTGTTTTGTATTTTGGCTAAAGACCTGGTTACAAAAGTTTTGCAAATAATAAAGTCCTCTTAAAAATAATATATCCATTGTATGTTTCTGCAACTCAAAAATTCTCATTGTTTTATTTCCTGACATGACATAGTATTTCAAATCTTTGGGTTTGACCCAAAATTCATTTCTAAAAGGGTACAGAAATCTATACTTATAAGACAGTTGTTGCAAAAAATACCATTCTAAAGTTGGATGTAACACTACGTTGCTGCGTCTTTTGGTATTTTCCCCGAGATGTCAGTTTTGAGAGTGAGAAGCGCACACACACTCACACTACAATTCAAAGCATTCACTGCATTGCTATGTTTATGTAAAATAGCTCAGAGCGATATCATCAAGCACTTTCAATAATTCTCTGCTCTGTGGCCAAATATGACAAAAAAAAAATCTGTTCTGACACAGTTTGCTGACAATTGAATTTATCTCTCACACTGATGCACAAAGATTTTTCTAGTAGAAATTCTCTTGCTGAATTACTTAGCTCCCTGAACAGGGCATGTTGTTATTCAAAAACTTTTACAACGTTCTTTAAAATGTTAGCACTAAATGTGACCTATATGAAATCTAAAGGGGAGAATTCTTTTAAAGTTACGACTCTAAGAAATTGGGTTCTATGTAAATATCTCTCAACATGCTACTTGACAGAACTGAGAAAGTGTTGAGGAGGGGAGGTGGACAAATATAATAGTAAAGATACTATTTCAAAGTGAAAAGGTATAAATGAAATGATTTCCCATTCTGTTTCTTATCTGTTTTCTGCAAATGACCTGTATACAATATGGACTCTTTGGAAATTAAGTGGCTATCACCTTTGATAAATATTCTCCTTCACACGTTCAGGAATCCTTTGACAAGCAATTGTCACTGAATTGCATTCACAAGTATCTAAGATGCCACCAAAGGTCCCTTTATGAAAAGTAGAAACATTCACAAATATGTGTGCTGTAATTATCCTTAACATAGTGGTAAGGACCTAACCACTGAGGTCAGATTGCCTGGGTTCATTACTTAGTTGTGCCACTTGGTAGCGAATAAGTGTCATACCCAGTATTTAGATGCCTCCTATTGATTCCCACCTCATAGTATTCATATCGTGTGACGTTCCCAGGTGAACTTCAGGTGTCACATTTCACCAGGGTTGACCTGATAAACAATAGAATGCAGCAGAAATGATAGTAGGTCACTTCCAAAATGAGGTTAGAAAAGACTGCTCTCTCTCTCTCTCTCCCTCCCTCCTTTCCTCTCTCCCTCTCTCTTTCATTTAGGAAACTAACTCTAGGAAAAGCCAGGAGTCATGTCTTAAGGACATACAGCAGAACTGTGGAGAGGCACTGGTGGTTGGAAACTGAGGCCCTCAGCCCAAGAGACTGAGAGACACCTCATGATATACCTTGAGACCCTGAGCTGGAATATCTAGCTAAATATTCCTGGATTCCTGACCCTCGGAAATTGTTGAGAAATTAAATGATTCTATTATGTTGCTATGTTTTGGGAGTAATTTGTTATGCAATAAAAGATAATAATGTATTGACTTGAGGAATACCATTTAATAGTAAATGTTATTTAAAACGCCCTTCTTATATGTCTGTTTCCTTGACTGTGGTGATGGTTTTATATGTGCATGCGTATGTCTAAACTTATCACAGTGTATACATTAAATATATGCCATTTTCTATGTATCAATTGTACCTCCAAAAAGCTGTTAAAATAAATACAAATTAAAAATATGACCACTTAAAAAATAAGCCAAATTTCATGAAGATACTGAAAATTATTGTCACTAAAATATAACTAGTTTTATTAAAAAACATCCTGCCTTACATTGAAGAAATATGTGTGATATTTTAAGATGGAGGCAGCTAAATGGCAAATTGTGATTCAAATTTGAACCTGAGAAAATAATGACATGGTAAAAGTTTTGAGATTATAAAGTTCTTTCCCTGATGGAGGAAAATAACTGTAGTTAATTATAAAACAAAATCTGGCTTTGTCATTTATAACCTAAAGGAAGGTCCTTAGTTTATCTTTCTAGCCGGCCCATTTTTCACGTGGTTTAAGTACACTTTATAAGATGAGATATGATGTGAGGGGTCTGGACCAGTGCTTGTCACAGGGTGGCCATAAAAATGTACTAAGAGCAAATGGAGTGCATTGTCAACAGTGAACCTGAAGGTTCCTTCAGCATCCTATAGCATCCTACAGCCTTTACTTCCTTCTATCTGGCCCTTTTTAACTGAGATTTTCTCAAATGAGCTATGGCTATAAAATCCAGAAATCTGAAAGAGTTGTAAATATCTGGGTGTACATTCTGACACCAATAGTATCAGGTAGAAGATGAGGTTACAGGAAAGGGAGACTCTGATCTGGGTCAAAGACTTCTCTGAGACGAGTTTGAGGCATTGCCCTGCTTCTGCCTTAACGCATTTGCCTTATCCCTTTACAAGTTACCCCAAATTGACCCAAAGACCTTGACTCAGATGAGAATGGGCCTAAAACAAAAGACTGCGTATTTTTGTCACAGACATCTCTAAGATGGTAGCAATTAAGCAAGAATTATGTGACATAAATCTTCAAAAGGGATCTTTATTTTTCATATTGCTCTAGGAAACCTTTTGAAAATCTCTATGTATTCCTTTTGTACTGCGTCATCCCAAATCCTTTGCTTTTATCAACTTTGTCAGATCCCTTCTTGATATTCCCCCTACCTCTGATAATCAAGCATTTTTTGCCTTGTAAAAATCCTTGTTGGAAACACAGTTCTGTACTCCCTATAGGCACCTTCTTTTGATCTTGAAAGACATATCTTAATTATTTCTGCACAATCCTACTAACCTGCTGACTTGAAAATCCAATAGAATTACTAATCAATTAATTTTATTTAAAAAGTCATTTGTTTATAGAACTACCAAGAAACAACCTCTGTGCTTTTAATCCTCATTCATTAACAACTGTTATAGAGTCGTTGACACAGCACTGTGGGAGCTATAGAGCTGCATGGAAAAAATACTACCTCCTACAGAAATTCATAGTAAAAGAAGGAATAAAGTATGCCATTCAAGAGTCAAAGAACAAAAATTGATCTTAATAATGTTGTCTAATTATTATTTGGAATCATATTTATGTAATGATATCATGTCTAATAAAAATGTAAATGAGCCTTGAACTTTCTGCTCCTTGCCACGGCTCCCACAGTTTTGAATAGTTAAAAATTGGGGCTTATGGTACGAGAACAGTTATTTGCACTCAATACTGCTAAGAAAGCATTCTTGGTTAGATGTGGGCATCCACACAGGGTGCAGGGTGATGGAATGAATGCACAGTTCCAAAAGACTGTTGAGCTGGATACTGGCTTCTCATATCATGTATGTTAAGAGTCAAACACAAATTTGCCTTGGGATCAAATGTTTCAGAGGTTAAGATTATGCTCACACAGGCCAGTTCCTCTCAATGGCCATCTGTATACCAGAGGGCCTTCTGTTAGTATGGCATGTAGAGCCAAGGTTTTAAAATCTGCTTTTCCTCAAGTAGCTTTATTTTACTTCTAAACAGTTTCTCCAACTCATCATTTGATTTCTGCAGTCAAGTGACTAAAGCAGATGGTGAGAATGAGGGAAAAAAGAGTTGGCTCTTGGAGTGAATATTCTAAAAAGCCCCAAACTAGTAACCATAAGCAGCCCCTAAGCTGTGCTTCTTATTTTGCCTCTTCAGGCTATCTTTTTGAGATTTCTTTTTTCCTTTGAAGGCTGATTTTACATTATCTTTTTTCTAACAGGAAAAAAGAAAAAAAGAAAAAAGTGAAATTCAAAAGGATTCTGCTTCCTAAACTCTCAAATGTTAAATTATTAGAATTTCTTGACTGATGTGATCTAACACGTGCTTCGATCTATATCTTTTCTAGCTCAGACTTCCCATCTCTCCTCCAGCATTTTATAGAAGAAAGAATGGGTTAAAAACACTTTCCAAGGCCAAGAAAATAGTTATATTCCAACATGTGATGAAATACTGGAAATGTAAGTAAATCTGCATCTCTCCAAGAATTGCTCTCAGCTAAAGAAGTTGCTCACTCAGGTTACCCCTCCCCCCCCACACTTCCTGGGGGTAGTCTACCAAAGATGACTCAAGGCAAGGTCCAGAAGCCCATCCTCCTTTGCCTCATTTGAGACAACTCTGAAGGACAGTCCCAGCACCACAGCAACCTATACGATGGCTGAGGCTGCCATTAAACTGCATTATGAGTTCAATTTCTCCCTCTCCTGAATCCTGCCTCCCTCATGCTCTCAGGTGTCATTACAAAAAGCACTTGCTAATAAATTGCCTCTATTTTACACTCTGTCTCAGCGTCTGATTCCTGGGAATTCCAGCTCATGACTCTTATACATTCTTTAAGATTCAGTAAAGTTATACCTAATGCTTCTAATTTCTTATAATTGTATATAAAAAAAACATTTAAAATAATTATTTGGCCATTGTAAAAAACAGTCAGCCTTTGCCACCATTTTACAGCAAAGAGCTCTGATCTGGGAATTAGATTGCCTGGTTCTCTTGCCTATGCTACCAGCTCATATGTTTCTTCTCGTATGCATCAGCTTGCTCAGCTGTGCAATGCGTTCTAGGGAAAGGCGTACACATGCCACATAATGTTTTCAACCAAGAAGTATTATCTTAAACAAACAGATTTTTTTGGTATTCCAATATAATTAAATACATCTCCCTGTGGGTTTTAAGAACCAAAAACAAATTTCAAATAGTCTGTATTTTATCTACTAATAACATTTTATAGAGAATAGTGAGAAATGTCAAAGAAGAAAATAACCTTACAAAAATAATGATTCTTAAGTAAATCAACAGATATCTTCATACATGTGATAAGAATTCTGCATAAAGCTATGATTTCTTAAATAAGACGTGATACAAGACTTCATACCCTAGTAAATCTAAATAATTACAAGTGAGGCTATCAGTAAATTTGTCTACTATCATGAATGAAATCATAACTCTGACAACATACAGATCTACAGTTTTTTTCAGTAGAGCTAGCTAAAGCCTTGTCAATCACATCAGTTACAAAGATCCAATTTTATTTATCAGAAAGCTTCAGGACTTTAAAATCAACTCTGATTATACGTTGAAGTTATTTCCTTTTGTTAGAGTTGTACCAACACAGAGCTTGTATAACAAAGAATGTGATGTTACAATGTTATTTTGAAAGGTATATATTCCATTGATTCTTCCTTTCTTAGGGAAATTTTATTTAAGTATAATACTGAAAACTGAAATATCCGAGGTAGTGCTTGGTGATTTTCCAAAGTGAATTGCCTTATAATCATCACCTGGGGCACACAGTAGATACTACCTGAAGGTCCCACAGTTATTTCCAGTAACTAATCACCTTCCATCAAGAGTACCTGCCCTTTGAATTCTAACCTCATAGATCACTTTGCCTGGTTTTGACCTTTACATAAATTTAATCCTGTAAATGTGTTAAGTTTCTGTTTTGCAATCTCATATCTGTGAATTTCTTCACATTGTGCCACTGTAGTCTGTTCATTTTCATTGCTGCAAGATATTCTATTCTATTATTATAATGTAATGCAGATATGACATGATGAGTAGTGTTGCCACACATGTTCCTGTACCTGTCTTTGGTGAATATAACATGTATTTCTGCTAGTTATATACCTAAGAGTGGAATCTATTTAAGAAAGCAATTGCGGGGTTTATGTATTCTTATAAATTCTGTAAAACTATTTAACTATTTAAAAATCACATACACATACTATACAATAACTTTTAAAATAATAAAAAAAATTGCTAGTCATTTTAGGGCTGCCCCATGTTTAGAGTAAGGCATGGGAAATTATATATATATATATATATATATATATATATATATATATATATATATATATATATACACACACACACACACACACATACACACACACATACATACGTGTATGTGTATATATATATATATATATATATATATATATATAAAATATATATATATATATTTTAATTTAGTCATAGAGCAATTCAGAGCTTGAGTGACAACATGGGAGAGCAGAGTGCAGTGAACAGACTGAGTGCAAGTTTTGGATTCTGAGAGTATGTTTATGTTCTAGTTTCCATGTTTGTAAATTGGAGATGCTATCATGTAAAACATTTTTTAAAAAGGATATAAATAAGGCATGTAAGGCATCTTTATCCTTGGAAAAGCAGTATACTATAGAGTTTCACAGGTTGCCCAGGTACATTTTGGAGAAAGTCTCTTAAGCTGTCTGAGTCTCCATTTTCAAACATTTGTAAAATCAGAATAATTGCCTTACATGATATTATGAGAATTAAACAAAATAATAAACAGCTAGGTAGTCAGCATGTGAATAATATTCAGAAGTTCTCAATACTAGTTAGATTTCATTCCTTTCTCTTTTTAAGCTCTTTTTCTTCTTCTGTTTAATAAAAATAATTTTAACTGCCCTTAATATATCAGAAAATTTTACTAGAAGAAATTCTACCTATAACTGATTAAAAAAGAGCCCCCCTCAAAAAAAATAGATGTGTTACAAACACAGGCAGTCTTATAATACACTTACTTCTTCACTCAGGAATGTGACAGATATTTAGCAAGCACTAATTCTTGCTACAAGGTGTGAATATGAAGATTAATCACATACATTCCCTTGCTATCATATAATTCACAACCTGTTAGAGGAGGGAAGCTTTGGACTTGAATACCTAAGTATACTAGGCAATTCTATGTGTAATTAATGTCACAAAGTGGTATAAAGAAATTCTATTTAAAAAGGAGAAAGGAAGTCATCATTTCTGGCTGGAGTAATCAGAAAACAGAAAGTTTATGAGAGCATTAGTATCTACGCTGTTCTTTGAAAGATGCATAGAACTTTGTTAGGTAAAAGAAGCTTCTGAGTGATTCCAAAAGGAAAGAAACCTTCAGAAGGAAAAATAAACAAAGGCAATGCATATTAGTAGACTGAAAAATGTAGACTCAAATCTGATATGCTGAAAGGTTTGTAGGTTTTTCTTGGTAGTCAACGGGGAGCCACAGGGGAAACTTACGGAGTGGAATGCCATGTTTTAAGAAGAAATCTGACAAGTAGGATACAAAAGAGTCTAGAAGGCACTAGAGAGAGGCATACTAATTATGAAGCTGTTTTTATAGTTCAGGTGTGAGATCAAAATGAATAGAATAAAAAATATGACTCTTGGGAATGAGAAGGCAGCCAGGAATTCAAAAGATATTTTGGAAGAAAAATCAATGGGATATGAGAATTTATTGGATGAGAAAGTTCCATATGGGATGAAAAGGCCCACAAAGATTCTGAAGCTCAATGATTTTTTCAGAAGAAAGCTAGAGAAGATTGGCACAAATAGAACCTAATTACAAGAGAAAAGGGGCTGAAGGAAAAAACACAGAGGCAACAAAGTGCACAAAGTCTCTCTATGTAGCGAAAGGAATTAAAAAGGACAATAGTTACACAAAACATTACAGCTGGGAACAAAATGATTGGAATGCAAAACTCTGAAGTCAGACCTTCTGTGTTAAATTCTGGCTCTGTCATTTATTCACTGTGTGAATTCAAACTAGGTACCTAACTCTCCAAACCTCAGTACTTATCAGTAAAAACAATAATAATAATAGCATCTATCCAAAGAGTTGAAAAGTTGGCATTCATCATGAATTCCATATATGTTTCATACTCATTATAGTAAAATTTAGAGATGTATTAGAGTATAAAGGAGATCTGATTGTGAGTGGACAGAAACAACCATTAATTCATTCGACTAAATCGTATAGGTTGTGTGTCTACTATGTGGCAGGCTCTGTTCTGGGTATCGAGGGAACAAAGTAATTACAACAGGCAAAATCTCTGCCTTCATACATATTAGATTAATTTATGAGAAACAAATGATAAAGAAAAACAAAAATGCAAGTAGCATAGTCAGACACACACGCACACACAAAAAAAATAAAGAGGGTAGAGAGTGACCATAGATGCTGTGTAATGGTCAGACCTGAATGATAGAAGGGAAGATCCATATAAATGTCTATGAAAAGAGATTCTAGGCAAGTGAAACAAGTGAAATTGCAAGTCAAAGTCCTTGAGGTGGAATGTGTATTATTATCCAAAAAAAGCAGACAGGAGGGCCATGTGGCTGAAATGGATTATAGAGAGAAGTAGCACAAGATAAAGTGAGGAATAAGGTCAGAGGCTGAATCACATGGCACCCTGTAGGTCACGGCAAAATCACTGGATTTTGTTCTACATGTGATGGAAAGTTAAGAGGAATAATGTGACCTAATTCATATAATGAAAGGTTGATATGCAGACAACTTACTATAGGATCAAGAGCTAAGGAAAGAGTAGTTACAGGCATATAGCTATAGCCTATAATCTGTAAGAGATGGCTGTTGGTTGGATGTGGGCAGAGCAGTGAAGATGAGAAGAAGTGGTCAGATTTGGGACAAGTTTCAAAAGCAAGAACTATAGAATCTGGTGAAAGACTGAATTTGGGGTGTGAGAAAATCAGAATAAAGTAGCAAGAAACTAAAGTTTTAACAAGATTAAATGAATCAACAATGGTACCATGAGTTGAGCAAGAAAAATCGTAGCAGGATCAAGTTAGGAGATGGGCAGTTGGAATCATGGAAGAGCCAGATTTCCATTTTGAGAACAGCTGGCTTGCCTGTTAGCCATTTGGGGAAGTTGAGTCAGCATTTGATATGGAAATTGATGTAGAGACTGGGAAGAGATTAAGGTAGATTTAGAATTCATGAGCATTTAGATGGCATTAAGGCCACTAGTACAAGATGATCATTGAAGAAGCTAGTGAAGATAAAAGAGAGAAGCTTGAAGACCAAGCCCTGGGACACTTCTTGACTCTTGGAGATTGGGAAGAAGAGCAGGAATAAGTACAAATACTGAAAATGAGCAGCCAGTGGGATAGGAAGAAAACCAGGAGCATTCAGTATACTACAAGTCAAGTGAAGAAAGTGTTTCAGGAAAAAGAGTGAGTCAGGAAAAAGAGTGAGAATCTATGTCAAATTCTGCTGAGCATCTGAGAATTGACCATTTCACTTGACAATGTAGAAGTTATTGATAATCTTGGCAACCATGGCTTCAGTGAAGAATTGGGAAAATGTCATCAAAACCAACATGAAAGATAGAAAAAGATAAAAGTAAGTATTAGACAACCTTTAAGGGAGTTTTTCAGGAAAGAAGAGAAATGGGGCTTTAGTGGGAGAAGTAGTATCAAGTGAGCATGCTGTATAATTGTAGTGAAAGAATGTTTGTATACTTATTGGAGTTATCAAAAGAAGGAAAACTGATTATACAGAACATGGAAGGGATAAGTACAAAAGAATCCCTAAGTCTGTAAGAAGGGAAAGAGCTGGCGTTAGACAGGAGCACAAGCAAATCAAGTAGATTTGATGGAAAGATAAGAATACCATTTCTGAATGCTTCTCTTCTCTTTGTGATACAAGAAGTAATATTATTAGCTGAGAGTGGGGAAAGGAGGGAGGTACTGGCAGTCTGGAAAATAAAATTAGGTATAAGACATTAATCTTATAAAGTGAGGAAATGAATGACTGGACAAATACAGTGCCATTTCCAAATAGATGACAGCCTGCTGTGGATTTGTGGTCATAAATACCCAGAAAACAAGTTAAGTGTTTTTCTACAGACAAAGTCAGCTGTTAAGGTACAGGACCAAAATTGATAGAGGAGCTGATTCAACAAGGGTTGAATTTTTCAGGTGATATGATGGGGAAGGAAGACCAAAGGAGATGAGGGTATTGACAAGGGACTGAAAAAAATAAATGATGATGTGTTGGAAGCTGAGTTTGGACAAAAATGAGGACATGAAGTGATTAGGAACATTGAGAAGGTGACAGAGTTAATGGATTGGAGGTTGTAGTGAGATTGAAGAATTGTCAACAAGGGGGCAATCAGAGAAGTGAGCAGAAAAGTAATAAGATGCTATAAAATGGGATGATACAAACTAACATTTTGTAGGGGATGCAATTATTGGTTTAGTGTGTGACATGGAAGTGATGAATTCAGATGGAAAGACCCAATATCATTTAAGGTAACATAAAGGAACTAATAATATAGGGCACTCGATGAATTGTCTGCATGGGTATTGTGATTACCAAGATTAATCATAGAGATAATTGAAAAAGAAGCCATCCCCAGACACTAATGTCATCAGAAAATAGGGAAGTAGGACAGAAACTTCAACAAGAAGTGGGTTGCAAGTGAGTATCTGTCAATATTTGCCTCAAAGGTGCTAGATTATTTAAGTCGGAAAATTGGACCTATTGAAGAAGTAAAGAAAGCTATGAAGGTGATCATTAGCTCTTTGTACATCATTTCATATTTTTTACAATTTCTTAAAAATGCAGCTGTCTGTTTGCCAGATCATTTCTTTGTATACAACAAATATGATAACAGAGTGAAAATTCTGACCTACTTATAAATAATTTAGTCATTCTTCATTTTGTCCATTTGCCCAGAAAGTTCAGAGAAAACTTTAATTAATTTTTGATAATTGACATAGAAAAGATAAAAACAGAAAACAGTTTATTTCTTCACTGTGGTAGTGATCTTTACGCACCAGGATTGTTGGACTGGGCATCCATAGGAATCATGAGTTTGGCCCGGGTGGCTCGGCGTGCAGCCAATGACCTCTCGAGAGTGGACATTGAACTTCCTGCTTCTTCAGTATCTTGACCTAAAGAAAAAACAATACTCCTGAGCGGCACACCTTCTTCAGTGATCATCATTTCTATAGGCACTCTAATGTCTTTTTCATTTTGCTTATGTTTTAAATAACAATATCTACTTTCTTGTTACCCAATCAATATATCCACATTATACAAACATTAATAAAATGTACTATAATTTCATTATTCATAAACAACATTATTTATATTTTGTTAGACATAATTTTTGCATATATATGTCTATATGAAAGTGAGAAGGTTTATATTAACATATTTTTGAAAAGTGGCATTATACTATACATATTATTTTGTAAATTTTTAAGAAAATAATGTGAAAATCTTTCTCTGTCAATAAATGAGTAATATAACTTTTAATAACATAATAACATCCAATTATATGAATTTGCTATAATTCATGCAACTATTACTTGAGACCCAAAGACATTAAATCTTATTATAAAAATACTAAAAATAAACTACATTCTTCAAAAGTAAAGCATATTTACATAAATTTATTGTAATTCCATAAAATGCCATACTAAAGTCATTAAAAATAATAAGAAAGAATGATATATGCAGATTTTAAAAGTTAATAAACATATGCATTGAGAGAAACAAAACTGAAGTTCTGAAGAGTGTGGATCACTAAGTATTATTCTGTTAATTGACATGGAGTTTTGTTCCTTTGACCAGGACAGTACAGAAAACACAATATAATAGGAAGGATAGCCAGGAAGACTTTGAGTGCTACTTTTCCCGTTATTATAGAGTTGGCAAATAGGTCCTTAAATTAAAGACTCATAGGCACACGTATTTTCTCATTCTAAAGAAAATAACCATTACCAGGACTTTGAGAGACATCGAAACTAGTCTGGCTGGTCCAAAATGTCATCAAGTATATAAAAGATAAAAGAAAAAATTAAGAAAGGGGAATCTTAAAAATTATTGGCAAAATCTTCTCAGGACTGAGAGACAATTTTATCCCCTTCAGTGGAAGGCAGAGGTGCTCTCCCCTCCTGATGTCCAGTAAGAAACTAATATACAAGAATAAATACTTGTAAAGTACATACTGAGTTTCCTGCAAAAAAAAATTCATTCATTCTCCAAATAGAAGTCTGTTCTTGCAACAGGCTTGCTGGTCTACCCTGTGTCTATTTAAACAGAGGAAGGTATCTGAATAGAGCACGGCTTGAGAGAGGACCAGTGTGGATGAAATAGCTCTCTCATTATTTGGCCTAGCCAAGGTGTAGGTGCTCCCTTTGGGTCAAGTGTTCACTTGGAAAGTTGGTAAGGCTTGAGTCCTCTAGCTGGAATTCACCCAAATGCAGTTGACTCAATGAAGGACCATTCAGGACAAAATGGAGAGCTGTTTCTGGTGCGAGAGGATTAAGTCCTGATTTGATATCCCAAATCATGGAACTGGCCAGAGAAGAGACCCCACTGGGTCTCATAAAGAATTCCTACTTGTGTTTCACAAGAGATCCTGAATTTAGATGCCACATAAGGGTAGCCCCTGTACCCAACAAGCAGTGAGGAATTTCAAACTGTCCTTTCTTCACTTTCTTCTTGCCTTTCTTCCCCATCTTCACCTCCCCTCCCCATTCTTCCACATAGCCAGGAAGAGCAGATAGGTAGGAGGGGGGAATAGGTAAAGGTGTTTCTGAGGCAGACTGCACCCTTCTTCTGTCTCATCCCCACCTTTTCATTCCAAGGTAATAAAGGATTTAAAGAACAAATCGTGACCCCAGTCCTTAGAGCCAAAAGTCTAGCTGGTCATAAGGGAAAAGGAATCTTAAGTTTAAACTTTGGATTACAATTTTTAATAGAACCAACTGTAGTTCCATAACTAATGTGACAAAAAGTAAAGAACTCTGCTTAAGATATTATTTAAAGTCTAGAAAAGGAATACTCAAAAACTCATGACTGAAAATCTGTAACTGAAGTCCTTGTTTAAACAATTCTAAGCTGAGAAAGTCTAGTTAACCAGTTCACATACAAACAACTAAAATATTTTAATTTGTCTTAAAAACAATAACTACTTATTCTACAAATGCACCATGAAGGGACCAAGAGGTGTTTTAGTAAGAATACTTGGTTAATTATGCAATTTCCCATAAGATTTTAAAAATATGAGGACCTACAGAAAGTAAAACATCTTACCACTACTTTCTAGATTTCTTATTCCTGGACACCATAAATTGTTCTGCGCCAATTTATTAAATAGTAGGTTTTTTTTCTCCAAATCACTATGTATACCAACAGAGCCTTCAGACAGACTCCATTAAACTCGGCCAGTGACCAGATAATGTGATTGCATGGAATGACAGTTGATCTCCGTGATAATCAAGACAAAGTGACAGAATAGTCAATTTTTTCAGACTTTTCAGTGTTTCTGACATGATTTTTTAAAGCAAGGAATTGACACCAAATTTAACATCAACCTTCAATTATCCACAGACATGAGAACTACAAAAATGTACAAATGTCTTCAAATTTTATTGCCTTGATGAAACTTTTTTTCAAAATTTAACAAAAAGAAAATATTGACTTAGCCTTCTCATTTCAATATTTTGCAACAGCATCACCTCTTACCTCTTAGAAGTTTCAAAAAGCATTGCAATTATAAAAGGCAGACAACAGGATGATGGGATAGAAAGTAAATCAGGTTAATCAACCAAATTTACCTCAGACTATTTTAACTATTGGTAACCTGCAAATTAATGGGAAGGCTACCTCTACAAAAGAGGAAGTGAGAACACATTGTGTGGCCCAGAATGGGATGTTTTTCCTGATGGAGACAGAAGGGAGTTACCTGAATGAGAGGTGCTTTTGCTCCCCAGTTGGGTTTCTGACTGGCTGTGACTGACTGGTGTGAGGTCTTGGCAGCTTTGAATGGGAGAGTCCCTTCCTGCAGGATCAGTGCCTGATGGCTTCTCAATGTTTTTCATCTCCATTTCTTCATGATGTATCCAAAGATCAGGGGGTCGCAGGTCTTTCTGGCTGCCCTTCCTTTTGCCAACACTGTGGGTGGCCCGTTTCCTATGGAACAAAATTAGAAGGCAAATGTGAGTGCCTCTATTCAATGGCCCTTCCTCTCTTTCCTCTGTCTATTCAAGTTAGAAGCAAGGAAAGGAAACAAAAGTGCTCCCAGGAGGAAACCTGTGAAATCCAGGAATTGGCAGGCTTGTCTTGGCTGCCTTTCTTCTTTCTCCCTGGAGTTTCACCACACTATAGGAGTTGTGGGCCTGAATCCTCAGGGCCTCGGCTGCCTGCCAGAGGGAGCCTTACTCCAGCTTTCCCGGCTGCAAATCTGAGCATAAGGTGACAGTGGGTTAGATGGAGCCATATGCCCATCCTTGGAACTCAGTATGAGCTACTCGACCGCAACATCTGTTTAGGAGATAAATAAAGGAGTTGCTCTGAAAGGGCAAATAGAAATGAAAAGACCAGAATTTCTGCCCCACAGCCAAGACTGGGGCTTAGAACAAAGTCTATACCTCAGCTGTATAATTTAATAAGTGATCTGGAAGCTTGCTGTTTGAAGGCAAAAGGCTACATGAAGGCATTCTTAGGAGAAGAAAACACTTTTCCCTTGGGATCACTAAGGGTCTGGATTCAAATACAACAGACATATCCCTTGAGAAGTGAAGAATACGCTGTGGAAGTATGCTTCAAATGTCTCTTATTTTATGCAATAAGAATTTGGCAATCATAAATTTACTTTTCAGTGGTAGTCTCCTCTTGGGCCTAGGGAGAGTCAAATGTTTCCTGCATGATAAGCAGCATGATGCTCATGCTAGCCATTCTCTACAGCAGAGGTCGGTAAACTATGGCCTGAAGGCTCAGTCTGCTCACTGCCTGTTTGTGTGAATAACGTTTTATTAGAATCCTGGTTGAGCTCATTCAATTTTTACACTGCAGTGTTGAAATAGTTTCAACAAAGACCCTATGGTTTGTAAATCCTAAAATATTTACTATTTGGCCTTTTTCAGAAAGAGTTTTCAACCTCTGCTCTACTTAAAAAATCTCCACATGTAGCTTCCACTTCTTTAAAAGTAACAATCTCTCTTTTTACAGCAGAATTCAGACAGTTAACATCTAACCTGTGACACAAGCCCACAGAAGCACCTCATTCTCACTTTCCTCACTTGCATTGGTTTATGAGGATAATGAATTTTATGGTTGATAAACAGTTCAAACAAACTACTCTCAGTGAAAACTCTGTCACCTGTGCAGGGCCATGGAGAGTAGCTTTGTTTTTCTAGTTATTAAATAAGATGCTTTGCACATATTACACAATTAATAAAAGTTTAGTGGTATGATTTGTTGTTTCCTTCACACTTTGTCATTCTTGAAGCATGCTGATGAGGATGAGAAAACAAAGAATCCCAGACTTAATATCTACCTAGCAATTTAGTAGAAAAATAATGCAGCGTTTTCTGCTCTAATATTTTTCTAACCAATACCTGCATTTTGCTAACTTCCTGGCAGCAGCCTCATCCTGACTCTAGACAATTGCTTATATAATAACCCCTAGATCATTTTCCTGTGTCTAAGATAATAACTCTCTGCTAACCATCCATTCCGTGAATTCATTTTCTTAACACTTCACCTGCCCACAGGGAACCAATCTGCAACTCATCTACAGCTTTTTATGTAATCTACCCCTGGTAACAGAAAAATTTAATGTCATTCTCAAACTAGGAGATTTCACCCTGCTATCTTTCTTTCTAACAAATCAAAATGCTAAACAACTTTGACTCTAATGCCTATGGAATTGCATACAAAAAGCACAAGATCTCAAATCTTGGACAAGACAATCAGACTTTTCATGATAACTTCGTACTGAAATAGCCTGTGCTAAAGAAATTTGTCAAAAATTTTTTGAAACTAGAAATAAGTTATAAATTCTGGTTCCCCTTTCTTTTTATGCATGCTTTATTCATTTGTTCATTTACCACTCTCCATCACCTCATGACCAAGCACCCCCAGGTGTATTCTATTTTAAAAAAAGGTTCCAAACCTCATTTTGGCAGAACCTTTTTTCAGTTATAATTTATAACCTCTATATGGGAGGAAACTGTCATTCCTGATAAAATGCATCAGTATTTTTCTGGTGGATTTTAATCAGAACAAGACCTCTTCTGAAAAGCTACTCATCCACTAACAGTCAAGAATGTAAAAATCTCTAAACAGACTTTTTTTTTGTATATAATCTACAAAAGACTATCTAACTACCTTTGTTTTCTATCATATTTCTTAATGAGAGAAATCTTTGGGCTTGGAGAGGCCTCCCTCCCCTGCCAGTGGTAGCCCAGCCATCCATGGAGCAGGTCTATAAGAAAACTGACATTTGTTGATAACTAGTCTAAAATTCATCTTAGAGCTTGTAGGAATGTCTGTCAACTGGCCTTCTGTCCATCTGCTTGATCCATCACATTTATCCCTTCTACAAACACCTTCTCTAACAGGTATCAGTAATCTTCTACTTTTAAAAATAGCTATAAGATAGGAGGGGCTCTTCCCACCCTATATATTCACAAATAAAGGCAAAACAAGGTATCTACCAAGCCTCTCTGCTATTTGTCAGATAGTAGTAAAGTTTTCACAGCATAATCACATACTGGTATTTTATCTCTATCTATCTATCTATCTATCTATCTATCTATCTATCTATCTATCTATCATCTATCTATCTATCTATCTATCTATCATCTATCTATCTATCATCTATTATCTATCATCTATCTATGTATCTATCATCTATCATTATCTATTGTCTATCTAAAATACCTATCTATCTAATTGTACTTCTTCTCAAAATGCCATCACAATCCTTCTTACTTAAAAACTACTAATTCTTTCCTTTCTCCTTTAAGAAACCTTCCTGACCACTTTATGTGAGTGAAATCTTAAAATATCTAAATCATTTCTCTTATATCTCTCTATATACCATTCACCTTGCATTGATCACTGTCTGTGTTTCAGCTGGCCACATTCTCCCAGTGTGTGAATTGGTTTTCTCCAGTGATGTTGGAACAAACTGTTTCCTTCACTTCTCCAGCATTATCCATTGTTTTATAACATTTATTCATATCTTATTCAGTGAATATTTATGGAATATTGACTATATGTCAAGAACTGTGCTAAGCACTATAAATGCAAAGGAAGACATTGGGAGCTTAATAAATAAATGAAAAATCACATGGCTCCTGGGAAATCTGCATTCTTGGAACAAATGGCCTGCACTAAGACACGACAGACAGTACAGCTGGAAAAGTAGAGGGGCCAAAATTATAGGAGGCCTTGCCTCTAACCGAAACATTTTTAATAATATCAGTAAGTCCATGAGGAATTGCACACAGATTTTTAGCTCAAGAGTTAACATTAATCAAATTTGTTACTCTGTATGATACAGATCACATACTCAGGACATAGTAATAACTTGAATTAAATAATAAGAATTTTCATTATTGATGTAATGTTCTTTACTTTGAATATACCTTTAACATTAAAAAGAGTTTCTTTTTCCTCCTGAATGGATAAGAACCAACAATGAGTTTCCATTTTATTTGATGGTACCCTCTGAAGTCCTAAAATACTACTATCTCTTATAGTTTCTCTAGCCACATTGTAATAAATTATTAAGTTCCCACTCTGTGTTTAGGCATCCTCTGCTCAAATGCTCACAGAAAGCAAACATATAGCTCTTTACTAAGTTTGTGGTCTGATAGACATGTGCCCAAGATCTCATGGGAGACAGAGGCAGGGACCCTGTCCCACTGGGTACTAAAGGAAGGCTTCAGGAAGGAAGAAGGCCTGAACTGAGTATGAAGAAGGGTTGTTAAGTTAATCAGGAAAAAAATATATTGGAAGTATAAATACCTGCCTTGTTCCCCCATCCAAATCTTTCACAAAGGTTTCCAGCCTCCTAATTCTCTATATTGAGTATTTTGATTTTACTAATCGCCATTAAAAATAACAAGAAAAATATATTGGGAACCTAGGGAAAAATGTGTTCTAGATACCCAAATAAATCTGAATGTTCTGACATAGAATTAAGATATATTTAAGTCCTAAGTGGTTGCCAGTTAAAATCCCTGTGTGGTGAATACTGAAAAATGGTTAAAATGTTAAAACTTTGAAAAGCAGTGTAAGTGACCTATTGTAGTTAAAGTAGATTTCATTTAAGAGTTTAAGCATTTGATCCTCAGTACCAAAAATAATTATTTTGGTCAAGACTTGCATGTGTGCTAATATTTAAAACTTCATGTGTACATGTCAAATCAAACATAAAGGTTAGTCAATTGGTGATCCTATCAAGTGAACCTTGAATTTTATTTACATATTTAAATTTAATGTATTCAGACAAGCTGTTGATTATCTACCCAGCTTCCTGCCTTAGAAAAGTGATAACCATGGGTCCTGGATTTCAGGATATTCTGTGTCAAATATTTTGCCTTTAGTATCTATTCATATATTCCAATTTATCAAAATACATGTTCTATATTTTGGACAGGAGAATGTTATGACTTTATCAAAAACAGATAACATTCTCCTTCATCAATTTAAGCTTTTATAAAACATATTTTTTATATTATGAAATTCTTCTATAATCTTACTAATTCAAAATGTATAAGGGTATAAGTCTTTTTAAAGAAGTAAAAAAATGTAATTACCAAAAAAATTGCAAAATTATTTTTATTTTATTAGTTTGAAGCCAAATGTTGCTCTGTGTTTCTATAATTTAGTAGTATTCCATGGGGAATTTCAGTGTTTATAAGGCAGAGGCGATGACAGAGAGTATTTCTCATTTGAGGAAACTAACAGCGGTTAGAGGTTTTCCCTTAGGTTTAATTAAACACCATTAATTTAATTAAAGGCATTGTAGAATCAGAACTAGATCTTAAGTTCTAACTTCTGTTAGTTTTTTAATATCAGGAAAATAAAATCTAGAATGTGAGTCAATCAGATAACATACCTCATTATTATAAATGAGGTATATATGAAAAACCATATGAATATAAATACACAGACATTAACTTGAATAAGGTATTACTGATAGTACCCACACACGTTTCACATCCATTTGGATGCAACTGAAGTCCCAAAATAAAACACAAAGAATATTTACATTCTCCAGCAATCCCAGATAAAGACATATTAAAGAAGCTCATGAATAGGTTTCTTACTTCACCTTGTTAATGACACTAAACTCCCATTTTTCTAGAGCCCTATAAAGGACATTATTTCTTTTTCAAATGGGAATTGATTTAGCCTTCATCTGCTTTACTTAATTTGTTCTAAAAGGCTTGGTGGTAGTATTGAGGTTGGGGGTGGGGTCCTCAATGAAATTAAGAAAAACTAAAACATTAGAAATATCTTGAAAGACAAATTTTTCTTTTTCTTTTTTTTCCCTGTTAACACAGACAAAGAGACAAAAATGAATGTTGATGGGTCTGTTACTAAAGAGAGATATATGAAGCAAAATTGAGAAAATATTCCAAGTAAATGTTAAGAGATTTTGGGAACAATAGAAGGAGAACAAAGTGGCAGTAGCATGAAAATTCTAAATTCACTCTCACTGGTTTTCAGTTATTAATAAAAAGCTTTATTCTTTCATTTATTCCTTAATTTTTAAAACTTGTCATACTCAGGGATCAGCCTCTACTCTTTCTAAATAAAATCTTTAAGCTCTTCCCAATGTGCTTAGGGTGGGATTGAAGACAAGTGGAGAGTTTATCACAATACCATCAAATCCCACTTTGCATGCTGAGAAAACTCGTATTTTCTTTGCAGAAAACAAACTATGTCCAGGATTCCAGTTCATCTGGTCAATATAGCCCTGAAACATTCTTCTCACAATGATAGAAATGAAATAAAAAAATACAAACAAAATACAAAAATTGAAACATACTATTACAGAGAGTTTAGCTAGTTAAATTTAGCTTAGTGAATGTATCAGTGTTTTAAAAACTGTCATCGAACAGGCCCTGTGAGGTTCAGGTGCCCTCCACACTTCTTCTATGGGAATCTTTCCTAGCTTTGCTTCAGAGACCTGCTGCCTTCATCATCCACCATTGTGTGTGCATGACCCCTTTCCTGGAAATGCGGGACCAAAGGATTGTTCAATGCCTTACTCAATCACAGTTAATTTTTCCCCAGAGCCTAAGTGACTGGCACTCTAGAAGCTCTGTGGGTGATTAAGAATTCCTAGAAAGCTTACATTTGAGACTGGCCCTATTAAGCTCATTCTGGTAGTTTCTTTTTTGGGTACAATGGACCAGCACACCAGCTATCACCAAGCTCAAGAATGCAGCTGGATATAAAATGTGCCCTGTATGTATATAAATTAAATATGAGACTGCATATGAGACTGCATCTACACCCCTATGTTGCTCTCGTCAGTATTATGTATTATTGTATCTTGTTTCCAAATACCTCATTTCAAAATGCTGGAAGATTCACTATAGGTCATCAAAAAGGGTTATAGGTTTTTGTTTTTTTTTTTTAAAAAGGGAGATAGGGCTGAGGTATTAGTAAAAAAAGAGAAAAAATTACTTGCTAGAGAATTTTTCTCTAGCAATAAGTGTATGTAGTATACAGCTGTCAAACCACTTAGGAGTCCAGGCCTCAGGTCTTCAGAGCTGGCACCATGTTAGAAAAAATAATAAACCACTAAGGGAAGAGCCCATTATACCCAATCCAGTGGGAGAGTACAGATGAAAGAAACATATCAGGCTGGATCTGAAAAGTACTAGAGAGGCAAGGAGGCAGACAATAACCAGGAGGTTACTGTTGATTCCCACCACTGGCTGACAGAAGCTTAATGGGCTGGTTATGGGGTATTGCTGGAAGGAGGTAAGCTGAGTTAAGACCACCTTTCCATTCTAAGCTGTGTACTTTGATGTATCATTCTCTGCTTGTGGTAGAAGCTAGAGGTGCATAATATGAAAATGCTTTAAACTTTTCACTTTTTTTTTAACTTCTGAGAATCAACCACAGTCAGGAAATATGAACAATTCTGAATTTCTGGAACCCTCTTCCTCACTACCTATTGTCTCTAAACTAAATACTTTGTAGTATTCTGACTACATTGGGTTTGGTATTGTGTATGTAGTCATTTGGGCAACAAGCATTTCCTACAGGCCTCCTTGCCAAAAGTGATAAACACTTCTAGAGGAATACACATCTCCAACCTTTTTACTCATTACAGAGAGGGCCATAAGCAAGGACATGGTAAGGTCCATTCTCTAAGTACTACTTAAGGAATATCTGCCCTCGCTTGAAAGAAAGAATCTGGCCTTAAGAAGTAAAATCAAACAGAAATGCAAAGTGGGTGTCCAGGATTCCGCTACTAAGTCTGCAAGTCTAACCCTCACTCACTTAAATTATAGGCTTGGGCTGAAAAAAAGGCAAAGTATTGCCCAGGTCAGGAGATAAGGAACATGTGGTGAATTATGAAAAAGCACAGGAAGAGAGTCATCAAAAATATAATTCAAAAAGATGGTAGTTGGGGCAAGCAGGGAATTCCTCCTTTAGCAAACCAGCTGTCACCTACTTTCTCTGCTGGGCCGAAGAGCGCCGGGTGCAAATCACGGCCACAATCGCCACCACCAGCACTGTGATGATGCCAACAGTGACCACGATGATCACAAGCAGGTTGCTGTTCTTCTGAGGAGTGACACTGCCATGCGGGGGGTGCATCTGACCAATGGGTGGCTCTGGGAAAAGATAGGCAAATGGAGATCAGGATTAGGGCAACCCAGGGTTTATGGAGCTCTGTTAAGAATGCAAAGAGTTTCTATTGTTCTGGCCATTCCTGAAGCTGAGAACAAAGCAATGAAAAACAAGAGAAAAGATCTAAATTATCTGCCCAAGATAAATGAAACTTATGCCCACATAAAAACTTAATAACTTTCATAGTGACATTATTTGGAACAGCCAAAAGTGGAAGCCCAAATGTCCTTCACCTGAAGAATGGATGAAATAGAAATAAATGTGGCATATCCACACAGTGGAAAACTATCCAGACACAAAAAGGAATGAAGTTCTGATACATGGCACAACATGCATGACCTTCAAAACGTCATGCTAAGTAAAGGAAGCCAGAAACAAAAGGCCACATATTGTATAATTCCACTTCTGTGTAATATCTAGAATGGGCACATCCATAGAGACAGAAAGCAGATTCAGTTTGCCAGTAGATGCGGGGAAAAGTGAATGGGGAAGGACTGATAACGGTACTGGGTTTCCCTTTGGGGGGATGAAAATGTTCTGGAATTGGATGGTGGTGATGGTGGCACAAACTGAATATATTGAAAACCACTGAATTGTGCACATTAAAAGGGTGAATTTATGTTATATGAGTTATATCTGAATTTTAAAAAGAAGCTCTCACATTGGCTAGAAAGTGGGGAGGGAGGAAGAATTCTGCCTTATACTATAAAAATTCCCAAACCAGAAACCAGTAAAAGGCTGTGGTTTAGGAAAATACTATTTGATACTATGAAAGACAAACTATTTGATGCCACTCACAATTTACCTCCATTCCCTATAAGAAGCTGTCTATACAGCACATTTAATTTTTGATCTGTTGAGAATATATGACTCCCGCTTAAAAGCAGCCACTGGGTTCGAAAGAGGGTCATAAAGTCCTGATATGAATGTTTTCCTATGTTGCAACAGTACTTCATGGTAGATAATATTTAGGCAAAAACAGAATAGTAAGACATTTTTGCGAATTTGCTTATGTAAAAAGAATGGCTAATGACCCTTTAAATTGTTTTCTTGAAACCCTCTGTGATCAATTAGAAATACTGTTCTATGTCATGTCTGTCATTTCAACCTACACATTTTAAAAAAGTAAATATTAGTTTATAATTTTATTTATAAATTAATTTAGAAAACAGCAGAGAGCAATGAGTTTGAATATTTTCTTAGACTTAAGTTTGAATGTGTTTAACAACCTACATTAGCTTTCTGCATCCCTTGAAGCAAACTGTTAAGGCCTTTTGAATCTCAGCATTTTTATTTGTGAAATAAAAATAATACTTACTGAACACAATCACTGTCAGAATCAAAGAAAATATATACAAAGTAACATCTGAGTGCTTAATACAGAGTAAGTGCTCATAACATTATTACACTACTAAAATAATAAATAAAATGTTCCCTAAATAAATTGCCTCCTATACCATTGGGGATACTTCCGGTATGGACTTCCAAATTACAAAACTTTTAAAAATAATACTCAACAGGAAAGATAAATGAACTTTTCAAATATAAATATAACAACCTAATATTTGCCTCAAAATCAAAACACTATCTTTTGACAAATTACTTAAGTAAATCTTTGCTTTTTAAAAGATAGTCATTTAAACTTAAATAAATTATTGCTGATTCATTATTATTGGAAAAATAATAATTTGAATCTCAGGGAGGAATTCATCAAAAGTCTTTAATAGCACTATCTGTTAAAAGATTCTGATTATGAATGAAAAAGAAGATTTCCTTGAAGTAATTTTACATTTAGTACAAAGAAATGGGCAAGCAATGAAAGGTCAGAACTTTCTCTGTCAGTTTTACTTAGAATTTAAAAAGTCATTTTACAGCAGTATCCCAATATGTCCTTTCGGTGCTTAATAAATTAATTGATTGGATTAAATTAACCTTTTATGTGAGAGCTTACAATGGAGACAGTTGGGGATTTCATGAATTTTTATTAGCATGACTTAAATTTAAGAGTTCACCATTTCTGACAATCTTAGTTTGAATGGTACAAAGCAGGACACCTTACAAATTTTTTTGAAAACCTTGTAAACTAGAAATTTTCAAATTTCCACTCTTCTTTCTTTCTTTCCACCCAGGAAGACATCATATTTCAACTCAAAAATAGTGACCGCTGAGCATCAGTGAGATTATATTGATGTCGTTTTCCTCAGAAAGTTAGGGTTCAGAAGAAATCTCATTATAAATCCTTCATTTCAGTCCTTTATGACTTCCTTGTTAAAGTTCCCATTAATTTAAAAGTTGGCATTCAAGTTTTATCATTAATTTCTCAGTCTCATTTCAAAAGCTGAATAATCAAAATATTGGACACCAAATGGGCACTATGTCAAGTGCAACAGTGTTCCTAGATGTTGATCCTTCTTCTTTGCGAAGTATATCTGATGCACTTGCTCCAAACACTGAATTAGAGAATACTAAGTATTGCTTCTAGAGAAAATACGGGGTTGGGCTCCTGTGAGCCTCGGGTTACAAATTTTTATCAACCAATCAATAGATAACCTTGTTTTATGTGTGTTTTGGTTTAAAGACACCTTCTTTAATAATAATGTTGATTCATTACATTGCACCCACAGCCAACAGTATTGTAACTATGATGCCTGAGTGGAGTTTAATGAACGTGTATTTTCTCTGAAAGGTACATCACAGCCTGTTAAGCATAAGAGCATTAGATAGCATTCAGTACCACATTTAGGGATCATTTTATATAGGGAAACCATGAGGAAAAAAGTGAAAAAATGGCACTAAATATATCACAGAAAGGACACTTGTTTATAGTGTGAAAGCTGAAATAAGGCAGTGTCTCCCTGATCCATCACAGCTGAGTTTGTAAGCACTGGGCTACTCAAAATTTTTGTACATTCTGCACATGTTCCACAAATGACAATAAAACTGTTGCAAATATTGGTTGCGGAAGGGTTAAATATAAATTTTATCAAGTAGGTGAATTCACAAATACAGAATCTGTGAATATAAAAATCAAGTATATATTTAAATACCTCAAAAATGCTGCTCCAAATTAGGATGGATCCTAGCTATAGCTTACAAATTCACATGGGTGCAGCTGAGAGTTCTGGGAGACAGCCTGACTCCAGACATGGCAAAAATGGCATTTATCACATTTTGGCCTTCTGAGGGGAAGCTGTGTGGTGTAATTCAAAGACTTGCAAATACCCTCCAGGATACTATGTTTATTTCATGAGATAATGGATCCAACACATTGACCTCAGGCCCTACACAGAGTTGGTGCTCAACAGGCATTATGATGTGGTTCAATATACTTCATTCTATGTGATTTTTTTCAAATGGAAAAAAATACGGGGTCCTAATGCATCTGTTCCTGATGTTAGCATAACAGTGTGGGTACCCAGTGTCTGAGTAAGCAAGAAAGACCTAGATGTGTTGCACTGATATCAGTGAGAAAAAAATCAATTCTTTTTCAAATCTCATGAGAAGTCAGTCAATCCATTTTTATTTTCATGATTGATCACCATAAAAGATTTCATGCTTTTTAAAATTTAATAAAAGCAAACATGTATATTTTATAATCTGATAGGTCTAAAGTCTGGTAATGATTGGGAAAATTGGCTTAATACAATTAATAATTCTTTATAGGACTTCAAACATATTTTATGTTAATCTTATCACAATTGCCCTCAAAAACTGAAGTAAGCTCATTGATAGACCAGTACTCTTACAGAAAACTTACAGAAAACCATGCCAGGTACTGAATCCAGGAGTCTTGGCTCCTGTTTTTTGAGAACCTGGTCCCTTTGCCACAATGGCTGGGCCCTAATAGCTACACATTGTCAACAGGCAAGTAAACAATGAAAACGTTTGGTCGATGAGTTCAGTTCTGAGGAGAGAAATGGGTCCAATGAAACTTTCTAGTTCAGGAATGATCTCTTCTACAGTTACAGCTTTCCCTGAAAATAGTTTATTTTTATTTTTATTTTTATTAGAACACTTTGAGCTCAAATATACCTTAACAATTTTACAGGTCTTTAGAGAAATTCATATGACGTTGAATATTTCTAAGCATTTTCCCCTGAAATAAGGTGCCATATAGTCAATCAGCTGGAAGAGTTCTCATAGATAATCTAGCCAAATGTTCCCTAAAATGAAATATTATGGGAAAAAAAGTTCTGTGGTCAATTAAGTTAGAAAACATATTTCTTCCCTCAAGTCTCAGAATTTTGAACATGCTAAATGTGAACTGTAAATTGCCAGGAGAGGTGGGGCAGGGAATATATCCAATTATTCCAGAAATATGTGTTAAAGATACAGTTAGGTGCTGTGGAGATGATGCTGTGATGAAAACATGGATGGGCCTTGAGGGCATTATGCTAAGTGAAATAAGCCAGACAGAGAAAGACAAATCCTGAATTACATATATGGGGAATCTTAAAAAGCTCAACTCACTGAAGTAGAGTCTAGAATGGTAGTTACCAGGGACTGGGAGTTTGGGGAAGTGAGACATATTGGTCAAGAAAAAACAAACTTCCAGTTATAATTCCAGTTACAAATTCTGGGGATAAGATATACTGCATAGTGATTATAATTGATAATATCGAATACTTGAAAGTTTCTAAGTGACTTAAATGTTCTCATCACACAAAAAAATGGTAATTATGTGACGTGATGGTTAGCTAATGCTATGCTGGTCATCATTTTGCAATATATAAGTGTATCAAATGAACACACTGTACACCTTAAACTTATACAAAGTTATATGTCAATTATGTCTCAACAAACTTGGTGGTGGGGGGAGCCATGAAAGGATTCAAGCAGGCAAAAAAACCTATATGATATAAAAAGCATACACAATTTGATATAGGTGTAGGCCTGCCTGTCTAGTCGGACCAAAGAAGGAAAAATTATGTTTTATATTAAATGACCTAATTCCCATTCCTAAAACATGTACCTGTCTGAGACATTGTGACATGCACAGAAGGTCAGGTTACTTCTCACCTGAGAATGCATAGCTGTTAGAAATGACTTGTGAACGCCCCATTTCTAAGCTATTTTTCTGGAAAGGTGGAGAGGGAGCAACAGCCAGGATATGGAACCATTAGGAAGTATTTATAGGGCCATGCTTATATTGTTTCATAACAATTTGCATGTTATTGTCTTCTTATATATATTGTGTGGTCTGAGAACAATTTTCAAATTAGAATATTGTGATTGTTCCCCATCTCCCACTACCTCGCCCAAAAGAGGCATGATTATTGATCTCATAAAGCTTATGTTTTATTAGAAAAGACTTATAGTGAACAAATTATGAAGCAAATAAATATAGAATTATAACTGTAATTGGTGTTTAAAATAATAGTGAAGTTTATGTAGAAAAATAATCACTGGAGGAGGAAAGAGGTCATAAAAGGCCTCATTATAGAAGTGACACTTAGGCCAAACATAGAATATTGTGAGGAGTTAGTTCCTGTTCCTTCACAATGGAACAGAGAGCTGGTCCTGTGTCTGAAACACTGGGAGCCAAAGGAAATGGTACAAAATGAGGCTGGAAAGAGAAACAGAACCCAGTTCATACAGAGCCTCGTAGATCATCTGCAGTTACTCTAAGTACAAGTACAGACCGTTTAAGGGTTTTCAGCAAGAGACTTGACTTGTGTTAGGAAAACATCTCTTCCTGTGTGGAGAGAGGTTGGTGGTAAAAGAAAGACCCGCTAAGAGATACTAAAGTTCTCCAGGTGAGACATGATGATGACTTGAATTGAGATGGTGGCAATTGCAGTCAAGCAAACAACTTGAGACCCTGAACCAGTCCAGTAACATTATGCAGTTTGAAAGTAAATGAAAAAAAGTGAATTGCATATGCAGGAGGAAAGAAAGAAAGAGTCAAGTTTAGGTAAGCAATGGTCCTTTCGTCTGAGACGAGGGAGAGGGTGAAAGGGCATGCTCGGGGAGGGAAGAGTGAATGTTCAGTCTTGAATACATCAGGGTTGAGATCTTATGATAAATTTAAAAGGTCTGTAATAGAGATATAAATTTGTCTGTTGGCACACAGATGGAATTTGAAGCTCTGAGAGCAAGTGAGATCACCAAAACATAGGGTGCGGAGCGAGCAGAGACACCCTCTCGAGACTAAGACCTCTAGTGTTGAGGTAGAAGAGGAGGACCTGACAAAGAAAAGTGAGGGGCCAGACAAGTTTCCCAAAGCTTATTTGATAACAGAGAACTTTTATTCTCAGCACATCTCATGGGACCCACATACCATGGAAGAGCTTTTGAGGAGAGACAATCTAGATCAGTGGTTTTCCACGAGGGTGATTTTTGTCCCCCATAGGGACATTTGGCAATGTCTAGAGACATTTTTGGCTGTCACATCTTGAGAGGAGAGGAAATATTACTAGCATTTGGGGAATAAAGGTCCAGGAACCTGCTAAGCATCCTATGATACAAATACAGAGGACATGTCCCATAACACAAGAATTATCCCGTCCCCAGTGGCACTAATTCTGAGGTTAAGAAAACTTGATCTAGTTTAATACGTTCTATTTTTAGATGAAAAATTGAAATCCAAAGAGTTTAAGCGACTTGATTCACACAGTCTTAACCCCTGGCCATGTTAGTTCTAGAGCTTGGGTTTTAGATTAGTCTAGGACACTTAAGATCATTTGGGATAGATACTGGTTGAATCGTAGGTGGCCAAAGCCTGTTTTAGAATAAAACTGAAGACTTCGGACCAATCCAATTAACCTTCCATTGGGAAAACAACTGTAGAATTTTACTCCTGGACCTTTTCTTTAGCATTAAGGTGTCTGCTGAGTGTCTTATAACAGCTCGCCAATCAATGCTGATGATTTCATGCTAATATGGGAAGAGCTTTTATGTAAACTTTCTTTAGATATGTTTAAAGGTTATTGAGTTCTGGAAACAATAAAGCAATGTTTCCCTGAACTAGAAGGTAAATCATGGCCTTTTCTCCTAAATGCAGAATGCAAGTTATATTTTGCAGAACTCCCAATATGATGCTGAATATTTGAAAATTAATAAGAATGATTTTTTAAAACAATGCTTCACTAAAGATTAACATCTGTCAACTTAACTTACTTTTCAAAGGCTGAGGACAATAGAACATTTTGTAGGGTTTGTAGATCTCTTAACCAAAATTACTAATTTTGAAATTATAGGAAGAAAAACCAACAAAAAAGAAATTGGTGATTTATATTTCCCAGTAGGAAATGCATAATGGAATTGAATTAATTTTCATTATTCTTGTCATTTGTACAAATATAAACTACAAAGTCACATTTTCAGAAGTTGAAGATTTTTCTGCTTTAAGAATGGGCACTCTAACCCAAAACTGAATGCCTCATAAAAATAAAATACTACCATATTACTGCAATTAGCTTTGATTCTATCTGTCATCATAAAATAATTCAGGAAAACTCTTGTTTTCTCAATTTAATTAAGGACTTCCAACTACAAGAGTAAACATGAATTATATCTTCTTTAAAAATATGAATTCCGAGAATGCATTTTTAAAAAGAGTGGCATGCTGTAGGAGAAAGTAAATGATTAGCAAAGTCTAAATTTATCTACGACTGGCCTGAGCATCCTGACAAAAGCTGTTATTCTCTTACAAAGCTTAGAAGGATGAATCCATCAAGTGCAGGGAAAGATAGGAGACCTCTATAATTCTGTCACCCTAGAAGAAGACATATCAACTTTTCATTGTCTATGAGGTTCAAAAACAAATTTTTACAATGGTCTTGTTGATGCAGCCTACTTTGTAAAAGTGGAGTAGGGTTGGAGTTTTGTCAGTCAGGGTTTCCTCTGTCTATCTAATTGGAAAATATACCCGGTTTTTAAGGCATAAGACATTAGCAGAATTTTAATTAGAAGCTAGAGTTTTCAGATGCCTTTGCTGATTCACTTGTAACAGCCCCAACTAAAGTCGAAATACATATTTATTATCATTTATCTGCTAGCAAAATAGAAAAGGAAACAGATTAAGTCTGACCTCCACAGTCCCTCTGAGGTCATCAATTTGCCTTAGTCAAGTAGCTTGTAAAAATTTGTTATTCCAGTAGGAATTCTAAAAATATTTCAGCTGATTTTTTCATCTCATCCATTTATTAAGAAATACCTAAAACACCATTAAGTGATGCAGAAAACTGAGAAGAGATAATGTCGATAATCTAAACTGATGCACAGTCACTGGATGCCATTCTTCTATTTTATCTTCCTAACTTTCTCCTGTGAGACAATGCATATCAGATCAAACTCATTACAGTCTTATTTCTCATTAGAAGTATTAAATAAAAAGTAAAAAAAAGTACAATGACATGCATGTCTCTCAATTATCATTCTCTTCATCTGAGATCTGATTCCTATAAAAATAAAAGTTCTTGTTGACTAACTTATTAACGCCAAATTTGGGCTGGTGTTTCTTTTCAAGCAGAGAATTTGTTTTATTTTGAGGGCAAGTTCATATAGTCAATACCAAAGTCTTCAATTTGATCCAAAATTAAAATTGCCAGATTTAGTAAATAAAATATAAAGAGACCCAGTGATTTGAATTATTTCTAATTATCTATGCATACATATGTTGAAAAATATTGCAATGGAAATTTTTTGAAATATTTTTTGTTATATTTATAGGCAATTAGAAATGATTCAAATTTTATGGGGCTTCCTGTATTTTTTAGGCACTAAATTTGGCAATTTTATCCAAGCTTAAAGTTCTTTAGGATACTCACTTTAAGAGACTACATAGTTTTGTGTCTGTGGCTTAAAATTGCTCCACCTTTCACAAATATAATTACTGCTCAGTGGTGGATGGAAACTGTGAGAGCTAATTGTTTCTTTCTCAGTTACCTCTACCGATTCCTTCTTTAATTTATTGGCACTCTATCTCTTCAAAAAGCACTATCCTGTGCCAGTACAGTCATTCCCTTAGCTGGGAATGAATTCCAACCTGAATTCCAATAATTCCCAGAGAACAGCATCTCAAAATCAGCTCTGCAGGATGATTCTAAAGGAGGCAATGTTAATATGATGTTAATTCCTGGCATGTACTACCTAGAAAAACTCTCATCTTCGGGCATAAAATACAATTACATTTTCACACAATGTCAACAACCTTCTTTACTTTCCCCACATCTGTGGGACTTTTCTCACTCTTTTTCACATTCCTGGAATATATTTCTCTGCCCTGTCCACCTGGTAGTTCTCCCTCTTTGTTTATTACTCTGCCAGTGGTCTATTTTTCAATCTGTGCCATGGCTCATAGTGAGTACCTGCATACTGTGAGGGCTTTGTAGCATCTCTTACTGACTATTCGAATGTACAAAGTGCGTTTGGTGTATTGCTGAGACAATTTTACCAGTTAAAGTTTGAAGAAAGAGGATAGAACTTGCAAAGTTGGGGAAGGAACTATCATATTGAAACCCATTTTATGGAGCAAGCCCTTGGTCTGTTTTCAGCCCTAACATGGCTTTCCTCTTGTGTTTCTCCATTGAGCTCCCCAGGTGTCTTCTCAGAGCCCAGAAACTATCTGAACCAGGCACTAGAAATAACAGGTATCTAAACCTCAAATGTTTACAAGAGACAATAATGTTGATTAAATAAGAAAAGAAGGTCTGTTTAAAAACAATAGGAAGTAGTGAAGGTTGTAGCAACCTGGAGAGGAAATTTAAATGTAAGAAATTGTACACATCTGGTAAGTAAAATGCATTAATTACAGAGTAGGGTATGTCTGGCAACTATAAAGGAAGAGTCAACAGGTAAAATTATATATCTGAGTCCACCACTGGCCGGGGGCAAAGGAACACTGAGCCTCTCGCTAGAGCATTTGGTCTACTCCCCAGATATACATATCCTCTTGGGGAAAATGAATGCATTAGATTAACATAGTTTATGATAGAAAATAATCACTTAATTCACCCCTGTATTCTAATTTCACGGTCAGCAAACAACTTTTAGATTGCAATTTTGGCTTTTCATACATATAATTTTTTTTTTACAGATTGCAAGGACCTTGTCAGTTTTCAATCCCTAGTTATTTTTATTTTTATTTTTTAGGCCTACGGCTCCTGGTCTTTCTAGGTGGTCTGCCATCCAAGTACTAACCAGGCCTGACCCTGCTTAGCTTCTGAGATCAGACGGGATCAGGCTTGTTCAGGGTGGCATTGCCATAGATTTATATGTATTTTTTTTTTAGCAGACAATACCTAAATGTATATATAGCTACTTATTAATCAAATTTCTCATGAAAACCTGCTAAACTACTTAAATAAATCGTTATTGTTACAACATAGAATACTATATAACAGCAAAGATAAATGGAGAGCTATTTGAAAATATATGGATAAATCTTAAAAACAAAGATAAAAATAAGCACAAGCTGCAGCAGGATACATATAGTATGATGCCATTTCTAAAAGTTATAAAGGTATATAATAATATAATGTTTAGGAATACATATAAGTATATGATAAACACCATATTTGAGAGACTGGTTACATCACAGTGAGAAATGAAGGGCATGGTAGAAAAGTATGTGATAAGGTAGAGACATATAAAAGATTTCAACTGGATGTTGAATATTTTATATATTAACTTTGGTGATGGATACATGTGTTGATATATATATATTTTGAATATATTTATGAAATATGTTTTTAGCAAACCAAGATAAACAGCCATAGCAACATATTTTTAAAAACATGTAGAAGAAAGTTATCATATATTCATGAGTCCCTTGGAGTTTGGCTAGTATTAATCCAACTTCCCAAAGTTTCTGTTTCAACAATACTCAGGACAAGATTCTAGAAGACATCTCTAAAATCAACCTGCTTTTTCCATGCAGTTCTAGAATCACCTCCACTTGGTCATTGTCAAAGCCAGCAGATGTGTATGAATGCTCCATTAGAATGAGCAGAAATTAATGTCTCATCTTGACAATGTACAGGAAAATTAGCAATGAGGTATTAGAGGATTTTGGAGAGAAAACATACTCTCCAGGCAAAAACTACCAATTACATCAATTTATAAAACCAAGTGGGTTTGAGTTCATTCTATCTAAGTTATTACCTCTCTCTAATAAAATCAAAACTTTGGAAACATTTAAAATATATATATAACACTTTAAAACCTAAGTATTTAACAGTACTGTGTCATTTATAAAATTCTCTATGCTTGTCATTTATAAAATTCTCAGGCTTTTTTGACTTCCGTTTTGTGCATTTTTTGGCTCTCAGCATTGTATCCTGATGGAATAAGCTACAGGTTTGTTAGTAATTTCACGTTTCTATTATTTCCACTAAGACCCTAAATCTAGAGGTCTTGGCACTTGCAGTCAATCATAAATTTGCCTCAGACACTCAAGAAATACTCATTTAATATAACTAATCTAAGAGAACCTAATTTATATACTTACCATTGAGAGTGCTTCTATCAATCAAATTAGTATCAACTGGCCAATAACCTCCATCTCCATGACGACCTATTTATTAGAAAAGCATCAGAATGTCAGCAGATATACAATATGAAAGCACAAATGAAAAAAAAAAAACAGAAAGAAATAATGAGTATTTTTAAATACACAAACAATTGAACAAGATTTGGCCACCTCAAAGATACCTGAGAATGTTAACACCATTATACCTTGTGAGAAAAATGTTATTTTCTATGTGTGAGAAAAAAAAAGTCACGAAAATGGGTTATTAAACTGTACAATTCAATTCATTTCTGAAAAGCTGATCCTTCCTCTTCCTCCCCTACCCCAACATTCTTGTTGAAAAGTCACTAAAAGTTACAATAGCCGTACTAGTCTAAATGCCACTTTCCTGAACATCTCAGGATGGAGGGGGTGCCTGTCTAGGGTCACAGTCTCTAGACAGGCAGAGAGCACGATTCCTCTATGCTACAGGAGGTTCTGCCCATGGTGTGGCCTTCCTGGCATGACTTTGTGGCAAGTTATCATTATTACTCTACAAGGGACAGCACATTTTGTCTTATCAAGGACTTTTAGTAGTCTTTGTGTTATGTGGCAAACAGGTGCCTTGGAATAATATATTAGATAGGGTGTGAGACTGGTATGTCGCAACACACGTGGTCTGAATATTTCTTACAAACACACCAGGAAAGGAAGAAGTCTTCATTTGTATTATCACATAATTGGAAACACTGACTTCCATTAGGTTTCCAACAGTTGTAAAAGCAGTTTTTACCTAGAATTGAGTCCAAAATCAACTAGAAGTAATTATGCTATTATCCAAATTTAATAGTGTTTGCCACAGGTAATCTCTTTTTTGATTAGTACATTTCTAGATTATTTGATTAGGTTTTGATTTCTAGAATATCTGCTAGGTAGATATTTTATAGAAAAAACTTTGTATTTATGTGCAAACACATTCAAGAATACAGATAATTCTCCATTTTGTTCAGGGAGTTAATTTCTGAAAGCAGTTAGAATCAGTGGATGATGAAGAGGAAGCCAAGTGGGCAGACAGCTACAATAACATAGCTTGTTTTCTCACATGTATAGATTTTAGTTTTCTTCTTCTTCAATACTTTCAAGTCCTACTCTTATGACTTCTTTTGCAGACCCAACATTCCCCTTACCAAAACTTTCCCAAGATATCATTTACAAAATAGTTGCAAAGAAACAACTTAAATCTTGCTAATAGATTATACGTTCACAATTAAAAATTTTTTATTTATATAAAGTCATAGCTGAAGTTAGGGTGTCAAGCTTCCAACAAGCAATGCATAAATTAATATGATCACATCATATTCTGTTCTTAGGATAAACTGGTACATTTAAAATATGCTGGCCAATGACTGTAGGTATACAAAGAAGTAGAAATGAAGTTGGAGGCTTCTATGTGGGGTTTGTGGTTGGTACAGGGTGGGGAGTGGTGAGAGGAGCAACTGAAATAAGCAGCAATTGTGAAAATTTCAGTGAGTCGAATAAAATGTAGATAAAGCCTAACTCTTTTTCCAAATACCTTGCTTGTTTGACTCAACACATTTGGAGTCTCAACGAGCAGAAGATAAGCTTTGCCCATGGGACATTGTAAGATCAATGTTGGAAGAAATGAAGTGAGACAGAAGTTCTGTATGAATATTAAGATGATTTTTCCCATATCTGAAAGCAACTAGATTGCAAAGCAGTCAGGCAAAAAAGATGCTAACAGCCCCATCACTCAGGCCAGTAAAGCAATAAATGATTCCTGCGGGGAGTAATCCTGTATTGGCTGGAAATTGGGTATATAGCCTGTGGAGGATTTTCCTTTTCCTCTAGCTTCCTAACAAATGTCTTTTTAATGAAGTTTCTCACTTTCCCATATAGTTTGTGGGAAGATGCAAAAACAAGCCCACAAGCACATCCATGCATATTACTCAGGCTTAAAGCTTTATGGGCATAGCACCCCTTTGATTTAGCAAGGTTATTAATTACATTGTGAATTTCAATATTTAGAAGAAAATCAGATATCATATAGTTAGAGCTTTGGGTAAGATAAAGGAAGTCTGGAATACCTTCCAAATAAGAGAGGGCAGCTTAAAACTTGAGCATTCTACCCAAGGAATCGAATTACACTGATTAATTTTTTGTTGGTTATAACGAGATTAGTACTAGAAAAGAAAGTTAAGTAACTCTTACTATACCCAGTAGAATGTACTTTAAAGAAACTTGATATCATCAACAAGCAAGATTGGATTTATGGTAATTTAGAGTTCTTGCACCACTTCAGTAAGAAAACACAAAACTCATTTCTGGGATAGCGATGAATAAGAAAACTCTTTATCTAATGATGTGAAAACCAAATATTAATTTTATACACTATGTTTCTATTCTCTAAAATGTCTTTTATGTTACAGAAAGCCTTCCTTTATGGGAAAATAATAAGTTAAGAAAAAAAAAAAAACTAACAGATACTAGAGACTAAAGACCATACTGTTATTGTTTGGCATTTCATAGGCTTTTTAAGGGCTTTTCACTGTGGATGAAATTTTGGATGTTTGGTTAACTTGGTCAATTTCTTAAGCACCGACTTAGGGAAACAGAAAACTAATTAGACTCTGCAAGATGGAAAGTCAGTTAATGCAAAGATATAAACTCCTGTCTGATCCCAGAGGTCTTAATTCTATTAATGAAGCATAAAACATACTTCATTCAAAATTAAGTGTCTACTACATTTAAGGCACAGTCCTAGATCCTCTGAGAAGGGGTAGTATAAAAAGATGTATCTGATGTGCATCCAGAGCTGGTTCATTGTAACCAGATCCCACATAGGCCTACGCAGGGTTAGTATTAGATAATTGCGGATGGTTTTCCATTTACTTTAACTTTAAAGATTTAAGAATAAGTTAATCCATCTATTACAACAAAATAATCATTAGATTTAATTAAAATTTATTTTCATTTATCTAGAATTATTATAAGAACTACGTGCACATAAAAAACAACATTACTTTCAGTGTTATATGTTCCATAATTATATTGATCTTAAAATTCTCAAATTTCTTTTTTCACATACTATATTAAATGTCTAATATTTTTCAAAATGAACATTCAAATAAGTGAAAGTGTGGAAATTTAAAATAACATTTGTAGAAATAATGTAATTTCAAGGAATACAGGTTTTTTATTTAAACAAAGCTCAAAGTAGTTTAAAAATTGGAAATGAATATTCTTTTTTAATAAAATTATTAGTAATATGATTTTATACAAACAGTAATCAAAATGCACTACAAAAAGTAATATCATCTGCAGAATATATAAAAAAATTCTGTTACTGTTTATCTGTATTTTCCTAATAAAAGAAAAAATAGAAGTGAGAAAAAGAAATAAGATAATAAAGAGAAATGAATTAATATATCACTTAAACAATGAGGATAATTTCATAAAAAAATCACTGCTTGCAGCAAGTTTTGTAAACTAAAGCAAATGCTTTTACTTTTCCCTAGGTTTTGAAACCAGAAAATGGTGGTTTCAAAAAAAAAAAAAAATAAAACAAGCTCATGATTGAATTAAAAATGAGGAAGACTGTGGCTTTTTGGAGTTATTTGAAATAGTTTATATAGTAAATTTATTTTTTTTAAGTAGTTCTAAGGTAGGTCCAAACTAAAAACTTTATGTTCTTTGATCTGCATTTGTAATGTATAGTAAACTACAGAAAAATTTAAAGGGTTACTTTTTATATGTTATCTAAAGAATAGATCATATAAAAAGCTTTTGTGTCCTTCTTTGGAGAGAGACATAGACTCCCTTGGGCAAAAGATAGTCTCTGTGATTTCCCTGCCACCTGCTGAGTGGATTGAGTGAAACAGGGGCAGAGGTAATGACTTCCTTTAGGAAGTGTGCTCATTTTTATATTCCTTGGTGCTTACCTAAGTGACATATGTACTGTGTTTTCAGTGTTTGATGAGTGACTAATGTGAGCTAGAATGCTTTGCAATGTGTAAATAATGCAAATTATCACTCTTATACAAGTTATATGTTCTTGTTCTTACTTACATATCACATAAAATATTGTTTCTATATTCTTATTGTAAAGTGTTAGTGTGTATAAAATGAAACAACATTAAAATTTACATTAAATCCCTATTTTTAGCACACATGGGCAGATGGAGAATATTTCTCATGATAGAAAATTTTCAGCACCTACCAAAGATTAATTTGATTGGGATTTCAGTTTTAGTATCTGTTTTTATTTTTTAATTTTTTCCTGAGTGAATGTCTCTAAGTTGAGGGAGGAGTAAATAGAAAATTAATTTGCAGAGGACATGGACAAAATCGATGTGGTATTTCTAATGTATTCTTTAATCCATCTACCTGAATGGAAATAACAGAAGGTTCCCCAGAATGGCACCCATATAATCAATTCTAAGAGAAAAACATATGACCCATGATCTAAATCACATGGACAGGTTGGTCATCTAACAAGCATTCAATATACAGCCTCCCAAAGATGCAGAATACTGATATGTCTTCTTGATGTTAGAATTGGTTCTCTGAAAATAATTCTGGTGATAATGAAGAAAACTGCATTGATTTTATGTCAGTGGATAAAGATAATCCATTAATGCCACCTAAATACATACAGCTTTACTGTCTAATACACAGGTCATGTTGAGATATATTTTAAGCATATGGTTTTTCAGAGGCTGGAAAACTCAGATATCAAATTATCATGCAGTTGATAATACAGCAGACTTTGAACAAAGACATCAGGACATCTAAAAAACAAGCCAAATCATAACACATGCGTTGGACATTTCGAACATATATTAATAGAAACTACATAATAAGCTCTTTTCACCCTTTCCTAAGGTTCAATACATTGTTTTCAAATTAACGTGAAAGTCTGTTGATTGAAAGAAAGTAGAATGTAACTGGTTCATATTTTAAGGGTAGCTAACACGCCTGCCATATGTTGAAGTTTGGTGCTCAACAGATCCTTCTTGCCTTCCATTCTTCAAAACATTTCCTTTTATCTGCCACCTGTGGCAAGTTTAAGAGCAATACTTTATGGAAATGGAGAAGTATTTGGTGACCCATACTGAGTCAGACATACAGTACAAAAGAAGAGTACATGCCCTTGTTTGTCTGCTTTTTGACCAGGAGAGGCAGTTCTTTGGAGTTCCAATTTCTGCCTTTATGCCAGAAAATATGAATAGACTAGATTATGATGAGAAGTAAATTGATTTTTAAGAATCCTTAGAAGTTGATCTAAAATCTAAGATTATTCATTTCACACACAAATGTCATGAATAGACAGACTATATAGTTATTTTGAAAATCAAGACACATTAAGAATGAAAGAGGGTGCTACTGTCAATTATGCCTGGACCTAGGTATTAATCAAGATACTTCTGGACAAAATAGAAATTATAATTATCCTATACATTGAAGATTTAAACAAATGAACCCCCTAATTCCTGGCTCTTGGCTGAGATCTATTTCATCCTGGGTCTTGACCTCCTGAGGCATTTGTGTATTCTTTTGCAGAGTCTGGCAACACACAGGTGAAGAACAGTTGCCTGAGCAATATTCTAAAGTAGAAAAAAAAATGATAAACATTACATTCTTCTTTTGTAAGCACCAGAGTTAAAGGAGCGCTATGCCAGACAACTGGTACCTGGATTCCTGAACATGATGATAAATGTCGGCTAATGAGAGAAGAAGAAACCTGTACATATGTATGCAGGTAAGTATGTACGTATGTATGTATTATGTATGTATGTAAGTGATTATTTCAGAAGCACATTGGTTACTTCTATGAATTCTAGCACTATTTATACTCAACATCTTATGAGGAACAATGGACAAAAACTTAAAAGGTGAATATCAGAGGACCACAGGACCTGAATAGATCTTTGAACACAGAAGAGAAGGTAGCTCCCTTAAAGATTTCAGGTAAGAAGGGCCTATACATTCTTATTTATTTGACTAACTATAATTAGTTTGTGTCTCTTTATCTGGTTGTGGATAAAAGCTTATCAGCTGCTCCTGATCACATGTCATAAAACCCACGTATCAAAAGCCCAATAAGTTTATTAGTCATTATAATTTTTATTCACATAATTTTAGAATGAAACTTGTTAACAACTGAATTGTTAACAAAATAAAAAATAAAGTTGACAATAATATTAATGATATGGTGATTGAGGGTGGTCTCTGAATTCTCTCCTCTCACCAGAACTTCCTTGTATGTATTCTTACCTACAGTGCATCTGGACTAATAACCAGCATATAGGTCTAAGAAACCACTTTTAGATGAAGTCTTGTTTTTATGAAAATCTAAAAGTATCCTATTTCTCTAAACATGGGCACTTTCCTGGATGACTAGCTTTTCCCAGGAGTAGGCTCATTCACAACTACAACATGGAAAATGAGGCAGCCTTTCATGGATTTATGAAAGAAAAACTCTTCTCAAAAGCTACTGAATAAACCAAATAAACCTCCTTCACTTGGATGGTCCACAAGCTCAACCCAAAGGCAGTGTGAGATATGCAAAGGTGCCAAACAGGGCAGGGAGAAGTAAGAGGAGAACTGAAGGCTCTCTCTTCTCCAAGTGATTATGCATCAGAAGTTACCCACAGTAATTTCTCATCTGAAACCCTAATATATATATTAGATGGTACCATCTGATTTAGTATTTCAGATTTTTTATGTTGGGCTTAGGGGATTTGTATACCCCTCCTAACTATATTGCATCCTTCTTTAAAATAGGCCCATGAAACCATATTTCTTTCTTTTGCTTCATCACACCCAGCACAGGCCAGGTAAGTAGTCAACAGCAAGCTGTCAAAAGTGAATCCAATACAGCACAGTTGAAATTTCAAAACTCATCAGCATGCACTGGTTTTGATTTTCTCTTTCTGTACTCAGAATTCCAAGTAGTTGTGCAATGCAAGTCTATACATTTCTGCTAATAAGACATGACAGGAAGGGTGGAGGTCAAGAAAAGGGCACAGGAAGTCAGAATTATCTACAAATGTGACTTGCATTTCCTGAATCACAGAGAACCTGTTTTTCTCTTTAGTTTTAAGAGATGAATAGTAATGATACCTTTTTCCTATTGGAAAAATATTTTCACATCTTTTTCACCTCCCACAAGATCAGTAACATGTACAGTACTCACAGCCATGAGCATTACTACTTTTGGGTTTTCCCAAGTAGATGGCAAAATCCATTACACCGTGACTGCTACCCCAAATTTTTGTGTCATAATTTAATCTGACCAACACCTACCAGGCAACAATCATATGACATGTTCATAATTAGAAACTGGAGGTGTAGGAAGGATGAGAATGACAACATGAATCAAACCAGTCCTCTGCCATCACGGAAGTTACAACTTGGCCAACCAAGAGTTTGGGCATGTAAATAGCAAATTACAGAAAATGAACAATATAGCAACAAATAATTTGGCTGCTAAGGACAGACAGAAACATAAAAGACTGGAAAGGTAAGAAAGGATTCTTGGAAAATGATAAGATAGAATCAGAAAGGTAAGATAAGGACTTTTACCTGGAAAAGAAAGTATTGCTAAGGCTGAGGGAATGGCACCAATTAGAGCATGGAGTTGTAAAAATATACTTTCCCCAGAATGATTTGTGGACTTTTGCTAATGGCTGTGGTATATATGGAGGGTGTACTGGTAGTCATGAGGCTAGAAGAAGTATGTTGGGTCTTGATGTCAAAGAATTGACTTCATTCTGTAAGCAACAGTGAACCATCTGTGTTTTGGAATGAGAACTGATAGGGTAGATTTCGGGACTGAAAGAAGTGGGCAGAGAATAAAGCTAAGAACCTGGTATTTGGCTAATGTCTACAACAAGGAAGGACAGCAGGAACACAGTGAGTTTTACAAGAAGAACTAGCTTAAGAAATCTTTCTGAGCGCTTGTTAACAAAAATGTCTATCTTTCAAGTTTGAGGAAGTTAAAATGATACCAAGAATTATATCAATTATTATGAGTACTGTGTGTGTGTGTGTGTGTTTTGTGCAAAGTTCCCTGTTAAAACATAAAAACTCCTGAGAGGTTGATTCAAGCAGCTACTTGACTGCTTGCTGGGAAAAGAATAGCAGCTCAAATACTTTATTAAAAGCACATTACTCATTTATTTTTTTGCCTCTACTTTTTCACCATAGCTATAATTTCCAAAACTGCAAAATTTGAACCTGAGAAAAGCACAGGTGAGAATAGCTTTTTCAAAGGGGTGGAGTAAGCACTTGAATAATAAAGTGAGTTGAAATTACACACAATAATAGGGTAAAGAGAGGTTCTTAAATTTCAATTAAATAGCTCCTCTCAAAAGGTGCTAAAGGTTTCAACTTTTCAAATAGTGGCCTGGCTGCTGTAATCTAAACCCTGCAAAGTTTGGATTATATTAACTAAATTCCAAGCTTGACTAGACTGCCTTGAAAACCCTAATTTCTCTGAAAATGAAAACAATTAATGTTCTGTTTATTCATAAGATTAAAACCGCTGAGGTGTAGAGTGGTGGGTCTCATACTAAGTACTTAACCTGAACATCCGACAGAGGAAAGATCAGATCTTTTAACTAGGTGAATCTACTCAATATGAAGACATTTAGGTTTCACTTTTTCAATAACAAAGTAGAAACCAATTAACTCACTGAACTTCCAGAAATTATAGTGGTTCAGAGCAGAGATTCTCAAGTATTAGCCTGGGTATGCATCTTGGCCTAAACAGTTATATAATGTGAGATTGGGGCTAATTTTAACCTCACCATGTTTCATTTTCTACTCCTGTAAGGATGTTATGAGAATCAAATATCATAGAACATGTAAGGTGCACAGAAGGGTAACCTATGTGAGAATAATACCCTATGTGAGATGCTATAGGTGAGGATGCTGAGAGAAGTTCAGTCACATGCCCAAAGACACACAAGAGGTCAGAGCAGCAGGATTGAACCAGACTTTGAGGCATGTGATTCCATTTTACTGCTCTCTGGCACACACACATGGAGTGGCTGTGATGGAAGAGCCACAGAATTATCAGCCATTGCCATGATTTGGAGGAGAGTAATTCCCCCTCCCCAGTGGGAGGGTAGGTCTCAGCAGGCTGCCTTCATCCAGATCTGGAAGCTGGCCTATGAATTTATGCCTTATTTACAGGCCTCAAGTTTTACAAAACCCCTCTGTAGAAGTTTTATAGGAGAATTAAAGACACTTGAGAATGCTCAAAGCAAGCATTTTCTTCCTGATTCATCTCAGCACCATTACACATCACTTCATGAAGGTTCCTGCCCTCTTTATAGTATGGCCGTGGCCATAGCACCTACTGTAATCACACAGTAGCCAGGCATGGAAACACACATGAACTTGTCAACGTTTGTGCTCATGTTAAGAATTACCGATTTTTACTCTTAGACACCTCAAATCAGAGAACTATTGTTGGGGGATAAACAGAAAAAAGGATGTGAAAATGATCTTCTTAGATTAAAAGTTTGATCTAATGATTGCTTTTGAGAATTGGTCACATTTTAGTATTAAGACTGTCATCACTGCAAACCCCAAACAAGAGGACTTTATAAATGCATCTGTGAGAAGTTTTAAAAGGTTTAAGCTGATTGTAGGTAAACAAAAAGCCAATTTTTTAATAAGTATAGCAGCAGTCTACAGTGAAAAGACTATATGCTGTGGGAGTCAGACAGAAACATGTTTGAGTTCCAACTCTGTCCACAACTCTATTTTTGTGATTAGGGCAAAACACTGTCTTCTGTTTCCTCATCTGAAAACCTGGGAGGAAGATCAGTAAAATAAAAAGTCTTTTTAAAGGTGGATGCTATGAGCTGAATTCTGTCCCCTCCATTCTCAATTCATCTGTTCACTGCCTAACACTGAATGTGACTATATTTGGAGATATGGGCCTTTATGGAAGTATTTAATGTGAAATGAGGTCATAAGGGTAGGGGCTCTGATCCAACAGGATTAGTGTCTTTATAAGAGAAACATGAGGACACATCAGGAAGGTAGATGTCTGCAGTCTAGGAAGAGAGCTCTCACTGGAGACCACCCTGCCAGATCTTGGTGTCAGACTTCTAGCCTCCAGAACTATGAGAAAATATATTTCTATTATTTAGTCCACCCAGCTTGGGTATTTTGTATTAACATCCTGAACTAAGAGTGGAATTAGAAACATCCCTGTGTTTTTTGAAATAAAGAACTGCAGAATCATATACACTCAATGCTATGACTTTCCACTGACAAGATGCCCCCCAGATTGAAAGCTCTTTGCTTTTTTTGTTTTTAGACTATTCAGAGAGTTGAGGGAGAAAAACTGGTACTGGGAAAATATCTGCAAACCAACTTTAGATACAGAAACTTTAGAGGTATATGTCAAAAGTGTGTGTGTGGTTATGTATGTACATATGTAACAAGCATGTGATTAATACACTTGGTAGTTAAAAACAGGGGTTTTGGAACATGGTTGTCCTGGTTTGAATCTTGGCCTTGCGACTTACTAGTAGTGTGTTTCTAGGCAAGTCACTTAAACTCTCTGAGCTTTGGCTTCTCTATTGCTGAAATAGAAACAACAACAGTATTTCTCCTATAGTACTGTTACAAGGATTAAAGGAGTCAATACATGTTAAACAGTAAGTGGTAGTAAGAGCTTCACAAAAATTCATTTTACAATTATACATGCCCATACAGACACAAAGTGACAGGGTTTTTATCAAAATAGGGAATAAAAAAAAAGTGCAAGAATCCAGAGCACAGCATTTCTATACCCTTTGCATCCACTGCACACAGCTCATACAATTTCTCAAACCCATCTGACCTTCCGAAAAATTAAACTCTACCTAATCTCTAAAATCTCACGATTACTGTCAAACTTGTTGGCCACTTGTGCCTGGAAGAGACTAGAGAAATAATTAGGAATTGGAACATGAGTTAAGGGGCAGTAAAAAGGGGAAATTATAGAGTAAACTGAGATTAGAGGGTTAAGCAAATGCTAGATACAATCAATTTACAATTACATAAAGGGAAAAGGAGTGCTACACAAATTGTCTACTGTTTTCATACTACTGCCACTACTCCCACCACTATTACTCAGATGAAAATATTTTCCCCAAATCATATTACTGATTTTGTTTTCACAATTATATTCCCCAGGGCAGATATCAGATTCCAACAAAAAGTAATTATGACAAGATCCTATAAAGTTATTTTTAACAAAACTTTTCTCAATTTCTCTCATGTAAGATGAAGTCTAAGTAGGACTCATCTTTGCAAGGTTAACTTTGACACAGGGTGCTAAATTTTTTCGCACAGGGAATTGCTCTTAACAGAAATTTAGCACCTGTCATAAATGTAATAGTGGGATCATTTTGCCGTGGCAAGGGGCAAATTGGTCTAACAGAGAGCACAATAAAGCATATTTAACTGATTTGTTCTGTGCTGAGTGTAAAAACACACCAAATAGCCCTTTCCTATTATTATTATTTTTTTTATCAATCTTAGAGGGATCTTTACTCTGAGTTATTTTTCATGCACTTGGTCATCAACTCGCAAACTGATTTTATTTATAAATAGCTTTTGATGGCCATATAAAGAAAGCTTTTATATGCTTTCTTTATAAGAATATATAGATATTACTTGTAACCACTAAATTATATATCATAAGTCCTCCTTAATTTTACAAGTGATTTCAGTTTGATGTGAAATTTAAAACCCACCCATTTGACCAACTATATACCAACTGTGATTGAATGAGGCACCAAGTGGTATAATATGTGATGAGATCATTCTAAGTAACCTTAGATGAAGAAAAAGAACAACTGCCCAACTATATTAAAGATTCAGCCACTGGCAATAATTCTTGGGGATTCCTTTCATTCCTGACAATTGATTTAATTTCACTGTTGAGGTGAAAATCTGAGTAAAATCTATAGAATGTATGATCAGTGCAACTGAGGAATGATTTATTATCTTTTGTTATATAAAAGGATCAACTTACACATGTATTTTCTGATAGCTTAAAATAGTTTTAAAAAGTTAATTAAAATAATAACAGCAAAAAATAATTAAAATTGCCAGAGACAACTGGAAATCCATTTATTAAGAAGGTTGGGCATGTTGTAATCCAAGGAACTAATCATGCAACATTTCATCTGGTTCATCTACTTAAAATTTTTTTGTGTGCTTTCTCCTTTTAACTCTCTATTTTTAGAAGTTACTTGCCCACAGAAGTTCCAAATTTACTTACGTTAAGAAAGCTATGAGAGCTTGTTTTAATTATTTCATAACTGAAATACTAAAACCACTTCTGTTAATTAATTACTCCAGCTTTGGATTTGGCCAACACTAACATTTACTTTATCTAAGTAAATATATGCTAACTGATAATTACTTATTATTAATAGGTCTACAAATATTACTATTTAGTAGATACTGATCTTATGAAAATATTTGCAGTAGAAGCAAGCAGGAACAGCTGGTGATTAGCGAAAATGCCCTGGGTAAATATTTCTGTGCGCTGTACCATTTCTGTTACTCCCTGTGTGAAATCTTGGCCATGTTCTCTTAGAGGACCCAAATATAAACTTGAACACAGAATCACCAAATAAAATATCACTCACTTCTGTTAGCAAGCCTTAACAACCGATGCTTAATATTTGTCAAAGTTAAAAAGTATTCTTGTTGAAAAGAATGTTTTCTCCAAATCTACAACATAGGACCTTATAAGACATGATGCTTGAAGTAGGTTCTGCTGACAGTAGAAGTCCAAAGCAGAAGACAAACTACACAAGCTATAGACTCTGAACCAACAAATACAAACACTGATTATAAACAGTTTCGAGTATTTCCAAATTTCTACTTCTTTAAAGCATGTAATATCTCCCCCAAATAAAACCCATAAACTCTTCTTTTTCTCCTCTAGCATTCTACTAATTATCTTTAGTGTAAAAATAATGGAATCCTAATTGATCACTCTACAAATCATGGTAATAACAAATTCATGTTTACCTGTGAGTTGATAGATAAGTTATTTATCTCCATTGTCTTTTGTGTGAAACCATCCTTGCTTCTCTATACAAATCAGCTTTTAGCAAAAGAGTGGAGAGAGGATAAAATACTCCAAGTCAAACCAGCACCTGATTCATGAAATGAGAGTGCTCTGGCTTCAAAAAGAACAGTAATGCCCTAAAAAAGTTGACCTAACTTTGTTTTTATTTTTTAAAAGAAGCTCATTGTAGAGGAAAATCACACATGATTTATGGTTTTTCTCTGTAGAGCAACAGAACTTTAATCCACAGCTCATGAAAGGGTGCAAAAGCAGCTTGAAAATTATGCTGAGCTTAATTATACTTAATGTGAATTATTCAGAAGTGCAGACAGAGACTAAAAATTTATTTCATACAAAGAAGCTTGACATTTTAATTGGTCCTTCAGAATAGAGACAAAACAATTTCCTCTCAAGAAAATTTACATCTTCCCTATCAGAGCCTCAGCCTCAGCCAAGCAGAACTTCATTAACAAGATTAATTATCTAGCCAGTGCCTGCTTCATCAGGTGTATGGCCCAGGTGGAAAGAGGAATACAAAATAATGACTGACGTTTCTAATAGACAGAATTCATTCAATGAAGAAAAAAAATGGCAAATCGAGCCACCATACCTTGGTCATTAGCCATTTTGTCAGGGTGCTCCACTGTGGGGGGAAAAAGAAATATTATTAGACTTTGACAGTTCCCAGAAAGAAAGCTGACATTGTAAATCAACAGCTTTTTTTTCAGTAAGTTCTCATATGAAGGCCAATGTCCTACTGAAATTAAATTGATAAGGAATCAAGGTTAAGGTGATTATTTTTATTAAATAACTAGAAGAAAAATAAAAAATAATGGTTTAGCTGTATAAATGTATTCCTAAAAACATATCATTTGTCACATTCCTCTAAACATAAATTCAGAATAATTAACATAGAAATATAATAAAAAATAAATTAGCAGTGAAAAAAATTCACACAATTACCAAGTCATTTTCACCCATACATTTTAAACAACTTAATAAATCTATTTTTTTGTATCCATTTCTTTTTCAATGAGAGAACTTAACTGATTCACACATGAATAGGGTAAAATAATAGAATGTCATGAATATGGTTTCATCTAGATAGTTTAATAAATTTTAGACCTTGTGAAGAAAAGTCTTAGGTTTTTCACAACTTCAGTTGAGTTATGAGTAATGTTCTGGAAAATGACTTTTTTTCTTGTTGGTTTCTTTAAAATTAAAAAAAAATTATAGCATTAACATTTATTAATGCCATTGTATTAATTTCAATTCTACAACATTATAATTTGATATTTATATACAATATAGTGTGCTCACAGCCAAAAGAATAGTTTCCATCTGTCTCCGTCTGTTTGACCTTCTTTACCTATTCTGGCCTTCTTCTTCCTTCTACCTTCTCTGGTAACCAACCACCAGCCTGTTGTCTATATCTGTTTTTGTTTTAAATTTAAAAATATCTATCTCTAAAATTTTTAAAGGCAGCTTACTTTCTGTTAACCAAAGGGAACTATATAGGAGGTAAATCTCTAGTATTATGGCTCTTCTAGAAATTGTGATGTGACATTTTGACCACTGTAGATTTTCAAGTCTCTATAATTAAAATGATTTCACCTAGACTAAATTTTTTTTTTTTTGAGCTTTGAGTCCTCGGGCACATTTAACTCACTCAGTTGCAGTCAAACTTGACACATAGGCTCCTATACTTGCTAGTTTGCTTCTTACCTATACCTCAGTTAAATTCACACAGAGAAAAATGTAATAGCATTCCCATGAACAGTAATTTATTACCTAGTCAGGTCTTTCATTATGTGTGATAGTTTCTTAGCAAATCCATCACCTTTGAGAAATACCTTAAAATCTTACAGGTGTTGGTCCTTCCTTTTCTAAATTTTGAAACACAAATTGTCCAAAAGAATGCATAGAATCAAAATACTTAAAAAATGATGCTGTCAATGAAAGCACCTTTAAGATGAACAAGATTTGTTAGTGTCACATTATAGGACAAGGTTTTAAACCAGAGATCATTTATAATTTATTTAAAAGTACTATGTAGATATATTCTGTGAAAAGGGTAAACTAGAAAGGGTATCTTAATAAAAAGACTTTGAATTCTGAATGACTGTTGGGAAAATGGTATACACATGAGTGCTTATTGCATTAAGATTCTATATGCTTAATATAAGTTTTATAAATGTCTCTGTATCTCCTCAAAATTTAACAAACATTTAAAAAAAATTCACTAGGCCATCTAATCTAATATTTCCTAACCTAATCATTACAATTTAATTTTTGTCTTGATTTTCTCTTCCATTTCACATTGAAGACTAACAGCTTCTCAAAATATATTTTATTATAGTATTAGGGGTTTGTTGATGAAAAGTGCTTTTGATAGGTAACTAAATTATTTGTACTTTATAGATAGAGATGGAATGTAGCTTTTAATAAAGGTCACTATATTGTAAGAAGTGCCACACCAGTTCTCCAGCAAACAATGCAGAAGGATGTGTCAGGATCACATGTGATCACTCAATTCAGGAAGGGTCATTTAGTAGCCAGAATAGAACACAGTTGAGAAACTACCATAATCAACATCACATATTTAGGGGAGAACTGTTTGGAATGATATAAAAAAAGAAAAAAAATCTCATATCTTTTCCACTCTTTATCTCTTTTTTTTTTTCTTTAATTATATACATGCATTATCTGCAGCCTAATAAATGTTTTAGCAAGTGACAAATAATATTTGTTATGGGGGACAATCTCATTCTCATTCTTATCTTCTGGATTTCTTTTACTGTTAGCAAACCTAGACTAAACCAAACTTGAGAAATATTGAATGTCTCAGGAGAGGTTATCTACTAAAGAGTATTTCCCAACAGGGACCAAATATATTCTAACAGTTACTTTTTAAAAGACAAATACTGCCTTAAGATTACTGTAATTTGTGCCTTTTTAAATGGCTCCTGTCAGTTATTAAAAATATCATATATTTTGTCACAAAATAATTTGAAGACTAAAACATTTTTGAATGCTGAGTTCTATATTCTTGGGTGTGAGAAATGTACACTTCAGAATGATGATTAAGGATGCCCAGGGAAAATGCCCTACTCTACTGCTCTTTCATTGCTTCTTCGTGTGTGGGAGGTGACATCATCCCTCCGCAGAAATCCTCTTTGGTCCACTCCATCCAGAATATCCCTCCTCCCTATTACTTGATAGGAAACATGGAGAAGCTTACTTTACTTGTTGGAACGACTCCTGTGATAGGCAAAGACAAACATGACCCTTACAAATCTTCCAAGGGCCCTACAATGTGTGGGTATTGCAATGGGGAGGATTTGAGAAAGGGAGGTGGGTATTTGCAGAGTCCTATGTGGTCAGAGAATCAATTCAAGAGTCTTTTAATTAACATTCCAAGGACAGAGTCAGATATACCACATATATGCATGTACATAAGGGTATAGGAATTTAATCTCTTTTTAATTATAAATGTCCTTTTAATTAACCAGTGATTACTGATTGAGTTTCCTGTACCTTTCTGGCTGGTGGCTAAAACTAAAAAAAGACAAAACTGTAGTCTCTAGTAGAAAATGCTTCTATTTTTGCAAAGACTTAACATGAAAGAATGAAGCTTGTGGCTACCTGTCTAGGGTGTGATTACAACAAAGGACTTGCCTGCTACCCAGCAGACTACTGAGAGTTTTCTCAGATTCAGGACAACAGATAAACCTTACTCTCTGTCACACAAAGTTATGCTCTGATGGACAGGATAGCCTTATGTGTTGAAGCAGCTTAGGAAAATGAAAATCTTAAATCAGAGAGAATACTGTGGTGATTTTATTTCTTTAGTGTAGATTTGGTTCATTGTGGCTTCCAGTCTCTTAACGACGAGTAATTTATTCACCTTAGAACATTTGTCATTGTAAGTGACATGTAAAATACATGTGTGTACAATATCACTTGTAGATAAAGAAGGGTAATATCAATATTTCTGAAAACTTAAAGCACACTGAAGACATCTAAAACTTAGTTTACCATAGGAGTAAGATTTGTTTAAAATATCTAAATGGCTATTAATGATAATTAGGGTAAACGATAGTAAACATTCAAATCAGGATGTCAGAAGTAATGCTTGTGGACTGTTGTGGCATGTAACAAATTCCTGAATTTGTTCTTAGTTCTGAACATCATTTCATAGATGAATTTAGGGCACTTCTGGTAAACAGTACCAATTGAGATATGGAGTTCATTAAATAGCCTACAAGATGGATATCAGGGTAGCCTGCAAATCCTGTGATAACTCATCATTCTGCTGTTTAATGCATTTGGATGCTGAAAGTCATCTTAAACCCTCCCTGAGATCTCTAGTTGGCACACACTGTGAGCATGAAATTAATTTGGCACCTGCCTGTAGATAAAGATGAAGCATTTGTGAAACACTATCTAGTTACATTTCATGCTCCCACAAAATGAATAACCAGTTTCCTTTCGATTGCTCATTTTGAGTAAAACCTGATTTAGACATGAAGTCCTAAAAACCTGGATAGAAAAAGATTAGCTCATTCCCTCCCATCTGCCTCCCAACTTATACTCTGTCGCTAAGGACTGTCATGCAGCCTTAGGCGGAATGCTTGTTTGTGTGTTCCTGGCAAATTTTCAGATTAGCTGTTACCAAATCCAGCTTTTGAATAGCTCACTCACCAGAAGTCAAAATTCCACTATTTATTAGGGTACCTTTCCTAGGAGAATTGAGAAATAGACTATATAGTTATTCTAGGACTCTTCTTAATATAACTGGGTGAAAATGTCAGACGTGTTTCTAATTTTTCAGTTGTTTGCCATCATGTATTATCAAGTTTTCAGCCAGAATATATAGGCAAAATGTGGTCACAGAATTAAGAGCTAACTGTCTTTCATTAGAACACACATACCTTAAAAACACAACTTTAAATGTCAGCTATGAGACATTTGAATTATTTTCAATTGCTAAATAATAGAGGCTCTTGAAACCACTTGTCCTCCAGAAAAATGATACTGTGCTTCAAAATAGAAAGGACTTACATGAAGATCATTTTGATGCAGTTACTATTCTTGGGCTTTAGTATTTTTATGTATAAACATATAACTATTTTTAAAGTGAGCACTGAATTTTATTTTTGCAAGTATGTGTTTTCTTCTAATCATTCTGCAAGATTTATAGTTGCTACCCTGGTCCTTAAAATAAATACATTCATTTAATTTGGGATTTTCTGTCTTACCATCTCAAAATTTCCTTTAATATATATGGACAAGAGTTAATGAAAAAAAATATTTAAAGTTGGCAAGAGTATGCCATTTACATAATTCAATACTTTTTCATTTTTGTGCCCTTACATAAAATAACTAAAGGGTTTCATTATATTCTGAATAGAACCAGTATACATTAAATCAATATAAAAATTCCAAAAAGATTACATATAAGTTTAAGGTTTACAGCATGAGGGTTTGATTAACATATATAGTGAAATGAGTACCTTAACAGATTTAGTTAACATAAATCATTTCATATGGATACAATAAAAATAAATGAAAAAAATTTCCTTGTGATGAGAACTCTTAGGACCTACTCTCTTAACACAATTCCTATATATTGTAGAGCAATGTTATTATTGTAATTGTGTTGTACATTACATTCCTAGTACTTATCTTACATATGGAAATTTGTATCTTTTGATCACCTTCCTCCAATTCCTCCTCACTCTCAAAATCACAAATCTGATCTCTTTTTCTATGAGTTTGATGTGTTTTGTTTGCTTGCTTGTTATTAGATTCCACGTATGAGTGAAATTACACAGTATTTGGCTTTCTCTGTCTGACTAATTTCATTTAGCACAATTCCTTTGACTCCCATCCATATTATAATAGTAGAAATTCCTAGGTTTTTTTATGGCTGAATAATATTCCATTGTGTATATATTGGCTTTCACTTTTTCCCAAGTTTGGTGTTTTCCAAATCTGCTTAATCATGAGTTACCTGGTGGCTGGATACAAGTTACAAAACATAGATCTCAAGAAAGGACATTTAAAGAGTCTTTGATAACCCCCAATTCTTGGTAGTCGCAACTTTATGAAATCTTTTCTTAGTGTAAACGGAACCCAATAACTTCTTTCTCGATTCATCCATTTATGAACACTTAGGTTGTTTCCATGTCTTGGCTATTTTAATAATAATGCTATTATAAACATGAGGGTGCAGATATCACATCCACATAGGGTTTTCATTTCATTCAATGCATTCCCAGAAGTGGTAGTCATATAGTAGTTGCACTTCTAATTTTTTGAGGAACCCCCATGCTGTTTCCCATAGTGGCCACACCAATGCCACCAACAGTGCACAGGTCCCCTTTTCTCATATCCACACCAGCATTTGCTATCTCTTGTCTTTCTGAGGACAGCTAATCCAAAAGGCATAAGAAGTTATAGCTCACTGTGGTTTTAACGTACATTTCAATTTATTTGGAATGTCCACTGTAGTCACGCAGCCAGTAGAGATGGTACAGGGCAATTCCTAAAACAGACTTCAAAACTATTTTATAACAATCCTATAGGACAAGAAAGGCAATAGTAGAAAATGATTCAAACCTTTCAGAGTCCTGAAGAGGATGGGATCAGAGAGGGGCCCCACTCCTTTCACATTACGTGCTTGAATTCGAAAGTAATACATAGTGTCAAGGTTGAGATCCATGATTTGATGAGTAAGTCGATCACCACTGATTGTTTCCATAATCCAGTCATCAATTGGTATATTCTTGTCCAAGGTATAAAACAAGATGTAAGCTGCATAAATAGATGAATGCACACTTTGTTTAGTTTACTTCCTGCATGCCATTCTTCTGCTTCCAAACATCCATGTTTCCCAAATGTAATTTGCACAATGATTATTATAGGTCCACAATCTGTAAACTACAATATTTGGTCCAGCAAGTAATGATTTTTTTAATTGCAAGGATTAAATAAATAATTGCTTAAATATATATATATAACCTAAAAATGGAATAAGCCATTAGAAATAAAAAATATCTGTTATATTTAAAAATTCAAGGTTTATGCTGCCTATAAATTCTGATTATTGGTTTATTCTAATATATAAGCATGATAAAAAATGTAAGGCATAGATAGCAAGTCTGTTTAATTTTCACCAATTCCAATAATAAAAATAAGTAATGTTCTTTTGGCTTGTGCTTAAGTAATAAAAACACTAAAAAATATAAAATGCTACATATGCTTAAATTGTTATAAAAATAAATAATGATATATAATTATTGTAATAACTCTGTGAGGTTAGCAGGGACACTGTTGTTTTCCTTTCACAGGTGATGAAGCTGAGGATGACCCAAGCTAGGTGGTAAAAGGGCTAAGATAATATCCTCTACATCCATATGAAAAATCCAACACTATTTCCCCTAGTCCATCCTACCCAGGGGAAAAAAAAATAACAAGGTATTTCTGGATAACTGCAGGTTATCTAGTTAATATCTCAAATGTTAAGAATCTATCATTTGAATGTATCATTTACGCTCTGTGTTAAGGGATATGTTACTTGAATGTTAACAGGGTATTCAGTGGTGATAGTCTAATATGCACCCACACAAATCCAGGTAACCCTGAAAATATTCATATTCTAACATTATATTTAGCCAATATATAAGCTAGCTTTTATCTAAAAATATTAACTCGTAATTCTGTATGACACTATTTGATGAATTTGTAAAAGAGCTCATCATAGATGTCTTTGCTACATGAATATAGTGCCAGGCTCCATTTCTGTTAAAATTCTGCAATGATACCTGCACCAGATAGGCCACATGTGTCCCTAGTTCTATTCTTAATGCATTGAACATATTCTTTGTATTTCAGATTTTTTAAAATAGCAGTCTTTCTTTGATTCACCTATTCCTTCCTTTATTTCAAGAGTCCCTCTTGTCTTATCTGGACTCTCATACATAGATCTTTAAATGGTTATGTCATAGGGTTTTCTGACTCAAATCTACTTACAAAATAACTATGTGCACTGCCTACATCTCAGCACAAACCCTTACTCCAGGAAGACTGCAGTAGGTCTCCTAGTCTACTATGCTATTTCTACCTCTCTCTTATTCCTCACTTTCTCCATCCAAATCCCACCCATTCATCAATGTCAAATTTAAGCTACACCTAACATATGAAAGCTTCTTCTATAGTGAGCATTTCTTTCTGTAAACTTTGCAATACACTTCAATAGAGTACAAGAGCATTTATATGATTTTTTAAATTGTTTGTTACTTAATCCCATAGAGATTTATAGAATTATGCTTAGGTTTGGGGGATGCATTCTAGACAATGATCTGGATCTTTTTTATTTGTGATTCTGTAGGATTAAACAATGTTGCAGACTCTAAGATACAGAAGTCTATTTCTCTTAAATTAAGATCAATGATGAAAACTTGAATCTCTTGCTTTTGCTTTCGCTTTTTCCTGAGTTGGGTGTTTTCCAAATCTGCCTAATCATAAGAATTACATGGTGGCTGGGTACAAGCTACCAAACATATATGCCAAGAAAGGACATTTTGATTTAATAGGTATGGCAGAAAGTGTCTTTGATAACCCCAGTTATCCCACCTCCTGGTAGTCACAACCTTTATGTAATCCATTCTGCCTGAGTGTAAACAGAACCCAAATCTTGCTTTTAACCAAAAGAATACAGCAATTGTGATGACGTATCATTGACATGATTATGTTACATAAGATTATAACTTCTGTCTTGCTAATAGACCCTATAGACTTTTCTTTGTTATTTTTGATAGAATATGCTGCAAGATGGAGATGATCATGTGGTGAGGAAATGAGGATGGGCTCTAATCAATAGCCATTAAGAAACTGAATCCTTCCAACAACCATATACACTTGGAAACAAATATTTCCCCAGTCAAGCCTCAGATGAGACATCCATTTAGCCTAAAGCCTTGATGGCTTCCTTGTAAGAAGAGTCTAAAGCAGAGTACACAGCTAAGCTGTGGTTGGATTTCTGACCAACACAAACAATGAGATGACAAATACGTGTTGTTTTAAGCTATTAACTTTGTGGTGACATTGTAACGCGACAATCAATAATACAATGGGTTAAATGTAACCCCCTGGTAATCTGCACCCAAGACAATTTCTGTGATTATGTACATACAGTCAGGAATCACTACTTTAGTTGGTATTTGGAATCTGAATTTTTTTGACATTTGTTAAGATGTTGATGCTGCAGATATAAAGGACTTAAAATGGAGAGAGCTCAGGAGGAGCTGCAAAACTCATAAAGGTTGTATGACTTTTCTTTCTGGTTAATATTAAAATCAGAAGATTATATAATTCAAAAGGGATTGTGAAGTATTCATTGGATTAAACAGTGTTTCAGACTAATGGAGTTTCATTCATTTATAACTTCAGTATCCAAAATCAACATCAATAAAATGTCCCAATACACTTTGAGCCAGAGCAGTAGCCATTCTTGTCCCCAAAGAATCATATCTATTGAAAAGAAGACCCTGGTATTCTCAATGATTTCTTTTTTCTTATTTTTAACTTTTATTATGTCTGTGTCCTATCTCTTCAAAAGAATAAAAACATTCCTTTAGTTCAGGAGCCATATCTTATACTACATTTTATTATTCTTCTTAAAAAAAAACTAATAAAATAGTCTTCACATAATAGGTATTGAAACTCACTTATTAAATAAAATCCCCTCGCCCAGAAGCATATCAGTTTCATATTCATGACATTTAATGAAATTGTTAAAGTTTTCATGGGCTGTTTTAAGTGCATGATGAACCTTAAAGTTTAAAGAATTGTGTTTCCATCCTAGGTCAGCTACACTTCTTCCTGATTTTCTTTATTTATCAAACAAGAATAAAACATTTGCCTTCACTGTGACTTTTTTCTAGTAAAAGTATTTAATGAAGCATTTAAAATGACAGTTCTAGGTCAAGTAAGGTCGAAGATGCAGGCATCAAATTCTGATCATTTCAAATCGTATTTAAGCAATTTCCTAAAACTGATGGGAAAACACACACACACACACACACACACACACACACACACACACATTAGATTTGAGAACTGCGATAGGTAATAGAAACATATTACATTATTCAAGACTAAAAACTGGTCTTAGAGAAAGCATACAATTTCATTTGGATATGTGAGTTTGGTGTGTTTGGAGGGTATTAAATGCATTATGAAAGCCTTATCTTAAAAATTTTCATATAACCACACAGGTTAGAAAAAATTCATTGGTTTTTCACTATCTTTCTGTACCTATATATTCATTTCTCTGTGTATAAATCTCTCTCCTTTTTCTTTACTTTTTTTTTTTTTACTTCATTTTTGTCTCTTATCCACCTCAACTTGTCAAATAATGGAGTGTCCTGTCACAGGTTGTAAAACCCAGGATTGTTCACTCAAATGGGCCCACATTGGAATAATGTTTGTCTAAATATATGTAAAATGCCACCTCATACATCTGTCACTTTTACTCTACTTATATAAATAGGCAGTTGTAATTCCCCAAGCAAAGTGTTAGGAAGTGTTTAATTCTACCTCTCTCCTCTCTTCTGTCCCCTTCCATCCCCTTCCATACTTCCTGCCACCCATTACTGATTCCCTTTCATAGATCGGGCAGACTGACAAGTACAGGGAAGGCCAGGATGACTCCAACCAACAAGGAGCTCAGCCTAGTGAAAATGGTTCAGCTTTAAAAAAATTGATTCTGATAATCATGCATATGAATAGATATGTATAAAAGAAAGAACCCATTTATTCTTTATTTGTGGTCAAATATAACAAACTAGGGATTCAGAAAGACCTGACATCTAGCAATAGCTCCATCATTTACTAGCTTTGCAACCTTGAGTAACTTGCTTAATCTAAGTATATCTCAATTTTCTCATTTGAAAATAAGGTGCTGTGAGATACGGCATTTTAATAATTTAATATGTGTTGGCATTTCTATTAAATTATCTTCTACATAGTAACTACTTAGTAAATGTACAGCTATTCTTAATATTAATAAGTCTGAAGGAAGTGTCATATTTGGAAGAGCTGGAACTTTGGTTTCAAGTCAAATAATAGATTCAATAGCAATTCAATGATTATTCTACTCAGTAAATACTAATTACCTACTACATGTTAAGAATATTGTTATGGGGAAAAAGCACTGAACAAAATCTGAAACTTGTTTTCATGGAATTTTCAGCCTTGTACTATAAGCATTTGATTTTCTCCTATAATTATATGAATAGGAGGTGAAGAGGAAGATGTCAAGATGACGGTTTCAACTTATGCAACTGATGGGAGTAAGAATATTTAGACATATATGATTTCAGTGTGAGGGCCAAGCTGGGTCCACCTTCCTAAAAGGTCTTTTAATCAATTACCGAATATAACAGTGTGTTATTTAACTGGTTATGGTGTGTGAGAGATGAGAAGGGGGAACAGAAGAGAGGGAGGAAAGGAGGGAGGGAGGGGGAGAGAGGGAGAGGGAGAGGGAGAGAGAGAGAGAGAGAGAGAGAGAGAGAGAGAGAGAGAGATATGGATGGAAGGAGAAAGGGAAGGAAGGAGGGAGGGAGGGAGGGAGGGAGAAGGGGATAGAATAAGGTACCAACAGGACAAGCAAGTGGAAATATACACTATAAAGGAGTGTATGGATGGCTACTCAGAACTCCTTGGATGGAGATATATATTTCAGAGACATAAATTTGTGTTCACTGAAGCCCTTGCTACCATAGAGATACTCTTTATTCTTCAGAGAAAATAACAAAGAGAATAAAAAGATCCTGGAAAGTAACACTTAAGAAACAGGTGGAAGAAGTGTCTGCTAACAAGACTGAGCTATAGCCTAGAAGTGGGGAGAAAGTGGTTAGATGATTTCACAAAAGTAAAGAGAGAAGAGAATTTCAAGGAAGAGGAATTGGACAAGAGTATCAAATGGCACAGAGAAAATGAATATGAACTTCGCCGTTAGATAGTAATGATAAGGAAACAATCTCTGAAGACCTAACTCTTCCCTCTATGTGGACCTCTGATCTTAAACAATGTTGGGTGTTGCATTTATTTAGGTTGTTTCACAACTGTATGACAATTACTTGGAAAATGCCAAGTTCAATCCTTCTTCAGATAAATTAAATCATAAATCAAGAATCACTTATTTGGACCAGCAGGATACTAAAAAGTTGGAGCAAAACATAGTGTAATAGTTAAGAGTATGAATCTGAGTTTTAAATTAGAGTGTGCAGACAGGGTTGACTCCACAGCTGATGCCCAGTTTAACTTCTGAGTGAGTGAACCCAGATCTTTAATGCCACCCCCTCCCCGCCCCTGTGGAATCTGGAATGTGCACAGAGGCATCTAGTGAATCTTGAAATTTCCATTACATCTTCCTCTGGGGCAAGGTGCCCTTGATGCTATCTATCTCTCAGCTCACCCTGGTGCCAGGGGCTCCCAATATCTGGCTTCTTGGTCCCCTCAACTGCCCATGTATTTCTTTCCTAGCTTGTAGGTCCATCTCTACGGGGGTGGTCTCAACTCTAGGGGATGAAATATATGGAGATTGGACCTTCCCACTGCCTCAGAGGACTCAGCTTCAGTACGTGAGTTCCGTTTTCATTTGCACCCAAGTTGGACTTATCTGCCTCATTCTTTGGTCTCTCAGCCCTTTGGGCATTTGGGGGCCATAAGTGTTCTCTTTGAACACTTAGCTCTTCCTCTTCTTGGTTATTTGACTTTGGAAAAGTCATTTACTCTAGAGAAGGTTCTTGTCTCTTCATCACAAAATGAAATAACGGGAATATATGGATACTCATAACAGTAAAGCGCTTAGCAGAGTGCCCAGCATATGGTAAATGCTTAATTTGTTTTAACTATTTCCTTCTGAAAATGTTAGTCCAAATACTTAAGCTGTCATTTTATGATCAAGGAATTTAGGCACTGGAATTATCTGGGTCTCCTCCTTCTCTTTTTTGTTTAGTCTTTTGGAAGTATATATATTTACAAATTGTTGATCTAGGTTCTATGCAAAGCACATTAGTACAGCCTCTTCCTAGCATGGATTTCAAATTGAAATAATGATAGCTAATTTGTTTAAGTACTTAATACACATCAGGGACTTTTCTCAGTACTTTATTATAACAATTCTACAAAAGAGGGTCTATGACTACCCTTATTTTATAGATGAGAAAGTGAGACTCAGGGAGGTTAAATAACTTACCCAGGCATCTTCCTCAGAAGCTTAGGTTCTTAATTCTTAACTACTCTGCTCTACTGATGTGTACATGCAAAGATTTAGGAAAACAAAACAAAACAAAAAGATAAAGGTAGAAAGGGAGCATATCACTCTACTAAAGCACACTGGTGCCTGGACACACTGGAAAAGAGCTCACACTTTCCTCAGCACTTTCATGAGAAACTGAGTGCAGCAAATCAGGGCCTTCTGTCTAATGGTCTGCTATTTTGAATATTTTTTATCAACTTATAAAAGTAATTTGATTGAAAGTATCAAAATATGTATGGAACAAAATTTGTCTTAAGGATTCTTGGTGTTTACTGTCTGTTGAATTGAGTTAAAATATCTCAACTTGATAATTACAACTTGGTCTTCATAAACAAAATAGGCTTTTTCAAGGAAGAAGGTATTCCCTCTCATACTTTTATCATACCAGTGTTAGGAAATACATTTTCAGTAGTGGGAATAGTGAACATACAACTCTAAATAAAATACACGGATGAGTTTTCTTACACATGCACTGTGATTTTGGCACACGAAATTTTTGGTTTAGATTAATTTGCATTTCTTAACATGGAGTAGACTTCCATTTTTTCTCTCAAAAAGCAAAATAAAGCTTCCTTTCAAAGTTGTAAACACATTCTATTGTTTATATTGACTATCTGATAAGAATTATTTAAATAAGAGTGGAGATTTGGGTAGTATATGACTTATTTTATCCTTTACCAAAAATATATGTATTTCTCCATCAGAACTTGTTTTTAGAAAACATTGTTTCTTTCTTCTTAAACTTAGTATCTGTTGATTTACCAAATGTTATAAATAACTGTTTATAATATAACAAAATAGTCATCATGAAAACCAATCAAAATCTACAAAAGTACGGAAATTGAACCAATAAAAATAGATCAGAACACTGAGGGGAAAATAAGAAGAAAATTAGAATGAGCCAGCTTTTATTTTAAAAAGCCTGGCAGAGTGATAGCTGAGCATATAAGATTTGAGAAAGATTTTATGTCCCTCTTCTTTTTCCATATTTGTCAGCTCAAATGAAAATTCTGTTAGCTATTGCACTAAGAGCAATTTCCCAGAGAAAACAAGTTTTCAATTTAAATTTAAATCACATTTGAAATTTTCACATTATCTTTTCATTTTGTAAAATTCAGAAAGTAACACATAAAGAATTTGATCTGAACTATAATTTCCATGCTTATCTCTGTATCACAGAATGACTGAATTGCTTTGTTAATTTATACTAGTTCTATCCACCTCTTGTATGCAAAAAAGAAAAAAAAGGAGTGACTCTTACATGTGCCTAACCCAATGGTTCAAGTTAATTAGACTATAATGTGCACATTTTTAGCTATACAATATTTTTCATAATAATTATATGCTATGGAGACATCTATTAAAAGACTAAAGTGATCATTTAAATGCAAAATCTCTGATAGAACTCCATTATATTTTTCATACTAAATTAACATTACAGGCTTCGAATGGATGCTTTAATTAGGCATTGATGTTATCAGCAATATTTGGCAAAATAAAATCTGTCACTGTGAAATATTCATTAAGTTCAATTTCTGTCAGTCAATATTAAGTGTTTTATGAACCTTAGGATTTAAGTAAGAAGCTAAAAGGGAAGTGAGAAACGAAAAACCCCCAGACAAACCTCCTTCTTTGTTTGTGCCATACGGAAATACATGGTCATTAGGTGTCTTTTGTGTTTTATAATTGCCAAACAACTGGCTTCTTTTTAGTCTTTTAAGCTCAGAGGCAATCCATTGAAAGGTTGTCCTAAAGCATCTCAGAATGAAAAAAAGGTTTGTATATTCAAAATATGCATCTTTCAGAAAGCAATTCAAATGAAATGTGTGTGCATTTGTATGCACCATTAGAAGAACTCCACAGGGTCAGTGCCAGCAAGAAGAGCCGATCAGAAGGGGTCAAGAAGTCAACTGAAAGGCTGGGTCAGAAAACTGATGCACAAAAGGCATGAGCAGCACATGGGAGGTAAAGTGATCACAGGCCACGCTGAACAATACTGAAAGAAAGCTGAAGTGCTCACCAGTAATTTTCCCGTTGGCTTCCAAGGGAGGCTGCCAGCTCACAATGACAGCACGAGGCTTCCCTTCTCGAGTAATGACTGTCAAATCCTTGGGAGCAGAGGTCGGGGCTGCCAGATGAAACAGAGACAAGGCCTTGTCATTGGATGTGAAAGAATACGGATATTTATGGGACTTCTAATCATGGTGTTGACACTCAGAATCTATCATGCAGTATATCATGCTTCCTTTGCCATTTGCCATTTATTTCAAGTACTTGAATTAAATAAGCAAACACAAAAATACAGAAGTTAATGTTTTCTCATGGAAGTGAAACTACTTCGGGAGGAGTGACTATAGAGAGGAGAAGAGAATATGTGTGAATATAGGGGAGAAAAGTATAATTGGTATTATCAAATGAGTGTCACATTAAAAATGTAAGAACCATTATAAGAACAAAGAAAGGTACACGTACTTCACGAGCTCGATGGCTACGTGTCTCCAAAAAAACAGAATTCTGTAATGACTGCAGGATTTCCACGAATGAAAATGTTATCTAATTCTACATGTCCTTAAAAGTAAGCCTCACCAAAATAAATTTAAACACAGGTCAAAACATCTTCTTAGGCAACACACTAGGTATCCTCAAACAAGAAGGCAAACAAATATTAGAAAACAGAGGAGGCAAGGGACTTATGAGGGTCTTAGCAGCAACCTGACATGGAATTAGAGGGGATAAAACGCTGCCTTTCTTCCAGCTACTTTTCCCACCTGCTGCTGAAAGGGAGCAGAATTTGTCACCCCCAAATATGCCTCTTTGGTATAAGAATATTTTAGGCTGAATATTTTTAAGAAACAGCAGACACAGGTAAAACTCTGAAAGCTGAGATGTTATCCTCTGTTAGAGAAAATTACGTTTATATGGGAAATCTCCTGTTAGCAGTGGGTCTTGCTCTTCAGGCCTGGAATAGGAGGAGGATGGCAACATCTCAAGAAACTGTTACCAATGGAGAAGAGACTTAAACCTGCATAACAAACATTCTTTATTGTGATTTGCCTGACGCCACCCATAACTCGCTCCCCAACCCCCAATATTTCCCTTTTATCTCTAACAGGAGACAGTCTCTAAGGTGGTGGCTTGGACCATTTGGAGGAATTACTCAGCTTTCCTAAGCATCTCCCATGTCTACTGGAGATATACATGTTAGCAAACTTCTGTTTGTTTTCCTCTTGTTAATCTGTCTTTTGTTATGGGGGCAGCCTTGGCTGAAAACCTAGAAGGATAAGGGAAAATTATTTTTCCTCCCCTATGTTCTGCTCAACAAAAATTTAAATATACTCCTTAGAAAAGAAACCACAGGCCCAAAATACAGTTACTGTGATAAGACTCACATCAGCAAACACTTAATTGCTGTTCAGCCTCTCCCAGGAATGCAGTCTTTAACCAGTCAATCGAGAATTACCTGCACAGCACTAGCAAGGTCACTGGCTGACAGACCCCTGCTCTTCTCCAAGAAAAGATGAATCTGCCTGAAACAATCCATTCTTGGCTAGAAATTTTCTTTTTCCATCCTCTTCTGTCCATAAAAAGCTTCTATTTTTGTACAGCACCCCAAGATGCCTTTTTTATTTGCTAGACAGGCTGCTGCCTGATTCATGCATCATTAACCATACCAACGAGAACTATGAAATTTACTGGGTTATTTTTGTTTTGTTTTGTTTTTGTTTTTTTTTTTTTACAGACTTCAGAGATGGCATAACTTGGCCATGCCATTTCAGTATCTTCTAGGCTTCATTTGAGCTGCTTCCTTATTCCCTATGCTTTGAAATGCAGCTAGTTTTCACTCTAAGCAGCTCATAATGTGCAGTCTTTCACCAATAGACTTTTAAGTTACCCTTAGCTTGGCAGAGGCAATGCCAGAACACATCTAAGTTCTGTGGTTAGGTTCTAGAGGAATTTCCTGATGTCTGCACAGAGATGCTTCTTGTATAGAACAAGTTGGGGACAATGTGGTCCTAACTCTGAACTCCTCTTCACTCTTACCATTCCCTTCAGCTTTTCTGTTGGTCATACAGCAGTGGTCCTCAAACTTTTTGGCATTAGGGACAGGTTTTCCTATGATTATCTAATGCCTGATGATCTGAGGTGGAGCTGAGGTGGTGATGCTAGCACTGGAGAGCGACTGCAAATACAGATGAAGCTTCACTTGCTGGCCCACCTCTCATCTTCTGCTATGCAGCCCAGTTCCTAACAGGCCATAGACCAGTACCAGTCCACAGCCTGAGAGTTGGGACCATGTCATACAGTACACAGTCTGCCCATTATCAACACTCTTATTTCTAGTTTCTTTCTTCCTAAATAAAATTCCAATTAGAGGAGACATCAAACATTCACATCCTTCATACTATTTTATTTCTAATGTCCTGATTCTCAAAACCTCTATGATTCCAGGTTAATTAAAGCTGCACCTATTTGTAATATCTTGACAAGATTCTTAATATATTTAAATTTAAAAAAAAGGGAGTTGGAGGAGAAAGGAGGAGGAAAACTGGAAAAGTGGAGGAGGAGAAGATGAGATAGGTTTGGCATAGCTGATCCTTGAATAAAGATTATACACACACACACATACATATACATACATACATGTATATGTGTGTGTGTGTATATATATATATATATATTCTATATATATTGAATATATATTGAATATATATTCAGTATAATATATATATATATATATATATATATATATATATATATATATATATTCAGAACAAGGACATTCATGTAAGAAAAGATATGTTATATAAAATACCAGAGAGGCAATGTTATCTTAAAGAAGGCTTAGTCTCAGAAAGAGTTCATTCAAGATATTTTCTAAGCCACAGATAGATTTATAGTATTATACTAAGAATAATAAGGAATCTTCTGATTATGGAAGAAATTAAAAGACTTTTTTTTTTAACTAGTCAGAATAGTCTGCTTTTTCTTAAATATGCTAAGATTCAAATGAATGATTCTTTAGAAAACAGTCAAACGATGATTAGATTGCTTCACTGAATCTGTTACGGTATTCAAAAGAGATAAAATGACTCTTCAACTTTAGCTAGCCAAATAATACATTAAAGGGTTGGTTATTTAGAAAAAGAAAATCTGACAATCTATTTCAGGTGTCCTGTAAGTTCTTTCTTTTCCCCAAGCCTTGTGAATGTTGATTAAATAGAGATTCTGGTATTGAAATCAATAGCTAAATGTTTAGCATTATCATATGAACTGCAGGCTATTCCCTAATATCTGGAAAAGAATGCGGCCCTCACAACTCTAGAGGTCCCTACTAAATCAAACAGAATGTCTCTGGTCTGTGCCTCTGCAGCCTCCTGGGTTCTGCCTGTAGTGTGCTTTTAGAAAGTTGTCGCTGACTATCCACCCTCTTTGCATGACATATAAACAAACAAACAAATAAATAAATACCGAGCCCTGGAGGCTTTATGCTTTCTTCTACAGTCACGCTCCCCCTTGTCCCATGAATACTATGCTCCAGTTACTCCAAACCATTCATGAGTGTCCCTTGAAGACATATTTTTGATACTCACTTGTGTATTTTTGTACATGTTGTCCTTTTGGAAAGCCTTGGATTGGGTGCCTGGTGATCCATCCAGGCTCAATCATTACTTCTTTTGTGAAATCTCTCCTATTTCTCCAGCCAGAATTTATACTTTAATCTATTTGCTCTGATTCCAACTTGCCCACAATTTTGTGATTATATTTCTCATGTTACTTCTGGTTTTTAAAAAAATCTCTTTCTTCTGTATTCGTTTTTAATTTTCTCACAAATATAGGCTGCATTCTCTTTACTTTTAATACCCAGATCCTATCTCAAGACCTGACATTACCAATAAACATTACTGGAAACTCATAATATGTCAGTTAACTGGACAAGCGCTACCCTGTGGTTTGTTGGTTCTCAATTTCTTCCATGCTTAAATTTCTTTTAGTGCACGAATGGAAGAGAACAGTTAAGATTTAGATTTTCAGCCACAGAAATTGTATTGGGCATTTGTTATGTGGACTGTCCAATGTCCCATCCCTTCCTGCTTCATTTAGAGAAGGACTTGGCTTTTTCCTTTTGGGAACAAGCTCTCCTCTGTGTCATGTGAGCTTCATTGCCATCGACCCACTCTCTCTTTAGCTGTGTGATTCTCTCATCTGGGAAAGTGAAAGTTAATACAGGAAAGAAAAACACAGACAGTCAAACCATTGTGATAGCAGTACCCTGAGGGGACAATCCAATAATTCCTCATCTCTAAAGCCTGGGAGTACTGCTGGTTCCTCTCCTTTTCCAAGATCTCATTATTTCAGGTGTCCTTCCAGTTGTTTTTATTTTATTTAAGGATGTTATCACTTGGACAGAATGTTTTATTTCAACAATTTGCCTGCTGCCCTCATCTTTATCATAAGCGATTTCAGCACAAGTGCATAACAATGCAGCACCAACCCCCACAGAAGGAAACCCTAGAAGTCATTTCATTCACTTCATTTCCTTCTCACAGTTATAAAACCTGCAGACACTTGTGAATTACTTCTTGTTTCTCATCATCACCCAGAGATCTCATCCACATACTATTTACACCTTTGTCCAGATCATTATCTGTTTTGACAGTCACCCTTCCTACTAACCACATTTCTAAAAGTTAATATCTTCTGGTCGGCAATGGGTTTTACCACTGGCATCCCTACAAGGTTAAGAAGTTGATGAGAAATCAGTAGAGTACATTTATCAACTCAGATGTCGGTGTACATTTTAAGTTTATGAAAGGGAAAAGTGAATAAGTTTGTTTGCTTTAAGAGGAAATTACTATTCTTCCTTTACTCAGGGAAGACCACATGTCTCATTGATTTACATTTAACTCTTTTTATCTAATTTTGAGTAAAATGGAAGAGCAGGCCTTTATTCTCCTCATACAGCATAACCCATTCAGCTTCTAGGAAAAAGAGTTAATATATGTAAACATGTAAAATAGAAGGATGGGATGTTGAAATTAAATCACATAATCTAGAAAACTTTTTATAGAAAGAAGTAGCCACAAAAATGTAAAAATACTCAAAGTGAACTCTCTGATTTAGCCTGAAATGAACAGTAGAATTATAATACCACAGGACAAATTCAAGAAAAAGAAAAATTCAACTTACCCAGAGAAGAATTTTATTGTCATAAGTTTTTAAAATTTGGAAATGTGGTATAGTTTATTCCCAAATATGATGTAACACATGAAACCAATCAAAATGCATGTTAAACCTTGTACTCTTAGATGTTGAATCTCTAAGAACTATAAATGGCAAGTATACTGCATATCTGTTAAGGTTATAAATGCAACATTTATGATCCATACTGAATCTGACTGGTGAAATTTACAGTGAATTGCATTTACCCAAATTTGAAGTATGTCAACTGGCATGAAGGTTTTCCATTGTGTTTTCTTATTTCCAAAGAGTGAACATGACTGCCTGGAAACTTCTTCCCATATCCAGCTGAGGTTATTTAGGTTAAGAACTCATGAGACTACAGTTATAATGCAATGTTTTATTTTGTATCTAATTTCTTTCCAAAAAAATAAATACCAACCATAACCATTAATCAAAGACACAAATGCTTTGGACAGAGTTCAATGCATAGATTTCTGTCCTGACCTAAATGTATTAAAAAGAAGTTCTAAAAGTGTAATGAATTATAAGCATAAAATATTTTAGAAATGCTGTAATTTAGATATTAAAATGCACTGTATTCCAGCTTCCACAGACCCTGGGAAGCACCACCACCAAATGTCAAAAGCAGAACTTTTGAAGCCTTTCTTCACATACCTGCTTCATACGTGGTGGCGTGTGCAGTCATGCTCCACGTGCTTGACCGTCTGCTTTTTGTGACCATGACCGAGAACTCATACATTGTGTTTGGTTTGAGGCCTGTTGCTGTGTAACTCAGGGATGTTGTGTCTTCTGACTATACAAGTGAGAAATAAGCAAAGAAAAAAAGTGAACTCTATCAACTTGGTAAATCAATACATGTAAAAAATACTACCTAATAAGCCAATAAAAATGGAGTCTAGAGAGCTAGAACACAGCACGGACTTTACTTCCTCCCTGTCAAGTAGCTTACAATAGATGGATGTACACCCAAAACAGGATGGTCAAAACCAGGTGTTATGTTGTTCAAAGGGGCACTAGAGGATACATTTTTCCAAGTGAGATGATAACCACAGTGAGAAGACCAATTCTATAGCCTTCTGTCAATTCCATCTTTAAGGTTATCTGTACTGACTTTAGGTTCAACTTATTTATGATAATGAAAAGAGATTTTCGAGGTTTTAATGCTAAACATTTTACATAGATTATCATGATTGTTTTCCACTGGTAATTAATTTTTAGAGTTCTGCTTATGATTTCTGAAAAAAGGCTTTATGGTGCAAACCTTTGGTGATTCAAGGATTTATTTGACTATCAAAGAAAATGAGCAAAAGCAATGCTGCATCATGCGGTTTTCTTCCTTTGTGTGTATGTCACATTAAACACATTTAAGTATGGTCACTGGAACAATTGATCAGGAAGGGAACAACAAACTGAATAAATATTAAAAGGTCACATTAGTGTTAATATTATCTGTTTTCTGAATCCATTTTCTGTTGTTTAAATAAGTTAAATATATTTTAGTAGAAAGTAAATTATCTGTTTTTATTACTAACTCAAAAGATCAAAATGGTAATGAAGAAAAAACAGGTTAATTTCTTAGGTTAATCCTTATTTTCCATATGATCAGGCAAATTTAAAACTATTCATGCCTCTTATAAATATTAATTTATACTTGGCATTTAGATATTGATCTTCTAAAGTTAAAAAATTTACTTTTACTATTATATTTATTATATTTGTCACATATCTATGTATAGATAATCGAGGACAGCTCCTTTAATCCACCTACATCTGACAATACCCATTTCCTCCCTTACTTCTCTAGTGTGGTCTATTTATTTCACTCTACTATCAATCTTCCTTAGATTATAGCTATGAAAATCCTACATCTCATTACAAAACCAAATAAATATTTAACTGTACTAACAACATTTCGATGATGTGCCCATCCATCCTATTAAAGTGATGACCTTATAAACATCTTTTAGAAGCTCTTCTTAAAAATAGCTGTAAAAATGTGTGCTTTAAATAAATATAAATATACTTTGTAGACTCAGGAAGATGGAATCCTATTAAATAAAAGAGAAAATGGGCAGCTGTATCGGACATGTTGATGTATAGCTGCCAATCTCACCCTCCTTCGCTCTTATTATGAATACCTCTAAGTCTCAGAGAATAGAAATAAGGAGAGAGATGGAACTAGGAGAAATGTTTCTTTGAGCATAGACACCCCTGGCACTTGGGCGGTCACTAAGCAATATTGTCCTTGTTTGTACCCTAGAATGACACACTTGCCTTTCACAAATTCCATGAATTCACTAAGTTTTCTCAGGAACCTCATGGAAAGTGACTGTTCATCATAAATCACTAGTCTACAAGTACTTTGAAAAATTATGGCCAGTTATTTTTGTGAGCATAGAATACCTAGGTACTATGTTTCTAAGCCTCAGTTTCCTCATCTATAAAACAGAGATAACCATAGCATTAAAGTGTGAAATAAACAATATGTAGCATCTGGCCTAGATTAAATATTAAATAAATGTTAGCTACACTATTTCATGCATTGCCTAATGTGATATATAATTTGAGATATGTGTTATATTCTGTATTGTATTGTCAGCATCTTGAGGGCAGAGACTCAGTCTTGCATGATTATTTTTTTTATCTTCTGTAATACCTGTGCTATAATTGGTAAGCACTAGTCAATAGTCAATGAATGTATTTTGAATAGAAATTCATATAAAACATCATATGATCACTTTAGTAGAAAATAAATTACAGAAAATTTCTCTATTTGTAAAGAGAAACCAACATGGAGTCTTAGACAATCAAAATATCCATGTCTGGATTATGGTTTCCTTTGAGATTAAAGGAAGTAGAAAGGTACTCCTGCAAGGGGAGCCCTGAATAATGCCATCAGGTCATCTGTGTCCCAGCTCTAGTTGAATGGGAATTTTTTTGTCAAATTATACAGCCCACCTATCTCTCAATAAACACATCTAAATACATACTTAACTATGAACAATTTTGCTTATTGTTTTTATAGCAATATCCCAATCATATAGATGAGAAAAATGAGGTTGAGCAAGTGACATGACAGGACATAGCAAAGTCAAGTCTTGAGCCCAGGTCATTTGACTCCATGTATGTATTTCCACCCCCTCTATCTTGTAAATGCCCTGCCTGCCTTATAAATCTGTAGAGAAGGAGTGAGATGAAATAACAGATATGATAGTGGTTTGAAAAGTTCAAAATGCAAAATGAAAGCATTCTATTACCATTCTTTGTAAAATTTAAATTTATTGTATGTCTTTCTAGTGAACCAGGCATGTTCTACATTTAACTTTGCTATTCTACTTACCAAACTTTTTCCCCTAACCCTTTTTTTCCCTCAGGTTGTGGATGTAGACTGTGCATATATGAAAAGGGGGATGGAATGCCAGTGGTGAAAGTTTTAGGTCAGGGAAGATGATGGAGAGAGAAACAGTTAAAATATTTTCTTTCTGGTCCCAAACTATGATCCATGAGAGAAGTCAGCTTGTCCTTACAAAAGATAATTTTTGAGTTGGGTCTTCCTTTATAGGTATTCTTTGTGAGACTCAGTAATTCTGTGTCTGTTATTTTAACTATTCAACTAAAATATTTTTCCTGAAGAAACTGTGGAACTCAAACTATTCTGCAGAGAACAACCACTGTCCTTCCAAACATTTGACATACTGGCAAAGTACCCATAGCCTTTCTGTGGAATGAATATATCTCCAAAGTACAGCGATTATTAGCATAACATTTTTTTAAAATAAAATTTAGAATTGGGCAATCTGTATATAAAGCGAGACATCTTTAATAGTCTCATAGCACAGTTTTAGGTGTGCCTAAGCTACTTGATAATCACTCATTGATCTTCTCACTTTTGTCTATATTTGTGTATTGTTTGTATATACTAACACCATGGCAGGCTTAGGCATTAACAAAATCATCCTAGTATGTAACTGTTGGTTGGAGTTGCTGTGGCTGGCTGATAGAGATTTGAGATTAGTAAGGACACTGCCTCAAATTTGTATCTCTAAGGAGCTCTTAGGGGGCCTGTGAGATGACTGAATGATAGGACAGGAACAAAGGGTTTATCTAATTCATATTAGTTAAGAGAAAGAGTGCATCATGGGTTTTCTTTAACACACAAGGGTGTTTCAAAGCAAAAGGGAAGTAGATGCTAATGGCTTAGAGTGCTTTCTAAAGATGTTACAAAAATCTTCAAGTTGTGTATTCCCACTCATATTTACTGTAAGATGAGTCCTCTGGCAATCTAGATTCCCAATGAAAAGAAAGACATCAAAATCTAACCAGAAAATGAACACAGAGCCATGCTATTTTCAAAGAAAAATGGCGTTCCCTTGGATAGAATTATTTATCAAATTATTTGTACAAACCCAGCATCTGGTGGAATTCAAATACCATTTTACGGCTCTGGATTTTTTTTTTTCTTTACCTTGCCTCAGAATCGTGTCCCATGCTAATTTTAGATACTGAGTTATTAAAGGGCTTTGTTTTTCCATTTAGTGTCACTATAGCAAAATGATTCATGACAGTTCAGGAAGCATTTAAAACAACGTATTAAACAAATGAGAGTTCGTTTAAAATTTCATACTATCAGTTAGAACTTCACCTTGTATTTTGCATTCGCAGAAAAGCTGGTCCTCCACCGGACAGTGTAAAGTCGCACTTCGGATGTTTTTTGGTTCTTAGGGACAGAGTTGTCTGCCCAGCTGACCCTCACAGCATCGTGGGTAAGAGCCACAGCCTGTACACCTACTGGTGGGAGCATGGGGGTGGAGACATCTGGGACCGAGGTGGGGAAATCATCAAGCAAAGGATAATAATCAACTGGGTCAGTGGGATCTGGGTTTAAAAACCCGCCAAATGAAACACAAATAAATACGTAAATAAAAGAGTTAAAAAATAAATATCAGTGGCAACACATCGAAATGAGTTAAATGCATGGCAATAATGATGGAAGGGAACATGAGAAGAACAGAAAAAAATATAATTAATTCAATCGGAAAACTCATTAGAAACAGTATTGCTATATTACAATAATAACTATTTTCTATAATTTACTCATTTCCTTGGAGTGTTTTTATCAATTTGGCTGTCACTTCTAGTTATATATTTAAAACGGCCATTTCTTTTTGGAATGTTGCACATTGCTTCTTAAAAGATCTAGTAGAGAAAATATTAGATTTATAACTATACAGAAAAAATAACAAGATAAAAAAGAGTGTCTGGTTTACTTCCTCTTGCAAAGGAAATAAATGCCTATCTAATAGCTGCTTTGGGGTTTGTTTTTCTTCTCCTCTAACTTGATTTGGCTTCTCTAATGGTTTCATTATTTCTTAGCTTATATCTGTATAAATACTATTTAGGTAAGAAACAAACACAAAATAAGAACAAAAGGCCCTGAGTTCTTCAGTAATCTGTCAGAGGCTGTGACTGCACAAAGCCAGACTGACCAAGTCCACGGCCACGTGGTCCACTGATATGCCTAAAAACTAGGCTTCAGGTAGCACTTGGTGAAGGAAGTTTACTTGAAGTTCTTAGACAAAGTGTAGAAGTGCCCATCTTATCCACGTTTTCACAGAGGCAACTACATTTTTAGTCTTTTAAGGCATTTCTATCATTTATATTTCTTGTTCTAAAATTTCAAGTTTCATGGAAAGACTTTATATTATTTGGTAGGGAGACACAATGAACTAGCTATAGACTGATGAGATTCATGCTGAGGTACACATACATACTTTTGTCCATAACAAAATCAGAATCTGCATAATGGTGCATACGGTTTTTTAAAAAAATGCTCTAGAAAAATTCTGTACTTGTTTTTATGCCAGGGATATCAGAATCAGAAGAGCTTATTTTGTGGCCATAGCAAGAGATCAATTTTGAGCTTTTTATTTCTTACCTAAGACATTTAAATTTTTAATATTTTATCTTTAAATCATGTAATGTTTAGTCTCACTAACAAAAAATGAGACGAACTCTCAGGAGACAAGACCTACTAAAATGTAGAGTATCTGAAACAGTGTATATACAGACAGAATTTTTATTTTTAAACAGCCTGGTTCCAAGCACATCGGCTGCTGGCTGGTTTTGATGATTACTTCGCTTTGTCCACTGCATTTCAAATGCCTATCCCCTACTCATCACTCTGTTTTCCAATGAATTATTTAGCAGTTTACTGGGCTATGGTCTTTGGAGCAAAATATAAAACCCGAAAACAAAAACAACAAAAGGGAAGAAAAAAAGAGAAAGAGAGAAAGAAAAATGTGTGTTTAAAATTTAATGACAGAGCCCAGGCTTTCCATAGTTCCTTTGATGTGTCTTTTTATTAAGGGCTCCTTTAAAGCCAAATGGATTTATGAAATGATGAAGGGGGAGCTGAAGGCACTGTAGCTTCCAGAAGGATTCCAATCAGTTATCAGGTTGGTGCATCAGTGGAAGGCATTTGCCAAACTACAGTGGGTATGGCCTCACTTACTTGTTTCTGCTCTTAACCAACTTTACAAGAAGAATGTCATATGTTTGGAAGCCTCCTCTGAATTACCAACTACTTTTTGATCAACCTATATTCAAGAGTACTCTATTTGCTGCCTCTTTGCTTAATCTAGTTTTGTTGGTAAACCTATAATAACTTTGTAGCCTTTCACAGGTACCATCTATAAAGTTTTGAAAACTAGTGATTCTACTTTAAGAAATGATAACACTGAATCCTGCTGTTTCTAGATTTTAGAACAGAATATGTTTATGATTTTTTGGAGTTTCTTGGAACCTCAGTTCCAGAATGCATCCCTTATCTTTCAAGGAAGGATGTTTGTTGGCATTTATCTATTGACATATAATTCACAAATTTCTACCATTGGCCAAATTTTTCCTGACTCTTTTAGAAACTTTTTTCAGGCATGGCTTGTCATTCTATTTGCCACCTCTTTTAGAGCTAGCTCCTTTGTCAAATACATTAGCCACCAGTTACACAAATAATTTAAATTTAAATTAATTAAAATTAAATAAAATTTAAAATTTATTTCTTCTGTTGCATAGCCAATTTCAAGGGCTTAATGGTCAATATGAGCATAGTGTCTACCATATTGGATAGTACAGATATAGAGCACTTCCAACACAGCAGAATATTTTAGTGCTCTAAAAACATGTATGCTACTATATTGCTAGTTATCTTTTTTTATCAGGAGAGAAACCATTTAAGTTATTAAATAACATTCTTTTGTTGTTAAAAACTAATTTTCAGTTTTTTTTCATACTTCTGTGTGCCTTATATATCATTGATTTCCAGTGATTATACTCAAAAACAAACAAAATAAAATAAAAAATAAAAATGAACAAAATATACCCTCAAACATTTTGCTAAAAAAAGAAACCTATTCACTTCCTAATAGATGTTTTGATAAGAGACCATGAATTTCCTGTCAACATATTTATGATCATAAAGAGCTTTTAAAAAATAATACAATTTTACATCTGGGTTGTACTTCATTTACACATAGATAAAACAAATGTAAACAACACAACTTATTATTCTTCTGCCCTCTTTCCTTCTCCAGGCTCAAAATGTCTTGTTCTTGCAACAATAACAAATAAAAGGCTTTACAGCTCAAATGAAACTCCATCCACCCATGTGACCTGGTGAAACTTGCCTCAGCTCTAACCCTGCATGTTCGGGATGAGATGAGGCTCCAGCGTGCACTGACATCTATGAGCACGTGCATATGGGAGACAGCAGAGCCCGAGGCTCATTCTAGCCTGATGCATTTATTGCCTCTGATTTTTTATTTACTGTATATTGGCCTCTTCCAAGACTGCTCATGGGAATACTCTGCATAAGCTTTCTATGTGGGACTGTATGGCACATGACACATTTGTGAATTGAGTTTCTCCTGGAACCTTTACCTGTAATTCCATTTACTTGTCCTTTATTCTCTATGACATTGTTTCTATAATTCTCTATTGTGGAAACACAAAAAGTGTCTTCCACATCCAAAAATCACATAGGCTTTTTCTTTTAGAAATAGTTTTTTTTTTTTTTTTTTGTTCCTCTTCAACTCCTTATGGATTTGTCTTCAATAAGAAAATTGCTTACACAATTTCCAACTTTTGGTATCATTTCATTCCTCAGCTCCATTAGGTTTAGAGTCATATCAGAAACAAAAAAAATGTCTTATGGATCACTGGTGTTTTAGAAACCACTCTTAGAATGCCATATTCTGAGAATTAAAGAATGACAACAAATGCTAAGGGGAAAGGAGTTAATAACACCACAAATGGTTCTTTCTGAGCAACTCCTCTTTAATGTATTTGATCTCTACTCTCTCTGCTACTACTACTTGCTGCTCAAAAGTTGACTTTTTTTTTTGAGGGAGAGTCGGGGATCACCTAAGTGACCCTTCTTTCTGAGGTTTAGTTTTGGTGAGAATATAAGAGTTTTAAAAGACTGGCCATAGTATAATTCTGTGTGACCTGATCACAAACTCAAAGTCACCCACTAATGAGTAGCTGTTTTCCCAGAGGCAGGGACAGAAGACAATAAATGAAGGTTACAGGAAGTGTGGGTTACAGCCAAAGCAGCTTGCTATCTCTCAAGGAACTTCACTGTGGGCAGAACAAGAGAATAAGAGGAAGTGAAAATTCCTGACACCCACCCATCATGATATCTTGTATTTTCCACTCTTGATCTCTATTTGCTTCATCCATCTATATTTAGAGATGATATGTTTAATAGTAACATTTAAAAAGTAGTAATTCTACTTCAAGAAATACTCAATCCTACTGTTTCTGGATTTTAGAACAGTATATTTTTTATGGCTTGCTGCGATTTTTGGAATCTCGGTTCCAGAATGTATCCCTCAAATTTCAAGTAATGCTGTTTGTTAGTATATATCTTTAGACTTATATAATTCAAAAATACTTATTTACCTTTCTTGGGGAGTTATGCATCTCTCTGAGAATACAATATATATATATATATATATATATATATATATATATATATATATATATATATATATATATATATATATGCTGTATCCACAGATAAAAGAATATATTGACATGTAACCCTAATTTTGCATACCAGTTTAGATAGATCGTAGACCTTAAAACAAATAGCCAAAGAGTCAAGTAGACTCTGGAATAACAACTCTGCTCTACAAAAAAATCTGGAATCAATAAAGTGAGGTTACACTCTCAAAACAATCATAGAACTGTAAATTCACATAATAACTGTATTCTCAACATAGTCTATGAATGGAGCTTATGTGTTTGGAAAACAAATTGGACAAAGTTCACATAAATTTAGCAGAACTCACAGATTCCACAATTTATTTTATGTTCATTTGTTCTTACTTGTTAGAACTTTATACCCAGGCACTTAGTAATTTTCTATGTTCTTTGGTGTTCGCTATCAAATCCTGCTCTTAGATCCTTTATTCTCATTAGGTAAAAATAGCTGATATGTTATCTGAAGTCTGAGGGTTGTGGGTTTTGAAAGGGGTTAGGATCAAAGTATTTATTAAAGAGATGGAAATCTTTCAGATTTTCAGCATAAGACTCTTGGCGGAGGTCATGTGACTTTCCACTGATTTTTCTGAGTCAGCCCAGCCTTGCTCACAAATAGTCTCCATAAATGGCTTGGATCTCACTTTCTTACCCATCTCCTTTTCAGTTTCTTGAGCCCATTTTCTCTGTGTGCTGCCTTTACATTCATGATCCCACAGGAATTTTTAGAGGTAAGAAGGCCTTGAAGCAGCCAAACCCATGAATGTCCACAGGCACAGGACACTATCGGGTGTCCTGTAGGCCCAGCTCAGGAAGCAGCTACCTGCGTAACTCAGCCTAGTCCAAGCCAGCCTGGCAGGGCAGCCCATCATTGTCATGCTAGCCCGAAGGACCCTCTGCACAGAAGCAAGTGTCCTTTCGGGCGTTTATACAGAGACCTTCTTGCCAAAATTGCACTGATTTGAGACAAGCTGCTCAGGAGAATGAAGAGTAATATCAGGTCACCAAAATTTGAAGATAAGAGAAGAGAGAGAATGAGAAATCTCTTTTTAAGTCTATGTACTAATATATAGACTGAATTTCTCTCACTTCACTTTGAAAACTAAAGGAAAAAATAAATCTTGTGTGTGTGTCCACACACATAGGGCTCAGAACATGATTACATAGATTTTTTTCTTTGTATTTTGTTTTATTTTGCTTTATTTTTTTCCCCCATCATAACTCAAACACTGACTACATGTCATATGAGGACTATTTTAGCTTACCTGTCATAGATCTGGTGGTGGCACTTTCATAAAGAGGCACTCCTTCTCCTGCATTATTGAAAGCTTTTAGGGAGATTACATAATGGGAACTTGACTCTGGAGAAAAAACAGAAAGAATATGAACATGTTGATTCATTTAGAGTATTGAAATACTCAGGGTAAACATTTTCCTGAAATCAAATCTAATATGACCTATTAAGTAAATTGTGGTTTAAAAATGAGTGAGTTTGATTCAGGGAAGAAGGTGGCAGCTGTGGCAATATGCTTTCTTGAATATTTCTTTAGCTTCCTAAATCTTCACACAAAAAAGGGATCAAACGACTAGATAGAAAATTAAAAGCATTTGATCATTTGCAACAAAACTTGGTGCCGAGCTATACTCTCAAACCCTAAAATGCAACCACTAAAACCACAGGAGGACCTGTGTGTTCTCAGCATCTGTGTGAGAGAAATCAGAGAGAAGAACTAAATCAGAAAACATGATCATTCTAGAAGAATTACCAAGTAATGCTAGAAAGTGTGGCAGACTAGTTTGAAGAAGATAAATATAATACTCAGAATTAACCTGCAAAGACTCCTTTCCAGGCCAAGGTTCACAATGCAGACAGATTCCTGGGAACACACTTAAAACTTGAGTGGGACAGAAGCAACAGGAATGAAGGCAAGAGAAAGACCAGATAAAAGCAGATGGAGGAAGTTACGAAAACTTAGAAAGAAATGCCGTAGTTTTCAGTGTATATTGGAGTCAGCCAGCTTTTCTATAAAAGGCCCAGGGAGGAAATATTTTAGCTTTGTAGACCACTTCGACTCTGTCACATATATAAGATTTTGTTTGTTTTCTGGGATTTGTTTTGTTTGTTTATAATACTTTTAAAATATAAAAGCCATTCTTAGTTCAATGGGGTCCAAACAAAACAGAATCTGGGCCAGATTGGACCCACAGGCTCTAATTTGCTAAGATACCAGCTGGTCCAATGAAAACAACAAGAGATAGAGCTTTGTGTATAAAGAAAACCTGTCTGAATTTCTGGAAATGCAGAGAAACAAATCACAAAAGAAAGCAACAAAAATTATGTTGAGGTTAAATTCCTTACAAAATAAAATGAAGAGTAGTATCTCAATCCTATAAACAAGTACACACACATGATCAAAAACACACAAGAAAAACAGATAAAACCTGTAATTTACTATTTCAAAATGAGCTAACCAGCATAGGAAAATAAAATGCCAGATATGTAAGACTAATAAATCAAAATTAGAAACAAGTCAATAATAAAGTGGTATAACTCAAGAAAGAATTATATTTTAAGAGAAAAAATAATTTTAAAAAAGTGTATTTAGATAAACAAATAAACACAACAAAAAGAAAACAGAAATTTAGAAAGAAGGAAAAAGAATTCAAAAGTGACAAATAATAGAGATCAAAGATCTAACGAACCAGTAATAGTTGTACTTGAGGAAGAAAACCAAAGAAAATGAACAGAACAAACACTAAAAATGTCATTCAAGAAATTTCTGTTTACTTAAAACGAAAAAAAAAAAAAAAGAAAACCTTTTAGGCATCAGGACAGAAAGAATACATGACTTGTAAGGGGAGAAATTATATAATTATCAGACTTTTTGACAGCAGCATTTTATTCCAAAGAAATTAGAGTAATTTATTTGAAATATTCAAGGTAAGAAAATGTGATTCAAGGATTCTACAGTCAACAAAAGTTAATTTTAAATATAATGAGCACACCCAAACTGTTACCAACTTGCAAGTAATCAGGGATATTATTCCCCAGATCCTGAGAACTGCTAGAAAATGAGCTTTAGACATCTGAAACGACCAAGGGAGGTATTGAGCTAACTGCTGAAAATAAATTTAATGAACTAAGACTAAGTGAAGGTTTAAAGGAAGAGATTTTATTTTATAAGGCTACATATTCTGATATTGTAGATATACTACAGTCATAAGACAAAACTAAGGGAGAATAAAAATAGCATGTGCAAAAATGTTTCAATAATTAATATTGATGGAGATACTATCATTATTATTATTCTGAGACTAATGTAATATGGGATAAAGCAAATAAGTAATCACAAAAAATTCTAATTCTATCATCCTATTTCCCAGAGAACCAGATTGTTGGTGTGGACATAAAAACATACAGATTTAAAATAGAAAAAATTAAGTAGTGTGTTTCTAAAATTTAATTAGAAATTCCACTTTAAACTCAAAAGGTATTTTATTTCTTTCAGTTCTGTTCACTGAAAATGTACAGAAACATTGATTTAATTACAATGATCATCCCTAGCACCCAGATTGGGATTTTGAAGAAAATATTTCACAGTGCAAGAAACAAGGGCTTCTTGGAGAATAGATTGATTCTAGTCTGAGATGATTCAGGCTCAAATTAATTAAACCTGAGTCATCTTGACATACCAAATAGAAAGAAAACAACAAAGATAAATAGAATCATGTCAAATGGATCCAGGAATCAACTTGAAGAGGCTCCCACAGACCAAAGATGAGGACAAGCTGAGCTTCAATAAAAATACAAATTGCAATGAATTAAAACTCAACAAATATATACAAATGCATGGATTCATAAAGATATTTCAAAGAATAATAAAAGTTGGTCACCTCCGAGGTTGACAGAGAATCAAATTTGAAACTGGGTAAAAAAATCAAATATTTATCAAGCTTTCTTAAATACACTCTACCATTGTGTAACCAACCACATAAGAGGGAAAGCATTTTCCAGTGATGTTATGCTAGTTAACAAATAAAACTAAAGATAGAATTCAAATATTGCTATTATGCAGCCCCAAAGAACAAAAAGATTTAGGCATTAAGCAATCATAATCACTAAGATAAAATAGAGACATCTAGACATTATGTAACTCCTAATCAAAGAATATACTACCCTCGAGAGTCTTGCCCCAAAAAATCAGACCTACTTAGTCCAATAAAACCTCTAGATCTGAATAGCAGTTTGAAGGAAATAGAGCCCCCCAAAATTGTTCAATTCAAACTTATAGTAATTCATTGAGCTATATGCATGTACTGCATGTGATTTTCCCTGAGTTTTATTTTACAATTAAAAAGCTTTTAAAATGAATGAATTTATCTCTGATACTGTTCTTTGAAATTTGATTAGATGGATTTTCCTTCATGAAATTTTTATGTGCCTTAAATATTAAGGTTAAAGATATGGGCATTTCTAACTATAATGACACAATACTCATAGTATAGTGAAGAGGAAAAAATAAATTACATTAATGGAGTCAAAAGGTTTCTATTTGGTGAGCTGCTTCCCTTATAAGCGAAAATATTTATTTATTTTTGTTGTCAACTGTGTTTATTAATAAGAATCTAATTAGTCAACAAGTGTTAAAAGCTCTTAGAGATCCAAGAATATTTGTTGAAGATGGACCTCTGTCGTCAGGCTATACTAATAATCCTGGGCAGAGAAAGCAGTAATAGATGACGTAAAATTAAGCAGTAAGTGTGTGATATTCTTTATGCATGCTCTATGAGTTTAGTGACCTGAAAAAATGAGCTAGGGGGTGAGGTCATCAAAGAAAGATCCCTTGGTAGATATGGACTTGGAACCAGGACTTTGAGGCCATGAGTGGGATTTAAAGGTAGAAGAATGAATGCCTCAGGAATAAAGATAAGAAATGTTGAAAATAAGGCCAGTGAGGTCAACAAAATACTTTTTTACTAGAAAAAAATATCCTTTATAGTTACTGGAGTAGAGAATAAGTCTGATTTCAAGCATATGATTTATCTATATGACTACAATGTAAAACATTATGCTAAAACCACATAACCCTGTCTCTTCGTGGGTCAGATTACATTTGGTTTCATCATTATACATATACTATATATTTGCATTTATCTATGTGTTTGTTTATCAGGGGAGTGAGAGAGATCAGGATTCTAAACTCATATGCTTAGGAGTTAGAGTTTATTTTTTTGTTTTTGTTTTTAAATCTGAGGGACAGAAAGAGGGAGGGAGACAGATATTTGGCCACAGTGTATGAGACAACAGAGCAGAAAGGATGCTGACAGTGATTCATTCATCTAAACAAGTTTCCTCTCCATTCCAAGATGTTATTAGCATAGAGAAGGAAGGCAGTTTCAGTGTTGTCAGATTTTCTAGAAATCCAAATTTATGTGAACTCACCAAATTCTCAAATGGTGGCAAATAATTTAAACAAACCAAATAAACTGGTGCTAGCAAAATAAAATATATTTCTGGAATGAATCCAGACTACTAGTCTATAATCTCAGATTTCTACATATACCACTACATGCAAATATACTCATATTCATGGAGAAAAATCAGCCATAACATCAACAGTAACAAATCAGAAACTACACTATGTGGTAGGGAGGGTAAATATAAAATAATAAAGCAGGGTGTCATTGCTGGAGGACAATTGGGTATGAGTGATTTATATTGACCTCTCTTATTGAGTTTAAAATTCAAAATGGATGTCCAACTTCATCAGGAGCTCTGAACTTCCTGCTCAGAGTTAACAGCTGACAATCACAGGTGGTCAGTATGGTCCTTGAGACACTGAATTCATCCTTCTCTGCTAGGTCCCCTCCTCCAAAATGTCCAGTTTATACCTCCTATGACAACATACTCTAAAAGCCTCTCTAACATTTCTGCAGTATTGCTGACAAGTCTTTTGGAGTGCATATTATTTCTCATTTAACAGAAAAAGTAGTACCTTAATGAAATCCCATATTACTGGTTTGAATTTTTGTCTCAATTACAGCATGTGCAGCTCATCTATCTGCTATCTGGCTCTTGAGTCATACTCATCACTTCTTAATCTCCCCACCACCACCCACCACACACACACAACAGTAAATGCAAGATAATCGTCATTTCAATGCTAACTTTTGCTAATATTCATATCCCTCTAGTCTCTAGTTATCTGAGAAATGGCAGCTTCTTCTGCCTGATGTCAAGCCATGGTATAGGGTATGCTAGCAAAGACTCTGGAGTTTTACCATCTATTAGCTATTGGGTTAATGAATTACACTAATAGCTAAATTCTGTAAGTTCCAACTATGCTGTGAACACCTTAGGATAGACCAACTTTAAATTTAAATGAAAAAATGGTAATGACTTAGCCGTAGGAAAGGTAACCAGATTTGCAACAGAGTTGTAACTGATATAAGAATACCGCCCAGAGCTACGTGTCTTGGAGACCTTTTAGTCCAGTATCTTTCTGCTGTCAGTTAGTAATTTGAAGTTCAAGTGAGTTCACTTTTTCTAAAGTAACACAGAACTGCCTAGGAAATAGAAGACCTGGAAATGACTCTATAACTCCTGTTGTCTAGTTTTTTCAAGGAGCTTTTTGTTATGCTCTTCATACTCTACCTACCCATTAACATCTTTGGGGCTCTTTCTGGCCTCAGTATAATGCTTCCGTCAAACTGCATCTGCATCTACTGAGAAAGCAATAGGATCATTTCATGACCCAGTAAAGCTTGATCCAATCCTGAATTAGCCTGAACAATGGCAATAAAAATGTCAGTCATCAGTTAAAGGTGGACAGAGGAGTATGTTGCTTTGATTCCCTTTTATATTGTGACTGAGGCATGTCGTTAGAGTGTACACTGAGGGGAAAGATGTCATGAGAGTGAATTGGGGAGCAAAGGAGAATGAGAATCGTCTCCCCATGCATAAGGAGTGCTACTTACCAGTGCACCACTAGAGGGCAATGTGAAGCTATTTTCCTGCACATGCTCAGAGCTTTTGCACTTTAAAACCAGTAAATCACAAATTGCCTAGAATTGTTCCCTCTATAGAAGCATCAAATGAGTTAAACACATTTAATATTATCATAATGAATTCCAAATGAATTAATAATTAATTATGGCCAGGCTTTATTGTTCAGAAATACACTTAATAATTATGACAGTAAATTTATTTTTTGGATTTGCTGAAATGTTGTAGATATATAGGCTTGAGAATTTATCAATTGCTCCTGAAAAATAAGAGTACAGCAGTATTTTCCCATTCGAATTCACTGTGAATGAAGAATACTGAAATAACTTTGGTTTGGTGGATTTCCGTGAGAATTATTTTTAATTATGGATATTCTAAGTGATTCCACAGATTTCAAATAATTGATCAGATTTTCATAATTGTTTGGCTAATCTTTCTTATCTAATGCTTTGGCTTGGTATAAAGAAAGCTAAAGAAATATTTTATAATTTTTTTTGAGTATCCAAAATAGATATCTCCTGCCCAGTATCTTATTGGTGGCTAGGAAAAAAGAGAAATAAATGTACATTGGTGATAGGGGCTGTTAAGACAAGGAATGGGTGATATGGAGAATGTTTGATTCTCTTTCCTCAGACTTGCTAGGTGAGAGGCCCGTTATTCTAAGAGCTTTTGTCGAGTCTTGCCTGAAGGTAGTGAGACAAACGTGGCTATCTTGAGCAGAAGGAATGAATCAAGAGGCCTACAGATAGCTCCTTGGGGGCTAGATGATGATGCTGTACTGGGTAACAAAAGCCAGTGAGAAAAAAAATCATTATTTTTAATTAATATTTTGTGTGAATTAAATGCCATTGGCATGTGCCAGATTGACGGCCTGTAGTCTGTTATGCTTTGCAGATTTATGAATATACTTCACTCAGTGGCCCCATCCATGCCAAGTGCCTGTCGGGGTCTAGTCTCCATGTCCCTGCACCTTTGGCCTTCTCCGTTAGCACTGCCAAAGAGTCAGTCAGAGGGAAATCACAGTGGTAGCTGTTTTCCTAATGCAGACACATACTTATTGCAGTGAACTAGGACTACTATTTGCACAGAGTACAGGCCACTAAATCATTGTTGAATGATAAATGTTCCTGGTCACCTTTGACCCCACTAGACATAAACTGTTTAATTAAGTATAATGTGTGGATAGCAAATACAGCTGGTTGCGTTGATCTTGTAAAAGGATGAACAGTTCATATTTGAGAAAGACGTAATTTATGTAATATATTCAATTTTAATTTCTACCTCATTACACATACTCTTTTGTAATTTAATTAATAGTTAACCTAACTAGCAGCCTCATTGCTTTTCTCTTTTCTAGAAAAACTGTCCGAAGAATGGTCACATTATACATGCCTTGCTCATGAACCAGTCTTGCAGACACTCAGCTAGTCTATGTGAGGAACTATTTGAGTCCAAAGACAAAGAATTAAGATAAATTTATTTTACTCTACCAAGGCCTACCATCAGAAGGGAAATCAGGTAAAAATAAACCTTGTAATTGGGAGATAGAAGGTGCTTAACAAATATTTGTTGAATTGATGACTGTATGAGACCAGAAAGGCTAAATCACTTAGTAAAGGTTAAATAGCTAGCCTCTAGTCAATCTGAACATAGGCTTGGTAATGGTCAGATTTCTTGACCCAAAATTGCACATTGTGATACATATAGATTCATGAAAAACAAATCCAGAGAGATTGTGTGACATTTCCCTTTCTCATTTGAATAGTCACATTCAACTATTTTTTATTCATTCATTTTTTCATTCACTCATCAATTATATCTTTTGTATATAAGATATAGTTAAAGCTTTCTATAGTATCCAAGGATTTAAAAATATTTATTTGTCTTGATAAATTTTTTAATAAAGAAACTGTGTTGAAATTAAAAAAATAAGTCAGAGCAAAGTGTTCTGGAATCAGCCTTTGTGGAGAAGATGGCAGTTTTGCTGAATCTTTTGGTAGAGAAAGATTGCGGAGAAAGTGGAATAAGTAACTGCAAGTAAACAGCTCAGAGTGGCTAAAGCATCATGCAAGTTAGAACCAAAACTTGAAGACAATGACAATTTCACTTCCTCCTTCCTTTCCTCTTCCTCTTCCTGGTAGTAATGACATTAGTCAGATGCCTAATTGAGCCCTTGGTTAACTACTTCACATCCTTTATTTTATTTAATCCGTACCTTCATCCAGTGCTTGGCATACAGTAATTACGAACTCAATATATATTAATTAAATGGATGGATGAGTATCTCCCTCTCACAGGTAAGTGGGAGAATTCTAATCCCAAAGTTTAGTCTCTTATCTTCTGTACTACTTGCCCTTTTCTGAATAAAAGGTGACAAATTGAACATTTTAGACAAGTTTTGAATTGTGCTTTCAGGGAAATTAATTCCTCAGAATTGTGTATTCTAGGGAAGATGGAAAAGATGTTGAAGATAGGTATACCACAGCAGCTATTGTCCAGGCCAGGATTACAAGGTTGTGGACTGAGGTAGTGTACTACAAATGAAGAGCAAAAGATGGGTGGGTAACATAATTTGTAGATATATTTAGAGGGTCAATGGGGAGAGGGAAAAATCAAATATGATTCCAAGATTTGAGTCTGATCGTGTGATTATTCATCAATTATTTCAGCAGTATTATAAAACAGATAAGACTGAGAATATCATTCCCATTTTAGACATGGAGTCACTGAGGTCCAGGTATAATCATCTTTGCTGGAGATGATGATGCAGGAAGAGCTGAGTGCCTTCCATGTGCTCAGGTTTGCTCCTTCGTAGTGCCAGGGCTAGAAGATTGGGGTTTTCTCTGTAATATTCTGTAGAGCAGCCTTTGCTCACCCATTAGGTCAGAAGAAACATTCCTCACCTGCTTCAGATCGTTAGGTTTGCTTTGGCAGAGAGCACTCAGAGTCAGAGAAATGATGGAGTACATGCTTTGATTATGGAGGACTGCAAACAGCTTCCAAATGGAATATTTAATGAAGTGATATCTCAGCAAAGGTTTATATCAGAAAATAACCAGAGACAATATAAACAAACATACAGGTTTTCCTCTTCTTGTTCACATTTCTCAAAGAAAAAAATCTGAATTAAACAAAAGACCAGGTAGAAACATTGCATGGCCACCTGAGAACTCAATTAACATGAAACATAGATACTCTTCACGTAATTAATTCAATCAAACAAATCATTAGTATAGTTTAAAAAGCCAGGCACACTGACTCCCTAGCATAAAGAAATAAAATAAAATAAGACATAAGTAAAATAAAATGCTTTGGTTAGGGACTAAATGAGGAAGCATATGATTCCCTTTTACAGATGCTCTCCACCCGTTTCTCTTTTCCCTCTTCCTTTCTCCTTTTTCTTTACTTTCTGGGCTCATCACTGCCTTAAGCTTCACCCATTTCTCTGAGTTTCTGGAAGAAGGGAAGGGAATAAGGAAGTAGAAGACATGAAGAGAAAGAATGAGAAGTCTGTGAATATAGAGGTGCTGAGGAAAGTGAGCAGAAGTCAGCCTGACCACTGGAGGCCTTGTTTACAGACCTGCTGTACCAGAAACCAAGGCTACTGTGGTTTATCACATCTGTCTCCACAGCAACCCTAAGAAGAAAGCACAGTAACTGTCCCCATTTCAGAGATGAGAAAATGCAGGCTTGCTGATGGTCATAGAGCTCACAGCGTACCAGGGCCAGTTCTGTGCTTCTTGAGTCCACCCATGGGTCACTGAAGAATAAAGACAGAGTAAGACAGCCTGAGTGAGAGGCCCTAGGTGGTCTCCATCCTCTCTGAAGTATAAAAGTAGAAATAAAGACATAAGACAAATGGTTTTGCTTTTTCACCATGCGTCACTTAAGCAGAGCCTAAATGAAGGTTTCACTTCTTGGTAATGTACAGCAACATCATATAAATGCTAGTTTTCTCCTTACATCATGGCACCCTAGCATATGTCATGGTGACTATTATCACATACTTTGCTTTTGCTTTTTCACTCAACCAGTATCTGAAACTTGTGTGTGTGTGTGTGCATGCGCACGCACACAAGTACACATGCGTGTGCCAAAGTAGTAGCTAAATCTGTGAGTTTCCACAGTCACTCAGGCTCCTGCCTTCATCCAACCACGTCTTTTGTTATGTGAATGCTGACGTTTAATTCCCCATTACGCTGAATAGATGATGCTCAAACATTTTAGGGGACATGTAGCCTGAATGTACATATGTATATTTACTTATAATTGTAGCTGTCATTTCTCTTTGTACTTCTGCTTCTGCTGTCTTCATTATCTTCAGACTAAGTCCCATTTAAGGTGGCCCACCTAGTACAATAAAACAGGGTTGTCCTCTGGCACTTTCCAGGGGACATAAACGTTCCATATCTATGCTATCCAACACGATAGTCATCAGCCACATCTGACTACTGGGCAGAGCACTGAAAATGTGAGCAGTATTACTGAAGAACTGATATTTCCATTTTTTAAAAAATTTTAATTAATTTAGTGGCTTCCATGTAGGGCAGAACACCTGCATTGAAGCTCTGTGTACCTTTCTCTCCCATGGTGTCGTCAGAGTTTACCAAAGAGTTGTGGACAGTTCCAATGGGAGATGGTGTGGATTCGATGTGACGGTTCTTGCTGTTCTTTTTCTCTTAAACAGAGAAATAACTCACTACAATACATACAAAGATTTTATAGCCTGGGCTGGAAAAAAATAAGTTGAATACATAATTCACATATGAAGTTCAAAATATAGCATTTGGCTTGTCTCTGATTCAATTTCTTATATACTTTTAATTTTTATCCTCATGGCAATAAAACTGCCTCAACTAATAAGACTTCGAGTACTCATGGTTTTCAATTCTGTGCTCTAAAATTTGGATTTCTTGCTCATTTGAATATATACTCAAGAAACAATGTCTAGATGGAAAACAACTTTCATAATAGGGATATTAAATTAATGATAATTCTAAGGTGAGTGTAAACTTAAAGTCATTTTTAACCCCATGCTTTAATAAAACATGAAGAAATGAAGTCAAAATAATTAGGTAAGAATAAAGACCTGGTAAAAATAATAACTACCTATGATAAATGGCTCAAGGAATATTGCATTAGGCCATGTACTCATCAACAAATATAGCCTCTGACCTAAGTTCTCAAGTAAATCAACTGATATTTTAGCTACCTATTTAGATTATTTTAGGGTGAGTGGGGAGGAAAGAGAGAGAAAAAATTAGACAAAATCAAATGGACTTAAAATGATCTGAGCCAAGAGTTAACCAGATGTCAACATGAGTAGTATAAGTCAGTGGATGCATGGGAAAAATAGAAAAAAATAAAGTTGCTGTCAATGTCAAGGAAATAAGAAGCAAAACAGACTTAGCAGTCCCAGCAAAATAAATGGAACTATAACATTACTGGTATATATTTGGACTTTAAGGGACAGCTTTATACATGATTGCTTTAAATGGACCTGGATTGTGCGGTAGCTGCCTGTTTAGGGAATTCTGCTGAGGGAACGTAAGCACAGGCTGATGGTAAAGAGCAGCTTATCCAGCTGTGGAGAGACAACATGTGGCCAGGTGGGCCTTTCTCCAGCATTTTATTTAGTGAGAGGCGGGAAGAAAGTAAATAGCCAGAGGAGAACATTTAGAGGGATAAACTCAAGAGGGACTGCGAATCAGGAACAGTGCTGGGGTGTGACCTCGCTGAATCCCCAGGGGCCCAGGATTTCTGTAAGAAGTACTAAGCATTTAGGGGCAAAGCTCAGAGGGACAGAGTTCTTCCTCCCAGGCCCAATTTCACCCTACTGAGATGAGAATTCTGTGAGAATAGAGTGGAAAGGCACTGGGATTAGACACACCTATGTTAGAAATAAATTTACCTACTTCAAAGATATATGTTTTTGAGCAATTTTCTTAACCTTTCTAAGCTCCATTTATGTCTTTAAAATTTGTAAATGTAAATTGTAATACCTTTATTTTTTAAAAAAATACATATATAATTGATATATTTTAAAATAACTACATACTGGGTCAACATTTAATAAATGATATTTGTTTTATTATTATGACCTATATTGACCTCTTATACCTATTTATTACAGATTTAATTAAAGTTGTGTTTACTGCCTTTTTGGGGGGTAGGGGTCCTAATTTTCTCTCTGATGCTTTTTCTGTCTCTTAAAAGCCTTCAAGAACCATTGCCATGTTTTAGCTGTTAGCAAAAGCATTTTTACTTCACATTCCTGTGCCTATTCAATAAAGTAGAAATTGGTCATTCATCTTTTTGTACGTTATAAAAGAAAATACAATCATTCTTCCAACTAAGCCAATCTCTTTCCTTCAGACACTCACTGACCCCACTCCCTTTGAAAGTGTGAACTGGAATTATACTTCTGACCGGATGACCTAATCCTGGAATAATTTATAAGGAAAAAAGTGTCTCTTGTATTTGCTTCTGGCTATTTCGAATATATTATTTAAGGGAGAAACAAAACTTTAAACAAATTGCAAGTAAAAAGATGATCTCACCATTTTTATTCCTTTTATTTTAAAACTGAAATGTTGGTTTATAATTTGTTGTTCATGCTATTTATAAGGTCTGGCCTTGAATCACTATCGATTGTTTTATTAAATCAAATCTACCAATAAAAAATTTTCTATCGATAAGGAATTCAAAAGAATATGCTATACTTTCTAAAAGCCTTTCCCAATGAAGATTTCCAGAAGACACTGTAAACAGCAATATCACTGGAATAAATGTTTAACATCTTAACATTCAGATGGGGTAGCACTCACTTGTTTCCATAAATTTCACTCTGCTAGCCAAGCATCATATTGTGTTCTGCATGTAGTCCTACCACACTATTCTACTATTTTGTTTTTAATAAGTTATATTTACTTTGACCCATTATATTTCCAAACTTTTTTGTGTTCCAGAAGAGGCAAAGATCAAGTTGTAATACTAACTCAGAAATATATGGAGAATTTTTCTAAATACTATATCTAGACTATGTCAAATGTCCAACCTACCTCAGCATTCTTAAGATTAAAGAAATTTAAAAACATTGTAAAAACATAATAAAGAGCTCAAATCCCAAAGGAAGTGTTCTAATTATTTTGTTGTTTAAAATTTTATTTTATTGGGCACTAATTGAAGTAGGAGGGCTATCAATAAAGACTAAGAATTTTTCTTCTTTGAGTAAGCACTTTTTTCTACCCTGTAATTATTATGATAGTTTGACACAAAGTAAAAATAATTAAGTCAGGAAGTATAATTAGAGCAATATTTAAATAATACATTAGTAGTTTCAAAGATAAATCAAAAAATATTTTTCAGTGATAAATGGTAACAAGTGATATATTTTCCAGGATTCAAGACAATGAATATGTTACAAACTGCATTTATCACAAATATATTGTATTAATTAGGATATGGTCCAAGTTGCTATAATAAACACCAAAATACAGTAGCTTAAATAAAAGTGATAGTTTAAAAGTGACCAATCCAGTGTTGATCATCTGGCTTTGCCAACCTCTATGACTTCCATCTTTGTATCTAATTCCATGTCACCTCCCAGCTAGAGAGAAGGGGAAGGGGCCTGAGTGTTGACATGTGCTCATGCACTCTGTGAGTGAGAAAGCCAGAGAATGGTACTGTCACATTTACTTATCTGCACTGGCCAGAAGCGAGTCACACAGTTGTCCACAACTGTAAAGAAGGCCATGCATGAACCTTGCATTTAAGTGGGTGTTCATGTGTCTTGCTAAAATCTCTTATTAAATTCACTGCCTTTGGAGGTAATCAGAAGAGACAGTCCAAAGAAAGTTCTATGGATTCAAGAGAAAAATTATCAGATGTTTCAGAACAGTGATGATTTTTTATACATGATCTCTCTTTTAATGTACACACTATCCATAAGATATGAGCCCCCTTATTCACTTTTAAGACAGGTGCCATTTTCTTTCTTTCTTTTTTTTTATTCCTCCAGAGCCTTCCATCATTTTTGGCATGTAATAAAAACTTAAGAACTATTTGTTGAATAAAAAAAGAACTAGCTAAATGAAGAAATTTAAAGGTTAAAAAACTGATATTCAAAATGATTAATTATCTTTGCTAAGGTCAAAGAGCTTATAGCTGGTAGAGTCAGGATTCAACCCAGACGTCTCTAAAGTTTTTCTCCGAAGTGATTCTTCTGCAAGAAAGTTCCTGTAATAAAAACAAGTCATCTGCTTGAGAGAAGCTCTTTCTCTGTAAACTGGAATATAAAATCTGTAATGACTACAGCTTTGTCAGCAGAGATTTGTTGTATTTCTTTTGTGGAATGTGAAAGATACTCATGTTGGTCTCATAAATTTCCTGAGCAATCACCCACTGTTCTCTCAGCCTTTTTGATGGCGGAGAACTCTGCGGTTGACTGATTCTCAAATGAATAATTCTAACAAGAAGGCTCATTTCAATGCACCGCTTTTTTGTTTATGATTCTAAATAGTAAACTTAACACCTGATTAATAGATGTTTTAAGAAATGCTCAATACTAGAACACTCATATATTCCTGATCTCATTCTTTAGCCCTCAGCTGTAGCAATTTTGAACTGATCTCTTCGAAAATGATTAAATCTGGAAGTGGACTAAGTGGGCTCCCATCCAGGGGTTTGAGTATTGATGCTCACTCAGAAAATGAAGTCGGCTGCTTTTTTCTTTACCCTTGAAGGTGAAATTCAGAGAGAGTTTGCTGAATATTTAACACAGGTCAAATTTCTACCAATGTGAGAAACATTATGAGATGTGTGTGTGTGTATAATGTGCACACACGTGTGTGTGGCAGGGAAGCTGTATAAGAGTTTGAAGACTAACATTTATAAAATTGAAATTTATAAAATAATGTGTGTCAGAAATTAAGTTGGTGAATGATAAATCTGGAAAAATTAAATATTATGACATTATTTACACATATATTAAAAGTCAGTAGGAAATAACAAAAATATAAAAATATTTCCTCCCAAATCACCACCTCCCTTTATTTTTGTTTTATGTATGAAGAAATGTTTCATAACAGTCACTTTGCATTTTGTAATATGGTGGCTATAGTAGGGGAAATCCTTAGTGTTTGTGATGATTTTATATGTCATTCTGACTGGTCATAGGGTGTCCAGATTAAATGTTATTTCTGGGTGTGTCTATAATGGTGTTTCTGGATGACAATAGCTTGAATTGGTGGGCTGAGTGAAGCAGACCGCCCTCCCCAATACGGATTTAAAAAATGCACTTTAAATACAATATAAATCCTACATATTCTCTTTATATTATTGGCCACTCTACATGGCTAAGGTGGGAAACTAGTTGAAAAGTAAGAAAAGCACATGTGAGAGACAGTGGATGAAGGAGCATAAAGAGACTTGATGTGCATATGTGTGTGTGTGAGAGAGAGACTGAGACAGACAGAGAGACAGAGAGATAGAGATGAGAGAGGTAAATGGTAAAAAATACTTTCAAACTTCTATAGTTTTAGTGGAATAAAAAAAATCTCTGAAAAAGTTTTCAGGTAATAAATGCCTGTACAGAAATGATTTAGACTTCAGCAAATTACTCTAGAATGTCAGAGGGACTGGCTCCTTTTTGCTAGATGTTTTTCAAAGCTATAATTGACTTTCATAATATAGCTTGTCAAAGGTACTTGACTTATCGTAATATACAGCATGGAGGTTAAGAAATGCTTTTGGGTTAGGCAGTTTGAGTCCTGGTTCTATAACTTACTTGCTAAGAGGTTTGGCAGAAGCCACTGAAGCTTTAGACTCAGTTTGACTTTCTCTAGTTTGTTCACCCATCTGTAAGATGGTATCAGTTAGAGAGCTCTCTCCTCTTAGGATGACTGAAAAAATCAAGTGAGATGATTGATGTAAAATACATAAAGCTCAATACATTGATATAAAATACATAGCGCTCAATAAATGTTACATATTGCCATTATTACTAGGTGTGGAAGCCTTCGATCATTTGTAATATTCATACTGAGTTTCCTAAATGTTTATCATATAGAGCATAAACAATAATATCTGCTTTTTTATTGAATGCTATCAATATTAGTTATCCTTCTGCTTTCTCCTCAAAGTTTAACATAAAACATAGTACACAGATAATAAAAGTATATTCTGTACATAAAAACGTTTCAAATGTTTAAAGTAATAGCCTATTCAGAAAAGAATAAAATCTTAAACCAGATTTTGTTTCCTGAAGACACACCATACTTATTTCAAAAATAACTTGATCTCCCACCATCTGACAGGCTGTTTTCTCTTCCCACGCTTGTTCTTGTGAAGGCCAGGATGCTTGTTTTGTTCATTTGACAGATTGAGGAAACCAGGATGCAAAGTCAAGGTAACTTAACCAACAAGAGAATAATCATTACAGTGTGTGCCCTGGCATTTTGGAACTACAAAACGCTCCCCTTTCCATTTAGACAAGAGAGAACGGACACTTTTTTTGCTCTGTTATTGCCAAGAGAAGGCAACTCTTATTACTCATTATCAAAAATTCTTTAAATATATTCCTTTTGTCAATATAGGTGTCCATGGCTTCTGATTTCTGTATGTCATCAAACACACATACCACGGTTGTCAAAATAAGTTTTTCTGCAAGTTTAAATAATAAAAGATGGTGTGGCACATGGCAGTAATACAAGAGACTTGAAAAAAATAGAGTATAACAATCGAAAACTAAATTATTACTCATGATCATGAGATAATAAATTAGCGAAGGACAGTGACTGGAATAGGGTCAAGTATGAACAGAAAAATCATTGTATTTCTGCCCCAATCATCCAACCTGTCCATAAGCACAGTTTTGTCCAGTAATTTTATAGTGTTCTTTGATTTCTTCTCAGAAATGACTAATTAGTGTGTAAACTCTATAAATCAGATTACCATAAAGATAAATCACTTGCTTTTATTCTTGTGGTTATAATTCCTGGCTCCTTGGTTTTTTTTTTAAGGAAAAATTTGATTTCTTTGCTGTAAATGTGCTTTCCTCTTAAAAAATAAAAGCCTCTGTGCAATTATTCATTGTATTCTGTCCAAGTTTCTTTTTGCCTCTTGCTGAAAAAGAGCCCTTTCCTCATTACAGAAAAAGTTAATTGGGATGAATGCCAGGTGTATTCAGTTTCTGATTTGCTCCTGGGCATTAACATAAGAGGACCTCTGACTACAAAGTTAGAACCATCTTATTCATTTAAGTTCCCTACCAAGAATCTTCTCCTGTGGTCATGTCCTGTCACTCTCATGCTTTCTTTGGCCCATCACATTGTCTTTTGTGTTGAGTTCTTTTTTTTTTTTTTTAATTTTCATTAACAAATTAAAAAATACACACACACACACACACATACATACATACAATGGCCATGATACTTTAGAAAGTAGATGGTACCTAATTCAGAATATCTTTTTCTTCTTAAATTTAGAAGGAGGTTGAGGAAAAACAAAACAATTAAGATTGAGAATTTTCTTTTGTATTGTCTTCTTAGAGTTGCTGCAGCCACTTATACAAACTTGCGTTTTTAGAAATCTATTTTCTCACAATTCTGAAGGCTAGAAGTCCAAAACCAAGGTGTCGGGGGAGGGGGGCATACTCCCCTGAAGGCTCTGAGAAGATTTCCTTGCCTTTTCTGGCTTCTGGTGGCTGTGGGCATTGGTCTTGGCTTTATCACTTCAATCTCTGCCTCTGTCTTCACATGACTTTCTCCTCCTCTCTCTCTACCCCTTTTCTTTGTGTTTCTTATAAGGACAAGTCCTTGAATGCAGGGTCTGCCTAATAATCTAGAAAAATCTTATCTGGAGATCCTTAATTATACTTGCAAAAACCCTTATTCCAAACAAGGCCACATTCACAGGTTGTGAGGCTTAGGAAGTGGACATATCTTTTGGGGGTCTCCATTCAAGCCACCACACCTTATAAAGAGGCATATCTAAGAAGTCAATAATTTCCAAAATGTCACTTCTCTGCTAATTGTTAAGAATGCTATGTTGACATTCACTTAAATGCTTGCAGAAAAAAATAACCTTGGCTCATCACTACAACTTCTCAGAATACGCTTGCTACCAGCACAAATATTTAACTTCTACTAATGAAAGAAGTAGTTTACACATGATGTTTAAGGGATGAAAGCCTGCTTTGTTATAGTTCTGTTTTTACTTCTTATTTACATAAATTAACATACAATGGTGCAAGAGAAATGCAACCCAACTTTCTATGCTTTCTTTTAATGATTTATAACACAATCTATTATTTCTGAACTATGCAGCTATTTTTTATCTTATTCTCATGAGACAGCAAAAAGCTTAGTTTAAGGAACAAGTCATTCGTTCTGAGCAAGTAGAATTTGCAAAAACCATATTTCCAAACATGGTTAAAATACTGTTCTAAGATTTGGCCTGTGTATAATCAATGGCCCCTCCCAAATGACTGTGTCAATTAAATAAATATGTAAGTAATTTACACATTAGATATTCTACTTGGTTACTTGATTTATGGATTAATATATTTCTGGGTAGATATTGCTAGAAATAATAGATTCTATTCATTTGTTGTCCTTAAGTTTTTAATTTATCTGTATTTGTCCCATGACTAGTATATGTTTACACTTTTATAATGAAGTACAGATTTTTAAACACATTCCTCCACACACTCACACCCACACATGCAGAGCACCTGAAAAACAAACCTTCTTACATGTATTATCTAAGAGAATGGTTTGCGACTTTTAAAGGTAGACTCCTTTAAATTCTTAACTATACAAATTTTGATTGTCTAAATATTAACTATTTTTCTCACTTTCTGCTCTCTCCTTATCAGCACCCTGAAGACAATTAAATGCTTAGTCACAGTCCTAAGAAGAGCAAAATAAGGATCATCATCAGCCACTTGGATATTGGAAGAAAGACTGGCTACAAAGCACAGATGGCAGGATAAGTCAAAAGTCATCCAAATGTGTATTGAGTCAGGACTCTTCAAGGCAATTAAGGGCATCAGAAGATAGACTTTGAATGTCTTTTTGAGAGTATCAGAAGCCTCACCTTGAAAAATGCTGGATATTGAACAAAGCATATAAAGAGAACAACCAAGGCATAGGGCACTGCTACCCAGTATTGGATTAATTAAATAATTATGGGTTAATAATTTTTCTTTTTAATGGCTCATTTTTAGAACAGACATGGAGAGGAGGAAAATAACACTAACCAATAATTATTTTACATAGGTAGTGAAGTAGTGACTATCACCCATTACTGAATTGCACATTAGAAAGGCCAAGTCTGGAATTCAAAGACCCTTACAATGTAGTTTGAACTTTTTTTAAACCCTGGATTCCAGTTTTCCCAGAACTCTTTTGAATGTGGAACATTGTTTTCTCATGATGGATATATTGCAGTGAGAAGAAAGGGTAGATGATGAGTAAGGCTGCCCAGCAAAATAATTTGCACTCAAGTTCTCAGTATTTGGGAGTTAATACCTCAATAAAATGACTATTAAATATAAAACATAAACCTTAAAATTACTTGGGAAGAGGTGAATCCAAGAATGTTCAGTTTTGTCTTTATTCTGTCCCAAACTTGCACTCAGGTTATCTCTATTCATTACTCCTGCAATTGCCTTATATGAATTTTCACTCCTGGTTAAATTGGTTTGTTCACTAGACCTTACACCTCCATTGTTTTCCATTGACTCTGTAGTCTTGTACATACGACATCATGTCCTTCCCCATAAGAATAAATTCTGCTCATCATTTAAATCATAATTCTCATGCAGTATTTCTACGAACCTCTTATATAAGTCACCTTCCAACGTACCAAAGCAATTACTATTCTTGTAGAATCCTTTGACCTCATAAATCCTTTTCAAGAAATATTTTTATATTTGTCACATAAGACTTAGAATATGCCAGAGAATGTGCCTTTTATTCCTTAGTATCCCTAAGCTCAACATGTTGCCTTATACTTAAGTTACTCAACAAATAATTATATGCAATAATTTTGATAAGAAATGATAAACCGTATGGTCTTTTAACACACTATTTACCACAAAATATTTTTTTGTTCATTTTGTTCTGTTGTCTAATTAAGCAACTGTCTGCACAATGGAAAATCCATCCATTTGGTATTTTGACTCATGTCAGCTAAATGGCCAAGAATATTTGGAAATGAAATGAAATAAAATTATGACTCAGATAATATGCATTATGTTATGTTGAATTCATCTACATATAAAATAAAAATATTAAAATCTACTAAGGTGAATATCAAAGAAATTAAGAAATGCTAAGGAAACAAGAGGAAAATATATCACTCTTTGGATTCATTAGAGTTCTTCTTATTCCATTACAACATTTAGAATACAGATATCAGGCAAATAGTGTTGACAGAGAGAAACATTATACAGTAAATCTGAGATAAACAATAGATATTCACGTGTTTCTATAGAAACTTCTTAAAGCTCACTTAAAACTGTCAAAATAAAATTGTATTATAAAATCACTGATATTATTTTGAGAATAAACAGAGAGTCCCTGTGTAAATAACAAAATTACAAGACAAAAAATAACAACAAGGTAAGTTGACTTTCTTTTTAGAAGGGCTTATACAGCATACAATGTATGGATTTTCAATGATCAATTATGATACTCTAGTCTGAAAAATAGCTGGAGTTTGTGTTCACTATTGATTCACTATATATAATTGCTGTGAATAAGTTAACTGGGGATAAATAAGGAGGTAAATCCACACTCTGCATTGTTTTTACTATTAAATGACATTTATTCAGGGTTTTTATGATCAGCCTTTTCAAACTTCAGGTCAAAAATAATTCTTCATAATTCTTCCTACATCCTGCTTCAAAAAATACAAAGCAGAATTCTGTTAACCAATACCTATAATGTATTTCATTTCAAAGTAATAAAATGTTCTCTATATTCATTTTTTATTCATTCATCTCAACTATTCCAGAGGCCACTAAAGCACATTGATTTTTCTGATTTAAAATATTTGCATGTCATAAACTCAAAACTTCTATATTCCATGCATGATGAATCTTTTTTGATGGGGGGGGAGTGGTGATGCTGAGGTTGACATTATAATTTACATTGTATTCACTGAACTCAGAATGCACTCTGGGAGTTATAAAGGTTCATTTCTCCACAGGCTAAGAGACCTATTTTTGAAAGCACTCTAGGTAAATTTATTCTACAAAAATACAATATGACAGTTAGGATCCATTCTTGATGAGATTTGTGACAGTAGTCGGGAAATAGATATAATGCAGTTTGGCATTTTTTGTTCTCTTAAAAAGCTAAAACTTTTGGCTTAGTGAAATAATAAATGATTGTTTAATTGTTTGTTAAAGGATTTCCACTTCTGATAAAAATGGATTTATAAATATTGGATTTACCCTCCTGCCTGCATCCACTTAAACAAGCAAACAAAAAAACAGACAAAATAACAATTTTCAGATATTTGACATCAGGTAAATCAAGTCAGTGATCTCCGAGAGAAGAGAAGCAAAGTGAACCCACTGATTTCTCCAACTTATTGCCTGAAGAAAATTTTCAGGCTACAGAAGAGAAAGGGGAAACTCAGAAGGAACTCAAAGGTCTCCCTTAATTGAGGACACAGATTTGATAGTCTGAGATGACCAGAGCAACTGGGGTTCATGAGGCAGAAGCCCAGAAAGGGGAGAAATGCATAAGGAAAGTTTTGGAGACGAACAGAATTTCTCTTGAGTTTTCATCTGTTTACTTATCAGTGAATGTGTTTGAGGAAATTTCCCAAGGCTGGGGAAAGTACCATTCAACGGTAGCAAAAAAGAAAAAGAAAAGAAAACAACAACAAAAAATACTTTGGCAGTCACATAGGGCCATGAATAAGTGGATTTCCAAAACTCAGATTTTAAAAAAGTCACAAATTTATGGGCATTTAAGTAGAAGACTCAGATGGTATTACCTTAATAGTAGGACAAATTAGCCCTATGCTTTTAGATGGTACCAGTGTTTTATAACCTATAATCGTTCAACAGCAGGCCTCAAAAGGGTCAAAATTTTTCCATGAACTACATTTTAGTACAAAACCTGAGAATCTTTTTAAAAACACAAAAATCTCTAGCATCACACAAGTTAAAGAATATGTTTAAGAAGCACACCTGCCCCTAAAGTAGATAATATGCATTGTTATACTAAATTCATCTACATCTGAAAAAAAGCAGAAAAGTACAATCCATAATGAAGCAAAAAATTAACAATTAGAAATGGACTTCAAAATGACATAGGTGAAAGAATCTGTAGACAAGAATATTAAAAAGATATTATAATTTATAGTCCTTATGTTCAAGAAGGAGGAGGAAAGTTTGAGCATGTTAACTGGAAAATAAAATATATAGAAAATACCCAAACCAAAGTATTATATGTAATAGAAAAAAAAAAAAAAACACCAATGGGATTAAGATCAAATTAGCCTGTGTGGGGGGTGAGGGGACGAAGTGGCTTTAAAGATAGTAATAGAAACTATCAAAAATAAAACACACAGGGGGGGTGGGGGAAGACTGAAAAAAAAAGAAAAGAAAAAGAATCAGTAAACTGTAGTACAACCAAAAGCACAATAATATATGTGTAACGGAGTTTCCCATCAAGAGGAGTAAGAGTGGGAGAAATAAAAATGACTTGAAAAAAATGACCCCACATCTTCCAATTTGATGAAACCTCTGAATCCACTGATCCAAGAATGTCAAACAATCTTATGCATAAGAAAAATAAATAATACTACACCGAACATCATAATAAAATTGTATAAAATTGGTGGCAAAATATATATATATATTTTCAAAGCAGCCAGAGAAAAAAGACACATTATGTACAGAGGTACAAGATAGCCATAATTATAGTCATCTTAGCAGAAACAAGTTATTACAGGTAACAAGGTAATATAAACAAGGTAAGATACAAGGTAAGATAATTAAAAATACTGAAAAAAAATATTGACTCACATTTAATTTCTAATGCAAATATATTTTAAAAACAGAGGCAAAATAAAACCTTTTTCAGTTGTACAAAAATTTAAAAACTTAATCAACAGCATAAGTCCATTGCAACGAAGTCCTTTAAGAATAAATAAAAATGATACCAGTTCAAAACCTGGATTAGTACAAAAAAATGAAGAGCATTAAAAATGGTAACTATGTAGTTAGATATAAAATACATCTTTTCCTTAGTTTTTAACCTTTGAAGGATATCTGATTGTTTAAAGAAAATAATAACAATGTTTTGTGAACTTGTATAATATTTCTGTAATGTCAATAGTGATAAGTCAAAGATTCATACTATAATCATAAGGCAACCACTAAAGAAGCAAAACAGTTACAGCTGCTGAGCTAATAAAGAATGGAAGATAATTGATTACAAATAATTAATTAATCCCCCCAAAATGCAGAAAGTAAAAAGGGCACAAACAATTTATGGGGCAACAGATGCAACAAATAAAACACAAATAGCAGGATGGTAGATATCAATCCATTCATATGAATATTAGCATTAAATGTAAATGGTCTAAACACCTCAACTGAATACAGAGTATGTCGGATTGGATGAAAATGGGAGACCCACCTACATGCTCTGTCCAAGAAATCCACTTTAAATATAAAGACTCAAATAGTTTAAAAGTAAAAGAATGAGAACATATATATCATACTAACATATGAACAAAAAATAGGCAGCATTGTTAGTAAAACCAGATACAATGTAGGTTACAGAGCAAAAATATTACCACTGATAAAGAGTAACAGTTTATAAATGATAACGTGGTTCATTCATCTAGAGATGTAACCATCTAGATAATTAAGCACCTTATAACAGAGCTTCAAATTACATGGGGGCAGAACTAAAAAGGAAAAAATTAATATATACATGTAATTGCTTAATAAAGCAAGATGCTCAATATCTGTTTTTCTGTCTTTTCCCTCTAAGTCAGCCCTACACCTAGCTCACAAGATAACAATTCTCATACCTCCATGATTAAATGCTGAGACTCATACCTGAATCTGTAAGTTATGTCTGATCAGAAATTTAGAACTGTGTCCTATCTTACCTGTTAAATTAAGAGGATATTTTCCCCATCCACTGTGTTTTTTCCCAGTACGCCTTGATTTTTCCTATGTGAAATGGAACTTCCCCTGAAGTAGTGTGTTCTAGCTGCAAGCCCTGATCTGGCACAGATTTGATCCTAGTTTCCTCTCTCCATACTGGAGAACTAGGTTTTTGCTGTTTATGACAATATTTATCTGAGTATATTAATGTAACATTTAACTTTGTCATTTAAAAAATTAGCTTTCAATTTTCTTGTTTACTTTAGTGCTCTTGTTGTCTTCTCTTATTTGCGATATTGAGATGATACCAGACACTACCATAAGGGAGAGGATGAAGGAATAGATTAGTATTTGTAAAGTGCTTGGAAGAAATGCACTGAGTAGCTGTCTGTAAACATTAAATGACATGAGCAATTAAGGAGAGATCTGGATTAGTCTATCTCAAATAAAACATTTTATAGAAAAATACAGATGGTGGTGGAATAGATTTTGATTGAATACTTGAATTTAATGTTGGTAGAATAAATGACAACTCAAATTACAAATGACAACTCAAGTTATAAAATATAAGATAAAATGTGGAAGGCTTATAAAAAAAGGAGAGTAAATATATAAATAAATACATCTATATATTTACTCTAATGAGGTCTTTTCTCCTCTAGTTCAATAATAGTATTCATCTTTTATAAAAGGTTCTTCCAAATAGCCTTAGAAAATTCACCAGGTGTAAGACAATGCATCTGTTTTGGACCTCAGGGAGTAGAAAGTGAGAAAAGAGTTACAAATAGAATGACATGTATTATTAATGAATCACCCTGAGGCTGTCTTTAAAGGCTGCTAGAAAATGCCTATAGGTTTAAAAGATACTAACCTCAAAAAAAAGTCATGAAAGATAAAACCATTCTTCCTGATATATTCTGAGTAATGATCTCATGGACTGACCTTTTTCCTCTCACTCCTCTCTTGGCAATCAGTGCTCATGCTGAATCTAACTTTCTCACTCACGATTTTCTCAGCACTCTGTTGTAGCAGAAACCAGGAGTTCGCTTTTATGTCTTTTCTACTCAATTGAATGTCACTGTGTTGTTTCGATTTTTTATTCCATTTAACCAATTTCGGTAAATAAATATGTTTTATATAATTTTACGGTGAGTTATCTGAGTATAAAAACTCACAACCCTCAACTATTTTTAAAACTGTATTTTATGTAGTCCACTTTTAGGTAAAGAAGTTAAAATGGAACACTATAAATTCCAAGATTTATAAAAACACAGTTCAAAGCCTATGGAGCTGCACTATATATATTTACTAAATTGATGATGTGCAAAATGATAATAAGAATGATAATCTTATTTACCTGTACATATGTTTTTAACTTTAAAAAATTGCAATGGCTTTACTCATTATCTCAGTTGAATTTCACAAAAAGCTGTAGGGGAGCATACTATCTTGCTTTATAGATGAGCAAATTGAGTCTCACAGAGTCCCACAGCGTGGGAATGAAAGGCTACTATGCTACATATGACCAATATTCCATTGTTACAGACAAAATTCGAACCCTCATTTGATACTATTAGATTGCAAGCAAATACAGTTACAAATGAATTTACTCAGTCTTTTTTTTCTTTAAATAGTTCAAAGTAAAATATTTCTAATTTGTGTTATAAAAAAATGATTTTTCAATAATATTTAGAAATAATATTTAGAATTTATCTAAAAAACTGAATATCTTTAATTAAGATAAAACTAATTTTTTTTGCAATGATAATTAAAATTTTGTGTGCTCTCTATTACATACATATATATTACATATATATATATATAATGTATATAATATGTGTTATGAAGACCAAATTCTCCTCTTCTATTAACTCTGTTACTCTCTGACCATAAAATGTAGGAAAGATACTCTTTCCCCTCCTTTTCACTGAAATTCTATGAGGCCACAGTTTAAATCATTTTCCTAAGATTAAACATTACGGCAGAGAGAAAAATATGATCTTCTCCCAGATTTGAAATTCTATCCCATCCCATCTTTATTTACCTTTTAGAATGTTTAGAGTCTAGTGAATCCAGGTCCTCTACTAAACGTCACTGAAAGGATGCTAAACAAATAAAAGCAAGTAATAACTGAATATTCTTTAAAGAACTAAAAATATATTTCTATAGGGGGGTTAAAACACTTCAAAAGAAGTGATAATCATTAAAACTCTAAAAGTTTTAATTGCATATTCTTTCTTTCATAGAGTAACACTAAATTCTAAGAACATTTGTTTACCGTACATTTCTGCAAATCCACAAAAATGATGAAAAAAGATTTCAATGAATTCTTAAAATATGATAGTTTTAAATGAGTTAATTAGACTTAGACAAAGCTAAGTCCTTGTAAAAATATTTGACATATTAGATTAATCTCAGTTGGAAAAGCAATGGCTATATTTGGACATTACACAAATTAATTTGTTCTCTGACCCTCATGAGTTTTTAAAGATATATGATGCTATTTATTTATCATTTCCATTACATAAGGATTTAAATACTATGCTTTTTAAAGAGTTTAGTCAAATGGATAACCCAAATTTCATTTCTTAAATGATTAAATTTTGGTCAGGAGTCAAACTTTAGTCAGAAATCTGCCGCAAAATTTTGTTGTTTTCCATTAAACTATATGTCCACCATCATTTGTGGTTCCTCTAATTAATTTTTTAACACAAATAAGTGTGCAGTGCCAAATAATCATGATGACAAATACTCTGCCAAGGAAATTATCTTATTTTTATCAAAAATTTTCACCAGAGCAGCTATCCAACAATTTTAAAAAAGGGACTGAGTTTCCAGTTCTGTTGTGATGGTATGAGCATCTTTTAGCTCACCAATCCCATTGATAACAATCATAAACTGTAAATACACACACAAAAACAAAAATTATTTGATATCTGAGGGTTATACAAATACAAGAGTAGGCATATTGCTGAATTAAAAAATTGGAGAAGGAAAGAAAAAACAGGCAAATAGAAAAGAAGGGACAAACAGAAAACAAAAAAATATAATGACCCGAATTCAACCATTTATATAATTACACTAAATTTTAATGTTCTAAAACCCCAATTAAAAGGCAGAAATTTTCACAGTGCAGAAAATAGCAAGACCCAACTACATACTATCTACAAGAGTTAGAGGAAGTTTAAATATAAAGACATAAGTTGAAAGTAACAGAGAAAAAGATATACAATGTAAATTTTAGAGTGGTTATATTAAAAATGGATAAAATTGTCTTGAAGATCAAGAATATTGCCAGGAATAAATACATTTATACTAAATGAAATGATTTACCAAGAAGACACTACAATTATAAATGTATATTGGCTTACAAAACTCTCAAAATAAATGAATCAAAAATGTTGACAGAAATAAAGGGAGGTATAGATGATTAAATGTTTTTAAGAAGTTTTGGTTTTGACATTCAGTCTTAGAAATTCATAGACTATTGATCAAACAATTTAGTACAGATCTGAAAAATACTATCAAAAATCTGATCTAAGTAATATTCAGAAAACTCTATATCTAGTTGTAGAATACACATTATTTTAAAGTTCACATAGTATATTCAACGAAATTAACAGTATACTGGTCCATAAAACAAGACACTATAAGTTTAAGATTACAGAAGTCAAAAGTATATTTTCTAATCATAAAATAAAATGAAAAATCAATAATAAGAAGACATTTAAGAAAACTCAAATTTAAAACAATTAAGCAAAACAATAAATCATAGGGCAAAAAAAATGGAAATTAGAAAATATTTTGTATTACACGATAGAGAATATATAACATATCAAAATATGGGAAACAAGGGAAGTGGAACTTAGAGGAACACCAATAGTTTAAAAGCCTACATTATGAGATTAAACCTTGAGAAATTAGAAATAGAAGGCAAAGTATGACTGAAATAAGTACATGACAGGAAATAGTCAAAATAAGAGCAGATCTGAAAGAAAAAAAAAAAAGAGACAGATAATAGAGCCAATTAGCAATGTTAAAGGCTCTCTCTTTAACAAGATGAACAAATTGCTAAACTTAAGAGTCATCATATATAAGAGAGAACATAAATCATCAATATAAAAAATGAAAATGCAGTTATCACAAATAATAAGATTATTTGAATATTATAAATGAAAATTCTATGCTAACAAATATGACGAAATGAAGTACACAAATTTCATGAAAAATTTAACTTGCCAAAACCAAAACAAGATAAAATACAGAACATACAATACTTATATGTGTTAAAGAAATTGAATTCATTCATTATCAAAAGCTTTCATTCATTATCAAAGAGGAAATCTCAGATCCAGATGGCTTCAAGCAAATTCTATCAAATATTCTAGTAATAAATAATATCAATTTCACGCAAACTTTTTAGTAACAGAAGTGTAAACTGTCCATCTAATTTAATAAGACAGGTATAATTTTAATTTAAAAAACTAGATAAAGTCACTACTATGCAAAGAAAATTGTAGATAAACAGACCTTGTGAATATTGGTACAAAATTCTTAATAAATATTAACAAATCAAATCCAACAATATAAGAAAGGCTTGTACATCATTACCATGTAGAATTTTTATGAGAATTTCAATATTAGTTGAATATACCTTCAAAAATAACTCAGAATAATTCATTGTATTAAAAAAGAAAATATGATCATTTCGAGAAATTTTACAAAAAAATTGATAAATACTCATGTTAAAAATTCCCAGAAAGATAGGAAAATGAGAAAACTCCCTCAATCTAACAGACATCTATGAAGAACCTCGAGATAACTTATTTCTTGTTTCCAGTCAGATCAGGAACAAGGCAAAGATGCCTGCTGCCATGTCCTTTGAACATCTTACTAGAGATCTTAACCCAAAGAAGGCAAGACATAAAAGCAGATTAGAAATTAAGTGTTAAACTGTTCCTATTCACATATGAAATGCTTTTTAAATGGAAACTCTCAGAGCACTTATAAAACTACTAGTAGAATAGGTGAATTTAACAAATCTTAGGATAAAGGTTACTGATTAAAAAACATTCAAACTTTGCAAAGAAACCACCTATTGTTTTGTTTATTCCACTGAACATTAAAGTAGGCATATCAATTTCCATAGCATCTTTTTGAAAAGGTATTTGAAATATAATTTTAAAACTTTAGAAATACAAAGCTGTTTAGATATTTTATAAACACATATATAATATATAGTTTCTATTTTATATATGTACTAAGACATACGTCTAAAGCTTTGGCTGAATAGTGACACACATGTAAGAAAAAATACCAGTTTATTTGTGTAACCATAAAGATTCTGGAATAGCAACAAAACACTACTGATTTTATTTTTTATCTTACGTCAAGACACGGAACTCTGTTGAAATAGTAACACATATGTACATATATGTGAGTGCATGTGGGTGTATATATGTAGCTACTCTTTCCAGATCAATTTTAAAATGTAAACTCATGATTATCAATGAGATAGTCTCATATCCCATTTTACCTTTAACAGTTTTCCTTGCTCTCTGGAACATACCTTACCAAGGAAATGTCTTGATTTCTTGTTAAGCCTTTGGAGAGATTTACAGGTGTTAGTCTCCCAAATGCCTCAACTTTGCTAGACTTGGAGACTCCTGGAGAGTTTGTTTGTTTGTTTGTTTGTTTTGATAAAAAAGAGCATCATTATCAAAGGGATACAGGGAAACACTGCAGTTTTCCTTCATGAGTTCATTCTGAGTTTGCACCACGTCCACATTGCCAGGGAACCCTGAGCACAGCCATGGGAATCTCTCCCTCTGGTGTGTGGCATCAAGATGAACTGTCAGAAACAATGTATACTGAATAATGAATAAATGAGAGTCCCTTGACATAGGTTTGACAGCCATAAAATATGAGTTTTGTGATTGCCTTAATATTCCAACTCAGGGACTGACTGAGAGGATATTATTTCTAAATGCCAAGCTAACTACAATTGTAAAGACTTTCAGAAGGTGCTTCTCTTATTAGTGTTTGAAGCAATTATGGAGAGAATGGGTCAGTGCAATTTTCCTCCTGCACTTAAAAAATCTTTTCTTGCTACTGCAAGAAAAGCTATTCAAATTCAAATCAGGATTCTCGTCACAAATGATCTGTTTGTGAGAGAAGCTGCAAATGAGCTGGAGCCCCCTCCTTCCCCAATCAGGCTGAGTTTGAGGACATCAGCGTACTTGCAAATAAAATAGTGTTAAACCAACAGGTAGAATCAACTCCCTTTTTGCTTTATGAGAATTGTTTAAGTTCTTGGTACCCTGTATATAATATATATTTCTTTAATTTCCCTCTGGTAATGATATAACTTCATTGTATTATGGCAAATCAGATATGAAATGAATATGAACACTTTTATACATCTTAGCACTCTCTGAATAAACAGATTTTTAATCAATTCTGAAATATCACAATTCAAGTATTGTATTCAGTGAACTGAGGTTGAGAACAATAAGAGAACTTGGATTGGGAGAAATCAGAAATACATGTAGAGACAAGTTTGATAACTCTAAGCTACCAGCTTGACTTATAATTCATTTTTTTTTTTGCATTTTGTTATATTACAGTCATAATGACATAGCCATAAAGCTTTATCTATAAATGCAAAGAGAAAAGAAGATAATGTGACTAGATAATTCAAGGTTAAAGAAAAATTCACAGAAGATCTTCCTAGTGAGAAAAAAAAATGAAGAATGTGTTGACTTTTACTTTATAAGAATTATTAAGACCAGAAGTTTCAATTTACCAGCAGAAAAAAAAAATTATCCAATGCACTTTTTATATCCTTACCACACATAAGCAAGGGTATACCCCAGGGTACCCACACTATGAATCTCTACAGATAAAATTCCTTAATTCGAAAATCCAGAGAGAAAAATCTGTGTGTGTGTGTGTAGACTGATAAAAGATTAAAAAAGAGAATTGTTTTAATAGTTAATATATTAATCAAATTGAAATAAAATTCCAAAAAATAATTTTCTAAGAAAATAAATACTTTCAATGTCATTTATTTCCCTTAATAGAATAAAAACCACAGGTACTCACCTAACCTCTCAATGGAATAATATCGCTGTTTACTATCCACGCGTACTGTCTCGGCATAAGGACTCCCAACGCCGTAACCAATAATGTAACCTCGCACCACGATGTTTGGGTTCAAAGGAGGGGTCCAACTCATGATGATGCAGTTGGTCTGGGGCCTCACATGAAGAGAGCTTGGCTGGTCAGGGACTTGAGACTCTAAAATTCAAGAAGAGGTATCACTGGCCTGTCTCCTAATAGCACATATAGCGTGGTAACAATCCATTTAAACAAGACTTAATATGTTCCATAGACCCTCACTGGTGCACCACTTATGGTCCATGTTCCTCTCTGTTTCAGCGTGTGACACATTTTCTGTGTTTGACTAGAGCTTCTTAAGCACAAGAGGGTACTGAATGGGGACTGTAGCAGCATGCATCTTTATTCTAATAGTTTTTTTCTTTAGGCTGATTGTTTTTCCCATGTTTCTTCTTAGGTGTCATTAATACAGAGTGAAATTGAAACAGCACACAAGTCACACTGACCAGCTTAAAAGTGGTTTGCTCCCTAAAGCAGTTTGGTGATTAATGCAATCTTTGAGTTATTTTACAGAGACACCACTGCACATGTGCCACCCCTGTCCTCAGGATGAGCCCAGAACCAAGAATCTTCAGTTTACCAAATTCAAGTAATGAAAGTGTGGCTACTAGAGCCCTTTACAAAGCAAGAGGTCCTTCAATGAGAAAGATGTAATGCCCAGACCAAATATGGTTGAATCTAAAAATGACCAATCAAACCCTGACAGATTGGAATTCCTTTGTCCTTTCTTTTACCTTTTGACCCTATACCATAATTAGCCAAATAATAAAACCCTCCAATCAAAATTTGCCCCACCATTACCTCATGTCGCTCTATTCTCCCTAACCCTTAAAACTTGTCTGGATGCCCCATCTGGGAGACAGATTTGAGCTGTGCCACCTGTCTCCTGAAAGTCAACTCAGCATTAAATAAATAAGCTCTTTATTCTCTAAAGGCTGTTGTAATGATTTTGGCTCTTCTGTACATCGGGCAGTGGACCCTTGCTCGATAATAAAATCAAGGAAGATGTAAGAAGAATTGAAAGGAAAATGAAACATCAAAAACTGTCCTCCCTAAGGACTACTTACTCTGATTTAAGTAAAAACAAAAATAAACGTGCCAGTCTTTTCTTAAAAAATTGTCAGGAGAAACATTTTTAGGGCCATGATTTGCTCAGCATGGTTAGGAGGGCAACTGATTGATGTATGGTTTATTGAATCTGTGAAAAGCTCACTTATTAGGAAAGTAAAGGAGACAGTGGTCTGGATTAAAGCCTCATGGCCTTTGGAGTGTGCAAATTTGGTTTAATATCAGGCTTTGTCACTTACTAGCCGTGTGTCATCATGACATCATTTATCTTCTCTCAGTTTACCTTCTAATTAAATTGGCATTCCAAATTATTGATAGACTCAAAAATTGAGCTTTGGAGGTGAAAAAGAGAAGAGTCCAAATTTGTATTGTATTTTCACTAGCTGTGAGAGATTTTAAGATCTTATTTATCCTCTTTAAGCCTCAGTTTCCTCACATGCAGAATGAAGGCAAGGATAGCAATGGTCTCATATGATGGCGAGAAGACTTAATGAGATAAAGCATAAAAGCACTCTTATTATGAGTAGCCATTAGGGAGAAAATGCACATGCTACCAAGATATAAATTTCTTTTAAGGAGATTGCGTGTTCAACTTTAATCAACCGTTATTCTGATTTTTACATCATCATTCTTTCCTATAATCTCATCCTAAAAATATATGAATATTTTTGGACACTTATCATCATTCAGTTAATAAATATTTATAGATTATCTACTATGTGTGGGGAGTGGGACAGGTACCCATAATAATCAGGACACAGGAGAGACTGAATATGAAGGACATTAAACTTGCATTCTTGGAAGACAAGTAAAAGAGCAGCTGAATCTATTACATAAATATTTTGATAGGTTTATTATAGGCACATGTAAACTATTCTTTAAAACTCAGATAAGTAATCAGGTAAGAAATTTTAAAAAGAATGTGCCCATCTAAACTTTCATACTCCATTAAGTGCTTAGCACAGTTTCTAGCACTTAATAATAGATACTCAAAAATATTAGTGATTTGGAACCTTATTTAAACTATTTGTGTTCATTATTTTTTTTCCTAACTGGAACTCTCTAATGGTAACATATGTCAAACTATGCAAGAGAATTTGATTTTTAGAGGTAATATTATATTTTTCTTCTTGATGTAATAGCAAAAGGAGAGGCAATTTGTAGCACCAACTTTACCCATTTTCAACATGCACATTTCCAGCTTAAGTAATATACGGAAGCACATCTTTTATTAAAGTTTTAAAATAGGCACCATACTAACAGCTTTTCAAAAGATGCTACATTCTAAACATGCTACATCAACAGCATTTTCTAAAGATGCTTTATTCTTCTTGAAGATGCCCAGTTGTGAATAAAAAGAGACAAGCTATTGTTTGTCTGTCCTGAAAAATCCTGGTGATGAAATATGCAAAGGCATCATAAAAAATTATCTCAAAATGTGGACATAAACCTTAAGAGCAGAGACACAATGTTTGTGAAGGATTTTCCACTATAAAACTTAAGTAAAAGTAATAAAAGAGATGAAAAGGGTGGATTAACACTTTTCACAGAGGCCCTCCAGTGTCCTTGAAATGTAATGGGCTTTATAGTAAATTCAGTTGAACACATTTGAAGCTTTTGAAATAATTTTTGAAATGACAAGGTAATTTTATATTTAGAAAATGAACCAAATAGTATTCATATTTTCTGCAATTATGATTTTTTAAAAACAATATGAAAGACTACTAATTTTAATGACAATATTCAACATCTTTTATAATAAAAAGCTATTTAAAATGTTTTTAGAACAATAACTTTCTCTATCTTTCTGCAAATCATACAGTAGCTCCTCTGCGAGTTAGCTAAGTTAGCACCCACAAAATTACATCAAGTTTTAGGGGTATCATGCTGATGCATGCATACTACACACTGGATCTTGAAGAAGAGGGGCAGCTAGTACACATGACACATCCTTATATTTCGCTGTATAAAAATATTTTCAGTCCTAGAACCAAACCTCAAAACAATTTTAACATTATAAAAAATAAGGGCATTAATAAATAAAAATATATTCTGCCTCTTCATCAAAATATTTAATGGCCTTTCACCACCTAATTAAGATCATAGGGCCAGAAAGAAGGGTGCCAATCAAGGCAGTGTTAGACCTAAGCCATTCATAATACATGTTCTCATCAGAAAGATTACTGTGTTAGAAGGTTGTTCATAAATCTGAAATGGCCCGTGTGTTCCCCTTTCTCATTCATTAATATAAAGACAGAAATGAAAAATTTCCTTTTATCCTACATGAGTAAGTTCTCTCTGACACAGATGACTTTATGGATTATGAAAATAGTTCATAGTGGAATGAACTATAATACATCAATTTAGAAAATTAGCTGTAGTAGGTATGTGTTACAAGTTCGTTTTGTTTGGAGGCTGAAACTAAAATTTCCTACTCAGAATGACATGGAAGATTTAATATGTATCTCTAGGACGATTGCATATATAAAGCACAGATAAGTATTAAAGCAATTATTGAAATAATCAGCAACCAAAGAACACATTTTGCCTGAAACATCTAAATTAATGAGGCCCAAAATTTTTACTGGAGTCTGAATTATCAAGATGACTAGGTCAACTGCCATTCTTGATTATCCTATGAAATTATGGATTCTGTCTTAGTTTGTTTCTAAGGAACATTGATTGCTCTTTGAGTGGTGATTACAGATTTCCATTAATGAGTAAAGTTCACATATAGATTAACCCCTGTGACAGTTCAACAATTACTGTGCATCTCCTATGTGCCAGTCATAGTACTAGGTACTGGGGATATAGTTTTGGGGGGGTGAGTAAGACAAATAAACAAACAAACAAAAAGAATGAACAAGGAAATCATGAGATCCTGGTAAGTGCTATGCCAATGGCATAATAATTGACTCATCAAGTCAGGTGTCCCTGGTAGAGTCTACGGTGATGATCAGAAGAGTCGGTCAAGCAAATATCAAGATGGAAGCTCCATAGGCAGAGGTAACAATGACCACTGGAATCCAATAGCATGAATGAGGTTGGTATTAAAAAAAAAAATAAGCAAAGGAAGTCATTGTGACTGAAAGGCAGAGGGTATAAAGGAAAATAAAGATAATAAAAGGCTCACCAACTAGGAATGAAAAATGGTGTAGCTGCTATGAAAAACATTACAGCAGTTCTTCAAAAAATTAAAATAGAATTACCGTATGATCCAGCAATTCCACCTCTGGGTATATTCCCAAGAGAAATGAAAGTAGGAATTCAAACAGGTATTTATATGCCCATGTTCATAGCAACAGTCAAAAGATAGAAGCAACCAAAGTGTCCCTCAACAAATGAATGGATAAACAAAATGTACTCTATACACATATGGAATTTTTTTAGCTTTAAAAAGAAAGGAAATTCTGACACATGCTACAACATGAGTAAGCCTTGAGGACATTATACTAAGTGAAATAAGCCAGTAAGAAAAAGATAATCGTATGATTCTATTTATATGAGGTACTCAGAGTAGTCAAATTCATAGAGACAGAAAGTAAAATGGTGATTGCTGGAGATGGGGGGAGGGTGTTTACGAAGTTGATTAATGAGAAAAAGTTTCAGTTTTACAAGATGAAGAGTTGTGGAGAAGTGATGGTTGCACAAAAATGTGAATTCACTGAACTGTGTACCTAACAATGGTTAAGACGGTAAATTTTATGTTATGTGTATTTTAAAACATTTAGTAAAATTATGAAGCCCTAAAAATGCTTTTGTACTTATCTGAAAGGCCAATGTGGGAATGAAGTGGCTATATTTGGGACATTTGGAAGGTGTAGTCAACAAAGCTATAGATCAAATGTGAGTGGCATAGGAAAGAGGAGACTGGATGACAACTCATTTTTTTTTGGCTTGGGCAACTGGTGGATGATATACTGAGATGAGGAAAAACAAGTGAGTTGTTGGGTCATGTTAAGTTTGAGATGCCTATTAGTCACATCTATGCAGGTATCAGGGTACTAGATGAGTAGAAAACATGAGGATTTGGTGAAAAGCCATGGCCACTTACATAGATATGGAAACCACCAGTGTCTAGGAGAAATTTAAAAATAACTACATAAATGTAGATTTAGTATATGTGTGTAAACAAATAAATTACAATAAAAATTCCCATTATTCAGAGAAGAAAACTGAGGATAGAAACCAAGTCTCTCATTTGGCATCCCTTAATATCAAGGCCAAGAGAGATGAGGAATCTTGAATAGTTGTTAAAATTTATTTTATTCACCTTCAGACTTCATTCTTCACAAATTCCTCATCCTTTTCTTCTTCAATTTATTTCAGGTACTCAATTCCCCCAGTCCTTTTTTAAAATAAACTTACTTTCAGGGGAAGATCCTATATCAGCCATTTGTCCCTTACTTGTCAACATCACTAACATCCAAATGATGTTGATATGGCCAACTTCTTTACGATGACCTAAAAGTCATGTTTGATCTGCCCCTTCCCCACCTGCTTCCTGAGCTCAGGTCATTCATGCCACACTGGACACTTTGCTGCTCTTCTCACATGCCAGGCATGCTCTGGCCTCAGGGCACTTGTATTTCTCTGCTTGGGATGCTCTCCCTAGGATATACCTTCCTCCCTCACCTCTTTTAGACTTTTGTTACTTAATTTTCAGGTTTCTATATTAAAAATGGCTAGTCTTTCAGAATCTCTAATAATTCCAATCTTCTAATAAACTCCATTCATTATCCTCCTTAGTATTTACTACCACTCACTTTGCTACCTATTTAATATGATTATTTCATTATTGTCTCATCTCCTTCCAAAAATTCTGCCACTCTAGGAGCTAGAACAGTTCCTGAAATGAAGTACTCAAAAATATGGAAACAAAGGTTTCTATTACTTTATAAGGTTCAATACAACTCTCATGTATAACTGTCAATATAAAATTACCACAATTTTCTCTAACTCTATAGAAAAAGAATTTTAAAAAATTGGAATAACATAGCCTATATTTCTTTACAGAGAACTGCATAATGTGATTGGTACACCCAAATACTGTCTTCCCAGACAGGTCTGGTTCATACTAATGTGTCCATTTCTACCAGCCCAGCCTTCTCTCACCAATGGACATTATCTTCCTTAAGGCACTCATCTCTATCAACTTTGAATGTTATTTATTTATTTTAGTGGAAAAACCACACCTATTCACCAACAAACTCTAACTTGTATTATTTTTTCAATTCTGCGCCTATCATCGACTCAGTATTAATTTTTAAGTTTTTTTTTTTTAATTTACAGGCAGCATAATTCATTCAGTGGTATATGGTTCTGTACATTTTGAAAAACCCATTGAACATGTATCTATCCATCAATCTCACCATGGTACGAGACAGCTCCATCAGCCTCGATTTTTTTCTCCTGCTGCTGCTCCCTTGGTAGTCATTCCTTTCACCAGTCCCTCAGTATTAATGCAAATAATGAATTATAAAATTTTATTCCTCTACAAATCTATGCTTTTTTTGGACTAATCTTATTTATTTTCAGCATTCAATTGTTAAAAAACCATCTCGGTTTTTGTTCTTGTTCCTAATAGCAATAATGGCTAAAATTTATGAAGACGTATTATGCATAAGCATCATACTCAGCATTTCAAGAAATATTTTATCATTTAATGTTTTGCACAGCTTGTGGTCTTAGCAATTCCATAAATTTTATATTATTTAATCTCACATTTTTTTTACTTTTTAAAGTTAGGATTTATAATTTTAATTTTTCATCTTTTGCTTACTTTTGATGTTTTCCTTCAGCCTTGTTTTATGTTAACTAATCTCATATTCCATTATTTTGCTTGATTTGTAGCTACTTTTATTTGTCTAGTGCTAATTTAATTCTCTCACTGTTCTTGAAATTGAATATAAATGTTGATAGAAACAAATTAAATTGATGGTTGTCAGGGGCTGGAGGTGGGGTAAATGGGAAGATGTTGGTCCAAAGGTATAAACATCCAGTTACAAGATGAACAAGTTCTGGGGTTCTAAACAATACAGTATTATATACTTCAAAGTTGCTAAGGGCATAGATCTTAAGTGTTCTCATCTATACATAGAAAGGTAATTGTATGAGGTGATGAATGTATTAGCTAACCTTGTTATGGTAATTATCATGTTATAGCTTAAAAAAACTGGAAAGAAATAAAAAAGAAAACAAGTTATAGGACAAAATCAGGAAAGAAAGAAAAAAGAAAATTCAAGGGGAGCAAGCGGGTATATAGTTACTGCTGTAAAGAGGGAGTTTTGACAGATTCATTCCTTGAGTATGCCAACAGTGAATACTAGTTTTGAAAAAAAAAATGTGTTTCCTAAAGCTGTGTCAGTTAAACTGAGAGGCAGGGGTGGTGTTACTGCTCATCTGTGTCCTTCGATGCCTAACATCGACCATCTTAACTCCTAGTAACAATAAAGGCACACCACTGGAACAAACTTGTCTGCCCAGCCCCAGTCAATAATCGACATCTCCCTGAAGAGACAACTGATCAGATTCCAGGTCCTCTAACCTCTGAATGTTTACATGCCGATCATGGTTCACACTGATGATAATTCAGTGAGAAAAAAGAAGGAAAAAAGTTAAGATATTCCTTAAAGGAAAGAAACACTCAATGTCATATCCCAAGTTCAATCTTAATAATAAAGATTTTTCCCTAGTCTTCTCTTGTTTGAAAAAATTGCAATAGTCCAACTTCAGATTATTAATAGGGAAACACTAATTTTTTTTTTTTTTGGTCCAGTGTTGGAAAAATATGAGCTCCTTCTGTGGAGTTCTTGATTTGACAGGTATCACCAGAAAGTTCTGATACCTGTTTAGGAAGGAGACTGGTGTGTCAAATAGAACATGAGGGGAAAAAAACCCACAATTAAATTCAATATCATTTACAAAGTCTTGACTTCTTATGTAGGAAAAGCTGAGTTTGACAGTTAGAAGTGATGAGGCTTTCTAGGGGCAGCTATGGAATTAGAGCCTAAGATCTAAAAGATCTGTTCTTACAACTTAGAGTTCAAAGACACCAACTTAAAGTATCATAAAATATCACTAAAATCACAGATGTTTCTATCGTGATGCATTTTAACAGCTACCTCATAGTGAATAATCTCTAGACTTTTGACCCTTCACATGATAAACCCCATTCTGAACTGGGCAAGGGTCTCAGTCCTTGCTATATCATGTATTTCCATGAATTATTCTCCTTTAACCAGATTATACCTCTACTCGCTCAAACAGATCTATGTGTTTGCTCTAAAAAAACATGTTATATATAAAATCTTAGGCTAAGCTGCTCTATAGAAAACTTGAATTTTCATTTTAATAACTTACATGAGGAAAAGGTAATGTGTTCTACATTTAAGGAAAATATACCTATGGGTGTTTCTAGCTCTCATTTATCTGTAATTGTTTTTTGACTATAAGAATGAAGAGTCAAATGGTAAAAACTATATGGTTTTACTTAACCTAGCTATGAATACTTATATATTCACTCACCTATTTAATATTAACTGAGTGCCTACTATGTAATAGGCACAGTCAGTATATGGCACTGAGAAGTTCAGGTCAAATAAAGCATGATCTTTGTTTCTAGTTTGTTGAGAAGAATGGGAAAAATGCTGAGATAGTATGCTCAAAACAGAGGGTTGAGAGGAAAGACGTTTGAATGAAACTCTGACAAGAGAAAACTTCTAAGAAGTAAAACATCCAGTGACTTTCAAAAGCAAGTAGGTGTGAAGTCAAGTGAAAGGACATTCTGATAGAGGGGACACCAAGTGCAGATGCATGAGGTGATGAAGGGAATGTGGAGGGGTGAGTAGATATGCAAAAATGTGATGGAGTATGAGACTTGAGGCTGAGGAACATAACCTCAACAGGAAGAACTGGAATAGAAAAATGACACCAGATCTGATTATGAAAAATCATTCTGGCAGCATTTTGGAGTCTAGAGAGGGGGTGATATTTTCAGAAAACAAATGATGAGAACCTGACATAAAGTATGGTGATGGGAGTGAACAGAAGAGGACAGATGACAAATCAAATAGGAGGGTAGGAATTATCAGTCTTGGCGAATGAATGAATTCTGTCAGGGAGTGGAAATGTCGGAGTTGAGGATGGAGGGGAACCTGATGGCTTGGGTGACTGGTGGATACTGGTACCAGTCCCAATGTGAAGAACACAAGAAGAAGAACACAGTCAACTATAATACAGTTCATATCTTGAAAGATCAGCTCACAACCTCCAGTTGTATAAAAGGATGTATGTTTGAGCCCTCCATCCTCTCTATACTTGAAAATACTAAAAGAAAAAAATAACAAAATCTTTACAAACACCTGTGACCTTTCTATTTCTGAATTATAGAAGAAGTGATAATTTTGTCCTGTTTGCCTTCAATTCCATCAGTAGAATTAACAACCATCAACTAGTTTGATGTAAGAGAAGAAAGCTTTTTTTCGACCAAAAGAACAGCAAGTTTTGCTACCATTTATTGAATAATCTGCCCATTGAAATGTCAACTTTATTTTTCAAATATAGCAAGCAAAATTTCTGTCCTCTATGTTCTGTTACACTGATATACTTGTTTACTTCTATATCAGATAGTTCTTTATTGATTTTAAATCAGGCTTTATAGCAAATGTTAATTTTTATTCTACTTTTCTAAAACTTCTCGGAATCCATTTACATTTATTCTTCCATATGAAGTTCATTCTGATTGGAATTGCATTAAATTAATCATTAATTTGGGAAGAACTAACATTTATGTAAGGGTAAGGTTTTGCATCAAGGAACATATGTATCTATTCATGTCTTATTTTATAGCTTTAAAATGTTATTTTCTTCATACATGTTTCACAGCTTGTTAAATTTAGTCCTAGGTATTATTTGTTAGGTTGCTATATAAGTGCATTTCATTTCTTGTAATGTTCAATTAATTATTGCTAGTATAAGAAAAAGTTATTTTGTATATATTTATTAGAAAATATATATGTGTGTGTATACACACACACACACACACACACACACACCTATTACCATATTAAAATTTCTTATGAGTGCTAATAGGTTTTTAGTGTAGTTTCTTGGAATTTCCAAATACAAATATACCATTTATAAAAATTACATTTCTTTCCTTTTGTAATAAAATGTTATGGCATTTTAAGTTATTTTTTTTTTATTTTTTTACCAAAACCTCTGTATTGTCATATAGCAGAAACAATAGGAAACATCTCTGGTGTGTTTGGATCTCAAAGACCATGTATTTAGTATTTTACCATTTAGTATAATGCTTAGTTTTAGTCTCTGGCCAGAAAAATAACATTTGAGAGCCTCCATATATTCCCATATTAACATGAGCTTTTAAAAATTGGTAATGGCTGCCTTATTTAACAAAATGTTCTTCTGTGTCTATTGATATAATTACATAACAACATCCCTTTAAATTATATCTTAATTGAATAGTGGGCTGTCAAGATATACTGAATGTATGCCCTACTTTTGTATTGCTGGGAATCCATCTTTTCCTTTACCGCAGACAACAAGGTTTTATCATCATGAATAAGAAGAAGCTTCATAAGACCAATGGTATTGGTATTTCATATTACTGTCGATATCTGCATCTAATTTATCACAATCAACAATAATAATAAGTATTTATTGAGTGTTTAATATATATCAGAAGCACTGTTGAGAATTTTTTTTATTTTTGCCATTATAGATACTTCCCACAGAGATCCATTGAGATGGAAATTGTTGTTATACCCTACTTATAGATGAGAAAACTCGGGTCTTAGGAAAGTTAGTTCATTTGCTCAAGATTATACAGAAAGTGGAGCAGGATTCAAATCTAGTTATAAAGACTTCAGAGTCCACAGTTTTATCTACTACATTATACCTAGAAAAAGTAAGCAATTTCTAAGTGGATCAAACATTTCATGAGCACATTAAAAAGGATGCTATGGTCAAAGAAAGGACTGGAAACTTCTTCAAAACTTATCCAAGTCTACATAATTTATACCATCCTTTGTACAGAGGAGCTCAGAGATTTATAACCACTTGCCCAAGTTCAAATTTCACATTTTAAATTGCTTTCAAAAATTTGTTTTGGCTTTGCCAGTGACATTTCCTATAAGTAAGACAAATTTTACTTGAATGAGAGTAAGGCTGGATTCTTCAGTTTGATGATAGATCAGCTGCTATATCACTGGCACATCTCACTCTATAACCCTATTTGTCAATTAGCAGCCCAGAATATCAGGAATGACCCTATCAAAAGCCCGTGTGAAAGAAATCCTTTCTCACAACATGCTACCTACATTCATTCCTCAGTGCATAAAATCTCATTCTAACATGGTTATATCTCCAAGGACTACATTGTAAACTCACTGGTTGTAAACCCTTAAATTGATATCTTTTACTTGGATGTGTTTTAACAGTATATCCTTGGCTTTCATTATAGATTTTGTCAAAAGAATAGTGAAACAAAAACGATTTCTACGTTTGTTAAAAATTAAAAATCCACAGCAGCCCTAGCAAACTAATAAACTACATTTAAAAGTATAAACAAACAAATAATAAACAAATTTTATAAAACTTTGCCTAATATTTTTAATCTAATAAGTATATAAGTAAACTAGATTGCCTAGCTATCAGGTGCTAAAAGTTACATTTTTGACGTAATATAATCTCCTTTGAACTAGTGAGTTATTTGGAAGTAGTTTTTACATTTCTAAACATATTGGGTATCATATTAACTATTAGTTTAATTACATTGTTATCAATTAACATGTTTAGTGTGATCCAAGAACTTTAATATCCATTTCTTAATTGGATGCTTAGAGCAAAAATGTGATTCTCTAATTATGTGCATATTTCAATTATGTCAGGTAAATAAATCTTCCCTATCCCTTCCTTCATTTTTTAATTTTTCCATTTCTGAGAGAGAGGTGTTCAAATCTCTGAATATAACATTGGCCTTTATACATAACTATCAATTTACAAAAATACAGAATATACAGAGAAACAATAAACCCTAAAAAGTAAGTAGACAAAAAACAAATATTAGTACTGTTGAAACTAGAGGGCAAAAAACTCAGTCTTTTTAATAAGTTAAAGTAAAAAAAGAGACTGTGGTAGATGTAGAGATTTAGGGGATATAAAACTATATGCATTATGTGGATTCTAGTTTATATAGATGATGTATAATTTTTTGAATCCATTGAAAAAATTTGAATATGATCAGAATATTATGTAAAATCATAATCTTTAAAAATAAAATGGAAATAATTGGAAAAAGTTTAGAAAGCAGTATGTATTATATTTCTCATTTTAGTTATAATTTATGTAATATGTAAATATTTTATGCATGCATGACTATATATTTACATATGTGTATAAAGACAGAAATTAAAGAATATGCATTAGGGCGTTTAGAGTGATAATCTGAAAATCTGATAAGACTTTTTTGGTTTTTTGTATATATTTTCTCTTACAATAATATATACTTATTACTTCTATAATGATAAAAGTGTATTTGAATGTTATGTGGCTTTGTAAATTTGTTGATAAAGGCCTTTGCCTAATTTTCATTCGTTTAATATTTTTTCCTTGTTTTAAAAGTATACAGGTTAAATCTTTAAACAAGATCTGTAAGTCTCTTTTTAAAAAAGGCAAATTCAGTTCTGTTTAGTTTTAGAATTCCTCTCACCTAGAATTATTTTTTATTTTTTTCTAATTACTGTATTTTCTTATATAAAATTTTATTTTTATTTCTACAGTGATTATAAATTACATAGCTCATTTAAAAAATTTTTTAAACAATTCTTGGCTGGATATGCAATTTTACATGGTGTTATTCTTCCATTAAATAATAAAAAAATTGACTTTAGCTTATTTTATTAACATTATCTAGTCAATAAGTCTATTATCATGATATACTATACTGTTTATCTCTGAATCTAGCTCAAATTAAACTTTGATTAATTGTTCACACTATAAAATTCCAGATTTTGGGTCTTCCATTTATATAACGTTTTCCTTTTCTTGACCTACTTTTTAATTTCAAGTTTAGTGCTCATATTTTTCATATCCTTTGGCCTCAAAATGATGCTAATGCAAAGCTAAAATACAAGCTAACTTATGTCATGCAAACTTTTATTCTGATACAAGTATACTCATCTTTGTTAATGACTCAGATGACACCAAAAAACATTTCGTTTCCTCTTGCTGCCATACTCATGGTTTAAAACAATACACATTTATTATGTTACATTCCTGGAAGTCAGAACTTTAATATCAGTCTCAGTGAACTAAAATCAAGATGTTAGCATGGCCATATTCTTTTTTTTTTTTTTTTTTTGCATTAATAGGGTTGATGTTTTTCTTGCCTTTTCCAGCTTCTTCTCGTGATTGCCTATCTTCCTTGGCTCATGGCTCCACACCACTCGAACCCCTGCTTCTCTTGTCACATCTTTCTGTCACTCTGATCTTCCTGCCTCCCTCAGATAAGGACCCTTGTGAGTCCATAGGGTCCACCTGAATAATACAGGATGAGCTCCTATCTCCCTGTAAAATTTCTTTTGCTGTGTAAAGTAACATATTAAAGGTCATGGACATTTTGGGAGCCATTATACAACTCACACAATATTTTCCTTTTTCTTCTTCCTCCCTTTCTTCCTTCTTTATTTGTTTTTCTTTTCTTTAATTTCTTGCAAGTAGTCAACAACTTATTTTTCTCATTTCTCATTCTTCTGCCAAGAGATTTTCTACTTTTCAGACTCTATTTTTTGAATGAGCATGAAAGTTTTAATATGCAGTGTTCCTTCTTAATAGGTGGTCTCATCGCCTTAGATTTTATCATTACTCTGAAAATAAGCTTTGTGTGTTCCTTCTCAATGCCCTGTTCTCAGAGAATGTCACATCCTGTACAAATTCCAAAACAGAAGTTTCTTCGTGGTTCACTTCCTAAATGAAATGAATTTGCAGTAATTCTATTCCATTCAACTATTACCTGATCAGGCTAATAGGGCTAATTATTTCTTGGGGGTAGGAAATTCAAGACTGCTCTTAGGTTCATGGTTTTTGCTACATCACATTTGCATTTTCAAGAGTCTCTTCACTGCTAATTTGTGATAGCCAAGTTTCTCCAATTTTAGGGTAGAAGTTTAATTTTAAATTACCTCATGATTGTGCATAGCAATTTTTACCTGTTAATGTCAAAATTTCAAAAAATATAAAATAATAAGGCAGCACAAATAGATCCCCAAGCCCAATTTCCTGGAGGATACTTTGATGAAGTTTATCACGAATTCTCTCACATCCTTATGTAAAACATTTACATAAAAACTTTGAGGAATTCTAATAATCTTGTCTTTTTTTTAAAGCTGAAGTTTTGAGGCACAAAATAAATATTTTAAAACTCCCCAGCTGTTACTAATAGCAAATATGCTTTTAGGCAACCCTGAACAAACAATGAGGTTTGCTCTATAATTACTTCAAAAAACATCCTAATTAAAAGGGCAATCTGGAAGGAATTGGAGTATTTCTCCAAGTTACTGTTGATCTTGACATTGCTTAAGGCAACTCTAGAATACAAGAGGAATTACAGAGGACACAGAAGGAGAGGGAATTGCTTTAGGCTCTGCACAGACCACTGCCTCTGTTTAGCTGACTTGCAGGGCTCAGAGTTACCACCTAACGAGTGAATCATGCCTTTGGAGTTCACCAGGAGACTGAAAGCAAGAGGAGAAAAGTTCTGCAACGATATGCATCTAAAGAGGGATGATACTGCAGTTACCTTCCAATGCAGATTTCTTTGGCTATGGTAATAAGCCTCCCATTTTGGTTGGTTCCTCCATATATAAAATTTAAGAAAACTAAAATTTCTCTATCAAAATTTCTATATCTAACTCTGGAATGTTTAGAATTCAAAACTTGGCAAGATGAGCCATAAAATTTTTTACAGAAGCCATTTATGTCTTATTATGTGATTTAAACATTTACATGAATGAGATGACTATTTAAAGAAAATCTTCTTAACTTAACATAGAAATATATATAATATATACACACAGAGAGAGAAAGAACACACAAACCTTCAGGCGGAGTATCCTTTGGAACTACTAGTAACCACTTCTGTGGCTACCCAATTGTGCAAATATTAATTCCTATCAAGAGTTACACTTTTTAATATTTGAATATGCAGTCAAAATAAGAAAAATAGGAGGAAGGAAGAAAAACTGAAATTAGTTTAGGGGAGTATCTCAGTTCAGAATCATGAGTCAATAAACTGAGAAAGCCGTAGGACCAAATATGTTTTATCCAATTAATTTCTTATAGCAAGTACAACACTGCTTTACAAAGCGAGTGAAACATCTCTCTCCCGCAATCATAGCTAAATGCCCTAAAACAGCTATTAGTTTCCATTATGTTTTAAAGGTGAACAAGCTCAAATCATAATCCATAACTGCATTATGTGATAGAAGTATCAATTCCACTAGCTTTCTTCTATTAATTTTGTATTTACCTTTTCAGATTGCTAATGTGCACATTATGAGCAAGGACAGAATTGTCTAAGCAATTACAATCCAAATGAAGAAGTGGAAGGATGAGAAAAGAGGTAATATTTGAAATGTGTTGAAATTTGTTAAGATAATTGACTGGTAAATGAGTAACATTTGGACGAATGAGGATGCATTTTAAACTAATAGTGGCAGAAATAATTTTCCTAAAGGCATTCTTATCTACTATGCTGTCTCACAGACTTTCCCTATAAACCTAGTCAACCCTCTTTTCCTCAAGTTTCTAGTTCAAGTACTATTTGTTTTCATGAAGTCTTTTCAATCAGTGCAGCCATTATCTGTTTATGCCTCAAGAGAGCTGGCTGTTCCTCTCCTTCACGTCTGTACTCCCCATGACTCGGCACACTACAGATTCTTAATTACATTTCATAATAACACCAATCAATACTCGAATAAGGACAAAGTAGAGAGGAATGCTGCATGCAAAAGAGAGACATTATTAAGCCAAGAGCATAGAAAAATTCAAACAAATCCAATTAAGCAGCTTTGATTAAGACTACCCATGAGCATGGCATAGAGATTCTTGATTAAAATGGATAGATGAATTGGATTATATTAGTATTGCATGGATATAAAAAGCATGCAGTTAAATAAACATTTTGTGCCATCCCAAGAGCTGTGCTATTGTATTTGGGTTTTATTTAGACTGTGAGTCATTTGGAGTGAGGAGAGAAACAGCATATAAGTCAAGTGGAGAGCCCCATTCATCCTGGGTATTTTATAGGACCTTTAGCACCTCGGCTTCATTTATTTTTACTCCTTCCAGTAAGAAATACAGTCTCTTAGGTTTGGGTAAATCATATGACCTCATTTCTTAGAATTTGTTTGCCTTGGATCACTGTCTCTTAGTGACACTGGATCAGTTCTAGAGCATGAGTGGAGGCCCTACCCTGATGACCTGCCCTGGACACCGACTCATGAAACCTGGTCTTGAGTTTCAGCTCCACGGTCACTAGCTAAGTGCCTTGTTCAAGTTTGTTAAGTTTTCTTAGTTTAAGTTACTCATCTTTAAAAGAAAAGGTTAGAGGATAAAGGACAAGTATATAAATTTTAAAAGTCATTTCACAAGTAAAATTAAAAAAAAGATAAAGCATTTGTATCACTGATCTTAACTGTCTTTTTATTCTTAAGATAAATGGATAACCACCTTCACATGTGAGGCTTAGCAATTCTGGTCTCCCTGCCATAGTTCAGCCACCAACTGGGCTCTAAGCTCAGATTGTCTCTTCTTGATTTTCCTTCTGTTTTGAGGGCTGTTGTATGACTGTTCACATGGCTACCTCCTCACTGCCTTAAAGTCTGTGCTTATATTTTACTAATCAGAGAGCATTTCTTAGCCTCTATATAAAGCAGTACTCTCTAATCATTTGTTATTCCTTCTACCATGCTTCATTTTTTTTAGAGCATTTATCACTATCTATATGTCAATAAATAAACTTCTTGAGAGTAAGGAATTTATTTATTGCTTTCCTACTTATATCTAAAATAATGCCTGTTATGTATACGTGTGTGTATGTGTGTATATATATTTACCTTTAAGATGTGACATGTGTTAAATAAATAAATATATAAATTAATGTTCTCTAAAATACTAGTGAAGGACATATGAGTTTTATGAAGTGTAACTGTACAGGCTCACAACTTCTCAATTTATATTACCTAAGACAAGTTAAATAACATCTTCTCAGTGTCAAGTTACTTTTCCATAAAATGTTATATTATCTCTAGGGTTGTCCTAACCACGTTGGCCCACATTCGCCAACTTTCAATTCATTTTTTATGTGTCAGCCAGAGTTATCGCTTCAAAATGCAAATATAAATAAGTCACTATTTTTAAAAAAGTCCTTTAATGATTTGCTTAGGGGAAAGCACATTATTGTTTTAATGACATTTAATGACATTTAGGACAGAGTTCAAAATCCTTAATTTGGTCCTGCCTGATTATCTTACAGACCTCATCATATGTCATCTCTGTGCCTTAGTCTGAAGGTCTTTTTTTTTTTCCAGGCCCCTAGCAATGTCATGGTCTCTCTTGACTTTAAATCTGCATTTGCCTTGCCTTTTATCCTTTCTTCCTCAGTTTCTACAGTATTCTTTTGCATAGCTAACTTCTATTCATCCTTCAAGTCTCATATTGAATGCAAATCTTCTGTATGTCTGTCTGTTTGCCTATCTATCTATCTATCTATCTATCTATCCATCCATCCATCCATCCATCCATCCATCCATCCATCCATCCATCCAACCCATGTTGACAGTAGGATACTGCTAATATTCAACCATGTTAGAACTATAAAATGGCAACTTCTTATGACTTCATCTAGACTGTGTCTTTCTTGGCTACACTTTAAGTTTCACAAGGAAAGGGTCATGTCTTTCTTCTTATATTCTCAGAGCTAAGCACAGTGCCTAATGTTTAGTAAGTTTTCTATCAATATTCTTTGAATTAATGTGCTGTCACATGACAGTGATTATCATCGTGAAAACAGCATTTGCTGATTATTTTGCTGCCACCATAAATATTTTGTAAAACGGCATATGTGACTATATTAAAATCATGAATGATGGTAAAGTATTTAGAAAGAAAAGAAAGGTAGGATTAAGGAGGAGAAAAATGAAAAGGAAGAGTTTGAGAAAGAGAAAAAAAAGACCTGAGAAAGGGTGATGAAAGAAAAATTAGGACATGAATAAAAATGAGGAGGGAAGAAGGAAGGGAGAAAAAGGAGAGGAAAAGGAAGAAATATAAAATTTTCACCTTCCAGCAGCTTAAATTCTTTCAGGTCTATCAATTAAGGAACAGGTTATTTCACTGTCATTTATTTAGGCAGCTGTCCTTTGCTATCACATTTTCAGTAGACATGTATTCATTCTTTTAACCATTTTTCTTGGTCCCAATTTTGATTACCTAGCTTTAAATTTATAGATCATAACTTACTTCTTTTTTCAGGTGCCTCTCATTTTCATGAATTTCTCTTTCATTTTTAAGTCTAATTCTACATAGTATATTTCTATATTATTATTTAGATTTTTTTTATGTTGTTTCCATTAGGCTTTTCTCCTGATTTTTATTTTCTTATTTAGTTATGATGTTTATATTTCAAGAAATATTTCTCATCTTATAATTTAAAAAATTTTGCTTACACTCAATTTTATTGATATGTTAATTTTATATGAATCTCAATATCTCAACCACAAATGTTTCCAACAACTATCAATGAAGCAAATAAGGCAGATTTCCCTTTATATAAAAATGAAGTGTCAAATAATAATGGTCATAACATAAACAAATCAAAAATATAAATTTCTGTTTTGTAGAAGCATCATAAAAAAGAGAAGTTTTGTAAAGTAATTATATTTCATGATTATTATCAGAAATTGCAGCAGTTTCTCTGAAGAAAATGTTAAAGGTTAATTATTCAAAATAAAATGAATAGAAAAAATCATTTTGAATCATCTCAAAAAAGTAACTTATTATGGGGATTAATTAATCTATAGTTTATATATATATTTCATTGTTGAAGACTGTATATTTATTAAGGGTATTTTTTATTTTGTTTTTCATCTAAAGACATAGGAGGAATAAATATCTCCAATGTTGGAATTCATTAACTGTTTTAAGGGAGACTTTGAAGCTGAAGTAAAAAAAAAACAAAAACAGAATGAAAATAAGAGTAATAATGACTGGGGAAAGGTCTTACCATCTAGATCATTCTCTGGGGTCTCCGCTGTATACCAGTTGGAAGGTGGTCCAGTGCCATTGACTGTCATGGCCGACACCTGAAAATTATACTGGCTTCCTTTCTCCAGTCCTATAAAAGAATATTTCACAGAGAAAAAGAAATTACTGAATAATAAGTATTTCTAGCTGGGTTTCAAAAGTTTTAGTTAAATTTTAACAATAGTAGATGTGCTTTATGTTGTTTGTGATTGTTGTGGTAATTATTGTTATTTTGGCCAAAAGGGCAGAAATATGACAGCAAGATATCAAATTATTTTTCACATATTCTCATTTATTTTTTTCACTTTATAAAAATGTATCCCTGAAAATAGCCTAGGGGAGATACAGAATATAAAATATGAATGATGAAAAAATAATCAAAAATAGCAAGGATCATTTTTTCTCACAGTCCAGAAGAAGCCCACCTATAAATCAAGAATAGTCAATCTGAAAATGTATGTCTTCATCATCCATTCAAGGTCAGTGATCATGTTATCTTTGGGCCAAGAAAGAAGAATCCAAAGCTATTATATTTCAGCAGAAAACATTAGCGCTTTCGTCTCTCCCACCATCACAATGCATACTTTGTTTTGCATTGCTTTCATAGTAGAGCATGACAAAAGTCTATTTCTATGATAATTTAGACATATAATACCATACACAGGGGTTATTTTAGAGGACACAGAGAGAGCACTGGTTGACAAGCTAGTCCCCATTGGTCATTAGTATGATATGTATAAATTTTTTATGTAAATAATTTTGCTTTTAGCTAAATTGCAAAGTGGCTCATTAATGTGACAAATTATTGTAAAACAGATGACACCTGTTGAAAGATGACATACTTTTTTGAGATATTGAGGACTCAATTTATATTGTTTATAAATTTCAAGGCACTGAACAACCTGAATAAAGGCAAAAATATAAACCTTTTTCCTCCATTAATTTAAAATAAGACAATGTTGTTATTATTTTCCTTGTTTATAATAGTCATTATAACAGGTATAAGATGGTATCTCATTGTGGTTTTGATTTACATTTTCCTAAAGCTAGGGAAGTTGAACACCTTATCATATGTCTGTTAGCCATCTGCATATCTTCTTGGGAGAATTGTCTGTTCAGGTCCTCTGCCCACTTTTTAAATTAAATTTGTTGTTGTTGTTGTTGTTGTTAAGTTATATGAGTTTTTACATATTTTAGGTATTAACCATTTATTGGAGGTATTGTTTGTATATATCTTCTCTCATTTGGTTCATTGCCTTTTTGTTTTGTTGACAGTTTCTTTTCCTGTGAAAAACGTTTTTGGTTTGATATATTCCAATTCATTTATTTTTGCTTTAACTTTCTTTACCTTTGAGGTCAAACTCATAAAATCCTCTCTGAGACCAAGATCTATAAGTTTAGTACCTATGTTTTCTTCTATGCATTTTATTATTTCAGACCTTATATTTAGAGCTTTGATCCATTTTGTGTTAATCTTTGTGTATAGTAATAGTCTAGTTTCACTCTTTTGCATGCAGTTTTCCAGTGTTCCCATCATCATTTATTGAAGAGTTTCTTCTCAGCACTGTATGTTTTTGGCTCCTTTTGTCAAAAAATTATTTGCCCATATATATGCAGGTTTATTTGGGGTCTCTTTCTTCTGTTTTATTGGTTTGTGTCTGTTTTTCTGCCAGTACCATGCTGCTTTTGGATATTGTCACTTTGTAGTATAATTTGAAGTCAGGGAGTATGATAACTCCAGCTCTTTTTTCTTAGGATTGCTTTGGCTATTCATAGTTTTTATGATGCCAAACAAATCTGAAGATTTTTTTTTTGTTCTTTTTCTTAAAAAAAAAATACTGCCATTGGGAGAGAAAAGGTTCAAATAAACAAAACTAGAAATGAAAGAGTAGTTATGATAGATACCATGGAAATACAAGGGGCCATATAAGAATACTATGAATATTATATGCCACCAAATTCAATAATCTAAAAGAAATAAACAAGTCTTATAAACATATAACCTTCCTAGACTGAATCATGAAGAACTGAAAAATCTAAATAGATTGATCAACTGTAAGGAAATTGAAATGGTCATCAAATACCTCCTGAAAAATAAAAGTCCAAGTCAGATGGTTTTGCTAGTGAATCCTGCCAAACATTTAAAGATCGAATACCTAGTTTTCTCATCCTTCTCAATTTGTTTCAAAAAATTGATAAAGAGATAATACTTCTTGACTCATTTATGAGGCCAACATTACCCTGATATCAAAACCTGGCAAGGATAACACAAAATAAGAAAACTTAAGATGATTATCTCTTATGAATACAGATGCAAAAACCCTAAACAAAGTACTAGCCAAATGAATACAGCAATGCATTAAAAAGATAATAAATCACTATCAAGTGGGGTTCATTACAGGGGCACAAGGATAGTTCAGCATACACAAATCAATCAATGTGATACACCACATTAACAAAATAAAGAATAAAAATCATGTGATCATATCAATAGATTCAGAAAAAGCATCTGGCAAGATACACATTCATTTATAATTAAACCCTCAAATAAAATGAGCATAGGAGGAAAGTACCTCAACATAATAAAGGCAATATATGAAAAATCCTCAGCTAAACTCATACTCAGTGTTGCAAAATTGAAAGCGTTTCCTCAAGATCAGGAACAAGACAAGCATGCCCACTCTCCACTGTTATTCAAAATAGTACTGGAAGTCCTAGCCAGAGCAATCAGGCAAGAGAAAGAAATAAAAGGCATCTAAATTGGGAATAAAGAATTAAAGTTATCACTTTTTACAGAAGACATGATTCTTTGAATAAAAAACTCTAAAGACTCCACAAAAAAACTACTAGAAACAATAATAGGATACAAAATCAATGTACAAAAATGTATAAAAATCCATTGTTTCTATACATTAACAATGAAATTTCAGAAAAATAAATAAAAAAACAATTGCTTTTGCAATTGAAACAACAACAAAAAATACCTAGGAATAAACTTAAAAGATAATTTGAAGAACTTATATATTGAAAACTATAAGACATTATTAAAATAAATTATAAAAGAAACAAAGAAAGGGAACGATATTTCATGCTCATGAATGAGAAGAATTAACATAATTAAAATGGCCATATTACTCAAAGCCATGTACAAATTTAATGCAATTTCCATCAAAATTCCTATTATTGGTGTTTTAACTGTATATCCACAGAGCCCACTGCCATGCCCAGCACATGGAAAGCACAGACATAAAACAACTGTTGCATGGTATACTAAAGCAAGGCTTAACTTGAAGGGAATATTATGTTCAAATACAATATCTAACATCATCAGCAAGGTGGCAAACACATAATTTGAACAGAAGGACTTTGTTATCTTCAAGTATGCTTAAGCTTATTTTGATTTATCCTTTGGTTAAGACAACATTTATATATATTTGTTAACATTTGCACCTTTTCATAGGAACTGTTGTTGATATTGAGGGAGAGAGATTAGAGAGCTCTTCCAAAAAATTAAAAAATAGGGAGAGAACTTTGAAAAGAAATGCTTACTGATTCATTTCAGTTCATGACCTTCAGAGTGGCCTTATCTAAAACAGTTTTTGTCCATTTTTGTATTAGGTAGAAATTTAACTTTATTTTTCTTTGAAATGGAGGGACAATTATGTCAATACCATCTCCAACAACTTATCTGAAATGTCATCTGTGGTGGTCGGTTTTCTGTGTCAGCTAGGCTAGGCAACAGCGCCCAGATATTCAAGCGAACACTGTTCTATGAAGATATTTTGTAAATGTGACATGTCCATTTTTGGTTGATTTTAAGTAATGTGTATTATCCTAGATAGTCTGAGCAGAACTGATTTAATCAGGCAAAAGGTCTTAGGAGGAGAGCTGATAAAATAAATCTCTTAGAATGTATCTCCTACAGTTTTGTTCCTCTCATTGAACCTTGACTTTCATACCATCTTATTGTATATAATATTATGACATAAAAATTGAAATCTTTTTGAATTCTTATATTGTTTCATTGATTTGATTTTAAATCAATTCTTTGTGTGTAGAATTTACAAAATCTTACTAGAAGTTAATTAAAACATCTCATTATAAATTAGATATGCAAATTTATCCTAAAGTTTTGCCAAATTTGGATTAATATATTTTGAATTCAGGATCTGTTACTATCAATTCAGTTTGAGTAAGACGAAGGTGTGCTAACAACTTGAAGTTAACATCAGAAGGTAGTTTAGAGATATTTATTTAGTGTTTCCTCAACAGGGTCTTACTTGTTCAGCCCAAACATACACAGTAGGGAGGGTGTTCTTATCATCCTCTTGGTTGAATCAGTATTAAAGTTATTTAGGTCACTCTTGAAAGCCCTACTAAATTTCTTTGGTGTATTATATGTAATTTAATTTTAGTAAAAAATACTGCATTTATTCTAGAAGATAGCTGTGGAATATCACTATAAATACCTAGAAAAGCTAGGTTAAGCACAAAACTTTAAAAAGTGTACATAGAATCCCAATATTAAAAGAGATCTTAATGTCTAGTGAAACGGCTCACCTAATAATGTACATCTAACAAAGTGGTCCTGTAAATAAAGCAGGAAGACCTTCGGAATGAGAAATTCACCAGCAGAGGAAACTCACTTTCAATAATTTGGCTGGCTAGAAAGTTCTTACTTAGTTTGAGCTGAATGAGCTTTGCCGTATTGTTGTCTATGAATAAATCCTAGTTTTACACAGTGGCATAAAAAAATTAAATTCCTCCTTCAAAATATCTTTACCCAAGTGTTCTGATTCTAAATTCACTGCCTGTGTATCAAATCTTTACCAACCTGGGTCCCTCGTCTATGTCTAAGAATGTGTAAAACACAGTGATAAGCAGATACAGAAATTTTGCCTTTTAGAAATTAAGACTGAAAATGCCCTTCAGAATTCTCAGTTGCAGATATTCCTGCTTCTTTGATGTGAGGGACACTTGTCTGGGCAGGTTTTAGATGTACTGAATGCTCTTCTAATCTCAATTTCCCATGTAAAGTAATTAGGTAATAAGAGCTGCCTTTCCATCTTAGATTATTCTTTTGAGAATCAAATGACAAACTGCTTGTAAAAACTGTTGGTGAAATTAAGCATTTAATGGATATAAAGATAACTAATATTCACAGGTTATTTTCTCCCTTAATTTTCAAATTCCCTCTGATTTTGGCTCAGAATACATTATGACTTCACTTTAAAGATAAAAGTATTATGGCTCAGAAAAAAATCAAGCAAGGACACTGTGTGGTGTTTTCATCACAATTTGGACTGCTCCTGGGTGAATTCTTGGGGCTCTGCTCTACCTCCTGAGGGGCCCTAGAGAGGTGTATTATTCTTGTCAAAGGCCCATTCGGCCTAGGCTGTGGATGTACAAGGGACAGCAGCAGCAAATGTAAAGCACTGTGAAATCAGGAAGGAATTTTTGTCTATTATGATTATATCCAGAACTGAATAAAGGCAGGCAGGACAGAATTAATGAATTTATTAGTTTGGCAGTGGACTAACCTGAGAGATCAATAAAACCCCAAATTCAGTTTAAGGCAGAATTAGGTTGTTCTCTTCCTTGGAAAAAAATGTTACCTTGTTAAAAAGAGGAGGTATCTTCAAGAGTTACACCAACAATCACCATGAACCAGCAAGATTTTAGGCCCCAGCACTGAGAGCTGGTATGAAAGGTCTTCCAATGCTGCATGGATTGATTGAATCGCTCATTCATTCATTGGAGGTGGGGTAGAGAGAAGCCATCTGTAAATAAAACTGTTTTGTGTATGTATTTCTAAAAGGTGCTATCTGAGATGTGTTTCCTGAGTTGTACTAGTAGAAATATTAAATAGTATTTTTTAAATAAATTGGTTTAAAAGCATTGATTTGACTTTCTCTAGAGTTATTCGGCTTCTATCACTGCAAAGCTAATCTTCACTTTTTATTATCTACAAGATATCTTTTTCCATCCCTGCATAAACACATAACAATACGTATATTGCCTATAGTAAGCAATACATTAACTACAGTTTAAGAGTTAAGAGTATAGATTTTCAGTTCTGGAAAAATCAGATTTGAAGTTCCCAAACTTATTAGGTGTGTGACTTTGAAAAACTTACTAGCCCTCTCTCTTTGCCTGAGTTTCCTCATCAATGAAATGGTAATATGTAAACAAAAATTGTGATAAAGATTAAATTTGAAATATATAAAGCTTTTTTTTCTTGTCACAGAGATTATTTTCAGCTTTACTGAGGTAAATTTAATGTACTAAAAAATGTACATATTTATATACACATTTTTGAGAACTTTTGATACATGCAAACATTGTAATATCATCACCAAAATCGAAGTAATCAGCATATCTATGACATCCAAAAATCTCTCGTGTCCTGTTGCTTTTTTTTTTAAATGGTAAGAACACTTAGTGTGAAATACCTTCTTAACTGGTTTTTAAGTGCACAATACAATATCATTAACTATAGGCGCTACATTGACGATCACTAGAACTTAATTCATTTTGTATAACTATCACTTTATATCCATTAAACAACTCACCATTTCTGCTCCCCCTCTCTCCTGGCAACCAGCAGTCTATATTCTGCTTCTGTGAGTTGGACTATGTTAGATATTTCATGTCAGTGGAATCATGCAATATTCATCCTTCCATGACTGACATTTCACTAAGCATAATGTCTTTCAGGTCCATCCATTTTGTCACAAACAGGAGGATTTCCTTATTTTTAAGGTTGAATAATATTCCATTGTATGTATATACCGCATTTTAAAAATCCATTTGTTTTACCTATGGACATATGGGTTATCTCTGTGTCTTAGCTATTGTGAATAATGCTGCAATGAATATGGGAGTACAACTATCTCCTGAGATGCTGATTTTGATTCTTTCAGATTTATACCTAGAAGTGGTATTGCTAGGTCATTGGAAGTTCTATTTTTAGTATTTTGAGGAACCTCTATACTGTTTTCAGCATAGTGGTTGTTGTCACAGTTGATATTGGTATTATTAGTGTTATAAAAATTAAAATTATTTTTAATATTAATACTCTTTTACAGACTCATATAACAGTCAGAGTCCTTCACAATAAAGTGAGCTAAAGAAAACAATATTGTGTGGTACAAGGAGCACAAAACTAGGAGTCAGAATGCCCGTGATTTAGTTGGAATTGTCCCTTTAATAGTGACAGATCTTATGTCACTCTTCAGACCTCAGTTACCTCTTCTATAAAACTAGGGCTTTGGGTGAGAGATGAATGGTGCAGCTCATGTTTAATTCCATCTCAACCTATAGTTAACTATCAATGTGTTTGTGTGTGTGTGTGTGTTTCTAGCTGCTTCTAAGTATAATCTAATTCTAAAGAAAGTAGAGTGTAGGAAGAATGTGTTTTTAGCTGTAAAAAAATTTCTGTTGTTAAAAGTAAATCATCATCTGCCTGCTTCTATCCCCAATGCTAAGAGCCTTTAAGCTCTGTAATTCTTCTGTTCTATGTCTAATTTCTCAGAACTTATGGCAAGAGATGGTATATTATTCAAACAATATAATCTCCCTTTATTTCCCTAATGTTAACCTTGTTTTAAAATAGTAAAACTATTGTTTCAATTTTTCAGTCCATAAAATACCAATGCGTGTTTATCATTATGTTTATTCTATATTGGCCATGAAACACAAGAAAACTCCTAAAATCAATTCCAAACAACCTTCCCTGAGGAGCACTCAACAATTAGAAACAGTCCTTTAAAATTTAGTTGACGTGGGTTCCCACAATAAAACTGATAACAGCGATTTAAAATCCTTGTTATAACTCTGAATTACTTTGTTTTTGCAGATGTCTCATTATCCTAGCAAAACACACACAACAACAAACACCTGTCTAACAGATAAAGGATTGTAAAAAAAAAAAAAACGAGTTTCTACACCTGAATATTTATGTAATCCAAATAAAGCATTCTGGCATTTCCAGTTTTCTAACAGCCAAATCAATATATCCGTGTGTCTTATAGGTATTAAAAACATGGGGTCAAATACTGTACATTTTAAAAGTTCTGAGGATTCATATAGAAAATCAATTACTTCTGCTTACTAAAAAGTGCATTAGTTACAAAATATTTCCTGGGGATAAGTCAAAAAAACCACAGCCAATTTACTGGTTTCTCCACACTTTGTACATTGAAGACAACCCCACAAGATCTAGAAATGCATCAGACATGACTGAAGCCAAGTCACAGAGTGGCAGAGAGGAAGACAGAAGTTTTGTAAAACTTGCTTTTCATGTTTTAATGGTATGAATCTATTCTCTGGCTCTTTTTATTTCTATAGTTTGAATTAAAAAATGGAGTCCGTGACTTTTTTTGCAATAAGTATCAGGTACAGTTGCAAATACAACTGCTCAGGTTATGTTTTCATTCCCAGATGCATTTTATAAGTAATGAAGTGAAGAAGGAACAGTATGAATAAAGGTTTCCTATTTGGAGTCCAGATTTCTACAAATCTATGAAGATGGAAATAGGCTTTTGTAAGCTAGTCCAATAATAAGCTAATTAATTCATCCCTTTTCTTTGCTTTTGGCTGGAATGATATGAAACCAGAGTGGTGATGGGTTCTCTAATGCTGATTAGAAGCTCTAATTGTCACACATATTTTAGATGAATAAAAATGTAGGACTGAATTATTTATTTTTGAATAAAGTTTGTTAGAGGTTACAATTAAAAATGATTGTCCTTGAGAGGAAAAACAACAAAAGGAATCTGTGGCGAGTTGAATACTGTCCCCTCAAGCCTCATGTACAATTGAAATATCAGAATGTGACCTTCCTTGGGAAAAGGTTCCTTGCAGGTATAATAAGTTCAAGATCTCGAGAAGAAATCATTCTGGGTTTATGGTGTGGTCTATATCAATGACTTGTGTTCTTATAAGAAGAGAGAACACAGAGTCATACAGAGGAAGGTGTTGCAAAGATAGAGGTAAAGGTCTGAGCAAGGACAAACCAAGGAATGTCAAGGATTGCTGACAACCATCAGAGTTTAGAAGAGAGGACATGGGATGGATTCTCTTTCAGAGTCTCCAGAATCAACTCAGCTGATACACAGATTTTGGACTTTCAAATTCCTAAACTGAAATAACACACTTTTGTTGTTTTAAGCTACTATATTTATGGTAATTTGTTACTCAGCCCTAGAACTATATAAGGTCTTTAATAGTAAAAAGGCTAATACTTGCTGCTTTATATAGTTATTTTTTAAAATTATTGTACCTTTGTAAAGAGAAAAATTCTAAAAATCTGTACAGATAGGGAGTTAGAATCTTGATTTGATAATACTGAGCTGAATGTGCTAAATTCCATTTGCCAAGAACACTCACAAATACTAACCAATTCACAACAGCAAGTTTTTTTTGTCCATGTGGCTACTCTTCTTCATTTATTTTTTGGACCACCTTCTTCTTAGCTGTTCAGTGGGCATATAGCTAGCTTTACTGGGAGGAAACTCAACTTTTGTAACTTTTCACTTTACACATACAATTAAAAATATATTTTATTATTATTAAAGTAACAATCACTATTAATATCTTAGTGTCTATATTATTATAAATATTTCCAATGAGTTCACATATTTTTGTTTATAAATCCAGGCTTGCATACTAATAGTGATTTAACACTGAGTTATTCATTTAATATGTTTAAAATCTTTAACATTTAATTTAATATTTTTACATTACAACATTTTCAATAGATATGCAGTTTTCATGATATGATTGTCTAAATTTTTTAGATCACTGCCTATAATTGGATAATTAGGGTCTTTTTTCTCATTATTTGCTATTAAAGTAACAGTGCTATGAACATGTTATAGTTAAAAACTTTGCAAACAATATGGCTGCAGAATTGGAATAAACTCCTAAAAGTTCTAAACCTGGATCACACATTTATTCTTCATAAATGCACGCACACATATACATCTGTATATAATATATCTGCACATTACTTCAAGAAAGACTGTAGAAATTTTCTGCCCCACACAGTACGTGAAAGTTCTGATTTCTCTAATATGCTTTCTAGAACAGGGTATCATCATTCATTTCTATAACTATTACTTTAATCAAAGAAAAATGCTAACTTATTTTTGTTTTAATTTGTATTTCTTAACTATTATTATCAATACTATTATTTCTTAACTAATAGGATTGAATATTTTATTATGCTTATTGGCCATTTACAGTTCTGTAAATTGAATATCTGATTCTCAGTCTTTCTACTGAAATGCTCATCTTTTAATCAGTTATTTTATAAAAAGTTTATTTTATATTTTTAATCTTTTTCATTTGAGAAAGAAAAGCAAAGATTAAAAAAAAAGTTTCAGGGCTTCTGCTGCTATCTGTTAAAATACAAGGCTTGGATTAAATTATCTTTAGGGTCTTCTCATCTAACATAAATCTTAGGAATTGTACTGAAAATTTTTTAGCAAGATTTTTTTCATTTTGGTGGTTTTTTCAAAGTAAACTATATGTTGTATTAAATATTCAAATGAATACATATACTTCACTTTAACTTCAATTATTTCTACCTTCTTTCCGTTATTTCATTAGAGAAAAAGGCATAAAATCTTGGCCTTTCTTAAGTTTTTTAAATGGCATGATAGACTGCCATGACTTCCACATAGATTTCACAATACCTGCCTTGGAGACTTTGTCCAGATTTAAAATAAGTAATGTGTTTTTTGGCAACTTACTTTGGAAATACTCTCCCCATTATGCTAAAATTTTATAGGCATAAAAGGCATACAACCTGAGTGGGTTGGAAAGAAAAGGTTCCTATCAAGTCTGAGATTGTCAGCTGAACAACCGCCTTAAAATTTGTGTGTGTGTGTGGCAGGGAGTGCATGAATCGTGATGATTTTAAATGGAAATTTACTGAGAACTTAGTATAGAGAAAGGAAAAAATAAAAAGATTCTTTTTTTCTTATTTGCAATAATACTTTATTTTATCTATTAGTCATAACTTATGAATTTTCATGTATATATTATCCTGGATCCAGTTTATGTGCCATCCCAGACTTGCTAAACTTTACCCACCAATCCTCACTACAAGCTTTGCTTCCCAAGCCCCTGGTGATAGTTCATGCTCTGCTTAGGGCTCTCAAGTCTTAAGTACTGATGCTGCTACCCTGGACCAAGCCATCATCGCATATGTGCTGACTGACAAGGACAGAATTCCATTTGCACACTCTCTAGAAGCTCTGGCTTCCGCGGGAGCTGTCTGGAGGTACAGGATGCAACCTGTCAGTGGATTTTGACTAATGATAGAAGGGAAAGAAACTGCTCATATTTCCTCTCCAGCCATTGACTGTGATACATAGTGGTTCACACAGCCTCTCAGCAGACACCACACGAGATCAAGCAAGCTCTGTGTTTGTACCAAACTTATGGCCAGCTTGATAGCATGCACCATTATTTGATTTCTCTTCTACCCTGGCTCATTTCTCTCATTTCTTCACTCTTGTTTTCCTGGCTTGTGCCCCCAAAGGCTTGACTTTGAATGTCTTCCTCAGTCTCTGTTTTCTAGGCAACTATACTGACATGTATTGAGTTCCAAAAGTTAAAAGAAAATACACAATTATTAATTTTATAAACTAAAAAAAGTTACCTAACTATTGGATAGAAACTGGGCCTCATTTTCATAGAGAAGTCCGACCTACTATGAGTTCCACCAGTATTGCTAGAAAAGTGAATTTACTTATATATTTATGAAAAGTACAATAATCTGTCTGCTTATTTCCCAAGCTACACATTTCTAAACCTTATCATCACCCCTGCAGATTGGAGAAGGTGAGATCAAAGTGATTAAATGACTTCTAAGAGTTATAAGTTAAAAAGTTGAAAGTTATTTGACAACAGGAGTTATTGTTGAATTGGCAATGCTGAGAAACTCATATTGATAAAAGAATTACAGAGAATATCAAGTTAAAAATATAATGGTTGTTCTTGTTCAGTCCAATAAATATCACCTTTCTGGAAAAAAAAATGTCCCTTTGAAGTGAGAGTGTATTTTATTCCTAAAGCATTTAATTTACCAAAACCTTGCAAGACTACACCATGTGAACACTGACCTGTGAACAGGTACCAGAGGTTGTTTGGTTCCAGTGTTTCTATCTCACCCCTGCGGGTTGTCTTTCTGTGTCGAATTTTATAGCCAGTAATAAATCCATTTTGTGTTCCTGATGGAGGAGGCAGCCAGCTCACTTTGATACTCTGTAAAATAATCAATATAAATTAAAACATTGGAGAAAGGATGGACAAAAAAGATAGGGACTAAGAGATGACACAAACCTGAGTATGAATAAAGTGAAGAGGCAAAAAGGGTTAGCAATTTCCCCTTAGAAACAAATTAAATCCATTCTTACAATTTGGCAGTATTCCTATATGCCTAATTTTGACAAAAATACACAATTCATTTGATTGGCTAAGGTCTTTGGGAGATAAACTGATGAACAAAATAATAATATATTATCCCTGGCTCCTAAAGTACTCATAGCCTTGAATACACACAGATTCACTCACCCCTGCTACTCCCTCCAAACATATACATACATGCATATATGTGGACATGTTCTTTGCTTACAAGTATTTTAGAAGAGAAAACTAGATCTGATGAATAGTCCTATCTTATATTTATTTTCCACAATATTCAGTATATTCATCTTATTTTTATTTTTTCAACGCTTCGAAGTAGTCATAGCAGATATTATCACTACTTTACAATTTTACAAGGAGGAAATTGAGGCAGAGAGTAAAAGGAATGGCCAGAAGTCATACTTTACCATCGCTGTTGACTCTAACATTCTTTTTATAATTTCCTACTAAATAAGTTATCATACAGTGTCTAATTTCTCCTACAAAATATTCTAGAAAGGAACAAAACTGGATTTAAATACCTTTTAATATATCCAATAGGCCTTCTATAAGTAGCTCTTGGCAAAGCTGTCATTTTCTAAGAATGACAAGCTTGTTTTTAAAAGCCAAAATTAATTTCAAATAGAAAATGAAAATACAAATGAAGATATAAAACCTAATACCAAGAGATAAAACCTTATGATTTCCAGTTAATGCTTTGCTATGGCCTTGCTGAGGGACCTCTCATAAATCTTACAAATGACCTAAATTTCAATGCGCATATTGAAAAAGAGAGAATAATCATGCTTACTATGTCTACCAAATGATTGTAAATCACTTGATAAGCTTGAATAACTTAATTATACTAATGATTACATGAGAAATACTTAGTTTTGACAGATCATTTTTCTTTATCATATTTAGGGATTTCCAGTGACTGCAAAATTATTCCCACATAGCCAATACTTAATATCAATGCCTACCAGCAATTAATTAATAGAGTCAGCCATACACTCTATATGTCAGGAGGTGAACCGCCTCAATGGTTATTACTCATCTTTGAAAGTAATTCTATCATTCTACTCATCCCTCATATGTGGGTAGCAGCTAAATTTATTAGCACCTCATTGATTTTAACAAAGCACCAGCAGATTGCAGACTCTTGTGCTCAAATTTTCTAAATTTTTCTGCAGATGATATGGCTGGATATCCCAAATCATACTGTTTGGGAAAGTTAAATGAAAGTGTTTGGCTACTTTTTCTTATTTAAGGGTACAATGTATTTCTTTTCTATAGGAGATCTGTTCTGCCAGTGCTCAGACTTCATTGTCCATTATCTCACCAAGTCACCTAAAGCTGTCACTGTTATGAGGACATTATTGTAACATGACCTAGTCTTCTTGGGCAAGCCTGGTAGTGATTTTTATTAAAAGTACTTAACACATGGCCTTTGACTTTTGAAAAATCAATTCTAGTAGCTGTGACTTGACTTTTGGTCCTTTCATTACTTGAGAGAGAGAAATGAATCCTTTCACTGTTGCCGTGAATCAAGTATTAATTTCACAATTTTTTTTTCAGATTTGAAAAAAAAAGAACTATAAAATGCAGCTTCTCCAAATTCTTCCATCCCCCATCTCTAATTATCTGCTATGGTCCTAATTTAGTGACGTTGTATTATTTCCTTTTCAGAGTCCCCATTAAGTCATTCCTTTATCTTCACTCTAGATACATATTAGTAAGAAAACAGAAACACTTAAGCCTGCTACCTCAAATTTTTCTCAGAAGCCACATTTCATAATTTTCTATTTTTAACTCTATGTATTCCATTGCACACTGACATTTTCCCTTAGTCTTTCTAGAGTGATCTGAAAAGAAAAACAAGTCCCTCTCCAAACACTTTCATACTTTAGTAAAGAGTCTTTTTCAAATTTTAAGTGGTTTCACCTGGATGGCAGTCTCACTGAAGGGAATTAGAAGGCATCATTTGAAAGACGGTCCTTGCAGCAAACAATAATTAATGCCTTGGCTAAAACACAGTAGGAACCTAAGGATCCCAAAACTTAATTGAGAATCAGTTATTAACTCTGCCCTTTCTTTCTGTTCTGTATTTCTGATGATTTGCTGAATCCCATGTAAAGTTGCTTGAAGAATGAAATATGCTTTCAGTATTCATGAGGCCCTATGGATTTTTGTTAAAAAGTGCCCATCAGCACTTCTACAGAACCTCTTTTTATTGTATCCCCCATCTTCCCCTAATTTACATTTCCTCTGCCACCTTCCTAAATCAGACCTTAATTTATCATTGCTCAAAATATTGCCATGCTGAACTAATTGATCCCTATGCCTCCAGTGTCACACTGTTCACACTCATATCAGTCATCTTTTTTATCAGTGAATGAGCCGCTTAAGCTCTCAGCGCCCAAATTTTCTCATTGTAATATGAGCTAATAACAGTACCTACCTCAGAGGACTGTGGTGTGGATTAAAGGCAACAAAGGGAACATCTTTGGAGGTTCCAACAGAGTGCTAGTGCATGTTAATTATGCAATCGGTTGTAAATACTTGAAGGGAGGAAAGGAGGAAAGAGAAAGAGGGTGAAAGTGAGGGATTAAGAGATGGAGGATTAAAGAAAGGGCAAGAAAGAAGGAAGGAAGCAAGGCCATGTACAGTAACAACGCTCAGAATGTGGAACTGCTTATTTGTGTATTGACTGGATAGTTTTTCTTCTGTCCATCAAAAGGAGCAGTGAGAGAGATGTTACCTAGAAACACATTTAAAACTTTTCATCCATAAATGTTTATTGACCAAATTATTCTTTAGTATGCTATTCACATTTTTTGTTGTAGCCAGTATAAACTTCGGGCCTGGGTAATAAAGAGGAGACCTTGAGAGAAAGTGAGGACTAGGGTAATACAGAAAAGTGAAGAGATGTAATATATATTTTTGGAGGTAGACTTGACAGGACTCGGTGATTTATTGAATGCCAAGTGTAAAAAAGGAAAAGTTATCAAGAATGACTCTCAGGTTTCTGGCATAAGCAATTTAGTAGATGACCATGTCTTTACTGGGATAAGATAGTTCGAAAAATAACCCACTTTTAGAAAAAAGTTCATTGGACCTACTGGTAGCATCAATACATGATGATTCACAGAGGATGTAAAAACAAAGGCTATTCATATTGATAATATTGTAGTTAGTGTGGGAAAGAGCATTTTTAATGTTATCATTTAGAATAAATGATATTTTAATAATGTCAAAATTATACAATAACACTTAATATTTAACCTTTGATATTTATTTAAATACTTGGTAAATATTCCTATTGATCATCTGAAATCTAACTGAATTTCAAAATGACATAGATATCAATTTACTAATATAACAGTATTTTAAACTCTATTATGTGTATAATTATGTGAAGGATTTCCAAAAACTGTTTTGCCTTTGTATAAATCTATATACTCTATGGTACTAAGTAAGTATGGATTTGATAAAATGTCAAAATATATTATAAAGGTCTATATGATTTTCCCTGTAGTTATAAACTATTCTTGCAGACTTGAAGTGTTTTTGCTTTACTGTCAGAACTATGCAATCTCTTGTTATAAGTGAAGTTAGAAATTTGGGTAGCATACTAAAATTGACATTCTCAAGTACATGTGGGCAACTGTTATTCAAAATGTCCTAAAGCCATGTTAGCAAACACTTTGTGTGACACATTTCCAGAGTGAAGTCTGCTGGTAATACATAAATTTTGAGTTAATTAACTATTTATTCAATAATAAAAGTATGATTATATATTAATTGAGTAACACTCGATTTTAAATAAAATTTTATGAACCTGTCTTAAATTCAGGCAAGAAACACTACTTTGTTTTATTTTTAAAAAATGCTAACCTGTTGTGATCTTATTTAATGACTTTGAAATAATACAAACATTTCTTCACCAACCATCTTCCGTTTGTCTCTGCCCTGGTGGCCTCCTGTTCCTCATAGCTTGTGCCAGTAGGACTCCTATCTAGAAACTGAACCCTAGTTGACTTACCCTAGAAAAATCCTATCCTGGGTTGTGCAATAGGCTAGACCATACTGGGACAATTTCTTAGGTTTCTCAACTTTAAATACTGAAAATTTGCTTTAATTTGGGTTCCAGCTTTAGCAGCTAGGTTTCTATGGTAGAAATGCTGCCATGCTTCTTTGTGAATATTCTTTTGCCTTGTTAATCCACTTGGTTCATCAAAGACATCTAAGACTGAGTCCTCCAGCAGCTAGAGTCTCCATTGTGAATCTATCAGCGGCTTGCTGACTTACTTGACAATATTTACTTGCCTCTCTGAACCTAGGAAAGTTGTTAGTTTTCATACTCTGAACTATCTAAACATGCTGGCCTTCTGAATCACCACCTGAAGCTCTTTCTGACGCCACCCACCAGACACGACTGCTATATACATTCTGTTTCTCTAGATACTGTGACTAGTTTTTCTGAAATAACATCCCTAATCACCTTTCTACTCCTGGTTCAGGGGAACAATCCTGACACTGACTCTGAACTCCAATATTCATTCATTCATCTCAGAGATCTGTTCTTTTCAGGTATATACAATGGGCATATAACAGATTTTTTTTTAAAAAAATCACAAACAGTGAAAAATGTCACCTGGAATATGCTCCATTTCTTATATGTTCCATTTTTATATTTCTTAGCTAGCTTAAACTGGGCTAAATTTAAATTGATGTTAGTGAATTGACACACCACCACTTTTCTCTGCCCCTTTAATCAAATTCTAAGAGCTCGACCTTCACAATTCCAAGGAAATAAGGGAAGCTAATAACTTACCTAACCCACTTCATTTCAGCAGCACAGGGCCTTGAACCGGTAAATTAAAGTCAAATATGTTTCCAAACCTTTGCTGTGAGGTCCCTGATCCTTCACTGTCCTTGGAGACAAAGGGTAGCCAGGGTATACTGACAATTTGGCACTCGGGTAGACCAATATTTTGCATTCTTTCAAAGTAACATGTTAGAAATATTTCTTGAGTTACTTTAAAGATGAGGCTCAGTGTTCTCTTAGGAGAATAGTGGACAACAGCTGGATGTGGCCCATAGACTCCTCTAATTTTAACTCTAGTATCCAAATTGCATGACCATTCTATACAATTAACACCAGTCATCCATTTCAGCATTAACTCCAAATATTAAATAAAGCTCAAATCCTAGGCACAGGTACATGAAAATATACTGGGATCTCCTTAATTCTTATACCTAGTGTGTGAAAAATCTTATATTCTATCTAGCATTCAGTTCTGAATATTCTGGGGGAAAGGGAGAATAGTATTCTGCAAATAGAAGATATTCAGTAAGTGTAATAAGGACTACAGGAAGCATACCCTTCCACTCTCAGCTTTTCTTTAATTTGCTAAGTGACATTAGAAATGTCTTACCTAACTGCATCAATTGTATATCACATGGTCATCCCTATCTCCCAACTAGTTGTTGTATGGTGATCAATGAAAAAAGGGTTTAGAAACTTTAAAACACTAAAAAATACAAAGTTTACTCTTACTTATTTTATTATATATTTGCTATTAGTAGTATGTACATCTGTTTCAAACTACACAAAAGGGCATTGAAAATTGAAGCAATTTTTCAAAGAATTGAGTCATCAGGTCACTTTGGCCTCACATGAAGACATACAAATAAATTAATTAATAATTCCCATTGAGGCTGAATTATCTTTGCAAATACTTCATCTCATTGCAGCAACTAGATAACACCTTCCTGGAAAACAACTTTCTTTGCCATTAAAAAATCATTTAGTGCAATGTGTGAAGAGATGATTTCTATAATGGCAGATTTCACTATAGAAACAGTGCTTCCACCACTGATGACCAAGACTCTGTTGGAGTTGATTCACAGATATGTAACTATGTGTGGTCTTCATTACTTCAAGAAAAATCAATTAATCTTTGCTGCTGGCCAGGCTTTCTTGGTCATCCAAATAAAGTGAACCAAATACTCCTAAAACCAAGAAAATCACCCTTAAGCAGAGTATAGTTCAGCCTAAAAAAAAAAAAAAGTAAAAAAAGAGGAAGAATTGATGATATGTACCTAGAATTTTTTTTTTTGTAAAGTCCTGGATTTAAAATAGCATTTTTTTTTTTCATTTGATGATTTGCTATGCATAGCCTAGTAGTCAGGCTTGTTTTCTTCTAGATCCTAGAAACTGGGAATCCAATTTCAAGAAAGTATTCACATTTTGAGAAAATTCCATTACAATAAAGCAATTTGGCTGTTCCCTAGAGTTCATGATAAAGTGATCTTATGAGTAATACATTTCAGAATTTGTCAGTATCAATAGACTTTATTCTCTAGTGCCTAAGTCATTCCCTGAGAGTAAACTAGATGTTTAGGGAGGGTCATTAACTCTTTCACATCACTAGGTCCTTTCTCAGACTATTCATTTCTACTAAATAAAATTGCTAAAAGCAATATAATAGCATTGATGCAGGAACTGGAGTTAAGAAAGCCAGAACACAAATACATCAGGGGAGTTATATATAAAATTATACCCTTAAAAGGCACAAGAAAATAGACCAATATATAATTTAAGGCAGAAAATACAGTGACCACTTATTTCTCATTTCTTTTTTATTTTAGAACACAGAAACCAAGATACTATTTAAGCAGTGAGGTGTATGGCATAACTTCAGAATAATAGATTTCATCAGATATATAAGCATCCTGAGGCAAAGAGATAAGAGTTTCAATTCTGATGTGTGCCATATGAAAATTCTTTCAAGTATGGCCTAAAATGCATTTATCAAGAATAACCAGTAATAACTCAGGGTACTGCAATAATGCCCTCCTGCTAAAATGTTCATGATATACCAATTTTGTCTCTAAAAAATGAAACATTAGTTTAAAGGCTGTACAATGCTCAACAAGAGGAAACTATAATTTTTACAATAATTTACACTCAAAAAGTAATAAAACTGGAATCGTTAAAATTGTCAGAAAACCAACTCCAATCCAACATGTGATGGAAGCAACATGATTGTAAATTAGTCTCATCCCATATAGAAAATTGCATTTTTTTTGCTTTTACAGTTATTAAAATTTAAACATGTCCAATCCTTAGAAATAAACAGTTATTAAGACTATCCTAAATATGGGAATCTTACTATGAAACTTTCTTTTAAAATAGAAGCAACTATTTAACAGATGTATGTTTTCAAGCAAACTGTCAAATTAGGCCCTAAATAATTAATCTTTGAAACCAGCAGGTTTTCAGTCTCAGAGCAGCCATCTCAAAGACAAGACCTACCATGTAATTACATGGGACATTACAATGTATTTATGAGGTCATTTGTTACAATGTACAGTAATTACAGAGCACTTACATAGCTATTTATGTCTCATAAAATGAAGTGAGACTAAATATTTTAATTGTGTTGGAGAAATAAGGGAAAATATTTGAGTTTCAAGTGTCAGGTGAGATTATAGGTCAGATTCACATAATTCATATTAACAGCTGGCTGTTTCAAGAATCAGAAGGGTTCTGTGATGCTCTCTTGTTGTAAATGAAGATTTGAGAAATATTCTTTTCAAGGATGAAATGACTAGAAATGTTTGTAATTTCAATCTTTAGGTAATGCCAGAAGATAGATCAATAACATAACTTACTAATCACACTTTGCATCTAAAACAGAAATGGCCAGATGTTAGTGGAGTGGCTGGATTAAAAATAATGTCATAGACAAGGTTTTTATAAATGACATTCCATACAACTAGACAGAATAATAAAATAGCAATCTTTATGTTTTTCACTTCTATTAATTTGAATAAAAATGGTATTTGGTCAAATTTTGAAAGCTCCTCTTCTTGAATAAATAGCCTAAATCCATTGTTACTATGTAAAAAGGAGGATTCCGAGTAAACTTTTCATAGTTGTGTTCTTTTTCCAAGTTTCTTCCTCTTATTTCAGGCTATATTTGAGAATTCTTATTAGTCTAACAGGTGAATTATGGCAGCTGACAGATGTGTTTTTGCTTGTTGAATCTGAAACATCACTGACATTTGAACCATTAAGACAGCTTAGTGGTCTCATAATTACATTATTAATTTAAAAAATTAAAATTTATAAAACTTTTTGGATTATGATCTGTTCTCTTTGAATTAAAGTCCAAAGAAAATCTTGCTATTATTTACATGCGATGTTTTATTAATTAATTCATTAAACTTCCTAAATACCTGCATCTCTGTTTCAGGCATGATGCTATAATAGGCATATTTACATAAAATACTTTCATTGAAGAGTTTGCTCCTTTCTAGTGATAGATTTCTGATGTTGTCAGATTGGCTTTACTAAATCTATTAAGCTAAGTGGACAGACCATACTATGGTATCCTTTTGGGAGAATTCTGGCTTTATATTCAGAGTTTATGCCCTTCAATTGGGATGGTCAATATTTGATGTAAAATGAAATGCAAAAAATATTACCTAGTCTGTGCTTATTCTTGCCAAGGTGCCTCCCATTTATATGATTCAATGATTAGAAAGTACAGAATAATTTTTAGTTATGATGGTGTAGGCAAAATATTTCTTTCTAAGCTTTAGCCTGTCTTGTGAATTTCAGCAATCATTTTTCAAAAGAAATAAATGTCGTCTTTTTTTTTTTTTTTTTTTTTTTGGTCATGAAGGTATTCTAACCATCAAATTGCTGTAAATATGTAATATGTGAACTAATTAATTCCTGCGAAGCTGATCAGCTGGTTGGCAGTGATACAGGCTGCAGCCTTCTGGCAAAACAGGGATTCTCTCAGAGTTAATGATGGTTACATTTCTATATAACGGGCCCCGACTTTGCCAAATCCAGATACTCAGGGCCCACAGAACCATCTGCAGAATGTTGCCTGTTAATATGCAAATAAGCCAATTAAAATTCACAGACTCATTCAACTGTCAGGTCAATTCTGATCAACTATACCAATGTTATCTACGCATGCAGAAAGAGAAGGTCCACCTCTACTAATGTTCAGCCACACTACTCAGACAGTACTTGGGGACATATTCTTAATAACTTATTCCAGTTTAAGAATAGTAAGAGGTGGCTTACTTTGGAAAAAAATTTTGGGTAACTATCAATACTTCAATCAGTATTTCAATTAGATATGAAATTATTATGTATTGAATTGATTAACAATTAGCAACACCTGTAGTTGGCTAGAATTTTAATTACTGATTACATTATGACTGATGACTTAAAATGATACCTGAATGAACACTATTGGATAAAAAAGAAAAGAAAAAGAAAATCCAGAATAATTATTCTATTAAAATTGAGATTAAAACTAAGTCAATAAAATATTTTTAAAGTTTTTTTAAGCACTGTTAATGGATTTTCCTTAAATTATACAAGAAGCTGACCAATGATCACTTTAATGTAAATAATCTGCCATTTTTCTGGAAGATGTGGAATTAGTTCAGAATAAGCCATTGTCCACCAGAACAATCGGCATGAGAAGGTTCTAAGTAATGATAGATAACAATAGAGTCCTATTTCTACTGTTTTATTAAATATTCTTGTTTCAGAGATGAAACATTTTGTTGATCTTTTGTCAAAAATATGACAGACCAATCAATAGTCATCCTCAAAAGAGATCTTAGATTGTTTTCGTTTTAAGGCAAAATGAGAACCTAAATGTTTCAACATAGTTTTTTAAAGAAAGGAAATCAATCTTTAACTAAATTTCCTTAAAACTAGGCTACAGTAGCAAAACCTCCTGGTGTGCAAACTACTATGTGTTTTCATTTTGGTATTCTGAGAGAGGGTTTGAAGCAAATTAAGTATTAGTATTAGAATAATAACTCTTCCATACTTAAAAATATTATACAAATATTCATACTATTACAATGTAAGTTTTGAAGATTTAAGACCTCATAAATTGATTGAGTCATGAACTACAGTAATTTTTTAATTTTTTTGGTATAAATGAAATATATGTATAAATGACTATCTTAAACATACTCAGAGCATTTGCATTTTTTGAAACCTTTCATTATAAAAATTTCAAACAAATACAAAATTAGAATAATATGAGATACCATTTCACAATCACCATGATAGTTATTACCAAAAAGACAATAACGATATTGGTGAGGACGTGAATAAATTAGAATCTTCATACATTGCTGGTGGGAGTGTAAACTGGTGCTTTGAAAAATACTCTGGTAGTTCCTCAAAAGGCTAAAGAGAATTAAATATGACCCAGCAATTTCTTCCTAGGTATTTTCCAAGAGAATTGAAAACATATATGCACACAAAAATCTTATATACAAAGCATTATTCACAGAAGCATTATTCATGAAAATAAAAAATAAGCTGAAATGACCCAAATGCTCACCATCTGATGAATGGAGAAATAAAATGTGGCATATCCATACAACGAAATATTGTTTGACAGTAAAAAGGAATGAAATATTAATACATGCTACAACATGAAAGAACTTTGACAACATTATGCTACTGAAAGAAACCACTCACAAAAGATGACATGTTGTTTAATTGCATTTATGTGAAATGTGCAGAATAGGCGAATTCTAGAGACAGAGAGTAGAGCAAAGACTGGCTGTGGCTGATGCAGGACGGGGGTAGTAGAGAAATAGAGGGTGACTGCTAAAGGCATTTCTTTTAGGGGTGATAAAATGTTATAAAATTAATTGTGGTGATAGCTGTATAACTTCAGATGAGTGAATTATGAATTATATGTGAATTATATTTCAATAAAGATGCTACAAAAAAATAATTGCACCACCAAAAAAAATTAGAATAGTATAAATAAACTGCAATGTGCCCATCACTTGACTTTAAATTCTCATTTCACTTTCACTTTATTTCCTTTATCCACTAAACCCTCTCAGCTGAGATTTTATTTCAAGAAATCTTTAAAATAATATGGATCAATTCAGTAAATACTTCCTTCCTGTATATGTTTATAAAGTGAAAAAACATACAATATGTGTGAATCCTGTGCAAGCGGGAAGTATATTCCTGAGGGACCTGAATTCAATCTTTTTTATGCCCCATCATTGGTATTCACGAATGTTTGCAGATGGCAATGGTGACAGACTGGGCTAAGCACAACTCCAAGAGGAAGCAGTGTACATAGCAGCTGAGTCCCATTGCACTGCCTTTGCCTTAGGTGGTTCCTTTGAGGACTTTCAGAAAGTAAGGTACAATTAAGGGCTAAAGCATCTGCAAAAAGCTCAGTTGTTTAAGAGCTCTGATAAAGTTTGTGGAAGTTTTGTGGAGGCACCATTCAAACTCCTTTTAAAAATGATTCTTATATAACAGAACTAGATAGTAAGACATGGTTCCAGGTGATTTTTTTGGGGAGCGAGGGGTTTGAGGGAGAGGGTAGGGGGATATAGAGTGGAAGCTGTTGAACTTCTGCATACGAATGAATGGGTAAACTAGGTATAAAATTTATAAAAGGTCTCAAATATATTTTATATATTTAAGACTAAGACAATGAAAGAGAAATATGTGCAATGTTTTCATGGGCTATGTGCTGTTTCTGATTGTGATTTTCACAGTTCTAAATTTCCATTTATTTGCTTGTTTGATTAATGTCATTTTAGCCACTAGAACTAGCTCATAAACTTTCCTGCTGTTTCTTACCACAGAAGCTCTAATGTCAACAACAATGCTTAAAATTTAGAATACACTCAGCAAATAGTTGTTGAATGAATTAATAAGTATTTTAATCAGAATCATTCTTGAGTTAATCAAATTTCACTTTAAATCGTAGTGCTTTCCTCTTCTTTGTTACTGACATATCAGTAACATTATCATAACCTTTAGAAGACATTACCTGGGTGGGCCTGATTTGGCTCACTTGTGCAATGAGAAAAGAAATAAAGAAATAAAAGACAGAATGTAGTATAACAGGTTTGAAGAAAAAAAAAAAGCAGCATGCTAAAAGGTGAGCATGTACTTGTGAGAATGAGAACCATTACCTACACTCAAGTGAAAATAAAATTGTGGTGGAAAAAACCCTACTATTTGAATTATGGTTCTCCATAGCTTCCACCAGGTGATGTCCTCAGCTCCCTGGAGTAAGAATGAAGATGTGCTGGGCAGGGAGAGTATGGAAAGTAGTGGGCAGGTCACTGTGGCTCTAATGTTATCAAGCTGGGTATTTATAAAGCAAGGTGGGCCTATAATTAATTTTGTCAAACTTACACCAAAGGTAATGAAACATTAATTTAAATAAGCATCAAGTAGGTAACAATCATGGCATCATTTTTTGGGGGGGTGTGGTGGTAAAATCACAGATTAGAAATAAAATTATTTCTTACAGATAGTGATTATATAGCATTGTAATACTGGTCCATGGTTTAATTTTTCTCCTCAGTTTCTTGTAGGGTGAATGTGAAGTGAGTAGTCTAGGAGAATAATGGAAGAAGCACAACCAAAAGGCTACCTCGATGTTCTACGTTTAATTATTTTATATGTACTTATTCTCTGTTGTCTTTATTTTCAAAATTAGATTGAAATATTATGAAAGCATCTTTAAAGTAATGTGGATCTAATTGGTAAACACTTCCTTCCTAAATCACTGTCTTAAGTGAACATTAAGTCTGAAGTTTGCAAAGAAGAAAGAAACTTAGTTCTTCCCTGGAATAAATCAGAATATACTTGATGGGAGCCAAGCAGATGGCAACCATTGTCTTGCCTACCCCAATTTGTCACATTTTAGACAATCTACTGATCAACACTGCTCCTCTTTAAACTCAAGATTTATCTTACTCATGAATTCTGGCTGAACTGCACTTTCTTTTATTTTTTTTGCTCTAAGCTTTATGATTCATATGAAATACTGAAATGCTTGAACAAAAATATTTCCCCACTCCTTAGCTGCCTGTAGGTCAGTTGTAAAAACATTCACTTTGCAATAATTAGGTTAATGCTGACTTACTATTTCCTTCCTTTATGTCTCCTTTTGTTCTTTTGTTCATTAGCGAGTTACTTAAAGATCATGTGACACAGCCATTGAATATTACTGGGAAAGGCAAATGACCAGAAGCCACTAGACAATATTCTACACACATTGATTTTCTTTTTTAAGATTAATGACTGGGGTCATTCAGTGCAGGCCTTTAAATTTTGTACCCAGTGGCATTTGTATAATTATAAGCCTGCACATATTCAGTAAAAGGAGGCTAAATACTGTTGTCTGTGTATCTGATGTCTTAACTCAGAGATTAAAAAATAGAGTCCTTATTTTACCTCATTGTTTCTCACTTCAAAGAACATGTTTTAAAAATTGGTTTGAAAGTGGGGGATAGCAGGGAGGGTGTGGGAGATGTTAACATACAGAAATGATTAAATTCTAATATTATTCATTTATATGACACTTTAATAAACTCCAAAGATATTAAATATTTTTTTTTCTATTCAATTTCCTTTACTGTAGGTATCTTTCAAATGAGGACACAGAGGCAAAGTTACTCTTGGTTCTTTGGGTATGGCTCATATGAGTTCTTAATTTTCTAAAGCTCTTCTTCAGAAACTTTCTATAAGAACTATTCTTGCCTCTTCAATGTGTCTTAGCTTATCTGGGAGAAGGTGTGTTAAGGGATATGCGAGAAGGAGACACTCAGGTTATAAGACTTATGCATCAAGTGCTCTTGTCCAGGAGAAAGTAAGGTTGAGAGAGGACAGCTGAAGTTAGAGAGGATAGCTAGAGTCGGCAAGGCCTGGGTTGAAATCTCATTTACCAACACTGACTAGCCATGTGACATGCCTGTGCTTTTAACTGTGTTTTATAAGTGGGAATTAAAAAAAAATCAAGATAATAACCTCACAGGATTCTTGAGAGAATTAACATATGATACTGTTTGTCAAAGTGAGGTATGTGGTGGCTTGTGAATAGAGCTATTTCTTCCCCCTTCCAAGTAATCAGCATTCCTGAAAAGACTGGCAAGGAGAAATTGAACAAACTCTCTAAACCGAGTGTGTTTATTTTCATTTTGAAAGTCTTTCATCCAAGTTGTAGTTCTCCAAGTGGGAGAATGCATGGGGCACTACATTAAGTTGACTTCAAAGTCTTTGGGGACAAGGTCTTTGTTTGATTCAAAGTTTTTATCCCCTGGGCTACCTAGCAATCAAGAAATATTTATAGTTGAAAAGAAACTCAAGATAGTCACACAATATTTTTTGTTTATTCTATATACTTAATCTGAATGTCTATTAAAAATCAGGAAAAAAAAAGATATGACCTGAAATTTAGAGTGAAACCATTAAAAAATACCATAAGCCTAAACCTAGGTGCTTCTAAAACTACTAAGACCTTTAAAAATACAAAAAAAAATTAGAAGTCAATGGCAAACTACATATGCTTCATAGCTGTATTTAAGAATTGTATATATTGTTTTTAATTACACAGTGATAGCCTCATATTGCATCATGGTGCAAACATTTATAAAGTTGGTCTCATGATATTGCAGCATTTGAGGTTTTGAGAATCCCCCTAAAAGACACTCATTCTAAGGAAACATAATATTTGGCTGGTGTCTCAGGCTTTTCCTGGGAGATTCCACATTGCTACTTTTTCTCTATATAAATAAATATAAATATTTAATATCAAATCATAAAATATTGGTATCTTAGGTTAAGCCATATGAAATGGCTAATAATATTTGACTTACAACAATGGTGATTTTGTACAGATTTCATACAGATTAATAGAATGGTTTTTATTCCTCACCTAGTCCAACCTTTCTCGGTTTAAAGGAAACAGAAGTTTCAAGGACATTTTAGATGTTTTAGTGAGATGTTTCAGAAATTTTTCATAATGGCTACATTATGAACTAAAATGATTGGTTTGCTCAGTTTTTCCAGTATGTTAACTGATATTGACTTTGAGAGAGAAAAAAATATTTCCTACCAGAGGATACCTGACAAAGAGGAATGCACCTGTGATAGAAGCTTGGCAATAGTATAAACAAGATGGGAGGGTCACAGGAAAGAGCAGACTTTCCCATAAGAACACGCTCCTTCATCTTACCCCAAATCTTCACAAAGAAATTTCAATCATATGGACATTCAAAGGTTTGAGACTAGAAATACAATTTGGTATTACAATGTAGAATGACCTTCCTCAGCAACTTCAGAATCATTTTGTTTTCTCAATATACTGGTCCAAAAACAACAACACTCATAAAAACAATCTCTGAAATGTAAACAGTAATGAGATTCTATGCTATTAAATATACTCAATATTGAGAAAGAAGAGAAATATTACACCTAAATTCCTGTAAAAAATAAAAATAGCAGTTTGCATCTGATAAGATTGCATCTCCGGTGATGGAACTTCAGTGCTTCATTCATTCATTCGACAAGCAAGAGGCAGTGTCATAAGATTAACTGACAGGCTTCTAAAATAGGCTAGATCTGAATCTCAGTTTTAACACTTTCATGCTGTGAATTCTTGGGTGCTAGTCGCTTACCTTCTCTGTCTCTCATTCTTCCCATCCATGCAATTGGAATAACAACAGCAACTTGGTTGTGTTGTCAAGAGGATGAAACGAAGCAAGAGATGCCAAGCACCAATGAGTGCACTATTCCAAATGCTGCACAAGGCTAAATGCTGAGCCAAAAAGTGAGTTCTCAATAGAACAAGATGGAAATTAATCACACTAAGGAGACATGATAGAGTCACATCAGCGGGGATATATTTTTTTCTTTTATTCTAGAAGGACTTTTGGAAACAAACGAGTAGAGAGGGAATAGAAGGAGACAAGGACATATGAGAAAGCAATCTTGTGTTAGCTCTGCCACATTAATGCAAAAACAGCAAATATATCCCTGTGTCAACCAAAGGAGTTAACAGAGCCCTTTATTATAAAGCCTGTTATTGCACGGAATATAGATGGTATGGTGCATTTAATTCAGATTTCACCCATCTAAGAATCATGTAAAGCACCTTGCTATGGCAGTGTTACTCCACACAGTGAATATGAATTCCAGCCTAAAAGAAATTTTTTCTCTCCATGTAAAGAAAAATTCTAGTCTTTTCTTGAAAATAAGATCACTATGAGCTCCTATATTCTAGGCCCATAACAGTCTCAACTATGTGAATGAAAGAGCCGTAAGGTTAATTATTCAGGTGTTTTATTATGCATGATGCCACATATTGGCATGTTTGAATTTTTAATTTAGATGTTCAGTGTCATATATATGCTATTTATCCAGTCATGTACCTGTGATGATTTTTAGACTTTTGTTATTTATTAAAATCAACTCACAAGAGAAAACCATACTATTTTCTGTTCTTTTAAGGAAAAAGAAAAACAAAATACCTGTTGTGGTCCCAATTATTTATGTAAATACAGAATAACTAACAATGAAATAAAACCCATAATCACTGTTATTTCTCAAAGAAACAAAAATATTACAGTCAATCTCCTGGAATACACTATTCTCTTTCTCTCTTGCTCTTACGTGGGAACTTACCAGAAAATTGCTGTCACAAGGACTATTATCATAGCTGGTACCTTTACAAATGTATGGAGCAACCTGGAGTCCCACTGGCCATAAATATGCCAGACTGGCTGGTGATTTGCTCTGCTCTGAGAGGCCCTGTGGAGCTGAGGTTTTCTGTAAAGCGAGGGCTTTATTTCTCCAGATGATCAAAGGATCATTTGGGCATGGTCTGTTGAAAGAGGGGAGGTTTTACTGGGAGACTAGCTTACTGATTTTTGCTGCTCCACTGCATCATCAAGATTGCAAAGGGACGAGAGCTGGGGCAGAGAAATAATTCTATAATATCTCTCTCAGAAATTGAATGAGACAAACCCATTCCACATGATTTTCTAATTCTGTCAAAATTACATCTGCTGTCAAGTCAACTATTAGAATGTTGAAGCAGTAGTACAACTGACAGTGCTGGATGAATACTCGGGGTCATGTTCTCATCTGGCAAGCAAATGTGGTGACTGAGTGAATAACAAGCCACACAGTATCACCCTCATTCAACCCAAAGACAGAGTGGATGGAGCACTGTGCGACTGCAAAGTGAGGTGACTGGCTGGGAGTCTCACTCTGCAGAAGATGTAGGCCAATGTGCATCCAGCGGCCCGATGATAGAACTGACTTACAATTCTATTCCTGGTTATGCTGAAGCTTTTCAGTGGCTAAGGCTGATGTCTGTAATAATCTGTATCTTGTAAAACAATGATCCATCCAGAGTTTCTAGGGCCTCTAACAGTCAATTTGAATGGAATACCTACATAGCTTAACCCAATCCTATCTGAGTGCATTAAATAAAGAGGCAGCCAAAATCTCAAAAGACTGACTCATGGTTGAATCGATCAGCACCTGTGTCCCTTGAATTTCATTTTTGCCTTTGTCTCCTAAATCTTTGAGATAGATAAGTCTTGATGGACTCTTCTCTTAAAGGAAAAGTGTAGATCTCTCAACTTCATTTCCACTCTAACAATCTCACAGACCTACTAAAGATGATAAAATACCTAAAAAAAATACTGTTTGTGGTCATTTAGAAAAGAGCATAAACTATTAATATTTGGGAAATTAAAATTAGTCTTTATTTCTGTGTTGAAAGTACTGTATATCCTTGTTTGTACTTTCTAAGTAGTTTGTATGCATTTAGAGTGTCCCATTCTAATGCTCTTACTGTCTGACTGCCCAGTCTTCATTGCTTCATCTTTTTCTAGTACTTGGCACTGATAAACTAGAGCTTAGTCTTAGGTCTTTTGTTCCTATTACTCTACATACTCTCTCTAGGTGACTGTTTAAAATCAGTTTCCATGGCTTCAACCACCACGCTCAATGGGTACCTAGGAAAGCTATAATCCTGGTTCAATGTGGACTGAAGTCCCAGAATTAAATTTCTAACTACCTCATCAACATCTTAGCCTCAATATCTCATTAGGACCTGAAATTAAAAATGTCAAAAATTATATTTACTTCTAGTGTAACCTCACCATCAATTTTGGCTCTTTCCTCTCTCAGACTCCTCTGCATTCAAGCAAGCATGAGGTTCTACTGAATTTATTTTCCAGGTGTACCTCAAAACTTAGCCCTTCTTTTCCATCTGAAAAATCATCAGCTCCAACCATCTCTCCCTTGAATCAAATCAATAAACTCCAGCTGTTCCATAATTTTACGGGTTCTCATGGCACTAGGTAGGTCCTAACATGGAAAGATCACTGGGGGAAAAAAGACATTTAGAGTAATTTGGTATTGTTCTTATTTTCTAAGGAATTTGAAAGAATTAAATTGTTTATTAACTCCATTCAAAATAAAGGAAGAACAATGGAGGGTGAGGTAGAATTCATGTGCAACCTGTCTAAATACAAATAATGATATTTAAATTTACTTAAAACAGAAATAAGGAACAAAGGTAGATGTCATTTTTATAGGCTTTAATAGGCCTATAAAAGATCATTTAATTATCTAGAAGAATATACTTTATTAAATTAACTGTTTATTAGTGATTAAAGGACTCTAGCTTAGTGATGTTATAGGTTAACTTGTACATTTTCTGTCCAGTGGAAATTCAAACAATTTCTGTCCAGCAGAGAAAAAAATGTCAGTTTATAGTTTATTACCCAAATAGATATTAACCAATTTTATGTCTCCTAACAATTTTATTCTAACATTCCTTTATTAAAGTGCCCATAACCAGCCTTGCCATTTTCCTAGTTCTGTCACTAATTAACAAGATGAATAAAGCATTTGATACATTCATTTTACATTATATGGTAGTCATATTTTTAATATTTTGAATGTTGTGCTTTACCAATGTCTTAAAAATAACTGATAAGAAAACCTGATTTAACTCACAAACACTATCTTCATTTGCATTGTTGATATGATATAAAGAGAGAAAAACTATTGGAGCTTGATTTTTTAAAAAACCATATTAAAGTCAATAAAATTTGTTCATACATATTACCAGTGATTACCCACTTGTACCAAGTATCACATTAGCTCAGTTAAACAGAAGAAACCTTCACTAGTGCCGCTTGATTTTTGTAAATGGGTTGTTGCTTACTCTTTGTCATCACCAATTTCTCCAACTAGCCATCTTGTTTTTATTTGACTATCATGACATTAGCCTTTGGCCAAAGCTTTTTGTTCCATTTTTTCTGTGTTACACAGTTATACAATGAAATTAAAAGAAACTAGCAAAACGGGTTGGGAAAAAGGACTATCAATTTCAAACTAATTAAGAAAAACTCTCTCTGTGACATGTTTACTCAGACATAGAATTTAGTGCTGAGAATGATCATATAGTTGACTAAATTTTCCAAAGATGAGTGTAATATTGCAGCCCTCTCTCTCTCTCTCTCTCTCTCTCTCTCTCTCTCTCTCTCTCTCTCTCTCTCTCTCTCTCTCTCTCTCTCTCACACACACACACACACACACACACAGAAGAGAAAAAGAGAAAGAGAAAGAGGAAGAGAAAGAGAAAAAGAAAGAGAAAAAGAAAGAGAAAGAGAAAGAGAAAGAGAAAGAGAAAGAGAAAGAGAAAGAGAAAGAGAAAGAGGAAGAGAAAGAGAAAGAGAAAGAGAAAGAAAAAAATGGAGAGATCCAACCTTCTCTGACTCCACTGTATAATAATCTTTACTTTCTTAGGATTTGGACAGCAGTGATACCCTTAAGCTCAGAATCCAGCACTTTACTAAATATGGGTTTATGCTGTTCTCTAAGTTTCTAGAATGCATGTTCTATTTCCTATAATGGGAAGACAATCATAGTCTCAACTAATTCCAGTGTTCTGCAAAGCTGAGATCTTTAGTTTCTGTGTGCTCTTCAGTACCCTGAGCACGCATTCGAGGCATCAAGTACTAATTACCTTTATTTGCATTGATTGGCAAATTGAAATTTTCAGTGCAGTTGGCTTTTACCACTAGAGGACAAGATCTGGGAGCTGCAGCCTTACAGCTGAGACAGTTCTCTTCTGCCTTTTGGAATATATCCCACCCAAGATGCAATTGACTGGGGTTCAATGCTCTGCACACTTCAATGTGCAAGAATCACCTGGGGAACCTTGTTAAATGCAGGTCTGAATCCAGTTGAAGTAATCTGAAGCCTGAGAGTGCATTTCTAACCACATCCCAGGTGATGCTGATGCTAAAGCCCCTGGTCAACAGATCACACTTTGACCAGCAAAGGCTTAGTTTGTTTTAAAAGCAAATGGCAATCCATTTTAGGCTGGTAGATTCTGAATAAAATCTAAAAGAATAGCCATCTGTAATATGGATAAGAGTTCAGCTGGGTTTTTTGAACTAGTCTCTCCTTCTTTCACTGAGAATAATATGCTCCTGAAAATCTAAACTAATTTTAAGACTAGATCTGACTAGTCTTCTCATATACGACTTGCACTGACACCTTTGCCCATAGAAAAAACTTAAACTTCTTCACCTGGAATCTTTGTAAAGTTGAAACCACAATCTATGGACACATAGATGCAATCATTTATTCAACTGGCCTTCTTCTGACATCTGTGGACTATAAAACAAAGTCATCACCTCAAGGAACTCACATTCTGGTTTGAGGAGACAAATACATGGATGCTAAAGGCTATTTCAACACTGACATGATCTGTGATGAGGCGGATTAGGGTGATGTGATTGAAAGCAACAGTGGGGAGGGAGGATGCTGTTTTGCTGGAAGGTTGGGTAAAGTCTCTCTGAGGACCTCGTGTTATCTGAGACCTCAAAGATAAGATGACGGTGAACAGCTAAAGTTTTGGAGGAAGGCTGACCCAAGCTGAAGGAACAGCAAGTGCAAAGATCCTCAGTACTAAACAAAGCACATTTGATTACTGACATGCCAGATGCTGGAGAAAATATAGGAGGCAGATGAAGAGCAAATGGAGAAGGAGAAATAGAGCCAAACGACGATGACAACAACAACAACAACAACAACAACAACTACAACAACGAACAAGAAGTGACAGTATCACTGCTAGCAACATGAGTCAAGACCAAATAGAGAGTATTAGGAAAAAAATCCATAATTTCTCCACAAAAAAGCTGTGAGGTTCTTCTCATCTACCCTCTACATCATTAAAGAGAATATGTTACAAAAAAGGGCAACTACTTAAGTTTGGTGTCCCACATAAGTTCTTTAATGGGTCTGATCTAATACAAAATTAAAAAAAAAAAAGAGTCTCACCTATACTAATGACTCATTGGTAAATAGTTTCTTTAAAAAATCAGTACTCAGAGTTGAAGACCGCCCCAGATGGTATAGCAGTCCCCCCCCTTAACCAGGGGGTTCTGTTCTGAGACCCCCAGTGGATGTCTGAAACTGTGAATACTACCAAACCCTATAGATACAATGTTTCTTTCCTATACATACTTACATACCTATGATGAAGTTTAATTTATAAATTAGGCACAGTAAGAGATTAAAAACAATAACTAATATAGAAATGAAACAATTTTAACAATATACCATAATACATGTTTGTGAATGTGGACTCTATCTCTGTATCTCTCTTGCAAAATATCTTATTGTACTCTACTCACATTTTTACTTAAAGGGAGCACTTTACGGCTTCCCCGTGGCATATCTGAATTGCCAGTATCACTGCTGTTGCATTTTCTGGCCATTATTAAGTAAAATAAGGGTGACTTGAACACAAGCACTGCAATGTTGCAATAGCTGATCTGATCATTGAGGAGACTGCTACGTGCTACAGTGTGAGTATGCCAGACTAATGGATGATTAGCATCCTGGGCAGAACAAAACAAGATGGCAAGAGATTTCATCGTGCTATTTAAAACTTATGAATTGTTTATTTCTAGAATTTTCGGTTTAATATTTCTGGACTGTAGTTGACCAAGGGAAACTGAAAACACATAAAGTAATATTGTGGATAAGGAGGGGCCTACTGTATATATTTTCCTTTACAACTACAGAAAAGCTGTGTTTGTTTCTTTCCATTAAATTTCCAAGTATGTCAGCATCAGTAGCACCTTTTGAACAGCTTCTGCTGGTACCACATATCATCCCAGTTCCACTGGAATCATGAGACAAGTGATAAAGAACAGAGATACAAATTGTGTGATATCCTCAGTGTCCTGCACACTTACTTCATATCTACAAATCAAAAGTAATGACAGTAGATGGTGCGTGATTCCATTGAAATCTTTACCAAAATAACATTTTCTACCACAGCAAGCTTGTTACATGCAAGACAAAATGTGAACTTTAAGAGGTAAAATGATAACTTGATTACAAAGGTCTGGATGATATTGGAACAATCACAATTCCTTTAATTTAGTGCTTACACACATTCCATGATTGATAGAACATGTTGAAATTCTTCTGTGGAGTCAGTAATGGCTCTCTCACACACTGTCCCCACCAACTGCTTTGGGGACTTATAAAATTTACTAATATAAATTTATATATGTGTAATGTAGTTTTAAAATAAAAACAGTATGTCTTTGAAAAGTGAGGGCATCGTTTTCTCTTGTTTTGCCCATCCTCCACTTCCTTTAATGTTTTAAATACATTTGGAAAAATTCCTTTTAAACTTATCTTGCAGCTTGTCAATGATGCTTCTCTCTTCCACATCCCTTAATTAACTCTCCTCCTCAGGCTTGCCTGGGGCCCTATTGATTTCTCTTTTGTGCGCATTGTCAGTGGAATGGAGTTGCTTCTGCATGACTGTGGAGCATATGTGCCAGTGCCTTACAGATGTGCCAGGGCCACATGTGTGATGTGTAGACTCAAATGAGAGAAGTGAACCGCTAAAGTGCTGCTGGTTTGAATGGAAGATTCATATTGAAGTAACTGGGGTGAAAAAAGGGAGCAACAAAAATAGATGTAACCTAAGGAGATATACTCTAAGGGGGAATAAAAGATGTAATGTATAGAACATTTTCAATGGCAAAAAAACCCCAGTAAAACAAACTCAGAATTTATTTGCAAGCAGTCAGATCTTGGGCACTTATGAAATGTACTATTTAATGTTTACAGTGGAATTCAGTATCTCTTGCTAGAAAGGACTATTTAATATTTTGAGGGTTTAAGAGATTTTTTTTTTAGTGACATTTGTTCTTTAAATCCTAACCACTTCATAATTTGCTAATGCTACCCATCAAGTTTCACGTGATTGAAATCATTCAATACAGCCATTTAGCTCTTATCAATGTATCTTATCCTGGTGAAGCAGGTCAGACATTGCCTGCATCTGAACAGAGGACTCTATCAACCACCAATGCTAACAACACAAAAGAGACAGTTCTCATCAACCTAAAAATAAAATTCTGAGGCTCACATACAATTTCTTATTGTGAAAAAACATAAGGTGATTATTATTCATAAGAGCTCATACTTTGGCTCTGTGGGACTAAATGAGATTATGGTACCTTAAATATAATCACAGCATCACTACATTTAATTTACAGCTCTGTACCACTTGTCTGCATGTGGCTGATCTTGCTGCTCTTGAAAATTCAAAAATAATCAAGCTAAATTATTTCCATTTAGTAATGGATCATTATCCCCCTTTTACTATTTGCCACTGACTCATAATCAAGGTTCAGATCCAATCAATAATTGCGTTCTTCTCTCACTAAATTAATTTATATTTCTATATCTGTGTTCAGCCTTTTATTTATCTTCACATGAAGCAGCATTCTTAGAAAATCATATATCAACTTTTAGTGATATTTAAATACTCGTTTAATTAAAACAGCTTTTCTGAACAGTTTTCCTGAAATAATCAAAAGATAACCTAATTATTTAAAGTTTGTTTCCCAATAAAAATACTAATATGTAAATTTCACTGTCTTAGTCCAGTGCAAGGTACTAAATATTCTTGGATTTACAAAGAGATTTTGAAGAATATGCAAGAGTTAGAGTTATACCACAATGATAAACAATTGCTGAACAAATAAATGACTGAAGAATGAATAAATGAATTCTGTGAGGAAATAAAAGTAATCTGAAATATGAATAAATGTGACATAAATAGATTCATTACCAATTTATCCTATAGGTCAGGATCATTTGCAATGATAACAAGGAGAAAAATGCATATATCTTGGAAGTACATTGTGGCAAATAATGACAATTTATAGTTCCCAGAGAAAGAATGTGTTTCAAGCTCAAACCTGATATCCTTCTCTGATAGGAATAATCATCAAACATAACCTTACGTGGTCCTGAAATATTTCAATAATTAATCTTATGTTTCCTTTTATTTTTAGATCTGATGAATAGGCTAAGGAACATCTAATCTACTTCTTTTTTTACCTAAAATTAAATGAACACACCATCTGATTAACTTGGCTAAATATCCATGTACTAAATGGACTTGGGTTAGATCAATCAGTTGCTTTCCTGAAGTAACTACTTGTTTAAACAAATTAACCAGTCAATTCTGCCAAAATCTAAGTCTCCTTTCCCTGTCACGAAGGACTACTCATTCCAAGGCAGAGAAGATGTAATTAAAACATCTCATCACAACATAGCAAAGGGAGTAGAAATGGTGTGAAGTTAACGGAGGGTACACAAGTGGTCTTTTCCTACAAAGAAACTTTAAATAGAAAATAAGCTGCTGTGCTCATTAGCTATAAAAACAGGCCAGATTCACTGGTCTTCTGTTACTCCATGGCAATTCTGATTTAACTGAGTCTGACAAGGAAAGACACACTGCTTGTCAGGCAACCTCAGAAATGGAGCCCAATGACTCCTGTGTAACCCCCTTCCCTGGAGTATGAGCTCGGCCCACTGACCTGCTTTCAGTGCGTGGCACACAGAAAAAGTGATGGTGACAGAAAGACTGTGGCTTTTGTCTTGAGTTGCCCATTGCTGGTTTGTTCTGAAGAAAGGCAGCTGCCATGTCATAAACTGCCCTAAGGAGAGGTCTGCGTGGCAAGGAACTGATGTCTCTGACCGATGGTCAGCAGTACCCGGGCACTGCCAACTGCCATGCATGTGGGCTTTAAAACAGCCTCCCCAGTTAAGGTTGGGGATAAGACCACAGCTCCAGTCCATACTTTGATGGAGGCCTCATAAGAGACCCTCACTACAGGCTCTCAGCTCAGCTGTGCCTGGATTCCTGACTCACAGAAACATGTTTGTTGCTTCCAGCCACTAAGTTTGGGGATAATTTGTTATACAGCAATAGATAACTATTACACATTTCTTCCTTCACTCATTAGGTAGCAATACAATTAAAAATCACCTCCAGGTATATAGTCATCTGTATCTATGATGGTAGACTGCTTAGAACATCTGCACAGTAGTGCCTTTCTGGACTGTAGAAAAGCAAGTACTCATAATTACTAAGAAAAATACTTCAGTATTATATATGGTTACACACACACACACACACACACACCAGGTTTAATCTTATCCTTAGAGGCTAGCAGAGCAGTGAACAGCAAGATCTCAAGAGCCAAACTGCCTAGATTCAACACTGACTTCTGATATATAACAGCTATGTTCCATTGTGCTAGTTATTAAAATTGTTATACCTCTGTTTCCTCATCAGTAAAATAGGTAATAGGACCCACCTCACAGTGTATTGTGAGAATTAAACAAAATAAACAAATTTAGTGTACTTATAATGTACTGGCATATGGTAAGCAGTATGTAGGTATTACTTGCTTATATTGGAAAAAGAAATCCTGAAGAATTTGTGTTAATAATCTGTTGAAATTATGAGGAGAATCTTAAAAGTTGTATCCAAAACTTCTTTAGATAAATCTGCAGAGTTCAGATTTGCAGGGGTTAGAGTAACAAAATAATTCTTAAAGACTAACAGTTAACATCAATGCACAATACAGTATTTTGGAGTTAAACACATTTTTGTTTGTATCATGAAGTATACGGTAAAATTGTAATAGATAATAAGTCTTTTATTTCAAATTTCTTCTTTCTAATCATTTCAAGGTAAAGACCCACAGGATGCAAATCCCAGGAAGCATCCATTTCTTTCTTTATGCTATTCTTCTCTTTTGGAAGCAAATTCCAGGTTGACACTCATCTCTTCAAACAAGCCTTCAAAACAGCCATTTTAATTATAACGTCTGTTTGAATTCCAGAATTGAGACTACATAACTAATCACATATAATTAGGCTTTTAAGGTAATTTTGAACATCCTGCCCTTACACAAAAATATTCAATACTTTGCCCCTTCCCCAAATAAAAAGACAAAGAATAACAAAAAAGACTAGGCAGTCTTTATAATCGGTAAAATATTCAGACCAACATTTTCAAAGCAACTTGCAACAGCTTAAAAAGATTTTTCAAATCCCCTACCACGTATGAACAAAAGCATCCTCGCAGCCAAGAGCTTATGGGTAGAACTCTTTTGAGGTGAGTGGACAAACTTGCAAACTATTTAGTATCTTCAGAAATGGGGATGGCAAACAAAAACTCAGGGAATTTCATTCGTTTGCTCTCCTACCTGGTTAGAACAATGGGCGCTATTGCAAACTTCAGTGCTTCTTGTCCCTGCCCAGCAGGTGCAGCCTGGATTTTCAGGCTAGATTTTCCATTATCTCATGAAAACACCACACTCATTCCCCTGCTCTTGCTTTAAAAAAGAGCATTGGTCTTGTTATATGTTAACTTTATCTCAATGAAGCTGGGAAAGAAAAGAATGCTATTCTTCTCTTTTAGAAACCTCCTTTCATTTCAACTTTCCCAGCCTCACTCTGTCCCATGCCATCCATTCTCCTGGATGAAATCGAGAAATGTCCATCTCTGGACAACACTCATCGCATGTTAGGGACGTGCTCTGGAGTCCAGTTACCCATGTATAATTTCTGAATTTGCAGCCAGTTGTGCACATGGGACTGTTTCTTAACATTTCTTTGCCTCAGTTTCCTCATCTGTGAAAAGGGATTAATAACAGTGCCAGCTATGCGAAGCTATTATGAGAACCAAGAATATAATATGCACAGACCACTTAGCATTGTGCCTGGCACAAAGCAAGTTCTTGGAAGACATTAATATTTAATGTTATTGCCATCAGTATTATCATTGCTGCCATTGTTAATATTCTATGCCTTTTGATTCTCCAATTTCTTGCATTCAAGAGAATAAAGTTTTCCTCTGCTTTTCCTAGTAGGATCTGCCTGGATTGATATGGTAGAGAGGGGACAGCATAGTTAAACCATTAACTTGGATGAAACTTTGTGACCAAGAACGTTGCTAGGTTTTAGTGTAAAATAGAACATTGCTGCTAAATTTAGGACATCTGAATGAAACCTCTTTCTACTTGGCAAATGCAAGAGTAATTAATATATATATTGTTATTAAAGGACATAAGGTTAAAAACTTACATTTTTGTAAAAATCATATTTTATTATCTTGTCACATTTCAATGAGAAACTCACTAATTATTTCATCAAACTGGTCATGCAAGTCAAAATGTTAATCCCACAAACACATTCACAAGTGCACTTACACACACACATATGCACACATACATATGCAGGCTTCTATCCTAACAACGAGATCAGATATTTTTGTTGTGCATTCTAACTTGCCCCTGAGATTTCTTTTCTATTGAAACCATCTGTTCAGTAATGGACAATATTCTTTCCTCTAAAACCACATTTCTCACGTAAACGACCTGGAGACTACAGTCTAGGAAAAGCAATTGCCCTCCATCTGATGGTGGTGCTGTCTGTAGCCCAACTTCCCACTCTGCTCATCCAGCCTCATTCTGCACAGGCCCTCTCCACGGGAGGGGGCCCTTCCTGTCCTGTCGTCTGCCACTGACACACCATGGCCACGTCTGGCCTGCTCATCCTGCTCAACTTGTCATTTTGAAGACAGAGAAACAGAATAGAAATGAGACTTCCTGAAATCGATGTGACAGCACTCCGATTCCCCTAGAAAAACACTGCCGTTTTAAACTTTAGAGAGTTCAGCAGTTAGACAGAGATGTGAATCTTGTCATTTTTTTTTCAAGGCAAAAATAACAAAGGAAAGAAAAAGGGGAAGAATGAGAATGGCACTGCAAATGAGAAAATCGAAGGCTGGGACATCCTCATCAGATACATTCTTGAGAAGACCTTTTTGAATATGTAAGAAGGCATTTTATATCTTAACAGTTTCCTGGGTGAAAGGAAAGGCTAGCTCTTAATTTTAATCCAATGTGCTTAATAAAGTGATCATTCTTTTGATTTTCAATTTTATTTATTCAGAAGTACATGTGTTCCTTCTTAAAATCAATGTGAGGCTACCACATGTTCTATTTACATGTGTATGTGCAAATCATATCAACTCTAATTTGAATTGCTAAACATATTTTTTGACAAATCTGTAAAAATCATGCTTCAGGGTACAGAAAAATGACCCCCTCCTGAGGAAATAAAAATCCTTTGAAAGAAAGCCAGAGACAACACTTAATATTAATGTGTTTCTGACTAAATTTACCATAGAGACTTTCTACAAATTCATTTTTGTTGCTTATGTTCAAGTGGAAATCAAATATTATAGATACAATGAAAGCTCTTGGCTACCCTCAAAGTAATAAGTTTACAATACAGTGCTCACCGGGGAATCTTTGAATACTTTGAAGTGTTTATTTTCTTATGCCTGCAAAATAATTATATCTGTGGTTATAATATAAATGAACCATCTTCCGATGTAACTGATATGGATTTTAGTAAGTATTACAGTTTGGAAATCCGCTATTCACAGAGCTAAATGTATTCGAGCTGTGTCCACTCAACTTGACAATCCTGAAACAAAAAGGATCACACATTCCTCATTAACACTACTGCAGATGTGCTTGGAAATAAGCATTTGAAAATACAAGATCCCAACACTGACAGACCTGAATAGAATGGCGAATTTTAGGTAGTGTCAGATGCAGAATGAGAAAAAATGACCAGGAATTTTATCCAGTTCAAAATTAGCATAAGAGAAAATTATGTAGTTATATTCGGTAATAACTATAGCTTAGTTTAGGTGCTTTGCAGTTTGGATAGTGAGTCCTGACATATTTGTATTTCTCATCAAGTTTGTTACTCTAACCAAGATTCTCTAATTATAGAATATAAGCAATAATGGCAAATAAATGAAGCAGTTTTATAATATTCATTTCCAAAGGAAAATCCTGAGGGATATACTACTCATTTTAGGGTATTAAAAGGAAAAATACAAGTCAGTCAAGTAAGGAAAAGCTGGCTTTAAAAGAAAGGGCACAAAAAATGCTTTGCATCATTAGCTACCAGAGAAATGCAAATCAAAGCCACAGTGAGACGAATGCCACTTCATACCCCTGGGAAGGGTACAAACGACAAGACAGATAATAAGTTTTGACAAAGATACAGAAAAGTTGGAAGCCTCACACACTACTGGTGGGAATTTAAATGTGACAACGACTTTGGGAAAAATGCTGGCCATTCCTTAGGAGGTTAAATTCCACTCTTAGGTTCCTACACAGGAGAAACAAAACATATATTCACACAATAACTGATGCACAAAAAGTCACAGTAGTATTATTCATAATAACCAAAAAAGTGAAAACAACAAAGATGTCTATGACGGGAAAAATGAATAAATAAAATGAGGTTTATATTCATACAACAAAACAATATTTGGCAATAAAAAAATGAAGTACTGATACATGCTACCAATTGATGAACTTTGAAAACATTTTAATAAGTGAAAAAAGCTAATCACAACATACAATATATTATATGAAGGCAAATCCACAGAGAAAGAGAGTAGATTAGTGGTTACCTGGTGCTGGGGGTGGAAAAGATGGTGTCTGACTGCTAATAGATATGTGATAAAAATCTTCTAAAATCAGACTGTGGTGGTGGTTGTATAACTCTGAAAACATACTAAAAACATTGATTTGTACACTTTAAAAGAGTGAATTTTATGGTGTGGATTATATTTCAATAAAATTGATTTTAAAAGAAGAGCATAGGAGAGAGGTCAGGAACTTTGATTTGGGTATCAGCTTTGCATGTTCTTGAATAAGTCTCTTAGCCTCTAAGTCTCATTTTCTTCTTGGCATTGAAAAAACTAAAACCAAAACAAACAACAAAACAAAAATAGAAATACTATGTGAGATAATATCCTTTAGTTGCTCCAAGCAATGTCTTTCTAAAAATTTTCAGAGTACCTATTATGTGGCCCATGCAATATGTGAGAAATGCAATGAAAATATCTTCAAGATAGAATAGCAAGATTATAAAAATGAGTTGTAAAGACACAGTGAAAAGAAACGAGATAATGTGAAAAGAAATCAGGTCCTGAAATGTATGGTGATAATTATAAAAGAAGGAGACATTCAAAGAAATTCTAAATAGATGTGGATCTGAGGCCATTGGCTTGGTGCCTGGTTAAGATTTTGATGGGTGGGAAGAAGTGAGGAAGATGGCTAGAAAAGACAAGAGCATAATCAAGGCCCAGAGGCAGAAACTTGTATCACACACAGAACATACATGGATATATGGAAACATGTTTGTCCATGAGGCAGGTGGCCTAAAGTAGAGCTTGAGGAAATAAATGGTGGACAATGAGGAGGTGCAACAGTAGGGCAAACCATGAAGCATCTTCAAAGATGAGTCCAATCTCTTTAACAGAGACACCTGGAGGAATGAAGGTATCACCATCAAAAAAGGGGAAGGGATTAAGAAGTACAAATTGGTAGTTACAAAATGGTCATGGGGATGTACAGTATAGCATAGGGAATATAGTCAATAATATTATAATAACTATGTACGGTGTTGGATGGGTACTAGATTTATCGGTGTTATCACTTTGTGAGTTATATGAATGTCTAATCACTATGTTGTACCCCTGAAACTAATATAATATTATATGCCGATTATAATTAGCAAATTTAAAAAGTATTTAAAAAAATGGGTTCTTGGAAATAGGAGCCAATTTTACACAGAAGACCATTGGCTCAGGGTTCGTAATTCTGGGTATGACATAATGTGTAAGACTCTGAAAGTCTTGGGTAAGAGATCAGAGGTGAGGCTGTCTATTAAGAGCTATCAACATGTGACCATGACATGTTTTTAGTGATAAATTTGTTTCTGAAACATGGAACATCTTTACTCACCTCCCATTACTACTGGAAGGTCAATAAAGTAGAAAGTTTAAACTTGAGTAGGCTAAGATGTGGAATACAAGCTATGGGCAGTCAGGGAGAGAAAAACAAAAATGGTCTCTAGATTCTCCAAACATTATTCTAACAGAAGAAACTTCTTTTGCTGTCAATCTTCACATCTACTTAGAATCTGCTATTGATCAGTCTGCATCTTTCTAAGTTTCTTTCTTGCCTACAGTATTTCTACAACACAGTGCACTCTTAGGTCTGAAATTCATCACCCAGACATTATTTATGATATGCAAAAATTCACCTTTCCCCCTCTAATTTCTCAATGGCTGTCACTTCTATTAGTAATATTGAGACAGGTTATAGCTAAGAAACCTTACTACTAATGAAGCCGAGGACCCAGGTTCTCATTAGTGAGCATTTGGTACAGAAAAGAAGAGAAAAACATACTATTTTTCCTAGGCTGAATCCATAATACCATCCAGGTGCTTATGACATGATATATCTTTAGCTTAGGATGGATCCAAGTTCCTGCTAGCAAAAGTGTAAACTTACTTTCACGATTCACTTTGGGGCACAAATCGAGCATCATATGAATAGAAAACACTCAACAAACTCTTGCTGAATGAAGATATAATTCTGCTTAAACAAGAAATTCTGAAACAGGAGTTATAAGATTTTTTTCCCTCTAAATATTACACAATAGCTCTCAAGAATCTTCTTTGAGAGTAGCTGTCATTTCTTTTTCAGGATGTGAAAGATGTTCCCATCATATTACCTGACGTTATGGCATATTGCTCTGTCCATGCTGATTTTTTCATCCTTAGTCTGTTCAGTGAAAAATGATGAGAATCATTGAGCTAAAGGGAGAGCCATCTGACAATTACTTTATAATGAGCTAAGCACTGAGCAGCAGGTCTAACTTCTGCTGAACCTGAAAGGCTGATAGCAGCTTTCTCAAATTTAGAAGGAAGTCAGAGGTGCTGTTGACTCTACCTGTGAGATAATGGGAGAGGGCCATTAACTACAGTTAAATTCTAAGCCATGAACACCTATGGGGGTTGCCTGGTAGGTAGCTCTAGGAAGTGTTCATTTATTAATGTCAGTTCCCAAAATTCTTTGAGAAAGGATTTCATTGTAAAAGAAATTTATAAAATATTAGGACAATCTTAAAGAGGCTTTGCCACCATAAGATTCCTCAGAATGTTTCCTATGTTGAAGGAACTTGTGAATTTTAAGAGGAAAATAGAGGAAATAGAGTTTCTCAAATCCATTTAGCCCCTTTTCAAGTATATATTTGTGAATCATTAAGTTCCACTTAAAATCAGAGAATGTGCCTGATAGAAAGTTTACATCATTGTCTCCTCTGAGAACCTCTCTCTCTTAAATAAATAAATAATTTAAAATTTCCTAAAAGGAACAGTTGCAAATTGAGAAGGATAAAATATCTGTAGGACCACAGCTTATTATAAAATTATTAAGATATTATAAATATTATAAATATCATAAAAGTATAAAAATAGAAAAAGTAGCATTGTAAAGCTAAAAACAAGCTATTTAATCCATCAAATAGGTGGCTGTCTTGTATTTTAAGGATTAAACTAAATAAAAACTATATTGCATATATCTAGTACAAAGCTTCCTTGTCCTTACATCTATAGATTTTTGGAGCGCACACTGGTGCTTCATTATTATTATTTTAAATTTGGTATTAATAGTTACAATTCTTTCAATCCTATTACCTAATTCTGTTACTAAAGTCAGCTAAATTAAAGCCTTTTAAAATAAACATGTCTTAAAATTTCAGTTTTCCAAAAATAATGTACAAATGGTTATGCTAGCAAGATATAGAAATACATTTTAAGATTATGCATTCTGTATAATATTAAGCTCATTCAGATAACAGAGATAAATTTTCTATAATGTACAGATGTATATTCATGTTAACTTTGCCAGAATGGCCAGAGCTGACCCCCGCCACACACACACACACCCACCCACTTCTCAGTGGAAATTTTTATTTCTAAAGCTTATCAATGAAAGGCCAAGAAATTCACAAATATGCATTTGTATTCTTCAAAGCTTTTAAAAAACCACCTTGTAATATTTGTAATCTTTTGTTTAAATAAACAATTCTCATTTTATGGAAATATCATGAAATTCATTCTAAGCAGAAATGGAGTTGAATATTTCAGAGAAATGAAATTATTGACCTCCTGGAGGTAACTGCAACTATTTGCCATTTTGAACCTGCCTTTAAAATTCAGAACAACTGGTAAACCTCTGAATAGGGATTAAGGAAGAATGTCTTTAAAGCCAAGTGTTTTTACTGATATTTTAGAATTTATCAGTGTTTTTTATCATATAAACATAAAAAGATTATATTAAATTATGGAACCCCTTGAGTTGTATTATCTCTCTGGGGAATCATACTCAGAACACTTTTAAAATGTGTACGTGAAAACTGAACACACATTATCTCTTCTGAAAGTATTACAAAGTGTTTCGAGTTGGACAGGTTTTTAGCTTTAAAAGTCTGGCCAGAAAAACCACAGGGTAAAGAATTATACAAAACTCACTGTGTTTACACACAACGTTGAAAGACAGACATTTTGTGAGGGTGTCATGTAACACCACAGAATGGACTCTTATATATCCGAATTTGCAGGAAAGGGGGCTTGGTCTGTAGGACTGTACAGACTATTATTGTTTGATTTCAGGTTCTTATAAAGAAGAGGGGGAAAAAAAGAGTTATACGGTTTCTGCATTGTAATAGAGGTGGGTATGGTGGTTTGGTAACGTGCATTTTAAAAAATCATCACCACTGATTAAGAACATCAGGAGAGAGGGGAAGAGCCCAGGGTTAGCCAGGTTCTCCACTTTGAAACATTCTGATTCACTTGGACTGGATTAGACACTGAATTTACCTTTTAATGGTGATTCGGATGCTGGTGGCTCTTAATCTCTCTTAGGGATATTAGCTGAGGAAGTCCAGTACAACTCAGGAACAAGGCCATCCCAGAGACAGACCCCACTTAATTTGGGGTACTATAATAAAGACTGAGTGGCTTAAGCAATAAACGTTTATTTCTCACAGTTCTAAAGGCTGGAAGAGTAAGATCCATCTGTCTTACAGTTGCGTTCTGGTGAGAGCCCTCCTAAAGGCTGCACATTTCCAACTTCTTGTATCCTCACATGGCGTGAGCAGAGAAGGGAAGCAGGTTCACTCCTGATTTTTATAAGGGCACTAATCTCATGCATGAGGGCTGCCCATCTCACTTAATCCTAATTACTTCCCTTCTTAAATTCCTATCTGCTAATACCATCACATCAGAAGAATAGAATTTCAACACATGAATGGGGGGCACAAACATTCAGTCTGTAATGCTTACAGATTACTACTGCAGTGATGGGTAAATCTGAGTCCATTGTAGTCTCTAAAATTTGCTGACTGGATGCTTTGTCTCCAGAAGGAAATGTTAATCCTTCCAGAGCAAAAAACCACAGCAGCTTTGAGTGAACCCTTTTACTTGTCTCTTAGATGACTATCTTTTTATGCTCAGAGTAAGAAAATTTACTTGATAAAGAAATAAATCTGTTTGCACTCCTCACACTAAGTAATCATTCTTTCTGATAACGAGGAAACCCTGGAAAGATCCCTTCTTTCATTACTTTTAAAACTGCCTGTTTTTGACTTCTAATTCTTATATGATTCTTTATGTTAATATGTTTGAAGGATTTTCTCCAATCAGGCATTGTTTAGGCACCTGCCATCAAACAGCGATTCCTTTATATCCATTTCCCTGTCTCAGAAGAAGCATCAGGTCTTAACTCATTAGTTGTGTAGAATAGCATTGGATGGATGAGTGGGGGAGGAAGGAATGATTTCTTATACTAAGGTAAATAAAAATATGGATTTATAATTAGCTTCAACTTAAATCCTTAAGTCTGAGTGAGAGGTTTCTCAGTCTGAGAAATTTGATCTACTTTTTTTTTCTTACAATTTCCATTGAACTGGCTTTGAGAAAGCTCATGATCCTTTCTCATTAAAATAACAATAATACAATATGATCAACACAATGGTTAATTAGCTAATTTCCTCAGAGAACTTGTCAGCTCCTTAGGGAGGGCAATATCAATACAGAGTATTGCTATAATGAGACCAAACTTGTCTATACCTTATTTGAGGCAATATGTCACTAGGCCTGGAGTCAGACACTCCTGACTGAAAGTAACATTCAGCATCATCTCTAATTTAAATCCTGATTCTGGTATCTAAAATCTGAGTAGCCTTGGACAAATTCTTTAATCTTACTCTGTTTCTTCATCTGCTAAATGGAGATATTAACAATTGCTACCTTATAGGGTTTTTTGAAATGGAGTGAAATAATATACATATAAAGTGCTTTTTTCATATCTATTTATCTATCTTTATATTATATTCTGCACATAGTGATATTTTCAATTAATAGAGAAAAATTAAACATGAATAAAAAGGAGTCAGGAAATTTAAGTGCTCATCCTATTACTATTATTAGCTAAATATCCTGTCCTTTAGTTTTATCTCAATTTGAAAAAGCAAAAGGAGCATTGACTGGAATAAAAAAAAATACCATACAAATGCAAACAATCACCATAAATTGAGGTTTTAAAATATAAAATTTCTTTTCAAATTGCTTAGTTAACCAAATTTAGAGCTTAATTGGCTCTTCTGTATATCTCTGCCCACAGATGGATGGATAAGTCAACCTCCTGAACTCAGTGATCATGCGTTCTACTTCGCTTTCAATCTTGCCCAGCCTTTCTCCTACTTCGGGAAACACACCTGGTAATAGAGCATACCTCATTGGTCCTGGAACTTGGTTTAGCAGTATTACATTTTCTTCTCATAGAACTTTTGAATTCTTTAAGCTTTTTCATTGATTAGTTGACCTAGATGCCTTTAAATTGCCTCTTTGGGATACAAAAAAAATATGTATTGTTTGAGAAATAAATTTCACATTTAAGATAGTTTTGTGAAACCCAGTTTTTCCACAGTTATATTTTGTGTCTGTGAACATACTAGCACACAAATCACCAGAACCCCTAGAGTGATGAAATCTCAGTCTTTCCTTGGTGTCATTTTTCCTCTTGTCTTATCCTTTATTGTTATCATGTTCTGATACTTTTATTTCTGTTTCTACTTCATTCTGTCTATTGTAGATCATCTCAAATCCTATACAGCATATAAACACTTGCAAAAATACATAAATACACAAATGACATAGCATCTGAAGACATTTCTTGCAAAAGCATAGGTGAAATAGAGTGAAGGATCCAAAGCAGCATTTTGATGCTTATGATTAAGTAAAACCATTTGGTTTAAACCTGAATTTTTTCTTGGCTCGAATTTTGATTGCTTTTGTGGAACAATATATTCACCATAGAATATTAGAATTCTATAGTGGTAGAATATTTGTACACATATTCTGCAACTATAACCATCAACTCTTAGTACAGAGGTCATTTTCCTATAGGATTCTGCCTTCTTGTGTGTTTATTTTTTTTTTTAAATAAAAAATTTTTCAAAGAGATTTTCATCATTTATCTGTAGTATCATTATAGGGGTACACACTACCTCTTTGGCAGGATAAAAGTACATTTTTCTTGTGGAAGATGTGGACCAAGCCGGAGGACACCTTCCTGGGATTGTTCTAGACCCAGCCCAGTGGGATGAGAACAAAACCTCAATAGGGAGAGGTATGTGGTGACTGCCTGGACAAAGTCAGTATTGTGGAATGTCCTGAGGTGGAGAGAAGATATTGAAATAATAGCTACGGAATATGCTTTTATTACTTACTTCAATGTACTTCAATGTACTGTTGATGACAAATTATGGATGATGGTGGGATTTGGTGCTTCATCAATGAACTCATTTCCTTAATGATTAATGATGTCGAGCATCTGTTCTTGTTATTGGACATTCTTAAATCTATTTGATAAAATGTCTGTCTATACAGAAACACATAATACCATATGTAATGCCATATGTTGATAATACCATATGTAACTTAAACATTTTTTTAAAGAAAACAATATATGTGATTTTAGAGAAAATCTATATTTTTTTCTAGATTAGAAGATTAGGATTAGATAAAGTATAGAAAGATTTTGTTCAGGCTGGGATTTGTGTAAGAGGTACGAGTTTGACAAGTTCTTGATTATTTAGTGCATCAATTCAGGAATCATATTCATACTACTGTTACGTATGTCTATAGAACATAATACAATGCTCATTTCTATTTAAATAAAGTAATCCTAGTTAAAAGATGCAGAAACACACACACAAAATAACGTAAAATAGGAAAAAAGGCACACTAAAAATAAAAGGCAGAGGTTTTGTGTGGTAGGATAAAGCTGTTTACAGTAAATCTTACTATGTCAGGCTAAATCAGGTTGTTTGTAGGCAACAGGGAACATTCATGAAGAAATTTTAAGCAAGGGACTGATATAATGATAGAGATACTTTAGCCACATTAGTCAGAAAGCAGGAAGAAGGGTGATGAAGTCTCATAAAAAAAGATTAGTGATGGGACTGGAGACAACAATATAAAAGACCAAGGAGTCCCCAAAGGGATAAAGGGAAAGGAGATGCAAGAAGATGGGTAGGATAAGAAGCCATCAGAAGAGATGCATTCCAGGAAAAGGGACTGATATATTGTGCTCAATGACTAAGAAAGAAAACAGGAGTCAAGAATGGCCTTGAGAATGGGATCAGAAAAACAACACAGCAGTAGTCAGATGGCAGAAGCCTATCAAAAACCCAATTAACTGTGAGGAGTTAGAGGAGTTAAAGGAAGTAGAAACACTGAGTATAGATAACACTTTAAAAAGAATTGCCAAGGACAGAGAGCCAGAGATTAAGACATATTTCTTTTAAAATGGTAGAATGTTAATTACAGTCAAGTGCAAATGAGAAGGCCATTGAAGGAGAGGTGGTAAACCAAAGAGACAGATGATCATCAGAGTGAGACCCCTGAGGGATCTGAAGGCCCTGGAACACCTGGAGAGGGATGGACACTAAAAAAAAATATGTCTTCTAGGGAAAGAAGAGAACAGGGACAACACTGACTAAACCACAGGCCTTGAGAGCTGGGCAGAAAGCAGGCCAGGTCAGAAGGAACCAATACAGAGGGATCTGAGGTAGAGCAAGGGAGCTGGACCAGTGAAATAGCCAACTGCCAAGTTACCTGCTCCAAGACAGAACTACTATTTAATAGCAGAGCTGCTACTCCAACTATCGACCCTTCAAGAAAAAGCCATTTGTTTCATAGCATTCTGTATTCATTATTTACCTTTAATTTTTTGTTTTAAATTGTTTCAAATTCAAAATAGAAGGTTTTTTTTTTTTACAGCAAAATGATATTATTTCTTATTTGTGGAATACAGCAATGGTGAATCTTTAACCATTAAAGAAGTATAGTAATAGCCACTTAATATGATCACTTTATTTTATACAGCAAAAACTTCTTGAGGAAACTTCAACTGTACCCCTACTTAGATAGGTAGATAGATAGAAAGATGATAGATAGATGGATGGATGGATAGATAGATAGATAGATAGATAATAGATAGATGATAGATAGGTAGGTAGATAGATAGATAGATAGATAGATGATAGATAAAAAACAATTTTCTCTTAAAGACAAAATACTATCATGAGTCTAATTTTTAAATCAATTAATGGCTTCTCATCACCAAAGATTTGTACTGCAGACCTCCATGAGATTTATTTTCAAATCATCTGTTTCCAGATCCTATCAAAAACCCAATTAAACTCTGAGTATTCTATGATGGAAAATATAATTTGATTTAATGCCTATAAAAATCTGATCATAAAAGAGTAACACACCTGGAAGGTATGGTTTTTAGCTCCCTTATCAATGTCGTCCAAGATTTACAATCAATTATGATGTCATTACCTTTACGGAAAATTGATATAAGTGCTATAACTATATAACCACATGACTGTATTTTTGATAAAAATCTACTCAGAAAGAATCTAGCCGCATAATTAATTACTCTTCAAATCTGGCACTTCAGAAAAGCATTTCTTTCATCTGTCACGCTTCCTATCACAGCATAAGTAAGGGAAAGTATGCAATTCACTTCTACTTTTTGCTTATGTAGCAAGAAATTTACAGTCAAATTTGGTGCAATAAACAAGTAATTAACTCTTTTCCTCATTGCCAGGACAATGATCTCTACTTTATCATCATTAATTGCACATACATTTTTATCCTTATTATTTTCATGAAATAGATTTCAAGTACTCTATACTTGCATATATAGCCCTTGATTTGCCATAAGAAGCTAATTATGAAAATATCAAAAACCAGTGACTTGATGAAACCTTCTATCAACATTTGGTTTGAGACTATTCTCAGAATGGTACCCCTCCTGGTTACTTTAGGATACAATATACATATTGACAATTTATTTTTTTTTTGTTAAAAGCTTATTATAATAATTGTTCAAATAAAAGGAAAACAGGTTTGATTTTACGAAATGATATGAGAAAAGAAACTTAATAAAACTGTCAAAACCCCTAAAACTCATTAAAAACTACAGTTATCCATATCATCTAGTCATACCAGGCTTGATCCAGCTGTCTGTAAAGCAAGTGAAACTCAGCAGGAAACCAGTGAAATCACTGTGCTGAATTTTGTGTGAAAATTCTGCCTCACAGAACTGGAAGTGCAGAAGTAGGATAGAAGGACTTCACACTTAACAGGACTCCAGTTCTGGCTTTGTTTCTTGGCTATCTTCCAGGCTTGATTTTCTTCCATGGAGAGACTTTGTTCTCAATGTGACTTCTTTCATGGTCACAGATTAAGTATCATTAGGCAGCTATAAGGACAACGTTTTCCTTTCTTTTCTTTTTATTTTTTCTTTTTTTATCACTTCCAGAGTAAAAAAATGAAAGTGATTTCTCATTCCTCCCTTCTAAGAACAAGGAAAAACTTTCTTCAGATCCCCAAGTAATTCTTTCCTCATGTATCATTGATTAGAATTTGTTCACGATTCCATTCTGGTTGCAATAATTGATAAAGGTGTAGGATTATCAAAATTGTCACAGACTAACAGAGAGCCATCTCTGAAACTTGTGTTGGGATTAACTATCTCCTAAATTACGTGAAAAGTGTTAGAGAGAGAAGGATATAAAATCAAAATCAAGGTAGAGTTAGGACAGACAAATATTGTAATAGATACTGGTCCATAAACAACGATTTGTATGTATTTATGGAGCACCAAACATCAATCAATTTATTCATTTAGTAAATGTTTACTGAGCATCTATTTTATTCCTGGCTCTCTACTAAGCCAAGGGATACAAAGAGATCATCAGCAGAGCAGTTAATCAGTTGATGTGTGTGGCTGAAAGGCCACTGGATTAGAGAAAGTCATGAAATTACTAAACTAGAATATTGAGTAGGATATCCGCATGGATATTAACACACTCAGGTTTAGGACTAAAAGGTAGGGAAAAAATTCTTTGATTATGTTAAAAACAAAAGGAGAATGTTTTAAATTTCAACAGACCTTAAATGAAGACCTATTAAAAACAGCCAAACCAAGTGTGACTAATTCCGAAGCAAGACAGTCTCAAGAGCTAGTTTCTATTAAATAGTTGAGCAAATAGCTTCAAACAATAAAATTTAAAAGGAATTATAGCTTATAAAAAATTTTGTTTAACCTAACAGCCACATCAAACCAACATTGATCTTCAGATCTTTTAGATGACCCCTCAACTCAAAACAAATATCCCCCAAAAGTGTCCATATTACTATTTTCCCTTTAGTTATCTAAGTAAAACAGTTTCCTGTGTTCTTTCACATTTGTTAGATCAAAGTAAATAAGCAGATGAATTTAATGTCAGCTTATAAAAATAATCTTTATTATTTATAGGCACACAAAATTTTCCTGGAAATAGACATATTTGCACCAAAAAGTTACAATGTTTTGAAATGTCTTTCCTTTCCTCTTCTCACAGACCATCATTTTAGATATATGGGAAGCCCAGATGGTATTAATTACCACACTGTTTTTTTTTCCTTGACACTCAGAAAAGATCACTTTTCTCAGCTTCCCTTGTAGTCAGATTGAAGGCCATTTGACTACATTTTAGTCTACGGAATATGGGCAGAAGAGATAGCTATTTCCATATCTGCTTCCTAAAAATAACCTGTGCCACTTCTAATTTTCATGGAAGCTAACATTTGCCTGATCTAGGCTCAATCTATCTTTATAGCTTCATGACCCATGATGCTCAGTCATGTAGTCCTTACTTTGATAAAAGTGCTCTCTTTTCTTTGAGCCTTCCCAGACTCTGTCATTTCTGTGCCTATAACTCCAATGTTTATTTTACTTAGAACATTTAAATTGCCTAGATCAATCACCTTATGAAAGTCACACGTCTTCATAGTATATATTAAATTCAATCTTTTAAAACTTTCTTTAGAAACCCAGCTTTGACTGATCTCCATTAATTTGTAATTTCAGGCAACTGTTCAATTTGTTATGGTCAAAACACACTTTAAAATATCCAGGATTTATATGATGACTCTTGTTATCCCTCCACTAGAAATAGACCACAAGACAGCTTCCATTACAACTCAACTCCTATTCATCATTCATGACCTGGATAAATTCCCACATTTTCCAAAAAGGCTTCCTTGAAAAGTCAGCCCTGAAGCAATTTATGAATTCTTGCAGCAATTGCATGCACAACTGTTTCAGCTAATCAGAAATGGCTTTGAGGCATCTTCTATGTCATTAGCCTAATCTATTTATTTTTTTTAGTTTTAATTCACCCATTTATTTTTTTCTGTACTATAAATGATTGCATTAGTTAGTCCAGATAAAATTAGGAAATATTAGCTGCAATATTTATTATTCCTTCTAATTCCTTGCTGCCTGACCCTTGCCCATATCCAAGTAACTGTGTTCTCATCCTCACCTCCCCATCCCAACCCCAGTACACACACAGAAAACTATGAAAACTATTAAAATATCATAAGAAAATCATCTCTGATGTTAATTCACATTATAGAATGAGATCATTAAAATGTTTGAATAACATTTAAAATAATAGATAATAGATAATAGGCAGGGTGAATTACTCAATTTAGTGTGGGCAATCTTAAGTTTGATATCTTGTGGACAATATCACATAGGGAGATTTTGGGATATGGACATACACACACACAGCCTGAAACACATGGAAGAGACAGGCACGGTAGTCAACAGTCCCAGCTGAGTTCCCAACAAGGCCAATATCAACAGTCAATAATAGTTCAAGTAAGCCACTTTGTATATTGCTGTTAATTCAAGCCTCTAAATGCAAATAACTGCCCAAATCACATGGAGTAGAAGACTAGGCAGCAGAATTTAGTACACCCACAGAATCACAAGGGATAATTAAATAGTTATTGTTGTAAGTCACTAAGTTTTGGGGTGGCTTGTTACACACGATGTAACAAAATTGCTTCTGTACCAGACCACTTGGTTCCAGCCCTGCGACATTACTCTGAGTGTCACAGAGGCACCTCACCTCTGGTTCTAAATCCCTGGAACAGCAACTACTAGAATTGGAGCATCAACTTTCCTGTGGGTGGTTCATATTTTAAAGGGAAATATTTTTCAAGTACATTTTTAGTAAATGAAATGAAAGTAATAAAATAGCAAACTTCCCATAAAGAACCTTCAGTTTCCCAAGGTGGAAAGGATAACAGCTCAGTGTGAGAAGAAAGTGGATTGTGAAAAGCTGTTACATCTGGTTACATCTACAGCAGCAAAATAACCTGACTGATCATTGATACAAAACTGTGTATAACATGCAGAAGCTCACTCATACTTTTCATAATTGTAGGAGGGAGTATCTTCTGCCTTGAGATGTCTTGCTGAGAATGTTGGGGCATTGTACTTGATAAATTAACCTCTGAGAACAGCTCACATCTTGCTCTCTTTTTCCTAACAAGCTTGCTTGAGTGTTGAACCTACTACAGATTTAATAAAAAAGAAGAGAAGAGTCTTAGAATTAGATTTCTCTTCAGAGAAACCAGCTGAATCTGTAGTCAGGATAGTTATTCTCAACCCTTCACTTCAGCTGAGCAGTCATGTTGTACATATGATTGTTATGTGGTTAACACTCCTTGAAAATCTCATTTAAAGGTAGAACTTGAATCCTGCTTTACAGTAGTTTCCAAACCTCCAAGAGTCTCAAATTTCCTTGCAGCTCCTTACACTGCATGGTCCGGCAGTAAATTTCTCTAACTCATTGCTGAGAGTACCCTGAAGTATCATTCGACGAGCTTGCCAAGTTTAGATCCTTTGATTACATTGCTATGGAAGATACTGAGAATAGCTCAGTGACAACGTGACAACAGGTCCTTGTTTCAACCCGGTTGTTATCCTCTGGTTGCTCAGAGAATAAAATGTCTCCTTGCTAGGCATTTGAAATGATTTTCAGCATCCGGCACAAGGAGATCCTTAAAACGTGATTCCTAAAGACAGCAGCTGAGCGCCAGTGCCTTCTCGAAGTGATCACGTTCTGCGTTGATTTCTCTCCTCATGGTCACTGCTTCAATGTCTCTCCAAAGCTATGCTACGTGATGATTCTTCCCTAAGACAGGCTTTTCTTTTTTTCCCAGAAAATCTACACTAGAAGTTGTCTTCACATTCCTAATGAAGACCCAATTCCTTGACAGCTCAAGTGACATTTCCTTCAGTGCCAACCTCTGTGTCACATTTACCCAAGTAGGACTGCTTTCCTCATCGTTATACTTCTCTTTTGAATCCAGAAATACCACCAGCTTAGCTCAACATGTTGAAATGTTCCTTCTTAAGTCACAGGCAGCTGGGTTTTACAGCTTTGGGGTCCTTTCCCTTACCATTTTCAGTAATGTCAACTCTCAAAATGAAGGATACAAAGTGAGTGCTTGAATCTTGCAAGTGCACTGGCCAGATATCAGAATGTCAGGGACACACACACACACACACTCACACACTCACACACATTCATACACACACACACACACATCTCATCATTCTTTTCTGCACCAAAGGACAGATCTGGATATCTCTAGGAAATATACAGAATTTTATTCAGTGACTAAGAACCATATGTGTTTTATTAAGGGACTGGACAAGGTGATTCTGGCACTTTTTTTCCTTCAAAACACTGACTAGTGGTTAGTATCAGGGCTTATTCAGCACATTTTATAAAGTCATTTAAAGACTTAAGCCCAACAATAAGTTGTTATCGACAGTGGTATCACACTACTTCATGATCTTACTTGGTTTTTAAATAGTATCATGATGAAGCTTAATTTTATTTTCTAGCTCCTCAATAAAATAAAATATTTTCTACAGGCAAGAGGCTTGTTTTATAGTATTTGCTTCTTTGCTTGTTTTGATCATGAATAAAGCTAGTAGTACTAGGTTTCTAATATATATTTGTTGATTAAGTCATTTTTACATCTACCCCACTTCCACTTTCCTGGGAAAATGGAACAGATATTGATTGAGTTAATATTATGTTTCAGCTAATGTACAAGGCACATGATATATGTCGATTCATTTAATCCTAAACGCAATTTATAACAGCAGCAGGACAATAGCTTCCTGCCTTCCCCATTGGAAATACATATTATTAAGCTTGAAGGTCATTTTGAAGGTTCTAAGTCAGCTCATTGACTCATTTTCTAAGTCAAAGATTTAACACTCTAATCTTGCTTTGACATTTGCACCTCTCCTAGCTTCCTCCTTATTTCTGGCTATGACCCCGGAGGCCTCAGCCTTCCTAGTGCTTCTCTTCCATTTTTTTCTTCAATACAAAATACAATTCTTTCTGTGCTTTAAGAACTGTACTGTAAGTAAGCAGGAGAGGAAAAACAAGAAGGCTGGGCCACTTTGTTAGAACTTCCTACTCTCACTGTTACTGGATGTCTCCACCTCCATCTGCTTCCCATTGAGGAGCCTGGCTTCTGGCTCAAACCCATTGTGTGACCAGAAGGGGTTACAAAGGCTTTACCTGGCAGGCCTGGGGGTGGGTAAGGGGGGAGCTGCCCTTCCCATGCCTGATTTGGTGCATAGCCCATGCACTGTGATCTCTGAAGAAAACTGCAGTCAAGGCCTAACTTCCTCATCGCTGGCAATGGGATGCTCTTTTTCATATCTGCATCCACAGACCAGGCACCTTCTGGGGCCCATCAGCAGCGACCTTTCCCTCGGGCATCTCTGCCCTGACCACCTTCTGGGGAAATGAGGGAGAGACCATGAAGACACTTTTCTCCACTCTGACCTGGTACTCGGTATTTTCCTTCTCCTAGCCCTTTTCCCCACCTCCAGACCTCCAGTCCTTGAAACTGTGGGAACCTTCTGTTTAGGACTCACTTGACAGTGAGACAACCTGATTCACCTGAGCCCCTGAGGTGCTGTTCCATGGAAGAAATTGGAGTGGGGGACTCGCTGTTTTCTCTGGTATGCCTTCTGCTGATACTATTGCAGTTAAGTGGTTAAAGGGTCCATGATTTACATCTGGGCCTCTTTTTTTGGTTTGGCTATTCTAATATCTAGCAGCTCAGCTTTCTTCAGCCCAATCAAGCTCTTGACACTTATACATTTGAGGTACCAGTAAACCTTTTTGAGAGCTGGCTTTAGACTTCACCATACCTGGCCATCTCTCTGCCCTGAACAGCCCTGACCCATCCTATTGCAATGCCCCCACTCCACAGCCTCAGGTACAAATAGCATGTAGGAACTCGGGTCTTTTCAAGGCTTAAAAACCTCTGCTGTCAAAGTGGTACTGTTTTCCAGGTCTCCCTGAGTCCCCAAAACTTTTCAATGGTTCTTCCGTATCAAGGCCACAGGCTAAGGCCCTGAAGATATTTCTTCTATGCATTTAAGCAATATGCACACAATAGAACAAGACTGTATAGCAGTGAAAATATCTGTCATTATTACAAGTATCTTAAAGTGGGTTGCCTAAATGCAAGCATTTAAAAATGACTTTGATAAACTGGCTCATGAGTGTACATATGGCCTCAGAGGAAAATGGAAATATTAATATTAAAAATGATAATAACATTCTGTCCTAGATAGAGCAGTCTTGCTTTATCCAGTTTCATTTGTGGTCAACCACATTCTGAAAAAATTAAGTGGAAAATTTCAGAAATAAGCACTTCATAAGTTTAAATCGCACACTGTTCTGAGTAGTGTGAGATCTTGCACCCTCCAGCTGCATCCCACCCAGGAAGTGAATCATCCCTTTGTCTGGGGTCTCCGGGTGACCTACACCCCGACCTGTCAGTCACTGAGTAGCTAGTTAGGTTATCAGATGGACTATTGCAGTATCACAGTGCTTATGTGCATCACCCTTATTTTACTCATTAATGGCCCCAAAGTACAAGAATAGTGACGCTGGCGATTCAGATGTGCCAAACAGAATTTGCTTCCTTTGAGTGAAAAGGTGAAAATTTGGTACTATTTATGATTTTAGGCATTTACTTACTCTGGATGTTGGAACACACGCCCCGCGGATGAGGGGAATGACTGTACTGTGCATTTAGAGGCATTATTTTAATTCTAACAACAATCTTATGAGAGTATGGGACTACTGTTAGCCTCATTTTATAGACAGATGATTATTTAACTGCAAAAAAGTGACACCACTAAAAATATGAACTTAATATCGACTCTATTTGACACCAATGCCTTTTATCCCTTGAAGATCATTGTCTAATACATTTTCTACAAATATTCCTATGTGGATACAATTGAATAGCTCTATTTCCAATCCTTTCGGTGATAATACCAGGATTGGTAGCTTTTATTTTCTCCTTTTTATATAGAAAATTGACTATAACTATGGCAATCAGGACGATTGTTGATCCCACAGCAGTTATAGTGAATTTTTTATTTTACTGAGAGCGGACTCAGGCCATCTCAGAAATGGGAAAATATTCAGTGTAAGGAATAGTCAAAGATGGGAGCTTTATGTACACTTGTTTCTATTGCTTTTTATTTAGCTAGTTTTTAAATATTAGCATTTGTTTGTAATTTTACTTGATATGTCTTTTAAAAAATATCTCCAGATAAAATGGTCTAATATAAAAATAATTAAAACTTTCTGCTAGTAATTATTCTGGAGAGCAAAAGAGGAATAACTGTTTCTGATTTTTTATTATACATTGGTGGGAAGTGTTTTTCTGATTCTAGAACTAAAACTGTGGCTGCCTAAATATTTTCATTTCTTTCCTTACCATTCTTTTCTTACAAAAGTAGAATTACAAGCATAGTCTCTCTTGCTCTGTCCTAGTTCTGATTAAAATATATTTTGTTACTATTTTGCTTGTGTAGCACTTTCACATGAAAAGATAAGAGGAACAGAGTATTATTTTATCTCTGAGTATTCAAAATAAAAGAAATTCTGTAAATCATATTGTCATTTCCACGCCCTTGAATGAAACCAAGAAAACTCAGAGGTCTGTCCCCATAATTCTGATTCCTGGGGTAGAATATTAGTTTTTGAAAGATCTGAATTCTTCTACTCAAGGCAGGAAATCTATGTTTTGTCTGACATTCTGAAACATTTTTCTTGTTAATTATGTCAAAAACTCTAATTGAAGGACCCAACATTGTAGTAATCCATTGTGGGCCTTTCTGTGGGTGTGTTTTCCCCCTCACTGTTATCTCTGCTTGAGATGCACTCATTTATCAGAACACAGCCATCTCTAGTCTATGGCTTCTTTCAGCACAAGCCACCACTAAGTACCTCATGTAGCAGAGAACATTAATAACTGGAAGCAAGGAAGAAAACTGCACTGATTCACGATTATTTGGGGCTTGAAGAACCACAAAAGGATTCATTCACCTGGGAGAATCTCTGAAGGGTCACTTCGCCTTTCCTGTTTATTGGATTTTTCCCATCAGTTTCTGCAACTATGAAATGGAGGATAGCAATGGGCTTTGCTGGATCTTTGTGAAGGTTCAATAATTTCAGGCATATTGAATGTACATGGCACATGACAGACATTGCAGGTCCTTTCAACAAATATTAGTTTTTTAACCTCTCAGAGTGAACCTTCTGTAGGTAAATGTCCTCCATAGTGTGGATCAGGTTCTCTTCTTCTCTTAGCAAACCTCTACCACAGCGTTTTACAAATTCAATTTTACATGACTGGCTGAATGTTTCATTCCTCCTCTTGACCGTGAGCTCCTTAGGTACAATGTTACTTCTTATATATAATTTTTAGTGTCCACTACAATTATAAGGCTCAGGGAATATAGAGGTCCCATGCAATGTGTGTGAACTTGAATGAATCAATATCTCTGATTCTCTATTTTCTCATCTTCAATGGAAATAGTATTATTTCATTTCTTTCTATACCCAAAGTTTTTGTAAGGATTCTGATATATAATTATAAGATTACTGTTTCATTGGTTATTATATACTTATAAAGGTGTTTCCAAAATAGTTATAATCTTAGGTAATACAAGCAGTATACATAAATGTAGCATTTATCCTCAAAAGGTACTCCTACTGTATAATGCTAGAAGCCATGATTTACCTACATTCACCTAGAACATCCAGAACCCATATAATATATCATCCCCTGATTATCAATTAGAAGAGTACATATCAAATAAAATTGGCCTATATATGGTGCATTTCTTTATAAGTAAAAATCACTGTTGTGAAGAAAATCATCAGCAAATGCACTAGATAAATTCAAAGAATACAAGAAACACAATTACTTTTAAACACAGACATCTACCAAGTTTTCTAAGTGAAGGTCAAGCACAGTGCTCCATGAGGCTCTTTTAAAGGTAATTGATTTAAAACTTTTAGACAACTTGCCTTCTTAGGTCTTCTTAGTAAGTGATAGTTTTAAAGGTTACACCGAATTACTAAGTATTCCTTCTCAGTGGTGGCAAGATAATGATCATCTGTTTATTTAGTTGATTATGTGACTAATATATAATTTTGTAACTATTAATGTTTAATGCTGTCAGTTCAGTTTGTCACACTTTTTTTTTTTTGACTGAAAAGAACACTATTTCTATTGGAATTTTAAAAGTAAATAATAAATTTGAAAAAACACTGGGAATCAGAATTTGAGTTTTCTGGCAACAACACAGTTTTAAGTAAAGTATTTTTGAATACAATTTTTATGAAATATCTGTTGAATTATAATAGAATTATTTAAACTGCTCTTTGGATCATGTGTGCATTCAGCATGACAACTGGCTAGGAAGTATAGGCAGACATTTCTCTAGCCAGAAATCCAGTTGTCAGCAGTAATGCAGGCACCCACATGATCACTCAGGATGACTCTGATCTCTGATTGGCTATGATTGTCAAGAAAGAGGAGAAACACAGTTGGCTCTTTTAAACAACTTACTTCTCTGACTCTCACTTTATTCATCTACTAATGGAGATCATAAGAACTACCTCTTAGAATTTGTTGTAAGAATTAAATGTAAGTATGACAAGATCTGGAAAAAAACTTTTTCAGAATGCTTGGGCATAAAAGGCACTCAAGAAAACATAAGCTTTCTTCTTGTTTTATCTCAATCACCCACATATCAGGCAGAAAGTTCTTTTATTGGCCTTATTGCTTAATTATGGAGAAGAATCTAATGATCTAGATTTTACTGAGATTTTTCCTACTAATTATATATTCTTGAGTCTAAAAAGGAATATAAATACTAATGTTCTATCTTGAAGAACAGCAATTGGAGGGTGTATGCTACCTAATTTCAAGACTAACTTAGATGTGCAGTAATTAAGACAACATGATATTAGTATAGGGATAAACAAATAAATCAATGGGACAGAATAGGGTCTAGAAATAGATATAAATATAGATTTCAATTGTTTTTCAACAAAAGCTCTAAATAAGTAAATGAGTTTTACCAAATGGTGCTGACAAAACTGAGTATTTATATGAAAAAAAACTGAAAAATAACTTCTTTCTTAATCTACACACAAAAAATAATTCAAGGTGGATTGTAAACTTATATGTTAACGGTAGTAAAATATAGAAGATTATCTTCATAACCTGGGTAAGCAAAGCTTTCCTAAACAGGTCATAAAAGGCATTAATTGTAACAAAAAAATTATAATGTGGACATTATTAAACTTAAAAACCTCTGTTCATCAAAAGACAATATGAAGAAATTAAAAAGGCAAGCCTCAGATCTGGAGAAAGTATTCACAAGACGGAAATCTGAAAAGGGCTTATTTCTGAACGTTAAAGAATTCTGACAAATCAATACTTTAAAAGGTTAAAAATCCAACTTAAAAAAAAAGTTAACATGAACAATACATGTATGAAAAGATGTTCAACATTGTCAGTTATCAGAGAAATAAAAATTACATCCACAATATATCACTACATACCCATTAGATTTACTAAAATTAACAAGTTTAACAATATGTGTGTTAGTTAAGATTGGACAACTGGAACTTTCATACACTGATCATGGGAATTTGAATTGGAAAACCATTTTGGAAAACTGTTTCTAATCAAGGAAGACATATATCTAAATTCTAACTCAGTCATTCCACTTCTAGATATTTATCTGAGATAAAGTTGATGTCAATGAAAGACTTGTTTAAGAATGTCATAGCAGTTTTCTTTATAAACCCCTCAAATTGGAAATAATCCATTTCCATTAAAAGGAAAATGGATAAACATAGTCAGTATATCTAAACAATGAATTGGTCTTAATTATAAAAAGGAAGAAATTGCTGTAACACACAACAATATGGATGACTCTCAAAAACATAGTAAGTTAAATAAGTGATATACAAAAGAACAAATATTGTATGTATGATTCCACTCATACGAGCTACCTAGAATTGACAATCATAAAGACAGAAAGTAGGATAATGGTTACTAGCTTCCTGAGGGGAAAAGGGAATGGTGAGTTACTGTTTAATGAGTAGAGAGGTTTTTGATTAGGATGATCAAATAGTGATGAAAACTGCACAAAATAGAAATGTACTTAATGTCAATGAGTTATACATTTAAAAATGATTTAAAATGTTAAATATTATGTTACACATACTTTATCACAATAACAAAACCAAAATTATTCTGAGCTAAAAGTGGAGAGGGGATAAGTCCAATTGTTTTGTTTCTGCTCTACTAACTTACAGTCTTATGGTATTATACAGACATTTTCATTCTTTTGTCATTAATCCTTTAAGAAAAAGAAAATGGAAGCTTGAAAGACAAGAATCTATGGAAAGGAAAGGGGACGTATTTTTCTATGAGTTCTTTCTCCTTGTAACTCTATTCAGACAAAAGAAAAATAATTCTAGATACCACATGCCACTCTAAGAGGTTTAAATTTTCATTAAAGTGAGACAGCAGACAGGCTTTCATAGAAATAATGTGAATCTGTGCCCACATCCAACAGGGATAATGATTCTTTTAATTACAAGTTACTGGGCCAAATTAAAAAAAAAAAGACATGATGGGCAGGCATTAGGTAACTAAATAATAAATAGTAATTGCAATTCTTCCTTTGCATTTTAAAAAGAGAAACACCTGAGAAATTCTACTTGATATTCTTTACATAATGTACCCTTTGTGTCATGAAGTCACTTGAAATAATGTCATTTGATGCTGTGCATCCAATAACTTTAAATAACATCATTAACATTAAAATGAAAAGAATGGAAATTGACTATCTAGAGGGCATCCTTCTCCGTATTTAGGAGGTTTGTCAAACAAAAATTATGTGACTCTCTCTTTGTTACACATATTTGTCTGGTATAAGTAATAAAGTGAATATATTTATAAAGGAAGGAGAGTATGAGAGAAGCTTTAAACCAATCATCATGAAATAAATTATTATTTTTTCAAGAGGTTTAGGTATTAGAAGGCACTATCAGGTCATTGGGAGTTTTTAAGTGTACATATGTGTTTTTTGTTTATTTGTTTGTTTGTTTGTTTTAGTATAGAACAGAATAAGTCCTGGTTTAGGCAGAGAATTGGAGTTTGGGTTTCAGGCCTGTTACTAAATTACTGAGGTATTTAGACATGTCTATCTTTTACATAGTTTTTAAAATTAGGAGCTCTGATTATTTTATCTCTGAAGTTCTTCCACACATCTCATTAAGTTATTGTTTAAGAGAATGATGGTTTTATAGAGAGTATACTTACGATTTGCATGATACCTCTGACTAGGCTTTGTGCTACTTTGGTGTCATGAAGCAAACAAAACAAAGCAAACAAAACAAAACAAAACAAAACAAAACAAAACAAAACAAAAAACTCATTGGTCAAAACTTTTTGAGACTAAAAAGAATGGGAAAAATATTTACTTTATTTATGTATTTAGCTTTTACATTGACCCCTGAAACTATTCCATATAGAAGTATTTATAGCAGTCATATAATTATAAGTACTGAACCAAAATTAATTCATGAGAGTTTTAATAAAATCAGATACAGTTCAGCAGATAAACCAGAAAAAGTCAAGCAGGAGAACATTTTTCCTTTTCAATCAACTTATTTTGATGTGGCTTTAAATGAAAATATAATACAGATCTTGACCCTGAAACTATAGGAAAGGAGACGAAATGGGAATCTATAACAATTATCTAAAAAAAATCAGCTTCAAATAATTTTTTAATGTATAAAAAAACTGTTTCTTGATATATTTTTAGTTTGTATGAGGCAGGGCTAGGTCAATGGAGCTTAACCCTTATATACTAATTGACTTTCTGAATATAGGTAAAAGTGTGGATTTTGGTGTAAAGCAGAATAAATATAGAAACTGCTTTCTTGTGCATGACATAGAGAAACATAGGGAAATTTATAGAAGTATTAGATTAATAACCGATATAATGACTATATGGAAAGAACTGGAAAATGTGAACAAGAGGAAAAGATTAGTAGCTTATTTATGATCCTTTGGATCCAGGCATTTCAACTACTGTAGGATTTTCTCCCATAGCACTCATTAGCTGACTTTAGGACCTGGCAAGGGTGGGAATTCATAGAAATGATAACAGATAAATGAGAATTAAAGCAAAACAAACAAAATAAAAATAATCTTAAAGATTTTAAATATTGCTAGTAACACAGTCAACTGCAAGGTCCAGTTTGAAAATGAGGTGAGATAAAGAGAAAAATGAAAAACCGGAGAGGAAGGGGAAATAAAGGTATCAAGATGAGAATATTTATTAGATTAATCAGTTTATTGAGAGTGAAGACAGTAAAGATCTGAACGGAAAGAGGAGCCATCACTTAAGATGGTTTTGAAGTTTAAGGTTTTTAATGAAAGTCCCTTCCAGGGGTTAGAAAAGTTAAGGTATAATCTGGGGGTGATATACAGATCAAAGTAGAAGATTGCTGGGAGTGAGGAAGCCGACTAAAGTCTGGTGATGTATCAAATAATTGGACCTCAGAATTAGCATCTTGCAAATGCCTGACACATACAAGCAATCTTTATTTATTGATGTTGAGTAAGTTCATGAAGACTCCAAGGGAGCTTGAGAGGTTGTCGTTACAAATTTATTCTGAGACAAAATGTAATACAGATAAAGAGAACTTGCATGTGAGTCAGACAAATAGAGTGATGGAGATGCAGTCTGTGAGCATCAACATGAAATACTTAAAGGTTTTGGCAGAGAATCAGCTCTATACTGAGTCCACAAGATGATGCGACCATTCACAACATCAATGTGATGGTAGATTATATGAATGAATGATAGTCATATTTAAGATGAGAAAGTTATCTTAAAAGGATATTTAATAATCACATGACATCTGTAAACTATGCAGTGGAAGATGACACATCAAATCAGAAGCTGACAAGCAAAACAGAAATATTTGTAGAAACTAAGGATATTTAGATTGGAGAAGAATCAGCAGAGGAAAAGAGACATTTTCAAATATTTAGAGCTGTGCCATAAAAGAAAGTCACTAGACTCACTAGACTCTTTATAGTCCTAGGGGAAATAATATGACAAATGAGTGGAAGTTATAGGGTGATAGAACAATTCACTTTGAATAAAAATTTCTGAAAGACCTACATATGACAAAAATGGCAGCTCAGGGAGAAAAAAAAATTCCTCCAGCAGAACAATTCAGGCATAAGCTAGAAGAATATGTTATAAAGGGGACTCAAATATATCAGATGGATGATTGGACAACCAGGCATTTAAGAGCCCTCAGCACTTATTTTTTGAATCAACAGACTTAAAATTACATGTTCAAGATAAATTCCTGGTGTTCTGGTTTTTTTTTTTTTGTTGTGTATGCAATAGAGGAAACTACAGATTAGTGAAAGTTGAATGAACTAAAATTGTTAATATTGAAAAATCCATTTAACATCTTGAGGATTAAATAGAATTTGTGTAAGACTCATGCATTTACAAGTTTGAATTTAATGAATCCATAAATAGTATTTGCTGGGCTCTGAAAACAGTCCATTAAATATAAAATTCAGAATTGAAATAAGCTCAAGTTCATTATAGAATACAGCCTCCTCAAACCAGTTATATCATTAGTCACAATTCTTTACAAAGTCAGACACAGACTTGTGGATTGCTGGCATTCGCTGATGATAGGCTGTGATGCATTGTCCATTTGCAGTCTATTTCACAGGTATACTGAGATATAGAGTTAAATTAAGTATAAATTTCTTTTATTATGTGCTTATTATGACAAGTATTATTTTATGCAACTTACAGTCATTTATAACTTCTCATCCAAAGAGCCAAGAGCATATTCAGAAGTATGTTTCCCAAGAGCAGTATCATAACACAAGTGTTTACATACTTAATGTGAACCAAATATAATATGACAGCATGATAGACATTCCTCCCTTTTGCTAACGTGCATCACTCCTCATTCATGTCAGTTCCTCACAAGACCCACATGTCAGAGAATAAGTATATTTTTTTTATTGATAACATCTGACTCCTGTGTGTGCCACTCTGTCAAGTCGTACCTTATACCACTCTGTCAAGTCGTACCTTATAGTAAAGTTCTTGACATTTGTGTCCTTCTTGATATGGAGAAAAAAATCAGTTCTAAAATCAAAGCTAGGATTTTAAAAAATACCCTCAGAAAAAGGCACACTCATTTTATTCAAGAATACAATAGGCAAGTCTACACATCTACATAAATTTCAAGAAAACTAGACCTCAAACTACATGTGTGCAAATATTTCTACATATCAAAGTATTTACTATCAATTATAGAAAGAAGTCATGCAAATGATTTCTTGAAACAAAGTTTTCATTCTAAACTGAATCTCATATATACAGAATTTTAAAATATTTTGTAATCTTTAAGTAAAGAAAGGCAAGCATTTGCTCCCTTTATATCAGTTTAGCTTATCATAAATGGCAGTTCGGATGGTTTACTTCAATAGTCTAAATTGTAGGTAATTTAATGACCAGGCCTCTTAAGAAATGCCAGTATCTAATTGTTAAACAATAGATGCAGAATAATTTTTTCTTGAATGAACAAATTAATAAAAATTAGTCATATGAGTAAATAGCCAAATGACACAACTATACATTATGATGTACAATATATACTAAAGTACCTTAAGAAAAAAAAAAAACAATTGTGTTTTCCAAATAACAGAAAAAAATTCTGATCATTTCATTTTTAAACCCAGGCTGAAATAGTCCATTACTAAGGAAATGATTTCTATTCATTATGAAGATATTATTGAAGGCACTGTGTGATTCTTTGAGGGCACAGCAAATTATATATTAGGGTTAAAGAGAAAAATGTAGTTATAGATTGTAAGTAGGAAAAATTCCCTAAGTAAACTTGTTAAAATGGATTCTAAATGTGGTTTTATTATGTGCGTACTTGCATTTCAAAGAAGGTACATGAGTGTATAACGTTCATTATAATCGCTGAAGATGGATGGACCACTTTCTGGATTAAACAATAAAGATGATTTTATATATGTAAAATTTTATATAATAATAAATAAAATTATACATACTAAATAATACAATTATATATACAATTATATATGTATGTATATAATTGTGTATATATATGTATATGTGTGTATACATACATATATATATATATGAAAGAACCAAAGATCATATATATATATATGAAAGAACCAAAGATCATAAATACATGAAAGAACCAAAGATCATAATAGAAATGATCTTTAAATTCTTCATTGCCTTTTCCAATGAAACCTCCACATTAAGAGAGCATTTGAGTATTTTTTTTAAGCTAATGATGTTTCCTTCAAGTGTCATTTTATTTGATTTCATCAAGAGAATTATGTACACTAGTATTGAAATGAAACAGAAATTAAAAAAATAATTTTTGTAATTACCAAAAAGAAAACTCAACTGGAAATGCTGAAATATAGACATCTTTGAAGAAATACATACTGATATCACAGTCATGGACATAGACGTATATATTCTTTGCAACATCTAGATTCATCTGTACATAAAAGATACAAAGCTATAGTTGGCTTCATATATATATTTTTTTCTAAAAATGACTTCTATTTGAAGTCAGTATGAGGCATTTATTCACATACAAATCCCTTTTTTTGTGTCTCTTCAACTTTATCCATGTAAAACTAACACAGACAACTATCTATTTAATAGCTACTGCCTCTCAGCTAAAATACAAAATGGTCTGTCAAACAGATTTCTCTAAAAAATGAGAAATGTTTAGGTAGGAGGAACTTGAGTTACTGCAAAAAAAAAAAAAAAGAAAGAAAGAAAGAAAATAGAAGTTACTTGTAGAAGACGCCAGTAATCTCTCTCTCTGTTCCATTAAAATTATGTATGTTATATGATCTTAAGTTAATTTTCAGAAAATATTAAATTGCTCTTCAATACCTTTTAACCCATTATTATGTGGTTTCTGATGTATTTGAAAAATCCATTTTTATTCCAAATGTAGATTACTTTCCACAAAATGTTCAGGAAACACAAAGATGAGGCTCTTAGTTTCTGTGGATTTCACAGAGAAAGTTTTCCAGTGGACCAAGTGACATTTTGAACAGCTTTGGAAGATTAATAAAGACTATCATTTTCTACGTGAAAGAGCAACATAATAAATGAAATAAATAGATTTCAGTGTTGAGTGTGTTTGAGAATATATATTCAGGTTACATAATGTTAGTGGGCATTGTAATGAGATTAAACTAACATGAGTTTAGAGGCCAATATATTAGACTTTGGTTGCTAAAGCAGCTATATCTTAAAATAATACTCTTATTTAGATCATTGCACTACTATCTGGCAACATTTGCTTTATACTATTTATCTAATTTATGCCCATTTATGGTTTCATTTTATTATTTGAATAAACAATGCTTGCTCATAAAATATATGCCCAGTGTTCTGATTTGCATTTTCTCTGAATCGAACATACATTTTCTAATGGTTCCACATCACGGCTGCTAAAACTATTAGAGGTTTTATTTTATTGCCAATAGACCTTGAGGGCTGAGGTAATGCTCTTCTTCATGACCTCAATTTTTCTCCTTCAGACTTTTAATAACAAATATGTTCTAGAACTTGGAAGTGAGGATAAAACAATTCCATTTGGAAATTCCAGAACTTGTTAAGATTATTTAATATAGTTTGTTGATGTGTCATGTTTGCTTACTTAAACTACACCCCCTCTGATGTGTGTTTTATATTAATCAGGGAGAAAAAACAGTGAGGCATAGAATCTTACACATAGATTCACTCAAGAAAAAGCTAAGAAGTCAAGTCAAGGTGTGTGTGTTTTTAATCCCCTTTTTAGCTCTCCTTACTCAATATCTACACCCCTCTCTTGCTATACTTTCCACACAGTTCTGATGTCCACTGGATAAATGAACCCATTTCCTATCTTCTGATCTAGATTCTACTTTCTGCCTGGAAACTAATTTCATTGAGAAATTAAACCACCTAAAGGGAAAGCTTATTTTGAATTATTTATATCCCTTCCCTCATAAGGCTCTAGATGTAGGCAGTAGTGTGGCCAAATGACCAACAAGCCTTGCCTGGCTTTCAATCCCAGGCCTCCCACTTTGTCCCTGTGTGGCACTGGGGGTACATTACTGAGCCTCTCTAAGCCTCAGGATTCTTTTTGGTAAAATGAGGATAATTTATACATTCCATTGACCTCATCACTTTTTCACTTTCTATCACCCCCCACTCCTGTGCCCTCTTTTTCTTCCTTAGACAGTTCAGATTCCATGGACCTTCTTTTTAATCACTCCCTTGCAAAACATTTTAACTTGCTCCACCCCTTCTCTGGCAAACACGAAGTGGAATAAAAGCCTACTACCTGCCTCCCTTAGGTAGCAACCAACCATGGCGAGAAAACTGTCTTGGCTAATTTCACTTTAAATTCATGACAACGAATCTTGAATGGTCAGTCTACACTACTCAGCAATCATGATTTCATAATATATTATGATCTCTTTTCTACAATCTATAAAAAACTATTTCTCACCTCTCCCCCCTGTCTTCAAACCCCCACTACTGGCTCCTCCAAGACTTTACAATCTACTGATGACTATTTCTCATAGTTCCCATCTTCCCAGATCCAAAGTGACCAACATTACTGCATCCACACCCACTCTCTTTGCCTTTGCGCACCTTACTAATATGCTGGTGTATCTGTTCCTCTCCATTTAATGCTGGAACCTCTACCTTCTTGTGTACTCAAAAGATTGTACTCCTGCCATTTTACACTTTCCCTTCTGCATCATTGATGCTTCCCTGTATCAATTATTTAGTAAATACTTCCAAAAGTTTTAGTACCACTCATGTGCAAAAAAGAAACAATAACAAACAATGAAACCTCCCTCCAGCCTACCACTTCCTACAGCTACTATCCATTTCTTTGCTCAAAAATTTCTCAAAAACGTCATCTGAAGTCACTCAGAGCAGTCCTTCCATTCTCTATTTTTATGCCCCCTCCTATAGAGGTGACTTTGCTGTCATTATATGACTATGTCTTTCATCAGCACAACATAGTTAGCAGCACTCACCTTTTGGAAACACTCTTCCCCCTGGGCTTCTGTGACAGCATACATCTTATTTTCTCCCATCATTCTTGCATCTCCTAAATATGAAGCATCTTAAGATTTAGCCTTTTTTTTTCTAATTATGTTCTCTCCCCAGGTGTCACTGATATGACATTGACTCTAAATGTATACCTGTGACATGACCTGTCCTCAGACTTCTAGTCTCATATACTAGATTGTCTACATGACTGGCATCCCTAATGGTATGTTTAATAGTTATCTTAAATTAAAAATGTGAAAATAATTGATTGTTCCCTTTAACCAATTTTTTCCCTACTCATGTTCAGCTCATTAAACAACTCGACAATGCACTCATTTTGTAGTCAAAAAATATATTTATCCTTGATTCTTCTCTTTTCTTTGCCCTTTATCTCCAATCCATTAGCTAATCTTATTGGCTCTAGAGCCAACACATGTCATAAATTTCCCTACTTTTCTCTCCATCTGCTCTGACTCCCAGTTCCGGCTAAACTAATCTCATATGGATCATTCAGTTGTCTCCTAATTGATCTCTCTGTTTCCACTCTGCCCCATCACCAATAATTTTCCTCAGCGCAGTCAATTCGATCTTTTAAAAAGTTGAATGAGATCACTCCCTTTTTATAACCATTTTCATCAACCACAGAATGAAATTCCAATTTTACCATGTCCCATAAAGCCCCCCACGATCTCGCCCTGACCCTGTGGTCTGCGATCCTTTTGTGTTGTTGTTATTTCATGTTTACAACCATGAGCAGACAATTCCCTTCTCAAGGCTCTTGCACTAGTTACAAACTTTACTGAGAATGACTTGCTGAGTGCGCATACAGCCTGCCCTTTCACTCATTCTAGTCTCAGCTCAAGTTTCTTCTCCTCAAAAGGCCTTTTGCTGACAGTCTGATTTAAATTAGATCCTTCACCATCACATTACTGTGCTTATTTTCTTCAGAGAATTTACCATTGTCTTGTGTTACTTGTTCATTTCTTTGTTTGTTTACTAGTCTATTTCATGGTACTTGAATGTAACTAAGATCTAGAAATAAAGGATTCAACAGGCTTCATAAAACTTTCCCAGACATAAGCACAACTCCAAGTTAGTATTCCAGTCATTAGTTTAATGAATAATATTTATGAGGTTGTTATAAGATGTAAATAAACTATTTATTTAATTGCTTTGCATAGTACCAGGCACAAAATACCTGATGAAAAAGTTAGTTACTACTATTATCATTATTATAGAACTTTTTAAATATGTGCCAAGAATGGTAATTATAATAACCCATGTGAATGTCTTAAAGCTTTCAGATGAAGTGTCTGTATTTTAACAGCTGTTTTCTAATATAAATAATATTTTATGCTACATTAGTGAATTACATGTTTTTTTTTTAATGTGAATGAATGTTTCAACATCTCTAAAATCAAATCGTAGGTAGCAACTGCTTTTCTACTGGCAGTACTGTTCATGTCTTCCAACTAATCAATCATTCTAACTATAAGAGAAACTTCAATGAACTAAATTAAAATTAGAGACCTTATCACTAGACCTAGATTCATTTAATTTAAGCCCATTATTAAACCTCCCACTTTTCAAAAATGTATGACTTGAGGGAAATCTCATTAAACTTCATGGAAAGGCTAAAGTGAGCTTTGCCTTTGGAGCCAACCAAAAATGAAGCCATTAGAAATGTGTATGATGAAGTACAAATTACCAGGTGATATTAAAGAGAGAACAGAGGTCAAAAGAGAATAGTGTTCTAGTATGTATTTTAGTCTCTTTGTCAAAATATTTTGTGCAGATATACCAAATACCAGTGACTATAAAAAATTGGGAAAGAGCAAAGTACAATAACCTCAACACACAAAATAATAAGAATAACATATTTAAGTATTTGGCATATGAAGACAAGAACATTTTAAAAAGTGTTTTTTTTCTTTTTAATCCTGTTGACATTATAAAAAGTTTATATTAACCTGGACATTGAATCATGTCTGTGACTTATTCAGACCCTGTGATAGATGCCAGACCCAGTTCCAAGTCCTTGTTCTATAGTTATAGGTATTTTAGAGACTGTTTCTATATTCACTTCTAGCTTTCCCAAATTGAATTTGTCTTCAACTTCTCTCTCTCTTTTTATTTCTTAACTCAATTTATATATTTGTTCTAAATTAACTTAGGTAAGATTATACTTTTGGGGGAGGTGAGGTTGCTCAACTTATGGAGTACTTCATTCTTTTTTGGAATGTATGTGATGGCATTAAGATAAATAACTTTGAAAAAATTTAAAAGATAGTATTTAGCATAAAAGGTTTTTCAGAAAGAAATAACTTGGATAAAGCAAACTTAAATTAATCATTTTCACAGTCTTTGGTATCTCTAATAGGAGACTTTATTTCTCACAATTTTTAAACTGCTTCAGAAACTACCATGAAGCAAGTAATCTTGGGAACAGAGTTTAAGGAGAATACCTCTAAGGAAATGAGTGATAGTGTGATACAAAGATATGTTTTGAATTTTTCAAGTATTGTCATTTGACTTATTTACAAATGCATTTAAATTGTCACGATGGTTTTATATTATTGAAATATTGGTTATCCAACATTTTTCACTATCTTGATATCTTTCCCATTCATAGTTTATCCATTTATTACATTTTCATTAAAAAAATAAAAAGGTGAAAATTCCTGACTTATTGAAACTTCAAAAAAAAAATCCAAAGATTGGTTTATTCACTGGTTAGGAGTGTTAGTCTAAATTGTAATGGAATAGGAAACTGATACTGATGGCCAAAACTGTGTTCCCAGAGTTACTCCAGAACAATCCTATGCATATAGTTCTGCTTCCTTGTTATTAACTATGACAGCTGACTTAATCTGTAGATTAAAAAATATAATTCATAAATGTTGGAACCTGAAACAGGAGTATTCTGAAAGCACTATAAGTAATGTGAAGTGAGGTATTTATTCCTTGCTAATTAAAGCATCTGCCTATACCCTTGACCACTATGATTCATTATATCCTTCATTTCTCTGTGAGAGTGAAGATCTAACACTTTAAAAGTGTTTCATTTCTCTAGTGAGAGAAAGTGAAGAGGCAATCAAACATCTTCCCATGAAAATTGGCTTCTTCACTCTTTTATAAGGTAAGTCAGCATACAGGCAGTAGAATGAGGGTTGCCAGGAAGAATGGAAGGAATGGGGTGTCAATGACTGATGGATACAGAGTTTCAGTTTCAGAAGATAAAAAGTTCCAGAGATGGATGGTGGTGTCACACAACGATGTCAATATACTTATGTCACTGAACTGTACATTTAAAATGGTTAAAATGGTAAATTTTATGATATCTATATTTAACCACAATAAAAAAGTATCTATTTTTTAAAATATAACTACAGGGTAGCATATATCTGGAGATGGGTTCTATCTTAATGATAGACCAAATACAATTTTATTTTTGACAAAGTCTCAGAAATTATTATATGTAATAATATAATATAAAATTTATATCCAGTCTATTCTAAAAATTCCTGACCGAAAAAGAAAGACCGAACTGTAAGATCTACCAGGAAACATTGCCTTCCTTATAATTATGCTCCTTTCCTCACGCCCTTCCTCAAACTGTTTCAATCATAATTCCCTGGTCATTAGTTATACCCAAAGAATAGTCACGTAATGAATCAATAAAGAAATCAATAACATAAATACAAGAGATCTACATCTACTAGAATTGAACTGATGGATAACTGGATCAGACGTTACATTCAAGCAGAAATGCTCAGCATATTATGATTGAGTACAAATATCAGTGTTCATGAATATAAATATTATTGTATTTAAATTGTGTATCAGTAAGCAAATTTCAGTTCCTACTTTATTTTTAAATGCAATCAATCATCTAAGGCCTCCTATGTGTCTTATTTCTCTGCATTAAATCCATTTCAGAATCCACTATATTTGTGAGGGGAGGTCTCAGCCTGATTCCAAAAATCTTAGCGGCCACAATGTATGAAAGATTTAAGATGATTCAGAGCAAAAAAAAAATAAGTGCATTATCACTAGCCCAAATGACAAGAGATAAGAGACCTCAGTTGAAACCCATCCTATAAACACCACATCTTAAGAAGCGTTCCCCTCTGAGGTTACCCAGTGATATGACATTTAAATTCATTCTCTCTGAATTGTTTAGAAATGTGTGTGTGTGTGTGTGTGTGTGTGTGTGTGTGTGTGTGTGTAAACATTTGGGGCCAAAATGATCAGTTTGTTTTCTGGAGTTGAAAGTTGCTATTTTAGTTCTTCTTTTGGGTAGTTTCTTGTTAATGGGAATTGTATAATCGTGAAACTAATTTTCAAGTTATTTATGCTGAATTATGCTGAAACATGGGCGAGATGCCTTAAGATGTAGAAGATGAGTCACATTTTCTACTATTACAATGAAGGCACACACACTATTAAACTATAAATGACTAACTGGGTTCCAGCCTTTAGGAATTAAAAAAAAAATGACATCCACATAGTTGCATCTGGCAAACAAGGATAAGAATTTCAACAATAGAGAGGTGAGGAGTGATATAAAGAAAAGAAACCAGTTTTTAAACTGCATTTAAAAACTCTAAACCTACACAATAATCCATGCCTGATGGTATACTGGGTCTTGTATTTTTCTTATTCCATTCCCTTCTATCATGCTATAGTGCTCAGCTGATATATATCTGAACTTGTGAGTTAAGCCCAGTATATTTTGAACAATATACTTGTGCATTTTCTCTAATTCTGTAAAGGTAAAATGACTGAGAGAAGGTATAATAAGTAGAAATACAGTCCTAGTATTTAGAGTCACAAGAGACTTCAGAGATTATCTCTCCAATGCTCATTTCATCAGTGAGGATATAATATCAACTTTGAAAAGTTGCAAAAGATTAAATGTAGCTAGAAAAAAGTGAACTTACCCTCACATGTTTTATATATATATATAAAGATCTAGATATGTAGTATCTATATAGTTTTTAGCTTTATATAGTGTATACATATGTAATGTCTATGTGTATATATAGTAGACATATAATAAGCACACAATACATGTTTAATAAATAAATGCAACTGAGGCACAGTGAGTTTCTAAAATCTCGAAGAGCTAGTAAAATAGCCCCAGCAACTTGAATCTCAGCATACTCTATTCAATAATGGTCTTATTCTCAGAGCTTTTGCATTGGAACAGAGGAAAATAGTAAGTGCAAACTTAATAAGTTCTTTGTATTCCATAAACCTGTGCTTTATATGCTAGCCAACTAATTAAGTTATTTATGTTTTCAAATAACTGAATTTCAAAGTAAACCTTAAGTAAATTATCCTTATAAAAAGATTTCCCAATAAAAGTCACATTTTAAAATCCATACTGTAAAATATTATTTTTCTTTTTTTGTAAAGATATTTCTTATAAACAAAATTTTAGTACAAAAAAATAACCATCTCATTGACCTATCATTACCTAAAATGAGTATTTGTAGTTAAGGAATTCCTTCAAAACAAAATTTGTGTTCACATTTATGCTGCAGAAATGGACTCCAGGCTTTTCTGTGATTACAGCTCTATAAAGGTAAGCTACTATCCTGAGTTTTTAAGAGTAAGAGTAACAGAATTGCCTTTGCTTCTTTTATCTAAGTGTATATAGGGACCCCTGGATCATGGTTTCTCAGTCCAACTGGCTTATAGGTGGCCATAACCCTGCTAAGTACCTATAAATGTGACTTGCTCATTTTACATACAGATATCCTAGCCATTTGTGTGCAAAAATATTAACACCACCAAATTTCTTCATTGATTGTCAATAAATTATCAATTAAATTTTATAACTGCAGCTACGATATAGAATAATATTTTAAAACATAACTGTTCCTACCATATTAAATAAAAATCCCAAGTAAGAAGAATAACATAAAAGTCATAATTCTGTTAGTCTTAAAGAATATAATACTTATTCAACTATAATGTTTCCTTTTAAATAAATTTTGTTCCTCGAATGGTATTAGCCAGTGGTAAATATTAGTATATGAGGGCTTTTGTTTCAAACAAAAGAAGACTATCAAAATGAAATATGTTTTTTATCTTTCTCTGCATCAGCATATTGGAAACGATAAAACAGTGTTTTTATCATCCAGTTTCTTTCCTTTTGGTAACAAACCAAGAAAATAATTTATAATTTATAATTTCTTAAAAGCTAGGAAATAAGATAATAAAGCTGGAGGAGAGAAAGAAGTTTTCCAGAACCCACACTACTGTATTCATGCTGAAAAGCTAATGAACAAGTTAAATTTTCTAGCAATGCAGTGTTCCAGAGAAAATTACAAGAGGATAGAAGGAATGTTTGCATTTGGTTGTTGCAAGCATTGCATATTATAGAAGAGTATATAGGCTGTGATGTTTTTATATGTATATATGTCAGTTGAAAAGTTGATTTTGCAATACAGGAATTCCCTCTTCAGGGAAGTAATAAATCCATATTCAAATACAGACAGCATCCAGGGCCATTCAGTAGTACCTTATTCACACTTCAGAAAAAAACATTAACTCTTTGTTGAGTATATTTTTAAGGGATAGGAACAAACAGAAAAGAGCTTATGTTAATTTCTGTTTCGTCTTGGAAGAAAGATGTGAAGTGGATAAAAATGCTAATAGAAAATGATTCATTAAAACAAGAGAAACTACAATAAGCCTTCCAAATTTAATTCGTTAACGACTTACAATAATTGTAAACATTATTTGACTTTAACTTGACGATCTCTTAATTTGAGCAGCGCATCTGTAAAACATTTAATGTTGCTGCAAATAACATCTTTTCTAGGGCAATGTTTTATTTCTGGTTATTTTTCTTTGCTTATTTTTTTTTCTCCTTAAGTTCACTTATTTTTCTTGGTTCTAATTTTAAGTTTGTTTCACTATTTCTTATCCAATATAATACCTAAAAATATAAGAGGCTAACAATTATAGACATTGCACTAGCTCCAAAGGATAAATTCATATGACAGAGGGAAATCCAATCAAAATTAGCAAAATGTGGCAAGGATTTGAACATTGAGTGAAGTAACAGCTTGACACTAAATTAGGTCCAATGCATATGTTACATTACTACATCTTCATGATAAATCAATAGAGAATGCATTAATAGTCACACTAAATGAATATAGAAAATGAGGTTCGATGTGGTTGGAAACTTTCTAAGATCACATAGAGTATTAAAACGGAAGTTACGATTAAAAGCCAGAGTGTGAGTTGGTATGAGTCTCTAAGACCTGTAAAATTTCCCTGCTGTCTCCCAGAGATTAGAGACCAGTTAGGCCAATTCCTAACCCCTCACCTCACCCCCCTCTGAAGCCCAGTGATAGTGAAATGATTTCCCTGAGTGCACACAACCAGATGAAGACGGAGTCAAGCCAGACCAATTCTTGTTTGCCTCAGGTGAGGATATGGTTTGGGCTTCTGATTTCTGGCACTAGGTTCCTTATCTTCACCTATACCTATCCTAATTTAAGCCCTTTTGAAAATTATACTCAGTTTTCCAGGACAGAAAAATATTAACCATTGAGTAACATTGTTTCATAGATATAACCTTAATGGACCTCAAGTATGGCCTTCGATGTCTGTATTTATAAAGGAAGGATAGGAATGATGATGAAACATTGAATTCTAATTAATCTGCAGGAAACAACTCTATTCTACCTCTTTCAACTGTTTCACTATTCATTTCTACATTCATTTGTTCCATCTAGCATGCTATATCCCATACTGTTAGGTATAAGTAAATAGACCTTTTTTTCCCTGATGGAATAGCCTTTAATCATTGTAACATCTATAACATCAGGTGTATGTAATAGAAGTAAACAAGTCTTTCTTTTAGTTAACTCAAGTGTGGTGGGATCAATGCCACTCATTGCAATGCTCTGGAACATTTCTTCCTGTGAGAGCCACCGTTCACTCCACACAGTGGGTGGATGAGCAAAAGTTCTATGTGTACAGGTAAGAAAATAGTGAGCATTTCAATGACTTACCCTAGAATTAACCACTTCCAGGGAGACGTTCTGAGGTGGGGCACTTGGCACTGAAAGGAATGAAACAAGGGGAGAAGGTTAGTGCCAAAGTCATGGAAGAGAAACTACAACACTGTTTGAAAAGAGAAAGTATATCCTTTCACAATTCATACTGATAATTAGGTCAGCAGAGCCAGGTGGCACTTTCAAGTTTCCTGGAGATGAAAAACATCTGCATTTGTCTATTTTTTTTCTCACTTGGTGGGACAGTGATTCATCTAGGGAGCCCCCAAAACTGTTAGGTAAGAGAGCACCTGTCATGGTACCAAATGCTGACATTTAATTATAGTTTTCTGGCAAGAACCTTCCTGGAGAAACCAATAAAAAGAGGAAACTTTCTAGAACAGTTTTAAAAGCTTTAGATACTCTGTATTTTGGGATCTGCATGGGTTTATGATAAAATATGTCACACTAATAATGGTCACTGGAGTTGCTTAATCCCTTTAGTGTAATTTTTATTCTCTCTTTAAAAATAAAAAGAATTACATCTTGTTTGTTTATTTGCTTTTTTTATTGTTTGTTTTTGTTTTTTAGGTATATGTAATGAACCTGTGTGTCATAGATGCAGGTTACCAAATGGCATTCAGTGAGTCAATTCTAGTAACAAAGGAGCAGTTTATTTTTCTTTGTGGATTTTCTAGGAATTTTGTTTCTCTTGCCTGCATTTTGATTGCTCCACTCTTTCATGAAAGATGTAGTTTTCTTTATAATACTTATAATGAATATTCGTTGTATCAAAAAGTAAATATTCTATTATGTGAGTGATTCAAAGACAACCATTCATTGACTAGCTGTTATGTGTCCAGCACTATTCTGGATGTCTTGGATAAATCATAAAAAATAAAACTTTCTGTCCCACAATAGGAATAGAAACATTCTATAAATGGTTAACACATATTAATCTGCAAAATGAGTAGCATCAATCCTTGTTCATGACAAATTGATTAATTAAATAGAAAATAAATGCTCTTAGCATTTTCAAAAATTTTTTGTCGTGTTTCCTCTCCTTTTACTTGAACTTGAAGGACAATATCTATGTTTTTCTAGGGTATTTATATTTTACCCGGAATTTATTTATGCTCTACTCTGATTTTACTTTCTGAAAAATAATCACCATAAGGGCACGATATATGCTTGATTAATCTTTATATTCCCTAAACTGACATTCAATTAATATTTCCTGACTCAATGATTAAATGAACAAATGCTTACTAACTTAAATATTAGCTCCTGGGCCCTTCTGGACACGATGGGAATTATAATCACTTTGTTTTGATTTTTAAATTCTTGACTTAGTGTTTGATTAAGGCTGTACTAATACAGCTTGTGATAAAGTGCTCACTGGAGGCTTGTTTTTCATAAATTATGTCTACAGGTATTCTTTCAAGAAATTTCATAATTTAGGAAGTAGACTTTATTAATTTCTTTTAGTTCACATTATAATTTTCTTACAAAACACAGAATACAATTCCCACAAGGACCAGGATTTTTGTCCCTTTTGCTTCTGCATCCTCAGTGTTGATAAGAGTATAAGGCACATGGAGGCACATTTGGAAATATTTGCTGAATTAATTAACAGAAAAATTGTTAAAATATAATAAAATAATTTTTATATTCAGAGTTTCTGTCACAAGTTTTTCAATTTTATTTTTCTTAAGTTAGAGTAGACCATAGATACAGTAAAGGGCATAAATCTTGAATGTATGACTTTGATACGAAGTTATGTGTGTGGGTGTGTTATCATTTAAACAGCACTGAGATTAAGATATAGAACATGTATAGTACTCTGGAAAACTCACTTGATTCTCTGCCTAGTCAATACTACTTCTCTGACTTCTAACTCCATAGAGTAGTTTAGCTTGTTTTTGATCTTACAAAAATGAAATCATAGTTGCTTTTTTCCAGGATGGTTTTTTTTTTTTCCTTCATTATTATTTCTTCAGATTCACTCATGTTGCACATAACAATAGTTTTTGTTTCTGTTATTGTTTTTATTGCTCCATAGTATTACAGTACATTATATGACTTTTAATATGCACATATTCTACTGATGAATGAATGACATTTGGACTATTTTAGTTTGGGGCCATGAAAGTAAATCTGTTATAAAAATTCTTGCATATGTCTTTTGAAGGACAACTGATATCATTTCTTTCCCTATATACCTAGGAGTGGAAATACTGGTTAGAGTGGAATCCCCTATGTGGGTTACACACATGTTAAGCTTTAATAGATATGAGGCTGCCTAGATTCATGATCTACAATTCCAAATGGCTTGAAGAAGGGGATCGCTACAAACCAACAATACACAAGGTAGAGGAATTTGGACAAAAAACAATGTGTCTTCCCAGAAAAACAATTAAACAGAGCTAAAATAAGGATGATAGCTCATTAGGATAAAAATATTTATAAGAATCTCAGCATAACAGGGAGAACATTGGGATAATTAATTCAGAAAAAAATTATTTGCATTTCATTTTTGTTTTTATTCAATTTTTCTATGGCCCCAATACAAATTTTTTATGGTAAGGATACCCTGACATGATAAGAAATATGATTCGCTGTATAACACACATGCATTTAAACATAGTCATATGTTAAATCAGCCACATAAATGGGATGGTCACAAATATGTTTACATACAAGCATCTGTACAAGTTTGGCTGAAATGTTTGGTATTTTCAATAAATATTTACTGAGTTAGGAGAAATACAGAGATCAATATAACATCATCTTTTATATGAGGAGCATGTAATTTAATGAGAAAAAGGGACAGACACATTGGCATAGGTTACATTTAATAAATACTTAAATATATGCCATGTTCATGTTTTAGGTGCTTACATGGATTAGCCCATTGGGTTTTCACGTCTCCCTTTCATAACATCCAGAAAGTCAAGGAGAAAAGGGCTTGACTGGGAAGTAGGTGACTATTAACTGTGACTAAATTTACATCTAGATGTACGACCTCAGCATGGACAGCTTAGTAGAAAGAAGACATCAGATTGAGGTAGAGAGAAGAGGACTAAATGATAAGGAAATGGAAGCCAAGAGTGCAGGGTTTATTTTTGCTATGAATGAAAAGAGATGAGTTGATTGTAGAGATGAATGCAGACAAGGTCAGAGAGCCCTCTTCAAAGGGGCCAGGAAGTTCCTGCTTTTTCCAATCAAATGCACCTGATAGAGAAAAGCTGGGGTTCCTTGCGTGGTGATGCTTGTTGAGTTAAGGTCATGAAATCCTTTAATTTAGTGACAGGCATTTTCTAATTCCTAAATGCTGCAGCACTTCTAGATGATAATTCTTGGACTAATGAGTAAAATCTATCTTTCTCACTTATGACATTTAAAACCTAAGTGGAGAATAAGGCCACAGTATTACAGTTCAGAGTATGAATGAAATCTACATAAATTATGTAAAATATTCACTTTCATTTGTTTTCCTTTTATTTTTATAATTATAAGTTGTGAAGTAATTTATTCTGCCAATAAATATTCTGTTCTGTCTTCAAAAACAGAATCAGATGGATGGGCATAAGAATTACATTAAAAATGACACTGAAGTGGTGTCACATATTTTTTTAACTTGAAATTGCAAATGAGTGTTACTCCTGTATCTTCTTTGCACTACCCTTAATAACATGGGTATCCTTTTTCATTCCATTGATATTGTATGAAATATCTGCCCAGATAATTTCCTAAATTAAAGAAAGGTGAGTTGGTCACGAATCACAAGCCAAAGTCATTTATTTTTTGAAATTTAAAAGATCAATAATTTATGGAATTGCACACACCAACATGGAAACCGGTGGTGAAAAGAAACAGCTTGTTGCCTTGTTAATATTCATGGAGGTTGCATCTCTGCATTTCTACACCTGGCTGAATTTTCACTGGCCCCACATCATACACTCTGCTGTACTTTTTCATTTTGCATTAAATTTCCTAACATTACATTATCATTCATATCTTAGATGTCTAATTTTCTCTGTTACTGCTTTGTTGAGTCCACCCTTTTCATTAAGCTTTTTCCCTCTCATTTATGGCATTTAAGAAAGTATAAACAATTTTTCATTTGTTAGGCACAGGACAAATAAAAGTGTAAATTTTACATGCAGTTATAATGCTTTCAATGCTGGATTATTTAGCCTAAATCCTTATGATATACTTTCAGATAAAGAGGCATATGGAGGAGGATTGTCCATCATTTACATTTTAATCATCTATCTTCTTTAAGAACAAGAAATAAAAAAACATGCCAATGTAAATTAGCCCACACACATGCATAAATGTGTTCATATTTATAAAGAAAAGCACAAAAATTATTTTGAGCTCTTAAGAGGTAGACACACATTGAAGACTATTTATTAGGACATTCTGACTCAGTGTATAACTTATAGAAGTTAAATTTGCCTATAATTGATAGTTTTAGTGAATTAGCCAATTTATGCTAATATATTCCTTAAAGTTTTAGTTAGGGAAACTTGAAAATAGAATCTATGATATACACACAATATTATTTGATTATCGCAGTAAATGTGTGAGTCAAGTTTCACTGTCTGTAACTTACCATCAGAAAGCGTGACCACGGTTATATCATCCGTAGATACTCCTGGCCCATAGCGATTGTAAGCTAGGAATCGGAGCGTATATTCTGTGAATTTTTTCAGGCCTTCCAGCTTATAAGACAGTCCATCAACCTCTATATTCTGGAGACATAAAATGTCAAAACTGTTATTCAGGAAGCACATTAAAACAGAAATGGCTGCCATTCTGCACAAAATCAGTAAATTAGATATTAGACTTTTATAAAACTACACTACAGCCTTATAATGAGTTGTTGTAAAACCTACTCTTGTGACACACCTTCCCCCACTAAAGCCCGCACCTCTCTGTAGACTCCTAGTTAAAATAGCACCATGTTATTTTTACAGTCATTAAGTTCCAGTTTGTTTAACACCACTGACAACATTGAATGGTGTGCAGAATCCCACCCACAAGGAGACCCTGACAGGCAGAGGCAGCTTGTAAAATCCATGGAAACAGAGAGCTGCTCCTCTACCCTAACTGGAATAGTTCACTGAGACAATAGATTGCTTTCTTCCCTTGCTGAAATATACCTGCATCTCTTGAAAGTGACAGATACTTTGCTATAATTTTTTATCTCTCGAAATGCTGTGAGGTAGGTTTAGAACTGTTTTATGTACTTCACAGCGGGAGGAATGAAGTACTAGAGGTGAAGGTCATAGAAAAGTCAGGGCCAGTTCCCTACACAACAGTGATTCTCCAACCTTTTTGGCACCAGGGACCAGTGCTTCTATGAGAATCTAATGCCTGATGATCGGAGTGGAGCTGAAGCAGTGATGCTAGTGCTGGAATGTGGCTACAAATACAGATGAAGCACCGCACCTCTGGCTGCCGCTCACCTCCTGGTGTGCAGCCAGTTTCCTAACAGGCCACAGGGGAGTACCAGTCCATGGCCCTGGGGTTGGGGACTCCAGCTTTAGCAGACCCATTATTTAGCTCTCCAAAATGATTCTCAAATTCATATGTATCTTGGGTAACATTATTTTTTAATTTATTAAAGTGGGTTGGTAAAATGGAATACTGAAAAGCTAAGCTAAAGTATGTAGAATGTCTATATTATAGAAAGATGAAATGAAAGCTAAATACAATGGAAACAGCAAATGAGAAAAATGGAATAAATGATTATTAGGAGTAACTTCTAGCAATTCTCATCTTATGATATTAGTTGAGACTTGGAACTATTTCTAAATAGCACTGTCGCAAAACAGTTTTTAAAATGAAAATCTCTTTCATGCAGTTTACGTGAAAGCACGAGGACCACACTAGGCATGGCAAACGTCACAACACATCCTAAAATCTCCACTACCTCAAGGTCATTGCTAGGCCTTTCCTGTTTAACTATACACTTGTCTATATATCTTTTCCCAGATGAAGTTGAGCATCTGGAAGTAACAGTCAAGTACATGTCACAAAATAATATTGCTGAGTTTCCTGTATCTCTCTAAAGCCTCATTTACTCTTAGTTTACCTTAAAATCTAATTTGCCTGCTTCCAAGTGTCTGTGCTAACTGCAAATTAGAAATAAAATGCAAGGAGGAAGGAGGTAGCCTTGGCAGTAAGGTAGAACGAAAACAATGAAAAGTGAATGATGACAGCCTAATGGTGGGGTGAAGACAGAAATAACATCAAATGTATAATAAGAATGGAAAAAGCAGTTTGGCTGAGGTCATTGAATATAAGTTAAATCCTCAGGATAAGAAATGCAAATGTAAATGCTTTCTGGGACCAGATGGGTTAATAAAAATATAGTTACACTAGCCCAGGTAACAACATACTCAAAAGAAAACATTGTTGTCTGTTATATTGACTTCCTCTCGATACCCATTAGCCTCTCACCACCAGAATGCAATTAAATTCTTTAGCATTTCCAGGAGCAGGCGCTTTAAAACTAATCAGCTAACCAGTTACTGTGCTGGACACAGGACCAGGTATCAAGAACTTACAGATCTCCTATTTCCTCTAGCCCTACAGCCACTCAATAGGTGGCAGAAGTGAAGCCCATTCCTTCGCCTACCTGTTCCTTTCCTGTGGACACCTCAGTGCAGAACAGTCTGTAACCTTGGACTGGACCATTTGCATAGGCAGGGGGTTCCCAGGTAATAAGAACCGAGGTAGGTGAGGTAGATATAGCTTGCAGGTTTTCTACTGGCCCTGGAGCTTGCACTGTACATAAGAGAAAGTGATTAGTATAAGAGTGTTCTCTTTCTCAAAAGAAAAAATTACATCCTTCACAGTTCAAGGAAATTACAGCAGCATGTACTAGTTTTAAAACCATATGGATTACCATAAGACCTAGCGATCCCTCTTCTGGGTATCTATCCCAAAATTTTGAAAACATTTATCCATATGTCCCCTGATGTTCACTGCAGCACTATTCACGGTGGCCAAGACATGGAAACAACCAAAGTGCCCCTCAACAGATGATTGGATAAAAAAGATATGGTACATTTATACACTAGAAAATTACTTGGCCATAAGGAAAGATGAAATACCATCATTTTTAATAACATGAATGAATCTTGAGATTACCATACTAAGTAAAAATAAATCAGATGGAAAAAGTTGAGAACCATATGATTTCACTTATATGTAGGATATAAATCTGAACAAGATAAATAATAACTCATAGATACAGACAACAGTTTAGTGGTTATCAGAGGGAAAAGGAGCATTGGGGGAGGTAGATGGGGTAAATGGGAGTCAAACATATGGTGACAGAAGGAAATTTAACTTGACTGGTGAACACATGATGCAATATACATATGATGTATTATTGAATTGTACGCTTGAAATCTATATAATTTTATTAACCAATGTCACCATAATAAAAATACATAAAATTATAAAACTATAAAGTTTTGAAAATTCAGAAGAGGACCTATATTTATCTGAATTTTTTATTTCATTTTACAGTTGAGGAAACTGGTCAAGGAGTAGAAGTGACTAGGATAATGGCAGAAGAAGATGGGATTCATAATCTAAATTCTTAGAGTGAAAAATTTTCCCACTAAGCTAGTAAGGCTTTGCCTGTGTATTCCTAATAACTGCAGAGGGAAAAGAGAAAATACCTTGAGAATGCTTGTATGTTATGGTTCTACTTACAGTTTAAATAGACACAGCTTTGGATAATTTACTACATTGTCTTTAAGTCAGCATTTTAAAGTCTTGCCCAATTCTGGGTATTTTAAATTAACTTCATGATTTAATTTTCAATTTCACTTTTTAGAATTCCATTTATCTCTCATAACTACTACTTAATCAAGGGTAAGTAACTTCCTTATTAAAGAAATTAGATAGCACAGGTCTATAATCACTTAAGCAAAACACTTGAGTATAGATGCTTCCACAGAGATGCCTCCTATCCTAATCTATCTCTACAGGGTCTATTCTTGCCTTCCTCATTCTTCCTTTACATGTCTCTTCTTCCACAGGTAGACCTCTGGCTCCCACACAGTTGTAGATACTTTATGAAAGCACATCACCTTGGTTCTTTTCCAGAAAGGAGTTATTTTTCTGAGAAATCTCTATTCCACAAGTGAGACTTCAGTAGACAATATTAAACAATGGGGGGTCTTGCCTGTGTCAAAGTTTTCAGTGATACAATTAGAATTGCATTCTAAAGAAGGAGACATTTTATTCCATGGGGAAAAAAATAAACAAAAACAAAATGCAAACTTCCTCACTGATATTGTTCACCTGGATTTTCAAAGTACAATATTTTAAAGAACAATAATAAAAACAAACAATGTGCATGCTTCTGTAATTACTTATACATGCAAAGACAATGCAAACATTTCAAGGGGGAACATTTATGATTTGGTGTTTACTATTTTTCTAAGGAAGGAAAACAGAGAAAGGAGCAATAGAATTGGGACTGAGCTATGTGCTTAAGATACATATTCGATATGAGGAAACCAGAATTTTGAAAGCACACACAGAGATGTCTGTGTGGCCCAGTGACATGTGAAGTATTAACAGCATGTGTTCCTTCTTGATGTCACACGGCTAATCTGAAAAATCATTGCTTGCTATTAATACAGCGCATTCTGGGAGCAAAGACCAAAGTTTAAAATTAGCCAGACACTAAGGCTGCCACTATTGCTATCAGATGTAACACTGTCAAGGAAGGTTTCTCGGGATGACCAGGAGACAAGTGAGTAGATAGGAGAAAGGAAAGGGAATATGTTTGGGGAAGTTTATACTCATCTGTTCTATTGGAGCACAAAGAGGGTGATAGGACACAATTCAAATCCTCTTCAGTTTTTGAAGAGCCAGCCACTTGAGAATTTGGGAGAACAATTGAGAGGTTGCCTAGCACGATAGGGGCAGAAAGTGCACCCTCCAGACAATGACTCTTTGAGTCTTTGGGAATCAGATATGCCAGCCTCTTGCATCAGGTGTTGTGGGAAGAATAGACTACAAGGACATCTGCACCTCGAGGCAGCAACCCCACAAGAACAAACATTAGGCAACACTCCTCTCCTACAAAGCCCTAGCAGGGCTGCTTTGGGTCCTGGCTCTTGGTGGAGAGAATGGTCAAAGCCCCTCCACTTAGTTTACCAAACACTGAGAGCATTCGTCTTCTCCACAATAATATCCACGATGCTAGGTATACAGAAAGTACTTAACAGATATGTGTCCAATGACTGACTTTATACTAGATATTCAGAAAATAATAAATGTTAAATGAACAACTTTATACACAACTACCAAGCATTACTGTGAATTACAAGCCTAAAATACACGATTGTCTGACTCATTTGATGCTATTGATTCAGCACTCACTACAAGTAATCAGACAATAGTGTATTCCTAACACACGTGATAGGGTTGCTATACATGTCTGTGTTTCTCGTATGCATGTGAGCCTGTGTGCACTTTGCCCACAGTGTAATTTCTTTATGTGCTTAAGTAGCTCAGCACCAATGGGAGAACATCAGGCAGTAAGTACCATAATTTGGATTCAGCTCACACGGGTAGTGCCTACTTTGATCGCCTGTTCACCAACTGAATTATCCTCCTTTCTCTTACAATCATTAGACACTATTAGGGGAAAATGTGTGCTTGGGTTTCTAGAATTTCAAGCAGAGAATATAGATACCTGTAGTAAAAAGAGGAGCATTCAATTTAAATATTTACAAATGGCAGTATGTGTTGTCACCAATTTCCAGCCATGTGATAACATTCTATCTGTGATTATAATGTTAACAACTGTCTTTTTTCTACTCAAAGAATGCCTTTGAATACTAAACTATTTCCTGCTTTAGCTATTGTTATAAAATTTATTTTATGATCTGATGGCATTAATATTTTCTTTAATACACATATTAAAAGAAAAATATCATAATCCTATGTTCTAAGTAGATGTAAACATCAAAAGATCAAAGAATTATAAAATATATTTATCATATATATATATATATAATATATATATATATATATATTTCATCCAGATCAAAATACTTCTTGCATGTGGGATATTCTTCTTCACAATATACCTGGCTGTCAAGACTGTTTCACATAAGCTATTAAATACTCATTCTATTTTTAACAGCAGGGCTATAAATTCAGTCATGAATTTCCTAATATTTTCCTTTTGAGTTAGATAAAACATAGGTCTGTAGATAATACATTGTGTTATATGTTGATTTGGAGGTATGCTTGTGCATGTATATATTCACATATAGACTTGTGTATTTATTGAGATCCATATCCATAAAGTATTTTTAAGCATACTTATATATTTTACATATGTGATTTATTATATGCATATTGGGAAGAGAGAGATAAAGAGAAACACAAATTAGATGTGAAATCAATACTGTTAACAGCTTCTGCCTTTCATTTCATTACACTTTAGTATGTCAGTCAAGAAACTTAATGGACTTAACTGCTCATCATTTCCAAGATGCCTTTAATAATCCCCACTGATCCCCTCAGCTGGACAATAATTCTGTGGCAAACTGCATCTAATTTCTCTCTGTTTCTATTCAAGTTACCTATTTCTTCAAAAAATGGAAAGATTTAAGAATAGATGCATAATCCATGCAAGTAACTCATCAATCACTGTCAGCCTAACCAACAGCCTTTTTAAACTTCAATATTGCATTTTACTAAAAATTCTTTATAACACCTGTATCTAAGAACAAATTTAATATTTAAGTTTGAGTAAATGAGATGTATTACATGTCACTATTAGCACTAGGAATGATAATGTCTGACTATATATGAATTTATAATATAACAGAGCATTTTTAATGAGATATTATTGTATATTAACCCAAAAATAAAACATAAAAGTTAGCTAAATCTTTAATAAAGCATGAGTTACCATGTATAATCATACTGCAGACAGGGTGTATGTGTCTGTGGTGTTATTTATGTGAGTGTGTGTATTTGTGTGTATATGTGAGTGGAAGAGAGAGAAAATAATCACAGTTTAAGGAGCTATATTGATTAAAATAAGAGTCAGAAGGAATTTCTTTTTCTTATTCTGTTTGTGTGAAGTCATTGGCATCAAGTAGTCCACAGACCCTCAAAATTGTATGGACATTTTCAAGAACATAAGATGTACATTTTTTTTGAGGTGATTCTTTGAGTGGTAGCTCCCAATGAATCAGATAACATCTCTGGTTTCTTTTGGTTTTGAAAATCAGTGATTCTTTATTATCGAATCATTTGTGGTGACTTAATTACTTTATAGTGAAAAATGTGGCAATAATTTTACTTTGAATAGTCATCTCTAACTTTTAATAAAACGTTGTTTCAAAAGCTGGAAGATGTTTGTGAAATTTATTTATCTACTTAATTTTCAAAATCATAGAAAATTCAAAGGTATTGAATTCATTAGGTTTAATGCACCAAATATTTTAGGTCTTGTAAGATGTCATGGCTGCCGATTAAGAAGTTATATAACATATATGCATTAATGCACTTTTCTTTTTTTTCCTTTCTCTTGCTTTGTTTCTATGCCAATATCTACTCATCTACTTTCCTGACTTGTGTTTATTGTAATCTGATATTTGTATAACTCAGCTTAAAATCTAAATTATGATTTATCAAATATATGGTTCTAAAAATATTTTGGAAGTTAAACAATCCCTTTATAAATAAAAATATAAATGTAAGGTTTTCACAGAAATAGCTTTAGAAGGATCAAATACGCCAACATCTTCATAATACTGGATAAGGCTAATGTCTTCTCACCATTATACTGATGTTTCTCAGCTGGAAGTCCAAAATGAAGACAAATGTTAGTGTCAGAGAGTATTTAGTTGAACATTTGAATATTTCAAGTCTTTTCAAAATGACTGGAGTACAATGTATCCTACTGTTCCTAAATCATCAATTTAACAGTTACCAAATCCTTTTTATTTAAGAACTAAAGTATCAGTGCATTTAAAAATATCTATCTTATGTTGTCATTCAAATAATGACTTATAATTCACATGCCCTCAATTCAGGTGAGAATTCTGAGGATGGTTCCATCTCCTTATTCTTTTGTTAATTTAAAAAAGGTTCTCCAGACCATTTTTAAAAAGGGATAGCAAGGGCTCTAAGTAATTACCTGTGGTGATCCAAATAGATTTACACCACAAAGCTCTCTTATTTAAGCAGCAGCTTCCGTTGCCAATGATATCCTCACTGAATGTGTTTTCAAATGCAAGTCATTTCTGAAACTATTTGCATTTATTGATAATAAAGTGCATGCTTTGATTGCCTCTTTGATTTTTTTTCCTCCTGTAGTTAACAGCTTTAATGATATTTCTATGAAATCTGTTTCTATTCTGTGTGAGGAATGCAGCATCAAAAAGCCTGCAGGCAATGTAATTATTAACATAATGAAACCCCTTCTTGACTGAACTATACATTGTTATGAGATATGACAGTAATTTGGCAGGGAAGAAGCACAAACTATGGGGTATGGCTTCTATTACAAAACCACGTAAGTCTGACAATATTTGATTGGAGGAAGCAGTTATTACCTGATCATTTTACTTTGGGTTTTAATAGGTGCTATCTGCTAACTCGCAATATACTCAACTGTGTTATTATGTGTGTGTGCATATAAATGTGATTATAGATATATCTATATACACATACCTATATATAGCAAATGTGTGTGATGTATATGACTTAACTTACATTTTACATATATGTACATATAAATCTGCTAATATATTAAGTGATGGATATTTATGATAGCATAGTAGAAATAACTTTTGTGATTCTTTCTGAAGAAAATGGAATTAAAAGAAATCTTCTTGTGACTCATCTAAGAACTAGAAGCAGTTGGTAATAAAAGTGATTACAAGAATTGACCTCAAGATAAGATTAGCTCAGGCTTTCAACACAGCCAAGTAGTGATAGCTTTGATGAAGTACATAGAGCATTTTGAATTTCACTTTAGAAAACATAGGCATTGTCTAGAATGTAAAATGGAGTGGAGAATGTAGATTCCTGATGATGTGATTGAGGTTTTAAACTAGAGATTTCTAAGTAATGTCAAAAGCAATTGTTTTTATGTTCTAGAAAAATTTCCTAAAAGATATCAAAGTTAAAAACTTAAAGTTTCAGCCAAATGTGCTTAAGTTTCCTTATTACTAATGGCTTGATGTCATATAAATATAATGATACTGACTTTTTTCTCATTTAGTTTTTCCCCATGGTAGCTTGGGTTTGGTTACTTTCCATTGTGATTAAAAATCTTACTTAAAGTAACCACCAGTTTTAAAGCATAATCATACTTTTTATATGTTTAAGATACAATTTTATCTCCAGTACTGTGAAAAAATTTTATTATGGTAGAAATTTTTCAAGAAAGTTAGGGCAGAAAAAGTACACACACTGGAAATACCTAGATATAAAGATTTTCAGAAATAGATCTATTGATGAAATTCATAGCAGTCATGAATAGTTATGGAATGTTTGATGAAGAATATTTATTTAAAAATAATGAAGAATCGCACTGGTGACAGATTTTGAACTCAACATCCTCCCATGGACACACCAAACTGACAGCTACATATGGAATTAACTCCTTCTGAAAAGACCTAGCAGAACAGTTCCTTCACAAAAACAGTAAAAGAAGATAATTGAGATGGTAGGAGAGAGAGATGCAGCCTCAACAAACCCCCACCCCTAGCATGGCAATCCACAATGGGAGGGATCTCATAAATCTGAAGCTTCTCCCCAAGGAGTAGAGGGTTTGTGCCCCACATTAGTTACCCCAAGCCTGGAGACCTGCACTGGAGAGACAAACCCCCAAAATGTATAACTTTGAAAAACAACTGGACTTATGTCCAGGAAATCCAAAGGGCTCGGGGAACTGCAATTTGCTCTTAATAGGTTCACATGCAGATTCACTTGCCCTGAGGCCCAATAAAAAGGCACAAGTTTGCAAAGCAAAAAGACTATATGTAAAGAAGATTCATTTACTAATCTTAAAGTATCTGTCAGAGGGGCAGGGGTCTATTGGAACTCTCTCTAGGAATGGAGATGCCAGTGGGCACTGTTTTGTGCTCTCCTTATACCTTGTTAAAGCCATGGGGCATGCCCCAGGCTGATTTTCCCGCCTCCTCACTAAAACCAGTGGGTGTACCACAACACTCCACTCTCCTGTTGCCTTACTAAAGCTGGCAGGCATGAATACCCCATTCAAAAGATGCACCTTAGTCACCTGGTACAAGGGTCCACAAGGGCTTGTGTTCCTGGGTCACATAGGACTGTAATAATTGAAGAGACAGTTCTTAGCAGGCTACCACCCACAGGGAACTGTACAGACAGCCAATGAAACCACACTCTCAGTCTTCCTGTGAAAAGACTCACAAACTTGACCTGAACATACAGCCTAAGGAGTGGGCTTCATGTTTGCCAAACATCTAGAGGCTACAAAGGTGCTCTCAGGGAACACTGGCCAGCAAATGCCATATTTGCACTCTTTTGGCCTCGCCAAAGTGCACCAGCACCTCCCAGAAAGGAACTTAAATGCTTTCACGGATCCCCGATTTTTGTGCAGGGGACACCTCCAGATCATCTGGTCTGGAGGACAACAAGGTTTACAATTGGGGGTCACACAAGAATGTTTATATTTGCAAAGTTTAAAAACATCTGCTCGAGGGTTCTGGCTTCAAATTAGCCTGAAAGTAGGTGCTGAGATCCCACCCTTTGGAGCACTGACAGGTCTTGGCTCACCCTTAGCAACAGGGACCTTTCAAGAAGAAATAGTGCTCCTTAGACAATCACAAAGGCTCTAGAAACAAACAAGAGGTAAGGCAAGGTTAAATGATAAGACTCATTTCCTATATTGGGCCATTCTTTCAAGACTAGGGGAGGTAGCTGTATTTTTTAATACATCAAAACAAACACAGAGAGTCAAGCAAAATGAGGAAACCAAGGAATATGTCCTAAATAAAAAAGTGAGTTAAAGCCTCAGGGAGGGGAAAAAATCTTAACAAAACAAATGTAAATGATTTACCTGATAAAGAGTCAAAGTGTTATCATAAAAATCTTCACTGAAATTGGGAGAAAAGTACATAAATACAGCGAGAACTTTAACAAAGAGAAAGTAAAAGAAAGCATGGAATAGAAGTCATAGAATGGAATATTTTTACAGACATAAAACAATTTTAAACTTTGTATAGAACTACAAAAGACCCTAAATAAACAAAGCAATCTTCAGAAGAAAGGACAAAACTGGAGGCATCATATTCTCTGACTTCAAATGATATTATAGAGCTAAAGTAATTAAAACAGAATGGTACTGATATTGAAACAGACACATATAGTAATGGGACAGAACAAAAAGCCCAGAAATAAGCCTATGTATATATGGTAAATTAATTTATAACAAAAGAGGAAGAAAAGTACAATAAATGAAAAAGTCTCTTTAATAACTGATGCTGGGAAAACTGGAGAGCCACATACAAAAGAATGAGATTAGACTACTATCTTATATTACATAAAAATAACTAAAAAATTTAGAGGACTTGAATATAAGACTTGAAATCATAGACTGTAAGCTCTTTGACCACAGAGCTGTCTCCAAAATCAAAGGCAATAAATGCAAAAATATACAAGTATCAAACTAAAATGATTTTGCACAGCAAAATAACTCATCATTAAAATGCAAAAGCAACCTAATGAATGAGAGAAAATATTTGCAAATCATATATCTGATAAGCGTTAATACCCAAAATATATAAAGAATTCATTCAGCTCATAAAAAAATTGATTTAGTGGGATATAAACCTAAAAACAACAAATGAACAGGACCAACAGAGACCCATAGACATGGACAATAGACCAGCTAAAGTGGTTACCAGAGGGTAGGGGAGATGGGAAGGAGGGAGGTAAACGGGGTAAAATGGGTCAAATATGTGGTGACAGAAAAATATCTAACTATGGGAGCTCAACACACAATGTAAATATTCATATGCCTTACTGTTAAAATGTACAGATTGAAATTGCCAGATTTCATTGACCAAAGTTACCATAAAAATAAATTAATTAATTAACTAATTTTAAAAAAGATTTCAAAATGGGCAGAGGATCTGAATAGACACTTTTCTGAATGAGACATACAGATGGCCAACAAGCACATAAAAAATGTTTATCATCAGGAAAACTCAAATCAAAACCACAATGAGATATAAACTCATACTCATTAAAATAGCTATTATCAACACTAGAAGAAATAAAAAGTATTAGTGAGGACGTGGAAAAAAGAATCTTCATGAACTGCTAGTGAGAAAGTAAATCAGTGGAGCCACTATGGAAAAATAGTAGAGAGGTTCCTCAAAAATTATAAATAGAAACACCATATAATCTAGCAATTCTTCTTGGTATGTATCTTAAGAAAGTGAAAACACTAACTGAAAAGATACATGTAACCCTATGTTCATTGAAGCATTATTTCCAATAGTCAAGATATGGAAAAAATCTTAGTGTCCATCAATAGATGAATAATAAATAAGATGTGAATATATATATATACACGCACATATATATATATTCACATCATTCATAATATGAATATATGAAAATATATATATATGAATATATAAATATATATATGAATATATATATTCTCACAATGGAATACCACTCAGCCATAAAAAAAAATAAAATTCTTCCATTTGCAACAATTTAGTGAAATAAGTCAGATAGGAAAAGAAATACGTATGGTTTCACTTATATGTAGAATCTAAAAAACAAAACAAACAGGCAAAACAAAACAGAATTGAGCTCACAGCTAAAGGGAAAAAATGGTGATTGCCAGATGGGAAGGGGGTAGTGATTGAGCAGATGGGTGAAGTGGTAAAAACTTTCAGTTACACAATAAGTTAAGTCATGCAGATGTCATATACAGCATGGTAACTATAGTCAATCAAATAGTGCATATTTGATAGGTGCCAAGAGAGTAAATCTTAAAAGTTCTCATCACAAAAAAAAAAATCTAACTTTGTATGTTGACAAATAGTAACTAGACGTATTGTGGTGATCATTTCAGTGAATACAAATATTGAATCATCATGTCGTATCCCTGAAACTAATGTAATGTTATACGTCAATTATACTCTAATTAAAAAAAAATTGCACTGATGGAAAAGGCAAGGGAGTTGAGGCGTGAAGAAAATCTGATGAGTTGGGACACATGGGTGTGAATGAGTTTGATGGATAATGGCCTTAAAATTAGCCTTTTTAGAATGGAACTTAACAAGTTGATAAATGGAGAGAAAACCACTATATTGCTTGGGGAAAGCTTGAGACAATGAGGTCTTTAAGTACAAATAATTCCAAAGTGAGCTAAATTAATGATGGTACAATTAACCTCATATTGAGGAAACAACTTACAAGCATAGAATTATAAATTATTAAATTGATTTTTTATTTTGCTAGCATTATCAACAAATCAAATAATGTTCTACCAATTTTAGGAAAATATGATATATGGATAAAAAAAAACTACTCCACTAATACTACTGTATCCTTGGGCCAAATTACTTAAAAACTCTGCACATCATTTTCTCATGAATTTATAATTTCTACATAATAGGGCTATTATAAGGATATATGAGGCTCTACAGAAAAGAAAGTGTTCCAATATGGTAGCTAACATTATTATTATCTGAATTCAAATCCCTTAGACTTTTCTATAATTTGGTTTCCTAATGAGACAACCGAAGTGAAAAAGAATTAATTCTTAATTCTCAAGACTGTTTGAAGAACATGAAGAGATAATGTATGTGACAGGGAAATGGGCAACAAACACAGCAATCCGTATGCACAGGATATAGTCCTGGCTGGGATTATGTTTACAAACCACATGTAGCCAAGAGGATGCCTGATATATGAGTGGAGATTTACCTGATATGTCATAACAGATATAAATTATGCCTTTCAACCTCATAAATTCCCCACAGAATTACTTTTGTTATTGTTATAGAGACAATAAATGTATGCTTAATTCCTATGAAAGGATCGAAAGCAGAAAATCCCAAGGCGGGCATGTGGAGGCCTCTTACTTTCTTCACACTTACTTGAGACTTACTTTTGCACACAAAAATATCAGTTCTCTATAACTAGATATATGTCACAGATCAGATATCTTCAGCTTAAGGGCAACCCAGAGTGTTTTCCATGGTGCTAAATTAACCTAATCTCAGCAACCTCTCTCAAAATTGGCTAGTCTTATGGTTAATACAGAAAGAATCAATATCTGATGTTTGTAGTTTTAATAGAGCAATAAATGACATGCAAAGACAGCTTTTACAAAATAATTCTGCAGCTATTTATAAGAAAGCAGCCATCTTTTTTAGACCACTGAGTGTGTAGGCTTTTTCTGCACACCTTAAAAGATACCATCTCTTTGGGGGAAAAAATATTATTTATCAATTATCAGGCTTTAAAAGATAAAAAAAAAACTGCCTTATATAAACTGACTCTTTGGGAGGGGGTCATAAATTAAGGAAGAAATTTAGAACTTTCTTCTCCAAGCACATAGGTTTCACAAGTCAGAGATGTGAACTTGTCTGAGGCAAGAGATACCCAGGGATGTCACCTAATACAGTTTCAGTGAGAGAGACAAGAGAGTGGCCTCCAGGATCAGAAACCCTGGGTTCAAATTTAGAACATTCATTCGTTCAGGCTTTGTGGCTGGCATCAAGCAACTTAATATCTTTGAGTTTAAGTTTTCTTATCTTAAAAATGGGGTTAAAACCAGTACCTACTTTGTGATGTGAACTTGTGGAGGCTAATGATAAATATTCCATGAATGGCATCTGGCACAAAGGAAATGTTTGATAAATATTAACTAATTTTTACAGTGTGACAGGTGTGAGAGTTGGCAGGGAAGACAGTGCAACCTTTTTTAGAATTTACAGTCTAAGGTGGTGGAACCACAAGGAGCCAGGAGCGGGATCTACGTGAGTTAGGAGAGATTGCCACCGGACCTTAAAGGCTCTGGGAGGATTTTGATCTTAAAGAAGCACAAGGAAATTGATGGATTCAGGCATTTTGCTCTCTGTCAGCTACACAGAGTGAACAGAAGAAACAAATATAGATGTTGGGAGACCAGCAGAAGGATATGCTATAGTGCAGAAGAGAGAGGTTAAAGACTTGAATTACAATGAAGGTGGCAGAGACACAGAGAAACGGAGGAAATCAAGAACTCTACAGAAGGTAAAATCAGCAATTTTGATGGACTGGAGCTAGGGCAGTGAAGAGGATGAAAGCATTAGTAGGGATTCTCGAATTTCTGATTTGTGTTGCTGGGTGTGTCTGGAGTTCTTCACCAGACTAAAACTCGCTGAGTCACTATATGTGTGGGTGTGTTGGTGGGTGACTATCACTGCTTTGGCACCCATATTAGGTTTGAGGTGTCCAGCTGGCAATTTTTTCCCTGACAAACAGTCACAACTTCATATATTTTTTTCATCCTTACTTCCCTTTTAATTTCTTGGCTCCCAGCTAATTTCCCACCTTACTTCTATGAATGGACTCATTTCAGACTTTTTCTTCTTTCTTTATTTCTCTTGCAATTTTTTTTTTCCTGTCTTTTTTCATATACAGTCATCAGCTTTTCAGGAACATCAGCTAGTCTCTCCAGATTTTGTGATTATCTTTTTGTTCCTATCCCACTTAACTTAGCTCCTCTAAATCCACACTTTGATCTTATTCAAAATAATTACCCCAATTAACAGATCAGACTGTGCTAAGGCATTTTATTTCCCTGAACAATGTACATGCATGTTGAAGAATTATGCTCCTTTTCTCTCCTGATATTTGAAAAAAAAAAAAAAAAAAGAGAGCCCGAGATAAAAATATCTTTCCTAACAGTGGCAACAATAAAAATTCCAATAACAATGAACCTGGGTACACATCTGACCTTGACAATACCGAAATTAATATTCACTTTGCGATTCCACTGACATTTATCACTGAAGAGCACCTTTAACGCCCTTACACATACATGCATGCAAGGGGAAGATTGATAATCGCACAGGGCAGAAAACCTAGTTGTCCTCTATCTCTAAGAGACATCTAAAAGGCTCCCAGTCTGTTGAATGAACCACCCTGAGGATTAAGTTTATTTTATTTTCAGTATTCAAAAGATAAGACGTTTATTAACCACATGGAAGATTTGGGCTTGTTCAGAGATAGCAGCAAGAAGACAAGTAAACTTCAGTAGTAAATCATCTCACAGGAGTTGGACAATGACTTTAAGTAAAACTAAACACAGGGATACTGGTATGCTGCTCAGATCAAAACATTCTTTCCTTTTCTCAACCCCGCCTCCTCTGCTTTTATGTTCATGGCTGCCATAAATTGTCAGAGCAATAGGAAAGAAATGTTTTTGCTGTTCGAAGGTTGTTGACAATGATGTTTGGGCAAATATGCAGTAATATAAAGAAAGCAATGGTTCAACATAAATGCTTTTTAGATAAGCCAGAAATATTTCTTTGAGAAGGTTTCAGTTTGTCCACTGTATATCAAAAATTCTAAATCTCAATTTAATATCAGATTGGTAGTCTTTTTGACTTCTTCCCGGTTGAGTATAAGACACAGTGATACATCTAATTCTTCACTCTTGGTATAAATATAATGTGAGTCACGAATGAGCCTATGTAAATAAAAATTTCTAGTAGCCTCATTAAAAAAGTAAAAATTATATAAATGAAATTAATTGTAATAATATATATTTAACCCAACATGTCTAAAATGCTATCACTTCAAAACATATAATGTAAAATTTCTTAATGTGATATTTTATGTTTTTTTTTATATTAAGTCTTTAATACTCAGTGTGGACATAACAGATAAACTCTTCATTTAGAATGGAGGGAAATTTAACTTTTCTAAAGTGAGTGGCAAAATTGCTGTAAGAACATCAAATTATAAAGAGAATATAGGGAAAAATTATACTGCTAAAATAAATCAAGCTCTTGGCATAATCTGAAATAAGTCAGTGATATGTTCAACCTATTATTATATTGTTATTTGCGATTAAATATTAAATGATGAAATATACCACCAGAAGTAGCATCAAATCATTTCTGGGTGTCCTGAGCATTTTTGAGAGGAGCTTAGACTGAACTACAAGCCATTTAGATGCCCTCAAGAAAGGAAGTAATAGTTACTGTTTTTTTCACTGCGAGGTAGTAGTAGACAACTTCGAATCAAGACAGCAGACTGAAGGTTAAGATCAAGTGAATGATTCTTAACAGACAATCAAAATTATGTACCTAGAGTGTTCCTCAGCACAATGATTAACATAACTCAGACTGGCTCAAGTTTAATGTTGAGATTTTTAAACCTTATACTGTCATGGCTAGGTTTTCTGAACTAATAAGAATTTTAAAATTTAAAATGCAGTTAACTTTCAATTAATTATTTTTCCATTTCCCTGAAATTATCACGCGCTTAGCATTCTGGTAGGAATGCTATGCTAGGTTTAAACCCCAGCTCTGACACTATTATTTTTGTCCTACTTAATTTTGTCACATCTAATGTTGGGTTGGGCCAGAATTCTCACTCACAGGATATTTGGCAGGCGCAGAGGATTGCTATGGGCTACAGTTGAAAGATTTTAAGGTGATGCCACACAATTACTGTTCTGGGTCATAGCTGTTAAAATCAGAGTCAAGATGTTGCCAGCAAAGTCTGGGAGGAAATGATTATGGGTTTTTTATCAACTGAAGGTCAAACAGTGAAATTCTGAGCATGTGGTCAGGCGGGAGCCGTTCTCACTGGCAGCTTCTGTGGACTCTCGTTACCCAGGATGGCTCTTCTCAGTTGTTAGCTCTTTCAGGACTGCCTAAGCATTTTGCAGGCCTGAATTTGCAGAGAGTGCTATGTCCTGCAGCCTACAAGGCAGAAGTGGAATTCTGCAGAGGGAAAGAAGGTAGGAGCATGTCGAATATGATTTTAAGGACATTAGGGGTGCTTCTTAACACTTCTTTGCTTAAAGAGATGCCAGAAATTATTTTTAAAAATAACAAAGTTAGTTTCTTAATTAAAAGTAAATAAATAAATATTTTTCATTTAAAAACAATCTTTTTCCACAGCTTACTATATTCTCAACCTGATTACCTGGAACCTTACCAACAAGTTGAGTGATTTGTAGGGCCCTGTAATGTGCTGGTTTGAATAGTGTTCCCCCAAAATTCAAATGTACTTCCAAAAGTCTTTGCCTTTAATTATTTAAGTTAAGATGAAGTCATACTGGATTAAGGTAAGTTTTAAACCCAAAATTTTTTGTGTCCTTACAGAAACAGGAGGAAAAACACAGAGACACGGACACAAGGGAAAAGGCCATGTGAAGATAGTGCCAGAGAACGAGTGATGCAGCTATAAGCCAAGGATTGCCGGACACCACTGGAAGCCAGGAAGCAGTATAGAAAAACTTTCCTCCAGAGCCTTCAGAGAGAACGTGGCTCCGATCACACGTTCATTTCAGAATTCTAGTGCTTAGAACTATCAGAAAATAAATTTTTGTTGATTTAAACCACTTGATTTGTGGCACTTTGTCCTGGCAGCCCTAAAACAGGCAGTATGATTTCTATTTTTTCAGAGGAAATTAAGAATCAGAAAAGGTGACTTTCTCTAAAATGTACAGCAAAATATGGAGAATAGCTCAGTCCAGAACCCCACATCTTTTGCTTATTAGCTTAGTGATAAATTCACTTTCAGGAAGAGGAACCACAATTTTTGCAAGCAGAGGTGTTTCACACCAGCAACCTTGGATGAGAAATCTAGACAGAGGCCTGGAGCTCCCACCAGTGCACTGACCCATCCTGTGACTGACTTTAAACTCTTTGAATTCCAAGTTTGTTCTTTTTAAAACTCAAATAATTTGAATCAACTCTCTCAGAGGTACTTTATGGATTCAACATTATTTTTCAGATGTTTTGGCTTCTGAGTGTCCTGAGTTAATGAAGGATATAAGACTCCTAGATAAGGAAAAGGGTAAAGAAAAGGGATGTCAGAAGTCCAAAGACAAGCTCCTCCTTAACCCTGTGGCCTTTGTGCAAACCTAAACTAGGCTTCTGCTCTGATGCAGTCTCAGAGCAAGAAGCTGATACATACTCTTGATCATCTCTGCAAAGACATCTCATTAGAATTCAATTCAATCTCTTATTTAATGAACACAGGCAAAGTACATATCAGAAAACAAGCTGCTTCTCAGCTAACATTTATTTTGGCACTGACTTGCCCCTTTTGGAATGGTTCCTTGGAAGATCTTGGCAGCAGGAAGACTGGGCTGCAGATCTGAGGCCTCCTTGCAGTCAATTCTCTTTTCTGGTTATTAACCACATCAAACTGCAGTTCACTAGCCTGCCCAGAAGCTTTCTAAGAAGAAGGCTTCTCTATGATTGATACATTTTTTTTGAGTGTCTTCTGTGCATATCCCTGTAATGCATGCATTAGGAAATATAGGGTGCAGGTATTTTATAGTTGATAACATGGAGGTTTCTCCCAAGTTTTTCAATAACCGTTCGGTTTGCCACTATTAGAAGCTAAATACTGCATTGCATTGGCCATTGGCCTAGCAGTATGTGACATTTGCTTTTATATTTATATTAAAATTATTGGGTACCTTCTTTGTGCTTACAGTCTAATTAAATAAACAAAACCTGAATCAATTTCACAGTCAAAACTAATGTCAAAAAAAAATCTTGATTTGTCCCCCACAGCTCTTCCCTTCCCATTAACCCTCCAAGATGGCCCATTACTCAGTTTCTAATGCCAACAATGGTCCCACAACTTGCCTAGTACCTAAGGCCTAAACTCAATGAGCAAAGGGGACTTCTGCATTTTCTTCATCCCACACCCAGCAGCAAGTCTTGTCTCTATCTCAAAGGCATCCTACATTCTACCAGTTTTCAGCACCTCCACAATTTCTATCAAAACTTGAGCTACTAACACCTCTAGACTAAATTGACACATTAGCTTCCTTTCTAGCCTCCTCGCCTCCACTTTTAAAATGAAAATTAGACCATGTCACCCTCCTGTGCAGATGCCTCCACAGTGAGAATTAAATTAATCTTCTTTATCATGGGTTCAAGGTTCTTCATGGCTGGGCTCTGCTACCTGTTGATTTTCCTTTCCACTCTCTCTCTTCTTCGCTCTTCTGCAGCATAAGGACTTCTTGCTCTTTCTCTCCAAGATCTTGACACTTGTAATTTGCTCTGCTTTAAATGTCTTCACCCAAGACCTTTGCTGGCATCCCTCCGAAATTCTTTTAGAGGTCCTCTTAAATGCCCTTTCTTCAGAAAGGCTTTCCTAATTTTTCTTAGTAGAATTGTCTCTATGCTCCTCATTCCTTACACCCTTAAGTTAGTTTATTCTCCTGCATGCTTTATTTTTGTTTAGTGTACCTCTCTCTCTCTAGAATATAAACCTCATGAGGATAGGATAAATACTTTGTCTTTTTTACTGGTGAATTCCCAGTGCCGAGAAATATGGGGCAGCCCATTGGGAGCACATAATTAGTATTTGTTGAGTGAGTGAGTGAGTGAATGAATGAATGAATAATAAATGACAAGATAAAGTTCAAAATCTGGAAAATGAAAATGAACTGATGCAGATGAACAGTTTGATTCATGTGGCGAATTAAGTTAGGGTAGGCTTTCTGCTCTTAGAGATCTTAAATAAAATCTCAAAGTAGAAATAGAAGAGACTTATAAAATAGTCTAATGAAGGAGAGAATTTCAAACACATATGAAAAGTACAGAGACAAGTAAATGAATAAATTACATGCAGTGTTAAGGAGCGTGATTACATGAGGAATAATTAGAATCTGGCAACAGAGGAATGCAAGATTATGACAGATTATGACAGCTAGCATTTACTGAGGGCTGAAAATGTGCCCTAGAGCAGGTTAAGTATTTTACAGTAATTATCTCACTTGATCCCTGGAATAATCATTCAAGGACATATGATTATGTCCCATTTTACAGATCTTTCTCTTAAGCTTTATAATATCCCCAAAGATATCTCCATTTTATATGTGAGGACACTGGTTTAGCAAAGCTGGCTTACCCCAGTTAGCTAGTAAGTAAAAAAGGCAGAACTCAATTCCAGTTTGACCTCTGAATCATCATTCTTAACCATCTTTCTCCATTCATCCATTTGAAAGACCTGGAACACCGATTACATGTTTAAATAAGGTGATAATAAACAGATCACTTGCATTGATGTTCAGTTGATAAAAGCCTCATGATCATTTCCTCTTGGATGCTGATAGAGACATCTTGCCTCTGATTTGAACAGCTCTGACCTGAAGCAGTAATGTGTGTCATCACCTTAAATTTTTTCAGTGTCAATCCAAGGCAATCCCCTGTACCTGTCAAGTATTCTGTGATCAGCAATTCTGGCTCAATTCAACTCCTGTATTAGATGTGATGTGGAGCTTCCCAAGGTGGGAATATTGGGCTGAGACAGAAAAGAATATTTACATAGACTAGGGAACATTTGGGGTTTATTTTTTCCATAGATATCTTCCTAGAAATGAAATCTTTTTAAAACAATGTAATAGTGCAGGAACACTGGAGTTAGAAAACAGTAGTTAAAGTCATGTTACTATCCTTTCATGTAGCACATAAGATTAATCACACATTACAGCAGGCAGAATATGAACTGCAGGGAAAAGAATCTACAAAATAGTGAAGTGATTTAAAAACGAGTTTTAGTTAAATTTGGTTGGGTATCACATCAGGTTAGTCAACTGCAAATTTCTTGATGTGATATTATCTAAAATACACTACCACATTTCATATTAAACCATAACAAAATTATTTCAATTACTACCTTGCAATCCAAACTTTAGGTTAAAATAAAGAAGAAATACATCCTTAATCCTTTCAGCATTATCCTGCCCATCTTATATTGCTTTCTATCCCCAGCAGCATATAAAAGTCTTGAAACATGGTATGTGCTCAATAAATTCTTATGCTCGGCATAGGTCAAAAAGGGCTCTCAAGAGGAGAAATATAAGAATATGCATATGATAAAAATACCATATTCTCTTTGTGTCTTTATTCTTCATTAGTCATGTTCGCTAGATCTCCATGAAATCAGTGATAGAACCAAAAAAGTTCTGTAGAAAAGCTCAGCTTGGCTGTTTTATCTCTGGAGTAGCATTTTATTCAGCTGCCCCAGAAAAATGACAATATTCCTGAAGATACTTAAGCTCTCTTTTGCTCTAATGTCATTTAGCAAGCAACCTACTTTCACTTTTTGTAAGGCATATAACCAAACTAGACAATTAAACCCAAAACAAATCTACTTAGGGAACCACTTTATCTCTGGCTAAGTAATCAACCATACTTTTCCCAAACTTCTCATTATTATGACACTTTCATGTCCTCTTTCTTCAGACTCCCTCCTTGATAGAGGTGAGAAATAATTAGGTTTTATTTCTATATATTTCTCATCAGGAAGGTATCTTCTCTAGGTGTTTGGCTATACCATTAGAAAAGGCCTAAATTATGCTTTGTGCTCAAACCAAAAGAGAATAGCAGTGAAGCAGGAGATATTGCTTAGGGAAACTGAACTTACACTATACTACTGTTTAAGCCAAGTAACAACTAATTAATTTTTGTCCTTCATCTTTAATTTTGTTTTGAAAGATATTCACTTTTTTTGCTTTAATTTGAGAAATATTTAAGGAATTTTAAGTAACTAACCAGAGAACATATTCAGATCTAGATTTTCTGGTCTTTTAAAAGCAAATAGCTTATATTATCAATAGTGAACATTCCAGCATTTCTAGGGGACTAATCTGCTTGGTGACTTTTGCTTAGTTTCCACTAGACTCCTTGAGAGTTGGACAATGTTTGACTTGCTTTTACATCCTCTTTTACTGGCGGAGTGTCTAGACCAGTATGGTCCAAAAGATGTTCTGCAGTAATGAAAATGTTCTCTGTGCCACCCAATATGGTAGCCAATACTCATACAGGAACTTTTGAAATGTGGCTAATAATTCTGAGGAATCAAAAGTTTAGTTTTTATATTTATTTACATTTTAAGTGCTATATAACAGTTGAAATGTGGCTAGTATGCTTGAGAAACTAAATTTTAAATTTAATTTTCTTTCAATATATTTAAATTGAAATTTAAATAGACACGTGTGGCTAGTAGTTACTGTGCTGAACAGTTCAGGTCCAGAACTTAGCATAAAAGCATCATTTTTGAATGAACAAATGAAGAAAATACAGAGTGATTCCATTTGCCTTCAACTCTTCTAGCAGTGATTAATCAACCCATTTTTCCAAGCCTGCCTTTAATTCTTCCACTAATATACATCATTGTAGAAGACATAATACCTCACTTAATTGACCATTAAATCCAAATAAATTTCTTAAGCCTTCTGTTGCTGAGAATGCTAAACCATAAGACTTTAATTTTTCACATCTTATATTTCTAACACCTGAAAACATGTTTTGCATTGAGAGACTTTTAAAATTACGACAGAATGTGTATGCTACCATAAAAAAGAGATGGAATATCAGTGTTTATCTTTATTTCTTTCTACTGTTAATCTATCAGGCACCACACAACTGGACCACTGCCGATTAGCTCACGGTCAATTTTGCCACCATAGTCATTCCCAATATTTACTCAAGTCATCATGCAGTACAGTTAATAACTGAAAACAATCTCCAGTGATAAAAAAAGGAACTGATCAGAAGAGTAATTTACTTGGTTTGCTTAATTTATAGAATCATGATAATATAACATATTTAATATTTCTGCCAATCATTAAGTACAGATCAGAGTCCTCCATCATTTTTTAAGCAACTAGCTAGTTATAAAATGGCAATGCTGTGACACATTTTATGGGATAATAGAGTGTTTTCTAATCATAAGACTTCAAAATTTAGCTAGGGATACAAAGATGTACATTAGGCAAAATTAGGAGACAACACAGTCTATAATAGCTTGCTAAATTATAGGGAGAAGATAATTAGGGGGAAAGTAATACATATATATTAATGGCTGATTATATAATAGTCAAGCAGTTCCAAACTGTCAATAAGGTATTAGATTAGCTTTGCTACCTCAGTAATTACCCTACTGAGCACAGCATTTGGTAAGTGCAGGGCAGTTGGAATTCTGTTTTTATTTGACCCTGTTTAGGGGAGAGGTACTTCTATTTAGTGCCTACTATATGCCACTAATGCTTAGACACTTCCCATTTCATCACATTTCTTCACTACTGGGAAGAGGAGGAGTAAATAATATCTCCAATTTATAGTTGAGAAATCTGAGGTCTCAAGGATTAAGAAATTTGCCCTAGGATACAGGTAGCAATGTTTGGAGACAATGTTCAGACACTTCTCAGTTCTTTTTATAACAACCATCAAGTAGAGCTCTATTAGAATTAAATACAACAACAACAACAACAACAACAACAACAACAACAACAACAAAGTCCAGGGAAGGAGGAAAAAAAGTAAATATGCCTACTCCTCTGGTTAATATAGTCTAAAGTCACTCGATGTGGGGGTTGCTTTCACTCAGCTTTTCCATGTAAAGGATATAATGGACTAAGAATATTACTTACAACTCTGCAATATAAAAGGGTTTTGTGGATAATTGGGCCGTGGCATAGCAAATAGGCTTTCTATTTTAACTCAAGCCTCTGGCCAGTATGTGGTCCATTTTAACATCATTCATGATTAAACTGCCGTAACAGCATCTTATATTATCCAAATCATAATTCAAAAATTCTCCACATGTGGTGTAAAAAGATTAGACAAGTCTTAAGCAGGCAGAGACTTATATCTGGCTGACAATATAGTGGAGAAATTATATGCCATAAAGGCAGGGGAAGGAGCAGGGTTTAGCAAAAGGAAGATATAATCAGTGGACACAAACCTTCCTATAAATCAGCCTTTCTATTCTGGGTGATTATTTCATAAAGTGGATCTTAGGTTGTTGATCTCTTTAAATGATTACTGCAAAATGTATGCACTTTTGGAAACTGTTTGCTGGCTGATTTATATTTCAGACATATTTTCCATCAGTGTTTATTCCCTGAGAATATGGTTTTCATAATAGAGTTGATATTTTCAAATAATATGAAAAACTTGAAATCAATTTGTATAAAAGCTATGTGATTTTAATGTACAATTACTACATCACATTTAGAAAAACAATGATAAAAGAAGCAACCAAATGCATAACCAGATGAGAGCCATTTTCAAAAGATCATTTTGTGAAGGAGAGAAATAATGATGGAAACATTCCCCTAACCCCCTTGCCTTTAAAATGCTGATAGTCAAGCCAAATAACAAAATCAGCCTTTGTACTTCTAAAAGCACAGAAAGATCAGCTTATAAGAAGGAGACAGACAGACAGACAGACAGAGGTCTGAAAGGGGGATGAATAGAGAAGGAGAGGTAGGAAGAGGGAAAAGGAGAGAGAGGAAGAGGGAAGGGATGAGAGGGGAAGAGAGGGATGGGTAGAAGAGCGGGTGGGGCAGGAAATGAACACAGGATCTCTGAGATGTTCCATCTTCCCCAGCAACTGGAGTACTGCTGAGCAGGCTTGGAGAAGAGGAAGTGCTCCTTATGCTAGAAATAATTTTAAATTGCCAAAATGGCATTTTATTTTAACAATAATAGATAAAATACACCTGCAGTACCTATTAGTCATGATAACATAACTTATTAATCCTAATGTCTACAATAAAGACAGCAAGTGAGCTATGCAATGCTCTTAATTGAAACAAATAGAAGGAACTGGCTAACGATTTTGAACATGTAAAGAATATTCTGGACATATTGTTTACCTAGGCTGAATTGTTTCTACCTATCTACTCAGTAAGAGATTAATTTTCCAAATGCAAATTCTCAATGAAACAGAATCAGGTCACCGTGCAAACGAACAATGGTCTGCAAAGGGGAGAATTCTTACTCCCCACAGTGGCACAAATAGAGGTGACTTAATAACAATGTTGTTATGAAAGGCCAAAATATGGTTAGCATCCTAAGGTCAACATCACTACCCTTAATGACAAATATTCAATGCTTTTCCTGGTTTCTAAAGCATAAGAATTCTTCATTTTTATTTTCTTACGAGAGACAATACCATATTTTATTCAGCCAGGCATGCAGTTTTCCTATATTGTGTCTTGTCATCATTTATGTTAATTTTTAAGGAAAGTAAATGCTAACAGAGACCTGCACCTGGTGAGGTCCGCTGCACAAATTCTCTCATTGCTTTCTGCATGAGGAGGAATGGGCAGGATACAAAGGACTGGGGCAGCTTTCTTTGTAACAAAACTATGTTTGAGAAGGTGGCCACATAAAAAATTAATTAGATATTATGCCTCAGCCATCACAGGTAATGGGCCCATAGCTAATTGGTGATTCAGTTGGTAATTTGTCATTTAACAACTTCTTATCATTATATACTTAGAATATTTGCTTTCTCAAGAAGCTTCTGATATCCACAAGTGCTGTTCCAGCATTACAGACATGTACTTTTCGAAATGCTTCAGACAGTGTGGGGCAATGTTAAGTACTGAGTAGATGTTCATTAAATGTACTTATAAATCAAATCATGTCACTGTTTTTGTTTTATAAAGTTAAGTGTGATACAGATCATTACTGATTTTTTAAATTAATATTACTAAAAATGGCATAAAATGAATCCTGAGTAATTTTCCTTTTTATTTTTTAATGAAATGAAGCATTATTAATCAGTGTCAAAATAGAAAATACTTTCCTGTCCCTTGTCTTGGAAAACTTAGCATTAAAAAAGTGAGTTAAAAAGAAAAAAAAAAAAAACATTGGAAGTTTATTTCTTAAACTGGTACTTAGAAATAATGGTATTGATAGAAGGAAAAATAAGACATTGCTTAGCCTTAGAAAGTGAGGCTGACTACTTAGGATTTTTATCAGAAAACTAAAACAATGTTAGGGATACCAGTGGGGTTAGGAAGTGAAGAATTCAGATAATCCATAGAAACTGGATCTTTTGAAAATGAACATGCTTCTAAAGTTTAAGTTCTACCATTAGCAAACTGACCAACATTTTTTTTAGAGAATTTTTGTTGGGTTTTTAAACCATAAGTCTGCATATAATGTGGCATATATCATTTCTGAAAATATTTATTTTGACCTAATTTGTTTTATTTAACTTTATATATTATAAATACCAAATATGTGTAAAAGTTATTAATTCTCTATATATGACTTATGAAGAGTAAGTCAATAAAGATGATGACTTAAATAAAGTCTTAACACAGACATTGTGAAGAGAAAATTGACATTATCTAGTGATTTAAATCCCAACAGCAACAAAATCTTCTTAAGAACAGAAAATCCAAAAGCAGACCAGCTTCAAGGGGACACAACCAGAGAAGGTGCAGAGGCCCCATGGTCAGAAGGGCCCTGCATGGAGCATGGCTTAATACCCTGCTATAGCTTCTGTGTCTTGCAAATTATTTAGTTGGTCCTGCCTGGGAGCCTGCATTTCCGAAAGACCATCTGAAACCTATACATTGTTATGCCTTTTAAGATGCTGTTTGAGGTTTAATTTCCAGAGGCAAATATTTCTAAGACACGTACAGCATACAGCTTAACCCAGTCCCCCTCCACCCCATTTGGTTATCATCTTGTCTTCGTAGAGTTGGCCAAGTGGAAGGAAGAATGAAGAGTTTGCCAAGGGTCAACCAGTGCCCAGACTGCATATTGGCCTGCTCCTGCTCTCTCTTCAACAAATTTTTAAAATTTTAAACAAATTAAAGCTGTCAAACTGTTCATCAGTAATCAATATTTTCAAATTACATTAGATGATTTGTAGAAAAACCAAAATTTTATGAGATACAGTAACAATTTTTGTACATACAGTTTAGGAGCTGTTCCTTTATGAAAGTAGAAATCACTAAATTATAACTTAGTTAAAGAACATTCAGCTGCTTTACTTTGTGAGCATGAAGTTTAACATAGTGATTTAAGTTGAAGGCTAGAGACATTGCCTGATAGCCATGATCACTTTACACTTCTTCCCTTTTGGAAGCTTCTTGAGAGCATTTGGTGCATGTTTAAGTTCCTTAATAAGTCCCTGCACTTAGAAGTGCTATGCCATTGTTATTTTACTTTCGGTGCTACATTCTCATAGATAAACTTGGAAAATCTGCAAAATCAATGAAGGAGGCTGAAACTGGATGCTGATGACAAAGTACTGGCAGGTAGAGCAAATCAGTCCCTTATGTAAGAGGTAAATATGTAGACTCTCTGGATGGCTCAGACCTTTATAGTTGTTAATTTGCCATTACGGAGACATGGCAAGGCCATTTTGTTAAGAAGTTATCTTACCTGTAACAATCTTCAAGTTAAACATGTTGTTTCAAAAATCTTCCATTTTTTTCCAGATATTTCCTTTCTATGAAAGGACCAGGATATTGCCAGTGAAAATAAATACTGTCTAAATGCTTCTCTTCCCTTTCCATACTCACACTCAGGCTGAGTGGCCACTTTGATGGGCTGAGAACTCTCCCCTGGTCCCCACTCGTTGTAAGCCACAACTCGGAAGGTGTACATGGCTTCTGCCTTCAGGTTTCCCACGGTTAGCTGAAGGGACCCAGGCTGGGACGTATTCAATGCTCGTTCTCTGGGAAACGAAAGTTGCAGAGAAAGATTATTCCAACATGAATACTTATAGCCAAAACCTTAGTTGATGTGCGAGAGTAGCGAGGTGGAACAGAAGGTTGTTTATTCATGAATGTTGACTCTGGGATGTAATTCAAGAGTCTGAGGCTTACTATGGGAAATAAACTGACTGGAAGGGCCTACAAATAAGTGCTGAATGGTTACATGGGAGTTCAAGTTTTTGCCATTTCTATGAAACTTGCAACCTGAAGTCTTTTCCCTTGACACTTTACAACTAAGCATCCAAACTCACGACAAAAGCCTATTAAAATTAGGAGAAACATCTGGAATGTAGTCAGGAAGATGCATTTCATAAATATCCAGTTAATGCCAGAAATCAAAGTTTCACGTGTTCCACAAATTGGTCTTTGTATCAACAACCGATGCATTTTCTTTCATTGTACAAAAGGAAAAGGCAGATGCTAAGTGCTGATGTGTATGCAGAGTGAGCTCCTGTAGTTATGTTAAGAGCAACTGGTAAAAGGAAGCAGATCCCCTTCTGCATGGGGAGAAACTGCAATATGCGTCTACTTGCCTTGTTCTTCAAGTCACACCTGTGTGTCCAATTAATTTCCCAATTAAAAACTTACCCAGCAGTTCCAAACAAATGAATTAATCTACTGATGATGGTTGGATTAATAATATATATTAAGAAAAGACGAACTCTATGGACATGAATGTTGACACAGAAAAAAAAAAAAAACAAACAAGAACTGCTAAGGTATTCTTTAAGGACAAACATGATTTTAGACATTTACATCCTCATTGGCCTCATGTGATTAATTGAATGGATGTAGAAGGAACTCTTTCTTTGCTACTCCACTGTTTCTCAATGTTTCCACTTCTGGGCAATCTCTCTTACATCTCAGGGGAATTAAATGTATGTTTAATTTCACTATTCTGTTTAATTTTGTTTTGTTCTGTTTTATTTGTTTTGGGAGATATTTCAAAAGAATACTATTTTTCTGCCAGAGAGAATTAGGCTTTCAGAAGGTAAAATAAAAACAAAGTTCTGAATTGTGATTCCTGGGGCTATGTGACTAAGTTTAACCAATGAGTCTGAGTAAATACGATGTGCGCTGTTTCTAGGAAAAACACACATATGGTTTCCCCCAAGTCCTTTTTTTCTACCTGTGGGCTTGAGACAGGCAAGGACAGTGACCTTGGAAGACATATATTGATGATGAAAAAGTCAAAATTTGCAAAAGCATTTAGTGAAGAACTAAAAAAGAACTGTCTTCAATCACAAGCATCCTTTTTCTACTTTATAGAGTCAAAGAGTTTTGAGCCATTATTTTTATAGCAGTTAGCTCTATTTTATTTAGTACTGCTAATAATTAAAGCATGCATCCTGGGTGGTCACCAGGGGCTAGGGAGTAGAAGGAATGAGAAGTTAGTATTTAATGAGTACAAAGTTTCACTTGTGTTAGATAAGAAAGTTCTGGAGATAGAAGGTGTTAATAGTTGCACAAAAAAGTGAATCATTTAATGCCACAGCACCCTATACTCAAAATCATTAAAACTGTAAATATTATGCTATGTACATTTTATCACAATAACAACAATAACTATAAAATCACCCTGTATGAATCTGGAATAGCCCAAGACTTAGGTATGTCTTTGTGAGTACTATATTAAGTTGCTGCAAGGCTGAATTGTGACATATAGTGGGGAAGGGATCTGGATGGGATTCAACAGTAACCTAAAATGGGTAAAGGTAACGCTCCCATGTACCACATATCACACTGTTCTCTTCCACCAAACTTAGATTATTTAGGACAATAAGTTGCTTTTTAAAAGAAAATCCTCGTAATCATATTATATGCCTTATAGATATAGATTTTTGCTTACTTTTCTTTCAGCAGAAGAGCTTTTATATTTTCTATTTATATATTGCCTCATGGTTTTATTATCATTATTTTACAGAGGCAAAAGATTTAGAGAATCACCTCCCCCCATCTCAGAAAATTCACAGTTAATGGATATCAGAGTTATGAATGAAATCTGGGGCTTTCTCCTCTACATCTAGTACTGATGTCATTTGACAGTAATGGTAAAAGGAGGGGCCTATTTGGATCATTGGCACTTTGGGTAGAAAACATGAGATGCTAAAGGGGAAGAAGGCACACTGGGCATTCAGAAACCACAGTGAGGGTGAACCTGTCTATGATCCATCACAAGTCATTTCATAATATCTCTTTTAGAGCTTTAAGCAACATAGTTGTCATTGAAGCTCATATTTGTATGCCATACTTCTTGGGTACCTATAAAGAAAAACAGCTCTCAAAATTGACTTTATTTTTATAACAACTAAATAATTTATATGAACTACTTGTATTCCAGGACTTGTTGGTATACCCCTTTGAACAGGCATTCTTCAAAGGAAAAAGGAGGCAAGAAAATTTCGGCATGCATGAGTGAAAATGTTCCAAATCATTCAATGAAAATATCCCTCATATATAAAAGGGGAAGTTCAAGATAAGTTGACTGAAGTAAAGGGAATAAGTCACCTGTGCTTTTTAGAATCCACACTCACTATAAATCCATTCTCTAAAAAGCCACAAGAGTATGAATATATAGTCTTTCTCCTCCTGCTGGCGTAAAAGCTGTAAGCAACTTGCCATTTGACCTTTACAGGGAGACCAAGAAAAGTTCCTTAACAAGTAGCATTTTTTCCTTATAAATCCTAGTGTTTGCTGCTCTAGGATACATGGCTGAGGTTTCCTGGAAAATAACTACTATGTTCTAAAAGTAAAAACTTTGATCCAATGACAATAATGCTGAGCTCAGTTGGCACAAAGTGAAACATGGAGACACGAAATGCAAATTTGAGCAGGTGGCACTGAGACCAAACTCTTGTTAGGCTGTAGTCCCCTGTATCTAGACCAGGCCCCTGCCCTGATTTGTACTCACAATGTATTGTCTTATAATAACAGCTTTTTCTAGGATTTTTTTTTTGTCATTAGTTTTCCCCATTTTATCTTCTGTTGATAGATAAATTCTTCTAACATACAATCCATCAACTTCCCACCTCACACCTTGCACTGGCCGTCATTCTCTGGTTAATACAACCTCAGCTTTGGGACAAGATCCAAAGACCCTCAAGAGGTGGTTGAAACCTTTGCACACTCATCTGCAATGAGTCACTGTACTTGCAGCAACACCGTATCCATCCCTGCTTCTCTGTCTTTGGTCATTCTGCCTTTCATTCATTTCGTTTTGTCTCATTTCAATGAGCCTGGAGTCACCTTCTCCTGACTCGGTTTCTTTTTGGTTTACCAAAAGCTTGTCATTCTTCAAATCCAATTCAGATGAAATCTCCTGACTGGAGGTTCCTACTATGATGTCAGTAGCATGAAACCATCTCTCTTTTGTACTTTTGTTGATCTTGGTTTACACATCTACTGTAGCACACAGCCCACTGTATGAATGAATGGACACACCCATCTCTGACTTAGGTGTGAATAATTTTAGAAGACATATTCAATTCACATTTTATTGACAGCATATATGCCCGTGGAGTATAAAGAATGGTTATGTTGCTGGTGCTTACATTTTTTAAAAAAATAAATGCACGAATAAATGAAAAATATTTTAATAGAATAACTGCATAAGATTTCCACATAGTATGATCCCATAAACGCTTAGAGAGCTCAGTTCTCAATTCCAGATTCCATCCCAGCTTGGTGAGGTGGCCTTCAGCATGCCACTTCACCTTCCTGGATCTTATTTTTATTATTTGAAAACAGAGAATGGGATTGACTCAAAGAAGTCTTTCTAATCTAATATTCTTTATTGGGAATAAAAAGCACCTGTGTGTGTTTGTGTGTGTTCTAACTGAATTCAGCGCTTCTGAACTCACCTTTCAGAAGTAAACAGAGATTAAAAATTAAACATGATACTGTCTCTTAGTGGAACATTTGTAACAACCTCTCTAGTTTACATATTAAGTAAACACGTTTCGTCTTGCCTAAGGTACCAGGGTGGTAACACTTAGTTACAGCTGTGAGGTGAGCAACAAATGCTGTCTTGGTGTACGGAATACCTAATTAGTTGCTTCAAGGGAGAAGAGTTTTATATTAATGTTCCTTTGTAAGGAAAGAATTATACATTTTTTAATGTAAAAGTTTTTAACATCTTTTATGCGCTCCATGTACATTTTTTTTATTACTTTAGCGAGAACAAGAATGTGATTTCAAAACAATTTTTTTCTTGCAGGAGCAACCCTTTTTAGGGATCAAAGTGACAGCAGCAACAGCAACCAAGATGCTATGCTTCTTATTACCCCAGAACCACAGGCTTTGGAATCAGCGCTATCTTGAAGAGAAAGTAGGTTCAGAGGTGATTCACCACCAGACAAAGCACAGTGTGGAATGGAGATCATTTTCTTGGTCAGAGGTATTTTCACTACATTTTGGTTAACAATTCTTGATTTCTTGAATTGTTAAAAAAAAGCACAGCCTGAAAAACAGACTTTTGAAAGTCATGAAACTTGTTTTAATGTAATCTCTGTTTCAGAATCTAGTAACATAACAAATAGCTACTGCGACAACAAATAAAAAGCTACGTTTTCATTGAAAAAAAAAAGTTTTTGTGGTTTCAAATTATTTATTTTGTTTAGTTTCAGCCAATGCCCCCATAGTTAATGACTCTGTTCTGAGTCCTCTTCTCATTCTATTTTTGGAGGATGACGCATTTTATCCTCCTCTAGCTGTAATTATCTATATGCTGGCAAATTCCATGTATGTATGCATGTGTGTGTATGTATGCATGCATGCATGCATGTATGTATATATGTATGTAGCCTAAACCTCTCTTCAGAGCTCTAGTATCCTATCTTCAAGGTCCTACTTGACATTCTCACTTGAATACTGTAAAAGTACGTCAAACCAACGTGCCTAAAACTGATTTTATGCCCTTCATTCCAAACCCGGATCTTTTCCAGTATCCTCATCTCAGCAAATTGCCCTACCATCCACCCATTTAAATAACTCAGAGACCTAGGAACTATCCTTGAAAACCATCTTTCTCTCACCACTAATGTCTAATCCATTCCTTGGTCCTGTCAATTTTGCTTCCTAAACATCTCTAGAATCTGGCTCTACTGTTCCATCTCCACTGACACCCTTAGTCTGATCCACCATCATCTCTTGCCTGGACTTTTGCAACAGCCTGCTAACTGGCTTCCCAACATCCACTGGCTGACCTCTAGTCTAACTTCCACTGTGCAGCTACTGTCACCTTTTCAAAATGCAAATATAATTATGGCCATGACATTTCATTTTACTTCTCCTACAGAAGCACTGTCATTTCCTTTAGAACTCTTAACTCAGTGTGTAGCTATATGTTCATCAGTCAAATGGTCCTCCCAGTGTTACTAAACCACTTGCAAAGAGACTGTTGGCTTCTCTATTACCTCTAACACAATGCTGGCATGGTCAACTCATAAGTGAATATTGGTCATTCACTTATGTACGGCATTTGTAGATGGCATGTTTCATTTTTCAACATATCTGAAATCCATTGGAAGAATTCAATTGCTACTCTCTCATTCAATGATCTAAGAACATTTTGAGGCAGAAAGGACAGGGCTTCTACATTTTACAGAGAGGCAGAGTGAGAGGAGGGCTAACTCTGCCAGGCACTAAGTCAAGGCCAGAAATGTACTGCTTTGGATTTCTTTCCATCGCAACACTCCCCCTTCATAGACAACAATCTTCGTCAGCTGCACAGTCAACTCTGCAGAGCAGGGAAAGAATATGTAAACACCATGTTGAAAACCTAATGTACAGTGAATTCTAAAATGAATCCTCCATGTCAATCATGGAAAGCTGGTCTCTCATTCTGAGCAACGAGGACAGGTTTCTGAGGCAGCATAAAGCAATATAAAGAATACAGTGCTGCAGATTGGAAAGACTCAGTACAGTCTTTGTTCTGCCACAAAATAAGCATATGACCTTGAGCAAGTCAGGGGCTATCTTGGAGCTACCCTGTTTCATTTGCAAAATGAAGATACCAGTCCCTTATCTGCATACCTCACAGGGTTATTGTGAGGATTAAATTGAATGATGCTCGTGAAAGTGTTTTCATTCTCTCTTCTGAACTCCCACAGTACTTTATATGTACCTCTTTTAGGAAAAAAATATATTTTTATTTTGTATGGTATAGTGAGGAGATCACTAGGCTAGAAATCTTGCATTTAAATCCTGCTTTTAATATTTACTAGTTGTGTGCTCTCTAGGCAATATTTTTTAGACTTTCCGAACAGAGCAAGGCATCCTCTTCTGCAATGTGCAGATTATCATATTTGCCTTATCTGAGGATCAAGTGGGCTAATGCCTGTGAAAGTGATAAAGTCCTTTCTCAATATGAATTAGGAAACATCTGTACTTCATTGATTTCCATTTCCAACCCACAAGATGACTTGCACACAGCACTCGCAAAAAAAGAATCGAGTGCTTTTGATGCACCAGGCAACAAACAAGTGTTTTGGGCACTTTTTCTTAATCTAACAGTCATCACAACCTTACATGTCAGGAACAATTATCATCCCACATGAGGAGAGTAAGACGTCAGTGAGTGACCCAAGGCCACACAGCTAAGAAAATTCAGAATCAGGTTTGAAACCCATGCAGTTCAATTCCATAGCTGCACAGCCTTAATTTTTCAGCTACACTGTGTCACACTCCATAGTGATTTTAGATTATTAAATAGGATGTCCAATATTCTATATATACATCAAAGAGTCTGCTATTGTGGTTTATAGATGGTAAATAAATGACGCATATCAACTTGGCCATTAGGTCAGAAAACTATCAGAAATAAGCCTATAGAAAAAATTCATGTCATAATCCTACAAAAATGAAGCTTCTTTCTCTTCCAGGTTAATCCAGTTTGGAGAAAGCCATTAAATCCTGGTTCTACCACTTACTAGCTGTAAGACAGAGGTGTAAACTTCTTTATTAAGCCTCATCTGGATAATGTTTTGCTGTGAAGATTAAATAGATAATTGACATAAGATACTTAGTTTGGTATCTGGCACAGTAAGGGCTCAATAAATGCCTGCTCTCATTTTTCCTGCTTACTCTGTGGCCTTAGGCAAGAGATTTAGCTCTCCCTCCCCTAAGCACCATCCCTAAGTACAAAGTAGAAGGTTGCTGGACTATGATTCCAAAAATCACTATCAACTCTAATGATTTTTAGGTCCTAGGAGGAGACAGTTGGATATTTCCGGAGGAATTCTGTCTCTAAATTCTGGCTTCCAAATTCTAGAATTTATGCTACTCTCTGGTTTATGAAATAAAAGCACTCAAGGAGTGGGGGAAAAAAAAAAAAAAAACACTTGCATTACTGACACTCTTAACCAGTCAGAGAGATTAATGATAATCTGAGTTAGAATAATTTGCCTGACAAAGTCATTGCTAATCCAAGGCAAACATCTAATCCACTACCTTCTAAGAAGCTATTTTGTTAAGGAGCTAAATAAATGAATATGAGCAAAGGAGCATCACTGCTAACAGCCCAGAAACATATGGCATATATTCACTCTAGTAGAGCGCTAGAAAATACAAAATGAACCAGGATATTGGAATCAAATTTCAAAATCAACTTTTTTTCTCAATGAAAAAAAAGAAGCTTTTCTTGAACTGCAGTTTATTCATCCTCCTTATTTGCACAATTTGTTTTCTCAGTAAAGGAAAAAAAATCTATTAAGAATACCACATCTGTATCTCTGCCACCATTACTATATCAGTTCCAAATGTATGAAAATCATGAAACTAGATACTTGGTTATGAAATTATAAATAATAAGTAGTCTCAATCATCAGGGAGGGAAATATACACATACTCACAAACACTCAAAACCTGACTAAAGGTTGCAGCATATGCTACAATACTGATGTCATCAAAGTAAAAGGGGAGGATAAAGGAGAATTGATGACTATGGACCTGGAGGACATTGGAGAGTTTCACATAATAATTGACATTTTGGTTAGGGCTTCAATTCAACAAGCATTTTGTATTTGCTGTGGGTTAGGTGTTCCTCTAAATGCTGAGAACAGCTCAATGGGTAAAGAAGATAAAAACATCCCTGCCCACATGAAGTTTATATTCTGTGTCAAGAAAGGGGATTCAGGAAGCAATAAGTAGAAGGCAATAAAGCTGTGAAGAAAATTAAGGGCATAGGGAAAAGGGCATGGGGAACATAGGGGTCAGGTCAGACCTCCGGGGAGAGGTGTCATTTTGGCAAAGACTTAGTGGAAGTTAGAGAATATTTGTAGATCTCTGAAGGGAGATGCATTCTAGGCAGATTGAACAGTAAGTGCAAAGGTATTGAAGGAGGAGGATTCTTGGTATATTCAGAGGAGTGAGAAACTAGTAAGAAAATAGTAAGACTAGGAAGAGATAAAGCTACAAAGGTGACAAGGGGCCAGATCACGAGGATTTTTGTTTTTATTCCAAATGAGATAGGGAGTCATTGGAGGGTTCTGAAGCAGAGGAATGACACTGTCTGACATATGTGTTTAAAGGGTTACTCTAGCTGCTATGCTGAGAAATGATTTGGGAGGTTTCTTGGCATAATTCAGATGAGACTTGATGGTAGTCAAAGGGGCAAGAAGTGATATGTTTTATTTATAATTATTTACTTAATTTTAATTTTTTATTATGGAAAATACCATTGTGGATGATGTAAAAATCAGGCAACAGTATAATAAAACATTTTATTCTCATCACTCAGACCAAAATATGAAGTCATAACCAGTCTTTTAGTATTACGTTGTAGCAAACATCAGGTATCATATTGTTTTATAGATTTAAGATATATTTTGATGGTTCTGCCAAGATTTGATATAAGAAAAAATGATTAAGAAATAGTCCAAGGATTCTGGCCTGATTAATGAGAAATACATAGATTTCACTGAGATAGAGGAATGACTGGAATGATAAAGTATTTGAAGGGGAGTTTGGGTTGGAGGAAAACAGGTATTTGGTTTTGATTATAAGTTTGACACACTCATGGAAATCTAAGTTGAAAATTCAAGTAGGAATTTGGATGCATGATGCAGGTAAAATGTCAGGACCAGAGATACATCTTTGGAAGACATCAGCATAATGACAAAATTTCAAGTCCCAAACTGAATGAAAAAAAGATCACCAAATCTTCTGTATTAGGGCAAGCCCATATTCACAGGTAAGGATAGTTGGGAGCAAAAAGTAAAAGAGCCTAAAAAGAGGCACTGGAGTAGAACCAGGAGATTGTGTGTAATGGGACCCAGGGAAGAATGAGTTCATGAACAAGGAAGTAATCAGATATGACAAAATTTGCTAAATATTAAAGTAATGTGAGGCCAGAAACTGACTACTTGGTTTAGCACCATGGAAGTCACTGGTAAATTCTGATAAGAGGAGTGACAGTGAAATTCTAGGGACAGAATCATGATTGGAATATAAGGTAAGGCTTTGGAAAACAGACAATTTTTGGAACATTGCTACAAAAGGGAACAGAGAATGGAGTGATAGAGGAGGAAGAAATGGGATCAAGGGAGAATTCATTGAGATAAAAAAAATACAACTGTCTGCTTGTATACTGATGGACATGGCCCATGGGAGTGGGAAAAATCAGAGCTGAGGAGAGAGAAAAAAATGGCTGAAATTTTGTTTGTAAGGAAGGGTGGGATCTAGTGCAGAAGTGAAGGTTTGAACTTAGTTGAGAGCCTGTGCGGTTCTGTTACAGAAATCTTAGGAAAGACAGATTATACACTTAAAGACACACTGGGGTAGTTAAATTAGATATGGAAGCTTATAGAACTTCCCTTCTGATTGCTACTATTTTTCAGGAAATGAGAAGCCAGGTCAACTAAGAGTGTGGGAAGAGGGAAGGTGTAAGAGATTTGAGAAGAGAGAAAAGGCATGAAATATTATTAGAAGCATGTGTGAGAGAGGCTGACTGATATGTGTAATGCAATCTCTGACAGAATTAAGGGGCAACTTAAGATGAATAGTTATGAATGTAAAGACTAGTCGGAACAGTTATATATTTTCTTCCTGTTATATTCATCTACAAGTATGCAAGTGAAGAGTAGGTAGAAAATGACATTTATGTGGGGTGGAATTTGCCAAGAAATTAATCTGAAATGAGAGAGTGGCAAGCACAACATTGGTATTTATAATAATTGGCCATGAGATTTGAGCTATTTAACAAGTGAAGGAAAACATAAAGGATAAGAAGCAATGAAAATACTGTAGAATCACTGAATTGTTGGTCCCTAAGGAGCTGAAGGTTTGCTGTAATCAGAGTCCTAAAGAGAAGACAGGAAAATAAGCTTCTAGCAGGTGAGATGAAAGTGTAATGCCTGAACAGAGATCATGGAGAGGCTGCAGTGATTGGTGTTGAGGAGCTTGGACCCTGATATGACCACAGAAGTGACCAGCCTGGGGGAACTAAGGATTGATCCTTGGGCTGAGAAGATAAGAAAGATTTCAATAGTTAACGAAAGGATAAAATGGTCTTATAAGTAGGAATTAGTGAGCAGTTATAAAAATAAATGTTTCCTTAAAAAATAGAAACTTTTATTAATTATTATTATTATTATTATCATCATCATCTACTTACTTACCACCCTTTGAACATTATTGGCAGTCTTTTTTTTCTATAATGTCTCTGAGCTCACAGGATTCCAATCCCCTCCCCTTCCTGCCTCTGTGCAGTGACTGACCTGGCTGCTTCACTTGAATCCTTTCAATTAGTTATGAGAGTTAGAATGTATCTTCCCTTTGTCAATTATAGCAGAAAGATGTTATTCTTGTTTTTTCACAAAATCATATACACAGAAGTCACACATCTAATAAACAGTAGTTCCATTTCCAAATCTAGCCATTTGGAACTCAGTAAAATATTTTAACTGTTACAGATGGTTTAGAGACAGACTTCTTCAAAGGAGTTTGAAAGTTATTGCATGCATGTCTTTATGTAAAAATTTTATATTTAAATGTAAGAAACTTCACATTTTTTAGCAGTGGAATGAGTGATCCAAACTGTGTTTCAAAAAGATAACTACAGACAGTGAGGAGGATGGATTAGAAGGTGAGAAGCTATTGTCAGAGATCAGGTAAGTGACAATGAGGAAAAAAGAATAAAAAGAACATGGCTGAGCTGTGGCCAAATTGGACCTGACAGAATTTGATAACTATGGGCAGTACTGAGAGGCAGAGAAGAGTAAAACATGACTTAGGTTTCCCTCTGCCCTTTTTGGTCATCAGGATAAAAGGTACTAATATAAAACAAGAAAAAAGAAGAAAAAGTATATTTAAGGAGGAGACAGTGAGGATGATTTTGGACAGGTTAGATTTAAGATGCCTTCAGGAAATCCATAGGGATACATGAAGACAACTGGGCAAGAATGATTACCTCCAGCTCTCACAACTGCACCCCCTGAGATCTGAATAACTTATGAGATTTATCAAAAGGTCACAGCGTTAAACAGACGCCGAGATAAGACTAAAACAAATGCCTGTTTTCTTCATGGTAATGAATGATCTTAGGGAACACAGGCTGTGTGTGTATTTATTTCCTTTCATTTTAAGGCCAGGTTAAATTGTGGGGGGAAAGAGAAACTAAAGAAGAATATACTTTAACTGTGGCTGTGAACTAGAAAGGAAAGTATTTTGAGACACAGCGTGACAGAACTTGTACTCTTCCATCTGATTATCACACCGCAGCATTGTGAACTGAATACCACTCTGGCCAGCCCAACCATTATTGTCTCTTTCAAACCCCAAGGTGCTACTAAAGATCATCATGTGTTTAAAGCACTCACAAATTAGAGAGACCAGAAGCCTCGCACTTGAATCCCACCTTCTCCCCGCACGCTCTCTGCTGGCACTTCAATAGGCACTAGGATACTTTGACAGCCACCTAGTCCATTCTTCTCCACAAGAAGGAATGATGATAGCCAGGACTGGAGTGAGCTCAGCCCTGAGAACAACTAGGGCACTTAGTTCTCATTCATTCATTCTCTCTCTGTCTGTCTCTGTCTCTCTGTCTCTCTCTCATTCTCTCTCCCTCCCTCCCTCCTTTCTTTTTCTCCCTCTCTTTCTACTTCCCATGCCACCACCACCAAAAATTATTTCATATACGTAGATGCATGAAACAGGTTAAATCTCCTTTGGGTGGTTAACTTTACAGAAAGTAAACATGGTCCTTATTCACGGATGAAGGGAGCAGCAGCCGTGTACCAAAGAACCCCAAATACCAATGGGTGTCCACTCTAGACTGGTTATATATAAGGGGAGGTTTAATATGGAAGAAACAATGCAGAACTCAGTACCCAGCCAAGCCAACAGACACTTTAGAAAGACCCTAGTTGCTCCATAAAAATCCTCATCTATTGTAGAACACGATGATGTTCCCTCCCCATGTAAGAGGCACAGGGAGGTCTGTCGAGGACATCTGCAAGTAAATGTTCTTCTCTACAGAGTCTGGGAATTCAGCAACATAGTGTTTCTCTGAAACAAAATGAGCTTTCACCTGCTGATCTCTTTGAGCACCTTTAACTGGCATTATAGAAATCCCAAAGGCCCGTGGGGAGGAAACTTAGAAAATGCCTAAGGAATAGAATGGAAAGGTCTATTAAGACAGCATCCTCCCCTCTGATTTCTTCTAAGTAGATGTTTACAGAGTAGTTTTGCTTTAATCTTAATAAATATTTTCCAAACACTGAACATGCTTATTGTATTCGAATGTACTTGTTCAAATATCAATAATTAATGACATATACTAATAATGCCAATCACATGGGCATTTGATAAACATTGCAAAATTCCTTTTCAAACAATATGGCAAACTACATATCATATAAAAAAAATCCTTAAGTGTCTAGCACACCTTAAATGTTAGGTAAATTATTCAAAATCCTTTTTATTTAAAAAAAATTAGCCATGAATATGATAGCAGCAAAGTAAGAGAATTTTCATAGTGAGAAAAGTGACCTGTGGATCTGATGTTTGCCTGAGGGTAGTTGCCCATCAATAGAAGTCTAGAGCTAGAAATTTTAGAAACCACCGAGGGAAAAGAATAGGAAACAAAGCTTGCAGATAAAGTAGGATAAAAGGTCTGATTGGGAAATCCTGCATATAGCCAGGATCCTAAAAGAGCAAACCTCAGTGGGTGAACTAGAAACTGAAATTAGCTTCATGAAAGAACTGATGAATGAATATACATGGCTATCTCATCCTTAGCTTATTTGGAATAGAAAAAAAAGAAAAATCTCCGTGAGAATTCTTTACCAGAAGTCTGTATTTATTCATTTTAGTTGATATCTGAAAAATGGCAGAAAAACAAATATTGTCATACTCAATGGACTTTCCAATAACCAATAAAATATCAGTATGAGACCTAAATGGATCTAATAAATCTTAAATAAAATTTTGTTTAACTTGGGCACATTTTGGCAAAGTAAATCCTCCCAGGAGTATGTGCTTTAAACCTTGGCCTCAAAAATTCCCTCAAATAAACCTCTAAGGACTGGAGTTGCAAGCAAGAATAATCCAAACATGGGAGAAAAAAGTAACTGTGAGGAAGGATCAGGAAGAACAAATCACAAATCAGACTCACAAAGACTGCAGACATTAGAATCATCAAATATGGAACACTAAATAAGTTTAATTAACTTAAAGAAATAAGAAAAGATATTACACAGTTTATTTTTATAAAAGAGATTGAAACTCATTCAGTATGTACCTTAGACTTATATAAAAATCCTAAATTTGAAGCCTTAAAATTGTGAACGATTTTGAAGGAGAAAATGTTAAGAAAGCAACAAGTGACAGTAAACTGTACTCCTGAGACTAGACACATTCCGCTCACTTTAGCTTAGATGATAATAATATATATGTGTATATTAGCAACAACTTCTTTCATATAGTAGAAACTCTTATATGACCTTTATATATATATATGACCTAATTCAATCCTAATGAAAACCTTGCAAGGTCAGTATTATTACTTCCTCTTTATTAAAGAGTAAAGCGAGGCTCGGAGAAGTTATGATCCCATCTCCTGATCTCAAGAAACTAGTTTGGGATCTCGTGACATCAATGCCAGTGTTTCGATGGCAACCACAGTGGTTCTTTCATGCACTGCTCCAGCAACATACAGCATAGTTCTGCTCTCTGCTTATCACCGTGAAAATCAAGGACCTTAAAAAACAAACAAACCTGAAACCACATATTCACATGCCTGTCTCTTTTCAAGAAAGTTTTCTATAAATGATTTAATTTGATTCTGTAAACAATCCTGCTTAAAAAACAAACAAACAAACAACAACAACAACAAAAACAGTCAGTGGAGAATATGACCTTTTATTTAGTAATGAGTGAAGGGCACAGAGTATACAACTCACATGATGCCCAAGTTCCTGCTCAAGATCTCCCGCAGCCACTACTTCACTTATCCGTCTAAAGAGATGGAGTGAGATTAGGCTGAATGGGTACCTACCTGTTGTCACCTTCTCTGGAGAAAAAGACTGTGAAGGTTTGAATGTCGCCTTTTGCTTCTGCGGGTGGGCGCCAGCTGAGACGGATGAAGCGACTCGAAACCAAGACAGGGACCACGTCTCTGGGGGCAGAAGGGAGGACACTGGAGCTCGGGATAGCTGAGGAGGAAGGAGAGGAGAAGGTCAGAGGTGCTGCTGCCCCAGGTGGGAAAGGTGAGGAGGATGAATCAGACCCATTAGCAAACACAGAATAGTACGTTCACAAAGGGGCTGAAGAAAGGAAGAAAAACAAGGGAAAGCAAAGCAATGGAAACAAAGGTATATTAGAATTTCTTGGAGTTCATAAAAGAGGGGGGCTAATGAATAGCACATATGATTAGTTTTCCAGTTTCTCTTACTCACAAGATACATGATCATAAAAATAAATGTTCTGTTTAGGTCTGAAACATGGAAATGTAACCATGGACTTACACAGACTGACAAATGCCTCAGGTAACCAAGTAGTTATTATAAAATCTAATTCACTCAGAGCCTCTTTATCCTTAAATACAATTCAAAGTAGCTTGCTTACGTATTTTCTAAAACCACAGAAAATTTAAAGCAGCATATTAGAGTTGATAGAAGCTAAAAAAAAAGTAGAAATGGTTCTCATGGACTACCTGCTAATAAGAAAAACGAGAGAAAAACAATCTACAAAGCATAAAGATATACAATTACACCACATTTATAGAATATTACTATATGTAGAGCAAAATTTAGTAATTGTTATTCATAGGAATAACTGAATCATTCAAAATTAAAAGCTGTTTTTTTTTTCAAGCATTTGGGGCATTTATAATCTATAATAGAAGTTTTCTATTAAAAGTGTGTGTGAATTCATAATTCATCTGTGCTGGATAGCTCTGTTTTTTTTCTTATGTGTTCAAGTCTCTAAGTCTAGGGAACATATGTTTTGTTTTGACAGGTGATTTCTAGCCCCCAATCACAAGAACCCATTTGCCTACATTTAATCTGCAAACTGGTTTTTGTAAGCCATTTTTCCTAGTTTTTATCAAAGTTGGTCTTTTTGCATTCACAATCCTAAGGGGCTGGCTGAGTCAGTATTCCTGCTGTGAACTAACCTCCTGTTAACTGGAAAATCCATTTTGGGGGAGGGTGCATATCTCATTTCCCAGTGGTTCCAGAAATGTTATCAATTTGCAATACATACCAGTTATACAAAGAAAGAGGTTTTAAAGAACTGCGAAAAGCTTTCAAAGTTATTTCTGGCTTCAGAGATTCTTAGGTGACTTCTTTATAGATAAAATTTCGCCTTGCTTTCTTGATCAGCCCAGCAAGTGAAATAAATGGAAGATTGGCAGCAAGTTAGTCAATCTTTTGTGACAGATTGGTGAGGGGAGGGGGAAAGATCAGTGCCTGGATATGCAGCATCTCTGTCAAAAATATGGGTGATATTAAGCCTTTTCACACCTTTTCTTCCTTTTCTTCCAATCGCCATGGACAGCTCAAACTAGCACACCAGAGATAATTCATCCTTTTCCTCCCCACTCACTGTCGACTCAGGCTGCTTCTCCTCCAGGGCTGCTTAACTCAGTTGTGTGTACATTGTCCCCTCAATTGTATAGATCAGAAACCTCCAATAAATGCCTATCCTTGACTCACTAGGCCTTCTCGGATTCTCCCTCCTGGACGTCTACCTCCATGGCCACATTTACACCACGTCATCATTCTATCTCACCAGAATTGCCACACAATCTCCAGCTCTCCTGCTTTCTTTCCATCCACCTCCCTCAAATGTATGCTCTGCACAGCATTCAGAATTAGCTTGTAAAAAGACCCATCTTGTCATGTCACTCTACTGCTTATTATCCTCTATGTCTACTGAACTTCTCCTTCTCTAGCCTGGCTCCTGTTTATCGCTTTTCATAGGGTGGCCTCCTCCACAAAAAGGCCTTAAGAAAAGGACTTAGTGCAAATACTTTATGTGGAAATATCAGTGGGGAGTCTGGACCTGAGATAGCAGGGAGGACAGGCTAGAAAAAAAATGAGTTATCTGGCAGTTATCACAATGGGACACTGAAGGGCAACCCCACTGGGGAGTCTGGGAGTAAGTGTAGCACAAGCCCCTGAGCGATCCATCACTGAGGGAAGCAAGTTGGGATATTTATTTACCACTCATCCTCCATTAACTGAGGGTGATTACAAGGGCACTGACTTTCCTACATAATAACCTAGTGTGTTCTTCTTGTTGCCAGAAAAATACCACCTTGGGCAGAGGCCTGTAGGTGTCCAAAGGAAGCAGCATTCATTAGATCTCCTCATTCAGCAAGTCCATTGAGCATCTATCCCATGCCAGCCCTTCTAGGCACAGAGGAGTGGGTGGTGACAGCAGATGAGGCCATTGTCCTCGTGTAGCTTACACGAAGACTTCTGGCTTTTTGCTGCTTACGTGAAGCAGGCTCTCTGCAAGCTGAATCACTTCAATTCCCTAAGTCCTTTGCACAGGCAGCTCCTGTTCATTATCAAGCCCATCTCATTCACTTAACTCCTGCTTTGCTCTTGACTTATTTTAGGTGCTGTTTCCTTGGAAAGACTGACCGAAAGCATTTGCAAAACATCCAACAGACAATGGTCAATATCTATAATACAGAAAGAATGCCTAAAAATCAATGAAATAATGAAGAATATTATTTTTAAATAGGGTGCCACCTGACAAATAAAAGGAATGTGCATTAAAACAAAACCTAAAACGTTTGTCTGAACAGTCTGTTGAAAAAAACAAATCTGTCAGAGTAGTAAGACTTTAGAAAATGTTAGTATCTAGTGTTGGCCAGGGAGTGGCACTCTCTTACGATGGATGTCAGCTGAAGTTGGTAAGAACAGACTTTAGAAATCAGTTTGGCAAAATCCTTTAAATGAAGAGTATTCATACAGTTTGACTGAACATTCTCATGTCTATAAATTTATCATTTAAAAAATAACAAATACCCCTTATATCAATGTCCCCATGTGAAATCACAGCACACTTTTTTTCTCAAAATGTAATACCTATACATTTTATCAGTTTAAAGAAATGGAATCCTTACTAGATATATTTTACAAAAGATTTTTTTTTAAATAAAATGTGGTTAATAATGACAAAAATCTTTCAAGAATTGCCATGAAAACAGAAGAAAATTGTTTAAAAGAGAAATTTTCAAATCTTTTTCCCTCATAAGCACCTCACATAGAAGTGGTGACACAGTGAAAATGAGTTGGTTTCTCTCCCCACGAGGGGAGTCTGCATACAGATGCTCCATCTCCATCCAGGCTTCGGGGAGTGTCTTCTCACAGAGCCAGTCTAGACTCAGATGGCACAGATAAAACTCAGAAGAGAATTAATCATGGCCTCTTTACTTCAATTTAAACAGTCGTTATATGAAAGGGAAGGGATACATTTTTTAACAAAAGAATAGCTTCTTACTTTATACAGAGGAATTAATTTTGTTCTTACTAATCCTGCATGCTTTCTCTCGACAGTAACTTGTCTTCACAGAAGGTCTCAATAAGGAACCAATCAGGACTTTTTCTCTTTGCTCTTGGAGGCCTAATCTCCAGTCTGGCCCTAATCTCTCTGGCCCATTACTGTTGCTATGGTTACAGCTTTTTTATCTGTTGTCATGGAGAAGAGGCGAATTTGCCACACTATAGCAGCCTTTTTTTGTTGTTTTTAAGAACCTCTTTAAAAAAAATTTATCATACCGAAATCCAGGAAAAAGAGGTAATTTCTGAACATAATATGAAAGCAAAGGATAGTTTTGAAACCAAAAATAATAACATTTTTATGATGCCATTGTAATAGTGTTGGTAACAATTACATTATTGGGTTAATTTTTCTTTAAAGCCCATTCCTTCTAGATACTAGAGACATTTATTCTGTCAGAATTTTACCATACAGTGTTTATGGATATTAATTTTTCTCTGTGCTTATTAACAATGCCCAACCTCCACTCCTATGAGGCATACGAAAGACGATAAGATACATTTATAAAACACAAAAATATTTAATTTGCATTGAACATCAAACCAACAGGTTTATTTTCTTGTCACTCCTTACACTGTTAACTAAAATACTGTAAATGTAGCCACTCCATCAACTAGATGCTTTATTCACTACATTTTCTTATTAGTTTGAAGATTAAATAAAAATAAAATATAAATAGATAACATGTGATTAGTGAAATGATAGGAACATTTAATTCTCCTAAGGGCAAACATCTTTTGCATTTTTTTCCTTTTGATATCAGACTCCAGCTTTTAATGGTCTAATGAAGAAGTAGGTAAAATTGAAATTTTAATAGGTCACAAAGTAATTTCACAAACTTATCAAATAGAAGCTTCACTGTATATGGTTGAAAATAATAAAGAATAATATTTTAATAAACTTTCACATTATTTTCAAATAAAAAGAATTATAGTATTTTGAGCTAATATATTAAAAACTAGTAAAACTAAGAAATGTGGACTTTTTAAAAATAGTGATTTGAAACCATTTTTTTTATTTTAAATTAATATTAGATGCTAAACACTACAGTATCTCATTGAATCTTAATCTTTACATAAAATAACTTACTGAGTTAAAATCTAAAAATGAATAACTGATATTGATAGTTATTGAATATCAAGCTCCTGCTGTTATGCTTGAAGAATTATTTATTTTTAAAACATGAATTTTGCTCTGAGAGAACAGGGAACTGTTTGATGACATATGGTATATACATGTAAGATAATATAAAAATTGAGATAGTCTCTTACTTACAAATGAGTTCCATTCTAAACTTTTGATAAGGTAGTTGTTTAGAAATCAGAACACACTTTCTCACTAAACCATTTCTATTCTGTTCCCAGAAACCTACTTATCATTTTATAAACTATCACAGTGCTATGAAATTGGAAGAAATATGTATGAATTGTCTTTGGTAAAATCAGTGTATGTATCCAATAATTAACACTATCAATATTTATGGAGGGCTCTCTATGTGCAAGGCACTGGATGAAGGCCTGTTTCAATCCATTCCCCAATTTTGGGTTGGAAAGTCAGCTCTTGCCATCCTTCTTGCCCAGCTTTCCCCTCTCTTTGCTCCTCCAATACTGCTCCTTCCATCCCAGATCCACTGCCTCAGTGGACTTGGGATTAGTGAAGGTCTCCAGGGTGTAGAGCTTGGATTGAGGAGTTCCCAAGGCTTTAGCTGCAGAGCTGGCTCCTTGCTGCTTCTCAGCTCCCCACACTGGGCTTGTTCAGTTCCCTGAAGACCTTGTGCTCTCATCTCTGCAGTTTTCATGTGCTGCTACCTGAACTGGAATATCTCCCTCCAACTACTTTTCTGCTCTGACCTGGGCTTCTCCTTCGAGTTCAGCTGAGGTGTCACCTCCCTGATGTCCACCCTGGCTTAGATGTCTCCATTCTGGGCTTTTACAGGACCAGAATAAGTGTCTCTGCAGGACACTTCCTACACTGCATGGAAATAGTTTGCTCACTCTTTGGTGTCCTATACCAAATGATATGCTCTGTAAAAGGAGGAACCGAGTCTAAACTGTTCACTTTAATTCCAAACCTAGCACAGTGCATTTACTCACATTCTAGGCATCTAATATATTCTTGCAGTGTTACCTAAATGAAAGGCTTTGCAAATCTGTGAAATTATAATGATCATAATTTGGCTAAAAATTCCCTTTCAAAACTCTCTAAAATGGGTATTTGAGAATATGTACAGTGAAAGGACTGTGCTATTACTGCAAGCTAGTTATATTAATAATTATTATTCTGCTAATAAATTACATGCAGATTTAAAAACTGAACTTAGAGGAAGGTTCCAAGAGAATGTAGGTTTGGAGTGAGAATATTTCATTCTGGATCAAATGGAGAGGAAAAAATATTCCATAAATCCAACTATCTACCAAAGGATATAGAAGCTGTGTTCATACAGGAATAGTTCCTGAGAAAAAATAATGTTTACATTAAGAAAGACAACCTGAAAAGAGGGTTTGGGCTGACCTTGCATCCAGAGGAAACCCTAGGGATCCGTTATCACAAGGCTGATTTTTATCACATCCCAAGGGTATTGCCAGACCAAGCTTGCATGCTAAGAAAGATTACCTATGGCCATACACAAAAATAAGATGAAAAACAACTTTTGGAAAGTATTATCATATCAGCAGAGATAACTATATCTTTCAGAGCATGAAGTCTTTTCAAAAGACCAAAAGAGAAGGAAAATAATATCTGGTAAACTGGTCAACCAACATATATATGAATGAAGTTTTTATAATCAAATCTGTACATTATATGTATGTAAAAGCATACATTTTACGCTATTAGTGATTTATTTTCACTTTGTTTATTTGGGAAAGTACCTCTTAAAGAGCTTACCCAATATGAAACAAGGACCACAGGAAGCTTGAGAGGTGCCTAGTCCATCACTTATGTAAACAGATGAATCTGACTAGAAAAGGCAATTAAATAGATGAATGTCTGATCCCTTCTCTGACTATATGACTTAAAAAAGTTATTTAGCTTCTCTGAGTCTTATTTTCCACATTGAAAATTGATTCAAAATATTTAACATGTAGGGTTAACTGATAATGAGAAATAGATTTTAAGGGCTGCTCATAGTAACTACCATAGGATTTATATTCAAAAAATGGTTGTTATTATTTGTCTGTCTTTTGATCCAGAGAGCAGAAAATCTGTCTTTGCTGGCCTGGTGTTATAATGTCTGGCTGGAAATCTGGAAATCCTGCTTGAAAGGCTTTGGGAAGGATTTGGGCTAAATCTAAGAAGTGAAGTAAGTTGGGGGGAAAGGTGCTTCCTTTATGCAAGGACAGGATGTGGTCACCTCAGGATCTCTCCCCATTTCCCTTATAGGTGGCAGAGAAAAAGTCATCCTCTGTTTTCCATTTTTATCTTCCCACTTGACTGCTCCTATAAGAATTCACTTCATTTCAGGTCTCTTTTCTTTCTCTGTATTTTCTTACTAGTCATTGTACCCTTTCCATCTGTCACTTTTCCAAGGCTTTGTGAGGCCACCTTTAATCATTTCTCCCAGCAATGTCTCTTCCTGGCATCTCTCACCAACTGTAGGATTGCTGTGCTTCTATAGCTGATCCCCAGCTCCTTTTGTTCCCATCCATTCCCTTGAGTTTCTGTCATTGAATTCCTAGTCATTGTTTATCCCTTTTCCATGCCCAGGGACCCCAAACGTGCCATTTCAATCATTCCCCTGTCACCAGAGCTTTCTTTAGGGAGAAAGACTGACAAGCTGTGACATCTCCCCTCCCGTCTCTCATGTGCCTTTATCATCGTTCACCTCATCACAGCCATATGGTGCTTTGTCCCTGGCTGCCATGCAACCCTCTTCTGCATCTGTGAAGAACATCTGAAGAACACATGCACTGCTGATACAGATCAGCATGGCAGGCTTCAAGAAGCAGTGTTTTTCCACACAATTTTCTTTGGTAATAAGACACTACCAAATTAAAATAGCTGACATGCTGTGTTAAGAAAAAAAAAAACTTGAATCAGTTCTAGAGAGTCTTAATTATTTTGTTAAGTAACTGAATTTTTCTAGTTGGAAACTCAAGTAAAGGTATGTTGAAGATAGTAAAAAGTAAGAACTAAAGGTTTAAGCTACTTTCTTTCATAATATAGACCTTTTTGAGATCCAGTTTTACTGTGTCAGGCTACCAAGTGACAACAACAACAAAAAGGCTCATATCACATTTGATGGCTCAATGAGTTCTACCAATGGTAAAGTTCCAACTGTGTCCAGGAAATTTAAAATAAAATTTTCATTAATTTACTTAAGGTTAGCATAATGCTCATTGATGCTCACTGTCAGGAAGTGTTTCAATGTCCTGAAACGTCTCAGGAAATCAGAGTTTCAAAATATTAGGTTCACCAAGTATTGTATTCTTGACAGATAGGATGAGAGCGGTTGTGTGAGGAGGGACTGAAGGCACCGAGGGCATCAGCAGGGCAAGCAGATTTAATAAGCACTGTATGCACCGCACCTGGCTCTAACCCCTGGCTATCCATCCTTGAATTTTATAGCTACGAAAACAAATTAAAGGGAAATAGGAATAATAAGAATAAATGATGATATACAAATAAGGTAAAGTATTACTTACAGCTACTAAGGTTAAATAAGTGGAGCCTTATATCACTGTTAGAAGCCCCAAGAAACAACAGGAGGGCAAAGAATGTGTATAAAAGGTGTGTTCTTAGATCCCTTTTTCCTTTTGAGTTTTTCCTTCTAGACCTATATGCATTGGAGCAGAGAAGAGAGAGAAGGAGGTAGAGGGAGAGGGGAAAGTAAAAGGAGAGGGAGGGCAAGAGAGGAAGAGAAAGAGCGAAGGAGTGATGGAGGGTGGAGGGAGACAGATGGACAGAGAACCGGCAAGTCCATTCTAATTCACTTAATGGGAGGTACGATAGCGAACATGGAGAACTTGCAACCAGCTGAGAGATCACTCGTGTAAGCTCATCTTGTTTTCTTTTTTTAATGTACTGCAGAGAAGAAAATGATAGTAAAGCTGTAAACCATGAAAGAGGCTTATTGGCCTGAACCCAGCACTCATACCTCAAATCCTCTAAGTAGGCAAAAAGAATAACTACCAGCGATGACACTTAAGTAAAAAAAAACATTATGTAATCATAAATTATGGCTGTGTGTCAAATGCCAGTATTCTCCTTGGTCACTCTAAATATTAATTCCTAAAGAAACAAAAGATTTATTTTTAAAGTCTTACTGTTTTTTTTTAAATCATTAAATGCATTGATTTAACTAAAAACCTACAACAATTTGAATTACAGTTGGTAAATTTACCAAATAATTCAAAATATAACATAGGGGATAAAAATGTCTGAAATATAGGATACATCTACTCATCTACAATAATAAATGCATCTATTTTAAGTTTTCTAGTTGCCATTTTACCTAAAGCAAAACATATGTTTGGCCTGTATTCACATATCCATCATCATCAAGTAAGAAATGTGATGGATGACATTTTTCTATGGAGTAAAGTAAAAAGAATCCCAGGGTGCAATTGGGAGACAGGCTATCCTCTCTCTCAGTTAGTAGTTGGGCATATATCTTCCAGGATGCTGATAGGTTAATCTCTAAGGTCGCTACTACTCACATTCTATCATGCTAGGAAGCAACATCTTCCATCTTCATCTCTTTTCTCTCTTCTTTTTTTCTATTTGTTTCTTTCTTTCCCTCTTCTCTTTTTTTCTTTAAATTGTATTCATCTAAATTTGAGATAGACTCTGAAACACAATGGCAGCTCCACTATCAAAGTTCAGGGGTAACAGCTGGATTTCAAGGTAATATGATACAGAGGAGTTTGGAATTAGGAGGGTAAAAGAATGGGATTCTATGTCAGGCACACTACTGATTAAAGGATCCTATGAAAATGCCTATTATCTCTGAATTTTTTCAGGTGTCTAAATATTCTTTAACATGACCACGAAGACACAAAATATAGCAGATAGTACTCATAAATGGCTTTGAGTTCAGCTAAAGATAGAGTCTAAAAATATAGAAAAAAATAAATGGCACCAGCTTCTGTTTTGACCACTGTAATAAACATCAGCATTTTCTATATTAAGCAAAACATAGATTATGCTTGCATAAGAAGCATCAATTGTGTTAGGATGAAAATTCATACCAAAAATATCTGTAAATCTCCACCAAGTAAGAGGCAGTTTTAATGGCAGTTGAGAATGCAAAGGCTTGTTGGGTTCAAGCCAGGCTCTGTCACTTACTTTCTGTGAGATACATAAAATTTCTCTGCACTATTGCAAAGAGGGTCAGAAAGGACAACAGTCCAGAATATAGGGTCCAGAAATAAATTTCTAAAAAGAAGAGAAACATCTGAAAACTCCTCAACACAAGCAAACAAACAAACCAACAAACAGTGGGTATCATGCTATGCTATTAGAGGGGGAGAGCGTTCTAAGAATTGGTTCTGACAAAAACAGAACCGATGAAGAAAATATTAAAAATATGACTGCATTGAAACTAAAACTTCTTTATGGAAAAGTATAATAAATTAGATTGAAATAGAAATGACAAACTGTAACAATAATATTGCAAAGGATTAACTTTCCTAATATGCAAACAGCTGGCATTAATCAACTAAACTAACCGAGAAAAGAAGATAGTAAGAAAGGCAGAGTTAGAGCAGATGGGAAAGTAGCAGCAGTGTACACAACTTCCATTTGGATATATTTAAAAATTCCCATTGTTATATCCTCTTCATAGTAATTACTAATTCCACCCAAAGAATTATTTCACTGTAATGGATATCAACATAAAAATACAAAGTACTGTGTGGCCTTCACCTCCAAGAATGCAAAAATTTGTTAGCATTCAAATGAAAAAGGACACCATCATTCTCACACCTTTAGTTATATAAAACAAAGAATAAATAAATACTATATTCACAAGCAAATATTTTGACAAGTGAAAAAAATTACCTGTACAGAGTTCAGAGCTTGATGCTAACTTACGGAAATATTTTTTAATTTCTAATATGTAGTTTGGGATTCTGTAGCTATTTTGTAATAAACATGAAGGTATGGTTAGGAAAGTTAACTCTGGTCTCTAGTTTTCTCCCTACTGTAGTTATATCTGGATAGAGGTCACAATGATATTTAAATAAATTCACTTACGGATGACTAGAAAATAAAACAAACAAACAAAAAACAGGATGAATTTGAAGACATGTCTTTTGCTCTCTCTGTCACCAATCTGTGTCATAATCCAAACATATAAATTATCTCTTTGGGGGTCTAATTCCCTTGGGTATAGGTAAGGAATAAGAAATCTGGGGACTGTAAGAGTTCTCTTGTTGAACTTCCTCTGAGCAATCAACCTGTACTCTCAGAGAATAAGGTTCTCCTGCACAGACAGCAGTGCACAGCTGTAATGCCTTCTATAACTATCCAGATGTGTGTTAGAGATAAAGAATGTGACATAATTTCATTAGATCTTAGTCACAGAGCTGATTGTAGCCATTAAGAAGAAAGGTAGGGAGGTAAAAAGTGGGCTAGATTTAGTAACTTGTTTCCTAAGAAGATTCCAAAAATAGTAGCATCATGGTCAAATTCTGGCAAAAATAGCTACCACTTAACCAAATGGTCAAAGTTATCATCCCTAGTGATGTCATGTGGCTATCTCGTATCCCCAACATCATGAGAGGAGTTGAAAAACTTCAGCCAAAGCTAGACTGTGAGACGGTCTCAGGATAACTGGCCAATACTCCTCAAGGCAGTCAAGGTCAAGAAAAACAAGAAAAGACAGAAGCATTACAGGAAAAGGAGATGGGTGAGACACGACAACTAAATTAGGTGATATGCCGCATTGGATCCTGAGAAAGGAATCTGAGATGAATAGAAAAACTTGTGAAATTCAAATAAAATCGAGTCTGTATCAATGTTGGTTTCTCAGTTTTGACAAATCCGGCATGGTAATGGGACATGCTAATAGTAAACTGGTATACAGGAGCTCCGTAATATCTTTACAACATTTCTATGAATCTAAATTTATTCCATTATATATAAAAGTAGTTTATTTAAAAAATGGGTAGGTGCTGTTGTTCTAATTACAGTTGATAAGTCAGCCCTTGTACTCTTAGCTCTGGCGCTTTTTAAAAAGCAGAGTGTAGATTCCATGAAGATAAGTGATAAGGGGATGCTTATCTGTTTAGAAGTGCATCATTTCATTCTGAGTGAAGAATTAGGGGGAAAAAAGGAGCAGAATCACATTCTAGGATCCTTAGTGTGGTCACAGCTAACGTCTAGTGGCCAGTGTGAAAAGATTAATCATAGAGGGTTGAAAAGGATGTGCATCACCTTGACTTCCAAACACGGACCTAAGAGAAAAAGCAAAGTGTCATCCCACCTAGAATGTTTATGATTCATGCTGATGCGTCTGTATATCCCTGGGTGCCAGTCTTGCTGTGTGTCCACTTGGTATTTCATCATAGGGAGTAATGCACTGGATCTAACTAGATTCTTGTTTCATTCTATTTTCAACTTACATAGCAGCTAATAGCTAGAAAAATAAAGATGACAGAATGAAAAGACATTTGGCTGAAGTTGGCATGATGAATCCCAGAGAACATGAACCTGAATAATCACCCAGGTTTTTGGTAGCACAGGGAGAGTCCTTGGGTAAGGAGCAGGACACGTGGAGCACAGTCAGTTTTATGGCTTACGATCGTCCCTTGGGTGACTTGGTATTCTAGGTGCTTGCCTGAGAAAGACCAGAAATGCCATCAAGGATGGTGAGAAAATGGGGAGTAATAATAACCAGGGAAATAAAATTCAAAATCATGGGTAGAGAAGTGTCACTTTCTGTAAATGCATAACTAAGGAGAGAAGGGGGAAGCAATGAGTAGAGCAACTTGCTGAGCAAGTTTAGAAAAGACAGACTAAAATGTACTGAACGAAATAATTACATACCAATGACTCGGATGAAAGACTGACTAACCCAATGAACCTATAAAATCTAGTCAGTTAAAACAGTGTTTCTAAAAACTTATATATAACAGCGCAGGCTGGTAGAAAAGTCATGGTTCACTAAAACCTAGATGAACTTCTACCAAGTTCACATGCCCTCCAAATATGGCAATTCATGATTCCAGAAAGGTCTGTAAAACCCATTTTGGTTAACAATTTCAACCTCTTCTCTTCCAAGACTTTTTCTCATCTCTGAGTATTAGCAATTAGGATAAATAATTCTGAATTTCATGTCACACTTGCTCTCAGCTACCGTCTGCTTCATGCATATTGGCTCAGAACCATGACCTAGTTTTTGTATTTGTTTTGTTTTTTTGGAGGATAGCTACTTATGCGCACTTTTATTCTCTTACTACCTCAATTCCTTGTCTTAAAATAATTTCACTATTTTTAACTCATTAAAAACCGAAAATGTAAGTCACTAGGCTAATTTCCATCATAATTTGTCTCTGTAATAACCCCATCTAAAGGAAGCTATATTTATCAACTTGATAATAATCGAGGAGTCTGTTAGTTTCTTTTTTTTTCTCTGATGGCAGTTTCACCAGGCACCACACTGCATAAAGCGTTTGGCTGATCCTCATGATATCGATTGCAAAATTTAGGGATGTGCATTAAAAATCTCATGTTACCTTAGTGACTTATTAGGAAGCTTCCTGTGCCATTTTCACTTTGAATTTATTACCTGCTTCAAAATACATTTATAACTCGTGCTAAACAACCCCTTCTAAATTTTGAGTAGATACTTGGGAAGTAGAATACTGGGATTTGTTGAATAAATCAATAGCTACATTTCACATCCTCCTCGGTTTTATACATTATGATGGAATCTCTTCTCAGGCCTTGACTCACGACCTTAAAACAATACCACCCCCCGCATCACCACACTGACATTTTCATCCTACTTTTTTTCTTAGCATATATTAGTCTTTATATGAAAATCCATTCCCTCCTCTTGATTATATTACTTTCCCTTCCTGAATATATCAACTCTCATTTTTTTGAGAACATTGACCACAGTTTTTAAAATATAAATGTGTCATTATTTTTTATACTGAGAAGGAAATGAAAACTCATCTACCAAATCCTTTCTATTAACCTCAGCATGTTATTGATATCTTTAAATTCTGGTATATTGGGGGTATATTTATAACAATTTCCCTACCCCATTCTTAATTCTGCTTCTCAATTTCCCCTCTTAAAAATGCCACCCATACAGAAATGTCATGCTAAAATATGACAAGATAATTTCTGTGAAAGAATTCATTTTCACCTTTACCAAATTGTTTCTGGGCTGAGAATGAACCATGCAGATAAAAGCTTGTTTAATTTAGATTTTAGCATATGTTTTTCTAATATGTATTTTAAAATGGAGCAAATCTGTTTTACCCAGAGTGGAATAGTTTTATATATAAAATTCTTCTCCAAACAATCTGAAAGGAATAAAAAATTATAAAACCTTTTATTCATCTGAGTTAATGGTTTGTCTTCTTAGACTAAAAGCTACTTTAAGACAAGATACATATTTAATCTGTGTATTCATCCATCTATTTGTCTGATCATTTACTCATTCAAAATATTTTGCTGGGCACCTTCCATGTATCAAGCACCATTCTAGGTGATGAGAATTCAATGAACAAGACAGTCTCTGCCTTTGTGGAGTTCATATCCCTTCTCTGTATCCTTCTTGGTAACTGATTTAAAGTGTTGAACAGAATAGAAACTTTAATGATCTCTGGGTGGGGAAATTCGACATTATTAGATGTTTCTCACCTAAAGAAAACAAAGCAAGACTGAGATTGAAAGGCAAAACAGGATAGTAGTTAAGTATAGATTCCAGAACTGAACTGCTTCTGCCACATATTAGGTTAGTGTCCTCACACAAGTCACTTCACCTCTCTGGGTCTCATTTTCCTCGCCTATAGACTGGATGAAAGTAGCAGTACCTTTTTCCTAAGACTGTCTTGAGAGTCAACTGAGTGGAAATTTATAAAACACATACAAGATGCCTCACTCATGAGGAGCATGCCATGAGCTTCTGTTAAATAAAAGAGATGTCCAAGAGGAAAAAACGACTACGAATTAGATCACGAAATGATAGCTGTTAACTTCGATTTTAGCAGCACGTTGAATTGGACAAACACTTTACTCCTCCTCTTTTCCAATTTCATCATTTTAAAGACAAATATAAAAACAAAACTCCCACTGACTCTTTCACTTAGGTAGAGTGAGTCCAAATGAGTTTCTGATCCCAGAAGAAAGTTACATAATTAGAAATAAATTAGAAAGTTAGAGAGCAAACTGCTGCTTTTTACCCCATGAGTTGTCAACCTTAGAGGGTAAGTTAAAGCAAAAAAACAACAACAACAACAACAACAACAAAAAAAAACCTAGAACACTGGCAAGCAATGCTTTGTTCTGATGAGAATTTGTATCATCATAGGTTTCTAAATGAACTCTAAGTTTCAGGTATTGCACAAATTAGTTCATGTGTGTTTAATGGGCTCTAATTTTGCATCTTGGAAGACTTTGGGTAGTTCATAAATACCTCTCTCCCCTGGCCCAAGATCACCAATGAGTAGCAGAGAATGTCTGCAAATGTGAGCTCTTGGCTACAATGATACCATATAGTGTGGATAGGAATAGAAAATGATCTCTACTGACACCATCTGTAGCTGCTTTCTTGATATTCCAGAATGAATATTAAGCACTGAGTATACTTGTCACGAAAAAAAAAATGTTAGAAAAAAACTAAAATTATTAAAAAGTCAGTTCTCAGGTTGAAATTATTGATGCATTTGCAGTATTTAGTAGCTTGTCAGAGTTGCAGCCTTATTTTGCTGTGAACTCACAGACATATGGTTAATGTCATATTTGAAATATTCACTAATGCAATGACAGGACTGTAAATTCTTTTTAGACTAGAAGGCATAGAGTCACCTGTTATTTTCAAAACCTAAACGACATGTATTTAGTACATGATAAAATTTAGAAAGCTACTACTGTATGAATCACAAATGCTAATTTGCTGACATAAATGTAGAATGATATATTGTACAATCCTGGCAATTATGTCAGAAATCAGTCTAGAGTAATTCATTAACACCTTTTCTTTAGACAAAAATGGGGAAGCTGACATCTGTAACTAATATTATGATCTATGTTATTTTATATTATGTTTTTGATTTTATGAACAGTAGGCACCATAAGATAATTGAATAGCTAATTATTAAAATACTCAGTTTTTTTATTCAGTCACTGTTCAAGAATATGGATTCATTTTGCAAATTATAGGTCTCACTTTACTGATGAGGAGAAAGGAAACTGACAACTTTAGAGAGGCACATTAACTCCTTCAGGGCCTGACAGCCTTCACGGACATGCCTGATTCTGCACCTTAGCTACAGTCAAGGCGTTTAGTATAAGAAAAACCAAACGAACATAAATTAAATCATGTTTTCAATGTACTGATAACCTTGTTATTTAAAATCAAAATACATTCTACTTAAACTGTTTTGAAATATGTTTATCAATTTAAAGATATATATGTGTGTGTGTGTGTGTGTGTGTGTGTGTGTGTGTGTGTGTGTGTGTATTTAAATACATTATTAAAGAATTATTTTTTCAGGAGCTGTCTATCAAACAACTGTGAATATACCTTAAGATGATCCAAGTGACCTGAGTGCAACTGGACTTCTAGTCAATAGAATATGGCAAAAATGATGAGACAGGCACTCTCCTACATTATATGGCAAAGGTGATGAAGTATCCACTCTCATGATTAGGTACCACCTTATAAAGCTCTGTCTTAACAGACTTAAAGGGGATCTTCTCCTGCTGGTCTTAAAGAAGTGAGCTGCCTTGCTGTAAACTGCCTATGGAAAGCACCACGTCAAGGGAACTGGGAACGGCCTCTGTGATCTAAGGTGGCCATTAGGTAGCGGCCAAGAAGAAAATGGTACTTAAGTGCTATATCCATGGGCACATAAATTCTGCCAACAACCTAGATGCTTGAAAGTGGGTCATACTCCAGTCAAGTCTCTGAAATGATGTTGACTCTGGGCAATTTCTGGATCAAACCCACGTGAGAAGATGAAGCAGAGAACTCAGTCAGCAAAGCTGTGCCCAGCCTCCTGACCCAAGGAAACTGAGATTTAAAAAAAGGACATCATGTTAAGTTGGCAAGTTTGTGGTAATTGGTTATGCAGTAATAAAAAACGAATACAGTAACCCACCATGTAGGTCAACGAGTGAAACTTCCAAAAGGTCAGTTACTGCTCTCATTTTCCTAGGAAAGTAGACATTTTCAAGCATGTTCGAGAAAATATCAACTATGTCCAAGATGGCCCTTTGGATCTTGGACATCTAACACATGTCATGGATATCAGTAATTAAATTCCTTCTAAGAGTATAGTCTGAGAAATGTTAGTTCTAGTGTGTATGCAGAATTGATTTATTATTAGAGACAAGTTAAATCTATAGTAAATTTCCAAATAAGGTTTAAATGATGATCTCATTTTAAAAACTTTATTAAGTTATGATTTCTGTTCAATGACCTGTACCCATTTGAAGTACATAATTTTATAATTTCTGACATATGTACAAAGGCATAAAATCAGCACCATAATAAAGAAGTGAATCCTATCCATTAATCCCAGAAGTTGCCTCATGCTCCTTTGCAATTATTCATCTTGCCATCTCCAGTTCTTGGCAAACCTGTGATTAGCTTTCCATCAGTACAGAAGATTCAGTATGCATTTTTTAGAATTTCATGTGTGAACTACATATGTGCTTTTGTGTCTAGTTTCTTTCACTCAGTATAATACAGATCCTCTAAATGTTTCACCATGTTGTGAAACTGAAAAAGCAGTGCACTTAAAACTCACCATCTTAGAAATACTTCTTTTGCCATAATGACTAGTTTACAGCATGGCAATTTTTTTGTGTGCTGCACCTTTTCTGCTCACACAAAAATACTCATATATACATTATAGAGGGTTTACTCTTTATGGGCATATGATATTTTTCATATCTAGTGCTTATGTATATCTTGCAGCCATAGATATCTCCATTTCTACTTTGCTCAAAATGAACAAATAACTGATCATGTTTGTAGGAGAAAAATCTAATGAAAATGGAGTCATAATAACTACTTATATGTATGTAGTGAACAGCTCTCAATAATTAACTGACGTCATATAGTAGAGAAATCAATAAGGAAAATTCCCATGCATAGCCTTTCTTTTTCATCAACAGACTGCTTGCTCTTCCTCTGTCTTAACAGCTAGCCAGCCTGAGCTGCAGGCTTTGGGTGACACCTGTCATAATCAATTAGTCAAGTAGAAAAATGGTCTGAAATCATGGCTCATAGATTGAGAACAATTCATTCACCCTCAAACGAATGTTCCCATAGGACATGAAAAACAAAACAAAACAAAACATAAATAAACGCAAGAGATTTAGGAATGTTTTGGGGAGGAAAAACACCATGGAATCTTGCCTAGCTGAACACAGCTCTCAGCCCTAGGTGGCAGCACTCCCAACTGTAACCACAACAGAATAGGAAGAATAGATTAAGAATTACCAATAGCTCACAAAAAAGGATTCCTACAACCCTGGAGAATTTTATGCAGATTTGGAATGAGGGGTATAAGAAGCAAAAAGACATACTTCGTTGCCTTTTCTTCATAAAATAAACACAATTTTTTAGCTGGTGTTCTAGCATTATGATCCTTAATCCACAAACCCTAATGAGAATGTACTCATATGATGAATCCTGACTTCCCAGTTCTTATTGCATCTCCCCCCCCCATCTCGAGCTTAAGTTAACAAGTTACATCATCTTTGGAAGGAGCATGTTTTTCTCACCTGGCCTCAAATTTCCCACTACCAGTAAAGCGTATCTCCAAGAACTCAGACTGCCGTAGTTTTTGCTTCAGTCATCCCAAGACATGGAGAAGCAGAGGTTTAGGGAACATGCCTGGAGAACAGATTTGGAGAATCCATTACAAGAATGTGTTCTTAACAAGCACAAACAAATGAACAAGGATTCCCAGAAATTATGGGTTCCTGGTATTCTTTTCCTTATCAGAAAAGATGCCTAATCATAGAACTATGAACAGCCTAGTGCTAATGCCCCAGGGGGACTCTGAAGGGTAACAACAGTGATAACACTGGTATGAAGAAGTAAGAATAAACTTCCAGGAAATGGGGAAATAGAATTTCCAGTTTTGTCTCTGATGTCTACAAATGTCCCATGCATTTCCAGGAGAATGTCTCTAACTTCTGCAAGGCCCACCTCTTGCCTGCCAGAAACTGGGTTCACTAGGCCTTTCCTTTGAAATCTCTAAGTACAAGCAAATGAACAAAGTAAATCCTTATAAGGAAATAACACTGTGACAAATGTCAAAAAAAAAATTAAAGAAAAAACCTTTTAACTACAGTCTTCCTACCCCAGAGTCAAATTCTGAATTAAGAGATAAGCCATCCACTCATTGGGACCTTGGGTTCTGAACCTCCAACAAGCTAAGTGAAATCCAGATGTATGTATAAAAACATGTCGCTCAATGTAGCTCTGCGGATTTCTGTATCTCAATGGCCTTCAAACAAATCATGTTCATATTTAAGGACAGTGTGATCCTCTAATATGATATTCTTAAAAAATGTGCACATATATTATTTACATATGTTTATACATTTCTGATTGAGAGTGTAATTCATAAGCGCACAGGGTCCAAAACCTTCGTCATACTCAGCATATAAATACTACCTCATTATTATTCAGCTAAATCAAGCTTAGGTTATATAAAACTATAATTAAAGTAGAAAAGCCATCATTAAATGACTATAATTAAGTGTATGTTTTGCTGTACGAGGATTGACTATCCATAAAGATATTTAATATACCTTTTTTCTTATTGGCACATATGCTGATATTCTAACGAATCTGTAGTAGAGCAAAATGTCATCTGCTGTAGATACATCTTTAGAATACATGAACTCTAAACAGAGAGGCAGTCTCGACTTGTCCTTTTGCACAGTATGAGCAAGACGGGCTGACAGTCGTTATGTATAATTTTATATAGCTCATACTTCCACCCTGCCTGACTGCATTAACCTACCTAGTACTTCATAAAAATGGTCTATGGTTCTCTGACAATATTTATGGCTTTTCCTCTCAACCCTTCTTTTTATTGCAACTCACATTTGTTCCCGATTTCAGTATCTGATCTTTAAATTTTATTCTTCTCTGTATGACCTCCCTCAGCTCTTCATTACTGGTATTATGGCTGCATTCCTGGCTCTGGCCTTTGGCATTATCTAGACTTCTCTTAAATAAGTGATTTCCCATTTAAGGAGTTTGGAGTCTTGTAGACAAATCTTTTGGGCTCTGGTTCTCAAACCAAAGTATCTTTCTGTTCACTGTATGCAGTGAGGAGAGAGTGGAATAGGGCTGTGGTTAGAACACTAGAAATTGCCTTTTCTCTCATTTGTTCCACAAGCTTTATAAAATCTGTGTGGCCTATGAAGGGGGGGGTGAACTTATCAAGTGATGGACTGTCAAACAGAGAATCTCAGAAGAAATGATATCCCCAGGGAAGAAGAAAGACACATATGTGTAATTCCAGAAAAGTATCTCAAAACATAAGGAACAAAGAGTCTGTTACAGGACTCAGCTCAATTCTGTGGACTCATTGCTGAAACTTACAGTCTGGCTCTCAGCAAAGGAGAAGAAAAACAACTAAAATAGTGCTTGGAATTTCCTCTAAAATCTCAGTTAAATTGTGAATTTACAGCAGTTGCATTAAATGTGATCATATTAGTCTGGATGGTTTTATGTCTGGAATGGCTTGGAGGCCCCATCTGGGTTTTCTTAGGAGCTTCCTGGTCATCAAGGAGACTGGTGGAGCCATTGCATTTTGGTACAGGCTCTGCCAGATTTGGTGGCTAACACTGTACCAGCAGCCAGTGCAGAGAGCAGGAAAACAGTAAATGCCAGTGGTAGCTAAGAAGACGATTAGATACCCATAATTATTGCAGAAATTTAGTGGAAGAAAGTCAGTACTTCCTTAGTAGTAGGTGAGTACTGAATCTTGTTTGGCCTTTACCGAAACAGGATCTAACTAGAGTCTCACTCGCTGTTTGATTGTTCTGCTTAAAATAGTTCCGGGCAAATGCCTGGCTTGGTCAGGTCTAGTGCTGAGATGTCTCCCTAAGATGCAGACACTCATGGTATGTGAACATCTCTACAAGGTTCCCCCAGACCCATTAAAGAAAATGCAGCATCACATATATAAGTTGACCTTAGTATCACCTTCGGAGTTATGTAATTTTGGGTTCCTTCTCATAAATCAGTGAATAACTGTCCCTATTTTCAGAAGAGGGGCTCTGAGTGACAAGCTTGTATCAGCTATGAGTTCATAATAGACAAATACTAACACCTGCACTGTGCTTCAGGTCCTGACACCTTTCTCCTCTGCTCTTCATTTCCCTGCCACATGCTTGCTCAATCAACGAGACACTGCTGCTATCAATAACAAACTAAATTACATTTGACAGCCTAAATGAACAAGAGAGATATTAAGATAAAGTATCTTTGACTTTTATAATGCTGTCATCAGGATCATCTACCTGAAAAGGAAGAATGATGGAAAGACCAAGCAGGGATTAGACTGGAAAGAGAAAGGCTAAATGTTGAATTTCATCCCCATCCATGTGTCACTGGCTGGAATCTGAATGTCTGACAGCTTCAGCAGTGTGCAGGAGCGAGCTTGCACTAGCTCAGGGCAGCTAATTGTGGTCAATTCTTCCCAAGTTAGGATTCGGCAGCCCCAAGCAAACAGTATGAAATTGGCCATGGTGAGAATATTCACAAAGCAGAACTTGGTCAATGCTACAAATCATGGTTGTTTTCCTTATCATTACACCACTGGTTAGACTCCCCTCCACTTGAAGGTCCCCTGGGAAATTTGCTTATTTAAAAAAATACAAAAAATGGACTTAACATTATCTCCATCTGCCAAAGTCCTCAATTTTGGAAGTTTGGGATCAGCTGCCAAAGATGATCATATAAAGGCATATATAGAACAAGAAGACACACTTTCACTATAAAAGTATATAAAAAACTTGCTATGTACTAAACAATGATGAACTACGTAAATCTTTATCTCAGCCAAACTGTAAGGTAGCTAGCTTAGAAATGACACTACGTTATCCACATTCCCTTATAGATTACAAAATTTAGACCATCCATTTTGATTCTTACTGATTTATTTTTAAGACTAATGGCAAATTCTGATTCTCCTGTGCGAACCCTATTCTCCATCTACCTACAAATTTCTCTGTCTCTTCTGAGCTAAAGTACTACTTATCATCTGTATCACTTAACTGGAACTCAGTGTCTATTCCTTTATGACAAATTTTTATTTGAATATACCTTTACAACCAAACTAACCTCTTGTGAAATCATGGAAGTGTTCATATTTCTTGATAGCCTACTCTGTAACTAGCATGCTATAGGTTCTCGATTATATATATTGATTGATACATGGGGAAAATTTCCCTCAGATCATACACATCAACAAACACACAGCCAGATCATCAAAGTGTCCTTTTAGCCATCCTTCCTTGTGTTGCTTCCTACAATGTCAATAATTTGCCAGCTCTTATCTACCCTGTTGTTTCCAATATGCTTGATTTATAACTTGTCTTTATCTTTGTCACTAACAACTTCAGCATCTAAAAATAAGTTATTTTGCCTAGCAATCCTTAAATCTTTGAGTACTCTTCTCCAACAGTATTTATTAGTTATTTTTCCTTAATAAATTCTATAATTACGGGTTTTCAAAACCCTTCTTGAGAGAATAAAGAAAAACTTTGAATGTACTTTTTTTTTCAAAGCTAGGACAAGAAAATTATGCTGATGTTGCAGTTCATTTACATTTTAAAAGGTGAGTATATCTTTGTTTGAACTTTACCCTCAGAAGTCTTCCAGTGATGAAGAGAGATTGGGTACCACCCCTATTCTGAAGTTCTGAAGTTCTTTTGTGTCATTTTCTAAAGCAGTCTTTTAAGTATTCTTGAAAATGAACTGAATGGCCTATTAGATTTAGCTTTTCAGAAACACTAAATTTGCTCTTCCTCAGCAAATACTATAGGTTTGCTCTAATTCAATTCTCCCTCAAGCCTCAAGTATGGTATACTTCCAGTCATGAATAAAACTATGTATTTAACTAAAAATTAAAAACAGAGTAAGCCCTCAATGCATAGAAATTAAGGAACAAACACAAACTCTATTTTTCAGAAAAGTAGGAAACATCTATGACCAAAGAAGAAAAGGTGAGTGGAAGACTTTGCATAGCAGAGGAACAGTAAACCTGAGTGTACTTTGGACACTGATGGGAAGCAAATGATTCGCCCCAAAGAGTTTGGGTAGTTTAGTACCACAGAAGACATGGTAAGTTAGGGGATGAAAACAGGAAAATTGTTTGGAATTTTCTGATCAGGAGATCCAGTTCTCTCTGTTCCCACCCCATCTGAGTAAAGTCAAATTACTGGATCTCAGCTTGCCTGGGCAGGAGAAAACTTGGGAATACCAAATACAGAGAAGAGGAAAAGTGAAGGGCAAGACAGGAAACAGAAAGACGAAATGAAATCTGCATACTGATCAAGAAAGAGTCTTCCCACACCTCTCTGCCCAGTTGGCTCTAGAACGTGGGAACCAGATTTATCAGCTTGAAGTAGAAGAAGAAAGGATTTCTCTCTAGGGAAAAAAAGGCTAAGAGGAGCTACTATTTAGGAGATCACTCCCAATAGACAGATGGTCACCTGAGGTCTTCATTTTGGAAGCCTGTCATTTGATTTACTTGCCTACGAATACGCTGTTTTCTATCAAAATTTTTAGTGCTTCACTTTTAAATATAAATTGTTAGTCTGGAATTCCTAGATTCTGAGGAATGCCCTCTGGCATGAAGGAAAGACAAAAGGTAAAAAGGAACTTGGAGATAACATGCATAACACAAGAAACATGGAAAGAAATCAGGAATGATGGCTAAACTCAAACACCTAATATTGAAGGATATGGCCAGAATTCTCATACACTGCTGGAGGGACTGCAAAATGGCATTTGATTTTAACCACTTTAGAGAACTATTTTGGAGTTTCTTATAAAGTTAAATCTTGCATATGACCTAGCAATTCTATTCATAAGTATTTACCAATAGAAATGAAAACAGGTGCTAACATCTATTTATGCATGTTCAAAGCAGTTTTATTGACAAAAGTCAAAAACTGGAAACAAGAAAAACAGATAAATTGTGATCTATATTATGGAATACTGCTTAGCAATAAAATAAGAATTAACTACCAGTATACAAAACAACATGAATAAACCTCAAAAATTTATGTTAAGGAAAAGAAATCAGATCAGAACAGACAACACTGTTTGATTCCATTTATATGAAACCTAAACACAGGCAAAAATAGTCTATGATGTTAGAAATTAAATAATGATGCATGAGTGTATGAAGGGAAGAGAGGTAGAAAACTTACTGGATAAAACATGTACAGCATCCTAGACAGATATAAATCGTCTAATCTTCTTTTGGGTAGTGCTTACACAGGGATACAAAACTATCAAAATTCAATTAACTAAACACTTAAGATCTGTGTACTTTTTGTATATTAATTATGCTGTAATTGTTAAAAAAGAACCAGAGTAATAAAAGTATGAGGTGTAGGAGAATTAAAGTATTAATCTGTCATGCCAGAAATAAATATGTAATATCTAAATGAGATAGCTATATGCTAGCACTATTTAGGAATATAGAGGCAAATATTAGAAGAAATAGGTAAGTGTTTTGAAATGATTATCTCAAAGAGGCAAGACGTCATGTTGAAAGAAGAACAATTTCTTTCTGCTCCTTTCCTCCCTCTCTTTCTCTTCCCTTCCTTCTTAGTTTAATAGATTCAAAAATAAGTTTTTATAATTTGTTTAATAAAAATAAAACTAAAAAAGTTAATGGAACTAAAAGAGAAAAACAAATCAAAATTTAAAAGTGAATATTAACACTGTAGTGTACTGAGAGCATTGAATATTAATAGAGTTTCCCAAAGAAAATGGTTTGTGAATATGGAAAGTTGAAAATTATCAATCTTCAGATGTCACTATTATCATTTGGGTAGTACAGATGAAAGGAGAGAAAAAAAAAAGATGTGAAATGTCTCAATTTGACCATTAGATATTTGAAGAAATGATGCATTTTTAAGCTAAGCCGAGATGAGTTTGTGTATTCATTCTCTATGCTACACCTCTCTTCATGATTGGCCATATTTTGTTAGCAAAATATCTATCAATAATAACAAAACTTTGGGGCAAATAAATGTATTAATGAAACCAGCAAAGTGCATGGTATAAAGAAGCAATTTTAAAATGTACACTATCTTCCTCACCTAGGTAAATGAAGAAAAGAGGCTGAGTCCATTATCATCAGACCATGGCTGATGCGACCTTAGGTTTATCGTATTCATATGTTTAGCAAAAGTATCACAGCTTAACACTCAAATGAGTGTTGTCTTTTTCAAGAAGCCACCTTGGTAGCTTATGCAAATATTCTAAAGAGGCTAAAGTTATTCAAATAATTTTTGGAACTTTTCTTTGAAAATTATCTTTAGAGTCTTTTGTATATAAATATTTAAGTTATTACATATTTTTGGTGCTTGAGAATATTTGATTTTAAGAAAAAATACTTTGATACCATAGGTGTTGAATAGTTAGTTCAGTGTTCCAGTTGAAGGGCCCACTTTGTGGATTTATCGGGGGAGGGGAAAGCTATGACTATAAAGCAATGACTGTTTTTACTATGTGCTTGTGAACTAACTCTAAAGCTACTTTTAATGGCAGAGTTCTAAAAATATTCCAAGTAATTTTCTAAAGTAAGTTCTTGAAAGAACAACATTCATGTGAATACTGAAGTCAATCAATGTTTTTGGTGGCAAAGTTCTCATTGGTGCAAAGTTACACATTTTATTTTTGCTAAGCATCGACAGAACTAAATGATGCAAAATAAAAGCAAAAATCCTTAAATGTGACCAGTGACAGGGGATCAGAGTTGTTCTCCTCTAAGGAGCATTTGCTAGGTTCGAGACCACTGAATATGGATTTCCAGGGTCCCTGTAGACTGAGAGAATACTGCTAAGATTTGTAACCCACCTACTAGAAAGAACTAAGGCAAACTATAGGGCCTGTGAGATGGCCAATTCTAGAAAAATATGAGGGATACTATGAGCAAGCTCTATCTGAACGATTGAGAAAATCATTAACAACTAGAAGCAAGTCCAGTCTTTTGGGGAGCATCTCTCATCAGACTAAATCCTTTCCAAAAATCGTTGCTAAGAACGATCCCCATCTAACATGTGCTGCTACTGAAAGAGATTAGCCACCACCTGCCAGACTTCGGTTTCTGGAACACCTCCAAGTATTCATCTTTGAAAATATTTTGTGTCCTCAATTCCTTAAAGCCAGGCATATTTGGCATCAGATACTGAGTATATAACAAAATAATTCTAAAGTAGACAGTGTGATCCTCATTTTAAGGTCTTATTTGTAAATTTCAGCTTTTGATTTTCCTTCCCAGTGATTTCTCTATATGTTGAAATTGCACCTGTCAACTCAGATGTCATATCAATTTCTTTCTTACTTATGCTCTCATTTGACCCGAGCATCTGGATGATGCCAGCATTACAAGAAAACAATGACAACAAAGAACATGAACTTTAAAATGAACAGTTCTCAGTGATAGATATTAATCGGTGCTCCTTTTTTTATTCTCTGTATTTTGTATTTATCTGGAACAGTCAGGCAAATAAGATCAATAGGAAAATCAATGATCAGCCCAGAATATATGTGCTGTTCCAAAATATCTGTGATTTCCCATTTCCTATGTTAAAGCCTGAAGAGATAATACTACCTGCTCCTAGCAACAGCTCAACACAGTGCCTCAAATAACTGCCACAATGAATAACCTCATTTCAATGATAAGTACAAGGCAAGCACTTCCAAGCTTATACAAGTTGCATCATCAACTAGGCTGTCTTACTCTGATTAAGAAATGTATTAGTTAAGGAGAGTTGAAACATAGAAATGCTTTCTTACTTTCTCAAAAATTCTAACATCAATAATAACCTAGAGGTTAAAACCAAGGAAATGGTCTCCAAAAAGATGCCTTGCTGTTAAAATGCAAACAAATTCATGAACTGTGAATTAAAAACCTTCACTTTGTACAGAAAGCTTTTTGAACACTCTGTGGTCTTTTGGGATTCACCCACACTATGGCCTCTACTTCTATCTAATTCACCCCCACTTTACCTATACCCCCAGAACTTTTATTTGGTTGACAGGCATTTCTTCTTCAGATCTCATTTAAAAAAACTCTTCCTCTTGAAAGTGCATTATCCAGTGAAGTTCCTTTCTTTTAAATTCCCATATCACCATGTATTTCTTCTTGGACACACTCAATACCTTGCTGTTACTTAATCAATGTGTCCTTTCCACCTGCAGCATGAGCTCCCTGCTGACAGAGGCATCCATTCCCTCTTGTACGTGATGTGATCTTCTCTGGGAACTCATGTGTCAAGTTACACAATAATAATATGAAGGGATCACTGTCTGGGTGTATACTTTGGGGCTGCTGTCCAAGCTGCTTTGAATAGGCCTGGTTAGAGATATGATGCTTGGTGTTCCAGGAATCAGGGAGCTGGGAATGCGGGTAACTACAGTATCATAAGAGCTTATTCTGCTGAATCATTTGCTTGATGTAATAATTAAGTATGGAAAATCTCTGGTGGTGTGTTGTTTGGTGGCCACTTTGAGTTAAATGTCAAACCCAGAAAATGTTGCAAGACTAAGTACCGGTAAAGAGAAAATTGCCAGGAGAATAATAATGAGGGCACACTATTGTGGAGGATGAGAAGATGTGATAAGGGAGCCCAATGCGTGAACTTTTCAAGCAAAGAATTCACAAGTTGTATTTGGCAAAGTAAGAGCCAAGATGAGGCTCTGAAGTGTCATTAGGGCTTAAAAAGTACTGTGATAGTCATAAACTGAATTATCTGCCAGAGAAAAGTCATGCTTCACAAAAAAAAAAAAGAAAAGAAAAAAGAAAAAAAAAAGAGAAGGAAGAAAGAAAAAAAAGAGAGAGAGAGAAATTAGAAAGAAAGAAAGAAAGAAAGAAAGAAAGAAAGAAAGAAAGAAAGAAAGAAAGAAAGAAAGAGAAAGAAAGAAAGAAAAGAAAAAGAAAGGAAGGAAGGAAGAAAGGAAGGAAGGAAGGAAGGAAGGAAGGAAGGAAGGAAGGAAGGAAGGAAAAGAAAAAAAGGTGAGGTTTTGCAAAAGAGACAATGAAATAAAACTCCTAATATCACAGAAACGATTGTTTGGGTAAAATCCATACATCTTCCGCACAACAGCAATTTATTAAGTACCAGATGTCAACTAAAAGATTATTTCCCTAGATCATTTTAAAATTCTGATTAAAATACAGTAGTTTACCATTTGTTTAAACTTCCAGGTTAAAAATAATCTTACAAGACGTAAGTATAATTGATCAATATTAGTTAGAACCTTCATGATATTTTTCATGTTTGGAAAGATTATTTAAAAAAGGAAATGATTAGGATGAGCATACCACACATGCTGGGAACTGCAAGAGGCCCAGAATGAATGTCTAAGCACTGACTTCCTCTTCTGCATTCTTTGGACTTGCTTACAGAGAGGTGGATTTCCTGAACAAGTAACTGATAATCTAAAGAATTAGCACAGCAAGTAACTCCAAATGGTGTCAGGAGAATGTGAGAGTTCAAAAACAGGAGGGGGTTTTCATTCTTTCTTTTGCCAAAGGAAAAAAAAATTGTAAATTCAACAAAAGATCTGAAGAACCCCAAAAGACTGACACTACTGACTCTAAACCTTATAGAATTTGAAACTAACTGGCATGAAACGATGCACATATTATGTACGGTTTTTTTCATCCTTAACTTGGAAGTGTTTTCCAGAGAATATTAAATATCTACAGGTTATGTTTTTAACTTGTTAAGCTAGTTTTTAATTCTTCCATTAATCTGGAACAGTTAGCTACAGCATGCTAGAGATTGAGCCTTTATTAAATAATAAAGCTAAAGCTAATTTTTTCTCTTTTAAAATGGAAATGATTAGGCATCTTTAGCAACACATAATTCTCACCTTCATTCTATCAATACATCCTCAATCATGCACTGTTTTGACAATTACTTAGTAAGCCTTCTCCTAAAACCCTGGACAAGTGATTCTAATTCTCACCTCACTGAGCTCTCCGATCGAGATGTCTTACTGTCCTCAAAGGGATAATGTCCTACACTTACCTTTCTCCTATCTTTCCAAATACTAGGTATTTAATGTTTCCTTAAGCCTCACAGCACAGCCAAGCCCTCAGTGTCCATAAAAATATGCAGCATTTAAAAGAAAATCTACCAAGTTTAAGGAGAAAACAATAGAAAGCAATTGGTTGACGACAGAGGAAAGAGAAAATGTTATCACAGGGAAGGTATCGAAAACCAACAGCACAGATGAAAACTGCAAGCCAACCGTTTCTGTAAAATATTTAAAAAATGGCACACGGGAAAGGTACTCAACTATGAGACGCTTCAATGACCTGTGCATCCACTGGAAGTGTCATTCAGCTGAGAGCTGATCATCTGATATGCTCCTGGTGTGCCTACTGATGATTTCATCATCCAGAAAGTAAAGAAAGCAAGGAGCGAAATGGCTAGTCAGGACTTAATTCCAGCCAAGGAGAAAGAATAGGAAGATGAGATGGATATAAGAAGGAAACTTAGAGAGAAATGTCATATCACTGGAATGCTATAATTATGGGGGGAAGGACTGAAGACCTTGACCACACATGAAAATAATTTTAAAATTCAGGAAATATGTAAGAAAGCAATGAAGGAATGAAATAAAGGAAATCAGTGGGAAACAGACATGTCTCAATTGTCAGAAATTCTAAAAGTAATGGCTTCATAAGAAAGGGGAGTCCTATTTTAAAAAATGTAACTATGCATCCTTAAATTACCTCAAGGGGAAAAAACTAAGAAAATATTAGAAGAACCTAATAGGCTGGTTGCATATAGAATTTTCTGGCAAGCTTGAATTTAAAGAGAATATATGTATTCTAAAGCCTCAGAGTGGCTTGTATGCCTCTGGGTACTGCTGCCTTTGGCCTCTTCAATCTCCCTTCACACCCCCACACGCACCACCAGTGCTCTTCAGTGCCCCAGCCTCCCTTACTGTCATTCAGTTTTTGAAGGTCCTAGTTCTTGCCTTCTTAGGTCTTTGTCCACATTGTTCCCCAGTCCTGGATCATAAGCAGCTCACTCACCACTGCCCCCCACTTCACCTAATACCTTCTGTGCCTCTATCACAACTCAGCTCAAAGGGTAATTCCCCAGGAAAGTCTGTATCAGATGCTCTGTTACATATATTCTCCAACATCCTCCAATTTACTTATCTATTATTATATGTTATTATGTAGCCTTCCAACACCCTCCAGTATATTTATATACTATATATACATACAAATTATATGCATACAATTGTAGTAACTATAACAGCTGTTATAATACAGGTGAGAGGTTTGTTGATTACCATCCATCTCCCACACTAGCATATAAGTTCCATGAGGCCAGATGCAATGTCCATTTTGCTTATCATGAGAGTTCCAGGGCCTAACTTAGGCCTAAGCCCATATTACACATGCAATGAGCATTTTTTTTATTGTTGCTGAATTCACAAGAAAACGACTGAGTACCAAAGAAAGAAGAAGGGGTACCTGACAAAGATGTACCCATGAAAAGGAGATTAAAACAGAATAATGACAGGTAGGCTAAAGATCAAAAGAGCTGATGTTTGCAAAACATGGGAAATATTCATGATAGGGCTTTTATAATAACAGGGTTACATTTTTTTCTTTCTTTCTACTTCAAAAACGACCATTATGTTAATACCTGAGAAGTTCGGTGACATTCTCTCTTTATGGTCAGACTACAGGGCAATTTAATTAAATCCTCAATCAATTCTGACAGCTGAAGGGTCCAATCTAATGGCCTCATGATAGAGTAAAGCTGATATGGTCAATCATGTTTACTACATGTTTTCAGAGATAAAGTTTTTCTAGACTACTGAACTTTGTAGAAATGAGGGAGAACCAGCAGAACAAATCTATATCTTAATGAAATTCTGTATTCCCCATTCAAATATTTTCCCCAGATAAAGAGAAATGCAATTGGGAGGAAAATGGTGATGACAGGGTTACTCTCCATCTGCTACATTAATTGATTCACTTTTTTCAAGAGATTATAATGTATTTGTTTACATTGTTATCTGATGCCACAAATTCAGAAGGAAAAAATATACTGTAGTAATATAATGGTCAAAGCTACTTTTATTGCTATTCCTATATCTATTACAGTAAAATCAGAGCTGAGTGTCATAAATGACCAATTAAAGGTATATGAGGCCAGCAGTCTTCATTTTCACAATCTCTTGTGAAAAGTTTGAAACTATTCACTCTAGTGGTCCAAATCCACGTGGCAATTGAAGAAAAACAATGAGAAAAGGAAACTTGAGTAAGTTCAATTATAACTTCTAAAACATAAGGTTTCTGTGAAGAATTCAGAAGGGAAAATTTGAATTGCATCGTCTTTTTAAAAAAACAGGTTTTGCTTAGAGCTTCAAAGTGTTCAGCTTTGAGTGAATCCTCAAATTATCTAATAAATCATTTAATAAAAATATAATAGCTTTTCATTAACAGAATTAGGTACAACATGAGATTTATGGGATAATCACCATAAGGCATAAAGTCAGTACACCTCAGGCAAGTCACTTAGTTTCTCTAGTTCAATTTTTCCCAGTAAAATTTATATAAATCAAAGAATACTTATTAAGATTATGAGAGATAATACACGTGGAACTATTAACACAGTGTTATGTATATAATAATAGATTCTCAATTAATATTATTTATATTGTTTTACACTTGAAAAAGGATAAAAAATTTTAAATTTAAAATGAGTTTTTGACTTTTCTAAAAATTAAAATAAGACTTATAAATATTATTTTAGCAGGTAAAATACTCCTAAAGAATATTAAGAAATAATGGAGGCATAAATTCAAATCAAAATCACCAAATATATGCAATGCATATACTTGTAAGGTTAAATAACGCCCCTGAGAGAGTGAGGGAGTGTATGAACGCTCATGAACCAGAACAAGAGAACAACAAGAAATGTGAACTTGAGTCAAAAATGCAAGAAGTGAATGGCGACTCATCACTTCATCTGGAACGTACTATAACATTTATTTTAACTTTCACTCTTAAATGCAGCTCACATTATTTCGCATGCAGTTTGTTAAAATATTTTATATTAAAAGGGGTTAAATAACCCATAATTTACCTTTGAAAAGATATAATGATGTTCGTTTGTTTCCACTCTCTCATATTTCATGTCTAAAGAAATCTGGTTCTTCTTGGAATCTTTTCTAATTTTTCTAACTTTATCATATATGAAACAAAGACACTCATTAGTTTCATATATAAAGATGGTTTTTATGGCATCTCACTATCCTTAATTTTCTCACCAGATTTCACAGCAACCTACATACTTAATGAAGTATTAAATATGTAATTCTTATTTTGTTTCCTTAATCATAAAATGTGTTTCCTTCCTTGATACGTTCCATAGAATACAGTGAGGAACAATTCCACTAATTTTATTTCAATGACTTTCTAAAATTTCAGGAATCCTTGCCCTGGAGAAACACTTGCCCCAAACAAACATCTATTAATTTTAATATAGTTTCTCTTTTAACATTCTAACTGTAAAACATTTTCTATAAAGAAGTTTCCTCTCACCCAACCAAGAGGGAAAAAATGGTACTGATTAAAAACTGTGATTTGAGCTTTAACATGTACAGATGTAGACTTAAAACAAGTCCATAATTATCAGGCAGCATTTTAAATAATTTAGTAGCAAGATACATCGTGGTTTGTGGCTTTATTCTATAATAGCATTCCAATATTCATTATTCATAATCATTACTGTGCTTATTAGCAGAGCGATTTTCCCCGACTTCCTTGTAAATTCAAACAGTTTTGCTGAGCATAAAGGTAAGCAGAACATAGAGTTAAATTGCATTATGTAACCTTCTCATTAGCGTACATATAGCTTCTGCTTGCTAAGTAAAAGCTGATTCTCATATGTATTAGAGAATGAAGCTACGGAACTTTATTCAACTGAAGACTGTCTCATTCAATTACAAATCTTCTAATACATTTCTTTTTAAGAAATGTACTGATTAAAATTAACATTTCTCTTTAATATTACATTCTAAATTTAAAGTGCATTTTAATTTTATAAGTACTGTTTTTTTATAATAGGCTGACTGAAGGAACTGGGTAGTACTTTACACAAAAATTATTTCCACATATATAGGTATGATCATAAAATCGTACATGAAAAGACTTCAGATATGATATATTCTCATTTCAGAATCTGTAGAAACTACTGAAATTCTTTACATAAAATTAACTTGTTGAAATTTATGCTTACAGATTTCTATAACCTGAAGAATATAGTCATTTTTGGAGTATAGCTGGGTATATAGAATGATTGTCCCTTGTTTAAATTTCTGATAAACGCAGTTTATCAAAAATTTAAGGGTAGTCAAATTGCTTGGAACATGATTTTCAATTCAATTTTTTTAGAGCAAAGTTGGATTACTCAAAGTTCACATTTAACATTAGATCATTCAATTACCATATTATCAGGGTATAATTTGAATCTTCTTTCTCTCAGTCTCGTTCTATTCAAGATGCAAAGGATAAAGAGAGCTAATTAAGAAAACTATATACAATAGTTAGAGATAAAAATACTACCTAAGCAGCACCCACAGTGATGATATAACCTTTCTGTTGAATTGTCTAGGGGGTTACTGTAAATTTTACAATAACATAACGATGATGTTAATAACAGGGATGATGATACTAAGACAATGATAGTGAGGCAGATTGAGAGCAAGGAAACTCTCCACAGGGCAAACTGATAAGATCAGAACCCAAACACTGAAATATATTTATCCTAGACCTTTAGATCAATTCTGACTCAAGTGGTAACGGTTAACATTTCAGGATATTTAAATAAAAACCTGAAAGTTAAAATTTGTACTGTTCGTGGAATGCCAAGGGCTCTAATTTCTAGAGTAGTTCTGCTTTCATTGGTCTTCCTGAGCAGACACAGACTGATACTGAAGATGGAGACCTTGGTCAGGCTCATGCTACCTGCTAGAGAAGAAGCTGAGCTGAGACACGTCCTGAGGAAAGCTATGCACACAGAAATAAGACTGTCAGTGCGGCAGAGGGATGAGAGGTTGAGTAAGCACCTGAAAAGCAAGTATCATAAAGAAAGAATAAGACCAAAGCTCTGATTTACTAGTTTCTCCTCACAGCAGACAAAAGATTTGCACCCATGAGAAGGAGCTTCCAAAAGCAAATCATGGCCCATTATAGTTATATTCACTAGACGTTCATGGATCCCTGACTTTGGGATAATTCAAGGACTACAGAAGAAATACCACAGGCCCATTCTCAAGATGCTAAAAAGAATGCGCTGTGATAAACCCTTGGAAGCACAAGAGGAATGACAGAAACTACCTACCTGTGTTTAGGTAAAGATTCCTGAAAGATTTAACATTACAGTAGTGAAAGGTAAGGAGAATTTCACCATGATAGAAAAACAAAATAACATTTGATCAAGGGGGCACACTGGTATTATAAATTTGTAAACTGCTAAGAGGCGATAAAATGACTCAATACAGACTTTGGTGTCAGGCCAAAGTTCTAATTTGGACTATGTCAATACCAGTCATGGTTCTACTTTTCAAAAAGCAGGGACAAGAAAATTTATTTCATAGAGTTATTGTATGGATTCAATGAGATAATATGTTTAAAGTGCCTAGCACATTGCTTGCTCATATAAAGGGCTTAATTTACTATGCCTGTTCACATAAGGACCATAATCCTTTAGTAAATCTAACAATTATAATGATCATACACTCAAATTCAGTAATTTTACTTCTGGAAATATTCCCAAAGAAATTAACCTAAACTTTGAAATTTAACAATATGCACAGAGGTAATCATTTTAGTGAACAACTGAAAGCAACTTAAGTGTCTGCAATTTGGTAAAAGCCAAGTATGACATGGAACAGTCACTCAAATGAGGTTTTTTAATCCAGACATCTAAAATTATAGTTATAAAATTATGCACTTTATAAAAAAAACATGATGTAGTGTTACATGACAAAAAGAGTATTCAAAATATATACACTGTACTTACAGTAATCTAAAAATATACATGGGAAATGATTCAGAAAAATATATATTGCTCTACATTAATGATAATTATTTTACTGTGATAATGTGTTTGAAGAACTTTTTCTTTTGCTTAATTTATATAGGCTTTATAATATGGTTATGCTACATTTATAATAAATGCAAATAAAGAATTTGGAATGCACTGATTTGTGTCATCTCCCAAACAAGTGAGGTGTTTATGAGGACAACTCATGTCAGAGATGCTATTAAGTAGGGCTGGTAAAGGATGGCCTGTGGACCAAATCCATCTGGCTGCCTGTCTGTGTAGCCCAAGAGATAGGAAGGATTTTGACATATTTACAAAATACATATTTTGTATTTTCTGCTTAGCAAAAAATACAAAAGAAGAATAATATTCCTGACATGTGACAATTATATAAAATTCAAATTTCAGTGTCTATAAATAATGTTTTACTGAAACACAGGCATGTCCATTTATTTATGTAATTTCTAAGGCTGCTTTTGACTAACAATGGCAAAGTTAAGTAGTTGCAACAGAGATCACATGGCCTACAAAGTGTAAAATATTTTCACATGTCCTTTACAGAAAAAGTTGAATGACTTAGGATGTAGGGGTCACTTTAGTTAAAAACTGGTAGAAGTCAAATATACCTAGTTGAATCTGTAGGTTCCTTCAAGCCCAGAGGTTCTCTTATTCTATCATAGCTGTCTGTATACAAAAGGCAGATGAGAAACCATAGACTTTCAAATAGCAACACAAATTAGACACTCAATGCATCTCAAACAGCCAGCAATAAAGAGACTGGCTACAAATAAAGAGGGACACAGGTGGGCTAAGGAATGAGTAGCAAAAATAGACCTTGATCCTGAAGATTCTTTCTGTCCTGTCTTTCTTCCTTCTTATTCTTAAAAGAGTTTAGAATCAAATGGAATTGCTATTTTTGCAGGTCAAAAAACGTCAAATCCTGGTAATTTCATAGAGTACCAGTCAGTAAACTTTGGGGACAAAACTTGAAGGCAATTTCTGACAAATGCAATCCAGCCAAAATAACTCCTGATTTTGAAATGGATTAAATTATCTCAGATCAGCAAATTTTAATGGAAGTTGGGTGCCCTAGATTGAAATGTTTAAAATGTTTTGTATTCCAAAGCTTGGGTACTTTCTTCTGACATTTGAAGGATTTTATATGCATTTTACTGGGTTTTCATTGATTATAATTTTCCATCTCACAAATAGTTCAATGTAAATTTGGTTATTTAAAAGTTCACTTGATGGGCTAGTTGAAAAACTAAACTATTCTGGTCACAAGAGAAAATAAATTTATTTTACTTTTTCAAAACTAACTTAATATGGGGCCTCAGTCCTTTAGATCTAGACTTAGGAATTAGTGAGGTGAGTGAGATAGATGTGAACTGTTCTTCAAATGTTAGCAATATATATTATAAATCAAGAGAAGGTGAGAAATCTTGACTTGTAATTAAAGTAGAACTCTAGAGGGATTAATTTTTGTTAAGAACAAAGTAGCAAAAGTATGTGATATTGAAAAGGACATAAATCAATCTCCTTTGCTGCTGAAGGGGTTCAGAACAGGCCTCCCCAACATGTACCACTTTGGAATGTGGATTATTTTGACTGACGGCAGTTAAAAGCCTGTGGGTTTTAAAAAAAAGTTTGCCTCTCCCATAAATAATTTAAATTGGGGGTTTTGCCCACAATAAGAGTTATCACTAGAAGTAAATGTTATGACCTATCTGTATGGCAGGGCATATCCTAATTACTGAACACCTGCTCTTCTTATTGTCCTACAAATGACTCTCCTCCTTTCTGAAGCCCCAGGACCCTATCCCATTCCCTGACTCAAGAAAGCATACATATCTCATTTTACTTTTCTATCTTTGAACTTTTCATATATGTAGGGCTCCCGTATATACAAAATTAATTTTGATTTTCTCCTATTGATCTGTCTCATGTCAACTTAATATTGGTCCAGCTGAAACAACCTTGCAAGTATAGAGGAAAATTTTTCCTCCCCAATACTGCAAATCTTTTCTAATTATTCTTGATCTAAAACCTGAGGAATACTTTCAAGATTATGTGAAAAACTCAATAAGCAATAGTTGGAACTGTGTTTAACACATCAGAAAACGAACCTATCCTGCTTAAGAGGCAATTAACTTTGCAAAACAGGAATAAACAAAACCATTTAAATAAACTTACATCATTTCATTTGTTGAAAATTTGCCTCCTTTTGGAACTTTTACTAAGTAACAGGTCAGTAGAATTCGTTTTCGGAGATGCTCCTTCAGTACATGAGGATTCAACTCATCTATAAGCTTTATCTTATGACTGGTTTTTTCTTCTGAAGTAAGAGTTTTTTCTTGGTCTGTTCTTTCTACATCTCCTATAGACTCAAACCATATATTCCTGAGATTGCTACTGGTAAAAAATTGTAAAAACTGTCATCATCACAAAATAAGAAGTAGTAAGAAAAATATAAATCCTTCCATTGGAATATTCCATAATGATGTCTCAGCAAATATACAATAATTTGGTTTTAATTTCAAGTTGATGTTACTTTTAAACATTAAAGAACTAAATGTATGAATATTATAATCAAAGAAAATGCCTATCATTTTTATGTGCAAAAGACATAAACTTGTGAGTCAATTGTTATTTTTGGTAATAAAAATACCACCGTCACAGTGTGCATATTTTTCACAACTACTGGCCAAATTATAATAATTGGATAGGTGAGTCAAATCTAAGAGTGAGTTTCAATGGCTCAGTTTTGACACAGAATTATAATTTCTAGTCATTTTTTAAATTAGTTCATTATTGCTCTCTATTTCCATCCCGCTTGCCCCCCCCCACAACTCTTTAATATACTTGATAAAACATGCAAAACTAATTGTTAGAAGACTTCAAAGATATGCAGCACTAGAGAATTATATATCGTTGTGGAAATGTTATTTTTCATTTTGCGTATATTTCTTATTGTTAATCTTCATTTGTTTAAGATGGAAAGATTTCAGTTCATTGCACATACCTCAGAAAAAAAACACCATTTTGTTTATAGCTAGTAAATTAGTTTGTTTTACCTGGTCCTTCAATAAATATCCTTTGGATGATCCACCTATAATTGATGAGTATGACTATTTCTCCTTTCTCGAAAAGTCTATTTTCTCCAAATCACTACTTAGATAATAAATACTAAATACTTTTTGAAAGAGGAAATACTTGAAAATTCTAGTGTCTGTTTGAAGTAAGAGTTCATTTCAAACAGGAGCTTAGCTTGCAAGGCAGAGAATGAAACGACTTATGCTTTCACACTGATGGCAGCAGAGCTTGATTTCAAAGTTCAAAATAATAATTGCATTTGGACACATTTCTTCCATCAAGTGTATAAGAATTTCTTCATCTGTATTCCACTGGCCCCAAGTAAACTGGCTTATTTTTATAAATTGTGAATCCAACCATAAATGTAATCAAGGAACAAGGACCCAAAGAAATCTTTAGCTCTGGCTTGGTCTTTTCAAAGTGATTTGAAGTTGTGAGCTCTTCTACATGGGGGTAATTCAGCCTAGCAAGGCTGATCTGCATGTAAGTCAACCACCACTCCAGTTTGCAAAGATAGCACTTTCTGCTGCTTTTATAGGACTGCTGGCTCACTGGACTTTTTAAAAACTGCAGGTCCCATTTTTAAAAATACCATCAAAACTCATTTATAATGGGCATATCAAATTTTTAAAAATGCTAAAGCCAAGGTGGAAGAAAAACACATTTTGGGTTTGTTTTATACACAAAATTACTGTTTGTCATGTGATTTATGTGAGCATATGCAAGTTCTGATTCTCAGGAGAGTACATTATGCAGACTGTCACTTTTGTTTTTGATGTTAAACATCTTAAAGAGAAACAAAACTCAACCATTTAAAATTTGTATTCCTGACATCATCTTTTAAAGGAAATAAGGGAGAAAAGGGGGTTTTAATTAAAACATGGCTGAAATTAAGAAATAATGCATTGCCAAGATTTAATACAAATGCTACCATCTGGTCCTATGACTAATGGGTAGGACATCGTAAACATAACTATATTGTGCAAGGTATAATTCTTAGGGGCTATGGTATACCACTTTCTAGAGGACTATTTAGTTGTCTTTCTTTCCACAATTAGTAATTTTTAATCTGTCTTCAGGTCTACAGTTTTAATTTTTGAAAGAAGAAAACACACTGTAAATTTTCATTTGAAACTTAGAGAAAATGAAAGTTTCCGAAAATTCAGAAATGTAAAGCAATAGAGAGAATGTGCCTCTAAAATAGTAAAGGTGCTCAAAACATCATTGGCAAGATTAGTTAAGATTAAATGATAAAGTGACAGAAAGGAAGCAGCATGTCTCAAAATGCATTCAATTAAAAACAAAATAGAGGCAAAAGACTCAGAACAGCCAACACAATACTGAAGGAGAAGAACAAAGTTGGAGGACTACTATCACTTGACTGCCAAGACTAACTATAAATCTACAGTAATTAAGACAGTGTAGTGTTGGTTTAAAAAAAACCAGATAGATCACCGGAATAAAATAAAGAGCTGAAAAATAAACTCACATAAATCCAACCAACTAATACATAGACCTTTCACAAAAATGAACTCAAAATTAATCATAGATCTAAATTCAAAATACAAAACTATGATTCTTGGAAGATAACATACAAGAAATCTTTGATGACCTTGGGTATAGCGATGACTTTTTAGATTTGATATCAAAGGCATGATCTATGAATTAAAAAATTGATAAGCTAGAATTCCTTTAGTTTAAAAACATTTGCTTTGTGAAAGACAAGGTCAAGAGCATGAGAAGACAAGGCACTGATTTTTGTAACTGCTATGCTTGTCTTTATTACTTTATATGAAAAATTTGTAAAAGGCATGACAAAGAACTCAAAACTCAGCAATAAGAAAAGAATCTGATTTAAAAAATGGGCTGAATACCTTAACAGATGCCTCACCGAAAAAGATACACAGGTGAAAATAATCATATGAAAAGATGCCCCATATTATATGTCATCAGGAAAATACAAATTAAAAGAAGGATGAGGTATCACTACACATCTATTATAATGTCCAAAATCAGAACACTGACACAACAAATACTGACAAGGATGTGGAATGACAGGGACTCACATTCACTGCTGGTGAAAATGGAAAACGGTAGTCACTTTGGATGATAGTCTTATTGTTACTTACAAAACTAAACATACTCTTACCATAAGATCTGCAGTCTCATTCCTTGATATTTACCCAAAGGATATGAAAATAATGTCCACACAAAAAACCTGCACATGATAATAAGCAACTTTATTCATAATTACCAAAATTTGGAAGAAATCAAATTTGTTGTCCTTCAGGAGCTAAATGGATAAACAGACTATAGTATATCTAGACACTGGAATATTATTTAGTGCTAAAAATAAGTGAGCTATCAAGCCATGAACAAATATAGATGAAACTTAAATGCATATTTCTCAGTGAAATAAGCTAATCTGAAAAGGCTACATATCACTTGTTCCAACTGCAAGGCATTCTAAAAAGTCAAAACAAAGGAGGCAGTAAAAAAGATTACTGGTTGTCAGGGGGTGGTAGGGAAGAATGGGCAAAGCACAGATTTTTACAGCAGTGAAAATACTTTGTGTGATACCATAATGAGAACTATGTGCCATTGTACATATGTCCAAACCCACAAAATGTACATCAAAAGTGGACCCTAAAGTAAACTATGGACTTTGTGTGACTATGATGTTCAATGTATGTCCATCAGTTCTCACAAGTATACAGCTCTGGTGGGGGATGCTGATAATGGAGAAGGCTATGCATGTGGAGAATGGGGGTATAAGGGAAATATCTGTATCGTCCTCTTAATTTTGTGTGAGTCTAAAACTTTTTAAAAAATAAGTCTTCAAAAGTAAAGAAAAAAAGAAAAGAAAACAAAGTTTTTAATTTAGACTAAGTCAGCTTAACACCTGAGATTTACTATTAGTTTGTTGTCAGGACAGGAAAGGCATTTACAATTTCTAAATGAGATGCAGATTTTGATTAAAATAAAGGCTTCTGCTTTGATGATTGTAAAAATTATCTTATTACAAACTTTTATTATTGCAGCATGTTTCCATCTGAAATAGGTCAACTTTTATTTCCACGTAACTACAGAATAATAAAATCTACAGTATGTGAATTACTTCTCAATAAATCTTGCTAAATAAAGAAAGGACAAGAATAACAGCATCTGTTTTTGTTTTGTTTAGGAAAAATGAATCAGGGTAATGAAGATCATTATGTGGTGTCAAGACTATGAGATTTTCAAAAGGAAGTGAATAAAGAAAAATATAAATTTATAAAATGTCATGTTAACCATTAAACTATTCTAAGCCTCTCATTGGTATTGAAATGGAATTAATAAACTATATCTAACTTTGTAAAAATGAATCTTACATATTCTGTGTTTACTGAGTAGCTTCTGAATAAAAGATTCTAACTTACTAAATTTTTATCCCATATAAATATTTTAAAAACAATAAAATATACACCAACTTTAATCTTTTCTATATTGATTTCAAACAAGTATTCAGAAATGTGTTTTTTGGTGGGTTCAGTTTAATTTTTAAAATGTATTTTAATGGGATTTGTTGAACCAATGAAGCCCTGAAAATTTATTTAAGAGAAAACCTCTCAAAATTCGGGCCCTGCATATCATTGATTCTAGGAATCAGTCATGAGTAAGAGCCTCAGAGAAAGATGATGATATTTTAGGAAATTTTTGAAATGTAAGTCATTTCTAATTTCAATTTTGAAATTAAGTGACAAGTCACATAAGTAATAATGACAAGTATAGCAGTTACACAACTGGATGCCAAAAGCAAAAACAGTCTCAAGGCAGTATAAACAGACTACATAACCATGTTCTGTTGCTTTATTCTGTTTTTACTGCTCAGTGATCTTTTGAATGAGACTAATACCCAGTTTCACCAGAAGAATCCTTTCTGCATGGAATCTATTACAGGAAGTGAAGTGGATTTTCTTCCCATATTTTCAAGGTGCCCTCTAGAGCCTAATAAGCATTTCTCATTTCTTATCCTTACCAGAGGGTAGCTGAAATCTTATAGTTTATAGGCTACTCAGATATATCCAAAACATTGTTCAGATACCCATGATTTGATCACTGTATAGTCCCCATTACACAACACAGCAGCTCTGTCGCTGATAATACAGCCAGACCTGAGTTCAAATCCAAATGCTGCCATTTGCTCTCAGGATGACTGGCAAGTTATTTCATCGTTTTAATCTTCATTTTCTTCCACTGTACAACAGAACCTCTCCAACAGTAGTGCTGTGAGGGTTAAATGGTGGAAAAATGAATAAAAAGTACTTAGCAGAATGAGCATCCACTAAATGTTGATTTTTATTGATATTTTTAATATTATGCCAAGGAGTTGATTGCTATAGAAAAATGAGCTATTAGTATAAAGACAAAAGTTAGCAGTTTTGTTATTTTCCCAGAATGTTGCAGATAAATTTTTGGTGTAATCCACTTAGATATAAGACAAGGTTTTACTTATTTTAGGAAAAGTTTTTTCAGTAGTGGCTTTTAAGTGCATGACTAGAGTCACTCAGTGCAGGTCAAAAGCAATAGTGAAAACAATATCTGGTATCCATTCAGACCAATATTCAGGCCACAATAAAATGGGTGTTTTCTTTTTTTCCCAGTTTTAACACAGCTCTCATTTCCTGGTAGATCAGGGAGACAATGAAGCATTTAAGAGAATTTTCAGCAATTGAAACCACAAATTGCAAAACAACAAAAATGTCTAAAGTAACCTGGTGCTTGCCTGAATTTCCATTTTGCTCATTTCTTTTCAGATTCATTATTCTTAGAGGTTCTACTACATATGCAGTCATTCAATTAATTCCAACAGAGTTATAGGGTTGCAGAGGAAATTTAGAAAATGGACATATTTTCATTCTGTCAGTATAAATGCTTAGAATTAAGACTGAGAATCTAAACATCATGAAAGAAATTTTTTTCTTCCTCTTTGAAAGCAATTTAATCAAGCATTTGTACTGCCAAAAGGCAGGCCAATAAGCCTAAATTATAAAATCCTTGTTTATGAGGAAAGCAAAGATATTACAGTGGACATTTTTCTGGGTTGCTATGTGTAACAGCAGCTAGAGAGGCCAAACCCAAAATAGGTGGCCCCTTTTAAATTTGTACTTCATAATCTTAAACCAAGACCATAGTGGCAAATGTCCTATTGTGTCTCCCTGATCAGGTCTGGAAGTTGCCAGAGGTTTAAGACTTGCTGATTGCTAAATTATCTGATTTCACATAACTTCTAATCTACTTCTAAGTTTGAATTATAGACATGTATAGATATACATATAGGTATAGATAAAGATGATATAAATATAGATATATGTGCTATACCCAATGAGTCAAGTGTAAACCAGAAGTATGCAGAAGTATGAATTGAAGCTCAATGTTTAGTTATCTCAATCTCTGCTGAAGAGAATCTTACGGCAGAAGCAATGTGAATGAATCCTCTTTGGCAAAAGATAACATCTTTCTAGGCCTCAATTTGCTTTCTTAAATATATTTGCAACTATGATGTGCAGCTCACAGTAAATAAAAGCTCTCAGCAAAGAAGAAATATAAAAAAAAAGTTCTTTGTTTAATGAAAGTTATTTACTAAAAGCCTACAAGATACATTATACTGATTGGTTAAATGCAAAAAGCTTTTACTTTGCTATCAAAATAAGGCAAAGATGTCCATTATTGTCATTCCTTTACAACACAATAGTACAGAGTTCTGGACTTTGGCATTATTGACATTTGAGGCTAGACATTTTTTTGTTGTGACATGGTTGTCTCAGGCATTGTGATATTTAGAAGCAAATCTGGCCTCTATCCACTAGGTGCCGGTAGCACTCTTTCAGTTATGACAATCAAAAATGCCTATAAATTATCAAACTCACCTGGGGGGCAAAAGTGCCCTGGGTTGAGAACCATACTTTACTGCAAGGTCCAACTGGTAAAATAAGTCAAAAGCGAGAAAGAGAGGAAGGAAGGAGGGAGTGAGAGAAGGAAGAAAAGAAGGAAGGAAGGAAGGAAGGAAGGAAGGAAGGAAGGAAGGAAGGAAGGAAGGAAGGAAGGAAGGAAGGAAGGAAGGAAGGAAGGAAGGACAAGAGGGGAAAAGGAAGAGAGAGAAGGAGGGAGAGAGAGAGAGAGTGAGAGAGAAAGAGAGGAAGTAAGTAAGAGAGAAAAAGGGAGGGAGAGAGAGGAAGGCTGAAAATTCCAGAATAAATCTAATGCAAGATGGGCAAGTCTTCACAGAAAACTAAAACATTTAGAAACGATAAAAAGGATTCAGTAAATATTAAAGTTCTAGAACACTAAAGTACTCAATATTGCAAAGACTCAGCATACTAGATATTTTATCAAGTAAAGACTCTCTTTGACTTATGATGGAGTTACATCCCAATAAACTCATGGTAAGTTGAAAATATCATAAGTTGAAATGTACTTCATACATCTAACCTACCAAACATGGTAGCTTAACCCAGAATTCCTTAAATGTTCTCAGAACACTTACATTAGCTTACAGTGGGAAAAAATCATCTTGTCTCTGCTCAGTATCATGAGAGAACATCGTACTGCATATCAAAGATCAAAAGTCTAAATCAAAGTACAGTTTCTTTTGAATGTGTATAGCTTTTGGACCATCATAAAGTCAACAAATCTAAGTTGAACCATTGTACATTGGGGACTGCCTGAACTGTAATATTGAGTACTGTAAAGTATCACAATACACAATATTGTAGTGATATCATGTCTCTTCAAACTGATTAACAGATTCAATACTCAAAGACAACTCATCAGTGTAAAAATAAACAAAGAATCTGAATAGGCATTTTACAAAAGAGGATACCCAAATGGTCAACAAATATATAAAAATGTGACCACTCTCCTTTAGTTATTGAGGATATGTAGATTGAAATTATAATGAAATAAAATCAGTACCCACCCATAAGAAAGGCTAAAAATTAAAATGACTAGAAGTGTTTATGAAAATGTAGAGTAATAGCAACTCTCATAAACAGTGGGTGGGAGTACAAATAAATCATCCATAAAACCATTTTGGCACACAGATTGATATTATATGCTGAGGCTGAAAATGTGCAATTTCATATCTAGATATACACCCAACAAAAAAAACATGTGTTTTTAAACTAAGAGGGATATGTCCAAGTATGTTCTGATGAGCATAATAGCCACAAATTAGAAACAATCCAAATATCCATCAGTAGAAAGAATAAGTAAATTAGTATACTGATACTATGGAACATTAAAAAGGAATAAAATAAGCAAACTACAGTTAAGCAAAAACATGAATGACTCTCAGTCAAAATACCCAGAGAAAAAGCTAGGCACAAAAGAATACATATGGTGATTCCACTTATACATAGCTCAAAAACGAGAACATCAAAACTATAATGTTTGGAGATGCTTGCTTAGAAAAGACAGCTCTAATGAAAAGCAAGGAAGTCGTTTCAATATAATTTAGGATAGCATCTTCCTCTAGTGGAAACAGGTAAGTGATTAAGAAGGTTATGATGGGGTCCTTGGGCAGCTGACAGTGTTCTATTTCTTGATACAAGGGCATCAAGTGAGAATTTATTGAGCTGCTCGAGTGTGTGTGTATGTATATTGTTCCATGTAAGTATTTCATTACAGGAAAGAGAGAAAAAGCTATTGCTATAAATTTAAAGTTTTTAAGTATCTGAAAAATACTTTCAATTTTACATTTATATTAAAGTTAGTTCCTTTTGTTCTGATGAATTACTCCTCCAGTGATTATCTATTTGAAAACAGTAAGGGGGAAAAGTAATAAACAGATAAGAAGTGAATAAAAAGAATAAGATTGTTATAAATAAGCAACCCAAAATGAAAGCAAAAAAGATAAAATTCAGAAGTAAAAGATGAAATAAAACAATAGATTAACCATATACGGAGCATAAATAAATAATAAGAAAAATCGTAACTCTCACTCTCACCTAGATTATTTTCTTCCAAATCTACCTACTTGAGTGTGAGGCACCACTTAGAACTTTATAGCACCATGAGGCAGAAAGTCTTTCTTGAAATATTAAAATACTATCTTGGGGAAGTTACACATGGTCACTTGTAAGCTGCTTAATGTCGTTATCAGATTATCCAGTCACCTGGAAATACTTTCTAGGTATGTTCTGATTGAGGAAGAAAGACAAACTTTAAGTATAAGCTCTGTGAGGTTAGAAATCAGGTCATCTTTGTTTTATTCCTCATGTTTCCATTTGAGATTAAAATGTTAAGCAAAGATTATAAGAATAAGAGAATACCCAATTCAATCCTGGTCTCTCTAAGGTAAATTATTTAAACTTTTAGACCAGACTTTAGTGTTGGAAAAAAGTTCTCTTTAGAAAGGGCCAGGAAAAGGGGCCAATTTAAGAGCACACAAGATGGAAGAAGTGAGATAGAAGATTCTACTTTTATCATACAAGACATGCAGTGGGTAAAATGACTCTGTGGTTATTTTCTAGCAAGTCACAGTGTTTCCTTCTGTTCTTGGCACAACCTTTGACCCTCATTCAAGGTCTGAGACTTTTTTCTTTCATATTCAGAGCAGAGACTAACATAGATTTTAACTCGAAGTCCAAGAATGAATTAGCTCCTCCTCTTACATCTTAACCACCAGGTGGCCAAGCCACATCCCACCTACATACAAGTCAGCACCCACTAAATAGATTCTTAACACATGTAAAAGTACATTCCCGGCCTAGAGAGATTAACGTATCCAGAGTTCCTGTTTACAGTGAAAGGCCCCATACATCCATCTGGTACCAGGCAAGAAAACATGTCCTGTGAACAAGTGAGCAAAAGGCACATGGCAGAAAGCTAGGAACAAGACAGTCCATTTTGCATGGTGCAGATGACAAAACAGGCCAGGAAGCTATTTGTCCTTAGCTAAAAAGCTAGATTAGGCAAGCAATAGGCTATAAGACACCTCCTTTGAGTTTTAACCCACTAAGCCCAATTGTCAAAAAGTTCAATAGGAAGACACAGAATAATCTGATCTGTCGGGGATTTTATTAGCTTCCTCTAAGTGATATCTGAGGGCTCTGAAAGACCCATGCAACTGGCACAGTTGGAGAAAATAAAAAATGATAGAAATCGAGTGACGCCAGGCTAGGGTTTCAAACAGCCTCACCCATCTCTACTTTTCAAATTGCTCTCTCATCTTCAGTCGTGGAGAGGTGTGAAAAAAGGCAAGTAGACAAAAAAATGCCTCAGGCAGCCCCAGCAAATATACTAAAAAGGACATTCAAAAGTTGGTCACGCTAGAGTGATTCTTTCAGGCAGGCTTGATGGCATAAAGCAAGGGTGTGAGACTACAAATTGTCAGAGACTGATAAGAATATAACCTATTACCTGAAAAAAAAATGCATTCTATTTTCCAGGCCTGAAAATGCCTTATAAAAATGGTAGGTGCAGGTGGAGAAGACTAGAAAGGGGGGGAGCGAAATCAGGTAACTTGTTATAAGATGCATAGCTTGCCATGATTTTGCTGAAGTTAAAGTATGAATAAAATCACAGCTCTTTCAAAAACAATCCACTTATCATGAATACGAGTATTTCTTTTAAATTGGATCCTACTTATGTAGTCTGAAATCTGATTATAACAATATACATATAAACATACACAACCTTTCCTGTACTGGGGCCCATGACAAAGCAAGGACCATGAGAAAGAAGCAAAAGTTTGGGGTTTGGAGCTGGATACTCTGGAAATAGAATTTAGACAGACAAACTCAGAAAACAAATGGCCTTTAGATAGTATGAGAACTTGTACATTTCTAGTTGCCCACAAGAATAGCTTGCTGCTCCCTGAATCTCTTCCAAGCCCCACAGGAAGGTGTCTGGCTTTCTTTATTGAGGAAAACTCCGACTTCTTGCTCAGGAATTTCTGTGGCAAGAAACGGCCTCAGGAAACACTTTTCCCTCATATGTAAAATGTTTTAGTTGCAGTCTTTTTTCACTCTGTTTGTCCAAGATCTGGAATTCTAAAAATGGCAGTTAACACAGGAACACGTTTATTTTACAAATCTCCAAATGATGCCATTTTTGAAAATTGTGATTGCTAACCTGTAAAATGTATGCATGAAAACCGGAATGCATTTACATAATCACAGAGAGGAATTAATCTACCTCTTCAATGTCTGTTCCCCTGTGGTGTATTCATTTTGTGTTAGAAGGTTAAACTGAAATTTCTTAGACTGTCTCTAGGAGATTTCACAGACAGGAGACCTTAATGATAAATAACCTACTTCTACCTTTTGAACACTCAGGCCTCAGTGGTAAGATGACTTAGTAATAACCAGTCTGGGAGTCCAAAGAGAAAGATCTAGAACTAAACCCTTCTGCTTACTAGCTTGTTAATTAGTCCATATTTCTGGATACTATTCATCCTCTAAGGATACTTCTACTTCTAACATACTCAAATTCTATGTCTGTTAGCAGAATATTCCAGTGATGTATAATATCTTTTTTAGGATCAGCAGAAAATCAACTAGGAATGTTTAAACAGAAATCGGAGAAATGATATAACCAGAATTTAAGTTCTATGCTGTTATGGGACCAAGTTCATGTTCTGTAGCTACAGCTATTCTAGACTGGTATCATGCTGAACCAAGAAGAGAAAAAAATCCAGTAATAAAAATTGTCTTTATTTAAATTTTTGATATTTTGTTTGTCATGGAGTTTTTGCAAGAATTGTAATTTAAAAAAATTATTGTATTAAAAATATTGTCTTAATTACTAGTGCTTTGACAACTCCTTAAATTTTATACCCTAGGCAAGAGCTTTACCTTTCTCACTATAGTCTCAGCCCTGTTTCTAGATCGTTCCTCTAAGTTCACACTTTTTGACAGAGAGGCAAATAAGTAAACACACTCAAATGCTTACCCTTCCCCCATTTGAGAATATTTAGATTCAAATGTGGCAGAGGAAATGAACTACTTAATAAGCATTTAGTCAGGACCAGATGGCTTTACCAGTGAATTCTACTTAATATTTAAAGAAGATTTAATACCTATTCTCCTCAAACTCTTCTAAAAAATCAAAGAGGAGGCAATACTTCCTGACTCATTTTGTGAGGCCAATATTACTCTGATACCAAAATCTAGTAAAGAGAACACACACACACACACACACACACACACACACACACAAAAGAAAACTGCAGACCAATATCTCTTATAAACATAGATGCAAAAATCCTAAATAAGATACTAGGGAATCGAATACAGCAACATATTAAAAAGATTATACACCATAATCAAGTGGGCTTCATTCCAGAGGAAAAGGAATGGGTTAACATATGTAAATAGATTAATATGATATACCACTTAAACAAATTAAAAAATAAGAATCATATGATCATATCAATAGATGCAGTGTCCTTCGACAAGATACAGCGTCCATTTATGATCAAAACACTTAACAAAATCAGTATAGAAGAAAAGTACTTTAACATAATAAAGACAATATATGACAAACCCTCAGCCAACATTATACTTAGTGGTGAAAAACTAAAAACCTTCCCTCTAAGATCAGGAACAAGGCAAGGCTGTCCACTATCACCACTGTTATTCAATATAACATTGGAAGTCCTAGCAAGTGCTAGGAGACAAGAGAAAGATATAAAAGGCATCCAAATAAGAAATGAAGAAGTCAAACTGTCACTATTTGGAGATGACATAATTCTCTAAGAAAATCCTAAAGACTCCACAAGAACACTACTAGAAACAATAAGCAAGTATAGTAAAGTCTCTGAATACAAAATCAATGTTCAAAAATCCATAGCTTTTCTATACTCTAATAACAAAGTATCAGAAAAGAAGAGGAAAAAAATAATTCCTTTTGCAATTGCAACAAAAAGAATAAAATACCTAAGAATAAATTTAACAAAACATGTGAAAGACCTATATAATAAAAAAAAGTACAAGACTCCATTAAAAGAAATTGAAGAAGTTAAAAAGAAATGGAAAGATATTTCATGTTCTTGAATTAAAAAAAAATCAACATAGCTAAAATGACCATATTACCTAAAGCATTATATAGATTTAATGCAATCCCCATCAAAATCCCATTGGCACTTTTTAAAGAAATAGAACAAAAGTTCATCAGATTTGTATGGAAGCACAAAAGACCCTGATAGAATAAAGAACGAGGCTGGAGGCATCACTCTGCCCAATTTCAAATTATACTACAAAGCAACAGTAATCAAAATGGCATGGTATTGGCAGCAAAACAAACACACAAACCACTGGAACAGAATTGAGAGTCCAGAAGTAAACTCATATTTACACGAGTAAATAATTTTTGGCAAAAAAAGCCAAAAACAGTGGAGAAAGAAAAGCCTCTTCAATAAATGGTGCTAGGAAAACTGGAAGGCCACCTGCAAAAGAACGAAACTTGACTGTTGTCTATCACCACACACCAAAATTAACTCAAAATTGATTAAGGATCTGAATATAAGACCTGAAACAATAAAATACATAGAAGAAAACATAGAAACTAATCTCAAGGACCATGAGCTTAATGAGGATTTTATGAATTTGACCTTGAAGGCAAGGAAAGTAAAAGCAAAAGTAAATAAATGGGACTATATCAAACTAAAAAGCTTCTGCTCAGCAAAAGAAATCGTCAACAAGGTAAACAGACAACTATCCAAATGGAAAAATATATTGGCAAGCAACACCTCCTATAAGGGCCTAATATCCAAAATATACCAAGAACTCACACGACTAAATAACGACAATAACAAAAATAATAAAACAAATGATCCAGTCAAAAAATAGGCAGAGGACCTGAACTGATATTTCTCCCTAGAGGACATACAAATGACTGAATTTGAAAAGATGCTCAACATCACTAGCTATTACGAAAATGTAAATCAAAACCACAAAGAGATACCAGCTCACACCTGTTAGAATAGCAATAATCAACAGGACAAGTAATAATAACAAATGTTGGAAAAGATGTGAAGAAAAAGGAACCCTCATACACTGCTGGTGGAACTGCAAATTGGTACAGCCACTATGGAAAACAGTAAAGAGAATCCTCAAAAAACTATGAATTGATCTACCATGTGATCCAGCAATCCCTCTACTGTGTATTTACCCCAAAGACTTGAAAACTTACATTTAAAAAGATATTTGCACACTGATGTTCATAGCAGCATTATTCACAGTGTCCAGGACATGGAAGCAACCAAAGTGTCCTACAATGGATGATTGGCTAAAGAAGCTGTGGTACATATATACAATGGAATATTACTCAGCTGTAAGAAGAGATGAAATACTGCCATTTGCGACAACATGGATGGGTCTGGAGATAATCATGTTAAACTAAATAAGCCAAACAGAAAAAGTTGAAAATCACATGATATCACTTATATGTGGGATATAAACCTAAAAGCAACAAATGAGCAGGATAAACAAACAAAGACTCATAGACATGGACTATAGACTAGTGGTTACCAGAGGGGAGTGGGTGAGGGAGGAAGGGAGGGGTAGACAGAGTAAAGGAGGTCAAATGTCAGGGGGTTGGGAGAGGGTGAAGTGGGTAAGGGGTATCAAATATATGGTAGCTGAAGGAAACTGAAGTTTGGGTGGTAAACCCAATAGAATATACAATGTCAAATTATAATGTACACCTGAAAATTATAAAGTTGTATTAACAGATGTTACCCCAATAAACTTAATTTAAAAAAATAAAATAAGCATTTAGTCAGAATCTACTTCCTTCTTAATACTGTTCTAGTGATAATAGAAGATATAACTTCTATAATATAAAAGAGAGATAATCCTAAAAGAATCATGCATTTTAGAAAAGTAATTTTAGGAAGAGCTGATTTATACAAATATAATTACGCTACAACTTCAGATTTTCATAGAGAATCATAGCACATTACTTTAATTATGTGTGACTACTTCAGAATATTTCAAAGAAGAGATATGCATCCCAAACAAGTACAAAATAGACTGTTTTAGATCAGACCTTAGTAGTTCCTATTCCCACATAGTTCCCTCTTCTCCCCTGAATCCTTTTGAAATCCCTCAACTTTCTGTCATCATGAACTGTAGAGGGTATGTAGCTTCCATTCCTCACTTCGAGAAGCTGGGCCTGGATTTCTAGTTCAGATTATGATCACACATTTACTTTAGGTTCTATATCTCTTGTGTTCTGGCGTTTCATGAAATTTAGCATGGTAATATGCCTAGAGTATTCTCAATAAGAAATCCCTGAGTAAATGAATCAATGAATCAATGGAGTGAGTGAATGAATAAATAAACTGAAAAAAAAAAATAGCAGAACTGTAAGCTAACCATCCCTAAGTCACTAACTCTAAGAAATATGTTTTTCAAAATTTTCTTTGAAATTTTTCTCCATGACCAGTAAGAATAAAATAATCAGAAAATTTGTAAAATATGTAGATAATTTGGAGGCATGTTGTAGAAAGTCTGCCTTATACTTTATGAATTGAATTTCCTAAGGGGGTCTTCATGGAATCCTGGAGACGCAAGCACTGTAAAGACTCATTCTGAAGACCCTAAAGTAGAATAAAGAGTCTAAGAACCTGGAACAGGAAATAGGTTAAAATATACAGGAAAGTTAAGTAGTTGGGTCAGCAGCGAAGGGATTTATCTGATGCCCATATGCTCATAGCATTGAACAAGCCAGGAAAATAGACATGGTCTGACCTTTAGCTGTCACTGTACAATAATTAACTTTAAAAATCAGCTAAGCAGATTCACTGTTTGAGGAGCAAAGATCAGTCACTCACTCACAAGAATATAGCTTGAATATTAGACTGGAAACACACTTTTACAACTTAGGCAGAGGTCCTTTAATATGATATATAGATAGGCTTGTAGAGTTTGAAAATGGATTCAAAAAATTACAAAATTGCTCTAAGAAATAAAAATAAATTGAATGATTGAATTGCTTAAAAACACTTTTAAAAAACTCCACATGTCCTGAAAAATGACTTGTAAACAACCAGATCACTTTAAAAGACGTCATGTATATTTTACCATTAAGAAAAAAAGGAGGAAAGTACTAAATAAACAGTGGTACTCTGAAAAAGGGATGCTGGGCAGTTATATTAACTATATTTTTATGTCTGGCTTTCAAAGACGGGCATTAAGAGCTATTTCTATGATGAAGAAATGTCAGAGTCATATACCAAGTCCACAACATCTACATCCTTCAGTGCTAATGAGCACGGCCACCACTGATGTGAAAATGCACGATTCAAGGATTGGGAGTCTTAGGCTCTCATGAGAGATGTGTCTTAATACAGGGCCTGCTTATAGCCCTGAGTCTGTCATTCCCTGAAAGCAAAAGAGATATGCCCTTTTCATTCCCTGCTTCTGGAGTAATTACAGGCTCAGGTAATGGGTCAATGGGGCACCTGGGACTTCTCCATGCCAAGAGGAGAGAGATCAATGTCAACACTCTAAAGAAAACAGCCCAGTGGCAGTGTCAGAAAGCATTGTCACTTGTCCTAGAAAATCACCAAGACCTTGATGACATCTCCAGTAAAACAAATATCTTAGAAGCAAGACTCAGCATTTTATCCTCATCCTGGGAGGATGGCTATAGAACAAAGGACAGCAAACATGTCAGCAAAGAATGAGTTGTTCTCTCTGTTTTCTTGGCTAAGTAGCCATACGGGAAATCAAATATTTCGAAGAAATATCTCTGTACCTATTGTTCCCAGTATGCTGCTGTGTGACTAACAGTCCAGAGAATTCTATATGGAAAGATCACCTTGCACATTTTGTCAGGCCTAATAAGATTTTGGGTTAGCACCACTGTTAAAGTGCCCCAAACAGGTCTGTAGAGTTAGCAACTGGTCATGACTCTTATTTTATGCCATGCAGTATTACAGGGCTCAGTACCCAGCGAATCCCTACTCATCTCCTTGACTTTGTGATATTACAGCCTCCTTTGGCATTGTGAAGGAGCACACTGCTTTCCTGAACTGTAGAGCATTTGAAACTAAGGAATTGCCAAATATTCTAAGTAGAACTGAGATTTCAGAAACTGCACAATAATATGCCTCATTCCTGACAAACCACGGACATTTTTTTTGCTCTTTTAACCATATGCTTAAATGCATGGGGGCGAAGTGTGGAGGGAGGGCATGTGGTCAACTGAGCTAAGCTAGTGCAAATAGAGATGGTCTAATTAGCTACTCAACCACTGGATATAAAATTAAATCTATTAAGCAATTTATTACCAAATGGACAAATTAATATAACAACTCTCTTTTTGTCACACTACATTTTCCTCCCTTCAAGCTTTTCAGTTTCATACCTTAAATGCTCATTTCGAATGCCACCAAAGACACCTTTACTTTGTGCTTTATCTTTTTCTTACTTTCCAGTTTTCTTTCTTACTCTTGATATGTACTTCTAACTACCTTATTTAGCTTTGTAAACCTTTTAAGAATGTATTTTATGTAAAATGCACCATACTAAATATTAATACATTTTACTTCATTATAGAGTGGTTCTGGTATTTTTAGGATGGTAATTATGGTAATATTATTGTAGACAAAGATCATAATAATAATTATCATATCATAAACTGTAAACTGATTTTAAACAACTGCTTGGGCTCTCTGCTTTTCTCCTATCCTGCCTCCCTCTTTCCCTATTGATACCTTCTGGAATAAAGTTAAAGAGGATCTGGAATCCACTAAAAGCTATAAACTCCAATAAAAAGCACAACCCTTTAATGATATTTCTTTTGATGTCTTTAATTATCATATAGTATAGCCTCTACCTTCTCTACCATTCATTTTGGGTTTCCCATGAAAACAATAAAAATATTAAAGATCCAAAAATAATAATAATTTTAAAAAAAACTAGATGCTGGCACAACTAACCCAACAACAGCAAATCGAAACTCTACTTTCCAGTCTCTGCTATATTCAACTGGAGATGTGATCACAATTGTTAGGTTATTCCTGCATGACTCACGTGGAAGCTGTGCTTCTCCTTTTCATACAGCCATAAATGTGTACATTTTCATATTGTTTCTCGTACATTTTTGTACAAGAGTTTGTCAAGTGTCTATTCTGCAAACATTTTAGAAGGATAAGTATTCATACCCTAATTCCTGGAATGTATACATGTTAATTTATACTTTATGGATTTCAGTTAAGGATCTTGAGATGGCAAGATCAACCTGGATTATCCAGGTGAGCTCAATCCCATCACAAGAGCTCCCTTTACAAGTGGAGGCCAGCAGTCAGTCAGTAGGATAAGTGACAGCAGGATCAAGAGTTTGAAGTGATGAGAAGAAGGGACCATGAGTCAAGGAATACAAGTGGCCTCTACAAACTGAAAGAAAAAAAAAGGTAATAAAATCGATTCTTATTTAGAGGCTCCAGAAGAAACCACCCCTGGTAACACCTTGACTTTCACTAATACCTTGAGTTTCACCCAGTTAGACTGATTTTGGCCTCCTAATCTCCAGTACCATAAAATAATACATTTATGCTGGCTTAAGCCACTTGCTTGGTGGCAATATGTTTAGCAGTAGGAAATTAATAGGATATTTTTATCTGTTTCTTAACAACTCAAAAACAGTGTTTTAATGCCTTTTCCCTATCAATCTTATCAGCAAAGGCCATTGCTTCCTCTATGAGGGACAGAAGATACTGAGAGAGAGATAAACAAACCAGCCAACTCATGTCTTCTTAAAGATGAGTGAGAAGTCATCTCTACATTTTGACATGGCACTGGAATGCTCATCTCCTCATACTTCATTATGTGATTAGTCAGATCTCCTGAAAAGAGCATTAGCAATTGAAGTATAAAAAAGACTGCAAAGCAAAATGTCCATTCCAATCAAGGGCATTAAACATGAGTAGAAGTATCTTCATTTTATTTTAATTTGAAAATAGATAAATCAGCTTTGTTAAATTCTGTTGACAACTGTAATTATGATTCATATAATAGAAGTTAACTGCACTCTCAAAATTTGTAGTATTAGCAATACATAATTATAACAATTTAATGATAAATTTTCATTTAATGTGGTTTTAGAGTAGAATACTATCTAAATTAATGTCATTACATTATTAGTATCTTCTATTTATTAGACCCAGTTAAATACACCCATAGCCTCAGTAAATATTAAATGTGAGTTGAAAACTAGAAAATAGAAAAATTAAATTTTTAGAAATCATTTGAAATTTTTCTGTGCCAATGGCAAAACTAATAAAGAATAATTGAATCATTAGGATGTCCAGAATAGAAAACATTTATCCAAATATTTCTAAGGTCTCTGCTCATTCTTTCTACACCAGATCTGTTAGCTGCATGCATTCTTATTAAGACGCAAAGTCATTGGAAGTTATTCTATAAATTCCATCAAAGTTTCACTGAACAATGAATTTAGTTTTCAGCTGATGCTATGAATTTCACTGCAAATTTAAGAATTCCACAGGGGTTCTGCGAATTTTGACAACCGTGTGATGCGTTATCAAAAAACAATACAACGCAAGAATGCTGATGAGTTTTTCACATCATAACAATTGGTCCTAAAAGTGACAGAATTCTAAAAAGGAATGAAACTTTCAGGTTTATGATCTTCCAGGTCTACTGCCTTAAAAAAGCAGGCCACTTTCAGTAGAGGAAGAAAATAGATAGTTCCTATTTCATTACAAAGTTCTTCCAGAGGTGATCCTATCTGTACATATCTTCTTCTACCCACTCATTTGACATCTAAAACATAGAAGTTGTATTACAAAGCTAACCTCTTTCACCATGTAGGTCAAATGGATACTAAATGCTTAAATACCCTGTTCCCAGGCTAGAATACCTTGGGGAAAATCTATATTACCATAGTGTGAAACGGGTTAATAAGGAAATCTAATGTTACTGATGGGTATTTTTTTTTTATCTCTATTTTAAGCATTCCTCATTTATAATTCTGTGTGTGATTTTAAGTTTTAAAAAATTTTAGCGCTTAATCCTACTGCCAAGGTATTCTCCTATTAGTTATTCTCTCAGATTGACTCAGTTATTGTTGCCAAGGAAACAGTCAGGAAGCAGGAGTTAAGCAGACTCTTTCATCTGGTGAGAGAATGATGGGAATGGATGAGGGAAGTTGAGCAAGGTCAGGCATTTACCGCTGAATACAAATCTGTCATGCCTAATAGATGAAGCTCTTTGGTTTCTGTGCTGTTCAGGCTACTCCCAGCAGCCAAGGAGAAAATAAAAAAGACACTCAAGCATGAATGCCAATCAGTGCATGCTGGCAGCAGTGATGTATTTACACATGCCATAGCAGCTGTACTAGGCTTGGCTGGGGATGAAAAGGTAAATTAAATAGGTGTCAATAATTATAGAAGGTCAGAACCTAAATCTTGAGGGTATCCTAATAAGATCAGACAGATGAGATTTTGCTGATCTATCCTGTTAACACATGCAAAGCTTCCTTCTCTAAGGTCAGAGTTCAAAATATGTCATAGACTCAAATATATTGAGCTGAGAAGACCCTTAGTCAGTCCTCCTAGAATTATTTGCCAGAGCTGACAATCTTCTAATATTTGTTAGCAAATATTCCACATCTAGGACTTATTTACAGTGATAAGATGTGTGATACAATTATAATAGGTTCTTCAAAACATTGCATTATCAATATTGAAGCCCTATGTAAGCACACTATATTTGAATATTAATGATTATAATAGGAATACAATACAGTACAATATGTTATAATAACATGTGTGTATGTGTATATATATATATACATATACATATATATAATAGTAATGGAGCTTCTTATATTAGAGATGAAATACATCTTTGCATCTATTCATGTAATTCAGTTGTCAGCATAAAAAATGCCTAGGTTGTGTGTGAGTGTGTGTGTGTGTGTTTATACACAGCTGAGTAGCAATTTATTTCTTTTACAACTGTTCCAGGATCTATAATATATCAGATTATGTGATGGATGCTGACATGGATATATAAAAGAAAACTAAGGCACATTACCTCAAAGAGAAATAGAGTGGTAATTATAAATAAAATACATATTTGAAGTATTATCCATCCAAATATTAGTTAATGCCCTATCTAAAATGATTTCGTACATGTTAAATCTTGAGTTTCACAAATTCCATCACATTCATAGGGCAGTTATAGAATCTGGATCTTTCTTATCTGTCAAAATCTACCTAGGAAATTTCTATTCCTAAAATAGATTGTGGCAGTAAAGTGAAAACACTGATATTATATTGTATTTTTGAGTTATAAGAAAATATTTTTGATAATAAAATAAGTATATGATGGTCTACTTGGTTTATAATGTCCATTTTTAAAATAATAAAGTAATTGTTAATTCCTTTAATAATTTATTATGTATTTGTATCTCTGAAGGAGAAGTGGGAAGCAAAATAGAAGAGGAAAAAATACAATATTTATATAGTTCATTTACTTAAGGTTTGGTTCTGAAATTTGCCTCATTTTAAGTCTCCTGGGTTGCTTGTTAAAAACACAGCTTTCTCAGGATATTAAACTTTTAATAAACACACCAGGTATTCTAATGATAAATAATTTTTTAAGACTTTAAAAATGTATTCTGTTAAGATTAACATTAACAACTTCTTTAAATTCTGAAGTCTAAGAGATTACTTTGATCATCAGCATGAGTCTATGAATAATGAAAATTATATTCTATAGTAATCTACCATTGTATTAAATCTCCTAGAATTTTCAAAGTTCTCATAAGAGTTAAAGACAGTTCATAGAGCTCAAAGTCTAAAATGAGAAATGAGTGAATATTTCAGTCCCATAGAGTTTTGTTAGTCAATGGTATTTAGAATTCACTAAATTTTAAAGACATCTCTCATCTATATATCATCCATCTAGCTAGCCAGCTAACTATTAATTAAAAGAGACAGAGGATATTTTTTTGAAGGGTCAAAGTGATTTTTTTAAATGTTACTCTCTTGGACCTTATCATTCTATCAGCATTTTAGAGAGATGAAATCTAGTGGAAGCTGCTTGGATCTATAATGGCTATATTAGTTTTAAGTACACTGAACATCAAATTTATTGGAAGTCTTTGATTTACATTTTCCAATTTACATGTATCTGCTAAGATATATTTTCCCTCTTATATTCACATGCTCTAAACAGTTGGGGCTCAACTTCTGCTGAGATCGACTCTCTTGAGAATGAATTACTGCTTCAGAACGTGAAACATGTTGGAATTCTGAACCAACTGCTGACATTCCATTAGGACTCAGTTGCCACAGGTGCTATGAACAGAATGACCAACTGCAGGACACCTATGGTCTATTCCACAAGGCTGGAAACTAACTGTGGAGCATGCCTCCAGAATTTACCCCCAAATTTTTCTAAACTCGAAGACATCCTAGATAAACCATGAAAAATTATTAAGCTTAGTAACTTGATTGAACTGATTAGGATATTCTTAGCATCAGGAAGCAGTACACATTCTTTAAAACACTCCTCAAAACACCAGTTTTGGTACATAAGACATAGTATTGAGTTAATATCTCACACGCTGAAAGCGTAGTTTTAACTATCAAATAGCAAGAGCATCGCTAGCTGAATAAACTGGTATCTAGAGTTCTCTTTGCTACTTAAATAATGAAGATAACTATTTGCCTCTAAAGAGATATTAAGAATATTTTCTTAAAGTTCTGGTGTTAAAGAAAAAACAAACACATGAATATTCTGACATCACAGTTCAGTTAGAAATAATCACTTTTGTTGGAAAAAGATTTTCTAAATTTTTAACACCTTTCATAAATTTGAGTATATGTGTCAGAACACAAGCTCTACAACAAAAGAGTGTACCAACAGTAAGAGGGGAGTAGCAAGAAATTAGAAGTCAAAGATTTTCAAAGCTTAAATGTTAAATCTATTTGAATTGGAAATTGACTTGAAATAAAGATTCAATTCCTTCACGGTAATAATATAGTAAATGAAAATGAATAATTCAATTGATTAAAAAATTAATTGTTACAACCTTACAGAATATACCAGACACAAAAATGATTTTAAACTAAAAATGATTTATTAAATAATATGATAGTTACTAACTGTGTTAATAGTTGTGATACTGAAACAATTGATTAATTGTCTTATGTGTTAAAAGGTTTCAAAGCACTTAGAAAGCTAGGCCAAATTTGCTAAAAGTATAATCATTGTGTGGCTGTAACAGGGCTGATTTTAACTAAGGGGCACAGGAGGCGCCAGGTTGAGGGGCCATGGGACTTTTAGAAACTTAGGAAGGTTGTTTTTTTTAATCGGCAGGAAAAAATGAAGATAATCTACCCTAGACTATATTAGTTTTTATACCAATACAATTATAAGATATAATTCTTAATATTTTTTTATGGAGAAAGGAACCTACAAAGGCAAAACTGCCTCTGGATCCTGAAAGCCATGTTGTAGTCCTGGACATTAAAAAAAAAAAAAAGCCTTAGCTTATTGGAGCAGGGGAAGGTACCAAAAAATGGCAAATTTGATGTTTTCCTATCTGATAACAGCTCACACATTTTCTTCTCCCATTTTCTGAAGAAGACATGGAAAAACAGCCAGGGTATGAGAGGGAGAAGCATTATTTAAAATTACATAATTATGAGCACTGTGTTGCTTTATAAAAGTAATGACTAAGCTAGGCACAGTAGCTGATATTAGGAGTGTTTGGTCATGTTTATTGTAAATGATACACAGCTCGATAAGGTTCTTTATTCAAGCACGTTCGTGTTATCAAGCATCAGAAATTTGTCAAGGGTTAATAGTCATTGCTGGCTAATTTTTTCAACATTTAAAATGAGAGCTATATGATTGTTAATTTGTTCACCCATTTAAAAATAATGCAAAATAATAGGAAGTCCTTGCTGAAAATGATACTAGCATCACTGTTAGGAAATGCTAGGTAGCAATGACATGCGAAATGCCACTGGAAACCAAGGTGGCAGAGATTTGGATTTCGTGTAAAAAAAACAAAGTGCTCACTTTATTCTTCTTAAATGGTCAATTCTGTTTGTATTTTCATCATGATTGAATCCATAAATGATTATTTTTTAAAGGAGGACTACTATGACAAAGAGCTAAAAATGAATAACTCTGCACTGTATAAGCTTGAGGACCAGCATCAGAACAAGGTGGTTCTAGAGAGAGAGTTGTGGTCATTATTACACTTTTCCATCTAAAAAGTTAGCTTCATATTTCTGTTTTATCTAAAAGGAACAAATGCACAATCGAGGAGAAATCAACCTGGTAACATCAAATGATCTAAAATGAATTTTTTACTTGTTTCCCTGCTCCTGACTGCAGAATTTGACTATGCTGATTAGGTAGGGTTTCAAGAATCCAGGAAACTCATTATAACAATACCCTGTAGAGTCTTTAAGGTAGATGTTTAAGAATGTGACTAGATGATTGGGGGAGCTTATTTAACCTATAAATCTTAATGAGAATTTGGCATTGTTTACTCCAATTTCTTATACATAGGAATAATGAGGGCCAGGGCCTGGCTCTGATATGAATCTTTACTAAGGAATTTGTGAAGACCCTTAAATATTTGGCTTAAAAAAAAAAAGTCAGTTTTGGATTGGTTTTCCTTCATACAATTGGATGCTTCTATGTTACATAGCTGGGGCTAAATTCTTGCTCCAGATCTGTATTATAATCCTTGCCCTTTATTTATTAATTCCAGGGGGAAATTGCTGAACACAAGAGCTCCTGTCGGCCTAACATGATGTCCCCAATTTTGTTTCCTTTTCATGGAGACTATTTCCTCCTGTTCTCTGAGTACCTCAATGATATGTGACGTTTTCAACTCCTTGGAAAGAATTTTCTTCCTATTTAGAGTAAAAACTACAAAGGGATTTCCCATTCTCATAGTTCCATAACTTTTCTTATGAAATATCAAGACAGAGTTCCTTGGCAGCAAGGAACACCTACATATTAATATAAAATCACTATTTGCTCAATCTTGTACAACCCAAGGTAATCAGAATTTAGAGGAAAAATTAATTGCAGAAATTGAATCCAAATAATTTCTTGTTCTGCTATTGCTGTAGCATATTACCACAAATTGAGTCGCTTAAAACAACTCATATTTGTTATTTTATAATTCTGGAGGCTAGAAAGCCATCTTGACTCTCACTGTGTTATTATCAGGGCATTGGTAGGACTGTGTTGCTCTCTGAAGACTCAAAAGATAAATCCATCTCCTCTTCTTCAGCTTGAGGAGATGGAACACCCACATTTTTTGGCTTGTGGGACTTTTCTTCCATCTTCAAAGTGAGGAATTCGAGTTAAGACTTTCTCCTATCAGATCATTCTGACCTTTTCTTCTGCCTTCTTTTTCTACTTTTAAGAACTTTTGTAATTATACTGGGCCCGCTTGGAGAATCCAGGATAATCACCCTATGTTAAGATCGACTTATTACCAGCCTTAATTCCCCTTTGCAAAGTAACATAATATAATTCAAAGAATGTAAGGATTAGGATGTGTGCATCTTCAGAGGGTCAGGGCAGTATTCTGTGTATCTGTGACTTCCTGTCTATTCTCAAATCTCAAATAAAAAGAAAAAGCTTGTGAAAATTAGTTAAGAACCTGGGCTGCATGTGTTTTCTTCTCATGCAGATGCAGTCTGCACTCTTCTCCACCCTGTCTCTGAGTAGCTGCCCTCTCAAATATCTCAGGTTATATCAAGAGGCTTCCTTTACCTTTGGCTTTCTTTGAGTACACCCACTGTTGAGCAATGACAGGAATCTGAATGAGGAGTGTGAATCTGAGGTACCTAATCCTACCTGTTTCCAGTCAGGTTTCTCTTAGGCTAGCTGCTTCCCTCTAAGACGAGTCACAACATTTTCCAAAGTATCCTTGTAAGAATCTCTGTTTTTCTAATTCTAGTAATTGCTCCGCAAGATCTCCCCTTTGAGCCAAAGTATGATGACAGCTCCACTATTAACAGCCCCTCAGTATTGTACTATCTTATGTGTTTTTCAGACATTCTGTCTATACTTTTGTTAACTGTTCCTTTATTAAACCTTCTCTGAATTAAGTACGTTCTTCATTTCCTTCTGGGACTCCTGTATATTCAAGCTCACATTTTAGAGCTTATAACTTTAGTAAATACAAATTTTTAGAGTTTTTAATTTTGTTTTTATTATGCCTACAGCACCTGGTATTCCTAGGTCGTCTCCCATCTAAGTACTAACCAGGCCTGACCCTGCTTACCTTCTGAGATGGGATGAGATTGGGCACGTTCAGGGTGGCAGGGCTGTCGACTAATTTTTTTAAAAGTAAATATTGTTAGGTACATCTTAGAAATGGGCAAAAGCATCTTCAGTAGTTCTTAATCCAGTTCCAAAACTACCTGGACATTTTTACTGCCTCTACCATTTCTCCCTTGTATCAATCAGGGTTTGATGTGGCCATTAGCATCATGGGGTGAGAGACATGGCAAAATTGATTACAGGATTTAAAATCACAGTTACAAAAAGAATAATAATAATAATAAATAGATAGATAGATAGATAGTAAAATTGTGGTTGTGATCCATGGTTATATGGTTTATGTAAGGCTATTCTTTCTAAATCTGGTCACAGAGCCTGAAATCAGGAAAAGAGTTGTAAAGGAAAGATGGATGTGAACTGCAGAAAGCCAAAAAACAAGATAAAATCTACAAAGCTTAGAAAGAACCCATCAGGACAGCATGGAATCTATGTCGACTTCTCATCATCTCATTTACAGACCGCAACACAGACCCAGCCCAGGAGATAGAGAAGCTGAAGGAGAGATTCAGGGGGTCCAGGAGGTACTATTGGCCTGGCTACTGTCTTGTGCCAACAGGTGAGTCAGCAGATGAGTAGCAACTTGTGTCCTGCATCAACCCCCAAGACATAAAGAAGTATGGCTACTCCTTTAAATCCACTTGCCTAGTTTTATATGGAATTTTTATTTTGGTCACACTAAGCTGGAACCATGCAGGAAGGAAATCTTGAGAAATGTTTTTCAAGGCTGTCTGTACAGAGCATCCACCACATCTATATTCACCCTTTGATATGCAGGTGCTTCTGCCACTGAAAAACACTGTACACAATAATTTCTGCTTCCATCACTAGAGCCATTCATTCCCCGCCCCTGCACCCCCCCACATGCACACAAACCCTCAAAGATTTGGAAACATAGTGAGATAATCTGTCTACTGACACAATTATTCCAAAATTTTTAATGTCTCTATGTACATATGAACAAAAAGCTAGATTTTACACAAGATTCTCTCTAAATAGCAACATATTATTATAAATTCTTGGCATCTGTATTAAAATTTATTTTGAATTGCAAAGAAAGTTAAAACATGGTTGTTCTAAAAACTACTGCACAAAGATCTTGCTAGTTCTGTATAAGAAATTTGAGTCAGTAATCTTTCCAGAATGCAAAGTGTGCCATGGACGAATCTAACATAGCCAGCAGAAAAGGGAGTCTTATAAAAGTCTTAGGTTCTAGTAATCTTGAAAGCATTATAAACATCAGGAAAAAGTGACCCCAAATAGAGTCAGTGCTCATGTCATCCAAACACACCTGTGCTATGCTTCAGGCATTGAAAGTTTCACGAATGAGAAATCAAGCATTTTTCAATTTGGCTTGGTTATCTGACATCACTTGATGTAATAATATTTGAAATTCTACATGTATATCTCATCCACTGTCACCAATATGCTATCTCCAGAACACTAACTGTCACTCCTATTTAGGATAATTGGAAAACATAAAGGAACTTAGGACTAGGGATAGGATATGTGTGAAAATATACTAGAGGAAACCAAATGTTATGATGATGATGTTTTGTTTTGCTTTGTTTTTGTTTTTATCAATGATGCTTTGGGGAGGTTAATTAAAGAAAAAAATAAAGGTGAAAAGGATCCTAGATTTGCTCTCAAGCAGAATCTGTTATATAGGAAGTAGTAGACCAGTGGTACAGGGATAGGTAGTTGTACAGCCCAATGATGTGTAGAATTTAGGGATCCACAAAGCAGATACAAATAGGATAAATTAGGAAAAAGAGAACGGAGACTCAGTGAGGCAGGACAAAGAAGCCAGACATTGCTAGTTAACTAATCCTAGACCAGAAACCAGAGACAATAAAGTCAGGATATGCATTTTCTGAAGCAAAACAAACATTTTATACCTATCCCATAAAAACTACGAGGGTGAGACATCCATAAAGGTTTTTAACAAACAAGGGCTGATAGAGTTAAAGCAAAATATCCATTATTACTAATTCACGATGGCATTAATATTGTCTTTATTTAGCATGCTGCAGTGATTTCCTAGCGAACACAAACAGTTATACAGCCTAGATTTTTATTTTAATTATTGGCTACCTGATCCAATTTTTACTCTAAATTACTATTTCCTCAACCATGATTTTTTAAAAGCCACGTTAGGCAAAGTTCTATTGTATATAAAAGTAGAAATTAAAGTAAGTAATGTTAGAATATTAAATGGGTACAGTGAAAGAGAAAGTCTGTTAGGGAAAAAGGTCTCTTTGGAGAGTTACATTTTAATCCTTAGGGAAAATGGATAACAATAAAGCTAGATTCAGTCATAACTGAATAACAATTGTTATGTTTGGAGCTAGTTTAAGAGGTTAGTTTACATATTGTTAGATGTGGATGAGACTAATTACTACATTTTGGGCTTCCTATTTTAAAAGTTGAATGAGGTTAAAGACCCATAAGACCTGTACACATTGCATAAATTGATAAGAATAGGGTAGTTTAAAGAATACAATTGAAAGCCCCCAGTGAATCTTATGCTGAAATAAAATTCCCATTACTGCTGCATAGGGACCCAAGTTTCTCCTTTGACAAGGACAGATTTTACATTAAGCACTCCTAGACTGTAAATTACCATTCTTGATAGCTGACCTCACTCTCTACGGTGCCTTAGAGAAATGGGATTGACTGTGAGAAAGCATAGATTTCACGAAGGTAAAACCCTGTCTCATAACCATTCCCAACACCCCCGACCCCCAAATTTCCATGTTTCAAGAGAAAGAATAGCAATGTGAAGACGCTGTTGAATTTAAATTGGAATAAAGGACATTATAATTACAAATCTTAGTAGCCATTCCTGGAATGATTGGCTGACACTATTGTTGGCATCCAGTCACCAGTTACAATTATATCAAATGTGGACATCAGGGATAAGGAAGGTGGGGCCTGTGGAGGAGACAAACCTCTCTGGATTCCTGGTCAAACTTGCACGGAATTTTACTCTGAAAATTAGCTGCATACAGTTCAGGCTAAATAATTAATGTTTAAATAAGGTGGATAGGACTTCTTGGACAAGGGAAAAGAGAAAGTGGAGGTCTTTTTTTTAATCCTGTCACTCAAAGATAAGGTATTTGCATTCCTACCCTACAGAGACTGCTTTCCTAGGAGACAGCTGGGGATTCTAAATCATTGTTTTATTTTGTTTTATTTATCGCTTTGGGTTTTTAAAATATTGGTGTGGTAAAATGATCACAGACTAGAATTCTTAGCATTTTTAAAGACAATCTGTTCATCACATCAAAATGAGTCCACATATAGGTATGCTATTTGAGCCATAGAGAGTAAACAGATGTTTACCTCTCAAAGCAAGCACACTCTGCAAAATGCGTTTGTGAACTCATTACATACACTCCTATTAAATTATTTAGTCTGTATTTAACACTGTGACAATATAGCCAGGGTAAATTAAATGGATTATTTTTCTAGGTAGCAAAGAGCCAAAGTTAGTCCTTCCACTTCCAATTTATTTCTCAGTTCTAATCTGTGTCTGCCACAGAAAGAAAGAGACAAAAAAGGAGAGAGAAAAAAAATAAAGTGACCACTTTTACCCTTCTGATAGTTATGAGCTAATCAAATCAGCATGTTCTGGTCCTGGCAGTGACAGTACTTGGTGGTTATCTTATGTTAATGAGAAACCCTTTAACTCATTATTCCAAGATGGCAGTACAATGAGTCCTTTCCTCAGAGCTGAGTAAAATATGTCCAGCAAGGAGGAATCATCTCAGCAGTAGCAGAACAATTCACTTATATTATAAAGGAACTTAGGATGAATAATAAGGCCCTGTCATCTTCTACTTTAAGCTTTTCATTACCATCCGAGATGCCAATAATTTACAGGATTCCCAGTCAGTATCAAAAAACCTCCTTTTCAATTCAAATGCTAACTGCTAGCCATTTCCTCTTCCATGTTATTGTCTGAATTTACGGTTCTCTCCATTAACAGAGTTGCACTCAGTTCAGACCATAATTATTTCCCTCTGGAAATATTACAAAATATTCCGCATTCACCTTTCCTTCTCTGATTTATCAAATACACACAACAGAACATTGCTTGTCAGACTATTAATGTTATTAATTACAAATCACTCACTTATATGTTTAAGGGATCTTTTAAATATTTACCTCCTTTGCTTCATCTTTTACTATATCATAGTTTACACTCAGCATTATCAATTAACTTATAAAACAAAGTATTTGCCTTTCAGGTTTCAGGCCTTTCAATGAGTTGTTCAAATTGGTCCCTGTTAGATCCTTTACTAAATTCTCGAAATGCAAAGGCCAGGAATCCTCCATGAACTCATAATCCAGGCTCTTTATATTAAGATGCACTTTAATTATTTTTCCTGGTCTTCTACTTTTAAAAGTAATGGCTTTACCATCTATTCAATTAAGTCAATAATCTAGGAATCATCCCAGATCTTTCACCCATCTTTACATATTAATGGCAATCTCCACATTTTGAAGACCTTCTCACCTACCTGCTCTATTCTATGTACTGTGGTAGATGGCCTTATTCTCTTTCCAGCCTATTGCTGATACATCTTGCCAATGAGTTTTGCTATTTCCAGTCCCTCATCCTGCTACTGTAAACCCAGCTATCATCCACACTGCTTCCAGACTTACCTTTTATAATCACCAATAGGAACACACCCGTCTTTTATAAAAGAGCCATTGATATTTCGCATCGCCTAGACAAAAAGTCCAATTTTCTTTGCACACTCTAAAATACATTCTGTGGTCTAGCTCCTGTATCTCTCTCCTGTCTTCCTGAACCACATGTACTTCTCTGAACATATACTTCTGCTTCTATGCTGTTTTCCTAGGCTTTGGGTGTAACATTTCCCCTACCAACCATTTCTTTGCCCTTCTGGGATCGGTTAGCAAAATCATAATCATACTTTGAAGTCCATCTCAGCTCAGATGTCACATCCTTAGTAATAAGTTCCTCTGACTTTCATGGGAAGACCTGCTTAAGCCTCTATGTGTTCCCACCTTATTCCTGTATTTACATGCCCATGGGACTTATGGTAATGATTTGTTCTGTTCCAAACTTCCTTATCAGACTAGCAGCTTGAGTAACCATGCAGCATCTTCATTCAGAAATTATCCTCTTCTAGGATAATGCTTTATGTGCAACTAACTACATACTTGGTATGAGGTTTAATCATTGTTATTATTCTTGATATGAAAAGTAAAAGGTATTTACCAGTTCACTCAGTTGAATTTCTCTATGGGCATGGCTATCACTTCTATGCCAGTGTGTTAAAGACCTAAAACATCTGATCAGAATTGGGCTCAAAGGCTCATAATAAGTAATCAGAACTGAGGCTCACACATGGAAAGAAAGCAGGTGGTCTACATGTCAGAAACTGGACTTGGAATCATGAGATCCTAAGGCTTATGCCTGGGCCACCAATTCTGTTATCTCATACCTCTTTCTGTTCCTGAAAACAGGATGACAAGGTAAGAGAAGGATATAAGATAAATTATGTTGTATTTTTATTTCTTTCTTTTTCCAAATAACTGCCATATTCTTGGGAGAAAACCATTTGGAGAACCATTCTTTTCTATTCAAAATAGTTTATCCTCCTTCTGTATTTTCATATATATGTACTCAGTTGACGTCTTTTAGAACTAAAGAATATTTTATTGGATTATCAGGAAGATCTTTAAATAGGAAGTGGAACAGAAAAAAATATAATGAAATATGAGAAATTGGCTTTCCTATTTGACTTTTCTTTATAATGATGTGTTTTTTTTGTAAGGATGGATTATTTTATATTTCAGGTGAATTTTCTTATGTTTATAATATATCAAACTCAGATACCATCTAAATAAAGACATGTTTTGTCAATATTGTCAGGGAAAGTTAAGATCATCTATAGATTTTTGGTGGATATTTGTCAACACAAGATAACAAAGACAGCTATGCAGAGTACACACTAGTGATTTAGGCTTATTAACTAATTATTATGTTCTTTATGGACTAATTATAGGCTAAAGACCTATGAGGAAATACTTCATATGAAAAAGAAATTTTCCTTTTTTTAAACCTATTTTTGTGACCTGAAGCTTTTCACTTAAAGCTGGAAACAAAACAGTCAGGGCAAGAACATTTCAAAACAATTGATTATATTCTCCTTGAAAGAGGCACTAGACAATTAGATGGAACAACACAGGCAGTTGAAATCAGCCAGGCTCCAGTGGTGACACAAAAGGTGTATGAACAAAGAGGCTATTACAGCAGGGATGGAACCTATACAGTGCCCAATAGCATGGACTCAGATCCAGCACAGCTGCTGCTGTTCACCAGCAGCTATTGCTACTGCTTCATCGCTCATCAACTAGTGACAGAGACAATGGCTGAGCAACCAGTTGAACATCGTTTCTTGAGGAGAACTACTTGACTCTTGGTAGCATGTTGTTCATACTGGATTCCTTTCAATCTGGAAAGAGCAGAATTTCTTCTTCATTGGAATATATACATATTCTGCCTTTTCTACTTTCAGCCCATAGTATTACCTCAGAGCTCATAAAGTATCTGAGCCACTACCATGGGATCCTGCATAACACTGCAAAAGATTAACTCACTTAATAGCAAATGAGATGTGGGTATAAATATATGACCATGGGATCCAATAATTCAATCACGTACCAACCACTTGAAAAGCTGCTGATTTGATACAGCATAAGGATAGACTCTTAGAGGTGCAATTAAGGAAATATGATAGAGTATCTTCATCTAGGGTACAGTATATATTCAAAATCAATGACTAGTATATGGTGTCATGTCCCCAATAGATAGAGTAAATGGACACAAGAGGTTGAAGTAGGTGTGGTCCTACTTCATCACTCCCTGTGACCAGTTGGGGAATCTGTGTTTCTTATTCCTGCACCTCCAGGCTCTGTAAACTTAGGAGCCCTAGTTCTCAAAGGAGAAATGCTTCTATCATTGAACTTTGTGCTATCACTGCTGCCTGGTCACTTCCAGCTTCTTACGCCAAAATAACAGCATGCAAAGCAAGAAGGATTACACAAATCATCAGGAGATGCTGGGAAACAGGGAAGACTACGATTGGCACCCAGGTGATCTACCAGAGCATCTCTCGGTACTCTCTTCCCCAATTTTGATTGTAAATTTGCTAACATGGTTTTTATGACATGCAAAGGGATAGGAGTTACAGTCATCCCACTGATCAGCCACTTAGAACAGCAAGATGCTCACTTAGGGCGAGAGGAATCCATAAATTGTAGGAGAAGGGCAACAATGAGTATCAGTTTCAGCTTTAAGATTGGTTGCACTTATACTGGAGGGTGTTGTAGCTCATCTTATTATTCATCCTTTCCCCCCCAGGGAATAAGATCAGCCTGTATGCTGATATAGTTATTTCTAAAATGTCCTACATAAAGCAAATAGAGTTGAGTTCCACCAGGATAAGACTGCAGTGGTTAGAGTGGTGTTCCATCCAAAACTCCCTTTCACGACTGCAGTACTCATTCTTCCAGCTGGAGGGTGTGACAGTGGCTGGTGGCCCCATCTGCAGTAATTGCCCTCAGTTAAAGAGATCCACCTCACTCAAGGTCAGAGTAGATTGAGTAGCTATCCCAGCTTCAAAGCTTCCCATGGGATTAACTGAGTCCTTTGTTGTGACTGAATTGTAATTCATTTCTTCAAACTGTGCACACTAGTGGCATGATTGTAATTCTATCAATGTTGATATTATCACTTTGATAATCAATTAAAATTATCCTATAATTTTTTCTATTAAATTATATGTACCTCATACTAAATATTACATTGATACCTTAATATTCTCTACTAATAATATATCAGAAAAACATATTTTTGTGTGTGTATAGTATGTGTATGTGTACATAGATACTAATTATCAAAAGATGATTTATAGGTAAATGCTAGAAATATAACAAGAGCTCAATCACTGGGTTCAGTGTAAAACAAGGTTTTTCTTTTCCACTTCTTAACTACAGAATTTTTTTAAAAAAAGATAGAATAACACTCTTTGTGTACCACCAAAGTCTGATGTAATCAATATTTATTAATCTATCAAGACTTTCATAATGTATGGATTTATAGTTATCACTGGTCTCAGGATACTTTATATTGCTGTAGAATTCATTTCTAATTTCAAAGTCCACCATATTTTTACTAGTACTAAGGTAGCTAGCTTCCTACATGATGGACGTGCTGAACAAAGGAAAGGTGAATGACAAGCCTTTATTTGCTGAGAAACCTCAGCTGAAATAAAACTGGAATGAGCAAGTCATTAAAATGATACTGTAAACCTTGCAAACCTTTACACTAGCAGTCATCTTGAAACAGACCTTTCCTTTAACCTTGTCCTCCAGGCTAAAAACTTAAACTTTGATGGGGACTGTCATTAAAATATTTGTTTACTATTTTTTTGGAGGATGAAAAAATATGCCTAAAGAAAGCTATCATAACATTCATTCCAATAAATACCTATTTTTCTTGAGACCAAACAATGGAAGACTTTATAATAGCTAACATTTGTGTAGCAATTTCATTCTACAAATCCCTTTTTACATGCATTTATTGCTTTAAATCTTTGAGAAAATTATCTACTATAATTTATAGCTGAGGAAAAGGAGACTTAGAAAAGGTAAGCAATATTGTCTAAGATTCAGTTCATAAATATATTCCATATTACAGCATATTTTAAAAATTCTATAGGTAAACTAGAAAAGAATGTAGAGATGAGATATGTGCACATCCCATATACTCAATAAATATTATATGGCAGGAGATCAAATGACTGATTTATGCCAAACTTGGGTCATCATTGACTCCTTAGGGAAGGTATTAGTTTGAGTGTCAACATTTCTCTAAGGGAAAGGAGACTTTGAGGTAGAAAATAAAACAGCATATACTACCATTCTCTTATTTTTTCTCTTTACCTTCAAAAGCAAAAGTAATTTTTCAGTACATTGAATAAATTCATAGCCATATATAGTGAAGTTAATAACTACCTTTGAAGAAATTGGTTCTGTATCCTATTAGCAACAGTTAATTACTAAGGGAAAATGTTCTTGGAAAACTTATGAGCTATAATATCAACACATTGGAAATATGTTTCAAAAATATTAAGTTGCATTTTTATTCGTTTAGACTCAATGGTGGAACTCTAAAGAGAATTTTTGTAGCTTCAAAGAACATCTCAGTTTGTGTGTAGAAAGAGTCTAATGATTCATTTTTCAGTTTGGTCCATCAATGTAATTGTCTAGTACAGGGAACTGGCTCTTCTAAATTGTTTACAGAGCTCCAGGAACAATTAATCCCACACTAAATACAATTGAGCGTCTATATCATAGTAATCCTTTTCCTATTAAGAGACAAAAATTCAACTTAATTGGCCACCAGTGACTGTTATCATATTAAAAAGTACATCCCTTTAGCTTTAGTTACAAACTCTCTTTTATAGTTGCTTAAGTGCTGTTACACTGACAAATTAAATTTCAACAGATCTTGAAGTGTTAAGACTAATTGTACAATTTTCCATTGCTTCACACAATTCCACTGAAGTTATTATGTTAAAAGTCAACTTTTAGGAAGAAACTCTATAATTAGTTGCAGTTACTATACAATTACATGGGTGTGCATACAAATAATCCCCTTGTCCATTTGGATTTCGAGGTATTCTTCACATATCGATAGGGAATAAGTTACCAAAAACAGATTCAAATGGCTTCTGATTTTATTCTTTAATGTCCATGTCCAGACTTAAATACTATTGCTAACTTTAAGATACATAATATACTGCCTTAATAAAATGCTTACATATCAACAGCATTTTTAATCAGTAATCTTTTCCAGGGGTAAACAGGTCATTGGCCACAGCTCACATTTTCTAAATGCCTAACCAAAAAGTATTTCCACTCTTATATTTAGAGACTCTATTTTTGTTGTAACTTTGGGGAAAATTAAAAAACTACATTAGAAAATATTCACTATTAACAGAAGACACATATTTGTTTACTCTACTGAAGGCATGAAATGGTATCTTGCCCAAACAAATCTACAGTTAAGAAATATTTATAACAGAATTTATTCATTTGTAACCATATAGCCTTTTTATGCATAGGAATATGAAGAATACATTATTTCTTCCCATAGAAACTTTATTCTAGTTACCCAGAATATTTCCAATTACCCCCCACTACAGACCAATGCCCAAAAACTGAATGCTACCCAGCAGCTGGAACCAGGAGAGCTAACTCAGAGATGACGGATACCTTATACCTATCTCCCTTGCTCCTCACTCTCCTCCAACTCCTCAGCACCAGATAATCGCTAACTTTTTCTTCCAGCTACTGAAGTCTTCTTAATTTATTTACTACACATCCTAACTCTAGTTTACTGTATGGTGACTCAAAGGTAATCAATTCATCAGCATTTGCTCTGCCAGCTGGATCCTAACTTATTGCTTATCTCTTTGCACTTTTGGCTACTAAAACTGGTTATTCTTGTGACAACTAATGCATTGATTGATTCTTGACAATTTTTTGACTTGGAGCTAAAGTTAATCTTTTTTATTTGGAAAGGGGACATCTTAACCAATGGTCCCTTGTACAAAAATTAATAAAGGAAATAAACAGTAACAACAATAAACCATTTCCTCAGCTCTTAGAAAAGATGAATAGATAAAACAAGTGATATAAGTCATTTTGACATCTATTCACCAGCCCTTATGAAACACAGCTAAGTATTTTTGATGTATATGCAAAGTCTTCTTCAGTCTGTAGGAAGGCATTGTGTGCACACGTGTGTGCGTGTATATTAGGCATAGAGAGAGAGACAGGCAGCAGTCTGGAACTGTGTGTATGGTGTTAACAATGTTAGATATATACTATTATTGACAGAATTTTCTAAAATACAATGACTTTTTAAAAATATTATTGATCTTAATCTTTATCGAGAGGAAGAGGAAACCAGGTTCATATTTCACATGTGACAGTGTACACACATGTCAATATTTTTCCCCAACTTATTTCCTAAAGAGAAAAATAAGTCATTAACTCAATTTTGTTTAGTTGATTATGTTTAGTTCATAAGTCACTAATTGCTAATGAAGGAATAACTAACTCTATATAATAGACTATGTTGAAACTTCATTAGGCTTATGTAAATACCCACTGACAATGGACACTGGCTCGAACAGGCCATTGTGTGTGCTTCAGTGAGAAGCAAATTGTGATGGTTGCCAAGAGTAACTTAGCCTCAGCCGCAAGGCTGTGGACAGGCCAAAGCTGAGCAGCTGGGTAATGTGGGCTCACAATGTGCCTCAAACTATATGGTGGCCATTTATCGTTGAAACTTAAACAGAGAGGGCTATGTTCTTCCCACCACGGTCAGCCTCACTGCTGAATTTACATTAGGGCTGACTTCTGTGCCATCTGTGCATGCAGCCTACACTGTATCTCTGAGGAATTGAAGAGGCATTATTTGGAGACCTGATTAAATAGCCAGGAAAAAGCAATCCATCACTTATAAGGGGGGAAATGTGAGACGGTCACAATGGTGTCCTGTCACGCTTTCAGATTTTTGTTCTCATTTTCTTTCACTTTCATTCTAATCTAGTGCCAACTACAATAAACACTGACCAAGAGTGTAGATTCTACTGACAACATTCTCCCTTCTAGATGGGAGAAGAATGAGTTATCAGGATTCTCTAAGGCTTGCCCTAGCTGGGAGGTAAATGATGTCTCTGCCTAGGGCAGCCTTGCTCTTTTACAGCCACACTGACCAAATGAGTCAGCGCTCAAGAGCTATGCGAGCTAAGACTAAAAGGCGGGCCTGCTGGAATCAGAGCTTCCTGGTGGAAGTGATGCTGAATATCAATAATTGCTTTATTGCATGAGATGAGCTACTAGAATATTATTTTTAAAAGTTTATTTTCTCCTATCAGCCACTTTCTAACACATGCTGTCAGATCTACTTCCTACTCCTATAGCAGCTTGAGGGACCCATACACAAACACACACACACACACACACAAACATATACGCACTCAGATACACACACACACACACACACACACACACCAATGAGATCTGAATCAAACATTAACAAGCTAATGTTCAATTTAAAGTTTTCTCCCATATCCCAGAGTAGGCCTGAGACCAAAAATAGGCATGTGGCTATGGGACTATCCATCTCCTAATTTTTCATTCTCCTGGATCTATTTTTGCCCCTCTGCTTAGGGCTTCTCTAGGGTCAGGGAGGAGAGGATGGATTTGGAGGAAAGAGATGAAAGCTGTTTTTCTCAGCTTGTGCTCTCAGTCCACAGTCACAGAAGGCATCTGCATGCCTATTTTGTGGGGTAGCTCTGTGGGTTCTTCAGAGACCCCTCCACCTTAAGGGTCTTCTCCCTAGACCTTTCCCTGAAGCAAGCAAAGCACAGTCTGGCTCACTTCAAGCACCAGCTCCCCAGTTCGGCTCCACCCTGGGCACTGAACTTCTACTTCTACGTAGTGTTTTGGTTGGAGTAGGCTCAGCAGGCAGGACCTCTTGGACAAAGTCCTTTTAAGGTAACTTTGACCCTGCTTTCTTCACATGAAACTCATATCTTTGTTCTTCCCAAAGGTGGAAATAGAGCTTTTTCTCACTACCTTCCCCTTTCTCCTCCCAGCTTGTGGGTGGCTCCAGACACCTTTCAGTCAGCGTAAGTTGCAATTTCCCGTTTTTGCAAGTAATCTCTAGTAAACACATGCACGTACCTGCAGGTGTGCGCACACACACACACACACACAAACACAAGCTGTTCAAGGGGTTTTCTTAGTGTCTCCAAACTTGACACGTGGAGGAAAGAAAACACCATGACAACCTCCAATCCTATGACTTGCAGACTTCAGACAAACCCACATCCCTATGGGCAACCACAGGAGCAGACCACTGGGCCTATTTGGTCAATGCCAATAAGTTCTAAGAGAACATATTTCATACCTCTCTTTAGAAATACAGGATTGCTTACCTTACATTTTCCTCAGCTCTAGGGTATTAGCTGAAAATCAAGAGTAACTAGAATTTCCTAGTTCTTGTGACTTGAGTAGCAGCCAGTATTAGCATAAATGTGGCCCTATTGTCAGTGCTAATGAGATGACACTCAGGGCTGCATCAGAGACCCTGAGTTTAGAGCCTCCTTTTCTCCTACTTACCCATGACTGTTTTTGCAGAGCACAATGTGCACAATGTGCTCAGTCACACAAATGAAGCTGCTCCAAAACTATAGCACATTAAGTGAGAAGAAAAGAAGCCCATTAGAGAAATCAGTGACCTTGAACTAGGGTTAATTGTCCCTTTTAATTCCTAGATCTTTCCTTTAAGTTCCTTTACTCATCTGGGACTGTGGCTCTATGTTGTTTGCTTTTTGTTTGTTTCAATAGAGAAGAAAAGAGAAAGTCATCATCCTGAGCATTAGAAGAGTCTGAGAGTCTTCAGGTAATTGGTTAGAGATGTACAAATTATAAGGCCTTGATAGCCACTTAAATGACAGAAAGCCAAAGAAAGACGATGTCTTCTATATTTTAGCTACTTTCTATTAAACCCCGTGCCAGGAAAGATTAAGAAAAAATTGAGTTGTGTCAAGAAGATTGGTCTGAGTTTAAATTAACATAATCAACAGATAATATGAATACTTTTCATAGAAGGTATTAATATTTTAAAGTATTTTAATATAAATAATATTTCAGTTTCTGCTTTCAAAAAGACTAAAAATTTGACCTTCTTTAGTGTTACATTTCAGAACAGCTAACCAGTTTGTTTTTTTTGTTGTTGTTGTTGTTGTTATTGTTTTTGTTTTTTCTAATAAAAATTGTGTTGTTGTGGGGGTATCATATGACACGTCTAATACAGATTTATGCTAGTATTGAATACACCACAATATTATACCTCCAAGACTATAAAATAAATAAAATTACATGATCAATTATTTAAAAAGGACAATTTATCAAAATTTATTTTTACAGGAGAAAAACATTTTTACTTGTGAGTGATTATCTATTTTTCTACCAACTTCCATTGATTCAAGACTACATGTAAGTATATGTGTATATGCGTACATATATGCCCATATACATGTGTGTGTATATATACCTATATATATTTCTGTATATATATGAAATACTGACAAAAAAAGGCAGGCCACAAGAGAGAGGAGAAGATAGTAATTTAGAGGTGGTTGTCTTGACAACCTGAAGCACTTACTGTTCATGATGACTGAATCTTACTGAAAGGAAATATATATATATATCTTATATGAGAGATTGTTAATTATATATATATATATATATATATATTAGAGATTGTTAATTATATATATATATATATGTGTGTGTGTGTGTGTGTATATAATGTATATAAAAAGAATATACCAATACACAAATGTACACCTTGATTAACAAGATAACCAAATATTTTCAAACTGACTGAGAGACAGGAAAAAGAATATGGATTTTACAAATGTAGCCTGAATGGTCATAACTACAAGTACAAGAGCAAAGCTGTCCTCAACTTACCAGGCTTCGGAACAATGAGCTGTGCACTGCTCTGGGCATTTCCAGCCTCATTTTCAGCCACACATTGATAAAAGCCTTCATCTGACTTTACTACTCCAAGGATTCGTAAGTTGCTTCCTCCCTAGGGAGAAGAAAAAGCAAGGTGAGATATTTTAAAAAGCAAAAGACTCAAAGTGACAAAATAAACACAAACACATTTTAATAAAACTTCACAGAAAAAAACAAAAAAGAGGCCATGAAGGTCCCCAGCCTCACAGACAGACAGGTCCTATGTCACCTGGGAGATTTCGGAGATTCCTGATACTCCACTAAATCCATGCACATCAATTTAAACTACGTCTGCAATGAAAAATATATCACAAAAATATACATCACCTTCAATATCTAAATGAGCAATGAACTCTTCTATTAGGTATGGAAGAATAAAGGTTAACTACAAAAAAAATCTCACCCTTTTGCCTATTACTGCAGAAGGCAGCTCAAATTCAGCAGCTGCTGGAGGAAGAAAAAAAAAAAAAACAAAAAGAAACAAAAACACCAATCTTTGCAGCTTCTAAAGACAAGAAATACAGGCTGGATATTTTCTGCAAGTGTTTATCGAGAATAAATGTCTGAAAATCCTTTTACTCTTTTGGCGACTTGGTGGGGTGGGGTATATGGTTGATATTTGATACCCATGTCACCTTATTACGTGGCTAAATCAGTAACCCATAAGTTAAATACAGCAATGTTAACTCCTATTTTATATAAATTAAGCTACCATTTTTTTTCAAGGATGGATGATAACATAATCTGGAGATAGCATTTAATTATACTAACTCAGTTTATCTTAGATATTAGTCTAGAATTAGTTCAGTAAGTGAGATGTGTTAAATCACTTCCCCTAAAGTCATTAAGAGATAAATATTACCTCATGGGGAATTTTTAATTGTTTTTAGTGTCTTGTAGTCAATTCTCAGCTGATGAAAATTCTTAGATAAAGACGACTAACTTCTAATTAACAATTCTCATATAAGTTACTATTTGTGCTGTTTCATGTGTGATGACAATGGCTCTAAAATTACTGGAACTACAGAGGAAATATTTTTAAGCACAATTTAATGCAACTACTACTCATACCATACATTTTCTTTTCACCTTAAGTAAAGAAACATTTAAATAGGCTGGCTATAGTGATTCATGCAGGGAGAAAGATTATTCAAACTGTAAAAAAACATAAATGTTACATTTTATCACGTGTCCTTAAGGGCACTCAACAATCTCCTTTATGTGCAAGTGGCATATATTTTCGGCACATACAACAAGTCGCCCCATGGCAGGTCATTTTTAATTCAGTGGTAGTAGAAATAGCATTGCACTTAAACTAATGGATTTGTGTGGCATTCAAAAGTTAAATTTTTCCCCTTTCTTACTCTATTCCCAACCAATTAAACAAATGCAACTAAAAGTGAAAAATGGTAAGTGGTGATAAAAGTGGTAAAGATATATGTTTTATGGATTTACCGCTTAAGAGCTCTTACAGTATGACATGGCACATGCACAAAGAAATTATAAAAGTTTCTAAAAGTTGAATGATCATGGAAGAAGAATGCACCACTGAGAGCCAGTGTAAGTCTCTGGAGAGGGCTCATGCCTAAACCCATAGGGTACCTCAGCTCTAGTCTGCTTTAGAAAACCACTCTTCATCGACAAGGTCACATCTGCATCTCAAGTATAAGTTGTGGACCTAAAATCTCCTTTGACTGCCAAGATCTTTGATATTTGTAAAGGGCGTTTCATATTACTCATATGTCCATGTATGTGAACTCAGAACCTCTAATGCTAACTTACATCTAAAGGAGAGTTTTCATAAAGCGATTTCAAGTGAGCAAAGTTTTCTGCTGGTAACAGCAATAATAACTAGTGATATGGATTGAGCATTCACAATGTACTTGGACAACAACACAATGAGTAAAATACCATTATCTCTACTTTCCCCCACAAGGATAGAGACAGAGAGTTTACTGAAACTGTTAATAATAACTAACTACAAGATGTATTGTTCTTAGCTTCAATGCTTTCTAGGGTTCAAAGTTACAAAGCAATGTCAACTCTCGATCTCCATGGCTTCTCTACCACTGCAGCTACCACCATCATTATCATCATTACCACTGCCCTTTTCTACTACTAATGTAAGACCAGCAGGCCCTACCTGAAAAGGTAGCAAAGGAAAGCTGTCTGTATGATCAGAGTAAGACAACCATAATCGTAAGTAGCACATCTTGAAGAAACTTTATTATAATAAGTAAAAGTCACAGAAGTAACAGATTCCTGGCTTTATATAGTCTACAGTTAGGTTCTAAACTCTTGTTCTCCCAAGAACTAGCCATGGATATACTTGGGAAGATAGTCTTAGGTCCTCTATTTTTTCTTTGTATAAAACTTGTTTATAAAAAAAGAGGCTGGATCACTCTTTTTCAGCTCAAAAATTCTAAGTCTAGACAATCACTTGTTTTATTAGAATAATTTTCTTAACATGTCATAAAAACTCCCAACAGGAAACTTCTTCCCAGGAAATAAAAACAACTGAAAATATAGAAAACAATAAATGAAATCGTAAAGCTAATATGAAAAAAGATAATTACCACTATCTGAAAATAATCACTAGGAATGACCACGTCTCCATTCTTCATCCAATTCACAGTGGGCACAGGCTTTCCAGAGACTGCACATTCAAACTCAATATCCATGCTTTCATAGGCATAGAGGTTGGAAGGATGATTTAAAAACCATGGAGGAACTGTAAAGACAGGAAAAAAAAAGTGAGTGGGTGGAGACATGAACTTGCATGTTAAGGTATTCTCTGACTGCTCTGGGATAGAAAGTGTTTGTAATTCAAATAATTCCTATAAATCTTCACTTTATTATATAGGAACTACTATAGAACACATCTATTTTTATCCCCCAAAACACAGTTAAATAGGTAGAGTTAACGGTGTTTTGCCATAACAAGAAAAAAAAATTGGGGGGAAAATATTACACATAATAAATAAACATTCTGAATATCCAATTATTTGTATCCAATTGAGCTAAAGGACACTGAAGTGTACATAAAGCTATGAAAACTATGCCGATAAAGTAAATGAAGGGAAGCCAAAAGACTGAGACAACCCAGAGTATAAGATAAGAAAGCTGAGGATACCTGTAATTCTAGAGTTTCGTAAGGATTTATTTAATGTGATGAACTCATTCCCCCTTGAAACTGGCTATGGTGGTAGGGTACAAAAAAATGACTGTCATCTTTACTGTGGACACATTGCTATTGTCTTAGCAATAATCTATTGTAGTGTATTACTACACTGTATTATTATTTTCTCAGCACCGAATGTGATATACTAATTTAATTGAATGTCGTAATTACCATAATACTACAGTTACTCTATGACAAAAATTTGCAATTGAAAGCACAATTATAAATATAATATAACACTCCTTTGCTAATGAATCTCCCAGGCTTGGTCCCTCAAAACCCTGCCTAGGAATCTTAAAGTGATGTCAGATTTGAATATTCATATTGCCTGAGACCCAGGTTAAATTCACAGTAAAGGAGCAACCTTCAAATCCTTTTCACATAAGACACAGATATGCATTTTGAGTAGATGGTATTTTTTGTCACTGCTGCTGTTACGCTCAGTGAATAACAGAGTACTCACTTTTGTCCTTTGAGTACCTCTACTCCTCTCTCTCACTCCTTTCTTATTTTCCTGATTTTCAACTAAATTTGGGTCTCTAGTACTAAACAACTTTTAAATTCTCTAGTCTTCCTCAGTGGAAAATTGATTTAGATGAATCAGGTGGGATGCATTAATATTCACTGACTAAAGACATGAAAAAAAAATATATCTGAGAGCTTTTCTAAGGAGAACATACCCCCATTGTATACTGGGTTAAATTATTTATTTATAATTGATAATAATATCAGTATGAGACTGTTTTTTTCTTTTGCCAAATTCACTGATAATGCTCTAAAAGACTACAAGACTATTTATTGAATGCCTCTGAGTAAATATATGTCGTCTCATTTGGCTTTTGCTTTGAATTTTATCACACATTTTGATCAAGTATTCATTTATTAGCCAATAGCCAATATTTATTAGGAGCTGACTACACATAATTTATTATATTCACAATTTTCTGAGGCAGGCTCTATTATTCCTATTTTACAAACAAACAAACTAAGGTACAAGGTGTTTAAAGAACTTTCTCTAAATCAGACAGCTGTAGACTGTGGAGCCAGTCAGGCTGACTCTCCTGTCTACATTCTGAACTACCATTTAATAACCATTCCTTTTACTGCTTGAAAATTACAGTGGGAGGATAACTTAGTACCATTCCCAGACTCTCAGAAATAATGAAGATGAGCAATTCAAGACATTAACCCATTTCCCAGTTTGCTTACCTAAGAACATTCACTAGCAGTGCTTGCAGCTGCCACATTTATCCCAAGAGAACCCAAAGGTTGCCATGAAACATCTCGCTTTTCTTATTGTTTTCACATACTGATATTCTTTGGAAACAAATGTGGTCATTATATCTATTGCTTTCTGTTTTTTGTAGTGGTATTTCCATTTACAAAATGTAGTGATTCTTGATCATTGAAAATGTCAAATCCAAGAAAACGTTAGCATTCCTATGTATGACGTTAAAGTAACACCAAGCAGTGAGCTACACTTTTCTTTAAAAAATGAGAACTGGTTTAAAAAATCACCATGTTGTTGAGACTTCTAGTCAAGGTGATGGAGTACGTAAATGCTGTAATTGCCTCCTCTCACAACCACATCAGAAGTACAACTAAACTATAGAACAACCGTTATTGAGAACCATAGGGATGTAACGTGAAGCTTAGAGAATATAATCAATAATATTATAATAACTATGTATGGTGTCAGATGGGTACTAGGTTTATTGGGATGATTACTTTGTAACATATAAATGTCTCATCACCTGAAACTAATATAATATTGGATTCTAAATGTAATTAAAAATAAAAACTATACATTAAAAAAAAATAACACCATGTCATCTAATCTTGGCCTCCCTTTAAGTCCTTTCCTGGTGTCATGAACACTTCCTGAGTCTGCCCATCCTTACTGTTCAATTTTATTGAAATTCTTAGAGTCATTTATGCCTGTATCAGAGTTTTAAATTTTGGGTGACATCCATTAGTGAATCTTGAAATTACTTTATAGGGTTGAGATCAAACTTTAAATATATATGTATTTAAATGTATACATATGTGTGTGTGTGTGTGTGTGTGTGTGTGTGTGTGTGTGTGTGTGTGTGTAGAGACAGAGAGGAAGAGAGAGGGAGAAGAAAATTATATCAAATTGGAAACGGGTCTGTATCTCGTGTTTTCTGAAAATACACTGCGCACCTTGGGAAATTTCACTAGTCATTAGCAGTCTATGTGATAAGGCCAAAGGCAAATGATTTCTCTTTATATATCAGTGCCTACTGCAGTGGTTCACTCTCAGCACATGCTCAACAGAGAACTATAATTGATGCTCAAAAGAACTCAAACAATAAAATATATATTTTTATCTTCTGCTGTGGTTGTATTGGTATAAGATGACAAGGAAGTCTTTAAACAATGTCATAAAAATCATGTTATCTACGAAATAATATTATTTTATTGTTCTGAAAAATAAAACCTCAATGAATGTTAAAAAATTAAAGAGCAAAAAATGATGTAGCATGGCTAGCTGGAGAAAAGACTACATATTTGTTATTTTGCATAGCTTCCATAAACAATTCTTAAAGCTCTTCTCCGAGTAAAAGGAATTAAAATACTTACAGGACTTGAGAGTCTTAAAAATGCCTACATAGGCCAGGAATGGATTAGAAATTAGGTAAAAACTTTGAAACCTTGCTTTTAAATAATACATAGCCAAATTGTTACCTATTTTTATGAACTTATCATCTGAGTTTTTACATCCTGAAGCTCATTTTAGCAATCACGTGTGGCCCTTTTCTAATCCCAAATCTGTATTCAATGTTCTAATCCTAAACTATTTTCAAATTCATCTTGAGTATAGACATCTCTATCCTTCATGAATCCACTTCTCCAAAAAGAACATCTTGGTTTTTTTTTTTCTTGTAAAATTTTCTCTCCTTTTAGAAACCCTGCAGTGCTTATTTTACCAGTTTTATGGCACCTGACATGGTTTCTTAGCATTAGTTGGTAACTCCTTGGGGGAAGAGACTTGATCATGTGAATAGGAATTCCATGCACTGCTCAATATAGTTTTTATCATTACTCTATTCCGAGAGAGTAGACAAATACAGTTTACCCAGTTCTCCTCTTCTTTTTTGATTTTGTCTTTTTCTGTGATGAATAGACTAGCATCTATTTACCTCATTTTATGATTGCTTCACAGCATTCAGGACCAAAGTATAATAATCATGTTATACCTGTCACAACTGTGGAGTGCTATATTCTCACTACAAACTGAAACTGGAACTAAATCATAAATATGACTTATCAATGGCTGTGGATACATTTCCTCAGAATTTTTCTGATCATAGATCCCTGCCTGAAATTACATTCGTTAGATGATATAACTTCTATTTATTCTCTAAGAGGCAACTCAGATACACCCTCTTTTTGAAATTCTGTCTTTCATGAGGCTGATAATGGATTTTCCTGCTTCTTGCCATGCCCTTCTCTGTGTCCAATTTTTATACCACTTACTATTGTAAGATATCTCTCACATATATCATTATTTACCAACTAGAATATGATTCTTAAAGATGGGGCTAGAAGCATATGCTTTTTCTTTTAATTCCCTTTGAATATTACATAGTTTCCCCTCTGTTCCACTCTGGTGGAAAAAAATAATTTTATTACTTTAAGTTATTCTCAATGACAATAAAAATAAAGTTTCATGAATTTTCAAGTTTGTCACAGTTTCATTTACATAGTATTAATTCATTACAGAAAATTGCTTAACAAATGCATATGATGCTACAACCATGTTAGACAAAATACTGATTTTGTTATATTATCTCTTTATATAAAATAAAATTTATGACTGAAAATAAATTAACCACATTTCCATCAGATCTTGATTTCTTAAGATTTTCTCAAGTAATTATAGTATATAGATAGATTTTTTTTTATTTGGTAGCTGAGAAAAGAAGGAATGACTAATAAGCAACAAAAATATAAAAAATAACTCTGTTTTTGAAAGTATTTATTCTTAGAAATGACTAATAGATGAGCTATCTTTCTACACTATAATTATTAGAGTGGTACAACTAAACTTTAAATTTGAGTAAATGTTTTCTCTAAAGTTATTTATTTTAAAGAGGCTTCTATGTTATGCCTGATCACTTGAATTTTTTAGAGAAAAATTTCTTGTGTGATTTTGTCCCAAAGTCATCACCAACAATCTAAATAGTATTACAGGTTTTATTTCTCACATAGATGCTTCATACATATTTTTAGTAATGTCTCATGTTACTCTCTAATCTTATTTAGACTTGTCTTTTTACTTTTAGATAAGTTATTTAGCTATTCTTTTCCATTTATTTAAGTATGTAATAAATGTGCATCGATTTTAAAATATGACTGTAATACACATAATTAATACTCTGTATTACCTTGTATTTGAGAAGATTCTACACATTCTAAAGATTTACCACAGCTCTTTGAAATGGTAAAGAATGGATGCTTAAAGTCATGCAGATGGTTTAAATGAACAACAGGCAGCACAAATTGCTATGGTGAATAATATAAAAGAATCAAGAAGAGATGGGTGAGATTTTATTAGGAGGAATATAAAAATTGCATGATCTTTGAGTGGCTGCATTTCTACTTTGAGAACAGTGGAGGGCCATCTAGTTTCCCTGGAGCAGAACATCTTTCTCTAACTCTCTAGGCCTTTAGTTAATTTGTTATTGAAATAGTGGACATAAGTCCATTAGTCTTCTCTTAAATGCAAATATCTGAAGAGACTGACAATACCAAATGTCTAAAATATGTTTGTTGCCAAATAAGGCTCCCTCTTTATATCCAAAACAAATAGGTTCTTTTAAGTTCAATATTGTAATTGCATCAACAGGTAATTTTACTTTAAGGACCCAGAGTTTCATATGTAATCTTCTTCAGGTTACTACAGAGGAAGCCATCTGACACTGAATGTATGTTTAGAGATAACATATCATAGGATGTAAAATATTCTAAATAAATTAAGCTTCCATGTTAAACACACCTCAAGCAAATCCTAGTTTTATGGAAAAACGTTTTTAATGGACTGTTCAATCTATAGGTTAAAAATTGCTTTTCCACCTCATAGCTTCAATTCTTTCTGCACCATTTTTTGCTGCCAAAGAAACTTTCTTTCAGCTAAGTTGATCATTAAATGTGTAATCCTCCTCCTCCTTTTTTTGCAAGGTTCTATGTGATGTATCTTTTCCCAAACCAACAATCTTTCCAGGCCTATTCTTATATGACAAATAACCTGAAATCTGCTGAATATTTCTCTCTAGTTTGCTCTTTCCTACCTACATACATGTCCTCTCCCACAGGACTGTTTGTTGAGATTTGCATTTGTATTTTATTCTCTATTTAAATTGTCTCTCACACAAATCTGTTTATATTCTCCAAAAAAAATTAGGTTGGGTTAGGTTGGGTTCCATTCTGAAATGAATAGAATGTATTCCACATTGGAAATAAAAGCACATTTGAGTTTTGTTCTATTAATATTGACTGGGACTCCCATTCTGGAAAAAAATGGTTTATAAGCTATGGATTTTATTCTTAGTATTTTCTATTCAAAGAGGTGTTTCAATCTAGTCTGTCAATGATCATTTCCAGAGACAAACAGACAGACAGACAGTGGCGTTGTTTGGGTACTCTACACCTGCCAGAATGTGCACTTCTTTTTTTTCTCCTGACATATTGGTAAGGCTAAGTGGTAAATGTATCATTACTGAAAACTATATGACAGAAACGCAGGTGACTCAAGAGCAATTCATCCCATTGTGACATCAATCTGAATGCGAATCTACTAAGCTATTAACTTTTTAAGGACAGGGACTGCCTTATCTATCTTTGTGTGCTCAAGGCCAAGCAGAGGATAGGTGCTAATAAATATTTATTAGATAAACAAGCATGGATGTGGTTCAGTCTTCATAGGCCTAACCCTTGGCATTCAGTCATTTTCTGGCTGCAAATCAGTAACAGCTGTGAAAAAACTAGAGGAAGAATATATTTAAGACAGAGGGATATACATTTTTCCTAAAATTAATATTAATTACAATAATAGACTATAGAAGCATTAAACTATAAGCTCTCTTGTATAATTGGAAGATATATTAATTAGAAAGAAAAATAAATTTAGACCTTTTAATTTTATTTTCTATACCTCCATTAATAATTCTTACTGTGAGTACAATATATGAAAATCAAATAAACAACAACAAAAAACTGTTCCTCCTATCTAAAATTTCTCATCTGTGTTCTATGGGGATAAAGAATATTTGCTCTTCAACCTTTAGAGTCCTTCATAAACACTGATTTTATGTCTCTCCTCACATATGTAACTGATTTTAGGTCTCTCCTCACAATTGTGTTTATCCAGACAAATAATCCCACTAGCCTTCCTCAGTTCCAGCTCTTCCGGTTGCTTCTTTCTAAATTCAGACCAAGCTTTTTTCTCTCTTTAATTGTGGAGCCTAGTGCCAATTTGAGAGAATAGTGCTGTGAGGCTCAAACCAATAATAAAAACTGTAGGATTATCTCAAGGTCCTCATTCTATGTATATAATGATGTTATTGCCATGTCTTTGGAAACTTGATTAGTGTGCTATCAATGGCCTTCAGTAGTTATTGGCAATTCTCCAACAATTTTTCTGTGTGTGTATGTACATGTATAAGCTCATATATTTTTTATATATTTCTATTTATTCATATATGTTTATATATGCTACTGTGTAAACTATATAATCACACAGAATACCTCTATTTAAAACATCATATAAATACATAGACAAAAATATACATCTATACATGTACAATTTAGAAACATATTTTTGTCCAATTTTCAATTTGAGCCATGAAGGAAATGAAAACATGTTAAAAACAAGATAAAAATGTTAATTCCCATGTGTTATATGATAACAGAAATATTAGTTATATAAAATAACTTATCCAGGGTCTAACACTGCATACTAATAGACATTTGAGAAATATTTTCTCTTAGTCAAATGTTTTCTAGCATGCACACTTGGTGTTTGAGGTAAAAGATGTGAATATTATAAAAGTCTAAAAAAATGCTTTGTCATGTATGAGAGCCATTTTTTGTGTATTTTTAAATACACATTGAAGAGTTGCAGTAAATTACAGTAGAAAATTCACTTTTTGAGTTTCTTGTTAGTAGTAGATATTTTATAAGGAAATTATTCTGCATGTTGAAATGAGAAGAATGAATTCTAACCAATTTCCCTCCCCCAATACCTAGTAAAATAGAAGGTCTCAGGGTGTGTGTGTGTGTGTGCATGCACATGCACACACACACACTCACACTCACACACACACTCTCACACACACACACACACACACACACACACACTCCAACCACAGCAACCAAAGAAAAAAAAGCACAGTCAACTGCAAAAAAAAAAAAAAAAAAAAAAAAAAAATCAGAACAGACATTTCTAGAGTAGACCAGAAAGGCAGAGTAGAATTTAGTTCTTTATCTGTCCTTAAGCCAGAAATTGCCCTGGAGTTTGGGGAAAAATAAGAATTCTCAGCAATACTGCCAAACTTGAAGTGAAACAAAAACTATGACTAGCCTTATGCTTTTCCTTTTCTGAGTGAGGAGAAGGCGCACTGGTTGTTGAAGACACACAGGAGATGAGGCTGACCAAGAAGAAAGCTCTGGGGCTATGAACGAAACCTGATATGGAAGGAAAGAGGAGACAGTACCAGCCAGTAAAGCTGAATGTTCTCGAAAGGTAGAATGCTGCTTCAACTGAACTCACTCCATGACCATTCCTGCTGGTTATTAAAAATTGAGTAAACCTGAAATATGCGGACTTCAAAAAGGAGCCCAAGGGGTCTCAGGACGGGTAATAAATAAGTCTAAAGGCAAATTCTACTACATTAGAGCAGTGTCTGGACAGAGCCACCCACACATGAGCAAAATAAAAGATATACATGGAAAATATGGAAATATACTATAGCCGATGAGGGAGAAGGAAGGAGAAGGGAGAGACAGAGGAAAACAAAGCACTCAATCCAGAAAAAAATATAAGGGTAAACGGAAGGAAATTTCTCAAGTTGTTTCAAGTTGAATTAATTTAATATAAAAATAAATTCAATAAGTTCAAAAACTAGAGGTCAAAGACTAGGAGATAAAATAACAGCAAAAATGAAAAGAGAGGTAGCAGACCTAAGGAAACAAATCAAGGACAAAAAACAACATAATTAGAGAGCCAATAGATAAATTAGAAAGCACAAGTAACATAATTGACACCACTAAAAATCAAATTACCAACACAGAGGCAACTTGAGATAATCAGTGAATATAGATGAAAAAGGCAAAGGAACTAAAGTAATTAGGGCAAAGCTTGCACAGAAAGAGGGTAAGCAAAGATGATCCAATATTAAGATAACTGGCATTCTTGATGTAGCAAGCCCACATGGGAACAAAAGATACAAAGATAAAATAGTAGGAATTTTCCCTGAAAAATAAATCTACATTTTCATATTGCAATATTATACCATGTTCCTGGGGAAATGAATATATAATTCTTAATAGTAGGACATACCATATTTGAACTTTTAAATCCAGAAAATAAAAAATTATTTGAATATCTGACAGAAAAATCAAAAGACATCTATGAGGGGTAAGGGTGAATCGGATTCCTATTTAGTGAAATCCAATGCCAGAAGACAATGGAGCAATATTATCCAAGAATATTATACATGATTGTTTTTATATAAAGGCACATCCTCATTTATTACAGTGATGAGAAAATATAGTACTTATGAAGTAAATCTGAGAAAAATCCAGGCAAATAATAGTGCCATCAAAATAAAGTTAGGCATTGTGATAAGAGGACTGATGATAAGTATGTAATACATTTCTATACAGAAATAAAAGTAAACACAATGAGAATCATGGTTACTGAAGATAACTCAATTGTTATAAACCTGAATAAAAAATAACTAATACTATAATTACCAAAATCAGAAGGTGGGGAAATGAGAGAATAAATAAGAATGGAATTATGTCCTTAAATAAAACATGAACTTAAAAAGATTGAAAACAGTAACTATAGCAATGATCACATTGTTATAAACATATTTCTCCCTAACCATCCATCTTCTTATGTAGGATGTATGGAACACAGAGTTTTGGCAGACTTTTAATTCGCATGGATTATTTTTCTTAAATTAATAATTTTTCTAAAACAATTTTTAAAGAGACTCTGGAAGGAAATATTTTAAGATGTCATAGTGGTTATGGAAACATGAATATATCTCCTTTCCTTTTTGTGTGTTTTAAAAATTTCCAGTGATTAATAAGATATTAACTAAAAATCTACCTTCTGGAAAGGCTAAACACTAGCTTTACATAAAAGAACCAACTGGAAATTTTAAGAGTTTATATAAAGAGTGCATAGATATAAATATCAGGTAAACATATTTATCTTTGCTTTCTTTTTCTGTCACCATACTTTTTTTTCTACTGGGGTTTAGAAGAACTTCAGAAACTTAGGAAAACCCTTAAAGGGGAGTGTGGAGAAAAGAGCAACACAAAGTTTTCTACCTCACATTTGGTGAGGGGAGACTATATATAGGATGACCTGGGAAAACCACTATATGAGAAAAAAGAGAGTCAGAATCTCCGATTCTTAGTTCTGACTCTTCTACTGTAGGGCAGACTATAAACAATGATCAACTAACTGAACTTTTCCTGACTTCAAAAATTTTTCTTATTTTGAAAATTTATTCTGAACCCCTATATTAACTTAAAGCTGCATGAAAATATTCTCTGCTGCTAATAAAAAAGTACCAAGTTTCTTTCAAGGATTAAAATTCTGAGTCTAACATGTGAATATACATGGCTAGTCCAACGCTGTTCTGTATGAATGGTTTATACAGAATTGATTTAGAAAAATAAAGGGGAAATAAAAGTGTTAGTTTGCTTTTTATTCTGCCATTAAAATAATACTTAGATAGTATTAATTCATTGCTTAAAATAATAAATACCATCCTAAGCATCTCATAAAAATCAGAAGGTGATTCAAAGTCAGGTCAAGGGTAACTAGTTCAATGCCCTGCTGCAAAATGATAGTATTTCTCTCATACTACACAAATGACTTACTTTTAAGATTACTTGGTTAAAGATTATTTCTAACATTGATTATAGTCTAATTTTTAGATTCTGTCTTTTTCATTCCCAGAATTTTACCTCAAGAAAACTTAGCTATCACCTTACAAATTAGACAATTCTCCAAAATAATTTCACTGCTTTACAAGTGTGGATTTCAGAAAGCATGAAAAAGGAGAGTGTGAGTGTGTGTCCATGTGTGTGAGTGTGCACATGTGTGTTAAGATTTATAAAATCCCACCACAGAGACAACTCATTTATAAACTTTAAAGGCTTCTTATGTAATTAACGGAAATGGTGTTTGGGGCATTTTGCTTAATATTTTAAAATCATGAAGGAATGCTTATACAATTTGTATGTAATTCAAGTTGGATTTAAAAAATCAGATTTCATAAAATTCATTTTAGTTGGAAAAGATTGGTATCAAAAATTTTAAATGTAATCTATTAAGAGCAAATGATAAAGGCATGCATTAGATTAAAAAGAGTAAAGTCTACTACATATTTGACAGAAATTTATATCAAAAGAGATTTAGAAATTTGTGTTGGCTGCTGAGAATTCCACTCTTAAATGCCTGCCCTGGGTCATACATTTTAGAGGACCCTATCATAAATATCATAAATAACTATATGAATGCTTGTGTGCATGTGTGCATGCTTCCTGTGCTTATAAGGAATATGTGGCCTCCTTTATCATCTGTGATCCAGTAGTCAGTCCTGGCACAGAACAATGTGTGAACTTAAACATTCACTCCTATGACTAACATTCTTCAAACCTCAGGGAAAAATTTCTTCATCCCTTCTCCTATACTCATCAAACACAAGGAGCAAAATGCAAGGCTAACTAAGAAGTAGAGTATTCTTACATTTTAGTTCATGCATTTTATGGTGAAATCTTTTTTTAATAATAATTTTTGTTTTCCATTAAGGTTTTATTTTCGTACCCGTTCAGCCATGCTATCTTTTGACTAGAATATTTAATCCTTTTAAATTTGAAGTAATTGTTGATGGATATGCAGTTATTGCCACTTTATTATTATTTTTTAATCGTTTTTTTCTTCTTCTTAAAGAAGTCCTTCTAAAATTTTTTGTAATACTGGTTTGGTGTTGATGAACTCCTTTAGCTTTTTCTTGTCTGGATAACTCTTTATTTGTTCTTTGATTCTAAATGATAGTTTTGCTGGGTAATCTTAGTTGTAGGTCCCTGGTTTTTATTACTTTGAATATTTTGTACCAGTCCCTTTTGGCCTTCAAATTTTCTGTTGAAAAATCAGCTGCCAGTCTTACGAGAGCTATCTTGTAGGTAACTAACTGCTTTTCTCTTATTGCTCTTAAAAGTCTGTCTTATCTTTAACCTTTGACATTTTAACTATGATGTTTCTTGGTATGGGTCTCTTTAGATTTATGGTAAAATCCTACAAACCAAAGCTCATTGGGAAATAGTTGGAAAGAAAAGCTCGAAGAAACAGTTTATGTAATTCTTCAAATTTTACAGGATTCTTCCTATCCCTTTTTATTCCTCCAAGTAGTTGCATAATTTTACTTAGCATATAACTCATCGATGAAGGCAATCTGATTAGAAAACTTATAACCCATTCATTGATTCTGATTAAAACCATATGTGCTTCTCCTAAGCTTTAAAAAAGTCCTTGGCATATTTTCATACTTATCATTAATATTTACCTCATGTCCGTTATTGTAAATGCATTTAATTCTTGTCCATATGCCAAACAGAAGCAGTCATATAAATCAAAACAAGCCTTTACTTTGTGACTAACCATGCATACTTATAAACAGTTACAGACATCTATCTATATTCTATATCCGTATATACACCCTTGAATGCTTTGATACTCATTGATATGACTATAACAAAAATGCAACCTAAAACATGAACATTCTTTCTGTTTTTCTGTACATATAAATTTAAAGCTGATTCAAAATTTCTATATTGTGGTCTATGGCCATGCCACTCTGAACAAGCCTGATCCTATCTGATCTTGGAAGCTAAGTAGGGTTGGGCCTGGTTAGTACTTAGAAGGGAAACCACCTAGGAAGACCAGGTGCTGTAGGCGTAAAAATAAATCTATGTTGTGGAAAGAAAAATAAATTTACCAAATTACAAGTCAAGTTAAAAGTTACATAAAGGAGATGTTTTTGTTTGTTTGCTTTTGCTTTTTTGATAAATCTGAACTTTGGGTAGGATAGAAATATAGGTTGTAAGTACTTTCAGGATAAGACTGTTTTGCCTACTTAGTTATTACTTTATAGCCTAAAACATAACATGTTGAAAAATGCTGATGTGATTTATTAATTGATGGGAGCCATAAAATATCTGAAATATCTAGTCTATATCTTTTACCTTACAGATATAAAAATTAAGAATAATTGGTGTTTCTATGGTATCACATAGCTCATAAATATCAAAAGCAATATTAGAACCCAAGCTTCCTGAATTCTGACCAATGGTCTTTGCTCTTTACCAAACAACTTTTAAAAATACATATCGAGTACCTTACTGATGTATTTTATGGCCTATACAATCACTTCATGATTTTTGGACAAGGAAAATGTTAATTTTCCCTTTTTTTGCAAACTAAGATAGAGACTATCTTGTTTTGCCTCATACAACAAGCAAATGTGGGAAGCAAAATGATATCAACTCCAAATTCTCCTCTGACATGTTTATTAGATGCTTCCCAGCAATCTTATTGTTGTGTTTATATATGGTTCTTTTTCTCAAATGCAATTTCTTTTAATTAATTCTTCAATATATCTTGATATGAATAGGCAAGAACAATAAATACTGTGCTGTTATGAAACAGTTCAAAACTGTCAGAGCCATTATTCTGTTCAGGGAAATTTCATGATTTATAGGCACTTTGTTTGTCCTGCCTTCAGTTGGGCAATTGATCACAGGCCAGGTAGCAGTACTGTACTGGAGGAGGTAAATGGCATCATAGAATAGTGAGTAGGTGATGTGGCATGAAGAAATAGCAGGACTGGATTCTTATTTACTCACATAATTAATTATTTACCAGAATTTGGTAGTGCAAAAGCATCTAATTTAGAGTTAAATTAGAATAATGAAACTGTTAAAGCATATAATTTGGAAATAAACCATCTAAAATATTACTTTGCTGTTCAGTGGTATAACGCACTCCTTTTAAGGAAAGTTAGCTTAAAACAACAAGGTAGGCAATTTCATTGGTTATACTAATGAGTGACTTACTTATTTAGGGTACTATGTTTTGAAGAAGGAAATGTCAGATGAAAAGTAATCTCTAAAAATTTATTCCTTTCCTTGGTATTCTTTTCAATTTTCACTTCTAAATGGATGGCCACAATATTTAATCTTGGCTTGTCTCATGAGTTCCAAATTTGTAACTACCTGGTGGCCATTTTCTAAATCTGTGTTTCTGGCTGTCACTTCAAATCTACCACTGGCTGGTATTACTAGTTCACCTGTTAGGTGCTCCCCATAGCCACCCAACCATTTTCACAATGTGTTTTCATGGACTATTTCTTCTTTATTTTCCTCATTAGTCTAGTTGCTCCTGAAGGGAAGAAATTGTGCTGTTCATTTCTGTATCTGCAGAGCCTGGGGCAAGTTCTATAACATTACAGCAGATTCATAAAGGTTTACTAAATTGAATTAAACACAATATTTATAAAGCTTTAGCTGGCATAAGATTTGCTTGGTGTGCTTTTAAATGTAAATCTCTGGCTCCACAACAGCACATTTGTTGTGAGACTCAGGAACAGAACTTTAAACTACCACCTTTGCATGATTTTTGATCTGGAAAGTTCATGGATCACACTTTGAGAAACTCTGGTTTCATAAAATACAAAGAAATATGAATTAATTCAATTCTTGGTCTTACTAATTACTTAGCATTTTGATTAAGTATCTTGTTTGTAAAACGGGTTATTGTATGGAGATTCAGTGAGATAATAAATGTAAAGCTTTTAACATAGAACAATTGTTCTGGCACGTGGTAATTGTTCAATAAACTGTAGCTACTATTATTATTATCATCTCATTAAACCTACTGCTGTGTTTTATCTCTGTCATCCAGCTTATCTACAGATGGTCTCTGACTTACCGTGGTTTGACTTAATGATTTTCCGAATTTAAGATGGTGTGAACGCAATATGTATAATAAATTATATGAGACATTTAGCACTTTATTATGAGAGGCTTGTGTTGGATGATTTTGCTAAACTGTTGGCTAATGTAAGTGTTCTGAGCATGTCTAAGCTGAGCTGGGCTAAGCTTTAATCTTCTGTAGGTTATATGTATTAAATGCATTTTCAACTTTAGATACTTTTAACTTACTTTGGGTTAATCAAGATGTAGCCCTATTGTAAATCAAGTAGCATCTATGTAGTTTTCACACTTGACTTTTTCTTACTTTTATATTCTGCATTTAATTATTGTCAAGCTTTAGCATTCCATCTCTGTAGTATCTGCTGTTTTGTTACCACTACTGCTATTGCCATTACTATGTCAGTACAACTTAATTTAGCAAATGCTTACTGAACACGTACATGTCAGGCATTGTACTAGGCACTGATGATGTAAGAACAATTAGTCTAGGTGGCTAATATACATGCCCTCAAGGGAATGGACAGCCTGATGGGGAAAAGGAGGAGTATATTTTTAAAATCAACATGTGTTCATTGCTACAACAAAAGAGCAATAGGTACACTGGGACATAAAGGAGAAACAGAAAGGATCCACAGGATCTGACAATGGGATGTCCTTCGTGATTAGGATCTGAAATTCTCTAGAGTCCCACCAAGAAAGAGAAGACTGATTAACTTATCACACACACTTGAAGTAGGAAATTGTGATGGTGATACCTAAAGGGACACAGCAGGGAGTGCCTGCATCCTGGTTTAGGTGCAAGTGGCATCAGGAAGCCTCCTTTCAACATCTACCACAATGTGAACTTGCTATAGTTTGGGACTCCAGCTTACACTTCAACAAAAATAACAAATATGAACTTAGTTTCCTCTCCATTCCCTCTAAGAATATAATTATCTGAGAAAGCACAGTATGGACCTTCCTTTGGCCAATATTCCTTATAGAAAATCAAAATTGAGTGACATAGGAAATTCAAAGATGGAGCCTTGCAACTGCCATATTCTGAGACCAAGAAAAATGGCAGAATTTGTATAAATATTCCGATTTGTATGGAAAATTAATAACTAGAGATTAGTTGTGTGAGAACAAATTCCTGTTAACTCCGGGAACTACATAGCCTTGGTATTGTACAGCAACCTGGATATTAGAATATGACATACCAGTAAAAGCATAAATACAGAGTTCAGTCAGTGGGCTCTGAAGAAAAAAAAAACCCCACATTGCTATACAGAGACACAGACATTCTGTAATGAATCTATCTAGAAGCTTCAGAGGCAAATGGGATGCATGCAAGATGGAATGGATCAGTGAAAAAGCTTTCTGTTTTGGTGACCTCAGTATTTCTTTAAGATATTTATTCCCTGAAGTGACAGCTGATTCAGTGGTGAACAATTTTATCCCCAGAAATGTCATCTCTTCTAATACAAAGCATCCCTCCTTTGCATGTTTGAATTTCTTAAAAACATGTTTCCCCTGTTCCAAAGAACAGCCCTGTCTTCATCAATTGACTAACCTCTGTCAACATCTCATTTGAATGATGCTTGCGAATCTTACTTTAATGGTACTAAAAAGTACAGTGTTAAATGGTTGGAAGAACCCAGGCTGAGTAATCACACAGGCAACCAAAGGTCAGTATTGTGTCCCTGTCACTTAGTGGCTATGAGACTTTGGGTCAATCAATTCACCTCTCTGAGCTTCAGCTTCTGTCTGTAAAATGTGCATACTAATAACTATATAATTGAGAGTTTTTTGAGGATAAGAGAATATCCTCTACAACTCCAGCTCTAATTATAGCATATAGGTGTTCTGGGCTGAATGTTTGTATCTCCCTAAAATTTATATGTTGAAGCCCTAACCCCCAAACTGATGATACTGGAAGAGGAGACTTTGGGAGGTAATTAAGTTTAATTAGACCACGAAATAGGACACTCATGATGAAATTAGTGCCTTTATAAAAAGAGTAAGACAGAGAGATCTAACTCTCTTTCTCTACACACACACACACACACACACACACACACACACACACACACACACACACACGAGGTCATATGAGTACACAGGAAGATGGTGGCCACCTGCAAGCCAGGAAGAGGCCCTCTCTTAGAACCAAATCTGCTGGTCCTTTGATCTTGAACTTCTCAAACTCCAAAACTGCAAATAAATGTCTGTTGTTTAAGCCACACAGTCTGTGATATTTTGTTAGAGTAGTCCAAGCTATGACAGTAATAGTTATACACATGTTAGTACCAGTAATAATCAGTATTCTAAAATATCAGAGAGGAAAGAGATTAGATCACTTGTACCAATTTCCTAACTTTACAAATGAGAACATGGAGAACAAACTTGTCTGTTACTTTGTTTTATCCCTGGAATTAGCTTGGTGGTCTATAAATAGTCACTCTAATATCTGTTGACAGGTAAATGAGAATATGGATGAATCAAAAGATAATAGCACTAAGTGATGATAATAATTTCAAGTTTGTTTTTGCTTTGGGTTATGACTCAAAAATAGAACTCTAACAGAATTCTTGTTTCTTTCATTTTTTTTTTGGTAGCCTTCATATCCCACCCTTTCCAAGTGTTGGACATTGTAGAATATTTTCACAAAATTTTACTGCATTTAATCTTTTAAAAAAATTTTTTTAAGTGTTCTCATTAGTTCTAATTTTACAGATGAAGTGAGTGAGGCTCATGATGACTAAATGATTTCCTTCATAATATGAACCCATCATTGGAGGGTCAAGGTGAGGGAGAGGTCTGCTTGACTTCAAAAGATCATGCTTTCAAATAGCACCATGTAGTTTTCATACCTTGTAAGAGATTATATTTATTGCTACCTATTCATTGCACTTTCCAGACTCTCATGGTTCATTCCTTCAGAATCAATACACTGTAGGAATTCAGCCTTCTATCTAACATCTTCCTATAATCTTCCTCTCAGGGTTTATGATAAAGAATCCTAAGAGACTAGGATGCAAATTGAAAACAGAGCTGGCTGTGCAAATACCATTAGTGACCATAAACAACAAAACCGTCTCCAGTTTCAGGTTTTTTTCTTTTTTCTTTTTGGCACTCTCAAGCAGGTGTAGTGCCATATTAAAAGGCCAGATCACAGTCTGCTGGTTAAGTAGGAAATATAGTAGTTTCATCCTTCACTCGTGTTTATTTCCAATTGAATATTTCTCAGCTTTCTTCTCAACTGACCACTGTCAACTCCCTTGCTCTTAAAATTTTCCTAGGTAGACTTGATGATATTTGTACCTGTATCCAATTAGACTGCAAAGAGATCAAATCCAAAAATGGCTAGTCTTGAAGTTTTATCTCTGTCAAATGGACAATTTAGGAATCATTGCTTGAGTTGGCAATGTTTCTTTGAGTAAAGGGTCTTTTCTCATATACCCCAAATGATTCATTCTGTTTAAATAGAATGCTAGCTCTCTTGCTTAAAACTGATGAAAATAACTCCATTTTGCCGAGTTCTGAAGGAATGCTGTTCTACTACCTGCTTGAAAAATACTCATGTCCCTGCTATCTTAAAAATGCATATCAAGTTAGAACTAATCTTTATCTTTCTAAGCAGATGAAGGATTCAATTATACCTAAGAGGGGAAGCAATGCTTAAAAGAACTCATCTTCCAGACTCTAAAGCTTATTTTTCAGAGATATTCAGTCCTTATGTTGCTTATACCAATGATTCTGAAAACTTCCTTTCCCATTTCATTTTCTGCTGTCTCAAGTTTGCCTTCTGCACACACAATCAAGCAGTAGATAGGGGACTAGAAACACATATTGAATAACAGATTCACCAGTGATTCAAGAAGTTTCTAAAATAAAATGCTCCTTATTAATGGTATTAACAAACACAAATAATGCCAGCATAAACATAACCTCTTGATGCACAATAAAATATATGTGTGTGTTTTAATTACCATGCTATAATGAAGTGGTAGAAGGAATATTAGCTAAAATCTGATAAAAAGTTGTAAAATCAGATATGGATAGGTATGGCTCACAATACAGATGGTACCTAGCAGAGGTCTGGGATCCTTGTTCCTGTACAGCTTGGTTCAGCTGGGTGCAGTTTTCTCTATTCATCTATTGATTCTTGCATTTAAAATCATATATAAAAATGCAAAATTTACATGATACTCCAATTTTTCCCTAATATATCAATTACCTTAACAAATTCACATTTTCAAAACAAGCACTAGAACAGAACTGACTATACCAGAAATTGTGTAGGTACATATCCTGATTTGGGTAAAGATTTTTAAATATCTTCTCAAAGACTTACTTTTTATAAAGATAACACCAAGTGTTTGTAACTTTGAAATGAAGCAGACAGTATTATATAATTCTGAAGGGAAGATCAATTGATACTTTTTTGTTATAAGGTGATTTTGTAAGATATATAGTAATTTTGGGGGGACTAGGGATATGTGTATTTTCTTTTACAAAGTAATCCGGCATCTAGAAATGTAGCCTATAGAAATGAGTAGAATTGGAGACAATGATATATGAAGACAGGTATTCACTAAACTATTTGTAACAGTGAAATACTAAATTGTCTAAATGAAAAAATGACTAAATCTCACACTAAAAATTCAGAGAAAAAAATTCAAACTAATGATATATATATTTTTAAAAGCCTGGAGTCAATGTTGGCCAAAAAAAAAAAAAAAGTCTAGGAATTAATATCATAAAAATGATTTAAAAAATTTTTAAAAAAAGTGTGTGTAAAGATGTTTCTTATTAGTGCATACAAAGAAGAAAAACAGGACAAAATAGATATTACAATGACTGGGTTACTTGAACCAATTGTGGATGAGCATGTCGTCACTAAAAACAATAGTGTACTTTATAAGGGCTGCCTTAAGCTCCATATACAAAAGTACCAAAGAATGGGAACAGCCCACTATTATTCATTTTTGTTGTTTCCAGTTCTCCCTTCTATTGCTATAATGCTATTCATTGAACCAAAAGTTCAAGATTATTTTTTAAGCTAATATGGAGCTTTTGATATCCCCCAATCACAATGATACTGAAATTTTAATTGCAAAATAAACTTTATTCCATTTTTCACATAGCATTGGAGAGTCTAATTAAACCAAACTTTATTAGATAACACTGCAAATAGCGAAATCAAGAATCTTAATGCTTTGCTGTCAGCACTGTTCTAGGCAATGGAGAGACCATGAAAAACACAATGAAGTCCCTGTCCTCAGAGAGCTTACATTCCATTTTAGTAGAAAAATAAAATGAGTAATGGTGTTATAACAAAAAAAAAAGTATGAAAAGGATGAAAGGGAGTTTGAAGAGCCTTGTGGGAGACTGGAAAGGACTAGCTAGCTTACTGGCAAGGGAATGTTTAGGGGGTAAGAACACTTGAGGCAGAGGGAACAGAAAAACTTGAGCAGAAGTGTGCTTGAAATGTCCAAGAAATATCAAAAATGACCTGCATGGCTGGACCCCCAAGAGCAAGGTGGAGAAGAGCAGGAGATGAGCTCAGAGAAGCCAGATCGTAAGCCTTGTTGACTATTTCAAAAGCTTTAGTTTCCACTCTGATATAAAAAGCATTAAAGAGGTTTGAACAGAGAAATAACCTAGCATGTCTTGAATTTATCAGGATGATTTTGGTTTCTGAGTTAAAAAAAAATGTAATCTAGAGGAACAAGGCTAAGAATAAGGAAGTCAGTTGGGAGGTTATTGCAACAGGCCAGAGTGGCAGAGTGGTAAAGGGAGTTCTGGATTCTGACAATATTTTGAAGTTAGAGTCAGCAGGATTTGTAAATAGCCTGGAAATGAGGTGTGAGTAGCCAGCCCCCCTTTAAAAAAATCCCAAGTGATTGTGATTTTTTGCCCTGTACAATTATTTGCTGTATACCAAGTTGGACAAGATTTCTAGAGAGATATGATGGGATAGAAAGGCTGTGGGAAGAAATGAGAAATTTGGTTATCATGATAAGTATGTCTGTTGAACATCTAAAAATGCATGTATGAGTCTGAAGTTTAGAGAAGAGTTCTGGGATAGAAATAATTTGAAAGCTATCAATATATAGGTGATATTCAAAGTCAAGAAACTGGTGGATATCATCCAAATAGCAAAAGAGGAGAACTGAGGGCCAATAAAATTCAACATTTGGCATCTGGGAGGTGGGCTGAAACCAGTAAACATGACAGAAATATCAAGACCAGTGATGAGTTCCAAAAGAGAAATGAAGATTGGGTTTTTAGAAGGAGGGTATGTCAAGAATGTCAAATATTGCTAGTAAGTTGACTTAGGTATGGCCTGAGGGGAAAAAAAAAACAGTTTTACTGAACTGGTAGAAGAGAAAGTGAAACAGACTGCATAAGACAACATCTTAGAGAAGTTTTGCAGTAAACAAAGAAGCAAGCAAACAGAAGAACAAGGTGATGCCTAAAGGTAATATGGGTTCATAAAATTCACTGAAGATAATTACAGCATTTTTGCATATTGGTTGGGAATGGTCTAGCAGAGATGGGAGAGATTAGATGATGCAGAAAAGAGGGAAGACAAATGCAAAGGCAATGCTTGTAGGTACCCAAGAATGGGTGGAGCCAGAGCGTGGACAGAGGGCCTAGTTTTACGTTAAGTCATAAAGGAGAACAGAGTATGTGGGGCACAAACACAGGTCTGACAAATACAGGATGGATGTTCTTCTCTTCTGATGGCTTCAGTTTCCTCAGTGAAATGGGAAGTAACATCATCAGCTGAGACTTAGGTTGGGGAGAGGTAGTAGATAAATAAGGAGAAAGGACACATTGTGAACCAGTTTTGCAGGTGCCTAGGAGAACAAATTGTGTAGGGAAAGATGGTCAGATTGCCAAGCACCATTAAGGCCCTCTTGAAACTAACAGTCATGATAAAAATTAAGAGACCAGTCAACAAAGTGCTGTCTTTTTCTCCATTCATGCTTGGCTTCAGGAGCCCAAGTGCAGAATGGGTAAAAACAAGGGTAACTGGGGTTGGGTTTTGCCAGTTGAACTCCTTCATCATGCCACACGTGAAGCTTTCCCCACCCACACACTTTTTATTTATATGAAGCATTAGATTCCCTTTTGGGTTAAGTCAGCTTGAGAGTCTTCGGACACTTGCCATAGAAGGAGTCCTAACTCCCATGGAGACTCTAGCTCTCTTCAACTGGTACATAGCAGAGGATGCTCATCTCACTAAGTGGCCTTATGTGAAGAGCTGGGTATGCCACTCTACATTTTTTAAGATTTTATGCGAGTTGCTGAGAAGAGTCAGACTTAAAACAGCAATTTCACCATTTCCACCTCACATCTGACTTAAACTACAAGTTTTCCTCTGTTATTAACTTCTTTCCCCAGCAGTCAACTTCAGTGCCTGCTAATCTGCTCAGAAAATAATCTCTGTGTGCTCTGTGCACTCTGGACCCTGAAGCTCACACAGTAGCCCACGTGACACTAGATCTTCATTCCACATGAATATAGAAGTATTAAATGTGGGAACTTGAGATTTCTCTATTTCCATCCATATAAAAAGGGATGATAGGTAGTAACCCCACATATGCAATGTACAGGACCACAGATTCCTAGAAACATTTTTACCCCAAAGATGATGCACCTATACATGCAACTTTTCTTCAAAATGAATTCATGCCATGCATGCAAAATATGTTTCTAAAACACAAATAAGCCTATATATCATGTGAGAAAGGTTAAGTCAATAAGTACCACAATTATACCCAAAGCACTGACAACTGGAAAACCAAATGGAAAAAATATTCACTTGGGTAACTATCTGTTAGAAAATTATCTTTCCTGCAAGAAGAAGGGCTTCTAATATGTTTTTTTTCTTTCCATTTCTCCTAAAATGAATTTTTACAGAAAAAAATTAGAAGCTATTTTTTTTCTCTTCCTATCTCCTTCTCTGGTTCTACAAGACGTGTGTGTGTGTGTGTGTGTGTGTGTGTGTGTGTGTGTGTGTGTGTAGGGGGGATTTTGTCTTTTTAGCATTAAAAAAATTGATTCCAAAAAGATAAAAGGGTATTTTGTGCCATTTTTTTGTGATAACATTTTCTGATGGTATCTAAACAATAGGAAAGTCTGTGGCCTTCAGAGCACTGTATTCACATTTCACAAAATAACTCTGTCGGCCAGTTAGCTTGCATATTTACCAGAATACCACATTCCTGTATCCCCAAAGCAGTTCATAAAGAACATTGATTTTTCCTTTTTTTGAAAATAGCTTAACAGCACATTAAAATTACTTAAACCTGCACACAAACACGCATGCATGCACACAGACACACACACACACACACACACACACACACACACACACACCTGTATTGGGATTTGCAATTTTCAATTTAAGCAAAAACACGTACTCTGAAAAGTATAAGACCCTTTTGGATCCCTTTCCAGGAAAATATCTTCAAAATATTTTAACCTACTAAAAAAGTGAAATTCCTTAAAAATAATTTTTGTTTGATATCTACGATACATAATTTTGGCAAATTGTAATGCTGCATGTGTTTTGTCTTATTTTTTCCTGAATTTTTAAAATCTACTTATTTTGTTAACTTTCATTTTTCTTTCTCAACTCAAATTTTATTATTTATTCAACATTTAAATAAAGGAAATGATTTGGGTCTACTGATGTATATTGCAGTCATTTCCATCTGATACAAACCGGTTATAATGCTCATACAGGAGAGAATTGGCACCTCATCTCTTAAACTCAGTCTATACTTTTAGCAATTTACAACTCCCCACATACTAATATTTCAAAGTGAACAAAAGTTAATTTTAATCATAAAAGTTGGGAAACCCTAATATAAAATACCACACAAAATTAAGTTCATAGTGTGTACAATCTAGGAAAGAATTTTGTCAAGGTCCTGAATGATCATATGTCAAGAAAGGATTTCAAGAGAGACCCATGATGACATAGCCACACTTGTGTGAGACTACTGCTCAAAAGGGTGAGAAATAAAACTCAGATCACCTGATTCTAGTGTGTTTATGTATATATTTCACTTCATTGTGTTTCCCCATGAATTCATTTTAACATTTAACATAGAGTGCTGTCGGTAGGTCTCAATGAATTGATGGAATGGGACAATAGCACTGTGCTGTTATAAAATATCTCTTCCACTAGCATGGTACCTAACTTTCCTATCAGAAGCATCTTTCCTTTGAGTTAGTGTGGTATGCACTAAATTTCACCTAGAAGGAAAATGCATATATTAATTAGAGGATGATTATTATAACATTGCCTCTGGCTATCACCAAGATAGAGCAGGGCTCCACAGCAATAGATCTAAGAACAGCTAAGCTTTTGATGTAGTTGTAGAGAATAATATTTTCAGCTCAAAGAAGAGTGCCTCCTATCATGCATAATGCTAAGCCAGAGAGTCAGGTATAGTATTAAAATGGAAATGAAAACAGAAGCTCTTGTTCGTTACATTCAAGAGTCCCATTGATTCATTCAACCACTCAATGTTGTTTATTTAATATCTATTATGTAGAAGAATCTTCTTTTTACCAGGTATATTAACACAGTTAAAATTTATTGAGATATAAGTGTGCTCATTCCTCCCATAGTTTTATCTTTCCTATTCTAGAAAGGCAGCCAGAATTCTGTGGTCCCTGCTTCAGTGGGGATAGAGTGTGGCATAATTATTGACCAAAAGCCTAAGTTTTCCAAAGACCCCCTCATTTATATCTTTGTTTTAAAACCTAAATTTGATTGGATTATACTAGACATTCCAAGAAGACTGAGGAAGAAAAAGGAAGTTCTTAGATGGTGACATGGACCAGTCTAGTAGAGGGAACCTAAGATTCATTAATACCAGGTAGTGTTCCTTTTCTGAGAAGTGAATGGGTTACATAAAATACTTAGGTGGGCTGGATTCTAGAGCCCAAGTTTCCCAATCTCAGAAAACATTCCAGTACTCAAATTTAGCACAAAATCAAGGGGTACCTACCTTTAAAAGTACAAATAAGCCTGGCCAATAACCAATAGTAATCAGGATGGATCAGATAAACAGATTCTCTTTAGAGTTACTGCTTCATTAAGTCCCTTGGTACGGTTATGTAACCCTGGAGGAGGGGAGGAGGCCCAATAATGTCATACATGGAACAGCCCCTCGGTCTAACAGGAGAAGGTTTAAATTTAGTTTGATTTGAGAGAAATGAAGGAATATGATAACTTGTATTTCTGAGTTTGTGTAGCTACACAAAAATGAAGAAGACACAGAAATAGTACCTGCTTTCAGGTTACTCACAATCTAGGGACAGCAATTAATATTGATGTAGATAAAATATATGGTTTAGATGCATCTTCCTCTCCTATTACTCAATTGAGTTATAACTTAAGTGGAAAAGGCAAAAAAAAATTGTGAAATTCCTTCCAGGATAAGTAATTATTTCCAATTCCAAAAATTCTATACTACATGGCTGTACATAAGGTTATATAATGAAGATATATAATAGGAATTGGATTTGAATTTAATAGCTGTGCAGTAATATTTTCATTATTGCAACACATTGTAATCACAACAGTAGTCACCCAACTGTGGTGGGTCATTAGGTATATTTGAATGTCATAAAAACTCCAATGGAATTATTTTCTGTTGTTTAATATTGAGGCTATCATCTTTGCTGGGAATTTTCATATTACACTGCAATAAGAAATGGTTAAAGACCAACTTTTCAAATGATTAATAAAAGAACTATTAGGCTAAGAAATTATAGAAGGTTTAAGTCAGCCTAAATTGGAATAATCATTCTAAGGAATTTGAGTTTTAACAACTACCTAATGTGATTGATAATAGTTTAACTATATTGTTTCTGGCAAAGGTCTTTAAATAATATGCATACACAGGATAATTTTATGCAGTGGAAAAGCTATTTGTATGATTGTTTTCACATTTAGTAACAAATGGGGAAAAGTGCCAAGGACATTTAGTTGGGAGACAGAAGCACAATTAATTGAGAGAAAAATGTGATTATTAAATATATTTTTAATGCAAGACTAATTTTAATAAAAATGTTGATTCTAAATTTGAGAAAGCAAAAAATAAAACAGAAAAAAAAGAGCTGTTATTAATGGTACCTAAGGCACACTCTGATTTGGATAATAGCACTTCTAGTAACCATTTATAGCATGATTTGTCTGAGCAGAACTCACCTGTGTAGGCAATAAAAGCAATGTGTTTTCTACAATGCTATTAACTTGAACACACAGTATATTTCAGATTAGCCACCTGGGCTTTGATAAAAATGTCCATTAGCTTTACTGACTGATACTATGAGATTACCTTCAAATGTTCTTAATTTGTCTTTATCAGTATTCCTCAGCATATCACTGTCCTGGCTCTTATGGTTATCTTTGCTTTAGCCAAACAGCCTCTACCTCAACTCTAAGACCATCTTACTATCTCATATGAAGCCAATGATCCCTCAGTTTATAATGCTTGCTGTATCCTTAGCCAGATTCCCATAAGAGATTAGAATGGAAAAAGAGTATCTGCTTTTGCCATGAGTCAAAGCTATAGGGAGGTGAATGCTGACAACAGTAGGGAATGGAGAAGTAGAGTTGTAAAACAAGTTGGAGACTGGAATTAAGAGAACAAGAAAGAAGGAGAGGGGAGGGAAGAAAAGCTGACAGAAGAAGAATACAAAAGAAAATGAAAACAGTTGGTTCTGTGAGCGACTATCTCAGATGACCCCAAATATTTGCATACCTAAAAATTTTACAAAATATTGGTTTTCTTGTGTTTTCTCTCCTAAAGAACCTGAAATTCTACTCTCTCTAAAGCCACCTTGGTATGCAGCCACTTGTATGTATGGTGGCATCTATGGTGTGGCCTGCTCCTGCTGGTCCTTCATTCTCTGGATATTGTTCCTCTGCTTACCTTCCACTTTCAAAAATGAATTACTGCCTGCCAACAGACCACATTCCTCAGACTAAATCATCCAAACTACATTCTTCAAAATGTAGTTTTATATATTTAATAGCAATGGGCTTGGTTGATTTAATTGTTCCACATGTTATCTCATTTGAGTTTTAAATGTTGCTCTAAAATGTATAGTGAAAATTTTGCTTTTTAGATATGCTGCATGCCTACAGAAGTAGTAAAAGCAAGAGAGCATTCTATGAAAATTATATCCTTGAAATGTTTTCTAGGAGAACATTCCTGTAAAATTCTAAAATATCACTAGACCAAAACATTCCAACCAAAGTTATTTACAGAAGTCAGTGCAAAACACTCATACAAATCCAGGGAGTTACAACAGATGTGCATAAAGATAAAACTCTGAAATATCAGCTGATTTTTTTTCCCTTGTCACCTCCTGATCCTCTCTAATTTGACTAGTGAGAGAGTGAGACATTTATTATCTCAAAGAAGTGATGTTTCAGCTTAAAGCAAAGAAAAGGCTTTGAAGTTTCAACAGGTTAGAAACTCAAGGGGCTTTGAACAGAGGAGAAAAAAGCAAAACAAAACCAAACATGATGAGTCCAGGACCCTTTCTGGCACTTACTACAGGATAATGATTCTCTGGTTGGTGAGAACAGATGATCAGAAGGCAAGTGAGGTTATCTTAGATCTTTGTCCACTTGCCCTGAGCACAGTGGTCAAGGCTGGAGAGTCACTAGACCTGAAGAGATCATTAGGATATTAAAAAAGGAGCCACCATAACAGATTACAGAAACAGCTAGAAATGAAGAGGTCCTTGAATGTTGGAATGCAGAGATGACAACTCCCAGATGGTGACCTGGCTTCCTATCCCTGGCCTTGGCAGTAAATAAACTTTCCTTTAGCTGCCACCCACTGCCCTGGATTAGCAAAGATTAAGTTCCAATCCTCAACAAAATAAAGCACATAAAAAAGAATAATTAGAATCAGATATAAGAAAGCACACCACATTTTTGTAAACCTGTGGTTGTGGACTGAGCTTTGCACACAGGACATAGATAATGCTTAAAATGAATAATTTATGGGATTTATGGACCAGGCATAATAGTATCTATGAGATGAAAACTATTTTTATTTTATTATTATATTTGGAGAAACTGGGGTTTTACAACAACAATATTTCTGGGTTCATGGGGAAAAATGGTAGTATCTTCATACATAAGAGGGTAAGGAGGATTAAAAAGGAAGAGATCCATTTGAAAAATTCTAAGCACTCTGTGCAAACTCTGGGTTTGAATGCTTTGACTGAGGGATAACAGAATATATAGCTTTATCTTGCTTAAAGCAAACATTACATATGAAAACTTGAGTCCAAAAAGAAATGGTAAAATGTGTCTACTTCACAGAAAGATTTATAGCATAAATGCTTTAAAAAGCATGATAGTCTAATGAATATAAATTATACAATATTTTGAAAAGAATTAATCTACATGTAACTTTTTAGGTTCAAATTTATTATACAAAGTGATTTATACCTGTATTCTAGTGAAAAGTAAACATCGTTAAATAACTCTGATGAATTATAAGGTAATAAAATATTTTGGTAAAATGGAAAACTACAGAAAATGTCAAACCACCTGCAATATCTTAAATTAGGATCAGTCAAGTAGCATATCATATCATTTTGGCTCCTTAAGAAAGAATTTAAGCTTTCTATTATATTACTAGAATGTACTGTGACAGTTTCTTAGAAACTTAAACAGCAATTAAAGCATCTCAATTACAAGGACGTCAAATGTTGGTTCATTAAGCTAAATAATAATAATAACAACAAAATATTTAACAGCCTATTGTAACTAACAGGTATCTAGTAATTTACAATTAAAGTAGATAACTGGTACAAATTATCTCTTTTCACTCTTATAATACATCTTCTCCTTGATGGTAAACACTGTATCCAATTTCACTTTCTGTTGTTTGCCAAAACACACACACACAAAAAAAAACAAAACACAAACAACAACAAAACATATAAGCTATACCAATGTTTCCCTATGATAATTGCAGGAGAAGGTAGATGATAACTCCAAATGGTTATACTGTGGAAGCTTAGAAATAATTTTTTGTATTGGAGCATTGCAATTGTATCTCATAAGCTGATAAATATATTTATGTAATATTGAAGAAAGTTCAATAGAAATGTGGTAAGGCAATGGGTTAACATGCTAAGCCAGAAATCAAAAACTTCCCTCTCAACTCAGAACACATTATAGTAAGATATTTAATAACCAGATAAAAGGAGTCAATCTCCCTCTTACTAATCCAAGAAACTTAGATTTAAAGCCCAGGTCCAATAGTATCCAGTGGAGAATGTTCACTCATTCTCACTGTCACTCAGCACCCATTTGTATCAGTGTGTAAAATGTGGATGGTCAGTTTTCTCACTAGGCAGAGTTGTTGTAAGGTTAAAATTAAAGTATTAACTTTAAAAATGCTTGAGAAATAAGGTGTTTTATCAGTCAGAGTATTACTGTTTTATAATTATAGATCCATTTTCTGTTTGATAATATTTACTCATCCAGGCTACAAAATTTGCCTAGCTAGGGGATAATTAAAAAGTCCTCAGGGTTTGATGCATTGTTTCTTTCTCTTTGTTAAAAGACAGACTTATCAGCCTTTTCATTACTTTTTTTTTTTTCCATAATCACTATGATCTGTGGGGGATGTGGGATACTGGAGGCCTAGCTGTGATAGCCAGGGGAGTAACAGAAAACACACAAAAAATTGTCAATTCATTTTGAGTGTTTACTAACTCATCGTGAATATCTGTGCAGGATCATTCTCCTAATGAATGTGTTGTAGGATAGAAAAGTCACGGTATTTTTTTCCCTAAGTACCTAGGGAAATGTTGGCATCAAAAGTGCTTAATCAATTTTTTTTTTTGCTATGAAATCATCAAAACTTACCTATCTTTTGATAACTGATTTTAAAGAAGTCAAGAGGCAACATAAACAAAAAGCTTTACACATTAAGTGCTGCATAAATAAATATTGTATAACAAACATGACAGAAACAAAAAAAAATTGCTAATAATTGTGGAGTGCCTATTATGTGCTGATCACACTTTTGATGCATTTTCTCACTTATGCTAACAACCTTGGAAAGAGATGCCCCTGATCTTGCCAGTTTACAAACAAGAACACTGAGTTTTTTTCTTATTCTTTTTCTTATTATTTCTTAGTCTTTTTCCTTATTCTTTTCCAGAATGAGATTAAACCCTGTTACAGAAATTCTGTAGAATAATGAGTATACCTTTGGGGTGAGGGGCAGGGAAATGACAAGGAACATGAGACTAGCACCAGCTGTACAGTCCAGAATTCAAAAAAGATAATTTTATTAAGGTACATAGTTTAAATGTCACGGAATTAGATGCTATTCTTGGCATATAAAATAACACTGATCACAATAAATAAATTTTAATTTAAGAAGGAGAAAAAAATAACCAAAATAACTAATAAAAAAGAGGAAAGGTTACAACTGATCACATTCTTCGTTTCTTTTTTTGTGCTAGCGCATGTGCTCTCACTCTCTCTCTTGCTCTCTCTCTGTCACTCTCATTGTCTAATTCTAAATAAGATTATAACAACTCACAGTGGCTATTCCGTATTGTTGCTATATTTAGAGTACCTCAATATGCTGAATTTTCTCTTATTTTATAGAAAATATATCTTTTTCATTGTGGCTCAGAAAGAGAAGAGACACAAAAGAGTATTATAAGAGGAATGCCACAAGAAACAAGAAAATCTTACTTTGGGAAAGAGAAAACACAATGAGGAAATGGTGATGCATCTTAGTATCTAAAGAGAGGACACAAAAGTCCTGGGTGACCACAAAACGGAGCATGAAGTCACTGCTTGGACCATAGAAAGCCACTTTTTATTTTCTCAATTTAAAAAATTTCTTAAAGTTAGTGCCACTTCAAAAACTGCAACAAAGACAAAAGTAAACAGGATACATTCTAGGGATATAATTTAATATGATCATTAAAAAAAAGCAAACCACTTTGGGATTAAAATTTACTCTCCCAAATAAACGTTGTATTCAAGAAGATATCAAAGTTGTAATTATGTATATTAGAATGTAAAAACAGTGAGAATATGACAGACCAAAATGCATGAAAAGCTATCAAAGGTACTTACAAAAAACAATAGTCTTAAATGTCTATATTTTATAGAAAAGCAGAAAGATCAACGAAGTATCTTAAAATTTAAGTTTAATTCAAAAGTTAACAAAAACAATAATAAAGAAGCCTGAAAGAAACAATGAAGATGAAGTTAGCAGAAAATAATAAACTAGACTACAAAAAAAAATAAAGAAAACTGAATAATCAACAGCTAAATTAAGAGTAAGAAAGTGCAATATTAGAGGCACAGAAAGCAGAAAAAAAGAGGCAAGGAGATCAAAATGCTAATAGAATTGTTCTTTAAACTCTTTGCTAATAGATCCTATTATCATGAAACTTTTGTTTAAATACAAAAATATAAATCACAAAACTTCCTTAAAAAGTAACATTTATTAAAAAATTGAGAAAAAATTGAAGTTCACCTAAAGTGCTGTCTAGACCAAATAGTTCTACAAGTGATTCATTTCAAATTTTCATGAAATAGATCATTCTTATACTAATTGAATTGTCATAGGGTAAAGAAAAAGATGGAAAGCTCCTCAACTTATTAAATGAAGCTAATACAAGTTTGAAATTAAAATATAGGTAATAATAAGTTATTAAAAAGAAAAATAATATATGTATGAAAATTGAAGCTAAAATTCAGCAAAAACACAAGAATGATTTCATGTTTAGGAGAAAATATCTTATCACTTCAGAAAAAATAAAAATGCATATTTTACATAATTTCTAGTAAAGAATAGACCAACAATACTCTTTATTATGGTTAAAAAAAAAAACTTTCTTAAACAAATAGCCAAAAATATTTAATGAGAGTATTAGAAGCATTCCCTTTAAAATCAGACAAAATAAAACCACCACAGATAGGTTACTTTCTCTCATTCTATTCAATACTCTACACATGGACTAAGGCTAAGGTGGTTGGCTACCAAAAAAGCAGCCGCAAACACTCCTACTTTACCAAGGGCATGTCCTTTTCCCAGTGACAGTGCTGATTGACAAACATCAGCCAAAGCACAGGCATTGGAACCTCAGCATTACTTAGAAGATGACAGTTTGACACACAGAACACACAGAAGGCAATTAGAGAGAAATCAGTGAGTACTATGAAAAGTGAGAGTTAAATGAAAGAGGATGAATCACTGTAAATAAAACGTATGTATGCACATTTCTCACAATCATAAAAAAATAAAATAGTCATTAAAAAAAATGACAGGGACGTTCTAGGGTGTTATGAGGTTCCTCATCATTAGAAGGATTCAAGCATGGTCTGGGAGTCTAGCTGGAAATAGTGGCATCAGATGAGGAGTGGGGACCAGGTAGGACAAAACATCAAGAGATAATGTGACCTGGTATCCACCGATGTGGTTTCCTGCCTCCAGTCTGCAGCCCTGTGGCTATAGGCAGAACACTGACACTGTAAAACCCAGTTTTCCTATCTAGAAATTATATATTATGCTCAATTTCAGAATGGTTCTGAGAATAACATTACTTGATGCATTTAAAGCTCTTTAGAAACTGCAGTAGACGATATCGATGTTCACTGATGTTGATGTTACTGTTGTTATTGAACCAGATGGACTTTCACAACATTTTTCATCAATATGGGTTCTCTGGAGCCTATTCTCTGCTGAGTTGTGACGGCCTTTTCCACATTCATTACATACAGTAGATTTCGCTACAGTGTCCCTATAAAACAGGAATCGGATGTCTCTATTCCTCCGGGTATGTTTCAGGATCACTTCATCTTACTTTACTGACTCCTGTATGTGGTCAGTCAGAAAAAGGGGAGAGCTCAATCATCCCTATGTTTTTTTAGGGTGTTATGGTTGGTCAACAACCCTAGCAGCCTAAGAAAGCCCAGGAAATTATTACTTGTATTGAATTTCTTAAAAAGTGATTAGTAAAGGGTTTGGATTATCAAAAACAATCATTTAGATAAGCTGTGGTGACTATAAGAGATAAGAAAAATTCTCTTGAGGATGGGATGTCATTATAGATAGAGACTAGAAAAAACCTTACAGAGCCTTCATATGACTTCCTCAAAATTTGTCCTTAAAAAAGAGTGGATTGAGATAGTATGGGATGAGGATTGCCCAAGTGAGTTAATTCAAGCCATTTTGTAAAGTGAAAGGGGATTTTAATAGGATAATAACAAGTATTATAATGTAGGGGGAAAAAAAGCTTTGGCCTCAGTGATGAAATGAAAAGTTGATGTTTCTTCCTCTATAACATAATTTTTAAACAATGGCTAAAAAGATTGCACCCTTAGAGGGAACATGGATAAAATATAAAATAATGAAAAAATGTCTTGTGTTATTATAAAAGAAATAAAATTATGTATTGATGTTAACAGGTTCTTTGTTCCTCCAGTTTTCTAAATTATAAGTTCACATTAAACATAATTACATGTTAATATCTTCATCGACCTTTAATAGTAATTTAATGTACATCCTCCATAGACTGGGGGAGAGGGCTTCAGAGTTTTGAAATCCCTGGATATTACTCAGTTAATCCCACATGAATCCAATTATGACCGATCACCCTGAAAAGTCATCCTCTAAACTGAGGTGGAACATCTCATATGATGAGAAAATCACTCCCTAATAACAGAGGTAACTCTAGTTTTGAAATGTCTATGAACATTATGAAGATACGTTCTTATATTAAACAAAAACATTATTTATATCCTGTACTCAGTCTTAATTTATTCTACCAAGAAAGGTATATTTTTGATTTAATACTCTCTGATATGGAAGTTATTTTCATATCATACAATGGTTTTTGCCTATTTAATATCCAATTCACTTAGTTATTTTAACTGTCTCCCAAACAGCATAGTTTTAATTTTTATCCACTATCTTAGACAAAACATTCTAAACATATTGTGAGGTAAAACATCCAAAAGTTTGGCATCAGAGTCAGATAGTCATGTCATAATAAGGACTGACATTTTCCTAGTATTGGCAATCAAATCTTCATACCACAATGTGCCCTAGTTGGCTGCAGCCCAAGCGATAACACATCAGCCTTTACCAATGCATTGAACAAGGAAGGCACAAGTTAAAAGCCCTGAAGCAAATAATATTTTAAATTTATATCAATTCATCACGTTTCCTTTTAGGTTATATTCACGTATCACTAAATATCCATCTCATTGGCCCATGGTCCTAATTTTTCCCTCAAAGATACCTTGAAAATTTCAGGGTATTTCTAAAGAATCCTCCAGATCTCTCAGCCTATAAATATCATTATAAAATGTCAGATGACTAGTTTTAAATACCTTAATATTCATGAACCTTCATCTGCTTGAGATGATCCCTCAGTAAATAAATATTCACACATCATTCGTTTGATTATATCTTTCAAAAGTTTTGACCAGACTGAGCCAAACTCATATGTCATACCTTGATGCTCAAGGAATTTTTAGGAACAAACCTATTCCATAATACTTTAATTTTTTAAATACAAGTTAACTGTGTTCATATATTACTTATATAAATAAAAACTACATTTAGAGAGGGGTGAAGTCTGTAATGATCATTTCTCCTTATGTCAATGAAGGTAGGAGATAAAAGTAAGAAGATATGAATATAGTTTTCATTTTTTATATCACAAGCTACAACAAATTATTGATGTTATGAACTATGAAAGTCATGCCAAGTTTATATCTATTAAGAAACAACTACAATCCCTTTACACCCTGAAGATAAAATTTTAACACTTAACTTACACATTTCACAGGGCTTATGAAATTTGAATTGGTAATTAGAGTGTTGTTATTACTCAAAAGCTGATTAAAAGACTAGAAACCCACTAGAGACCAGTTATGGAACAGTCCTTAGTTTAGCTGCCAGGAACTACTGGGTCTCCTTTGCTGAGTCAAACATGTGTCTCCCATTCTCTGTGAGTCAGTGGACAACACTTCTACTCATCTTCCCTGCTCTTCATTATGTAAATGTATTAACAGTAACTTCACTAACAACTCTCACAGAATAATTTTTTTGGAATTTTTGAATGAAAATGTATTTTAGAGATTACAAAGAAGGCAAACAAAGGTCCTGACTGGTTAAAAAATTTGAATTAGGTCATACCCCAAAGTCTGACATATTAATTTCTCTTGATTCACAAGAGTTTTCCTCTGACTAAATAGGTTGATTCTCCTCTTTTATGTATCTTTTATAAAACCCTTCAGACTAAACTATTTTATGAAAAGAAATTAGCCTGTTGCTTTTTTTAAAAAACATGATGGGCTCAAGACAAAAATGATCAATTTTGCTCTTAGGACTTTTTGGGAGAGTTTGTCCTCTCTATTCTAAACATGTTTTTGCCTAATTCTTCAGCTTCTCATCAATCAAGCTATGGAATATTTGATTCCACCCATCTAATAATCAAAACATCCTTCATCTGAACTATGATTGACTCACAATGTATAAATATTTTAGACTGAGTTCATAAGTTAGCACATATAAACTAATTCTATTAACTAAATGACCAAATGAAATTTGGGGCATTAGCAGTCAGGATAGTAAGGGTTGAACCATCCATGCATAAGCCTGGATTGCAGATTATATAGCTGTTGTCAAATTGATCTACACAGAAGTGAGAATTTTTCAAGTACCAAGAGTTGTGCTAAACTCTAGAGACATTATTGCATCAATGCATCATAAACGCTATATTATTATAAGTGTACATCCATTTTAAAAATCAAACTATCAGAAAAGACAAATAGGTTGCTGAAAGTCACTCAGTTGGCAAATAGCAAATACCAAATAGATCAAATAGATTTCTGACCGGCCTTAGGAGAATCTTACGAAGAAAACTTCTTTAGAAACAATCTAGTATTAAAGACCAGCCTAGTTTTAAGACTAAATATTTTTAGAAGTATCTGGAAGTCATTATTTTCCAAAGGATTTTTTATGGTTATGTTACAGATTTGTTATAGCCAAGGAAAAACTTATGTACTGTTCAGTAGTAATTAATGTGGTACATGACTTATTATAAAAAAAAAATGAAAATGATGGAATTTAACTGGATGCTTCAAGAGTGAAAAAAAGATTTATAGAACAGATTTATAGTGTTAGTCAGTTTGTGTTGTACAAATAATACCTTCATTGACTATTTTGAACTTTCAGAATGACACATCAATGCACATAAACTTGAGAAGAGATGTGCCGTCAGTCTCATTAGTTGTTATAGCCAATTATGTAATACCTCATGTTTTGAATTACTGAATGATTTATAAAAATCTAAGGGGAAAATTTGAATAAAATATTAAATGTATAATTTATATTAAATAAATATAAAATTACTTTAGCTTGATTATATTTTCACAGAAAAATGTTTTATTATCATTATTTTTTAAATTATATTTATGCCTATAGCACCTGCTCTTCCTAGGTAGTCTCCCATCCAACTACTAACCAGGCCTGACCCTGCTTAGCTTCCAAGGTTAGACGGGATCCGGCTTGTTCAGGGTGGCATGGCCATAGACCATGAACCATGGCTCCACTGAGTGCAAAGCCAGGATCTTCTGCATGCAAAGCAGCGGTGCTCACCACTACACTATGGAATCACATCCAAATAACATTTTCTTATAATTAGAGAAATGCTTTTCTTAAAAATGTTATAAATTCATTTTTACTTTGTTTCATTCAGTTAACATGTTTTTTAAATTTTTTAATGAAAAGCAAGACTCTGAAAATTATCATATTATAACCACTGGTATGGCATTTTATGGGATAGGCCTCCAAGAATGTCTTTTTCCTCATTTGCTTTCAAAATTACATAAGAGTTGAAGGATTTGTCCTTTTTCATAGAGTACAAACATGAACAATAAATCTGAGTATTTAAAAGATACTTCTTGATCTTATATTATTTTCTTACATAAACTTTCAATACTTCTTGGGTAGAATAAATACTGTTCTTGAGAAAAGCTATTTAAAAGGTAGATCATGATTTCCATTAAATCTTACTTTCTTATTCTGGTAAAAAAAATCTAAATTTATATATATACACATTTAAACTCATTCACTCTTTAGTATTTAACTTATTTACTCTTTAATCTACTAATATAAATGAACTCATAAAGTAAAATATTGAGATTATACATTTCCTTGTCTTAGTATTTTTAAAAAAAGAATTAAACATATTGTTCATTTTATTTTCATTTTCAGGAATTTTATAGTCATCAAATCTGATTTCACAAATTGAGCTCACCACGAAAGACTTATAAATATTCAGCTTACTAAAGATTTTTATGAATCTCTGAATAACAAGTTGAGTAGTTCTACCAATAGTGCAAAAATAAATCTATATCCTAGTGACACATTCTCAATAATACTTTTCACTATAATACTTTTTAAATAAATTTATAGTTCCTAGTTCTAACATATTTTCATGATTTTTTGCTATAATAAATCATGGCAATCTGTTAAAACTAGGAATTATAAATTTGTAATTATCAATTCTTAGTTCTTACAGCAGTCTCAGGAAAGATAGTATTCTCATTTTTCTGATAAGAAATGTGAGGCAGAGAGGTATAGCAACTTGTCCAAGTTCACAGAACTAATTAGTAGCAGATCTGGAACCAAGCCCAGATATTGTGATTCTAGGGTTTATGTGTTTAATCTATCTTTTAATAAGAATGTCCATTTTTAGGTTTTACTATTTTTAAAAGACCTGTTATTACAATTTATATTCATGTTAACTCATTTATTTTTCTAAAAGAATATTTTCAAATGAATTGCAATAAATAAAAAAAATATTTTGAACTAAAAAAGCATTTAGATAAATTTATATGCTGAACTGTATTAATGCAGATATAAAAACAGAATATTACTACTACTAATATAACCTGGAAACACTGAAAAAATTATAGTTTTCCCAATATTTTATATGCAACTGAATGACTAAAAGCAATTTTGGAAATTTTAGCCCAAAGAATAATTTGATATTCTATGAAGTTATGTGTAGGTGAAACCAAGGCTTTTAAATAATGTCCAGATTAAATCAAATGTAGCAAAGATTCTACTGCTTGCTTTTCCCAAAACACTAATTAAGGTTTTCCAGAAGTATGCAACATCCGTCAAGTCATCCAAGTTTATTTTTCTTATCAGACCAGCCTACAACTAGAATTAAGAGTGAAGTGCTTTATTTTCCTCAATTACAGTAACACCTTCAAGATCATGGTCTGATTAAAGCAATCGACTGAATTTCAAAATCAGTCAGTTGAGCTCTGAGTACTGTGGAATGTGCAGTATACAACCATACACTTTCTTACAGTTTTCTCCATGGAAATCCTTCTTCAAAGTTTATACATGCTCATTTATTTAAAATAGTTAGTGTACATTCAACACTTCCTCTCAGAGGATGCTGGAAGGTGTATGGTATTTCAGTTTCCACTCTTGCATGCCAGACACATAATAGAAAAAGATGTAATAATAGTCATTAACAGATACATGTGATTCTCTCTGTGCAAGTATTCACTCACAGCTCATTCACTTCGGTTGCTTCACAGAAAAACCTCTCAATTCATGTTCTGTATTACTGTGTTTTTGACTTTAGAAGACCTTATAATTTTCAAAGGTTAGAGAGAATGCTTCATGCAGTGAGAGGCAGGCGACTGGGCTGAGTATTGCCCCTCTGCCTCTTCAGAGACAACCTTACTTTCTCCACACTCTTCTGTGTGCCCCGGGGGATGCTCTTTAGGGATTGTCTCAACAGACTGCCTTTCCCTCAGGCTTCCTTGAAAAGCAACCCCTTTATTAACTTCTATTCAATTGCCAGCTAAGGGTGTTAAGACCTTGATTTAACCATACTCTATAGATTTCGTACCCTTCTAAATGGAAATTTTGTTGTCCTGAATTGTTTTTTAATACACACACACTTCAGGTATTTGTTACAGTTTTCTCTTTGCCTCAGCAGCTATTGACAGGTGTTCACCCAAGGCTAATTATATCACATTAACATTTACACTGAGGGTTAAGTGTGGAGCATACCATATTGATTAAAATAGTATGTGACCTTTTTTTCTTTGATTATTACTGATTCCAAATACCTTTTTGGTTTAAGTTCAATTTTGATGAAAACCCTCATAGACTTCATCAGTAACATCTCTATTATTTTTATGAATGTTATTTTTAAGTATTAAAACTTATATTATAAATATTTTAAGCATAATCCACAAAAATATGTATAATTTGTTACTATCTCACTGGTGCTAAAATATGGTTCAATCTTACAGTTCTAGAAAAATAACTACATTTTTTTTTAAAGTGATATTACAATCAAAGGTCTATGCCAAATTCAAGTTCTGTTTTTGGCACAAACTGAAAATATTTAGTCGGTTTTTGTTTAATTTGAAGTGTTCACATAAGACTCTAACTTCCTGGCTTGTCTTTAAAAAGTACATTTACAATACATAGTCCACAACCCATATGGCAAACTGACTTGAGGCTGGGTAGCAGTTACATTTCTTAAGCAAAATGTGAATTAAGCAAATTCCCATAGTCTCCATCATTCTCTATTTCTTACAAGCCTGAATTTAGTTTTAGTTTACCTGCATGTGGCCACAATCTGTAGTTTATAACCAGGAAACTTTACTCTCTAATATGTTTTTGAAACCCACACGTAATAATTCCTTGTATCTAAACCAGGAGTCAGTAAAGGCTCTTTTCCGTAAGGAATCAGGAAATATTTCAAGGTTTGTAGATGTAGGGTCTCTGCTTTGCTGTTGAAGCACAAAAGCAGCCATAAATAATATGTACACAAAATGGCATGGCTGTAATCCAATACAAATTTATTTTTAAAAAGTGAGAGTGGTGGGCTCAATTTGACCCACAGGCCTTAGTCTGCCAATTCTCCTGGTCTAAGTAACTGGAAAATCTGTAATATATCACTGAACAAGATATTATAATATGTCCTAAAATTTTCATTTATAGATTTAATGTTTTATGAACAGAAAAGAGGAAGGCTTCAGGATAAGGAAGGCGACAGAGCCTAGGATGAGGCTGGTGTGTAGATCCTCAAAATAAAGATCCATATAACTGCAGCTATTCTAAGATTCTAAACCAGAGAAAGTAGCTTATGGCAGAGTTAACAGCTTCTTTATAATTTTTAAGATATAAAAATTTCTGCCTCAGAACTTATTCTCAAATCAGAAGGCTAATTCTAACATTTTCTCTAAAATTAGGAGGTATTGACTTTTAAATGCCAATGAACCATATAGGCAAAAGAGAGAAATTTAGCCTCAATATGAGCTATAAAAGCTGTAGATTCAAATGGACGTTGAAAAGGCAATGAGTTGTGGAAAAAGATCCTGAATTTTGGAGTCAGCTATTGAACTATTGAATGCTCTCATCTATCTTATTAGTAAAAGTGACATTTTTGAAAAAAATTGTACTATAGGACCTAGTCATTGTTAAAAATAGTGATTAATATCGATTACTATATGATACTAGTTTTCTCACAGTAAAATTCAGGCATTCAGCTTCTCTTGGTTCAAATTAATCTTGGAGCTCTCCATGGTTTTGAATTATAGTTTGAAAACATCAATAAGGAATGAGATTAAATGAAAAAAATATATATATATATATTGAAAATAAATGTATGAAAAGTAGACAAAAATATTTGAGGCATAAAACGAGACGATTTTCACCTATATTGTATGTAGAAAAGTTAAAATTTAATTATTTCAGTTTTTATCTTGAGCATCTCTAAAATAAAAAATAAAGGACACTATATACTTAAGTTGTATATTTTAAATATTCACATAATTATAGCACTCGTTCATTCATACAACTAACATTCCACAATGGGGTTTGAGTATATACAATATTTTAGGTATCATATTACTCTTCTCTTTCGCATTATAGGAAACAAAATGAATTACATGCTACAATAGAAAAAAAAGACATGTTCAAGGAAAAGCCCCTGAGGAAAAGATGTTTAAATTGAGGTATCAAGGATAAATTGAATCAAGCGAAATTAAATTATAGCTGGTAAGGCAGGAATATTCCTTATAGAGAACTTAGAATGTGTAAACACATTGGAAAAAAAGAGAGAGGATGCAAAGAGGTTAGCAAAGAATGATTATCCCTTAAAGTCAGGCTGGGGACAACTAGGCATTCTTGAATCCACAGTTTGGCAAAAGCCAATGCAGATGAAAATGTGATGCACTGTACCCAACACTGTAATGTCAGTATTCATTTCTATGTATATATTATTTAGCCAAGGGTTGGCATCATTGTGCTTAGGTAGGATAACATAATTATAGCTTTCAACCTCTTGGATATTCTTAAGCAATTTTATTAACACCTGCAGGTCACGTTTAATATTAAAAAGCAAGACAGAAATATGTATATATTAGTGGAATACAGATTGTGCCTCTGCATGGATAAATGCTTGTTGCAACCTAAATCCTCTAAACGCAGGGATTAAGAACAGGTAAGAAAATAGATGGAAACATTGTCATGAAGGAATTGACGTGGAGGAACTCAGGCAGCATGCAGCTAAAGGTCCTGTAAGTCTGCACCAGGAACAACTTTGGGGAATCTCTGGTATGTGGGAAGGAAGTACTATAATTGTGTTGTGTTTTATTTTTGAACACTAATAAGTGTTATATCTATCAGCATTCGATAGATTATAAAGATCTATAACTACTATCTTAAACTCAATTTAAAAATGTGTGCGTGAGAATATGTATATTTTCCTGGGGGAGGAAATTTAAGCTCCAGTTTTTACCAGTCCTCTATAAGTTTATGGACCATAGCTCTAAAGATGCCTTGAATATCATGAATTAAAGTACCAGTTTAAGGTTTTTAATTCTATCCAGTAACTACAGATTTAGGATTTAGTATAAATATGCAAGGAATTCACAAACTTTTAAGGTATTATAGATCTGTTTCTAAACTATATTTTGTTAAAATAATTATAAAACTGGAGATGAAACCACTGGAAGAAATCCCACCTTAATAGGAATAAAATAGAGTTAGACTCCCTACTTAAATTGTGTGTTCCTTTAAATGGCAAATTATTAATTTTGATTTTTATTGGAAGTTGTGATACATAAATAAGATATATAAGTAAAAAATATTTGCCTGCTATGAACCACAATAGTAAAGTGAGTATCTGTAAACTCTCTACCCAGCTTAAAAATTAGAACATATCATCACTTTTAAATGCCATATTGTCTTTCATAAAACTTTAAATCATTTTTCAAAGTATCCTACTACACAGAGATGTAAAATGTGCCTTTGGCTAAAGATGACTGGCTACTTTTTAGCCTCTCATAGAGGAAATCCTTATCAATAAGCAAACATACTTCAGTTAAAAAACGTTTACCTTAAATACTTGAGTCAAATTTTTAATTGGTGATAAACACATATTAAAGGGCAGACGTGAAGAATCTTTGAAAACAGTTATTCTTTGGTCATTCTTCTAAAATGATGCAGTTGCAAACATGTTTGATTTTACTGTGTTTTCATTTGTATTTCTTTGGTCTCAATAAGCCAAGTATTCTGACTTCTATTGTACAACTAATCAAATAGAAGAATTAAGTTTTTATCATATATTTTATGCCATTTTGGCAGGTCATGACTTTAAAGAATGGGAGGTAACATTTTACTTATGTTATTTCTAGTGGATAAAATGATGAAAATTCACATAAACAGATTTTTGTAGTTTTTGGTCTTATTTAAAATTTAATAATAATTATTATTTAAGTTATAGCCAAAGCAATGATTTTCAAATGTACTTTTCTAACTATAATATCTGATCTACTGTTTCAACAGCATGTCCTATTTTGCTCTGTAGGAATACTGCATCTTTAACAGTGTTTTTAGTGAGAAATATTTGTCTCTCTGGCTGAATTGTTTTAAACACTAAATTGAAATTCAAACAGGTTCTGAATTAAGAATTTATTTACACCAAAGGAGTAGTTTGACCCCCAAATTCTCAATTTCCTCCTTTGGCCCCCAAACTCTCAATCTTCTCCATACATTTTCTATGGTAATGGAGCTTGAGGAGATGAAAAGGAGAAATGTGAATAAATATATATTTTTTGAAAAGGTAGATATTCTGTAGTGAGATTTTTTGATTAGATTAATTTATTTTCATTATTCAATCATGGACTGAAGTTAAACAGTAACAAATTTGACTGTGGATTCTTATACTTAATTCCACAAGTTTTGGAAAATTATTTCCCATATATTTTCATGTGTTTTGGTGAAAGTGACATGCCATAGTAATGTACCAGTTTTTAAGAAGTATGCTAATAGCTGTAAAACTTCATCTATAGAATAAAATGGAACTTTCTTCATCTGTGATAATACACAGAGTTGTTCAGCATTTTTTTAACTTGACATATCTTTCCAAGCAATAATTTTTGGTTTTGTCTGTTATACAATGAGATAAGTCTCTGTAGATCTCCATTATTGCTACAATTACAAAAAAATTACTTTAAAAAAAAACACTGTAAACAATGTTTGTTCATAACTTATTCATAAATTGCATGAAAAAAATTGATTTATATGAAATAATTTACAAACCATGTCAAGCTTTCCTCTTTACACATGTACACATCTTAAATATGATTGTGACATAAGGGGCATCTAAGGCCATCGGCAACTAAAGACAATCAAGTTAAGATTTTAATTTACATCAGAAAAATGACAATAAAATTGAGCTGATAGAAATCTGAAATTGCATTTGTACTTGAGAGCCTAAAATAATCACATTCATACAAGTTAAATGTTTAATTTAGTTAAATGAATTAAGCATATATTCATCCTATAATTCTCTGACCTAAGGCTTTGGCTATCAGGCAGATCAGATAGGTTCCAGCTTCTTTCATACTTAGAGTTCACTATATATAATTCTATAAATGAATCAAAAATCAGTTATGGAGTAACTTTGCTAAACTTACTATCATCAATCATCCTGGAAATCAGAAGAAGTATAAAGAGGAGAAATCTAGTGATACTTTAAAATCTGAGTATGCTGACATTCCTTCTATCTTTTATCAAATTTCTAAGGGTGTTGAAAGGGTGATAATTTTACATTTGAAGATTCCTTCCTTTAGGGACTATTAGTTATATCCTAAGTTTTATTATTTAAAAAAAAAGGCACTTAAAATATAATCAAAGGTGTAATGTTTTGACTTCCTAAGGTATTTCATTAATTGGAGAATTCAATTCCTCCACAATACTGCATCATACAGCTTTCACTAGAAAGTGGTTTCTGTGCTCCCTTCACTTTGGTCTCCCAAGTATTTCCTCTTTCTGACTTCAGATACTAATGCAGCACCTCAGACTTTTTTTAAAAAAATCTTTGGTAATTCCACACTCAAATCCAATGATCTCTTTTCCAGAATTTGAGAACACATTATCCTTTTTGGATGTGCCTTTCTGCATCTTCTGTTTATATTCCATAATGATAATATATTTGAAATTAGAGAAACATTCTGCATAATGTACCTACATCTTAAGTGCATAAAAATTAACCATATTTTCCAAAGAATTGCTTCCACTTCAAATTCATATTTAAGAATTTGTGATGGCTGACCTGCTAATAAGCAAGTGATTCATCTCATTCATTACAAAGGTCCAAAAGTAGAGTGACTCACAATAGACCAGTTGTTTTTGTCATATAATCATTACATTTAGAACTTCCAGTATAAAAATAATCCATTCTTAAGGACAGTTTCTCTGAAGTCACTGGTCCTAGGTTTGAGGCACAGCTCCAGGACTCTTTAAAATCAAACTATAGTATCTACTCTATTAATGTTACAATAAGCAGCAGTGAAATAGTCCATATAATAGTACTTGGTACAGTCTTGGCACATATAAGTATGTATTATCCTTGCTGGTGTAGTTATTACAGATTTTACCATTTTTTTTTCAAATGCAGTAACTTAATTACAAAGGTAAACACTACACACAGTAGATTCTGATTTATAAACTTTCTTTCCCTATGGTATTAGCAGTCTATAAGCTTTGCTAGAAAGTGTGCTTTGTGACAAAACAATTCTTAAGATATTTATGGATAAGAGGTTTATAGAAAGCAAGGACAGTCAGGCTGAAGAGGAATTAGATGTCAAGGCCCTTATGTTAGTATAATCGATACTCATAAAAATATTCTATTTTTTCTATGTAGCAATAATCAATAGTACCATGTTTCTTTTATTTCTTAAGGTATAATTTAAATTTGGTAAAATGTATAAAGCTTAACTGGATAGCTTGATTAATATTTACGTGTATATTTGTGCATATTTATGCATGCATCCATATAGTCTACCAAAAATCAAGATATAAAGCATTTCCATTCACCTAAACTTTCATTCTATTCCTTTTTTAGTTAAAACCTTGCCCCCAGACATAATCTCTATTCTGACTTCTATCATGATCAACAGATTGGCCTTTTCTTGATCTTCATATAGATTCACATATTATACGCCTCTTTGGTTTCTTTTTCTCAAAATAATGTATGCGAGATTTATCCATACTGCAGTGAATGACAGTTTGTGCATTCTTTTATATTGTTCAGTATTCTATTGTTTGGCTCTAACATAATTTATTTTCCTGTTTATGCACAATTGGGTTGTTTCCAGTTTGTGCTATTTTTTCACTATTTATTTATTTGTTTGTTTGTTTTTAATTGAAGAAATGATTTAAGTTTCCTTCCCCCTCCCTCCTACCCTCTGGTAACCACTCAGTTTTGTGCTATTATGAAGAAAGCTGCTATGATATGAATTTTGTGCATGTACACACTCATATTTTTTAGATATATACCTAGAAGCAAAATTGCTGAGCCACAAGGAAAGCATATGTTTATGAGAAACTGTCAAATAGCTTTCCAAAGTGATAGTTTCATGTTTGTATTTCTACCAACAATGTATGAGTATACCAATTGCTCCACATCCTTGTCAACACTTTGTATTGTCTTTTTAATTTAAGTATTCTGGTGGGTATGTAAGGATATTTCATTGTTGTTTAATTTGCATTTCCATGACTAATGATTTTGAGCTGTTTTCCAAATGTTTTTCTCCTTAATCACAGTGACAATGGAACTCATTATTTTTTTACTTTTTTAAAATTATACATACACATTCATTCTAATATGAGTATATGATATATTCAAGGACTGAGTAAATCTGTCACATACGTAAATATGGAAAATATGCAAAAAGGTAGAAATATCTTGGCAAAAAAAATTTAAGATAGGTTCCATGAGATTAATGAGCATGAAAAGAGGTTTTAATCTATTCCTATTTAGCTGCATAATGTCTTTAATTCAAATTAATCTGAATTTTGCCCTAAACATATGCAATTAGAAAATACATTTCTTAATTTAAAAAAATGCTTTTATATAATAATTTAATCTTAATTTTCCAATTTTTCCATTTCTATATTTTATTATGAATAAAATTTCATTGAAGAATTTTTAATTAACTCATTCTTAGTATTTAGTTATGAAGCCTTATTTTTGAACTGAAGATAGAACCTTCTTTGCAAAATTAAAAAAAATATATATCCTTGAGAAATAAAATTAAAATACTGAATTTAGATGTAAGATGAAAAAAATATAATCAAAGCTGAAAACATATAAAAGGTAGTTTATGTTTGTAGAAAATAAATATTTTAAGTATTGAAATACAATGTAAAAGATGTTCAAAAGTTAATTTAAAATAGAATTGTTTCCAAATAGAATGTTTAAGAATGGTTTTCATGCAGGCATCTCTGAGTATCATAATACTGGCTTCTTTCAACAGATTGCAAAGAGTCTATTAAAATGATTTACCATCAACAATTGACACATTAAGTAAATTATTATTTATATACTCAGATGCTTTCAGTCAGAGTACTAATAAAATGAGATTAGAGATACTTGTTTAAAGAGTAGTTTCATCAACATATTTAACATATAGTGTGAATTTAATACTACTATGACTCATTTAATTGAATTTACATTTTTAATATAAGTACAACTATTTAATATCAGATTTGAACATACCTTGAGGGATAATCAGGCAAGTTTCCTTTGAAAATGGTACAGTTGCATCCTAATATTGTTTAATGAACTTCCCCTCTTTAGTTTTATCACTAAATCATTTAGTTAACAAATCAAATGTGAAGTAGCCATTCAAAAACAAAACCTACTTTCAATTCTAATCTTTGTGTTGCCCATTTCCACAAATAATGTTTGCCATATGTCACAAAAGAAAAAATTCTGATTTGCACAATAGTGTACTGCCAAGAGGAAAATTCAGAGAAAACCATTCATGGTTTCCTAAACTTTTCTCTATTCCTATTTATTTTATAATTAATATAAAGCTTAATTTTATGTTTAAAACTTCTGGTGTGTGCCTATTTATGAATATATCTCTTTGGATAATAAATCTGACATTAAAATTTACAACAAATATCCCATTGCAGACATTGCAAATTTTATGCATTATTTATATAGGCAATTACAACAAAGAATTAATATACAATTCCTTTTTTCTACTTACAGTCTTATATCATAAAATGACTTTGATAAAATATTAACATTACTTGTTTCTTAATACTAACCATGAGCTATGATGACTATTAATATATTCAAAGTGAACTGGTCATTTACTAAAAGTCTCTTCTTTAGATACTTATTTTTTTTGTTGTCCTATTACAATTTCTAATGTAAAGGTCACATATTTGTTTGCTTATGTATTATTTGCCTATCTCGAATAGATAATATACCATAAATATTTTAAATAATCACAGGGTATACACAGACACACACACACATACAAACACACATACCTAAATATATTATTATATAATTATTTAACATATTACATTAAACATATTAGGGTATATAGTATACATATGTAAATATATATTATGTACCTTAAATATAAAAACATACATATTGCAATTGTAAATGATATAGCATTATTTATCATTACATATTATTCTTTAAACATTCTTACAATGGTTCTGAGAGTAATACTATTTAATGAGTGACTGATCATATTTGACAAAGAATTCTGGCTTAGACTAAAATCTGAATATGCAAATAAACATTGGGTGTGTTTCAGACTTGGCAAGATTAATTCTTTTGACTAATGAAAGAATGATAAGAAAGACAAACAGCGTATTATATTCTATTAGAATGTCTAATAGCCAAAGCGATTTTAGATTAGATTAATTAGAAAAGCGTGGGCATCTTAATTATATCACTGTAGAAACAAAGCAATATCAACTCACTATTCTAAATCATGACAACAGATCAAATTAGACAGGATATTTTGCTTCAGAAGATTTACACAAACAGATCATGGCATGAAAGAAACTTGGGGATGAATTAGATTTTTCCAAAGATTAATTACAACATTAAGTAAACTAAACAAAACTAGTATGAGGCAAGATCAAAGGAGTGGGTCTAATCAATTTTGAGTGAATTTAAAGTTTTAATATTTGATGGTTTTAAAAATATCTGTCACATGTATTTCCCAGAGTTACTTCTGCTGCTTCATTGTCACTCTGAATCCAATACATGCTTAGACCAGTGACAATACCTTTACTCTGAAAGCCAACAGTTTAGATATTTTGATTGAGTTAGCCTATAGTGATGTATATTGGGAAGATAAAACTTTTAACATCGGGTACCCAGTGCAGAGCATAAAAAAAATGTGATTGTTTTTTTAAATTTCCAAATTATCTAACCAGGTACTGTGAACAAAACCTAATCAAACTAAACCTAACTACACTAAATGTCCAAACCTAACTAAATGCCAAAAAGTTTGATTTCATCTTAGTACAAATACATATGAAGAACAGACTTACTCAATCATTCAAGACCTGTAAAATGAAGAACTATTCATAGGTTCAAATCTCTAACATGTTCTAAAGTCACCTAACTCCAAATCTGAATTCAGAAATTTTAAAGATTTTTTCATTTGACTTTCTCCCTTTCTGACTTTTATCATAAATCAGAAGCCACCAGCACCATCCCTAACCATATGATCAACATAATGGATAGACTGTTCTGCTGTCTTATGGGAACCATCACATTAACAATCTCTAGCTTTCAATGGTGATGCCAGGAACAATTTAATACAGTGACTGAGGAATCTGCACTTTGAGAAATATCCTGAGTTTAATGCCATAATAACCATATTTAATTTGAAACAATAGAATTAAAAAATCACAGAATAGTAAAAAATATCAATATATTTATAGAACACCCTTTAGCATCATACATATATATATATATATATGTGTGTGTGTGTGTGTGTGTGTGTGTGTATATATATATATATATATATTTTAGGCTAAGTTATAAATAAATAAGCAAGATAGACTCTGGTACATGGATTTAAAAATGTCAATCAGATATAGATAATTTCACTCTCCCTAGTATCAAAAATTATGTGAGGTGATAGAAATCTAGAGTGGCCACAGAATTATTAATGAGGATTAAAGCATTCTACTCCCAGTATCCTAACCTACTTGTTCTGATCTAACCTTTCCAGGTCTGTCGAAGCTCCTTCTATAATATAATTCTGAATTTGAGGGTTAGTAAAATGGAAGTGAGTTCTAATATACACCAATTATAATTATTATTTCTGGAATTACTGATGCAAACAGAGACTCATATATAACCTGCTCATTTAAGAAACACTAGTTTTAGTATCGCTTTCACTTTCTTCTTATATCGAAGTTAGTACTGCTTCTTCAGTACTAATAGAGTTGAGAAATTTGTTCTAAATGTGTATTTTACAAATTTGCTAACTGCTGTAAGTAAAAGTATATTGATCTATTCAGCCATTTATTTACAAATATTTATTGTGTAATAATGGCATACTCCAGAAATGTAGATAATGCCAATAAAATGGTTAATTTTTAAAAATGTTACAAAGTTTAAAAGTTTACACTTATGCAATGTTTATTGCCCATTTAATTAATATAGATATATTTTAAATTCTCTTAGAACTAATGTTTTACATTGAAAGTATTCATTATGTCGAATGGGTAAGATTGCTAATTATTTCCTCTATAAAATCTATTCTCTTTTAAAAATAGATAAATACTATCAGGCAGAAATATATCCTGGAGCAATGCAAATGGTTAAAGGTTTCAGTTTCCAAACGCTTCCTTGGAGGCAAATTAAGTAGAAATTACTGAGGTATCAACACAAGTGTAATTAAGCAGAACAAATACTAATGATCAATAGTAAAATGGTCCACGGGTCAGTGAAATAACTAAGCAAAGTGATAGCTATCAATAAACACGAAAATGTGATCTAAGTCAACTGAATGCAATAGCCTAGCAAAGCAACTTTAACCAAGAAATTCAAAGCATTGCTAAAATGTTAATATGTATTATAGCCTGATTTCTTGGATGCACATTCTTAAAACATTTTTATGTATGTGATTCAGATGCATTCTTTAAATAATATTATGCACAGATTCTGGTGCAACTTAACATTTTCAATGTTAGAATAGCAACATCTCTCTCATCTTTATATATCTTTAGGTGAGTTTGGTTCAAGTAAGTATTTAATTACCTCAGTCTGACTTCCTAGATCTGGGGGTCTATTGGTCAAAAATCACCTGCATTTGCATTGTCTAAAGGACGTTTCTGAATCAGAAAGCTGAATGAGAATGACTTTAAATCAATCACAAGTCTTCCCAGTTGGCCATGGTCCCCAATATTTACTATTCTATAACACCGGGCACTTTCTGTTGCTATTCATGTTAATTTTCTGGCTCTGTAGGCATTTGAACTTGCAAATTCTGAACTTAAATTTTGACATATTAAAAACAATTAATTATTATATATATATGTGTGTATATTGATTAACATACATAATATAATATATAGCAAATATTTTATAACACATATAATTCAGAAAAAAATTATGGGAATTAGTTTTGATTCTCAAGCCTTGAACTTGCCTCTGACTCTTGGAATATTTGACTTAAAATGAGAGTTGATGTTTCAAAGTTAGGTTTCTCTCCCTTATAAACACAGTTGCTACCTCAGCTCTTATTTTGTTCCAGATGATATAATTTGATGGATTTCTTCTATAAATCATCTGATTTTCTCAAGTAATGGGGCTCTCCATGGAGTTGGTAGTTCAAAGGAAACTAATTCTACTTGGAATTTGATTGTTCATTTAATTGGCTGACACCCATGCCCAAACTTACCATAAATTTAATATAAAATTTATCATTGTCAGCTTGGGTTTTTTTTAAAGTAACCACTTTTCCCTTAATTATCATAGCCATTAAAATTCAACCTCAGTGCTTTTCCAAATCAAAGGCTCTATGCTTAAGTTCCATAATGCTAAATGCAATTAATTTTGGTTTATATATGAAGCTTGGAGAACAAACAACTTAATCATTTGCTTTACTTCAGCTAGAAATTTTGTTTTGTTTTGCTTTTTGTATGTGTTTTGTTGTTTTTGTTGCTGTTTTTAAATCTCTATGGCGTTCCTACAGAGCTGGTCCATCATCTGCTTAGGTTCAGCCTATAGTGATTAATAAGTTTCAATTGAATACACCATTTCTGATGGATTATCACATGATGCAAAGCAATCCCTTCGGAGCCTATGGTCATTATCACGTGTAAGAAGAGGAGGTTGCAAAACATCATGCATGACCTTGTCATGCCCTGTTGGAACTGGATCGGCTGCAGCTATTTATTGACAGGACTCAAGACTTAAGTGCTTTACTCACCAGAACTGACAAGGTCAGAGCAGCTCACAGGTAATAATGAAACCAATTCAAACAGCTGTGCTTACACGATGGCTTGACATCTGTCTTTGCTTGCTCCTGGCTTATATGAATGATCGACCTCTATACAAGTCAAAACTAACAATGTACCATGCCATAATTTCATTTTATCAAACTATTACCAGCATCAGCAAGCAGTTTTGCATTCATCTGGAGTTCTTGGATGCAGCATCTCAATGTTAGAGATAAATATACATCTTTTCCTCTAAGTTCATGCTTTCCTGTGAAATATCTAAGTCATAAAAATGAGCTGAGCCAGGGGCTCCATCTGGCCAGGGAGCTCAGTTGGCAGTTCTCCCTGGTTTGGATCCCTGGCCAGTGATCCATACCGAATGTGGAGTCTGTCGTACAGAACTGCCTGGGCAGGGGAGCAAACTTCATCCAGGTGCAATGACTGAGTATAACCTAGTCTCACCTAACAAGGAAGCTTAGACAGAGAACCCTAGCAGCTATGAAGCCCATACTATAGCCTCACTTGGGCAGGGAACCAAGACAGCATCCCTGCCCAACCATTAAGTATAACCTCTGGCCCTATATAACCAGGGAGCCTGAATAGAGACCTTGGGCAGCCTTGGAGCCCAACCTGCAGCCCTACCTTGCAGCAGAGCCCAGTCCATGGCCCTATAAAATCTCTCAATACAGCCTGTGGCCTTGCCCAGTCAAGGAGCCTAGAGAGTGACTCCTCTGATTCACAGAGAATAGCCTGCTACCCTAGTTGATCACTGAACACAGCCAGAGGTCCTGTCCTACCATGAAGCTTTACCTGTGAACCCATCTGAACATGAAATGCAGCCAGTGGCACATCCTGTTGGGGAGCACAGCTTGAGACCCCAACCGACCAAGAGCAATTGGGGACCGCAGCCTGTAGCCCAACCAGTGGAGTCCAGCCAGAGTCACCACACTGCAAGGGACCACAGCCCAACTTAATAGCAAAAAAATAAACTCATTAAAAATAAACAGACATTTATCAAAGAAGATATTTAAATGGCCAACAGGCACATGAAAAGAGATTCAACACTACTAATCATCAGAGAAGTGCAAACCAAAGCCACAGTAAGGTATCACCTCATACCTGTTAAACGACTAACAAAAAACAAAAACAATAACAAAAATAAACAAAAAAACAGACAACAAGTGCTGGTATAGATGTGAAGAAAAAGCAACCCTTGTACACTATTGGTGGCAATGTAAGTTGGTGCAGCTACTATGTAAACAGTAAAGAGGTTCCTCAAAAAATAGAACTACCACATGATCGAGTAATTCCATTTCTGGGTATATATCTGAAGAGAATAAAATCACTATCTCAAAGAGATATCTGCACCTCCATGTTCATGTAGCATTGTTTACAATAGCCAAGTCATGAAAACAACCTAAATGTCCACTAATGGATGTATGGCAAAAGAAAATGTGATATACATAATGAAATATTATTCAGCCATGAAAAAGAAAAACTCCTTCCCTTTGCTACAACACAGATGAACCTTGAAGACATTATGCTAAATGAAATAAGCCAGACAGAGAAAGAAATACACTATATGATCTGACTTATATGTAGATTCTCAAAAGACTGAACTTATAGAAACAAAGAGCTTGGTGGTTGTCAGAGGTGGAGGGGAGAGGAGCAGATGGTCAAAGGGTACAGACTTTTAGTTTTAAGATGTATAAGTTCCAGAGATACAACGTACTTCATGGTGATTATAGTTAACCTTGTATTGTATATCTGAATGTTGCTAAGAGGTTAGATCTTAAAAGTTCTCATGATAAATAAATAATAATAAATAAATGAATAAATAAAGATGGCAACTATGTGGGGTGATGAAGTGTTAATTAACCTTATTGTGGTAATCATTTTACAATATATATAACTATCAAATGATAATATTGTATACCTTAAACTTATATAATATTATAAATAAATTTTATATCAATAAAGGTGGAAAAACAAAAAAAATTATAACAAATATCTAATAAAGTATTTATCTTTTGCTGGCCCTTCCATTTTTGCCACTATTTTTTATTATCCTAGGCTTATTTTCATTGGTTAAAATTTACACCCTTGCCTTATATTTAGCATCGACCCAGAGGACAGAAACCTATTTGGAATGAGCATCACCATGCTAAAGGAGAATTACTCTTTACTCCAATTAATCCACATAGAAAACACCAAACTGTATACTTTAAATCTGATTCATTTGCAAATTTTAGAACATTGAGAAGACAACTTTCTTGTTTATTATTAGACAGAGCTGGTTTGGATTTTTGTTGCTGTTTACGTCAGCACAAGTAGTTGGAAGTCCATATAAGAACATAAAGAACATGGGCATAAAAAAGGCTGTGGCTATTATTTTTACATAATGCCTGAAGGAATGTGTATGTAGGCTGATAAAATGCCAAAACTACAATCAGAGCTAAGCTTTTCTGAGTGCTCCCAGCTAACTTCATCTTTGTCTCACCCAGTATACTGGACTTTTTTTTAATAAAATGCCAGTATAGAGAAATATTTCATGGGAATTCCACTGATCTGTTTATAAGTTTCAACACTGACAGTACACTGGGCTTTGTTAATGAAGGAAGACCTGGGAGAAATCATAAATGAAATGAACATATTACATGTTATGTGTATATTAATATCCATCACACCCAAATGGCTATTGGGATGGACAAAACTCAATTATACACAGTAAGTAAAGGTTCTTTATAGGTAGACATCTTTCAAACACAGTCTCTGTTGTTCATAATTAAAAACATAATGAAAGTGGTATCCAAGTAGGAAAACTTGGAGATAACTGATATAGTTTAATTACAGTTGAGTCAAAAAGGGAGGAATGAATTATTCCTAAAAAATATTCCAGTGTCTATGATATATCTGAGAAGGGGCTAATATCCAAAATATATAAAGAATTCATACAACTCAATAACAAAAAAACAAACAATCCAATTAAAAATGGGCAGAAGACCTGAATAGATATTTATCCAAAGAGGAAATGCACATGGCCAATAGATACATAAAAAGATGTTCCAAATCACTAATCATCCAAGAACTGAAACCTAAAACCACAATGAGATATCACCTCATACCTATCAAAATGGCTATCCTCAATTAATCAAGAAACAACAAGTGTTGATGAGGATGTGGAGAGAAGAGAATCCTCATACACTTGGTGGGACTGCAAATTGGTACAGTCAGTGTGAAAAACAGTCTGGAGGTTCCTCAAAAAATCATAAATTCATCTACCTTTTGACCCAGCATTTGCACTTCTGGATATTCACCCAGAGAAAACTAAAACACGGATTTGTAAAGATTTATGTATCCCTATGTTCACAGTAGCAATATTTATAATAGCCAAGATATGAAGCAACCTAAATGCCCATCGGCAGATGGTAGATAAAGAAGTTATGGTCCACATATACAATGGAATATTTCTCAGCCATAAAAAATGAAATCCTACTTTTTGCAATGACATGGATGGACCTAAAGGTTACTATGCCGAGTGAAATAAGTCAGATAGAGAAAGATAAATACCATATGATTTCACTTACATGTGGAATCTAAGGAATGAAAGAACAAACTAATTGAAAGCAGACTCACAAATATAGAGGACAATCTAGCGACTACCAGAGGGGAGTGGGGTTGGAAGACTGGGAGAGAGGGGTGAAGGGTTAAAGAAGTACAAATTAGTAGTTGAGGGATGGGGAATACAGCATAGGGAATACAGTCAGCAGTAATGTATAGTAGAGACAGAGGGGTGATGAGTAATTGCAGGGATCATTTCATAAACTATATAGATATCTATAAACGTATTGTATACTTGTAACTAATAATAAAATAAAATGCTTAAAAATATTCCAGTATCAATAGAATCATATTCCTCAATGAGATAATTGTTTCAGTCATTTGTTAGTGAACATATTGTGAAATAAAACCTTCTCTAATGTGATTTTCCCTTAATTTGCTTGAAGGAAAGACAATCAGATCATGCACACATATGCATCTGTTGGCAGATGTACAGGGAGCTATACTTAATGAAAGGAAAATACAAAGCAAACCTTGAGGAACAAAAAGTAAATATGCAACACAGACCACTTCACCTTATAAATGTCTAAATTAGTAGTGATATTGTTTGGTGGAGAATACATTGGGGTCTGCCATAACATTTTCAACACTCTGTTGCATTTTTTATATCTTTTGTAATCATGAAAGAAATATATACTTAAAAAATGATTCTGCCAACCATAGAACTGGCTTAAACAAGCTGTGACAAACTGAATAAATAATTTCTAGCTACCTCAAAAATACTACCCAAACTTGCTTTGGGAAACAGACACAAAATCAGTTAATTTAAGATTACCAAATGTTATCTATCTGAAAATAGATTATCTTCCAATGCTAACCAATATGTGAAACTACAGAGGACCAAGATCCTTTGAAAATCTGATAAAAGCTTTACATAAAATATAAAAGTTTTATCCAAAACTTTTGATGAAAATATCACATATATTTTCAAAGGCTTCACAATCCTCTAAACGATAGGGCCCTTAGAACAGAACTTAAAGTTAGTCAAACACATTTTTAAATGTTTTAGATCAAATCATTTTATTTCTATACAACACAATGGATGGTTAGTTCCATTTTATTTATGAAGAAACTGAGGATCAGTAAGGTTGTGACATTTCTAAGTAGTGATAAATAATTGAGCCAAATATCAATTCAGGATGGACATCAAATTCCTAGTCAACACCAGTATACTCCACTATGTCTCCAAAGGCCTGCTTTAAAATCCCATTTGGATGGTTTTAATATAATCATCAACATTCTATATTTCAGATATTAGGACATACATCAATGATGTTTTATATATAATGTTGGCCCATCTAGAAAAAAGAAAGAATGGAAGAAAAAAAGGACAGAATTAAGGAAGGGAAGGAGGGAAGAAGAAGAAAGGACAGTTTCTATATATCCATTTAAGTAAAATATATGTATGTAACGTATATATATATATATATATATATATATATATATATATATATGTGTGTGTGTGTGTGTGTGTGTGTACAAGAATTAAAACTGAGATAAGTATAACTTGTGGAGTTTTGAATGATACAAACATTGGAGTGAAGCCAGATACTGAATAGGTTTAATATAAACACTAACTTATGAATGTCTAGCAGGAGATGAATATCAGAGATTGTGTGTGTGTGTTTACAAGTGTTCTCTTATGGAAGATTGTTGTGATTCTTCTCTTCTACTTCTCAAAGCCATTCATGACTGAAAAACCTCTTCCCCACCTTAGGCCATCACCATATACTGGAGCCTGAAGCCCAATGTCTGCAATACGCAAGGAGAGAGAGACAGAAGCCTTAGAGATGGCCACTCTTATTTCTTTCTGAGAAAACAAAGGAGAATGTGTGCGATCTCCAAGCCCTCAGTAGCTTTCATTATTAGTTGAGAATGTATGGAAACCACTGAGAGATCATAAAGAGTGCAAGCGTATGGTGAAAGACAGGTAGTGTTTCACCCTTTTTACTATGTCTGGGGAGTTCTTCTCTCTCTTCAGGTCGATCAGGAGCTCTACTACTGACCCTAGAGCAATATTACTGGGTTCAGCATGTATTATAGATCCAAGACGAAGGGATCTCTTAGTTTAACTGTATTTTCAATCAGGTATTGAATAATTTGCTTTCAATAATCTATTATTTAATTAAAGAATAATTTCTTCCAGCATTTTAATTAGTTATCCAAGGTCTGACTATCTCGAAGCCAAGTTGCTGAGAAATGGGAGAGGAAGATGCAGTGGGAAGCATGACCTGTCACCTCCTACACCTGCACCCTGAACAGCTCCCTTAGACTTGGTCTGGTCACAATCAGGTTATACAGCTTTGTTTTTAGCATATACCAATTTTCTTTTTCCTAAAGCTATGCACCCATGGCCCCTACCAAACACAAGATAAGTCCTAAGGGCACAGTTTATTTTCTCTGTAGAGAAGCCTTGACAGGCAGACTCTCTCTGTGTTGGCAAAATACAAAGAAATAAACAAAGAAAACTGACCAGTTCCATTCCTAGCTTTTCTAAAGTCCATGTGTTGATACAGTTCCTCGCTGAAGAGCCACTGAGTCTTGCCAACAAACATATCAAGTGCAAATCAATCCCTCTGCCCTCCCAACCTCTCTCATTTGGATTTTCAAGGCTAATGTCGCTTCAAAAACAAATGCTTTTTAAACGTCTGTCATGTGCTGCTTATCAAGTAAAACAAAACCAAAAAGGATCTAATTAAAGGAATAATGAACAAACTTGTGGTGTTTAATCAGAAATGACATGACTTTGAATCTTACCAAAAGCCAAAAGTAATGGCCCTACTGTGAATTACTTTCTCATCTCTGACAGTCACAGTTACTTTGCCTATGACAATCAAAAGCTGCCTGACATGTGGCTAGAGGAGCAATATTAGCCATGTCATTAATCAGTTCTGCAAACTCTGGACAGTGAGTGTTAATAAAATAACTGTGTCTCAGAAAAACTACTCTTCATTTTTTCTATTTGGGGTATAACACTATGAGATTAAATATTTTTTAATTGTGTTTCTCGTAGGGTAAAGGCTAGTAATTTTTTTGGTGACTAGTTATTTTCTCAGATTGTGATAGAGTTTTTAAACAATACAAGTTAATTAAATTACAAAAAGAAAAACACTCAAACAGTTATATTAGATGACCAGGAAGAGTTTCACACTCACATGAACAATACCAGGAAAAAGAACTAAAGAAAAATTAAGATTAAAGAAGGACTTTTCCTATATTACCCAGATAAAATTCATTTAATCTGAATTATAGTATATTCTACCTCATAGCTTTTGTCTATGAAAAAAGAAAAGACAAAAAAACATGTATATGATTTATTTCAGATAGCATAGGGACATTTATCAGTGTAACATAGTCAAACAAGAAACAGTCTCTTACAGGTTAGAGATAGTACTAAAAGGTCACCAAAAGAAAAAGGTTATATTTCAAATGCAAAATGTGATTCATTATTCTCAAACATTGCTACTCAATCATGCAAAATCTGGGATCCAGAAGGTAAAAAGCCTGGAGAAGGTTATGAACATTTTTACTCTTACCCATATTAGGAAAACGATTGGTCATGATGAGTCATAAGAAAGATGGTGGCATCTTGTTCCCTGAAAATTTGTAATTGGAGAATTGACAACCCCTTTATATTCATAAAGGTCAGATCTAGACTTAAAGCACTATTATAAAACCTGTTAACTTTCCTATAAAAATAGAAGTCCTTGTTTAACTTTATTTAAGGAACCTCTTTGTAGTCTAGTTCAACTTTCTTATATAATATCTAAAGTCACGAAAACTTCAAAGGTACAAGAGTAGTCAATGAGGCTAGCCTAAATCAAGAGTAGGCCGCTACATATTATCAACTATTTTGGATGGGGGTTGGGGAGGCAAAAACCATCTTTAGTAGCATTTGCTAATTTCCCTGGGGATCTGATTTCTCACCATGATCAATTTTAAGCTACCAACTTGATAGAACATGGAATTAGGAATAAAGGTATAGTAATATATCCTTATATAGTATGTCTATCATGCAGATTCGATAGATGCAAATAACCACAAGAACACAGACAACAGGACAATGTAGCAAAAATAATTAAGAAGTGATGAGTTTAAAGTATTTATAAACTTGATTTTAATATATTTCATTTACATGTAAGTTTATATAATTTAATTTTCATAATGGCTATGTTTAACTATCAGCTTGCAAAAATCCTGAAAAATTACAATTGGCTTTCACAAGCTGCTACCTGTTGGCTGCAACACAATATTGGTTCTGGCTGAGTTCCTGTCTCTGGGGTGTTGTTCTGATGGATTCTAGACATTAAAATAAATTTGGGCAGCTTGTTCCAAAGAAGGTGAGTGTTCTAGACTCTTAGTGTTAAAAGAGAGGACGGTTCCTAATTTGTAGACTTTACTGGGAGAGTTTAATAAAAACTATGGAACTCTGGGCTCAGAATATTGTACATATGCAAATACCCACCAACTTCTGCTTAAATTTGCGGGGATTTGTTGCCTGCTTCCTCCACACTACTACAGCCATGTTTTAGTGAGCAGCCATGTGATGAGAAAAAGGCTGGCAAAGCCATCAGAGGAGAAAGGGGACTATGGGTGCCTCATCAAGGGACATTGCTACATAATCCACTCAAGTGATTTTTTAAAATACCTGACATAAAAGTAAGAAACTGCCTCATTAACCTTAAAGGATGTTTCATTAGTTTCCCGGGGCTGCCATCACAAAATGCCACAAACTGGTTTAAAACAATTAGAAATTGATTTCTCATAGTTGTGGAGGGCAGAAGTTCTAGATAAAGGTGTGAGCAGAGCAATGCTCCTTTTGAAATTCTGGGTAGAATCCTTCCTTGCCTCTCCCTGGCTTCTGGTGGTAGCCATTGACCCTTGGCAATTCTTGGCTTATAGCTTCATCACTCTAATCTCTGTCTCTGTTGTCACATGGTATTCTCCCTATGTGGCTATGTGTCCTCTTATGCATACACTGTTATACTGGATTAAGAGCTTATTTTACTGCAGTATAATCTTATCTTAACTAATTATATCTGCAAGAATCTTATTTCCAAACAAGGTCATATTGTGAGATACTAGGGCTTAGTATCTCATAAGGTTTCTTAGTATCTCAGAAGTATTCAGAAATATCTCAGAAGTATTCTGAGAGACTTCAACATATCTTTTTGGGTGACACAATTTAACCTTTAACAGAAGTTAAATTAATCATTTAATAAATTATGGTTGACAGTGATTTGTATTTGAGGCCTTTCTCCCCGCAAAATTATTTGGTCAATGTCATTACTTCTCTCTAGTTTTGAAAGAAAGGGTACTTGCATTTCCATTTAACAGAAAAAGAAGCTGACTCACTGACAGAAGAAAAGAATTGCCCCGAATCATCCAGTGTAGCAATAGAAAAGCCTGGAATTTTGTCAGATTTAAAGATAGGGTTCTTTTTAAAGCCCAAATTCACTTTCTTTCTCACTGAAGCCCTTTCTCAGGCTTTGCTCTCAGCCTGTTCTGGCCATGTTGCATGCATGTCTCCTTCTAAACATGAGAAGGGGTGCACATTCCTCAACAAATGAAGTGAAATATTCTATGCCAAAGATTAATCTCATGCATAAAATAGTGCATCTTGTCTGATGACTTCGATGATATAAAAGACGTGAATCTACAAAAACAGTTTATCAACTCCTTTTTAATATTTCCTAAGCCTGTGCTATTGCTTTATAGGTAAAACCATGGGGTTTTTGAACACAGAGATAAAAATTAAAAAAGAATACATTGCTGTTCCAGAAAAGGAAACAGGTTTTGGAAATGGCTCAATTAATCTACTGTAGTGTTTTCATTGAACAAATCAGAATGGGCTGGAAAAATCAGACCTATTGCATTTAGTCTCTTCACACTCAGCAACACTGAATGACCACTATACATGCAATGTGCAAAAAGATGGTTGAGATTAGTTATTTTAAAGACAGATATCTTAAAAATTCACATAATTTGTTCCCTTTTACTCTCTGGTGATGAAACTGATTTTTTAAAATTGTTCTTTGTTTATTATGGTTAGTATTTGTTTCCTGACAAACTTGTAATCCCTAATTCAGAGTTATATCTCCAGATAGCCTTCTTTAAAAAAAAAAAAACTCATAGATAATTTTAGAGGTATATTAGTGTAGTAATAGCTATCCTGAGAAAAGACAAACGTATACTTGTGAGATATTCTAAAATATCAGCAGGAATTATTGCTAACAGAGACTTAAATAAGATAAGCAGTCAAAGTTTCTGAAAAGTTGCACAAAATTTTCTCAAACGTTTTTTATGAGAAAGATTTAAACTCAATTATTCTCTTCGTGTTGCCTTTCCAAGCCCAAAGTATGGATCTGTTGTACTAGAATCTTGAAAGGTGATCACTGGCTAGAATAGAACAATTTTGAGGACTGAGGTAAATGTCTAATAAGGAAGCTTATTTTATTTCCCAATAGATCTATTGGGAGAAATCTGCTTTGCACTGTGAATTCAAATCTGCCTCCATGCCACTCCCACGCACTAGAAATTCTAAAACAACACAAACTGAGTCTGATTCTATTTTCTACATAAGTACACCCACTGTTTCTGAGTTCAGCTGTGTTCAGTTGTTCATTACTGGCTATCTTCCCTGTGCCAAGTACTAGCCCAGACAATGCAGATGTAAAGTTTTGGAAGAGAAAGCTCTTCTAAGAATCTCAGTCTAGGGCAGTTCTGGCCAGGAGAACTTCCTATGATGATGAAAAATTTCTGTATCTGCTCTGTCCAATCTGGTAGTCATTAGCTACATGTGGCTGTTGAACATGTGAAAAGTGATAGGGCAACTGAAAAACTAAATTTTTAGTTTAATTTAAATTTAAATTGTCACATGTTGCTAATGGCTACTGTATTAGACAGTGTGGGTTTGTTGAAACAGACAGGCCCATACATTAATAAACATAATAATAAACATATAGTTCCCTGCAGAGAAGGGCTGAGTTAGAGTTATCCTGAAGAGGTGATGCCTGAGCTGGGGGTTGGTGCTAAAATTAGCCAGTAATGAAGGGAAGAAAGAATTCCAGAAATAATGTCATAAAGATACACTGGCACAAATGAACCAGTTGAGAGAAAAGAATTCAAATATCAATTTGGGCACAGAATCTGTTTGTGAGATGTTAAGTATAAACTCTGTTTCCCTCACGACCTTTATATAATTAATTTTCAAGGCATATGATGTACACAGTTTGTTTTGACCCACAGAAATAAAAAAATTTGAGACTGTTTTTTATTTGAATACTATACTTCAAAATATGCTTCTGAAATTACAATTGACATTCACAGTGGAACAATGGCTCGATTTAAGTTTACATTAAATTAAAAGAATTCTATAAATTCTTAGCCTAATTGCTAATAAGTCAAGCCTTCACTATCCACAATCATAAAAATAAGTTTCTAAACCAAGATGTAGTATGTTAGGTGCCTATTACAATTCATCTAAATAGTAATAAGCATATTTTAGCTTTTTAAGATTTTTCTTTCAAATATTGAGTAAGTTTTCTTTGAACAAACTGTTCTAACTCTGTTTTATAGTCACATATTTGGAAGTAAGAAAAGCTGTCTATGGCAGTGTTGAAGAACCAAAATCTAACTAGGACAGGAACGTGACAGAGCTCTACTGAAAGCTGTCAGCGATGGTTCCCAGGTGAATGTCACCATGACATTTCTGCCCTGTCTTCTCAAGGTGAACAGATTTGGTCTGAACCTTTCTCATTGACTCAATGAACACATAGTGTACTTGTTTTAGTTCATCACAACAAATGTTTCCTTAATGTTTTTGTTTTGGTTTGGCTTTTTCTTTGCTTGTTTGTTTTTCAACCAGGCACTATTCTAGGCACTGGATATACAAAAGTATAAAGATGAGACTTAGATCATTTTCTGAAGGGCCCCCAATGGACAAACTGATACCATGGTTAATAGTCGATGCTGTACATCTTCTTCAAAAGTAGGTGACTACCAAAATCTTCACAACTTGGAAAAATATGAGCTAAAGTAAATTTTAGGAAGGTGAGGAAAAAGTGAGACAGAGAAAGAAATGTGTATGTGTATTTCTGACTTCAAAGAAAGTCAAAACAAACAAACAAAAAAGGTGACTGTGTTTGAGAAGACACAGTAAATAAATCAAGTGAAAGCATGGCAGGTGGTGGTGGTGTGGGACTTACGTTTTTAAAACATGAAATTACCAGGAAGATTTTATTTTACTTCCCAAATATTTGACGCTGACAATATTGAATCAATTTCTATATGGCTCCCTTAGCAACATTAGTGACTACAACATAAAATGACAAGAAGATATCAAGAAAAATAACAGAAGATTTGATTTAAAATTTTCAGGTATTTGAATTAAACTATCAGTCAAGAACACTACTTGCTAACAATTTCTCAAAAATATTTTATGAGCATGAAGTTAAGCAGTGTTTATAAGTATATCAAAGAAACAGTCACTGAAAATATTGTCATCCTATTTCAAAACCACAATTCCCCTAAAATAAAATTAAAAACCCCAAAATATTCATGTAGCTTTTCCTCAAACATATAATTGGAGGTAATATTCTTAGAGTCATCCTTTTGAACAAAAATGTGACCAGAATATAATTATGAAAAACAATCCAATTGTTATGTAGAATATAAATTCTTAAAGTCCAGATTTAAAATGCCAAGGTTTGAATGGTGTCGCATGGTATATACACTGTGATATTATGCCGTTATGCACATGGCTATGCTGTAGTAAGATGCTCCCCTAACAATACCATGTCCCTATTGAAAAAGTTTGGGGCAGTGTCAAAAAAAATCAAAGGTGGATATAGTTAAAGTAGGATGTATAGACTACACAGTAAGAGCTACTGCCAGAGGGAAGCGAGTCCACTGTGAACTGAGTTCAACTTCGCTGAAAACAAAGACAGAGTTTTTAAAGGCTGGGATGTGCTAAGAGGAAAGCACTGAAGGGCAAAAGGGGGATTCAGTCCATGTGGCTAAGCCATTCGAGTTTGTTAACTGGCACTTATCAAAGTTAAGCTTCGCTCTCTCACAGAGACTAGGAGGCAGGGGGCCTATCTTCAGGTGTTGACTGGAACAAACAATAAATTCTTTTGGCAGCTAGGAGCCTTTCCAATTAGGAACTTAAAGGAGTTGGAGTCACCATCCTAGGGTTTCAGCCTTGAGCTGGTGGAAACTATGCTAGTGACTGTCTAAATCTTATAGTGCAGGAATTTGTATGAAGTTGATATGTGCTGAGTGTTCTGCAGTTTTCAGTGGAAGGAATATGGAAGCATGGGGGGTATAACGTTGCTGAAGTAGTGGATGGAGACTCTCCAGAAGCTGATCTGTCTTCATAGAGAAGGGATTCAGAAGTCTTGGACAAAGAACCTGGGCTCTGCCCATCTTCCTCTAAGTAGTGAGGAAAGGAAATGGGGATGGTGATAGGGATGCAATAACTGAAGATATATGAATTAAATGACACAAACACAGTATTAGAGCTTAGCAAAAAATATTTTCTCAGCAATCATGCAAAGTAGATAATATTTTCAACAACTTAAGGAAGAGGAGGTAGAAATTCATCAGAGTTAAATTACCTCTCAAAATTAAAATGTTAGTAGATTTAGTTGGGATAAAGGTCAGGTCCAAGTTCACTACCTTTTCCTGATTACTCTAAACCTTCTATCTTGACCTTTGGTTAAGAAAGTTTGACCATGTGCCAGAAAAGACCAAGGAATACTCAGCCTTATACTCACTTAAAGCAGTTCTGGGTCAAAGTTAGATGCTGAGCAACCAACAGCTGACAGCAGAGCTGTCTGTTTTCTTAAATAATATTTTCAAAGATAGCTTATTACATTCATATTAATTTCATTGTTACTTAAAAACCATCTTGCTTAGAGGAGTTCAATTTCTCAAAATATTTTTGGTCTTCTTAAAATATAATGGAGAGCCATGTTTGGTAGAGAAATAAGTATTTGCTATGAGAATATTTATTATTATTAGCTGTTAGTGTGACTATTAGCGAATAAATGACAAACGTGGGTCAAAATCTCAAAACACTTTTTGACTATGCTCTCTAGAAGAAACCTAATTGTCTATGAATGTAAAAAAATAATTAAAATTGCATGTAGCAATCAGATTTGTTAGATTATTTGAAATTAAGATTCAATCCACTGAAGCTTTTTAAAATAAATGGTTACCAGATGTATTTTTGTTCTTAAATTATAGATTAGCCAAAAGTTTTTATGTAGAAATTTAACTAGAGTTAGCTTTCCAACTAAATTTATTTTCAATTCTGTAAAGCAAAAGCTAGCTCTACCATCAATTTTATATTAAAAAATTATCACTAAGATCATGCTTTCATAATATACACATTTAAGTTTGAGTATCATGAATTCATGTTTCACTAGAAAGTAAATCAAAAAATATGACAAAGTATGTTTAGGTATTTTAATTTTGTTATTGTATTTTTATTTTTCTGTTTCAAAAAAAATTTAAAAAGCACATTGTTTTCAAAGGAAGAATGTAATTGAAATTTAAAAAAATATTGCACTTTCCCCTCCAATTCCCTCATATTCCTAAATTGGTAAAACTTTTGAGAAAGCCTTGCCAGAATCTATTATTTTATTTATTTTCTCTAAAACACAGTTAAAAAAAATATTGTCAATAAATCCAACTGATGAGAAGAGAGAGCAATAAAACTCAAAGGTCTAGATGGTTGCATTTTATGGAAAATCTGATGCATGATTTTATTTTAGCATTTCGTAAGAGATTTAAGCATTATGACTATATCTTATACATACTGGTACACTTACATAGGTCAAAATTTCTTTTTTGTTAACGTAATTGTGCTAAAGAGTTCTGTCAGTGTGGGCAACTTTGAACTTGGCCATCTGTGTGATAATACATTTTTCATGTTGTAATGCCTGATGATTCAAAAATAAATGAGCTTATATCTTTAAAAACTTGACCTTATTAAAACTCATTTATCTTGTCAAACATGACACAGAGTGGAAGATATGTCCTTCTGATACTGTGACAAAATTATAAGGAATTATCAGAACCTATAAAAATGGGAGCTATCTGTTACTTATTTCTGCAAGTTAAAGATTTTAATTCTGTCATTGAAACAACAGAAATATATACCACAAATATGGCACTGTCTGACCTCAATGCATATGATTTCCCAGGTACCCCATGAACTCACAAGCCATTCTTTTATCTTTGTCTAAATTTGAACTTGTAACATGTTGGATCACAGCTTTCTGTCCCAAATTCCTTTGGCAATTCAATCACTTATGTCAAGATTCATTACTACGTGAGGCAATGTGACAACTTCAGTCTCCCATTTAAATTTGATAGTAATAGACATTATATTAACATTAGAGGTAGTCATCATCATTGTGAAAGAGAACACTCTTTTATACATTTAGAATATTCTAGAATTATAGTGTGCTCCTCTTATACTTCCTTCCATTGCTAAGCATATTCTTGTACGTTTGCCAAATGTTCTTGTATACTGAAATCAGAATCCACTTAAAAACCCTATACAAAATGAAATCGGCAAAGAACTTTTCATATCCTTTAAGCCTCATAGGAACACTTCAAAGTTGTTTTATGGGTCACAACAGATGTCATAAAATAATTGTCTTTTACTGTCAGGGTTATTTTCTAATTTCAGCTTTATTTAACTTTCTCCTGTGAAATCTGGAATAATCATTTGGGCAAAAGGACTATGATTCCCAGTTTCAATCCTCTAATAAAATATTACCTGATGCCGAGATTTGTAATGAACTCATTCCTCATGAGATACCCTAAATTAAGTCATCGGAGGGAAGGTTCAAGAGAGTCATGTACCCTGAGTTGCACTGATTGATGATGAGTTCATGCAATTGTCTAAAATAGCAACTTTTTGTCTCTTGAGAATCAGTAACTTAGGGAAGTAGTATTGGCATCTTTAAAAAAAAAAAAAAGCTAAAATCAATCTCAGTCTACAGAGGCAGAGGCACTAGAACAAGAAATTAAACACAGAAATGCAGAGTAAGAAGTGTCCTACTCTGCACTTACGTAAACATCCTACCATATGGATAAGTCCTATCTACCTGCCCTAAAAAGACTCCTCCAGACCCCATTAGAGCAATTCTAGAGATGAGGCAATACATTCTATTTCTTGATGAGCTAATTGGAAATTCTCATTTAACACCAACAGCAATCTGCCTTTAGCTTCGACTAATTGCATTTAATTCTGTTTATAAAATAATAAATATTTTGGAAGGGACCACCTGTGTATCTTGTCCTGTACTAAGTACTGTGGTGGTATTCAATGAGATATGAAATATTTGTTGTCTTTCTACAATGAGGTGAGACAGCAAAAGAACCATAGAGGAAAGAGATTCGTTAAGAGAAGCAGTGGAGTGTCAGGATTCCACCACTCATCTGGGAAGGTGCAAAGAGCTCAACATGTCTTTCCAAAATTCGTATGTTGAAATCCTATTCCCCAATGTGGTGGTATTAGGAGGTGGAGCCTTTGGTTGGTGATTATGTCATAAGGGTGGAGTTACCATGAATAAAATGTTTGACCTTACTGAAGAGGTCCCAGAGAGCTTCCTCACTCCCTCCACCATGTGAGGACACAGCAAGCAAGCTTTTAGCAGACATCGGGTCTGCTGCCACGTTAATCTTGGACTTCCCAGCCTCCAGAACTCTGAGAATAAATTTCTGTTGTTTATAAGCCACCCAGTCTGTGGTATTTTTGGTATTTTTGTTACTACAGTCTGAATAGACTAAGACAAGTAAATACTTAGGCAAATTACTTGGCTTCTCAGAACCCACAGCCAGTAACAATAATACTTCATTAGGTTGTTTTAAGGATTAAATTTATATACAAAATTGTTTAGTAAATTATGAGACCTGCCCAAGTGCAAACAGTCATTTTCATATCATCCCATGCAAATTTCTATGGTAAAACATTCCACCCTGGGCTATAATAATCAATTTATTTAGCTATTACCTATGAAAGAAATGGTGACGTATTTCACCCCTTTGTATTGAGCACTTGGTATAGCTTCTAGCCCTGTTTGGTAAAGGTCTACTAAATTAATCTCAATGAACACTGCTACTCTGGTATGTCACATATTGTGATACTACCGAATAGCAAAGGTAGTTTAGAATCAGGAATGTTTTACTTTTAAAAACTAAATAATAAATATGCTTTTCATATGGTAAGTTTACACACTAAGCACACTGCAGTCCTGATCTAAAGAATAAAAGAGAGGACATGGCTGGACATTAAGTTTTGAAAATTTTTACATAAAAAAGATGAGTGAAGTTATGTAAGGAAAGAAATAGCAGGCAATCCTTTAGAGAAAAAAGAGCAGGAGCTCAAGTTAAAAGCTGGGGCAATACTAGGCATCAGACTGGAAGAAGAAACATGTAAAAAGCCAGAACAAATACAATCTTCTTCAACTGAATCTGTTATTTACTCTTCTAAAATGTCCTTCGATCAATCAATCTACTCTTCATCCAACATAACTAGGATATACAAGAGGAAAAGTAAATAAAAGTTATGTTTTTAAAAACTTTTAGTCTCCTGAATAGATAACAGTTAAAAAAATAAAGAAAGAAAGAACATAGGAGACATGATTAGCCAGGGCGCATGATCATATGTTTAAATTCTGTTGCCACACACTATATGCCACATACTTCTAGAACTGCAACAGAAGTAACAGAACAGTGTGGATCTAAGAAGTTGAGAAAGCTTCATGGATGAAATGGGTCTGCAACTGAACCGTTTATAGATAACTTTGACACACAAATTTCACCTTCATAAATGTGAATCACTGAATCCTGTCTCCTCCATTTACAACCTGTATAATCTTAGCAACTTACTTAACTTGTCTGGGCATCAATGCCCTCATTAAAAAACTAGGAAAAAATAATAATACCTATAGAAGAGCTGTTAGAACTAAGTGAACTACTATGTGACTCATGGTTGCAAAAGCCATGGTGCATTAAAACGTATAATAATGTTAGTTATCATTCTATTGGCTTGAAATAATTATTTTGCTATGAATCAGGCATATTGTTGCCTGTTTCATATTCATCCCATGTGAATTTCTATAGAAACATTTTCTTATACATGGTTTAATATAAATAAGTTATTCTTCCAATTGTGGCCTTTATAATATTAATACATACATAGGTGGATAAGATAGATATTGGACATTGCATATAAGAGGGAGAACAAAAGGGCAATTTATTATCAATGCAACCTCTTTGGTTATTTTTGCAGTTGAGGACACAAAGAAGCTTTTTGGATTCTGAATATACTGCTTGTTCTTTTCATTTCATTTTGGGAATGAGGTAGTACTGAGAAAAGATCAGTATATTAGAAATTGGGATCTCTGGGTTCTGTTCTGGTTTCTACCACTAGCTTGCTCTGAGACCTTAGACAAGTAAGTTAACTTCTCAGATTTAATGTTTTTTTAACTATAAAATGAGGCACTATATATTTTATTATCCTTCTTATACAGAAGACTTGTGGATCCAATGATGATTTAATATTCCAAAGTGATAAGAACTGACCAAAGTCTAGTCAGCATTTTTTTTTTAATTTCTATTTTTCAATCAGAGTGGATATTCAATATTATTTTATATTAGTTTCAGGTGTACAGTATAATGGTTAGACATTTATATAATCTATGAAGTGTTCCCCCAGACTTAGTCTAGTGACAGTAGCAGTATCTTTATACGTTTCAGGTGCTATGGGATCACAGACAGGTGACAGGAGACCTGTCAACACCTGTATGATGAATGGTCACATGGGTACTGGAGCTGTGACTACAGCCTCATCTCTGGTTCTTATATACATTTGATAGCCTGAAATTGTTTTCTGACACTTCGATCCCAGTAACAGCCATAACAGTTATCCTGTACTCTAAGTTAGTAATTTACGGAGAATTCAAACCACATCATGGTAAGTTTTATCATTCCTGTTTTTAAAAAGAAACTCAATTTCCAGGGCTAGGAGAAGAGATATTGTGTTAATGTATTATGTGTTCCCAAAGTTTATGTCTTATCTACATCTGTTCTTTCTCAAGAATAGACAATGAGGCAAGATGTAATGTATTCACAATGTTCAATGAGTAACTTTTCCAAAATAACATCAGTGAAACAACCCTGTTGCATATATAGTTCTAATAAATAAATTTATGTTCAACATTCTGAAGATTAAAATAATACATTTTAATAAAACGTATAATTATTTTGAGAAAAAAATATATGAATTAAACTCTTCTCCATATATCTTCACCCACTACGATTAAAGGAAAATTTCTGTAAAGATTTAGGACCATATTATTTTAAAAGGTTTTAAACAGAAGAGATATTCTATTATGTTATCTCATTAAAAAATGCCATGTTCTAGGTAGCCAAAGTACTCTTAGTAGATATTCAAGTAATGCCTGCTTTAATTTTTACAAAATAATCATGTAAAACAAAACAAAACAAAACAAAACAAAATGGTTTCATCATTTACCAGTCAATTCCAACCTTACAGTAAGTAGTGAGTGCACTGCTGTGAAAATACAACATGACCCACACAAGTATCATTTTCAACAGAGACTGCTCTAAGTACATATAGAAATGCTACTAGGAATTTCTTCATACACAATTCATACCTTTCTTCTAATAGAAAGATCAAACTTTTACATGGACAATATATAAACAGGAGTAACAATTTTTTAAACTTATATAAATATAAACACTTGAGTACAAAATGCTTTATCATCTCCAATATTTATATCATTTCTTAAATAATAGATTCCTAATTTATTATAGATTCTACAACTAGATGTATAACAAAGACTGAAAGAAAACCATACATAACAGTACATAATTGAGAAGTTTTTCATATTTTAAATATGTATAAATTTTTCTCACAGAACATCTTTCTTTGATGCCTACAGAGAAGCAGTCATTTCATAAACAGAATAAAAATGTCGATCATCTAAATGTTTCAGTACAGATAGCTCTACAGTATGTGAATTTGCTGCTTTATCTTTCTTTAATAATTGTATAAACTAAGAGAACAGATTAATTTATTTTACAGTAATACACAGAAATTTAAAGGATGCATAACACGATATAAACCTCCAGAGTTTCCCCATTTGGTAAGCTAATTCTGGTCAAATTTTGTCTGAATTAAACAGTGCTCAGATTCTAATTCTTTACATTTTATACTCTGTAATGTTCAAGACACTAAATTATTTTTGGAATGAGGTTGAATATAAATAAATAAAACCCCAAGCACAATATTCATCATGTAACCAGTAAACACTAAAAAACAATTTACCTAAATTCCTCTACTGACTTGCAAGGCTGTAAATATTGGCAGTTTTGCTGGTTAAATAGCTTGAGCTTTCTTGCTGGGTGATACTGATAAGAAGGGGAACTATGACTTCATCAGGAAAAAAATGCACTAGATTAAGTAATAATTATATGAAATGCATTTGTTCAGTTTGGAAGTTTTTTATGTTATAATAATAGAAACAGAATGTGATAAATCAGGAAATTCTGGAGAGACAGTGGGAAAAATGAAAAAGTCAATGAGGACTGCCCAGGATTCAGGGACCTATGAGCCCAGGAATGCAGTAAGCTGTATACACAGATGGAGTCAACCAATTGCAATAGATGACTATTGAAACTGAACCACGTGGGTCTCAGTCCCAATTACCTGAGGTATACAACCCACTCTGTTTTATATTAAGTGTTACAAATAATGAGAACACCTACAAGAAGATTAATCAATGACCAAGAAACAAATTTTTTTTTTCCATCCACCTTGGGGGATGTTTGACATAGAGTTTGGCAGCAATTAAGTAGTCAACAAACAATAAAGTTACAAGGCAATGATCAGAGGCTGTAAAACAACTTGATTGTACTATCCCTTCAAGCTAAAAAAATTTTATCGGAAACCTTACATTGTTTTGCCATTTTGCCTTATCTATTCTACCTGATGGCCGCTGTGCACGGACAGATGCAGTAGAACAGAGAACCATAGAGTTCATTGTCCTGCTGGAAACCATGATTATTTTTACTCCTTCTTAACTAGAGTGTTAGTATAGAAAGAAAAGAGTAGACAATCCTTGTTTTTATTTGTTTGTTTGTTTGTTTTTTACTGGAAAATATTCCTTCTGGTAGAAAATATCAGAGTTAAGATGTTATTTTATCTTCTTCTAAAATTCTATTACATTTACACAGAACAAACTAAAAAAAAATAAATCTATATTTTCCAGTTTTAAAAAATAGATTGGATTGAGGGGATGGGTAGGTCTCAGCAGACAAGCATTTTTGGATGAATATCTGGAAAAGGAAGAAATCATATTGATGTTTTAAAAAAGCAAGTGAAACTAAGATTTAAAACATTTCAAGACAAAGCCTGTAAGGTACTGGAAGCTATTCTTCAGAGTCAAGGCCCAGAGATGCAGAGTAAATGTAGAAAGTGAGCAGGGAAATGAGATAGGTGGGTCCAAGGAATTCCTTTGCCATTCACCACCAACCACTGCTAAAGGACCATAACCAGAAAGATGTCCTCTATTTTCTCAAACTATAAAGCTACTCTTTAACATATTTTTCTGCTACCTCTCCTTTCACTCTTCTTCCATCATACAGGTCACTAACCCACTTGGTCAGCCCTAATTTGGAGTGATAGACCAAAATTTACATGACAGAGACATATTACTCAACATGCATTCATATTTCTTTCATAAATTAACAATTACCAAACACATTTATAAAATTAACAATACAATCCAAAGAAACCAAAATGAGCCAAGAGAACAGCTAACCTTAAGAGGCACTGGGATATTACAAGGCATAGAAAAAAAATTTGCCATATATTTTCATCACTGATTTGAGAAACAGTTGCATCTATAAATCAGAGCAAGGTGTTATGATAAAAAGAAATCTAATAATAAAGAGTTCTTAAAGTTTAAAAAGCTGTAAGGAATCTTATTTTTGCACTCAACAAAAACATAAATGAACAGAAACTAAGAAAAAGGTTAACAGACATAGAGAATTGACAAAGGATACCATCTAATATGAGTTTTAAGAAGAGAAGATATAAAAAATGTAAGGACTAAAAAAAAAAAAGAAAAAGAAAAAAATCTGATCTGAAACAAAAAGGACAATACTCTTCAAAATAAAGTGGCTGTTATGTGGTTAAGTGTCCAATAAGACCCAAATGTACCCATAGCTCAACAAAATGTCAAGTCTTAAGAGATTGAGATTACAGAAGATTACAAAGAAAATGCTGCCTATCTACAAAGAAATGAGAATCAAAGTGGCACTATCATTTCTATCAGCAATGCTGAATATCACAAAACAATAAAAAGCAGTGTCTTCAAAATTCTGCGGGAAAATAATTTTAAACTTCAAAATCCACTTTCAGTCACACTAATAATTAAATGGCAAAAAAAATGACACCTGAAATATACAAGAACTCAAAAGTTTTGGTTTCTAAATACCTTCTGAAATATTACTTGTGGATGTCCAAAGAAGAGAAAGGCAAAAACCAAAAAGAGAACCCAAGTATGGAAGAAGCATACAGAGATTACAACAATCACAAGCAAAATCAAGCAAAATCAAGCAAAATCTGAGTACTGGACTAAGAATAAAAGAAAAAAGAAAAAATCCTGAGATGACAGAATTAAAAAATATATATATTCAAAGCAAATTAAAACAGTAATCAGACAGCTCCAAGGGGGGAGGAAGAATATCTTTAAGAAAAATAATAATAGTACATAATTGAGAAATGAGTAATATTAGTGATAAGGTAGAGACGTGTTATTAGTTTTCAAAGACTATAAAATTTCATTTTAAAATTCCAGGAAAAGCAAAAAAGCAATTTATAGTCAAAATATAAGGCAAATTAGTACAAATTTTGGTGGTTAGGAATTTGTTTAACCTCCATGCTTGAGAATCACATGCTTTAGGACAAAGAATTACATTTCCTTTCAATTGGTCCAATAAAGGACTTGGCTCTGCATTAAATAATCATAATATAGAAATATAGTGTTTGCTGGTTTTCAATTTTACAATTAATCTTTAGTTATGATTTCAAAAGAGCATACAAAAAATGTAAAGATACATGTACAGTCTATAGAAGAAACCACAAAGTTGATGAAGGTTTAAGCAAATGTGTAAATATTTTTAATTATAGCACTTGGCTGAAAACCATTTACAAATTATCACAATACTTTGAAAAAACTCTCCATTTACCTTTTAAGTATTTCTTGTTTTTCTTTTATGACAGCTAAATGTTTAACTGAACTTTCTATGAATGACTCAAACATATAATGAATATGGAAAAAAATCTACAGAATATTTTTTCAAGGTGGCTGTCAAACACAGGTAAGTCTTCAAGTTTGAAAACTGGGGTCCTCTTCACTCTTCAGAGAGACTTCCACTCTGAACTCAAGTCAAAAATTTGTCCACAAAATTTGTCTACAAAACTTACAAACAATGGTCAAATTATAGTATTTAACAGATAAATTACATGTCAATAATTGTTATATCCCACACTTTAAAATCATTTCCTATGTAGTTTATCGATGTTATTTATATTTATAGATATTTGAAATGTTATATTTATAGACACTGCCATACACACTTGCACACGCATATCCATGATTATTTCAGTATTTGCATATTTACACCACAGTATAACAATATTTCAATGCAAAGACTAGAAAATGGTAAACATTTTGACTGGAAAAACTGTCTTTGCATAGCAAGCCTAACTCGGCTCACTGCCATATGAAAAAATTAAGTGCAGGAAGCAGTGAAAAACGACCACTCATTTCTTTTCTCCCAGCTGATACATATCTTATTTATTCTTCCTTGTAATGTGTGGATGCTGCACCATGCCCTATTTTGTCTTCTGCCTCAATTAAAATGTAAATTTCTGCAGCCCATCTCTATAATTCCAAACTGCTCTAGGCAGGAGAATTTAAACTGCTTTTAATAAAACCAACTACAGATGCTAAAATAAGATTTCTTCCCAAGTCTTTGAAATCTATATATGTGTAATGGCATGCTGGTTCCTCTGTAGTTACGTCTCAGCTAAAAACATTCAGATGAAAAAAAAAAAGAGAAAGTGATTAGTGCATTTTAATATCACCAGATATGCAAACCCATAGCTAAGGAACTGACCCTCCTCTCCTTCTGGACAATTTCTAGCAATCACTCGTTTTTCTTTGATAAAAGATAAATGTTGGTCACATTTAGAATATATAGCCTCAAAATGCCCCTGACCGTTTTGCCAGATAGGATAACAATTCAGATAGGTAGATATGAAATTGAAGTCAAGTTTGCAAAAATGACTTTAGATTTTCATATTAGGCTCTTGGTCTAAATCCAATTTATTCATTTCAGTGTCTTGTCCTGTTGCCTCTGTCATGTAAACCTTCTGGCCATTTTTCCTGGTTAACTCTCAGTGTTCAAGTCTGAACTATAATATCTTCCCCATGAAATATTACCTGGGACAGCTACAATGGCAATTTGCCTCTTTGCTTCCCTTACCCCTAGATTTCTCTGATTGTTCTTTCACAGTTCTAGTAATATCCATATTAGAATGATCATCTAATTTACTTTATAAAGAAGATACTATCTAGATAGAAATGGAGAAAATAGGTGTAAATCAGGCTCCTCCAGGTGAACTGGGACCTATAGATAACCCACGAGTTACATGGACAACGTCACTTTCTTGCTAAATGATTGACAAATACGAGGAATGTGTCAATGGAGGAAGCATAGCACATGGCATGCTGATATTTGTGGTTCTCCGATGCCTCCAGTTCTTACAAAGCCCACAGTCTAGTAAAATTTGAAAGGGGAAAGAATTGCTCTTCTGTCCCAAATGGTTAAAATTTAATAATATCATTTGTTTTTCTAAGTCAGTGGCTCCCAACAGGTGGTAATTTTGTCCCCAGGGGACATCTGGTAGTGTCTGAAGATATTTTTGGTAATGGAAGATGCTACTGGTATTTAGTGGGTAGATACCAGGGACCCGACTGCCTCTCAGAACAAGGAATTATCCAGATCCAAATGTCAGTAGCACCAATGTTGAGAAATACTGCCCTTCGCAAGTGACAGAGTGCTCAGGTAAGGAGGACAAAGAACAAAAGCAGAGGAAAACCACAGTATTCAGCTTTACAGAGCCAACCCCACAGCCCTGCGTGGAGAAGCACGCCTTCGTGAGAACGCTTACTTCCACAGCTGTCCTCAGTTTGTCATCTCGTGCACTGTCCTTACTTGTTATTGAAGAAATGGCCATCAGTGAAAGATAACCATCTATACTGTCTTCAAGGCATTTCACTGTAGAAATCAAAAATAGGCAACTACCAGAATTGAGTTTTTTGGTTCTTTTCCCATTTTTTATATCCTTCTCTCCACTGTCAAGTTAATTGTCCAGAAGCACTGTGTTCTTCATTTTGGTGCCCTGCTCAGACACCTCCAGCAACTGAGTTCAGAGTGCTTAGCAATCGTTCTTCTTGAAGCTACCTGGGAAAGCTCTTTATAAGAGCCTTTGACTTCAGTCACATTGTTCTGGTCTCCATCCGCCAAATAAAATGTCCCACCCCTAACTCTGTGCTGCTTCCTGCCTGGAGTATCTTCTTGCTTCCATTTTATTTATCCCAATTCTGTTTTCCTTCCAAGACCCTGCATAAACTTTACTTTTTTCAAAATCTTCTTTCCACTATCCCTCTATGTTCACTTCATTACTTATTTGCTTGTATTTATCGTTATCTATTGATGTGTATAATCCTAATCTTCTCATCAAGACAGTTAATACTTAAGGAAAAATGTAAATTTACATATAGAAAAATGCCTTCCTCAGTAAACTTACTTATGGGGAATTATTCATAAAGATTTTTAAAAATATTATTCATTGATTTTCTAGGACATTAATTGTGCCACTCCCACCCACATTTATTGGTATTCAATAAATATATGCTGTTGATAACACTTATGGAGACATATTTATGACTAAATAAGCTCTTAATAAGACCAGCTTTCAAAGAAAACACATTTTTTTTTTTCCAGCCTCAAAAAAGGAAAAAAGAAATAGTCCTGCCAAACCCTTGGGGAAAGAATTTCAGAAGAATTTCATTTTAGTTGCCAATCATTTCATTACTGCTCAGATCCTATAAGGATGGGGGAAAACTTGGAAGCAGGATTCAGAGTCTGAATTCAAGAAAAGGCTCAGATCACAAAGGCACTTAACTAATGTGTAAAAATATAATTGTTGAAGTCTTAAGTTTTGGTTAAGTAGTGCTTCAAGTAATGTTTTTCATACTGACTCTCGGGACAAACTTGTAGGCACACAAGTTTTATGTTTTGTGGTTGCTTTGTTTTTTAGTTTTCATTGCAACTGGAATCTAAAATGATTTTATCAGTATAAACAGAACATGTATAATTTGCTAAGGTGATACACAGTTAGATATACCCATGCCCTAAGACTTGGAATACTTAGCCAATATTTCTCAGAATTCAGAGAGCTATGTTACTGAGGGCCTGAGGATTTCTTTTCTTAAAGAGGTTCGGTATAGACTCAAATTTGGAAAACACTAACTTCTGATATATCTTCATGGGCATTATTGATCTATTTAAAGAAAAATATCAGCAATACTTTACTCTGAAATAATACAATTTTTGTATTGATACAAAAATCAGTTAGCCTAGCTTTCTTCAATTAATAGTATTTGGTATGGCCTATTCATTCTTTTTCTTCACTTCATGAGTTATGTATTATATGAGATGAAAGAGATACTTTTCTTCACCAACTTAAGAAAACTGTGACCATCAATGATGCCTTTATTGTCAAGGGTGTACATTCATTACTCTAAGAAAATACAAGACTTCACATATTTTAAAAGACTCCTCTTTTACTTTATAACAGTTTTTTAAATAGTTTTACTCTCACAAATTTGTTTTATTACAAGCATTGCTTAAAAACAAATAACAGGTAAACTGATACTCTTTTTCTCTTCTTCCTTACCTTCTTTTAGCGATTTTAATCTCAGTGGTCCCTTGGAACGGGTAAACAAGAGACAGATAAAAACAAAACAAAAAAAAAAAAAAAAGAAGGAAGGGAAATCATTAGACCTAAATATATAACTCTACGTAGATAACTGGAGTCTGAAAATTCTAGTACCAAAGAGGATTCTGTGGTGGTTTTTGTACCCGAAAATCACAAATTAAGTGTAACTGAAATAAGCCCCACTTTTAAAAAATAAAGTTAGCCAAATCCAATGTAAAAAAATCATTTCATTGTGTAGACCCGGTCACCTTCCTGCTACAGGCAGCTGGAGCTGACAACTCTCCAGAGGAAGCAGCTGGATGAGTAAGAGCTCATCCTTTATTGAATTTTCTAATAAAGAATGTACATCTTTTGGGACTGGCAGAAGCATCAAGCAACACTCCCCTCCCAACCTTCCTTGTAAGGCAGACAGTTGGGGGTGGCGGGGGCAGATAATTGAATTAAATATAGTGATTGAACACGCAACGCATGCCTAGGTCTCAGGGGAGGTGTGCTTTCTGGAGAACTGACATCCCTTTTCCTTTTCAAGTTAGGTTGACAGTGACTGGGCTGCCTGTGCAAAGTTGTTGAAGTTGCCCTTTGCAACCAACTCCGCCTGTTCGGCGAAAGGGGGAGAAAGTCTGCATTTGGGATTTCATCCGAAGACATCTTTCCTCCAAGGTTTTTCCTGCTTAAGTTAGATGTGTTATTAATTCAGTTCACATCCTTTCCACAGGCAGGCCAATCAGTGCCAGTCTGACTGGATGTGTTACCCGTTGCTACTCTTCTAATTCAGTGCACTGAGAGGGAGCAGCAAACTGCAAATCAATCTGACTCCTCGCGAGTCACCCCAGATACAGATATGCAAGAGCCTGTCTTTTGCTATTCTTTGACTGAGAGGTATTTTTGCTTGGTCCTGCCCTTCCTCCATAATGAGAAGAGGAAATATGAACTGAATTCAATAAATCACACTTAAAGAATGTGCTGATTGAGAAAGGTGGCCCCACGTTGAATGCATGAGTTAGCAATATTGATGCCTGTTGAGAAAGCTGGAGCAGAGCAATGGAGATAGTCCAAAGGCTAGCAGACCCTGTACTAATTCCTATGTCATGGGGGGATGAAAGTAATCTGTCAACACTCCTTCACAACTTCCTGACCTTGACATGCTGTTACTTCCACATCCCCCCCTTTCCTACTCTCTCATAGGAAGAGGTAGTTAACACCGACCTTTCTCCCTAGATTTGGGTTCCCTTCCCCACTCACCTCCATGGGAATCAATCTTTAAGATTTATCTCCTATCATTCTATACTTTGCATTTCTTTTGGTTATTTTTTTTAACACTATAAGGATATTCTACTTCTATCTTTAAATATAATCTTTTTTATACTAAGAAACCTTCAAGGTTTCACCTTATTATGCTTTCTTTCCTTCACACATGAGGCATTGAAAAGAGCACCTTTTCTTACCCTTATTTCTCTGTTCCACACCCCACAGTTTGAGATCCATGCTATTTACTGAACTCTGCTCTTACCAAGGTCACTTTCTAGCTTCTAAGTGTACCAGATACTTCACAGTCCTTACTCTTCACCCTACAGGCAGCTCGGCAGTATGAGTAAGAACATGGCTTCTGGGATCAGACTCCCCAAACTTATACCCTCAAGGTGCCATTTATTAATTGTGCCATTTTCCTCAAAATACTAACTGCACTCTGGTTTCCTCACCTATAAAATGAGCTAATAATAACACTTACCTCCTACAGTTACTATGGAAATGAAGTGAATCAGCACAAATAAAAGTGACTCAAAAACTGGCACTCAAAACATGTAGCAATAATTATTTAGCCTCTTTGCAGAGTTTGACACTACTGACCACCTACACCTTGCTAAAATTCTCTTCTACTTCAACCTTTAAGACATCGCTTTGTTCAAGATCTTGCTCATTTTTCTGTTTTTAATGTCTATTGCTTATTTTTCTCTATCTCTTTTAAACCAAGGTTCTTTCCACATCTTCCTCCTGAACTACACATTCCCTGAAATCAATTTTGTTCATCTTCCTTTCAATACATTTTTATGTCGCTTAAACTTCTTTCGTTAAGGATCTGACTACACTAAATAACTCACAAATGTTCACAAAACTCAGCATATTTTAAAATCATTACCCAAATCTTCCCCTCTTATCTTATTTATTTTTCTGTTTCTCCAAACCATGCATTTGCCAAAATTAAAAAGCAGAGATTTCTCTATTTTCCATAACTTCTATTGATTCTTTAAAAATTTATATTGTTGCTAATCCATTCTTCCCGTCTCCATCCCACAGTACCATGGTTTAGGCCCTCATTAGTTTTCTTGACTGCTGCAATGGCTCCTCAATTTTCTAGTTGTCTTGTCTTTGGTTTTGTCCTTTTTCCATTCATTTTCCACTCTCCTTCCTATCTGATCTTTCTAAGCCATAGAGCTCTTTAGGACTCTCCATTGCTTGATATTTTTTCAATGGGAAATGATCACCTTTTGAGGTAAATTCAGAAGTACTTAACATGCTAGACAAGGTCCCCTCTTCCTGTCCAGTTTCATACAGTCAATTTTTCTGTAGTCCCCACAATTATGTTACATTTAAACTACTTGAACTCTTACAAGTTTAATTCAGTCTCCCAGAGATTTATTACTAGAAACATCATTAACAGTTCCTTCATTACATACCTGAAAAGGAACACAAATAACTTCCCCAAATTATTCTAGAAGGTAATTTCACATTTATGAAGAAAATCTAGGAATCCATGGAGACATACATTTTAGATCAGTGAGGAGTCTTAGTGATCACATAGCTCAGTTGTTCCCAATTTTGGAGTCACCAGGGGGTCTTTTTTAAGTACACCAATGATCAGGACCCATCAAAGAGCAAATAAATCAGAGTGTCTGGGGTCCAGGACACATTTTTACAGCTCCCAGGTGCTGCTCATAAATAACCAGGGCTGAGAACCACTGATCTCGTCTAATCCATTATTATACAGATGAATGTATTTTAAAACACTTGATTTCCTTTTCTTCTAATTATTTTCTCCCAACAAAAATGACTGAGGTTAGCAATGAGCATTAAGCAAAAAAAGATAGCATAAAACAATAAACTAAAGGCAAACATAAAAAATATTACTTAGAATGAGAAACAATGACCATATATTTTATCATTCAGACTATGGTATTTTGAGCTTCTTAAAGGTAAAAGCTGCTTATTGTCAAATCATTGCCTAGGTTAGTGATTGAGGCATAGCAGGCATTTATTTAAAATGTATCAGAATGAATGAGTGAAAACTTACTAAAGCTTAAAAGAACATTTAAGAATAATATAAAAATTGTATGTCTTTCTATAGTTTTCATTTGAAGAACTGTGTACCCGTTACATATAGATTCAAAGATAAGCTCTGTGTGTTTGCACTTCTAAGACAGTGAAAGCAGGAGGTGACTATTATTTCTTTCCTTTAAGAGCTGAACTTACATTTAAATTTGGATACCAGAATCGAATTCCCTCAGGAAAAGAAAATTAAATCCTCTTGGGTTTATGTTTTATTCTTCAATTAGAGTCTGACTGAAAAAAAAATCTGGAAGTATCCTTGGTCACTGAGTTAAGAAATTTGTGAGACAGTGACGATTATAATTGAACATAATTGTCAAGGACGTTATGAGCTGAATTATGTACTCCAAAATTTATAAATTTAAGTCTTCCTTTCCAATGTGACTGTATTTGAAGATAGAACCTTTAAGAAGATAATTAAGGTTAAATGAGGTCAGGAGGTTGATGGGCCCTAATAGGATGGGTGTCCCTATAGAACCAGGACACGCCCCCCCCATACACATATGCCAACACCTTGATCTTGGACTATAGCCTCCAGAACTGTGATAAATTAAATATTTGTTGTTTGATCCACTCAGTCTGTGCATTCTGTTATGGGAACCCTGGCCAACTGGCTGCTAAGATGGACATTTTTTCTTTAGGGTCAGCAATGAGATGGCAAAAAGGAAGCAAGCAATTCAAAACAAGTACCAAGACTCTTCATTTGCTTTTGACAAAGACTGTCCTGGATGTGGACTGTGAATGGGGTAGAAATATGTTAAATGAAGATCCCTGGAAATGAGACCCAACCACATTTTCACATATCCATGATAAATGTCTGGAGTATTTTGATTTAACTAAGAGCAAAATATAATTTTACATAAAGTTACTACAGGTTAACAATACTTTTTAAAGGTTAAGGTTAAAGATGAGATGACACATTATAATTTCCTCCCAACAACTTTCAGTCTTCCACTGCAGTCATCACTTCTGGGTTTTGTTTTAAAATGGAAACTGAAAAATAAAAATTAGCTATCTGCATTACAAGTGGAAAATGACAGGGGGACATAGTGAGTCATTTGGATTCTCCTTATAATGTAGGCTCAGATAATACCACTAGTGTTTATTCTCATATGTTCTCTAAGCCTCCCTGCATTAGATTCTACAGGCCACCCTCTGGCTTTCCACGCCAAATAATCATTCTTTTTCTTATAAATTCATTTTCGTAGCACTTGTTTTATTTGCTACAAGTCCTCTGGCACATATTCAGAGTGGTTTAGGGCAGCCTCATGTAAATGTGGCTCCTTCAGCCAACAAAATGCACATTTTCTGTTTGACAACCAACATTTCATTAGTAGCTTTGTTAAAGCTGAAACAGACCTTAATGATGACCTATTTCATCGCCCCCCTCCATCCCACCCAGTTAATATTAGCAACAGATAAAAGATCTAGGTGTCTTCACTTTCAGGACATCATGCTACCTGTATGAACACCTTTAGAGGATGCTTCCTTATTTCTACCTCTGCATACTGCCAGATTCTACTAAAGATATGCAGACCTGAATTTCAAGCTGTAGTAAATTTGTATCAGGCTTTCCCTTGTTTTCACACATCTTAATATCCCAAATTCTTGTTTAATACTGAAATAAAAATAAAAACATTGTTGTATATATATATGATATACTCTTCAGAATATACAATATTTTTCAATTAAAATACTGTATTTCATGGCATAAAAAGTATTAACACACTAAATTAAATTTTTATCTATCTTCTCTCCTAATTTTAGAGGGTGGTCTGTTATTTAAAACACACACACACACACACACACACACACACACACACACACACACAACAGCATATGAATGGGCCAACGCTTCTAATAGAAAAAAACATTCAATGAGTCTTTGAAATGCTGAATGAATTTTTAAAACACTTGGTTTTGCCACTTACAGAAATGAAAGATAAAAAGGGCTCAAATAAACATTTGTTTAAAAAAAAAAAGTCTTTAGGTTCTAGCCTTCTCTCTTCTCCACTCTGCCAGCTTTTGAATCTCACACATTTCTGCTCTAGGCCTCCCAGGGATTTCTTCTATAAATGAGTGAAAATGGTACCTTTTTGACCACAGTCAAGAAGTCAGTCCACAGATCTCTAAGGTCTCTTTAGATGTTAAGATACACCTCCCTGTGAACTCATGGAACACAAAGACTGTGGGAGGAAAGAAAATCCCACACTGCCCCATGAATACGCAGAGTCGGAGCTCTGACAATGAAAGTGCAGAGGTAACATTTTTCTGAGACATCAGAAAGATGGGAGAAGAGCAAAACCCAACTTCCCCGGGACACATGTGATTGGATAAACAAGATAGATAAGTATTTTTATATAAGATGAAATTTGAAAAAAATATTTAAAATGTAGATAGTATTATTTAGTACAATTTAAGAAACTTAAAAAGTGATGTAAAAATTCACTCTAATGTTTCTGTTGTAATAACCTCCTCTTCTATAGACTACATTATATTGAAGATCTAGGTAAAGAAAGACCCCACTGGAGACAGATAATGTATCTGTTCCTCATTCATTTACCCATTTATTGAACATTTACTAAGTTCCAACACTGTGTTAGCAGGAAAACTCTGCCTAAGTGGCCAAGCAGAAAATGAATGTGAAATCTGCTCTGTTCCATGTTAGAGCTGCGCTTATTTCTGTGGCTGCATTATTATCTCTTTCCGTTTGTAATGCAGTGGCTGCATACTGCACAGCCCAGTGCACCCACATAAAATGACAGCAGAGAGCCATTCAAAACTATATGCAGTGATATGTCTGAGAGTAATGTAAAGCTGCAATGGATACCAAGCCAGCTTAATCCTGAGCACCAAATAAACAGTATGTCTCTCCTCTTCAACAGCATTGAGTACCACTGAGAAGGGATGGAAGCTATTCCACCACGAGTCTCCAAATAAAAAACATATTTGTGGTAACAGAGCACTGAAGGGGGAGAAAAACGTGAACGAGGTAGACTTTACTTCCCCACTATTGGGGTTTCCTATTTTGGGGGGGCCCAGCATTCACAAAGGCATATATGTGAATGCATGCATATGTAGTTTTTATGTAGACATATCCATCTCAATGTGTACAGGGAATGAAAACTATCACAGAGTTGCTTTTAAAGGAAATGTGGGAGTCATTTTTATGTACATATTTGTATAGATCCCTTAACATCGAAGCATGTTTCAATCAACTTATAAAACACCCACTTCTTGATTTGGGGGCCACAGGGCTTATCTCCTTGTTTATCATTAAAGGGAGCAGAAATATAAGGCTAGTAAGAGTTTTTGCCTATTTCTATTTATTTAATTATGTTGTAATTAGTGCCACGTTAAGCAAATCCTCCTTAAGGCAACTTATTTGTGAAGGCAGAGTCTGCTCCTCGATTTATAAATACTATATGTATATAAATATAAATAAACTAAATATCTAGCTATGCTAAGTATATATACTATATATATATAATATATGTAACATTTAATTACATAATTAAATATATAATTTTACATATATTTATATATTATATGTAAACTTACATATATTTATATACTTATATACTTGTTATATAAATATATTTTTTTTGTTATGGATACTGACTTAAAATTTGAAGGAAAATGAAACTATCTCCTCTGCCTAGAGTTTCTCTTACCATCTACCAGCCTGATTATACTTGATCGGTGGACATGATTTTTCCTCTATGTTCATATTTCCTTCCTTCACAGCCCAGTTTTAAATCCACATCATTCTAAGGGAGGTCACAGATTAATTTCAAATTAGTCATTGGCATCTTAATGTGAAATAGTTTCTGAGCTCACCTTCTATCCAAGTACAGAAGGCAATGGGATTTTGAAATTTTCGGGGAGATACAGGCAATACAAGGTACCTGAGGAAGCCATGCCTGAGGGGGATGCTGAAGTTTGTGGCTATGGGGACTAAACGCCTGAAAGACATACTGCAGGGATAAGAGAAGAGGAGGGGACAAATGCTCCACCTTTGACTGATCATCACTGCCAGGTGTCAGCTCTCACATCACTTGAATTCCCTCTGCCTAAGGAGGTGTCACAAGACTGAGATCTGAGGGTGCGACTGCAGAGTCATTTCTAAGAGGATATTGCAGAATACAAAAGAATAAAGGAGACAGAGGTGGAGAAGTCAAGAATTGAAAACTACCTAGCTCCCATCTCCTACCAGAGTGTGTCCCCATGTCCTACCTCCCCCATTCCCTACTCTATAAGGTCCCCTGGCTGGAGGACTGGAAGACTGGGTATGCGCGCACACACGCACGCATGCACACCCCTCACAGCACTACTGTAAACTTGGAAATGATGCTCAGATTCTTTTCTGAAGATATGCAATTCCTATCACTCTGATGCCAATTCTACTAACTAGAGTCCCAGGAAATTAGGCTTCCACTGCTAAACAGACCACAATCCCAGTGGTGCTGAGCAAGCTAATTTTCTGGGCCCTGTTCATAATGTCCAATCAGTAGCAAGGGAGCTACAAAGCAGTAAGCTCTGATATGATGGTTAATCAATCAGAATGTGAAAGTTCCTGCTCAGGGAATTCTGGGCAGACTCTTGGAGGCCTGGGAAGCTGCGATGAAGAAGAAAAGGCCGAGGAAAAGCTGTGTGTTCTTCCCTGCGCTCGAACTGCTGCCATCTGTCTCAGGGTGGGAATGCTTTATCTAAGTAAAAATCTCATTTACATACTATAGAAAGTGGTGGAAAATCAGCAAATAAACGAATTTAGCATCAGTTCCTAGCTAGTAATTATGACCCCTTCTGATCCCCCAGAGTCTCCATTCAAAAGAACCGAAGCTTCACGTTAGTTTTAGGAGCCAGGCTTTTAAAGATGCTGCTTAGAGGAAATGCCCTAATCTTTCTCTGCACAGCGGGGCACTTCTGTTGTAATTTTGTCTAATCATACCCCAGGCTTTGCTTGTTACTAACTAAATAGAAACAATTCTACAGAGGCTTCAAACAAAACTGTGTCATCCAACACGAATTCTACCAATGCTCAAGCTACAGCATGCCAGAGGAGTTATTTTATTAATGGCGAGTAACCCTCCCTACTCCATTTATAATTTCTTTTCATTTATTCACATTATCTGCAAAGGGAAATTAAATTTGCCACATGTGTTTAGTAGCTATCAGTGCTTTGAGCAGTCCTGAAACTTTACACCATATTCTAAATAATGTTTTCAGCTCAACATGGGGAAAAATCTCTGTTAGTTAAAATCATTGGAGAGTAATACTGATATAGGAGTTTTAGAGATCCATTTAAATATGGTATAATATTTTTGAGTTTGGGACACTGAAAACCTGTAGTCTAAAAACAGGTTTCTCTGTTTTCTCATAAATAAAAAGTTATTACAGATAAATAAAATGCTCACTCCTATGAACTATCTTCTGATGTAACAAAGGTTTAATTATGCCCCATGTCATTCTACTTTAACCTATTTTAAATGTTCGGAAAATGGTGATTAATTCTTCAGAAGATACAAACAATTCAAATGTCATATGTCTTGAATATGCCAAATAGTAAAGCAGGTTCAATATATTGAAATATTTATATAAATATACACCTTCTTAAAGACATTTAATGTTTATATATATATTTAAATATTTATATGTACAGCCACACATACATAAATACCACAAAATCATGGCTCTTTAAGATATAATTTCTGAAATAGCATGTATCATATCAAATCTCTCAAATGTCAGAATTATTTCATTTAGTACACATTAAATGTTCTCTTCCTTGACAATATTACAAGCAGATTTCACTCTAAAAGTTCTCTCTATAAAAGTTCTCATTCATACAATAAGCATCTATTGAATGCCTACTACATGCAAGGCATGAGACATTGGAAAAGCCAGACCACAGGTATTCTTTTAACCCTCAGCAATAAGACTAGAGAGGCTGACAGGGGTCAGATTCTGGAGAATATGAACCAAATGTTCAAACCTATCCTGTAGAATATAATAACTTATTGAAGAATCTTAAGCAATAAAAAAGTGTATTCAAAGTGACATTTTGGAGATATCAGGGACATCTGACGTGTGTGTGTATGTGTATGTGTGCATACACACACATACAGCACAAAATAGGGAATTGCATTGGGGGCTTATCTGGTATCCTAGTTGAGATGTATGGAAGTAAACTAGGATGGTTCCAAGGAACTTAGGAAAAGGGAGAAGGTTAAGCCATGGTCAGAACTATAAGGAGTCACTGTTGGCTGACTGAAGCACCGGGGAACAGAAGTGAAGGGGAGAGGGAATCTAGTATGATACCCAGCTTTCTACTTTGGTATCTAGGTTTCTAATGGAGGCCTTTGCTAACATGGAGAATGCAAGAAAGAAGTTTGGGCATAAAGATGATGTTTATTTATTTGTAGTTTGAGGGGTTTTAGATGCCTATAGGACATCCACAAGAAAATGTCCAGTAGGCACTGGATATACAGGTCTGGAAGTCAAAGAAGACATCTTTGATGGGGTAGAGATTTAAGAGTTACAGGTGAATAGAAATTAAAACTAACAAAGGGGATTAGATTGCCTAGGAAAAGTATGTTGGAATAGAGCAAGGAATAAAGTACAGAGCTCTGGGGGATAATGACTATTGTGTTCGAGCTGCTAAAAGAAGAGGAGCAGGTAGATTAGATGGCTGTCTGGGATGGAGCAGGGGAATGAGGAAAAACAGGCAAAGTACAAGCTAAGGAAGAAAGAATTGAGTGGTTCAGAGTCTCACCTGTAGAGAGGGGAAATTCAGGAAAACTTTAGCCAGGCTCCTCTGAACTCAGGCCCTGACTTTTGGGCTTCCATGAAAATCTCAGCATTGTCCAATTTTAACAAGAACCCTGCTAAGTCTGTTTATCCAGAATCCCCTACTCTTGATATCTGATCAACCTTGATATCTATGTAGGTTCCTCTTTCGTCACCATCCCCCAGGAGATGTCTGATCACTCTTGGCCTGCCTTCAGCAAGAATCCTGTTACATCAGGTTAAATCTTATTACTTCAGGTTAAATCCTATTATGTCAGGTTAGTCAGAATCTCTCCTTACCCTTGATGTTTCCTGTTGGAAATCTTCATGCGCTGACCTCTTGAATCTCTTCCATGGCTGTCAAATCCTCACTTCTCTTTGTTGTATTCAATCTCTCCCCTATTACAAAACCCCACTGCAGTAGCCCTGCTTGAATGAAGACTTCCTTATCATCTTTAACATGTGTCAATATGAATCATGCCTGCTGACAAAAGCACCTGTTTGATGCAGTACCAAAGGATCATCCTACAGGGGCACACAGCATGGCAGAGATGGACAGAGAATGGCTTCGGGGTGGGGTGAACAGAGAATAAATTGAGATTGTTTAGGATATTAGCCAGTTCTTAAAAGGGCATGGAGTGCCTGAGCAATTCAAAAACATTATAAAGATCATTTTTGCTCTCTTGGGTGTTTTAAATAAATAAATACTCTCCTTCTGCTACTCATTTTTGGAAAGTGAATCATTCAGGTTGTCAGGATGTATAAGCGACATCTCTATTCCTGGCCACGGAGTAATCTCTGCTCAAACAACTTCTTGCTTTAGGGCAAATTTTAGCTTTATAGCAGCAAGCAAAAAAGGTTAGATGGGCTTCTGAGTTTACTATAGGAAAAATCTATGGATTTGGGGAGAAAATTCCTAGCAGTCCATCTCAGGTGTTTTGAAGTTCCTTAGTGATGGAGAGAAGCATGCCTGCATGACAAGTATTATCTTCCTTTAGGACTCCCCACAGATCTGAGTCCATATGTGTATTTTATCGGATTTACTAAGAAAATCCTCCTGGCTCATAGATTAACTGGTTTATGAAAGGAAGAGGCCCACAGGTAGTCTGTGCATTGCAAAGAGATCCAGACTCAAATGAATCACTGAGCTAGTGCATTTAGTGGAAAGAGAACTGAATTAGGAGACAGGAAACCTGAGTTTAGGAGATGAGGCTTGGCTCTACCACTACGTAGTGATATAATCTCAGACCAGAAATGTAAAGTTCTTTGTAACACCCTGAACTTTCTCTGGGAACGTGTGAGTTTATTTCCAGTCTCCTTTTCAAAACAACTTTAAAAAATAAATGTAAATTATAAAGGCATTCATTGAAACAACCATATAATCTTTGAAGAATAACAAAGCAGGAAGGGAAAAAAAATAATTACCTTTCTCTGTATTTTTTTTTCGCTGTATTTTTTTTGACCATATTTTAAAATCTTATTTTGTAATTCAGAGTTACTGGCCATAAACATTAAATACATAAGGTGTACAGAGACCGGATCAGCTAGAGGCAAAGAGATGGAGTTCTGATCTTGAAATTACTTGAGACTTTGTCTTTGATCAAATTGTGCAGTATGGATTTTTTTTTTTTTTAATTGGAGTCGGGATAGAATCTTCCTTTTGCTTTTTTTTTTTTTTTACTTCTTTTTATATTTTCTTCTTTCCTTCCTTTCCTTTCTCTCCCCTTCCTTTCCCTCTTCTTTTCTCTTCCCTTTCCCTCCTTTTTTTTAATATTCAAGCATTTTCTTTTTAACCTCTTTTATTCAATCTAGACAAGACCTCCAATATTGGTTCTGTTTCTCCAATAACTTTTTCCTTATCCATGCTCTATTCCCTGGAACTTGTGGATATGTTGCCTTACGTTGTAAAAGAAATTTTGTAGCTGTGATTAACTTAGAAATCATGAGATGGGGAGGTTAGCCTGGAATATCCCAGTGGGACCATTGTAATCACAAGGATTCTTATAAGAAGGAGGCCTGGGGATCAGAGTTGAAGAAAGAGAAGAAGGGGTGGAAGCAGAGGTTGGAAAGAAGAGAATATTTTACACTGTTGGATTCAAAGGTGGAGAAAGAAATCATTAGTGTTGGGATGTAGGAAAACTCTAGAAGCCAGAAAAGACAGGCAACATTCTCCTAGAGTCACCAAAATGAAAGACAGCAGTGCTGATACCTTAATTTTAGCCCTGTGAAACTGGTTTCTGACTTTGACCTCCAGACATAAAAAACAATACGCTTCTAAATTTGTGGCAATTTGTTTACAGCAGCCGCAGAAAAGGAAGCAAGTCGAAATTCTAAGACTATTTTAAATAGAAACTTCTGGAAAGACCAAAAAATCTCAATTAATCAAAGAAATAAATGTATAATTATTTAGTACATATCTGATGGTTTCATATTTTATATTAGAAAGTCGTGAAAATGTGTTTGATTAGAAAATAGTATCTACAGTTTCCCAACACCACCAAGTCAGCTATCTGTTCATTGACTTGTCAGGCAATAAGCCCAAAGATAGCCCTAAACTATGACTAATTAAAAAAATCTGAGATTAAAAAAATATATAGTCAAACAAATAGGCAAAGAATACAAAGAGCTGTTCTATCACTATTTGCAGGCACCCTCATGAATTCATAAGAATGCTTTACCTTTTCTTTTGTGTTTTATGCCAGTTTATTTTTTCTATTAACATACATTGGATGAGGCAGAAACGAATGTTTAGATTAAACACTACTAAATACACACACAGACACATGTATATATTTTGTTAACTATGATATTGGTAAACAATTTCTGAATCTCTCCCTTTCTTGGGGCATCCTTCCTGAGTAGAAGTACACTCATGAAGACTAGAAAGCAACCTTTGCCCTCTTTCCAAGTCTCCTTACACTGGGCTTCCACGAAGTTGACCTTGTGAAATTGACTATTGATGATAATGACTCTTTATTCCCTCTACACTCTGTAGCCCCTGAATATACTTTCTCTAACTGTACTTTTTATATCATATTATAATTATTTATTTCATGACTGTCTCTGTCCACAAGAATCTAATGATAACGTTATGAGTTCTTTAAGATTAAGGGTCATTTTTGTGCACTTTTTCATCTCCTAAGCCTTGTGCAAGTAAGCACTGAATAAGTATTTTTTAAATAATTTGATCCTTGCATAGACTAAGATTATGATACATACACCTGATTGGGCTCAGAGAATCTAGAAAAATAAAACCATAACAATAATCATAAAGTGCTACATGAACATAAGCTAATATACATAATATAAAATATTAGAGCAATATTTTTGCTAAAAAATGTTCCTAGCAGTTTAAAATAGAAGTGTTTCCCTTGGACCAAGTGGTTATAAATTGAGTATATTTTTCCTTTTGCATTTCATGTTTCCCCTTCAAACTGACCTTCACAACATCCCCTGCTGGAGGTATGCCCTATAGCCCTCATCCTGGTCTGTTATGCCTGGGGACAAATTCCTGGTGTGGCCCAGGCCTGCTTTCTTCAAAATGCCAAGCATGTTTGTGCAGTTTCATTCCTCTCTCATTTATCAAACTGTCCTTGATGCACAGAACTTTGCTCCAAAGTCTTGCTTTCTGCTTTTATCATTAAAGAAATCTGTGCTCATTTGTTAATACATGTGTCAATTTAATGTCCTTCTCCTAGGAAACACCTTTCACACTGGGGCTTTCTGAAGAAATAACGTCTTAACTTACAACACAACATTTTAGATTGCATGGTAGTATCAAAAATTTAATTGTAGCAAGTCTTTAAAATGCCCTCAATTAATGTAAGTTGTATTTATGGGTAGTTTTGGTCCTACAAAAAGGAATCCATGAAATTTAACTGTCCTCTGAAACACCATTAAAATTCAATGTTTGACCTACTTTGGTCTTACCACAAAAATGTTATTATTGTAAAAGAATATCATTATATGACAAAAATGTTTTTAAGCCTATCATTTACTTACTTCAAATATCAGTCAATCGATAAATTCTTGATTTTGAACAATGCCTTAGAATTCATAGAAATTGAATTTGACCTGTCTTGAGAGGAACTGCGTTAAAAGGATAAAAGGGAGGAAGTAAAGAGAGCCATATTACAAAGTTCAATTTGTCAATAAAGTCAGTTGAGTATAGGATACCATTACAAAGTTGGGCACACTTCGATCCTCTATGAATGTTTTTTAAGGGTGGCTGAAACATGACCGCATTTAAATTGAATATGTCAACTTGACTTTGGAGTCACTTGCTAATAAATTGTTATGAACCTTGGTGAGTTTTTTAAAAGATGATTGAAAGAAAAAAAAAAAAAAGATGAGATTCTCAAGTGGATACAGTGAAAAAGAAAAAAGGAAGTATACCACTTAGTAAAGTAGAGGCGGCCTAGAGAAACATTAAAAATGCAGAAGTTAAAAGAAATTTGTGGAAGACCCAGAAGTCAGAAGTAGAAGAACTCTAAATGTATTTCTGCTGGTAATATAAAGTGTGATGATTTATGTAATTTATTACAAATGTTAAAAATTTTTAATTACTAGAAAAGGCTTCAGGGATATTCACTTGGTAAGTTTTCCCTCCTAATCTCCCATTCTGTAACACTATGGGCTTATGTTATACAGAAAAACTAGAAACATTCAAAGATCTATGGGTATGGGGTCCAGGGGAGTTTTGAGCACCTGTATTATTTGTAAGGGCATGGTAATGGAGATTGAGTTGACAGTGCAGATGAGGAAAAAAGAGGTAGAAAAGTGTTGGATGAACATAAATAGTCTCTAGTAACTATGCATTATTTGAAACATCTATTAGGCCTTAAATCATCAAATTTCCTCAGGAACACTCCCTTGAATGACTGATGTCCTCTCACCAATATTAAACATGACATATATGTCCTTTGCCTGATTAAAATCCTTGATAGCAGGGACAATAACTTTTCGTTTTGTTGTTGCTGTTTGGTAATTTCTTTCAAGTCTATTTTAAAGTCAGTAGAGGCTGGATTGAGCTCAAGAAACTGTGCACATAAAACTGAAAGTTTCAAAACCGGCGTATAGCTGCAGCCAATATTGAAAAATCACTGCCCAAATGCCCCAGCTATTTTTTTATCACTCAGTGATTACTAACAGCCTTCTGAAAGTGTGCTGCAGTGTCATGTAAATCTCTAAAAGCACATCAATTTCCTTTGCAAACCATATTCATAGAGGAGCGAATAGATATATCTTATTTTGCCTGGCAATCATTTTACCATTATACTATTTATTAATAAATGATATTTTTTGTGTATTTATTCTTGTGCTAGGCTTACCAAAAATTAAATTTTATTTTCCTCATTTGGCACAATAACCTGTCCAAGAACACAGAGCTAGTGAATTCATTGGTTTAAATAATTTTTCAACTCCTATAAAATTTGGTAAACACAAGGCATTTTTGTGGGGAAGGCTTAACTATGGGTGCTCAGAAAAGCAAACCAGTTTCTACTTACTTCCTTCTCCATGATTTATTAGATCAAATCCAACCAACTAAGCTCCTTTAAAACTCTATTTTTGCTTTAATTCTCAGTATTCCACTATTAACCTTAATATGACTATAGTTTTTCCTAATAAATGTTACTTATTACTGTGAATTAAATTAAACTACCTCTAAATTAAAATATCTGTAACGCCTTATTTCTAGCTTTGACCTTTTTTTTGAAACTCTAAAACTAATTACTGTAAATTTTTTAACCTGAGCATGAACGAATGAACTTATTACCATCCATTCATGCCAACATATCTCTCCTTTTACATTCTTCATCTGAGTACATCACCCCGTCTTATGTCAACTGAGTCATCTTTCAATCTCCATTCTACTTCATCCTAATTGCCTATGGCCACCACATATTGTTAATTCTGTCTCTGATGTGTTTACACTATCTCTGACCAGGTTAGGGTTTCAATACAGGTTCCTAAACTTTTAAATAATTCTTAGCTATCCTTCCTCCTTCTTACATCATAATATCAACCTGCATTTTAACCATTCTTCAAAATTATCTTTTAAAAATACAGATTTCATTACTAAAAGCTATTGTTTTTTGTTTTGTTTTGTTTTGTTTTGTTACCTATATCATGTCCCCACCTCAAGCTTCTCTCTTATAATGCATTCCCAAGTACATATTTCCCAGTTATACAGTTCACAGATCAGTAATATTAATAAAAACAGCTTAAATGTACTGAAGACATTTTAATATCCCAACATAGAAGATCACATAGCTAGTGAGAGAAAATGAAGCCATGATTCCAACCCCATAGATAATCTCCTAACAATACAGAAATTTGAGTGCTGATGCAAACAGGCCATGTCAAATGTTCACTGCTTATACTATTGAACTAATATAACACTAGATAAAATATATATTTAAGAATAGAAGAGAAATTCTTAGGTACCAGAAAGAAAGAAAACAATTCAAAATAATAGTATAAGTTAACAGTATAGTGACCAGGTGGGGGAGAAGGAGGTGATTTCTCCTAAGATTTTTAACCCAGCAGATATATCAAACATCATCAGGTAAAGTAAGAAAAGAAGGAAGAAGGAAGAAGGAAGAAGAAAGAAGGAGGAAGAAGGAAAAAGGAGGAAGGAAGGAAGGAAGGAAGGAAGGAAGGAAGGAAGGAAGGAAGGAAGGAAGAAAGAAGAAGCAGCTGCTGCCACCAACCACACACAAAAAAATTAATATAAATTTATTCAAGACCCACTAAATCCTTAGGGCCTAGAAAAGAAAACTCAACTCCACTCTATATGGAACTTTCACAACTCAGGACATGTGGAGTCACCACAGAAAAAATGTTCCCCATTGAAGATGATCTTACCATTAAGAAATATTACATTCTAAAGTAGGTATAGAGTGTCAGACACTCAACAAACTGGAGAGAGCACCATAATGACTGCAGACTACAGGAAATCTAAAAGACACTGTAAAATAAACATGTGCGAGCTAATTAAAAGACAGAAGAAATACAAACTATAACTGCAAAAGAAGATCATATGGAAAAAAAATCTGACTTGACAAAGAATAAAACAAAGCTTTCTGCCTCCAGCAACTCCAATGATCACATTTTTTCCTGCCTGCTTTTCTATCGCACTGCATTTCCCACACCATTATTCTCATTCTGGAAATCACAACGTAGAGAACTAATGCAGAAGCCTTATTGGTGTTCGTGATCCTATTGTTGCCTCCCTGCTCAAACTATGCTCATAACAAAATAAGTGTGCCCATGTCAAATGCTCACCTGAGCAAATCACTCCTGTACTACAGCAACCCCACAGCATTCCATTGTTTTAATGTAATTTGCAAGACTCTCATAATGTGCCCCTCGCTGCCTATTTGGCCTCCTTTCCTATCATTTACTCCTTTCACATTCTATCCAGCCCTTATCTCCTGTAGTTTGTGCTGCTCTCCACACCTCCTGGCCTTTGCTCTTCCTGGAAACCAACTTCTCAGAGGACCTGAAAGTCCACATTAGAACAGAATAGCTTTTCTCTGTGCACACACAGTTCCATGCTCTTCTCTTATAACCACATTTGCCACATTTAAATGTGAAGTCAGAGATGGCTTGACAATACCCCTGTAAAATCCAGGACAGCATGAACTTAATTATATGGATGCCATTTAGCAGATGTTCTATAAATATTTGTTGAAAATGCCAGACCATTCTCTTTCATCTCTTTAACTCCCTTACTCTGCTAATAAAAACTCCTCATATTTTAAGGGCCAGCTCAAATGATCACTTCTTTTTGAAATATTCACTGTTCTACTTCTAGTCTTCTCATATTATTTCTAAATGTCTATCTCTCCATCTAAATTGTAATCTCTATATTGGTGATATGTTGATATGTAGTAGGTACTTAATATATACCTAATAACTGAATATATGATCTGATGACAAACACAATCAAATAAATTAAATGTGATATTAGATCCTTATTAAGATGTCCATAAAATAAATAATCAAAATCACTTCTTTTTTTCAATTTTACTGCAGAAGTAAACCCTTAGGCTTTTAATTTGAACAATATTATCTTAGGATTTAATTATTCAACACTTTTTTCTCCTTATATCAATACTTTTGCAAACTAAGTCTCAAAAAACAGTCATACTTTGCTGTTGAGAAACTTGCCTACATCTAGAAATGAGTAGGTACTTTGACCAATCCTTGGGCATTGAAATTGCAAAAATCAAAGGCATAGGGTTGTTTTCTGCTTTACTAAAGAGAAACAACACAACTGGGAAAAGTATGCATACCTACAGTTCATGGGTACCTGTTTCTTTCCTTAAAATCCATTCTAACTCTGATTATTTTATAATCAAATTTAAGTATTATAGAGGAAAATATTTATAATTCAAACATGACTTTTCACAAATCAATATTTTATGTATGAAACAGTAGTTAAAAATCTGATTAAAGATATCAAGGAATAACTAAATAGATATTCCACGATCATGAATAAGATTCAATATTGTCAAGATCTAAGTTCTTCTACAGAATAATTCTATCTATAGATTCAACACAATCCAAATAAAAAATTCCAGCAAGTTATATTTTGGGTATTGACAAATGTATTCTAAAGTTTATATTAAGAGGCAAAGACCCAGATTGGCAAACTAAATTCTAAAGAATAAAGTTGGAAGGCTGACTCCAAGACTAACTATAATGCTACAATAATCAAGAAAGTGAGGTATTGGTAAAAGAATAGACAAATAAATCAATGGAACAGAATAGAGACCAAAAAGAGACCCACAAAATATAATCAACTAATCTTTGACAAAGAAATAAAGGCAATACAATGAAGCAAAATGGTGCTGAACAAACTAGATATCCACATGTAGAAAAAAAAATTAATTGGGACATAGATCTTGAACCCTTTATAAGAGTTAACTCAAAAGGGATCATAGACCTTAATGTAAAATGCAAAACTAAGAAACTCTTAGAAGATAGCACAGGGGAAAATCTAGGTGGCCTTGAGTAGTAACACAATGACTTTTTAGATACAACACCAAAGATGCAATCCATAAAAGAAATAATTAATGACTAGACTTCATTAAAATTAAAAACGAAAGACAGCGGCAAGAATGAGAAGACAAGTCACAAACTAAAAGAAAATATATTTAAAAGACATGTGTTAAAAGATTTTTATACAAAATTCACAAAGAGCTCTATAAACTCTACATTAAGAAAATTTACAACTTGACTAAAAATTGGGCAAAAAATTAAAAAAGACAGCTCACTAAAGAAGATATACAAATAGCAAGTAAGCATATAAAAGATGTTTAACATCATATGTCATTAGGGAATTGCTAATTAAAACAATGAGATACCATCACACTTGCTTGGATGGCCCAAATCTAAAATACTAAGGATGCTGAATGCTAGTGAGCATGTGGAACAGCAGAAGCTCTCTCTCATTCATTGCTGGTGGGAATGCAAAATGGCACAGCTACTTTGGAAGACAGTTGGACAGTTTCCTACATACTATTACCATGTGATCCAGCAACTGTGTGTGTTCCTTGGTATTTACCTAAGCTAATTAAAAATATGTCCACATAAAACCATGCCAGGGTTTAGAGAAAAGAGAGCAATGAATAAGTAAAGCATGAAGAAATTTGAGGGCAGTGAAACTATTATGTGTGATACTATAATGGTGGACACAAGTCATATACAGTTGTCAAAACCCATAGACATGTACAACACCAAGAATGCACTTTAATGTAAAGTATAGACATTGGGTGATTGTGTGTGTCACTGTGGGTTCATCAGTTGTAACCAATGTACCACTCTGGTGGGAGATGTCCCTAGCGGGGATGTATGGGAAATTTGTTCGGGAGAGGTGTACATATGGGAACCCTCTTTACTTTCTGCTCAAATTTTCTGTGAATCTAAAATTGCTCTAAAACATAAAATATATTAATTTTAAAAGGTAGTAGTTAAAACAGAGGCTTAAGTTGTTTTTCAATTATGGGTTAATTAGAGAAACTGAAATTAAAATACAGCATTCTTGGTACATAATAAGTGGACTACAATAGACTTATAGAAGACAATATAAACTCCATTTGCTTCATTTATATTGCTATTAAGTTAATTTAAATAATGCAGCTTTAAAAATTGCTTCTTGAGTGATCAGATGTATAAAATTTGGCAACAGTCCCTTGGAAAGAATTGGGCTATTAATCTGCCTTATAGACTGCAAAATCCATAGAAAATTTTCAGACGTAACTCAAATGTGTTCCTACCCTTTGCTAAAAGTATTTCCTAGAGCCACTTGCAAAATAAATGTTTACTGCCAGTATGTAATTTTAAATATCTGAAAACTCTGTTTTATTTATTTAATCTTTCCCCAAAAGACTATCAAGAGAATAAGTCACGCTAAATTAAATTACATGTGTAGCAAGTGATAAAATGACAAATTATATAAAGCTGATAATAGTTATGACAATTACAATCAGTATGAATATCTTATCTCCAAAAGATACTGAAAAGAATACCTAATGATATGATATTTTTCCAGCATATTGGAAATCATTATATTATCTGGAATGATCAGTTTAGCTCTACTTGTTAGGTTTACACCATAGGTATAAGAGGTTCCCATGGCATTTGAGTTGTGAAGATTTCTGTTGCAAGCTGAATGTTAAATTTTAAAAATAATGTGACCACAACACAATTAAAATGAGTAATTCCCATTTTACAGAAAGAAAAGCTGAGCAGAGACACAGACAAGACAGAGGTAATGTTAAAGCTGAAATTAGAATTCAAGGATCACGATGTCCTGTGATTTAGCTCAGGGTTTGTAATAACAACTTTGCTGTATAATTTAAGCAGACCAGGACATCTCAAGATTGCTGCTAACATCACCTCTGTGTTTAGCCTAAACATGCCAACACTTAGGAAAACGACTGATTGCTTTTGTGAATCCAGTAAAGGGGCAGGAAGAGGCAACAGCACAGCTCCTATGAAAAACATTTATTTAGTGACATTCTGAAGTCGTGCAGACACTGTTATGTAGTCTAATGCATCTTCATCTCTTTCATAGTGTTTGAGCCCTTTAGATCAATCAGCTCAAATTTCCCCTTCTAACACACTGAAATGTTTGGTTAAGCTGACAAATTTGTGTAGTAAATACAACTGCCTGGCAGGAAGCTTTCTATCTGCTTTAGTCAATGCTTTGAAATAAATCCAACCAGAACCATTTGTTCAGGCAGCTTTGAAAGTGAGTGATACAAATGGATAAGCTGTATGTTCTGTCTTTACTGCTGTATTTGAATGGCTCAGCGGGTATAGACAGGCTACTGCTCTAGAAGGTCCAAAGCATTCCACTGGCAAATGGAACTGGCAGATACAGGAGGCACTCAGCAGGAATCACTCAGTATAGTGTATGTAAGAATGTAGGCCAGGTCAGAGAGACAGCAAGCCCAGAGGAAGCAGTCAGTGGATGCCATGCTCTGATGTCCCACTTCAAGCAGCGCTCTAATAATAGCACTTCGGGCTGTGCGTATGGGGTAGGGGGGAGGGAAGAGGTGGAGTAAGGGAATGTATGAACACTTCTGTTCTTGTCATTAAGTCTCGTCTGAGTGTGGAGGATGAAAGTCCACAAGGACTTTAAAATACTTCCATAACTCGCACACCTATTTATTTATTAATTAATTTAAAACAACAAGTACTTAATGCGCATGTCCTCTTTGAAAAGGAATGTTAGGTGCTACTGTGGGGATGCTGAGCCAGAGGCCTATTTGAGACCCTTAAATAGATAAAAAATAATATAGAGGAGACCAATATAAGAAACCTGAGAAAGGTACAAATACAATTCTATGGGATTTTAAATGAGTGAGAAAGTATTCTAGTTGATTAAAGATGATTGTTTATATCTAAACAAGTAAACTGGTTCAGTTTATGGGAATGAAACGAAGTTCAACAAAGGCTAAAGCTACACAGTAAATGCAAGTAACTTAAATTTGGATGGCCTTTCATCTTCCCCATCACTTTTTACAAAATATTTTATATTAGTTTCAGGTGTACAACATAGTGGTTAGAAGAGATGGTTTAAGAAGTGATCTCCCTGATTTGTCTAGTACTCACCTGGCACTATACATAGTTACTACAATATTACTGACTATTTTCCTTCCCTATGCTGTGCTTTACATCCCCGTGACTATTTTGTAAATACCAATTAGTACTTCTTCATACTCTGTTTTAAGTGATCATTACAATAGGCCTAGGGAATAAGTAGGGAGAAAAGAAATTGACCAATTTTACAACCAAAAAATGAGTTTCCTAAGATATCTAATGACTGTCTTAAGGTCATGGTAGGAAATCATATTTTGAACTAGGGTCTTTTCCCTCTGGGTACAACATGGACTTTTTTCAGATCATGTAGCTTCTAGTTAAGTATGTTAAAGATATGAGAAACACTTAAGTGTGTTTGTCCCTAGCAAATATAATTTTGTTGGAGAGGACAAATTTACATTTTATTTTATATACTGCTGAATTGTTTTGAGTTTTTAGTGATTATATGCTTCAATATTAAAAATAATTACATGAAAATATTTGGAAAAAGAAAACATAAACTAAGGAGAGTAAAGATAGACATTTGAGATGTAGAGAAAGGGAAAGATACATCCTATCTGGAATAAAAAAAAAAAAAGACTACATTATATAAACCAGTATATGTCAAGAATAGCTTTATCATATTATATAGATCTGATCTATTTCAAGAGTGAATCGCTCTCAGAGCAGGATCAAATATACTTCCTCCAAGTAATATATAACTGCATGTGTAGTCCAAGCAAATATGCATATCTTCATAGAAAATTTTCCTCTATATTATAAGCAATGTTTGGGCATACCTGAAAAATTCACTGAAAAAGTTTATACTTGGATACTTTCACTTTCTCATGAGAATAAGCACATGTGCCTCACTGCTTCACTATTAGTAATAATGACACAAATTGTGATAATGTAGTACAGTTTGAGGAACAATGAAATAACATGGAACATAATATATTCAAAATGTAGCTACATATGTGAAGACTATATATATTTGCAAGTATAGATTTATATAATTTTTTATCAATTATTTACCTAGTGATAAAATTTATAATAGCCTCTATTTTCTGAGTTACTACAAAGATTACCTCCCCCCAAAAAATACTATTCAGTAGAAGATAAACAAAGAAAGCATAAAAATGGTGTTCAAATAAAAGCCAGAGGTATAAAATAAAACAGAGGAAATAATCACAACAGTCTCTTGAATGTTTACTCTGCGTAGGCATTATAGTAAGTACTTTAAATCTACTATCTAATTTAAGTCTTCATACAACTTTATAATATGGCTAGATAATAGTACTATTACTCAAATTCAGATTGTTTCAACTATCTTATGACAATAATTTAAATTGTGTGTGACAATAAATATGAATAAGTGAAACCCTCTTTGGAAAAGACAAAGTATTTCAAATTCAGTAGATGTGAACAAACACATGAGACACCTGCATGCTATTAAAAGACATATCTATAATAGTTATTGAATACTAAATAGAATTGTATTAAAACACAAAAAAAACATTACAAATAAAATGGAATACTTACAGAAATAATGTATAAATAGAAAACTACTTAATTTCACATGTGTAATAAGCTTGAATACTGAAACTATGTTTAGAAAGCAAACAAAATGTCCATAGTCTAAACAAATTTTGAATATAAAGTGAAAATCCTATATACTTGTAAGATGAATTTCACAGAATATTCATATTTTCATGTTATTATAATTTAAAAATGTCTATCGAAAATCAATAGTTTATACCATTAGTGGCATAATTTTAGAGATAATATTTTTAAAAATCACAAAAATAAAATTATATGTAGAAAACAGTAGAATAAAATATTAATAGTATTTATCTTTGGAATAAAGCCACATAAAATTTGTCTACTGTATTTTCAATAATACCTATACTTAATGCATATATATTTTTTTTCATAATGACAAAACATTTTAAAAGAAAATAAATATAAATGTATACATGTGTATGCTTATGTGTAGGTATATGTACGAGAGTCTATTTGTGCAAAACTATAATACTGCATCAGTCATTAATTCCTAGACTTTATTATTCAGGAGGATGTATAATTTTGAATATTTCTCCAAATAATATCTCTTATAAACACTAAGAAAATATCCAGGATAATCTAGAGCTTCCCTTTTACAAACCATTTTGAATCTCACTTTCCATAAATAAATAGTTATTTGTGTTTGTTGTTATCTTTCTAGTTTGTAAATTCTTTTATTGGTGACAAATTCTATAAATTTACTACAAGGTATATAAAGAAGTCCTACACATTTTTTTTTGTTGTTGTTATAAAATTACCTTCAAATTTCAAGAAAGTTCTCCTAGGTAGAGTATTCTTGAGTTTGTTGAGCATGTCTATGTTCTACTTTCTAATATCTTCCATGAACATGAATTTGATTGTGTCCTTTTTTACCCATATTTTTTTCTGAACTGAAAATTTCTCAACTATTTATACTATTTCATTCCTTTGATCATTTTCACTAACCTTCAACCTTAATGGAAAGCACTGAAGAGAACTATGAACTCTACTCCAAGTACAAAAACAATATTAGTTTTGTTTGAAGATCTAACAAAATTATATAATACTGTTTTTCAATTTTATCATGGTTCTCTCTGGCATTTGGTTGACCTTCTGAACTGCCACTCTACACTGGACTGTCTTTCAGAAATAGCTGACATAGATTTAGATAACTTTTTCTAGACACAAATAATAGCAGGGAAAATAGTTTATTTCATCAGCATAGCTTGGATTATATTTTCCCAGATATATTACCTTATACTTGCCACAGCTCAAATTTATTCACTATTATTTTGCCTATTCCCACATTACAAAATGTTCCTGCAGGGCCCATCATCTCAGCAGTGGAACAGCATCGGAGTCCTCTGCAAACATACAGATTGTCTCATGCAGTTATAATGGCCCATCTTCCTTCACCGGTCCACATTCTTCCAGCTGGTAGAACCAGAGTCATGGTGGAGATTTTTACTCTATTTTTTTACTCTGCTCATGTTCTGCTACTAATTCTATGTACCAGAGGGGGATTTCAAGAACTTGAACAGGTGCTACAGGGGAGAAAATCAAGGCCACCTGCCTTTTCCTACTCCAACCTCACACCCTGTTCTCTACCTTGACTGTTCTTCCTTATGATCAAGCTCTTCACTACACTCCAATTTTAATAACAGGTCCGTGTCTTTGTGCATGACCTGCTAACCCTACTTTTGTTTAAGTGGTCTGATTTTTAAATATGAATACCTTGCCTTACTCTAGTTAATATCATTTTTCTTTTACTAACTGCCAGCCTGGGCTTCCTTTGCCTAAAGCAGTGGTTAAAAATCACTTTGAAAGTTTATTAAGATACAATTTCCTGGCCCCACCCTCAGAGGATTTGATCCAGTAGCTCAGGGCAAGGCCAACAAATTTGCATTTCTAATGCCAATACTGCTCACCTGGAGACCACACTTTGACAGTTACACAACTGCCATGATTTCTGTCTGTTTTCCGCTTACTGGAAGCATGTCTTAATGATTTACCTTTCTTACCAGATCATTTGGATTATCTTTATGGGCTTTTCTATATCTAAGCAGCCTCTTGCTTCCTCTGACCACTGTATGAGAAAGGCAAGAAATGCCAATTCTAGTTCTGCTTCCTGAAGATGGTCATGATGACAATAAATATGACAACAAAGACAATGGTAATGAGGATGTACCTCAATTTCCTTATCTTTAAAGTGGAAGAAAAAATAGTACCTCTCTTATAAATTTTTGAATTAAATGAGAAAACACAGCAGTTTGCACAATGCATGAAACATAATAGGTGTCTAATAAATGTGCACGTGAGAACATCAATGCAGATGATGGCAACAAATCATTAATTGAATGGACGGATTGACTGATTGATTAGATTCTGGGGACATATAATGAATATAACAGATAAGAACCCTGATCTGATGGAGACAGAAACAGTGAATGAGAACATAGATAATAACAAGTTGTAATAAGTACTATAAAGGACAAATAAGAGAATGGTGGAACAGAGTAACTGTGAGAGGGTCATTTAGTCATACTGGACAAAGACAAACTCCATAAGAAAGTGATGTGCACAGTATGAGCTGGGACAAGAGGATTCCAGTCATGAGTTGCTGCCCAAATATTTTGAGATTGGAAATTATTATTTTTTTTTCAAGGCAAATACAGGAGGCTAATAAATAAATAGAGGAAGAATGTGATAAAGTTAGAAAAGTATATGCAAGTGGAAGTCCACAAGAAGTTTCTACTTTAGTCTAAAAAAAAGAAATTGAAGGACCTTGAGGATTTTAATTTCTACATAGGGACATCTATGTTCCGATTAACCTGTTAACTAGATTATTCTGGGTGAGAATGAGTTACAGTAAGGCAAGATTAGAAGAGCTTGTTAGATTAGAGGCCTGGTTCAGGTAACAGGGTGACCAAGGTCAGGATACAGAGAAAGGGGCAGATTTAAAATATGTTCTCAAGGTTGAACTGTTATGCATTTAATGTAAGGTAAAAGGGAAAAAAAGCACAAAGCTGATGACTTGGTTTAATATATTACAACATCGAGGCTATATTCATTTAACCAAACTATTTATTTATTTTGACAGTTTTTGTATGTATTATATAAAATGTGAATGATAAATATTCTTTCCTAGCCAAAGCTAACTTAATTGTGAATATTTATTTTCTGGGTGAATTTCTTAATAATTTACAATGTAAACATTTTTCATGGTCTTTGGTGAAGCATGAGTAACAGTAGTACATGTCCTAAGCTCCCTCGAGAAAGCCAGCAATATTTTTAGCTCACATTATTTTTAAAAATAATAACTAATATTTATTTAGTGCTTCACATGCACCAAATCCTTAGACTACACTGCCCATCCAAATCAGTAAAACGTATTCATCTCTCACTAATATCACTCTAGTAGTCCCCAATTCTGCAACTTTGGTTCAGTCATCCTACATGTCATGATGAAGTATATAGCCTTCTTTAAGTTCTACCATTCTCAGAGCCACCTCAAACATATTTCTTTTTTATTATTTTATATTTCTTTCAGGTGTACAGTACAATACTTAGACATTTACATAATTTATGAACTAGTCCCCCCAATTACTCTGGACCCATTTGACACTACACACAATCTTTACAATAAGATTGACTATATACCCTATGCTATACTCGAAATCTCCATGACTGTTTAGTAACTACTAATTTGTAGTTCTTCATCCCTTTGCCTTTTTCACTCAGCCCTCCAGCTCTCTCCCCCTTGGTAATCACCAGTTTGTTTTCTGAATCTGTGAGTCTGTTTTTGTTTCTAGTATGCTTCTTTATCACAGTTTATTTCTCCTTAAGTCAGGAGATGGTAAGAGCAACTTAAGACATAAGATCTGAATGGGACCTGCAATTCTGAGTTTGAGTACTCAAGGCAAATGCACATTAACAGATAGATACCTGTTGCTAATAACAATGGTAACACTATGACTTACTCTCTATTCCAGGTACTGCCCTGGAGATGAGATGCACTGAATATGTACTATTTCTCTTATCCCAATCTTCATAACACCTCTGCAGGTTAGATATCATTGGCCCATTGCATAGACAATGTTTAGAGGTCAAGTGATGTGTTCATGGCTGCTTGTCCAGTACCAACACCCTTGAGGGTAAACTGGGGTAAGTTGGAGTAGAGAGAGAAGATGGTAGAAAGAAGGAGATGTGGACAGAAAAAAAAAACAGATTCATAATCATACAAATGCTCCTGATTTAGGGGGATATGCTGATAAGCATGAAGTATCCATAAAGTGTTCAGCCAAAAAGAGGAAAAACAAAGTAAACTGGCATGGAAGTGATAAATGAGAATGAAGTTGCATCTCTGTTTACATAGAAGAGAGTGAAGAAGAGGTGAGGAGAAAATCTCACTCACTGACATCTTCTTCTGAGGCCAGAATTTCACTTATTATTTTATTGTTGCTTTTAAAACCAAACAAGGAAAATGTCCCTGCTCGCACTCTACCTTCCTGCAAATAATCTACAAAATAACATGGTGCAGTCTTAATTCCCAAGGTACTTTGCAAGCTAAATTAGCATTCTAATAGAGAAACACAATATTACTTGCACAATCCCCACATCTATCTGGCTAACCATCTTTTGAGAATCATACATACACACTCACACACCACAATCTCCCAGCTCATTTGACAGTTCTTCTGTTTTCATGCACCATAAATTGATGATAAAGTGTTATTACTGAGCATTAGGCAGTTAGATTCACTAACTGCTATTGGTTAAGAATATATCAAGAGGAAATTGAATTATATAATTTAATCACAGGCTAATTATTTTCTTTGCTGGCCTTATAAAGAAGCGATAGATGTACACTCACAAGTATCACATTTATGTTCCTTAGCAGGAGGGAGGCACTGAGCTTTGATTAAAATGGCATCATGTTGCTTCTTACAAAATGTGTAATGGGTCTGAACTCCAAGAATAAAAAAAATGACTACACCCATTAACTGTGGTAAAAATCCCATTTTAATTGGTAGGCACTTGCCATAGAAATGTATAAAGTACATTACAACTACATATAAGCCAAATTGACATAGCTATACTGCTGATAATAGGAAATTCTTTTCCAAATAGAAAAAGAAAATAAGTTTAACTCTATAGCCTTCACTAATTGCACACAGCATTTCCCAAATATTAGCCTGTTAGAGAGTTTGAGACGTCCTATAGTATGTACATGTTTAATTTAACATTCTTTGATCCAATGTTTCCCAAACCGAAGTAACCACAGATGATTTTTGTTTGTTTTGTTTTCATTTTTGTTAGGAATACCTAAAAATAAAAATACAATTTGGAAAATATTGGAGAATAACAAGGTTTAGCCTTCATCTTAACAAGATGTCTCACTTGATTGTGTAGTCAATTCATCTTTAATTTTTCCCATTTTGTTCATACCAAATTTGTACCCAAAATCTGTTTCACAAGGAATATCTACCAAAATATTTATATTAAAATTTAGAACATTCTGTCATATCTTAACTGTAGTTCTGAACAATAAGAAGATGGATAAAATAAGAAAGAAAATTTGGAGTCAGCACTTCGTACAAAATTTATTTTTGTGTGTGTGTCTCACAGAAGGACTAATTGAATGAGACGTGATGTTTTTCACATACCAAAATGCAACATTTTATGAAATGAAAATCCAGAGTCAATTCTGAGAGAGAAAAATCTGCATTTCTTCCATTTCTTAAATGCTTAATTCATGCCCACTAGTATGTAAGAGATACTGAGGACATGAAAACGATTATGATACAACTCCTTTCCTTGAGAAATCAATTTGACTTATACATGATTAGAACTCGCCATATGATTTCCTATGGAAATTGCCTAGCCAATGTGTTAAGTGTTAAGGTGAAACCACCAAGAAATTATGGCAGCACAGGAGAGAAAGAGCATTACCACATGGGTGAACATAGTGTTAGATATAATAATAAAAGAGCAGTGAGCATACTTGATACAATGTCAGCTTAGAGAACAAACAGTCTTTGTGAACACAAACATTTCCACACAGGTAGCCAATAACCTTATGTTGCCCTCAACAGTTTCTCTGTGTGACATTCCAGTTAGCCTGTCCCTATGAAAGTGGTACACTTCGCCCCACATACAATGCCCTTAAAAAGACATTAAACTCAACAATAAAAAGATAAATGACCCAATAAAAAATGGGCAAAGGATTCGAATAGACATTTCTTCAAAAGAGATATACAAATGGCCAATAAACCCATGACAAGAAACTCAAAGTCATTAGTCATTAGGGGAATCAAATCAAACCCACAATGAGATAGATACCACCTCTCATCCACTAGAGTGGATACAACCTAAAAAGTTAGCTAATGACAAGTGGGGATATAGAGAAATAGAAATACTCAGTTACTTTATAAATAGTCTAGTAACTCCTCAATAGAATTATCATATGACAGCAATTCCACTTCTTGTTATATGCCCAAGAGAACTGAAAACATAGGTCCCCACGAAAACTGGTGCACAAATGTTTATACAGAATTATTCACAATAGGCAAAAGGTAGAGGTTTTCAAGTTGGTGCTTTTTGCCCTTAGGTATTTATACCTTCATATATTAAATAATAAATTAGAAATAAATCCTCAGAATGTATATAAAGAAATGTCATGCTTTACTCCCTAGTCTTTGAAAAGTGGCAAGTACAAAGGACACTAATTCTTGCTAACGTTATTCAAAATACTTCTAATTTAGTTTGAGTTCTATCACAGAGTTAAACTCCTTTTGGGATGATGCATGCTTCTGGGACTTTGGGACAACTTTGGCAGACAACGCCCTTTGGGACAGCTTTCCACCACTGTCAGCAGTCCTTTTAAACCACAGATGGTCAATTCACCTTGCTGAGATGGTTAGGGCTAATTAAAATCATAGCCTTAGATTGCATTTTTAATGCTCTCAATTAGTATATAGCCTTTGCCTTTCCCTCTAGGGCCTCAACTTCCTCATATAAGAAAAAAATTAGAGTCATAACCATCTCAAGGATGAATGCAAAACACTGGTTAAACTGTTTTCTCTGATGAAAGAGGGAGGAAGTATAGAGGTCCACGAAGAAGGCATTTAAATAAATATTTGTGTAATGAATAAATAAATCCTATTACTAATCCAACCAGTATTTTACACTTCTCAGTATAACTGCCATTGTGATACTAAATCATTTTATTACTAAGTATGAACTTACCATTTTTCATAATTTAATACATATATACATTCAACGGAATCTTCTAAACATCATTTTGGATAGAACTTTTGCACACTCTTATGACAGCTGTGATCTCAGCTGAGGAAAGTAACTATAATAAGAAGTTAACACAGTGATGTGAAGCCGCAGCTCATAGATCATTTTGAATTATTAAAACTGAATTCTGCTTTATGCATGTCTACCCCTACATTTGGGAACGTATCTCTACATGAAAAAACTCTTAATTAATTTCAATATGATCCATTTGGCAATTACCTTGTAAAGGATAATCAATATAAACTTACCCAAGGCGCTGCTTTTATGACTATGGTCATTAAATGTGATGTGTGAGGGGGTCACTGCTCATAAAGACTGATTACAGAGACATGAACTTTAAGGACTGCTACTTAGGCAGAGGAGGTGATGTTGTAAGTTCATGAGAACGCCATTCAAACAAAGAGTTGCACATCGTTAAAAGATAAATTTACTTTAATTGATATATTTTATAATAACTATTTCCCATTTAAGGCTAGGAACCTGAATCTAAAATCCAACATGAGAGATCCCTCAGCAAGTTTATAAAGGAGGTGATTAACACCTTAAAGGGAGGTGAATGTGCCCCTTACTTTCCAAAAAAAATTAATGGGTCAGTTCCCTACATGGCCAATTACACGTGCTCAGAAATTAGCAACTAATGTTACATATACTTTAGGTTAAAAATTATAAAACTAAAGGACATGCAAAAAAGGATATAAAGCCACATCAGTGTTTAATTATCATGTTGCCTTTCATTACTAGACACATCTGAGGGTTGATGGGGTGTGAATATTCACATGCTTGTTGCAGTAAATTGAATTTATCTAAGAATTGATTTAGAAAAAAACTTAATTTCCTCAAGAATTGCAGCATATCATTTACGATAGGTTCTCAAATGAAAAGAGCAGCTTTTACTTAGAAATTACTAAATAAAGAGATAATGAAGATGCTTAAGAAAAACTAAGACGGGGGAACATTAAATTTATAAGAATCTTAGAACACACAACCTAGTGTATAAACAGATATATGTCTTCTGATTCACTGCCATTATAAGAAGCACTTTTTTCATACTCTTGAGAATTTAAGCTCATCAGTACTGACAATATGTAATAAATATTGGTAATATACTTCTCTATTACAGCTCATGTCTCTATAGAACTTGCCAAGAATCTTTTAAACAATATAATGCATAAAACAACTACTTTTTCTGTGGCTACATTAGTCTGCTCAGGCTGCCATAACAAAATCCCTGGTGCCTGGGTGGCTTACATGACACCAATTTAATTTTCAAAGTTTTGCAGGCAGGAAGTCTAAGGTCAAAGTGCCAGCATGGTTGGTTTCTGGTGAGACAGTTTTTCTTGGCTGGAAGACTGTGCCTTTTCTCTCTGTCTCATGTGTCCTGTCTTCTGAATGCGTGCTCTGAGAGGTATAGTGCTCTGATAGCTCTTTTTCTTCTTAAAAAGATACCATATCTATTGGATTAGAGGCCCACTCTTATGACCTCATTTAACCTTAACTCCCTACCTTCTTAAAGGTCCTATCTCTAAATACAGTAACATTGGAGATGAAGGCTACAGTATACAAATGTGTAGAAAATCAATTCAGTCGATAACCATAGTCTACAAAAAACCATGAGTATCAATGAAGAGTTTATACAATATTTTGATAGAAAGTTAGATAACATATGTAAAATGTACATACAATAGTATTTCTTACATTTAAAGTTCACATGAGCAAGAGAAAAAAAAAACAAGAATTTGAGTGGCCAAGATGCATAAGACACGGCATCTGTTTTTAAGTCTCTCACAATCTAGTTGGGAAGAAAGCATGCATAGGAAGCTGTAGAGGCACAGAGGAAAGTAAAAAATATAAAATGTTTCACATATTTTGATATCATCCTTGTAGCATAAACCTAATTTTTGTCTATGTTTCTAAAGAGTACTGCCAAGAAAATTTCTGTGTAGCATTAGGACATCATTATATGAATTTTCCATGATTTATGAAAATTATGTAGGGACCAGTGGTTGCTTTGTACATTTTATAGATGAGGAAAATTACTCATAAAGAGAGTACATGGGATGTTTTAATATTTGTGGTATTTTGTTTTGTTTGTTTTTGCTTAATCTTTGTTCACTATGCTTTTGGCTTCTCATGAGGGCTGGAAGAGCATCTTATATATTTTTATTTCCCAGAACACGCAAAGCTATTTCTTGCTATTCTGAAATATTTCTCTCCCAATTCTCACACTCAGGCAGTCACCAAACCCTATTTAAAAGTAATGATCATTTTCTTCAAATAAAAAAAAAAAAATGAAGATTACAGAGTTAAATTACTGGCCAAGATGAAACAGCTAATAAGGATAATTCAAAAATCTTTCCATGTTTTTCCATTGCCTTTAAGATAAAAATCTAATCACACCCGCAAAATATTTAGGATCCATACCACTTTTCCAGTCCACTGTTGGATTGCCTTTGTGCCCACGATCTTCAGTCACCTCAAATCACTTCCCTTTCACAGGCCTTGCTTATCTCCAAACCTTTACTTCCTCCTGGCCAGAATGCTCTTCCCTTGCCTCTCTGCCCAACCCCCCTAATTCCTGTTCTCACATCTTCATTGAACTCTGTACTTAGGAACCCTCATCTCCCTCTTATCCAATTCTTCTTTGTGTTTTTAGTAATTGCCTGCTTCTTTTCTGTTTGCCTAATGAGTCTTTGAGGCCTGGATCTGAGTCATACGTGCCTTTCTATGACCAAATGGTACTTGGCAGGGCACACAAGAGGCAACTTGTTGGTTGCTGCTTTACTACTAATGCTTTAGATAAGGTATATATCTGGGACAAGAAACTGTAATTGGTTAGCTCGCTATATACTCAGCCATCATTTTTATCATTCAAAAGCATTTTCAAAAGAAAGCCAGCTGGTAGCATAGACTTTTCCATCCCACTACATTAAAAATTAATTGTTTTTAACAGGAATATTTAACTTCCCCTATGCATCTTAATCTACTGGCTGGACATTTGGAAAATAAGACTGGACAGAATACTATTTTTTTTAATTAAAAAAAGAAAACAAGAGTTAAAAAAAAATAATTACTACACTATTGATTTAAATAAAATGGGAGCTGGCAACACTATTCTGAGAGGCTCTTTCTACATCCTACTCTTCAGGACATCTCCAGCCATTGCTGCTTTAGGTTCTGTCTTTTATGAGAGCAGAGACTATCAACTCTTCAATCTTCACAGCTTCCATATTTACATCCAATATGAAAAAAATCTTAGAAGTCATTAGAGCAACTGATTGTATAAATGTAAAATTGTACTAAAATCCTACTGAAGCCAGACTTCAAAAGTTTATAGCTTTTGCAGAACCTAGTGCAGTCTATGTATTCAAAATATGTCTACCAGTACTATATTAATGGCTATTCTAATAGGTCATAGACAGGAGAAATGGTTATTATTAAGAATGCTTCCATCACCACATATTTGACCACCTTTACCCTTATCTACCTCCCACAATCCCCCCCCCTTTCCCTCTGGTAACCACTAAACTATTTGTATCTATGAGGTTTTTGTTTTTATGTCTTGTTTGTTGCTTTCATTCATGTCCCACATATGCATGCAATCATATGGTCCTCATTTTTTCTGTCTGATTTATTTTGCTTAGTATAATTATCTCCAACTTTATCCATATTGTTGCAAATGGCAGTATTTCATATTTTCTTATAGCTGAGTAATATTCCATTGTATATATGTACATCTTTATTCAACACAATGCAATTACACATGATATATCATTATTGAACTGTATACTTGAAACTTATATAATTTTGTTAATCAATGTCACCTTAATAAATTCAATTTTAAAAAGCTATAGTAATTTCAAAAAATACTTCTGTAAAAGTATTTATATTTTATTTATTTTAGATAAGGTGTCCTTAATCTTTTCTAACACAGATTCTCTAAGAGGTCTAATTATCAAATGTCTTTCAATTTCAATTCTATAATGTAAATGCTTTAAATTATATTTAATGTATATCAAGTCTGAAACTCTTCAGAAAGACCACAGCATTTCTCTTTATTTTGTTGTTTATAAAATAATATCCTACTTGAAAAATCTATCACTTTATGCAGGTTCGCATTCAAAGCCAAACTAAGCACAAGACAGAATTGCACGTTGAAAGGCAAAAATGAGTCTGATAAAATACATGATTAAAGCTTATAAGCAAAAGCTTAAATTTCTTGTGGGATTTTATCTTATGAAGAATTTAAATTATGCTTAAATTTGTAAAAATGATGAAAACTAAATTTGAATAACACTGATAATGAAGTTATTTTCTCATCTTCCATTTAAAGAAAAAGTAATAAATTCTATTTCCATATAAACTCAGTCCTGCAAGATAAAGTTCAACTTTATATCAGAATAGTCAGACTATATCAAAAATTTTATTATATCGACATTCATTTTGAAGCCTGTGTAAAATAGTTAAACCAGTATTACAACCACCTTCTGAATTAAATCATGACTTTTACAATAGTTATAAATAGTTATAACAGTCTGTAGTAAACCTTTCAAATGCATACCTAGATACCAAGGGGATTCAAAAAAAAAAAAAAGACCCAAGACATAAACACAGCTCCATCTATTTTTTAAAAAATTAATAATTCTTCTAATTTACAGATTTGATATGTAATATGAATAGGTTATGAAAACAAGGTGGTTCATTTGGAATAAAAATATAAGTCTAAAGACAACAAAGCCAACAGCCATAAAGAAAAAGACTTGGTACCCTATAGAAGATATAATAATAAATAAAAACAACAACAAAATACACAGATGAAACATACACAGTATAGTTATTATTCTTCCCCTATAAAGAGTTCCTACAAATCAACAAAATGAATATTTCAATAAATGTATGAAGGTAAAAAGAGAATGATAACCAACTTACAAAATATAAAATGCTAATGTCCAGTAAAACTATAAAAAAGAAATCTAAGTTTAATAAGCATTCAAATTAGAACAAATTTATAAAATTTTAAATAAGCAAAGTTAGGAGGCTGAGAAAGAAGGCAGACCTTTGAAAAGGGACAAATTCCTACACTGCTGGTGAGAGTATAACCATTTCTGCAATATTTTTCCTGAGGATATGAGCAAATAAAAGACAAATATATGTTCTTAGCAAGGATAATCAACTCAGTGATTTTTAAAAAATGAAACTTGAAAACAAGATAATTCTCAATAATAAAAAACTGGAGAATGTAGACACGTGCACAGGAACACACAGAGGAAGATGCCGTGAATGTTGGTAGGGATGCAAATACATATGTATGTCTGTACACAGATCTCTTGACTACTGTAGTCCCAGAAATCAGAATTTACATGCATTTGTCTTAAATATCAATAAAGTATTACATGTCTAAATATTGTGTACTTATTTGATATAAAATTTGACGTCATGTATTTGTAATTAGAGGTTTACCTATGATCACTATAAACTCTAGCTCATTCCATAACTGCATTTGCCTTATGATCAGTAATATACATTACAAAGTAGTTTCTATGGTAGCCATTCCATGTTAGTGTACATTGATGATATAATTGTAAAAGTTATTTGCTTCAACAAAAAAATTTCCATATGAGTAAATAAAAGTATTGTCATTTTAAAGAAAGATGATACTTTAGTTAAAATAACACTAGCTCTAAAACCGAAGAATTAAAGTCCTTTGCCTATATTAGTTTAATATTTATGGTTTGATCAAAAAACAAACAACTTCTCACTCATTACATATAATATTACCTTGTCCACAAATGAAAGCATTTTCTAAATAAATGTTAAATCTAGAAAAGCAAAATAGATAGCATAATAATATTAAGATATAGCCTAGCAGATAAAATCAATGTACTGTACCTTTTTGTTTTTAGTGAATAACTTTTAAAGAACCTATAATTTTTCCTGTACTGTTTACAAGGTAAAAAGATTTATTCCAGAAGAAAAATATCCAATGACTGTTAGATGATTTTTTTTTTGTTGTTATAGGAGAAAACAATTGACATCCAAATGTTAAGGTACTTTCTCCAAACTGCATAATTCAAAGGAAAGTGGCTAAAAGAATTCTGGAGCAGATGATAAAATATGTGTTTGAGTGAGTACCTACCACATAAAATAATTAATGTGCAATGACACATAGTGATCCTACCTTTCTGAATGATATGAACCTACCCATGCTCCTTAAATTTCTTTAAATTACATTTTTGCTATGCAAATTTTCTTTAGTTGTATTTGATTTTAATGGTTCACTTTCAATGTAGCATCTACAGTATTTCCATATAACAAAACAATTTCATGAGTACATCTGAATTTACTGTCAGATACCCTGTCATCTTAAATGACAACTCACTTTTCCATTCAGGTGCATATTTTTCATAAAATTTATTGCATTAATTTCTTCATTTATTTTCCCCAGGTAATATATTTTGCAACCTCTCATTTGTTATTTAACATATGTTGAATAACATACTTAATACATTTGTTAAATATTAATTTTTGGTAGTTATATCAATGGAATAATTAGCTGAAAGCGATCTGGATTTTAATCAATGAGTAAGTATTCAAACACTGCATTTAACCTCTATGCAATTAACCAAAGTAGAGCAAGAATATGTGTGGAGTATTGAGACTTTGTAATTTCCCACTAATAAACATAGGAAGCAATTTGGCAATAAACACTTAAAGTGTCACAGTAATATACTTTGAACGGTACAATGTAAACTCATCTCAAGCTATTAACTTACCCAAGACGTTAAGCTCTGCAGAAGCACTAATATTCTCATTTTTATATGTGACAACGCAGGTGTAAGTTCCACTGTCATCATCTGTCACGTTAGATATAAGCAAGTTGCTTCCACCCAACAAAGAATACTTTCTGGACCTATAAGACATAGGCATATGAAATTAGAGAGTAGATTAATATGTATGTATGTCAGGCAAGGCACTCAGAGGTTTAAATAAACTCCATGAAAGCTCAAATTATAAAATTGGAGAGAAACTCTATTATCATGGAGTTTGATAACATCACATTTATTAGTCAAAAATTCATTCAAGTTAACTACTCCCATTGGAAGTCTGTGTAGTGATCAAAGAAATAAAGTAGATTACTCTTGGAACTAATGTTAGTACTGAGAAAAAAAAAATTACAGCTAATCTAGTCCAGTTCTCTCTTTTTGAAAACTCCAAGGTCCATAGAAGTGGTTCCCCACAGTGTAAGTCAATCCAATTTAGTAACCTTTGTATAAAATTATATTTCATACTTCACCAAAAATGCCTAGGTATAGTCAGAGAACACATCTTGACATACTGAAGATGCAGCTGGATTTCTGACATGCTTTAATATTCTCAGAAGTATTGTGATATCATACCATGTACTGTTGTTATATAAATATTTGAAGTAGATGAAATTTAAAGATTAACATATTGTCCATAAACCTATCTCATCATAGAAAATAAATGTGTTAAAAAAGGAGTACACTGGACCTCAAAATCAATGAAATTAATTTCTTAAGTGAAATCCATTTAATTAAAATGGTTCAGACTAAGTGCTCCATTCTGTTAAGAGTTTACTTTCTAACTATGCCTAGAATTAATGTTCAGTAATTCGAAGCCAGTCAAGTTCTCCACCTGCCTTATTTAAAATAGTTGTTATAGTTTAGATGGAGAGAGCTATAACTGGAGCTTAAAAAAAAATTTTCACAGACCCTATATATTTGAATGCTATGTGTTTGAATTCAGGTAATTTTGGTTTCTTAAGAAATATTTCACTCTCTATACTACTTCCTTAGGATTAGATCTTCCAAAATATCTTTGTTGAAGACCTTTTGGGCAGGTCCATCTCAATGGCAACACTTGCTTGCTGAATTTCCTTTCATAATTGATCTTTTGGATTTTGACTCTGTTCTCCACTCTTTTAATTCCAGTTGGTAAATGTCTTTCATTTACTGAATAATGTTAAGGAATGTGAGAAAATGGTCAATTATTATCAAAAACCCTTGTATTTCCAGAGACTTATATCAAATTAGAAAAAAATAAACAGTAACATATTTCACAAAGTCCTTAATTTATAATACCTGAGTTGGACGACTTCTTCCCCTCGTAACCAGGTAAAACTTGGAGGTGGATAGCCAGAAACGCAACACTCCAGGACAGCCTCTTTTCCTTCGATGGCTACTACATTGGATGGTCTTTGCAGAAAATACAGCTGCCTATGCAGTCCTGGGTCTGTGGGGGAAAACACAAGATCACATCTTTTATGAAAAGTACTGCAATGATAAAAGATGTATCTCAATCTATGTTTTCCCTAAAAAGACACTGTAATGTAGAGGAAGGACATAAAAATGGAAAATACCAATGAAACTTATGAAATAAACTCCTAAAAAAGTTTTTCCATCCCCACTTTCTAGGTTACATTAGAATATTCATAGCTATGGATGACATCATGGTATAAGGCAAAGGGAAAAGGTAGTCACTAATCTGAGTTACAAGCTTTGTTGATTTATCCTCATTAGAGAATAAGACAGTATTATCAGTAACATTTCTAAATGTTATCATCCAAATCTTCACATAGGGTGATCGCAGATAAATAAAAGGACACCGATTCTCTAGTTAATAATTGAGATAGTAATTGTCATCTAAAGTACTCTTGGTGTGAAAAAAGAAAAATTCACACTTTCTCTGTCTTCTCACATCTGTTTCTGGTTGTTAAAGCAACAGAAATAAATGTTTTCACAATGAAAATATTGAAAGAATTTTCTAAATGTGTTAATCCTTATTAAACCAATGTTGTAAAAAATGTCTTGAAACTTAAAAATTGTTGGTTTTATGTGTCATTTCCCTCCTTAAAGTGATCTTTCAAATCAAATGAAAATGGTCTGAAGGATCATATTGCTTAAAAAATAAATTTTCTGAAATATAGCCCCAAAATTTGCAGTTATAAATAACTGCCATTATAACGAAGGCCTAACCATTTGCATGCTTTCTTTCATTCCCTGTTCCTAACAGAAATGTCTCAGCTACATACACGGAACAATGCTTATTATATGTTATAGTATACTACATAACATACTATAGTATACTATATTATAATACTATCCATAGGAAACATGAAATGAGAACAATGTAATTCGATCTTCTAGGTAAAAGAAATTTTACCTGGGACCTACATACAATGCTACTTATTTATCCATGAAAGAGCCAACAATTCGACTTAAACTACTATATTTTCTTTAATCAGAAAACAAAATCATGTAAAACAAAATGATTTTTTAAAATATTACTTTATATTTTTGTTTTAATTTGGCAAAAATTAAATTAATAGTACAGAATTCCCATATATTAGTTCACTATCCCTGGACATTCATTTTTCCAAATAATTAACATCTTACATTAGTGTTGTAGATTTGTTATAATTAATTAACTGTTACTGGTACATTTTTAATAACTAAAGTCCATAGTGTACATTAAGGTTCACTATCTTGCATAATCTATGGACTTTGACTAATGCATAATGTCATGCATCCAACATTATAGTATCACATAGAATGGTTTCACCCCCCTAAAAATCCCAACCCTCAACTATTCATCGCTCCTCCACCACCCCTATCTATCTCAAAGCAATCACTGGTCGTTTTGCTATTTCTATAGTTGTGCCTGTTCCAGAACATGATCTAGTTGAAATTATAACGTTTTAGACTTTTGAGATTGAGTTATTTTAGGTAGCAATATGCACTTAGGTTTCCTCCATGTATTTTTGTGATTTGATAGCTTATATATTTTTATTCCTAGATATTATTCCATTGTCTAGATTACTACAGTTTATCCATTCACCTTTTGAAGGATGTCTTGATGGCTTTGAGGTTTTGGTGACTGTGAACAAATTTGCAATAAAAGTCCATGTGCAGACTTTGTTGTGGACATAACTTTCAACTCAGTTAGGTAAATACCTTGGAGTGCAATTGCTAGGTTGTATGGTAAAACTATGTTTATATTTGTAAAACACTCCCAAACAGTCTTCCAAAGTGGCTCTGCAATCGCAAAATCTCACCAGCAATGAAAGAATGTTCCTATTGCTCCAAGTTCTTATAAGCATTTGGTATGGTCATTTTTTTTTTAATTTTAGCCAGTTTGATAGGTGTCTAGAGATATCTTATAATTGTTTTAACTTGCAATTCCCCAATGACATAAGATGTTAAGTACATTCCATATACTCAGTTTCTACCTGTATATCTTCTTCAGTGAGGTGTTGGTTCAGATCTTTTGCCTGTTTTGTAATTGGTTTGTTTGTATTCTCATCATTGAGTTTCAAGTATTTGTTATATATTTTGAATACAAGTCCTCTATCTGATGTGTGTTTTGTAAATATTTTCTCAATCTGTGGCTCATTTTTTCATTCTCTTAGCATTGGCTTTTTGCATAGCACAAACTATTAATTTTCCAAAGTCCAACATCAATTTTCTTTTCATGGACTGTTCTGTAGGCAGTGTATCTAAAAATTCATTTTCAAACCTAAGATCACCTAGATTTTCTCATATGTTATCTTCTAGAATTTTATACAGTTTTCTGTTTTACATTAGGGTTTGTGATCCATCTTGAGTTAATTTTCACGAAAGGTATAAACTCTGTGTTTAGATTTTTTTTTTTGCATACTGATGTTCAATTGTTCCAGCACCATTTGTTGAAAAGATTACCCTATTTCCATTGATTTGATTTTTATCCCTTGTCAAAGATCACTTAGCAATATTTGTGATGGTCTATTTCTGGAAGCTCTACATTGTTTCATTGATCTATTTCCCTATTATTTTGCCAATAGAATACTATTTTGACTATCATAGCTCTATAATAAGACTTAATGTCAAGTAGTGTGCATCTTCTGCCTTCCTTCTTTGGTATTGTGCTCACTATTCTGGGTCTCTTGTTTTTCCATATAAACTTTAGCATCAGTTTATTGAGATATGTAAAATAACTTGCTGGGATTTTTATATTTTTAAACATCAGTAATTCAGGCATCACATTGCTACAAAAGAACAATCTGCTATTTCTTTTTTAGACAGAGCAAGTATTCTAGATTACTTCTATCTTGACCTGGCACATTTCAGTTGTTTATTATCTTTGCAGCTCCACAGGCACTAAAATTTGTGATTCTGATCATATTTGCAGAAATGTTAGCTTTTGGCAGAAAAATTTGGTTTCATTTCTCCAAAGATATTTCTCTGTAATTATCTAAGCTAATAAATTATAATATTATAGAAGTTCCAAAAAAAAGCTAATAGGAAGTTTTAATACGAAATAGTTTATATGTCTCACAACATTGTGATAGATTAAATATGATCACAGATTTTTTGAGTCCTCTGATCCAGAATTGAAGGTCTAGGTCCCTATCATTTAAATTCAGCTTGGATATTAATTTGACTAATAGATTGTGGTCTATTATACTATTATTATATTGTTATTATATTATTAAGAGTTATACTGTAGGAGTTCTGGAGCTTTGTCTTTTTTTTTTCATGTCTTTTTCTGAGACTATCATGTTACTATAGCCAACTGAAGGAAGAGAATATCTGAGTCCCCAAATTAAAAGCCAGCACCAACTGACAGAAAACTGAGTGAGGCCATCTTGAACCTTCCATCTCGGCCAAATGTGAATGAGTGAATCAAAACGAAACCAGCAGAGAAACTGCTAGGATAAATAAACAGCTGTTTTAAGTCACTAAATTTTGGAGTGGTTTGTTACGCAGCAATAGATAACTGAAACATAAACATGAAAATCAAAACAAACCTATCCCAGCAATTGAAATTAGTAAGTAACCATCTTTATTCATGTTTTGTTTTTTTTTTTCAGTTTGATCTTAGTTTCTGTTTTTATACTATGAGGGTAATTTTGGTCATACACAGAGACATTATTAAACTCAACATCTGCTTTATTTTTCTCTTTTAAAATGTTACTTTTAAAAAGTAGCATCAAGAAAATGTACTTAAATTTTAAAATAGAAAGGATAGTAATAAAAGTTAATGACAAAACACAGGGTAAATATTTAAGAGCAAACAAAAGTTTTACCTCTAGGCTCCATAATAGTATAGACGAAAAAGTCCTGGCAACAGTGAAATTGAAAGTCTAGGTCATGACTTTGTGAACTAAATTGATTTTAATGGAACTATGATGGAAGTGGTTATTCATAAAAATCATTTTTGTTCTTACTATATGGGCACTAACTAGTCAGATCCAAATAGAGTTATTCAGCTAATAGAACATAACAATTTTTTAAGTGAATCAATAAATGTGATTTAATCATAGAAAATGGCATCAGAATACCAGTTTGTAATGTTCTATTTTGTAAATTGTGTGACAGGTACACAAGTGGTCATTTTATTTTTATTTCTTAAACTGCACATATGTTTCATATACTTCGAGGTATGCACACTCTATTTTAAAATAAAAATGGGAGGAAAGTACAATAATCAATTCTAGAAAACATATCTAACAATAGCTTTAAAATCAAATCAGCAAAATTAGATTTTTTTTTCTAATGTCAATTTTTTATATTAAAAATTCTAAAAACAGACCTTTTTAATATGATGCTTAGGGAAGTAAATGCATAAAATCACATAACCTTTTTTTTTTTTTTCTAAATTGATTACAAGCAGTTGTGATTTGCTTGGACTAAAATCCAGTCTAGCTTTTTCATGTTGGGGAGAAAATGTTAGCCTGATTCTCTGAACTTATCTCATTATCATCCTGGTGGCAGCACAGCTAATTCTCCTCATAGAGGAAAAAGGTAGTAGGTAAATAAAGGGAAGAGTCATGGCATGGTACCGATCTCTGACATACACAGATGGCATTAAAATGTAGAAACACCTTGTGCCTAAATGCTGCCTTTGCTTACCTGTCCCAGCCTTTTTATTTCTCTCTTCATTCCATCCTTCCCTTTTAAATGTTTTTAATGGAAAATTTGGCCTACTTGAGCTTAATCTATCATCTGAGTTAGAAAGGACTGATCTACAATCATTAAGAAAATAAATAATGATGTAAACAGTGGATCTCAAACTGTTTGATCTCAGGAACCATTTGTACTCTTAAAAATTATCATCAAGGACCCCAAACATCTTTTGCTTATGTAAGTTATAGCTATAAATATTTACCATATTAAAAATAAAAAAATGAGAGATTTAAAATATTTATTCATTAAACATTTATTTACACATTACCAAAAATAAGAAAAAAAAACCCTCTATTTTCCAAAATAAAAATATTAGTGAGAAGAGCAATAGTACTTCATAGTTTTGTAAAATTTTACATGATTGTAGACTATTGTGTTACTTTCTGCATTGGCTTTGTTCTGATATGTTGATTTGGCTTAATTGCATGAAAATAATCTGACTTCAAACAGATAAATAGCTGGAAAAAGAGTCCTATTGTAATAGCATTTTCGGATAACTGTAGATTATATCCTTTAACTCTACACCAAAACTCAGTAAGTAGTTTCTTGAAAGTTAGTTTTAATGTGGAATCTGACACCACAATGATAAATACTTTATGTTAAGCTATATAAAAATCTATTGGTCTACCTTGCATTTTGGATACATCTTTTACCCATGCATGATTTTGTCACATCGATCAATGGGCATTTGGAGAGGTACACTGACTTAGAAAGATCTTCCAAATGGTGACACATTTCATTATACAGTATCAAAAAAATCTAATTTGTTACTATCACCACCAATCCCATCAAAAGGCCTTTTAATGTTACAAAGCTGTCAAGCTCCCAGTGGTGGATACGAGTTTTCCAAATTTCTAATTTAACCTAAAAGCTTGAATTTGTCCTTGGCAGCAAATACTATTTTCTTTGAATCAACTGGCTCACTTCATTCATTTTTGAGAAAATGTCTAACTAGGACCCAAGTCTGTTTTTCCATTGAATGTCCTTTCAAGTAAAAATGGTGCTGCATGAAAACAAAACAAAACAAAACAGAAAAATAGCAAATTCAGTTTTTAACTCAAATAATCACAGAAGTGTTTATCCCTCAGAAACCACTGTACTTTGGTATTCTACATGTGTATTTCCCATTTTGGCATGGAGACTATTAAAAATGTATGTATTTAAGAATTTAGATTTAATAATTAATAATTTTTACTGCTTCATCAAAAACATTTTAAGTCAGCATAGTGAAATAATACAAAAAAAATATTTTATTCAAATAGATTTCACCTCACAGATCCCCTGAAATCAACGTTATAGGACCACACTTTGAGAACTGATATAGACACAGTATCAACAAGTTAGACATTAAAGAAGCCTATTTTCCCTTAACATGGGAACAGTTTTGCATCTTTCAAATAGAAATTGGTAAATATATTTCCTCCTCATCATCATCATCAATGTCATCATTATTTTGTATTTAGAAAGGCAATATAAAACTTAAATATTTCTGAGCAATAGATTATTAAAAATTAAAAATTATTAAAAATTAACAAGTATTTCAGATCATATAACTTGACACATTCACCTAAACTTCACATATTCAGAAATAAAAACTCAAGTGTCCTCAATGCTCATGTCCTAAAGAGGCATGGGGGAGCCACACTAGCGAATGTGGAGAGAGTATTTTCTGTTTAAAGACATTTATCAAAAAAAAAGTATCTATTAAACATTACACTGGCCTAATTAATTGAGTCTATGAGGCTAGCTGAAATCTATATTTGACTCTGCCGTTACAGGTTTTCCCAAATGCCTTGGGACCACACAGTTTTTACTTTCTTCAAAATAAATGAGCATGTTAACTGTATAAATTATGCAAGCTGGGAAATGTTTCAGAGTGAAAGATAACTCTGCTTATATTATTCTAAGACATGAGGTAGGACTGGAACTATACTGGGCAAATTGGAATGTAGGCACATCCTGTGATGACAATGGCTCTCTTTTAATGGGGCCATTTCCCTGAACTATTGTTTAGAAACATCAACATTAAACTTACAGGGCTGAATCTAAAAAATAACCGAGGCACAGAGAAATTTAAATCTGAACTGATGGCATTGGTGTCAGCAAGAAAAAAAAATATTGTTTTCCACAACTTAATATCTGTCTTCCTTCAAATAACCAATACTTGCTTTTCATTTTTATTCTTTCTGAATGTAAAACCTTTATATCCAATTGAAAATGAAAGGGCACAGCAGGCTACCATGGGGTATTTGCTTTGATTTTTCCCAGGCATAAGAGTTACAAATTAATTTAACCTCACAGAGCTAGTTTCCTCTCCTCATCCTCAATGTCAAGCTAACCTACCATTCACCTGCTGACTCCTTCACCATCCCCCATGTAGTTCTGTTTTAGGAAATTCAATAGGTGCAGTGTGCTTTTAAACACAGGTATGTACTATGCAGAAATACCTCATTTTATTGTACTTCTCTTTATTTCACTTCCCAGGTGTTGCATTCTTTACAATCTGAAGGCAAGACCTCCATTAACTACAAAATTATGACTCAAGTGATACTAGCTTTATTGCAGTGGTCTGGAACAGAACCCACAACATCTCTGCAGTATGCAGTAGGTAATATACTCTGAGTGAAAAATTCCATGAAACTTCTTGTAACTCTGTGTTTGGAGCATCTTTTATTAAAAACCACTCTAATCCAAACTGATCAAAGGAATCAACAATTATTTAATAAAAATGGCCAAAAGCCAGAGCTTTGAACAGAGAGGACAGAGGGAGCCATTTCTCAGGAGCTATTATTCATCACTCTATGATTCTATGACTTTCCTTCCTCATTTACACCAATTCAGTACTAAAAATGACATCCCCTCTCTGTAAATATTTCTACATCTGTTCATATTTCCTATTTCTTTCTCCATGTACACATACATATTGCTATTTGTAGTTAGAGTTTAGAGGGAAAGAGGGAATCATCTATTCTTATCACTGGCATATGGTCATATCCCTCTGTCTCACAGGCAAATTTTGAGTCTATCAGTTTCATTTTGTAGCAGGTCTAAAGGAAATAATTTTCCATTTATAGAATTTTTCAAAGAACTTTACAGCTGACAGCAGTATTCCAAAAAACAAATGTTGCTATTATGAGGTGTCAAAGTTAGTTTAGAGAAACCAGAAATCCTCATAATTTATATAAATGCATAAAGCAGTATTTAAAACTTTCCAGAAATGTAGTAGATATTTTTTATTCTAACTCTCACTTTAAATAAAGAATCATAAGTATTTGAAATATTTATTTGGCCACTGTTGAATCAATAAAGGTGTGCCCATAACTCACGACTAAATATGTCTCTCTCTCTTTTTTTTTATGTCCCAGGAATAACCCAATACAAAACAAGACCAGAGAAGAAAGTTCTTCTGCATTCAAAGGTTACAAATTTGGCTTTTATACACCCTCTGAGAAGTCCTTTTTAGTCACCCACTCAGGGCTGCTAACAGTCATATTCTTAGTAAATGCAGAGCTGACCATTTGTCAGCTTCAACAGGCTCTTGAGAAAAGACAGGCTTTCTCCTTTTCAAAAAATCTTTATTTCTGCATGTGGAGGGCAATCCCAAGTACACCGTTTTTGCCTGTGACCTTATATGAAAAAGCAGCCTACCAGAGAATGGGAGTTAACAGGAGAGAGTATAATCAATATCTAACATCATGCAAGGTCAAAGATGAAAATAGAAAAAAACTAGTGGATTTAGTGAGTGGGGAGATCACTAGTGACATCAGAATGACAGATATGCAAAAAAAAAAATTCCAAGTTTTCTCAATTTGGAATTCTGAGCATTCTTGATGTCCTCCCAAAAAGCACTAAAAGATGAAAACAATTTTTTAATTCAAATAACCAACAGAAATTATTTATTTACTCACAGTAAGTCAATTTAGGCTTACCAACATATTAGACTGTTGCATCTGAGTGGAATTTCATCAACATCATGTTAAACGCTGGTTATCTCAGTTATTCAGCTCTGGTTAAAAGACCTGACCTACAATAACTAATTTCTCCATAGCATGATAGTCCATTGGTTTCTGTGCCCTGCCAGGCCCTGGTTATCAAAGGCGGCAAGCTAAAGTTATCATCTGGGCGTGGCATGAGCATACCATTACATAGAACTTGATCAGTTCAGTGCATGGTCAACACTATACAATAAAGAGAATCCTATGCATCCTATCTTTTTTTGGTGTGCTTTCTGTGACACTGTAAAGCAACTTAAAATTGTTGTTTGTTTGCTTTAACTTAAAGTAGGACCATCTCATATTTAATGATATGGGTTTTTGACCCTCAGTTGCTGTGTTTCATCATGGCCTTATTGTTTTTAATAATTAGAGTTTATCTAGCAAACTTGAACTCTTAAAACCCTGGGATTATAAAGACAGAGTAGAGGATGAATGTAAACTATAAAAACAAATGAGACCTTTGGTAGTGAGAAGATTCGGAAAGGCTGTTCTTGTCCAACCTCCCCTCTCAACAGATAATGAAACTAAGAATTTTAGAGTATTTGATGAGTTGATAACAGCTAATAAAGATCAAATACCAGAAGACTTATTTATTTTCTAACTCCATCACTAAGCCATGCCTCTTGAGGTATTTCATACAGCAAAAGAAATGATATTGATGGAAAAAAAGGGTGGAAATCATGAAACAATGAGTTACTAGAGAAGAAATAGTTTGAGTAGACTCTGGTATTTAATAGATATAAAAAGAAAATGCAGAAATTAGACAGTACTATCAATAAATAGCACTAAAATGTAACTAAATAGCAGTAGATAAATGAATACTTAGACACCCACAATCAAAACCTAGTAATTGATTATCAGAGAAATAATCTTGACATGAAAATCAAATTATTTAAGACTAGAATCTCTAAAATGCTGAAGTAATTATAATAGCAATGGAGGACTTGGCAATTCTAGGCATTTTATTCAGCTTATTAAATTAAAACCTCATAACCAACCTATGAAATATATGCTATTGCACTCTGCATTTTGCAAGATGAATAAATTAAAAATTAGATTAAATAACTTGCCCTAAACTGCAAAAGTAGTAAGTGGTAGAACCAAGATTTGTACTTAGTCTGGTGTTAGAGTCTATGCTTCTAACAACTTATAATAACAGTTCAAAAGTTGGGAATTTTAAATATTCACTAATTGATCATTAACTCAATATGAACTGAATCCTCAGAAATGAATTGTAACAGTTCACATTTTGACCCTTCCATGCAATCTGGATTACATTTTTTATAAAATTAGGAAACATAAATTTTATTTGGTTTAAATATAATTGATTTTATCCTTCATTCTTTCCTAAATACAGGTAAGAGAGAAGCTCAAGAAACCACCTTGTCCAACTTAGATCTTTAAGAGACTAAAAGTGTCCTGTTTTTAGCATGACATAAGAAATAGTTTTCTTCAAAACTAACCCAGGAAGAGGTGTGGGGGAACAGATTATGAGACAATCCTTCACTTCAATAAAAACCTATGCAGTGAGTAAAGTATGATATAAAAATCAGGTAATACGTTGATCTGATTGGCTCTTAATTCTTTGTTTCTGTTTTTTCTGATTGTATGTTTATGTGACAATATCCATTGCTTGAAAAGCTTCAAGGATTCCCAAACATCCATAAAGTGAATAAAATCAAGTCTAATTCCTAGACATGGGGTTCAAAACTCTTCATAAGGTAGGGTCAACTTCTCATTCCAGAGTTATTATTTGCTGCCATCTTTCTACAAATTCTCTTCTCCCGATGATCTAGAAAAGTAATCATCTCTATGTAGCCTTTCTGAATTTTCCACATAGAATTGACTTAACCTTGTCTGTGCTGATTTGGAATTAAGTGTGTTTTCCTGAATTTACCATTCCCTGCCTTATGTTGTCATATATTGTCATATAGATACATGAATTAACTTGTCTGGTTTGATGCAAAGAATATGTCTTCTTTGTTATTCCCGACAGGTCATTATTCTGTAGAAATAAAAACTAATGGCATTTGAATTCATTTTTAAGTATAAGTAATATTTAGTCAAATCAAAAGTTTAATATACCCATTTAGTTAATAATTCTTAGTGACAAACAAAACTGAAACTGTATTTTTGAACTAAAAAAATGTAACTTCCCTTTAAATTATATGATTTTTGGTGTGGTTTATGTTGAAACTTATTTCAATAAAAATAATTGCAGAAAAAAATGTTTTGAAATATATTCTAGTCCAATTTATTCCACTAAAAGCCAAAGATTCTAATCATATAGATATATAGCTCAGGTCTATCCACGGCCCAGGATCATCCAATTGGAATGTAATAAATAGATTGAATCACAACTGATTAATTCAATTAGGCCACTAAGAAATCTGAAATAAAATTTTTAATGTATGGGCCAGTTATTTTAGTCAACCTAAGGCCTGAAGCAGATTTATAATTCAGCAATTCAATCTAGTGCTTTGGCATTCAGACTTGATGAAACTGAATAAAGTGAACTTGACAATCATGATGCCCACTTTAATCTCTCATATATTCTCCATTGCATACAATAAGATATTTTAAAACATTTCGACTCTTACTTAGTGTTTTGTTATCAATGCTTCAAAAAAATTTACAACAGTTTAACATGTAGTTAATCTGCTAAAAATGTACAATTCCTCCTAAGCAAAAATTCTATTGCTGTCCTAAAACATTAATAAAAAAATTAAGTTAATTACCAATTTTCCTGCCTTTAAATAAAGTGAATAATTATTAATTTAATCTGGAAAATATAAAATGTTATGAAAAAATCTCTTTTAAAATTTTGTAATTTTTTTGAACATAAATACATTGCTACCTCCAATCCGAATCTCAGTAAATAGTGCCACATTCTAGCTTTTACTGAGCCTGAACTCCACCCCACACTCATATTTCATTTGTGATGTTTTTAAGACCTGCCCTTAATATCTCTCCATCTATCTATATTTCTGAATCCCTTCTGATATCTACTTTAGTAGCTGCTTTGGGTCAACTCTTTGAATGATTAAGGCCATACATTCTACCTTATCTTCCTTCTTCCCATTTACCTTCCTTACTTCCAACTTGTCCCCCTCCAGCCTTTCCTGTGACCTATGATCTAGTTAAACAGAATATGTGCATTTCCTCTGAAACATTTATTTCTCTTTTCTTTATGCTTTGCTTATAATCCTCTATTTTCCCCGTGTATACTTCTCTTTGTCTACCTACTACTTGTTCTTCAAGACTGATGTATTGGTGTTCCTTGTGGTAAAGTCACTCTGTGGTTTCTTCTTTCATAGCACTGTCTGCTTGCTTATTCTATTTCCCCCACTAGACTATAGTTATTTGAGGGCATAGTCTTCTAACTCTGTAGCCCTATCAACCAGTATGATGACAGGTATATAAGATTAGCTTGAAAGTTTGTTGAATGAAGTACTTCTTTAGTGAATAAATGAAAACTGCTTGTTCAAAGATAACATTTTAAAAGAGCTATTTGAATCTTAAGATCTAGATTTAATAGATCTCAATTATTAGGTGATATTAAATATCCTTTATATAAAAGTGGCAACTTAGAATAGATTTTACAAAAACTTGAATAAGTACATTAAAATCTATGTTACTTAGAACTATATCAATTGCTAAATATATACACATATAAATTCAAATACTTTATATAAATGTGGTATAAACAAGTTTTAGACAAACTTGAAAAACTTCAAATAGCGAAATAGATAACTTCTTCATTCAACATGGCACTTAAATGACCCTGGAAAAATACACATATATTTTTAAAGAGTGACAACCAGTCAGGAATCACTTTAATGCTCCTAAATCCTGTTAATAATATGATGAGTTTCTGTTTTAATTGACTCCATCTTACTGGATTAAATAAGTGCTAGAATAGAGAATGGGCAATTTATACTCGTAATTTATTACTCACTCAAACTGGAAAGTGGAAATTTATTCAGAAAGGATTAGTATGATTTTAAAAATGAGAGAACCATAGTGGAAACTAAGAGAAGCTAGGATTGGCCATGTATTCATTCATTCATTTATTCATCTCTCACTCGTTTTTGTACTTGTTGATCTGTGTATCTAACCTCTAAACCAACTTGCAAACTTAAAAATCAATGGGACAGACATATATTCCTTCATCAATTCTTTTGTGTGATCAATAACAATTGAGACAGGCTTAATCAAGTATGACAATAACATGCGTGCATATGAGTGTCAGAGTATGGAGGTTTTATTACCTCAATCATATTTTCTTTTTGAGGTCTATATTATAGAAATCGAACTTGGAGAAAAGTTCTCATTAAATGTAGTGATTTTTTAAAAAATCAGTTTCCATCCAAGTACAAATACCAAGGCACCTCTAAACTATACTAACAAACTCTTGATTTTAGCCAAATTACCAATATGAAATTTGGCTTTAAAGAAATCTCCATGGGTTACAATGCAAATGTGTTTTACAAGGTGAACAAATAAAGGTTAATGGTGATTTGATGATAATGTCTCTGTGTCTTTCAAAACTTTCATTTCAGATTTAATATTTAATTATCTAACTTTATCTTTTAATACCACAGGGAAACAACCTCTCAGTCATATTAAGATAGTCAAACATATTCCTGCCAATTTTCTATGTGGCCTACCTAAGCTTCCCATGTCATTATCTTAACAGATGCATTATTAAGAATATATGAATATAAATATTTAAAATTTTTGTGCATCTCATGGATGCTTAAATAAATGCATCTACGTTTTGGGAATAAATGTTACATTTGCATCTTTTATTGCCTAGTGGATGGAAAGTAACAGTGTTCTTGATGATTACTGACATTTTTAAGTCAGTGGCTCTGTGACTAAGGGAGGTGAGAATACACAAAAGAGTGAGAAGAGGTTTTAGAGACGTTCTTATTAAAGAGTCTGAAAACTTTCAATCAAATTGCTGGTTTGCTTTTCAAATGACTTAGGAATGTGACCTTACACCTAGCTAAAGAATTTGTGATAACTACAGAGTGCAGAGACAAATGCCAACATCAGTGCTTTGATAGGGAGCCCAGCACAATTTCTCAAGGATGTGCCTTTTTTGTGATTCTCACTAGTAAGTCTAAGTAAACGTTATAAGTGAGACCACATAAGAAAGTAGATATTACATAGATAGTTGATAGTGGCAGTTATTGGAAGAGACAGGATCATAGAGAATATCCAATCCAGTCTCTGATTATTTAGGAAAGAAAATGAGCCCAGAGTCTTAGAGATTTGCCAGAAAAAAAGAAAGGCTGATTAGAGATGGAGAGAAACAATCTTCCTTATCATACTATCAATCATGCTTTATTGTTTATATGTAATTATGTGTATGTCCATGCTCACCCAGAACTCTAACTAGACAGGCTCTCCGTGTCAGTCTTAGTCACTCACCACATATTCCTAGTAGTAAACAGAATGCTATTCTAAAATGACTGGATGAACGAATGAGTAAATAAATGTTTAATATTAACTTGGGGAAGATTCTAATCTTGCTAAGCTTCACCTTCATTCCTTAGGTAATGGGGATAAAAACTACCTCTTGAGAGTGTTATCAGAGGAAAATAAAGTAATACATGAAAATGCTTTGTGGGGGGCTTTGCACAAAGAAGCATTCATTACATATGAATGGAATGAGTGAATAAATGGCTGAAGTCAAATATAAGGCAAATATCTTTTTCCAGAAATTCCAGCTATAAGACATGGGAAAATAAGAAAAAGCTTCTGGTATATCCTCATCTAATGGCTCAGAGAGAAAAGAAAAGAAAAATTATAAAACAAAACCCCAGTAAGTAATACAGAACTTCAAATAAAAACGAACTACTTAAAAAGGAAAAATCGTGGCTTAAACTATTCTAGAGACTATAATTCTGAAAAAAACAAAGAGCACTACAATACCTGATAAAATTCTGACTTCGGCTTCATTTCCTGTTCTTGAGCTGGCTGGGTTCCGCGCCAAGCATCGATAGATTCCAATGTCCCCTGGCTGAAGTCTGCTGATCTGCAATGCACCAGAGGGCAACACGACCACTCGGGGGTCGCCTGGGACTGGCATCAGGTCTTGTTGGTTCTTCTGCCAGTGTACTGTTGGCATAGGTTCCCCAGTGACTTCACATTTGAGTAACACTGTGTCTCCCATGAAGGCAGTGACAGATTCTGTCTGGGACAGGAACCTCAGTGGTCCTAGGGGAAAAATAAAGAAGAAAGGATACATCTTTCAGAGGTGACACAACAACCATCAATAAAAGTAATCACATTTGTATTCTTTATGGAAGATTGTATTTTACAAAGTATTTTCTCAAATTTCATCTCATTGACTCTTCTCATTTTACCACGTTATGTGGTTGGCACTAGAGTAGTTTCTGTGGCTAAAAAATGCTAATGATGTTGCCATGAACTTGTAGACCTTTATCACTTTTGTTATTATTGGTTAATAAAACAGCCTTGTAAAATACACAAAGCAGACAAGATCATCCTAATTTGACACATTCGAAAATTGAGGCTCCAGAATTGAAATTCCATGCACAAGTTCACATTGCTATTACATGGCAACCCTGCAATCAAGACCTGGTTCTTCTGAATTCTGGTTCCTATGCACTCCCTCAGTTGACCTGACTTTGAACAGAGAAATGTGAAGTTTGGGGATTCATGATGGCCTCACTGTGTGGCATAACCTGAGGCAGTTTCAAGAGAAATGGGTGGTATCAACCACCGATTACAGTAACAAAAAACAACTTTTTATTGGCTGATGGCTTAAAGTAAATGTGCATCAATATTTGCCAGTTATGGTTGTGATGTAGTAAAAAATATTAAAGTTGGAATTAGACTAGTTTATGTTTCTAGCCTGGTTGGGCCATCTACTCTATGCGAGTTCTTTGGTACCTTTCTCATTTCTATGGACTATTGTAGTGTAAGCTCAGAAAGTCTGTTTTTCTGTTTTGTAATGCAAGTGACACTTAAACTTTAATGGCTGAGGCATCCACTTCCAAGATGGTTATCTGAAATAAACACATGGCACCCACATAATTAAATAAATGGGCAACCCCACTCCCTTCCCAGTTGCCTTTGTTTTAGAGATTTGGTTGATTTAGATAATTTGACCATTTGGGCTGCTACTTTTTTTCTCTTCTCACTCTTAGGTTTTAAATTTGCCAATGAAGAATAAGCCTATGAAACCCTAGGCTCCCATCCTCGACCCCAATAATCCCATTCCTACCCTTTCACCCCTAACTTCACTGTGTGCCACGTAATTTCTGGGACTTGTAAGTAATGGATCATTTTTTTCTTTTTCTTCAAAGCTTTCTCATGATTACTGCTGAGGGTAACTTGCAATTATTGTTAAGAATCAAAGGGCGGGTCCAGGTACCACATTGGTTATCCACAGGCTGAAACCAGGTCAAAACAGCTATAAAATGGGAGAAGAGCTAACTCAACCTACATGACCATTATGATGTTCATATGAAATAACACGTGAAAATGGATGATTATAGAGGAAAATAGAAAAGACAAAGAAATAAACTGGTCATCACTGACCATAAGCATGGTGAAAGGGAAGCATCTTCCAGTGTGATTTTGTTCTTGAAAAGGGTAAAAGATATTTTGATCCTGCCCACTCGAACTCCTTTTATGAACAGATAGATATTTGCTGCATTAATATTTTGACCATAAAACTTTTTTTGTATGATTACAAATATATGTATGAATTGTGCCATTTCTGATAGATTGATTTTATTTGTAGAGTTAATTCAATTAAATAAGTTTAATCCTTTGACTCATGTTCTATTCATCATGGTCATATTACAGTATTTCTATTTCCATTTTAAACTTACTGGAATTGTTTTCATTGTATGTGTGTTTTATAAAATTTGATTCATTCTTCAGTGTGAGGTACACATGAAGTCTTCCTAATCATATTTTATAATACTGTGGTTTTTATTTTACTGATTTCTTTTAACAAGCCTAAAATTTCCTAGATTCTGATTTAAATTTTGTCAAAATTTTTTTCATCAATATTTAGTCAATAACAAATTCTACTGTGCTCAGTTTTAAATACTTTTAGTTTTATTTTGAATCTTTTAATTCTCACAAACTTAACTTTTCCTATGATCTGATGAAAATTTTGCCAGAGACAAAAAGGCAAAGGCAAATGGTCTATGTCAAAACATCATAATTTAATATGAAAGACAACCAAAAATGCTGTAGAGAAGTCTATTTCCGTAGGTAAATGTGGCATTTCATGTCACAATTTTTCAGGGAATAGAGTTTGAAACATAAGATAACTGAATTTATCAAGTAGGAAATTCCATCAACATCATATATGGAATGGGTACAATCTGCCAAAGATAGTATATCCTTCATTATAGCTCCTCTGACATAAACAGATGTGATATTAAGATTGATTTTTAGTAAAAATAACTAATTCTAAGCTATGGAAAAACATTAATATTGATGCAAATATTACTTTATCAAATGAAATTTATCCCATACATTTATGTACTAAAATTACTCATCTGGTTCCCCTGTTAAGACTCTAGAATTTGGAACTGTCTCAACACTATATATGCATCTACAGAGAGCTCCTGGCATGAGTTTAATTCTATTTTTCTCATTTAGTTGTTAGAATTAATCTACAACTGTGCTGAATCTATCTACCGATGAGTGAGACCAAAGGAATCAGTTAACTTGTGTGCTGGCTCATTGTTCAAAGTCCAATTTCTAGGCTGCCTGTAGTGCATAGTCTTAAGTCTATTCAAAAGAAAGTATATTAATCTACTACAGATTGACCTCACTGTGGATTTAAGACTTCTACTTGAATAGAGAACAATTTATATTTACTACATGAGGTAAAACAACGAGTGGTGGCCAGATGATGTGATGGTTATATGCCAATAGATTTTCAAACAAATGTCTGGCTCTTTTAATAATTTTCTTCTTATTCCTCATCCCTAACATTTTATTTTATAATTAAGAAAATATAATTGGGAATAATATAACCATATATGAGAGTTATATATTTTATACAACATAAAATACTTTTGAAAAGTTGACAAAATATCTGGATATTTTTTATATTTAGATATATGGTCCTATATAAGTTATACACTTTGCATAAAATTCTGAATATCTATTTTACATCTGAATACCTGTGGTATTCAAAAAATGCAGCTGCATGTCTAACCATGATGCTGTACACCTGAAACTAATTGAAAAATGAAAATTAAAAAAAAAAAAGAAAATCTTAAAAAAATTCATTTGTAAACATCTAGGACATAGGATAAAATATAAAGGAGTAATTCAAGTTGATACTCAGCAATCGGTTCCTTTACGTAAACTACTAGCTGGAAGAATCATACACGAGACATGAAAGTGTGGAACTGGCTACTATTTCACATTCTTATTCACTATGTATTCTATGGTGATGTCACATCTTAATAAAGAGGGGTCAGATTCGCCTCCTATTTAAAATTTAGCAATGTTTGAGAATCTCAAACGGTTGATTATTTGACATAGTGAGGAACTGTAAACATGATTTGTAGCTTTTTCTTTTTCATCTCTACAAAGGAATCTTGCATATCAAAAGCAATTCTAAGTTTATGAGGCTCTGCATGGCTTGAACTAATGCCCCCAATATTGTGCTGAATTGTAGCACTCACATCTCATTGTGGTGTACAAACGAGCAACAGCATTAAAAGAAGAAGTTATAGGCTATCAACTCAGGACTATATTTTCAAGGCATGAGTATGAGCACCTAGTAATGAACATTAAACTCACTGTAACTCATAAGAATGAAATACAGTATTGTCAGAAGAGTCATTTAATGCTGTAATGCAATACAAACAATTCCTATGCTTCATTCGTAAATACAGATATAATATTAACTAGATCCTCCTGAAAACTAGTTACCTGTACAAGAGTGTGTTCATGAAAAAAGCCTGGTTTAAACTCATTAGATCATACTTGATCCATTGTAATCACAGACCAATGGTCTTCCTATCTCTACTTTTTTACCCAAGTCCATTTCAAACATAGTAAAAAAATCAGTGTTCCCAAATGACCAATTTTTGTTTCACTCAGAAAACTCTAACATTCTGACATTACAAAAATTTTCTACTATTGTCTTATACCCCAATTTCTGGTACCCAAGTATCTAGGACAATGCATCTTCTGGGCTCATCTTTCATAAAATAATTTTTGAACACATTAAATTGGCCTATCTGCTAAACATGGCTTCCTCATGACTTATTTCTCATAATATTGTCTCCAAAGGGGTGTACCCTCTCTTCTAATATCTACCTATCAAAAATATAGTCATTCTTCAGATACTGAGTCAAAAAATACCCATTTTCCTAGTCTTGCTTCCAGAAAATTATCTCCCAACCTTTTGCATTTTTATAGCACTCATAAATCACAGAGTGTGTGACATACTTGATTGTATAAATAAAAGCCTGAAAAGTGTTCAGACATTTGTATATGTGTTTTTCATATTTTGTATACACAAAATATATTAAATATCTACTGAAAGAAAATAAATATTTACTAAGATTCTACATGACTCTAAATGTTTAAATAGAGGATTTTAAATGTCCAAATTTTGACAATTATGTTTAACTGTTGTCTCTTCGTTTTCTAATGTTGTCTCTTCATTTTATGGCACTTTGGAATGAACATACCTGGGCGTCTGATTACTTGGGGTCATTTCTACGCTTTCCCATTTGCACAAGGTCTCAGTTTTATGATTCATACTATTCTAAACTCCTTTATAAATGACTTAATTTAATCCTTATGACAGCTCTTTTAAGTGCTATTATCTCCACTTTATAGATGGAACTATAATGGAAGCAAAACTGGTTCAAATATTTACACTGTGCATAAATGTGTTTTTAAAAGCTTAAGTATTGAATTATTATACTCCTTAAAATACCTTATTTCACCAAACTAAGTGAAAATATCTCAAGAAGAGTTTCTATTATATATCAGTACCTCCCCACTGCTCAACTTCCTAGAATTAGCACAGTACTGGGTAAAACTCTGTTGTTTAATATGAACAGTCTCCCTATACACAAACTTCAGCCTGAAGTATTGCACTATTAAAACTAGCAAGCAGACCTATTTTTGGTTCTTTCATAAGAGCCTTTCAGTGTTGGCTTTGACAAGAGGCTATTTTCCAGAATGAACTGTAGTCAAGGTTCCTACCTTCACACCTAGTTTGGCACAGAATACAATGGCAGATTTAAATCTAGAAACACCCAGACTTGTTGGAAGTATCCCATGCCAGACACCTTACAGGTTTACTACACATCATCTGCACGACTGTGCATTAGCAAACAGCAGCTCCTAGAGAGGGATCAGTTCGAGAGCTATTAAAATAACAGAATATTTTGTTTTACATATGAAAATGTCAGATACATGTTGAGCTCTATTTTATCCTAAGTCCTAGAAATGGTAAACACAGACATTTATAATTCAAATATTACAGGAGGTTAATAGTCAGTAAAAGTGCCTAGGCTTCAGCATCGAGGTTTTGTTTATGTCAACTATCCTAATTATAGTTGTATAGTAAGCATTAGACGCTGTTAGAAAGAGATGAATGGCCATTATGAGAATACCACAGAGAAATGCATCCTACCCTGCTTATTTTGATTTCTGCAAAAGATCCATTATTCTCTAATACTAATTTTAACACAAAAAGGATTCGTTAAGTATCTTTTTATATATGTTACATTGTTAAATGTTGCTCAAGGCTTGTTAAACAGCTATAACCACAGTTATTTTCTAGAACATTTACTAACTACCCATGCAAGGAGGAGTGAAGGTTTCAGTGTTTTCAGCTCCTCAGTAACAGGGTGCTTGAATATGTAGGTGTTAACAGAGCTGACACAGTATAAGAATTCTCAGTTCCTCCAATAGGCCTCCTTTGAAATCAGAGAGAATTGCTCCTATACATCTCCTTTGCAGCACTTTTTTCAATTGTTATTAATTAACTGTAGAATTAATTTAATAGCCATCTTCCTGCTAATTTATAAATTCCACAAAAGTGGGGTTGGATCTATTTTATTCTGTACTCTGAGTATTTGGCATAGCACATGGCATACAGATGTCCATCAAATACTTGTTGAATGGGAAAAAAATATGTATTATTGGAAAGATACTAACTTTAGGAAAATATCCCAAGCCCTAAATATTAGAAGGCCTAAGAATGATAGCAATGACTATGGAAATAGAAAGAGAGACAGAAAACAGATATTTCTTTAGGAAAAGGGAGAAAGAGTTGAGGCTACATAAATGTCAACTCATAAAGCCTTTCATTCGAAAAGAGAATCTATGCCTTGTGCATCGATGAAAATTTTATCTAAGCCCCATAAGTTTAAATTGTGGATCTGTGATATACATTTTATATGAGATTTCTCCATCCTCTCCTCAAATCACTGTCTCCAGGAACAAAGTTATCAGCTTCTCAGAGCCAGCCCTCACCCATCTGGGATAGCATGGGCAATGGCTGCAGCCATCAATCAGGTTCTGGCCAAAACATATTTCTTTAGGAGCTAGGGACAACCAAACTGTCACCATGGCAGAAGAAATGTTAATAGCAAAAACAGCAAACATTTTTGATTTGGGCTTTTCTTTTGTGATGCTGAAAAAAAAATTAGGTAAAAAAATCACCATGGCAATAAATGAAAAGCTGCCAAATCTGCAGGGACAACAAATGTGTTAGGCTCTCAGAATTAAAATAATGAGAACAATAGTTTCTCCTACCCTTCCACCCATGCACACACACCACACACACACCACACAGATCAGGAGAAATCTTTCCATCACATCCAGACAGAAAGTTTGAATATCTTCCACACATCCTCTGATGCATTTAATTCTGAACTATTTTGCTTTTTAAGAAAAAGTGGAATAAAGCATTTCACAGCCCAGGTTTAGACTCTCTACCCCTGGGAAGGCCTCTCTCCCACCCACACATTCTGCAGATTGGGCCTACTCCTTTGAAATTCTAATCTGAAAATGGCACATTCTCCTGCTTTGCCCTCTAGCCTCTTGGGCAGACTATCAGGATCCCCATCTTCTCCTATGAAAGGTCTAATTATTAAGTAATTAAAGTTCATTTAATAAAAAGAGACTTATCAATAGGGGCACAGACCCTGGGGTTGGAAACATGCCTTGCTTTTAAATATTCATCAATGTAGTAATATTCTACAACTGCCACAGGAAGGCTGGTGTTAATGCTTTGTTTGCTCCAAATTAAAGCCTGAAGGCTATGTCCCTTAATTAGCCAAGGGAAAGGGAATAGAGGTAATGCAAGAGAAGTTCTCTAGATCTGGTTCTTTTTAGCAGCCAGAAGACCAATAAAGGAGTCATGGAATTCATTATAAGTATATTTCTGCTGTGTCTGTCCCTCTGAGAGTTATATTCTTTATTTTTTACAGGTTTTTGTTTTTGCTTTTGTTTTAGCTTCTTCATTTTCATTGGCAAAATTACAGACTCCTAGGTGGTTAGCTGAAAAGCAATGGCTTGAAAGTGGCCTTGCAAAACAAGTCTAGTAAGTGGGTAGGGGGCGCCAGCCACAGGCTCACAGTGTGTAATATTTAAGAAACACTTAAGTGGCCAATTAATAGAATCTCAGAAGGATGTAATAGATGTGTAAAGTAGGGGAGGGGGGCAGTAGGGGGAGGGGAGACTGTATAGGCAAATTACAGCTCTGCAAGATTAGTAGCACACAATGAACTCTTTCTCCAGGCAAAAACAACAACAACAAAAACAAAAAACAAAACAAAAAAAACCTGTAAGGAGAAATATTATCAACTAAGTCTCAGAATCACCTTTGGGGTATATGCAATATAAATGCTCTGGAGAAGTAGTACCCTGCCACATCCCTGAGGACTGATCATACACAAGACTTGGAACCAGACAGTCATTTTGGGACCTTAGTAATCTGTGGGTGATAAAAAGTGAGTCTGAATGCTGGTCTATCATATTCTCACCAAGGTTCTCCAAATCATCCTTCTTAATAACATATTTAGGGCCTCTGGTAGCCTACATGATGCCTTTATAAGAATTGGAAAAGGGTGCCGTCTTTGATAAGATGAAGTTGTAAAAGATGCTCCATAGAAGTGGCCAGCAAAACCAGAGCTGATTATTCTGGCCTTTCCCAACCTTTTCCTGGAGACAGTTGTCAGGTATGAATTACTTCCATGTACTAACAGCCCCGTCCCTCTCGGTCTCATGATCAGCAATTAGACAAGCAACATTCAGCTTGGCCTATCCATGTTTCTTGTTAACTTCAGAGTCAATATAGGCAGACTTTGGAAATATTTTCCTAAGCATTTTAATAGCTTTTCTTTCATTCATCTGAGCTATTATACGATATCTATTTCCCAGCTCAAGGTCAAATTATAAAAAGAGAGCTTTACTACCTTTCTCTCAGACTCAACATGGTATTGTTTCCCTGGACATAGATCCTTCATAAAATCTAATCGATTTATATTGAATATTCAATGCCATTATTCCACATGAAGATTAGATTTTTTTTTCTTATAGAAAGAACACGATAGCAGTCCCTATATTATGGCAGCTACTTTTCTTCTTAACTGTGCTGCTATAACTTTGATGACTGAAACCAGTTTTTTACTTGTATACATGAATTAAGCCAAATGGAAACTGATATTTATAATGCAGATCAATTAGGAATTGTTTGCTTGTTTTACTTTACTATAAGATTTTCTATAGGAATTGTTTAAAGAACAAATTTCTAATGCAGAAAAATGTTCATTAGTAATCAACTAAAAATATGAACAAAAATGATATAATGGTTTAACCTATTAATGTTGCAAAGACCAAAATGAAAATTAACAATGCTTCTAAAAGTACGAATATGTACTTTGAAAAATGATTTGGCGATTTGCATCATAATAATTTAACCCAAGAACTCTACTCCTAGGAATTTATCCATAAATATATGAAGAAAAAAGATTTACAAAATTACTCAATGCAGCCTATTTAAAATAGCGAATGACAGAAAATGAGCTAATTATACAATTGGTGATTGTTTAAGCAAATTATAGTATTGCCACTGTACTTAATATTACACAATCATATAAAATTATGTGAATAAACATTTTTAAAGTGAGAGAAAATGTTTTTTCTGTTTTTCTAAAATAAGTATATTTTGAAATACACAAAGGGATATTTTGCTAATGATTCTAACACTCTATTCAGCGTGTTACATTCATTGTAAATTTCAAGCAACTATTTATGAGCATATTGATCTCATGAAGAAATGTTTACCTCCACAGCCTTTGACAATCACTTGGTTTTCATTCACTACTGCAGATACGATTCTATTAAAAAACCTGAGATTGGTTTCTAATCAATAGTAATGAATAATTTCACAGAATTCAGGCTCAGGCTTTCTATCAAGCTTAAATCTCATTATGCATGGCTAATGAATGGTCACAACATTCATGAAAGTTGATTATGAATGTGGCTATTTGCTGGGCCTACTTATAAACTGTACTTAATTCAAGGCAGGCGGATTGCCCAAATAACAGAAAAGCAAGCTCTTGCCATTGTATAATATTTTGTTGTATATCATTCCACTGTCACCATCTCTTCACTACTTCATCGAGGCTTCCTGAAAACCCTGACATGAACCCCTGCTGGCACTGATTATGTCATCTCATGGGACTTTCCAAATTATGCATTCAGTCACTCAGTCAGTCAGTCAGTGTGATGGTCAGCTTTATGTGTGGACTTAACTGGACCCCTCGATGCCAAGATGTTAGGTTTACCATTATTCTGGATGTATCTGTGGGGTGTTTCTAGGTGAAATTCACATGTAAATCTGTCAACTGAGTAAAACAGATTACTCTCTCCATTGTGGATGAGCCTCTTCCAATCCACTGAAGGACTGAATAAAACAGAAAGGTGGAGGAAAAGAGGATTCATTCTCTTTGTCTGACTGCCTCTAAGCTGGACATCAGTCTTCTCATGCCTTTGACTGAGACTCGGACTTCAATGTACACCATCAGGTCTCCTGGTTCTCAAAACGAAACTGTAGCATCTGCTCTCCTAGGTCTGTGGCTTGCCAATTGCAGGTCCAGGACTGCTCAGCCTCCATAATCACATTAGCCCATTTCTTACAATAAATATCTTTAGATTATTCACATGCTATACAGGACATATATATATATATATATATATATATATATATATATAGTGTGCTGTATATTTTTTTTTTTATATATATATATATATATATATATATATATATATATATATATATATATATATATAATGTCCTGTATTGGTTCTGTTTCTCTAGGGCGCTCCAACTAATACAGTCAACATTTAGTGAGCACCTTATATGTGACAGGCATCATCCTAATTGTCTAAAGAATATAATCACAACTAGTTTATTTCCTCAAAGAGCTTTTATAGTCCAGTCGGAAAAGCAAATATATAAGGACAGTGCCGTGTGACAAGTGCAATGTACTGTGGGACAGAGATAAAATAATCCTTAGTGATGCCTATTAGGAAGGGGATAAATCAAGAAAAAGCATAGGAATGGTGGAATCTGAGCTGGGTTTTGAATACGTGAAGAGGGTTTCACCAAGTGCCCAAGAACCAAAAGGACATTCTAGACAGAAGAAGATGTGCAAAACATTGAATCTGAATGTCACCACATTTTTTGGACACGGCAAATACTTCAATAAATAATGGAGAAGTACTAAGGAATCTCTACAACTGCTTTTTTTCTCTCACAAAAGAGAGCCTGATACTGTACTTTAATTTTATTATAGGCCTTGTGTGTTTTGCTACATAAGTACTATAAGTTCCATGATGGCAGATGGATATGAAATAGTGTGAGACTCAATTCTAGCATATTTCCTGAATCATGACAAAGCCCCTAAAACAGGACATCCCATAACCAGAAAACTTAGCAAGAGATGTTCATATTAGTTTCAAAGGTCACTAAAACAAGAGCTAATAAAATGAATTTGCATGTTGTGCATTTACACAATGAAAAATTTAAAAATATGTATTTTTGCTTACATGCTGAACTTGTGTGATTTTCCACTTTCTCTACTGATACTCTGATAAAATCAAAACACTTTAAAGAATTACCAAATTTTTGATAACTTGACTCAGAGTAACCAAATATACCTGATATAGTGAGCTATTCAAAAAAAATAAAAAAAAGTTTAATACCAAGTTCATAGTTTGGGAAGTGTCTCAGACTTACCTGGGTCAATGCCCACCACAAGAGTCTGAACTAATCATTTATTCCAATTTATCTTTCATGTTCTTAGTCCCTAGTGATCATTTGGCTATAAAAAAAATGTCAGTAAATTGGAGAATGGCAAATCACCCTTCATAAAAATCTTTAGTTGTGGAATCATATCCAGGTGTATTGTCTGATACGGGGACTAAAGAAGAAGATGGAAAAAAAGGCATGACTGGGCAGAGGTAGATTTTTCTCTGCTTCTAAGGGAACCACACATGGGTTACAGGGATGTGTAGTTGGAAGTCAAATATTCCTTCAAAATAGCTTTAAGCCTCAAATACTTACAGAGCACTTACACGCTTTTTTATAGACTCAGCAACAATATTACTTTCAAGCTTGTTTACGATCTTTCCTGATCTTACAATCTATGAATATAAAAAGTATTATTAAAATATTGAGAAGTATTTCTTACAAAGAAGCACAGTTCAAAAGATAGAGCATAAGCTTTGAACAGCAGTGGGCCAAGAGGTGCATGCCAAACGACTACACTGGAGATTTAGCCAGGGGTGGATAATTCAGGTGCCTTATACCATCTTAGTAAGTTTGGATTCTAGTTCAATTACACTGAGAGGTTATTAAGGGATTTTGAGCAAGGGAATTATACAGTTGAATTTATATTATTTTGAAGATCATTCTGGTTGCTGTGTAGAAAATAGTTTGGGGGAAGGGGACACAGGTGAAGGCAAAAGTGAAAGCAAGAATCTCACAAACTTAAGAGTAGTCTAGGTGAAAGGAAATACAGCTTGTGTTGAGAAAGGCCTTCTTGTGAACCCAGTCTTTTGACCCCCAATAAGCCGCAAAAGAATGAGCCCCAGGCCTGTAACACTTTCTTAGTAATGAATAAGGAGCCCACACAGTCTGTGCTGGGCTTATCACCTTGTGTGGACATACCTTTCTCTGTCTCAGATGCAATGACTGTTTTTTTTGTTCTGATTAAGTGCGTATGTCACTTACTATGAAGGCACACTCCCAGCCTTCAGTATCTCAGACTCCACAGGAAAGGATCTGGGGTCCTTCTTCTGTGGTACAAGAGGGATGCAAGTAGGCCAATTGCCCTGCATAAGCTGTGGGGTACCCACTAGCCATGGGAGACTACCACCTGCTATTGAAGCTGATCTTGCTCTATCTCTTCTGTGTGTGAGTGACACATCATTCCATCCAGTGTTTGACTGGACTGGGCTGTGTTTTTCTTTGTAACACTGATACCCAGATGCAGTAGGCGGAAGTGTCGAGAGTCCACCCCTGGGACTGATAACCAATGTTTGGTGTTCTGCTCCACAGCTTGGCCAAATGAAGCAGCAGTGAGAATGAAAAAGGAGAGACAGACTAGATGTATTCTGAGGATTAATCAAAAGGAGCTATTGAAGATCAAGTATGGTTTGTGAGGAAAAGAGACAGGCCAAGAATAAGCTAGATTTCCACATAAAATATTTAGTTGTAACCTATGGGTTTTACTTGGTATAAGTGGGTAACATGTGGTGGCTTGGAGGGAAGTAAGAAAAAAAGACACTTGAGTAAGATGTGTTAGAAACTGGACAGGAGAAAGAGATCAAGTTGTTGGATCTGAATCTCAAAAATAAAGGATTACAGAATGTGACTGCCAAAGTTCTTTTCATTTATAAAATTATATGACCATGTAATTCTATTTTTAAACAAGCTAATATGTCTAAACTAACTAATATGTTTAAACAAACTAATACGACTTGATATTCATATACCTCAATTTAACAAAAATACATTAGACATTGTGAGATATAGAGACAAATAAAAGATTTGCCATCACTTCCATAATGAATGAGCTGCAAATATAGTAGAAAATACAAGGCTCATCAGACAACTTTTATCATGAAGCCTCAACAAAGGGACCTAAAAAACAAGCTTGGAGATTTATGTAAGAGAAAAGTCAATAAAATGTGCCTAATATTGTAAAAACAAAACAAAACCAAACAAAACAAGACAAAAACTGACCAACTCAAATTTATTTGAACAATTCGTATTTCCTTTGCTTATAATCACAAGTAAACTACTTTGTCATTAATTGAGCCTTCATTAATTTAGAGTCACTCTAATTTACTTTGGCCATGTTGATAGAACTTTTGTTCTCAAAGCCTATCTAAAATATTATTAAAGTCATACAGCTTTTTGACAAAGAGAAGATCAAAAGCTTAAGTTTAAAACAGCTGGATTTATCTTAAATTTTGCCAAGTTCTTTGAATTCACTTTGAACCAAATTTTGCTTTCTTTGAAGCAAACCTTTTTATGTATTTTACTCTTTTGGCCTCAGCATTTGAGGACTTAAGAAAGCCGTTAGAGTGATTTATAGATACTTCTATATCAGAAGGATGTTTGAGACACATATTGGCATTTTACCGTAATCTCCATTGTCCGTTCAGGATATATGCTATTAACTGAGTCTTAGATCTAGAACCATCTATTAAAATACTAATGGAGTCCATTTATCTTAAGCACCCCCATGACTGATGTGTGAGGTTCCCTACAAGACAATTTCTCACCAGTAAACTTATGACGGGTTAATATGAATTAAAGCTTAAATTTGAGGATCTCACAACACATCATTATTTTCCAAATTTCTTACCAGATATAGATACCATAGTGAATATATGTATTTCTTAGGTTTATGAGATCACTCTCTCTCCATCCTTCTCCCCTATAATTCTCTATTGAAAGCTATATGTCCTATTCTACCTGGCTATTTCACTGGTTTTCAGAACATGGCTTTATACTTCCCCATCTATCTTTTTAGGTTTGCCACCATCTGCTTTCTACCCACCTATCTGATTACTTTGCCTTTTCATATCTCATGAGGGCTGACCCTTGGTTGGATTTGTTTACTGTTGTATCTTCATTGCCTACACTTAAGAGGCACTCAATAAATATTTGCTGCATGCACAAGTAAAATATCTGAACCAAATTCAACATTCTAAATTCAAATCAAATCTGTTTTCCCCATTTCTTCCCTGATTTCTCAGAGAATTTACTCTCATTGGCACTCATTTGGTAATCATCAGCTACACATTGGTATCATTATCAGACTTTCATGCATCCCTTCTATCTAATTAAAATTTAGCTTGCTAAAGGATAGATATACTGCTCTATATTTCTGTTAACATTCATGGTGCAGTATCTTACAGAGTGAAAGCACCATATAAATCCCTTGTTTGGGGTCTGATTACATTGAGGAGTGATTATTTTTGTTTTGCCTGGTTAGGCAAAGGACCATCTGCTAAAAAAAACTCTAAAGTAATCAACTTCAGTTGATTTATTCAATTTTAAAGTTTTGATGACTGGCTCTTTCCATTTGCAAATATTTTAGTGGTCTCCTCAATTTATGGGAAAGTCTCATTATAGTAATTTAGAACTTACAGCATGTAATAATTTAGACCCAAATGGTTGGGTTATCTTTGAAACAGCTGTCAAGAAAAGGTTTTGTAAGCAAATTGATTGGACAAACAAGATTCATAGTAAAGTCATTTTTTTAAGTGACTTCTTCTGATTCATAAATGTAGGACTTGTTTATGCATTTACCAACCCACTTATCAATCTCTGCTTTACACTGATGGCTTTGATGTCAATGTCTACATATTTCTCCAAAATTATAAGATTTTAAAAGTAGGAACAAGACTTTGATCATCTGTGTTTTCTTCTGCCCAGAGCAGTGCCTTTTCAGTAACATGGAGTAAATGGCTTTTGGTCAACTGATTAAAGATAGCCTGATTCTTCATCTGTATTCCTTCTAGAATCTTTTTATCCTCCAATAATTATCTAACACCAGTTCTAAAATTTTTAAGTGGTTTCATGAAAGGAAGCATGAAGATAAACAAATGCTAGATTCATCACTGAAAGATAAGAAGTCTTAAAGATCAAACTGATCCAATCATTTCATTTAATAGAAACAGATGTGTCAAAAACATGAAATTAATAATTTCACCCAATCTTTAATTTATATTTTCAATTTTTGTGTGTGTGTTACAGGTTCTCTATATCTGAGTTTATGTCTATATCTGATATACGAACATAGGTATATATGTGCATATATGTGCTTGATTAAATATTAATACATGTGATTATGTATATATATATATATACATATATATATACACATATATATATGTGGTGGGTGTGTATAGATACAGATACAGATATAGAGGTATGTGTGCAAATGTATAGATATATATGTACAACTATAGTCAAATATATACATATATCCCTCTATTTCGAGTTTATGCATACATACACATATACATCTACTTTACATATATCCCTTCAAAGATACATATTTAACTATTGAAAAGAGTGAAGAATTTAGGCAGAGCAATCATATTATAATAGTTCATTATTGTTTGTTGTTAAAGAGTGATTTTATCTTAAATAACTCAAATAATTAACAAAAAATTTCACCATTATTATTTATGTATGTGTTGTCCCTTTATAAAACATAAAGCTTTCCACACATGTCCTTTCCACTGAACTTTCCAAGTTATCAGAATTGTGAAATAAAAAGCACACTGATTCCAATTCTATCATTTAGAGAAATGGCAATATTCTTATAAATCATAAACTTGTCCATAGTACAGATTTTTAATATGATTCAAACTCATCAGAGAAGATGCCTTATTATTCACACCAAGCTGAACTGCTAATTTTCAGAGACAAATGCACCTGTGGAAAAAGAAATCATATCTTTAAATTGTATTACCCACTGACAAGACCACCTACTGTTTTGTCCTTGTTGTTAATACAGAAATCAGAGGGTGTAAATCTCTTCATCTTGCTGTCAGCACTTCTGGCCAGGGTGTTAATGGCTTGCAGCCAGAAAGTTGTATAGGCGTCCAGCCAATCAGCAATGAAACCATTTAATCTTTTTTTCAAACAGGAAGCACAATTTGGGGACTTAGGGGCGCTCAGCACTAATGCATTTAGATGGAAACATATTTTAAATCTCCAATTAAAACAAGGGACAAGAGATCTAAATCCTTTGTGATATAAAATGGGTAGAAGAGACTCTATTTATTAAGTGAAAGGCTAATTTTACTGATTGAAAATACATTATCAACATCGTAACAGATTTCTTTTCAAAGACTAAACCCAGTCTTCTCCTGCCAAGATGAAAGTACTCTAGTTTCTTCAGAGAGAAGCATTAGAAAGGTCTCCCGCATGGAGAAACCAACTCATCTAAGGGAGATGATTTTGTCTGGTACGGAGGCTATAAGCTGTCTAATTCTGAGACAAATCAAAATGAACAATCATGACCACATTAATAACAACCAGTAACAGTTGGATAACCTATACAATAAAGCCACAGAAATTCACCTTTTGAAATTATTGAGAAAAAACATATTGAAAAATTGAGATAAACGATTATTTAAAATATCTTGGAAAATACATTATCTGTTATCCACAAGGGTTCTGTTAAAAAATCATTAGAGGTTATACAAATTGTAAGCAATCTATTCAAATGTATAATAATGAATGGGAGGGGGGATAAGCATTGTGGACAAGTTCTAAAAACAACATCATTCTGGACACAATCTAAAAAAACAGAAGTTAAAACCATTAGTGTCTTAAGTCCTAATTGCATAGTATTAGACTCTGAACATCCTTTCTTGGCCATTTGCTGGAATTATCTCTTTGTAGCTAAAATGACACAGGTGGAGAAAACATAATATAAAGCATTACGTAGCACAAAGGGTAGAAAATACCATGCTTGACTCTCCATTTCTACAAATACATACTAATTCTAGCTTTTAAAAAACTCATGGATAGATTTTTCTAAAATGCTAAGAGAAGTACTAGTACAAGGATAGATGGATGAACATGCATTAATTAGGCCTAAAAGTTGTAAAGTGAGAACAAGATTTAGATAAAAGCACAAAGGATCTAAAAAGTCTTAATTGGAGATTAAACTCAGAGTCATGTTTCCAATATCTGCTACAAGCTGCTGTCTGACTCAAAATCTTGCCTTTCTTTCATTTAACAGGCATGATCTCACACATTTCCCATGGCTACTCCATTTCAATCTAGTCCTGCTCAGATAACATTAAAATAGCCTAGGAGGACCCTAGTATATCTTGAAGCAAAAATTCTGTGGCAAGGGTTAGAAAACCATAGTCTGTGGGCCTTATCTGGCCCGTCACCTGTTTCTGAAGGGCCTGTGAGCGAAGAATGGTTGAAAATATATTTTTTTAATATTATTAAATGTGAAAATTATGTGCAATTCAAATATCAGTACCCAATAAACAAAGTTTAATTGGAACACAGCCATGCCCGTATATTTACCTATTGTCTATGGATGCTTTCAAGCACAATGAGAGTTGAGTAGTTGTGGCAGAGACTACACGGCCTGCAAATCTATAAATATTTACTATCTGGTCCTTTAGAGAAAAAGTTTGACTCATTGTCTATGTAATGTTGATTCAGGAGTTCCAAATCAATTAGTCAATTTCACGTAAATTTGATAGATATAGTTGGGAGAACAATCTACTCATTTGGTATATCTGAGCTGTGTGATCAATTGTACAAAAATAATCACTTAAAACCTCAACATCGCATGTAGATATAGCCCCAGAGGGTACTTGCTCACTTCAAATACAATTTGTATGAACATAATAAAAGAAATAAAAAGGAAAAAAAGCAAAGGTTTATGAAACAGCTTTTTTTCACTTTTTCGTTTTTTTTAATTTTTGGTCTAATTTGATTTCTACAGCTAGGTAACTAGTGACAAATAATACAATATTTGTTATATCCAAAACTGTGGAATCTCCAGGACCTGCTATTAGAGAAAGTTTAAGCAAAGGAGCCCCTTTCGGCACCCTTCCCTCCAAATTGCTATCAATGCATTTTTTCATCTTTTCTTCCTAAGCCTTCTGTGTGAAATAAATGCAAGACGGGGTTATAAAGTGATGACTTTGTATTTGGGTGTGTGTTAGAAGTCCTACAGCTAAAATATATTTTTTTTGCTATTTATTCTTACTTATGTTCTCATGGATCTTTTTTTTTTTAAGACCAACTTCTTTTAAAGCATTCTCAGATGTTCCAGCACATTAATTCATTCAACAAATATTTACTAAGCATCTAATATGTGCCAGAAACTGCTTCAGGCATTAAAAATAAAGTAACAAACGATAAGGATAAAACATCCTGCCCTAGTAAAAATTACACACATAAGAGGAATCAGATAATAAACAAATAAGTAAAACTGAAGTAGGAGAGAGAGGAAATGAATATCCTGGGAAAAAATAAATCAAGAAAGGGAGTTGAGTGGAGGCTGGGAGCTGTAGCAATTTTAAATAGGGATGTCAGGAAATGTCTTACTAAGAAAAGATCTCACAGAGGTAAGGGAGTGGGCCATGAGGCTGCATGGGACAAAGCATATCAAGTGGGGAAATTCACATGCAAAAGCCTTGGGTGGGGGTACTCGGGGGACTGCACATCTATGGTTCTGTGGAGGGTGCAACATTAAATCAGTCCCCAGATCTACTCTAATGATCTTTACATATGAATGAGAACGACAGTCAACAAATATTTCTAAACCAGGGGAAGAATCTGTCTTACTAGGTAAGAGAAACAGAGTGCCAGAAGATAGATCCCTTCGAGCTCAAGAATAAAAATAGAATTTCCTGAAAAGTTAGATTTTACAGACTGATTAAAAAGATGGCTATGAGGTAGAATGGGAGGAAGCAAAGCACATGATCAGAAAACTCTGGTGCAACATCATTATATTAGCCAGCTCTAAGTTTGGTTTGTGTTGCAGGATGGAGCGGATCAAAGGGTAACACTGGAAAATACAGTGGAAAACCAAACGGGAGTGAGAATGGGGAAGGAAGGGGGAGCCAGTGGAAGATCAGGAATACTGGGCAAGAAAGTGTGAGTTTAATCTCACTAATTCTTACTTATATTTTCATGGGTCAATTTTTTTTTGGCACTTAGGACAGATGTAGATTCCAAGGCTCTAGAAAAAGAGGTCAATTACTCAGGAAATGGGATAAATGACAATAATGATAAATACAGCCTTTAAATACTACATCCGTGCATGTGTTGCAGTGACAGGGCATGAGAAAACAGATTCATGGGTGGATAAACATATCTGATATGTTCAACTGAGAAAGACATGAGCAAAACTGTACGGAAGTCTCATGTTTTGGTCCCCTAAACATTCAGAAACACACACACACACACACACACACACACACACACACACACACACACAGTCTCCTCTAGTCCAGTGAATCTCAACTGGCAGTGATTTTACTCTCCCAAGAGACACTGGTAACGTCTGCAGACAACTCATCCCCTCACTTTTAATTGTGACAATTATGCGCTACAGGCATTTAGTGGGTGGAAGCCAAGGATGCTGCTGCAATACACAGAACAGCCCCCCACAATACAGAATTAGCTGGTCTAAAAGTCAATAGTGCTGAGGTTGATAGAAACCAATTCCATGTCAAGGCACTGGTTTCAATGGTAAGCCTGCCAGATAAAATATAGAACAGCTAGTTAAATTTAAACTTCAAATAAATATGTTTTTTGTATAAGTATGTCCATGCAATATTTTAGCTGTAATTATACTAAACAATTACTTACTGTTTATCTGAAATTAAAATTAAAACTGAAAACACTATATTATTATTTTTTAAATTTTTATTTATTTGCTAAATCTGGCAATGCTACTTTAAGGGAAATGGAGAATCTGATGCCAAAGACAAAAAAAAAAAAAAATCGGCAAGTGAGTATTTTAGGGTGCAACCCAGATGTAAAAACCTGGAGACAATTTTAAAGGGAACACACGGAAAGCCTCAATTTCTGAAGTACTTCCTGAGAATCACATATTTGAGAACTATGTTTTGTGGTTTCTTGCACTCTTATGTTTAATGAACAGTGGCAAGTGACTCTCAAACTTTACCTAAGACAACTCAATCAGAATCTGAATTTAAATTTGAGAAGGACTCTTCCAAACCATTCTTTCTGTTGGCCATTAAAGCACAGAATTAACCTTCCTTTCTAAAACACCCTAGGTACAAAAAAAAAAAAAAAAAATACTTCATGCTTCTTCTCACCAACTTGCCTTCATAGGATTTTGAACTCAAGAACATCATTCATGAGCAGATATTCAGATATTCATATTCTACCTCAGGGAAAACTTTCCCTTTCCTCCTTCCTCTAAACTCATATCACTCCCATCAGTATCATCCATCTGGCAAATACTAATCTCCTTATGCCACCTAATATGTTATTAACTTTGATTGCCATATACCCCTGAGACAATAAAGCAGTTTAGAAAGAACCAGCCATGCCAAATTAGCCCTAGTAACTGTGTTGACTGGTCTATTTCCCCCTTGGTGCATCAAAGGGTTTCTGTAAACACAATGTATCTTAATTTCAGTAAAACATTTGACAAATAATAGCTCTTGTTCCAATCAGGTTTATTCACCCCTTCAGGCCTATATTTTTTGGTAGGGCCTGAGGATCTTAAGTGCTAAAGCTTTAATCCAGATTGAATGCAGGACTGGAGGAATATGCCTAAAATATGCCATTCTACACTCCTCCATGGTCTACCTGTCCACTGATTGATGTTTTTGTATTTTCCACATCTTGGCTCATTTTCAAGACTGAGCTAACAAGCATTTGTACACCTAGGGTCCAATCTTTAGGCTGAAGGAATGAGATGCTCTTCTCTCATTCCTCTGTACACTATTTACTGTGAGATGGAAAGCTGGACAAAATTTGGAAATATTGAAGGAGAAAATTCTGGAGAGAAACTTGACCCTTGAAGACTCAAAGAATTATCTTATGCTTCTGTCCATATTTAAATTGTGTGCTTATTTGGGGGTGGTTTTGGGTGGGACCTGTGGGAAGATGACGATCTTTTTGTAGAAACTTAAAAACCAGTGTGCCCCGGATTTTAAATAGTAAGATTTGAATTTCATAGTGAGTATTAACATGTTATGAGCAGGCAATCAGTAGGATTAACACATTTGATATGGGATAACTTGGAAATTTTCAAAAGGCTGTCTTTCATTAGTTCTTCTATAAAAGCATAATAGTTCATTTCTTTTTTATAGTTCTTTTTTGTAGTCAGTATTTCTGACTTCAAGTGATCAGAGGAGGCCAAATAACTAATAAAGAGTGGTGAAGATTTTTTTTTAAGTGTCAAATAATCATTGAGCTCTTACAACTGATCCAAGCCCTCTCTGCAGGAGCAGTAACCCCTATTATAATGATATAGAATCACCAGATCAGTGCGCTAGCATTGCTTTATCTACTTCAAAAACATTGTCAGCTTGACCAAAGTTTTTGCCTTGGAGGGTTTTATTTTATTACATTTCCTAGACACGTTCAACTTTATCAATCATGTCTATCACAGACCATGTCAACCAACAAGTACAGAGATGGGCTTTCCCTTTATTCTATGAAGTAGTTAAGCATTGGACCAGTCCCCAAATGATTCCAAACAAAATGTCAACCAAAAGGAGTTGCAAGTCAGGCTCTCATATCAATCAGTTTTGTGATCTTGTGGACAACCCAGACATTCCCTTACTAGCTTGCCATGGTTATTAACCAAGATAATGCGTAGTGATGCTCTTGTGAGGATGAAAGGAAGATACTTTAATTACAGAAAGCCCCTGACTTTTGAGCACTGGCTTCCTAAAACCTTCCTACAAGTAAGCAAACATTGTTACCTGATTCCAGAGCTCTTCCCACAGTGTTTTTTTTTTTTTATTTTGTTTGGTTTTGTTTTGATTTGTTTTGTTTGTTTTGGTTTGTTTTGGTTTGGTTTGGTTTTTGGCTGGAGCCCTTCTCCAAAGACTGTGATGGTCCATAGGAACCATAAAGGAAGACTCTTATCCTCTACCTTCACCGTCTTTCCTTTCAGTTTGAACTCACCTGTGGGACTGACTGCCCCTTCCAGTAGAGTTTTCCAAATGCTGATTATCCTCCAACTTGATTTGTAAACTCTTTTGGTCTCAAGCATCAGAAGGACCAGGTTTCAGAGGGATAGGGAACTCAGCAGACATGGAAGGGCTAGGAGAAGCCAGAAAAAGGAGACAAGAACCCTAGCAGAACTATATACCTCTATTAAATAATATGTCACCACAATATTTGTAGGTCTGAGCTCCCAAACACAACCACACATTCACATGCTTCTCTGGGTTTTGGTTCCAGATAAAATAGGCTAATAAACCAAGTACTGCAAGGGTTACTAAAATGCTTTCTCCTATTAATTTATGCCACCATCACTGCTGCAACTGCTAGTACTGCTTATCATAACCTGCCTGTTCAGTGTGGAAACTGACATTCTTGAATCCCAGTTCCAATTCTAGAATGGGTTTAAAACATTGAGCAAGCCATATTCCATTTCTCCATGTGAGCAATGGGTATGGTAGTCCCGGTTCCCACATGGCATCTCCAGAAAGACAGAAAGTGAATGCTTTATGCAGTAAACATCAAATACTACTTGAAGAGATGATGGGTTGGCCCTTGCTATCTAAACTACATAAAAAAGAACAAATAATTATCTTGACTAGAAAATCAGAATGAGATTCCAAGAATGTATATATTTGTGAAAATAAGTCAGGCATTTAAATTCCCTCTTTCTAGTAAGCTCTTTGGCTTTACACATATTCTTTTAATCAAATAATGAATGAGTTTTTTTCTTTTGACAAACTCATGGCCAACATTTAGTCTAAAAAGGAAGTTCTAATTATGAGGAGATTATTATTTTCTCATTTGCACAGATTTGGCTCATTAGAGCTATAATCCTTTTCCCTCAGCCCACAGACTGAAAAGCAACTCCTTTCTATGATTCTGAGAGTGAAATTAACTATTTTCATAAAAGTTCAAATCACAGTGAAGGCCTGGCCAATATAACCCTTAATAATAATATGACCACCACGGAGGAGACCAATTTTCATGTTCCATGCAAGGACCTTCTTAGTAATCGTTCATGAAAATCACTGGGCTTCATCTTAGTGCCTTCATAAAAATATGATCTTAAATTCGAATTATGCTATGTAACATCATGGTGTCTGGCCAGCCAAATTCAAATGACATTCAGTTTATGCTTCTCTAATCTCTCCAAGTGCTTCAGTGGATCATTTATAGAATTGAGTCTTAATGGTTAGAAATTAAATTAGAAAGGAAATATGCATCATGCTTCTACTGCACTAAAATGAAAACTTTTTTTCCTAGTTAAGTGGGCCATTTTTCTCTTTTGGATATTTAACAGGAAAAAAGAACTAATTTAATGGAGTGAGCTCATTACTGCTACTCTAGCCCATCCATTAGCATACGTCTTTAGAACAAAGATAGCAAAATGTTACTCAAACATGTCTACAGCCTAAATTTACTAAAAGCACATTCCTCTCAGATTCACTCCATTAGGCATTTACTTAGTGTTTGTTTTTACCAGGATCCAATCTGTTTAAGGAATGTACTTGATATTAATTTTCACTTTTTCCTCCTCCAAATGAAATATAATCCACATGCAATGGTGATGGGCAAGTTAAATAGCAAAATACTTATGAAGCAGGAAAATTAAAAGGAGAGAATGTGAATCAGTTTAAAAATGTACAGAGTAATTCACTGACTTAAAGCTAAGATTCACGCAAATAGCCTGAAGAGGAAGAACTGGTAGTTAAGATCATAATTTCATTTTATTTATATGTAATTTGTTGTACAGCAATTATTCTTAATCTGTGGGCCAAGAAACACTGGGGCAACTATTATGCATGCTTTAGAGTTATGGAAAAGAGTCCTTGAATTAACAAACTCATTGATCATTGTTTCAAAGCTATTACCATGACTTTCAAATTATTAAGAAATATTTTCCAATAATATGAAGATACTATTTAAATTTTATTAAAATTATTACTAAATCGTAAAAACAGATATTGCCACTGTTTTGCTTTTATTTTAAATTATTGGCTATCAAAAAAATAATTATATTATTTTAAGTTATAAAAAATCCTTAGAAGATTTCTATAAAACAGAAGGTATAAACTTTATATGTGTGTGTGTGTATATCAGATGTTTCTTGATTTACTGTTCCTATATACCCATCACAAATTGAAAATATTATGTCAAAAATGCATTTAATACACCTACCCTACTGAACATCATAGCTTAGCCTAGCTCACCCTAAATGTGCTCAGAACATACACATTAGCCTATAGTAGGGCAAAATCATCCAACACAAAGCCTATTTTATAAGGCCCAGCATCATGATAGAATCATACTGCATACTGCAAGACCAAGAAAAGATCGAAATTCCAGATATGGTTTCTACTGAATGCATATTGCTTTGCCACCATCGTAAAGTTGAAAAATCACAAATCGAACCATCTCATTGAAGACTGCCTTCACTCATACTTATATACACATATATAGACATATTATACACATACTATATGTAATATAGGATACATAATATTTAAATTAATTGCTTAAAGCTTGCAAATGACTTTGTAACATTGGTGCAAATCTTGAATGATTGTTAAAGCAAGCTTTCATAAGAATGTAGACTCTAATGTAATTTTTTTTTTTTTAGATGAGGCAACCCTTGGTTGACCTCACAAATTTCAAGGACCTTGTCAGCTTACAATACCTTTTTAAAAAATTTTTTATTCTTACAGCACCTGGTCTTCCTAGGTGGTTTCCCATCCAAATACTACCCAGGCCCAACCCTGCTTGGCTTCCAAATTCAGACGGGATCAGGCTTATTCAGGGAAGCATGGCTGTAGACTTCTAATGTCATTTTTAATCACTATCCTCATGACCATTTCCCAGGATACGTATATGTTCCTTCAACAATAAGACCTTACTGAGGGTTTACATATATTTTCTCTAATCACAATAACAACTCAGTAAGGTACAAGTGATATCTCCCATCTTATGAGTTAGAAAACAGGCTCAGAGAGGTTCATGGGTCTTTGTCTTTGTCCATAGTAGTACATTCCTGGCAGACCTGCAATTATTGATTTTGGTTTGCATGTGGTCCTTGTACCACAATCAGGGTCACATTGTCACTGACAAAAAACGTCATTGAGCATACTGTTAATTAAGCTAGTATTTCAAAACTTTATAAAGCTATACACAAATATAGGATATTGTTCTGCTTACTATCACGTCTAAAAATATAGAAACTGTATAAAAAAAAAGAAGTGAAGAAGTAATGACAAAAAAGAATACTTTTTTAGTCTAAGTCATTCTCTTTATTCAGATCAAATTATTGGAACCACCATATTTTGTCAGGAATGCTCTGAATAAAGATCTAAAGTTGAGATAGGGAGACAAATAGAACTTGGAAATGGCTAAGGAAGAGATCCCAGGGGCCTGAGGGAGAATACAGCAAACTGAGAGAAAAGAGAGTTGAGAGCAGATGGGATGGTTGGGTTGCTTCACAGAGAAGAGCTCCATGCAGAGTGTAAAGAGAGAGCGATGACGACCCTCAGAGTATGGCCCTCCATTGTTTGCCTGATTTCAAGGGGGTGGACCATATCCTTGTGTAAACTACCTCTTGACTCCATTGTGAGCAACTAGTTGGGAGGCTGCCTAGACTGTAGGTCTGACCCTGGAAGCCATTTCTGACAGTTTCCCTTACGAACCCCAGGTCATGGCTTACATTCCTGTGGGGGCCAATTATCTCTGCTCTGACAAACAGAAACACAGACAGTCCTTGGGAGGCCTCTCAGAAGGCAAACTCATTGTTAATGGGTCAGTGGAAACACCTCTGGATATGAAGACACCAAAGATTTCTTTTCTAGAATTACACACAGCCCCAAACTCTGCTGGTGGGCTTTGTGTGATGGAAACTAATAAACAGCTTTAATAAAAGAGAGTGCTTCAAATGCAATTCTGTGTGCTTGAGCTGATACTAAGCAAAAAACAGAAAAGAATTATTACTGCCTGCAGCATGTCTAGGGTACATGTGAGCCTGGCAAGTAAATTGAGTGTTTTAGATGTAGGCTGTCTAGTTAATGATTAAGTGATAGCATTTGACTGTAATTCCACTTATTTTGAAAAAAAAATTTTTTTTCTTCTAAGAGTAAAACATGGAGAGAGAGAATTCTGTGAAAACTTAGCAGTGGATTAGGATAGGTTTAGTATTGATTTGTAATTTGTAATAAGGCTGGGAAATATTAATTCCTCTACTTCCATCTATCCCACCTCCACACCCAAAGTCATGCCCACCTACACCATTATGCTAATCATCCCAAGAATTAGAGAGGTATTTCTTAAACTATCCCAGTTCATTGGATACAGATATATAAGCATTGAATAAATAAGTGGTTATAATTTGCCCTCATGATGTAAAATAGGATCAAAAGAAGTCAAATCAGCCTAATATTTGGAGAGTTAACTGTGCTTCTCACTGGGATGTGAAATTAGAGGCACTGAACACATAAAACAGTTTCATCTCTACTTATAAAATCTATTAAAATTCCTTCTGTTGCATACAAATATTCAGCATTTTTACTTTACAGATGAAGAAGCTTACAAACTGAGGTCAAGCAAGGCCATTTGACAAAAACTGGATAGCTAATAATTGTGTACTGGGAACTAAGATCCAAACTCTTTGCTGTTAGAGCTTTGGATTTTTCCTCTAACACTTGCCTCTCCTTATTTATGAAAGCTCCAAAGACTGGGACTTGGACTCCTGAGTTAGTCCGCGGCTTCATCTGTGAATCTCCAACTTGCTCATGAGCTGCAAGACTCATTGCTGATCATTTTCACATGATGGCCAATCCCTGTCTGCTTCCAAGACCAATTGCCTTGGTCCCTGACCCAGGAACAGTGAGAGTCAGATATAGTGGGATATTAGAATCTGCTTCTAGGCTCTGGAAATCACGCAATTTACAAATGTTTCCTGTGTCAATCATCCCCATTTCTGAAGGTAGACAAGCACTGAAGAATAGTGACAGCATTACTTGCTACTTCCTCACCTCCTCTCTGCCATGTGTTAAATCCATCCCATGGCTTTCCTGTCAAAATTGAACATCTGGTTTCTCTGCAAGTTACACACCTGGAAGGTGTTCTGTTTCATAAACTGGTTGTAGAACTTAATGAAGTGTAGTATGAAAAAGTTGCTCAGTAAAATATTTGTAATAAGTAGTTAGAAACTAATACAGCCTCCTTGAGCCTGATTTCCAACTATTTGAAAACCTGATGGTGTTAGTTGACTTTCTTTTGTTCAGCCATTTACTTACTCCTTTGAATTGGCTTAGAGAAGGTCTATGCTGTGCCTAGCTATCTGAACTAACCATCTGCTGATGGGGATGTAAAAGCAACTTGAGATCCCTGAACTATAGATATACATATTACAAGCAGTTGCCCTGGTCCAGCTCATCTTACATAAAGTATACTGGGTGACTTTTATTTTGTTATGTCTGTAAGTCTGGTAAAATATTTCTGACATTAATTTTTATAATTAAGCCTCTTTTTTCGTTGATATATAAGGCCAATTTTCAGTTAAAGTGTATTACAATTGTACCATGCCTGCTATTAAATCATGAAAAAGTAAAATCAATCAGTTATTTTGACTGTAACAGCAAAAGAAGGATATACGTTTGTGTGGTACTCATTTTTTATATAAAAAAAGGCTATATTAAATATTCTAATTATTCTAACTATAGTGAGTCAGTAAAGTATGGTGATTTGTCTTGTAAGACAATCATCTGGAGTCTAGTTTAATACTATTTGTAAGATTACAAGTGTAGTGAAGTAGGTTGCTTAAACAATACTTCTCTTATCTCTATTCATTGCTTATTTTCTACATTTCAATCAAAATCTAGTAGCTGGAAAAGGCTTATTTAGCACAGAGTAGGTGCTCAATAATTATATCCTGAATGAATGAATGTTGAACTGCTATTATTCTAACATGTCCATTTAGATTCAACTGACCTTCAGCATTATACTTGATATTGGCCATTTTCAGGTTGCCTATTAACTGAATTTGTCATTTATTTGGAAAAGAGAAGCAGGCTAAGAGTTCTAGGGGATTGTAGTTTATAGAATATGGTGATTAGAATAACTCAAAGTATAATAATGAATGCGTTATATGTAGATTTTTAACCAAATCTCTATTTTGTAAGCCAGGGTGTACAAACTCCGTATAAGAGAAGAGGAAGTGATGAAGATTATGGCTAACTACAGCACTTGTGGTACTCCCAAGCTGTCGCCACACAGAAGTCAGTGGACTGCTTGGGAACTCTACTGCCTTGGAAATGCTCCTACTTTATGGAAAATATGGTATTTTCTGGACTGAGTCTTAAACACTTTAAGAAAATATATACAGTATTTAACAGTTGACTAAAATTGTATAAAATCATATGAACAAGATATATAAAAATAGAAAAAGAGTTTCATAATCTTAAAAGGGCTGGATATGTCAATTTTAAAATCCCATTCTTAACCAACTTTGATAGGCATTTTTTGGAGAGGAAGTGTCACTGAATAAAAACACAATACAGACTTTAAACTACTCACATTACAAATGCATCATTAGTTATCATCACCTACTTGTGGACTTTCCCTTCTTAGCAATTTTGAAATAAAAAGAATACAAATCCTGTTAGAATCTTGTTCATTTGATATTATAAGCATAAGAAATAAAAAAGAGGTAATATTGAAGCTATAAAATACCATAATTTAGTAATATAAAAAATATAAAAAGACAAATGGTACGAACTTCTAGTTTTAAAACAAGTCATGGAGACATAAGTATGGCATGACGACTATAGTTAATAATACATTGTATATTTGAAAACTGTTAGAGAGTAAATCTTAAAAGTTCTCATCACAAAAAATAACTTTTTGAAAAATTACATAAGGTGACAGTTGGTAACCACTTATTGTGATGACTGTTTACCAATGTAAACAAATATAGTATCATGTCATATACCTGAATCTAGTATAATGTTATATGCCAATCACACTACAATAAAAAAAAGACAAATTAAAGACCTTTATGAATGATCAAATAGCCATTAGGATTTAGAATATATTTAAAAACATGAAGTAAACCTGACCCCAGAAATTACTTTACATTTTTCTAACTTGGGGAAAACAAATAGAACTCAAAATTTTTATACAATTTGTCTCATTTCCTAAAGAACCTTATTCAAGTTTTTATCAAAATAATCACAACAAAACACATATTTGTGTCCACGTAGAGGACAACAGGTAGAGAAAGTGTTTTCTAAGGAATAGGTAAGAAAACAACTTTTAAAGAAGCATGAGTCATCCTTTTCTATTCAAGGCACTAAACAATATTCACTGCACATCTTAGTTATATGCTCATTAAGATCAAATAATAAGTCAAAATTGAGAATGTAAATACAACAGAACTTTACCATGCAGAAAAGTCAGTGATGAAATATTCCCTCTAAAACAAGATCGACCAATCAGACAACATGTTTAACAAGCAGATGTTAAACCAGTTAAAATACAGTTAGATTTTAATGCCTATTTTTGAGGAATGTTTCTAAAAAGTTAAAGCTAATTGCTGAACTAATTACACTTCCCTTGAATTTCTTATACACAAATGATGTGCTTCCAGATTAATTAACTTTACTTCAGAAAAACTGGGAGTGATTCCAAATTTTGTCTGTCTGATTACTTAACTTTCATGAAAAATATTTCTTGAAGCTCTGCCCTCAGGCATATGATGTTAGAGGTGCTTTTATAGGGTGTGAGTAGAAATGTATAAATAAATTTCTAAATTAGCAGCTGATCTTCTAGACTTCAGGATGGTGGAAAAGAATTCTTTACAGCCAGCCAAAACTGATTTCAACATTCAAAAACAAACAAACAAACCCCAACAACTATCTAAGTACTATCATTTCTAGTTCTATTTGCTTCCAATTTTATTTTACTAAAAAGCAATAGTGTTCTCTCATGGCCTGGGGTAGTGTGGTATTTTGCCAGACTTTATTCCTGTAATTGAAATATGTGTATATTTCCTCCCAAATCAGATAAAGGTGAGAAGTCCATGTGCTCTTTCTGCTAAACCACCTAAATGTGAACAGTGAAATCAAAAGTTCAGTTCACTGGCTAGTACGTAAGAAATCTACATCCTTTTATTTCCTTCTGTTATAAAATTGTATCTAGATTTTCTGCTCTTAAAAAACAGGAAACCAATCTAATAAATAATCAAGTTATAAAAGCTACTTTCTATGAGCTTTGCTGCTCAGGGGTATATTCTGTTGCCAATGATGCTTTAATTAAAAAAAAAAATCTTGAGATTCCAGTTTGGGAGCAGGTGCAAAAGACACTACATCGCCTGTAAACTTTTGTGCCTTGATCTTTTCAGCACCCTCTTCTTGCCCTACACCAGGATAGAGGATTTCATTTCAGCTGCTCACCTAGGAGCACAATTCCCATCCTTGATTATGAGCAAAGTTTCTCCTATAGAGTTAGAGAAACAGACTCTAATCCTTGTTGGCTAGATTTGTGGAAAGAGACCGGCAGAGAATCAGTCTTTGTTTTAAACAGGAGAGAAGCTTCTAGATTAGTTTCAAGAGAAAACAGCAACACATAATTAACTGGGGCAGGCATGACCTAGGGCAGATGGCAACAGCAGCCCAGTGGGGAGCAGACTGTCTAGAACAAAGATTCCTACTGGGTGATATTAGTCCTCAGAATAAAGAGACTAAGAAAGCTTTCTCAAAAACCATATAAGTTTAAGTGATCTTAAATTTGTCTAAAGACCTCCAAATACATACACATATACAGTATATTGGAAATTATTAAAAAATATAAATGAAATTCAGCAGCAGACAGAAAGTACAATAATGCTGTTACTCAACAATACTGGCTAATATTTTTGAGGGTTTAGAATAGGCCAGATATGCTAAATTCTTAAAGTATTATTTGATGCCATGCTTGCAACATCTCTAAGGTACATACTCTCATCACTGCCTTTTTAAAAATAAGGAAATTTAATCATTAAAAAGTTGTGGAATGTGCTTAATATTACATTATAAATCGCCACATGAAGTATTAGAGTGTGACTATAAAGAAAAAAAAAAAGAATTGAAAGTCCAAAATGTTACTTGACATATTTGGGAAAATATACATAAGCTCAAACCACTAGGGAAAGATGAATAATTACATAAATGTTGTTGGAACAACTGGGTAGCCATCTGGAAAAATATTAATAAAGCCAGAGTCTGATCAAAACCAATAAAACAGGGTAAGTTCCAGTGCATTAAAGATATAAATGCAATTGTAAATAAATAACATAAAACTGATACCATAATAAACCAAGAATCTTTTTTATAATTGCACATAAACTACAAAATTCTGAAGGCATTAGATAAAATATTTATAATTTAAGTTAAATAAAAATTTTTAGAGGGTTATGATGAAAAATACCAAAAGAATTCTATAATTCCCACATGCATTATTTTAAACCAAGATGTGTGCCTGAGACCTCAAGTGTTGTGATGCCCACATACTTCTATCCCTCAATGGACTATCTCAATAAAAGGTCAAGAAACTAATAGGTCAAGGCCAGAAACTAATAGGTCAAGGCCAATTTTGAGCAAGGACTTTCCATATTTTTGCTCCAATATATGGCTCATATTGATTCTGAAACCTTTTGACCATATTTCTAGGTATATAAGTTCAAAGATGAGTCTGAAACCCAGGGATCTATTGCAGGAAGAGAATGGCTAGGTAGCAAGACTTTCAGACCAAGTTTAAATTGAGAACATAAAACATATTTCTAGCTGTATGTTAGAGAAGATGATTTCATATAAAAAATAGATGGAGAGAAAAATAATAATGATGAAAAGAGGTTCCAAACGGAAAGACCATCTCAGGAGAAAATGTTCCAGATAAGACTGGGCACATGTTACTTATAATGTGAGGAATTCACAACATAATGCTAACGATGTCAAACAGGCTGGCTTCTGACTGCCCAGTGGGTCAAAATCCAGGACACCATTCCCTACGTTGTCACCCTCTGACAGATGTATGTGTCCACCTCCAATCTTAGCCACCCACTTTTTTGCATAGAATATTTAACGCATGCACTTTCAATTTCAATGACTAATGAACGCACATTGGAAGTATCCCTCCACCACTGGTCATTCCAGCTGATGCTCAGCCATCAGCGTTTTCCCACTTCCAGCTTTCTGCACTAGAAGAATAGAATCAGGCCAGGTACACCACTTCAGAATGCTCCCACCCTCTGCATGTGAGATTTTAAAAAAGCAACCACCAGTATTTACATGATGCTGGGCAGGGGACAGTTAAAGTTTAATCTTTTTAAGTTTAGACCCTTTTCATTAAACTCTTTCCCTTCCACAGCGCTACAGTCCATAAAGAAATTTACTGGTATTCCTTCAATGCATGCTTCCTGTGAGAGAAGTGAGACAGTGGAGGAATTTGTTACCTGCTGAAATCAATCAAATCCCTGGAAAGAAGAATCAATGTCAATGTCATTATGTATGCCATTTGCCCTTGCTTCTAATCACGAATTTACTTTGGTAAATTTACATTAAACTTGAACATTTTAACTGAGACCTCCCTGTGTTTTTTGGAAGCTGTTTTTTTTTTTGGTTTTTTTTTTTCCCTGATGCTGGTGCCAGGCTTGTAGCCTCTGTTTACTCCAGAGTTTTGCAGGGTCATCTTCCTGGGGGATCGAGAATGAACTGCTGTTAAAATCATAAGATTTCAGTGGGGCCACTGCTGCATTCGGTCCATTGCTGCATTGCATTATGATGGCTTTTTCAATTCGATCAAGGAGAATTGCTGAGATCACCCATAGTGATGACATTACTTTTATCTTTCACACTTAAAAAATAGTGTCAATATAAAGCTCTCTTTCAGAGCACCTACAGGTTACACAGGAGGAGGGGATTTCAATGAAGGAATGTAAGCCGATTGGGAAGCTCAGTCTTAAGACGTGTAGCCTTTCCTAGTAACACAGAATGTACTGTAGGAAACTGCTCTCAGACCTCTCCCAGGGCTTGCTTTAAAGCTTATTCTGTGTCCTCTCTTTCTTCTCCCCAAGGGAACTGGAATGCATCTCAGTGAGTTCACTTTCACTGACACCTTGTCAAGAAGGAGGGCAGTGTTAGCACAGATGAATACCTCTTGGACAGATCTTTTCATTGTGTTAAGCAGAAAAAAATGCCTTTCTTTATGGAAAATTCTTCCCTTTTCTTGATCAAAGAATATTTTCTGTACTTATTTCATGGAATACACGACCTATAAAGCACATATCCGGACACATTCATTCAGAATCTCTTATTCGGAGACTTTTGATGGCCAAAATCAGATCTTCTTATCTCACAGACATCACAGGGAGACAAATATCAAGAAGAAACCCTGCCTTTCTCTGAGTTCATAAGGGCCTGAATAAAAGAAGCAATATAGTATGTCTTCAGAGAAGAAAGAATTTTAGCTTTATCTATACATGGATTTGCTATTTGTCCTTGGGCTACTTTATATTATTTGTTCCACTGCTCCTTTTTGGGATACAGGGATACCAATACTAATCTAAGTCTACTGGGTGGTACTAGTCCTCAGAATAAAGAAACTAAGAAAGCTTTCTCAAAAACCATATAAGTTTAAGTGATCTTAAATTTGTCTAAAGACCTCCTAGAATACATACACATATACAGTATATTGGAAATTACTGAAAAATATAAATGAAATTCAACAGCAGACAGAAAGTACAGTAATGCTTTGGTTTATAGGATAGCCTCAATACATATTATATAAATGAAGGAATCAATGAATAAAATGAGTTAACATGAGAAAATACTCATAAACTGCTTTGGAATATACCACAAGATAATGGTAGAGTTAGGAGGCAAAGTATTATGTGTGTATGGAGAAAATACAAGGGGACCATGTATTAACTGACTTATCTTAAATGAGAATGATCCTGCAATGAGTGACTACACAGTACTCTGGGTTAGTCCCAGCAAATAACTAACTGGAAGGTCCTTAGGACTCCTAGATTTCATGTGCATTCTTCCCCCAACGCACACACATACATACCACAAACACACACACACACATAAACACATACACTAATTGGGAAAACTAAAACCCAGAATGATTGAATGTAAGGTCACATTTATTATTAAAACAAACCACACACACACACACACACACACACACACACACACACAATCTCTCCATCAGTCTTGATTCTTTATCCAATTTTCATTTTTCTTAACATTTACTTATTATGCAACATGTTGTATGTTTGTTAATTTGTTAATTTTCTCTTTACTAGCTTCACTAAATAGGGGATTTTACTTTTTCTTAGTACCACATTATCTAGAGGAGTGACTAGTTTATATCAAGGTACTCAACAAATACTGGTTGAATAAATAGCCAAATCCAGAATATCCATTTTTAAATTATGAACCTACAGTTCCTCCAGTATACCACAGTGCCCCACTGCGAAGCTAGTTTGCCCCTTTACACTTTGACATGAAGTGTTACAAAACAGAATTAAATAATGAATCATGAATAAATGATGATTTCCAGTTCTACTTTTCCCCTGGTTAGGAAAAATGTAGTTTATTGACTCATGTCTTTCAGCTATTTCAGTAGAAGTAGAAATCAGATTATTCTGAGTATGAAAGAGTAAAAAAGGGTGTGTGTATGTTAGATGCTTGTTAGAAACAGAAAAAAAAATAAGATTCCCTTTATTTTGGAAAAAGTATGATCTCATTCAAGATCACTTAACAGCACACCAAGTCTTAACAAAAGTCTGTCCTTCTTAGGAAACAGACACCTGTTCATCTAGTATGCATTTGCCTAACTGGGCATTCCTGCAGCTCAGAGACTGGTGGTGCTGGGCATGGAGTTAGGGTGTTTCTGAGGACTTCCTGTGTTCCAAGCAATGCTCTAAGTGCTTTACTACTGTTCTACTGCTATATAACAGTAACCCAACTGAACTGTCACTTTATAGATAAGAAAATTGAGCAGAGGAGGAACAATTCCCTTGCTAAGGGTCACACAGTTGAGAGGTAGGCCTAAGCCATTATATCTGCCTTCAGAACCCATGCCACTGATAAAGTTGCCCACAGAAAAATCATTCCTGGAAGATGAGTCAGCCCTGAATGCCTGCTACATGTTTCCTGTTCCGTATTGCCTGGGTTAGTTCCTAACAGTAGAAATATAGTTAAGATCTCTTCCAGAAATTGCCTTCTAGAAACTGGGTTAAATTTTGCATTATAAGAAAATTGTGCATTATAAGCAAAATTTAGCTAGTATGTATGCAATGTGGTGGTGTTTTAATAAGCAATAAGTAATGAAAAATCTTAATTACAATGAATGTTATCTAAAATATCATGTGAGCTTCACTTTTTCTTACTAAACTGATAACTAAAGTAAAAATTAGAAATGGTGATACAAAGGAAGCAATGGTGTTTAAAACATTCAGAGTTATTAGATGTGCTTAAATTTAACTTTTAATGCTTTGACTGTATAAAAAATCATAAAAATTTCTTTATAATGAAGAACTTTCTTAATGATCATTAAAATAATTCTATCTTTATCTGTTTGTGTAAAATTTATAATTTCCAGAATATTCTCTAGCTTCAAACTTTGTATTTTTCTGCTTTACACTTCACATTTGGATACATGGATCAAATCTGCCTCCTTGACATCTCACCGAGTTCTGCTTTTATGGCACCCAGATATGTGTGTGTGTGTGTGTGTGTGTGTGTTCTTCCATAACAAGCCCTCTAGTTAGCAGGTAATAAAAGTGAAATAATTACTTATATATCCTTAAATCCAAATCAATCTTGAATTCATAAATTATTAATTAACAAAATCTAACACTTCATGATGTTTTGCATTTGCATTTGTAATTTTGCATAGATACAGAATAATGGTGATATTCTTAATATATTTGGCTATTATCTTTTCTGTGCTACATATGACTTTTTGGAACCAATGCAATTATTTTATATAATCTTAGAGAAAGAAGTCACATAGGCCTACTTTGTATAGTTCCCAGCAAATGTAAAAATTAGAGGCTCTTGGTACTCTCTTATCTCTCTCTAGGATCTCTTCCTAGGTGTTGTCATCCATATAGTGAAGGCTCTAAAATTTATAACTCCAATCCTGATTTTACACATGTTCTAAGCTCGAATATCGATTAACTATACAACATTACCATTTGGTTATCTAATAGGCACCCCAATCTTAACCAAATGCAAAATAGAATACTTGATTTCTCCAAATTTGCTCTTCTAACTCTTTTCCATTTTAGCTAATCAAATTATTTCAGGTAGATACTCAAGCTAAAAAACTGAATCACCCTCAATTCTTGTTTTCCCTCATTCTCTGTGCATTTCCTAGCAGTGGACTATAAAAGAAGATATTTATTTAAGTGACTTATTGGGGGACAGCTTTGGTGCAGTGGTTCTCAACTTGAGCATGCATCAGAACCACCTGCAGGGCTTGTTAAAACACAGAATCCTAGATTCCATCCACAGAATTTCTAATTAATTAAGTAGGTATGGGGTGGGATTTGAAAATGTATATCACTATGTTCCCTGGTGATGCTGATGCTACTTTTCCCAAGACCATACGGAAAGAACTGTTGCTGTAAAGAAAAAGGGAATAAGAGAAGATGGATAGAGGGTGGTAAAAAGCAAAAACATAGTCTCAGATGGAACTGAGTGATTGACAGAAAGGCAATTTTAAGCTCTTGGGAAACAATACTCCCAAAAGTTAGAGAATGACTCTCCAGCCAGCAAAGGGTAACTGAACAGGGTACAAATAATATCCACTATATCCCCAAATCCATTTCTCAGCAAGCCTGTTCAGATCCAACTCCAAAACAGGTCTCGAATCTATATTCGTCTCACTATATCCACTGCTAGCACCCCAGTTCACCATCATTTCTCAGCCGATGTCAATTCCTTCCAAAGGCAGAATGGTTTTTACAGGGTCAGATCTAGGGCATGAGCTAAATTACTCATATGGTCTATCTAAGATCTGTAGGAGGGAATAATTTAATGACTTTCTAGTTAAAGAAGCTATAGCTGCAAATTCAAGGTCAACATCTAAAATTAAGACCTGATGAAATCACTTCTTAACTGTTCCAGTTTTATTTTCCCACAATTCATTCTCTACATAGCAAAGTGATATACGTCTATTACATGCTGATCTTGCCAACTCTCACGCTTTTCTAGTATGCTTAAAGGAAAATCAAACTCCCTTCCATGGCCAACTAGGCCTTGGGTTTTTCAGGTTCATGTCATTCTTGACTTTCTGTTTCCTCTTCCTAAAAATTCTTCCTGTAACATCACTCCAAACCTCACCACTAATTTTCCACACAGAGGTACAGATAGATGACTGCTTCATATCTTCAGGTCTCAGCCCAAATGCCCCTTCCTCAAAAAGGCCTGGACAGATCTCTCTACCTAAAAATTGCTCCACACCCAGTCACCATATCTGCTTTAGTTCTTTCATTGCACTTAAAGTATTTGAAGTTATCTGGTTTACTAATGTTTCCTTGTCTGTCGTGCCTCTCAGTATGAGACTGTGAGTCCCACAGATGGAGTCTTTGCCATTTCACTGCTCTGCCCCACTACCTGAAGACTATTTGGCACATAGTATAAGTTAAATAAACACTATTGAAAACATAGATGATTAACGTGCATGGTTTGGATATAGATGATATTTTACTTCTTATCCTTAAGTTGTTCTACTGGCTACCGACAAGTTGGTTTTTTTTTTTTTTTTTTGAAGCCATGCATGGTCATTTCAGATTAGAAACATCCTAAAGATCAATCTGAATAGGACTAATAAAAATAGTTTATAACTAATGCAGAATCTTTAGGACAATGAATATATCTTCATTTTGACAGCTGGATCATCTGTCAAAAAAAGCAGAGCAAGCTGATTAGAGTGACCAAAGTTACATTTAGGATGGCTCAACAAATATTGGTGCCACTGAAAATTTAGGCAAGATATAATTGCATCAGTGCCTGGATACTAGAGTCAGAGAACCAATCTAAGAAAATGCAATTGGTAGCATTTCTCTATTTAGAACATTGCTTGTCTGCCTCATAGAGACAGACCACAAGGTCAGAGCTAGAAGTGCCAAAACAAAGCAGGAAATAAAAGGCTTATTCAGGCAGAGAGCAAATTGTACCCAGATAGACTTCAGAATCACGTGAAACTGTCATCCAGGAAAGCTTCTGGGGGGAACACCAGGCACTGAATATATCTGGGCAACAGAATGTAACCAATAACAAGCTACCTCTGCAGGCAGGATTTTGTTTATAGTCTTTCTTCCAGAGAAATGATTCTTGGTCTCTAGACCCACAGTAACGGCATCAACAGCAGCATCACCTGGGAACTTTTTAGAACTCAAAATAAACCAGGGCCCACCCCAGAGCAGCTAAATGAGAACCCTGGGTGTAAGACCCAGCAGTCTTGTTCAAGTTTGAGAACCTTTTTTCCAGGGATAGCGTCAATCCACTGGCTGTGAGAAGAGGTACCCTTCATTTTAGTTAAAGATAGCTGCAACTGGAAGTGCAAAGTTTGAAATAAAGTTAAGTCTGACACTGTGTTTTTCATCTACCATGCAGTCCTCAGCAAAATACTTTGTCCACCTATTGATTTTTCCGTGTATAAACAAGGTGTAAAAGCAGACCCTTGATGGCACAGACACTGTTGTACAAACTAGAGGTGAAAAGCACTCCAGAAAAGCACGATGTTCTCAGAACGATGAATATTATTACAATTCAGAGATATGTTAAATTTTACTCTCAGCATAAATTTCTAGGCAATCATAACCTATTTTGCCTAGTGAAGACGCTCCAGCTGAATTGCCTTAAATACATATTTGATAATATTCAGCAATGTTGTCAGATGAGGGCTGGCGAGGAGGAGCTCAGTTTCTGAGGAAACACCACTCAGCTCATCAATCTGCCTAGTTATGCAATCATTTCCTCTAATGAGAGGTCTGTAATTGTCACTCATGATGACTTAACATGTCATTGTTGATTAGTACAGGAGACAAAGACTTCTCAGGAGCAAAGTGACACACAGCTCAGCATATCCAGTCTTTGCTCTCCTCGTGCCTAATTGGTTGGGTAACTGTAACCTTCTATTGTGATAAATGACAACTCCAATGCTCACATGCAAATGCAGGGGCTTGTGCACACATGGATACACAGGCACACCCCTCACCGCCTTATTTATACTTTTTCCATAAATTAAAAAACAAAGGCAACTTCTTTACATATTATGAATTCACTTACATATTTCCTCCTACTAAATAAAAGGTTTGTATAGGAACTGGGATATGGTTAGAGGGATTTCCAACTCCTTCTGCCTTTCAACTCTACAGAGTGACCTTATTTTATATAGCCAATATACTGTTTTTATTTTCTGCGATTTCTCTACACGTCTCTTGATCCAGCCAAGGTAACCCTGTCACTTTCAGTTAAATGAATACAGTGCACTTCCATCTTTACTTGAGCTATTTCCCTTCCCAGAACCCTCTTAAAACATTCCTTCTACTTCTCCAAAAGGGGCCTATATTCTAAGATTCTCTTCAAATTCTAACACAAGTTCCTCTGTCTCCCACAGTGTTGATGAACTATTTCAGTTCGCCTTTCCATTTTCTGAGTTCTTATATAATTTACTGTTTTCTCGACTCATTTGCCATTTATAAAATACATCGCTTTGAATTATTATATAATGTTGACATATGACCAACCCTCTAAATTTTAAGATCCTTTAGGTTAGGGACTATGTTCTAAGCCTTATTCCTGGGCTCTAATTCACAACTGGTTCATAGTAGAAACTGAACAAGTACTTGTTAAATTATTATATTTGATGGTTTAAACAAACTGTTGGCAAAATAATAATAATTCACTTCTTGCCATAAAAGTTAGAAGGTCATCTTTTAATTTTTTTCTAAAATTTTCTATGGAAAAGACACACCCAACACAAACACTCAGAACAATTACGGAAGTTTTTATCATATTCATACATGCGAGTATTATCTTAATCAACTCTACAAATCCATTGGTCACTGGAAAGGAATTCAAATAGAATCAGTAAACTCACTTTCTAAGGAAAGAAAGTGGAACCATATTCTAATATTATTTCTTCAATAAAAATTTCAAAGCAAAAATATTCTTGATGAACCAGAAGAAAATTCTCTATATAAAAATTCAGTATTTCCTACAACTTTAAATAAATGGAAATTTCATGTAATTTAAAGATAAGGACAGAGAATGCCCATCTAAATGTTGTTGATGAATATTTTAAAAAACAATTACAAATTTTATTTTATTATTTCCCATGGCGTTTCTATGAATCCTCTTTGAACAACTACTAAATATTACACGTATGTGAAAATGAATTATTTAACAGTAAAAATATCATAAACATGTTTAACTTGAGTCATTAAATGTGCCATTTAAAGAAGATCCATTTTAAAAATCAGTTTTGAATGCATTTAATTTTAAGGAGTCATTATATATAATAATAAATTTACTCTGAAAACATTTTAGTTTGTTAAAATAAAACTTCCCTTTTCTATTAATCCAATTATGAACTAAATGTTTATGATTCTCCCCCACCCCAAAATTCATATGTTGAAATCCTAACCCCCAGTGTGATGGTATGAGGCAACAGGGACTTTGAGAGGTGATTAGGTCATATGAGTAGGTCATGATTGGCATTAGTGGCCATATAAAAGAGACCCCAGAGAGCTCCCTGGTCTCTTTTGCTATGTGAGGACACAGCAAAAGGGTGTCCATCTATGAACCAGGAAGCAGATGCTTAACAGACTCTGAATCTGCCACCGTCTTGATCTTGAACTTCCAATGTCCAGAACTGTGAGAAATAAATTTCTGCTGTTTATAAGTCTCTCTGTCTATGGTCCTTGGTTACTATAGCAGCCTGAACAGACTAAGGCATAATTTCAGTTTTAGGGTCAAAATTAAATATTTGAAAAATGATCTCATGATATAACCAAAATCAAAACAAAATCTGCCTCCTCAAAAATTCAGTCATAATATATCACTGTATACATTTCTAAAGCAGTAAAATCAGCAAAAGCTTATTTTAACCTCTGAGTGTAACAAATGTCTATCAGCAACATTTTCTCTACTTCAAATTCACATTTAAAATTTTTCTTTAAAAAAGTACATTTGGAAGACAGGAAAAAAAGCTAGAAGTTAAATCACTTTGAAATAGAATGGTACTCTCAGTGGTGCTTTAAAATTGAGTTATTCTTCTGTTTTGGAAACAAAAAGGACTATAATATAAATCTTGCTTCCTTCATGATTTATGAAAACAGCCAGTTCTCCCTTGTCTAAACATGATATCATGTTAAATAATCCACTACACCAACTTTATTAATTATAAAACATCCAGAGAATGTTAAATAACCTGAATTCAGTCATCTATGTCAGTAAATCAACTGGCAATTAAAGAATGCTTAAAAGGCTATTTGTCTATGAAAAAAGTTAAACTAAGAACTTTAAGAAACTCCTAATGCAAATTTTTCAGCTTCATAGAATTTACAAAGGAAGAAATGTTTTAATCCTGGGCAATAACATGAAAGGAACACCAATTATATATGTGTGTGTGGTATGTATGTATACATACGAACATATATTGCATATGTACATATATATTCAAAATACATACATATTAGTCAATTGCATAAGTCAGAGGTTTTTTTTTTTCCCCCAATCGAAATTTTTTATTATTCTGCCACTAAAGTCTATTAAATGCATTGGACAATTATGACTTAGTATCCTACCAATCATGAGAGACCATATCATTATCGAAAAAGAGAAAAAAATGGCATCACCTAGAAACATATTTCTCTTCTAATTTCTCAAATAATACTTTCAGGGAGGCTTGGTTTAAAGCATTAAATTATTTCGTAAAAGAAAATAAAGTCATGTAAATATTATACCAGACTTACTTTTCACAAATGTGTTGGCCCAGGTACTTGTTATCAGACATAAACAAAGACTTAAAGCCACACCCAGGCAAGCACTCCATGCAATTCTTAGGCACACTCAAATCTGAGACAAATAGCTGGAGACCAGTGTTTCTCAAACTTTAGTGAGTATCCAACTCACCAGAGGACTTGTGAAGACTCAGATTGGTAGGTCCTCTCCCTGGAGCTTCTGATTCTGTAAATCCTGAATAGAAACTTCTAGCAAGTTTCCAAATAATGCTAATGATTCTGGTCTGGCACTGCACTTTGCGAACCACCACTACGGTCTTCCTTAAAAATCCTATTTTTTAACTGGGGTATCAAGTAAATTGAACTTCTATTTACAAACTTGACTTCCTGAGAAGGACTCAAGATACTTACTAAAGGTGGATCTATATGGTAAATAAAAGAGGGCATGTGGGCTGATCTCTAATTATGAAAAGTGGAGAGTCTGATGAGTTCCCACCTGTGTAGAAGCTCAGACTTCCCCCACACAGTGGCAAGCTACAGGGGAGAGGCCTGTTTCTCTAAAAGCTGCTTTGTATACACTTGAGCACATGGATCCTGTGAATTCTGGAGCTTGGCGGGTCTGACCTGCCTGTCCTTCTTGGGGGAATAAAGATCATGAGACAGAGTACGTGCTCCCAATTCATCATGCATCACACATCTCATGACTGTCTCACCCTAGTAGGCTTTGAGCTTAAAACCCTTCTGTAAAATGTGGCAGAAACGTTTGGGTTTGGAAGTTCCAAACTGTTGGCTACAAATCATCCTCCCAGGCTCTAAAAAGAGCCTCATTAGCCCTCCCATGGATCTTTGGGCCTGAGGATCATGGCATTTATCAGTGTAATAACCAGAAAGTATTTGTTTTGAAAACGTGTCCCAAGTACCCACAGAAGTGAAGGTAATGGAGGTAATTAATGTGAATTAGGTACGTGCGAAAGCCAAGTGACAATAAGTTTCATTTCAGTGTAATTAAAAAGCTGAGGCATACTTTCTAGCAGTACTTAGATTCCAGAATGTTCTCTGTTCAAACCTCTCTCGATTTTTGATGGCAAAATCATATCATTATTAAACAAAAGACTATTCCCCTTTTGCTATGACAGAAGGTTATGCATATGGCTAATCTAAGAATAGTTTCCTATCATTAATGTCTTAAGTTTAAAATTTTAGGAAAGAAATGCATCCCTGTTGAACAATGTTTAGAATTGCCATCTGTCTTTCAGAGGACCAATTCCGTTAGCCTTGCTTACTACGCTGGGTAATAAAAGATTTTATAAGCAAACAAAAAATAGGAAACTATATGAAACATGTGCTACTTGGCTAGAGCTGCTTTCTGTTTGCAAAGCCAATGGCCAATAGAGGAGCAATGAAGTTGCAAATAACTTTTAATTTCTTGGCAAGTCTCTCTATGATTATTACAAGGATAATAGTGGAATAACTGAATCTCATTTCTATCTGCTACTGATGCTAAATAGTAAACTGCTCCAAACTTAAAAATAATTAATATAGAAGCTGAAACAGTTTTGAACTAACTTTTTAAAATAAGACTATTTTTGAGTTCATAAAGCAGGGTACACTTTGTTTACCTGCACCCCCATCCCGTGCAGGTACACAGGTAATTCTACTTGGCAAGTAGTCTTTGTAATCCTATCAAACTCTTAAAAGAGAGTTTGATTCTAAATGCAAGAGCAGCCAAACAGAGTTTCTATGTATGACATTTACACAGACTGTGGTAGACAAATCCACAGCTTGCACGCTTCCCCTCACCTGCTGTGTTCCCTTGGAAAGCCTGGCTGTGCCAGTGTGGGGCTCCTTCCCCCATAAAACTTATGTCCAGGCTTCACGTTTTCTGCTGCTCAGCAGTCCAAGTGGTCACTACCCGGTAACTAGAGTTGTCATGTAAAGTGACACCAATTCATTTTCTTTTTTTGAAAGTCTATGCTACGACCTTCTGAAAAAGATCAATGTACAAGGGTAAAGGATAGTTTCAACGTGAAATAAGTTTGAACTATTTTAATAACAGATCTCTACTGTTATGCCAGGAGAAGTTATCAAGTCCAACTGAGAACTATTTGAGCCTTTTCATTTTCTAAATCTTTGAATGAGAGTATACAGGGATCGGTCATCAGAATCATTGTTTGTTCTATCTTCAGACACTTCTTTGGAGACCTTCTTCTGTCTCATGGCTTAAAATACCACAATCAGATGATGATTCTTTCAGTTATATCTTCAGACCAGATGCTCCTTTCTACTCCAGAAATTAACTGTATGTGCAACATCTCCACTGAGATGTCAAAAATTGTCCAGTCCAAACCAAGACAATTGTTATTCCCCTAAATCCACTTTTGCTAGAATCTCTCCCAGCTTGAGTGATAGGAATTCCATTCTTCTAGTCTCAGGCCTCTTCAAACGTAATGTCATCATATCCTCCTTTGTCTCAGATTCCATATCAAACCTGTTAGCAAATCTTGTTGGATCTACCTTTAAAATATGACCAGAATGTGACCATTTCTCACCACCTCTATTGTCACTATCCTCATGTGAGTCTTTGTCATCAATAACCTGAATTGTTGTAATAGCTTCTTAACTGCTTTCCCTGCTTTCATGGCTGACCAATGTCCTACTACAACACAGCAGATAGAAGGATATGAAGTCAGATCATGTCTTCCTCTCTTGACTTTTCATTTCATACAAAGCAAAATCTGAAGTCCTAAGAAGACCCTTCAAATAACTGTATGTTCTGACTTCCACTCATAGCTTATACCCTACTAATTCTCCAGACTCACTCTACTCTAGACTTACTGATCTTCTTGCTCTGCTTTGAACATGATAGTCAAGTTTCTGCCTCAGAGCTTTTTGCTTGTCTCTGCTTGCTTCCTCTGCCTCTAATACTCTTTCCTAGAAATCCCTATGGCTCACTTTCTCACCTCTTTAAAGTTTTGCTTAAAACTCATTTCCTTAATAAATCTTAACTAGAATATCTTATTAACACTATGACTTGCCCTAACCCTTACTTTTGTGTGTGTGTATTTATATATTTATATATAAATATTTCAATTTCACATAATCCTCTAACAAATTCAATTTATTATTTACTGTTTCTATTATTTTTGCATTATTTTTCTCCATGAGGGCAGGAATCTTAGTCTCTTTCATTCACTGACCTATCTCAACTAACTGGAACAGTGCCTGACAGAAGTAGATGCTCAATAAACCTTAGTTTAATTGCATTGGACTGTCCTGATCTATAAGATAGGGGAAATAGGCATCTCAGAGTGTATGTACTTTACCAGTCAAAATTATATAACTTCGATCTAGAGCAGCCACTACAGCATTTTGTACTAGTCAACAATTACACTACAGCCATAAGTGAATAAATCCAATAGTAGGAGACCAGGCTACATATAATGTAAGATATTTTCTCTAATAGAAACTTGCTCATAAGAAAAGGTAACGTCTGACTGTGGAATATCATCCAATCACCTTCTACCGGGCTTGTTGCCTCTGCTCTTGCTCCCAAACTGTTCTAACTCAGCAGCCACAAGGATCCTACCAAAAGGCGAGCCACCCAATGTTACTCATCCTAAGCAAAAGCTCAAGTCCTTAAAACAGCCAACAAAATCTTACAAGATTTGACTTTTCTATTATGTTTTGACATCATCTTCCTCTCTCCCTGGTTCACTCACCTCCCTTCACGCTGGTCTATTTGCTATATCTCAAACACAGCAAGCAAGCTTCTACCTCTGGAACTTTTTATTTGCTGTTGGCACTGTCTGGGGCATCTTTCCTCAGCTGTTTTTATGGTTTTCATCTTACTTCCTAAAGATCTTCAATCAAATTTTGTCTTCTCAGTGGACACCTCCCTGGGTCAAAATATTTAAAGTGAAGGTAATTTCCCTAGGTCCTCCAGATTTATTTGCTGCTTTACTTCTCATTATAGTTTTAATATAGTATCTTTACCTCCATGCAGTATATCATACCTCATCATCTTATGATCTGTCTTCTCCCCCACCTCCCTAGAATGTAAGCCCATAAAGGCAGAGTTTTGCTTTGTTTAATCAGTTGTATACTCTACTGTATCATCAGCATCTAGAACAGTATTTAGGAAAAATATATGTAACACTTTTTGATGAATGGGTGACTAAGTATGTAGATTTATATACATACACATGAGCACAATTCTCATGGGGTTTTTCAAGTGTCATTTTAACTGCTATCAAGCACTTCTTGAGATCTGAATAGTGTGGTTCCTTCTGACTATGGAACCATAATAATCTTTTTTTTTCCCCGGGGAAATTGTCTTTTTAGTACTGAGCTTAGCCCTTCTACTTGCCAAGTGAATCAATATTATAAATCATTTATGCTGTCCCACCTCTCTGAGGCATTTCACAAATTTACAGATGTCTACAACAGTGGAGATTAGAGAAACTCCAGTGACAAACCATGACACCTCCTCCACTTCAGAGACAATGGGTAAATAATAGATCTGAGGTCCATTATCAAGTTATCCCAGCACAGCAACTAAAACTAAGTTGCTCCTACCAGTGTAGTGATTGTACTGTGGTGCTCACTCTTGAATCTCTTACTTTACAATAAAAAAAACTCAGAAAAAATATCGAGAACAGATTTCTCTAATAGATGTAGCTATGTGTAGGAAAATAAAAGTTTGCCCAAATGTAAAGTTATATTTCTTGACCTGAGAGGAGTTCATTCTTGTATTTCTGAGTAAATAATCCTACAAGATTGAGAAACTGCTAAATTAAACAAATATTTTAAAATCTAATTAATCAGACTAACCACAGCTAATCAAGCTAATATTTAATTCAATTTAATCATTTTATTCATTAGATGAGCAAACTAACCTATATTCTATCACTGACCATAAAGACAGCTGAGATAAAAACCAACATCATCACACTTGGACAGTTTAACTTTCCTTAAAACTTCCATGGTGAACTTCGTATAAAAGCAGATAATCATAATAAATAATTTAGAAATTACTTATTACAGTGTTTATACATGTATATTCTCATGTGCATTTCTCACTTCTGGATAACTTTCCTCACACAATCCTAGAGCACTAACTAAAGGGACTGACTACTAGGAGGCTCCAAACCAAATGGACTTGACTGCCAAGTTGCACAGAAAACACATGATTTTCAATATTTACATTAAATAATTACAAGTCCTCTGAGATGAGTTTTTAATGCAATAGAGTTTCAGAAGTAGGTCTTCCTTCTGCAGAAGTCCTTCTTACAATAGTAATAGACTTATGATCCAGTTCTCAAAAACAATAGGAAGTATCAAAGTATCTTTAAACAAGAGGAAGAACGTGTCCTTCCTTCTGAAACTGGAGACATTAAATACCTTTAAAGCAACTATAGCAATTTAATCCCATTCATTGAAACTATTATTCTTCATATTTCTTTGAAAGCTTCCTGATATCACATGTGCCATCTCTTTACAAAACTTGATTATAAGTTCTTTTGGTGGCAAGCAGTTAAGAGGGGCAACAAAAATGTTGATTGACAATCAGAATCTTATAAGATCTGAATCGTCTGAAATCAGGGACCAAATCTTTAAAGATTATGCTTAATTTGAATCAATAGAACATCATATTTGTTTCCAACAATTTCAAAAATTCAGCACAAAGGAGCCATGGATGTGTAGTAGGAAAACACCTCAGAGTTGCATTTTACTGTAAATAGAATACGAACTTAAAAGCGATGTGGCTGCTAAAACATAAATGTTGTATAATCAGGCTATATTAGTCACATAGAGCATGGGAAATAAATTGTTTATACAACTTGGCCATACCAAAGCTGGGACACAGAATTGACTATATAATATTTGTGACCTGGTACAAAATGGAGATGTGGGTGCCTTTATTCAAAAAACTATTACAAATTTCAATTCAGTGACAGCAGAGCATTGAACTAAGTATCAAGACCTTTCCAAGAACATCAGGACCCTGAAAGACTGCACAACCTATGGGACCATGAGTCTAAGCACTCACTACACTTCCTGAAAACTCTCCAGGGCAAATTCAGGGAAAAGAGAATGTGTGGATTTTAAATCAAGTCACATACAGAAAGACTGAAGGAACTAGGGATATTTTCTAGGAAAGAAATGACAAAAGTGGGAGTGCCCACCATTGCCTATAATAGTTGAAGAGCTACTGCATGGATTACAAATTAAATCTATTCTCCATGACCCCAAGTAATATAATTAATGAGTCGAGACACGTATTTTAAGTTAATATTGGTACCTGGTTGTAAACAAGCCTGTTCAAAGGAGTATGGGCTGCATAGGCATGTAATGATTTGCATTTACTCGAGTTATTCAAACATATTTTGAACTAGACAAGGCTCTAGGAAAGAGCCTTGCATAAGAATTCCCTTGGGGTATATATTTCCCAAGTTCAAATTCATTAATCAATGCTAGCATGCTACATCAATTCACCTGAAGCATGTTGAAATGCTGTTTCCTGCCCCTCTATCCAAAGATAAGACTGAAGAATTTTTAGTTATTAAAACTATTCATTAGGAGATTACAGTAATAAATAAGGGCTAGAAGCCTGTGATCTAGAAAGAACTTAAATACCAAAATAGTATTTAAGATAGATATACCTAAAGGACCTACATAAATTCAATAGGTCTTCTCAGCCTGAGTTTGAGTAGCTGTTCCCTTTAATCCTGGACTGACCACTGATAGATAAATCTATCTATATCTATATCAACATCTGCACATCTGCAGATATACAGATGAGAAAGAGAGAAGGAGGGGGAAGAGAGAGAGGAAGAGAGAGAGAGAGAGAGAGAGAGAGAGAGAGAGAGAGAGAGAGAGAGAGAATTTTTTTTTAAATCCATGATGCATCTCATAAGTCCAAACTCATGCCAGCTTTTCAAAAACCATCATCTTGGAAAGATTATCTCAGTTATAGTGCCAAATAAATTATTAACCAAAAAGATAAATTTGTTTTATTATAGAATTACCTCATTTTTAAAAGTGAAAACACATTGCCCACCAAAATCATTATATATGTCTATAGAAGACTATTACACACACAACACACACACACACACACACACACAACACAAATTCTTAGTGTTCCCTCTTCACTCACTAAAGATGAGATTCCCAAATGATTTAAGCTATGGCTAGTCCCTAAAATAATATTATATGTCTTTCCACAATAAATGGCACTTTATGAGACTGGCACTTCTTGACTTAAAATTCTGGTGTATTTTGTAAAGTTATCTCTGACTTGCATGCAGAAAATTCTCAGTATCCTTTTTCACATTTCTTACAGAACCAAGGCTAATAAGTGTTTTTACAACTTACATGCTCATTTTAATTTGTAGTTTGGTTTTCTACTTTTCTAACTTTTCCTTACATGTTGGCAATATGGAGAACAAATGCAAATTTTGATATTTAAGACAGGAAAGACCAATGTCACAATTGAAGTCACTTGGAAGTAGTAGGTATAAGAATCACCTAGTAGCAAAGAAAAGCTAAATTTTCTCCTTGGGAGAAAAGTTGGGCCCATTTTCCCCAGTGTAGGTGTAGGCATGCGGACACCTAATCCTATCTCTTTGCCTTTACCATTCTCATTAACACCTTCCTGACATCATTCTCACATGATAAATGGCATTTCAGTTCTTCTGGCAGAAAATGTAGATGATACATGCTAGAATAGATGGGGAAAATATTGTTTGTTATTGCATTGTACAACTGATTATGAACTATCTACAAATGGGGCAAAATTTTTGAAATGCTAGCTTAAAATAATATCTTCAGTAAATGTTTTGAGTATAATCACAAGAAAAAATAGGGCTACACCAACACATTTTTTTTAAATCAAGTGCTCTTTAAAAATCAAAAAGTAAAATTCAAGGACAACTCATAAAAGAGTTGGAAGAGTCATTTGAAACTTTTGTTTGGCTTGTGGATATTCTTTACATTTTTGTGTGTGTGTGTGTGTGTGTGTGTAAGGGAAACCTTTCAAATGATAACTCATCACAACTTTCTCAATATCTTGGCTTCTGGGCTTGCATTTTTAACTATTCATCTGACAAATAAGAAAAACGTGAACACAATGAAACTTTTGTCCCTGATGCGTATTGTATATTCTAGAAAGTAACAGTGACTTTCACTCATATGTGTGTGAATCAACAAGATAATTTAGGACTCATTCAAAATTCTCTTTAAACATAAATTGACTTTTAAACACAAACCAAAATATTTATGATCATTTTTATCATGGGTCTGGAATTTAGTTGTTGAAACTTCATCAGAAATTTCAAGAGCAGAGTTACTTCTCTGGAGTACTGTACTGTTTGCACTTTTGACACTAATTTTAAAAATAAAAGCATAAGTAGTTTCAATTATACATCATGTTATAATTATGCATTATAATATATAAATTATACATTACAACTTTATAAAATGAATAGGTTAAGAAAAAGGTGAACGTGTTAAACTGTTCTCAATTTCTACATATCAGATGCATTTAAAATATAAAATTTAGGAGAAATAGGAATTGTTTAATCTTATTATTAATAAAAACAATTATGCAGTAGATTTATTTTAGCAAGCACTGAGCTATTACAGGCATAGTATAATTTTATCTTTATAAAAACCTTATTAGTTAAATGGAGTTATGTCCATTTTAAAAAGAAAGTTGACCAATATCTCCCAGTTAAGGTGTGACCCAGGACAGTCTGAATCCATTCTTTTTACTGCACCATGTTTCCTTCCAAAGAAAGTAATTAAACCTTAGAATCTTTTAATTTAAAAAAATTACCATACTAAAGTGCTTACTAAAATAATTTAACTTTAAAGAAGGATCTAAGTGGGATATGTTGAAACAGAGCTCTAAGTTTGATTTCTTGTCCCTAATTCTCCACCTTGTTTGTCTTTGGCTTTTAGTAGTTTGATCTTCATTATAACAGTGGGGAGATATTACTGATCTTAAAGACAAGAGACTGAGGAACAGCTTAATAACTAAAGAGTTGGGCACCATAGACAAGTCCTATAATATTTTGAGTCTTTCATTGCTCACTGCTAAGATAGAGGGTTTGTCATCTCTAAAATTTCAGCAGCAATAAAAGGTTAGGTTCTGGTTTTTTTTCTTTCCTCTTGCAAAGTGCACGCATTAAAAAAAATTCTTAATTTCTTTTTTTCAAGACTAATGGTTTTGAAGTACAAGCAGGCACAAGAGACTAGCTATGAAAACAGCTTTAAAAAGCAATCAAAAGAACATTTCTCATAACTCCACACCAGTGGGTCCAGCCAGCATCCCATGATGTACAGCAGGAGTCCATAGTTTAGGCAGCCCTTACAAGACATTTCTCGTGGGTGGGAAGAATAAACAGACCACTTCATGTTTCTTAAGCTTTGTTTATAGTCCTTCACAATTTTGAAATAAATCTATCATCACAAGACATGTGAGGAGTAAAAGAAACAAAATAACTTTCTAGTTCTTTTAGAGAGTTTATTGGTACTAAAGTTGAGAAAATATTTTGTCATTTTCCTTTTATTGAAAACTGGTGGATTTCTTATCTAGATGAGGAAATGACCACTTTTCATAGTGTAAAAATCTTCTTGAGAATAAATCATGTATGAAAATCTTGTAGTCAGGAAGTACAGTTGAAACCATGATTCTGATCCTTGAATATTGTGGCTAACACAATCAAAAAGCTTTATATTTTATCCTTGTTTTAAAAAAAAAAAATGCTTGTGAAAGGTATGAGTCTAGTGGATGTCCCATCCCAGTAAGTAAAATAAAAGGTAACCTCAGGCAAGAACACTTTTTTGACTTTCAAAGGATTCTGCAAATTTTTGCTTTTCAAAGATAACTACCCAGTAAGTAGAGAAAATTGGGCCAAATATGTCCAATCATAAGCTGCATTATTAATACCTTTCTTAACAATATGTTTAGTCTTAATATACATTTTCAATACATAAAGCAAAACAGCCTAAGATTAAAGACCATTATATTCATCCAGAATTCAACAGTCCATAGGTTTCGAATAAATGTTGATGCAATGTAATTAAAAACAAAAAGAGAGGAGAACTGGAAAAATATTTGATTATAGTTATTAGAATCTGGCTTTTCCTGTTTTGACTTATTTTCTTGGAAAAGAAAAATCACCTCTTCTACATCTCAACAGTCTTTGTGTAAATGGCCTAGATGGTTCATTAATGCTAGAAAAAGAAATCTTACAATTAGTCGAGCATATATGAACATATATCTTGATCAAAATTCTTTATGGATAAATTCTTTATCCCAGTGGTCCTCAACTTGTTTTGCACCAAGGACCAGTGCTCTTATGAGACTCTAAGGCCTGAGGATCTGAGGTGGAGCTGAGGTGGTGATGCTAGCGCTGGGGAGCGGCAGCAAATACAGATGAAGCTTCGCTCACTCAGTGCAGCTCACCTGCTGTGTGGCCCACTTCCTAACAGGCCATGGACCAGTACTGGTCCGCAGCCCAGGGGTTGAAGATCCCTTCTTTAAACAACTAAAGAACTCCCCTAGATCTCCAATACCCATTTTACAGCCTTGATACTAAAGGCCAGCATTTTTATCTACAGAAAAAGGAGTGCTATGTGGTTGAAATGCCAGGTGACTTCACAAAGATATTTGAATCCCAAATATGCCCCAGTCTCAACCTGAGGGAGTCTTTGACAGTCCTGAATAAAGTCCTCCATTGAACAGTGTCTTTCAATGTTCTGTTTCCTGTTGATTCAGAGGAAAGAAGCAAGTTTAAAATTGGGGGCAAGAGTGGGGCACTTATTATTTTTGTGTATATTTGGTATTCTGGCTTATGCTCTAGAGAGTAAAATAATTAAAAATAAGAAAAAGGCCCCTCGGCTCAACTCTCAGTTTACTCTGAGCTATACATAGACTCATTAGGTACAGCCCAGATGTAGGTAGATTATTTAGGCCAATAACTGGTTAGAGACCTTTGGAATGAGCCTGGAATGACAGGACACATAGATGACAATTGGAGAGTTTGCACATTCTACTCCTCATTGGTACTTATCTCAGCATGGAGAGGGGCCAATGTATCTCAGAGGTGTTGCCTGTTGGATGAGCTTGAAAATATAGAGCTTACCCTTTTTTTGGCCATAATTTTACAAAAGCAGCTGTGAGTTAGTCTTATGTTTTCATAGGATCCTAACCCAGATTAATGGCTTCTATGAATGTGCTTATTTATCCTGAATCAACTGGAGAGAGTTTGAGCCAAGCTGTGTAGTTCAGTGGACATATTGGATAGATTCATTTCAAATGAAAGTAAAGATATTCCAAAGCTTAATTTTCAGCTTAAACTAAGAGACTCTTCTGGTGCTAGAAAGAGCAGCAGTGAGAATTTTCTGACTCCCAAAATTTTGGTATTATTTATAAATTCTGTTTATGACTTGTTACTCAAGTCTGTGAATGCTTAAATAATTCAGTAAATAACCTAGTATTTGAGCACCTAGTTTATTCATGTACTGTCCTAGACGTTGAGGATACGACAGTCACCAATAAGAGAGACACAAAGAGATGACCAAGGGTTATATAATACAGTGCTTTGCTCTTATACCATAGTGATAAAGAAGGGAATACACAAGCAGAGAGGTTCACAAATAGAAATATTTTTAGGGGCATTCATATAGAGAAGGAGTAATCAAGAGGGTCAAAGATTTCTGAGAAATTTAAAAAAATGACCTTTGGATTTAGCAAGATAAAGATCATTGATGACTTTCAAGAGATTAGTCTCAATGGAGGGATGGGAGAAAAGCCTTACTGATGGGGATCAGTACCAGAATAAGTGATGAAGAAGGGAGGCAGTGTGGGAATGAAGATGGTACTATAGAAAATTCTTTTTAAAAAGTTTTCTATAAAGAGAAGTGCAGACATGAAGCAATACCTGGAGGGGGTATGCTGTCAAGAGATTTTTTTTTTTAATTGATAGCTATCATGTTTTAGGCTGATGACAGTGATCCAACATATGGTGAAATAAATGATGCAGGGAGGAGAAGAGAATGCACCCTGGTTGGCAAGAGGGGAAGAGAAGTAGAGTATATGTGGAGAGGTTGGTTAGATAGACACGACAAGGGTACTAAGAGGGAAGGAAAACTTATGGGCATAGATACAGATGAGTTAGTAGATTTGTTGTTAAGAGAATGAGGGCATTCTTTCCTGATTGCTTCATTTTTTTCTTGACAATTAATAAGTGAATACAGCAGTAAGAATGACAATTGAGTACTATAATTTAGAGAAAAGAGAAGAAACTACAAAATAATCTTACAGAATAACAGAGCATATTCCCCCAGGAAATAGAGTAACATTGCTTCTCTTAGTGGTGCCTTAAGTACAGGTCCCGGGTTTTGTGCTTTTTCTACAGGTAAGTTCTGCTGTTCAGATGCCAGCACAGAGAAGGCAAAGAATAGGGCTTCTCGTTAACCAAGGGACTTTGTCGTGGAGGTTCCAGGCTTTTAAGTTTTTTAGTTTCCTAGCTTGAAATCCAACTTCCAATTGCTAGCATCTCTGGTTCTCTACCTGAAAGGTAGTTATTAATTGCTGTGTGCCTTAGCTGAGGTGTTCATAGTGGACTTTCTTCTACATTGGCTGGTTCTCCTGATGTGGTTATGATCCCATCTGACTGTAATGCTGCATCAGGAGATCAGGATTCATGGCCAGCCTCAGTTTGGGCATGTTGTGTTGCTGCCTCAATTGTTTTGTAGAATTGAGTATAACTTTGGAACATCTCAGAGGTTTTAGAATTTTTGTGACAAAACAATATGTATGGGTGGCTTATTTATAAAACCATTGAAACTTTTATATTTCTGAATTAATCTTCCTATTTAAAAAAAAAAAAAACCCTGTTTAAATTTTCTAAAAATACAATGTCAGGAAAGTGTGTGTGGTGTTTGTAAGTAGGCATTCATGCACATGCATAGTAGGAAGGACATTTTAATCACTTTTTTAATTTCTGTAGAAAATTTCATCATCATCATCACTCATTAAGGCACTTCCTTAAAGCTTAAGAACTACAATCACAAGTATGTCTTTCGTCTTTTAGTTTACATGTTAACCTTCCCAAATATCAAATGCATGGAAAATCTTTTTATCTCTGAATATTCTTTCACAACGGAATGTCAAGTGGGGTGAATGGAACCAAATAGGTCTAAACACACCGCAGGAAATGTTTTGTCTAATACTCGCGGTCACTCCCACACTGGCAACATGATTTGAAAGTTCACATGTCAACCTTCTAAAAAAGGAAAATCATGTTTACTCAGAAACAGTGGATGAGACTATGTACTTCATCAGTAATTGGCAGCTGGATCATGAGAGAGCAAAATATATAAAAATACAAAGATAAAAAAGTACCCATAATCTTAGGATAACTGCACCACCAATGTGGTCACTTTTAAGCTTGTTTGGATGCAAGACCCCATGAGTCATTATGCTCTTTGAAGACATCATGAGATGCAAATATAATAAACTTAAAAAAATCTTATATGTAATTTTAGGCCTTCTCAAATAATAGCTTACTTTTAAGTCTAATTTAGACAGGAAATCACAGATACCAAAACTTTAAGAAAAAAAATAGGCAAAAATTTTTAAATTTAAAAAAATGATATGACTTAACTTATTTTTACCCTGTAAAACTGGAAAATGAAACTGTAATTGTGTTATCAGTGGGAGCATATTTTGGGATTGAAAGAGGCAAGCTGATCTGAGAGTAGTAATTAGTTCTATTGTCATCATTTTGGTTTCTTTGCTTAGAATTTGATACTAACATTCACAATGGTCTTTTTCCTACATATTTTAAATTATAAAAAACAGTGCTTGGTTTCACAGTGTTAGTTTAGAGGCTACCTGCCAGTAAGATACTTCTACATAAACTTCTCTCGTGTAAGTGTCCCATCTTCAAGCTCTTTTGCAACCTCCACCATATAGTGATTTACACTTACATGCTTCTTTTCCTGACCTGGTAGGTGTGACTCACAAGTCTCTATTTTTCTGCATGCTACATCTGGCAACAATGTGAAGAACTGAATGGGTAAATCCTAGATGAGATGGAGCTGACAGAACGATTTCAATCTCTACCCATCCTTTTGTAGCTGTTCTCAAAACAGCCTCTGCCATGGAAGTAGCAATCCTTCATCACACCAACTGGCTTTTGTGTTCATTGCCTTTGAAGATCACCTGTGTCGTGTTATTTCCTGGCAAGCTGTGCCTTCCATGTCCTGACAGCCAGATATGTGATTAGTACACAGAGTGGGAATTTATTATTTATTGTAAGATGGCAAAACAATAGAATCTCAGATGCTAGCTAAATAAAAGACTGAGTAGATATTGATCTAATGATAATAATCTTTCCCTTGCACCTATTTTAGTTTCCTTATCTCATTCAGTTTTAAATCTTTTAGTATCTCAGAGCAGCCATTCACGTCCATAAACTCAATAAACTAGATAAAATTATGAATGACATTTACAATTCACCCCTTTTATGCATGATTCTTACTGCCAAAATGCTGCCTATTGGATGCATATACTTTCCACCTTTTCTTCTTTTCTCCTTTTTTTCATGAGTGTGACTAAGAATTCTAATTACTCTATTACCTCCAGCCACATAATATTGAACTGAGTCAGGAAAGTATCATCACTGACTCTTGGAAACTATAACATGCAGCAGCACTTCACACTTGTGCATGGCATTTAAAAACCATCAGTAGCAGAGCGACCCACTTCGCATGGTAAGCAAAGCATTGCACAAAGTGGCTTTAACCTGATTCTCCCTCTTCCCAGGTCTCCTTTTCTCTGCTCAACCCAATTTTGGGACAAAAACATTGAAACATTCTAAGTGAGATTTATGACAGTAATTCAGGAAGCTTTGGTTGTTCTATCAGATCTATTGAGCGGCTGTCACTATTTCCATGACAGCCTCTGCTGGTCAGAACCAGTCTCCTGAGTTGGACTTCAAGGAAAATATTTATTCAGCTGTTCAAGACATTTGTATTGAGCATTTACTATGTGCTGTGATACTTGATTTAGAATGGACTTAAGCTGCTCCCAATTGAAACATGAGTATTTGTGCTTCCAGTTCTCAAAGGGCCTCTAGTGTAGACATTAAGTAGCTATAACACGACATGAATTTAAACAATGAGGACAAAAAGCATAGACTGACAATTTCTTCCTGGCAACATCAAAGAAAGCTTTTATGGAGGAGGTAGTGCTGTTTTAAAAGGTATTTGACTTGTAAGATTTTTTTTTTCCTGCAATACCAGAGTTTTCAGGCAGCTGGAATAATTTGAACAGGACATAATGAGATTACATAGTATGTTTGAGGAAGATGGAGTAATACATTGTAACCAGATATTTCTTAAAAAAAAAAATAACACTGGTATAGAAAGGAAAATATTAGGCTCTTAAAAATATTAGCAGTTTTAGCTGAACATAAAAATCAACAAGAATCAAATTCAACATTATAAAACCATAAAAAATAGAATTGATGTGACAATGTTAATTATTAGAAAGTTATTAAAAGGATATTTAATAATGTATCCTCTTAGATGCAGGTTATGGAAATAACTTTCTAACCATTAGAAAGTTATTAACTTTCTAACAATTAGTGGTTTAAAAAGTTATTTCCATAATCTGTATCTAGGAGGATAAATTATTAAATATCCTTTTGATGAGAGACTTACTAAAAATAAATACAAATAAATATGTGACTATATATGTTGTATGTGTGTGGGGTGGGGGGGAGAGAAAGAGGAGGAAGGGAGAGAGGGAGACAGAGAGACTTTAAAAAAATGTAAAAAGATTCTAATGACCAATCATTTATAATTAATTTAGTATTGTTCTATAAAAGATACTAAAGGACTGGCAAGGTGAAAATGACTAATAATGGAATATCATAGTCATTAAACTCATGGTCACCAAGCATGTATGAGTACCTATAAATGTTGGTGTTATCAATGCTAAGAAAAGCAGAACTCACAAGAATTAATGTAGTGCACATGCAGCTATTCACAGAAAATATATCAATATATTAATACAAAAAAGACTGATCAGAGATACTAGGTAATTTATATTACTTTCTGCATTCTTATATTACATAATGAGCATAGATTGGTTTTCTAATATAAAAAATTTTATTTTTAACAATTAATGTCATCTTAAGTGATAATTGTAAAAATATAGCATTTGGATCCTGGGAGATAGGGCCCAATGTAATGCGGTATCTGAAATATCATTTCCCATTTTAGCTACTACTCTCAGCAGAGCTAGAATTCAGGGAAGAATAATTAGGATGAAGTGGGCGCTGCACTGGCCACTGAGCACCCATGCCATGTGTGATTAATGCATACACTTTGGGCTATAAACAGTTGTGGTTATACTGTTTAAACTTTCTCATCTCCACATTCCCCATCTGTAAAATGGGAGCAGCAACACCTACTGGTGTGACTATGAAAATGTTATAAAATACTGTCGCCCAGAACAAAACACAGCAGGAATTCAAGAAATGCTAGTTTTAAAACAGAAAAACAAACAAAAGTGCAGAGGTTACTAAGAGAGATGTGAGCTCAGGTGTTCGGAAAATACCTGGCACAACACAAGTGCTCCTTATGAGTTGTCGTTATCATCACCACCATCATCCTCATTATTCATAAGCTGGTTGGTTTATCCACTTTTTCGCTATTGGTACTCTAATGAAGTGGTATTTTCTTATAAATGTGTCAACACTGGTGATGCACATATAGCTCCATAACTCCATATAATTCTGAAACTAAAAAGTTTTAAGACAGATCCAGCTAAAGTGCTCAAGGTCTTCCAAGCAAGATATTTATATCGTCCCATGTTCCCAAAGATATAGCATAATTACCTAATAACGAATCATTTTACTACATTTGCTTTCCTGATGTTTACCTTCTTGTTTTCTGCTTTAAATACAATTAAGCAGAAAGAGTAAAGCATAATCATTTTTATTCTTTAAGCATGAAAGTCACTGTATTAGTCAGGTCAACCTGCCATAATAAAATACCTTTTCTCACAGTTCTGGAGACTTGGAAGTCCAAGGTCAAGTCCCAGCTGATTCAGTGTCTGGTGAGGGAGTGGCTGCCTTTTCTCTGTGTCTTCACACAGTAGAGGGAGACAGGACTCTGGTGTCTCTCTTCTTATCAAGGCACTAGCCCTTTGGGATTGAGGACCCACCCTTATGACCTCATTTAACTATTATTACCTCCTTATATGCCTTATTTCCAAATACAAAATAACTTATAAAGTTCTGTTGGGGTATACAATTCAGTAGCAATTACCTAACTTTCCAATCAGTCCTAGCCAAATGCTAACCAGCCCCATGTTTCATTATAATCATTAAGCAAACATTTAGTCTTATTTGTATGTCACTCTCTCACCAGTCACTCATCTCATCTGGCTTGCAACAGATACTAATGTGACGTCCCTAACTGAAGCCAGATTTTCTTTAGTTGCCTAGTCTTGCAATTTTGAAGTTATCTTTGACCCCACTCTTTTATCCTCCAATTCCAACAAATCATCACATTTTATTGACTTATCCTTTGAAGCAACTCTCAGAAATATCCCTTAGTTTTGATTAACCCTGTCACCACCTAATTCCAGGGCCCTAATCACTTGATGGATCACTGTAACAGCATCCCAACTAATCTCCCTGCCTGTGCTCTTCTCCCTCCAGAGGATCATGCACAGTCAATTACTCTTTCTAATAAAACCCTATTTTCATTTTATTACTTGCTGAAAAGTCTACATTTCCCACTGTCTATCATACTGAGTCTAAGAAAAGTCTCCTCGGTATTCTAAAGCCTTTGAATTCTAATCAGTTTATATTTCCAAATACTTTTCAACGTAAATCTTCTTGGAACTATAAAAATTGGGAGAATGGTATTAGAAGTCTGGAGCAAATACTCAAGAACATGTTTTTAACCTACTATTGTTTACTAATCTTTATTTTCTATACCACCTTCTCAGTAAGACTGCTTTTTTTCATGATGTCATTCATAGAAGATCATCAATATATGATGCAAGCATCAAGACAGCACAAAGAGGATCCTTTTGTTCACTCTGAGTTTCAGGAAAATAAGGTGTCTCAAACCAGAAATCCCCTTTATTCAGGGAAGAGGCTTCATCCAAGCCAAGATACCTCTGGCTTCCTCTCCCTATAGAGGGGATAGCATTCCCCATGGCTCACAAGATCCCCCAAGAGCTGGGCTACTAGCATCCCACAAAAATTCTCTATGTTGGTCCTATGTCGACCTAGAGTGGCTGGCATCAAGTAGTTTATTCGTGCCGCCCACTGATGATGTTGCCCTTATACTTGCCTCATGAAGCTAAGGCAGATGTGGTAAGCAGGATTCCTGAACTTAAATGTAAACCCATGATGCCTTTACGATGGCATATCTCCAGGAGAATGAAAGGTTGGGTAACCTTTATATAGAGGATTATCCAGAGAAATAAAAAATGTATATTCATGACAAGGAAGTGGCTTATATAACCATGAAGGCTGAGAAGTACCAAGCTCTGATGATGCAGGGGAGCTTCTACGTAGACGAAAAGCTAGAAGGCTTGAGACCCAAGAAGAGCCAGTATTTTAGTCTGAAGGCCAGTAACAAACAATGTCCCTGCAAGCAGGTAGTTCCCCCTTCCCCAATTTTATTTTGTTCTATTTAGGTCTTCAGTAGGTTGGATTAGGTCTACTCACATTAGGGGGGACAATCTGTGTTACTTAGTCTACCAATACTGATGTCTCTGCCAGACACATCCTCACAGACACACCAGAGCAACGTTTGCCTAAACAGCTAGACACTCCATGGCTTAGTAAAATTGACACATAAAGTTAACCATCCCACCGTGCTTTTTTCGCTCTTACTGACCCCTATAAGGTATGTCCCTTAATCCACGGCACGTGACACCATGGAATCTGTTCTGATCCCTGGTTTATCACAGTTGGTGACTCAGATGGGACCCATCTTGCACAGAGGATTCAACTCACATATTTTTTGAAATTTTTCAATAATTGTTCCATGATTTATATGTCTTTAATAAAAGCAAGGTGGGTCTAGACTTTTTGGGGTGATCATTTTGTAGATTATATAGATGTCTAACCACTATGAAATACATCTAAAACTAATATAAATATTGAACGTCAACTGTAATTTAAAAAAATTTTAAATTAAAAATACATTTAAAAAATCAAATCACATACAAAAAGCAGTGTTAATTCATTTCTTAAATACCCAATAAACATTCTCATAAAATTAAGAAGGTTCTTCATGCCACCTATGCAGAGTACCTATTCCTATCTTTGACTCAGTATCCATAGTAAATCTTTCCTCTTGCTCTGCTCTAACTCTTATTGGGTCCAGGTCTCAAGTAGGGTCTATGTGATTCCTCTTTGGTTTAGTAGTAAATATTAAATATGAGCTAGAATTTTCTGGTCACAGACAACCACTGCTTTTAGATGATAGAAAACGCAAAAATCCTCATGTACATTATTCAACATTGTCTACTAGGTATTCAACCTGTGAAGTTCGATTCTGTCCAAACTCTCCAAGCTCAGTTTCTTCTACTTTGAAATGCAAATGATGTGTTTAGTATAACAATTAAATGCAACCATGTTATTACTGATGATTATTCATCTTTAGTAATTTATTAACTTAAAGCACTACTTTTTGTTTAATTACATAAAGAAAGTGTTTAAAGGAGGTGCTTAAAGTAGGCACGAAGCACTTTTGTATTTTGACCCCTTAAGAAAAACACTTTTCCTTTATACAATACTTATCAAACAAAAGATTTTTCGATAAATTCCTTTACCTTACTTTCTCTCAAACACATCCTTTGTCCAGAGGGCTTCTGTATCTCACTGTGAGTGAATAGATTCTTTCCTAATATCTCTTCATAAAATGATTTTTGGAGGGCTAGATGATTTTTGCTGTTGAGGAAGCAGTAAGCATACCTACAATATCAGCAAATACTAGCACATTCCTTCCAGAAATGGGCATTCACGTTTATATGGCATTAACTGTTTGGGGGTTCAGGACACACTACCCCATCAAAAGAGGCACTTAGGCATATTAAATAACTCATGCAGAAGAGGTCTTAGACAGCAGCAGAAGCAAGAAGGTCACTCTGACCTCTGCCCACCTTTTCACCTTCTCTCTGAAACAGGTAGGTCATAAAATTCCCAAGTGAACGTCACTAGCCAGCCTTGTACCAGGGGACATTTTTATCACGTGCAGGGAAGAAATGGGGACTGGGAAACAGGTACAAACAAGCCTTGTGAAACTAACCTTTATCTTTCTAGCTATTCTGCACATTTACCACCTCCGGTCCAAACCCCTTTGTCTTGCCAATTCTTTATAAATTTACTGTTTATAATGTGTACAACCTTCCTGCTCTGGTCACTTTTTTGCCTTTTCTTTCTCTTCTACAGGCTCCATGTGCATGTAACAACTGGATAAAATGTGCATGCTTTTCTCCTGCTTATCTGTCCTTGTCAGTTTAATTTTCAGACTCAGCCAGGAGCCCTCCCCACACAACCCAATCTCCCTGAAGGGAAACAGCCACCAAGATTAGATCTCAGTGCCTAAATGCACTAGAACACCGTAAGGTTCAGAAAGCACGACGATCCTGGAATCGTGTGGCGTTTCACAGGGGAAGATGTTTAGAGGTCATCAAGTTCAACTTCAGCACAGAGAACCCAGAAAAGAGGACATTATTTTCTTTAAAACATATACATCTGGAGCCCACGCAGTGTCTTCATTGGGGTTTCGTTAAGTTGTATGTTTTGGGTCTCTAGAAAGACTGTGTGGAGCAGCTCAGTGAAGTCAGGCCACCCTGAGTAATTTCGGGAGACTAGAGTTTCTGCCTGCTGACTCCTGGTGAGCATGCTAACACCCAGAGAAAACTGGCCTGTCAGTCCCCAGAGGCTCAACTTCCCCACCTGATACACCATCAAACTCTCAGCCCAAACGTGATCAGTGTTTGCTCAGATCTGTTGAATTTTAGTGGAGCTTGGCCTTCCAGAGCCAGAGCAGCAAGCATGCAGCAGGGCAAGACAGCTTACACCTAGACCCTAATTACCTGCATCCACTTTAATTAAATGAAAACTCATAAGCACTGTTTAAGCCTCTGAGTCTTCTGGAAATGCATGGCCTTAGGCTTTGAAAATAAACATGATCTCTGTTCTACCCAGGTTTTGATCAGCCAACTAAATCGTTATTATTATTATTTTTTTAAGATGCAAGAACTGTCTGTACTTGATGATATTTTCCTGCCAATTTCTCTCTTCTCTGGGATTTAAGACCTCCGGTGGGCACAATATGTGAATTGCTGCCTTTCTGATACATTCCTTATGCTCTCCTTGAAGACAAACTTTAATAAAGTGAAATATTAGTTTTACTGAAGGAACTTGTCTTCCCTCTTGTCTGAAATAACAATTAACTGTCAACCTCAATTTAGAGACATATATATATAATATATAATATACACACCACACAGACACACACACACACACATACACACACACATACATTTAATGTATACAGATTGAGTTTTGCGAAGGAAAAAAATTGTTTTCCAAGAAAAAAGGAAAGTTTAGCATGATCACAATTTTATTAATTTGATCACTTTCAGTCAATCTTTAAGAGATATGGAATATATAAAATGAATTGTTTTAAAAAGGCTGCTAATTTTTTTTAAATTATGAAGGTTGAGGCATAAGGAAAAACTCCATGCTTGTTCTAACTGGCCTGGGAACGTAAACATTTTTGAATTTTCCATACTTATATCAGTGCCTATATATCTAAACCTCCAAGTAACCCTCTATTATTCCCTGAAGGGCTCATATCCCATGCCACCTGATTACCCCCTAAAGGACTCACTATACATCCTCCTGACATCTATTATGCAGACCACCGGAACTGACCAGACCTCCTGGCACCGATCTTCCAGGCCACCTGGCTTCCATCATCCTGACAGCCAGACATCTATCTTACTCTCCTGTACCATTCCTAGGTCTAAGAACGCAGGACCGACATTTCTCAAGTATCTGCTTTTTACTATAAGAACTTTGAGTTTTCTTTTCTTATTTGAAACACTAAGTTTTTGCCTAGCTGTGTTCCCAGTTTGCAAACTCCAAGACCCTTAAATAAATCTCTGTCATTTATTTCTAACAAAGCCTCCACTCTTTTCGAGCTGGCTCAACAAAATATATCCTATAAAAATTGTAATTAAAATATACTAAAATACATAATAAAAATATTAGGAAGATAACTGAGATAAGTTATAAATACTACATTTTTAATCCTACATATTGCAAAGAAAAAAACGCTGTAAATGGAATTCATTCATTTTCAGTCAATCTCTAAAATGCTGAGTGACTTTTCCCCTAACTTACAAGCCTTCTACTTATGATAATCAGATTATTTTTCTTCTCAAACCACTTTTATAGATCTTGCTGGTTGTGAGTCATAATCCAATTTACTAATGGCAGAGTTTTTAGAGTAGCTGTTCAAAAGAATTTCAGGTTTGTTTATTTCTTATAACACAAAACATAAATTAAGATTTCAAAAAGAACACTCAGAATGAATTAATTTGAAATTTTGGTTAGCATTCAGCTTTTTCCTTTCCTCAGATTCACCAAATGTCTTCTGTTGATAAGATAAAGATAATTGAAAGTGTGATTGATGTAAATTATATAAGGAAGCTGGAGCCAGACTATTGAAGCAAAAGTATCTTTTAAAAAGAAAATTTCTCTATTCAGATATTAGATAAAAACAATCGAAAACTATAAAGAAACATGTTCTCTTGTAATTTACCATATTGATTCTTTTTATGTTTAATAAGATTGTGATCATACCGGCAGTGCTAAACTTGTTTACTTCTTTTCTAATGTAAAAAAGTAAATGAATTCCACTAGCTACACAATTTAATGTATGAAAATAAATTTATCTGAAACCTAAATTAAAACATTACTTTTCCTTAGTGATTTTAATGTTATCAGCACCTTGCCAATATAGAGTAATTTCATTTTCCAACATTAATTTTTATAAGAAAAGCTATTTGCCCAATTTTATTCCTTTTAACCAAACCAATGCTGGTGACAGTTTTCTTTAAAACTAATTAGTTCCTCCATGTAGTTAACCCAAAGCTCTGATGAATATCACCCATAAAATCTAATCTGGTATTTTCATCATATACTCAATACAATCAAAAACGATAAGGAAAGAAAAAATATACATAATAAATATAGATAAAATGCAGAAATAATATTATTTCACATTATTCATAGATAAGCATTTTTATTCACAAATTCTGCAAAAATCTACAGATGTTGACAATTTGGCAGTTTGCAAGTAAATTTGTAAGGTATAGGCTGATCCTTCGTAGGGAGGCAGGTCGACAATTGTTTTGCTTGTTTATGTTTTTTAAGCAATCTATGCTTTTTTATTTCCCCTAAAGACCATACTCTGAATTCTATAACTTTCCACATTTTTTAATTTATCAGCTATTAGTATGTTGCCTCCTCTGTACCAATCACAGTGCTGCCACTTGGTAATAGAGCCTCTTGCTATTCTGTCTTTGTAGTAGCCTATTCACCTTCCATTTCAGATGCTGAATCAAGATGCCTCTCTGGGCAGCATTCGTCTCTGACTTAGCACTCATTCACATAGCAGTTTTCTGTCTGATTTTCGTCCCCTTCCTACTATAGACTGCTCTATCTACACCCCACACATCTGTTATTTCTCTTTTTGTCTTTAGAAGTAGGTCCACAGTGATGTTTCACTAGCTCCTGGTTACTTACAAAAACTAGGAAAATTTAGTTTTTTTTTCTGGTAAACTAAATATATCCATTTTTTAAATTTTAATTAAAGTGAATTCTTTATTTACTTCCTTGGTTGTTAGGAAAGCCTTTTTCTTATGAAATAATGATAATATGGAGTTACTCTGATTAATATTATTTTTATGATTATTAATTCTTAATTGTTATTTTTAATTATTATGATTATTTTTACTAAAACTCCAAACTCTGAATGTTCCAAGGATGCCATCAGATTCCTAGCTCTCATTTTTGGCAGCTTCTACTGGATCCTGCTGTACCCAAACCAGTGGGATATGAGATAACTGGTCAATGATGCCAACAATTACTGATTACTTACAGTACAGTTACTCACTGCTTAACATGTGGTATCCACTAGAAACCAGGATTACCCAGGCATAAGCTTTTGTAGACACAAACCTCGAGTTGAAAGTAGTGGATATATTTTTAGCTAGGATCATCAAGCCAAAAAACTACAGCTTCAGGCTCTAATTGGGTCAGCAAATCAATTGAAAAACTCTAAAACCTCATGGGTCTAGACCAGCCAAAAAAAATTGAGAATCTAGAAAAAAAACAAAGAATAGAGAAATGCAGCAATCAAAAAATGAGAAAGTAAGTATAAACAACAGGGGCAAATTTAAATACACCCTCCCTTAACCAGCAGAGTTGACTTAAAAATCTTCACAAGACAATTAAAGCAAGGTAGCCATGCAACAGGGTGACCTCTTTGCCTGCTACCAGCAGGTGGCAGTAGACACTCCTTTGGTAAAATGCCTTTGGATTTCTGGATTTTGAAATAATGTTCTTGTCCTTTCTGAAATAGGGTGCTTTCAGTTATGCCTTTCTCTGACCATGCTAGTTTTCCTTTACCTTTTTAGATAATAACATAAAGTATTTTATATGATATAAAATAATTTATGAAATTGTTTCTCATTTTGTATTTTAAAGCAATATATTAATGACATTGTTTTCTATTTTGTAATTTATTATTCCTGACAAATATTGGCATTCAATTTAGGCTTTTGAACCATTTTTTTGAGGGGGAGGGTGAAAATAATGTCAAGTCTTCTTGATTGAGCCTGGTCAAAATTATAGACTGTCCACTACAATGCTACCTGTGACATGCTTCCTAGTGGTTTAGGTAAATGTCAAATATGACCACTGGACAAAAGTACACTAAGAAGAGACAAGATCAACGTCAAACTAATATTCTGATTGAAAAAATCCAGAATAAGACCATTTCGGCATAGCGATACATTCAGGTGGATAGTGCCTACAAATAGCAGTCCCTAACCTGTGTGCATTGCTGTGTGTGAGAGAGAGCACACTCACACAGGTATAAGTGTTTCTACCAGTTTTCATTCAGGCATTTAAGCTTCAGAGATCCCATACATAAAGGGAAGCTAGCTAGGGAATAACCGCCAGATGACAGCATTAGAATTGAAGTTAAGTGTAGGTTTTAGCAACACAAAGCATTAGTGGTCATAGCAACAGTAGAGCCAAGGCCCCTCAGCCTTTTAATGTGGAATCAGTTAGAATTAACACATGAAAGGGGATTGAGATGGGTCTTGGTGGCCTGGACCAAATCACCAGGGAATGATCTATTTCCCAATACCGTCCCAGGGAAGATTGAAAAAGGAGGTGTGTAATTGGATATCCCTCATTCATAATAGGAAAACACAAAATCACATTAAACTTCTAAATCGGCACCTATGTTGAAACAGCATTTTGCAAGGAGGATAAACACCTGTTTCCAGTAGAGTCGGTAAAAATACCAAGTGTTATAAGATTATTATGGATCTTGTAAAAACCAGTCCAGGGGCGAAAAAGAAGAATGTGATGGAATTGATTTATTTCAGGCTGATTTTTAATGAAAAGCCAGATCCTGAGGACAAAGTCGTAATAGTGTTTGCCCTCCTGTGAAAGCTTTCAGCATCCTTTTTCTGTGATCTGTTACTAAACTAATAGTTGTGCTTTGGATATTGTCATTATTTTAAAAGAATTAGGTATGCATGTGTGTATGTATAAATACACATATATATATATATATATATATATATATATATATATATATATAGCTTTCTCTTTGAAAAACTGTATAATATGAATGAATGCACTTGTGTAACAGCCGAGTCACATCACCTGACAGTTATTTTATACTTGGTCATCAACCTAGCCAGGACATATGCTAAGACAGGGCATCTCGCCATCTCATCACGGTATGCGGCAGGCGGCTCAGTGGATCTAGTGATGTGACAGAAGTTTACAGGTTAAAAATAAAAGAGATACAAAAAATAAAATAAAATAAAATAAAATTTTAAAATAAAATTAAATAAATATAAAATAAGATAAATAAAATAATAAAATAAAATAAATAAAATATAAAATATAAATTAAATTAAATTAAATTAAATTAAATTAAATTAAATTAAATTAAATTAAATTAAATTAAAAAGTAGAAAAGATTCACCAAGTGTGAGCCCTAATGTAAACTATGAACTTCGCATGGTAATGATGTGCCAATGAAGACCTATCTACTGAAACAAATGTATATTCCAGTTTAGGATACTGTAGTATGGGAGGCTGTGTGTGTGTGTGTGTGTGTGTGTGTGTGTGTGTGTGTGTGTGTGTGTGTGTGTGTGTGTGTGTGTGTGTTGGGGAGGGTGGTACATGGGAACTCTGCTTAGTATTGCTATGAATTTAAAAACTGCTTCAAAAAATAAAGTCTATTTAAAAAAATAATAAAGGAGATTTAGAAATGACTCACCACAGCAAACTCTCATTCTATTCAGGCTATTATCAAAACTTCTTACTTCCTTCCATGTCAGTGTCAACAGGTTAAGAGTTTGTTTCAAATATGCATAAAACTCCATAATAAACTGCATGTTAATGTCTTCAGTTTGTCCCCCTCCAAATGTACATAACCATCTCTTAGTCCACTGAATTTAACTGGACTTTCAATTAACTATGTAGCGCACATGCCCCCTAGGATAGTCTGTCTCTGGAGATCACCCCAAAATTGTCTGGGCTCTGAAGGTTCCCCAATTTCTGTGGATGCCAAGGTGGCTTACATTTTTGGGGTCTCTTCTAATTTCTAACCACATATTTCCATTTTTCTTCATGATAATCCAGATGGGACATAAAACATTCGCGAATGTAGTAGATTTTACTGAAATTTAATTTTTTGGTAGAATTTAAATCCAATTAATGTAAACAATTTTAACCTGAACAATAGACTTCCCGTTTAACATTCCCACCTACAACTTTCCACTGGAGAATACTCCTGGTTGCCCAGCTGTGTGTCCTCACTTGACCCCAGTTCTCCCCTCCTCTCCTCAACATCTCCATCCTTCTCTTTTCTCTTTTTGGACACAAAACATAAAGTTCTATACTTCTCTGATTTAGAAAAATCTAACCTTCATTATAGCTGGGCTTCCTGCTAACATCTATACCCAAAGTCACACCTTCCACAAACGCTTATATTTTTTACAAATAAAGTTCCCTTCCTAAGATGAATTTTCATGCCAAGTGTTAAGATAATACATCTTTTACCTAGTTATATATGTTGTACTATATCTTATTAGTCCTGAAACGATTCTCTTTGAGTTGAAAAGGATTAATAGAAAGAAAGCAAGAGATTACATATTGAGTCCCTAAAAAATGTTGGGCACTTAGCTAGACATGTTTGTTCGTGTTTCATGTAAATCTTGCAATAGTTCTGTGATGCATCTGTTCTTATAATTATATTAAAAATAAAGCAGCAGAGACTTCAAAAGGTTAAGTAATTTTCTTAAAATTACACATTTATTTAATAGCAGAGGCTAGATTTAAAAAATCTATGCTGTTAAAAAATAAGGTTTGTGTATCCTAGCTATTGTCATAAGAAAGAAATAACAAGCAGGTTAAAAACAAAACAAAACAAAACAAAAAACAGGATTTAATCTTTAAATAAAACATTTTATTTTCAGGTTCTGACTAAGAAACTTAAATCTATCTGACCTTGATGAGAAATAACCAAATGTCTCAGATTCTCTTTCTTGTCTACAAACCTCTGATCCTGCTGATCCGGCTGAGTTGTAAGGATTAGTTGAGTTAATTTACATTAAAGTGTTTTGTGAGTATGGAGAAAGTTTTGTTCAGGGAAGAAGAGCACAGATTTGGTGCATGGATGGCCTGAATTTAAGTCACGATCTATCTGTCAATTATAAGTGGTGTGACCTTCGTCAAGTTATACACCTCTCTGTCAGTTTCTTTAAATGACAGAAATGATAAGTACCAATTTCTAAAGCTGTATGTATGAGATGAAAGATATAAAGTATTTAACAAACTCTGATGCATGGTGAGATGTGAATCAATTTGTTGATTGTTATTGTTGTTGTTACATTTTTGGAATATTGGGGGTGACAACTGCTCCTTCACCCAAGGCTCCAAGTTTGGTCATGCAAGGTGTGCCTACATGTTACTCGCACAGTCTCAGGTATGAATAAGCTCCTGAAAATGTGCAAGATAGTAGCACTGTCTTCATCAGGGTCCTTTCAACTTATTAATAAAAACACCAAACAGGAATGGCAAAGACTTGTTGAAGAGCCCAGCAGCTGAGCTAACTCCCATCTCAAGCCTAAAACTCTGAAATGCTCCTCTCCCCCATCGCCAGGAAAAAAGACTTGGTTTGGAAAGTGGATTTGAGGTACTCAGTTATTTATATGGAGATTTATAGACCCGGTTCATAAACCCAAGTCCTGGCGAGTGAAGAGTAAGAAGTAATTGCATGGCCTTTGGTTGTTATGGCTCTATCTCACGGCCCAGTGGAACCTGGGCTCTTACCAAGTAGCTTCTTTGGTGTCATTGGAAGGAGTCCTCCCCACTGTAGTGCCTCCTAGGAAAGGAAGCCTCGTCTATTCTATAATGTACGAAGATTAGCAGGTGTCATTCCTACTTTGCCTAGCTTTAAAGTATATTCAAATTGAAGTGATTTCAGTTTCATAACTTTCATAAGATTTAATGAAACTTCCTATCTCCTAATGTGTACTGCTTTGTAGATCTGAATCCTGCCTCCGGTCAATCACTTTAGTTTCTCTCATCTGTACTTCTTGAAGAACCATGATGACCTCCTAGAAAGATGTGAAGGTAGCACTTGTTAACAACCTTTAACTTAGCCACACTCAGATGTTCTCCTAATCAGTGATCTAAGACTTCAAAATTGTTTATAGAGATACACAATACATCTAAAGGAGCAAACATGCCTTTCCTCATTTCTCCGATGCTTGAACTGAGGAACTGAGATAACAGTGTATAGTGTAAATCTCTGGGTCTCTGTGTAAAAGATGAACATTTTTGAAAAACAAATAATTTAAGAGGATGTGTGCAATTATGTTGCAGAGGAAAACATCAGTCTGAATTAATAAACTCTAGCTCTTTGGGGAAACAAACTGAGCACTCCTTCATTAGGTTCGTCAGGTAGCTAACTAGGTCCTTAGTTTTCTCTCCTTTCCTTAGAATAAACAAAAAGGAGATTTTCTTCCCAAGTCACTAAGAAAAGCTGCTGATTTATTTGGGAGGGAGAAGTGTTGACCTTAGAGTATATTCTGATATGATTCTACCACCTTGAGAAACAGAATGCTCTATCCTTGGGCTATTTAAAGGATGACCTAAGTCTGTGGTTGTACAGAAAAATACTAACCATCTTTAAAATTCTACATTTATAGGCAACCACTTAGAAATTGGCATTATAGTTAGCTCTTGCCAATTGATGTACACATATAAAAATATATGCAAATACAAATGCCCTATTCTATTCATTCATACAATTATTTAGTGAACGTGTATTGAAAGTTAATGCGTTCTAAGCAGAAAGAGTGAGATAAAGGAGATGCATGTCTCTGAGCTGAAATAGGATAAGTGGAAAGTTAAAAATAATAATAATCCCAGTCTTAAGTTTAGTGATGACACAAAAGAGGACAGCGATATTGACACATATAAATTTATCTGTACTGATGTTTAGCAACAATGAGACCTAACCTGCCCAATGGTACAATCGTGGATCCTTGACTATGAGTAGGCCTCATTCTTTATAAAGGGTCCAGGTGCCTTAAAATGTGCTTGTGGGCCAATTCTGGCATTTCTGGAGTCCGCAGAAGATGCCTAGGCTGCCTACATGCCTCTGGCTGCTCCTGATGGCACCCAGGCACAGCTGCTGCTGGGCTCAAATGTTACTCAGAATCTTCTGAATTTCCAATTCCACCTTACTTCCAGGCTAAAGTGTAGAGGGATCAGCATTTTCCTCCAAATTAAGACAGTTAAGTTTTTTCTCTTACAGTTAGATTACAGTTAGGTTGTCTCCCAGCAGATTCCACAGCTTTCAGAGTTTTATAAAATTTCCTTCTATTCATGTGCCCAGTCTTAAAAAGAAAAAAAAAATTTTAATCTCACTCGGGACAGCTGGGTCAGGATGGGTTCAAGTTCAAAGATGCCCTCCATGCCTCTTAGCAACAAACCTCCTCCATTCACCCATATGCCATCCCTCCTGCTAAGACTTCTTGCCCAAGAAAGTAGTGCATGCAAACATATTTGAAAATAACAAGAGATACCTTAGGCCACAACTCAGTTCATGCCAACCCAGGACCCTGGTCACTCTGCCACAAACATCTCTACTTATGTAGTTCAGCACTTTTGCATGATGAACACACTGCACATCTCTTTATTATCCTATCCACTCCTTAAGCTTTAGACCCTCTGGTTAAACAGACTCAGGTTCAAATTCCATCTCTCCCTTACTCACTGTGTGACTACAACGAATTTATTTTGCCTTTCTCAGTCTCCTGGTCTTCATTTATTAAAACAAGAATTAAAATTCCCATTTCATTGGGTTGTTTTGAGGAGTAAATAAAATACTAACATTTACTCAGTTAATAGTAAGTCATTATGTATTCTTTTATAAACTCCTCTGGAGCCAATGAGTACATGGGTTGAATGAGTGTGCTGGGTCTCTAAGGTAAATTGCACACACACGCACACACACACACAAATACACAAACTCAGTCTTTTGTTAGTTTTAAATGAAGCTTTGCATGCCAAGATCTTATGTCCTCTACTTGGACATTTAAATTCCTATGTACAGCCTATTCTTGATTCCATAACCCCATCAAGACTGTTTTCTCTGGCAATAGCAGTATTAAATATCTCTAAGGAGCTAGAGATAACTTTCCTCAAGCTACTGACTTGGCCATATGGCTGGAGTTTGGGGCGGGAGTGTGGGTTCTAAGCTGACTATGTTGAAGTAAATGATACAGACGCAATTTGACACAAGCATTATGCTTGCTCAGTATGTTATTGCCTTACAACTGTACTATTTGCCAACTGCCAGCACACTTAACACTGTGTTACTGCTCAGGGAGATAAGGAGACAAAAAGAAGAGAGGGATGTCTTCAAAGGAGGAGAAGAAAGAGGAGGAGAAGGCAGGAGAAAGGAGTAGAACACTACACTGCAAGTAAACGTAAATCTAAAACCTTGAGGTGATGCAGAGAAATACCTGGCTTTTTACCTGTCCATAGGTTCCATGTTTTTCAGTTTTATACAAAGAAGCAAATGGAGGGGGGAAGAAATAAGATGCTTTGCATACATTTTTATATTCTCAGAGCTAGAGCTATATTTGTTATAAAATCTGGGTGATTTGGTTTCTGGTTAGAACCCTAAGTAGCACATGACATCATTTTTCAAACCAGGTCCATGGAATGCCACTGATTATAAGATATTAAGAGATGTTCCATAACAAGAAGGGTTCCTCGGTTCCAAGATTGGAAAACAAGGCTTATAACATTCTCTTCTGTAAGATTTACAGTGTACACTATTACACTCGAAACACTGAGAAATCCTACAAGACAGATACATGAGTGGATGCATAGTTCTTCATCATTGTTTAACCTTGCATTCCCCAAATTTGACCAGGGAAATTTCATTTTGGAGAACTTCTCTGTGACAAAGTTTCATTATCCATATAGAAAAATAATACCTGTCCTATATTGTTATTTTGAACATGAATTGAGTTAATCCATCCAAGGCATTTAACAGGGCCTAGCACACAGCAAGTCCTCCATTGGTATTAGTTGTTATTGTTGTGCTTATGGTAATTATTAAAAGACACTACTTCTTGAAGAGGCTGATGTGAGAACTGCAATATTAGCTGTGGTAAATTGTAAAAATGGAAAATTGTAAAAAGAGAGGAGTGTATTTCTCTACTTCTTGAATATCATTGGCTTGGTAATGGGTTTTAACCAATAGAAAATGGCAGAAGCTGCATTGTGAGTTCTAGCCTAGGGCTTAAGAGATTGATCTTGTACACTTAGACTCTCATTCTTGGAACTATGTGATCTTCATAGAACCTCCATGTGATCCCTAAGCTAGCCTGTTTCAGGATGAGACCATGTTGGGGGCGATTCCCATCATTCCTGCCAGGGCATCGTAAACAAGGCCTGACATGTACCAGCTGATCACAGGTACATGCGTGAGCCCAGTCCAGCTGGCCCAGACCAGAAGAACCACCCAGGTGATCCACTGAATCATAAATCAACAGTTGTCATTTTAAGTCATTGAGTTCTGAGATGGTCTGCTATGCAGTAAAAGCTAATTAACACATTGGGAACACAAAACAAAATATACTTGGGTGTTTTTACTCCAGTCTACTCTGCTGCAGTCTCTCGGGAACAAAACGTATTTCTGAATACAATGTGGTATGTAAACAAAATGTATATTTTGCTATTTATGAGCAGTTGCTGATTCAGAAAAGTATGTAATATCTGTTTGGAATTAAAAATCCTATCACACAAAGATTTTTTTATTATTTATATATGCATCTAATCACACCATCAGCACCATTTTCAACTGAGGTCAGCAATCTATATTATCATTTTCATATTCACCTATACACCCTAGAAATGATATCTTGAATCAAGGAGCAAAGAATACATTGCAAAGATAAGATGTTGCTCAAACACCACTGGGAATGTCATTTCGTAGAGCATCTATCTCCTGATATTTCTCATTTTAAAAATAAAATACTATCTTTGCTGTTCCATCATTGTCCTTAAAGACTTCAAAAATAATCAAAATGTTGGAATACATTTTTGTTAAATGACATTTAAAACATTGCATGCCATTTTGCATTTGATTATGTAGGGACCTGGATCACAGTGTTAGCTAGGGAACACTTAAAGACTTTCTTAACAGATTTTGCTGAAGGCACATATTGAGTAGAACCCCTGGATGCCTTTCCTCATCAGAAACTTTGCAATTCTATGATTATTAAGTCACTGAACACTACAGGAAAACGAATACATTTGTCATAGTAAAAGTTTAATCCAGGAATATTCTTTAAGCTAATTCAATAAATGCTTATCGACAATTACTTTGTCTTGAAACTCTGATAACCATTAATAATTCAAAATGAAGAATACTGTCCTGTCTTGAAAGAGCTCCTAGTGAAGTAGAAAAAAAAATTATTTATCTGAGGAATAGTTAGAATTCAAAATTTCCATACCTTATAACAATTAGAACCTTATAATTAGCCGGTTTAGTCATTGATTCAATTATAATTATGGGCATTATTTATTATATTGGTAATGATTAACAGAGATAAAGCAAAGTACCTGGCATTAGGTGTATCAATAACCTGAAGGTTTTTTTCCCTGCCCACTGTTAAGAAATGAACACGATGCTGCAGTCTTTTGTAAAGGCCATTCCAGCACTTTGACACCAGGACATTTGCAATGGCTTTTAAAACATTGATCAATGGGCATCACATGGCTATCATAAGAGTGTTTTTGAAAAGTAGAGTTAACTTTAGATATTTCGGTCAAATTATTGAAATCACTGCATGGAGCCTCTTTGGTTATAAGGATGCTCCTTGACTTGACATGAGACTGACCTTAGTTCAAATTATGATTTTGCCCAGTTAGTCTCTGTACAATATTAAGAAATCAAATAACCTCATTTCCTTCATGCTTGCTTGTTACACGTATACCCAAGAGCGAAAATGTACCGCACCACAAAGCAAAAAGTACTATTTACCTTTGATCAAGTTTCTGATTTTCATTTTTAAAACATGAGGCATTTATACCACTCCAAACATTTCAAAATACCAAACCACTACAATCTGTTGAAGTTTAATACAGAGTAGCACAATTACTACACAGATCATAAAAAGAATGAGGACCTATGCTCTGCTGAATGCTTATAAACTAGAATACCAACTAGCCATGGAGCAAGCCCCTGGTTTCTGATTTCAGTAGCTTCAGAAATTTGTGGTTATTTATTAAGTGTCACAACAGAACGGCATTTCACGTGAGTTTGTAATAGCAGTTCCTGTCTTTAACTCTAAATATAGCTTTTCCTCTTTACTGCCTCTCCTTTCCTTTTTTTTCCACCCTACTCACCCTCTTCAGCTCAAAGACGTATGCACAAAAATCCTTCACCGACTAGAATACCTTCTTCCCAACTCAGATGGTAATTGGAGCTTCTGCAAAGGATAGCACCATTAACTCAGAAAGTTTCTCTTAGGTCTCCCTCTAAACCAGCCAAAGCTACTCCCTCTGGCAAGAATAGAAATGTTTGCCAAGTCTTTGCCATAGCCTGATGCTACTATGTCATTTTTTAACTGTATTGACCTCTAAGTCAAAGTGAAATGGAACCGTTCAAGAGTTCTAGTCAAGTCCTGTCTTCAGAAGGGTTGGGTATGAAGACTCTGGCTAAGTGACTGTTTACCAAATGCCTGAGAGCAAAATTTGTATCAAGCACATCTTTTGAACACCACATTGCTTTTTACAGGAAATACAAACAAATACACTCCACAGGATAATGCACATAATTTAATTTTTATAAGGATTCAGAAAGAATTACAGGATCTTGTCAGTCCTGGAGTCACATTATCATACACGCCTGAGGGTACGAAGACTAAAACTATGCTGCCCTGTGAGAAGCTACAGTGTTTTTATGTACTTTGATTTCTGTATTGTGATAATAGAAGCAGAGTGAAAATAATACATTATTTGGGGTTCTGGATAAATGTATGCTTATGGTCTTTGAAGAGAATACAGATATGTTAAAACTACTTTCTCAAGTGGCTGCATGAAGAACAAATAGAGATGCTCAACTCATTCAAACTGATAGCTTTTATAAACTGAATTTCCTCATAATTATTTATTCTTCACTTATATATAAATTATAGTCCAAAGCTATGCTTTCTCTCCAGAAGTATCTAAGATGTAGGTCTGTTTTCATGATGACATGTAACATGTTTTTATAAACATCGGAACACTGGGAATTGGTATGGTTTCCTGTTTTTAGCTTCCTTGAATCTCACAGGGCACCATCTGTCCAAAGACATTTCAGGCTTTCATGAGTTGAGCATGATATAATAAATGAATGGTTTGCCTTCTTTGGTATATGTTACCTAATTCTTCTAGGTAGAATATCAGGTATTGAAATTAAAATGTTTATAGGAAGAATATAATAAGAAATAAATTCCCCTAAACTGTTCTGAAATTTACTTCTTCTTTAACTGTGCTGGGGATAAAATCTAAACTTTGCAAATATTTATGTCTCTTATAAGGAGTTCAAGTAAAGCCAAGCAAGAGAGAGCTGATGGTCCCGGTCTAGGATGTCACATTCAAGAGAGGACAGATCCAGAGATCAGCAAACCCAGAAACGCTGGAGAGAATACACATGGTGGAAGGCCAAGAACCCAGGACTCTGTATATTTGGGATTAAGTGAAAGTGCCTGGTCAAAAATGAGAGAGGGTGTAATTCCAGAAGTCAGGATCAAAGCAGAGGGCTTAGGAAGAGACTTAGAGTGTCCAGGGTCAGAAGCAGTCAAGGAATAGGGCTGATATGAGACCAGAGGAAGGGAGAAAAACAAGAAAAAAAAGCTCAATTTCTTGTACCAACTTTAAAATACTATAAAATCTCTTCTTTCAAAATCACGAAAGGTCAGTTTAAATCAACCTGTGTTACCAAACCTTGAGCAATAAAACTAAACACCCTCCCCTCTGGCATTCTTGAGAGGGTATCATTACTTTCCAAGCCTTTAAAATGCATTGCATTTGAAGGAACCCATTGAACAAAATAGGGGTCCTTTGAAAGGTTCTCTCAAAAGTGCACTCTCATTTGTAAAGGTCCTTTTGTTGAGGAAGTACCTTTGTGCTTAGTTCTGGAAATGCATTAACTGAAGAGGTCTTTTACTTTCCTACTATTCAATTGTATTTTACCTTGACTATCTTTATGAAAAAACTGTCTTTTTCATCTTTTAGAAATTATTTTCTTTAAAAAAAAATCACACATTGTTCTTTCTTGCTGAAGTTTCTCCTTGTATATTGCCTCAGTAATGAAAGAAATCATTCTCTTCAACTAACCAATTCTGTAAATATGTCCTAGTAGTATTTAAAGAACAAAGCAATATAAGTATTCTTTACTCCTTCACATATAAAGAGATGGGTATAACATCAGTCTCAATATAATGAGGGCTTTGTAAAAATAATATCCACAAAATTTATTGCCTTAAAAACTAAAAAAAGAATACCTTATTTCAAGTAGAGACATAGTCCTCTTCTCAAAGACCTTTATTTTTAAACCTCATAAAAGGCTAATGAAATAAAATGCTCATGTATTTTGAGAAAATGAGTAATAATGAAGAAAGAAACACTGAAGCTTGGAGGACAAAAAAAAGATGGACTATGAAACTATGGCTTCTACATAAGTCAATGTTAGAGACACTCCTTCCATCCTTCCCACTGTAGGAAGGCAACCCCTCATAGTAACAGCCATGATTCTTTTATAAAACAGATATTCAGTATATATTGACAATAAAATTCAATTCTCCACAATGACTTGCATTCATCAAGATCAGATATAGCATAGTTTGGTGGATTCCAACTTTTCTAACATCTAGAAATTCTTTCCTTATAGTGTACTTTGTAGACCATATATCTGAGAGGTGATGTAAAAAAAAAAAAAAACCTTTTTTACAAAATGTCCATGAATTTTATTAATTTTCTGATGTTAAATCGAAAAGAATATTAGGCTAAGTTATTAGAATTTAGAGGAATGGAGCTAGGTTCCAGGATTCTACCTGCCTATTGAATCCTATGTAGAAAACAAACAAAAAATTAAAAGTACTATTTAAAATATCAGGAACTAATAAATATAATGTTCTAGGAACAAATCTACAGAAAGACATGAAATATTTCTACAAGTAAAGAGACTTCAAAACAGACTTTTAAAGATCAAAATGAAAAACAAAAAGGAATAAATTATATTACTAGATTGGAAAACCTAGAACTACAAAGATGTGACAATGAAAACTATAAAGAGGATTTCTACCCAAAACACTTGTAGTTTGATGCTATTCCATTCAAAATCTCAATAGATTTCTTGAAGAAACCTCAAGGTCAATTGAAATTTTATGGAAATGCAAAGGGCCAACAAAAGCCAAGACACACTTGAACCAAGACCAAAGTGGGAAGATATGCTTCTGAAAACACTGAATTATTTTACTGTTATAATAATCAAATTGACATGTCACTGATGTGATGATAGACATACAGGACACTGACACAGAATGTGGAGCCCAGAAAAATATCCTACATTAATAGGCCATTGATATTTGACAAGACGTATGTTTTTTGGCACTGCAAAGCAATGAGAAAAGGGTGATCCTGCCATTTGATGGGCAGAAGCTAATTGATAAGAGAAAAACTGACAGGGATATTAATAGGGGACACATGAAATCAAAATCCTACCTCCCACTATATATAACAGTCAGGTATATTCAGTGCCTACGTGTGAAAAGTAAAACAATGAAACTAATAAAACAGAATATCTTGACAACCTTGTGGTAGGAAGGGGTTCTTAAGCAAGACAATGTGAGGGTTCAGAACAAGACACCCCAAGATGCGCCACTCTGGCATGCAGACTATTTCAAGCTGAAAACCATCAAGGCTCAACGCCTCAGCAAGAAACTCTGGCCTTCTCCCTTACTGCCTAAAAGAATTTGAGAGAGGACCCAATCCAGAAAGGGAGTTAACACAGGCAACTATAGCTTTCTCTGAACATAGTAAACAGGAAGAACCTAGTAAATCCCACTTATCAAACTCTTCTCCACGTCCCACTGTTTCAAGATGGTCCAGCAAACATTTATTTACAAAACATTAACTCTTTTCAGTTCCAGTCAAGATGCTGGGGTAGGTAAATACTGTGTTTGCCTCCTCCCATGACCACATTAAAATTATAACTCAATTATAGAACAATAATAGAGAACCAACTGAAGACTAACTGAATATAACTCCTGCAACTAAGGCTAGAAAGAAGAGGCCACATCAGACTGGTAGGAGGTGCAGAGACAAGAAATGTGTGGTTGAGCATCAGGAGGGATTCCTCAGCTTCAGAGATCCCCCTGGAGGAGCAAGGGGCCCCAACCCCACACCCAGGCTCCCCTGGGTGAGGAAGAGGAGTCCCACCAAAATCTGGCTGTAAAAATCAGTGGGGATCCTGACCACCTGGGCCAGAAGGAAGGCTGATTGAAATCCAAATATCCCCTTGAAGGGCCCATGTACTGACTCACTCATAGGCACTCAGTCTGGCCCTGAAGGAATGACAGCTTGGGAGGCATCGAAGGTATTCAAGGAAGATTGAGTCACATGGCTTCAGGGCAAGAGCTGGAGGGACAGCCACTCTGCCATTAGCCCTAGGTTGAGTCCTCCTGTGCAGCCTGCAGTGGGCACCATCTTGCCTGAGTTGAGCCCTCCCCTGACATGACAAAATCTGAATCTTCATTGACCTGATGAAATCCACCAGCTCCACTAAGTGACTCGCTGGGACCCCAGCCCACCCAACTGGAGAACTACAGGAGGCATATACACAGCTAGAAAGCCAGCCGCACCCAGTCCTCCTCTTAGGTAGCTAGTCCAACATGAGCGACAAGGGAATAAAGGAATGAAGGCCAGGCCCAGAGATCGCTCAAAGAACACCCCACTGGTAATTAGAGAATCATTCCTGCAGCCCCAAAGACAAAAGACAGGAGGGCCATAATAATAGTTGGTTGAATTTAAGTTAATCAGAACTTAGATCCCCACAAAGGTAACACTCTTGGCAGGAGGCTATTTTAGAGGTGATCAAAAAGCCTGGCTCTTGCATCTCAGGTGACAACTCAAGTGGTGAACAACCAGCCCTGGTCTGAGCTGTAGTATTTTTTAAACAAATCCTCAGGGGTTTGTGGGTGGAGGAGGACAGCAACAAGCCTCAGTGTGATCTGAGACTTTTGTGAATGGCCACAGGCTCAGCATTGCAGAGTTTGAGAAGTAGTGAAATAGGCAAAGTAAAATTAAAATAAAAAAATTTTAAAATTCTATTCATTAAAAGACACCCTATAGTTCATTAAAAGATGCTCTCATATGACAGAATAGAAGAAAATGTTATAGGTTCTCATGTTATTTTTTGACATATTAAATGCACATGTTTGAAACGCCTAAGAAAAGGCTTAATATTAAATGTAATAATAGTCTCACTCTCATAGGGGACTTTTAAAAATTCTACTTGTAGCTTTTTCACATTTCTTAATAGCATGCTTACTTTTTTGATCTATCAACCTTAGACATTATTTATTTAACCCTTACAATGATAGATGAGCAGTTAGCTAACTTTTGCTACCGCTCCCATCTCCCAATATCTTGCTATTCAAATTACTTTATTGGTTACCATTGACAGTTTCAAATAAAGTAATACTTGTAGCTATTTTTTCTTTCAATGATAATTCTTGATTTCATGGTTTTTAAAAAGAGACCATTCCTATCCTTCTCCACTGTTTTTAGCATTCTTTTCCTATTTATCATCTACCTGTCTAAAAAGATATTTTTATCTAAAAATATCTTTAAAAGATGCTTTTGTATCTCTAAAAATAGACATCCAAAGTAGTTGTACCTTTTCATGATAAATGTTGTCTCGTGCACTGACAAATTAGTAAAGTGTTTATATTTTAAAAATTATCTAATTATTACTTGCTGATGGGCAAATCAGTGAACACTTACTTTTTTTGCTCTAGCTTTTCATGTTTCTAGGCATTTACATGTTTTCCTTCTTATTAAAAAATATTTATACCTATAACCTCTTCATTTCCTCCCTCAAACATTCCATCAAATCTACCAAGTCTCTCTCCTGGTGATCTGCCTCCCACACCTGCTTTGGCTCCAGCCTGGCCTGCCTGAGCTCCAGGTCAGTGAGCAGGTGTCATTCTGAGATGTTCTTACGTTGTCTTCTCTTCCTTTGCATCCACTCTGTGCTCTTTGTAGTAGGTTTAGTCTCCCACTCCCCACACCTCCCAGTCCAGAAACTTGTGAGTGTCACTTGATTTTTCAAAAAGGGAGACATTTGTAGACACAGGTAAGAATCTCAAGATGAGAAGATCATCCTTAGATTACTCAGTGACAACTGTCCTTATAAGAGAGAGGTAGAGAGGGTTTTGAGGCAAATATACAGAGAACGTGCCCAGGAGGAGGAGGCAGCTCTGACTAGGAAAGCAGAGATTCAAGGGATGCAAAGCTGGCCGAGCAATGCCTGGAGCCAAGAGAAACTGGAAAGGGGAAGAGAAAACAAGACAAAACAAAAATGTTTATCCATGGAGCCTGCAGAGGAAGTGTGACCCTTGATTTCAGACTTCTGGCCTCTATAACTATAGAACTGTCCTCCTGGATTTGACTTCTGTTTTCTACAAATTGTTGCAGTTTGTTGTCTACATGTGCCCTGTCTTTATTATTATTATTTATCAACATCATCATCATCATCATCATCATCATCATCATCATCATTATCATCATTTTGGGGTTGCATATTTCCATTCTTATAAACACTTTTTTATCATTGCCTACAGTGTTGTTGGGAAGACAAATATATTTGGTGAATAAATCATCTTGAAGTGGAACTCATAGTTAAAGATATACAAAAAAAAAAAAATACAAGTATAACCCCTTTCCCCTTGGCGACCAACTTAACTGATACTCAGATCATAAAATGAAGTAATAAATTCATCAGGTAAGATGAAAAGCTTCAATACTGAAAATCTTCAATAACCTTCAAAGTTGAAAGGTCATGATCCTAGTATCAGATGTCTAACTGAAAGCATGGACTTTAATATAGAAGTTATAGGTGTTCTGGATCCAATGATCTTAAATCCCAGCTCTTCCACTGAAGATGCAATTTCCTTTTGAAAAGTTTCCCCAGATATTATTACCCTTTCCAGCATCCCCTGGAGGATGTGATGGGGATGCTATTCCCATTAAAAGTACAAAAGGTCTGGAGTATCATGACATGAGATCCATTATCGTACAGTCAATCCACCTTTGAGGAGTTATGCTCATAGCACTGTGAACACCAGGCTACTGACCAATCTGCAAAGTTTATTTTCTTGGCAACAAAAATATCTGCATACCTTGGATGTGTGCTGAAGCATGGTCTTTAGGAGAAGCAAGACAGAGGTAGATGTGTATTGTGCTACAATGACTTAAACATTTGAGGCAAGAAATTTAAAGTAAATCTTTCCTTGGGGAGTTTCAGCTTCCACTGAGTCTTTACCATGAAGAAAAATAAACACACAAAAAGACAAACACCCCCCCCTCCAAAACAAAACAAAACAAAACAAAACAAACAAACAAACACAAAAACAAAAACACTGTGATGGATCCTATGCTGGACTGGACTGAAACTTCCTTGAAGGGAGCTCTTATCTCTTTAAACAGAAAATACAGCCAGCTCTGTCACCCACACTTTTCATTACAGTATTCTTAATAGGACTTCCCATGGTAGTTTCTTTAATGAAGTACCTTAAATATTAACTACAAGCCAAAGGGAGGGAAATGAAAGCAGAATAAATTTTCGACTCTAAACTTATTAAACCTCTAACACAAATCACCACATCACATCTGCCATAAACCACAGCAATCCACAGAGACGCATTTAATCAGATGCTAGTAAAAAAAAAAAAAATGCTGTAGCTCCACAATGCACTTAGAAACCTCTTGCTATTATTCTTCTGATTCATGGCTTACTGGCTGTTTTTAATCATGGTACAATGGAATATTCTTGAAAGAATAACTGTTAGCATGGAGTTCCTAAACCAAGATGTGTGCAGCATGAGTTGATAAAATTATCGTTTACTTAAGTGTTTGTCATTATAATATCTTTTAATAAAGAGAAACTGGTAGATAATAGCTTCTAATAATCAAAAAGAATTCAATTATAGCAAGTAAAAAAGAAGGTACCACAGAGTAAATAACGACACGATAAAATAAAAAAGCATGCTGTTGTTTTGCATAAACTTGAAACCACATACATATAAAACACTGGGATGCAGCAGAACCACCTGGGGAGCTAGTAAAGAAAATAGCTTTCCTGAAGTAGGACAACGGAGTCGTATTTTTAGCAAGTTGCTCCAGAAGATTCTGATACACACCAAATTCAAGACGTATCGCACCTGGGAATTAATTAAGAGAGTGATAATGAGAGAGGAAGAAAGAACAGTTCAACATTATAAGTGGCTTTTAATATTGAAGAAATTCCACTTCCCTCAAATAGATAAAAACTTCCTTAGAGACTTCTCTGGTACAATGTCTCCATCTATATTCTCAGATTAGGGAGAGTGTAATGCTCCAAAATGTTTTTGGGCTCTGGACACTGACTCACTAGTCTTTCTATGTAGAGGAAGCTTCCAGACTCTGTTCACCCCTGTAATGCAGGGTAGAAAGGTGAGACTACACCCAACGTCTGGAAAGAGCCTAGTGAGAAATCAGCCAGAGAAATTAGCTAACAAGGGGCTCAGGCATGTTCTCTTTTTAATTTGAATAAATGTTAAAATTAAATAGAACTGAAAAATAATTATCAATTTATTCATTTATTCTAAATATGAAATTCATTTTATGCGAATAGGATTTTTTATTTACTGCATTAAAAATAAAATATGCACTCCACAGCATGTCTGCTTGCGGTGTGCATGTGGGGTCTGTGCTCATGCATCAGCTCTGTTGCTGGGCCACCCCAGAACTCAGCTCTTCCCAGATGACACTAAAAACATCGGGCCCACTGAGGCCCGAGAACAAACTGGAGAGCAGTCGAGAACTGCTTTCTGAAAGGGAAAGCAGAGTTTAAAAAAAAAAAATAGAAAAGATGAAAGCCACAATTTCCCCCTGTGGACCCCCAATGGAAAGAAAGGCTGAGAGCAGTGACTGTCCTACCCTCTCTCCCTGGTATGCCTACAGGGACCCAAACAAAAGATGTGGAAGCGGGATGAACTCTGAAACCTTTAATGCTCTGGGTTTCACATCATGATAAAAAACCTTGACTACTGCATGCAGACTTTCATCTTTTCCAAATCCACCATCCTGTGACTCGCCAATTCTCCACTGTCCGGATTGTTCCTATACACTGGTAACTAAAATCCTTAGAGGCGTGCTTTCATTACTTGACTTCTAGATAAACAGAGAAGTGCTGAGATGCAGGAATAGGGGGCTTCGCCCTCAGCTCCCTGCCCTGCACTTCTGTTCTAACCCCTTACTGATCATTCAAGTTTAGTTACTGCCCACGGCCCTGGTAGGACACGAAGACAGTGTAATACTATGTCAACTGTGAATACATCACAGGGAAGACAACAGACATGGTTCTGCCTGCACTAAAGAAGTTTCCATTCTAGTGGGGAAGGCAGATGATAAGAAATAATAAAATTATAATCAGCAATTGTTATGAAGAACACTTACTTAAGGCTTGGTGCTCTGATAGTGGTTAACAGAAGGACTTAAAAAGTCAACAGATATCCTAGGGAAAAAATGACATATACACAGAGCTCTGAAGAAATAATCAAGGGTGAGTTTAACCAAGGGAAACTGGGATAAGGGTCTCCAGGAGATTTCTCCATATTTTAAGTCTCGATGTAGAAGGAGATGTGTTATGCTCAAGGAAGTGAAAAACACCATGTGACTAGAGCACTGTGAGGAAACCGGTGAGAATGATGGGCTTTGGAGGGAAGAGAGGGAAGTGGGGAAAGGGGATGGAAGAAGGAAGCCAGAATGGCTTTCAGGTCATTAGTGAGATTTGATTTGACCCATTGAACAACTTCAATGTGTGTGTGTGTGTGTGTGTGTGTGTGTTAAAAACAACTTTGTTTTCTTTGTGTGGAATAGATAGGAAGCTACTTAAAAGACTTACATAGGACAATTAGTCAAGGGATAACAAAGCTTCTATTTGAAAGGTGCTAGTAGCCATGAAAATAAATAAACACAAGAATAAACAGTGGTAATATAGACAGCTGATCTTTGATAAAGAAACGAAGGTGAGATTATCAAGATAAGTTAGTCAATGGTGCTGGAAAAACTGGATATCTACAAAAAAAAAATCTACAGGCACATTTTTCACCTTTACCAAAATTGACTCAAAATAGATCATAGATGTAAAGGTCAAACACAAAATCATAAAACTCCTAGAAGATAACAGGAGAAAATCCAACTGCCCTTGGATATGGTGTGACATTTTAGTTATAATATCAAAGGCATGGGCCATGAAAGGAATAACTGATAAGTTGGACTTCATTAAAATTAAAAACTTCTGCTCTGTGAAAGACACTTTGTCAAGAGAATGAAAAGACTGACCATAGACTATGGGGAAATATTTGCAAAAAGACATATCTGATACAGGATTGCTATCCAAAATATACAAAGAATTCTAAAAACTCAACAATAAGAAAATTATTGAAAATTTAATCAAGAACAATTTGATTAAAAGCTGGGGAAAATCTCACTTATATATGGAATCAAATCAATTCATAAACTCATAGATGCAAAGAACGAATTGATGGTTTCCAGGGACAATAGAGGGGGAAAGGTGAAATGGGTGAAGGTAACAAAAAGGTACAAAGTTCCAGCTATAAGATAAATAAGTCCTGGGGATGTAATGGTGATTATAATTAGCACTGACGCCACCAAATGCTGGTGAGGATGTGAAGGAACAGGCATGTTCATTAATTTTTGGTGGGAATGCAGAATGGTATGGTCCCTTTGGTGGAGAGTTTGGCTCTTTCTTACAGAACTAAACATACTCCTACCATACAGTCTAGCAATTACATTTGTTGGTATTTGTCCAAATGAAATGAAAAGTTAAGTCCACACAAAACCTGTACATGGATGTTTTTTTACGCAGCTGCATTTATAATGGCCAAAGTTATAAGCAACAAAGGTGTCTTTAGTACATAAATGAATAAATGAAGAGTGGTACATCCACACAATGAAATGTCATTCAGAATTTAATAATAAATAAGCTATTAAGCCATGAAAAGAAATTGAGGAACCTTACATACATACTATCAAGTGAAAGAAGCCAATCTGAAAAGGCTGCATACTGTATGATTCCAACTACATGGCATCTGGAGAAAGTAAAACTAAAGAGACAGTAAAAAGATCAGTGGTTGCAGGGGTTATACATTTCATTACACATTTGTCAAAACCCCCAGAACGTACAGCGCCAAGAATAAACCCTAAGGTAAACCATACATTCTGGGTGATGACGATGTGTAAGTGCAGACTCATCAATTATAGCCAATGTCCCTCTCTGATGCGCTGTTAATGCTGATGTGTGCGGGGAAATAAAATATATAAAAACCCGCTTTACTCTCTGCTCAATTTTGTTGTGAACTTAAAAGTGATCTAAAACAACAGGTCTACTTAAAAGAAGAAAAATGTTTTGTAGAGAGACTTAACAAATAAACCAACAAAATTAAAATGAATGTCATGAAACTTTTTTTAAAAAAAGTCTTATATCAGCCATAACATAATACAAATGTTGAACTAAACAGACTGGAGACTAAGAATTCTCCAACCAATCAAGGTTTCCCTGCAGAGATTTGGCTGAGCTTACTCCCTGGGTAGCACACAGGCCAGTCCAAAATGCTGAGTGCAGTGCAAGAGACTTCTTTTGGCTTTGTGTGAGGGGCTGAGTGATTAGTATGACTGTGAATCTTAATAATGACAATTGCCACTCCTGACTTGTGTTGACCATATTTGTAGATTTTTTTTTAACCCCATGGGCAATCTAACACGTGTAAGTATTCTGCCTCCAATTTCTGAGACACAGCAGCCAAGTGAAAAAGTATGAAAAGGTTACTCATTACAAACTGAGAAATAAATAAACTCATAATTTTTAAAACATGTGAAACACATGTTCCCCAGGTAAGATCTTAAACTCCAAATGTCAGGCCAGAGTGAATTCTTAAAGCTGAGTTATAAAGCTCTGAAAATAGAGTTTATAATGAAAATGTTGACAGGCTCTTGGAGCCCTTATAGTATAGAAAATTTAATATGTCACCTTGTTTTACAAGATTTTACTGGCATAGAAGAAAATTAAAACATTTAACATCTTTCACTTCACCAAATTGCTTTCCTCCTCTGAAGTGTGGTGCCATTTGTAGTGCTATTTCATTTATATTTCATCCTTTTTACTGTCACCAGGCCAAACACACATATTCTCAGCTTTGTACTCACAGCTCCTTCCCAGAGCACAGAGATGCATACTGAAGCAGCATTACCCAGTAGTCTTATTCTCATTTTCTTAAGACATGTTAAGTTTTGAGAGTTCTGGTGGAGAAAGGGCTGAGATCATTTACACAGCTACCCTGACAGCATAAATAATGCTGATCATTAAAATATTTTTTAAGAGCCTTTCAAAAAACCTTTTCGAAAGAGAAACATTCCTACTGTAGATATTTACATAAATTTACAGGGGAAAAAAATCTTATAAAAGATCGCTTAGTGTTCGATGAAACTAATTTAAACCCTCTGGCAAAATAGGATAACTGCTTGCATTTCTGAACACAAGCAGACAACAAGTACAAAATGAGGGATAATTTTCTAAGTCAGTTATAAATAATCAGATGCATATGAAAACATAGCTATTAGTCCAAGTCATATCATTATATGAATCTTTTAACCCCAGTAATTGTTTTATATCTTTAATAATCATTTACTCTCATGATATGTTGAAGGCCAGCTGGGGTAACTGATTAATTTGTAGGTCACATGCCTTCTGAGAAGGGAAAGGAAGAGTCCTGATGTTTGCTGGTCTAAAGAAAGCTCTTCAAAGCCATGACAAACACTATTCAGACTTTTGTTAAGAGTGAAGAGATGCTGCCTGTGTCCCTGTCATCAAAAATCAAGTTAAACCCCTGAATGTTATCTAGGTACTTTTAGTGCAGTGATTATTTCATTAATCCTGATACTTCAGGAGGGAGTATTGATCCCATAGTATTGGTACTAAGGGTTTATACAGGCTTGTATAACCTCACGGATTTGTACAGGACCATCTGGATAGGGAACATCAAGACTCTGGATGGGAAACAAGCCAGATAATCTCAGAGCCCACAAGGCATAAAGACATATGTCCTCACAGAGGACAAAAAAGCTTACTTCCCAGGGCCTCTCTTTTCCCATTTGCTGTAGGGTACATAGGGAATCTTTAATAATCCCCCAAATTCTCTGTTTTCCATAAAATTTCATTTATTGAGCACATACTAAGTCCCAGGCCCTCTGCTAAGGATAACTTGATTATTGATTATCTTCACAGCAACCTTATAAAATTGACTCACTCTATAAATGGAAAGATAAACCAAGAACATTCCCATAGATGGCCCAAGTTTACAGAACTAGTGAATGGCGAGAGATAGAGGACAGAGTCCTATCTGCCTGCAGCCCATGCTGCTAAGCACCACACTGCACCCTGCGACTAAGGAACTTCCCTGCTCTAAAAACCATGTGATGTACTGAAGTCTACTGCTTACTCCAGGAAGAGTGGAAATGACTTGATACTGTCAGTGAACAGCCAAGGTGCTTACCTCATTTAAAGGTGAGCCGGGAGAGAGAAAGACAGAGAATATCTTATTTACAGCAACCTAGAGGGAAACAACACACCTGTGTCCCAGGAGTCCCCTGTGCTAACACGCATCTCCCCTGCTTTCAGTGGAAGGCGGCTTTAGTAGGTGTCACTCCATGAAATAACCTGGGGTTGACGTTACCCTTAGCTCCAAACCAGAATTTCCAGGTTTTAAAGAATTTCTGTGTCCACCCATGGAAGTTATTAAGATACAGTGTGACCTGTATCTTCATGACGTCATTGACTAGTGGAGGAGTTGAGTGTGTGTGTGTGTGTGTGTGTGTGTGTGTGTGTGTGTATAAGGATCTAGTAGAGAATGTTCCGTGCTATGACAGAGAGAAGATGGTGAAAGCGCAATTACTGTGACCTCAAAAAGGATGGGGCCTTTCCTATCTAGCCTAAGGGGGCCAGTTAAAGATGCCTAAAGATGGGCGACATGAACCGAGTATTACAGAAAAAAATATATGCAAGAGTTAGCAAGATAGATAAGATAAGACATACAGAATAAAGTGTGCAAAGCCATGAGTACCAGAATGGGCATGTTTAGGAAAGTGCTGTAAAGACTGAACGGACGAGTGTGGATGGGGCCACAGATGGGGCCAAACCCTCAAAGATCCTTAGGCTGCCAGAAAGATGCCCATTTTTCTGTGGTGTGCTGACATGACCAAATGCCCTTTTGACAGTATATATAAAACCTGGGAAATTCTGGTTTGGAACTAAGGGTAACATCAACCTCAAGTTATTTCATGAAATGACATCTACTAGAAGCCTCCTGGAACAGAAAGCAAGAGAGACACATATTTGTATAGGAGAATCCTAGGACGCAGATGAGATGTTTCCCTTTAGGTTGCTGTATATTCTCTCCCTCCCCCTTCATCCCTCCCCCTCTCCCCCTCCCCTCTCAGCAAGCACTTTGGTTGTTCATTAACAGTGCCAAGTCATCACTACCATTACTGGAGTAAGCAGTAGACTTCAGTGATGTTACAAGTTAAGGAGAAGTCAGATCCATTTGCTTGGTCAATGGTGGTAAAGCAAATGGCTGACCTCCGAGGTTAAGTCCAGGCTAAAAAATGCTTTTCAATCTACCAGTATTTATCAAAATAAGATACCCTCTGACTCCACGATTACATTGTTAGAGAACTTGTCAAAGATATGAATAAAATACAAGAAAATACATTAAGGCATATTAACAAAAGTGAAAAAATGGAAATAAACCAAATATCTATTAATATATGAACATAAACCATATTATGTAGGAATTTAAAAAATGTGAAACTGATCTGTAAGAATATAAAAAAATAATGTCCAAGCCATATCACCAAGTAAAAGAGTCAGGTACAGAATACTTAGCAGATAATCAGATAAAATCGTTTATGTTAAAAACACACAATAAAGATAAAGCATAGATTAGTGGTTGCCTAGGGATGAAGGAGGGAGTGATGAAAATGTTCCAGAGTTAGAAAGTCCTGATTGTAGTACAGCTTCATAAATATGTTAATAATGAGTGAATTATATACTTTTGAAGAATAAGTTTTATGGTACGTGAACTTTTCTTAATAAAACAAACAAACGAGCAAATCCCAGATATATGCAATGGGTATGTGGAGGGGGGAAGCTAAAGGGACATTAATTTTATCTGTAACTATATTCTCCAAACCCAGACCTCTTCTGGGCTGAGACTCAACTGGAAATAACCTTTGAGAAATAGCCACAGTGTTCACTCATGAAGTGCCCAGTATGCTGTGGGACCCAAAGGAAGCCCCTGGAAGCAGTGCTTGGATCAAAGAAATACTAAGTATGTTTTATGTCATGTTTCAGACTTTGGAGATGGAGTCTTCTTGCAAGAGGGACCACAAAGATCTAATCCAATAAAATCAATCACCAATGAAACTTGATGGTGAAGCTATAAAGGCTTTATTGATCTCTAACATACTTTCTTAAATAGACTCCTAGTGGGTAAAATGCTCCAGGTAAGATCTCAGCCAATGAAACCTCCTGTGCTGTAGCTCTTTTTTTAAGGGTGGTAAAGCTTCAGGGTTAAAATAACACTGATTTATTTTTATTTATTTATTTATTTTTTGTAAAATGCAACTTTTAACGATGTGCATAATAGGACAACAAAAAAAGGGTTTACGAATCAAACAGTAAATTTTCTGACTGTGCTGTTCATCAATAGATTTAAGACACTGAGGCTTAGAGTCATCTAAACGGAAAGGTGTGCATGTGTGTGTTCATGTGCATGTGTGTGTGTGTGCACACATGCTCTGTATTTATGTCTAAATGTCTTTGGGTGACCCGGCTTAGAAGACAGGTAGTATAAATCCAATTATTTAAAGATCATAATGGGAAACATGCAGACGAATACAGATTCTCTTACAAATATCCCCCACCTCTACCAATATCTATCAAACTACATGCAATCGTCTTGACTTGAGCTCACTAGATTCTGAGTTAGGCATTCTACTCCGGGGCTTCACCACCCTCCAAAAATTAAAACCTCTTTTTTGGGGTTCCTGAACCCAATTCCAACATGTGGTGGAGGGGGGATTCCTACACCACCACCAATTTTCTGGACATCAACTAGGTGTCTTTATAATTCATCTCAATTATAACAACAACCTGGAGATAATATCTGATTCTACAGGTTAAGGCTCAGTCCTACAAGACTGCCTCCCCCAACAAACCCCACTTCAGACATTAGTTTCACGTACAGGTAGTTACTGTACTTCTTACCCCCTGGTTCCCAGGACCACCTCCTCAGGTTTTATTAATTTGCTTGAGTGGCTCACAGAACTCGGAGAAACATTTTACTAGTTCACTGGTTTGTTATAAAAGGCTATAACTCAGCAACAGCCAGATGGAAGAGATGCATAGAGCAAGGTATATGGATAGGTGTGGAGAGCTTCCATGTCTTTGAGTAAAGGCAGGCCTCTCTCCCAACACTTCCATGTGTTCACTAACCTAAGTTCTTAAATCCTCTTGTTTTGTTTTGGTTTTGTTTTTTTATGGAGGCTTCATTACATAAGTATGATTGGTTATATCACTAGATACAAGTGACTGAAGCTCCTTTGCCTCTCCCCTCCCTGGAGGTAAGGAGTGGGCCTGAAAGTTCCAGCCCTCCAGTCACATGATTGGTTCTCCTGGCAACCAGACCCCATCCTTAGGTGAGGTGGGGGGAGGTTTAAAGTCACCTAATTAGCATGATAAAAGACACCTTTATTATTCCCATCACTTAGAAAATTCTAAGGGTTTTAGGAGCTCCATGACAGAAACAGGATAAAAATTAAATATGCATTTCTTATTATAAATCACAGTACCACAGCTCCATAGCCAGTTAGAGCAGATGCCTCCATACCTGAGTGGCATTTAGAGACAAGCCCCAATTAAGAACCTGTGATGAACTGTGCACACAAAAGGACTGCTTATCAGAAACTCTGAATGGTTTTCCAACTTGCCCTTCAGTGGAAAACATTCTGACCTCTGGGGTCAAGGCAACAGGTTTTGTCTTAATAGGAAGCATCCAAAAAACTTTCAGCTGTAGCACTGGGGAGTGGCAGTTTTGAATAATGTTATTTTATATTATTTATTATATCATAAGTTACATTATATTATATTATTCTACCTCATAGTATATTATAGTATATATTATAATAAATGGTATATATTAGGATGCCATTCACTAGGAATCAACTTTTTCTGATTTCTCACCTCTGCATAATAATAGCGTTTTAAAAAATGCCCAAATGGAATCACGTGAGCTAAGCTCCAAATCAAAAAACCAAGACTTACTATGTAGCCGAATTGTGGGGTGAGTATCTCCCAGGGATGTAAACTTTAAACAGCAAATCTGAAGTTTCCTGGTCAGCACAAGCAAGGTAGTCTGCCAAACAGGACTCACTGCCTTCTCCTAAGGGAAGGAAGTGACCTCGCCTGAAGCAATCCACTCTTTGCTGGTTGTCCCACACCCTTTCTGCCTATAAAAGCCTCCCCTTTTAGTATAGTTCCTTGGAAATCCTTTCTCTTTGCTACATAAAATGCTGCTCAATTCATGAATCATTGAATAAAGTCAATTAGATGCTCAAATTTACTCAGTTAAAAAACAAAAAAATTTTTAACAATAGACATATTTAACAATTATGGGAGAAATGACCAATGGATTATACTGATTATCAAATATATAGATATCAATTATAAATATAAAATTAGACTATTAAAAATAATAACTTCATAAAGGGAGATGAGTGTTTTTACTAATGGTATTCAGTATTTTCATCTATATATACTGATTCTGACAGGAAAAGCTTTATGATTTAGGAACTATGTATGAAATTTTCCATAATTTCTTCTAACTTCGTTTCTGGAACATTCCCTAAGTTTCAAAGTTTCCTCGCTTTATAGAAAAATTTTGTATGTAATTCAAATATCTTAATTCAAAGGTCTTTATATAATATTTAACTTCAATAATAAATTTTAGCATGGGCATAAAAAAATAATTGAAAAAATCAGAACCAGAGATAGGTTCATAAAAGTAAAAAAAGCATTGTTAAATTTATTATCAGTCATAATTTCATCAGAGATTTACAATTATGCCACCTGATCTATCTATTTAGTCTAATTTAAGTCTCTCTTACCCTGACATTTATCAAAAATCCATGCTTTTGTATTCCAAAGGGGTTTTCTAGAATTCAAAAGAGTTTTTGGTTATTATCACTAAGCTATTTTAGATATTATTCCATTTATATTATGGTGCCAGCAAAAATCACACTATAGCTAGCATTAGGGTTGAATTAAAGAACAGTGCTCTTAAGATACTGATTTTTAGAATAAATAATTAGCTATTTCCATTGTCACATAGATTAGAATTCATAACGAAGAATAGGAAATAAAAGGTTGATTTTTTAAGTTATTTTATTGATGTTTTTACTATAAAAAGCCCTGTCATGTTCTCTTTCATAATTTTTATAATGCAGACAATGTCTTTCTACTCTGCATATTTTTTAGAAATATATTTCTATTTTAATTTTATTGTGAAGTTAACTGACTTAGAAAGGAGGCAATAAAAACTACTTTTTAAAATATAATTATTTAAGTTGAGGGTGTGGGGTGTGCAGGTAATTAGGCATTTGGATAATACTGGTGATTATCCCAGTTTTATTTGTCAATAAAAATAAAATTATAAGATCAGCATACATTCAACAGCACTTATAACATCACATTTCTTCCTCACATTTTCATTCTCTCTCATGTTTAACTACAAAACAATAGGAACATTTAGCTAAGTGAAGATAATTAAGACCATTTCGAATTATGGAGTCAGAACAATTTATTTTCCTGCTTACTGTTTGAAAATAAACAATATCCCTATTGGTTTGAAACAAAAAGCTTTGCTCTGTAACTGAACCTTCCCCAAACAGAATTCTGAGAGTATTCAAAGGCCATGGGATACATTTTTCCAAACTGCTTCAGTGGGCGAACTTGACCTTCTAGGCAAGACTCTTACATTTGTTCCTGTAGAGAAAAGAAATATGAACATTTTTCTTGCTGTTTCCTTTATATAACATTTGAGTAACCTGAGGCAATGTAGTTTATTCTCTCTTCTCTTAAGACAAGCTTTTTTTTTTTTTTTTTTCCGTTTCCTTTCAAGTAAAAATGTAAAGGTCAGGTTATCACTTCATAAAATGTTCCATTCTGCTGGGGTGATTCTAGTTCCACTCACCTTAATATGCTTTCACTAATTATTTCATAACTCATTTAAATGGAAGGCATTCTGGAAAGGAATTCATCGAAACAACTCCTCAAGTAACTAACTATTTTAAAAAAACACACACATAGGGGAATTTTAATTACAATGCCTGTGTTATTTTAAAGCAGAGTATGGCAATTTACATCTTGAAACATCTATTGTAATAGAGAAGAAAAAAATATGCTCCTCAATGAAATAAGTAAAGGCAATTTAGTTGACCTTTTGTTTTCTTGATTTTCAAGAAAAAGAAAAAAAATGCAAACTTGGCATAAATTATAAAATCACTTACAAATATAAAAGAAAACCAAAATCTTGTCTCTTGGAAGGCTGACTATAAAGGGGAACAGAATTTGTCACTCCAAAATGTGCCACTTTGGCATGTGGATTATTTTGAGCTGAAAGCAATAAAGACCCAGCAGATGCAAGAAAAACTTTTACCTTTCCCTTTACTACCTAAAGGAATTAACTACCTGAAGGCTGGGCCCAGAAAGAGAGCTGTTACCAGAAATAACACTATTGGTACGACAGGACAAACATCTAATTACCAAACATCTGCTCTTCTCATCCGTGAATTACTCTCCTCCCCTTCCAGCCCAAGGTCTCTATTGCATTCTTTAGTTCAGGACAGCATATAATACATATGCCATATAAGCCTCAATTGCTTAAATGCCTATGAGTCTCACATTTTTATGAGGCTCAAGTATATATAAAATTAAATTTGTTTTTCTCCTGTTAATCTGTTTTATGTCAATTTAATTATTAGACCAGCCAAAAAATCTAGAAAAGTGAAAAAAAAAAAAACATTTTTTCTTCTTCTACAACTATTTATAAATTTATTTTTTACAATTACATGTTCCTTACATTTCAGGAGAAAATTTTACGTATCACTATTTAATGTAAAGCTATGATGGCAAAATCTCAGTTTAGAAAAAAAATTCAAATCAGAATGCCTTCCCACAAGAAGCTGAAATTTCAAGCAATTAAAAAGATAAATGAAACCAATTTTATTATTATTATTACTGTATTATTTTCTCTTAGTTTATATTTTGGAGAGTTTCATTTATTAAAAATGAAAGACTGGGTGGGAAACCATTCATAGCATCTTTAAATCTAGTTCTTAGATTGAGAAACAGAATTACAAGGGAATTGGACAATGTCAGTTATAAAGTCTACCTGAAAAGAGTCACTACACCTCGTTTCACCTTGTTCTTTGTCAGTTTGGGTATCTATATCACAGAGCTTTTGAGCATTTTAAGATAATGCACATGAACATACACTGTGAAGAGCAAGGTGTTATAAAAAGTCATGTCAATAGTTTTAATATTCAAGACACAGATGCTTAAGAAATAACACAAAGAACCTACCTGGACACAAATGCTCTATAATATATCCTGTAGTCAGTGTTGATTCACCTGAGGGAGGAGGGGCTGGTCCCACTCCATCCTCAAGGTCAGGGATCCCCAAACCCCTGGCCACAGACCAGTACCAGGATGTGGCCTGCTAGGAACTGGGCTGCTACACAGCAGAAGATGAGCTGCAAATGATCGAGCGAAGCTTCATTTGTATTTGTAGCCGCTCCCCAGTATTAGCATCATCACCTCAGTTCCACCTCAGATCATCAGGCATTAGATAGGGGCACTCATCGCACTTGCCCAAAATGTTGGAGACCACTGCCCCAAAGTATGAATATAAGCAGACATATCACTTATGTCCCAACTGTGATCCTCAGAGCCCCACAGGGTAAGTAGGTGTGCAAGGAGTACTGTGAGGGCATGGGTGTGTTAGATGGTGAATGTGTGGTAGTGAGAATGAATGAGATGCTACTTCCATGATTATCCAGAGGAACTCCATAGTGATCTGGTTTTCTTACATATTGACATTAATTTTTTTTTCTTTTTTTTTTTTGGTCCTAGAGGAGAGAGGGTTATATTTCTGGCCTAGAAAAATTAATTCCCATGACCCCTGCTGCTTTCATAAATATCTTTCAGAAAGGGCATGAAGGAGGCTCATTTGAAAAGACTGCCCAGCATCTTTTTCTGAAATGATAGCAGTGGTTGCCTGATCTAGAACTCTTGGTCTGACTAGCACTGAGTGTATTGGCTCCATTGACATTATAGTAGATCAACTTGTGAAAAGGGAATCTTGTAGTCAAATGGCTTTTGGCACTGCTTGCCAACAAATTGCATAGATTCAACTTTTTGAGAACTCAATTCAGGCTTGCCAGTGTGTGCTTGTAGATTAGATTAGTATATATCTAATCTGAGATGACAATATCATGATTTGTAGCCTATATGCCCCCCCCCAAATAAAAGGTTTTGTACCATTAAATGAAAATACTGAAAGTGGTCATTTATTCATAATTGTAAGAACACAAAAATAACCTTTTTTTTGCCTATTTATATTACTGCTGTTGTTGAATAAGAATCTTCTCTGCACTGGGGCTTTACATTCTACATGTTATTTAAAACCCACTGCAGCCTCAAAACATAGGTTATAATTATGTTTATTTTGTATAAAATAATCCAGGAGCTCTGACAGTTGGCAATATCTGGAGTAGGGAAAATGTGGTTGGCCAGGTGCAATCTCATCTTGCTGTTATGAGTTTCAGATGAGTGAGGAATTGGTATATACCTTTTTTTTTTAAGGAGCACATGAATATCTCAGCACATCCATCTTTTAATTCCAAACTTCTCAATACTTAATTAATTTGTAGACTACTGAGATACAAGTTAAATTATTCCAACTCAGTTCATTGAGAATATGTTTATAGGCACACAAGTAGGTAAATTTAATCTTGTGAAGTTCATTAAAAGAAGGGTAAGAAGTGGAGGAGGAGGGTATGAAGTGGAGGAAGCTGACATTGATAAATGTCATATACAGCATACAACCCCATGTCTTCATGGTAAAACAAATGTCTACTGAACAACTACTGAGCATGTTCAATACTTTGCTAGGTGGAGAGGCTGGTAAGAGAAGATCTATAAATAAAGCCTGGCTCTCCTCTCTTCAAGCTGTTTTTAATCTAGAGGACTAAACAGAGATATATATGATATATATAGAAATACTGCACTATTTTAGATTAGCACTAACTGGAAAGAAATAAAATTCCCAAGTTTCAGCCAGTACTGGTCAAGTTGCTTCAAATGGAGATTTAATAGCCCAGGCATTCCTTATTGATAGAACTTACAATTACCAGAAATACCACTAGTCAGTAGCCTGTTATCACTGAGATTTTTAACAAGATGTTGGGTGGGATGGAAGCCCTTCGTTTATCTTTCTTACTCTCCTTCCCTCTTCAGCTAAGTATGCACTCAGGGTTTAAAGAGCACTTGAGAAGTTCCGAGAAAATAGGATGAATGGTGCATGGCATGATCATTGTGTAAAATGTGCTGATTGATTAAAGATGAATTTCATTTGCCACATTTCTTTTGATCAAAAGACACTTTGAGAAAGCAAAAATGGAAGAGGGGCATTATATTAAATGGGTTCTACATTGTACCTGAGGGTACAGCACAAATTTTTTTTCACCTTTTAGTGGTGACTGGTTTATTGACTGCTAATGCTTTAAAAATGCGATTAAATCAGGCTTGTGGTCTTTATTACAAGGAAGATATACACCCTCGTGCATTCCAGTAGTTTGGCAATTTTAACCTCAGCAGACATAACATTGATGTATGCTGTATTGCCAAACAGCATGGTAAGTGTCTAAAATGCTGTGAAGAGCCTTATTGCCTTGAAATGATACAATCTAATATTAGATTGTAACTCAGTGACTGAATCTGCCAGCCTATCCTGGTACAGAATACAAAAGCCAAAGCCACTTTATTTTCATGTCTCACAGGGAAGGAAGCATTCTTCATTTCACCATTGAAACAGAGAACACATAAAAATGAATCTAGATAGCAGGAAAACTAAAACCACAACATATCAGGCCATTTTCATCAACAGCACACGTGCATCAGCCTTTTGACACAGGGCAGCAAAACATCAGTCCAATTCATTCAAATCGGCAGTTACCTTAGTATTCTGGGTGACCAGTAGGTGGGATCTGAGAGTTCAGAAATTCTCAAATAAGAGAAAATCAGGTTGCACCCCTTCTACTGCATAGGGAACATTCTGGGAAAGTAGCTTTTACCTTAAATCCTCAGCACTTTTCCACTTGTTCCTTTCAATCAATCGTAATTAACATAGACTTTTAGTTCTCTCTATACTTTATGTTTATCAATTAAATTTCTGATGCTAATCACTGTAAGTTCCCAAGCAGCTGATAGCCTTGGTTTCATGAACAGGATACCACCTCATGCGTTCCCGAGTAAAAGACACATTCTACATTCATGCTTCAGTCTGTCTTTGCTAAAGCAGGCTGGGGTACCACTAGGTAAGCTGACCAACCATTCTAGTTTTACCTGAGACTGAGGAGTTCTCAGGACATGGGACTATCAAGTGCTAAAAGCAGCTCAGTCTAGGTAAAACCAGGATGGTTAGTCACTGTATCTCTAGGTGAAGAATCTGCCCACCAGGTTATCTTTGCTCAAGTACAATCTGGTTTAACTGAGTATGAAAGAGAGTCCTAGTGGAGAAATGAAGCCAGAAAAGAGTGGCATTGAGCTGGATTTATGCACTGACTGCACATCTATGAAATCTAGTTTTTCATACCACCACCTGACAAAAATCACTTCTTTCTGATTTCAACTTCATCACACCTTTATTGGAAGAGTGCATGGGAAAGAGGGGGACCTAACTGGTTGTCCTAGTAGAGGTTATTGCTGAAAATGAGTCCTCAATTTCACCAGTCCCCTAGGATATAGACTAAATAGGACCTGGAAAGGGAAACCCATATTAAATGACCAAATAACGGTCTATTGGAATTGTTTTTCTCTGAGAATTAAAGATTAAGTTTGAAAGCAGCCCATGAAAACCTTCAACCAACCCTTACCTATTTGAAGACCTACATTTATTTCAGTTAGACTCAACTGCTTTGTTTTGTGTGCCTTATAAAAATTAGAAAACAACAACAAAAATATATCAAAGCCTAACTTTTAGCCAAATCATTATAGAAATGAGTTAAAAATGTGATTCCTCCCCCTATAGGTCTAACAGTGCGAAGAACAAAAGAAATCAGTGTGAGCTGTCGTCTAAGCAAAATAAGTGGGGTAGAACTAGCAAAATCCATGGTTCCAGAACATTCAGGACTGTCCCTCCTCCCCAGGGTCTACATCACTTCAAAATATCCAGGTAAAAAGAAAAAAATGTTCATATAATTACTCAGTTATTCAGTCAACACATTACAAAGTATTAACATACTTGGAGATAGTAATAGAGAGCTTTATTTTTCACTTGGAGATCTATGTGTTGTGGGTCAAGCCATTACAATTAAAATAAAATGCACTCTTCTGATGGCAAGAAAAAAAATCTGCAAAATTTTAGCGTTAGTGAGGCTGCAAAATAGAATTAAAAATATTTTTTTCTAATATTTTTCTGTTAATAGAAAGTCCTCTCATACTCATAAATAGTGGATCAACTTGAGCCAGACTTTTTTGGTGGGAAACCTCATAAAGCTATGTTAATTGTTGAGCTCCTTCTGCTGTTTTCCAAGTTGATTTACAAAAAAAAAAAAGTCAAGACCATGAGGGAATAAACATACATACATATTTTTTCCATTTTTACTTTTCCTTCCAAATAAACAGTTTCTGCAAAAATTGTTTTCCTATCAACAAAAAGGAACGAGAAGAAGTGATGGAGAAGGAAGCAGAGAAGAATGAATCCTCTTACCTGCTACTGCAACTTTTGCGGTCCGACTAATGATAGACCCAGAGTCTCCTAAGGATGCTTCGCATTGGTACAGTCCTTCATCTGGCTTGTGGTGTCTGGAGTGCAGTATGTTTTGTATCAACAGAGACCCATTGGGAAGCTGCCGCTTCCTTTCGTCCATTGCCAAGGCTAGGTAGACACCGTCTTTCTTCCACGTGATGACCGGGACTCCCCGGTCGGACTCTGCGGAGCAGTTCAGGAGCACATTTCCTCCCCGCATGGTGATGGCATCAGAAGGCTCCGACAGAAAGTGCAGTGATGTGAAAGCCTTAACCTGGAAACCTGGAATAAGAGAATACAGGAAAATACGTTCACTTATTCAAACCGGTATCAGGGTTCAACCCCCTGCCTTTTCTTTATAACACTTTTTCAAAAAATGTGGGTGCCTTGAAAAATATCCAGGAGTAAATGAAACTTAAAATCAAGGATGCTGTGTTAAACGAGCAAAAAGAAAAAGAAAAAAAAAAAGTCTTAGGTAGGAACCATAATTAATGAAGCGATTGGCTCAAAAAGTAAGACCATTAAAAATTAAAAATTCATATAAACCTAGGCATGGCTATCATCACATATCAGTCAGTGCTTGAAAATTTTGACAGAATAAACTAATATTTTCCAAATAATACTAGATATTTTAAAGTAGTAATGGTTAGTAGTTAAAAGGGTTCTATTTCTCTCTGCATTCTGATTAAAATATCCATTACATTTTTTAAAAAATCTACTCAGAAACGGTGTTTTATTAACAACAACAAAAATCAACTCTGAACAGAGTGAGAAAAGTCATTTAAAACAAAGCTCAAGTGGGTTTTAAAATAGGTAAGCAAGCCCACTTGCAGAAGCAAATCAATAAAGCTACTACCTAAAATCACAACTCCCTGATGTGTCTTAATTTCCATCCAAATGTTTCTCACAAGCCAGGGACTCTAAGTTGGATTTTTCCCCCATAAACATAAACAAACCCAAGAAATCAAAAGGAGGAACAGAAAGTCATTTAAGAATACTGAGGAGGTGGAACAAGTATAATTAATTAAAGAATAGTCTTCTGGGAACCAGCAGTATATCATTTGGCAAAATGCTTGGTTTTTGAATCAAAGACCTTGATGAGGTCACTGGGCTCACCCTTGGTTCAGACAGGTATATACCTAATTCATTCAAGATAAAGTACTTTCAATTTAATTTTAACCGTCTCTTGGGATAGGAAATTCTGTAACGTCCCTTGGTATCTTGTTTTCAATATTTAATCATTCTTAGACTCTGACTGAATTTTCTTGCTTTCATTTAATCCCATTTCCCTGAATCATCTTGTGTGAAAATGCAGAAGATATGACCATTTCTTTGTAAGAGCCCTTGATTCTTTTAAATAGTTTTTTAAAATACCCTAAATTATAAATTACCCTTCACTTTTTTTTTAACATGATAATCCCAACATCACTAGCTTCCTTAATTTTTCTATAATGGGAACAATAATTTTTGTTGTTGTGCTTTGTGTAAAGTTTCTATTTTTTTTCTATCATTTCAAAGGCAGCATCTAAATTGCTTGAAATTAATATTCTCATGTAGGACTGACCCATATTAGCTCCAATGGACAGAAGTATTCTTAGCTACGTGTACTCCACTTTTCACTAAGGAGGAATCTGAATAGCTTCTCACTGTTTCTCCATGGTGTACCAGTCATGCTCCTGCACTCCCAATTTTTCTAACCTTTACATCCAAAGGCTGTTACTTTACTCCTCCTGTTGAAGTTTACCTAGTGAACTGACTCATTCATCACCATACACTCATTTCATCCATGTAGGACATTCACTCAAAGCAGCTGGAACTTTGTTCAAACTAACATAAATTATAAAATAACAGTGAGCATTGAAATCTACCATAAATGACATTGGTAAATATCACAAAAGAATGAGCCTGGCCCAGTGGCAGTCCAGGGTACTAGAGTAATACCCGCAATTTCCGTACTAGTAGCCTTAATAAAGTAGAAATAAATTTAGAATTCAAGAGCAGGAAACTATATTAAAAAATATTTTATTATTTTTTGTTCTTCCTGGAGGCCTGTATTTTAAACAACCACCTCATGCTGATCACCTTATTTATGTCACAGAACACAATACATTTAATGCAGCTGTTTCCAACAGCATATTAAAGAGCATCTGTCCCCATTATCACAAATAAATAATCCACTTAATCTGAAACAAGAGTTTATGACAGTTTTCAGTGCTGTGAGTACATAATTTAGGAAAGTGAAATAAAGATTAACTTTTCTCCAATACATTTACCCTTCAGTTCACTGGGATAGGAGCTTGTGTCCTCCTTAAAGCAATTACATATTGAATATACAGCTCTGGCACAGAGAAACCTCACTATTCTAAGCAATTTATATTAGTTCCTTTGTTTTTAGGAGATAGATTCAAGCAAACAGAATTTGTTGGGAAATAATGGATTTGTCCCCAGTGGTCCCCTTTTCAAAAATTCAGCCCATGTTTGACACAAGCTGCCCCTGCTCCCTGGTGAGGTGTTTCACACAGGCTTAAGATATGTCCTGCTAGTACATTGGGTCACCACTTCCCTATTCTACTAAAATACCAGTTTCCCTTGGAGGGATTTTGTTTACCACTACATCATATCTCAATATGAAATAATTTTACCAATTGTTTTGTCCAAGAATCAATCTGAAACCAATTATAGTGATTTAATGTATGAACAGAAAAGATGATTAAACTGAAAGTGAGAAAGAAGTAGAAATAACTTTTGAAGTTTGTAACTCAAAAAGTTGTAGCTGGAATTTGGGCTGTCAACGCCTGATGAGGATACAGGTCTCCTGGGAAATGGGTGAAAGAAGTAATTAGAAAGCAACAGAAGAATGCTTTTGAAGAGTCAAAATGAAATTACCTACTTTACAATTTTACAGACGATTTTACATTAGAATGACAACTTTTGTTTTGTTTTGGTTTGGTTTTATTTTTAAGGTGCCAGTGGTCATTCTGTTGAACCCTCATATAGAAAGATTTCCTAGGTTTGTTTCATAAAAGAAGCAATCCTTTTGGCCTGCTGTAAAATTACAGAAGGTATTTATATTTTGGAGAAATATACTTAAATATACCAAAGTCCTACCCACTAAGAAACATGTACTACTGATTATGACACCAGAGTTCATGATTAGAATGAGTCTCTAGTTCTCTTTCCAAATGTAGCCTTGGGAAGATTTCTAAGTCTTCAGGATTCAGGCATAGAGTCATAGATACATTTTATTAATTGACATATTTTCTGATCTTTGTCAACCTGAAAAAAATAGTCAAGTGTCATACCCTTATTGGACATATTTCTTTTTTCTTCTTCTTCTTTGAAAGACAGTAGCTTAAAAGCAGGTACCAACATAGTAAAATATTCAATATTTTTTAAGTCAGATACAGAGAAACGCCTGCTCTTGTAGGATGACCCATGAAAGAAACATTAACTTCTATTTGCTTTAGTTCTGTCAGGCATAAATAAGCATCAGAGATAACAACATTGCCAGGGATATCTCAAGTTTACATTAATTATCTAGAGACAGAAAAAAATTTTAATGTATTTTAGAAAGTCACCAAAATGATCAAACAACCAGTAAAAATGTTTCTATAAGTTTAAGTCCCTTCGTGCTTGCCTTATCATAGCCTCGTTAATTTCAAAGACCATTCAGTCACAGAGGCAGATTAATTTAGAATGAGTTTTTTAAGGTATGACATTTTACCTACATCAAACATTGTTAAGTGTGAAAAATAATGCTCCATGGAGTCAGAAATTTCTAAGTCCAAAATGTAAAAGCTTCTTGTTAAAGCAATAAAGCTAAAAAATGAAATTTGCGAAAAATAACATAGAAGCAAAAAACAGGCTCCTGATAAGATTTTAAAATTGGACAATGTCATATAAATCTGCACAGAAGTTGCTATGATTAATTTGATTCCTTTCAAATTACAAAAACTTTCACTTTGGGATGTTTGGGAATCTTGATGATTCCCAAATCTTAAACCCAGAAACCTCTGCCATTATGATCTTTTCTTAGAAATAGATGCTACTGCATTTGCCTCTCTTGCGTTAAGATAGAAAGAGATCTCCATTCAAGGAAATTAAAATTATTCTATAGATGGCTGGAATATCACCAATTTTCAATCTATTAAACATATATCAAAAAATATCTTAATCAGTAATATCCTTAATTTTCAATTCACTGCACATCAGTTACTCGTGCAATTGTAACTTTGGACTTCAGCCCTAGCAAAAGTTGACAATGCTTGTGAGGCTCTGTGATGGAGTGAGAATTTTAAAAAATCAAAATGAAAACAACCTGAATTAACAGAACCTCTAACTATATGTGAACTATATATCTATTTGTGAACCTTACCGGATTTAGAACATCAGAATGCAAATTCTGAAACAGTCATTCTTAAACTATGGTTCCCACGTTGGCAATAGCAAAATCGCCTGGGAACTAGTTAAAAATGCACAATTGCAGGCTCCATCCAGACCTACCCATCAGCAACTCTGCACCCCTGTGCGTGGGGTCCAACAATGTGGGCTTTAATTAGCCTTTAGCCTTATAGGGAACTATCACATTCACTAAAGCTTGAGAACAGCTTCTCCAAAACATCTGGTGGCCTAAACCAGAGCATTGGGATTCTTGTGTTCTTTGGATTGTCTTGTTTTAATTTGTCCATAGCTGGGGAATTTGGGCAATTTAGGGCAATTATATTTTTAAGTAAAAAGTAAAGTTATGTAATCGAACTTCTTTTTAACATACTTTATCATTTGTTTTATATTTCTCTTTGAGAGGCTGAAGAAAATTGAGAAAAGACCAAGAAGGCAGACTTTGTTGACAGCACCTCATCTTTCCTCTACTGTAACCAATTCTCTGTTTGGACCACAAATTGCCTTACTCCATTAAACAATTAAAACTCCACAGTCAGTGGGACATTTAGAATGCTCCTTGGAATAGTCTTTCTTCTACAGACAAGGAGCTGTCAAATATTTCTTTTGATCAGCTGCAACAGCTACCATCCTCTCCCAAAAGAAATTTTGGTAAATATTCTTTTCCAGGTTGTATTTCTTTCATTACATTTTAGTTCCACAGCACAACTGTACCTTTTTAAAATACTGAAACTTCAGATGTTTACCTGGCTGACCTGCCCTTCAGTTCAGTTTAGTCTCTAGATGAGCAAAACCACACCAACACTCTCTCTGCTGTAGCTTGGGCATGTACTTTATGTGCTTTATCTTTATTCAAGATATTAACTTCCACCAGTTCAGAGTAAGAAAGTGTAGCTCACCAAAACAACAGAATCAATGACCATTGGGGCTTCTGTAAATTAATAGTTTTTCCTCTTGGACAAGAGATGTGATCATATCTTTAAAAAAAGTGTACATTCCAGCCCTTGCTAGAAACTAATGTGCTTTAAAGCTGTTCAACTTCAAGACAAGCTGTTATTACTAACAATTGGAAATCAGAAATGCATTAGGTTTTGTGGAATTTATTCCTGAATTTAAATAATGCAAGAAAGACTTAGCAGGAAGAAACATGGGTACATTTTACTATGTGAATTTATTTAGCATCATTAAAATATAGGGACCCTTGAATGAAAATTTAAATGAAAAATTTTAAAGGACAGTTCACATTCCCATGAGAGTTGCCAGATTTAGTAAATAAAAATTAAAGAGATCAGTAATATTTGCATTTCAGATAAACAAATAATGTTTTAATATGATCATGTCCTAGATAGTTATATTAAATAAATATTTATAGGACACGAAAACATTGCTTGCTGTTTACCTAAAATTCAAATTTAATTATGCATTCTGTCTTTAATCTGTCAACCCTATCCCCCATGAAATTATTTCCTTCAGACCATGGCAAAGATAGGTATACAGTATATTAATTCATACTATTCTACTCAGTTCTCAGAAAGTACTACAGAGAAGCGTGAAGTCTTAGAAAGCTACCATGATTGAATCAGTAAAAATGATTTCAGTGTCAGGACATTTGCTGACCTAGTCCAACACCACCAAATATCCATGTGGAAGGGTCGATGAACCTGATTTGTTCTTGACAGGGTGATTCTTATTTTTCTCTTTCCTTTACAAGATGCGGGCAGGATTCAGACATATAAATACAGGATTGGAGTTCAAAAAGCAACTGCCTCAACAGAAATTTCTTAGTGGCTCCACACAGAGGTTCCACTTCAGACACACTGAACACAGGGCATCTACAAGGAAGAAGAAACCTGTGGAGATCTGATGTGTTGACAGGGTAAGAAATGTGTGCCCCAGGCAACTGTCTGAGTGTCCTCTGGCTAAATCCAATGGTAAAGAAAATGATAAGGCCAAATCAGAGTGGGGGAATGGATTCCCATCCCTTTGCTGCTTCAAGAGCTAAATCTCTGGACCATAGCTTGATTTTGCTGTGTGGTGCTGGGCAAATCGCAATGAGATTTTTTTTTTTCAGCTCAACAGGTAACACAGTCTGACATCTGGGTTATCTTTTTGGAAATCTGAGATAACATACTCTTGGAATGTCAGAGTAGTGTTTTTTTCCAGATTCCTCAGGGCACAACCCACTAGACCAGAGCAGGAGGTCACAGGCACCTCATGGTTACCTTGTGCCCAGCTTACCATCTCTATGTGCTGTAAATGTGAATTATTAACTCTCCTGTATCCACCAATGTAAAAGAAGTATGTGTCCCTCCATTTGACTTTTTAACCAATCCCAGAGATTTCCTGTTTTGCTTTCTCTCGTCCCCTTAATCTACCACCAATGAACCCTTTTTACATCTCCTTCTTTATGCATTAGTATAAAGTAAGCTGTAAGACTGCCATTCTCTGGAGCATTTTCTTAATCCAATGAGATTTTGCTTCCTGGCAATTGCTGTTAATTTGGCTCAAATAAACTCATAAAAATTCTTTACAGGTTCGGAAGTTTCTTACATCGATGGTTACTACTAGCATCTAGTGGGAAAAGGCCAGGGATGATGCTATCCATCCTTCAATACACAGGACAGCCCCTCACAGGAGAGAATTATCCAGTCCTAAACATCAGTAGAGCTGAGGTTGAGATACCCTATTTTAAAGGATCACCCTAGCTGCTATGTTCAGAATAGAGGCCATTGGAAGAAGAGAGAAAGCAGACAGGAGGCTAGTTCCATAGTTCAGGTGAGAGATGATGTAACTTGAACTGGAGCATTGCAGTTCAAGTGGTGAGGAATGGTCTGACTCAGGATCCACGTTAGAGGTGGACCCATTGGGGTTGGTGAGGGATTGGATATGGGTTGTTCAAAAAAGAAAAGAGCCTCAGGTAATTCCAAGTAGATCAACAGAGCAATTTATGTAATTTATATACAAAAAGAGTCATGCTGTTCCTAAGAAAGCTCTCAGCACAAGGGGTCAGGGGACCTCAGTTCTTGGTCTAATTCTGTCACTCACTAGCCCTCGGAGGGTAGGCTACACCACTAGGTATCATGTACTCAGCAGTAAAACAAGGAGCTGGACTAGATCACTCCTAGGAGTCTTTAACTCTAATATCATAAAAGCCTATGAGTTCACACCTATTAACTTTGCTTTTTCCCCCCCAAAAATTAATCAATTAAAAAAATCTCTCAAATTTAGAAGGCAATTTGTTTTATGCAGAGATCTGCTATAATCATCTTGTGATCAGTTTATCACAGACTTATAGAAGACCACAAAGAAGGCCAGTTACTGAAGGTGCCAAGAGACCAACGACTCATCTCATTATCCATAAAATAGAGAGAGAATCTCATCTTTTCTCTTGAAGATAAAAGACTGCAGAGGTCACTCTGCCAACAAAGCACAGACTGCTTTATTATGATTCATGAGAAATAAAGTATTCATCTCTTGGAAACTGCTGTTACAAATATGAAGGATTAATTCCACAAAGGTCTGACAGGTCCAGGGAAAGGCTTAAAAATTCAGCAAATCTCATGGTTAATATTGTGGTATAAAGTCTGATGTGGGGACCCATATTGATAAACCATCTGTGTTATAATGAGTCCAATTTTCTCAAAATGGAGGGCAAATAGTGTTTTTCATTAAAATGCTGTCATTCATTTTGTCGTGATATTTACTGTATCTTGTCTCAGCAGAAAGGTGATATTTTCCTGTTTAGCTCATGCATGGCATCAAGAAGAAAAACCCACAATGATAAGAGATACATCAGCTTAGGAACAGAGAACCAATGAGCTTTCAACCGCTCAGGAAGTCAGGATTTATTCAAGGACCCTTGCAAATAACCATTTTATTCAATGGTGATTTAGGTTCATGGCAGATGACTTGGAGGGCAAGGATAAAGTCTATTAAGATGACCAGAACCAAAAGAAAACTTGTGAACCCTATACATGCAACATATGCATGAGCTATGTAAACTTCAAGGATAAAAGAATCATTTTTGTCTCTCACCTAAAGGACACCAGTAGATGAAGGCATGTGTGCTTCTCATTTAAATAAGCTGTTGCATGCACAAGTTAGTTGCTTCAACTTCTAGAAATGTTCTAATTAGACTCTTCCCTCAAACCCAGTGGTTACTACTCTGTACCCACCATAGTAGCAGGAAGGGGCCAGTGTTGAAGGAATTCTGTGCCCACACGGGGATTTAGAAAAAATGTATTCAAACACATAAAATCAAGCTGATACCTAAATGTCTGGAATGCCTATTGAATGAAATCTTGAAAGTTCTCTACACTGACTCTTTCATGGATTTGCTGACCATGTTATACATGAAGAATTTGCACAGGGCAAAGATTTCTCTAGGAGCTGTAGTCATCGCATCACAAGTGACTCCCAGGCCTCCTGATTTCTAATATGGTGTGACTTCCAATGATATCTTATGAGTAATTAGAATTCCAAAGCCAGTGAAATAATAAACATGAATTCTCATCAGGTTCTCATTTTACAGAATGGAAAAGTTAGACTCAAGCCTGTGCAAAGATAGAAAGTCTCACCGAAGAGCAGTGACAGCCCCAGCTCTTAGAGGTGATAGCTCTTTATGCTACCTCTCTTGTGGCTATTCTTTCTATCATATATCATATTTATGAGAATTTCTTATTATACTGCAAACTCCAAGGAAACAGATATGAATTCCATTTGTCTCTCTATATTACATAGCCTTTAGTAGCCCTACCTACCTCAGAGGTATTTAATAAGTATCTATTGAATAAACTAATATAGACAAAAACATAAATAATTTAGAAAAATGATCTAAAGCACTGAAAGAAATCTTAACATAGGTAACATAAAAATGAACCTAATTCTACTAGCTTGGCTATGAATGACAGAGATTACTCAATATCACTGTCATTAAAAACAAAAATTCTCAATGTTCATATCGATAACACATCTCTGCAGATATTGAGCAGGATCAGTCCGCTTTGTCCGTTAAAGGCCACACGGTAATTATCTTTCAACTCAGTGGAGCCATGAAGCACATTTTGAGGATATTGTATAGATACATATTTAGATGATGATTTAAAAGATGACAGTTTAAAAATGTGTAAAATATTATTAAGAAGCAGGTGGAGAGCCAAATCTGGCCCTCTCTGTAGTCTTTGACCCCGATTCTAAGAAGATGATACTGTTGATTCACTGTGTGGGGGACTCAGGCTGGGAGCTGCCACCCTGTGCTAAACTTGCTACCCTTAACACTACATCCCTCTCAGTAATGAATTTACCATTCGCAAGAGCTTTAACAAAAATATTTGGTCTACAGGCTATGCATGCACACAGGTGAACTTTTTCATTATAGTCATTCATTCATTTATTCACACATTAGTATTCAACACCTATTAAATGTCTGCTCAGCTCCCCAGCTACCTTGTTTCTTCCAACAGCCCACTAGTTTAGGGCTGTAGACCATTTGTGCCATTCTCTCTCTTCTTGTCCCCTCCTTGATGCCTCTGGAAACTCTTTGACTGGTCTAACATCCTGAGGGCTTAGCAGAGTGATCAGGGAATTCTATGGAAAAATGTATTCTTCCAATGCTAATGATATATAAAACACATGCTATTATCAGTATCATTTACTAAAAAGCCCCACAGAAAGGGAAAACAGTCTTATTAGCTTTTTTCATCTTACAAGAATAAATATTCGAGGAGAAGGGAAAAGCTGTTTCTTTTGTTTTCTTACTGCAGTTAAGTCAGCACAGCCTAGCCCAATCAGCTGCAGCAGAGTAAAGTCCTTCACTGGCTTTAAAAAGGTCAGAAGATTTCAGTTATACATGATGAATAAATGCCAGAGATCTACTGTATGGTGTACTGACTTTATTTAACAATATGGTAGTGTATACTCAAAAATTTGCTAAGAGGATAGACCAATAAAAATGGTAGATGGAAATTTTTGGAACTGATGGATATGTTTATGGCTTTGACTGTAGTGATGGTTTCACACACTTTAAGTTGTACATATTTAGTATGTACAGATTTTTTACTCTGATAACATATCGATAAAGTAATTTAATAAAAGATGTCTGGGTAGCTTTCAGATTTGAAGAGCTAGGGACATTTTTTAACATCATTGACTGTGCCTTGTGGGTTCCTGAGATTGATTAACCACATTTTATCATTTCCGGATAAGATTTTATCCAGCTACTTTTCATGTATGTATCTTATTTGACCTTTACCAAATTCCCTTCACCCTGTCTCTAATTAAAAATAAAATCAGTAAGAATCATAGCAAAGAAATGATCTATGCCACCATTTAAGGAAAGTAAAAGCCTAAAATGTATCTAAATAATAAACAGCAGGCTCCCTTGAATGATGGAAACTGTAACTCCCTTTGCGAAATCTAGTATTATCATAAAACACTCAGAAGTAAATTTATATACAGTTCACAGATGAAAAAGCAAAACAGAGAGTAGAAAATGTGCTGATTTTACTAAGTGCAGGGCATAGATTCTCATCTCAAATGCAGGCTCCCCTATAATTCATCAACTGGAGACACCCCATAATCCATGATCCTAGGCAAACACATCTGCTTCCTCTCTTATCCTGCCCTACCTATGCGGTTCTCACCTAATGCCTTTATTTCTTTTAACCTTTCATCACTTCAAGATCAGAAATGCTAGGGACTTAATAAATGTCACCAGAACATGGAAAAGGGATTACTTTTTGTTGCACAATGTTTTGATTTGTATGCTATATACCAGACTATAATTTTTAAAACCATAATTAGTATAAATTTCAAACCATGTTAGCCAAACCTGTTACTGTCTTTTCATATGTAGTCGAATAAAATCTTCTTTCTTGTCTTTCCAATTCTATTTCTCTCTAGTTAAAAAATAGCATGAAAAATGTGCCCTTGCTATTGCATAGCCGAGGGGTGGGGAGAGTGAATAATATAGACATGAAAAGAACTGATTATGATCAAAGTCACTTACTTAAAATTAGATTCATTCCCTTGTGCCTAGGGTGGGCTGGGGTTTGGAATTGGGGGTTATTCACCACCTCAAATCATGGGGTCAGCATTGTATTAACATTTACTAAAGGTTTGCATTGTAGCTTAAAGACACTATATAATCACTTTCTTCATTTATTTTTTTTCTTATATTTCTAGTAACTTAGAGTTAACATGGCAGTATCCTTTGATTGTACTGGTCAGAGAGATATTGTTAACTATATTTTGCGGGTAGAGAAGAAGACTCAGAGAGGTTAACTGTTTGACCAAAATCACACAGCTCAAAGAAGGACCTAGTAATAAAATCTAGATTTGTCTTAACTATCCTAGGACTCATTCTGTATCACCTTTCTGCTTTTTATCCATGTCATTTTTTAGTCCCATATTGTATAAAAAATAAAATACATAGCCAGTGGGGACAAACCAGCTCAGAGGTGAAATAGATAAAAATGTAAAATATTAATTAAAATATTTGACACACGTTTCCCTTTAGCTCTTGTGATTCCAGAAAATTGATCAAGTAGGATTTGGGCACTGAAGCCTTTAGATCATGTGGTATGTAATACAGGAAGAGGAACAAAGTCAATAATTCTGTGATACCCCAAATCACTGGGTTTAAAAGGTCTTATCAGACTATAGATTTTGTCAAACAGCCCCAGAAGGATGAACCTACGGTTAACACAGTGGACACTGGCAGAAAAGAGGTCTGGGGTTACCTGGGAAGGGCCCACTGGACTGCATTCATACTGCACTTGCAGCAATAAACAGAAGACCCTGAGCGCCTACACATGAATGGGGGCGGTGGGGAAGGAAGCTGAAGAAGCAGTACCATACTAGAAAACTTGGTTGACTTTATTTTCCCTTTAGAGTTGTCCTTGAACCACACATGCACCAAAAGCTTGAATGTATCTCACGTAACTGAATCTATAAAGAACCAAGAGATTTAGTTACCAGAATTTGTAAATTTAGACCTCCCAAAGTTTGAATTAGTCCAAAAAATTTTTATAGATCTACAACATATATTAACACCTGATTTACAACATACATAACACCTGATTTCAAAGTCAAGAACTATGTCTAAAATTCTGTTTAAACCCCCTTCCCTGTTTTTATTTAGCACTATAAACATAAAATAGATAATAATTTTAAAGTGTGTTGAGTGCTGTGAGTCTCAGGGAAGCAGAATATCTTGCTGTTTTTAACATGTTCAATGAACCAAGGGGGAATAAAAGAAATAGAGAATATTTTGAGCTTCTTTTAATAAGTACTTTTCACTAGATCCAAAATTGGGTTTATTTGCGGCAGGCATAACTATAATCCCTTACTTATGGACAAGGAGGACTCGAAAAAGCTCATAAAAGCAGACCACAGATTGGAGGCATTCATGAGCATCTCTAAGATATAAGTTCAGTAGCACAGTTGGTGATGGTTTTGAAAATAGCTTTTACATGGGATCATTGTGGAACATCAGCATGTCAATCATTTTTACCATGAATATACAACAGAGCAAAATTTGACAAAAAATGTATATGAAATAAGAACAAGCTGATTATGCCACCGTGTATTTTGCTCTGGCTAATTTCAAGCTAAATTGCTAAGGCAATTGCTAAGATAATCATATAATTTTAAAATACAAATCAAATACTTTTGAGACTGAAGGGGATTCAATTTATAATTATGCCAGGACAACATGTATAAGATAGACTTGTATTAGGCAGCCTGGGATGTATGGTTTCTAACCTACCACTATTTTAAAAGCAATACTTCATATTTGCATTTTTTTTGTTTTTTTGAAATCTGTTTATTTTTATCTATAGTGAGAAATCTTGTCAGGCACTAGAAGCATTATATTAATTATATTGAAATTAATTATAAGCAGAATTAAGCAGAATTAATTATATTGAAATATAGTATACACATTTCTATATCTGAAATGTATGATACACTGCTGTGCTGGATTTTTAGTTATATTTGGATTTCAAGAGAATTATTCCTATGTTTTTGTCTAAATGTTGGTTATTCATTCATGGAAACTTTTTTGGTGGGGATAAAAGGCCAGTGCTTATTAGAATATCTCATGGTAGCAATGAGAAAGGGATGGTTCATCATACTGGCATGTAGCTGGAAATAAATTAAAACCAAGTGATTAAAAATGTGGTGGGTCTGAGTGAAGGGTCCCTTGAATCAAAAAGTGTCATACCTCCCTGGTGGTCTGCAAAATCACTGAAAAATGACACATGAATCATAGTAGAAAGGGCTTTAGCCACTTAGCGGCCACTATTAACTCCACTGGCTTTGACCATGAAGGATAATGGCAGAATGAGGCATGAGAGTTGGGATCAGAGGGGAGAGCCCTGCTCCATCACATGCAATGACTCACAACTCTCTGCCCTTTTGCTTAATAGTGGTGGGTTCAATGGTTTGACACAGATAACTGTTCAGAAAAGCTTTCCAGTCAATGCTGACACAAACAGCTAACAGTTTAGTATGGCCATAGTGAGAATCAGGGATAATTTATAGAAGATTGACTTGGTATTTTTGCTTGTGTTAGTTATTAATTTACACACTTACATTCTTTTTTAAAAAAAAAACTACATAGTGCTAATGGTCTTCAGTTGAGCACATCATAGCAGTGCACAAGTAACTCCAAGATCAATATAAACCGTAATTATATTTAAAATTTTTTCCTTTATAGGAAGAAAGAAAAAGGGAACCAATACTTACCCATTCCATGATTTAGTTTTCAAATGCCTGATGAAATTATTATATTGATTTTAGAGAGAAAGAAACTGAGGCTAAAGTCTGTGACAAGTTATAATTTGCCCAATGGATAAGTTTGAATTTGAAATAATACCTTTGACTCTAAACTTCATTTCTGACTGTCAGATTTATATCTCTATATCAGGAGCCTGAATTTTTTTTTTTTTTCTCTAAAAGGCCAGATGGTAAATAGTGCAGGCTATGTAAAGCAACTATGCAACTGTAACACTGCAGCCAGAAAACAGCCATAGACAGTATGAAAAGAAATGGGTGAGGCCAGATTCCCACCCCACCCACTCCTTTGAAGTAATCATCAGAAATGAAAGCAAAATAATTAAAATAAAATAAACCCTAAACAAAATAAAAGAACAAAATTATGTAACACATTAATAGTTGAGACTATTTTATAATCATGCCCCTAATAATATCTCCAGTAAATAAGTCCTGGATAGGAAAAAAAAAAAATGTGTTTATTTTGACATTTCTAACCTTCTCTTCCAAGCCCTGCCCCATCACCCACCCCCTGGGTAGCTAGAGCTTTTCCCACAAACACTAGTGTTCTCTTCTCAAAATGCCACCCAGCCCTGCCCTTCCTGGCTGAATCTTACATTCTGAACCCTTGTTTCTCTGGCTTCCCATTTTTAAAACATATTCAAAATAGTATCAGCCAGTGGAGGAGAAGATAAAATAACTTTTACCCACATTAAGTTATGGTTAGCTAAAACAATTTAATGTGGCAATCTTAAGAATTATCATAATTTAGTGGAGGCGTATGCTTACTTAAATAGAGAAACCATTTATTAAATCTCTATGCTAGATCTTGGGAATAGAAATGTTTCTTAACAAAGCAACTTATAGCTAAAGCCATAAAAATATTGAGGCTACAGTAAATCCACTCCTAAGAAGCTACCTCAAAAGAACAAAAACAAAAAATATCCAACGAAACAAAAATTATTGTATATACAAAAAAAAATGTCCATTATAATTTTTGATATTATAGCAAATCCAGCTAAACAGAAACATATTGTCTAATATTAGGAAAATATATAAGTAAATCACACAAATACAAAGATATATTAGGAAACAATCAAAATTATCATCATGAAGACCAGGAAGAAACATGCAAATAAGCAAATCATTGTGGCAGATCAGTTGTTGATTGGGCTGGGGGTAAAATTCCCTTCTGACTACACCTCAAATAACATCATGAAGTCAACCATTGATTGAATATGATAGACCACTCCACTGCATTAGTGTTTTGGTATGGTTCTAGTGCTCTCTGTGTATGTATAAATGCTTAAATATGTAAAAAGGAAATACTCTGTGGCTTCCTCATTCAAAACTCTTTTACTGTAGAGGGACACATGGCCTGCTGAAACCACAGCATGGACAAGGACTCTGTCATATGACTCCAAATCCTTTCTGTAATGGTTCACTACACCACCTCTGAAAGACACAGACATGCAACAGCTCTTGCTTATTGTGCTCCCCACCCCCTGGCCCACTTTTTGAAGCCTACTCCCTCATTCCTCAGAGGCCAGTTGGCAATGCAATAAATTAATTTGTACTTTGGAGTGAATTCTTTAATCTTTTGTGTTCTCTCACCTCCCAATCAAACACACACTCTCACATTTGCATCTATTAACATAATGAAACATTAATTACACAGTGTCTAGGATAGGACAAGCAAAGCGCTTCAATCAATCTCAATAACTTGCACGGGGAAGTTGAAAAACGCTGCCCAGCCTTATCAGTACTACATAATAGACACAAACATAGGCTTGGTGCCTGTTGTGGCTGTGATTTATAACCAGCATCTGAAAACAAAAAGCAGAAAATTACAAGGAGACTAATCAATAACAATTATCTTAATGATAGATGGACAAATTTTATTCTTTTGTTGGGTGGTATTGCCACTCTTATGGTTTGTTTGCAACAGGGGATAAAGATTAAGCAGCCTGCTCTAGAAAACCAATGAGGTCTGAAAATGCCTAATTCCTGGGGTGCCAAGGGTGGGTAGATTAACTGATTTCCCTCAAGAAACTGTGAGAGTTCATCTGAACAAGAGAAGGTGACCCCTAAGGCCTCACGCACATCTGTCTCCTAATCCTTCTAAATTTATTTGATTTCCTAGTGTCTCCCCACTTATATGTGTTCATCTACTTAAGAAGGTCTGAATTCCACCAGTGTCAGCCTGCAGGGCCATGCTGCATGCTTAACAGCCAGCATCAGCTCTAATTGATTCTTACTAAGTGGTTCCAGTTGTTAATTATGTAAAAATCAATACCCAAGGGTACCATGTTTGGAACCCAGTACTTACAAACATCTTCAATATTTCACACTTTTCAAGTCTTTTTTTTGCAAATGTCAGTCATGATGACATATATGTATTTGAGTCAATAGAAGCCCAGTTCTCGTTGGAACCATGTAAGATTTTAAAAAAAGAAAAGGAAAGAAAAAGAAAAAAAGCAAACAAAGGATGCCACAGCATTCCTCAAAGAGCATGTCTCTAGAGCATGGTTTCTCAGTGCTGGCACTACTGACACTGGGCTGCAAAACTGAATAAGCCTTTTGTTGCAGGGAGCTGATGTGTGCGCTGTAGGAAGTTTGGCAGCACACCTGGTCTCTAATTCACTAGAGGCCAGTACCTTTTCTTTTCCCCTTCCAGTCTTGACAGTCAAATAAGTCTCCAGGCATTACCAATGTCCCCCAGTGGAGAAAGGGCAAAATCATCTCCAGCTGAGAACCACTGCCTTATACCTTTCTGTACAAGAATCACATAATGTTCCTTTAAAAAGTACATTAATGCAAAGTGCAAAAATAAACACTCGATTACATAAAAACTTTGTTATTAAGTATTCTCTGAAATAAATGGATTTTAGCTGGCTTTCAAGTCAACACTTCAAGGGGTTTGGAAAGCACTGAAAGCCAAGAAACCTAAGTTCTGTCCTTCATGATCCCACCCTGACCATGTGGTCTGGGGCAGTAAACCCTTTTCTTTTCTGTGTATATTGCTTTCTTCCTCTGCAAAGCAAAGAGCTTGGACAAAGTAATTTCCAGGTCTAACACTCTGAATTCTACCATTATAAGGGTTGACTCATGTAGGTTAGCTCTTTAATCAGGACTAGTCACTTGCCCCCAAACACCCCATCCAGTGGGACCCACAGTTTTTCATTCAACCCTTCGCTTGAGAACATGTTGCTCACTGACTTTATCGTAGTCTAAAATTTTAATCCCACAAGAAGGAAAAATTGTGTGCATTAAAAATTGAATACATAACTCAGCAAAAGTGGGTGTAGTTCCAGTTTCTGTATGTTTAAAGAGACAGAAATATTAAGGGAGTGATAATTTGTTAGAGCTTCCTTAAAGACAGGCATGATCATGAAGTAAGCAAATAAACAACAAGAAAGACCACTAAATCGAGCCCTGTATACTGCCTATTGTGCTGAAAAGCTTTTCCATTATAATAGTTTTATTCAAGGTACAAACTACACTTAGGGGAAAAGAAAAACTAAATAAACGTAATTGCTAAAAATCCAATTTTCCTGAATTTGACCCTATGAGCAGTTGAGATCTCAGAAGCACATGCTTTCTGATTTGTGGTTCTCAGAGCCCATTAATGTTTGCAATCACTTCTCCAAATACACACTATTCACATAAATCCCTGGAGATTCTAGAGACCAATCTGCCTTTTTGACAGCTATCGAATCCTTGTTTGCATGAAAGATGCAACAAGTCAATGAAATCACCATTCAGGATGCTCAGCCCTGTCAGCTATTGGCTATTGAGACTCATCCATCCGTAGGCCCTCATTTGGGCTCTTTCTTAACTGATATGTTAGCTTGTGCAATCCTGCAATTGCTCATGTGAGCACAAAATAAAATAACATGACAGAGACACAACATTGTAATTCTCTACATCCAGAGACTCAAATGACCTGCCTGCCAATATACCACAGTGTGTTCCCATTTTGAATGCATTTATCTCAACAGAGTGTTGAGGAAATCATCTTTCACATAGGTTGTACCCGTCTCTCTTCATTGCCTCTCAACACTCTAGACGACACATCAAAATACAATGATCCTTACATTTTCATGTATAATAATCTTGGGAGAAGAAAGGCGAACTCCCTTGCCAGAAGAAATAGAGCATCTAAGCAGTAACGCTACACAGAGAAATCTTTCGTTTGCACACATGGTGAGAAAGCCTTTAAGTGTGACTGCACTTCCGCTGCCTCTAATAAGATAAAAGAACTTTATTTTTAAGGCCACAGGCACCGAGTAATTTGTGTCAGTAACAACTACTGGGTGTGTTCTCAGTAGTTGATCCCTCCATAAGAGTTCTCTTATTTATTAAGAAAGAGAAAGAGAGAGGTGGGATGCACAATCATAATTACATGAGAAAGACACTTGTAAATCCCAGGAACCAAGTCTTCATCAATACTAAGACTATATTGTTTTATGGCTACACACCAACATTCTGAAAATTAAAGCCCTTTAGTGTGAGCCAAGCACTGACCAGCAACTGGAAAAAACAAACGAACAAACAAACAAACAAACATGTTTACCTTTAGGTGAATATATTGCATCACTATAATGAAATGGGAGAGTTGAGAAAATAAACAGCTAATTCATTGCAAATGCAAAACCACTCTTTATAAAGTGAAAGCCACAGTAAAATTGATGGGCCATGGGTTATGAATGCATTGTTCTGGGTTTTCAAAACCTAAAGATAGCTTAAAAACTATAATCCAAAGATAACCAAACCATATAGCATTCAATAATAAAGGTGTACGTTTCCGCTCTGCCATTCCAACCAGCATCACCAGCAAAATTTCCCTTTCATGCTCTCCTGACTAGCTGTGTTTAGTGACACTTCATGCGAAGTCACAGCTTCTAGATCTCATTTTCTTTCAATTCAGTAGATTTTGCAATTTCAACAAAAGAACCTAAATTTAAAAATAAATAAATAAAAGTATCTGTGGGTCATAAGTTTGCAAGCTCAGCAGTTTTAATGTTTAAAATAAATGCTAAATGTCCAACAGCAGGATTAGGTGATATTACAAATGTGGATCATTCTCTTGTCTGAGGAGAGGAAAGCAAACAGAGGAAAAGCAATCAGGATCCTGAAACTCTGTTATGCATTATACTGTCAGCTTCATGTTTGTCACATTTCTAAATCCTTATCTCAATCATTTATTAGTCCAAAGCAATTTCAGACAAATAAGAGATATTCTTGTTGACCATACTAAAAAGTGTTGATCAGCCACAAGTATTTTCAAAAGAACAACACTGTTTTCATGTGTTACTGACATAAGCAGCTGGAAGACTACATCTGTCCACAAAGTATGAAAAACAAATTTTTAATTTCCATAACTAAGCACTGTAAATTTCCATTTCTTACTGTTTCACCTGATTGTGAAATCTATTAATGCTGCAACAACACATTGAGTGCCTCTGATATCATATCTAAGAGATGGCTTTTATCAGGATAGGTGAACATACTTTTCATCTTGAATGTACGGCAGAGACTCCTATTTATTAGACTCAGGAAATAGCCAGAAATTTCCTAAGCAAGAGAAACCTCAAGTGTGGAGTGTTTTAAAGTTGGTAGCTCTCCTTTCATAATTATGATTAACAATGAGAATAATACTAATATCAGATTCTATTGGTGAGTCATTTTAATCTGCTATTATGTTAAATATCTATTACACATTATCTAGAATGTTCCTTATATCTGATCTATAATTAAGCAGCTACCATTATCTCCATTTTACTGATGAGTGAACTATTTATGCCTTGTAATATTTCCAAAACAACTAAAGAAAGAAGAGGGATTTATAATTTATATAAACAATACTGAAGCATCCACTGTGTTAAGAGGTTAGGCGAATGAGGTATATGAAAGATGTGAAAAAAGTAATGTATGTGGACTAGAAGAGAAGATGCTACAAATAGTTAAATCAGCTAAGATGAAGGCATTGTGGTAGAGAGAGATGGGGTCCAATAAATAGTGGCCATACTATGCAAGAATCACCAGACATCAAGAGAATTTCTGGATTACAGAAGAGGGGCTAAGATCTCAGATTCTGGAGGCAAACATATTTAGATTTAAACCCAATCTGGCACTCACCAGCTATATGACCTTAGACAGTTACTTATCATTTTTCTCATCTAAAAAGCAAGAATAAATGTCACTAGCTATCTGCTAAAGCTGATGGGAATTTTTAAAATAAAGTGTTCGGCATATTGCCGGTGGTAAATGTTCAACAGCTGATCATTTATCAGGATCAACATTGGTCAAAATTTAATGACTCACTATCAGTGTGACCTTGAGCAAGTTACTTTATTCCTCTGTCATTCCATTTACTTAGCTTTGAAATGAGGCCGATATCAGAAGCTCAACCTATTCTACCTGATTAAAGGAGATAATGTATCTAAAAAGATTTTGAAAAGTATAAAAGTGTTATTATAAGAGTGTTTAGGACCAGGATCTTTTAGCTCTAGACTCAACCGTGCACATGTGATTCAAACAGTGGTGAGCCGTGTGTGGGCTGGTCTCTGTTGAGGAAAAGAAAGTTACAGCTGAGGACTGTCTCCTTTCCAATTTATATTCCCTGCTTCTATTGCTTTACGCAGTCTCTTGCTTGTCTGTACTAAATATGTCATCTCTCAAAACCATCTACTTAATCTAACTTCATTTACTTTATTTTACTTCATTTAACAGATTAAGTCCCTATTCCTAGTAAGACATAATCATCCTCTCCCCATTGTGAATAATAGAAAATAAACACATTGGTCTCTGCCCCTGGTACCTGGCACAGAGCTCTTAAAACCCTTATAATTTTCTAAGTGATAAGAGCACTAGGAGCATCTTTTGTTATATTATTTAGGCTTTGATCCTGGCTTCTGATAAATAACTCACAAAATCCTTAGAGTTTCCTGGGTGAAAACAGTGGCTTTTGTGGTCCTGCATGGGGGGGCTAGTCACTAGAAAGACCAAGCCATGATTAGAAGCTTCGAATTTTCAGCCCCCACCCCCACTCTCCAGAGAGGGAAGAGGGGCTGGAAATGGAGTTAGTCATTGACTGTTCATGCCTACATCCAAAGACAGAACTGTCACTTCAAGAGGCAGTGCTGTGCACAGTAGAGAACGAAGGATACCTGATCCCAGCTTTGCTAAGATCCTGGCATGAGCTGTCTTTCTGAGCCCGCTGTGGTCAGAAGCCCTGATGCTGAGTCTAAAGTTTGTCCCCTTTTGCCAAAGGTGACTGAGTCTCAAGAAGTTTGGCCACTCGTGGGCAGGTATTTTTGTTGGTTTATCAAATGCATGCTACACAGGGACAGCTGACGAGGCCTGGTGGGCAGATGCCTACTGGAAATGCTTTGAAAGAGACAAGGATGGGAAGAGCACTGGCAACCAAAATATTTTTCTTGGTTTGTGCTTTTCTATTTCTTTCTTTGGTGAGTAAGCCATTCATGTGGGCATGGAGATTAGGTTTCAAATGCAAACTTTCCTGGGAGAGATAACAGCTTTATTTAGGATTCTTTTCTGAGATTAGTCTTTCATATCCGATAAAGCAGAAGGAAGGCTGAGACTGTCCATCCAAGGGGGGACGTTTGTGGAAAGGGCCAGATTGAGTCAGGTGTGCATCACTGGTATATAGGAGGTGTCTGGTTTAGTAAAGAGAAGACAGCCTTTGCATTGAGAAGACCTGAAGCCAAGAGAGTAAAAGGGAGACAGGTTTAATATGCATATGGGTGACTGCTAAAAAAAAAAACAGGGAGTAAATAGGATGTACTGATCATGTTATTCTCTTGGTAAGTCTTGGGAAGGTTTCTGCATCAACCTAAGTTACAATTTCAAGGTGAGGATAGCTGTAGAGTTCCAGGCTACCATAGAAAATTCAGTCTGTGAAGAGAAAATACATGAAGATGAAGTAAAACCGGTCATTGAGATCAGATTAAAAATAGGGTATGAGAGGAAAACCTATGAAAACTAACAGATGACATAAAACAGTGCCAGTAAAAGGGAAAATGAAGTTGACATTTGGTGTAGAAAGTGATGGGTAGTCACTGAAACACTCACACTTGTACCTCTCTGCCTCTTCCCAGCCCACCCAGCTATGGCTTTGCAGATTTTCAGCTTGTAGAATCAACCCTCCCAGTCCTGAGACAATGCTGATCATCAGGTTAAAGGGCTCCAGGCAAATACGCTGGTGGGCCTGGAATCAGTCCTGACACTGTAATCAAGGAACTAGGGTCCTGAGGGTGAGGCTTAGGACCAGCCCTCATGCCCTCGCCTCCAGGATTGGTCTTGCCTGTGTGATCTGGGCTTCTAGTATTGCTTTCTTGACTTACGCTACATTCCTTACTCTACATATAAAGTCTTTCCTTAACATTAGCTTACGTGGCTGGGCCCCCAAATCTGAATGAGCCTTCATGAGCCTGTCTCAGACAGACCACCCCAAGCCATGATGAGTGATCTGCCTGGCCACATGTATGCCAGCTGTGGGACCTCCCTGGGTCAAGCCTCACCCTCAGGACTTGGACAGTGAGTTTTCAATATGGTCTTCATATCCTTTGGGGGATGGTAATTTAGTCTGAAGGACTGCTAAAGCCATGTCTAGGTTTTCCTCCCTTACATTCTAGCTGACTTTGAGGTTCTACAATGCCTCGGTGTTCAAATACTCTCTGACTCACAATAATTATCCCATTTGTGGTAACAGCAGACAGATTTTGTGTTACCCTTAATGGCACAATTGCTGGTAGACTCTCTAAACTGTATTTTTGTTGAATTCTGTGTCTAATTCATCATGGCTGCATTTTGGATTTTTAAAAAATTACTTATTGACAATAGAAACGGTCCATTTGAATTTAAAAACATAGTCTAGTAATTAGAACAAAAAGACAAAGATAATGAGAGGGAAATTAATTTAGATCGGTTCCAGAACTCCGATCTCTGAATAAAAAAAAGCCTTAGAAACAATTTATGGACATAAAGGAAGAGAAGACATTATCAACGAAATGATTCAAGAACATCTCCCAGAATTGAAGGGCATATACATCCAAATTAAACAGGCCCATATCCACACCATGACAAATATCCATAACAAGGTATATCACAAGAATTTAGATCACTGCAGACAAAAGGGACACTTTTTAAGTTTCCAAAGACAGAGAGAAAGAGAGAGAGAGACAAGGAGACAGAGAACCGAATAGGATCAGGTTTCAGCATACATCAGATTTTTCAAAAGCAACCCTGGAATCCAGAAGACAATAGACCTGTGCCCTCCAATTCTGGAGGAAAACATATCCTTAATAGTAATTCTACAGTCAGCCAAACTCTTAATAAAATGAGAGGGTAGCATAAAAACATATTCTGACATGTGAAGTTTCAATTCTACCACCCAGGATCTTTCCTTAGGAAGCCTCTGAAAGACACATTCCAGCAAAACAGAAAGAATAACAAAGACATGAACTTCAGGTAATTGGTGTAGAATTCAGTAGGGAAAAGGAGGGAGTTCTTGGAAGGGTGGTCAAAGGAGCCCTGGGTTATAGTGGTGCCCACTGTGCAGCTGTCAACCTTTTCAGACTGGCACAGATCAAAGGTCTCTGGGAGACGGTGCCTCGGGAAGAAACAATTGACAGATGCCTGAATAACTAGGAGCAGATTTAGGTTCCTGATGAAGTGGTAAGTACATTAAAACTAAGAAAACAAAATCGTACAAAAGACAATCATTAACTCCACGGGAAGGTGGTATTGAACTGGAAAACAAAAGTAACCACAGTATATGCTGATTCAATATTGTAAACACTGAATATTGAGCTAAACACAGTTAAGGTATAACTTTATTGGGAGTCGGAGGATGAGCACTGGGCCTGTGTACGGGGACAGGGCAGATATAGAGGTGAATGGGAGAAGGGGTATAAAAGAAAGTCAACTCAATATTTGACACAGCGGGAAATGAGCTAATGCTTAAAATAAAAAATCAGAAAGGAACAATGTTAAGTATGTTACTTAGAGATATAATGAAAAATTCCATAAGAACCAGTCAGAGGAATTCAGTATGGTAACTCCTGAGAAGAGAACAATTGAGGCAGGGCAGCAAGGAAATGATGTTTTTGTAACAATCTGCAGAACACTTCAGTTCTCTAAATCATGTACAGGTACAACTTGGTAACAATGAAGGTGAAATCATGTTACCAAATTTTTTTAAAATTTTTTTAATGTCACCACATATTTGACTCCTTTTATCTAATTCTAAAAAGTGATCTGGGGGAAACTTCTAAATCCAGGAGACCATCCTACTTGGAGAAGCCAGGGGCTAAGAGGCATGAAGGAGGAAGACCATTGTGACTTTATTAATGGTGATGCTTTTCCCTCAGTGAAAAGTGTTCCCTGCTTGTCATAGGACAATGGCCACGTTGCATGTTCACAGACAATCTAGCTTTTCTGTCTCTGGGTAAGACATCTTCAAAGAGTTAAAAACTGACTTCACACAAGTCAAACTTGTAGTCACAAAACCCAGCACCCAACTTGATGAAGTCAAATACAACCTGATCTCTTAAACTTGGAGCAAACAGAACTGTAATCCCCCACTGTCCTGTTAAGCACAAAGTTGGCTCATAACGATATTATTTTTAGATTTCTGTGAGCTTGATGGGAAAACAGAAGGAACGGCCCAACATTAAATTACTCACTTGAACGACTTTCCAAATTGAAATCCCAAAGATTGCAAGTACAGAGTTGTAACTACACAGGAACCCATTTGAAATCATTTCAGATCTGAACATTGCCATACGGTTTTGTTGATTTCGATGGAGGCAGCCTACTCATGTGGATAACACTATGCAGACGGGGCAGGGGTGCTGGGGTCCTCTGCCAAGGCCATCGCTGCCCGAGTCCACCTCTGGCACCCAGATCCTTTTTCACATAATCTGTAAGGATTACACAACTTTTTAATGGGCCTGGAGGAGCTCAGGATGGAACAGAATATGTGTACATAACACTAGTTATCCTTCCGATGAGGGCTTCTGCTATGACAACCGTGCATTTCATTTGTAAGGTCATTGTCTGCCAGAAAAATGAACCCATGTGCGGCAGTCAGATGTTAGCTTGCTCTCGGCTGCAGGAAGAAGCAGCATGTTAGAGAATCCTGTGGACAGACCCACGAGTGTTTAGTAGTTCACATTAGAATTGTAGCTGCACGGTTTCTAATAACAAGTGAAATGGCCATGCTTTTCACGGTTGTGAGACATCTTTCCTTATATCTCATCTCATCTTGATCTTCCCTTCTTTTCACCTAAAATCCAGGTCTTCAATAGATGGAAACAAAGGCTGTTGGCAAAGGTTGCCTTAATTGAGATGTAAAAGGAGTGTGTCACAGAGCTTTCTGGTAGGACATGGGGTGCCATGCTGGTTCAGAGGCACCAAGGGCCACTATATAATACTGACTGACTCCTGCTTCCCCAGGAATTCCTTTCTATCCTACATGAGAGCCATCTCAGTGCATATCCATCTGCATAAAACAAATTCGGGACCCATAATCCAAAATGAAATATAATTTCAAAAATTGTACAGCAAATGAGCAGAGATACATGGTAAAATCTGCTTCATTAAAAATTTTAGACAAGATACATTTAGAAGTTATTTAAGTTTCATCTTTTTTGAAAAGTTAATTCTATACACATGATGAAGCTACACAAATCTCTATTGAGCCGGGCCTGCCTTTCAGCCTGGGAAGCAATCCACTGAGAACCTTCCCAGTCAGTGGCAGCAGCAAGAATATAAAGGGAATATTTTCTGGATAGCAAGGTTTTGCTCTCGTTGCCCAAGTCACCTTATCAAACTCAGCCTGCTGGTGTTACTTTTCTGTCCATATCTTTTCTCCACATGAACCAGTAAGAACGTCTTAAAATTCAGAGTTTGACATATCTCTGCCTAAATATTCCTGGGCTTCCTGTTGTGGGAACCCCTAAATCCTGAATGTGAACCACCATGGGCACATGATCGGGCTCCTGGCACCCCATCCGTCATCATACACCTTGACTATCCTGTCCCAGCCACAGTGGCTCTCTCCTGCCCTTTGAACTAACCACACTACTTGCCTGAAATTTTCTTCTCAAACTTACACCTTATTCATTTCTACTTATCTTTTGGTTTCAGCTTAAATAGTGTTTCCCCCGAAAGTTTCCTGACCCACAAATAAAAAAGTTGAAAACCCTCCCCCACCATTATGATTCTCTCTCATGGCGTGTTGTAGTCTTTTCTGAACAATCTGTGATGATAGATTTGTTTCTGTGTTTTCTAGGTTAATTTTGACCTCCCCACTGGACCATAAATGTCATGAGGATGGTCTCTTGTTTCTTTATATTCAGCACTCTACATTCATTGCCTAAGAGAGTGCCTGCACTTGTCAGGGCTCAATAATAATCTGCCATACAAATGAGTAAGTGTATAACCTCAATCTTTCTCTCTCTCTCCTTCCCTCCCTGTCTGTCTGTCTTACTCTCTTAGGCCCCACGCTTCTTGAGAACAAACCCCAAACTTCATTCTCTTAACCACTCACATTGCATCGATTGCAGGATCCAGCATTTTTTAAATAAAATTTTTTTTTCTTTTCCAGAAAGTGTTTGTAGTGGGTTGAATAGTGTTTTTGCCAAATTTACCTCACCCTGGAATCTCAGGCTGTGACCTTATTTGGATCTTTGCAAATGTAACTAAGGATCTTAAGATGAAATTGTCCTGGGTTTCAGGTAAGCCCTAAATAAATGCCTATAGGAGAGGACACAGAGAGACCCAGGCACAAGGAAGAAGGCCATGTGAAGATGGAGGTAGATGATGGAGTGATGAAGCAATAAGCGAGGAGTGATAAGGATTGCCAAGAGCCCTCAGAAGCTGGAAGTGGCAAGGAAGGTACTCCTCACACACAGTTTTCAGAGAGAGAGTGGTCCTTCCAAATCTTGACTTTGACTTCCAGCCTCTACAGCTGTAAAAAAAATAAATTTCTGTTGGTTTAAGCCACCCAGCTTGTGGTAACTTACGAGGCAGCCTTAGAAAACGAATACAGGGCTCTAAGAGCATTGGTGTTATTCTGTAACCTCTATGGCTTCCTTCCACAAAATGACTGAACAAGAAAACTGACACAGAGATAAGGACCCAATGTTAGTAAGTCAGCTTACAAACGCATTTACAGACTCATAGAGGCACGATGGAAACAGAATCTTGGAATTAAAGGGTTCATTATGGATTATTTTGCTCAACCTCTCACAATACAAGCCCTCTCTACAGAGCATCTCACAGACGGTTCTTTGGCCCCTAATAGATAACAGGAAGCTCAGTATCCCACACTGCTCTGCAGAGGTGGAACTTTTAAGGAAAACAGAGCATGTGCCCTATAACCCACGATAGACTATTAGACTGATGCTTCGCTAATGCCACAGCTGCACTGTGCCCTTACAGCTTCAATACTGAAGTAAGGCAGCTGCAAAGAGCATCAACATCATGGTTTAAATGCTGCCAAGATCTCGTCATCTTTCTTAAACCTAATTCAATTTGTGCAAGAAGGAAATAATAGAAATATTATTCAGAAACATAATTTTATTCAATTATCTCTGCCCAAATCCCTGTGGCAACTGAAAAATAGAATTAATTTTCATACTTGTGACCAATATCCCAGTCAAATTAAATCAAATCAACTAAGACTTATTGAGCACTTTTGGGGGGGGGTAAACGTTTCATGGAAGCAAAACAGAGATCTTAAAAAATATGTCAGTCATAGCACAGAGCTCAATGAATCCTCACAAATTAGGCCACCTGAACAGCCTGCACTCAGATGAGAAACAGAACCTTATCAGGGTCCCCAAGCTCCCCTGGTGTCCCCTTCTGATCACTGATACCCCCAACAACAGCCACTCTCACAACTTTTAACTCAATGGGTTAAACCGTACTTTATTTTTTTGTTTCTGTGGTAAAATAAAAATTACTTAAAAATTGGCCATTTTAATCATTTTTTAAATGTACAGTTCAGTGGCATTAAAAAGATCTGCCTATTTTTGAATTTGATATAAATGAAATTACACAGAATGCACTTTTATGTATGAGTTCTATCTACTAGAGGCCATCCATTTTGCACCCCATTTTTATCATTTCATTTTTCTGAAAAGACAGTAAATAAATGTCTTTTTAGGTATTTTATCTGGTGAAGAACAGTACAAGTGAAACACTAAAAAGAGGTGGTTTTATGAGTTACAAGGCCCCTGGAGACATGCATCCTGTTGGTGTCCATTACACATAAATGTAGTTTTAAGCCTCTCGGATTACTCCCTTGGTGACCACCTGCCCTCTACGGGCAAAGTTGCATGGCTTGTTGTTTCTGAGCATTCAAAGTTAGGCTCTGGGCCACCATGAGAATCATCCTGGCTGATGGGTGGGCTGGAGGTTCAGAAGCCAAGAAGTGAATGGATGCTTTCTAGAACAAACAAGATGTGGAAATTTTCTTAATTTAAACCAGAAAATGTAAGGAGTGACTCGGGCCTCCAGTGTCATAATAGTGTCAATTAAATGAAAACTACCCTATAAACCTGTGCTTCTGATTTACAATGTGTGCCGTTTTAAAGATTATATGACATCCAGCTTAATGACCTAATATAAAGCATTTTATTTAGCTTTATGGGCCTTGTTCTACTAAATATCACATTGCCCTCCACACCAAAGGCTGTGGAATAGTCTTGTTCATCCTGTTTATAAATGTGGACAAATCTTGTCCAGCCTGCGGAAGCTCCATTAACCTCTATTCCCTGGGGCCCTCTGGTGGTCAGTTCTCACCAGGGAGAGGATAAGTCTATGTGGTCAACTGCTTTTCAAGTGTGTTTGACACAGAAAGAACAGGTAGAGCACACAGCAGGGGTATGGATGGAAGTATGATATTCTGGATCTTGTTCACTTGTTATTGCATTTAGATTCTCATCTATTGAGTCTCTTCTCTGTCCCGTTTTTGATGCCTTAAAACAGGGGTCCCCAAGCCCCTGGATGTGAAATGCTACCAAGTGAGCGAAGCTTTATCAGTATTTGCAGCCACTTCCCAGCGCTGGCATCACCATCTCAGCTCCACCTCAGATCATCAGACATTAGATTTTCACAGGAGCACCGGTCCCTGGTACTGAAAAGGGACCATTGCCTTAGAGACTTTTTAAAGGAAAGATCAGAAAGCATCAAAGTTAGGAACAGTTTCAAGATGGAAAAATGTTCACCGTTAACTAAAATAGGATGCTCAGAAAAACGGAAGGGAAGTCACGTCACATGCTCATATAGCAATAGGGAGCTAGGACACAGTCTTGATAAGGATTGTGGAATCATATACAAGATGATATTTTTTTCCATGACAGCCCAATACAAAATCCTGCCTTCATCCCTCTTACATGTAAAGCCTTTTCCTGACAGCCGTGTCGCTAGTATGGACAAGGGTAATTGTATGGTGTTCTTAATTGGGCTTCATACTTACTTATCTTCACCATCCGTCACACAAAGGACCTTGCCAAGCACAGGACTCTGACCTTCAATCATAAGCCACATGTGAGACTACAGAGGTTTCAAGAGCAGCTGCCACCGTCGTATCCCATTATGTCTTCAAGAGCTTCCTTGCTGTCCACCAGTGAGGTCAGATGCCCTCCCCTTCCCCTAACTGTCCATCATAGCGTGACAGGTGAGTGAAAGAACAGCATCAGAATGGTGGTGCCTAGGAAGCCTGGAGTTCATAGGTGCAACTGTTTGCCAAGTGACAGATTGCTTGTTTCATATGCAAAGGAGAAAAGAAAAGTGGGGCCCCGTGGGACCTCAGGGTTCTGCAGCAAGCAGGCACAGCCTGCAGGCATGGGGCAGGCAAGCCAGGGCCTAGCGAGGGCCCCTGCGGAGGGGTAAATCAGTAAATAGTGAGCTGAGAGCATCAAGACGCCAGCCCTGCATCTGCTCCGTGGGCCTGAGCAGGGATCACGGAGTCACAGAGCAAGAAAAGATTTTGGGACATCTACACCATCCTTTCTTTTTACAGATGAGGAAACAAAGGCACTGAAGGGTAACTTACTTGCTTCAGGTCACACGCCTGGTTAGCCACAGGGCTAGAAGGAGAACTCAGACCTTGACCCCTAAGCCAGAGCTCCTTCTACTGCATTTATGGCCTCTGAATCCAGAAAACATAGCTCTCTCCAGCCCATTAGAATCAGTGCAGAATGTCAGCAGGTGACTGGGGTTGGGGCAGCGGGTTACGATTTTGAGATTGTATCAAAGGGCAAGAAACCTAAGCATTGGCCAAATGCAACTCGAGTTTAGGAGGACAACTGCGGTTACGGGAAGAGCACTGCAGGGACTTTCAACAGCTGCCAAAGTGAGCCTTCCTGCAGGATTATTCCACGGTAGTGTTTCCTATAACAGTAGTTTCCTAACACCCACTCGCATGTTCAAATGCTCTAACAAAAGAAGAATTGGAAAATTTTATACTAAAAAAAAAAAATTTAAGAGGAAAAATTAAAACTATAGGAGTGAGGGGTTAAATGGCTTGCTTCTCCCTCCTACCCAAGTGCCTCCGCCTCCACCCCCTAAAAAGAGCAATTATGAGAGAGAAAGAGATAAAAGAAAGAATGGAGGGAGGGGAGAGAGAAGGGAATTATCATTACACATAGTATCTACTTGGAAAAAATCCTTAAGTAACGAATAATCATTGAATTCTTTTCAAGGAATAACTAGAACCTAATAAATAGCCAGTCGTGCGGTATTAGAATTAGAGATGAGTGTGCCGACATATAATCAGAATTCAAACGGATGAGATGTTTACCCAAATTGTCAGCAACTCACTCATCCTCCTGATAGTGTCCTTCCTTTTTCCAATACAGCACATCCCTTCCAGATCAGTACATAATGCTCTTTCATTTCTAAACCTTTTTTTTAAACCTTACAATATTCAGTGAAATTTTACACAGCTAATTTAAAACATTTACGACTCTAAGTTAACTGCTTTCATCCGTGTTTGCTCCTTTTCTTGCTTTGTCTCTTTAGCTGGGTTTATGTAGTTATATACATGATGCTCACTGAAACGGTCAAATAATAATGCAATGCAGTCAGAGGCCTTTCCCAAAGGGAGATTTTCTGTGAAACAGGGCAGCGGTTCCTACAGGGTTTAAATGCTACCTTGCTCGAGGTCAGAAAGATTGATTTAGTGTTTTTCCTCTGCTTCTTACTAGTAGTATGTCCTCAATATTGCCATCTGATAACTGGGCTGGGAATAATCTTGGCATTCATCATGTATGTTTGTTGCAAGGATTACATATGACCCATGTAAGGTACTTAAAACTGTGTCCAGAACACAGCAGTAGTTTAGAAGTAGTAAATGAAATAAAAGTCCCTGGATACTGTAGTCCTAAAACAGAGTCCAGGCAGTTAAATCCTTATAAGACCTGTCCAGTAACTCAGTTTTTATCCTCCTTTCAGCCTGAGCTTGTAATTTTGGTCTGCCCTGGTGTAGAGTGTGCTTTCATTATGCACATCTGGCCAGCAAGAATCCTGTGCCTCCTTGTACTGCACTTAGCACAGTGCCACGTGCAATTACAGGCTTAACACTTCCATTCTGATGATAATGATGATGGCAGTAACGGCCATTGATAATGGCTAAGAGATGAAAAATAACCTGAAATTCAAAATTCGCCCAAGGAGGGGCCATCTCTGCCTAGCTCTGGGCTGAACACAATAAAAATCATCATCTCAATCATAGTTGCAATTAAACACTTCCCTGCAGGAAGCTGGGAGTAAAAGATCCATCAAGTTCATGGGCGCTGCCCTGGGGAGCATTTCATGTCTTCTGCAGGCAGCAGGCTGTGCTTCAAAATATTAACAGGCCATTAAGTACCCACAATCCCTCAGGATGCCCAGGTGGCTAGAGTGATATCTTAAAACTTTGTCCTTTTGCTTTAGGGTTTTTTGGTTCTCTTCCTTATAGTAATAAAAGATCAGTTTTGAACAGGTCACTGATTCCAGTGGTTTTCCAAAGCTTCTGGAAGTCCATGACACTTTGGTTTCAGTCTTGTTTTGTATAGCCAGCACTACTATAAACTCATGTAAGTGGAGACGAAATAGTGTCCTTTTCCCCTTGCCTAGTTTCTAACAGCATCTGAATGATAAATTAAAGACAAGGTGCACATGAGGAAAGACCTGACCTAAAGAAGCTGGAAGAATTGGGTGTCAACTTCCCCAAGTCCCCCAGGGCTTTCCCCTGATGGAGCTTTCATAAATGTCCTGGCTAGGCATTAAGGTCCCAGCTGTCCTCTCCAATTAGAAAAAATTAATTCAACAGTCAGAAAGATGGAGTGGAGTGAGCTGTGCTACCCTTAGAGGACAAGCGTACAGAATGAGAGCCAGGCCGACTCAAGAAGAACCGTGGAAATGCACTTGTATGGGTGACAGGCAAGGTAGTGACACCTCTGCGGAGCTCTCAAACTCAGCAGCTCGTCGCACTCGGAGCCTTCCAAACAAAACTGCCTTCCCAGATCTTCCCTCTGCCTTTGCAAAGCAGTTTGCCCTCAGTTTTAAAGCAAACCAATTAGGGTATCAAATAAGATATGAATGAAAGGCAACATAATACAAATGTAATGCTGGATTATGAAAATTAGGAGTACCAGCATGAATATTTCAGAAAAATGAAGCTTCTCAGTGTAACCTCATTATTTTCTATAGATTGTTCACCCTAGTTCCCGCTCTAAGTGTTTGTGGAATATTACATGGACTATAGAGGGAATAATACTTGTTGAGATCAGTCCCACCTCCACTGTAATAACTCACTTTTCTCATCTTTCAAATGAGATATTATATACCCTCAGGGTTACAATAAAGGCTGAGGAAGTAATACATAGAAATGATTTAATATAGTATAGATATCATAATAAATATTTTAGAAATGGTTGCTAATGATAGCAAATACAAGAAGAGTAAAATAAAAATAATATATCACCTATATGTAATGATATGCTAAATCATGTTAGTTACTTAACAGGGTCATTTTTAACATTAACTAGGTGACTTAGATACTTTAATAATCCTCCTAGATGTGTGCAAGACCTATCGAAGCAGTAAAATTTAAATAGGTAGAATATACTTGTACTGTTCAGACATACAGAAAAGTTAACAATTTCCAAAACTAAGTATCAACAGAACAGAAATGAGTGGGTCACATGCTACAGTGCCATTGCCACAAGGGAGCCCAAAGATGGCAATTTTTCCACACCTGTTATCTGGGTCAGAAGGACAAAATGAGGGTGTGGTGGGACAGTGGTACCTCCATCCCCTTCTAAGGAAAGGCAGCAAAATCAAATGATTTTTTTTCTCTCTGATTCTCAGAGCTGTCCACTTCCTTTCCCAGCATCGAACTCTGAAACCAACTTCAAGTCTGAGAATACACCAATGGCCGTGGTGAGTCAAGTTTAAACTTCAAAGATCATAAAGAACAGAAAAAATAAAAAATAAAATAAATGAAACTTCAAAGACCAGAGGTCAAATCTTCCATCGGATTGAGTCTTCTGAGTCAGGTCAGTTCTCAGAACTGAGCAAAGAGCAGAGGAAAAAACAGATAAGGCATTTGTCCTTATGTCCCTCACAGTGTGAAAAGGGGAAACAGGCAACAACAAGTAATCAGGGGTGTAGCACAACAGTACTTGCTGTGTCACATAAATTAATAGAAGGTTACAGGATAGAATGACTGACTGGTGCAGGGGTGGGAGGGCCTGCTTCAGGCAGGATGGTTTTTCATCCGCTATATAATCAAGTCTTTGGCTTTCATGTGTTCATTGGCAGAATATTTGATATTTGGTATCCTGTTGGAAACCAGAGATTATATCCTAATCAATCACATAAATTCTCCTAGAAACCAGCTTCTGTCCTCTATAAACCTTTATTCCCAACCAACATTCCCTCTGCCCTTTCTCCATGACTGTATGTGTGGAGTGGGACAGGGACGGAATACCTGAGAATAAAATGCAGCTACATCGAAGGTCGGTTAAATCAAAGTAGCTTCTCTTTCCCATATGCTAAAAGAAATGCTTGCTTCTTTTTTAAAAAAAGAAAAAAATAGAAAATACAGTAAAGTATGAAGAAGAAAATTAAAATCACTATCTTATCCACCAGGACGAGTACTGTTAACATTTTGGTGTGTTCCCTGAATCTTTTGGTGGGTTTCTCTCTGTCTGTCTGTCTCTCTCTCTCTCTCTCTCTCTCTCTCTCTCTCTCTCTCTCACACACACACACAAACACACACATGCGCGCACACACACACAAGTTCACACTGAACATTTTGTTTTTTATCTTGCATTTTCTCTCCTTAATATTACAGCACAAATATATTCTCATGTACAATAATTTTTTTGAGGATATTTTAGTAGCTGCACAATATTTTGTCCTATAATTATACCATGCTTTAATCAGTCACTTCCATATGGATGGCAAACTACATCCATTTTTTTCCTGTTAAAAATGTAGCTGATATATATGTATATAGTACACATCTCTAATTATTTCCTTAAAATAGACTCCAATGAGAAATAGTGAATTGAGGGGGAGGATGACAAACACTTGTAAGGCCTTTGATAAAACTGCCAAATTGATTTCCAGAAATCTGGCACAACAATCTTACCAACAATGTCTAAGAATGCCTGTTCCAATATGTTCTCAAGAGCACGAATGCATCAATGCTCTTCAATTCTGTTATTTCAACAGTAAATAAATCTATCTCACTGCTATTAAATTTTTTGTTCATTTCTTTATTCACTAATTGTAAAAGCTTATTTATTACTTCTATGTATTATTCATTCAGAGTTTCTTTTTTGTGAATAGTCGAATTCACATAATTTGCCCACTTTTTAAATAGAGTTGAAATTTATTTTTTTTAATTCATTGTGTAACAATTTTGCTGGAGAAGGATTCTTTCAGTTACTTAATGGTCTTATTAATATTTGGGACATATTTCAGTGATATGAGATTTTAAAATAAAGTTACCGTAGCATGCATTATGTCAAAACTTCGGGTGTTGGGAGATTCAAAAAGTACTCCATCTTCGCCAGTGGAATTAACTTGAAGGTGAAGGGGAGGTGACTATGCCTGGCACACAGAAAAAGTGAAACAGAATGGTTCCCTTCCTGTCCCAGGTGAGCTCACTGCAGACTGACACTGGCCTCGTGGCCTCTCCATGCTCTCCTGATCAGAATATATATCCCCATGTCATGCTCTTGTCCTCGACATTCACCCTCCTCTTGGCACCATTCTGTTTTCTTAATCCATTCTAAGTTCTACTGTAACTTTTCAAAAACGTTTTAATAAGACAGTGATTTGGGACTTAGACCATCAGTCTTTGTGGACAATGAATAGCTCCATACATTGGAATCTGACCTTAGACTCGAACAGATCTCAAATAATGATTACGCAATGTACTAGTATTTTAGCAGTCCCAGGATGTGTGAACTTGGACTAGTTATTTAAACTCTGAGGATGCGTTTTCTCACCTGTAAAATGGAGATAATTATAGGTATCTTGCACTTCAGGTGGCCCCTCCACATGTAACAACAACAAAGTACCTTGCAGGAGTTGCTGTGGGAAGGTAGGACTGGACAGAGAAATAGAGCAGAATTCCAGAAACAGACTGGACACAAAATAATGTGTTTGTTCAGCACTTGAATTCCTGAGTCTCATAAGTAACAGTAGAAAAGGGGACAGTTACTAAGCTACTCAGATTTAGGTTCTGTCAGAAAGAGTTCCCGTGGTTCTTGGCCTGTTTAACCCAGGATGCTTTCTCCCTACCTTGAATACGAGCTCAGTTACTTCAGGGTTTTAATGCAATGTTGTTGCAACACAAGCATTTTACTGAAAACACCAAATCAAATTTACATTCTCACTTATACTTTCCTTTTAACTTAGCCTTTTTATTTATCTTTAGAAAATTGCTGATTGTGTCTCACACAAGCCAGGGCACAAATTTTGACCTTCTAAAGCTGAGCTACCTACCATCTCAGACATAGGGACTGTGGCCGTGGATGGGACCTCTCAGGCCAGAGGCTGAGAACAACTCAGAGGAGACTGGTACAGCGCTGTTTCGTTGACACTTTCCCAAACTGCCCTGCTGGTCGTCCATGCAAATGAGCTCTGATATCTAGAGACTTCGATTTCTGCTACTGATGTGATCCTATCAACCAAAGTTTTGGGTTTTTTAATTTTTCTGAAGGTACAGAAAATTTACACACAAATTAGTATGAGATAGATTTTTGTCAGTTCAAAAGTAACTTAGATAAAATGGAAAAGAGGCCCAGATATTAAAAAGTTTACTTATTACCACTCACTGAGAAATCGTCGAAGGTAATACCAAAATGAAGGTTCAGGTCTCCCCACCCCAAGGACGATTATTAAGATAATATGCAGTAATAACAACAAATTATATAGATGATAAGTTTATATTTAAATGTCAGAGTATAAATGGAGAAATTTAATAAATATTATAATGTCATTTATTTCTCTATCTGTCTTTTTGTTGCTATTGCTGTTGTTGTTTCTTTCCTGGGTCATGGTAAAGAAGTTCCAATCCCTCGCACATCAGTCTACCTGGTTTTTTCCCTTTCCTGCCTTTGCTGTTCAGCCTTCCCCTCCCTCCTGCTGCATTGGTTTCTCTCCTGGTTTAACTCTCCTCTTCATTTACACCTCAGTCAGACACCCTCTCTCCCTGAGACCTATGCTGATCACCTCTCCTCACCCCCAGCTCAGAAAGGTGTCTGTCCCCAAGACACCTCACTCTTCCCCTAGCCCTTTCCTCACCATATGTTTGTGTTTGTTTCCTGTGGGTAAGGTACTAGTCTGTGAGCTCCTTAAGGGCAATGCCTACCAGTTGTCATCTCTCCCTCCCCAGTGTGTTTCCCAGCACCTCATGCGAGGCTTGCTGGTGGGAGGAAGAGAATGGAAGAGTGAACACACACATAGATGTACATACAAAAGTGCAAAGCGTTTTGGAGCAATGTGTGAACTAGCTGGTGGCATCCTGAACTGTTCTTGGTAACAAATGCTTGTCTCTGGGATAAAAATTAGACCAAAACTTGGTAATAGGAGAAGAAGAATAAACAGGATTCAGAAACAGCCTTCCAGAAAAAACATAACATGTCAAGGGAAAAGTACAAGCAGCTCCCAAGAAATAACAGAAACTTAATAACATTTGCAAACTATTTCACAAAATTCTAAAATATTACCATCATGCCCTAGGTTTTCAAAATCAAAGTAATTCTCAAACCTTGGTCTGTGGAACTTTTCTTGTGAGGAAAACTAGAGGATGACCATGAATCCAGAGCTGTTTTCTAAGGACTGCAGAGAGTGTTCCAGAAGCCTCTGCATGCACTGGGTTACCTTTCTTCCTAAAGTTCAAAATTCCAATGAGTTTTGTTTTTCTTTTAAATATAGATGGAATTATTTCCACTCTGGGGTTTTACTGTTTGGCTGTCAACCTCATTTTATAATTTCACATGTTTCTGAGTGGCACAGGCTGATCAGGTGTTAGGATCAGAATGAGTTTCTGTCATGGCTGATTCAAGATGTCTCTGCAATGTTTTAGCATCTTAAAATTCAGCAGTCAGCTAACAGGGCATCTTTTCTGTCCACAGGTTACCCAGCTGTTCTAGACACTTTGTGACCATAATACATTTGAACATAAAGTCACTTTGGTCTAGTATGTAAAGGAAAATTAGACTTCAAAACCTAGATGTCAAATCCTATGGTAGATTTTTAATAAATCAATTATTAATTCAGTTATCATTCAACAAAAGTTGTTTGGGTGCTTTTTATGTGCCAGGCCATGGTTTAAGCAGGACATAGAGCAAAGTGATTTGTGCATCAATAAGCAGGTCAGTGTGCTAAATGTCAGACCAACATTTGCGTTTTTAGATCCCTAGTCCAGTGCCCTTTCCACCACACACATTCCAGGAAATCCCGTGCTTCCTCAGATTTCAGACCAATTATCTACTTGGAGCACATATGACAGAAACTCCATGCTTTCTGTTTAAGGCCATCAGCATCTCCATCACATGGACTGTTAAGTCTAATGATGAAAAAAAGTTTCACACCAGCAGCAACTTGTCTTTTAATCCATGTTGGCTTCCTGTGACATGCAAATTCTCTAATGCCATATTTAAGAAACATCAGCATTCCTAACAACTCCTCTAGCCCATCTAGTCTCCTTCCTTCATTTTCTCAGAAATCCATTTTGGGGTTGCTGACTTTAATTAATCTATCTGAAAACCAGAATTTTCAGGGGATCAAAGTTCACATTAGGATAGTCATCTTGTCAGCAATTGATAATTCTCCACTCTTATCCCTAAGAAAGGGACAGATATAAAATGTACTTAGAAAGCAATGAGACAAGTATTTACAAACCGTGTGTAAAAACCTGCCTTGTTACTTTCCAGTCACACTTTATATACCATAATTCCTTAAGGGAACCCTAAGAGATGATGCCAGAGTCACAGCTGTGGACACAACACCCAGGATAATTTCACCAACTGGGAACCAAGTGCCCTAAAGCTTCATATTTAGATGCATGAAGGGTACCAGAGGCATGATTAGTCATAAATTAGGGCCAGAATATAAATGGTCAGGCTGCAATATATCCTCTAGCTCAAAAAAAATAAATGAGGGAGGCTAAGTGAAAAAGATTGAAAATAAATCCTAAAAATCTCCTACACCAATAGATATAAAGGTTGAAAAGGCACCAGTAAAACCAAGAAGCCGTGTACATGGGGACATTCTGAATCCACAGAATAAGAAAGAATTTAAGTGTGTGACAAGAGAGGCAAAGGACAGCCTGTTTACCATCGCCGTAATCCTGACCTGCTGGCTGATAGCTGATGAGTTGTTTGTATACCCAGGGTATGCCATTTATTTCATTTGCAGTGTGGGCTCCATGACAGTGCTTCCAACAAGCTCAGGCTCTTGAATGGAAAGAAGCCTTCGGTCAGCATCTTCGTTTGATAAAATTTGAACTTCGAGGATATAAACAGAACATCTCTTAAATGTTAAATATAATTGGAAATAGTCTCTATGTAATTTTCTTTAAAAAATGACTCTGTTTAGAAAAATTACTGTGACTGCTTTTGAAAGCCTCAAATATTTATTTATTAAGTCAGGACCCCAATTTGTAGATAAAATCTAAAGCGATCATCATTTTGTTTTTTAACAAGTGGGTTATCCGTGTTATAAGGGCACAGAGCAGATAATAAACTGTCATGAAAATAAAATGTTTTCCTTCCATGTTTGATAATAAATAATTATTACATTTGAATTTTATCATGGACAAGGTTAGAAAGTTAGTGTATAAATTGACAGAGACACAAAATGATATAATGTTACATTTATAAAGCTCTTTCACACCTGTGAACTACTTTGGACCTACTTTTATAAAATCATAGAATGTTAGCATTATATGGAGACTCTTAAATGAAAGGAAAATTATTTAATGGTATAGAGTTACAGCCTGTCCTCAGATAGCATGGTTTGCTGTTTCCTTATAAAGTTGATAAGATGCTACCTCATGTTTATCTCAATTAGACTATGGAAAAATTGGTTTTGTTATATGTCATTTCACTTAAAAGTCATAGAACCTATCAATGATGTTAAGTGAAGACTTATTGTATCTTTATCTTATATCCAGTACAAGAATACAGACTGACTTATAGTTTCTTGATTATAAGTTTACACTGGGAACTGGGCAGTGGGAGAGACTGTTAGGTCACCTGGATCCAATCACAGACACCTGCACCCTGTGTAGTAACTTTCTATCACTGTCTATCATCTCAACTTGAGAAACAGAGAAGCTTTTGTTGGTTCATTATTTTATCTGTCTAGGTTTTTTTTTTTTTTCATTTGATTTCATTTCCTCTTAGTTTTAAAACAAGTTGCATCATCTGAACACATTTTCCAAAAAGAAGTCTTTATCATAATTTTAAGGTAATATACTGACCTTACATAATAAAAAGACCTTAGAGGAAGTAGTGCAAAAACAAATGATAAAGCCCGTAAAATCCAACCCACACTTCCACATACATTTTCTTCAGCCATTCTGCAGCCCCTTATCATTTACTCATTCTCTTTGATGCTCAAACTGTTCACTTTGATAATTTTGTGTACAATTCCAAGGAGAATGAAGAGGGTTTTTTGAAAAAAGGCATTTTCATATTAGAAATAAAAATAGTCAATGTTGTAATATGTCATTAAACAGCCTGTAGGATGAGGTCTGTGAAGAGAGCATCGGATTTGACAATTGAAAGATCATTAATGATGTTTTCTAGAATACAATGAGCAGCATTATAAAGACACCAAATTATAAGGATAAAAAGGGTAGATTTTTCTGTGTTTGAAAAAAAAAAGAGAGCCTGGAGATGAGGCAGTAAATAAAAAAGAAAGATTTTTAGGGTGGGAGCAAGAAGGAGATGAAGTATGCCATACCGGGATTAGTCTAAATGGAAAGGATATATATGTATATTCCTTATGTAAAATAAAAAATAATGTTTTATATATATACATGTATGTATGTATGTATGTATGTATATGTGCAAGTGTATATGTTTATATACACATATACATATAAATATAAAGTGGGACTCCAGTGTTTAAAAATGATAAGATTGATAAACAGAAATATGACAGAACATATAATATGTTTGAGAATTAAAGGAGATATTATTAATAATGTCCTGACAATAAGCGTAAATAGGCCCGATGCAGAAAAAACTGGAACTTATAAGAAACCATACTCAAGGGTATATAGCGATAGATAGTTGCTGGACTTGCAAAGATCAAGGTACTAGATCTGTGGCCTTGTTTCTGGATGGTCTATGATTAAAATAAGAGTGAGGATGATAAGGCTGAGTATGGTCTTTAGTGAAATTCTTCTCTCCCTTCCTAAAAGAAAATGTGTAACCTGCCGTGAAGAGGGAAAATCTGCTTCATCGTATATTGTATCACCATAGTTTACTACAGCATCTACACTTTTATTATATTGTCTTCTGGGGAGGAGGAAGGAAACTCCCACAGCTTATGGGTGTATTTCTGTTGGCTGACAGTTACCCATTGAACTTGCAGAGAAAGATGCTCTGGGCTATGGTCTTCTAGCACTGTTAACAAAAACACAAACATTTTTTGAGTTGTTATTACTATACGTTGTCAGGATAGGTAACATTTCAAGCATCAAGGCTACTGTAGCTAGATAGTGATTAAAAAGCACTAGGCTGTGTTAAAATAAAACAAATGAAAAGGAAATATCTAACTATATTAGCGAAGTAAAGGTGAAAACATTTGGAAAAAAATTTTTAATACAATACAGATGTACCTGTTTGTATTGAAAAATGGATTTCTGCCATCTATTGCATTAAATAAGTCTTTATCAGAAGCCAACTTATGTTGCTTAACTAGAAAATCACCCAATGTTAGTCATTGATCAGAGACTATCATAGATACAACTCACATGGCCAATGAGCAATCCTATGACAATATGTTTATTAAACAGAGCTTTGTATAGGCTTAGTTATTAATTCCCATTGGAACAATATGTAATTGTGCACTTGCAATGCCAATCAATATTGTGTACTACTCAGGGTAATGATGCTTGTACTTGAAGGTACACAGCTGTGATCACAACAATTATTCTCTGCCTTGGCGATTTCTAAAGTGCTTCCATTTTCAAAATATTTGAGCCTTTATAAGGTGACTCTGGCAGTTGACACAAGAAGAACTCATCTACAGTTCAAGATACCAAATATATTTCTGGGTAATTGTATAGGAGAGATTCAACCATTATTTATTGAGTTGGGGTACAAAGTGATGTGTGGGATAAAAAAATAAGTTGATGTTATTGCTCAGAAATATATATATTCCTATAAAACTATATTAGGCAGCCTATATCTATGAGGCCATCTTTCACATGATAGAAAACACTGCAGCAGTCATGAGAAGAGGCCTGTAGGAGAAAACTTCAGGCACAAATTAAAGAAGGTGAGACTTAAGGTGGATGTGAAATAACAAGGGAAATTTGCTTTGGAGACTATGGAGGAAAAGAGTGTGTGTGTGTGTGTGTGTGTGTGTGTGTGTGTGTGTGTGTGTGTGTGAGAGAGAGAGAGAGAGAGAGAGAGAGAGAGAGAGAGAGAGAGAGAGAGAGAGAGAGAGATTCTAAAACAGTATTTGATGAAGTATGATTTTTTTTACATAAACAGATTACTTGTAAGGCTTCAAATTATAGACTAATCACTCAAAGGAAGACTGGAAAATAAGTCACGCCGCTCCTAATTTACTCATGCAGGAACTCAGACTCACAAACTTATCTGAAGTGCTACAGACACTTCAAGGACAGAATTAACACAACTCTGTGAATATACTAAAAAGCATTGAATTGTATTTGTTAAGCGGATGAATTCTATGGTATGTAAATTATATCTCAATAAAGCTGTTATTTAAAAAAATAAGATAGACTTGGGGATGTGGGATTAGAGCATGTCTGCTGAGTTCCAAATCAAAGAAAAGAAAGTAACAATACCCTAATCGAATCATGACAGCAAACAACAAATGTTCAAAACAACTGAACTTTTCTACTGCCTCAAACATCAGGATGCCTTTCTTCCTCATCTTTTAGACACAACTACCTCTGCCATCGAGTCTGATCACAGCATTTAAGCAATTCAGCAACAAAAAGGCTATATTTCGTTTGTCATTTTCCCTAAACCACTGACATTCTGATTAGCAGATTCATGAATGATCAAAAATATCTGAAGATGAGTAACAATTACTTTACAGTTCTTCCTACTAAAGTTGCTTGGATAATTATAGTGATACCATCTGACTTGTCATCACTGCTGTCATCACAGTCAAACCTTGGGTGGGGAGAGGGTAGGACCCAGATACAGTCTCCTCAGCTGTCACAGATAAAACTACTGAACAAACCACCTCAGACGCCATGGTAAAATGCATAGCAACATGAAATTTCCAAATGATATCCCAGCATGAAGCCATTCCTAGCCTGATGGCTATACCGTCGGTCCAGGGGCAGGCTCTTCGGGGATAGTTCCAGACTGCTTGTACTCTCAGAGTTCTGAGGATCACAGCTGTAAAGTTAGCCCATAAATCTCACTCACACCCTGCCCTCCTCATCAAGTTTGGGAACTGACATTTCCTCATTCTATATTTACATGGAAGATTTTACTCATACTGTGTTGTAATTCTGTGAACTCGTTTTCCCTTTATACTTAGTCTGTGGGGAAGAACACACATATTCATTCATTTATTTATTCATTCATTTATCTAAGCACATGTAACTGATTCCACATGACTTGATCTCATCCTAAGGATGGAGATATTACTATATTCTCCATGCCCTGGAAAGGTCCCCTTTTAAGACCTTCATCTTTCACATAGTTGATATTCTATATTTTCAAGAGCCATGGGGAGCTTGGTAGAACAAGAGGGAGCAAGAATTGCCAATAGAGTTGGAAAAAGGGACCAGTTCTGTAAACCATTACATGATTATCAAGGTACTCAGAGGGAGTTGGGGCCTTCATTAAATTTTTTTTAAAGGAGGGGCAGGAAGAGGAGGAAAAGGAGGAGGAGAAGGAGGAGAGAGGGGAGAATCTCTCTAATTTCTCCTCCCCATTGGGTATTCTTTCTTACAGTGTGTTAGCAAGGTAGAAATTAATTAATATGCTTTCCAAAGTTAAAGAATGAAAGAGATTCATAGCAAACAATTTCCAAGAAGCTCACATTTCTGGGTAAACTACAAATGTCAGGCTTTTTTGAACACAGAATATTTTATATTGCCCAAAAGTGGGCTGTAGTAACTAGATTGAAGGACTTTGAATCATTTGGTTGGCATGAGAGCATAAGGAAATGTACTCATTTCCTAGAACAGGTATTTTTCAAATGTCTGTTTGTCCTTGGGATTTGGAGAGCTTTGCTAAAATCTATCTTAAGAAAAAACAGTAAAGATTCTGTCTTGTTTTGTGCTTTGAGAATAATGCATGAATACACGAGGGCTATAGTTGGAGTCATCCATGGCTTGTTGTTGCTCAGGGCTGCCTGCTACCACTCAGCTGATCTTTGCCCTTAATTTCTAGCTGCTTTATTACTTCCTAATGAAGTTCACTGGATGAAAGGAATCATTTCTTGGTAGAAGTTGTTAAGTGATAGTATGTAAGACACCTAATTCAACGAAGGCCTTCTTAAACTTGAGGATCAGTACCTAGAACTTGAGTTCTACCTTTATTCCAAAATTAGATCCAATTTCACCGAGCTGAGTAAGGTAGATGACCTTATTGAAAGAGTGAGAATTCAAATTAAACTCAAAACCAAGAGCAGATGATACCCTTTAATGATAATTAAAAAATATTTAAAGGAAAATATAAGAAGGTGCCTGTTACATCCAAAATAGATTCTCAATCATACTTCTAAAAATGTCTTCCAGAAGGCTTACGCAGCTGTTCTTCAATGGAATCTCTTGGATCAACGATTATATTTCACATTCAATTTTATGTTTAGTAGTATGGCATTTGCAATTTCTCTATTTAACAATGCACTTATCTCTAAATACTTTTAAACCCTGTACTCAAAATCCTTATTCTGAACATTAAATGACTACATCGCTGGCAACATGAAGGTACATTTGGATAAAAGCTTCAAACAAATAAAAAACAAAAATGCCATTTTTGAGAAATGCACAAACTAAAGGATGTTCACACATGTAATTTAAAGAGTTGTCATAATTTAATAAAAATGGTTTTCAAAAATTATATACATATATCTATCAATAAGATTATGCAGGAAAACTTTGAACATTTTCCATCCCATTATTCATCTCTCAATCTACACAAGGCAACTGTGAAGAGAATTCCTTAATAAATACAATTTATTCTTCTTCCTTCACATCTCCTCCTCAAAAAATGAACTTCAATCAAAAACAAAAAGTAACAACTGAACTAAGAAAACAAACAAAAATTCATAGATACAGATAACAAATCAGTGGTTACCGGAAGGGAAAGGGGAAAGAGGATGTGAGGGGGTAAAAGGGCTCAAATATATGCTAAAGAAAAAGAAAAAACTAGACTTCAGGTGGTGAGCAAGCAAGAGAGTAAACAGATGTCAAATTATAATGGCATACACCTGAAATTTATAGAATGTTACTAACGAATGTTACCTTAATAATTTTAATATAAAATATTAAATTTATCTTTAATATAGTTGCTTGAGCTTCACTGGACAACTAGAGCAGAGTGATAGAGCTCAGTGGAGTCCTGGATAGGTAATTCAAAACTCTAAGACCAAGGGTGAAACAGAAAAACCTAAGTAATCTTGTTCCATCTCCAGAATACAATAACATAGGTCTGTGTTCTGCAGCTGCCCATACAACAGATTCGGTGCTCACTAGAAACAATGGACCACTGCGGCATGAGGACTGAGCCTACATCTAGAGTGAAGCAGATAGCATGGGACTGACCGGGTCCACAAGTGACAACTCATGGGCTCGCTGCATTAGAAATAACTTGGGGAGCTTGTTGAAAGTAAAGATTTTATGATTTTCTAATTCCCTAAGTCCTAAGTGTGGTGTGGGGTGTGGCCAGGAATCTGCTACTTAGTCAGGTATGAGACACATGCCCCCAATCCCATGTGTTCACTAAAAAGGCAGTTTGTATCAGCTGAAGGGGAGTGTTATGAGTGCATGGAATTTGGGTTTTATTGTGTAGATAGAGGAGGTTCTTAATTACTCTATTCCATGGTATTTTGACAAGTAAAAATGTTTAGTAAAGTCAGAATATTTCCACTTAGAAATATATGAAGTACAGGCATACCTCAGGGGGAGGGCAGGGGGTACAAACCACCACAAAAAAAAGCAAACATCACAACAAAGCAAGTCACAATCTTTTTGCTGATGAAGAACTTGCTTTCAATTTGTTAAAAACACATCATCTGTGGAACGTAATAAAGCGAAGCACAATAAAATACAGAGGTATGTCTGTATTTTTTAAAGATGGTTATCAAGCATATTTATAAACTTAGAGATAAAAAGGCCACAAATACAAACACACACACACACACACACACACACACACAATCAAGAAGTTTTCTATATTAGCAACCATGGTTATATGACTACTCTAATAATAATGGTTTTCCATTTCCTATCTGACAATTATGCGGTCACTCTGGAGGTACAGGATGAGCTATCCAATTAGAGACTGAAGGACCCAGGAGGGCTCTTGTCTCTGTCATTATTTTGGGCAAATTAAAGTCTCTGTGACTCAGTTTCTTCCTGCATAAAAGCATAATAACAACACCTAATGAGCATCAAATGATCTGGCAACTATCATAAAAAAGGGAAAAACTTCATAACATTAAAATGGAGTATGTAAAACCCAATATTATATGGAAGGCATATTCAGTTAACTGTCTCCAGGGAATATTTCTGACTTCTGAATCCTAGGGAAATAATCCCATTTTCAATTCTTTTTTAAATGTTTTTTTTTTTTAATATGTAAATGGGGCCAGAGCCTTTCTGGGACCAGTTGTTCTGCCAGAAGCTTAATGTCCCAGAGGCACCTTGCAGCTGATCCCTCCCTTCCCATGGCCACAAAGAGTCGGACAGATGCACAGAGGAAAGAATTGAGCAGCCTAAGACTGAAAATCTAATTTACAATAAAATTAGAGCATATTCCAGTGTAAAGCCTCAGCCAGAGAAGAACCTTTCTTGAAAACTTATTTAACTCAAATCTACACATGCTGAAGATATTTCCAAGTTATCAATCTTCCACTAGGCTCTCATCAAATGCTGGCTTCCCCATGTGTGTGCTTCTCTCCTGATGCTTAAGCACCCCCAGGAGAAAACCCACCAATGACTCTCACATTGCTGACTTATGAATATAACCATAAATCATGTGCAGCAAAATGCTACTTTAAAATGATTTCTCCAAATCTTTTAAGTTCATATTAGGTAATTAAACCCACCCTCTTGGTATAATTTAAGGTTTTTTCAAAGCTATAAGGAGCCAGGATTCCGCTCTTCAACCCTCTCTACCATTCGCCACAAACAGACCACTGTCATTTTATACTTGATGAGTATCAGGAGGTCAGAAAAGTCCAGATATGATCCACCCAAATAATTACATAATACAGTGCAGTCTTGGAACTGGATTTGCTCAATTCGCTCTCATACAGCAATGCAAAGGAGTTATTTTTAATCCCCATTTTATAACTGAAGAAATCAAGGCTCATGGAGGTTAAGTAATTTGCTTAAGATGTCATCTTTAATTTATGGCAGTGTCAGAACTATGCTAGGTAATGCCTGAAAGAGGAGTTGGAAGCACAGAAGAGACCTGCAAAAGTCATTCCTTTCAACTTGCTTTATCCAAGTTTACAACTGATGTGCAAGCTGAGGCTATGTGGTTTTCTCTCATGGAGACTTGATTTTCCAACCTTCCCAGTTCAGGGAGATACCCTTTGGTCCTCCCAGCAGGGGTGACATAGGTGTGTGGGATAACAACATTAACCTACCCCAGAAATTACACTATTTCTCAGACTCATACCACTTGTCCATAAAGAGAGCTAGAATCACATAATGTTATAATTGGAAAGTGAGATGTTCTCTAATTTCTCAGTTTACAGACAAAGAAAGTGAGGCATAGAAATGTGACTTGTCCAAGGTCACAGGCCTGTAGGTAGTCAGGGCTAGGTGATTCCCCTGAGACCCACTGAGTACCACCTCCTACTCAGCTCGGCCTTCTCTCACCTTCGTTATGTCTTGCTTCCCCTTATCTAGAGCAAAGCCTTCTTTAACTCTCTAAGAATGAAAAGAAAACATATTGGAAGAAGCATTTAAAAGACAAAAATGAGAAAAATTGACACTGAGATCTTAAGTTGAACACCTGCTCTAACACATCTCCTTAGCTGACCTCACTTCTAGAACATCAAAAAATTCCACAACTAGAAAGTACTGAAGCATTTGATAGATTATTCCCTTTTTCTTTCGCTACTAATTATCCTCCATATTTTATTTAAATTTCACCAGTTTTTACATTCATGTCCTTCTCCCACATCTGGACCCAATTGAGAACCCCATGTTGCATTCAGTTGCTATGCTTCCTAGTCTCTGCTGGTCTGCGATTGCTTCTCCATCTTTCTTTTCCAAGACTGTGACAGTCTTGAGGAGCAGTGGTTAGGTTTCTGTAGAATGCCCCTCAGTTTGGATTCGTCTGATATATTTCTCATAATTAGACTCAGGATATGGGTTTGGAGAATACCACAGAGGTGAAGCTCTCTCTTCATCACATCATGTCAGGGGTACATTCTGTTAACATGAGTTTTTACTGGTGGTGTTTTCCTTGACTGGTTGCTTAAGAAAGTTTTTACTAACTTTCCCCTTTCTATACTCTACTGTCTGGTTCAGGTGACTAAGCCCAGCCCACAAGTGTTATTATTTGGATACTTTTATAAGAAAAATGTATGCCTTCTGCCACCCCTTCCTGTTCTTCTCCCTAAAGTAACTGACGTAAAAGGTGAGTTTGGTTATAGGCAGGAACACCTTAACAAGGTAGAAAGGCACTCAGGTTGAAATAACACTTGAGTGTACAAACAATCTGTTGTGGATAGTGTCATAGTGAGTTGGTCACTAGTGGGAGCAGGAAAAAGAGGGTGTAGTGGGTTAAGTTGTGTTCCCCAAAATGATATGTCAAAATCCTCATCTCTGGTACTTGTGAATGTAACCTTATCTGGAAATGGAGACTCTAAAGATATAATTGGGTTATAATGAGGATTCTGGGGAGGTTCTGGGGGCAGGGGAGGGCCTGAATCCAGTGACTGCTGTCCTTATAAAATGAGAAGAAAGAAGGCTCTGTAACTGCAGGGTCAGAGACCATAGTGACACAGTTAAAAACCAAGGAATCCCAGTGATGGCTGGACATCATCAGTCAAGAAGCAAGAAAGAATTCTTCCCTAGAGATTTCAGAGGAAACATGACCTTGCTGGTGCCTGTATTTCATATTTCTAATTTTGAAAATGGTGAGAAATTAAATATTTATTTTTTTTAAGCCACTCAGTTTTTGGTACTTTGTGAGGCCGGCCCTAGAAAACTAAAAGAATGACAGAAGTATGTTTCTATTGGGGAATAAGTGAATCTTGGTCAGGCAGCTGGCAAGGTGACCTCTAAAGAGAAAAAAAAGTGCCTCAATCTCTCCACTCCCAGCCCAAACCAAAGAACACCCTATAAGTTCATCTAACCAACTCTCTTCATCCTAAGATGATGGGCATCAACAATCAAGCTCTTTATTATAAGGGAGCTCCCCATGAATGCCTACCGACAGGGAACGAAAGTGCTTAGTGATGCCAACAGGGTATTCAGAGGCGCATGGTAGTGCTGTTCCTCCTTGGGAATTAGTAAATCTGCCTGCACACCTCGCTAATGCAGATCTCCCCTCGGGAACCAGAGCTGCTTGTGTGCCAGCTAAGTTCAGGTCTGAGAGCTTCCAAAGCTGAGCACCTCACCCCTGACACTGGTCAATTCTCCTCCCTGAGGAGCCTCTTGGGAGACAACTGCCAGCCTTTCTGACTAACGTACCCTTCACACCCTGCATCTTTTTTTTTTTTTTATCAATTTCTACAGAAATGGTTTTACTTTCCTCTTTCTTTATTAACTGAGGTTATTTCATTGTATATACTGATTGATATATTTTACTTGTTTTCAAAGAGCCTAAGCTTTATCTCTGCCACCGAACTACCTGTGTGACCTTCAGCACAAAACCGAGTCTCCCCGAATCTTAGCTTCCCTGATAAAATGGGTTCAATGATGACAGCTCTGCCCATCTCACTTGGTTCTTGTGGGGATCAAATGAATTCCTGTGTGAAAAATAGCGTTCACATCAGAAGAGAAATGTACTTTAGTATTTTTCTTAAAATAATTAATTTGATTTTTTAATTTTCAGAACCCATTTCTGCAATTGTGTCAATCTCACCACAATGTAGAATAGTTTATGCTAGGTCTCCTCCAGATCTTCATGTGTACAGAGCACGCTCACCCATCAAAACCCAACTTGAATGCCATCTCTGCCATGAGGCCTTTGCTGCTCCGTCAGTCCTTCCTTACTGCCTCATGCAGGTGTTTTCTGCACTCAACTGTTAAGGCCTTAAGGGTGGAAATCAAGTCTTATATCTATATCCCCAAAGCCTTCAGCCCGTTGCACATGGTGTTCTCAGATATCTTGACTGACTTAAAGCAAAGTTTATTACCTCACACAATTTATGAGAGTCAGGAATCCGAGACTGGCTTGGCCCAGTATTTCTGGTTCAGGGCCTCTCAGGAGGCTGCACTCAAGGTGTCAGCTGGGGCTACAGTTATCTAAAGGCTTGACTGGGATAGAAAATCTGTTTCCAAGCTCACTCGCAAGGCTGTTGGCAGCGGGCCTCAGTTTCTTGCCATATGGGCCTATGTGTAAAACAGCTCACAACATGACAACTGGAGTCCCTCAGAGTGACTCCAGAGATGGGGGGAGAAAGAGGAGGAGAGAGAGAGATACTGCTTTTCTGATCTAATCTCCAAGCGACACACTATCATTTTTGTTTCACTTCATTCATTAGAAGTAAGTTATGAGGTCCAGCTCACACTTGACATGTAGGAATTATATAAGGGTGTGAATATCAGGAGGCAGCCTTCAGTGGGAGCCACCTTGGAGGCTGGCCACCACAACAACGAACTGGATACATCACATTTACCTTTAATTTACTTTCACTTGGGGCATTTTTTCTTCTCCTAGTCAACACAGACTCTACTTTTGTTGAAGTGTGTTCAGGAATGCAAATGCGAACCAATCAACCTTTGATTTGGAAAAGAGGATGTACAAAGAAGTCTGAAGCAAAAAAAATGATCCAATCACTGCTCGTTCTGCCTCCACTGCCACTATTATGTACACATAAGTGACTGGGTAAACTTTTACCCCAAATCAACAGAATCTTTGCAGCAAAATGATACCTTATCAGTAAAATCAGCAAGTATATGCAATTTGTTTTCATATTTCTTAATTTATATTTTCAATTTCCTATTCCAATCCAGAGTAGAAAATACATTTTCATATCCAGACTCCTCGGCCTTATTCTCACAGCGAAGAGTCACAATGTGTTTATTATGCCTCTACAATATGCCAGGCACCATACTTCAGAGAGACGGCGAGGAAGAGGCCTGTGGTCCCTAGCCTTACTTTTTACAAAAGGACAGACAACACAAAATTCAAGCATTCTCTGGAATCTGACACATGAATTTATGCAAACTCATTTACTACTTCACGAAACTACTCTGAGTACTCATTATTGCCTGTGAGTTCCTTAAAGTTTCTCAATTTAACCAAAGCTTCTCCACCTTTTTTGAAGGCTACCCAAAGTGGAATGTCTTCCATGAAATTTTCAGTGAGTGCCAGTGCTTTCAAAAACCTTGTGCTTCTTTCTATAGCAAATGAGCACTTAATTATTAACTATCTTGCTTCTTTCCCAAATTGCTCCAAGTGATTTAGTCATATTGCCATGACAGATGGCAATTTCTTTAAGGTTCAGGCCCCTCCCCAATGCTTAGAAGGTACTCAATAAATGCTTGCCAATTGATGATTAATAATGATAAAGTGTTTGCTTGAATGTCCTTGACCAAAGCTCTGTGCATTTGAATCTGAACTCATAAGACTAGTTCTTGAATTAATATTCTAGGTGCCCAAGGCTGAGTCTAATTTGAATTAAAATTTACATAAATTATTTTAATCAAAATAAATGCACAGTGCCTTAATTTTTTCTTTACTTAGGATTTATTGGAGACAATTAGTAAGTTACTATTGGTTAGTGTGGAAGCTTAACAACTGGAATGCTAAATATTCCATATTTTTTTCAAAACTGTACAAAAGAGCTATTATTCTTTGTATCATTCTTTAGATAGAAGAACTGAAACACCCTAAAGTTTTGGGGAAAAATTTTTGCTTTAGAGTAAGACCGATCTGGTTAAGTCAAATTCTTACATTACCATCTGGCAAATTACAATTACTCTAAACTTCCATTTTTCTTATCTATACAATGAGGATATTCCTATTTGCTTTTCAGAGTTGTTGGGAAGATTATGATGATGCATTTAAGCCACCTGGCCCAGGCCCTAACTGGTATTAGCTGTGCCAACACCACTCCTATTCTTTTCAGTAAATATTTCTTTAAGAAATGTTGAAATTGTATTGACCAGAGGGGAAAAAAATTATAGTCATCCAATACACTAAAAAAAAAATCACTGACATTTTCAAAACCTTGTTTATTAAACAAAGGTCCCATGGATGGCACAGCACAGTTGAGGAAATGGTGGGCAAATTTAGACCAATGATTTCCTCAGATTTCAATGGGTCATGAAACAGCCATGGGTCATAGACCCTTACAATGAAGGACAGTTGAGAAAAACAAATGGCCAAAGACAACTGAAGTGTCATGAAAATAAAAGCATTTTTCTTTATTTTTTGTGTACCAGTTTTTGTTTTCTTTTTTCTTTTTTTTTCTGCAATAATTTACTGTTATTCTGAATTGCCAGGCTTCACTTGAACAGTCATATGTTTCAACACTGGACCTCTGTGTCCCATCCACAATGCCTGTAGACTCCAGATTTCTAAAGCCATTTAGATTGTAGGTGTTACTATCAATTCCCATGAAGCATTTTAGTAATGATATTTGGCTTTGAATTTTAGAACTATGTTCTTTTTTTATTCTGCTTGCCAATCACCCATAGTGTTGAGAAATAGTCTTAGATTGAATTTCTAATTGGTATGTATATATGTTACCTAAGCTAATTTGAAAAACATCCACATACCTTAAAAATATTTAGCTAATATCCTAAGAGAGAAATTCAAGCTATCTCCATATTGCTTGAGCAAATCAGATTAAATTGAAGTAATTTTTAAACTCAATTTTTAAAATAGCTTTGAGCAGTAGATTCACTTAAAGAGAAAAGTTGCTGAGAGACAGCAGACATGAGTCCTGATCTAAACCAATTACAGTCTTTGGATAAGAAGAGTAAAAGAAGATGGTGGTTGAGCTGGTGAGTGATCCACCGTGGGAAAGAATCTTGAAAGAAAATTAAATTACACAGAGGGGGAAAAAGTGATTCATGTTCTGGGGAATGAAAAAATGGTGTTGAGTCAGATGCCATAGATTAGTCCAAACTCTCATGTTCTATATGAGAAATTATAGAAAAGGACTAGAAGATTAGCAAAAAAATATGATCAAGGAGAATTCTCAGGGAGGAAGAAGATTGGTGCCAGGACCTTGGCTACTCCAAACAGCAGTCAGAATCCTCTGAAATTCACCACACAGAGACTACAGCATCCTCAATATGAAATACAAAGATGTTCAGGAATCATGCTGAAAGCATTCGTTCCACCCAAGAAACTCTTACACAGTCGCCAAAAAACAGGAAGGCTGATCTGTGGTGCTAACTTGCTGATCTAATGGGGTTCTAGAATCCTGATAGGATTCTCCTCTGGAATCTTAATTAGGTGTTTCTGGGTTTCGGACACTGTTTTGAGAAATGTAGGCTGACAAAGTCAAGGTAATATTACTTCCATCATGAACATGCTCAAACGTGCTGTTTGGGAAAACTCATTCTTACTATGTGTCTCTCCTTTACTACTCACACAGAATACTTCTCTTTCACTTCTGGGCACCAATGTGTGGAGGTTTTCCCCAGCATTTCTGTGACACTAGCCTGGTGTTCAGCAGTTTAACTCAATTGTAATACTAACACTACCTGGACGGAGCATCAGATCCCACAGGTTAAGGGCCCAGTCCCATGACACTGCTGCCCCCTCTTGCCCTGCCCTTCAGAGACCAATCCCAACGCTGAGGGTTGTTACCTGTACTGCTCTCTAAATGGCTATAAATCAGTGGTTCGTATGACATCCTCCTTAGGTTCGATTACTTTGCTAGAGTGTCACGCGGAATTCAGGAAAGTGGTTTACCTGCTAGATTACCGGTTTATTATAAAATAATATAATTTAGGAATGGTCAGACAGAGAAATACAGAGGACAAGGTGTGGGGAAAGGGGCACAGAGCTTCCACGCTCTCCCTGAGCATGCCACTGCCTTGGCACCTTCATGTGCTCACAAACTCTGGAAGCTCTCTGAGCCCCATACCTTCAGGATTTTTATGGAGGCTTCATCACATCAGCATGATGGATCATTAACTCCATTTCCAGCTCATTTCCTCTTTCTGGAGAATAAGGGATGGGGATGAGAATTCCAAGCTTCTAATCACGGCTTGGTCTTATAGTGACCAGCCTTCATGCAGGAACCCAGCAAGAGTCACTTTTTTAGAGCAAAAGATACTCCTATCACTCAAAAAATTCCTAGGGATTTAGAAATTATGTATCAGAAACTGGGGTCAAAGACAAAATATTACAACAAAAGAAGCTCCTGGTGTTCTTATCTCTTAGGAAATTACAATGGTTCTAGGTCTAGCCACCAACAAAAGGCAGAGACCAACATACAGATTTTCTATATCATATCTCAATTGGACTATCCAATACTCTCAGTTACTATTTTATTTCCTTCATAAGAAAAGAGAACTGAGCAGTACCCCAAAATAGAAAAATCTGTTTAAAGCTCAGACTTGACATGTTATGAGTAGTTTGTACAGAGTTCCATTGGAACAGAGGCAGGTCAACATAGAAGAGATACTGGTAAGTGATGTGAAAGTCCACTATTATATTGCAGGCCAAGTAGCCATGAGATGTAGCCAGTTGGCTAAAAACCTAAAAGAGTGAATGCAAGCTGACAATCAGGAAAGACATGAAAAGAATAGCACACAATGCCATCATGTTCCAAAGAAAGTAAGAGAATGTCAGAGGAGGCCTCAGTGGAAAAATTCCTAAGATGTGAGAGTAGCTAAGTTAAATGACATTGTTAGAGCTGAGAGCAAAGACATCCTGGGTGTGGGTCACTGTGGAATGTCCTGTGTCCCTTCAGATTAAGCAGGATTTTCTCCAGTGTTGATGCTGATAAAGGCAGTCTTAGCCAGCCTTTGAGGGGAAGGTTACTCAAAGGCCTACTCCCATTTCAGCAGCTTTCTAATGTAATGAGTTACTTTGTATTTTCAGTAGCTATCCATGTACATCTATGATCTTTTCCCAAAAGGGGGAGCACTTTGTGGATGTGAGTACAGGAATTTTTTCTAATTTACTAGTACTTCATTTGTTCATCCATTTATTCTGCAAATATTTACTGGGCTCATTGTGTGTGCCAGGCAGATCTCTATATCGTGGTTGTAAAAGTGAACATGAGAAATCAGGTCCCTATTCTCATGGAGCTTACCCTCTAGTGGAAAAAGAAAGGTAAGACATAAATCAATCAACTGAGAAAATAGAAAGCTCTGAAGAAAATTTATATAAGTTTGTATGATTGAAGGTGACTTGGGATCAGGGAAAGCCTCTCTGATAATCTAGGAGATGAGCATTTCAGGCAGAGGGAACAGACAGTGCAAAGGCCCTAAGGGAAGAACACTGAGGTGTTCATAAATCACAGCTGAAAGGGGAAAGGGGATAGGTAGAAAGGATAAAGGGAGTCAAAGATGTGAAAACAGGAGATTTGACTTTGGGTGGTGAACATAATGCAATATATAGATGATGTATTATAGAACTGTATATGTGGAACCTATATAATTTTATTAACCAATGTCACCCCCAATAAATTTAACAAAAAATATAAAAAAGACATCAAAAAAAGAGAAAAGAACAATATGGCTGAAGAATAGTAAAAAAGGGGGGAGAACAGAAGAAGATGGAATAGAGGAGTAAGACTGAATAGATCATATTGAACTTAAATGACAGTTTAAAGCATTAAAATGTTATTCCAAGCTTGTAGCAGAAAAAGGTACAATGTTAACTACGGTTTTAAAGATTAGTGAGAATAGTTCAGAAGGGAAAGATGGAATTAAAGACATTTTTATAGGATTATTTCATTAGTCTGGGGGAGAGGTGAGAGGTGTGTGGAGAAGGTGGTAGCAGAGATCAGAAGTCAGAACAGGTTCAATGAATGTTGTGGAGGCCACGCTTCTAGGACTGGTCAATAGCGGGGGTGGGGAGATGGAGAAAGAGAGAGGAAGCAAGAACGCTCCTATGGTTTTATTTGAGCCACTAATAGATAGTGGTGTCTGTTTACAGATACAAGTAAGAATCAGGAAGATTAAATTTGAGAGGGAAAACCAAGTGTTTTCAATTTTCATTAAGTTAAATCTGATATACCTTTAAATCAAGTAGATGCTAATTAGGTAGCTGATGTCGATAGGTCAAAGGTTTGTTTCACAACTAGAGAGAAGATCTATTTAGAGTGGCTAAAAGAGATGAAAAAAAAGTTCATTTCAGACTTAGGGGTCAAAGTGACTGTCATCTTCCCCAACATAACCCATACCACGCTTGTGTTGACACTGTCCTTTAAAAAATTATTAATGGATCAAATTAACAGGTCAGGGTAAAATTATGAGTTGTAAATATTTACTGGAAACCAAGAAATAAAGGCAAGATTAAAAAATTAAGCATGAAATAGTAGCAAGTCAGTCCCTTACAGCCATCTGCATATTTCATTATTAGAAGATATACACATGTCCAATTCTATTATGAGAGATCATACAGATAGCATTGAATCTTAATCGAACTAAATTGAATAGTGAGAGTTGGAACAAACTCTGTCTTCAGGACATAAGCAAATTTTTATTTACATAGCAAAGAAATAATTGGTAGCAACAGTAGCTGTAAATGTTAGGAAAATAGATACATAATTTTTGCAATAAATATTCACCTTGCACAAAAACATTATAAATCAACTTAGACTGAGATTTGTGTCATTAGCCAGCCTAAGTACCCATTCTTAATTTTTTTTCTAAATATTCTAAGCCCTGTGGAAACTAAACAGTAAGCCCTTCTTAGCCTCCCTCCTGCCTTACATGTAGCTTCCACAGGCACCAGCCAGATGGATGAGTTTGCCCAATCACGACAAGGGACAGTTGGAACACCCATCTTGACTGATGTTATGCAAAATGTCAGAGTCTTTTGAATGTCATGATGGAAACTTTCCAAACCCAGAGATTGTAGAGAGCTGTACAATCACTGCACAAAGGGACTGAGGTGTTGCATATTGAATTCAGGCAATGATTACATATAATTCTATCATTACCATCATTACCTAGAGTGAGATTAATGGAAGCAACTATTCAGAAAAACAAGAAAGAAATTAGCTTTGAAGTAGCATAATGAAAGATTTTAATTGTGGGAAGAATCCAGTCACATTTTTAAATTACTGGTTGTGATTCCATCAAACTCGCTAACCTCAAATCTTATTCCCTGCTTCAATGCAAGTGCTTTATTTCATTTGGTCACACAGTGAGCAACAAAGGTCAGCTATCCATGGACTATAACCTCACTGCAAAGCTAACAAAGCAACCTGTCCAAAATGTTTATTTTAATAAATGGACAGAGAGAGTTAGAAGAATACCTATTGAAAAAAAAAAAGCAAATCAATTAAGTGGGGTTTTTTTGAGTGCCATTCAAACTTCAGTGACGCCCGTTATAAACAAAACAACATGGTACAGATGAGAACTATATGTCTCTTATCAAGTAAGAAGTTAGAGATTGCTAACATCTAGGATAAATTTGCAGTCCAATTTTATCCAAATGCATTCATATAATCTACATATAAGAATTCCATTGGTCATTTTTTCCACCAAGGGCTGTGTGAATTTTCTAATTGTAAATATTCATGAAACAAAGGTTGTTAGGTCTTGACTCGAGTAGGGAGAAATTCTAAACTCAGGTTCTGCAAAAGAATGGCACCAGGATTCTAAACTAGAAGGTCCTTGACCTCTGGAGATGCACCTTCCTCCCCTTCCTGTCTTTGAGGCTTTTATGAGACTCTCTAAATAGAGCTCTTAGAGGATTATGAACAGACTCAGCATAATGGGGGATGGATCTGAACACTTAGCTCCATACCTCAACTTAAATTTGGACTACACAGGCCATGGTTTAGAAGTTGTTGAAATATAGATATTTTGTCAGTTGAGTTCAATTGATTTGTCAATTAACATTAAATCATATGTCTATGCCATCTAAATTGCAATATAAATAATTTATAAGTGGGCTTCTTTGTATCATCCTCAAAAGTGGAAAAACAGTATTTATGTGTTCGACCGATCCGCTGCAGAATAACAACTGCTTACCCTTTACACAATGTGGTACTTTACATATTTTAAGTCTTTTTTTTTTTTTATAGCTCTATTCTTTACAAAAGCATAAAAAGTAGGAAATCCAGGCATCAATACCCTCTTTTAAGGTATAAAACAGAAATGTAGGTCAAGGTGAAACGGATAAAGACTTGAAATCATTTCTTCTCACTCCCAGTTCAGAACTTTTTTTTTTTTTTCTCAAAAACAGCATTGTCTACTTAGAATCACATGGGATTAAGAACCAGCTCCAATGATGAATTTCATCCTCATTCAGCCGCCTGCCCTACACCTACACAGTACGAACCGCCCTCACCTCCTCAACAACTACAATAATTCCCTCACTGGTCCCCTCCTTTTACTCTTTCCTATGACATGTTTTATACTCTACAGCCAGGTTGATCCTTTCAGAATGATGTTCTGATCATGCCACCTCTCCACTTAAAATCCTTCAGTCACTTAGCACTTGCTCTTAGGAAGAAAGACTAAAACCTGCTTTCTTTAGATCTCCATTCCAATGTCAACTTCTCCTCCTGACTACTCCACAGAGACCTGTAACCCTTCTCCCAGTCCCTCTACCTACCTACCTCACCTGCTTTAATTTTCTTCCTAACACTTAGCCCCTAAAATATTCTATGCTTATGGGTTTAGTTGTTAATTATCTATCTTCTCAGGGATTCATCTCAGGGATTCACTTCTGTATACCCAGAATAGCACCACACAGCAGATGCTGAGTGTTTATCAAAAATAAATAAATAAACAAACAAACAAACAAACAAACAAAAATGCATAAATTCTGGCTTAGTTAGTTCAGGCTCCTATAACACATGCCACAGATGGGTGGCTTATAAAACAATAGAAGTTTATTTCTTACAGTTGTATAGGCCGGAAATCAGACGCAAATGCCAACGCGTTTAGGTTCTCATAAGGACCCTCTTCCAGGCTGTAGACTGCTGTGTCCCCCCATGATGGAAAAGGGCTAGAGAGTGCTGTGGCGTCTCTTTTATATGAGCATTAATTTCTTTCATTAGAGTTCCACGCTGATGGCCGAAGCATCTCCCCAAAACCTTACTTCCTAAGACCATCATACACAGCTTTAGGATTTCAACTTATGAATTTGGGAACGAGGCACAAACATTTAGACCAAAGCAACGCCTACAGGATTTAGCTCCCCATCACCTTTCCAGCCTCAGCACTCACAGCGTTTCCTCTTGCTCTTGGTTCTCCAGGCCCACTATTTGCCTCCTTATCTTTTAATTAATGTTTGTTTCTCTCATTAGATTATATGTTTCATCACAGCAGGATTTTTTGTTATGGTTGTTCTGCTCACTTCTGTGTCATTAGTAATTGGTCTATAGAGTGTATGTCACTTTGAAATGACGTTACTATTTATTTATGTCTAAATAGGTAATGTGTCCTTCTATTGCATTAAAATCCATCGATGTTTCACATTAACTGGTTCATATTTGGAAGTGCTTTGGCGAGTAAATTGGGTAAAGTTAGGCAGTCCATAAACTGCCACAAATGGCACCCCATTAGCAAATTGCCCTATTTGTACAGTTGGTAATGGCAAGTTGGGAGTGGCTTTCACAAAGTTAAGTGCTTTTAGTGGAAATTAAGTTAGCAGAGTCTCAAGGCTTCTATCATAAACCATATTGAAAACATTTATTAACCCCCTAAATTTAAGTGAGACAAAATTAGGAATGAAATATTCAAAGTATCACAATTACACCATCTTTTTAGAAGGGGAAGTACCCTATTTAAAAGCATGAAAGTTAAATTTCCACATTAGAAGCCATCAAAAAGAAGGACTTCAGGCTACTTTCTCTTGTGAATGGAACACAGTCTCCTCACATTATTTGCTTTTCATACTGTTGAACAAGCTGCCTGAAAAGACTTGATTCTAATTCAACCCAGGAATGTGTCCATTTTAGGGCCATCTGTGCCAGGCCCCAAACCAAGTCAGAATTAGCAGCGACTCCTCAATATTTAATATACGCCAACTAAGGGGGCTGATCAAAAAGTCTTCCTGCTTCAAAGAAGCAACAAAACATGACTTGTCCATAGATAGATAGATAGATAGATAGATAGACAGACAGACAGACAGACAGACAGAATTTTTTCTATTTCTGAAACATTTTGCCTAATGCTATCTCCTTTGAGAAGAATTTAACTATCATGAATCAAACAGACGGGTATCCTTAAAATATTTTTGTGTTTGCAACTGTCACATCATCTCCCTGATGACATGGATATTAACTGAAAAATCTGGATTCTAAAAATATTTGATATGTATAAAATAGTTCTCAGGATTCAGATAGTAAAGGCTGATGGGTAGAGAATAGGAATAATGTAAAAAATATGAGTTGGGGGCCAAACTGACCTGAGGTTAACAATCAGTTCTGACACTTGCTTGCTGTGAGTTTAAGAAAATACCATGTAACTTGTCTAGTCATAAGTGTCTTTCTTTGTAAAACACAGTTAACATAGTTATGAAAATTGTATTCTGTAGAAATTAAATATGATAGTATAGGTTCAGGAAATATATAATTTCTGACATGAAGCAAGTACGTAGTAAATGTCATTCCCCATCCCCATCCTCCACAGTAATGTATTAATAAACTCAGGGGATTTCAGGCACTGTAGTTGGGTCAATGTAAGAACTTAGCAGAAATTTCCTTTTCTGCGCTTTAACTTTCCATAGAATTCATCTAACAGTGTTCTCCTTCATGTTTTATATACTAGGTTAGAGGTTAGAGTTATAGAATGTATCTGGTAGATTTGGATTTATGACAGATTATTTATGGTGGATTTAGAAAGGGCGGTGTACTACAATTTTTTTTTTCTTTTAGAAAGATTAAGATGGGAAATATGAGCTTGGTCACCCATATCATAAAATTTAGTGATGGAGAGAAGCAGTCATCTCTATTGAAATATTACATAATACTGTTCAATATATAATTAAAAACTGAGAAAAGCCTTCTGAAGGAAAGGAGCAGGGAGCTGAGAGAACACACGAGGAAGAAACCCCATTGGGCAGAGGGGTCCAGGAAGGCTTCCCTACATGACAGTGGTTTGCTCTGATAGACGAGTGAGAATTACCTGGGAAGCCCTGGAAAGGTCACTTGCCTTCTCTCCCTGGGAATCACCTCCTATATCAAGACACAGCATCTTGATGCCTCTTGATTTCCCCAAGCCTAGTTGGTTGCCTTATCCTGTCTTCCCAAAGCACCCTCCTTAGATTCTGCTTCAAGGTTTCTCACAATGTAATGATCTGTATATACTTCTCCTTACATGTGTTTGTGGGGCCAGAATGCTGTGTCAATTTCTGTAAAATCAGTGTTTAGCGCACAGAGTGGGCCCCAAGGAAATGTTTGAAAAATGAATCTACACCTCTGATCTTGTCATGTCACCTAATACTTGCATGCAACCATTTACTTTAATTAAAAATTAAGGCTTTTGGAAGAGTACTTTTTTTCCCTTTTTTACAGTGGTGGAATTCTGAGCAATTTTGCCTGATTAGCTGACTTCTTATTCTAGCCACAATGCTGTCTATGCAAGAGGTGCGCTTTTTTAAAAAGTCTGTTAGAATATAAGATCCGAAACTAAGACCTCAGTTCAAGTAACTGGTGAGATAAACTTTAACCTAGAAAAAGCCAAAGGGAACAGATCCCAAACAATAAAATTTTGATTCAGTGAAGTAAACCCAACACACAACCTTGGAGAACTAACGAAGCAAGACTCAGGGATTCTTTACAGCAACGATTAAACTGAAATTGCAGGAAGTTCCATAAGGCTAAGTGGTACTTTGTCATGCAATGATAATTCTGTTTGGTTCAGCAAAATACAAGGAAATGCTGAGAACTTCTCTCCTGTGGAGGTTTCTGCATTTCTGCTAGATCAGATATACACACTGTGGGCTCTGCTTCCCCTGTAGTATTCCGTTACCTAGCAACCAACGTGTCTAGGCATTACAAGCATGGGGGGGGCTATATGAGTATACACCTCACTCTTTTAACAATAGAGAGGCGGAAAGGCAGTAGGAAACAGCTATAAATCATCAACAATAAAAAAAAATAACTTCTAAAAGTTTTCTTGAAAATGAGTACACTGTGAAAAATGTAATGCTGATTTGCATGTAATTCAAATATCTTCCTCAGTGTTTGCAGAAGGGTATACTTTCTGTGTTCCTGAGTCTTTTTAATATCTAAAACTGAAAACAAAAACATAATAATAGTAAAATTAGGCTGATGATTATAATTATAAACTCCTTCATATCACCATTCAACAAATGATTATTATCATGGATTTCCTTTGGTTTTATTTCCATAAATAACATCCATTTAAGACAAGTTGTTATGCCCTGTGGCACAATGTTTCAAAGCTTTATCCCTTGCAGACTGTCAAACTTTTCAACTGACCTTATACTCTTGGTCCAATATGACTTTTTAAATTAAAATTGAGGAGGAACAGAAGATGCAATAAACCAGGTAACAGCAAAAAGGTAAAGTCTGGAAGTAAGGTTTTTACTGTCTGAAATAGTGAGGAATAAGTGACTTCAATACCAGCTGGCAGATTTAACAATAGAATCATTGATGAAAGAATGGGCTGAAGGATGGGGGAGGTGATAAAAGAAGAGAAAAGAAATAAAGTGTGAGAGCCATGGGGTGGAAACTGAAAGAAGAAATAATGAAGGCAGTGAGCAGAATTGGTTTCCTAGTGAAAAGGTTAATTAAATCTTTCGTGGCATGAAATTCTTAAAGAACTACTTTTCTGGCTATGTGTGTATATTCATGTGTGTTCTTTGTAAACATGCAGGGATGATAATGATTCTCTCATAACATCCTTTCACACTAATGCTTGAGAACTTTTTTTTTCCCCAAGGACAATAATTTATTTTTTTAAAGCCTCTTACATGTTGAGCAGAAAGAAATTTAACACTGCTGACCTGCACATAAATCTTAGGAGCAGAATTTGTTCTCTTTCCATTGTTCTGATTTATTTTCTCCAAAATTTAAAACTGACAACAAAAAAGCAAACCTTGTATCTCTATTAAAATTAATGGCAAAATGAAAGAACTCTTTTAAACAATAGACGAGACAAAACCCACAGGCTTGAGAGCCTCGATACTACTCCAAAGACCACGATGCTGATTTCTAAGCCTGAAGAAATGATTACATATCATCCCAGGAGGATGCCAACCAATGAGATGGCGGCGGTGCTATTTGTTTTCAGCCTTTTGTGTGTTTCTTAAGGTTAATCTTACCATGCTGTCACATGGATTCCAAGCAGTTTCGGGGCTCAGAAAGGGAGGGCGGAGTTTCTGATGTCTGTCTAAAGGGCAAAAGCTGATCAGTCTAATCAAAAACACAGAGTCCATTCAAGGAGTGACATGTTATCTCCCATCACTCTTACCCTTTTACGTCCATCCATGTAGTTTGTACACACTTATGTGGGAAAGCGGTGGATGCAGTAAATACCTTTCCTTTTGTTTTGTATTTAGCCTTAATCTTGACTTTTAAAAGCATTTCATTTGTTTGTTTTCAGGGTCCTGGTTTTTCTGGCTGGTGAAATAATTGCAGTTGATCAGGCTATAAGTTGTAAGAGAAAAGGTATTAATACACTTGCTCAACAAGAAGCCAGCATCCATAGACCCTCCTATGCTTAAATAGAATCCTTTCATGTGGAAAATCAAAAACAGAGTGAAGCAGTTTCTTGAGTAAGGCGTTTTATTTTTTTCTTTTCCATTTTGTCAGAAAGCAAATGTGAAAGAGAAAATAAATTTGTCATAGACATTTCATTTGACCATCCAGTCTCATAAGTTATCGATGGTTTTATCTCCAAAGAAAGGCATTTCTTCCTTCTTTACCAGTGAAAGATGAATTCAGTTTGTGGAAATTGGGTAGAATAGATGCTTTTATGAGTTGAATTAAAATGATGATAATGATGACGACGACGACGACGACGAAGACAACGACAACAACAACAGAAACATTAACAGAGCAAGGGGGAGTAGAACAATATAACACAGCATCTGCGACTATAATTGTTATTGTTGTGTGGCCTATGAAAACTCTTTCAAGTACTTTGGCCTCAGTAGAGGCTCAAGAATGGGCATGTTAATATTTAGCCTTTGTTACCTCTTATTTAATGAATCCACACGTACTTCTCCATAATTATGAGGCAAAGAGTATTTCTGCATTAATGAATTAGTTCTAGTGATATCAATATATACTACCTGGATAAAATGACAGGCAATATTTGTGATATTGAAAGAAATTTTACTGAAAGAAATTTAATTTAAAACCCCTTGTGTTAAAACTTGTCCCCTAAATGAAAGACATTATATCATGTCTATCACAGAATGTTGGCTGGCTTTATTTGCTGTCAAATGTCACTATTTCTCTGAGTTCTTTGGACTACAATAAAAAAAATATATTAGAGGATGTATTATGTTCATGTTTCCATAATTAACTACTTGGGGAAAAAAAGAAGATATCAAAAATGTTTTCTTTACCCTCAAGGCATCTACAATCTAGTTAAGAAAATAGAATTTATAACCCCAAAATGATTTTGATTCGAGCATAAGGAAATCAGCCTCTAGGAAAAGCTCGCTAAGTGAGTAGTAAAACAGGTCAGGTCCCATGTCTTAACCTGTGTGAATTAAGACCGAATGGCTCCTAAAAGAAAAACTCCAGATAAAGAAAAAAAACAACAAAAACCCTTCTGTCGCTGGACCTACCATTAGACTTGGGGCAGGGCCATGTTTAACTTCACTCTGTCTCTGGTACCCACCACAGAACCAAGGCTTGCCACAGAAAGACTTGGCCTCAGTTAGTCTTCTGTAACATGAACTAAAAAATCCCTCACAAACACCTCTTATAAGAGACTCTCTTGGCACAAGTTATTTACATGGATATATTGATTAGTAGAGAACCCAATTTAACATGTCATGGGATAAAACATTTATTTGTCTGATCTGCTATTATTATCTACAGTAGTTATGCTAAAAACAGTGGTAGACACCATTTATTAAGCACTTGCTATATGACACATGTCTTATTGAGTATTTTAATTCAATTTAATCCCCTCAGCCTCTATGAGGTACCACCTATAACTACTGCCACTTACAGACAGAGTAGTTAAACATGAGACTTTAAAGTGAGCTAGTGATAGTCAGGATTTGAATTCATCCTGTCTCTGACTATGAAGACCTGCTGCTGTCAACCACCAATCTAGACTAGTTCTGCTAACCTTTCCAGTCTTTGACCTAACTAGACTTATATATCTAGTTTCTTCTGTTCAACAATAAGTTGATAAAGGAAAGATGTAAATTAAAAATAAAGACTATGTTATAGGACTTTCTAGAGCTGAATAGTCATTAGAGGCCACTGAACATAACATCCTCATTTTACAATTAAACTAAGGCCAAGAAAGGGTAAAATATTTGCTGAAGGCTACCCACCTACATATGTGTCCAAATCTGATATCCAAATTGACTGTTTCCTATTCGAGGACTCTTTACTTCTTCAATACTTTAAAGAACTAAAATGCAGAGGAAAGAATATGGTTCACCAAATATGCTAATTATCTAAATGATTAAACAGAAAGCTCTTTCTATGTCAATCTTTATTACTGAAAATCTAAAGTATGAGTTGGATTTCCTGCTTTAATAAATATAACAGAAGAACAATATACATTTCCTGGCTACAGTGGAGATGGTACTGAAGTCAGATTGATTTGGGTTCTACTCTCAATTTAGCTATCTGTTGTTACAAGAAGTCTTCCCAGTGATTCATATCTCTGGTTATTCATTCCCCTTGTGCCTGAGGCGTCAGCTCTGCACCTGGTTATGTGATTTGCTATGGCTAATGGTGCATCAGCAAGTGGGACACAGTGGGGCTTGTACACTGGGGAAACTGTGGTAGCAGCACTGTGAAAGCCCATTCCCATTTCCTTGAGCATGAACGGCCATAGGAGAGAGCTGCCACACCAGTCTAGCCATCGCCATTGCGACAGAGCCTGCTCTCCTCAGCTGTGGCACCCAGAACTTAATGGAAACATGGATTAAGATTAATAACCTAAGGTGGAAGGGTTTGCCCATTCGCAGTCTGCCCACTTTTAATGGGACAATGTGTCCTCTTTCATGTCTGGAGTTTTCAGTGAAAGATTATCAGTGAGATCTACACCTAGCCATAGCTTTTACCCATCCACTTTTTTTCCTGCCCCATCAGGCTGCATATTCTATGTTTGGAAAAGGCCCTTATTTCCCCCCACTTTAAGAATGAGTTACATTCAGTGAATCACTTTCAAAAAATAGAGGAAAAAGAAAACTAACAGCTTAATAATGGAGAAACATAGCAAATACTACCTTATCCAAACAACAAAGGTTAATATTACCAATGACAAGTCATGTGGATTATCTACCACCTGTTATGAGGTTATAGGAAGAACACTTCATCTCTGTGATATTATTTCTCAGAAAACATAGCATTGGTCTACACGTGAAATAAAGATCAGACAATTCTAAATTATAGGATATTCTACAAAATCCCCGACTAGTACTCCTTCAAACTGTCGAAGTCAAGAAAAAAAAGAAAAGACTGAAAAATTATTCCTAACCAGAGAAGACTAACAAGACATGGCAACTAAATGCAATTTGGAGTTCTAGGTGCAATTTTAAACAGGAAGAGAATATTAATGAAAAAACTGGTGAAATCCAAATAAACTCTGGAGTTTAGCTTAAAAATGGGAGGGAAGTTTATCATATAACAAATGTCACTATCTCCTTTCAACTCACAGAAGAAATTAAAAAATAAAGGACATTATCCACTCAAAGGAGAGGCTGCCCACTCTAAGCAGCAAGATTTTACTATGTGTTGAAATACAGAATCTAGTGGAGTTATTACATCTAAGGTCTTCTTCAAAGCTAGGACAAAAGGTAAAAATTAGGGAAGGAAGGGAGGAAGATAAAGTGATTTCGGACTTATATCATCTTATATATACCCTATACCCATTTCTCATAAAAATGGGAGTACATGGAGAAAAGCCACTTACTGGAGACTTAGTCGAAAGATACAGAGTTAGATTCTGGTTGAGATTTTACCTATTGACATCTTATAGTGCTAGCCTACAAATTAAAGTATGTACACACAAAATCATCACTTTTAACAGAACTATTTTAAATAAATATTCACTTTCAAATGTTACAATTAAATATGCTTAGCTCGGTTCTAACAATCACAGATCTTCTAATATCAATTGTCTGCATTAATGCTTTGTCCAAAGCATAAACAGTACTGAAACAGTACTGTTTTCTTATTTGTACAAAGATTAAAGTAGGGTGGCAGATACTATTCATATTGGTTTATCCAAACTGATTGGTTATGGCAACATGGTCTGGGTTGGAGATGGAAAGAATCTAAAATAGTGCACAGGTCTACATGAATAAAAGCTTATACTTTGACAAAAGTGCCTCTGGCTCTTAAATATTTATGAAAATAATACTATAAGGCCTCTGCTCTGTGGGGCATTTACTCTCTTTTCAAAAGTTTAGTTTTCAAATGTGATGGTCAAATGTTGGCATATGATACTGAATAATGCTATTGTGATGGAGAAAAAGGATTCTGTTGGAAAATAACATCATCTGTGCCTTTTGATTTTTTTTTAAAGCATATCGGAAAGAGGTCAGGAAATACTATTTGGCAAATAATATAAAATAGAACCAAGAATGTGAGGAAACAGAGGCAATGAGAAAGACTGTGCTAATTATTGATATGTCGCTTTTAGAGTTGGTCATATCCTCAGTCATACAACAAGGCCTATTCCCCTCCAGTGAATGATAAGTTTCCAGTGATGGAAATGATGATCAATTTGCAAAATCAATTGTTCCAAATTATGAAGAACTCTTGTTTGAGGTCCAAGCATCTTTTGCCGAAACCACAACTCTGAATTTAAGGATGATTATCTTAAGCCTCCCCAGCAGGGGTCACTAAGCTAATGATAAATATAAGCTCTGTCATAATATGTAATTGCAGTTTCCATTGACAACAGAGGAAATATACATATTTTATAGAGAAATATATATTTTATATAAAATATTTTATGTATTATATATTTAATGTATATTATATATTCATATAAATATATGTGAATATATAATCATATGTATTTGTGTGTGTGTGTGTGTGTAATCATATTCCTGCTGGAGAAGCTTTGAATGAAAACAAAATATTTTTCAGCAAAAGTGACAGTATATTTCATAAAGAGTCAAAATATAACAGTTGCACTTTAGTGTAATATTCACAGAGAAGGCAGTGGTTTTTAGCCTGCTAGCTTTTACAGTCATATACACATAAAATTAGAAAATTAGGTGTACTATTCAAATATTGCAAAAATATATAGGGAAGAAGCCTAATAATGAATAATTATTTTCCAACAATGATTTTACCTAAAGTTTATGCTTAAATAATTTGAACATAATAGAGACAACAGCATTCCATTTCAATATGTCCTGATTTAATTAAGGACTCAGCTCTTACGAGGGGGCATCGACTGCCTCATTCTGGCACTCCATCCTCACACTTGCTATACTCCCTGGACCTGTAATGGTCTAGGGCTTTGAATGGGTTACATTAACATTATTAAGAGTGAAGGGCTATGATCATTTACCTGAAAATACAGTTCACTTGCAATCTTCCCTAAACCAGTTTCTAACATTTAAAAGGTAATACTGGACAAAAGGGGTTGTATCATCTTGTCAGCCAACAAAATCAAGGTCTTTATCAGGGTCTAAAGGGGCTTACATGATCTAGCCTCTGCTCCCTTCCTCCCCTTGACCATTTCACTCCATAACACTGGCTCCTTGATATCTGAAGAATACACCAAGCATAATTCCCCTAGAGCCTGAGAGCTTGCTTCTTCCTCTGCAGAAACTCTTCCCCCAGATATTTGGGTAGATAGTCCTATCACCTTATTAAATGTCTCTTCAGTTATTTCCTCTGACCACTAGACCTAAAGAACACACCCATCACTCACTATTCCCTCATCACACTTCATCCTTCTTCAAAGCACTTTCAAACACTTACACCATCTTTTGGGGTTATTTGCTATTAATCGTCTGTGATTCCTATCTAGAATAATAAGCCTATGGAGTTACATTTATTTTTTTTTCTGCTGAATAACTAGCATCAAGAACCATACCTGGTACAGTAAAAATTCAATAAATATCTCCAAATAAATGAATAAACAATAAAGCCAGTGTATCTATCATCGCATCCCCCAATCTAAAGGATGGCAAAAGAGAGATGAGACATGGATCGTGCCCACAAGGCACTTATACCAAGTTGAACAGACAAGACTTGGGCACAAACAAATTTGTCAGCTTCACGTCTTATTTGAACCAAACCAACCAGTGGCGGAAAGATAAACTGTTCTTCACTTACAGAAAAATAAGTCCTCAACAGGAATCGGCAGCAACTTGAACAGATATTAGAAAGAGCAGTTTTAATCCCATCTTCCATTACCAGAGAAGCTCACAAAGAAAAAGCCATATTCTGCCTCTGTGTCAAAGACAGAATTCAAGACTGAGTAGCTCATTGTTTTAAATGCATACGAAATTTCTTGAAGTCTGATGTTCTTATTTCATTTTGATATTTATTCTTTCATCTCTAAATTCATAGCGTAGACTAGCACATCAGACACTTTCAAGATGAGAGATCATTTTGTGAACTAACAACACTTAAATTTTTCTGCCTCTTTTCTAGTTATCACAATAAAGTAGATATGAAAATACCCTTCTTTTTCTTTGCCTCATGTCAATAAATCATAGCTTTAAAAAGAGAAATCTCATTTTTATTCCCCTTACCTTCAAACTAAGCATTTGATCCTACTTTATGTTAGATATAATTGAAAATAAAAACAAAGGAAAGGAGTAAGAAAGCGTCTCCTCTCTGGAATTTTCAAACATGTGAGATTACCTGAAACCATCAAGCATTTTACTTGTTTTCCATTCGCTACACAACCTCTATTCCAATAATAAATATTTAATTAATGCAAATATTCCTGCTTGACTTTCCACAAAGTTGGCAACCTACACCTCCCTCCTGCTTTGATAGACTCACCCATTTTCCCACCCATTCAGGAAAGAAAAATAGTGGAAAATACTAAGGGGTTAAAAAGACACCCCTTAATAAATGTGTTTAATAGCTGACATGTCTTCCTTCCTTTTGTTGCATTAAACTGGCACATAGTCAGCATGGCATTGTTCACTTTGAAGTGGTTTTCCATTGTTCTCCTACCAGCCTCTATCAAGGCCTACTGACAGATGACCTATCAAATGCTTCCTCCTTTGTCTCCAACATCCTAGACACCTCTGTTTTTTCTTTGAAAAGACACAATCTGCTCACCCTCTGGCTCTTCCTCCTCCAGGGGTAGCAGTTGGTAAGCCTGGGCCCTCCCAAAGCCAGGGGCTGCTATGCAGAATATGTCTGGATCCCAATTATGCAAGGAGAAGTAGTGCATAAATTAGTAGATGGTGTTTCTAAAGCTGTCAGGGATAAATTGTTCTTATTTCCTGAAACTGTCATAGGGAAAAAAGGGTGATTCTGAGATGAATTCTGACACCCCTGTTGCTCCTTGAAAACAAAGAGCCCCTAAAGGTCTGAGCCAGGAATAGGCAAAGAGCTGATGTAACTTATAACAGGGCTTTAGGAAATAAAATAGAACTAGAGCTGAGGTCAGAGGGCAAGTCTCAGTTCAAAACAGATAAGACAACATCTGTCAATAACAACAAATGCTTCACGAATCACCTGGAGCTTTTATGCTGAGCTTGCTTGGATGACACTGTTGCAGGAACACTAGGCAGGAACTCCACTAAGGGGTGGGAATTGGGGTGAATCAAACCCTACAACCACCAGTTACCTTCAGCCCTTGGAAGGCTGGTAAGCTGGACTGACTGAGACTGAACTGCTTCAGTTCTTACTGAACGAAAATGTTTCAAGGCCTGTCCTCAGTGTGAAGGGATATCTGCTCTATTTCATAGTCTACCGAGTCACTGTAATTTCTCTCTTTGCCCATGTCCCCAAATTTGTACACTCAGATTGTACCTTCTGGCGGAGTCAACTTCATTTATATAGAATTCAACTATTTTCTTATTAAATGACCCACCACACAACCAAACATATATTTCTTCATACATACAGTTATCTATGATATAATTTTAAAGATTTTCTATCAAAATAGCAGTTATCTTTAAAAAAAAGTTCTTTTACATGTTAGCGCTTCAAATTATAAGCTTAAACCATCTTTAAAATAAACTTCTGTAGACTAGATCTTCTCTGAAGGAAGTGACATATTATGATTTATGGGTGGTGAGGTACTAACAAGATATTTTCTTTTGCCAAATTTTGTGAAATTTTGTTAAAATGAGTTGAACAAAGATACTGTTAACAGTATATGATATTCACATAGACAAAGTAAAATTTATACTTTAATTGTACTAAATATGTGATTGGCAGAAACACAAGTCATATTATTTTTCCTTTCTGTAGCATTTCTATTTAAATGTTACTATTATTATTTTTTTTGCTTAGCTGTACTCCCAATGAATAAAAGTATGAAAGCAAACTCTTTAAGAGAGCAAATTATAGTACTACTGTTTGTTTACCAAAATTGAAGATCAATCATTGCACTCAGTATCAGATTTGATAAGTACTAGTCACATATTAGAAAAACAAAGTCTATTGTTAGTTTCTACAGACTGTTTCCTATTCTCTTTATATGGAAACTTCACATGCTTTTCCATTAAGTTAGAGAACTGGATATAAGTGACGTATATAAACAGTTTCCAACTAATGGTGAAATCATTTGAATAATTGAACATCTGAAGAACAAGGCATATGATTTAACTCCAGACTCCTTTGATAACTCAGGCACCTTAAATAAAGTGTCATTTTCATAGCAAGGAACGGAATGGCTTTCTCCCAGTATAGGTAAGAAATGCTTGTTGGGTTACTGTTGGTATACATGAGAAATGAGGCTTTATACTTCCTTACATTTGGCTGATTAAACTTCAAGTTTGTAATAAGCTATAATCCTCAAAATATCACCTAGGCATGAGGTACTCCATCTCTATGCTTGATCTGCTAAATCAGTGAAAATATGTAGCTATTGTTTTTCAGCGGATGGCATAAATCAGGCTCTGATTATCTGAACAGTTACAATTCACTAACTTCTGGATGACATCCAAACTCTTCAAGCACATCTGCTCCACACACCAGCAAAATGTACAGCAACTCCAGCAGCACGATCCAACATAACAATTTAAATATTTTATATAATTAATGATATGTAATTAAACTTAATGTAATTACATTTAGGTACTCTGAGGTAACTATTTTACAATTAGGATTTCATCAACAAATAGCTTTTCCAAGGCATATAGCATAGCTTTTCCCATAGTAGCAACCCATACCCGAAGTGTCTCTGTTAGAGTAAATAGTGTAGCAAAACCCAACATTCTAAGTCATCAGCCATCAGCATGGGATTATGTTAGAAGTAAGAGTCCATCCCATGCCAAAAGCACACATGAACCTAAACATTAATGGCTTTGCCTTCAGCCTGTGGGAAGATGGAAAGGTGACAAGAAGGTCCAACCATTAGGTTGCTTCTTTTATAACTTGACAAACAGTCAAGTACCAAGAGGCACAGGAAAAGAAGCCTCCATATTCTATAGTTCCATCCCAATGGGGCCAATAAAACTGTCTACCAGCCAGCCTTCCCTGGGTCAGGAATTTGATGAGATGGTGGAGGGGTAGCATCTGAGAGGCTGTTCTGCCCAGCTCAATTAAACTAACATCATATAGTTGCGATGAAAGCAAGGAGATACTGTCCTTGCTAGGATTTTGCTTTGAAACGCTGGGGTCACTGAAATCATTTATAGAGCTTGTGATTCTAAAATATATCCTCTCCCCAGATTTGCTCAAATGCAAAAGAATCATAGTAAATAAGATCTTTCTTTTATGTGGAGGGCTCAAGTTTGTAGCTGTCTAGCCCAGCTCTCCAGACTTGGTATTTTGAGTGCCATGAAACCTGTGGAGGAATGATCATAGTCAACTCTCATTGATTCTTCTTACTTTTTGATTTTTTTTCATTTAAAATATGATTTAATGACTTTCTACCAAGAAAAATAGCAATATAGTTGTAGTTATTTCTATCTTCCCCCATCCAAAACATCTCTTATTTCTATCAATGTAAATGTAGTACAGTTTATTTATATATTATTTATAATTTATATATATATATTCATTAGTACATAAATGTGACTGTTCACTGTAGGGTCACAGAGTGTGCAATGATTAAATATACTTTCTCATACCAGTTTTTATTATTTTAGCTAGGTTTAATGTGTTTTTTAATTGCCTTACTTTCTAGGCAAACTACCCCCCCCCCAGCTCTCCTAAAGAACTACCACCTTTTTCCAAATGAAGGAGAACACATCAGGGTTCATTTAGGGGTGCTGCTACTGTTCACTCTGAGCTCAGCAGCCTGTCAATCAGGTATCATCTTGGAAGCTCCCTTGGTGGCATCATCCTGAGTATTCCCTTTGCCTCTTTCCTTCAGGAGACCTTCTTTCCTGGAATCTAAAATTTGTTCTTTAGTGTTTCCTTTCCCTTTTGGTAGAAGCACATGTTCATGTGGCTTCCCGAGAAAGAGTGCATAGGAGGTAAATTTTTCAAGACTTTAATGTTAGAAAATGTATTTATTTAAAATTTGGCTGCTCACAGAATTTTACTTTGAAAATTGTTTTTCCTAATACACCGAATGTATTCCTTCACTGTCTTTCTTTGATCAGTGTTGCTATTGAGAAGTTTGAGTTCACTTCGATTCCTTATTCTTTGTATGTGAACAAGTTTTTTTCTTTCTTTTTTTCTTCCTGGGCACATTTATCCCTGAAGTATTTATCCCTAAGGTTCATCACTATGAATGTCATCACTATGTTCCTTGGGATGAATCTACTCCATTTATTATTATGGGCACTTAATGTGCTCTCTCAATCTGGATATTCATGTTTTTGAAAAATTTTCATCATTTTGCACCTCTCTGCTTTCTGAATTTCTCTGCTAGAACTGTTGTTATTTAGATGTTAGATATCCTAGAACAGTAGTCCTCCAAGTTTAGTCCATGGACCAGCCACATCTGCATGACAGTGCTAGAAATGTGCAGTCTCTGGCTACACCCCAGACTTTACAAATCAGAAACTCTAAGGTGAAGGCCCAGCAATCTGGTTTAACAAGTCCCCTAGGTGATTGTGATACAAGTAAAGTTACAGAGTTGAGGTCTTAGACTAATCACTAATTTTTTTTTTTTTTGCTCCTACCTTCCACCTTTTTTTTTTTTTTTTTTTTGCCTTTTTATCTATTAGTGAGGGATTTCCTTAACATTATCCTTTAATCCTTTTACTGTGTTTGCATTCCTTCTATCAGGAGTACCAGATTTTAATTTGAGACCTTTTTCTTATTCTTTGAAAGTTTCCCCTCTTATTTTAAAACTGTCCTTCTTTTATGGTTCCTTTATATTCTCCTCATCTCTCTCAGGATATCAATTTAAATTTTATTCCACTTGCTTTAAGATTTCTTTCACTCCCTGCATGGTCCCTGTTTCTGTTTCTCTTAGATACAGAGAAACTTGGATACTGTTTCTATTTGCTGGGTTTGCTTTGTCTACCTTATTTTAGAAGATTTTACAAATATTTTGAACTTTAGATATCCATATTTATGTAGAAATGAAGAAAAAATTCTGAGAATCCTTTATGCACAGTAGGTCTTGACAATGGTAGGTTTCTTTAAGTTTGGTAGTTGACTCCCAAAGGTCAGCACCTATGGGTCTTTGCCTTTGTGCAGATCAGTTTCCCAGAGAAGAATCCTCCCCAACATTCTACATGCAAGCATGAGAAGAGCCTATAGGGTGAAGTGGGTTGTGGAATCTCAACATTCAGTTTGTAGACCTTTTACTTAATCCCTTTTTCCACATAATCTCTCATCCTTACTCTCATCTGTTTCTGGGATCCCTAAATTGTGACCCTCTCTGACTTATTCTCTATAAAATGAATATTCTTCTTTAGCTGGAGTCTGGGAGGTCTGCAAGATCCAGGAGGATCTGTATGTAGGTCTAATGTTCCACATACAACCCCCTTCATTCTGTTTTTTTTTTTTTTTTTTTCCTGTCATTTGCACATCCACTATCAAAATAGCCCATTGTCTCAGTCCTAAAGCCTTCCTGGGGTTCTGCAGCCAACTCTGGCTTATTTATCACGAAGTTGTAGTTACTCACTTCCCATAGACTTCTAATACAGCCTAGTGTTCATCCATCACTATTCAGTTTCTAAAATTTTGTTGTTCCTTTCTATCTTTTATCCTCATCATTTCCCTTTTTGCTGTCCTTAGGGGTTATTCAATCTGTATTGCACTCTGACATGTTAGCACTGAGGGAGTGGAGCTAAATTTATGTGTCAGTTCATGACATTCCCTGAAAGCCCTCATTATACTGGGAAATATCAGTAGAGGGCGATCCTGAAAACACGGTGAGTTGTACTGTTTATTCCAGAAGTGCTGGCATGGTGGGGATAGGCTGGGGAGGAAGGCAGCACTCTCCAGCTGGAGGCACATTCATTCTGATGGAGGAGGGGAGCCAGGGCAACTTGATTCTCCTGTGCCAACAAGTTTGTGAAAATAATGTTTGCCTGATGGTCAAAGGAGAGTCTTGCTCCCTTGGTCTGAATGAACACCAAGCCACACAAACATAAATCTGAAATTTGACAGTTAAGAAAGACCTCTAGGCAATACTGAAATGTTTCTCCTTTAATATGTGACTACAGCCACAACTTTGTCACTTTAACCCCAGGGATTACCCTCAGATTCATTTCGGTCTCTTTTAGTTTGCCCTCGAGGCACTGTGAACCTGAACCAGAGGAATGCAGCCACATGGATAATCTGAGAGTTACTATCGCCCAGTTGTCACCCCCAAAGCAGGCAGGAAATAGTGTCCCTGCTTTATTTTTCTGTCCCAGTTGTTTGGACTTGAATTGATTATCACTTGGTCCTTTCATGGATTCTGCCTTTCACAACATATAATTGCAGGAAAAGGGAAAGAAGGAGTGAGAGAGAAGCATATACACAAAAGCAATATGTTTATGGAAATTCCTTTTGTTGCCAGGCCATTAGGGATGAATTTAGCATTAGTGGGAAGATATGGGGCAAAATAACTGACTTCTACTTTTAAACACAAGTCTGCTAATAATTAGCCAATCAGATAAAGGGTGTGGTATGATACAGTAGAATGGACACTGGGACTCTAGGGAACTCTGGGTCTCAGTTTTTTCTGCCATTGACTTCTGGATCATTTTCAAGTTCTAACAAACTTAAAATGGTTAGACTCAGGTGAACCACTTTATTTGTGGATTTCAATCATCTAATATATAAAAATGAGAATGACTGACTACAAAAAAACCAATAAATTCTCTATGTGATTTTCATAATCTGTACATTGATATTAGTTAATATGCATTTATTATTGATGCTTATGTTGGTTGAGATGAAGGTCTATTGTTGCAAGTTTTGAGATATTCCTTCAATCTCCACTTTTATTTTTAACTGTAATTTAACTTAAAAAAATTATTTTAAAACAAGAACTATATTGGGTTCAGTGGTTCAAACACATTTGTGGAGCTTTAGTGAAAGCATAAGTGAAACATAATTGGGAAGCTAAATTATTTAATGCATACCAAAGCTCAGGGCAAATGTTCAACAGTTGCACTTGTTTGGGCCTGGTTCATTTGGTTTCTGACTACATGACTTCTTATCAAGATGACTTTTTAGATTAAAATTTTAAATAGTTTTAGTCAGTGAAGCATTGCACAAACACAAATAAAAAGAGGTGCATTAGAAAATGCATGTGGGCTTTGTACAAATGGGCTAAGAGACTCAGGTTAGAGTACCTGCACAGAGTGCCCTAGAGACCTGATCCAGGGAAGGTAATCAGCAGTTTTCTCCAGGCAATAACATTTTTAGGTTACTTGCTCCCACTTCCTTTCTTTATGTGAAGTCCAGTAGGATAACACGGTATTTTGGATTATCATTCACTCCACTGGTCATTTATGTCTAAACCTTGAACACAAATTCATTAATTTGTAGTTATTTCATGGACAAATCTAGGATTTGGCTGAGGTCTAGATACTTTACTGAGTTTCATTTGTTCCTGCTTTACTTTCTTGTCCTGATGATGGAGAAAGGTAGATAAATCTGTTCTGACAAAGGGTAAAATGCCGGGACATTTATCAAAAATGGATGATTGTCTACTTCCTAATTCATTTTATGAGGCCAACACTACTCTGATACCAAAACTTGACAAGTATAACACCCAAAAAAAGAAAACTACACACCAATATCTCTGATAAATACAGATACAAAAACTCTAAACAAAATACTAGCTAACTGGATACTACACTAAATTAAAAAGATAATACATCCCAATTAAGTGAGGTTCTTTCCAAGGGTGCAAAGATGGCTCAGCATATACAAATAGATCAATGCAATACACATTTAAAAAATAAAAAATAAAAATTATAAGATCATATCAAAAGATGCAGAGAAAGCATTTGATAAGATACATCAATTTATGATTAAAACATGCAATAAAATGGGTATAAAGGCCATATGTGAAACTCCTCATACAAAAAAAACTAAAAACTTTTCCTCTAAGACCAGGAACAACAGAAGGATGCCCACTCTCACCACTGCTATTTAATATAGTATTGGAAGTCCTAGCCAGAGCAATCAGCCAAGAGACAGAAATAAAAAGCATCTAAATTAGAAATGAAGAAGTAAAACTGTCACTTAGCAGATTACATGATTCTTTATATAGAAAGCCCTAAAGACTCCACAAAAAATCTATTAGAAACAATAAACGTATACAGGAAAGTTGCAGGATACAAAATCAATGTACAAAAATCCATCGTGTTTCTATACACTAAGAATGAGATTTTAGAACAGAAATGTCTGCAAAATTCCTTTTGCAATTGCAATGAAAAAAATAAAATACCTAGGGATAAACTTAACAAAAAATATGAAGGACCTATACACTGAAAACTATAAAAAAAATTATTAAAAAAAATTGAAGACAACACAAAGAAATGGAAAAATACTCTGTGTTCATTGATTGGAAGAATCAACATAGTTAAAATGGCCATATTACTCAAAGCAATATACAGATTTAATGCAATCTTTATAAAAATCTCAATGGCATTATTTTTAAAGAAATAGAACAAAAAATCATCAGATTTGTATGGAACCACAAAAAATCCCCGAATAGCCAAAACAATCCTGAGGGAGAAAAAAGGAAATAAAAAGCCAGAGATATACTCCCTCAGTTCAGATTACACTACAAAGTGACAATAACTAAAATAGCATTACTTTAGCAGAAAAACAGACACACAGACCAATGGAAGAGAATTGAGAGCCCAGAAATTAACATACATAAATATGTACAAAGAATTTTCAACAAAGGAGCCAAAAACATACAATGAAGAAAAGAAAGTCCTCTTCAATAAATGGTGCTCCATATAAAAGAATGAAACTAGACTACCATTTGTCACCATACACAAAAATTAACTTGAAATAGATCAAAGAACTAAATAAAAGACCTGAAACAGAAAAGTACACAGAAAAAAACATAGGTTTTAAACTTATGGACCCTGGCCTTAGAGAAGATTTTGTAAATTTGACCCCAAAGGCAAGAGAAGTAAAAGCAAAAATTTAATGAATGAGACTATATCAAACTAAAAAGCTTCTGCACAGCAAAATAAACCATTGATAAAACAAAAAGGCAACCAACTGAATGGGAGAAGAGATTTATAACTGACACTCCCAATATGGTGTTAATACTGAAAATACATAAAGAACTCACACAACTCAACAACAAAAACAACCTATTTAAAAAAAAAAATGGGCAGTGGATCTGAATAAACACTTCCCTCAAGGAGACATACAAAAGCAGACAGGTATAGGAAAAGATGCTCAACTTCATTAGCTATTAGGGAAATGCAAATAAAAACCACACTTCATAAACTGTATAAATGTCTAACCAATGTATTATATGCCTGAAACTAATATAAAATAGAAATGAATAAAATGAGCAAAAATATAAACCACCATGAGATATCACTTCACACCTGTTGAATGACTTTATGAACAAAACAGACAATAAATAATATGTTTCAGAGAGGTTGTGGAAGAAAAGGAGCCCTCATATATTTCTGGTGGGAATGTAAATTGGTACAGCCACTATGGACAACAGTATGGAGGTTCCTCAAAAAATTAAGAATAGAGTTACCATATGACCCAACAATCCCTCTTCTAGGTATCTACTTGAAAAATTTGAGAACATTTATTCTTACATTTATTGCATCACTATTCACGGTAGCCAAGACATGGAAACAACTGAAGTGTCCTTTGATAGATGACTGGATAAAGAAGACTCGGTACATACACAAAATGGAACACACCAGACAGCCACAACGAAAAATGAAATGCTATCATTTGTAACAACATGGATGGACTTGAGAATATGCCAAGTGAAACAAGTCAGATGGAAAAAGTCAAGAACCATACGATTTCATTCATATGTGGAATATAAAACCGAAAGCAACAAATGAACAAAAAACACACACTCATGAACTCACAGACACAGACAACAGTATGGCAGTTGCCAGAGGGGAAGGTGCTGGTGGGGAAGGTAGAGAAGAATGAAGGGGTCAAATACATGGTAAAGGCAGGAGATCTGACTTTGGGTGGAGAACACAAAATGCAATATACAGATCATGTATTATAGAATTGTACACTTGAAACCTATATAATTTTATTAACCAACATCACCCCAATAAATTTAATAAAATTAAAAAGAATGGAGGATTGCCACAGGCTAAAACATTACTATTTCAGAGAAATTTCTTTTCGATTTTAGTTTATTACCAAGATATTTTTTAATCTGCAAGTAGAGCAATAATGAATTATATTGAATAACAAATGCAGATTTAACCGCCATAGGGATCAAAGGTGTCTGGTAAAAACATTTGTAGCATCGTCACTCTCAAGTCTATAAACTTCACTCAGATATTCAAATACCAACCGAAATACACTCTGAAGCAATGATTAGTCTGGTCCAGAATGGATGATCCAGGAAACGTTTTCACTTTTTTCCCATGTCCAATTACTAAATAGAAAAACTCTTAAAAACAAACAAACAAACAAACAAAAACCACTACAGCTATTTCTCACTGAATGAAGTCTACCTACTCAAAGATATAAAGAACTGAAATGATAAGAGGTGACCTTTGGATAAGATTAATTAGAAATCAGCATATTGTAATCATGACAGCACATAACTAGAAGGTGGGGAGAGGCTCGTTTTCAAGTTCTGGGTCACTGACAGAAACTTAAAGTATTCTGCCTGTAGATGTGATCACTTAGGCCTCTAAATCAGAGATGGTAAATCAGGTCCCTAATGTGCCCAGGGATATTTATATAAAAAGTTTTATGCAAAGATGGAAGGTGTTTGTACAAGAGTGTGGTTATCTATCTGGTCACCAAAAATATAAGCTGATGACCTTTCATGAACTGGAAGCCTTTTGAGAATCACAACTTGAATGAAAACTCTGAAGAGGAACCATGTCACCTTTTCAACCTGTGAGAGAGGCAATGCAGCTGGCTGAAAAAAACAAAACTTGGTGCCTCAACTGAATTAACATTCCCACCTCATTCAAAAAATTGTGACACTAAGAAATATTCACCTTTACTTTGCTTTGTAATAGATAACTCAAAATCAAAATAATCACATCTTGAACATATAAAATACACAGGGAGTGGGTGACCCTTCTTATAAAACAACTAAGAGAGAGGATATATTCCTTTCTTAAACAGCTGGGAACTAAAGCTACAACCACCTGCAGTCAATCAAAAGTATAGAATTATGAGATGATAACACTGTAAATGTAATGATTAGCCAGTTCTTCCATCATTTTATACTCTAAGAGTTGATACCTAAAGAGACCTTAAATGATATGCAAGGGATTAGAACTAGTACAAGGGAGTTCAAACACAATAATTATGAGCCCAGAAAAATGTTTGGCACTAAAAAAAGGAAGACACGATAATCACCCATGAGGTGATCTCTATTCCATGGAGAAATAGATGAATCTATATAGAATTACAATGTGAAAGATAAAATTTAAAGAAACACACACACAAAAAAAAGAAAAAAAAACATAAAAAAATAGAATTACAATATAGTCTCTGCAGCCCAGATGGGATTATGTCATGCATCTCTTGGTTTATCAGTGGCATTTACAGCTACCCAGCTGTCTTTAACACACTGACTTGGCCCTAAGTGGATCAGATCTGTTTGAATTAAGACAGGCAGACTGCAGTGACGGAGACTTAACATCACTTCAGGCACATTGCAGGTATCCATAAGAAAGGTTGGAGACTGCCTTTGAAAATAAAATCCTGATTATTAATATGATATAGTGATTACCTGCACTGAGTGAGGAAATGATGACCCTTGTCCACGGGGCATTTAGAAAGTTTTTAGCAAAGAATCCCAGGGAATGTTTCCAGCCAACACTGAAATGCAGCTACTGCCATGTGGTGAAGCCCAGCATCCTAATTTCCACGAGCAATCCTCAGACCAAAAGAAGCCAAGAAGAGAGAAGACTCAGCCAATAGGAGCATTTGCACAGACAGGAAAATTGCATTTGGCACTCACTTCGCACACACTGTGGGGGACATCAGGGAGAGTGTGGTTCAGTGAACAAGTGCTGGGCTCAGAGAACAGCTTGATTTTTGTCTCAGCATGGACTGGATCTCCTGTACAATGCTAGGTCACTTTATTCCCCTACATTGCAGTTTCTCTATCAATACACAATGGTGGGGAGGGGACTCTAATGTGACATTTCATCTTCTGTAAACATCGGGGGTATAGAAAAGAGTTTCTAAATACTGCCTCTAAAGAGAGTCACAATAGGACAGTGTCCTGTTTGAGAGATCTGAAGACAGCACTTCTGCTCCCTAATGTGTGAGGACATGCGTTTTGATTTATTTTTTTCTAGTGGTGAGAATGGATTTGTACTTAGAATGTCAGTCTCCTTTGGAAAATTCCTGGGGTAAATAATGGTACTTACAACTAAGAACAAGAATAATGGAAAAGAAAAATGAACAACAACAAAAAAATAGACCATAAGTATATCAAAGTCAAGGCCCTGCCCTTATTTATAAAATGTTCTTATCAAAAAGATTCTCCTGAGCATATATCTCAAGCCCAGGATTGTGGTAAGTCTCACTGTGGCCTGGTGGAAACTACCTCTATTTCTCTTCATGTGCATGGAAGCTGTTTTATTGGTCTGACAAAGGATAGCAGAAGACCCAAAATATGGCTAATGTTCTCTGTGGGGACAAAGTATGACACAGCATATGGCAGAGGGACTTTCAACAGTCAGGTCTTTGTGGCACTAGAGGAGGGTAGTGAGGCAGCCACATTATCTTCTCTGATTGGATTGTTAGTCCATAAGAACAGGAAAAATCATAGCAGACAACATGGTAAGTAGTAGTGAGAGACCTGTCTCCAGTGGCCTGAGGCTCTCAGAGAGGAAAGAGGTACTATGAGAGCACAAGGGCCTCGTTTTTGAAGGTCTATGAGGTCCTTCTTAGGAACTGCATAAGTCAATGTTTTAGGATCCTTCAGTTATACAGGTGGGAGCTGTGTGCACCCAGAAACACAAACAACCAAGATGTATAAAATAAAATCAGATAAAATAAGATGGAATTTTACTATGATATCATTTGTACCCAGCCAGTAGGTGTGGCCGTGTCATATCTGCATTACATTAGTAAACATGTAAATGCCCAGTTGTATGTATGGTAAAGACATCACAGCAGTAGGATGTTTAAATTAAGAGACAACTTTGTTTTAGGATAGTCTAAAAAAGTCTCATGGAGCAGGAGGTTCTTGAGTCAGAGTTTAAGTTTGAATATCATTTAAGTAAATGGAAAGGAAGAAAGAGAAATTTCTGAACTAAAGGGGGGAAAAAACTGCACTATCAGAATAACAGAATATATAAAGCTGCTCACCAGGGCATGTCCACACTCCATCTCCTCCCTCTTGGGTGTCTAATTTACTGATTTATACAGAAATCCTGAAGAATGAAGCCCCTGCAGACATGGGCAGGGATGGGTTATATTTCTCATTTTTCCAGTAAGAAATTTCAGATACAAAGAAAATCACTTACCCACAGGTACCAGGTCAAGACATAACTCACAATCAGAACTCAGGTCACCCACCTGCATTTCTGCATTCAGTTCTTGCTATCTGTGTATGGGCAATGTACTTTGTTCCAAATATCCATAATAAAGAATGATGTGGTTTGATATCGACTTAATAGTTCATTTGATCATCTTATGAAGGTAAGTTAGAAATTAGTTTTAGTAACCTCAGACATTATGTTTTACTATAATACACATCATAAAATATGTAACACATAAAACAGCATATAGTATGTATAAATACATATGTATCAATCAATATAACATCACATATTTTATATAAATATGTATTTAATGGAGGGGCAAGGCAGGAAGAAAAGTCTGCTTAGTACTTTAAAAAAAGACTATGCAAAGGACTTTGAGAATATAGTCTATTTACATTAGTATAAGGAACTAAGTAAAAGTACATCAGTGGAACCACTTGAATCACATTTGTATTTTGTTTGTTTTTAATAGACTATTTTATTTTTTTTTGGAGAAAAATTTTATGACCTATATTTGTAATATAAGTGTCTTTGTGTTTTAAGATAAAAAGCATCACTTCGTTAATCTGCATATAAAACATATATTTTATAGGCTATTTTTAACACTGCCTTAGATAACGGGAATTTTTCTATAATGAAAGTTTTCAATCATGGGCAAAATAAAACATGTCTTAGAAAAGGCACTGAATTCAGCTACAGAGACTCTTTGTCCATTTGTCCAAGGTCACAGGAAGACACTTGATCTTTTTTTGTTTTAAAGATGCCACTAAGATCCCACCAATTTCAGTGAAAGTAAGAAAGGCTACAGCTCAATTATTGGTTTGTCAAAGCATTAAATCGGTCAGGTTTCCCTCTTAAGACCATTGACTCAATGTTCACCCATGACAAGGAGGGTTAACAAGCCCCTCGTGTCCCATTTCAACCAAGCAGAACTGTGTTTTTATCAACAACAACTGTGCTTGAATGAACTTTAATTTAGACTTCTGGGTCTATGTTCTTCCCCTCCCCCTTTAAAAAAGAAAAAAAAACGATATTTAAATAGAGGCAGAATGCCTGTTTAGAGGGGAAGGTGATTAATGGGTTAATGAGAAAAGGTGCATAGTCAACAATCCAGCATGTCACATTCACTTTGAGGAACACTTCAGCTCCACGACTCGGCAGGGATGCATTTATTTCTGTAGCAATGCATGGAGAATTTAAGTCCAGGGGGTTTATATTTACACCAGCTGCAGATAAACAATAAAAGCAGTTGAGTGAAGCAGCAGAAATAGACTCCTTGCTAGAAGTGGAGTCCTCACTGCTAAAGCAACGGGAAGCATTTGAAGTTGCATGAAACTTTCATGCCTGGAGTATAAAGCCTGGGGTCTCTCAAAATTTGGGTTTCCAATTTAATCCTGAAGAGGAAGTGTGTCACGGGCTGAGTTGTGCCCTGCCCCCCAATTCATATTTTGAAGCCCTAAACCCCAGAATCTCAAAATATGACTGCATTTAGAGATAGGTATTAAGTTATAATGGGTGACAAAGGAGGGCCCTAACTCAGTCTGATAGCTGTCTATGTAAGAAGATGAAATTTTGACACAGAGGAGCCACCAGGGATGTGTGCACAGAGGAAAGACCACAGAAGCATTGCAAGAAGGCGGCCCCCTGCAAGAGCAAGGAGAGAGGCCTCAAAAGCAACCAAACCTGCCAACACCTTGGCCTTGGACTTCTAGCCTCCATACATGTGAGGAAATAAATCACCCCTGTCACCACCCTGTCTCATGTCATTATTGTGATTAGATATTTTCTTCCAACCAGAGTGGCTACAGCTCTGGGTCATAATTAATACCTATCAAGGGCTTTAGTAGCCATAATTAATATGTACTATTCTACTAAAAATATGTGGGGAGTTTGATCTGGTACCAGTTTCAAGGGTTCCCAGGAAAGGAAAACATTAGCCTCTGAAAAAAACAATGGAGAAATAATTCATCCCACAGGAGGAATCCTATATAAGTAAGCTAGGAAAAGTGGTGCCATAAAAGAATGTATCCCTTTAAAAATGCAGTTTATCACCCAAAGAGAAAGAAAGCAGGTTTGGAGCTCTGAACCTTAAAGGATGGGTTAAGATGCAAGAAATTAAACTGTTTTATGCAGTCTCCTGGGCAGTGAAACAGGGGCAGAGCCACCTGTCAAACACCTTTAGTCTTAGGCTGAGAGGCAGAAAGTACCAACAAGCGCCCACATTCTGATGGCACCGAGGTGAAGGTCTGAAGGAGCCGGCAGATGGGGAAGGAATGAAACAAGCAAACGATCAGAAAGGCCAAATTTGATGTTTGGAATATTCTTTCCTATCTTAAAAACTCCTCCTCATCCTCCAGCTCCCCAGATCTTATGTCCTCTCCTCTGGCAAATCTCAACCTCTCCGAAGCTCTACGCACTCCCAGGCCTTTGCACACGCTTCACTTCCAGCATGTATCAGATCGTGTGGTAATTACTGTTCTAGTTAATTAGATTTAAAACACTGACTTGACGTGTCCTGACATTTTACATACCACTACAAAGATCATCAAACCAAGGCGCAATTCTTTCTTGTCACGTAGAATTTTAGTTTATACTTACACTTGAAGAGCTCTTTTAGCTTTGTTTAAATACACATTATCACATGCCACTCTGGTCATACATTAAAAAGGAAAACATAAGGAAAAGGATGAGTAAATTATTCCAACAACTTCTTTCTACTCCGTCTGACTTCTTAATTACTTCTTGAGTCACAGTTGGGGATATCCGTGATGTCCCCGTACAATTGTACGTTCTGTGCCATCAGGAACATCTGTGCTACCATATTTCTTAAAAACAGTACTTCCCTATGTCTTGGGTTGTCCTCTAAATCTGTGAAGTTAATCAGTAGGGTTGTATGCATTTGCACAGACTATGATAATTATGTTACACCTTCCACTTACCCAGCAATGACTACAATAGTCAGAGATAATAAAACATGAAAGACAAAATCTGCCTTAAAAGCGGTGAAATATAATAACTGACATTCCTTTTCCCCTTCTTTATTATCTTTCTACTTTATCCTTCTTTGTGTCCTCAGAACCTAGGCTATTTAATAATAGAGGGAAACTTCTAGATACTTGTATATCCCAGACCCGGTGAGAACTCTGCCTATGATCCCATAAACAGTGCCCTAATGTCTATTTTCTGAAAGACATGAAATAAATTTTAAAAAATTGTCTCACCACAAATTCTCATGCCACCTTCTAACCAAACTACAACTACAGCTGCTGCTGTTGTTGCTGCTTCTCTCTCTCTCTCTCTCTCTCTCTCTCTCTCTCTTTCTCACTGACCTTGTAAGAAAGTCTGATTCCCCACAGCTAAGGTGAGTAGGTAAAAGTGGAAAGACACAGCTAGACCCAGTGTTATGGACTGATCGTTTCTCTCCCCCTCAAATTCATATGTTGAAATTGTAAACCCCAGTGGGGTGGTATTAAGAAGTGGAGTCTTGGGGAGGTGATTAGGCCATGAGGGTGGAGCTCTCATGACCCAGATTAGTGTCCTTATAAACGAGACCCCACAGAGTTCCCTCACCCCTCCCATCATGTGAGGACTCAGGAGAAGATGGCTCTCTACAAACCAGTAAGTAGGTTCTCATCACAGACTTCCCAGCCTCCAAAATTGTGAAAAATACATTTCTGCTGTTTCAGCCCATCAGTGTCTGGTGTGTTTTACGTAGCAGCCTGATCGGACTGAGACACTCAGTGAAGCCGAAGAAGAGGCAAAATACTAGCAAAGAGCCACACAGAGCCACAGAAGTGCCTTTAAGCCATTGTCCCATGTTACTAGAGTCTTGCTCGACTTAGTGTACCCAAAAGCCAGCATGACATGTCTGGCTTCTTGAAATGACTGAAAGGACTCCAACGAGTGTATTGAAAAACCCAGAGAAAAAGAAAAGACCAGAAACATTCTTGCTGGGTTCTTCTTGCAGCAAAAGGGGGTGCTGGCACAGGAAGCGCTGGGATTTTTGTTCTTTGCATTTAGAGGGAGTGGAGAGGTATTTCTTTCCCTAGGTGAGAGACCTGCCTTCACCCTGCAATCAGCAATGTTGTCCCCAGACCATCCATGAAGATGTCCCATTCTGCGCTAGTGTGAATGCTTTAGGCTCCCCGCCCCCACCTTCTTTTCATGGCTTTTCTTCCTTGGGCAATGAGCTTATGATCACAACAACGAAGCCTCTGCACCGACTGATGAATTAGTTCTAAGCCTCCGCCTTTTATGTTGAGATCTCCTTTTGGCCTCATCTGCACTTTCAAAACTCCCCTCACTGCGTTACCAGAAGCGGTTTTATTTTCCCTATGGTTGCACCGCACTTTCCAACTTGACCTTGTTCATGCTGTCACCCCCTCCCTCTAAGTTTTAGAGTGCCATTTTCCAGGCTCTCTATTTGCAAAGCCTTTACTTGTCCCTGTCTTTTGTTCTCCCCATCTGAAGCCAGCTCATCCCTCCTCTTGTTTTCAATGCAACAAGTGTGCATGTGCCTTGTCATTTCTGATCCTTAAAGTCAATTACTGAGCCAGCCTCCTCTTTGCATTTGAGAGCTTGCAAGGGCTGGAATAGAAGGAGTACTCCAGACACACTTGTTGAATGCTGTTGAAATGAATAATGAATCTGCTTCATCCTTTATGATGTGATACAATATTACACAATAGATACAAGGAGTAAATAGACTTCAAACACATAATTTAAGTTATCGTATATAAAATTTATGAAACTGGTTGCCTGGGGTCAGAGGAAATGATAAGATGGGAGATAGTAAGGATTTTAGCTTTTTCTCTTTTTGTTTCCATGTAAAAAATACTGTAAGCAAAATGCTTGTTAACTCAGGGTCATGGGAATATAAGGGTTTGTTATATTATTCTTTAGACTTCTCATGTTTTTAAATTTAAAGAAAAAACAGATTTCTCTTGGATGCCTGGGAGATCTATTTTGTTAACATAAAACAAAGGAAAAACATTATTACGTCATTTTATAATTCAATGATACTTTCAGTTTAGCATCATTGTGTGTGTGTGTGTGTGTGTTTATGTTTGTGTGTTTATTGTTTATGAATAGACAGAAAGCTACACGAGGCAAAATTCCTTTCCTTTTGCCTCTGTATCCTCGGCTCCTAGATCAGTATCTCCCACATCATAGGCTCTCGAATAAACAGTTGCTGAATAAACAAAGCATTATGCTAACCAACCTGTGTATCTATCAACCTTTTAAAGATGTGATTTCATTAATATAGTATTTGATTAATCTTTAATCGGTTTCTCTCCACCTATTTTGAACAGATTAACGCACTCCTGAAATTACATGTAGATTTGTTGTGCGAATAAAAACATGTATTTTTCTGAGCAGAGAAGTGGAAGCAGTAGAAAGGGTGCTGAGGGGTAGGAACGGTGAAGGGATTCTGAGGATGCTGGTGGTGCCTGGAACAAGGGGACAGAGCAAAGGGACAAGGAAACAGAATGCAGGAGGTTGTGAGAGCAAGTTCTAGGGACAAACAGCTGAGAGGCAAGATGGCTCCTTGTGACAATAATTATGTTTATTATTGCCATATTAATAAATCTAGAACCCTACCTGCTGCCATTTTTTAAAGTATTCTCTAAGGGCCAATAGCTGCGCTGGGTTCTTTACAAATGGTAACTTCCTCATTTTCAGCCCTCACATCATCAATTCGTACTCCAATACTGTGCATGTGCATAAAGCTCAGCGGGCTCCTTTACCTAGGGTTAAACAGGGGGTGTCGGAAAGAGCATCAAACCATGGTCTGCTGCACTCCAGAGCTCCAGTGCTCAGCCACTGTGTGGCCGTGACATTTAATTGGTTTTGCTTTCTTCTCCCAGATCATCAGGAGCATTTTGATGATGGCTCACTCCATCGGCTTTATTGGAGTCTCATGGCCAAATCTATAGAGCTAAAAACCTACAGGGTCAGCAGGGCCTTATTAATCAATATTGTCCTATTATGATGTATGACCTGATATTGATTTGCATTTAATTGTCCACCTCAGACCAGCTACTGTTTTCTGGAAGGTGCATGGAAGGTACAGTTCCCAGGAGGTCCGTGCACTTTCCTTAAGTGCCCAGGAGAGTTGAGGTCACCACCAGGTAAGGACTTTCTATTGTGGATTCTAAACCCAACCTGTGAACATGAGCCTTCCTTGGGGTTGTTAGGAATTCATCACACGCAGCCCCATTGTTTCCTAAGCTGTGACCCAAAGTCCAACATTACTAGAAATAATAAAGATATGAAAGAGGTAGACATTCTCAAGGACATGGAATGGGGTACCCCAAACTATGTACATCTATCAGCTGAAAAGTTGCTATCCTGGCAACTTCAAGCATTGAAAGAAGTCCGTCAGTCCATCCCTCCCTGTCCAGTGTCTCTGCTTTGTCATTAGTGTCATGTTCATCATTTCCATGAAACAAAAAGAAACAAACAAAATAAATGAATAGAGAAGAAAAAGAAAAACAGGAAGCAAAGTGCCCAAGAATCCTTGCCAGAATTTCTACCAAGAGTCATTTGTGGGGTAAAGTGGCAGCATTCCTTATCTGGTAGGACATTAGAGGGGGAAAAGCTTGGCAGCTTCTCCAGACTGAAACAAAAACTAAATGCATTACTTTGTCCTCTTAGAAGTTTTTGTTTGTTTTCTTTGCTATTTTTCTTTTATTTAAAAGGCCACGTCCAGGATATGAAACACTTCGGAAAGATACAGAATCAGAGAATCTTAGAGAAGAATGTTCTAACACAGCTACATGAGGCCCAAGACAGGTTAGTAAAATGCAGGTTAAAGGACTCCCAAACTCAACGTGTTTATTTTATTGTGGAGTCTTGAAGTTGATCTTCACAGATTTTTTTTCTTTTAAAACATCTTTACAATGGTCTTTGGGGTTCTTAATTTCCCCATTTATCCTCTCCCTTTCTCGTTTTGTTTTCTTCAGCTCTAGTAAAAACTAGAAGTAGACATCAGAGACTGGGCATATAGCCCAGTCTTGTGTGTAGGTGTATGAAAAGGCACTTGGGACAACCAGATTTCAGCAGAGCCACTAACCATTTCAGGACCCACATCTTCCTCTCTGGTGTCTGTACACAGCGGGACACATCCAGAATCACAAAGCTCACTGGCATTCACTTCCTACAGAAGAATGTTATTTTTATGAGCTCAAGGTCTGCCTCCACTCAGCTGTGTGATACTAGGCAACCCACATAACCTGAATGAGCCACAGTGTCCCCATCTCATAAATGGCAGAAACAGCAGTCCCATCTGAAAGCTCCTCTAAGGAAAAGAACACTCTAGGCAGGGGATGCTGGTATGTTTGACAGCTGGTTTTCGAGGGAGAGAAGGGGAGCCCTGATTGTCAGTGTTTTCCAATGCCTGTGGTGTAAATACTCCCTAAATCTGTTTTCAAGGTGCAAACCTAGTGTCACTGAGCACCAAGCCAGAGGGGTGTGCAGTCCAGTCTGCGGGCTGGGAGGAGCCGCGTCCAGCACACCGCTGCCTCCATCTGTCCATAAGAAACACCACCGATGTCCCCGCCTTTACACTTTCACTCACACATTTCACTTAAGCTGGCAAGTCTTTCCTCTTCTCTCTACACGTCTCATTCCTGCTCATCACTCAAGATTCAGCCATAATGGCAATTTGTTCATAAACATTTGCAGGATCTTGGACATCGGAATCGATTTCTCATCGTATCCCCTTAACTCTTACTATTCCATTTTCTTTCTTGCATTGATTACTTGTGCACAAGCCTATTTTTGGCCTGTTCCCCTTTCCCCAGCACATGCGATGTTCTCCGCACTCTCTGCCAGGACTCAGCAAAATCCTATGAACAGGGCAGGGGTTTGATCAATGTGTATTGACTAAGTTAGTGACAAGCTACTTTGGAAAACATTACCAAGTCACACGAAGTACTTTTTCCCCTAAACTGAGAACTTCTTGAAGACCAAACTATGTCCAATTCATGTTTATAGTCTCCCTAGTTCATTTGCACCAGATAAAAGTTTAGAACTAGAGTGAAATGAACTAGAACAATGCTGCATCCAAAGTGGACGATGCAGGTGACAGAACGAGAGTAGGAGGGACCCAGCTGGCACTAGGTCCAGACCTGCTGATGGGCTTTCAGTGTGGTGTGCCTCTCCTGTTTCAGGTCTGCCAGGGACACCCTGACTCGCCACCAGACATTAGAGCAGCAACATTAACGACCTTTAGTTCTCAGCAGGTAGTAAGACAAGACCCACAACATGGCCACGAGGTACACCCAGTCTCCCAGCAGGGAAGCTACACCCACAGGAATGAGGGACAATGCCCTTCCTCAGCTCAGGAGCTGTGGATAGAAGGAATCAGGCTGCAAGCACAACAGACAGAAGGAACACCCCCAAAACACATGCAGTGTGAGCCTGGTTGCAAAAAGCTGAAAAGGTGCAGCTGAAGGCCACAAGCCTGGAAGACTCCGGACCAAGGCCTGGCATTCCCAAGAGGCAAAGAAGAAGAAAGTACTGTCAGTCTTATCATGGATGACAAATTCTTATGTCTGTCATGCTCCGGAGAGAAGGTCAATATTGGAAATTGCTATTTTTGATTCTACATAGAATAACATTAAACAAATGAGTTCATTCGAAATGCAGAAATTAAACGGATAGTTTCATGAAAACTTCAGTACTTCAGGATGATTACAAAACGCATTGAGATTGTACTACAGGGATAAAATGATGCATGCAGGGTTACTGTGTTAATTAGTTACCTAATCACTATGCTACTGAGGAAACTGAGGCTCAAAGAGGTTAGTGACTTGCCCAAGGCCAGACAAGTTGGAATGAGGCAGATCCATCTCAGGACTGTCTGAATTTAAACCCTTGCTCCTTCTCATATGTCATCATGCAAACTAAAGCAAAAACATGGCTCTAAAATAATGCTTTCCCTTTTCCTGACATTGGTTACATATGTCTGAAAACAATTCAGAAAGTGTAAACACCTAACTTCTAAAGGTAAATCCTTTGAGGAATATCATTCAAGAGGAAGTAGATGGTCTTGAGTAAGATAAAAAAAAAAAAAAAAAAAAAAAAAAGGGCAGGTCTGTGATAGCCAAGCTTCATATATTTAAAATAGTGTTTCTATTTCAGTTAACAGTTCAAAGGGTAATTTTTCTTGTTAGAGCTCATTCTCTGCCAGGAATTCAGTGAACACTCTGATCTGTCTGCTGTAGATGGAGCACGGGCCTTCTGGATGTACACTTAAGGTAAAAGTTGGGAGTTAAAACGTGCCCATAGGCTTTTGGTTGTATTCCTTATAAAACCCATGATGCACCTGGGGCTTTCCTTTCACCTTCTTTGAAATGGTAAAAGGTAAAAATGTTGTTCCTGAGGACAGCCTTGTACTCCATGACTTTCAATTTCTTTTGCTTTTATGTTTGCTCTTGTTTTATAAATTTTCAAATCAAATAATGATATCCAGTTATCTTATGTCCTTTTTGAGAAATAATGAAGAAAATATACGTTACTCCTAGAGGCATAATACACATATCGTAGATGCAAAAACTTGTCGGGAAAGCAGAACTAGTTGTGTCATTGATGTGAATGGGAGAAAACAATTTAAGAAGCTCAAGATGTTGCACAACCTATCTAGAATAAAAGTTACTGTGATTTCGTTCACAGAAATCTAGGCCATTTACATTTTCAAGTCTTGACTGAAATTAACTACTCCTGTTTAAAGCACTCCTTTTCATCACACCAGTGCTCACTTGAATCTTAAGTTACAATTTTATCAATCCAGGTCTTATCTGTACACACCAGAAAGCAGAACTCAAATACAAGGTCTCAAAAAAACTCAGTGTAAGTGAAAAAAATCAATGAGCAAACTGTCTTCTTATAAAACCAAAGGTACAAACAATAGCAAAAACAAAGCACTCCCTTTTGTTTTTTTTTTTCTAAATAGAAGGAAAGATGGTATTCCAAGAAGATGCTACTCTTTGTGCAAATCTGCCAAATACGGGGTCAGTACTAATGAGTGTGGTTTTCAGAGCAGTCTGCCAAGGAGCTCTCTCAACCAAATTCTACTAATGCTTATACTAATTTTCAATAGACATGGTCATTTAAGCAGTTCACTGCCCCTGGCTGTACACACAAGCCTGGGAAACTGATACTGATGAGCCCAAGGGGTCCAGGGATGCTCAAGGGCTCAGTTGTTCCCCTTAGCACAGCCCAAATGGACACACATTATGATCCTAACACATCCTTGAGTGAATGGCTTCCTGGAAAACACATATTATACTATGTCATAGGACTTATTTCCTCATACGGATTCCTGCCCTCTGTCCTCTCCTTTTGTCAAAAGATCATATGCTTTTGGGAACCAAAAAAGTATAATATTTTCTTCACTATAAATCTCCTCTGCATTATTTTCCCTGTTTTAGCACAACAAGGGCCAAAAGTTAGAAGATACTTTATCCTCGTCAGGACAAACAAGACGAAGACTTTGGGTACCTGAGGTAGAAGGGGAAAAATGCATCCTGAAAGGATGGACACCCTCTTCTCCTGTCCTCACATTCTTGGAGCTCATATTTTGTTTTCCACCTCTCTCTTGGCAGGAGAGGGTAGGTAAACAATTATCAAATGCTTTGATCCTGTTTCAACTTTTCAAGGAGAGAAAAGCTGAGAATAGGGGCCGCGGCCATGGCCTGGTACTTCTACTTCTATTATATCTCTAAACCATTGATGGGATACTAGAGGTGACATCCTTCCACAGGAAGTTGGGGCTGGGGACCACAATTACCTGGTGATTAGGATTTTAGAAATTACGGTTTCAGGAAGAAAAAAAAATCTTAGAAAAAATCATGTAGGCTTGTTTTAATGAGTGTTGCTAAGGCTGATGAATTATCCCAGACTCTAATATTCAATGATTCCTTCTACCTTTTTTCTTTCACTCTGAGAAAAAAAAATATAGGGAAAATGTAAGAGTGGTATTTTCTGACTCAAAACTGTGACCATTTCCTTTTAAAAGATGAACTATTAAACATCCCAGGGCACCTGTAATAACTGGGTCAACAGCTTGAAAATTTGGCAGGTAGAAAATCTTCTTGTCTGAACCTTTTGGCTCAGGCATTCCTTCTCAAATTACAACAATGAGGCTGTGTCAAATGGTCCAGAGACATTAGTTTATCCCCCCTTTTAAAAGAGACTTTCTATCCATTCATAAAACATTACTTTTTTCTCTTTAACTTGAAGTTTCTTTCAGAATTTTATAAAATACATCAATTTGAGGGGTTTTGCCATTTTCAATTTCTGACTGGATAATCTAACTTCTCTTTTCCTCAAAAGAAAATAGTTTGTGGAACTCTAGCACAAATTTTATTAAAATTAGGATTTTTTTCTTACTACTATGTACAAAAATTGAGAACAAAATGAGAAATATTCAGTAAGTGTCATATTTGTACTTAGTAAGTATAGTACTTTGAGTTTGCAGAAAAGTGTAAGACAGTAAAGGTCTTTGCCCAGGGGGAGTTTAATTCTAGTTAAGAATTAGCATATAAAATATGTGAGCAGCAAGGTCAAGATATCATTGATTATTTTTTGTAGTTAGAGCGGGACATGAGTCCATGAGTCAGGAAGAAGGACCTATATAGAAATATTGAAGAGAAATTTGCACTAGCTCTGCAGTCGTGATTGGAATGGAATAAAGACAATTTTTATGGTCTACAGAAATGTGGGTAACTCAACTGTATTTTAAAAAAGGTAATTAGCCTTATAAAAATATTATACTTAAAATAATTAATTTCTTCTAATTTAAATTTTATAGTAATCTTATATTAGGAGTGGGCACATTTTATCTGTCTATTCAAATATTCTGCCTTTGGGCTTATATTTCTATAGGGCAAATGGAGTATTCTTTCAGTTACTTGTTGCCTAGCACAGTGCTGTGTTGGGAGATGATTGTTGTTTTTTTCTTTCTTTTTTTTTTTTTTTAAATAGCAATGAGAACAAATTCCCCTACATCAAAAGCTGTTGTGAAGCTATGGAAAGCAATGCTTGAAGAGATATTTTAGCCTCTTGGAGAAAGGTGTTATCTGAATCAAAACCTGTGAAAAGAAGAATAGCTATAACATTTTCTGACAGTGAGAAACTATTTTGTTGTAAAATAGTTTTTAAAGGAAAGAATGCTTTAGATATTAGTTGTCAAATTTAGAGGAACAGGACAAATCAAGGTGCTAGGAACCACGGGAAATAATATAATCACCAGTAGGGTAGAGAAAATAATTTATTACTAATTTCCATGGCCCCATGTTATAAGAACAGAAAGAGTGATGCCAAGAGACATTTAATAGAGCTAAATCCTACACTTCACTGGAGAATTGAATTACTGGAATAGCTTCCAGTCAAGATAGATAATTTTACCATGGTATATCATTTCCCTATTCTAAGCATGTAGCAAGAAAAAGAGTTAAACAAGGTTCAAAAGCCAGATGCCCTCTGCACTGTGAATAAGGATGCGTAGGAACAGAAACGGGGAGGAGAAGTGAGAAAGTGTCATACAGCAGATCAGGATATCAAAGAACTAAGACAGAGTGAAGTGAAATAAATTTTTCAGGTCTCCGCGCCTAAATTATGCCATTAAATAAAACTAATCTCTCGCTATAATTTAATCTGTAATAATGATTGTCATTACAATTCTGAAATTGAAGATTCCGTCTTTAAGAAACCATCAAAGTAATTCAGGGTTTGAATTTTTCTCATGTTTGCTGTGTACTTTTGCAAGTTATTTTTCCCATACACATGCTAATTTTGTTCTGAAATTCAAATGATACTAGATTATTCCCATTTTCCCAACATAGGATGTATATTCCCTATGAATATTAATATTTTTTCTAATACTTTTTTAAACCAGTCATTAATATGATAATACTTTGGTAATGAATTTATAAAAATTCCATACAAATACTACATGTGCTAATACAATAAAATACTGTGGAAATAATATGCATAATGCATTAGGCTTTGTTACAGATGCCTGCCAAAAATAGTGTTTGGCAAACAGTAGCATGCTTGAAAAGTGCCTAACCGATTAAAATTTATTGCTGCTGATAGACCCAGGGCAAACACGGAACAATCTATGCTATTCATGCCCTGGCAGACACATCAGTTCACTGACTGCTCAGATTATCTCTGAAAGCTTCTGGACATCACTAAAATTAAAGAAGACATTTAATGAGATGTTTAATGCTGGGGAAAGTGACGCCTCCAAACAAAGGAATCCCCCATATACCAGTTTCATCTCCACGGTCGTCGTTTCTGGCAAAAGGTCACACACAGCTCCAGCCAGCTGCCATGGGTTCTGCTGCTCTGCCTGCTCTCTGAGGCTCAATCTTTCTTTTCACAGATAGTTCCTTAGGAGAGTGAGGCTAGTGCTAAAGCATTCTCTTCCCCCCATCTTATTACTGGTTTGATATCCCTTAGTGCCTTGTGTTTTGTGGCTGCACCTTCCATCATATATGGAATTCTTCTTGTTGTAGTTTACGGTGTGGTGAGAGGAGTCGAGGGCTATTCCATTCACTGGAGCCAGTGGGAAAAGAGCTGAACTCTGCGGTGGGGCTTTCTGAAGATAGTTTGTCGTCTCTGGGAACTATAATTTGACAGCAAAGCCACTGACTATTGTTGCAAATGAATCAAGTTTCATTCGATCGCTGAAAGATCACAAGGTCATCAATTTTCTTAGATCTTTAGCATGTGTGCGGAGATCTCTAATTAATTTAATTTAGTCCCATCATTTTACAGGCAGGCGAATGAAGATGCATAAAGAGGAATTGACTTGACTGAGGGCTCATAACTAATTAGCAGCAGTGTCAAGGTGACAATACCTTCTTCCCAGCCCAGTATCTGCCACCAATGGCACTGGCTTTTCTCCAGAAGGAAGAGAAAAGAACTGGGCATCTTACTTGCCAGCCTACCTCCTACTGCCACCTCCAGGCCTCCTGCCCTCCTGCCCACTAGTGCTGGCTATTTTTTTAAAGCACTATAGCAGAAAAGCCTCTGTACTGAGGATAAACAGAGTAAATAAGTGTTTAGAGAGAAAGATGGATACACAAACTTTGGGACAATATGAAATGTTAAGTCCTAAGGTCTATAATGGTTTTCATTTATTTAATTTTACTGGCGGAAAGATTACTAATTTCCAATTATTTGAAAAATCAAAATCCTCCCCAAAGAAGATCCTGGTCAGAAATAAAGAAAGTGCCACAATTCAGAAACAGTTTCTGAAAGTGAAATTGAAATTCGCCTCAGCTAAAATTTAGAAGTAGAAAGGGCAATGGAGACAATTAAGGTTAGCAGGAATGCAAGGAGACGTGCCATCAACCAGATGCTTTTAGAAATAGAAACAACCTAGTAAAAGAGATTGGGCAATCTATAAAAATAAGCAGAACTTAGTTATATGGACCATTAGGAAAAGGGAAACACAAACAGAAGCTGAAACCACAGGCTTGCTCACCATCAGAAGGCAGAATTTAAACCATGAGAGGGTGGCATATACTACTCATGAAGAAGAATAACAGCGGAGGGAGCATCCAATAATGAAATGACTACTGAGTTCAATTTTAGTTTACATTATATTTACTGGAAGCTACCTGAATGGAACAGGAATTTCAGCTTCAAAGAGGTAGATGTCCAAGGTGCTCTCTGTAAATGGCAAAACAGAGAAATTTTGCTGGCAGCTGCTGGATTAACGCTCATACCATAGGGGTTCAGCTTCACACTGGCTCCTTATCTGGCCTTTGTGCAAGTGAATTTTCAATAAAATATCCATTAGGCTGCACTGCACAATTGTTGAACATTAGGTTCATTCATTCCATTTATTCGACACATTCATTGATTGCTTATTATATGCCAAGCGTTGTGCTAACTACTGAGGATAGAGCAATGAGCATAACTTGATGCAGTTCCTGTTTTTCGGGAGTTTACACAGTAGTCAGGGAAGCAGGAACAAATTAGGATACTATCTTCCTTATGAATGCATTCTTACACGTTGTATAATTTGTTCTCAGAGAGGAACACAGCTCCATGAGAAGGTGTCATAAAGACCAGCAGTACAGACTGGCAATTTGGGGAGGATTTCACCAAAGGCATGATGCTGATGTTGACAATGGAAAGATGAGTGGGGGTTACATGGAGGAGGTACACAGAAGATGATTGCAGGGGAAACCATATATGCAAAAGCCTTGGATTGGAGAAAGAGAGGATCTGATCAGAGCTGCTTCCTCTGCCTTAATGCCATTGTCACAAAACTTGGCTTTACATGAAGGCATGCCTTGAGAACGATTTAAGAAGCATCTAAAATGTGCTTGACCTCGCTGAGTCCTTCATTTGGCCAATCAATATAGTTAGACATTTTCCCAATTGAGGTGAGAAGATCAGCAAATTTCAAAGCATAAACTGATTCACAATGAGTTGAAAAACAAGTCACCCAACATCTCTCTCTTTCAGACTATATGGTGACAAAATTTGTAAAATCTAGCCCAAGACTGGAAGCTATAGTGCAGACAAACCAGGCATACGAATCCCCTGGGAAGTCTGAGGAAACCAATAAGACACCAGATCTTGGGATTAGAAAAAGGGCTATGTTTCCAATGAGGCTGGCACCCCTCACCCTCATTTCAGATTCCCTACATTAGTAAGACTGGGGAATAAGAGAACAATACCTTGCTAGAGTATAAAGTGGCTGGGAGCCAAGAAAGGGCCACTGTCTGTGCAAGGTGATTCCTTTTCTGGAAATTATCCATTTTGAAAACCTTCTATTCAAATAACCAATTTTATTTCCATTTATTTGTGTATCCTCCCCCTAAACCTTTTTTTTTTTTCTTTTTTTTTTTTCTTGTCTTCCTTGCTGCCTCATCTCTCCCCCTCTCCATCTCTGGCTTTCTTTCTGGCTTTCTCTCTTAATTAGTCAAGCTTGTGGCTATCATGTTGGTGTGAGGAATGTTTAACATAAACATGTAATAACAACTACACATTAGTAACAACAAATGACAGAAAATGATGCTCCAATTGCAATTACTTTTAAAGCATTTTACCAGAACAAGATAATGCCCTCTCTCCCCTCAGGCCAAAGATTATGTAGAAAAATAGGCCTTCAAATTAGTACTGAAAGTTAATGGCCTTGCCTGGAGTCAGGAGAAGGGCAGTTGTGGTGTGTGGGGCCTTTTTCCCAGGATGCAGCATGAGGGAGGGTCAAGCAGAATGAATAGCTAGAAATAGCACATGGAACCTATGCACACACCAGTTTCTAGATGTCAGGAACTTTTTCCAGGTAAATGTTTCTAGAACACCACTAAGGCAGTACCACTCAATGGTTATTTAAAACACTAAGTATCCTTTGAAAGTCATGTGTGGGTGACTTGCCACGTGCCTGGCAGTCAGCCCACATGAATCAGAGGATAATGCTTGATCCCTTCCTGCAATGCCATCACCTTCTGGTCCAAGTCTTAAGCTTCTTTCTACTTCCTTCCAAAGATACTGTGAGAATGAAGTAAGCAGGCAAAGGCGATCATCTTCAGAGATTTATACCAAGACTTCCCCTTTCTAAAGGTCAACCTGGAAGCCAACAAACATCAGCTTTACTCTGTTTCATCTAAGCAGCACTGCACTTAATTTCATTCATTTTTCTGGCATGATGGCATCTCCAAGAGACCTTACTATGTGCCAGGAACTGTGATTCATAATTTTGTAACCATTATCTTAATTAAACTTCCTATTCACACTATTTGTTATTCCTATTTACAAATGAGGAAGTCAAAATTCAGTAAAATTGTCAGTTGCCTAAGATTACATCATCACAGTCCATCCAGAATCTAGGTAGAAAGATTGAGATTTTCATCTCCTCATACTTCACACCTATGTTGTTCAAGTCCTGAGAAATCTGATCCCCTGAACTCATAGCCTTTCCCTCTCTCAGTATCTAAGTCTCTTGAAGGATTAACCCCAAACACTCACTATGTGTCTCTGTTCAGTTATAACTGTCCAGGTTTCTAAGGGCATATTTGGATGAGTGTGTTGTTTTCATTCCTGTGCAGGTTTCATTTACATATCCTCTATTAGTTATTAAATTATAAATATTTCTTAGGTGGCCTCCTCTCACGTCATTTGTGAGTCTCTTGCCAACTCTCTGGGTCAAGGGTTCTATCTTGAACAAGACTTGGTAATGCATACATTTCTATATGGATTTAGTGATAGTTTTCTCAGCTTGAAAAAGAAAAACAAGAAGCAAAGAAAAAAAGAAAAAAGACCAATGAAATGTCAGAAATGTTTTTTCTGTTTTCTTATTAAGAACTCTACAATAAGTAGGAAGGGTGTCATGCTAAGGACAAAGCTAGAAGAAAATAGTGAGTATAACATTAATGGACTAATAGGTAGTTATATCTTGTTGTCCTGAGGGATTCTTGCAAAGTCCAACTAATTCAAATTTCTTTATTTCTTGAAAAGACAAAACTATTCAAAACTGGGTAAATTTCCTCCCAGATCTTTCTTTTTCTCACAACACTATCATCATGGTTGTGCCAACTTAAATATATTTGCTCAGTGGCACAACTAAAAAGGAAAGGCTTTCAAGAGTAGAAGGAATCCTTATCCAGTATTTGGGTGGTCAAATTTATCCAGTATTTGGGTGGTGAAATACCACCCATGTGTTAGTACCGGCATCCAGTTCTCAAAGACACCCACGTTAGGTGAATGTCAACAACACCTGTAGCTTCATGGGCACATTATCATGGAGTGATACTGAATCTGAGACAAAAGGCTATAGCTCAGGCCAGTGGGTCCACCAAAGGAAGACGAGCTTCCATTAATAACAGGGTAGTCTCCACCCTCATTTTGCTACCTGTAAACCTGCCAGGACACTTTCTTCCCCCATAGGCCTCCGTTCTCTCAGGACTCTGGAGTTGTGTTTTAGTGCATTAAGGGATGGAAAGATGACAGCGTTATCATTTGGAAGAAAGGCAGACTTGCCAGCTATAGCTGACCTGCAGACCTACATTATTAACATCTGTGGTTCTAAATGGCAACATAGAGTGGCTACACACAGACAAAGCCAAGTTTATAAAACACACATATTTGCAGCCAGCTGCCTAATTTATTGAAAAACAAACAGTATATATCAGAATAAGGCCAGTGAGGCAAAGATATATTTCAAAGAACACTTTGTTTGCAGTGCAAAAGGCATTGGGTGGTAGCCCTTGCACTGGTTTGCATAATATTTTCCTAAGAATGATCATAATTATGTTTGGAGTTTCATAATAAAAGAAAGTGTCCAAGTACATTGAATTTTTGCTATAAGCACAAAGCAAAGATTTTTAAAGATTCTGTTCTTTAAAAGAAAAAAAAGTGTCCAAGGTCATACCAATTGAAATGATCTAATTTAAGAAGAATTCAAGCAAAAGGAAAGCTGTGAACCTTTCCCACAGTTGATACAATCTCAAATTTGGAGATAGAGAATGAGAATTGGAAAGGTTAAGGGCAAATACTTTATCTTAGAGAGTTACCTAAGCACACTCAACACCTTACAAGGCAGAACCATCAAATTATACAGAACGCCAAAGTTTATGTAAAGAAAAAGAGAAGGTCAGAGGGAACTATCGACATATAGGACACCAGGGAGGTGGTTGAAAGGCAAAGAAAAGCAGGGAGTGACTGACCCAGGATACTTGCATGTCCTGGTCAAAGAAAAAAACAGAAAGAGTGAGTGGACTGTATGTGTAATAACCAAAAGGAGAATCAGGTAACTTCCAAAGTCTAGCTCAAAGGCCAGAAAAGTATAAATGCATATGAAGACCACCCTCTGCTGATTCCAAAGCAAGAACTACTTTTCCTACCTGCTCCTTAAGAGGCAGCTAGTAGAAGGAATGTTTTGTTTTGTTTTGTTTCTTTATAGAAAGAAGGAGGTTGTTTTCTGCAGGGCTAAATTGGAGAAGCTCAAGCGAATGGCTGACTTCAGACAACCAAATAATTTTGGTTGCCTTCTCATTTTATATGCAACACACTACAATCCTACTATGCTCATGTGACATTTAAGAGACCTAAGGCCCAAGGAGAATTAGTAAAGTCCCAGCATGATGGTCATTGACTTGAAGGCAGCCCTGATGTCTCCCGCATCCTCACTCTCCTAGCTAGCACTGCAGAGGCATCTTTTTCATTCTTGGTATTAAATAACCACCCACCTCATTGCAGGCTCAGTGCTCGGAATACAATAGTGGCCAAGATAAACCACATCATTACTCTATGGATATTAATTCTGATAGGAGGAGATGGCCAAAGTCAAAAAATCACAAAGTAACTGTAAATGGTGAAAGTGCTATGAAGGATACAAAGGATAGTGTGATAATGAATAACTGGGGCTCTACTTAATTAAGACAATGTTGTCAGGGAAGATTTCCCTGAGGTGGTAAGATTTAAAATATGAATTTAAAGGTAGGAAAGCATATGAAAAGTTGTCCTAATGGGACAAGGACCTGAAATATCAAACAACTTGGCACATTTGAGGAACAGCAAAGAGACCAGTAGACTGAGATAAGTGGTTAGTGTTTCTGGAGGTGCAAGGTGGGTGCCAGATCCTATGAGGCCTTGTAGGTTTTGGTAAGGAGTTTAACTTTCAGATGCAGTAATGGAGAATAATCTGATTTAGGTTTTCATAAGGATCACTCTGCCTGTGGAGAAAAGACTGGGATTTGGACAGGGTGGGATGAAAAAAGAAACAGAGAGACCAATAGTTCTGGAGAAAGAAGATTAGTCTGGATCAGGGAGGCAAGCAAGGTCAGAGAGAAAGTGGATAGATTGGAAATAGATTCTGGAGGTAGAGCTGGAGGCTTTACCTGTAAATTAAATGTGGGGAAAATCAGAGGTCAAGACGGAAACGAAGCTTTGGGATTTCCTGCAGGAAGAAGAGCTTGTGGTGAGAAATCACGAACTGTGTTCTAGAGAGAGCTTGGGGCATTTATTGAGCATCCACATTAGGTATCTTAAGAACTGGGAGGAAAAGTGCAGCAGGGCTTCTAGGGGATATTTAATGCCATGCTGATTAAGAACACAGAGATAGAGTGCATCTACTGAGAAAAGAGGGCCTAGAGCAATATTCAGGATTCAGGTGTAGGGAAGGGAACCAGGAAAAACAACAGAACAAGAGCTGAGGAATTGAGGGACAGGAGGGAAGCAGTATATAAAGCTTTCCAAGGATAACACATCAAAAGACTCTGGGATGTAAGGCAGGATAGGGAATGAGAATGGACATTGGATTTAGCAAGTGGAGGCCACTGATGACCTTGAGAAGAGCAGCTTGGATGGGGTGGTGAAGGTGGTAGTCTCATGGGAGGGGCTGAGAATGAATAAAATACAAGGAAATGGAGACTGTGTGATGATAGTTCAAATGCTTTGCTGAAAACATGGGCATGGATTGGGGCAGTGCCTGTGGTGGGAGGTGGAATCAAGAGGCTGTTTATTTGTCATTTTAAGGGGGAAAGACATAAAAGTATATTAGGATATTGATGAAGCAGAGAGAGAGCATTTATTGAAATAAGAAAGGGAAAATGGAAATTATAGGAGTGAAGTCACTGGAGAAGGCAAGAGGGTTTAAGATTGGAGCTTCCAAGCTAAAGATGGACCTTCACTAGTAGCAGGGTACACATCTCGTGTAACAGAAGGAGAGGCAGAAAATATGGGAAGGACAGATAGAGGATACTCCATGCTTCTTGAGTGAATGAGTGAGTGAATGAATGAACGAATTTCTCTGTAATATCACATTTCTTTCCCACAATCTAATTTAAAATTTTTCTCGTTTACATCATTCAAAAGGGTGCTATATCTTATATTTCACCTTCCTCTGAGTCCACATAATACTCTTTGCATAAGCCAGATGTCTTTTGGCATGTTTCTCTGTGTCTGCCTAGTTATGCCTTTGAGCCTATGGGTGTCCTTTCACCTTAATGAGACGGTAAAGGCCAAGTACACTTCTGTGCCTCCCAGCACAGTATTCGCTGCACAGCAGAAGTTCAACAGATACTTATTGATTAACTGGAGTCGGTTTCCCAAGGTCCTGTCCTACAACATCATAATAATATTAATGTTGCTTTTAGCTCTAATATTCTGATTCTCAGGCAACTGTAAACATGCACGTTAGCTACCAGACAAATAGATGTGGTTATAATACCACTGAAACCACTAGCTTCTGATCCCTGAATTTGCTCATGAGAGTGTTCCAGAGAAAGATGGGCCTCAGAAAATACAAAATCACAAACTACTTCAGTTTTAGAGAGAAACATAAACTCCCAACCAATACTGAGATATTTTTCCCCATAAATAAACTTCCACAACCTTCATTTCCCAGGACCACAGCTGAAAGGTAATGAGGCTTCCCATTTTAAACTATGTAATGAAAAGAGACAGTTTTACCCATGCTCTTACTGATGATGAGTGCAAAAACAGAAGAGAAGAATTAATTTATATTTGGGTATTTTTATTTGAATTAATTTATATATGGAATTTTAATTACAGGATGCAAGCTAGTGATTAATTTAATTTTGTTTCAATTTATGAGGATGCAGTTGGTTAATAGAGTGCTTTGGAAAACATGCTTTATTGAAGGATCTCATCTGTGTGGTTTACTGTGTGAGTATATGTTAAATTCCTCTCATTACGTAAGAAATTATTATCTGTCCTTGAAGTTGAATCCTTCGCGTGGGTGGAGAGGTGATGCCAACACCATCACATAACCTATTTCTGAGGGGAACAGCGAATTCAAAAGAAACTTTGTTTGGCTTTCCTGTCATAAACCTCTTTTTGTGTGTATTCAATGCACACATGTGCTTTGCTGATTAATGCTCAAATCCTTGCTGACATTATGATAAGCTTTAAAGCAATCCTGCCTTACAGAGGAAAGAGAGAGAAAGCATTGCCTTTTCTCTTAGAAAATCTTTTACACTGGAGGTTTGAAGCAAAGGAGAGGAAGGTGAGGCAAACATTGAAAGGAGAAGATCTGATTATAGAAAAAGAAAATAGAACGTAAGGGGAAAGAATACTACTCAGGGAAGTATCCTTGAATAACCTTGTTTAGAAAATTGTGGAAAATAAGCTAATCTGTGTAATCCCGTTATGAACTGTTAGTTTAAGTGTTTAGTCACAGAGAAACTGTGTAATGAGATTAAACCACATAAGAAAACATGGTTGTCTGCAGCTTGTTAGAAGAACAAAACAAAGAAGGCAACAAATAGACAATTATAATCGCATGCCTCTCTCCCCCATCCTGCAGAAACAAAACAATTAGGAAGGAAGATCTCCTGATAATGCAAATGCCACACTCAGGCCTCTCCCAGCTGCACATCTTTGAAGAGAATGCATCTGCTTTTATTATCCACTTCCTAATGCTCTTTTTATTATGATGAAAGAATAATGTGGTTTTAAAGAAACAATTCTGCTGATTATTCTTAGTTGAAGTTTTCCTTTCTTGCTATCTAAGAAAATTTGTGGTGAAAATATTCTATTGTCCTTTGGTATTTCCTCCTCAGCCACAGCTCTGATCTCACCCTACAAAGTTTTCGCTTTCTCTTTTAGCTGCAGCTACTCAACTCGCCGGTTGTAGTCACAAGAAATAAATAAATGCATAAGAGTAGCTATGTGCCAATAAAAATTTATTTACCAAAACCAATGGCTAGCCTTTGGGCTGTAGTTTGCAGACCTCGGGGTTAGAAGTTATGAGAAGTGGAAACAAATGTCAGGGACATTTTTAGATAAAATTGGCACCCCTGTGTTTTATCCCTGAGTTTATTTTCTGTACATGTCCTTTGTAAATTTAAAACATGAACCTGTCACTCAGGGTACTGGATTCATGGGGGTGACAGTAATCGTGAACAAATATTCCTGCTCTGTTCACTCTTTTTCACCTAAAATCAAACATGTGGTTATGGAGGACAAATATATAATAAAGGGCAGTGATGGCCAGAAAGAGAAGGCTTTGTGCCTCCAAATGGCCCACTAGGCTGATGTCTGACATATGACGACAGGGTCTATTTGCAGAGAAGAGTTGTTCTCCTGGGTCAGGAGCCTGAGAACCACCTGGGATCTTGTTAAAAATGCAAATTCTCAGGACACACCAGGTTCTATTGAAAAATTGAAGGTGTGAGACACAGAAATCCGGGTTTTTCCTGGTCTTCCAGGTGATTTGACACATGCTCAACTTTTAGAATCACCTAAAGAATCTTTTATTTCCTCTCAGCTGCTGAATATCCCTGCTCAAACAGACCTTACCAGGATCTTGTACATGCCTGTGGAGAACTCATGGTCTTCAGTAGGTAAAAATAAAAAATAACTCAAAATGGTGATAGAAAGTAAATTGAAAAGTATTATTCTGAATCCCTGATTATAGATTTTTAATAGAAGATAAATTTTTCATTCCACATGTGCCTAATTTCTGACCTCTTTATTCTTGCTGCTTAATCTATTTTTAATCTCTCTCTCCCTTGTTACAACCCCCCTTCATTTTCTCTCCTTCTCTCCCCCTTTCTCTCTCAATGCAAATGGCTTTTTACTGTTAGCTAAGAATAACAGAATTTGATTTGATTTGGAAGGTAAATCTATACTAAATAAAGCACTCTGAGTCAAAAGGAAGAAGTTTGGATTTGGGTATCGTTGAGGTTGGGCTCTTTTTCACCTTTATGGTGATGCAAGTAATTCTGGATACATAACGTGAAGCATGAGTACCTCTTTAAAAGAAAGGCGTGAGAAAGTTTTGAGTATCATAATTATCAGCTCCAAGACAACCCTGGTCAAAAGCAGAGACCTACAAACATCTAAGTTCACACTTTGAATTGTGTCCAGATGGAAATAAGTTGCCACGTGGAACCTAGAGACCTAATATACAGCACTTTGCGTGTCATGGCAAATACCCTTGGTCCCTCCAAGCTGATCAGCTGGTCGGTATGACTTCCTTCATGCAAAAATACATTCCCCTTTGTAATTATTCAACTGCTCTGCCTGTGGCCAAACCCTGCAGCCCAGAAGGCATGTCAGAGCAAGGCTATTAGCTTTGGGTAGAACAGAATGAGGCACAGTGAGTAGGTAAAAGGAGGCAAAGGGCAAAGGCAGGAACCTCCTCACTAATTCTCATCTAGAGAACCCTCCTGAGACTCGGCCTACCACAGCCTTCCTCCTTCGGCAGCCTTCGGAGACAAGTTCAATTCCCTTTTCACACTCACGTTTATCACCAGTACAGTTATGGCAGCTGGGTGTGTTAAGCATCTGACAGTATGGTGTGGCAATATCCATTTCAGCAGGACAATCCTATTAGAGGAAAGTCGATTAATTCAGTTTGCCAGATTTACTGCATTTGGACCCCAGTAGCATCTAAATGTATTAACCAAAGTTAAAGAACAACAAAAACAAGCAGCAGTATTTAAGAGTCAACACTTAAGTGAGAAAGTACCTCTGGCAGTGAGAAAGCCATGCTCTATAAATTTCATCCACAGTCACAGCAGTCCTGGAGGTTGGCATTACAGTCTTAATCCAGAATGGTTGTTTCTCTACCTCTTCACCCAGCTTGCTTCTGACCCAGGCTTGGATGCAAAGAGCCAGGAGAGAGAAGCAATAAATAGCTCTAGGGAAAGTGACCCTTGTTAGAAAAGCTTTCTTTGAAATTTAAAATAAGCCATTGTCCTTCAGTATAAATGCAGAGGCCAATGTAAACCCCACGTCTGGATATAGTTCTTGACTAGAACATTTTCCATGTAGTAGCCTATAACAAATGATGAGTCATTCGTTTCGTACACACTGAGGTTATATAATAAATCTATTTATTTTTATCTAAATAATCTACTTAAAAACAAAGGGAAAACACTGAAAAAATTGGTAAAAAATTGAAATGATCCTAATTTAACTTAAGTTTACTATAACTAAAGAAAAATAAAAAATGTTCATTTAAGAAAAACAAACAAACAAAATAAAAAAACAAACCCTAAAGTTAAAACTAAAATGAGAGCCAAATCACACCAGGTACAAAATTTTTGAGAAGGAAATTTTCTTCACCAAAGAACTGTGTCAGCTATCTTGTATATCTAACTTTAAATAGGCTTATGGAGAGATTTAGCTAAGCAGTAAGATTATTATAGGATTCCTTAAAGTTGGGTTAATTAAAACATAGTCAAGTCATCAACATCATTTGATAGCTACTGAGCCAGCATCTCAGGATCCCTAATAAGCTATGCTCTGCAGCGATACCAAGAATTTCAAGTCAGACTTTCTAGTTACTATAACTTCCCTCTCCTCTCCTCCAAGTAATAAACAGAAAGCTGGACTAGAAAGCTGTAGTCATAACTATGCAACCAACACACTTCACAGATAAGTAAATAAATGCTTGAGAGGTGGAGAATTTATCCAAAATTAGACAAGAGCCAGGAGTAAATTCAATCTCCCAAACCAGGGCTTTTCCAAAAGAGAACTAGAACAGGAATTGGGAAATAATTTTTCAACCTGCCTTAACCATTTAGCTGGCTAGCAAATCTGAAAACAATGGGGATCTCTATTTACACACACACACACACACACACACACACACACACACACACACACGCAGTTGGGGGGTGAGGCTCTGTGGCCCTTCTACAATTCTAGTGACAAGTAGCTATTTAATCCAAGCATTCTAGCTTCTTGTGTCCTTCCTTTGAGCACAGTAGGTGGGAGTTTTAATAATCAAGTCCTAGGCTTTAATTTATGACTGGAACCTATGCTGGTTCTCATTGAGAAGTAACTGATTTTTCAGAGACAAAAGTTATTATCAGAGATGGGTGTGACAGTAGGTCTGTATTTTGTATGGAGAAAATTGATCCATGTGCTATTTCTGACTTTCATGCACAGATTCCTAATTCTTAATAAGGATAAGAATTTATGAAAGACTAGATCAGGGAAATTTTAATGAGACACAAATCTTCACTTCTGAACTTTGATTTTTGAAAGGTCTTTGACAATGTCTTATAGCCTAATATTGGTGAAATGAAAGTATAGTTAGTTGAACTTATAAGTTGAACAACTATATCGAAAAATATGATTAATGAAATTACTAATACTCAAGGGGAAATGTTTCAACTACTGTGAGCTCCAAATATTACCACTGAAGAGAAAAGAAATGCAGAAACAGTTGCTAGTTGAGTGATACAGAGCTCTGTCTTTGGTTGGACTCCAGGTTGGTATTTTTACAAAAATCACAGTCGAATTAGTAGATAGTAAAGAAAACAATCTGGGATGATCTCTACCATCTCTAGCATAACTAGCATAAAATGTTGAGTTTGGTAATCCTTTCCCAAACAAACTGTCATACATATTTATACAAAACAAAATTGTGAAGAATATCTGCCAATTAATTAGAACAATGGACAAAAAAAGATAAAATGTACCAGAAATAAGTGGAAAGACTTGCTTTTTGAGTAAAAAAAGAAAAACAATTGGATGAACATAAGCAAGAGACTCTTGTCTTGACAGTGGTTGATACGAAAGTTCTCTAGGGGATTTGTCATCCAAAAGTTCTATCTGAATTAACAGTCTTAGGGGGCATCTGAAAAGAAAATAAAGCAATATCTGATATTAATAAAATACAATCTAGAGGATAAAAGATGTTAGAACACAGCGGAAGAATTATGTCATTGCTGAGAACTGAATTCTTATATGGAACCTGAAAGATTAAAGATTATTCCAAAAAAGATGACAAGGATAGTGATAATAACAAAGCTATATTATTTGAGAAATGGCTGAAGGAAATGGTATCGTTTAGTTTGCATAAGTAACTCAGTAAATGAATAAGAGCTTTTCATAATATTTGATAAGGAGCTTTGGGGATGACTATTAAGTTCACTTGTACATAGCCAAAGAGAGCTTGAGGTAGATGGGTTGAAGCTAGAGAGGGGCATTTTTTGGTTTACTGTAACAAAGATGTTGCTATAGATTAGGTTCTCCAACCAGGGAAGGGGTTACCTGAAACAAGCAGTTTATTACTCATGCATAATCATGAAAGCTATGACTATGATTAAAAACATTTTTGCTGCTGTTGATTTGCCAGGAGGTTAGACTCAGTGGTTTTTAAAGTTCCTTTCATTGCAATTTCTATGATTCTATGAGTAACTTTATTCCTTCTATTAGGATTCAGGTCAGTGATAATATTTCTTAATCATGTAGAGTAAGAGCAATCTTGCTATTTTAATGAGAAAGAAATCTCTAACATAAAATATTTGTACAATTTTATATTTAACAAAGATATTGGATATATTTTTCTGTAATCCCTTGTCTAACATCCTGCTCGGATTTACTGTCATAAAACTAAATTTCTCATATTAGGTATTTTGTCATACCTTTGAGCCAGGCCTTAGGCTATATATAAATTGATCAAACAAATGAGAAGTTGCTTGATTTGGCAGTCAGCTTTTCAAAACCAAGTCCATTAAATCCTAGGATCAGAAACTGCTTCAAATAGTAAGCAAAAGAAGCTATCCTTTATGTTTCACTAACAAATGGCAGCATTATTTATGTGTTTTTTTTTAATTTTAGGAAATATTAACTCGTTTCTCAGTTATGTGTGTTTGTATATGTATGTACACACACACTCACACACACACACACACACAAGAAGGTTTAGAAAGCAAAGACAGTAAAAAACAAGCAAGCACCCCACTCCCTTTCCCCCTTCCAACCTTGATTAGCAGGAGAGAAGGGTCTAAAAGTGACTCCCAAGGTGCTTTGGGGAAAGTGAGCCAAGGTTCACCTGGGGAACCATAAACTCAAAGGACAGTTAAGAGTCAAAAACTACTCTGACCAGCTCTCTTAAAATGCCACTTCTCTTTACCTCAAATGGATTCTCAATGTGGTTCAGTGATTTTTATGTTTAACCTCTGATTGACTAAGCCCCTGTCAAACTCCTCATAGTCATTATGCTAAACATGTATTATCTTATTCAAGCACTCCATAGTCCCCATTTCTACCGTCCACAGATAATGTCATCTCCTCAATTAATGAGAAAATGAGGACTATTAAGAATAAGGGCCCTGAACTTCACCATTCTCCATTTCTGGAGGTCCTTCTTAACGTCTCCTCTCTGGCCTCTTATCTTTTTTTCTAAGCCACACCGCACCCTCCTGCCAGACTCACCTTCCTGAGGCATAACTCTGACCATGACATTCACTTAGTCTAATTCAGTTAAGGCCAACCCACTGCCTGTGAAAAAGCCATTAGCCCAGCCTGGTATTTAGAGCCATTAATTCAACCTTTAATCAATTTACTTTTCTGGTCTCTCTTACAAATCGCCTTTATGCATCTTATTCTGCAGCACCCTTCACACTTCAAAAAAAAGCCCAATTCTCTTGCTCCTGTGCTTAGAATCACATCCCACCCACAGGCAATTTCCACCTAGAGTACTTTTTCATCATCTTTAACTTTCCGAATTCTTTCCTCCCTTTCAAGGGCAAATAACACCTTTTTCTCTAATGCCTCAGCATTTATCTGTTTATATTTTGAATTAGATGGATATGTGTTTTATGTCATCTACTGGATTATAAACTTCTTGAGAGATGGGCTACTTCGGAATGTCCCCTAGTATCTGGCTCTAACAGGCACTAAATGCTTGTTTTGGGGAACTTGAGAGAGCTATCATTTCTTTTCCCTTCCCTAATGCAAATATAACTGGTTTATCAAATGGGCCAAGTCAATGAGGGTATAGGCAGGAGAAGGCTTCATTTTTCTCTAAAAAGTGCCTTCTAATGTGCTCTGTCACACGTTCCTCAATCTCCCCTTAATGGCATCTCTACCATCCATGGCTTTCTGGTCACATTCAAGTGTAAAAACAATCTCATTTAGGTAAGTAGCAATGATTCATTTCCAGGTATTAAAATATGACAGTTCAGTAAATAAAAGTGAAATCTTATACCTAGTCAGTACCCTCGAGGTCATAAAAAACAAGGAAAAGAATGAGAAACTGCCACAGACCAGTGGAGACCAAAGACATCAAAACAAATGAAATGTGGTATCATAGTTTGAACTCTAAACAGAAAAAAAAGAAGAAAAAATGGCAAATCCAAAGAAAGTCTGAAATTTTCTTATTAGTAACGCACCAATGTCAGTTTCTTAGCTTTGAAAAATATATCACGTACATGCATAAACTATTTAATTAAAAAAATGAGCTCTTACATGCAGTTCTAGGTTTCTCTCTACCCCATTCCCACCCCTTGCCCTGACCACTTTTGCTATCTTTCAGTAATGTTTTTGGGCTCCTAGCAGGGTGTCCTTAATACTCTATGATAACTCATCTCTGACTGTACTCAAACTAGCTTGAGAATTTAAAAAGCCCCATCCACTAACCTATGACATATAGAAAATGAATCGGTGTATATTACAGTTTGGGAATCATCACTGAAGAGAAACTTTCTAATAACAAACTTAACGTGAGCCTGGGTTATACAAAACGATCAAGACACTGACATGGGGACCTTTAAAGCATGCGAAGATATTGATTTGCATGACATGAGATTAGTTCTGCCTAAAGCCAGGGGACAAACTTAACAGTTTCTCAAGGTGCCCCATTCTCTCCACCTATTATCTGTGAATGTCATTTTCAAAAGGGGGCATCCCACCACTTCGAATCTGGAAAAGAGAATTAAGAGTGTGTTTAAATGGCAGAGAAGCTTAGGAATGAATGGAGACCTCCAGTGTTGTGACCTGAGGGCAGGACAGAGAGAGTTACATAAATCTGTCAGTAACTGACATAAATCCACCGGAATTTAAGGATTCTTCATAGAATTTCAGTGGTTCTAGGTTACACTCCATTCAGAAGCACCTTTCCGAAGCTTCAGAGCCACCTCACATCTCTTAGAAATGATACTTTAACTTGGAATTAATATTTTCCGATGTAGTTAGTGTTTCAATGATTTGCAGCTATTGGCTTTTAAGAAAGACGTGATCACAGAGAAAGAACTCTGACATTTCCATGACATTTTCTGATGAAAGGGGAAAAAAATGATTTTTCTTTCTCTCTTTTTCATTCAATGCCAAGTTAGATCTGAAATGAAAACGGAGAAAGAGAGCTTTTTGTCCACAAATAGTATCCCCTTCATTGCTACTACAGATGATACGCCCCAATATTTGTTTTTATGTTACTAGTTTCTCAAATGTCTTATATTCCTCTCATACCATCAGCTGAGGATACATTACAGAAACACTTATGTCATCACACTGCTGAAATGTGAGACTTCAGGTATAACATGCTTTATATTTAAGATTACTCACCATGGGACTCTTTCTGGTCTTGTTTTCATTTTTGACAGGGAAAATGTTTGCCAGTTTTCTTTTTAAACCTTTTTTTTTTTTCCTTCCTGACATATTTAAAGAAAAAAAAAAAAAGGAAGGCGAGACACAACTTCATGTTTGTAAGGAATGCAAGGCTGAGGTATTATCCTCAAGGTAAATGTCAAAATGTATATCTTAGACAAATTGCTGGCATAGCTGTCAACCTCAGAAGTGACTTCTCACTATTTTTAGGTGCAAATGAAAAGGCTGGGTTACTAGGTGTCCCTTTCTGTACTCCCATAAAAGCAGGCCGCTGATGAATGTTATACAATCTCCTTCCTTAGAGAACTATGGAGAATGGCACCCATCTGTTTAGGAAGGTAGAGCTAACAGTTGTGATTGAAGGCCATGAGTGATTAGGTCACCTTCAAAAGAAATCTGTAATGTCAGTAACTCATAATGTAGCACAGTTTGTCCACAGTAATTGAGTTATCATTTTATTTTTAGTAATAACATTAAATTATATTTCTTAAACACATAGGGAATTTATTCCACAAACAGGAACTCTGCCAGTCAGTGATAGGAGCAAGGGTTGCTAAAATTTTACAGGCTGATTCCAAAGAGCTGGCAGGGAAGCAAGGGAAACCAATTTGGAAAGTGTTGGTACTGTATAATCTATTCTGGAAGTCTGGAATCCATCTGCTTTGAGATTAACCTCCTGGCACAAACACCAGCGCACTTCCCAACATTTCTGTTCTAATTAGGACGAAGATTCCACATCCTCTGGAAGCAATAAAATGATGAACTAGGCTTCCTGGGGTCGGATATAAAGTTGCCAGCATAGGAGCCAAGGTGTGTCATTTTTTGCTTTTAGTTGATACTCCTCCACCTGAATGTGACCATATCATTCACTCATTTAATTAAAGAAACTCATGGTTTTTCAGGAAACAAAGAAAGAGTGAGGGGTTCAAGTGATATAAGTAGAAAAGTGTTAGACTAGCTCTCAGGCTACTTGGCTTCTAACGTGGTATCAATTAGATACCAACTCTATGAGTACACCTTACAGGTTTTAAATAATTTTTTTTTAAAAAACTCTTACCTTATATACATCATAATTTGGTTGAGATCATCCCATGAGATACCTTTTGTGAAAACAGTTTTAAAAGCCATACAAATGAAGCATTCTTATTACTGACATATCCTAGAGGAGGCTTTCTAGAAATGTGACCAAAAATGTGTCCATCTCATGCGTAAGATTGGAAAGAGAGGAAAGAAGAACAGCTTCTGTCATTCAACACACTTGACAGACATGGATCTATTTGTTTCATACCCTGTATATGCAGCAATAGCAACAGAATGAATGATGCACATTGAGGAATTCAATGGGAAACACCCTAAAACTACATACTGTGCTACATGTATAATAATTGTTAGTTTCTCAACAGCAGTGGTATTGGCCAGTCATTGGCTCGTTAACCACCCCGGCTGGTGCTGCATAAGGGACTGCAGAATCAAAGTCTCTAAAGTGACACTTGGGAGGTGCAGTTTCTAAGAAAAAGGCCATTCCCCAAGATCACATATATATAGGCAAGTGCTGGGCATGCAATACAAAAGTGACAGAATGTCCAAGGCTCTAGAGCCTGAAGAAACATTATTCATTTAAGAAAGAAAATAAAAGCTGTGTGCCCAGAAGAAGAGAACAAGGGAGACCGTGGGCTGAGAAGAAGTTGATAAAGGAGGCAGCAGTAACCCAATCGTGTAGGGTCTCTTAGGCCAAACTGAGGAATTTAGAATAAACCCTAAAAGCCATTAAACTTTAGTAAAAGGTTTTAAGCAGAAAGTAGCATGATCATGTTTTTGTAAAAAAATAAACAGAAATCAGAACTACTCTGGCCATAGTGGAGACAATGAATTGTGGAATAGACAAGAGTTTATATAGGTGATACTGACAAAGGAGAAAAATTCATTTAAGAAATAAAATGCTTGGAAATTCATCATTAATTGGTTATTTTCAGGAAGGGGATATGAGTGAGATGAAGGAGGCAAGAAAGATTCCTGGGTTCATAGGGAGTACAGTTGGATGCATGGTGGTGCCATCTGAAGGACTAAAAATAGGAATAAGAGCAGTAGGAGATTTGGGGTAAAAATGAATGTACTAGGTTGATTTTGAGATATCTGAGGAGAAATTAAGTATTTGGCATATCAGTCTGGATTGAAAGTCTGAGTAATCACGTGCAGTTGAGAGTCATTAACACAGAACGTATGGCCAAAAGCTTCAAGTAAAAATGAAATCTCATAGGGAAAAAGCATATAATGATTTTTTAAAAAAATACTAACGCTTCTTATTTATATTTTCTTCTCTACTCTAACAAATTATCCATTTAGCTCTTGAATTTTTCTCCAAATAACATATGATCATTTATATATTTTATATATCCATAATATCCAAACAACATATTGAAGCAAGCTAATAATAATTCCCATTCAGGAGTGTCTATAATATACCATACAGCATGCCATATAATTTAGCTTTATTTATTCTATGGACTTGAAAGGTAGAAATCACTATTTTTGTTTTACAAATGAGAAGATGAAGGTTTAAAGATTTTATCTAACATTCCTAAAGTCAAACAGTAAGCATCAGAACTAGAATTCTAATATAGGTCTAAATTACAGGCACGTTTATTGTCTTTCTACTGTACTGTGATATTTTCCACAATTCTTCAGAAAAGCAAATAGAAGACATTCAACATAAGAAAACTGACAAGAGGGATTAGTTGGAAGTTTTGGAATAGGGCAACCTCTAATCAGCCAATTGGGAGATATGACTCACCAGTATATTAATGAAGGAATCAATCTGCCCTTAGAGAACTAAAATGTGTGACAGTATACAAGTAATAAGGTATTAAACTATATGTCCCTAACAGTACACTATGGAATAGCTATAAAGATTTCAAGGAGGTGTGAAAACTGAACAGGGCCTCGAAGATTCCCCAGAATAATTAAGAAGAAAGATGGCAGGGAGGGAATTCTGTGCCAGCTATCAGGGGAAAATCACATGCAAGGGAGATGCATGCTGTGAGCTGAAACCAGTAAAATTTTATAGTTGTTGATACTAGATATGGCTGTCAAGAAGGAGTCATTGGAGGATTATGAGTGAAATAAATAAAAATGAGAATTAACCATCTTCCCCCCAAAAAACAGAATGCCATAGATTAAACATACCTACAATAGTTCCCTGGTATTTATTCTAATCACTTTAGCAACAAACATTCCTAAATCGCTTTCAAAAGGGGACAGAATCAAACCAAAAGGTTTAAAATCAAACCAAATGAACATGAAGAAGAAAGTCAACTATTTGACAGTGTAACTTCAGGTCAGCAAATTTAGCTTGTGGGCAAAATCTAGCTCACTGCCTGTTTCTGTGTGGCTAAGAATGCCTTTTGCATTTTGAAATGGTTGGACCAGAATCAAAAAAAAAATTGTAACATGTAAAAAAATTATATTGAATCAAAATTTGAGAGCCTATAGATAAGATCTTATTGAAACAGTCACATCCATTCCTTTGTGTACTGTCTGGCCTCTTTCATGCTACAATAGCTGAGTTGAGTAGTTGTTGCCAAGACTGCACGGCACACAAAACCTAAAATTTACTCTGTGGCCCTTGGAGAACAAGGTTGCTGATCCCTAGTTCAGACAGGTCCATGCTAATTTCAATGATTATTCTGCTGCATATTTTTCTGTGGAAATAAGCACTTCAATCCTTGGATTCAGTAGACTTGGTATCTAGTTCTTTTGAGTAAACGAAACAATTTGAACAATGAATTAGTATCTTTTCAGGCCTACAGTTCAATAGTCACTTTTACCCAGTATATATTCAGTTTTCCCACATAAAATATGCAGTATCTTACAAGTTAAGAAAATAAATACCTCCTTTGGGGAGCAGTACAGTTACTATTTTTGCCTTTTCAAAAAAAATTTCCTTGAAAACATGGACAATAAGATTGTTACTTTTATTTTATTCATTTTATGCAATGATGATAATACTGGCATACTATAAATATGGCTCGTTTTATGGACTCTGTTCCGATAAGAGATTTCAATTCATGTGTGTCATCCACATCCTCCAGCATTTTTATCCTTTGTTTTCCAAATCAGAATTCAAAACACACAATTTGATGATAATTTGTCTCAAGTTCCCTTCCAGATGTAAGAAGTAATCAGAACTCTATAGCATAATATATTGACAATAGAGCCAAGTTGTTTTGGGGGAAGAACAGAGAAGAATGTTTAAAATCAGGATGCTCTGAAAACTATAGAATCAATAAAAGGTGATCCTTGTAGGTGTGAAGCAAAGAATTTTGGCCTTAACATCAGACTTCATCCAATGGAGCTGCCTGGCCAAGATCCAACATAGCAGAGGAACCTGGGGGATGCTTAATAAACATTAATTAGAAATGGAACAAGTGGTTTGCTTTAGCTGCCCAGCAAATGAGATACCACGCTGAAATAACATCAAGGCCTCTACTCCTTGGCCTCAGTACTGACACTCTTCCCAACCTCTAAATGCATAGAATTATCACCAAAGCTAGATGTCCCCCTTGGATACATCCTCTTCAGTTTCCCTTTCACCCTCTGATCTGTAGTTCCTAAGTAACTCGTTTCTGAAATTCCCCTGTCTGATGAATTGCATTCCCTGATTTTGTAGCCCTGCAAAAGAGGCGAAGCATATTAAATACATGAATCAAATATTCTTTCCTGTCAAAAAGCAGAAAAACACACCTTTATATTTATTTACATTTGCAAGTAATATGTCTCAATCTGTGTGTGCCTGGATTCATATTTTATTGAAAGATGTTGCACTGACTCTCAGTGTGAAAAGTATGCTTCAAACACTTGCTAGAATCCACAGGCCTTGCTAGACTCTCAGGAATTCATGTTCAGAGAAAACATGGACAATTGCCTGGTAATAGGATTTGATGCAATGAAGTCGTGAGAGTTGTAGATGCATTGCAAGACAGATGGCGACACAAAGCAGAGTTTTATTTTTACATATTTGGCTCTGCAAGTTTTAGAAATTGCTTCTTACTCAAGAAAACTCAAGAATTTATCCTTATCCATAAGGATACAGGAGTGTAGAGTGTTGCTACTTTCTAAAAATTCTAGACTCTTTCTTCCCCGTAAAATTCAAATTCCTTAGGTTGGCATTTGATTCCTTCTCATGTCAGGTTCCTTCTCCTTCTTGATTCTTAATTACCCAATAGCAATATCAAACCACAGGTGGGTTAACTTCCAGTGATCTCTTTCATGCTTCTATGTCTTTATTCACATAGTTCCCTCTACCAAAAGTCCTTCTACTCTTCAAGTGGTTAAGTATTACTAATTTTGTAAGAATCAGTTCATGGATTTATTCTCCAAAGAGGTCTCTCTGTTTTCCTAGGGAGGGCCAAGTCCTCGGTGATTTCATATACCAAACCCACCTCTATTTTGCTTTGATCTCTATACCGGAATCTCTTTTTTATATGCATAGGTTCCAACCTGACTATAATATACTCAGAAAGGTCTGTGTAGTATTTATCTACAAATCCTCTTGCTTTGCACATACAAGATGCTCATTAATATTTGTGAGAAGGAGCTCCCACTGCTTATAACAGACCACTAGAAATCATGACTCCTAATTTAGTAAGAAGAAGGGTAAGCAGAGGATACAAATCTCAAAGTTTAGAGCCAGTGGAAGTGGGCAGGTCAGGAAGAGAAGAAGATGGTCATAAAATAGAGTAGCAGAAAATTCGCTTTCCTACAGAAAAGTTCTCTCCAAAATAAAGGAAAAAACATTCTTGAAAGCGGGACCTGGAAGTTCCAAATAGGATCCTCAGTGGAACACATCACAATCACTCCTGTATTTATAGCATTATACACAGTTTGCCTCATCCTAAAATAATCATCAGTCTCTCCCACTGCTCCATCTAGTTTCAAGGCCCAACTTATGTCTCCTCCTGAAAAACCTTTGTCCATTTCTCTGATACCTAGAAATGTAAGCTTTTTTGCTTGTTTCCAATGCATTTTGCATAATTGCTGCACATAATTTCACACAGAATTGATATCTAGTTATTTTAGGTTACAAATACTCTCTCAGCTATAATATAAGTGTAAGGAAAGAGATGGCTCTTTTGATATTCTGTATTCTCTACGATGCTAGGCAAAATGTAGGGTACATGTAAGTGGTTTCATTAAAATAAAATAAAAAATCTAAAAACTAAGATGAGACGTGAGCAACTTCCTAAGGAGAAGACTGAAAGGGACACCTCCTTGCTCTAAATATTTGATTCAGATTTGAGCTACAAACCACTGGCTGAGTATGTAGGGAAGATTTTATTGCTAAAAAGTAAAGCTGTATGCCTTCTCTGAGACTGCTTATTAGCTCCCTGTTTTGCTGAATTAAGTCTTGGAGATCTAGTCTTCTAAGTGGTATCCAGTTGTTGTAGGGACATCAAGTGTCACCTTACTTGGCTCTCCTGCAGTATCCTGAGTATACGGAAAGACATCCTCACTTTTTCAGGTAGGGGCCAAATAACAAGTCCTGACATTGTATGAGTAAGAAAGTTCTGTTGTATTAAGCAATTGATATGGATGTCAAAACATACAATAATCAAAGTGCCAGAGACTTAGTTCATTTTCTAGGGGATACATTTCTCACAAATGTACAGAAACAGAAATATTTGCAACACCATGGATAAGCAGAGACTACTATATATTGCCGGATGCTACTGTCCATATAAAATTGTCCATTTGTAACACTGTTTCTTATTCCACATTGGATGTCTGATTAGATTACATTCTCTGGAGTTCTAAATTTCTCTAAAGTGCCACTTCTTTTTTTGCAGCTTGCTGCTCCTGCAATATCATCAGAATAAATAGCAAGTTAATCTTAGAGACTGTAGAAGCAATCGTAAAAGCCTAAGAAATCTAATGCAATAGCTTATTAGTTATAATTGCTGTCTCTTCTCTGGTTTAGTTGCACCACTTTAAAAGAAATGTCACATAACAGTAAGAGAATAACTTCCATTACCTCTTGAAAACCTGTCATTTAGCTTATTTTTATTCCAGAATATTAGAAATATTATATGAATAATGGTGATTATTTTTCCAATCTAGTGTTTAATTGTTTCTAATATGTTTTCACATGAATTTTCATGTGTATGACTCAAACAATCCTACCAAAATTTTATTATTTTCTGCCATTTTGCAAAATTAGGAAGTCAGTCTCAGAAATGTTACATGACAAGCCAGTAACCATGATATAGCTATTAAATAGATTAATGATTCAAATTCCATTTTTTATTCTAGAACCTCATCTCCTTACAGTAAACCACACTGCCTAAAAGCAGTGTGTAGCAAATATACACCAAGAAATAGTTATTAACAACTTGCTTTGGACTAATCCCTTTGAGGCATACAAATGGGAAACACCAATCTCTGTTCATGAAAAGTATGTAATATAACTGAGGAGATATCATGATCACCTGGAGCAAATTATAAGAATCACAGGACTGCATAAAATGTAACCAAGCACAGGACTAACAGTGATCATAAAATGGGCAACATTTCACTATCAAGCTTCTCTTCCAGCTAGAAGTGCTCATACAATGTGCGATAAAATGATAATGTGTGCTATGTGTGATTGTATGATACATGTGATGTGCATCATATGATATGTGATAAGGTCTATAACATGTAAGAGAAATCTGGAAGGGGTATGTCTGGTAAAACCTTTTTCTTCCCAACACAAAATTACAGACACAATGGTGCACCCTCATCCACTCCCTGTTCTTTCTACTTTGCACTTAGAAATGAGAATATTCAACTGTCACTTTTCAAACCATGGGGGAAGAGCCACTGCTTAAATAGTTACAGTATCTTCATTCCTTCAAACTTCTAACTGGTGGGAAAAAATAAATCATTGGTTAAATTCTTACTGTTTTATATAGCTAAATAAAACAATAACTGATATAATCAAAAGCCATCATATGTTCAGGTCATACCTGTTCCCTGAGAACTTTCCTGCTTAGCTGATCATCACAGATGGGACTGACTGGGTTGGGATAATAAAGTTGATGATGAAGGAGACATTTGGTCAGGTTGATGAGATTAAAATACTGAAATCCTTAAATGCAGAATTACATAAAGAAAACACATTTTGAAGAAATTAACCTAGCAGTGGTGAGAAGGATTGCTTAGCTAATTAAGAACTGTTCTACTTATCTTGTTAGATGCTACCAATTTATTTTTACCTCTAACATTTCCAAACATTACTGTAAGCCCAGCAATTATTGACAGTGTAAGAGAAGCCCTGACATAAATTATGATTAAAGTTAACAACTCATAAAAAAAAACACACACACTTATACATTTCTTAGTAAATACATGTGAAATAAAGGTAAAAAATGAATAATAGGGCTTATGTTCTTTTATGCAAAACACCTTAGGGAAAGCTTAGCTTCTACCTTTTTGAGGTTTTGCTTTTTATTGAATAATAATAAAAAAAGATCTCCTAAGGCCTAATATTTCTGCCATTGCTTCTATTTTCTTTTCCTTTAGATATTTTTTATACTTTTTGCACTATATGCCATATTTAATCGATTTATGATTTAACTTAGAAGAATACATAAAATCTCTCTGTGTTAATTTCATTATCTTTTAAGGGTTTCTTAAAGGCTTTTATGGTTAAACTATAACATGAAAAAACAACTTTTGACTTAAAACTATCTTTTGCTTTTTGTCTCTATTGCCTTTATGCAATCTAGTTCTATTTACTTTTCTCATATCAATAGTTTTCCTACTCTCCTTTTCTTTACTGTCTTTCAAAATGCTGTGTCTAAGAATTTTAGAGCTGGGGGGTATTTAAAAATTACATACTTTGCTTCTAATCTAATGGGAAAAGCAGAGGCCCAAAGCTAAATAAATGAGGGGCCAAAGTTCCAAATCTAGCCAGCTAAAGTTGAGACTAGAACGACTACATCATAAAAGCTCTTTCCAGTTAAAAAGTTGTCTCAAACTTTAGCATGCATTGGTTAACTGCAGTATTCTTCTTTTAAATATAGTTGGTCTAGTCTCTGTTCCTGGAAATTCTGATCAAGCAGGTCTGGAGATAGTCCCAAAATTGTACTTTAAAAATGTCCTCAAGTTATTTTGAAGCAGTGGTAGGCTACATGTTGAAAGCCAAAATAAATCCATCAACAAAAATGTATGACTTTTAATATATACTGATCAATAGGTAGAAAAATCTTGTCTATCCTCTATATTATGTATCATGTCAGACAGCACTATTTCCAATTTTAGATAACATTTCAGGTTGACTATGACAAGCCATACCTCTTCATTACACAAAACAATCCTAAACAAATAGACATAATAAGGCATGTGGAAGGTAGGTACTCCTTGGTCAGGTGCTGATAGTTAAAATAAACCAAACAAATAGTGGATAAAAAGTAACTTGTGTTAAATCTTGTTTGTTAAATTGTAAAAATGCTACATTTCTTGGATTTGCACTATATTTTCTTAGAGTGCTAATATGAAAAAAAGGCAGTTCTTTCTTAAGCATACATTATTTTAACAAAGACATATACTTAAAGAGTTTAACTGGTTGTACTATGCATACAATGTATTTATGTTATTATTAGCAGATGTAATGTATATATTGTACCAGGTGTCACTGATGACTGGAAGCAACTCAAATATTTGGCGTAATGTTGAAAAAAAAAGTACATAAAATTTTTGCAAATTAAGTCCTATTTTCATGTTTTTTTTTTAAAGTTAAATTTATTAGGTTGATGTTGGTTAATAAAATTATATAGGTTTCCAGTGTACAATTATAAAATACTTCCATCTGTATATTGCATTGTGTGCTCAACACCCAAAGTCAAATCTCTTTCTGTCACCATATATTTGACCCACTGAACCCTAACATTATGCTTTGCTATTATAGGGAAGAAGATAGAAAGATTTGAGAAAATAAATGATAGTTAAGAGATAAAGTAGAAGACCCTGTTGATTAACATTATAAATTGCACAGAAATGGACATTTACAAAAATGTCCCTATCTTCTGAATAAAACAAGGCTTTCTATTTTATCCACAATACCTAAAAAGAAAAATTCTGGTAATGTAATTCTTTCAGCAAATTATCACATATTCAAGGTAACACACTGTGTCGATCAGGAATTAGACCACCCCTGAGGGGCAGAAATATGAGAATATTTTCATTTTGAAAATGAAATATATATTGAGTAGATTCAGATGTGCATAGTTATTACATATAAGATGTGAAACTCCCTCACCTTTAATTCTTTTGCATAATTACAATGATGAGTATTGATACAAAGTAAGGGAAATTTACTCAAGAGCAAATGTTTAGTGAATGGGAGAAGTGATAAAGCCATAATTTATTATAGAGAAGGTACAAAGAGTGTGGAAGTTACAGAGAAATGTGTTCATTGAGTATTTCAGGACTTATTTGAATGTAGAGGTTGCAGAGTTATTTGAATATAGAGTTATCTAAATATAGAGGTTTTAGAGTTAATTTTGATAAGATGTAAGCAAAATATGGACCAGAACAACTTATACAATTTGAGATAATATAAAAATGCAAAAAAATATGAACACAATCATTTATGCCACAATAATCCTACAAGTTTTAAAATGACCACTAATAATATATAGGGGAGAAGGATATGGCAGTTTCTGATATGCTGTGGCAGTTGGGGAAACCATTAATACTAACTGAAAATCTTAGAAATCACCAATTGTTTAGAGGAGAAAAGTTCACATATGTGTGGTATTAAGAGGAAGAAAAAAGGTAACATGAAAAACTCCTACAATTTGTCATTAGAGGCGTCTTATCTAGAAGAAGTTAAGATGCATAGAGAAAAATTAAATACACTTGGATTCTTGGCAGCCAAAGGGAGCAAGCTAACCAGAGAGTAGATGTTTATGATGGCATGTAAGCAGAGAAATCTATAAACACTTCTCTACAGGAAAAAGAAAACTGGGAATGGCAAAGCTGAGTCACAATTTCAGGTAGATGTCAGAAGTTTAAATTTATGATCTGATGTATGATAAGAGATTTATGTATATATGCAAATAAGCATTCGATAATGTATATGAGTAACAGCTTCTTTAAAAAATTACTAAGTTAATACAGCCAGGTAGGATGGTTACCCTTGGAAACAGCAAATTAGTCAAATAACTTGGCCACTTATCATGACACTCTGAATTTCCTTTTTGTGCTATTATTCAGAAGTAGTTCATGGCCCACATAAAAACTTCTCTTTCTGAAAGCATTGTACCATTTCATTTTAACCAAAATGAGAGCTCTTGTTTCATAATCTTGATACTGCATGACTTTCTGCTATATCTAAAAATCAAATTTGCCCACTTGGGCCAAGAATTTTTAACATGTTGAAAATCAAAGACTATTTTACAAGCTATGAAAGTTATTTCTATTTAAGTAACAAAAATCTAACATAAAAACATAGTTATATTTAGTGATTTTCAAATTTTCAATTAAAAGAAAAACTAAAAAGCAAGTTAACCTGTGAAAAAATTAACCCTAATAGCGTGCGAGACCTTTATGGAGAAAATGATGCAGCTTTATTGAAAGAAAAGAAAGAAGGACCATGAAATGAAGTAACACATACAATGATCATAGGAACTCAATATTGTAAAAATGTTGATCATCTCCAAATTGACTAAATTCAAAACAACTATTAAAATACAATGAGTTTTTAGTGGCAACATGATGAGCTGATTCTAATATGAATATGACGAAAAGTTAATAAGGCAAAATATTTTTTGAAAAAGGAAGTTCGGGTTATTTTTTCTCCTAAATATCAAGATTTATAATAAAGCATAATAATTTCAAAAGCTTGGGACTAGCTAAAGAATATGCAAATGACCAATGCAAGAGAACAAAAGCATCTGGAACTGGATTCACATGTTTACGCAAATCTAATAGAGGAGAGAGTATGATTGTGGAACAATGGAGAAAAGATGGTTTTTTCAATAAAAGGAGATGTTGGTTATCAGCACAGGAGAAAAAAAAAGTAAATAACATTCAAATTTCTGCCAAGATTCAAAACTCTATTCCAAGTTGAATGACAGCATAAATGTGAAGAACAAATCAAAGTTCAAGGAAAAATATAAACTAACGGAAAATAGTTTAATGACTGTAGCAAAGAAAATGATTTCAGAAATGAAGTAGAAACAAAAGCCAAAATATTTAAAAAGGTTGAAAACTATAACTCTACTAAATTATTTAAAGGTTATAAAAAAAAAAGCTTGACTTAAATACCATGAAAAGAGAATGGCATGGTCACCAGAGAAAACAGGGAATAATGCAACACTTATTTAGGATGGGGCAGCAACATGCAACACAAATGCAGTTGCTACTTATTTTCACAGAGCCAGCAAGCTAAAAATGCTTGTATTTTTTAAATATTTGAAAACACATCAAAAGAGGAATAATATTTCTTGACAGGTGAAAATTTGTCAAATTCAAATTTGTATTATTGGAACCCAGCCACCCTTACTTACTTTCACATCGTCTCTGGCTGCTTTCTTGCTTCCATGGCACGGCTGAGTAGCTGTGATGGAGACCACATGGCCCGCCACGCTGAAAACCTGTACTCCCCAGCCCTTCACGGGAGAAGTATGCTGACCTGCAGGTCAGGAAGAACTGCACTGCTATGTTACATGGACTACTTACAGTCTCCCTGGAGTCACTAGTGTTTCTAACACACTTTCTCTTCTAATACACCAACCACACCATTTACCCAAGTGATCCAGCCAAACCCATATTTAAATCTCTAACACGGGCTGCATGTCACAGTAGAATAGTGTCTGAGCTTTACAATATGCACAGGAGGTGCTGATCTGGCCCTCTAGGCCTATTTCTGAACATTTATGACTGCCTGCCACGCATTCCATACTCCATATTATCAGCTGATTATAGTTCTGTGTTCACATCTTGTGTCTCAGCCTCCATGTATCCCTGGGCCTCCACACAATTCTCAGACTCTATCTCCTGCTGAGAATATTTATCTATCTCATTCTTTCTTCAAGCCTCAGCTAATATCTCATTTCCATCAGAAAGCCATTTTGGGGTGATTGAATGGAAACACATGGCCCTCTTCTCTCCTTTCTTAGCCTTCTTGCATGGTTCTTTATACTTAGTCTCAGCATTTAGATAACGTTTGGCAAGTAGTAAATAACAAGAAGTACATTATAACTAAATGTTATTAATTTTGTTTTTTTTTAATTCCAAATTTGTTGATGTAAATTAGCTTAGAGAATTTTAATGTCTTGCTTATGGGCTACTCTAGCCAATAAAATTAACTAAGCTGGCATTTGAACCCAGCTTCTCTGAATCCAAAATTTTCACTCACCCCAAAATGTGTGCATTTTCCAATGTCATGCTGCCTAAAATGCAGCTGATAAGGATACATGGGTATGGATGTCAAAAGCCAGGGGAGGGGAAAAAGAAAAAAAGAAAGAAAAAAATATATATATATATACACACACACGCGCATATATATATACACATATATATATGTATATATATGAAAAGTAAGACTGTTGAATGGAAGGACATCCAATCAGTTTTGTGCTATTGGAAATCAAACAAGGTCAGGAATTCTGGAATATTGTCATGGTTCCTCAACCGTGAAAATAAGCTCACAAGCATGAAACAGAGAAGAGACTGTTAAGGAGAATCCAGAGCATTTTGCTCAATGTCCCACTTTAAAATCATAAATGTTCATACCCTTTGAGTTCATGCAAACTGTTTCCAAAGGATCAATTATTCCATTTGCTGCCAGTGTGCAGGTGGGAAGAGTGTAGGTTCCTGCAATTCCTGCCTTGATCTTGACCTCCTAAAGATTACGGTATTTCACCAGGCTAATCTTCTTAGCACCCTAAGCCAAGGGTTTGGTCTCCAATAATTCCTTTTCTTCCCCTTCAATTCTAGACCAGCTTTGGCAGCTAAAAGTTTGAATAGGAAAAAAAATGCTTAAACCACTAATTGGTGTGATCGCATATTTTCTATTTTGTATAGAGTAGTAGAAGCAATATTGACCCATCACTGCCAGTTGACAGTGAAATGTCAAGACAGGGCTGCAACAATATTCTCTGTAATGAACCAACTCTGAATACCAAGTCAAGCAGACTAGTGGAAATCAAGTGAGAATGAAAAAGTATAAACACTTTGGATTAACAGCCAATGGCACCAGCTGGAGCAGACAATATAACACAAAAGGGTCAGATCCAGCGCTGACAGGTTTGGCAAGGCAACCTTGTTAACAGCAAGATGAAACTTCATTTGCTCACAATTTCATAGGCTCTTTCAAAGACACCGCCTGCAAATTGACTTTAGGAGATGGAATTGCATTTAGCTAGTCTTTTCTGGCAAAAATAGAAAAAATTTCAGCAAGTCTTTCTTGGTGCTTACGGACCTTCAGAGTCAGAAGGAGAGGCATGTGGGAAACATAACAGAAAAAAAAATCACAATGCCTCTATGCAAAGGGCTGGAGCTTTTTAAAAAGTGGCTGAATGTACTAGGCTAGATGCTCAACTAAATATCCAAGCAAAGAAAATGAAGCTCAGGGAGAAAACAAAAAACATGGAGGCTTCTGAGTGACTCATGGTATTCAGAATAAAGTAGGAAAATACCCACACAAGCCTGAAAAGTAGACATATAGAAGAAATTCGACAGTAATTGTGGAAATTAAAGAATTTCAATCCTGCATATGTAGAGGGAACAACCTCATTGGCAGTACAGGACGGTTGAAAGAATATTAGGAAACCTTCCCATGCTGGTCTTATCACTAGCTAGGTCTGTTCTATGCCTTTCAGCAGGTCTTTACTACTCGGAGCTTCAGCTTCTCTACTATAAAAAGGATACATTAGAGCCTTGGTTCTAAGTGCATATTTGAATCACGTGCAGGACCAGTTAAATTAACAGACTGCCTGGTCCCACCCCCAAAGTGCCTGATTTAGACGTTGGGCCCTAAAATTTGCATTTTTAGCAAGCTCCTAGTGATGTCAATGCTGCAGGCCCTGGGATCACACTTTGAGAGTAGAATAGATGATTCCTAAAGTCTCTACAGATTCAATATGCTCGAAGAAGATTGTTGGACTCACTAGTGAGCTGATGGAATTTATATCACTGTTTGAAATAGTAACACACAGATTGGTTTACTGGAACACATTATAGTTAAAATATGTTTCCTGTGTGAGTGTGTCTGTAATCCAGCAACAGAACATAAGTTCCATTACTTGGAAATTCTTATGGATAGAAGGATGCCCCAGAAAGAAAGTCACGATTAGGTGAACACTATAAATAATTGTACCAGTGAACAAGGCACTGGTACCTTCTAGATCTATTCCAAAGGGAAGGTAAGTGCTGAGTAATCCAAATTGGAGCCAATAGTTATAAAACAGACCATTCTATAAAAGCTCTAGTCTATGCAGGTTATAACCTTTCAAAGTGCTGGAATATGGATCTAAAAGCCGGTATTAAATCTACTGTCTTTTAGAGAAGCATCCAAAGAAGAATTAAAGAGGAAAACATTCCTTGACTGAGCTTTCTTATGGCTGAGCTTTGGAAACCAGGAGCTCTGGTCCCACTTCTCCCACTTGGGTCCCTGCTCTTGCTAACAGATTTACATATATGCAAAATTCGGTCTTTCTGGTGATCCACTCCAGACACTGATGGCTTAACAGGAGTGTGGACTGAAAAACAATCTCATACCAATTGCAACAGAATTAATAGAATGTGACTGTTGGGAGTTATAATGCAAATACTATTAAAATGCACTAGTAGGTAATGATGGTGAGATAGCATGAGGACTTGTATTTAGAGGACACTGAATCCCTAAGTAAAGGGTTACTCTGGGATGTTAAATGGAGAGAGTGGGAATGTCTAGAAATGACTGTGTAATTTTGAATGAGAGAAGAGCTCATCTCTTAGAGATGCTGGGATAATAAATGGGTTTAAATGAGCAAGTTCTGTCTGGAAAAGACAATTTAATGTCTGAAACAGAGAAAATAATTTGGTCTGACAATTTTAACGTAGATTCTAGGGAAACTGTTCTAATGAGGATTAGGATGTTACCCACCTAAAACCAAGGCAGAATTATGGCACCCACTAACTAAATGGCCATTCATCTCCAGGGACCACCAGAAATTTCGAGAGGTAGCTCAACTGAGAACTAGGGGCATTCCCAAGGAGTCCCAGTTGTGGGAGGCATTAGCCTTTTTTTAGGGACGGAATTAAGAAGTCCTGAAAAGAGATGATTCTCTCAAGCAGACTTGTTAGTCAATAACATGTGAACTGTGTGCAAGTCTTTCTACTTTAATTCATTCATCCTTCCAGGAGATGGGCAACGCCTTGTTGTGATGCAAGAGACACTGTCAGGGTGATCGTCCATGAGAACTGGAAGAGGAAACTGATGCATCCTATAGCTAAAGCCTTGGTGTAGAAAATCCTCTCTCCCACAATACTTTAGGTTTCCAACAAAAGGAATCTTGTAGCAAGCAAAAGACCTAGAATCCTGCCTAGTATAGGTGGGAGAATAATGAAGCTAAGATCATGGCAGTAACAGAAAAGAAGCAATGAGGACTCAGCTCTTGTCTCCTCTCCAATAAGTAGTACAGAGTTAGTACATAGAGGTCACTAAAATATACCACATATGAGGAAGAGAGCAGTCAATAGCCCAAACTGAGAGGAGGACTAGGGGCTCCTGGGATTGAAAAATAGACAAAGTAATATGTGATAAGAATGAGTAAACAGCAGCTCATGATGGTGATTTAAATAATTTTGCTGATGGAGTCATTCTTGTTCTGAGAAATTTTTAAAGAGCCAGCTACAAGTGTGTCAGTGCTTGATCTAACGCCACCCAAAAGCTAGAAGTTTTACCTTGTCCTCATCCACTGCATCTTCTTAGAGATTTTTAGAGATATGCCTTAGTATAACCTTTCCTTTGACGAGGGAAATCTTTGGTGAAATAATAAATTAAGAAATTTTCCTTTGGGGTCCCATCCCAGCCAACTGCCTACTCTCTATTTTGTCTAGAAACATTTTTGATGTCTAGCCCGACCCTTGCCCTTGTATTAAAATATATGGTCTTGCAGAGCTTCTCTAACTTTCCAAGGCCTTTCTCATGCCCTGGAATGCACACAGGTGAGGGCAGGATCTTCTGTGTGTTAACATCCCTCAGGGGCTTAATTCAGACTACAGAAGCGAATCACTGTCTTCCTCTCCATAGCTCAATTGATTCAACCAGAGGGGTGAGCCTGTGCCCCTCAGAGGACATTTGACAATGTCTGGGCATAAGCACAATTGTCAAAATGGGGAAAGGCAGTGGGGTGCGGTGGGGGGTTTCCTAGTGTCATCTAATGGGTAGAGGCCAGAGATGTTGCTAAATATCCTACAATTACAGGAAACCCTCTCCCAGCCCCACACACAACAAAGCATCATCCAGCCTCAAGTGTCGAGTGCCGAGGTTGAGAATCTCTGCCATGGGTGATTAAAAAGCTTGTGTTAAGATTAATGCATTGATCACAGGTTATACAGGCACATGCTCATTTTTTAAATTATTAAAGTAATATTTAAGCATGGTTTTAAAAAAATAATGTAAAGTGAAAAGAACAAAACGATAAAAGTGTTAGCAGTTAACAGCAGGTAAAACTACAGGTTTCCATTTTTAAGAGGAAATTTCTTAATAAAAGACTTCATCCCAAAGTCCTGACTATAATGACCTGTGTTCTGGATACCAGTGGGAGCCTGCGGCTGAAGGAGTTTTGAGTAGGAAAGGATGCAGAACACACTATTTGAACAATCAATTTGTCTACTTCACAAAGTTCTGACTTGGACTATTTCACAAATTGGCCAGATGCTGGTTTCTAAAAACTCAGTAAGTTGGAAAATGGATTTCAGAGAAGCAGCTTAGGCCAACTTCTCAGCTTTAAGAATGTTTTAGACAAAATATTAGAGGGGGTGAAAATAATTATTTTCCACAAGATAATTTAAATACATAAAACATAGTGGTAGACCCAGCCATAAGTCTATGATTGAATAAACCTCTGTCAGTATATTGTGCCTGAAGATTTTGATGAAGGGGTAGAACCTAGATATAAGAAAATTTTCCTTCACCCTGAATAAACTAAGCCTTGACAGTGGAAATAAATTTTTCCACTTAATATACCATTAAAGCAATTCAAATAATACACAAACGTGTAGACACTGTCTTTTCTCCATTTTAGGTCATTTTGTTGTTGTTGTTGTTATGTCCACCAAGGAACCTCAAATGAGGCTTTAATTTTGCACACCACCTGGCTCCTTTGACCATTCTGCTTCAGTCCAGAACAAGAACTCAGTGTTTCTGCAATTTGGCTGAGAGAAAGGGGTTATTAGAGCAAGTGTTTGTAGTGTACACTTCACTAGGAACCTCACTGGCAGCATCAGACTTCTTTCACACAAGTCCCTGCATGGCTGGCCAGGTAGAATACATTTCTACCCCATTTGAGCTATTTTTGACTAAGGACCTTGAAGCAAAAAAAGAAATAGTCAAATAATTATATCAAATTAAACTCTATGACTTCTGAAAGAGGCTTCCTACCTTTCTGTCTCTGGAATAAGCTCCTCTGTAGTGTTCTGGGGAATTACTGATCTGGTTATTTTTAGTGGTTACTGTTTCAGTTCCAGATGTGAACCAAAAACAGTCACTGGAAAAATTGGAAGCTCAATTCTTGTCTCAAACATTTTCCTTTTTTCACTACAGATTAAAATAATGGCAAAGGTGGAAATAAAAAAGAAAGAAAAAATGAAAGACGATAAAGCTAGTTAAAAAAAAAAAAAACCCAGTAACATGACTGTGACCAACTATTGCAATGTTTACACCTCTGAGATGCTTGAGAAGTTGAAAGGAGTCATTTGACAATGTACAGTGAAGACCTTAAAGATGTATACACACTCTGACCAATGAATTGCATTTTCATGTATTTATTTTATGGAATAACCAGCCATGCAAATAGGAAGGCATAAATAATAGGTGTCATATTTCAAAATTCTGGAAACAGAGGTAATAATTGGATTGCATGCAGCCGATAGGAATTATTCTGTGGAAACAATGTAAACAATGTATTGTTTGTAAAGGTTTCTCAAAAAAATAAAAATAGAACTACCAAATGATCCAGCAATTCCACTTCTAGGTATTTAACCACAGAAAATAAAAACACTAATTTGAAGAGATATAGGCTCCAGTATATTCACTGCAACATGATTTACAATAGCCTAAATGGAAGCAACATAAGTATCTATCAATAGATGAATGGATAAAGAAGATGTGAGATACATATACACAGTGGAATATCACTCAGCCTCAAAAAATGATGAAATCTTGCCATTTGCTACAACATGGATGGCCCTAGAATGTATTATGCTAATTGAAATAAGTAGAAAAGGGAAGACAAAAATACTTATATATAGAATCTAAAAAAAAAAAGACACAGACTCATAAATAAAGAAAATAAACTGATGATTACAAAAGGGTAAATGAAAGGGATCAAGAGGTACAAACTTCAATTTATAAAGTAAATAAGTCACGGAGATGTGATGTACAGCACAGTGAATACAGTCAATAATATTATGAACTTTTTATAGTTTTATGCCAATTGGTAATTAGACTTATTGTGGCAATTATTTCACAATGTATGTATTGACTCACTTTGATGTGCACTTGAAACTAACAGGATGTTACATGCCCATTATATTTCAATAAAAAAGGCAGTTTGATGAGTGGTACAATTTTAAAATTTTGTTTTATTTTAAATTATATTTAAAAGCATAGATGGCTATATACCAAAATGTTAGTTGTACATATTCCTGGTACTTAAATGGGTAATTTTATTTTTTTTTAAAGTAAATGTACTTAATTTTTCCTATAATAAAAATGCATTTTTAAAGAAAAATTACAAACATCTTAAAAACTAATGGAATTTGTATGACTATTTCATGTCATAGAAGCTATTACTAACCGTGTTCAGTTTCTTGACAAAATCAATTCTCTTTAATACATGTAATTAAAGCAATGGTAGAAATTTTCTAAGAAAAAAAGGTAAAATTTTCTTTGGGAATTTTGGCTAAAACTTTAATGTTTTGCTAATATAACTGCAGAATACTTTTAATGCTGGCCAAATTGGGTACACTATTGATTTTTAAAGAAACAGCCTATTTGAAGACGTTTATCTACTCTTAATCGACAGTGTATAATCCATTACTCTAATGGCTTAATGGTGTTTTAACTAGGGAAAAACAAAACAGCTGTTAGATTATAAACTTTTCTTTGCTCACACAGAAATGGTAAAGACTTATCTGTGTATCTTACTTTGTAGAGTTTAATTAAACACAAGTATTTATCAAGTACTTACTCTGTCCTTAGCTCAGATGTCAGGGCTACTACTAGGGATAGTGGGAATCAGGATACTGTTGAGGCCACAGAGATTGTGGATGGCCACATCCATTCTGATGGCCAGTGCCCTTGCTGCACCACTGCTGAAATATTTCAAACCTCACAGCTGCAGAACTTCATCTCTACAGTCAACACCTGTTCTATGTTTATAGAGGCAAAACTAGGATTCAGAAAACAAGCAGGTATGTGCCAACACCAGGGAGGCTCCAGCAGTATAAAATCACATTCCACTTGTTGAAGAAACATTATTCCCCCACACAGCTCATTGAGGACAGGAAAATTGTTTATATACTTTTTTCATTACCTACGGTATCTAGCTTTTGGTTGAGAATATATTCAGTACTCCAAAACCTTTGATAATCTGCTGATTATAAAGGAATTATGAATATCACATTGCATTACTTTGATGTTGTTTAAACTAAAGCTATTGAGGCCCCATGATATCCTTCTATAGGATGATGTTAACATCTAGCTTGAATCAAAAAAATGGAACCTAAATCATTTTTTACAGAGTAAAACATATAATATAAAATAATATGTAATATGTAAGCCAAAGCCAATCAGAAAATAATTTTGTATCAGTAGATGCTAGAACAGAATTCTACTTTTGATTTTTTCCTTAATAAAGCATGATCTTTAAATTGCTTTCATACCATTATACTATTTTATTATAGAAAATATATATTAAAAATAAAACCTTGGATTTTTACGAAAAGCATAACTGCAAGCCAGGGGATCATATCAATATCAATAGGTCATCAATAAATAATTAAGCAAAGCATCTCTCTTATCTCCTTATGAACTAGTCCAAATAATTTTTTAAAATTTGAGAATTTTATAGCTTATCTTTCTATTGGCTCTACCAAGAGTAGAATTATACAAAGGCAATTGCTTTAATTCCACATGTAAGTCCCTAAGAAGTTCTCTGTTTTCCCTAAGATAGCTTTTAATTAGTCAATAATTGCTTGAAGGCTCCAATTGATTGGCACTATAAACAGAGGAAGGCTTATATGGTCCTTTTATTCCTGAGCCCCATTTAAGATTAAGTAGAATGTTAACAGCAAATTATTAGGCAGAACCGAAAAGAAGATTGTATAAAATCCACTGAAGAAGCATGACTAAACACTGGGTTGGCTCGGCCCCTTCTGCCTTGCAGAATGATAAGAAATAAAGAAAGACTATGCATATGCAGCTTGAGAACATATCCAAATATTGCACATAGATGGTCTTGCCAGAAAATATACAAAGGCTTCCGTGAAATTCACCACACAATCCCCAAAGTTTAGAGGGTTTTCTTAGGAAGATTTGTTATTTGTGTCATAAGAATACCATGTTCATTGTATAATAGTAGAATTGAGTTTCTGTAACCATTTTATTTCTGGCATCTACTTTATTGCTCAGCATTTTCTAATGAGAAGGATTTGTTGCCATATTTTTTTCTGGAGTATCATTCTACATAATTTTGTAAAAATATATATATTTTTACCTAGATGTCTCATTGATCACCAAATCCTATTGCCCTTTTGCAAGGTGCTAAAAAGTAATGAAGTTTGGAACAAATATGGTTCATCAGTTATAAATACTGAAATCATCTATAGTCAACATCAACAGTTTTTCTTAAAGTATAAAACTAGATACTTTTAACTAAAACTAAAGAAAATATGTTACATTCCTTCCATGAATATCCTTTTTTAAGTCAATTCTATCCAAATTGTTGTTCTGTTGATTTTAATCAGCAGAGAGGTGAGCCAAGAATTATATCACTTGGTATTACCCAACTAATTCAGAAACATGTGTCTCTGAATAGTAAAAGTAGTAAAGAAGATTCTGTTGGAATATCTTTGATATGAAACCTTTTAATGTCTTCTCACTGCCTTAAAGATAAAGACAAGGTTTGGAAAAGATTATAGTGACATCATCAACATGGCAGAATAACAACTGTCTAGCATCTTCTCTACCAAGAACATGAATTTTGATAATCACTCATGGATGAGAGTGCTTTGTGGAAGTCATGAAATTCAGTGAAGTTCCACTGGGGAAGCACACCACCAGAGGAGAGAGAGAGAGAGAGAGAGAGAGAGAGAGAGAGAGAGAGAGAGAGGGGATATCTACATCTTTGTGTTCCAGTCTTCCGTCACCTGTCCCTGCTCCCACTAGTTTTTATTCATGCATGTTCTTCTTGTCTGGTCCTTCTGTACAGGCACCTTTCCTCCCCAGAATCTATCTTTGCGGTCTCAGCTTAAACATCACCCCTAGAATGAATTGTTCCTTGTACTCCCAAAACATTTAGAGGCACTCTTTCATTCCAGCAAGTAACACTATTTGTAATCATGTACTCATTTGCATAATTATTTGTTTTTATACCTGTCTTTCCCACTAGACCATAAAAAAAAAATAAGAGTAGACAGTACTTTGATTTTTGTTCACTAGTGTAAATCCAGTATCTGGCATAGCTGTCACTCTGTAGTACTCGAAAATGTTTTTTGAATTACTGAATAAAAGTAACTTTCATTTACTTTGTGGCCTCTTACGGGCATCTTTCCCTGGAGAGGTGAGGTCAAGAGGGAATAAAACCTATATCCTTTCCTAAGTCATCGACCTTGAATCAGGCTTCTTCCATTAAGCTGAAGAAATTCACATAAAGTGGCAGGTGTGCTATGAAGTTGCAACAGCCTCGTGCCATTAGAGAACATGGAGAATGAGAGGAGACAGTAAGTGAACACTCATTCACATAGTTTTAAAGCTGTAACAGGGACACAGTGCAGAAAAGTCTCAGCCTTGGCTTAACAATGAAACAATACACATTTTGTAGTGAATGACTTCATGTTAGGGTGAAAACTATCAAGAAATAAAGCTGGTATATATAGATGATGGTGAATGGAACAGTGGAACAGTCATAAAGCAGCAAGTCTACACCAGGGTGAAGTGTAACCCATGTCACTTGTTTTCAGCACAAGAAAACAAGATCCTCTTAGCCAAGTGTTCTCTCAGTCTTTCTCAGACATTTTAATATCCTGTGAAAAACTAATCCTCTGGGATAAGATTAGGTCTTTAGGAGTTTACTTTAGATATGCAAGAATTTTGTAGGACTTTTTAGTATCACCAAAAGTCCCCTGTGTGACTTCTAAAGCAAAAAGAATGTAAAGTTTCCAAGATTTACCATAGCAGTCCTCATTCACTAGTTTTGCACACATCACTATCATATTGATGGCAACTATAACTGAGATATAAACGCCAGGGTGGCCCTATCACGCCTTTAATTAAAAGTTCACTTAAAACATATTCATTAAAGTTGAATTCCTGTTATAAAATAAAAAATATATATATGTATATACATATATATATGAAATTTAGGCTTATTGTCATTCTCCACTAAGAAGAAAAATATAAATCAGAATAAAATTAGATAGATTCATTTCAAGCAGCAGTATAGCATTACAATTGAGAATATAAATGACAATAGGAAGAAAATGACTACATCTGTTAATCATTCTTCATTATTGCTGATATTAAATTATTCATATTCATTTCAATAAGAATTTATTGCTCTACCCTAGGTCGGCTCTGTCAGGTGGAACTATGTTGGCTTTCTAATTTGGCCACCTTAAACCTGGTACATGCTATAATAAGTAGAAATTATTTGGTTAGGCCTTGCTTTCATTTCTACCATCAACTTAAATTATTGGTGAGAGAGAATATATGCCTTTTACTTAGACATACATGTCTGCCAGAGACTACTAAAATGTTCACATTAATTTGCCTGGCTTTTCATAGCAGAGGCCATCTTTAGTGAACATTTCCTACTAACACCTATTTTAAGATTTCCTTTAAACTAAGAAATAATTAGCTGTTCAAATATCTATCTATATATATATATATATATATATATATATATATATATATATACACATACATATATATATCAAAATACACACACACACACACACACACACACACACACACACACACACACATATATATATATATAAACCCTCCAAATTCTAATTTGTGTAATTGTTAATTATTTCTACTATTTGGACAGAAGCCTCCTTCGACTATTTCAGCTCTGTCCTAAACCCATCTTATCTACGTGAGCTCATTTTTTTCTTCTAAAAAGAATGTTACAGGTGCAAATTTGTATCTGAAAGTGAGGGAAAAGATTTATTCTTATCCTTTCTGTGTGACTGTGTAAAAGTACTGAGCTCTAGGACATGGCTACACATATGACTAAGTACTTTAACGCTTTCATAGCCTTCATTTCTTATTCAACTGTCTGCGCAAAGCAAACACCCTGCCCCTAGCAGGTCTGTGTGCAGTGCTGGTTTCCAAGAAGCCTATGATTAAGGCACATTTGAAAAGTTGAGTTTTAGTGCATTATTTAAGCATTAAAAAGTGAGGTGAATACCTTTCTGGCAAGCTTGTGCTTTGTGAGTCTAAGTGACACTTGAACTATTCAAGACATTCTCTGGAAAAGGGACCTACCTATTCTCCAAAGCAATTCTAAGTGTTTAGCATTTATTATGTGCTGCTGCTAAGTGCAACTAGAACATTTATAGAGAAATGTGGCTAGAGCCATATGCCATAGCACCAGTAAGGCACAGTACCAGGTGAAGTGAGTCAGACTCTCATCTAGACTCTCATTGTAGCTGGACACTTTTAAATTAAACTAATCTCAGGATTTCCACTCTGCATGTACCAGCTACATGTCCCTGCTTGAGTCATTAACCTCTGTTATCTCAATATCTACATGTGCAAAATGGGTATATAATAACACCTATTACAAGGGATTAAGTAAGATAATGTTTGCAAAGTATTTAGCAGAAAGCTTTAATATATAACAAGGACTCTAAAATCATCAACTGATATTCAAAATCTATCCTATGTGATAGCTGCAGGCTCCAGTGACCAAAAGTTGTTTATATTCTAAAGGACACTTCCTATTCACATAGATTATTAAGTGACCTTAGGACAATCTATGAATGGTTGTTATTCTTTTACTCTATTGCATCTGATACCTACTTATTTACATGTGACTATATGTTTACACATGTATAAATACTAAAAAAAAAGATTGCACATAAAGAAGTCCATATATAGGCAATTTTTAAGTTACCTACTAAAATTTCTAATTTTTTATTTAACTGATATATGTGTATATATATATATATATATATATGATTCTCCTTATTTGTTAATCAATAAATTAATGTTTTGAATAGTTTAAAAAATTCTCAGAATCTTTTATCAAGTTGTAATTTTCTTGTACCAGAGGTATTTATTTATACCTTTCCTTTAATAGTAGACACTGTAACTGATAATGCTCAATTCATTTATTCATTAATTTATAGTTGTTGATTTAAAGATAATAGTCATATTCATTCAAATAATTCAATCCAAAAATAAAATAAATAACAACACTAGTAGTGCTGTGATCAGGGGAAAGGATTATTTTGGTGAATATAAAGCAGATAGTCATGGCCAGACAGAAATTTTGTTAGAACATCAGGGCTGGTACTATCCCAGAGTGGAGAAAAGAGACAGATCCACATTTTTTTTTAAATATTTGTCATGAATAAGTGGGATGAGGCCCCTACACAGGATATTAGAAATGCATAAGATTCTTGTTTTTTTTTTTTTTAATGTCAAATTAAGTTCATCAACCCAAAGCCTGATAAACAGATTTTTCTAACATGTGTACTTCACAGTCATCCCAACGTCTGGTCTGAGGTTGGTGCAGAAAATGGTAAAGATAACTCTTGCCTTCTCTATTTTCAGAAGATCTAATCACTAGTTAACAACTTAAGTCTGCAAAGAGCATGCTTATCCTTAGATAAAAGGAAAACAGCAGAGTTCAACCATATTTTAATTTTCCAAAAGCCTTGAGAGCTTTGGGAGTTGCAAAGCTGAATTAAATGTGAAGTCCTTGAATACACTGTGTGGAGTGGGAAGAAGGGAGGAGACACACATGATAATCCTTGATATGAAGGGAGGGGACCATGGGGACAATTTTGAGTTGTCTTCCTTTTCCTCCTGGAAATACACACAGGCTGCCAAGACAGGGAGCCACAGGGTGACTTGGAATGAATGCAAGGCTTTGAGATGACCTGGTCAGGGATGACATAAACAGTGTACTGTTCAAAAAACAAACCAACTGTGTAAGACTGAGATGATCAGCTATCAACCAAATGTTGAGTGGATTTATCATGACTATTAAAAACAAGAAAAAAGGCCCAAAATGAAGTTGCTTATGTCAAGCCCCATGTCACCAAACTTAGTGACTTAATTATAGTTTTGGCTCTCCCAGAAATGGAGTCTAATTCAGTAAATCAGAAATCACCTGATCAGCACCAGTTAGGTAATTTTCCTGATAGCTCCCTGACATCCCATAGAGCAAATTATCTTTGCAGAAACCAACCTACTTTTCTGCATAGTATAACTTCCTAGTTCCTGTCCTTTTCTGAAGATAAAAGTAGTAGATTCTGCACAGGTCCTCAGAGCTCCTATTTGCCAGTTTGGATGCTGCCTGATTCAAGCCGATTTTTGCTTAAACTCTTAAATTTTTTAATATGCCCCAGTTTGTTTTTAACACCCACTAGTGCATGTCTACAAGAAATCAAGCCTGCCAGTGTCAATGAGCTAGACCAGACCAAAGGACTGCCTCCAACAAAGACACCAAAGGTGTGTCACATAGAACAGCTGCCTCACAAGTTAGGGAAGCACAAGGCTTTCTTAAGTCCTAAGTTCATCAGCTCATCTTTAAAAACCTTTGGTGAACTTTTCTAAATTGATTTTTTTTTTTTTTGCTTTTGCCAACAAGGAATTGCCTCTCACCCTCAGAATAAAAAAAATATAGTAATTGCATACATTTCATAAGTTTTTAGTATAGGTCAAGTTCTAAGCGTTTTACATGTCAACTCACTTAATAATCATACAAGACACTATAATATAAGGCATGTTATTATTCTCATTAATAGAAATGAAAAAATTGAGGACCAGTAACTTGTCACTAGTAAAGAGAGAGAGTAAAATTTGAACCCAGATTGTCCTGTTCCAGGGTCTATATTCTCGTCTAAACCACTACACTATACTGCCTGTCTCAAAAAGAGGTTCCTAAGAATCCTTGCAAATTAATAGTTGTCTTTGCTTCATTCAGCTCGGCCCTGCACATCTCTTTTTTCCCTAATCAAAATGATCTATCTATCTATCTATCTATCTATCTATCTATCTATCTATCATCTATCTATAAATAAAATGATGGTTCTAATATTCCTCCCTGTACCTAAACCTCTCTAGTCTTCCCAAGATGGGCTGGTACGCTGACAAAACTCTGTTCTCCTGGATATAAACAAGACCAAACTGTTGGGCTGGAAACTGTGTTCTTTATCCCTCCTGGTATTCCACTGTTACATCTTTCATATTGTAGCGTTCATCACAGGAAGAAAGTTCTGTGGTATAACTGGTATTTAGCCTAGGCAAACGAAGACCAAGGCTGGATCTCTATGTTGAACTTATTGCAACCTTCAGACACCTCAGATTTCTCAAGTTATTACAATTCAGTTACCACAAAAAATAAAAAAATGCTACTTCAAGACAGATTTTGAGACATGCACTATAGGCTTCTAAGAAGCAACAATAGAATGTAGGCGGCCGTTGATGAAAAAGATACCTAAAAAGAATAATATAGTGTTGAGAGGGAATGAAAGAAATGGAAGAAAAAGAAAGCAATTAAAGCTATAGAACTGGGGCATTTCTATGCAAGGTGAGCTATATTTAGAGGAAACTTGTCAAGTTAAAAATATTTTTTCAAAACCTTTCCTCACATAAACCATGTATTGTTAAACCTAAGAAGACCTGTAAGAACCAGAGTTAACGTTAACTCTTATTATGTTTATTTTCCACTTTTCATTCAATTTTGTGTCATATAACTATGATCCTAAATTATCAAAGTATAAGGTATAATATTCATATTAAATCAAACTGATAATGGTGCTAAGCTTTGCCAAAAAAAGTTCATTATTCAGACACTTATTAATAGGACATAATGCATTTTCTCCTTTGGAGAAGTACACACACACACACACACACACACACACACACACACACACATGCACATACATACTGCTAAATTTGTATAATTGTTTATATCTTATTAGTAAAAAAATAAAAATAAAAGTTTTGTTTTGTCCATTAGTTCATCCCTGGTATTTTCTGACAAGTCCTCACGAATGCTTAATGTGAAGGAGACAGAGTTATTTCTGGGAATTTTGTTCCAAGTGCTTTTGAGAAGGAAGGAGCTGCAATGAACAACTTCTCTCTAGTGTTTTATTGCAAAGTGATCAACACGTATTTACAAAGTATCTATTTCATGCTAACTATTGTAGGCACTGGAGTGGCAACAGAGAACAGATAAAAATTTGCACATCCTAATGGATCTTACTAAAATATCAGGTCTTATTATAATTTTCCATTTATAAAAGAGATATTTTAGGAGCATTTTTAGTATATGAGAGCGAGCCAATGGCAAAAGACCCACTTCTGAGTTCTCCATCTCTCAGATACTTCATCGTGGCTGCTGTAACGTTGATTATATTCTGAAAACTAGTTGTTTGGAAATATATACATGGGACTTGAATGTGATTCTAGCTATGCTTCATGGGACCATGCCACATATGTCTCACGTGTGCCATCATAGAAAAACTTATTAAAATGTAAAACACATCAGGAAAAAGAGTTGTCATTCTCTTCATTCCATCTTATTCCAGGGCCACTCCTAAAACATCCTCCTCACTGATTTCCTGACCAGCCTCAGTATCACAGCTGGTGGTGAGCTATAAAAGAGACTGTCCCCATTTGGGGAACTTTACATGAAAGCCTATCCTGTTCTGATATATTGAAGTCATCAACAAAAGGAATGGGCCTGTCCTGAGTCATCTTTTATCTCACTCTCACAAAATGATGGAGAAGTAGATAGTAAAAATGCAAAGAAAGCCAGCACTGTTCCAAGCACAAGCCCTTTTCTCTGACTTGAATAAAGCTTTCAAGCTGATGCCCGATGCTAGAATAACATGGTCACTTCAAACACAGGTACATTAGCTTATTGATGTGCAGCTATAAATCACGTTGCTGCATATTTCAACAAGGAATCCCCTGGCTGAATAACTGTCATAACTGTGAGTAGGGAGATTAAAGGTTCTAAATGCCATTAAGCCTCACAATCCATCCACTTTCCACATCAGTATAACAGAACTATGAATGCCGAACTGAAAAGCAGCTCCCCGTTAAAGGGGAAACCCCAGAAGGGCCATTTTCTAATAACACATGGATGGTGATATTAAGCCCATATTAAAAACATCCTTCATTAACCAGCTGCCTTGGAAAACTCTGCAGATCTGGACATGGAGGAAACTGGGCTGAAGGATTATAATTAAGCTTAAAATATTTAGAGTTCAGAAATGGTAACTATGCTATGTGCCACATCACACGTGTGTATTTATAGTGAATTAATAGAGCTTTTAGCTGTTGTCTTGTCTAGCAGATTATTTACAATGCATTATTCTGATGGAATATAAAAGGCATAAAAATCTGCATGTGGCAAAGCATAATGAGATGAGGTCCCTTGGATTTTATACTGTTCTCCAGTATATATTAAATGCACTACGGCCACCAGTAGTTAAGTCACCATCATAAGTCTAAGGAGTAGCTTCTGTCTGAAGGAGTACATTCTCTAGGCAAGGGCACCTACCCTACAGATCGGAAAGTTTTTAGGGTAGCTTCCAAAGATACTACATGCATCTCATGATTGATAAGAAATAATGTGCAAACTCTAACTCAGTATTGACAACCTTTAATGTAGAAAATGACAGAAAAAGGAAGAAAAATTGTCATGTATGGAGAGGTGAGATGCCATCAAAGTCAATAAAAACTTCTTATCTCATTTCTTACTAAACCTGATTTAGGATTATCACTCATTCCTAAATTGAATTCAGTTCCACAAACATTTATTGAGCTCCAACTCCATCCAGAGCTTTAGTGCTGTAGCAAGTAAAAATATATACATAATAATCTTCTATACTATAGAGAACTTTGCAGGTGGTAAAGTTCTATCTTTGATTATCTAATCTTCAAAGCAATATTGTGACTTGGATCTTATTTTCACCATATTTCTGATGAGAGAGCTTAAAGAGCTTATCCAAGGTCATACAACTAGACTAGCCCTTATGGAGCAGTGACACCAATTTTATGTCTCCTGGCTCCAGGACTCACTCTTTAAACAAATCAAATATAAGAATACAAATGATTTTTTTTTAAGTTAGTGCTAAATGAACCTGGAGGAAACAGATTATTTTCAGCTGGAGAGGAAAAGTAGAGACCCATGGTGAACCTGACAGAAGATTAAGAATTGAACAAATTGAATGAATACTTGAAGAGGAGTATCAAGTGTTCAAAAAGCCCTGAACTCGATTCAGTGGATGCATTACTGATAATGATTCCTGGAATCCTAGTTCCAGTGTGTGTAGGACAGTAGTTAATATAAGTTAATAGAGAAGGTTTAGTCTCATCTGAAAAATGGGAACAGTAATTGTATCTGCTGAGAGAACTAAGGGATACAGTCCATATGTCAGTTAGAAGACTACAGAATCATAATGATGACAATGGTGACAATGGTAGTGATGCTGTTACCCCTGTATCTGGGTCTAGGTCTTCCAACTCAAGGTTGGTCAGTGTGTTCCGGGCATCTACAGTCATACCAAGCTATGTAATATAACCCTTTTATTTTCAAGTGTTAAAAAAACTGTCTTAAGCAAAAAGATAATATATTGGCCTAATTAATTTAAAAATACTGCATTAGAGATGGCTTTTGCTGTGGTTTAATTCAGGGATTAAAACCGAGGTCCGATGGTGAGGTTTTTCTCTCCATGTCTCTCTCTTCCTCTGAGATAGCAACATTCCCAGACTGACTCTAGCCTCAGAGACGCAAGGTTTTTGTGTACATCTTTTTTTTTTAGCATCAAGTCTACATCCCTAACGTTTAAAAATTGTCTCTTGTGTCTTTGATTCTCATTGGATCATATATAGTCATCCTTGAATCAATCATTCGAGCTTCTGGCAGGTCACATGGCCCTCCCAAGTGGAAATGGAGTCCAACCTGGAGTGCAGAGGCTGAGAGTGGGCAGGCCTGGTTTCCATAGGACAAAAGCACAGTAAACAACACCCACCCCCCAAAAAAAAAGTGAATGATGGCTGTGAGGCAACAATGTATGTCCAATACACTGATGTGTGTCTTGTTATAATCAGCCCATCGTGCTTTGCTGAAATACACTGAAAATCTTCCATACTCTCCTCTTTCTTTCTTGATCTGTACAATTTTCCAGACTTATTGTATGTAGTAAATTAGTAATTTTGATATAACTTCTCCTCAGATGAAACTGTTCATACTCTCGTTTTTGTCTTTTCTAAAGTCAGTCGTGCCTTTCTAATTTAATTGCTTCCAGTCTTAATTTACATTTTTGATGCCTAACGATTCCCAGATACATCCATCCCTAAACTCCTCAGAAGCAGATTAATATGTAAAAGCAGTGTGGAATTGCATTTTTATGTGAAGATTTTAGCTCAAACTATGCTCTTAATCTCAAGCCTTAGGTTCTTTGTTTATAAAATATGGCTATTTTTTGCTCATCCTAATTCAACAGGGTTGTGAGAATTATAAATACACAAAGACACACACATATACATACTTGTAAACTACAAAATAAAGTTAAATTACTATTTTTACAAGTCTAGGAGGGAGAAGGAAAAAAAAGACTGATAGTCTCTGCTCTGTTACTTATTACATTATTTAGAGTAAGTCGCATTTGAAAGAAGAGTTTGGATGTAAATTTTAAGACCATTCCAGCTATGACACTCTATAACTCTCTGGTTACATATTCCAAAGGAGGCTTCATGAAAGCACTTTGTCATTTTTATCCTAACAAAGAAATCTCCCTAAAAAAATAATTGCAAAAATAATGGGAAATCAACCTCTTGCCATGTCCCCTCTGCCAGGACCCTGCTGCTCTGTGTGTCTGGGGACTGCATCCAGACAGCGTGTCCTCTGCAAGACACTTTCTGGGGACAGCCAGGAGGGCACAGGCAGACAGACAAACAGGAGAGGGGGAGTGGGGCGTGGGAATAAATACTGATCTGTTTTTTTTTTTCTTTTTATAGAGATCTCAGCCTAAAAATTAGATAAATAAGATAAAACTCATGACAGATATACTTTCAAAAGGGGTCCACAGGGGACTGAGACACTTAAGGAAGCAAATGGGAACATTTTATTCTAGCTTATAAAATAATAACCACAACCATTTCTCTCTCTCTCTCCCTCTCTCTCTCTCTCACACTCACACACACACACACACACACTTATCCTTGTTTCAAGGAAATGAGTTAAGATTAAACTAAAGGTCATTTAAGTCTGAATTTATTTCGTTATCCATTACAAGATAATTTGCACATTTATAAACAGTTGCCTAAATTACCTAACCCTCAGATGTTTCATCATCTGATTTCTCTTCTCATTTTGTTTTGCAATACACTTTTACAGTAATTTTGTTTTATAGCATATTTTAAGAGGGTAGTTCTATAAGGTGATCTCTTTGCAATAGCAACTTAATTGAAAGAAAGAGAAAGAACAAAGGACACTAAAAAAAAGTGATGGGAATCATAGATAGTAAGCTATGAAGGACAAGAATTTAATACATATACAAACAACAACAAAACTAAAAAAAAAAACCATAAAAATATCTGTCAGAAGGTATGTGAATCTTAATCTACAAATGCATCATTATTCACCATCAGCTCCCTAAGGGATCTCTTTTCAGGCTCTAAGTCTAGTGAATCTGAGGAATACACTCCTTACCACACAGATCTGCCATAACAGTGTTCCATAAACACAAACCAGTATAGTTCTGTTGCTTTCATTAGAATTGTATGATCCTCTAAGGTGAAATTTAGACAGCTGCGGAGGGCACTAGCATGTTACATTTTGTCCCACCTAGATTTTGCCATTCATGTATTAATAATCTGGTTGGAAGGAATAGCAAAGGTGCTTTAGAAGATGGAGAAAAAGCCTGAGAGATATGTGTGAAGAATCATCCTCGTTGCCTTGGTGATCCTCGGTGATAGTCAGGGGTGTAATGAGTTGATGGCATATAAATCATTCTAATGACATTTTTAGCACTGGTAGGTGAAATCACCTCTTTTCCCCTTACCTGTCATTATGTTCTTTACTCTTGCTCAATCGATGCCCAACGAGTTGTTTTGAATATTATGCATGGAATCTGATAAAGATTTTCTTTCCTAAACTCCAGACAGGTGGCCTCAGAAGAGGTCTAAACAGTAATACTCTTTGCCAATAATATGCCCATTTCTGATGCGAAGGGGGAGATTCTCTAAAGCTTAGGGCCAAAGACAGTTCTCCCCCTTTTCTCTTTTCCTTAGAGACTGCTCTAAACTCTAAATTACAAGCCTTACATTGCTTCATCTGAAGGGAATGGGAGGAGGAATGAATAAAAAGATACAAAAAAGAACTGTCACAACTTTATCGAGAAAAGAAAAAGAAATTTGAAGGGAATAAAGATTTTCAATTATATGATAGTTAAAAATAACTATTGAACCATCAACTTAAGAACTCAACTTTGGAATTCTTCTTGAACTCCATTTTACAAATGGTAGGCGAGAAGCTCTCAAGTGGTACTTTTAAAAAAAAATAATGCTGTTCATCCAATGGGCAAATGGCTATAATATTTGAAAGGTATCATAAAACGCAGAAATCCTAGTCATTAATAAGCACATGAAAAGGTGTTCACACTCATTAGTGATTAGTAAAATGCAGATTAAAAATCACCTTGAGACATCATTACCCAGCTGCCAGATTGGCAAAAAATAAAATGTCTGACAATGCAAGTGATTACAAGCATGTGCAGCTACTGGGCCTGTCACTTACTGCTAGTGGAAATATAAATAGGACAAGCTGAAGACGTATATATTCTACAAACCAGCAATGAGTCTCCTAAGTATAAAATCCAAAGAAGCTTCTGCCCAAGTGCATCTTAATTCATGTTAGAAAATGTTCAGAGCTGCTCTGTCTGTGGTAATCCTAAATTAGAAACACGCAAATCTTGAATGTGTTGATAAATTGTGGTATATTCTTAAACTGGAATATTATATAGCAAACAAATGAAATACAGGTACACAACATATGGATGGAACTCACAAATACAATGCTGAGTGAAAGAAGTGCAAGGAAATATGCATAAAGCATGGGTATAGAAAATAGACAAAGCCACACTATTTTCTTTAGGAATGAACCAGAGGTGGGAAATATAAGGTGGGCAGGAACACAGGCTTGGTTCTGGAGAGGTGGCAGCACCCCATTTCCTGCCCTGGATGGTAGCTGTTCCCTTTAAATTATTCTACTTGTATGATCGAACTCACGATGGAAAAAGTTACACAGCTCCATTTGTAATTCAGCCCCCTTGTCAATGACAGAAGGACAAGAAAACTTTCAGACCAGAAGACAGCTGCCTCTTGTCCAAAGTTATTTCTATTTTCACAGTTTATTATTGGATTATGGAGATTTGTCATTTCTTCACTGTATTTGCTATTTCTTCTCTGTAAGAATATTCAATAATGACTTCTAGTAAGTGAAAAATAATTGTTTTTCTATTATCTTTTTTATCCCCTATAGAATTTGTCTACCATGAAGATTACTGACTGATATGTTTGAACCTTAGGCCACAAAAATATGGGAGAACCACAACAGAGCAGGTTGTTAAACCTTTAAACAGTGGACACTGTAACAATCCCCATTCCTGGTAGAGAAGTTCAGGGGGAAAATCTTACTTAGCTTACCCATCTGAATGAAAAGCATCAATGTCCAATTATTTTATTTTTAACATGTTTATTTATAGAAACATTCTGTCAGTGTTACTACAACCATAAAACAAGTCTTCAATGACATGACTTACCATGGGCAAAGTGTGTACCGAACCAGGTAAACAAGACGTATATAACTCTATAAGTCCGTTCTTATATTCTTAAATATACTTAAAAAGATAAACCACCACCAAGTTCTACTTTACAGAGTAGTAGCGAGGGTCATGGGGTAATACATGTGAAGTACTATGGAAACCACAAATTACGTGGCCTTTTTTTTTAAGGTGCTTACTCTGATCACTATCCTTAAAAAATTATGTAGCAAGTGTGATTTTTCTAAAAAGACAGGGGGGAAAAAGCAACTAAGAAACTAACTCAAATGGTCAAAGAACAGTTGGAAATCATATATAATGGTTTCTAGATTTTTAATTGATCTCAGGAAAGAGTAAGAAAGCTACAGCTGATACACAAAAATATTAGGAATTGGGTACAAAATAGAACATTTTATTTCCAGAACTTTGTGACCACATGCATGTGTCAAGCAAAGTAAGCTGCACATACCCTGGTTCTATCTGCCCGTCTTGAATTCAATATCATGCATCCCTAGCCATTAGCACCTTCCCTCTGCGTCACTTGGATCTGTCTCTTTGGTACATGCACAGTTTTCAAGTAAGTGTGTTTAGTAATTTGCTAATTCAAAATACTCAAAGCTGTCTAGTGACTTGTATGTTTTTTTTTCTACAGAATGCATATGGATACAGCTGGTTCTGATAGAATGAAATAAAATAGAATTGGTCCAGAAAGATGGAATTCACTAAAGCTCTAAGTCTCCTAGCAACAACAAAAAGGGGTAATGCTTCACATGAACAGGCTGCTAAATTCCAGGAGTCTTGACAAATTATGATTCTTAATCCTTATAATAACTCCATGAGGTAGGTACTATTCTCATCCCTATTGAAGAGTCCAGAAATATGAGCCTTGGGAGTTTAAATGCCTTGTTTAAAAATGCATACATACAGAAAGTGTAGTCTACTTAAATTCAGAAGGTCTAGGAGTATGTATTTCTAAACACTCATAAAAACGTGCTTCATTTTAATGGAATTCTATTCAAATGTGAAAAGTTATAGGATGTTACCCTCACAGTCAGATTATCCTCTTTGTTATCAGCTGACATATTAAACAATAACATTAATATTCTATGTTTCCAAAAAGAAACAAAATGAATGACTTCAAGACAGTTTACCATGACGAAAGAGAAAAAAAAAGCAACAAAGTTGTTTAGGGGAATTTGTTTCTTACTTTCATGGCTTTAAACTATAAAACTTTTATAGTTTCCAACTACATTAAATCTATGATTGCATTGACTCTACGAGTTGAATTTATTCGAGTGCAATTTCTTCTTATACTTTAAATCAGTCCAGTTTTATAATTCACTTTCCAAATTCTGGATTCTTCTTCCTTTGGTTCTAAAGGACTATTCCACAGCTCTAACAGCTTTATGAAGAAGGTTATAATATTAGGTTTCAGTGGCCTTAAGGAAAAAATATGTTGCTGGAAAGAAATATTGCTAATATTGATGGTGCTGTAGAATTCTCACAGCTGTTATGAATTTTCCCACATCAAATATTGTTTTGTTGCCAATGCCAAAGTAAGCACTTTTATTTTATACAAACCCATATTCACATGCTCCTTCTTAAAAGTCACAACAGTGATGGGTCAAAAAAAGGCCCAGCATTTCAGAGGTTAGGAAAGTGGGAAGCATACAATCTATCTATCTATAATTTGATGAAATGATTTTTAAAAACTGATAATCAACACAGTTGACATTCAAATATTTGTTGAATGAACAAATGGATGAATGATTGATATGATATTAAGAACACAAAGGAAGATGAGGTAGAGTCAATTGCAGAATTGCATATTAGATATAAAAATAAACTTTCTTGTTTTGCAAGTTGTTAAATATCAGGATAAGCTATTAAGAAATCAGAATGAGAAAAACTAAAAAGAGAATGTAGAGAACTGTGAGAAATAGTTTGATGGTAGTACAAGTATCGGTTACGGTTACAGTTTATCTGTGATTAAGGGATTTCCTGAAATGTGGAAATTTCAGTGCTAACACTAGAACCATCTTTGGCAAACTGAGATGCGGTGGTCACCCTAGGTGGGGAAGATCTGAGACTGGGAAACCAGAAACCTGGAATCTAGAAACTCTGAGACTGGCCTGACCTAGCGCAAATCACTTGACTGAGAGACTATTTCTTTATCCATTTATAAGTGCCTTTCCAAACTTAGAAAACTCTCTGATCTGAGATGTGATGGGTTGCTGGGCCAGGCCAACAAATTAAAGAGACACAGATAAGGTTAATCCAGACTTTGTACAAGAAGAAGGAACAAACAAAAATGAAAACAAAGCAAATGAGATTCCAAAAAATTTAAGATCTAAATTTCTGATTTTAAGACACTCTCACACAATTTGGTAAGTGAAATTGTACTTTAATCAGGCTGTGAGAACACAATTAAAACGCATCTATTAAGTAAAAACTACTTATTTTTAAACTCTTGATATTTGTTTGCATAGTTTTACTTCAGAAAAGGTAACTCTGAGGATATTTAAGTTTAGCAACTCAAAGGCTGAAGACAGACTTTGAGCTCTCCTTCCTGACCCCTAATTCATTATACTCATGATATGAAGTAGGTAGCATCATGCTTTTATTAATTTTAAATTTATATTTAAAATCAATTTAAATATTTATATGGACCATTATTAACAAATTTTGTTTTATTAATAAATATGTATACATATATATGTTTATTATCTAATTACAGAGAGAATAAGAGTTTTCCAAATGTGCAACATAGGTGTATGTACACAGAAACTTCTTTCCCATTACATGACAATGGGAGAAAGGTGTTTCCACTGCATCACATACTGCATCACTTAATAGGTTTTCTGGCAGCAGAGACTAAACACTTTTAAGAGGCATTTAATGTGAAGCATTTGTTTACCTGTGGATTCATTATTAATGAAAAGCCAAGCGATGCACAGTTCCAATCAGGCAGACATTAAATGGATCAGTCACTTGCATTATTAAAATGTACCCTGGGGGATAAGGATTATTCTCCACGTTCAATTACTCCGAATGTAAGGAGTTCCCCCCACCCCTACCCACATCCCTTCTAAGAAGAAAGCTTGCTCTTCCTGCTGACCTTTCTAAATGTACGTACGAGTCTTGGTCTGCCCGAGCCCCAGTAGCCAAGTGAGAGTTGTAGGTGGCGAGAGACAGCAACCACTGAGCAGGCCTGGACTCCCTTGTCCCCTTAGCATGACTTTAAAGCAAAGCCCCATGGGTCATAACTCAGCTCAAAGCCCTTGACTGCAGGTCCCTTGGCTATGGAAGGTCTAGAAACTGACACAGTCAGCCCCTGGAGTCTGAATCTATATTGCCAGGAGCTAGAATTCTGTCAGGGCACACAGGCTTTGGCTGTCATCAGCTCAGACCTCAGAAATCAGGAAAAGACAGGCCCAAGCTGCCTTGAAATCCCGATTAGGCAGAGGTGGAAAAGCAGAGTGGTGAAAAATGAGACAGGGCAATGAAAAACTTAAGGCTAGCGATTCTTCCTTTCTCTCTTTTCTGATTTCATAACCTAACGGTCTCCATGCAGGTGATATTTATCGCTGGCTGCCCACTTGTACTTGGAGTTAATGTCACCGTCTATTGCCAGTCAGCCTTGGATGTCTATTTGATTGTAAAAGCCTAGAAAGCCCAAATTATTTCTCTGGAGTTTCTTCCACAGGACACCCATAATCTGATGTTCAAAAATTTATTTATTTTTCATGTTGCTAAAAATGTTAAGGCCATCCAAAATAAAATTTTGTATTATGTTTCATCACAGTGTGTTCTGTGTAACAAATGCGCTCTGTGTGGGTTTTGATCTTGCCATTGGATTAACCACTCAACAAGACTAGTGAATGCATGTCCCTAAATCATTCAGATGCCCCCATCCTATAAAATCTGTGCACGCTGTCATATAGGTTGTAACTCTGGACAAGTTGAGGGAGTTATTGATGCTTCCAGTAACAGGAGGCCCCAAACTGACCTAGTCCCCAAGGGCTCCTCAGTATGGAAGGCTTTTCCAGGCTTGAAGTAGAGTCCCTGGTATGCATCCACCATACCACCCATACCTCAGGCTCTCCGCTACCCTCAAGACCCTCTACCTGTTCTGTGAGGACGGCCACAAAGATCAGGCAGTGATGGGTACAGGACCACTGATGGGAAAGAGTCAGGGCCATGTTCATGGGGGAGTAGCTCAAAGCCTGCACTGAAGGCTGAAATGATGGGGAAATCCAGTGCACAGGCAAAGTTTGAATAAGATTGAGTGAGGGGTTCAGAAGCTCTCAATTGATTTTCTTAAGCAGGTCTGGAAACAACGCTAGGAAATGAGAGGGAGGACAGGGCCACTTTGTCTTCTCCTAGGAGCAGGTAGCCATTAACAGTGCGTGCACTGAGCCATGCACGCCCTCTTCTCTGGGAGTTATTTGCAGTACATAAGCTTTTCTCTGATACCCCTAAACTCTCACCATTCCTTCTGTCAGATTCTTCTTCCTGAACATTCTGAATTTCAATGCCTACTCTACACACTGGAAGCTGGGCAGCTGAGTCATGCTCCTGACAGAGGTTTCTGTTCTCCAGATATCCTAGTGCCCTCTGAATAAAATTTACTTTTTACTCAAAATAGATACTTTTTTCCCTGCACCTTGCAACTAAGAATGTCATAAAAATAAAACCAAAAGTCAAGAGAAGTTCAGAGAATCTGAATTACAAATTATGTTTGTGTAGATTTTCTTGTCCTGTGGATCAAACTATAACCCTTACATCTTAAACCTGCTCTGCGTAACTCAGTTAACTGGAAAATATTTAATTAGCCTTATTCCCTAATAAAAATTTAATAAAACAATGACATCAAAACACTCTGATGCTCACTTTACCGAACTGCAGAGTAAAGAAAAAAATAAAGGCATTCAGCAAAAGAATGACTGTTGTTTAAAAACAACAAAGGAAAGCTCATGTCTACAAAATCTTTAAGAAACATCAATTTTATGTCACATATTAAATCAGACTACAGGAAACTATCTGTGAATTTAGTATCATGAAAAGAAACTACTGTACACACTCAGATTTCTAACCACATTCTCAACTCTGTAACATGAGATCAAAATGGTTTCTACAAATGTTAACCAGCTTGTTTTAGCTTCTAACACTCCTTTAAAAATGTTACTTCAGCATCATTACTAACAAATCCAGGAACCATTTTACCAAAAGGAATCAATATGTTTAAAGCACTTTTTCCTCCTGAAATACTAAGATGATTTATTTAGAGCTTGTTTAACACTAAAGTTTTATTATGCAAACCCAACAAACTGTGAAAACCTTTGAAATCAAACTGACATTTTAAATTATTGTTGGAGGAGGTTGTCAAGAACATGTGACCATCAGCTGACCCTAGAGATGGACCAGGGCAAGTGGAGACCCCCTACTCCCTCCTCTGTCCTTAGAATGCATGTCCCTTTAGCCTCTTCCACTCCAAGAAGATGCTCCAGGGATTTAGCCTGGAGGTACATTTGTGGTGTTGATGCTGTCTGAACTGGGTACATGCCTGAACTCAGGTAGGGCCTCTTGTGTAAATGGCTGAAACCAGGTAAGGCCTCTCTATAAACTTTTAAGATTCTGGCAGGTGGGCACAGATGTCTACTCATCCTGCAGCCACCCAAGACAAGCCCTTTAAGTAAGTTCCCTTGTTTATTAAATCTGCCACCTACCAGTCTAGTGTGGTCTTCCTTCTTTGATCTCTCCCTGCCCTCCGGATATGGGACCGTTTCAGTTTGCACCCCTGAAGCCCTCAAGGAGGTTACAAACCAACAACTATGTATGACTTTTCTTCCAGTATCTACATGTTTCTATACTAATGAAATACCTGCTTCCATGTAAGCAGACCAATAGGGATTTTAATTTAAGCATTTTTAATGTTTTTAAGCTACCAAGCAAGCTACAGCACATAATCCAATAGACAGAATGTATTTAATTACAGCTGCTTTAAAATACCCACCAGATCATTAGAGGTTTGCCAGCTCTGCAGAGCTTGCAGTCTGAAACATTTAAATAAAATATTCTTAATATTAAATTAGTAATAGCCAGCACATACTGCTTAGTTAAATTTAGTAAAAAGTTGCTAGATCTTAATTGATGATGATATAAATGTGTGTGTGTGTGTGGCACACACACAAATACATATAAATTGCATTTCATATATGATAGAAATTGCATCAATCCCTGTGTATTAAAATAACACTGACAGGTAATATATGTTGCCTCTACCTTTTACATAGCCAGTATTTCCTTCATGAACATAATGTCAATCTGGTTAAGTTCACCAAGTCCACCTCATCCCACTCCTATCCTCTTCTCTTGATTACATTTTTGCTCCTATTGTTCCCTTTGAAGCATGCCAGGACTTTAGTAACTATTAAGAAACATCCATTTCCTCCCACAGTGTGTCAATCAGAAAACTGCACGTACTTGGTGACCAAGAGGAAATTGCACATTGCCATGAAGTTTAATACAATATCGTAGATATATTTGATACTCCCCTTAAAGCTTCTATATAGAAACTATGTGTTTTATACCATCTTGTATTTCTTTCTCATTTAGTTTCTACGTCGTGTTCCTCCAAATACTTATAATATACATAATAATAATGACAGCCAACATCTATACCTGGGCTGGTGATAAACCACTTATCTCACTGTAACTCTATTGGGTTGATTATTTATACATTTTACAGGTGCAGTCATAGAAGATTAAATAAACTGGATAATCCATACAAATCCATACACTTGGCAAGTTATAGTGTTAGGACTTGAACCCAAGTGTCTCTGAATCCAAATCCTTGACTCACATTCCTCCCATTGCTCTTTTAGCCATCTCAGCACTTCAGACACAGTACAGATTGAAGAATAAGTACTGGATGGCTATGTAGGTGGCAATAAAAGTCCAGTCAATCCTGTTATGATATAGCTTGTTATTACTCAGACTTATAAATGATTCAAAGTGTGTTCTACAAAATATCACTCTATCATAAAAACCTGACTTAGCGCAGTCAGCACATATGGTAAATGTTAGTGCTGTATCTCAACATCAGGGAGATATCTATTTGTCACTATTTCTAATGCTTTGGTCAATACTACAATAAGTACATTTTCAACCCTAATTAAATTGAAATTTTAAACATTTATTTGAAAATTTTTAAACTCGGGCATTTAAAAAATATTCTGCAATTGAAGTTCTATGGGTACAGAGATCACATTTTGCATGTTCACTGCTGAATTCTTGCATTTCACTCATGCTTTGTATATATATGCATGGGTGTGTATATATATATATATATATCTCCATGAGAAGTGTAAGCTCATACACATACTGACATATACACAACACAGGAAACACATTATAAATGCTCACTGATTGTCCAAGTTGGAGAGAAATGTCAAGTTATTAAATGTCCAGACCATAGGGTATTTTTGAAAGAAACAATATTAGATCATTACAAAGGACTATGATTCTGCCCTTATTCTCAGAACTTTGTGTATATGTATATAATCTCATTTAATCATTGCAATAGCTCTAAGAGAGGCTACCATTATTTTTACCTATGGTTATGGTGGTTGTTGTTTACAGTAATAGTTTGTTTCCTTTCATTGCTAAGGAGTATCAGACTGCATGAATGTACCACAGTCTGTTTATCCATTCACTTGTTGAAGGATATCTGGGTTGTTTCTAGATTTAGATGATTATGATTAGAACAGATAGATATACTCATCTGTGCACAGTTTTTTTTGTAAGCATGTTTTTGGTTTTCCGGAGAAAATATCTAAGAGTTGGATTTCTGGCTCATACATTAAGTGCATTTTTTAACTTTTATTTTGAAATTTTGACTCACAAGAAGACACAAAACTAATACAGAGAGGCTTTATGGACCCATTGCCTGCTGTGCCTTCCTTTCTGTACTAACAATTAACAGAATTATCAGTATCAAAACATTACTAAAATCAAGAAATTGACATTTGCACAACATAATTAATTAAAACACAGACCTCAGATTTCATCAGTTTTTGCATTTTTTTTGTCTGTTTTAGATATGTGTGTGCATAAAATTCTGTAACATTTTATCACCACAATCAAGATACAAAACTGTTGCATCCTGGCAAAGGGACTCCCTCAAGGGACTCCCTAACCTGTACTTTAAATATAAATAACCCAAGACACAGAAAGCTGCTAGGGTCTAAGTCTAAATTCATGCGGCTGCTCACTGCTGGAGGCAGGATGAGAGTCCAGGGTCATTCTCTTCCCACCATGCTATGCCACTCCTGACTGGATCATTTTCACTCAAGGTGGCACAGCATTTACAGTAACTGCTAAAACTGTGTCCTGGCATAATTTTTTATTAATAGATAGAATTATATTTATTCATTTAATAAATATTTGAATAACTATATTAAATCAGTTTTTAAACTATTTATAGGTAGACACTTCTACATTTTAAAAGGGTAATTAAAACCCTGTTTTTTAAGTAGTATTAACTTGAACCTTATGAATTTAAAATTTTAAGTTAAAACAGTCAAATATCACCATTCTACAGAATGCAATCTCCAATAATGATCAGTACTGAGGTCTTGCTGTCCTAGGTTTTGATAAAAGTTAATGATATTCTTAAGCTGGCATCACTGTAGAAAGCAGCTCTTGGATTCAAAAGCATAAAAAGTCCATGTCCTTTCCTATTGCATGAATTTAGGCATTCTAGCAGTTTTATTGTACCATTTGTTTATAACTTCATCTCTTTTTATGGCGTGTGGTATAATTGACAAATATATCCAAGCCAGGTCATATCCCAACTTACTCTGCCCTGAACAAGGAGGTCATAGCTGCAAATCCTCTGTTTGTTGCTGGTCCATAGGACGCTGGACCCATCTTTTTGGCCTCCCTTGATCTCGTAAACATTGTTTCCCCACCTACTGCTTGCAATAAGCTGCTACAGCCACAGTATCTTTTGTGACCACCCTCAAATGGAACAGAGACTGTTTTACAACAGGGTTTTGTTGTCTTGAGAAAATATGCATGTAATTCTGAGAGGTGTTTAAAAGTGCATAGCGTCCAGCCATGTCCAGTTTAGAAAAAAAATCTTACCCTGCAGCCCCTCTATCAAGCTACATAACTTATTCAGCTAAGCCTAACTTTTTCCCAGGTAAAAACTCCTTGCCCCTTATGAACTTTGCATTTATCTTGTAACCCCTACACGCTTCCATTTTGCAAACAGTGTGAGAATTCAACTGCTTAGCTTCTACTGAAGTCAATATCATACTGAAACCACATAATTTAGCATCTTCCTGTACAAGAGCAGAGATTGCTTAGGGGATTTGTTCAGAAAGATACCTATCCCATGTAGATAGCTTCTCTACCTGGTTCTTGTAAAGACTTAATGGGCTCCATGAAGTCTCTGAAATTTTATGTATGTGTATGCACATAAATTTCATTGAGTCAATATGTCAAGCTGTTATGAAATACTGAAATAACTCTTTCACCTCAAAAAATATTATAACAAATATACTCCATACCCCAAGCCTAGGAATCAATGAAAAAAGAATCACCTCAGCTTGGGAGAGATTTTTCCTCCTATAAGTGAAGTTACTCATTCTTAAAATTTCTATTTGGAGAAAACTCACATATAATTTGTCAGAATCTGTTTCAAGAGTTGGAGGACAAAATATTGAGATTAGGTGTCAATTACTTCTTACTACCATAGTTAAAAACACGAGGAAGATGACGATGACTAATGCATACCTAGGGGTTTCAGATCTCAACAAGAAACCCACACATTCAATAAGCTTGAAGAGCAAGGGATTCTCAGGCCAATAATTTATTTCAAAATCATTTTGTCCTCATGGACAGTGCTTAGAACAATGACTACAAGGCAAATATCATGGAAATGTATATATGTGAAGCACCTATTCTCCTATAAATAGCTTCCATATTTCTCATGATACTTTTCTTTCTAGTATCTTTGGAACTCTGACTTCTTTGGGAGAAAAAAACAAACGAAAATCCCAAGAAGAAAACTTTAAAATGATATAGAATATAACAGCTTTAATTTCAAGCAGGTCACAAAAAAACAGAAAAAAAAGTATAATAATCTGAAGTGGATGAAAACTGGCAAGAAATACAAAGGTCAGTCCCATAACTGCCTTTTTTTTTTCTAACAGGAACATGCTACCTCAGACCACTGATCAACTCTGTTTGAGTTCCCAAAGCTTTGCTTATGCAAGTCCATTGACCAAGCATGATGCTCTCTGGGCACAGAAGGCTACTGAATGGCACTCCAGGCTCTGGCCAGAAGGCAGACAGCAGATCCCAATTTGATGTACTAAATGAAACTCACTAAGGGAAGCATCAGGAAGCAGGAAATGCTAATGTAATTTTTGGAGAAGACTCTTTCAAAGATTGAGTATTGGTATAAAAAGAAATCTAACTCAATAATTTGTGAAGCAACATAGAGGGGCTGGCTGTTCATGCTCTATTTAATGGCAAGTGGTCCTTTTCTTATATTCACACACATACAAGTATAGTTACCTTAGGGAAGGCATATTCACTAGGGAGTAACTGACATTAAACTCAGTATTCTTAAAGATTCCAAAACTTTATGTGAAAATATAAGGAGCTTTTCCCTCCTTACATACATATGCCTGCTTAAGAATGTTGGTGACACAAGACTACTGGAGATATAAGACTCCAGAGGGCTTCCACTAATATTTAAAACCACCCCTTCCAATTTGAATGAAATGCTTGAACAGGCACTTGGCAAACTGTCTCCAGTGACAATTTTTAAAAATAGGGCACATGTTCTCATACTAATGGATTCTGATGACATGAGAGTTCAGATTTGATTTCTTCTCAACCTACATTCATGTAAAGAGGAACAACTGAATGAGTTGACAGTACTCATGGCTATAATTAAAGTGAAATCAATATTTATTGTAAAGTAGAAGCTGGCATTAAAAACCTATATTTTTGTGTAGCTTTGATTATCCCAAAAGACTCAATTTTAGATAACTAATATATCTTTGTGCTTTGCCTTCTTTCCTTTTCTCATCATGTACATATGCTTTTCAGTCACTGAGGGTGTGGTGAAGATTGCTACTTCTCAAATGAAGGTCAAACAGTTTCCTTTCTACAACCTGATGTTTGGGCTGGGCAAGAGATGTCAGAATTTTGTCCTGAAGTTTAATGTGAAATCCTCATGGATTCTTAAGGGAGAGGCTGACTTAAGAACTCCATTTTCCTGCTTTTGTTTTGAGAAAATGATCGAAACTCTCCTTTACTTGTTTTTTTTTTTTTAATATATTAAGACAGAGATAAATCCTGTACCATTTTTGCCTACATTTGTCAATATGTACCTCTTTGTTTTGTCCTAATTGTGCCAATATATAAATCCTGCCATGTGATCTTCAGTGTTTGAAGACGCAAAATTGAAAACTTCACAGAAAGGTGAAAAAGACACCAAAATTAACAAAATAAATGCCTGGTCATTCTTCATTCCTTTAAAACTTGATGTAGTCATTTTATTTGCTGTTGTCCATTTGTTTAAATAAAAGCTGTCTAGCTAAATAAACAATGGATATTTCAGTATAAGTAATGGAATCCCTGTATATGTGAAGTTAGGAACCTGGGATGCAGGAGATGACCTCCCATTTGTTAGCTGTCAGGAGAGCTGGCTTAGGCTCTGATAGCAGTGCACACTTACCTCCGTGTAAATTCATGTCTGTCACTTCAATGAGAAAACATTTCAGGGGAATGTGCCAAATTATTAATTTTCTAAAATTTCTATTCAGATGACTTTTCCACCCATCCCTTTTTAAGTCCAGGGTGAAATCTTAACTGACCCATGAATCTGATTTTATCTCATTCAGTGTCCCTCCCATGAAACCTTACTTGCTTGCTGTGTCTTCTGCATGATGTTTTAATGGAGAGTTAAAGATAGTAGGTCACTTAATAAAATATTCTTGATTAAGGATCACAAAGTAATACAAATGGAACATATCCATAGCCTACTGAGAGAAAGCAGTGGTGAAAGCACACATCCCCTGACTTAGAAATACCTTCTGAAATAATAGAGAAAAATGAATTGAGTGGCTTAGGGAATGCTAAACAGACGATCACCAATGTTTGCACAGCACTTCGCAATGTACAAGGCACTAGTCACACACAGTTTCCCATTTAATGTAAAACCCACCACTTAGTGAACATCTTCATAAAACTCCATCCCGGCTCTAAGGAGGAGGTTCTGTTTTTAAATAGACATCCCTGGACTGACTGTTAGAAGAGGCAACGCTATCAGAAGGCTCACAATAGAATTGGCTCAAAAAGTAAAATTCTATTTACTTAGTGTTTTCACATCAGTATTTTCAGGCACACTCATAATGCATTAAATATATATAAAGTACAAATAAGATACAAGCAGAGATCAATTCCAACACTGTCACGTGTGTATCTGTGTATATATTTATATTCGTAAGGACTCTATAGATCCGTTTTTTCCTAAAATATCAGTATTTTATTCTAAATCTTATCAGGCATACATGCTGACAAAATAGCTCTAAATAAATTTCTAAGTTTATAAAAATCATTTTTATACACAATTAAGGAAATCATAAAAACTTTGAATGAAGTTCGCTCAGCATATCCTTTTCCTATATATCATAGGTTTGCATAATACTAACATCTGGATATAAAGTGAAATGTTTGACTTTCCATATGTTTCCAAATATCTAAATGTTTCATATCGTACAGAGATGAAATTATGTGGAAAAGGTGTTACAGATATCTGTTAAATAAAATCCCCGAATTATCCTTCCTGTTAAGCCATTTGAATTTTAATAATTAATTTATTTATTTTGGTGGCCTTGGTTAACGAAATCCAATAAGTTTCAGCTGTACACTTTAATAGTAAAAGGTATATATATGTTTACACTGTGTGTTCACCTCCCATAGTTCGATTTCTTTCTGTCACCACATGTTTTTCTATATATTGATATTAGTTATTTAAAAAAATAAACAAGTATTTCAGGTCACACGCAGTTATTGCCCTATAGTGCACACTATCCTGCATTTTCATGTCTAAATCAAAGACATATGCATAAATATCTCCAGGCCAGAAAACAATGCATTTCAAAGAGCTGATACACAATGACAGTTTATCTTTAAAAGATGATAACATCAAGCATAGGCAGATAAGGCTTATTAGGGGAACTGTAACTACTTAAGAAGGAAGAAGGTCAAGGGGTATTTGTGAGATGTATGTCTTTTTCTTTGATTTTTTTCATCTGTTCTACAGAAGGAAGATACAGTGTGAGACAGTTTCTGAGAGGCTCACTAGCTTATAAACAGGCTCACTTGCTCATTAAAAAGTTTTTAGTAGTAGCTCCCAAAATACCTGCAATGAGAATTTAACCAGGGGTCAACAAACTATGGTCCAAGGGCAAATCACACAGCAGTGAGCTTTGAATGGGTTTTACATGTATCAATGGTCGAAAAAAATCAATAATATTTCATGGCACATTAAAATTATATGCAATTCAACTCTCAATGTCCACGAATAAAACTTCATTCTTGTACAATCATGCCCATTCATTCATCCATGGCTGCTTTCCTGCTAAACAGGCAGAGTTAAGGAGTTGCAACATTCACGATTATGTCCCTCAAGCCAGAAATATACACTATTGATGATCTGGACTTTGATAAAAAAACTTCGCTGATCCCTCATTCAATCCAATAAAGAACTACCAAGTTGAAAGTATTACTTTATTATTTAAATGACCCAGCTATAAAAAGAGGGAGAAAAGCCATGAAACTCACAGAGGAAAAACATAGACCATAAACTCTTTGACACCACTCTCAGCAATATCTTTTGGGATATATTTCCTCAAGCAAGAGAAACAAAAGAAAAAATAAATGGAACTCCATAAAACTAAAATGGTTTTCACAGAGAAGGAAACTATTAACAAAACAAAAAGACAATCCATTGAATGGTAGAAGATACTTGCAAATGATACATCTGATAAAGGGTTAGTATCCAAAACATATAAGTAACTCATACAACTTAGCATACACACACACAAAAAAACAAACAATCCAATTAAAACATGGGCAGAGGACCTGAATAGATATTTCTCCCAAGAGGACATGTAGATGGCCAACAGACATACAGAAAGATGCTTAACATCACTAATCATCAGGGAAATGAAAATTAAAACCACATTGAAACATTACCTCCACCTGTCAGAATGGCTATCATCACTAAATCGACAAGGAACAACTGGCGAGGGACCCTCGTACACTGTGGGTATGGCTGTAAGTTAGAGTAGCCACTATGGAACACAGTAAGGAGATCTCCTTTCCCCACCCCAAATAAAAATAGGGCTGCATATGCCACTTCTGGGTAATTATCCAAAGAAAACAACTTGAAGATATATACACCTCTGTATACATTGAAAAATGTTCATTGCAGTATTACTAGCAATAGCCAAGATATGGAAGCAACTTAGATGTTCCTCAGTAGGTGAATGTACAAAGAAGATATGAGATATGTATACGTATGTGTGTATATGCACACACACACATACACACAATGGAATATTATTCAGCAGTAAAAAAGAATGAAATCTTGCCATCTGCAACAACATGGATGGACCTAGAGGGCATTATGCTGAGTGAAATAAGATAAATGCCATATGATCTCTCTTATATGTGTAATCTAATAAAAACAAAATAAATGAATAAGCAAAACAAAACAGAAACAGACCCACAGATGTAGAGAACAAGCAGATGGTTGCCAAAGGGAAGGGGTCAGGAGAATGAGAATTAAGACAAAAAAAGAGGGTGAGGGGAAGTATACATAAAATAACAAACTACAAATTTAAAATGTAAAAAATCCTCATGCCATTTTCATAATCCTCCAAATATACTGTTTATAGTTTGTTTTTTTTGTAAAATATTAACTTCTAGGAAATAATAAATGAAAAAGTTAAAAGCTAAGTCCTACGCCCATCTGATTAGCTTCATAAATAATGAGCTTTTTTCTCTCTTTCTCTCCTCTACAATAGGGTAAGATACTTTGAGACTTATGTGAAAAGCTTTGGCGGTGTTCTAAAATCTACTTGAATGAAAAAATAAATCAAATCTGAGGCTTTCTTTTTTTCTAAGAAGAAGTTATTTGTGACCTAAATAAGTAATGAGTTAGAAAATCAGGCTGAAACAGGTATTTCTATTATACTTATGTTTGCTGTGTATGATTTACATTATTCCTTATTGTGGCATCTTGCTTTTCATTTCTGATCACTTAATTTGATTTTGATTCTTTTGTGTATTTTGTCAGCAGTGTGTACTATACTTTATGGCTGTCTAAATTCTGTATGGCATGAAAAACGAGAGAGGAAATATCTTTCTTATAGAAATCCTATCTTCAATAAATTGATGGAGATAGAATATTTTTTAAACAATCTCTCTTAATAATGAAATGAATTAAAATATGAGTTAAAGAAAAAAAAGCAGAATCTTGTTGAAGCAGTGAAAAGACTAGCAGTCAAGAAGTGTGAATATTCCTTGTATTTCTGCATTTATTTATTACCTGACCTTGAGGGAACCACATCACTTCTCTCATCCTCAGTTTATTCATCTATCAAATGGTAGATTAGATTAACCAATGTTCCTTCTCACTGCAAGATCCTGTATTTCTAACCTATTGTGCTAACTAGTTAATTTATGAGTCTATAATGAGCTTATTCATCACTGGAAAATGTCTTTTCAGTCTCGGAAGTTGCCCAGAAATTACAGATAAACTCACTGGTTTTCATTTTTCATTTAAAATCCTGATAGAGTGAAAAAGGAACCCTCATACACTGCTGGTAGGACTGCAAATTGGTACAGCCACTATGGAAAACAGTATGAAGTTTCCTCAAAAAACTAAGAATTGATCTACCATATGATCCAGCAATTTCTTTATTGGGTACTTAACCCAAAGCCTTGAAAACCGATATCCAAAAAGATATTTGCACACTGATGTTCATAGCAGCATTATTCACAATGACCAGAACATGGAAGTAACCAAAGTGTCCTACAATAGATGACTGGCTAAAGAAGCTGAGGTATATGTATACAATGGAATATTACTCAGCCATAAGAAGAGATGAAATACTGCCATTTGTAACAACCTGGATGGACCATGAGATAATCATGCTAAGCAATATAAGTCAGAATGAAAAAGTTAAAAATCACATGATATAATTTATATGTGTAATATAAACCTAACAGCCACAGATGAACAGGGCAAACAGAGACTCAGGGACATGGACAATGGACCAGTGGTTACCAGAGGGTAGGGAGTGGAGGAGGAGGAAAGAGGTAGACAGGAGGTCAAATATAGGGAGGTTGGGGGGTGAAGTGGGTGAAGGAGATCAAATATATAGTAGCTGAAGGAAACTGGAATCTGGGTGGTAGTCACACAATAGAATATATAGATGTCAAATTATAATCTACACCTGAAAATTATATAATTGTATTAACCAATGTTACCCCAATAAACTTAAAAAGAAATAAAATAAATAAAATAAATAAATAAAACAAAATAAATAAAATAAAATAAAATAAATAAAATAAAATAAAATAAAATAAATAAAACAAAATAAAATATATAAAATAAAATAAAATCCCAATAGACCTAATTAAATTAAAAGGCAGGAGACCTGGATTCTCCCTTCCACCTCCACTGACCAGACACCTGCTTAGAGATAAAAGAAGACATTCTGACAAATGTGTGTTAAGAGCCCAGTTCTATAGATCTCCCCAAATTCCTAGAAGCTTTACATAAAATCACAGTCGGAAGTGGGCAAACCAGAAAACTGTATTTTGCAAAATTGAAATCTGGAGAGGAAAATGTTTATCGCACTAGGTGTTATGGAAACATTAATCACTCTTTCACTCATAACTAAAGAAAAAAATGTATGTGTATATATATATATAATATATAAGTAAAATGCACAACATATATACACATACATAAATAGTGACAGTTTTATGGAAGAAGCATATTCACATACTACTGTAAGGCAAGGAAAGCATTTGAATGCAATTAGGCAAGAGATGTAGAGGAATTCTCAAAGTGCTCAACACCCTTTGATCTGATATTTCTGCTCCTAGAAAGCTATCCTATATATGGCATTATTTAAACTAGCAAAAACATTATTTTTTTCCAAGTAATAAATTTGGGATTTTTTTCAATAATTTTTTCAGCAGTATTTCCTAACATTAAATTTCCAATAACAGCAAACAAATGGTTATGTGTGATCATTAAAAATGATAATGATAAAATGTTTATAAATGATATAAAAATCTCAGTAAAAATTCTGAAACAGTAGAAAATAAATTTATATGTAATATGCTCACACTTTTATAAAAAGGAAAAACCAAATGTATAAAAATATATGAACTTGAATTCACCATAAGTAAAAAGTGACTGTTTGTAAATGAAAGGCTTGGGGGTGCTTATTTTTTAAAACTTTAAATACTTTGTTATTCTTACTGTTTTCTTCTGCTTAGAAAAGTAAAATGTAATCATTCTTTTAAAAAGGCAAAAACAACACTATGCAATATTTGGAACAGTAATAACACCGCATGATAAAATTTTAATTGTTGTTTTAACATTGCCAAATAGTGTGCACTAAATAAATATTTGTTGAATGAATTTATTTTTATCTTTAAATATTTCTAAAGTTTCTATGTAACTGGTAAATGTAAGTTTCATACTTTCTATTTTTAAAGTACTATATCAATGTTATTACAAAATAACTAATTATAAATATTCTTATGGAGATAGATAATCATAGAATAGCTTCAAAAATCAGAAATTTCTGATTTTCACACTCCTGATGCACTCCCAGATGTGTCAATCACTTACTGAATAATTCATTTCACCAAAGTTCACAAAAAAGGTAATGTAAGTATATGCTACTTTACACAATAAATTTATTCTCCAAGGTTTGGATAATCTAAATGCTGTTAAGTGCATAATGAGGGCTCACTTTTAAAGAAACCTTAAACCCATCCTCTTATAACTGAAGAATCTTTTGTGATATAAATAATCAAACACTAATATATTTGTTCTAAAATAGCCTTTATATATTGGATTTGCTTAAAGGAAGTTTATACCAGGTCTTCCTAAGAAATGCAGAAATAATTTATAAATATTTGAAAAGTGCTTTATTCATTAGCAGACTGACTTAACCTCTGGGAAAAAGATATTCAACCAAAACAACAGTGGCTTTTAAAGTCTGAACTGATTCTAAGTTTAAAAATATTACTCTTAGTTGTTAAATATTGCACCTTATGATGCAGTGCTGCTATTCCCAATTTTAAAAATAGTTTGTGACTGTTTAAAATCCAAAATGCCATTATCCAGAGGAAATGATATATTCTTAGGTTTCCAGGTCCTCTCACTAACAGCTATTGGGCCCGTCCGTAATGGAGTTGATTTAATAGCAGCTACCATTAAACAGATAAAATCGTTTAGGCAATGATTCTATGGAAGGTTCCTTTCTGTTACAATTTGGGATACTGGAGATTATTATCAAATATCTTTTGGGATACCAGCCCAGTAACAAGAATGAAATTCTCTAGCCAAGGTCAAGATTACCATGGGGATGTCTAGGAGTAGATATCTAGGTTTTCTATCTGTACTGTGTTCCCTGGACTTAAAAATGATTTCTAAAACCCCTGGAAATATTTCAATGAAATCTGATTAGAATGAATTGAACAGTCTTCACTATAAGGATAGACACCAAGAATGTAATGACTCGATGAGCTCTAGATATCTCAATATCATAGCAAACATTCATAAAATGATGCATAATGACTGTGGGTAATGGAACGACTCCCGAGACATCAAGAAGAATTATTAATGAATAATTATAGTACATAAATTTGAAAAGGAATAAATGATTTCTAAAAATACCAGAAATAACACAGGCTACAAGATACTCTTTAAGTAATGACTTGTTCTTTCCCATTAACATTAAATGAATCAAAACCAGATGCTACCCTTTCATTTGATATAATTAAATGATAACAGATTTTTTTTTTAAATCAAAGTCTCCTTAGAGCCAAATTATCAAGCCAGAGTTACTACTAAAAATGCAGTCTTAAATATTTCTGCTTTTTATGTGTATCAATAATAGCCGATGTCAAAAAAAAAAAAAAAAATCATGCTCCTAGCCTTCACTGTGTTCTTTTTGTTGCTAGAGAAATATAGTCTGTGTGAATGAGAAGTAAATAGATCTAGTTCATTCTTCTTTTGGCATATGTCTCTACTGCTTTTGATGGATGGTACCACAAGATGTAAATTGGTACTGCATAACATATATTTTTATGTCTTTGCTATATATTGATATTATAAGTTTCTGCATATTTCTTCCTTTAAATGGCTTTCTCATCTAGTCCATATAGAAAAGTCCCCTCTGATATTCTATAATTGCTCTCTTTACATTATCGGATAACATTTTTGACTTCCTCCTTTGCACTCACACAGTGACAGAGGGGTTCCTCACTCATTTGTCGTTATATTCGCAGAAATTAACACAGTGCCTGCCTCTTAGGGGTGCATAATAAAATTGCATTGAACAGTAATGCATGTGTGACAATTGTTTATTGACTTCATTGACCATTCATTCTCTGCATCACTTGGTCAAACTGACTTGAACTCATTTAGCTTCAAAACTTATATTCTCTTCGCCCTATGTCACTGCAGTCCCAGCTCTGCCCATGTCTTTACCTATATTTGTTCTAAAGCAGTCAAGTCAAAAACCTTTTGCTCCTAGCATAAGAGACAGAAGTAGGACATAAATGGAGGCATTCTGCTTATTTTCCATGATCTTTCATGTACACCATGGGCTGTGTGCAACGGGCAGACCCTGGATCCATTCCCTGATCTAACCAGAAATGTCCTGAGAACTTTTCAGAACTTCCATCAAATTGGGGTGCTTAGCTCTAAACTGTCTAATTACCTCCACCCTTTTGGAATGAACTAAGTGTGACAAAACCTTAATTGTAAAGTCAAAAAGACACTTCCTCTTGAATTTTTAAACCTGATATTTTAACCTTCAGCTTATAAAACTGCGTATAATTTTCTATTTAAACTCTTAAATACAAATATTGTTAAAAATTTTGATCTATATTCATTTTATCAACATTATATTATGAATGCAAAGTGTGAGAAATATACCTTTTATCTTTTTCCTCTAGCTCATTTCTAATTTTTTTTTACAGGTAGCCTGCATCTACACATGTAGCCTGAAGATGTAATATGTCTCTCTAGATATTTTAAGACAAAGAATTATTTTAATTACTGAGACAAACGAGGATTTTTTCACATTAAGTTAATTAACTACTTTGATTATTCACTGCATTAGTAATATTTTTAAGATTTCAGGCGATGTGATAAATACTTATATAATTGTGCTAAATCTTGCTAGATGTTTTTCCTTTCTCTGAAGTTTTTAAAAATAAAGTGACTGGTGGTTTGATAAGGAAAGATTTCTTCTTTATGTTTCCTTAAAAACAGTTTGACTACAATTTGAAAGATCTGTCTCTTCATTATCATATTTTTCTCATACTGATTTCAGCCTATGGTATTTCTCATCTATCTAACCTCCCTTTAAGATGTATCCTCATGTCAAGCCCTGGAATGCCTATGTCTCAAGAGTATTTTGAATGGTAGCAGGAATCACATAAGAAGTTTCTGGTTATATCCACTCCCATTTTTGGATACAAGGCCCTTTGAGTGGCCTTGAGTGATATTTTAACCATTTTGCTCTAAGTTCTTCATTCCTATGGTCTCCATTCTTCTAATGTTGAAAGTACAGTTTATCTGTGTTTGACCTTCAGCACTTAAACTTTTACTACTAAAAGTTTACTTAGAAAATCTTTCCCCCTCTTGAACTAGATCATTGTCTTATCAAAGGATGTCTTTTTGATCTGTTAAATCTTATGTGTTTGGTTGTACGACTTTATGACCCAAAGTTTAAGTATTTCGTCAAAGATGATCATGTCAATATTACAACATATGACAGAGCTTCACTAAGATTTGCTTTTGTCTTCTACATTTTCTGTATCCTCCCCTAAATATACCACTATACATTTCATTGACAAGTTGAAGTTTATTGCCACTATTAATATTTGAGAAGTATGATGCCACCTTGCCACCTTTCTTTCTGTTCTGAGCTCTTCTACACAGATTGTACCCAACAGGGCTGACATTTCAATTAAGAGGACATGCCTGCCAAGTCCCTGTTATGCCCGCTCTCTCATGACCTCCAACACTGGCACAGTTTTTGAACTTTTGCCACTGACCACATTCTCTCCTTGTTGGATAATTCATTATACTCTTTCCTTTCACCTTGTTTTATGCTATACATAGCAGGACTGTTTCTTAATGTGGTAAGAGAAGGGGATATCAATGTCAATTATTTAAAATTCTTAGCAAGGGAATTTTTTTCACTTCTCTTGCACTTATTTATCCAGTCATTGATTTATATCAGTATGGACTCATGGATTACCATTGACTTTTAAAAACTCACATTAGGATTACTGAGGCAATTCCTTACCTTGAAGTAAGTACAGGATGAGAATTTTTTCAGCACTTACATCTTAAATCTCTTCTGCAGATGGTATGATGCAAAGTAATGATCATAACAATTACTCTAGGGCTCTGAAGATTTTGAAGAATCGGGTTCCAGAGTAATTACATTTAAACAGGGTGACCACAAAGTATGGAGTTAGAACCATGGACTAACTTGCCTGGGGTCAAATTCAAGCTTTGCCTATAGGTGGTGCATGACCTTAGGTAAGTTATTTAAGCTCCCTGTATCTCAGTTTGTCATCCAAAAAATGGAAACTGTAATAATACATAACAGTTATGTATTGTTATGAGATGTTATGTATTGTTATGAGTTGTTATAAAGATTAAATGAGATAATCTATTTAAAGAAGTGCCTGGAACAGACAGAAGTAGAAATGTCAACCATGAAAACCATAGTTTATAATTTACAGACAAGATAATGTTTGATAAAATAAAAAACACTGTTACCCAAAGGTGAAATTAGTGTTACCCTTGTTACCCTAAATGTCCTAGATTCCACTCTAGCATGTTATTCTTCACTTTAGTAAGAATAAAAGAAATGAGGAAACAGGGATAAGTGGGAAAACATGACTTCACTGTATGAAGAACAAGTTACGAAGATTTCTTTTGCTGAGTCTTTAGAAGAGAGACACAAACACAAGAGTGCAAGAGGAGTAAAGATGCTATGAGCAAAATTCTACTGTACATGAGATAAGCACCCAGGCAGGGGGCAAAGAGAAATGTACAAAACTTCTGCTTTTAATAGAAGGTAGCTAAAAATTGTGAGAATAATTATTTAACTGGAATACAGCAAAGCTAGACTATTCTCTATCTCTAACATGCACAAGGGTGATTGTATTTATCGTACCTTGAATGAGATACTTGGCGCTGGAGGTGACAGTATATGACATGGTTTGGATTCACTTTTACAAATTTAGTGTCTCTAAAATCTAATCGAATCGAGAGCATCAAATACTAGGTTAGTTTCCATCACTGAAAACTCAATTCAAGTTTGTAAAGCCAATGAAAAAGTAAATTCAGAGTCTCATATCAGAAACTTCTGTGCATCCTGGTTACTCTTCTTCACTTTCTCTAATCACATATTTCAGCACCTTGACAGTGATTCGTTCCAAAAGAAAAAAAAAATATATGACTAGAAGACTGCAGTATAAGGACATCCAGATTCAAATCAACTTATATCACTGAGTAACATTTCCCAAAACTTTCTAAAAGCTCAATATCTAAACATGTAAAACATGTAAAAGTTCTTCATAATTTAAGTCCCATACATTCTATTTATACATGTAAAAGTTGTTGCTGAAACACTATGCAAGTCAAACCTCAAAATCTTTCAAGACTGGCAAGACCAGAAGCTGGGGATTCTGAGAGATTCCACTGATGCATACACTTGGCATGCACTGTATCCACTAACCGACTGACCAAAAACCACCTTACATAGCTCATCTGCACTCAATGGACTCATAACCAGCTTAGAACTGATGTGGGTATTTGTTTCTCACTTGAGATGCTAATGTTCACTAAGTAGGGTGACCAACCACTTTGGCTGTTTTAACACTGAAAGCCCTGTGTCCCAGAAAAACCTTCAGTTTTGGGCAAACCAGGCCAGTTGGTTACTGTGATATAATTGATGGATGCACACATTAATTATTTACATTAAAGTCCCTGGGTCAAGTTGTCTCTCAAATGTTATTTGGAGTATTAGACTACATTTAGGATGTGTGCAGTTAAAACATATTACCTGCATAATCTTGGAAACAGCAATTCTTATGTTTAAAAAGGGCAACAAGTTAGAAATTTGAGTAAAACACTCTCGAAAGAGAAGGATTTAGATTTTCTGACACCGTCTCCCTTTTCAGTCTGCTTCTGTTCCCTCTCTCCATACCAGGCATCAGCAAATCCTAAGGGTCAAATTTAGTCAACTACTCATTTCTGTCAAAAAGCCTTATCAGAACAAAGTTACCCATATTCATTTACGGACTGTCTGTGGCTGTTTTTGTACTACATGGCAGAGCTGAATAGCAGTGCCAGAGGTGGTATAACTCAAAAAGCTTGCAACATTCACTCTTTGGCCCTTTACCAAAAATCTCTGCCATCTCTTGTCCTAGTAAAATTAATTTCCATTTCCTCCACAGAACCTATCCACATCTCTGCCCTCGTCTTTGCTCATACTATGCCTTCACTTTAAAATGCTCTTTATTTTCACAAATCTAAATCTTATGATGCTTACTGGATTTTGCAAACTTCCATTTTCCCTAGGACTGAACACCCAGCTAGGAGTAGTATTTCTTCACTGGTCTTCCAAATGTCTAAGCAAGTAATGGTGTACATAGTTCCTTATGTAATTCCTTTGTTCATCTTGACTATAAACCTTTTAGCGAAGAATTTACTCTTATATTTTTATATCCCAAAGTGCCTAAAATATCTATATTGATAGACACTTGCTAAATAGTCCTTGAATGCCTGCATGTATAAATAAATAAGAAAATGGATTAAGTTGGCTAAAAACTAACATGTGTCTAGTTCCAATTTCTGAGCATCTTCTTTTCCTGCCCTTCCCAAAGTGCAATAATTTCACAGGCAAAGCAGTGGAGTGCCATCTTATCTTTCAAGATCAAGTATTAAAAAAATAAAGCCCCAATAAAATATAAGGCTACTTGTTTAAACAATAGTGCTAGTACTCATGCAGCTCCATAATTTGGCCAAGAGAGGACTGAGAAAATCAACTTGTGCCTGCAATTAGATGCTTTGGTAAGAACTCAAAAAGACAGCCACTTCTGCAAGTTGCAATGACATTTTATTAGTAGTAATATTATTATTTCACAGGGATTCTAAGTTTGTCTAATTATTTTGCTGATGAGAAACTTTAGCGTGACCAAATGACACCCAAAACAATCTGGTTAGTATCTCCAATCAAATCATCTGACCCCAAATGAAGTGTTCTTTTCACTTCACTGACCTGGAAGGGCTAACTGAGCTATAAGCATCTCTCTATTAGCTTCCCATATTCTGGCAGACTTCTAAATTGGATGCATTGTGAGCAATTTGGTAGAAACAAATTTTCTTTGGCTTTCTTTCCCCAAGCTACATGCAGTTCCCATCTGCTTTATAGGTTCACAGAGCATGAGAATTGACCAAATAACAGCCTAAGTGTCAATTAAAAAATAGAATAATAACATGGTAGAAAGAGCTCTAGACAGAGTCTCAAAAAACCTGGGTTCTATTTCGTGCTTTACAATTTACAAGTTTGGTGGTTTTTGTGTTTTATTTTTACTAAAAAGAACAAGTCACTCACCTTCCCCAAGCCTCAGTTTCTCTATTTGCAAACTAAGAGACTAGACCCGGATGACTTCCATGCTCTGACCAGTGCTAACATTTTATCATCCTATTGCCATGTGGGGTGGTGGGCACTATTTTGAAAGGTTTCCACACCAAGGGCTGTCAGAGGACTGCAGGTGTCATCTGAGAACAACGGCAGGAAGATCTCTTTTATCAGCTCTGGCCAACCCAGTATTGGCTGCTTCCCACAAACACAGCGCTTACCCCTTCTTTACAGTATCATGGCTCTGATCTCTCTTCTCTGTCATTCCAGTGTTCTCTTCCACAAACTCCAGATCTAAAACCCCCCCACATGCTGGCCTACACCATTCCTATCTTTTGTTTTAACTGTAGATCTCTTGTCTACTTTTTGACATGATCATATTTGTATTCATTTGGAATTTTCCTCATTCCTAGTGATATCTCCTGTGCATGCATTTAGGAACATACCCTCCTCCTTCAACCCCTAACCTCAATGGAAATTTTGTGAAGATAGGGATCATTTATTTTTGCTTTCTTAGAAACTTTTCATAGGACATAATATAGTATTCTGTACAGACATGCTAAATAAGCAATACTTATTTGGCACTTAAATAATAGGCATGAGATATTTCATTTCTTCATTTCCTACTGCATCTAATATCATATAAAATTAGGAAAAAAATTCATTATAAGTGGTCATTGAAGTAAGAAACTATCAAAATGAGTAGAGATGATTAAGTATAAACAGTTTATATATTCTATTCTTGAACTCAGCACTCATCTATACAGGGCCCATGGCAGTTCCCTGGTACAATACAAAGTTAAAGAGAGATATGGCCCCTGGTCTCAAGATGTCAATAATCCTCCTATGCAGCAAGTTATAGGGGAGAAATCAGAAAAATATCCTTTTTCAAATATGATTTTTATTACAATAAACCGTGGAAAGTAATTTTATCAGCCCCTCTGTACGTGTTACTTCGTACCATTACTCAGATATAAGGAAACTACTTTCTTCAATGTTCACTAAACATTTTCTGATGGAAAAATCTTCCTAACCATGACACAAAACTTTTTACATGGTCTGTCTCATAACAAAAGTTCTAGGAGGTCATGGGTACGAGGGAACTGAGGTGGCTTGAGTTTGTCAGTCTCGTTAGAAAAGTCACATTATAATAGAACTACCATATAACCCTCCAGCAGCCCCACTTCTGGGTATTTATCCAAAGGAAATGGAAACAATAACTTGAAAAGGTTTCTGAATCTCATATTCACTGCAGCATTATCTATGATAGCTAAGACATGAAAACAACCTAAGTGTCCACGGGGGGGTGTATGTGTACACCCACATACATCCATGTATGTACACACATACATTTACATGTAGAAATACTTATATACTCAATAAAATATTATTCAGCCACCAACAAAGAGAAAATCCTTCCACTTGGGACAATATGACTGGACTTTGAGAATTATGCTAAGTGAAATAACTGAGAATGAGAAGGACAAATATTATATGATCTTACTTATACATGGAATCTGACAGACAGACAAGAAGGAGCTCATAGATACAGAGAACAGACTGGTGGCTGCCATAGGCAGAAGGTTGTGGGTGGATGAAATTGTAAAGGTAGTCAAAAGGTAAAAGTTCCAAGTTATAAAGTAAGCCATGGGAGATGTGATGTATAGCGTGGTGACTATAGCTAATAACATTAGATTATATATTTGAAAGTTATTAAAAGAGTAGATCTTAAAAGTTCTTATCACAGAAAAGAAATTTATGTGTAATGATGGATGTCAACTAGTCTTGTGGTAACTGTTTAACAGTACCTTTATGTATCAAATCATGTTGTAAACTTGAAATTAATATGATACATGTCAATTATTTCTCCAAAACATAAGTTGCCCTATCATCACCTCATAGACATGAAGTGACCAAGCAAATGTATCCATTTACCAGCCTCTGGGTAGCACTGCAGGAAAGCATCAGGGCAGGAAAAAGCCCTGTTCCCATTGAAAACTCTTGCACCTGCTGACTCTGGCAGGCATCTCTAAATTTCTAAAGGCAATCTCAAGAGTTGCCCTTCAGGTCTCAACTCCCTATGACACCCAGGGAGCAGCTTCCAAGTGTGACTCCATGTCGCACAGATCCTGATAAACTAAATCCCAGAAAGCTACTCCTCCTCAAAATATAAAAACGACACCAAGTGAAAGAGGTCTTTGCTTCCCCAATCTAACTAAGCTTCTTATCTTCCCTGCAGATTGGATGTGCTGTCGGTTTCTTAGAATGTTCTTTTTCTTTCCTTCTTCACTTATCACATACCTCTGAACTGCTAAGTGTTCTTAAAACAGTTCCTAATTGTTCTGTCTCCAACCTGAGCTGCAAGTGGCAGCTGAAAAGGTGTAGTACAATGTGGTACCACTCTCCGCAACATAACCTTCATTAGGTGTAATGGGTGATTATCATGGTTCTAACTCAGGCAGAAAAAGAAACCCGTTGCCATTGCCAATCTCAAGTTTTCCAGAATATTTCCTCAATTCAAGAGGAAATACCTTTTTATAAAATTGTGAAAAACATATGTATGACCATGTATACATATATGATGTGTATGTATTCCAGATGATACTGTATGTAGACTTGTCATTCGGGGCACTAAAACTCCATAAGTTCTGTTCTCTTTCTGTTTGCTGTTCTGAAACCTTGACATGCACAGAGGGCAGAGGAGAGAGAGACCTGGGAGAGTGAATGGAAGCCCCTGCACATTGAGCCAACTGTTCTTAATATATGATGCGACTTGTGTGATCATGAGCATTTATCATGACAGGGAGCAGGCAGCAAGGGAGGAGTGTCTTGCGGTGCCACAAAAAAAACAAAAACAAAAACTGGAATTGCCAATGGGGATGACATTAAAAATAGACCAAGTGACCTGCTTGTTCCTTGACGGGTGTCAAAACATTCAGTGCTTCAATTTAGTTATTACCAGGTGCTCTTCCCCCAGCATGACAAAGTGAGAACTTTAGGAAGAGCCAGTGATAGCAGGAAAAAATCCTCAAACAGTTGAGACAGAAAATAATGACTGAGCAAGTAAACAAGGGAAAAGGGTAACTTTCAATTCATATCCGTGAAGCCTGTTTTAGGCAGGGGACAGATAAGCATGTCTCTGCATCTCCTACATTCTTGTTCCCTTGGCCCCCTAAAATGAGAAAGCCTTCATAAGAAACATGGGACAGCTATTACTGTGTCCGGCTTTATTAATGACAGGTCCACAGACTCAAAAATATTCATGCTTTGAAGGGTAGTCCACGGACTAGTGTCACTGTGAACATCTTTGACAATTTTTCCTTGATGAGAGGTTCATAGTGTTCATGATATTTTGAAAAGAACTTGTGACCTATAAAAGGTTGAGAATCACTACTGAAAATGGAGTTTGTGGTCACTGCTGAAAGTAGCTCCCAGGTGGGCCACAGGTACACTGCTGTCAGGAAGTGCCCCAGGAGGGCCCCAGCCCAAGTGGTAAGAGTGAGCTGAAATCTAGTCCTGCTCCCCTGCTCAAGCTTTGTCCGGGTCTGGGGCAAGTGTCCGGGGCTCCTATGCAGAGGGGTCTTCATTTTATAATTCACACAAGAGTGCTATGTGGACTAAAAGTGATCTATGATCCATTTCTCTTCCTCTCTCCTCCACAGCCCCCAGGGCTTAGTACCTATTCTGTCAGCCTAAATCTCTGTCATGACCCCAAAGTGTCTCTGCTTGAAAAATGTTATCCATGTGGCCCCCTGCTATTCAAACAGAAAGAGTTTATTACAGCAATTCAGGTGGGTTATTTGTTACCCTAAAAGTACAAAGCTCAAGACAGCAGGAATGAGCCACAGATGGCTACAGAGGACTTGAAATGAGCTGTAAGTAAATATATCTTGGATTTTGAAGACTTAGTAGAAAAAAAAATAATATGAAATTTACTATTAATAATTTCATATTGATTTCATGTTCAAAGAATAATATTTTGAACATACTGGGCTGAACAGAATAGTAATACAATTAACGTGACCAGTTTTTTTACTTTTTAAAATATGGCTACTAGAAATTTTAAATCTATATACATTGCTTCTCTCAAACTGTTATCTCTAGGGGACAGTACCACTCTGAAATAGTCTATTCAGTCTCTACTTGACATCTCCCCACCAAAGAGCCCATTCATTTGACAGACCTAAAAAAAAAATTCTTATGTTGAGGTGGAATCTGTTTTATCTTCTTAAATGTCAGATTGAACTCATGGAACTAGAGGGAAGGCTGAGCCTTATTCTCTTTGGCACAACTTTGGATATTCAGTGGTATTTAACACATCTCCCCATTACTTCTCTAGAATAAATGTTCACAATGCCTTCAAATCACCCTCCTGTTGTATCTGAAATCCTCTTCCTGGGTGCTCTTCAATTCACTTTAGTCTTATAGACTAGAGTTCAAAAATATAACCTCTTGAACCTTCAATTCCATTAGGATGTTTTATAACATTTTTTTAAACAGAAATCCTGCACTATCTGTGGTATCACAGTGATTCTTCATATTTAAAGTTAGACACTTTGGTTCTGTGGTTTTATTTAAATCATTTCTACTGATATTTAACTGAATTTTAAATTTACTCAAAGCTTAAAATGAGCATGTATCATATACTCAAAGCCTGCCTTTGAAAAATGCTTAACTCTATTTACTCTTCCAAAACTTTTTCATAAATGCTATTAAATTAAATATTTTTAAAGTTTTTAAATTTTGGAGGTAGCATCTGAGAGATGAATCATTCTATAATAAAAACAATACATAAGACATTTTTACTCCAGGAAATACTTGACCATAGCAATATAGGTTTCAGTATTCTTATATAAAATATAACGGTAATATTTCAATAAATGTAAAAGTTTGCTTTATAATGATAAAAATATCCTTTAGAAGCAAAAGACTTTAAACCACTCCTCACATCTAGGTGCCATACTCAGAGCTGCCAAGAGAATCTGCAATGGCTCATTTAGTTAAAAGAAAAAAAAAAAAGGTGGAGAATAACAAGGTTATATGGATTCAAGAGCCAATGACAACATTTAACAGCAGCATCAAGGATGACAGGTCAAATCCTGACTACTCTCTTTAGCAAGCCTTTAGACCAAAGGAAGTCCTCTCTATTCAGCCCCACAAACAGCAAAACTCAGGTCCAAACTTTATTACATATTTAAGTTAGAAAGGATGCTTGTGCTTATCTGTTCATACCCTTCATTCTCCACTTCTAAGAATAAGCATTCAAAAAATAAGTGACAGCTAAAACAGAAAATCTGAGAATAGAATTCTAATTTTCTCTCCTCAGGATTATAAAAGCTATCAACATCCACTGTAGAAAATGAAGGTTAAGTTTTTAATGCACCTAAGAATTTTTTTTTTTGTCACTAAAAAGTATTATCAACAATGTTGAAGGTAATGAGAAGATATAATTACAATTGTCTTCACAGTTCTAAGCCCACTGGCTCTTGCTTGATAGAGCAGAAGGAGATCATATGGTTACTGAACAAGGATAAATTATAAACAAGGTGATCAGGAAGAACATAGCACTAGAAATATTGAGATCCAGCTCCTACTTTGGCTTCACCCAGTGTGCCTTATTATCTGGATAAGTCTCATAAAGACACCGAGCCACCATATTCTTATCCATACAGTAGAGACAATGTCATCTGCTCCACCTGGCTCATTGGATGACTATGTGGACCAAACGAGGTAACACATTTGGAAAGGCATTTAGGACAATAAAATGCTGTTCAAGAGCATGTTGGTGCTTCTAACTCTCTGCTGTTGATAACTTTCTAGAAGCAAACACTGCTAGCTCCAATTTTTTGCTTAGCTTTAAGACTTCTACTCAATGACTTTCAACATAGACATTGTCCTTTGGCAAATGCCTTTTCCTAGGAAAGTGGATTTCACCTCTTCTTGGAGGTCTCAGCCATAAGGCAGGCCAGCCAACAGCTTACAAAACACAAACATGAAAAGAACTTTCAGGAAACATGAAAAGATTTTTCAGGGAACATGAAAATTCAAGTTGGTGCCAAACTCATGACAGATAATCAATATAAAAAATATTAAAGCACCAAAATTTCCCTTATAACTAAAAAGAAATCTGATGAGAATCTCCACAGAGACATCCTGATTGATGACAGAATTGTGACCTGTTTAGTTTTCTTTAAATAAATGCTACTGTAACTTTAATAAAAATCTAATCAAATGGTGAATAATAAATTACAGAGCACAGTTCACATGTGAATGACTAAGTAACAATGGTCGGGGGATGTTTATAGATATAAACAAGATTTGGGTTTAAGTTGGCTCTTGCTCATACTTTTATACCAATGTTTTTCCAATTTTGTGCTCGTCAGCACTACACACATCACACACACACACACACACACACACACACACATATTCTGAGAAAGGGAAAAGAGATGACAGGTTGAAAATATAATCAATAATATTTTTGGTGAAATAATAGATGATAGATATATACAAGATGGTTGAAAGCTGTTTAACAAGCCTAAATAGATTCTGAAGTCAATAGTGTGAAGGCCACACAAACGCCCTCACCTTCTGCAGCCTGATCCTGAGTTCTGCTTCAAAAATGCTGTGGCCACAAATTTTCTGGAAGCCCTGAAACTCGACTTTAAGTTTGCCTTCCCTTATCTCATTTTTTGTCATGAGAAAGTAGGTGTCTCTTTTCTCATCATCATCCATCTTTTGAATAACAATAGTGTTCTTATTAAAAGCAAGGGAGACATTAGCATAGAAACTAATTCAATTCAACCAATGTTTCATGAACCTCAAGATAACTTGATTGTAGAAATGAGACTAACACATCTTGGGAAAAAAAAGGGATGAAATCAGAATAACATGTTTAATCTAATAAAGCAATTCAATTTGTAGAATTTATAGTACTGGCGGGGTCTGTAGGAGGACTAGTTCAAAAGCCTCATTTTGTGCATGAAGACAGAGTAAGAGGATGTGTGACATTGGTTCACACGAAAAAGGTAGCAATACTTTGTGTTGTAGCCTCTCCTAACACCCATACCTACTTTTGCTTCCCATGATCTTTGCAACACTGAGACCCAAACTCTTCTCTCTACAAGATAAACTCAGCCCTACAATCCTTACTTAAGTAGCTGAAAAGTTATCCAAACTTCATAACCAATCTCCCTGCTTTTCCCATCTTGTTTTTTCTCTTCCTCTTTACTTTACTTCCCAAATTAAAAGCACTGGGATTTTGCTGAGGACTCCTTTCCCCAAAAACTCGCAGGCTCATTCTTCAAATGTCTGTTCAGCCCCCTACTCTGGGCTATGCAGACATTACATACATACATACACACACACACACACACACACACACACACACACACACACACACTGTAATACTTCCATCTAGTTTGCTTTCTCATTTATAAAAGCTGTTATCATATGGTCTATGGAAAAAAAATGACTATTATGTTCCAAATAATTCCCAAACGATACCATGAGAAATTTATCTCTAAGCACACACATTTAAAGATTAGAGGCCTAGAAAGATGAAGCATTGCCCATATCAAGTCAAGCCTATGCAGTGTAAGCATTCAAGCTCCCCACTTAAAGGTAGAAGTGCTTTCCAGAGAACTTTACCTTTTACCTTTACCTTTTTCTGGTATTATTTCAGAATTGCTAAGTGTGTGTCTACCTTCTTGGTAAAATAGATGGAGACCATAGATTCTACTTTTCTTTTATACCCTCCCAGTTTTTTATCATGTGCATTTATTTTGATGGTTGTTATTATTTTGCTTTTTACAATAATCTCTGCTATAATTATAAATTCAATTCCATTGAACACATCCCTGTGCTGGGCACTGAAAGAAGTCAAAAATTAAATATGACTTAATATCTAATTAACATTACCTCTGTCTTGGCAGAGGTGGACTTCTACAAGTAATCAACTCCTAAAATTTTCTTAAGAATCTTCTTTCAATATTCTGTAAATCTTTAATTACCAATTCAATTTCATACAATTGGATGTTTCCAGCTCCAGTACACCTATTTCTCTCTCCTACTAAAACAAAGTTAAATATATATGTTTGTTGTGAATAACTTTTTTCAGAAAAAGAACAGTAATATGGTTACTTAAGACAAATGCCTTGGTGCCACTAAAATTGAAGAGCCTTTAACAAAAAAGACAAAACAATGTTAAGTAGAAAAGAATGATAAAGTTTTAAAATCCAGAGTCATTAACCTTCTAGTATGTACATTTAAAGAAAATGAACAAAATATTGGAATTGTGATATAGGAATCTTTCCATTATATTAACATAATGTCACTGGATAACATATGGCACAGCCAGAAAAAAGTGAATACAATCTCTGGAGTTCCAATTCGACTAGAATTACAGGATTTCCCATTGACCTTTACTACTAAACTTTGAATCAAGCTTATTTTTTTCATGTATTAACCTTGTACTGCCTCTTGGGCTGTTATAAAGAATATTTCATTCAGGAACTCTAAGAATTTTTCCAAGGGATTCATTAATTCTTAAAATATCTCCCTATGGTTCCAAGTTAATTATAGTATAAATTAAGCCCCACAAAATCTTGGGTTAAAGAAGGAACTCAAAATATATATTGAATCAGAGGTATGACTTGCAGAAATCCCAACACCAGTTTATGTTCTAACATCCAACCCCAAATTACTGATTAACATAAAATTTCTGGACTCAGACTCTTTTCCATCTGGAAAGAACAAGAAGCTAATTTTATTTTTGTTACACACATGTCTGTTAACTCCAGCCCAGTCACCAGCCTTAGTGTTGAGGCGTATGACCCACCATACGTCATTCATTCATTCATTCAATACCTTCTATTAAAAACCTACTATGCACCTGATACTGTTTAAGGCTCTCTGGGGAAATACAAAAAGAGAACAGATAACCAATGGAAGAGCTCACAATCAAGGTCAAAAGAAATGTTTATTAAAAACTACTAGAAAATTATATTAAGACAAATAGAACACTGTAGCAAAGAAAGCAGCTCTCTAGAATTAGTCTTTCGAAGACTGCCCCATGAGCTAAGGCTTCCATAGATGACACTGGAGATACAAAGATGAGCAAGACTCAGTTGGTATCCTGAAGCTGTTTCCAGTCTGAGGTAAGGAGGGATAATAGGAGACAGACAAAGCCAACCAAAGCACAAAGCATGATTTATTACATAGTAGAAAATAAGTGAAAAAAATATATAGCAAGAACACAAAAAGAACAAATGAACATGTTATATTAGGAAAGATTTCATGAGTGTTGGTGAAGGTATCTATATTTATACGGTTCAGAAAAGTTTATTTTTTAAAAAACTGTGTTGCGTGGGAGAAGAGGATATCACAACAGATAAGATTAGAAAAGTGTAATGAATGGGGGAAAAAAGTTTAGGTTGACTCAGTAAGGTGAACAAGGAAGAAAGACAGCAGGAAGTTAGGGAACTATCAGATTTCAGGGCCCTAAATAGTGAGATGGTAGCTGGAGGCAAGCAGGGGAGGCTATTAAAATAGATTTAAGAGGCAGGTTGGGATTCAGTTGTGATGGCTTGATGCCATGCTGGGGATGGAGGACACACAACCAGACCCAACAGCTGTTTCAACATTGGAAAAAATGTTTAGTTCTGTTTTGGGAAAACCCTCTTGGTGATTATTTCCAGACAGATTGAATCCAGGGTATAAAGTTAGGCAGCTGGAGACTGAGAAAAAGTATGAGAGTTAGATTTGGGGAAGGAAAAAAGAAGGGTAGTCCTCCAATGGTGAGCAGAAGGCAGAAAATTCTGGCACTCATGGATAAGAGCTACACTTCCTCAGAGATGCAAAAAGGGACTGTAAGGCAGATAAGAGGGGAGAACAGACCTGAGGAGACCAGTGACTGGCTTTGGACAACTGACATGAGGCATAATTACAGTTTCCAAAGGGTGAAACACACACTTTGCATTGACAGTGAAGTCACATGCTTTTGTCTCTAAGAAACTACTTCTTTGTTCTCTTTGTGTCATTTTTTATTTTTTCCAGACAAGTATTATTTGAGGAGACGAGGTGGCAATAGGAGGTCCAAAAATGCATAAATGCTGTGGACTGTAGCTGCCTCTTCTAGACTGTAATTTTAAGTCTCCAAGTTAGAAACTCCAGGAGCTATTTATATCCAGGAAGAAGATTCCAGCTAACTGTGTATTTGCCTCCAGGCAGCAGCCTCAACAGTAGCTGTGTTTACTTTCCAACATTGAATAGAAAACATCATTTTGAAAAAGCTAATTTCCAAAAATCCTCCCCACAACAGACTAATTTCAGAACTTATGAAAACTAATAATTTCAAAATTCTACCCAACAGTTTGTTTATGTTTTGCAACCCAAGTCTAAATATATCATAAGGAAGATTTTAAATATGGCTTTATCTATTTATTTATTTATTACTGTACTTCTTTTTTTTTTTTATTTCCTGAAGCAAAATCACAGCAAGGTATTATTTCTAGTTGGTGTTTGTCCTCTAGACCTGAGATGGTTTCCCATGATAAGAACCTGGGGGAGAAACTCAGAGGAAGCAAATCGGAGTTCCCGATTAAACTTTCCAGTATAAAATGAATCAAATCCAATAACCCCACACTCAAACGGCACAGGCTCCCTGCACCCTCTTATTGACAGCTTCTGTCACCTTAAGCATGATTAAAATCAGAAAGCACTGCATGAGTCTAAACCACACATGAAGAAAATAATAATCAAACCTGCTTCTCTGAGAGCCTGACTGTTGGCAACATGGAACTTTAAAGAAGAGATCATTTAAAAAGCACACTTCTCTGTAAAAATGTCTAGCAGTTTTCTTGGAAATTAGCTTTTTTTTTTTTTAACAGAACATTGAAATGATCCTTCAGAAAGGAGCAAAATCAGTAATAAAAGAATAAAAGGCATTCTAGTTTGAAAAAAAATGGGTATATATCCTAGGGGATGGGTGGAATTTGGGGTATTTCCAAACTTGTTTTTGATGAAGATCGAGATTTGTGGTTAAATCAAACACAGTGATTTTCACATGGAATTAATCTAAGAATGGGAGCCGCCTCTTCCAAAACATTTAAGTTTCAATATGATTCCATGAGCTTTACTGAAAATCCTTATATTGACAATACAGTGTCCTGCTTCTTAGATATGTAAGAGAAGACTGTCTGGTAATGCCCAGATCTCTGTAATGTCCTTTTTAAGACGAATTTGAGTTGCACTGAGTAAAATACTTAGGAAGAAACAGCCTACTGCTTAGTCCATCCAAGCCCAGTTTTCCATTTGTCTTTTCTGCATTTTTATGGTCAGAGGGCTTTTTGAGATTCCAAGTTGTTCTACCCACTTTCCCCTGAGAATCCAGCCCCAGCACACCTTTGTGGCCTCTTTTCCTCCTCTCCATATATGATCCTTCCTCCGACCAAAGTTCCCTGCACCTCCCTCTGCTAAATGTCTTGCTCCTCTGTTCTCCAATCCTACCTTAGCAGCTGCCTGATCCTGTACTGGGAATGACCTTGCCCCACTTTTTTCCATTCCAAGTTTAAAAGACACCTTCTCATGAGGACTTTCAACTCCCTCAGGCCCTTATTATCACCTCCCTTGTGTCCCCAAAGCACTTGCCCAAACTCTTACAGCTCTAAGCACTTTGCACTGCATAATCAGACGTCTGGGTTTTTTCCTATACCAGTTATTTCGGTCCAGGTACACTGTTCTTGGGCATAGTAGCCGTTCAGCAAACGTTTTGCTGAATTGTTGAGTTTGGAAAATCCAATGTGGCAATTTTCCCAGAATATATTCCTTTCATTCCAAGCAGACAAGTTTTTGTATTTTTTATACTGTTCCCATTTGAAGAATCATTTTAGTATTTTTAAAAAGGATTCACTTTCCAATAAACCTCCCAGACAATTTTCCCAAATTAATTCTGGTTTTATAGAGACCGTGCTTCTACTGAACAGTATTTTACTGGACGTGCTTTTAACATCTAGTTATAAAATCTCTGCTGACAAGTTTCACATAATACATCAGCTTGATTAAAGACACGTATTTCTGTGGTATACCAGCTACGGCCTTAGCTGTGCATGAAACAGGGTACAGTGAGTAAAGGCGACTCAGGCAATAACTGGAACAATTTTTTTTCTCCTTCACATTCAATTCTGCTCTACTGTTTCTAATTTTTCTAAAGGAGGGAGAGCCCATAGGTGTTCCACATTCCAGGCTCGCTCTGCCAGGAGCAGGTTCAGGATAATGGCTAAGTGCCCAATGCATCCAGAAATTGGATCTTGAAATATTAAGCTTTGAATGAAACTTCCACAGTAGAAGGTGATATATGATTACTGTCACTAGTTCTTTGATTGATTATTGATTGTAATCATCTGCTCTCTCCTGGGATGGAGCTGGCTATAACTCGTCCATGCAGTGACTGATAATACCATGTCCCTCCTTTTCGAGGCAACTTATGCATATTGCTGTTTGAGATAAATTACTCATCGACAGTGGGGGATGGAGAAAACTGGTCAAGGAGTGACTCAAGTTTATTAGTGACTTAATGATATATTGTGCTTAATATCTGTGTTGCAGCTATCCATAATGAGGTTGGACAAGACTTACAATGGGGAGCCAACATGTCACATAACCCAGCTACTGGATTCATTGCCAACAGAGTTAAATAAAATGATGTATTTGACAAGCTAAGTAGAAATTATGTTTTCAAAATAGTCCTTAATATTTCACTTGTGTAGAAAACATTTATGATCACTAATGAAGCACCTTAGGTTTAAAATATTCCCCCTGGAATGCTTTAATTAAGATCCAAAGAAAATAACTATTAAAGATGAAATTTTACTTTCAATATAAAATGTAGTATTTAATCATTGCTTTTACTAAATTTGTGACCTTGGCTAAGTTAATTAGCCTTTTCTAATCACAGTATCTTCTGCAGACCCCATGTATATTAGGCTCTCAACAAATATTTGTGCAGTAAATGAATGAATCTTAATCTCCTTAGTGTAAGTTGCCTTAGAAAGCAAGGTCTGGCGAACTCAAATTCTCATGAGGCCAAATAGGCCAAGCATGTGAATTAATCTGATGGGAGACAAGGAAGCAGATGGCGGAATCTGTAGTGAGTTTGAAGCACTAAAATTTTATTTTCGAAACTGACTTTGGCATATTAAATCTTCCTGAAGTTTTGTTATTTTTTCCCCAGAAGCTTGATTTAATATGTGAGTTTCCAGTTTCTCTATCATGACCTAGATCATATGGTTGTTATGAAACTCATGTGAGAGACTACATATAAAGCATCCAATAATGGTAGTTGGTACTTTTTAAAGTAGAAGCTAAACTTTAGTATTTTAATATGAAGAAATCAGAAAACATTTTTCTTACTATTAAACACAGTCTTCCATTAGTTCATGAATGAACAAAATGTGGTCTTGGCAATAAAAATAAAATACTGATACACGCTACAATATAGATGAAGCCTGACATATGCTAAGTCAAATAAGCTAGTCACTAAAGCCACATACTCACTACGTACCTATCAAAATGGCTAAAATAAAAAACAGTGACAGAGCCAAATGCTGGTGAAGATGCAGAAAAACTAAATTGTTCATACCTTGCTGATGAGGATTTCACATGATAAAGCCACTCTGGAAAACAGTTTGGCAATTTTATACAATTTACATGCAATTACTTTGTTACCCCAAATTGCATGCATAGGCATTTATCCCAGAGAAATGAAAACTGATATTCATGTAAAAACATGCACAAAGGTGTTCAGAGCGGCTTTATTTATAATAGCCCAAAACTTGGAATGGCCTAGCTGTCCTACATGTGGGTAAATGTCTAAACTGTGATAGTTACATGGAATACATGTCCATAAAAACAAGGAATGGACTACTGATACATGTGAAAACTTGAATGATCTCCAGGGAATTATGCTAAGTAAAAATAGTCAATCCTAAAGGTTAGGTATTGTTTGATTCTATTTATAGAACATTTTTGAAATGACAAAATTTTAGAAATGGAAAACAAATTAGTTGGTCACAATGATCAGGACAGTGAGGGGCATCAGTGGTGTGGTGCTGGAACTCTCCTGTATCTTGATTTAGTGGTGGACACACACACATGACAAAATTGTTTAGAATTAAATACCCGCACATGCACTTGCACACATGCCAATGATTACAGGTAAAACTGGGGAAATCTGAATAAGATTGGTAGCTGGAATCCATGTCAGTATTCTGTTTATGATATAGTCCTATGGTAATGCAAGATGTCACCATTGCTGGAAACTGCGTTAAGGGTGTATAGGACCACTGTATATTATTTCTTATGATGTCGTGTGAACCTATAGCTATCTCAATAAAAATGCCTATTAAAGTTTTTAAAGGCCATGTGGTGTATACCATTTATTTATATGAAATGCCCAGAAAAGGCAAATTTATAGTGATGCAAAGTAGGTCAGTGGAACTGGGACTGGAGAGAGCAGGTAGGAAAGGGCATGACTTCCGACGTAATGAAAGTTCTCTGCAATTAGATAGTGGTAATGGTTGCACAGCTTTGCGAAACCATTGACCAGTACACTGACCAGAACGCTATACGAGGGTGAATTTTGTTATATTAATTATATCTCAGTCACCCTTGACAACTTGTCTCCAGGTTAGGGGAGATGGCCCTCATGAAAAGGCAAAAGGATAGGACATAATTTATAGGATGACTCTTCTCCCTCCCACCATCCCTTGGGCATAACACTTCCTCCCTTGACCTTCACTGAATTACTCATTCTTCACATGAAGGCAATCAATGGTGATGCACATTCTCAGCTGTTGTCTCCCCATTGAGCAGTGCCTGAACAGAAAATGCAGAGCCCAAAATATACCTCAAAAAATGCTGTTTGCTTTGTGCAGAAAGATAATTCAAATCCAAATTAATATAAATATTCTTTTGTGCTTTGAACACTCACAATTTTCAATAGGTTAAGTTCCAGAACTACTTTTGGTGAAACTTAAATGTGATCTGTCCAGTTTCCATAATTTAGAAAATAAAGATTAATGAATGCTCAAGAGAATTAATAAATAAAACTTTGGTGTAAAATCCTCTTATAATCACAATGCATAATGCATATCCCAGTGTGCTTAACTTTTTTCCTAAGTGCCAACATAAGTATTTTCATCCTAGAATAGAAAATAAACTAGAAGATGGACATCATTTTTGAATTTAGATTAAGTTCTGCACACATTTCTCCAAATACATGCATAAGCACAGAGGCCATTAGACTATACCCACATGTTAGATGATGGCTGTGAGGATAAGTACATAATTGTCAGAAAGATCACAGTAAAACCTCCACTTTTTGTATTATGTAAGATGAAAGAGTAGAGGTGTTTATGAAATAAGATAGGCTCACACCAAGTAATAGTTGCATACGACGATGGGTTGGTTTGTGGAATTTCGTTTTTTGTTTGTTTTTATTTTTATTTTTTAGATCAAGAATAAAACAGGATCGTGCCAGATTATTCCAGAACAATTCCAGAGGTTTTAAAACCAACACAAAGCCTTGGAGAGAAGGTGATTACAATAGGTAACAAAAAAGCAGGAGACACTCTAACAGAGAGGTAGGGGTGTGGGTGTCAAGGAAGGTATATAAATGATAAGCTGGCATTTAAAAATATAGCTTATCATTGAGTAATTTTCACAAGCCAAGGAGAGTTCAAGGAAAAAAAAAACTAGAACTCATTAATCTAAACTACTGAGGCCATATAGACTTATAGATCAGAGAGAGAGAGAAACATATTTCAACTGTCTACTTTTAGGACAGGAGATGGTATGAAATATTAAACACATCTCTCTAAAAATAAGTTTGATATTTTTAAATGCCAAATCCAAACTGTGCTGTAATGAATATATTGTCTTACTTTATATTTATATCGGTTTATCTTTTGACTACCTTAATTTTTTTAAAAATTAAAAAAAATTAAAGCTGGCCTTGAATAATTTTGGGGACTAGAATGTAGAATAGAATTTCATCATTTTCCAATTGCTTTTCAGAAAATTCTAGTAGCTTCTGTCTCTTCTGGAGACAAACCTATAGTACATCCTTATAGAGAGAAGCCCTGGATTTTTATTATTTATATGCGTTACATATCTCAGAGCAGGTTTGCAGAATTGATAAAATACTAGGTAACTGTTTGACTCATCAGTTCAAAGCCAGCCCTGGAGAATAGGAATTTCCCACAGAACAGTCCAAACAATGGCTGCTTTGGAGTAGATGTGTGAATGGGCAAGAAGGACACCCCAAAGCCAGTGAAATGAATAGAAACTGCAGTAAATAGCAGAGATGTTTAGAGGCCAAGCTGTCTTTATTTCTTTATGCTCTCTCTTTGTGAAATTTCAGTGTTTCTTAACCTCTGGGAACACAGAATTTTTCCAGTACCTGGCTCTGAATGATCCTAAATACTCAGTAAATGTTTTGGGACAAAGACAGTCAAGATGCATCTTTTCTATATATTTGGTAATTTCATTCTTTTCTCTGAGAAAATATTTTTAGTTCTTCAATTATGGCGGAATAGGAGACCACTGAACATAAAGCCCAAAGTTCCCTTTCTTCTACTTACTGAGCACTTCCTCAGTGATTAAAAAATATGTTTTATATACCTTTTCTCTATTTTTTTTTCTTAAACTCTGTGACAATCCTCATTTTGTATCTGAAAAAGCCCAAAGTCACACGACTAGAAAGTGGGCGAATTTAAACGTAGAGACAGAACCCCCCAGAAAGCTCATACTGCTTCACTCCACCATACTGCTCAACACTGATGAACTCGGACAAATCACTTAACTACTCTTGGCCTCCTGCAGCTCCATGTCCAAAAAGTGTCACGTGTGTAAAATGTGTGTCCCTCAAAGACAGATGATTCTTGTCCTATCCACTTAACACATAGAAATATCCATAAACATGCAAATGAAAATAGCTTTAAATAACACATTGCTCTAAAACAGTTTACTTTTATTTTTTACTGTGTAATATATACTATACTATATATAGCATATTATTATTTCACTGAACTATATTAATAGGTTTTAGCTTCCTTAAAAGTTTGATCTACAGCAATTATAGTTTTTGTTATAGAAATTTGCTGTAATTTTTCATTTGATTACAGAGAAAGATTAACCATGGTACTTTCCCAGAAAGGTAAATGGGTGAAAAGGCAGATATATTCCTTTCTGCACAAGAAGTCTGCCTGGAGGAGATTTCATCATCTTTGTATCCACAAGCTGACTTTGCTAGGTAAGAAAGAGGCTAGAGGTGGATGTCCCTTATTCTAGGCAGAATGTATATGATAAGAAATAACTCACATCTGGAAGTTCTTGGCATGAGTGAGTACAAGGGATGAGTCAGAGACTCTGAAGAACAGGTGACACCAACAGACTGAAGAAATCTGGAGCAACATGAAGAAACGGCAATGAGGTGCTGCTGTAAACAGCTGTTTTACATGCCAGCAATAACAGAAATGGGACTGTTCTTCCTTAAGGGAACAGTAGCAACTCTGAATGTTAATTAACTTTTGAGAATATTTAATATTTTCTACTACTAATCATACAATTTAGAAAAATATGTATTTTCTTTTCTCGGAAAACCAGGAGCAAAGATGAGCCCTGAAATATTGGTCCATTTCTAATTGTCATGGTCAACTGAGAAAACCCACTGAGGTGAAGGCTGAGTCTCAGGATTCCCACAGCCTCGTGTGTACAGAATGGCATCAGGTGAGCATAGCTTTTTATTTATATCAACTTGGCAACAGGTGACTGATAAATATTAGGCATGTGACCCAAGTGCATCATAGCTATATACTGACCAGTGGCCTAACTGGTGAAAGCTTGCCCTAAATGGGATACTGGTGACTAATTCGGTACCAATCATACATCCTATGCCAGAAAATTGGTGCAGAAACACAAAGTGGAGCAGTTGATAGATTTAACAGTAAGTAGAATCCAAGAGGTCTTAAAAACTAAGCAAGCAGAAACTAAAAATGAGAAAAGCTCAAAGATAAAAGTTAATTATAATATGAGCAGGTCACTAGGGCTGATGGATTTTGAAAGGCTCTATGTCCAGTTACTGACTTCCAGTTCCTGGGTCAGACTCCAGTCTCTTTGAATTTGCTGCAGTGTGACAGTATTAAGAGATGGGGCCTTTGGGAAGTAATTTGGTTACGAAGGTGGAACCCTCATGACTGGGATCAGTGAATGGCCTTGTAAGAAAGACTAGAGAGCTCCTTCCCCTTTCCATCATATGAGGAAACAGGGAGAAATCAGCCAACGATAACACAGAAGAAATCTCTCATCTGAACCAGACCATGACGGCATCTTGATCTCAGACTTCCAGCCTCTGGAATCATGAGGAAAAATTCCCATTATTTAAGCCCCCTAGTCCATGGTAATTAAAACACTTTCAGAACCACTATACTTGTTCTCTGAAGCCTGGTCCTGCAGATTTTTCTAAATTCTTATATAAAACAGATATGTGGTCAAAATTGCTGGCTTCCTTATTTTTATGTGTGTCTTTCTAAAAAACCTCCATTTCTTAGGTCAGCTGATTCAATCTTGGTTCCTAGCAACAACAATAAAAAAAATCTGGTGAACTGTGTTTGAAATATGTCTTGGTGTATATACATCAGCCTTGTTTTTGAAGAATAATGTTCTGACTTGTATAATAAGTTATTTATGGAAGTACTAATAAGACAAAGAGAAATGAGAGCAAAGAAAATTTTAGCCCATGTAGGAGGCCAGCCTAATCCATAATCAGTTCATTATACCAGTATACTGATTTGAGAATTTTAAATCACTTGCTCCATCTATCATAAACTCTGTAACATGATTCTATAACATCCTTATCGGTAAAAAGGAGCAACAAGATTTTAGATCTCTAGAAATTCTGTGGTTTTATTTTTGCTTTGCAAAAGCAGGCAAAATCTGCTTTGCTAACCCTTAATATTAAAGGTAAAATGAGCTGCCTAGAAAATCATTCTTTGGAAATAAGGCAAAGCTCTTGGGGATCAGGCTAGTTGCCCTCTGTCCCCAGAATTGGCAGAGCCTGAATGCTCTTGACCCAATGCTCTACTGCATGGCAAATAAGTATAGTCATTTAATTTTCTTGAAAATACTTTTACCAACCACAGACAGACCAAAATTAACCTCAAGAAAACCTGATTTATGATTGAAATTGAACAGCTACATTTTTATAGAAAAGTATAACAGCAACGGTTTGTATGGGACTTTCTGCTGACTGACGAGATGGTCTGCATCTCCAGCACGTGCATATTAATGGTCTAACTTGTTACATATGTAAACGTTAATAAGCTCATTTAGCAACCACTGAACTCTGAATTCTTCTAACACATTTACTTTCATCCTTGCCCTGAAGATAAACAATTGAGGGGGGGATCCATCATTTAAGTGCAATTAAGCTTAATAATTATTCAAACTTGTCATCCATAAATCATGACCAATAAAACATTTCCAACCAATTTCTCATTGGTGGTACTAGCTGTGATTTATTATAACAAAAGGACCACTGTTTCATGTATTCAAACATAAAATCCCTTTGCTTAAAGACGCTTTCTTTTGTTGTTGTTGTTTTTTTCTCATCACATTCTCTAGCAGCCTGAACACAGCATGTGGATACTATTTACTGTAGAGTTGAAAAAAGAAAAAACAAATTGCTCTAAACCTAGTATTTTATTCTCAAGATATAATATCACCTCTCAGTGACTGTTTTGTTCATTACAGAGAGAACAGAAGCATTTGTAACATGTCTCTTTGTTAATCCAGGTAGGGAACTCAGTGAAAGCCCCAGATTACACACCTATCAGAATGTTATCCATGTTCAGCGATATTTAAAAAGAAAAAAAAAAAAGATTTTGCTATAGAAGGAAATTTCTTTTGCTCACTGGGTAGAAAGGCATTGGTTATAACTTTAGATACTTATACATCACCACCTGAAGACAGTATTCTGAAGATTTCTGGTGATATTTGTAACTTAGTGAGTGGAAAATAGTACCCATGAGACTAGTGCACAGAGGACACTTTGCTATATCCTTACTTCCATATTATTTAAAAACGTGGACCTATGAAATAAGTGTGCTTATGTGTGTGCATGCACAGGCAAAAATCCATCAAATCTACTGAAAATATACTAAAAGCCCATGTTCTTAGGTGGCTATTCAGATATTATATTCAAAAGAAGAATAATATTTCTTATATTTTAGGAGTTTTTTTTGACACACTGAGTCATATTTCATAAAACTTTTTAATCGTCCTATGAAATGCATAGAAAAGACATTCCAGATCTACAGATGAGTTATCTGGGGCTTGCGCACAGTAACACAAGATAGAATAGTCTGGACCCAAATCCAGGCCTTCTGAATCCTAGGTCAGTGCTGATGTCACTGGATCGAAGGGGGCCTTTTGATGATCAAACTGCTCTGAATTGTAGCTTACCAAGTTCCAGATCATCTACCTATGGCCACCTATCATCAGTATCTGAAGACATTGCCTCAATCTCCCATATAGCAGGGATGGCTATCACCAGTTCTCTTGGAAACACTGACCCACTAAATTTGTTTTGCATGATATCCCCATTGCAAGACCATTGGTCATCTGTTCTCCTTTTAGTTCCCTTCATTCCAAGCTGTTTTTTCTCTTATCTGACTTTCATTCTTTCTTCTTTCTCCACTGGGTCCTCTAGAAATCCTGTTCCATGCCAAATAAGCTTTCCTACATCTGCTAATGCTCTCTAATGACACCTTCTATATCTTGGCTTACTTGGCTCTCCCCCAAAGACACTACTTCCTCTGAAACTTTTAAAAAGAATAAATGTATCATCAAACTCTGTCTTTAAGTAGAGCGTGTTAATTGGGATCATTATCACATAAACAAAATAGAGGTTTTATAATGTGAAAATATTATAAGCTGGTGCAATGTGACCTTATGATGTTAGGTTTAGCAGAAATTATTTTCATTGGACAGACAAGAAAACTAAGGTTCACAGAGACAGCATAACCCAAGAGAGGTCCAATAGGAGTTCATGGCAGAACTCAACTCCTTTAGCTTCCATGTTTCTGTTATTTCTCCTCAATTATATTTGTTCTCTGTCCTCATTGTCACCATTACTAACAGAAAAATTAAGAAATATATCTATGATAACTACCATTTTTTTTCTGTTCTCCACTCACTCAATATTTAATTTTGAATAAGTATTTAACCTCTAATCAGCTACCTTTTTAAAAACTCCAGCTATCCTGTATTAAGCAATATCAGAAGTCCACAAACTCTTTCTGCAAGTGTTTAGACTGTAAATAATTTAGACTTCATGGGCCATAACACCTCTATTATGACTACTGGTATCCATCCTTAAAGCACAAACACAGCCAGAAATGAATGGGCATGCCTGTGTCCCAATAAAACTTTATTTACAAAGACCTCTGGGTGGGTAGATTTGTGCCACAGACCATAGTTTGCCAGTCCCTATAACAGACCATTATAGATGGGTAGGAGAGGACTGTGCAAAGGTGGAAGATGAGTCTAGAAGAGACAACAGTTTCTATTAAGCCCATGTGGATGATCATATGCATTTATCAAACAGTGCAAAGCAACCAATGGACAGATGCAGGATAATATCTTACAGACTAAACATCCAAGTGAGTTAAGGGACAGACAGAAACTTTTGGTCTAAATCTATATGGCAGAGATATCATTTTTATGTCAGAGCAGAAGGAAATACATATTTATATGTTGATTGATTGCCTCTTAAATACCACACACTGTTTCAGGCACTTATAAGTAATTTTACTTTATGCTTATAACAACCCAGTAAATTAAATTAAATTAAATTTTTAATTTAAAGATGAGATAGAAAGCTCAGAGTTTTATAACTTGTTACAACTGAGAGAACCAATATTTAAGATCAATTATCTTTGCTATCAAAATCTATGTTTCTTCTATGATCAAAACAAAATAAAAACAAAAACAAACCCCCAAACTTAAAAATCATTTTTATAAATATAAAAATAATTTGGCTTGGCCTTCCATCCAAATGTGCTATCTGGTATTAAAAATCTAATTTTAAAATGTGCTCTTTCCTTCTCCACCTCCCCATCCCCAGCAAAGGGAACTTGCAAAGATAATAATATGGAAGTATAGCAGGCATAATCAAAGCTCATGAGCTCTCTTTGGTTCCACTGATTGTCACCAGAGGGATAAAGTGGGCATATAATTGAGTCAGTGTTAGTAACTGTATTTTCTTCAACCATATTTGGACTACATTTGTCAGATGTGGTAGCTGATATCTCTCTACAAATTAATAACAGCGAGTGAGAAAATGACTGCTGTGAATAGAAAAATTGGCTTCCATGTACTGAACAACATATTTCTGAAAAGTTGGGTACAAATTATTTGAGACAAATCACATTTAAGTATGATAAAGCATGAGTTTCTTCAAAAGATCTATAACTGTATTTTTAAAGCAGGAAATACTTCAATCATACTAATCACCCTTTAATTTACTTGTTTTATTAGAAATGTTTTCTACATCAAAGCTTCTCAAAACAAAGTTTATTTAAAAACCAGTGGGTATAAATAAAAGTACACTGGAGAGACAGAAACATACTAATAAACCTTCTTAACAGGATTGTTTTCACTTTGTAGGATTTTTTTTTTAACTTGTAGAGATAAAGTATAAATTGTATTAAATTTTCAAAAGGAGATTGTCAAGTTTGTCTTGTTTCTTGACTCAGATAGGTTAGCCTATAATTATTTGGTTATTAGAGAAAGTTGGTGTTATAATACCCTGCATTTCCACCTGATGACATTACATAAAACAATCCAATCCAATAGAGCTGTAAAAACTATTAATTGAGAAGAGCAGGAAATACTTATCTTGTCAGTTCCAGATTCAGTTGTTATTCCTTGGACAAGTATGCAGACATCTGAGAACTGAAAAATTTGCTCTTTTTCTTACTGGGTTCAAATGACACACTGTTCTCTAAATGATAATCAAAATTCCTTGATGCTACTAATAAACAAACTTCAAAAAAATATAATTGTAACTTATTGATCTCATGCCAAAAATCTGTCACCGGTGTATAAATTAGCATGAACATATGTTAATACATAATTCACCATTTGCAACAGAGCTTTGTTAAAAAAATTGATGAAAATTCATAAAATAACCTTTCTAAATTAACTTTCCCAATAACAAGTAACCAGAGGCACTTACAATGTAAAGTTAATACAGCTTTTGAAATTAGCTTTCATGAGCTCTATAGTTAAAGCTCTAGATAAACAATTGTATTACTCTGCATCACAGCCGTCTGCATTTAACTACTAAGTGCAAAGTCACTGAGAGGTCATCTAGTTCAATGTTTGCCAGTGTGTGGTCTGTGAACCCAGCTGCACCTGATGGACTTGTTTGCTCATTAAAGATGCTGGCCATCCCAGCCCATTCCCAGGCTTCCAGACTCAAGATGCCTGATTAGAGGCCTAGAAATCTACACTCTCCCCCAACTATCTCAAATACTTTTTATGCATTATAATGTTGACATCCAACCACATAGTCTGAAAATGAGGAACTGAGGCCCATTTCACTCAGGACACCTAAAAACCTGTGGCAGATCTGGAAGTAAAATCTGTTATTCCTTAGTCCTAATCCAGTATTCTTCTCCCACATTTCAGAGGGCAGTAAGTTCATAAGAAAGAGAAATGCATTGTACATGAGAGCAAACAATCAGTCTGCAGCAATCCTACCAAAACAACAGTTGGTGGACATGGCTCACACATGCTTGCAATGGGCCGAATCCCATTCTTGGCACTGAAATATATTATTTAATCCTCACAACAAACCTCTCAGGCCGGTACTATTATCCTCCATTTTACAAATGAGAAAACTGAGGCACAAAAACGGTCAACCTACTTGTTTTGTCATAGGATGGCCATTTTCACAGATGGGACTCAGCAAAGAAAGCTACAACTAAACTCACCCTGGCCATTACGTTTAATGACTATACATTATTCTGGGCACTGCGCCTTTACACCTGAGTGTGACTTTTTTCAATTAGACTCTTGTCTTCTGAAAGGTGGGTGAAATTATATATAATGATAAAGTGGTAATTGAGCTGAATTTGGAATAGGGTTTCAGATTTAGCAAACAAAAGTTTGAGATACCTAAATTCAAATTTCAAATAAATTACACGTTTCTTTATCACAAGTGCATCCCAGATCTTACATTATGATATTTTCTTATACTAACATTTTTCATTGTTTACCCAAAATTTAAATTTAACTGTCTTACATTTGGCAACCCACGCTTGGAGAGTTTTGGGAGTGTGGGCAGACCTAGGCAAGGGGCTCCCTAAAGAATTTGATGCAACCCTTGAGCAGCAGAAAGGCACTGCACCTGGGCAAGTAGAGTATGCAAAAGGACATATCTCTTGGCTGTACTGTCTAACAGTACGTGTGTCCAGCACTACCACGGCATCTAGACCTGGACAAAATACCCGTGAAAATTTATGAATGAAATTCAAATGATGTTATGGAAATGATGGAAATATATAAATGTTGGTACTGCCATCGACACATCTGTAGGTGATTTGCCTTTGATCATAAAATGATTCCTAAGTAACTGAATGGCCATCTCTTAATCTTGGATGTTGCCTCATGATTGTCAAGTCATTTCGTTAGATCTTTTTCTTAGTTTCCCAAATAAGCCATCAGTTCCTTCGATCTGGAAAATTTTACTTTTACAACGCTTTACAAAGTAAGCTTGCAGAGAATATGTATTGAATAAGGTTGAGGACTGAATATTTTTTTAGGCTTGATAGATTTTGCCTAAATTATTCATTTTATTCATTAATTCCTCCAACAAATATTTATTGAGTACCTCCTTAATTATGCAATTTGCTTTGCCTGGAAAAAACAGTCTGAAGATGAGGAACTGAAGCTCAGCTATAAACCAATATGAAATTTTATATCCCCTTCAGTCAACACAGAAAACTGTGTTTTATTAATAAACAATCCATGGGCAAACCATTTGCCTTTTTCAGTTTAGTTTTAAAATCATGAAACTTCCTTAAAACAATATAACCCAGAATTCTGTGTACCTTTTCCAAACAGTTATAAATAGCACAGTTTGTTTTATTAATTTCTACTTACCACAAAATAATTAATTTAGTTAAAATTCAAAGAAAAATACTTTAAATCAAGTACAGGCATACCTTGGAGATATCGTAAGTTCAATTCTAGCCCCTTGTAATAAAGCAAGGACTGCAACCAAGAGAGTTGTAAAATTTTTGCTGATGGAGTCTTACCTTCAGTTTAAAAAAAGTACACCTGTGAAACACAGTAAGGCAAAGCACAATAAAACAAGGTATACCTGTATGCTTTTTTTTTTTAAACCACAGTCATCTCAGTCTAAACATACACATGAAAAGTAAAGAAAAGAATAAGGAGGTTATCTTCTAGACAAAATAAGTTTCTTGATGTAACTTTTGGCCCGAAATATACCAGCAACTGAAACAAAAGAAAAACCACAGTTTTCTTGGTTCCTTTTACTTAGCAGACTTTAACAAAACCTGAAATCCACTTGTTTGAAATGTACATAGTGATTTTCAAAACTGCATGGAAGGCCAAATTGCTTGTTAACAGATTTCAACTACAGCATGAACTCTTAGGCATGAAAACAACACCAACTAAAGCAACAAAACACAAACTATTATTGTAAGACACTTTTAACCAGCATGTTATAAAGGGGAAAGAATATTTTGATTCCCTGATCCTAAAATTTACAAGAAAATTCTGGATAAAAAATAATTGTCCATGTTAATAAAAAAAATGTTTGGTAATAGGACATAAAGTACTTTGAACCCAACCTGTAAGACTACAATTATAAGAGCAAAACCACACATAAAAAGAACTAGATCAGTAAGTAAGCTAACCCCCAAGTCAGGGGAAATGTGAGAAGTTTCATAAAGCATGGCCTACCCACAAATTCCTTTTCTAGGGTCATTATCCACCAACTTGGAAATGGCTAAGAAACTCTACCTTTAGTATCACTCCATTCAGTTACCTACACTGCTTTCCACACAGCCACAAAGAAAATGCAAACATGTTACCTGAGAAGCTTCTGTTGGGAGAATGGGCAAGGGTAAAGGAGGAAATGTTCTTTAAATAAATTAGCGTGGACTTAACAATAGTAGCAACCACACATGCTACAGGGTACAGTAAGCCTGTCCCCTAGAGGTGACCTGCCATAGAAAATCTCTCAATGATGCAGAAGTCACCGCTAAGCCTTGATGCTTGTAGGAGTCATACCTGGGAAGTTATGCCTTGGAAGGTCTGGGTCCAGACCAGCTTAGGGCACTGGCTTTGGCAGGACTCCTGGGTAACCAGTACCTAGACAGGCTTGGGGTGAAGTCAAAATAAGACAAATAATTGCAGCTCCAGGCTTGCAAACTCCTGCCTGCTTCTAGGATTATTGTTTTCTTTTTGCAAACCACTTGCTATTAAGTGAGTAACCTTTACTATGAAGGTGCAATTGGAGAAGACAAAAGAGAGGAGGATACATACACAGAGCAGGCATTTTTCCCCCTGTCCTCCGGCCCAGGTCGCTTCCGTCTCCCTCTTTGCTCAGACATTTCCATCCACCATGGTTCACTGAAAGTTCCTCATCCCCAAGCAATTTCCACTCAACTGTCAGGCAGCCCCAATTGGAACAGCAATTAGCCAGCTGTCAGTCCCCCTGTTACCTCGCCCCTCGGTTCTCCTTATTTAGTTGTGGCATGATCACAGCTGAGGTGGATCCCAGCAGGACTCCGCTTTTTAAACCTGCAATGAACCTAAAACAGAGCCAAAAGATTCACCACACAGACACACACACACAACCAAACTCTTTCTCTCCTTTCCTTAGAACTTTGCTTTATCTGTTCCTCTCCTACTTGCGCCCACCCCATCACTTGCCCAGAATCTCATTAAACTTACTCAGACATCCTCAGTAGTAAAGCTAGTGGAGATGATGAAACTCCTGCATGTGTCTTTGAAAACCCAGTATCTTTTATTCTCCTTCTCAGTAAAATCTGCACATAAGCATCCACTTCTTGGACCTCTTACTCCTTCCATCAGCTTCTTTTTATAGATTAAAATGAATAAAAAAAATCCTCACTGTGCTGCAGATCATATTTAACAGAAGAGGTTGCTCTTGGGGGCATGCGAGACCGTACTGGGTAAGCAAAACCCAGACACAGGGAACAGCCGCCTGGTAAAGCTGTGGTATGAGCTCCGAAAAGCCACTTGCTAATACAAGGTCGGCTCCCGATCCGGCAAATATATTCTGAAGCTCTCCCACACAAGTGCGTTTTTCAAAGTCATGTGGAGCTCCTAAAGAGAGAAGTTGTCGTTCAGAAAGACCTAACCATCCAAGGAGGAAACTTTTCCATACATTTTCATCTGTTGCCAAAAAATATAATTAGCAAGATGGGTTTTCATCTATCCTAGAACAGCATTTCAACTTGTGGGGCATGGTTAAAATTCCCTGGCCTTCTTTCAGAGTCACAAATTAATCACAAATTAATTATTACCTCAATTGCTTACGCAGGTGATTAATCTGCCTGAGGCAAGAAGGGGCTGCAAGCTAGCAGGCAGGGGTGGGTAGGTATGTTCTTAAAAGCAGGTAAACACACACACTGTAGGGAGCCAGTAGTTTATCTCTCCCACAGCTCTGCTGTCAAATATTCTCAGTTTATGAGTAAAGAATGGTTTTATAATTGTCAGCTCTGTACACTTTGCAGGCATGCATATATAAGGGCAGGGAAAAAGAGTGAGAACTAAAATAAAGTGTGTGTGTGTGTGTGTGTGTGTGTGTGTGTATATATATATATATAAATGTATATGTGTGTATATTTATATATATGTGTGTATATATTTGTATATATACATATATATACAAATAAAATGCCAGGTCCACCTGCATTCAGTTACACCTTTTGCACTGCACATTTTCTGAGACTAGTACATTTTTCTTTTGTTTTTTAAGATACATGAAAGCACAGGGTTTCAGTGTTAATGCTCATGTCTATCCACCCCTCAGCTGGAGAATCAAGGAGCAGACTACAGTGTAATGGACCGTTTCTCATTCACAAATCTGCTTAACTTACCAAGCCATCGATATTTCCGCTCCACACCTTTTCACATTTCTCTTGCCTGGAAAAGCACTACCTTCCTTTTCATCTCTCAAAGGCCAGACTCTAGGTTCTTCTACCTTTCACCTGGAAAGGCTGGCCTCACCACGCCCAGCATGTGGCAATGCTCTCATCTGTGAAATCAGATCCGAAGGGTATATACTGTGTCCGACGCTCTCTCAGACTCCTACACTCCCAGCCTATAGACGCAAACGCTGAGGATGATCAGTCATTATTTGTACTGTTGTATAGATTGCTTTCTATTTCTAGGACCATTACTTTTATCTTTTTTCCAATTTGCGGAGGTAAGAATTTATTAGGGCAATTAGTGTCAGACTTTGAGAAAAAACACCACCACGATCTGTAATGAGAACAAATGGAGGAGAACACAAGAATGTTCACAGCAACACTATCCATAACCACCAAAAACGAAAGGGGAAAAAGGGTCCATTGCCAATGAAATAAATGGGATAGTAATTCAAAAGCATACTACCCAGCAATGGTAATGAATGCGCTACAGTCACAGCAATGGCATGGATGATGCGGGACACAAAAGATGATGTACTTACTGTACGATTCCATGGAAGACACTTCAAATAGGCAAGTCCCCAAATATGCATACTAGTTTATGGTGTTAGAAATCAGGATAGTGGTTCTCCACGGAACAAAGTTAGAAAAGTGGACACAAAGGAGTTTTACACGTGCCAGTAACACTCTGTATTTTGAACTAGATGCAGGTTATACCAGTGTGTCCTTTTTGAAACTCCATTAAGCTGTTTGTTTATGACAGATGTACTTTCTGTCTATCTGTTGTACTTCAATCAAACATTCATTTTAAAACAAAACAGGAGGGGGATAAATTCGACTAAGAAGTTACTGCCTGGCACTTACTGGATACTCAATATATGATGGTCTTCATTTCTAGGAATTTTTAAAGTAACTGGTAACTGGATTTAGGAAACACCTATTGAAGGACAATTGGCTCATTTAAAGATTTGTCTATGAAAAATAAAGCTGCTATGAAAATTTGTGTGCAGGTTTCTCTGTGAACATGAGTTTCTACTCCCCTGAGATTAATTCATAAGAATGCAACTGTTGGGTTGTTTCGTTTTTAAAGAAATGGTCAAACTATTTCCCTGTGTTGTTCTACTGTTTTATGTTCCAACCAGCAATGTATGAGTGATGATGCAATTTCACTACATCCTCTTCAGTATTTGGGGTTGTCACTATGTTTTATCATAGCCATTCTGATAGGTGTGCAGGAGTATCATATTGTGGTTTCAGCTTGCATTTCTTTAATGGTTAATGATGCTGAACATCCTTTCATGTGCTTATTTACCATCTGTACATCCTCTTCAGTGAAAGGCCTGTTCATGTCTTTTGCCCCTTTCCTAACTGATTTATTATTTTATTACTACTGTTAACTTTGAGAGTTCCTAATATTTTTCTAGCTCCTTTTTTAGAGATGTTTGAAAATATTTTCTTCTGTTCTATAGCTTGCCTTTTTCAGCTCCTCACAGTCTTTCACAAAGCAAACGTTTTAATTTTAAAGAGGTTTTATTTATCAATTTTTTAAAATGTAATATTCCTTTGTTGTAAAAGAACTCTTTGCCTATTCCTAGAGCTCGAAGATGTTATAATATTTTAAAAACATTTTTTTAGTTTTACAATTCACATGTAAGTATACAATCTATTTTGATGTAATGTTTAGAAAAAGGTTTTTTTTTGTTTTTTTGTTTTTTTGTTTTTTTTTTGCTTTTTTTTTGCTCATAAGGTTGCACAATGCTCCAGAATTGTTTGTTACAAAGGCTATCTTTCCTTCGTCGAATTGGTTTTGTACCATTGTCAAAAATTGGTTGAGCATGTTCGAGTTTATTTCTGGCTCCTCTATTCTATTCCATTATTCTGTCTATCTTTCTGCCAGTACCATACTGTTCTAAGTATTTTTGCTTGTGAGTTCAGAAGAAATATTGGTCTGTAATTTTATTTTTCTTTCTTTTCCTCTTTTTTTTTTAAATGTATTTGGATTTTGTATTAGGGTAATACCAGCCTCATAAAATGAATTAGAAAATGTTCTCTCCTCTTCTATTTTCTGGCATAGATTGTGAATTTGTTGTATATTTTTCTATTAGTACACAGTAAATAAATATACACAGATGGGGATTTATGTTCAAACATTTTCATTAATGGGGGTTCCAGGTCACTAAAATTAAAGACTCTGGATATGGTATCTACTTATTTTTGATTAAATCTCTTATTTTATGTAGCTTTGTTCTTCCCATTTGAATGATAATGGACCATTTACATCTGTATATCTCTTCTTATACCCTGAAACTTTGAGAGGCATATGGAAAATGATACTGAGTTGGTAACATACCCATTTGATAATAAGAAAAAAAAAAGACAAAAAAGGTATACAACTCACATTTACAAAAAACAAATTTAACAGTCTCATGCATAAGAGTAAAACGAATCACATTTCCAAGTCTGTAACCCAATGGTTCTCAACTGGGGGCAATTTTTACCCTCCACAGGGGACATCGAGCAACGTCTAGAGACATTTTTTGGTTGTCACAACTTGGGGGTCTGTATTATACTGGCATCTAGTGGGCAAAGGCCAGGGAGGGATCCTGTTAAACATCCCATATTCCACAAGATATCAGTCCACGTGTGTGTGTGTGTGTGTGTGTGTGTGTGTGTGTGTGTAAACACACACATATAGTTTAATTAAAGATAAATTAATACCCCATATTATTATAAAAAATGTTCAACACTTACGGAAAATTTTCTTCAAGAGATTAAAATTTATCTCGTGGAAATAAGCAGTTAGTCTGAGAAATCCAAAAAGAAAGAAAGGAATAGGAACAAGTGACATCCAGAGATTGTAAAGACAAAATACTATGAAAAAAAAAATAATGTGGTAGAATCATGTCTGTTGGGTTACTTCTTGACATCCTGACCTCCCGCAGCAGCACCTCTCTATTTGGCAAAAGAAAACAATCTTAAAAAGACTTTTGGGGGACATTGGTAGAACTGAGAAGTCAACCAGAAACCAAGGACCACAGGTGGAGTGATCTCAGGTAGAGTTTAAACACCATGGAGCATGGAGGAGGCCCTAGTTTTTAGACCCAGGAGTCCTTGGTCTGGGTTCTGACTCTCATTTATTAGTTGTTGCTCTTGTTCTTCAGCTATAAAACAAATTGATGTAACTATTAGACAAATATCATCTTAAGCATACCAACCTTCTAATGGGGAAAGGAATATTTATCTCATTGAAGAATAAATAATACTATAATAGCATGGTGCTTAATATAAGCCAGGAATAATTAAGAAAAGAAGAGCTTTGCACAGATATTAATGAATCTTGTTGCCCTTTGAGGCAGGCATTAATGCTAATCCCTTCTGAGAGAAGAGGAAGCTTAATCACACTGAGATTAAGTTACAGGTCCAAGACCACACTGCTAGTAAGTGATGAATCCAGGAAGTGTTCCAGAATCTAGGAAACTGCATTGCCAAACACAAAAGCAAATGTAAGATGTAAGTATGATGGACATTCTTAGGAAAATAAAACTAAACAAGCCACCCATTACTATCCCTTTTCTTCTAAGCTACGATCATTTATTCCTTTAATAACTACAATAGCTTCTTAACTGATTTTCCTACTTCCATCTTCTTCCACCTAAATATAGTCTTTCAACCCAGAGCAGCAAGAGCGGTCTTTTAAAAATGTAAGATCAGATTACTCTTTCGAGCAAACCTTGCAATGGCTTCTCATTATCTATAGAAAACAACAGAAAATTCTTACCAGGCCCACAGGATCAATATTTTCTACTCTTGGCTCCCTCTCCTTTCATATCTACCATCTTCATTTCTTGACTCCACTCTGGCCACACAGGCCTTCCTATTTCTTGGAAGAACTGAAAATATTCCTATCTCAGTGTCTTTTAAGTTTTTTTTTCTCCCTCATCCTGAGCACTCTTTTTATAGACACATTTTAAAAAGGTCATCCCTGACCACCTCATTCAAAACAGTAAAGTCTGCCAATCTCTATTCCTTTCCATTGTTTTATTACTTTTATATCATTTGTCATGCCTTGATGCTGTACTGTATATTTATTTGTTTATTATCTGTATCTTTCTCTAGAGTGGAAGTTCCATATGGACAGGCCTTCATTCTGTGAGACCCACCACTGAATCTTCAATGCCTACAATTTCATCTGGCACATAGTAGATGCTCCATAAATACAACAAAAAACTCTGAATGCATAATACCATTAAAACTAAAAACTGATAGAAAAGCATACATGTAAATTTTAATTAAAATTTAAAATTCAAAGATGTTTTATTATGGCCTGAAAACTAGCTAAATGAGGAAAGAAGGTACATCAGTGGGAGGGAAATTAAAAGCAGGGGTCCAGGGTTCTGAACAGCCCTTCTATTAATATATCATTATGTGATTACATGAAAGAGAAAGAAAGGCAGGAAGTAATGGCTAAATTTTTAGTAATATTAAGATGAGGTAATTCCCCCAATAAAAAGCAACAGCTAATGAAGAAGTGCAGAGAAAAATCTGGACTACAGAATGGCAGATAGAACTATATAAGGCTAAGGTTAAAAAAAGCAAAATAAGGGAAAAGCGCAACACTTCTGTAGTTGGGATAGTGAGTCCTAAGCCCCTAGTCTATTAAAAACATTCTCATAATGCTGGCTATGGTCATTCTAACAAGGTCACCAGCTTCTTTAGAGTAAGGTAAGAAATAATTTAGACTTCCTGTATTGTCCTAGTGGCCAGTTTATCAAAGGGAGCTTTCTTTACGATATTCAGTTTCATAAAAAGCAGTTTTGCACATCACATAAACATACAAAACATTTTTTTAAACATCCCATCCCCTTTCAATGGTTTCATGAAACTTTTCTTAAGAAATTCAGAGGAATGTGCAAATAGAAAAGATAATGTTTTGGTGTGTGAAAGAGAAAATTTGTCTTCTCGTCCAATCACATTTCTGATTAGTTTTAATACTCTAAATAAATCATTTAATCTCTGTCAGCCCCTGCTTATTCACATGGGAGATTAAATGATGAACCAGGCGATCTTTAAAGCATAGATTCCCACCTTAGTACTAGTGACTTTTGGAGCTGTATAATTCCATACTGTGGGAGCTGTCACATGCGTTATAGGATGTTTGGCAGTAATGCCCTCCTCTATCTATTAATCAGATGCCAGTAGCATCTCCTTACTTCCAAGTTCTGACTCAAAAATATCTTGAGGAGTAGAATCACCTCCTCCCCCCGACTGAAAACCACTGCTTTCCACTCCTGGCATATTGTTTCCCTTTCCACAGTAAAAAGCCACATGCTATGAATTAGAGAATCATTTTACTTCCTCCTTGTAAATTATTTTACAGAGCTTCCATCTCTATTTTTTCTCCTGTTTCTAGATCTCCTTATTAAAAACCTCATCTATTGCATTCACCTTGGGATATGTGGAGAAAAATCAGTTGCATACAGTTTACCTTACAGCTGGGTGAGGAAAGCAAATTTTGTCTTTTTACGTCCATGACCACCACCTAAAGCAGGGAAGCCTTTTGCCCTCTTCTAGCCTCACTTGTCATTTGTAAATCTGACAAAAGGTACTTTGCATTGATAAATCTCTCAGGGATCATTTGAGGTCAGAACAGAATTAACCACACAGAAAAATACAAGAGGTGATAATCTGTAGGACACCTCCGGAGATTCTGGGAAGATCCTCTCTTGCTCGAAAATAGTGTTCTAGGGTAGACTGATGACATTTCTTCTCAAGTATATTTTCTATGATAAGGTCACAGAAGGATGTTTATTGTAACAGCACTCCATTAACCGTTCTAATGAGAGGTCTCCCTGTTCATTCTGCACAGATCAACAAGGAAAATAGAGTCAGAATTAGGAGCTAGCAGGAACCACAATGACAGGGGTGATGGACTGTGGAGGTGAGGATGTGATAGTGTTTTATTTTCTAACAGTGAAAGCAGGCCAAAGAAAAATGCTTTGACATCAAAAGAGGTTCTGAGGATTCTAATTTTGCTTTGGCTACTATATTATTCAATCTCTTATCTATGATTTACATATTAAAAATGCAAATGAATAATATGTTCATGGTTAAAAGCCTTTCACACCAACCTTCAGGGCAATGATTTCTATACTAATATACTTACAAGTATTGCATTAATGTATTTGACTCTAAGAAATTTGAAATGATCAGAAAAATAACAAATTAGTGCTGTTCACCAAACTTTGATTCATTTGACAGAAATTAATTAGTTCGAACTGCCTGGCTCACTTTAATAATAATAATTAGAGGGAGCAAAATAAAGCCCAACAGAGAATAAGTCTCTTAGGAAAGGATATGTGATTCCTATTTGGCTAAAAAGGATTAGCATCTTATCTCAAGTTAACAAACAGCCTTGGTGTATTAGTCTTTTTAACTATTCAGTGTCCATTTTGCTTTTTGCAATATATTATCTTTGATGAATTCCAAAGCTCTCATTTAGGAGTTCTTTTTATATTCACCTCTTTCTCTTTAATCAATATATTCCATCACCAATTTGAACTTTAAGTACAATTAGATAAAATATTAATGATACACCTGTAACAACTGTCACTTTAATTTCCCCATAAACTTTATTAATAATCACTCTTCAAAAATTTTCATGAAATGAAGAAATAGTTATATTTAAGACCAGTACCGACAGCAGAGATAATAAAATGGCAATATCCAATAATTATGGTTTCATTAATAGCTGAATATCTACTTTGCTAAGAAAGAAACTGTCTCTTTTCCAGAGGTGGTGGGGCAGGAATTTATAAACTTCAAGGCAGAATAAAAAATAACATAATATTAATCATACTGATTCATATTGAAGTATTATAGAGAAACACCTTTGGCTTAATAATTTTCTTTAATATCAGACAATAGACATCACTTCATTTGTCTTGAGGACATACACCCAGAATCTTCTACAAAGGCAATAATCATAAAGCAAACTAACCATTTACATGGGTATGTGTTTTAAGTGTTGTGCGCTTTTTATTTATTACAATATTCACACAATTAAATCCTATTATAACATGAATCATGTTTATATGGGTTTGTATGTTCCCCAGGTTAACCTCGAATCATTTTTAAAAATCTAAGGGATTATAAATCTTATGTATTAAACAAAGGCTTTTATACTAAATTGTGGACATTAAAAACATATCCCATCATAGCAGAATATTTTCAAATTTTAGCTTTGTTAATTAGTCCTAAAAATGAGTTGCTTAGTGTAGAATTATGCAAAATAATTCTCCCAGCAACTTATTACTACAGGGAATCAAAATACTTAGCTAGAAAACAAAGGGGAAAACAAATATTATCCTAATACTCTTCCTATGGGAATTTGGCATTGCATGGGCAATAAAAACTCATGACATTATGACCACATTAAAAAATTCTCACTTTTCTTAACTCTGGCAGGCTGCCCTGTAAACATGGTAACATGTGTAAATGGGTTTCCTCACCACCAAAAGAAGTATTTCAATAAATTTTGCAGATTTTTATAAATGACCTTTTTAGTAAAACTGATCTGTATTAATAAGTATTTCAGAAATATCACAGCTGTTACAGGATTTCTTTGGAAATAATAATGACATTTTGGCAGGATCAGATGTGCCCAGGAGGGGTGGCCATCCTTCCGATATGCATTTCATTATTTTTAAGATTTTAATTTTCAAAAGTAAATCCCTCCCATGAAACATAATGTATCTGTAAGACAGACAACATAGAAGTCTTGTACATCTTCATCTTTTAGGTTGAACTCATTCTGTGATGGATTAGGATAGGGTACAACTGTCAAACTCCGCCAGTTTTCTTTAATCATGATACCAGCTATTCTTTTTGATCCCTTCAGAAATTAGAAAGCAATTAAATAATATAAATATTTACAGATATTCTATATATAAAATTTCTTCTTGTCCTCTGGTTGAGAAAATTGAGATTTACTCTTCTTTAAAACTGCTTTGGTTATTCGGGAACTTTTGTAGTTTCATACAAATTTTAGAATTATTTTTTCTTTTTCTATGAAAAAATGCTATTGGGATGTTAATAGGGATTGCACTGAATCTGTAGTTTGGTTTGGGTAGCAGGGACATTTTAATGATATTAGGGTACTCAGTTTTAGATCAACAACATAAGACATCTGTAAGAAGTGAGACTCTGAGTCCCAATTTGCCTAGAACATGTGCAATGTGATGACCTTTCCACTGTGGAGTATTCCAGTTTACATGAAAAATTACATAGTTATTCAGCTTCTAATTCTTACTATTTTCTTGCTTTACTAATAGAGTATTTTATTTTTGTACCAAACAGACATGACTTTCGGATGTTGGTATTTTTTAATGTTAAAAAAAAAAAAAGAAAGAAAGAAAAAAGGTAAAATAAGAGAGTAAAAGAAACTTCTCCCCAATTTGATTTGGTCCTTCAGTGTCTTCAGGTGAAAGAGATCCCTCTAAGAAGTGAACCAGCTAAATACATTTATTTTTCTGAATCAAAATTTCAAGTGGCACATATACGACAAATGTATGACAAGGGCACACATGAGCAGGACGGCATAAACTAAAGGATGCAAGTAAGACGAACTGCAAAAAAATGTTTTGTAATATTTAGAAATTCTCCTAGAATGTCACTGAATTCACTTCCACATCCGTCCGATTCAAATGCCAAATATGTACAGTGTAAACTCCTGCTCAGGGCTTTTAGAATATCCCAGAAGAATTATGTAGGTTCCTGACTTGTGCTGCGTAGGCAGAAACATAGACTCTGCATGTGGCAGGGCAATAAAGCAAGTATCTGTCAGCTTCCAAATTGGAACCAACAATGAATTGGCTATTTGCAACACTGCTGTTTCTACAGGCCTGATGCAAACATCCTTTACTCCTGTATAATGGATGGAGGGATCAATTCTAGAGGTGCAGTGGCCCAATATATCTATCATTATTTATAACAATAAGAAAATCTAAAATAAAAATCCTCCTAAGAGGCAAGAAAGTTTTCCACCCCCACTTCTTGAAGACTGCATACTTGCAAAATTACAAATTCTTAAAATAGTGTTTATAATTAAGAAAATTTCAGGATATATAGCTCCAGAAGACAGGGTGGTAGTGATGAACACCCACACCAAGGATACAAAAACAATTAAATGTTCTTATTTATAACATATAATCCTTGTGATAGTTCAATATCTTTGTTCCTACACAGGTGAATTAAACATATTTTCCTTCTTTATTTACTCTTATAATTCCTCTCCTAGATTATAATTTCTTTCATTCAGATTTACTGAAACAAAGTCTTAGAACCAAATTATCCATTGGAATGTCTATAAAACAAGCTTTTTACATAACATTGAGGATAAAAATCAAGTTCCTGCAGTGCTGTTTCTTCTAAACTTACATGAAAATGCAGAGCTGTGAGTCAAGATCTCAGAGCACTTTCTGTTTAGACTGTCTGTTTGGCCATTCACTTTCACTCCAAGAAACAGTAGATGCTCAGACAAATTTTAATGCCCCTTCCTTCTTTAAAAATTGTGGATCTGGGGGAAACATCAGTCACTTCTTTAATTTTAATTGCTCCATCCATACAATCAAGGTAACACAAACTGCCCAAAGATGATGAGGAACTGTATGTAAGCCAACTGGTCCATAGCAGATGAACACAGAGCAGTCCATTTTCCATCATATGTTCTAGAAGAAGAAACTAGTTATAATATTACCTGAGGTGACAACTAGTTAGAAGAAATATCCACCCAGACATTTTGATAGGAGCATATTGTAGAGGAAAGAAAAGGGGACCTCAGAGATGATAGACATGGATTTAAATTGGACTCCTTTCCCAAGTGACATTCTACTTCTCCTCTCTGTGACTCAGTTTCTTCAGTGGTAAAAAAATCAGCTGCAATCCTTGAGAATCGTAACACTAATACTTGATGATTCCATCTGCTCTCCCTTTCCCAAATAACAGTTCAGAAGACAGAAATGCAACTTGATAGCTCTTCTCTTTTTTATTTTTTACATTACCTTTTGTGGCATAAACTTCTGCTTAAGAGAGACAACATAAAAGCCTTCAGCTATGTGTGGTGCATGCATATGAGGTGTGCTCAGAGGTTCATGCCTGAAACTGATAAAGAGAAAGTGATTGTATTTGGGGACTGCAGTAAATCGATTCTGGCATACCATTTGTTGCACAATTTACTATACTCCAATTCTTTGCCAGATGTCTGTTCCATCTTTAATAAAAGTGTGCTGAGAGTCTTTAGGAATGAGACTGCCTCTGCTTATCATTTCAGCACTAACGTGTAAACCCAAGCACCTTGCTGAACAGGAACTTACGAACAAAATCTCTAATATAAAATTAGCAATATACAAAGATTTCAAATTAAGATGCTCTCACCAAGAGATGACTTTTTTATTCCTTCCTCTCAATGTTAGTTATTTGGTGGCATCTGTGAAATATCAGAGCCAGTGGGCAGCACCATATTTTGATACTTTTACTTTGAATATTCAATATAATAATCATCACCCATTATTAATCATCTAACATGTATATGTGTCAGTTACTTTAACTGCTTTGTAGACATTGCTTAACACTTTCAATTCCTTAGGAAAATAAATATTTATCTCCATTTTGCAGGTGAGAAAACTGAGGATCAAAAAGGCTAAGTCACTCACACAGGATCACACAAGTCGGAAATGTTTTTACCTCCTCGCATTACAGCTAGGTTGAACCAAAACCATTTTACAGTCATTTTACTAGAGCTCTAGTATTGAAGAAACAATATTCAAGTTAATGTAAGATACTTTCAAAGGACACAAGTTAATTTTTAAAAGAAAGTCATTTTCACCTGAAATTCTTTTCACAGAAAGACAAGGTAGGTAGAATACATCCAAGAAACTGATCTGAAGGATAAAGTGGCATAATTATTAGCACACAAATAATTTCACAGCAAAGGGAGCTTGTTTGGCATTGCCTGCAACAAGTATCACAATGGCTCTAATTTTTTTTTATATTTATTTTAAATTAAATCCTATAGGACTACCTGCTTCCCCACATGATAAATCTAGAGTGAAGGAAATATCAAGAGGTAAATTCCTACCAAAGAGATCATTTCTTCTGCATGTTAACACATGGTTTCTGCTCAAAGCATTTCTGTTCAGCGTCTTCATTTGCCATTCATGAATCCTTTTCACGTGTCCTTGCACCCCGGCTCACTGCTGCATTGTTTATAGGCATTTTATAAGAGCTCACCTCCAGCAAAAATGGAGGGTACAGCCACTTTGTGGTGAATATTTGAAACATGTTAAGAACACCTGCACCTGTCACCTGAATTTCTCCTTGGTGTGAATAGTAAAACCCAGTGACAATGATGCTTCTAGAAGAGCACAGCCTGCCTAATGTCATATGGAGAGACCCTAACTCCAGCTAAAAATATTGAGGAAACAAAAGGGTAGAGGCGAGAAAAGGTGTTAATTCATTCCGATTTCAATCAAAAGCCAGCAGAGCACGTGATATAGGGTTTATGCCTAAGTCATTCACTCTTCCCTCAGGCTTTAAATTGTGACTGTGACATAGATAACCCTTGAGAATGATTTATGGGGACCTTACATGAGTCCCCATCTGTTTGCACCATGATCCACTAACGCAAACATTTCCAGAGCAAGTGGGGGAAGCTCTGTCTTGGGAGTCGTTAAAAAGAGACTGGGCAAAACAACAGAAAATATACAGCAGGGAACAATACAGAATGGCTCCCTAGAGGATCAACCCGCTGTGACCTAATATTTAAGATGGATAGTCGACACTGTTGAAACATTAATGGTAAATAAAAAGCACTAAAAGGTCTTTGTTAAGCAAGGACCTTGTGTTAATGACGGATGCCAAATGGGTATCTGATGAGGGGAGGAGAAGTGAAAAGGAGAAGGAAAACCCCATCAAAAGACCGGAGAATGGAAGAGCTGCTCTTTTTATTCCATCAGAAAAGCAGGTGAAATAGTAAAGTTCTACAGTTCAGCCTTCCCTGTACCAGACACTACAGAGCACTAGCTCTTCAAAATGAGCCTCTAATGGTTTGTTGTTAATCCCTCCAGATAAGACAGATGTACCTTCATACCTCCTCCCCCATGACAGATGAGGAAATAGACCAAAAGAATGCTTGGGGAACCTGAAACCACTTACGTGAGCTTTCTAAGCAGGAAAAATCAGCTGTGTCATTTCTAGTTGGTAATTATTAACTACTAAGCTCAACCCAGGGGCTGGAATTTGTATGAACCTCTAGCTCCTTAATCAGCTCTGTCTGTATTCGAAGAGCCTGCAATTTAGTTGCAGGAATAGACACGTTATAATAAATGTAGAAGGCCTCATTTAAGCACCAAAGAAGAGGCACAGTTAACAAGACAATGGAGCATCACAGATGATGGTGATCACTGTGGGTGGTACGTTGAGAGAAGATGTTGGAGACAGAAAACTACACTGGGCACTGCCATGAACTGAACAGTGTACCCCAAATTTCATACGTTGAAGCCCTACACCTCAATGTGACTATATTTGGAGACAGGGCCTTTGTGGAAGTAATTAAAGCTAATTGAAGTCATACAGGTAGGACCCTGATCCAATAGGATTAATGCTCTTATAAGAAAAGATACCAGAGAGCTTTCTCTCTCTCTCCATCACATGAAGACACCATGAGAAGATAGCCATCTACAAGCCAGGAAAGTCACCCTCCCCAGAAACTGATCCAGGAGAATCTTGATCTGGGGCTTCCATCCTCCAGAACAGTGAAAAAACAAAAACAAATTTCTGTCCTTTAAGCACCTCCACCCATAGTGCTTTGATATGTGATCCTGAGCAAACTGAGACTGGTCCTGGAGGCAACTAGCATCCTTGGAGAAGTAAAGTAATGGTGAAGTCAAGGTGAAGCGCAGGCGAACTAGATCCAGCCTGCCACCTATTCTTGTATGGCCTGTGAGCTAAGAATGATTTTTCCATTGTTAAACGGTTAGGGGTAAAAAGAAGAAGAAGAACGTTTTGTGACATGTGGAAATTACATAACAGTTAAATTTCAGTGTCCATTAGTAAAGTTTGAATGGAGCATGGCCACATTCATTCCTGCTGTGGCCCCTTTTCACGCCTTGACAGCAGAGGCGAGTAATCATGACAGACTTTACGGTCCTAGAAAACCAAAATATTTACTATCTGGCCCTTTACAAGAAACATTTTGTCAATCCTTGGTCCAGATTGGTGCTTCTTAAACTTTACTTTGCATGTGTGTCACCTGGGGATCTTGTTAAAATGTGAATTCTGGGGCAGTGCTCCTGGGTTGAAGCTTGAGACTCAGCACTACCTCAAGCTCCAGGTGTTGCTGCTGCCACTGCATGTGGGCTGCCACCTGACAAGGGAGGTTCAAGATCCGGTTTACTTAAGATCCCGGTTTTCATTCAGAGAAACATCTTTGTTAATGATCTGCTTGGTTGGGTGTTCAGCACCCATTGCTAACAGAATTATCTTGGGATTCATCCTAAAGGTTAAATATCAGTCTTAACCCAGGATGGGATGGACAAAATCAGAAAGAAAAACTCTTGTTTGTGTTGGCAACTGAATGCTACTGTAAGAAGGAAAATATGGAAAAACTAAACATTTGTGGCTTCTGGTAATGATTCATTTTTTTTCACTTTTATGTTATTCTTCTGATAATTATTTTTTCATTACATGAAAAATAGCTCTTGTTTCTTTCATCTGTTATAACCAAATCTCTTTTTTGAAGATGCAAAAGAGGCCAATGTTTTTTTTTGCCATGAACAAAGACAATCCTCTCTTTTTCTTTAAGATTTTAGAGTAAAATGTCTAAAAGTAAATATTGAGATTTAAACTGGTGAGAAACATATTGGGCATTGTCTGTCAAAGCCCCGAAGGCCACAAAATAAATGGTAAGGAGACAGCAGCCTTCGCTCATTGAAATGCAGACTGTATTCACTGTGATTTTATATGCATGTCTTCCCTCCACTGTCTCCTTAACAGATGTCATCAAATCAGATATACAGGGCCAGGGAAATAAAGTGCAAATACCACCCCAGGAGCTGCTGAGACCCAAGCTACAGGCACCCTCAACATGTGCAAGAGCCTGGGTATAAATTCATCAGGCAGAAGCCCAACATGTCACTGGAACCAAAAAGTAAAATCAGACATTTTAAGGATTTAACCCTAATAACTTTTTGAGCTTTTAACATACAGAATCCATTCAGCCCATGTATAAAGCTAGTTGTATTATTTTGGAAAAGTATATATAAAAATATACTGCATATTTACACATTGTCCTGAGTATCAAAGTTAGGAACAATTAAGCTTTATCTTTTTGTTATTTACAAACATTTTATTGCTAAAGGCAGTATATATATGTCAAACTATATATATATATATATATATATATATATATATATATATATATATATATGTCATAGTTAAATAATTATCTTTGGCCTGTACTTACTTTATTCATATCCTGTTGTTAAAAGGGTAAGGTATGGGGAATAGGACCATGCAGTGGTTAATTTAGATTTCATCTGAAGCCAAAACAGAGGCTGGGTTGTAATCAAGATTAGTAATAATACTGCTCCTTTTATTGAATCCTTATTGTGTATTATGGTACATAGCATATTAAAGTGAGATAATACACACAAGGTATTTGGCATAATAAAAGTAAGTAATCAATAAATATATTCTCCTTTAATCATCCTTACAAACATAAAAACAGATTTCTCTCTTGCCTTTTACAGTGAGGTGTAGAAAGATCTGATACTTTGGCCAAGGTTTCACAGACAGTAAGAGACTCAGCCAGGGTTTAAAATCCCTGATGCCAGCTGACAATATTGTCTCAGAACAACGCATCACAAATTTCACATTGCTAAGAAATCTTGTGAGCATTCAAAGCCTTTAAAATTTCCCAAGTCCACACAAATGAACGGTAAACCCCCTGGCATGATTTATTTTGTCAAATGGCATTGTTTTGAAACATGTGCTTCTTTAGGTAAGATGGAGTAGCCTGTGGAAAACCAAAGGTACTGCCAAGGTAAACTGGAAAAGCTGGGGAGGAAAACTGTTTAAAGGAATCAGATTTTTGCTGAAACAATGAGAACTAAAAGGGTCGACATTTCAGAGAAAGGAGAACCTCATACAAGTGAGCTGATGTTCTATAGAAGCTTTTTCCTTGAGGCATTTGCCAATTCTTGGTGCAAGGAAAGAACCTAAAAGTCCAAACTTTGCTAGATAGAGGCCTATAGATGGGACAAAGAAACTACAAGAACATTGCTGTCTTGCAGAGGCAAAAATGAAGACCTGAACAGTCAGAATCCTGCTGAGAAGAAGAGAAGAAAGCTGAACTAATGTCTGTTTTCTCCTCAAGATGTATACCAGAATCCAAAGCTATATGAGAGGATAAAAAGCTAATAACAAAGCCTCTAGGAAGCAGAATAAAGATTTCTGACAGTCCTTGGCTGCTGCAGAAATAAGGATTAGTGTGTGAGACACAGGGATCACACCAGGGCCTGTGTTGAAAGGCTTGGCGGACTGCATCTTAGGGACAAAGGTGAATGAGAGAAACTACAACTCAGCCTTGACCCAACTCAGTCCCTTACTGGGTTAAATTGGCCAGCTCCCCCTCTGTATTTTCAGGAGAGAAAAGAGTGAACCTCTGGGCAGGAAGATCAACAGAAGCTAAATAAACAGATTTTTTAAAAAATATACAGTGTTCATCATTCAAACAAAAAATTACTAAACATGACAAGATGCAGAGAAATAAAACTAATATTTAAAAAAAGGTGATAGATATAGACCCACAGTGAGCCAGCTATTTTAATAAGAAGTTCGAGAAAATAAAAGACAAGTTGGAGAAAACAGACGCAAAGAATAAATAATTCCATCAGAGAATTGGAATTTATAAAAAGAATCCAATGAAAAAGCTGGAATTATATAACATAATAACTAATACTAAGAACCCAATAAATAAATTTATCAGCCAAGTAGACACTGCATAAAACAAGGCTAATAAAAATAAAAAAGTCAATAGAAAAGCTCAGTAATTTTTTTAAAAATTGAACATATAGAAAAGTGAATAAAAGATGGTTGGACACAGTATAAACACATAATATGCAGATAATTAGAATACTATTAAGAGAGAAAATAAGGCAAAAGTGGTAGCTGAAGTTATAATGGCTAAGGGCTTTCCAAACTGAATAAAGACACTAACTCTCAAAGAATCTCAGTGAACTCAAAGCAAGATAATGTCCATGAACACACACACACACAATATTAGCCATACATAATCAAATTGCCAAAAGCCAAAACAAAGAAAAACACATTAAAAATGAAGAAAACAGACATTTCTCTCAAACTTCAGAAGAGGTATAAACTTACAACTGATTTCTCAACAGAAATGATGGAAATCAAAGAAAATAACTGTTAACCTAGAATTCTAGACCACACAAAAATATACTTTACAAGTAAGCAAACATAAAACAAGCACATTTTCAACAAATAAAAATTGAGTTTGTCACTCGCAAACCTGTACCAAAGAGAATTGTAAAAGGAATTCTTTAAGCAGAAGGAAACAAGAAAATGCCAAATGAAAACAAAAAGAGTAAATATGTGGGTAACTGTATTTCAGTGAAATTAATATCCTATGATTTTAGAGTGTGTTTAGAATTAAAACATATGATAAAAATCAAAGGACAGGAAAGGGAAAATGTGTTTAAAGTATTCAAATATTCTATCATTGTTTATAGTAATAACTTGGATTATCATAAATCAAAGGCACATGTTGATATCTCTAGGGTACTCACTAAATAAAACAGTAAATGAATGTATAACTAATAAGTTATTAGAGTGAAAAAGTGGAATAGTTATAAAATGATCAATTGTATAAAGGCATGAAAGAAGAGAAAGGGAATATTGAAATCAACAGGGACCAAGAGAAAAAATATAGTTAATAGATATAAACTCAAAGTGTATCAATAATTAGTTCCAATGAACTAAATATTCCAATTAAAATATTAAAACTATCAAACTGGTTAAATAGTAAGGACACAAAAAGCTGTAAATTTTGAGGATGGAAAAAGATATACCATACAAAATCACCAGAATAAGCTGGTATATGATAATAATGCCAGAACTTCCAGATTTATTTTAAAGAGATTCCAGGAATATAAATGATTCTTAAAAAAAAAAAATCTAACTTTCTATTGCCTCACGGGTTTAAATTTTTCTTATGTTTAGTGTATTATTGTTCCCTATTGAAAAAAAAATTATAAAAACAACTGTCCTGCAGGGTTTTTTGACCATAGTCATGATATTTGATGGTTACAATCCTCTAACTTTCCTCTGAGCTCATGCAAATCAGATGCTTGGCCTGAAATCTGCAAGAAGCAGCCGTCCGGATTTGCCATCACACCCTGGAAGACTTACCCACCCTCCTCCAAGAAATCATCAAGATCCTTGTTTGTCTCAGTCATTTCCAGAAGTTAAACTTCCATGGTCATTCCCTATGGTTTTTGCTTTATCTTTTAATGGGAAGCCTTTAACCCTATCTCCCTCCTTCCTTCTCTAAGTTTCAAACCCTTCCCCTGCGTGCTCTAGAACTGCCACCATAAGGTCAGCAAATCAATCATCTCCTCAACCTCTTAACTCAACATGCTCCTCTACTTTGTGACCTTGACTGAACCCATGGTATGGCTATGGCTGGATATCATAATGGTGACTTTGCAAATGCCATCAACTGCCTTGCTCCTCTTTTCTTTCACAAAAGCCTGTGTCGCACAAGAGCCACATCCTGGGAGTATTGCACTGTGTAGTGTGCCTTCCATATAGCTCACTTGAGTAGCAAAACGTTCCTAGAGAAAATCACAAATGCCGGCTGACACAACTATTCTGTTGTGACAGACTCAATTTCTCAGTCATAATGATAAAGTATTACTGTGTCCTTATTCCCCCCATTAAACTTTCCCCATATCCACCTTCAAGTCACTCTCATAGCTCCTCTCACACTTCAGTGAGAAAAAAAATCATGCAACTCAAATTTCTCCATCTTTCCACAAACAAAACTCAAACCCACCTGCAAAGACATCTCTCTTCTTCTGTTCTCCTGTTCCCATGGAGAAAACTATCCCTGATTTAAGAGCCCTTTCTCCACATACAGTCTGGACCCATCTTTTCCCTTCAAGGATCTTAAGTGATTTTCCTTCTTTCTCCACCATCATCAGTCTCTTAGTCACTCACTGTTCATTCCCGTCAATATTTTTAAAAACTCTTGTTTTCATAAATGACTACAGATGCTCAATTTATGAGGTAATATTCCAATAAACCTATTGTAAGCTGAAAGTATCATAAGTCAAAAATTCATTTAATATTCCTAACCTACCAAACATCACAGTTCAGCCCAGTCTACCTTAAAAATGCTCAGAATGAGTACATTAGCCTACAGTTGGGCAAAATCATCTTATTGTCTCTGAGCAGTATCACAAGAAAGTACCATGCTATATTCCACTAGCCCACAAAAAAAATCAAAATTCAAAACTCAAATTATAGTCTCTACTGAATGTGCATCACTTCTGCATCACCCTAAAGGTGAAAAATCATTAAGTCAAACCATGGTAAGTCAGGGACCATCTATATTTTGATTCTTCATCTACCTCCAGGCATGACTACATTTCTCTGCTTCCTCTTCAAGATTTTTCTACTTCACATCTTCTCCCAAATGTTCAACAGCCCCACTACTCCAAGATTCTCTACTAAGATAATCAAGATGTTGTATTGTCAAATTTAATAAATGCAAATTTTCTATTCAGAATTTAGAAATATTTGTACCATTCCTTTATTTGTGAAATAATTTCTTTCTCTGGTTTAAATACTGCTCTTGTCTCCTGATTTTTATCTTACGTGACTGGCTGTTGCTCCTTCCTATGACTTCTAATCACTGGTTTTCCCCAGAATGTGGTCTTCCACAGACTCCTTTTCTCTCTCAACTATCCTGTCTCATGTCAAATTTACCTCATCCTCCCCAGACTGCTCCTCTGAGCTCTAGCTATGTATGGTCACCTAAATGTTTTCAGAGATACCCCAAATGCCTCAGCACCTATAAAACGATTCTTCCTCAGCCACCCACAAATGAATAAACATATAACATTGTAAACCCAGGCCGCTGCTCAAGTAAAAGTTCTGAGTATTCTTGAGTTTCTCTTTTCCCTGGTTCTTACACTTAATGTCTCAGTAAGTTATCCTGATGTCCTGCCCATCCATCTGTCCTTACTGTCACTATTGCAGTCCTGGCACCCTCTCTCACCAGCACTGCTGATGCCACCTCACTGGTCTCTGCTTGAGCTCCTGCCATTATAATCCATTCTCTGCAAGCATCTGAAAAACATTTTTTAAAACCTTTTTGTTTAGAAATAATTGACGATTTATAGAAAGCTGCAAAAATAGTACAGAGAGGTTCCCATGTACCTTTTACTCAATTTCCTCAATCATCACATCTTACATAACCATAGTAAATATCAAACCGAGGAAATTAGTAATGACATGATGACTGTGTACAGTGCTGTGCCATTTAACCACATACATACATTCATTTAACCAATACCACAGAAGAGAAATAAGTATAACATTAAAATTATAACACTACTTCCTCTGCTTAAAATCATTTACCCATCTTCTATGAGAAACTCATTGCCCTGGCCTATGTGAAACTCCTGCTCCCTCATCTTATGCCTCTGGCTCCCTCACTTTCTGTGCTCCAACTTCAAGATCTCCTTTCTGTCATTCCCCACAAAGGCTGGCCTTGCCCTCAACTCACTCCTGTTCACATACCTTTCTTTTGATCGAAAGCTCTATTTCCCTAGCTCACATATTACCCCCAGATCACACCATGAAATATCTAAGCCTGTTTTCTGCCAGCACCTGGATTTCCTCTCATGAATCACACCACAATTTGCAATTTTATACAAATTTGTTTGCATGTTTGACTTCTGTATTTCTCCGACACCAGATTGAAAATCCCATTGGGAAGGTAAAATGTAGGTCATTATCTTCCACCCCGATCACCTGTCATAGAACATTGACATACATCATATAATAGCAGGTGCTCCAGCTAATGAATAAATAAGATGGGATAAAAAGAAAAGAGAAAAATAAATTATCACAAGAAGAAAGAAAAATTCATGGTCTGAAAATGGTCCGAGAGTCTTTAACGAAAGGTTCCTTGTGAGGCCAGGCCAGAGAGGTGTCAGGTAGGACTGAAGTTGCTTGCCTCTGCAATGTGCACCCCTCCCATCTGTATAAATTCTAATTAATACTAATTGAATTTAAATATGCATCAAGGGGAAAGTGATTTGTGTGCGCGCGTGTGTGTGTGTGTGTGTGTGTGTGTTTGCATACGGCTCCTGAACAACGCTCTAAAAGGCACAGCACTGCTCACTTTAACACAGACTCTCCTTTTCACCTTAGAGACCACAAGGAAGCATTGGCATTGGTGAGGGGACATCATCTTTGCCCTGTCCTTCAAAAGGAGGTATGTTTTGTCCATGGTACTTAAAGTCAAATAGTTTCTTTCTCTACAAACCAGATATCATCAATGATGCCCAACAGCACTAAGTCTTAAAACACATATGCCAGACATCACAGAAAAGGGGAGGAGATCAATTGAAAAAGAATGTTCATGGTTGGAAAACTTCAGAATCTTGGATCAAGACTAGTTTGTCTAAATGGAAAGAGCCCTTCACTGGGACACAAATGCCTGGCTTCTAATCACAGCTCTGCTTCCAACTAAGACTAGCTGTTTTATCTGTTTTCATCTCAGTTTTCTGGTCATTAACGAAAGTAAATTGGCTTCAAACAAAAGACCTTTCCAGTCCTTACTATGTATGAAGCTATTCTCAATGGAAAGTTGCATTCATAAGCTGCCATGTGGCCAGGAAAACAAACCAAAAAAATGAGAAAGGAACAAAAGTCCTGAAACTCCTGGCTACTGTTTTCTGAGCAGGTGATCTCTTTTTCATGAAGAAAACCTCATATTTTCTTTGTTGCCTTATTGTAGCATGAGAGATGCCATTTTTTCCTACCTTGTTAAAAGCTCCTATTATAGAAATTGCCAGATCTATTAGTATATCTTAATTATCACATCTTGCGCTGCTTTTAGTCTCTAGTGGGCCAAAATTGCCATGATTTATGCTTTACTAACAATGATATTTTTACATTAGTAAGCAATTAAAGAGCCCAACAGCACTCCTGGGAACTTCAAAAAACACTAAGAAAGATTGCCATCATTTTGATTTATATCTACTCTAATTGTATTTACAGTAAACTTGCAAAAGAATACGGTGTCAAAATATTTATGGTGCTCACAATAAACGTTAGTAAAAAGAGAAGCATTCACGCTTCACATTGACTTTAGAGCAACATATAAAGAAGAGAGAATGGGCTCAGACAAGGTCACATGAGGGTGATGAGCAGTGTCAAGTCTTAGATTTGTCAACTCAGGAAATTCAGATGAAAGGGGTTTTGCTCCCAGGTGAAGTATCTAGTGTTCGTGAGTCCTGTCCAGTAGCATGACAGCTGCACTTGATCTTAACCTGAGAGGGACAGTGGGTAGCAGCATTCTTTTACATTTGAAACAGAGTAGAGACCTAGTAACAAAAATATCCATTGTGGAAAAAAAATGGTTAAAAAGGCAAAAGTCTCCTGTCAGCAGTAAGTAGAACCAAGGACAAGAATTACTGCTTCCTTCTCCAAGGCATAGGCTATTGAGAATCAATTTTTCTAATTCGACAGCAGGATTTACTTCTCACATTTTTGAGGTCTCACCATGTAAGATTTATCTCTATCTTCCTTCATGTGTTTAGTAGGTTTTTTTTGCCTCCAGCAATCTCTCTGTCCTCTGCATTTACTATCAAGACCTTACTTTATTATGTACAAAAAAAGGCTATGTAATATGTAAGAATTCTTGTAGAAAAATGATATCAGACTAGAATGTGAATCATTCAATTTAAATCTTTTTGAGCTACCCATATAAAGCCAAAACTTGGGATAAATCTAAAGTCTATATTCTTCCTACAGTACAGAGCCTCCCTTGGGCCAGCAAGACCTACAACTTCTGGGAGCTCGTTTGAATGTAAATCTCTCTCAATCCCAGACCTACTAAATCAGAATCCACATTTTAACCAGGGGCTTTGTGGGCACAAATGTTTGAGGAACAATGGAATGGAGGGTGAGCAGAGACAGGGAGGTCAGTGTGTCATCTATTAGGGATCTTTAAACATGGTTCCACAGGCCTACAGTTCTAAAAAAAGAAAAAAAAAAGAAAAAAGAAAAAAAGAAATAAAAAAGAAAAAGGAAGTAGGGAAAGAAAAGTAGAGAGAGGATGAGGGGGTAAGAGAGAGAGAGGAGAAGGGCAAAGACTAGGAGGGGGAGAAAGAAAACAGTGGCTTTCTCAAGTCATGTCGTGAAACTCCTCTTTTCTGGATTTGTTCTAAAATGAACCAAATCCCTAATACCATGTTTCCAGTAGATATCCTTTTCCACAGTAGGGGCATGCAGAAAGTACAACAACCTTCCTTGACCCCAAGTCTCCTGCTATAACAAAGCTGTCTTAGGGATGCCTCCTACCTGGGAACAGCAATTCGTGGCAGGCGGTTTCATTGTCACTTGAAACTTTGTGCTACCTAATCATGTCCCACTGTTTATAGAGTAAGACTTTAACAGTACTTCAAATGAGCTGAGAGGGGCCCACAGATGAAAGAGCAGCCAATGGCAGTCCCATGCCATTTCACAAGATTTCTGAGAACTGATGAAGCAGCGGTCAGATCTGGTTTCACTTATGCAGCATCCTCTCTCCGTTCCAGCTGCAGGTACACATAGGACGTGCCCCTTTTGTTTCCCCGCCAGGCTCTCCTACATCAGATTGTATTCTCATCACTTACGAAAGCATGTTAATACAAGAGAATAAAACATCTGCCCACCTTGACTTTGTTTCCATCTTCTTCTCAAGATCTGCTGCTCCGTGAAAGTTTGAGGTTTATTTTTAAAAGAAAAACTAAATTGTATTTAATCAGCAATTTCTACTTAAAATCTCTGTCGAGAACTATAGATAATTATAGAGTACTGAAGTATCTGGGGGAAAAAATGTAGTTAAAGAGTCTCAAAAAAAAATGAGGAATAACAGTGACAACAGTGGTGAACAAACAAGCAGAATAAACACAAAACAGCCTTAACTTTTTAGAATTTTTCTTCCTCCACCTTATAGCAATCAGAATAAAGACTTAGTTGGTGTGGGGAGAGCTGGTCATGGCACAGGTGACAGAGCCTTTGCCATCATTCTCTTCAGGGATGTAACATGTGACTTTCCAGGAGATCTTGTTATGCTCCCAGAGAATGATATCCTGACAAGCCTGGCAGTCGGGGAGTGAAGCCTTTTGTAATGTCCTAAGAGCTGCTACAGTGGGGATTTGGATTCTACCTCTAATGTTTACTCTTCTAACTAATTTAGTGCTTTTTATTATTTCAACATGTTTTGCATTATGGTTGCTCACAGCTTCCCAGGGAGACAGAATAGACAGGCAGTATTTTCCCCATTTTATAGACGTATTAAGTGCAACAATTTTAGGTATAAAGCATCTCGATGATAAACAAGGACCAGGGTTCAGTTTAATAGTCCCTAACTTGTTGCTGAATATTTAACACCTACTAGCCTTTCCAGCTGCCTCTATATTTTACGATGATGGGGTTCCCTTTAGATTTTGTCATCTTTGCTTGTGATGCTGATAATTGTTATAGGTTGGCAAAGACTGAACTCACCTAATATTTGGAAAATCCAGAGATAAGCAGGTTATACACTAACCTCTACAGCACAGGTAGGGAAGCATCTTCAACACAGTTATTATTAACTCCTTTTTATTTAAAGTTTTCTGAGTGGAAACATTTTATGCTTTTTTTCATGTGCACATTCCAAGTCTAAAATCTGAAACTACATTCTGCCTAAAAGAGTTTTCCTTGTTCCCTACAGAGAACAATAGCATATGTCTCTACTGTTGGGGAGATCGTGAATAATTTACCAAATGAGAACATTCTGTAAAAGACACTGTTTTGCTTTGATGCTCTTGTGTAACTGCCACTGACTTTAATAAGAATTACACACATCTGTCACTGGGCAGAATCGAACCCATTATTTATTAAAGCTGAAACCCACCATTTGCCATAAAGCCTTCCTCTACTCAATAATTAACAGATATAAGACTCACAGTTTTGTTCATACTTTATCTTTCTGATGAGAAAAACACGGTGATGAAAGAAAATGATCCAGGGAGAATTTTTCTAGGCCTGAAAGCATTTTTCCTGGTTCCTACTGGCTGAATAACTAGATTTTCTATCTTTGGTGATTAAATGGAAAACAAATAGTTTCAGTGATTGTTTGTTTCTTTGAGATCACACAATCTGTTATAGTAAGTAATACAAGTTCATTTAATTAGTTGCTATAAATCACTTGCTTTCTATATTGTAGAATCATTGGGACATGAGGTCTAGCTGACTATATCCTTAAGAATCTGTAACTCTGAACTCTATCCTTGCTACTCAAATGGCCAATCAGCTGTTTTGGTATCCAACGGAACTTGTTGGAAATGGGTCTGTACATAGGCCTAATGAATCTGAAACCCTGGCATGTCATCCATCTGTGCTTTAACAAGCACTCCAGGTAAATCTGACACTAAGTAAGTTTGAGAACCACCCATCTTAACGTTACCTACAACCTTGTAAAATAAGTTGTAAAATAATTACCAGGTTGGAAAGGCTGAAAAAGTATTACTAGTGTTTTTATTTTCTAATTTTTTATTTTCTAGTTCTTGTATTTATGAATGTAAATTATATTAATTGTAATATAAGATATTTTTTCTAAATAAAAATTATCATTCCTATTTGTTATTACAGGTGACCCTTAAACAATGCAGTTTGAAAGCATGGGTCCATTCATACATGAATGTTTTTCAATAAATATTGTAAATTTACTTTATCTTCCTATGATTTTGTTAGTAATGTTTTCTCTTACTGTTGTTAAGAATACATTATGTAATATATATAACATACAAAATACATGTTAAGTGTTTATGTTATTAGTAAGGCTTCTGGTCAATGGTAGGCTTTAGTAGTTAAGTTTCGGGGAAGTCAAAAGTTAAACATGAAGTTTTGACTGTGCAGGGGATCAGAACAATTTCCTTCTTCATTGTTCAAGGGTCAATTATAATTTCATAGGTCAGATTTATTACTGAATTATCCCTTTTAGAGTGGAGAAAGATTGCTTTGTTATGTTTACATTCTCTGCCATTTAAGCAATGTTTTCTGCCCTTTGAACACTAGTTATTTGTTGTAGTTTTATTTATCCTCTAATATTTATTGAAATATAATAAAATATCCCAAATGAAACAGTCATAATACTAGTACAGTTGTTTTTCCTAATTTCTCTACCATTATCTACTCTTCTTTACTAGTAAGAACTGCTGAAGCCTTCTTTTTTTAGGTAAAAAAGTTAAAGTAGGAAGGGATTCCGCTTATTTTTATATTATGCCCCATGTCTTCTGATATTAAACGAGAGTTCCCATTTGTTCTATAGCAGTTTGAAACGAGGGTTGAGGGTGGTTAAAAGCTATTGGTGCCAGCACACAGCTAGACAGTACATAAAAATGTCTAATGATACAATTTATCTGCTAAACTAAAATACATTTCATAAAAATGGAAAAAATAACTCTTTTAGTGCTGCATTCTCAGCGCATTATGCATTCAAACCTAAAATTCTCTCTGGTAACATAGTCCACATTGGGACGATGGGTAACTGATTTCCAACAGTGACGTAAAGTGATTATTAATCCATAAGCATCTGCCTGCTGAGGTCTTCTATGTTTTTTAAAAAATTAAGAACCATTTCCACACTGTTGGAGCTATTATAATCTTTTCTAAGCCATCAATGGGAGACCGCCTCTCTGTTACTATATTTCTCTATCAATTTAAGCCAACTGCCAAGACTTCTCAATACCATACAGTCCAGTAACAATCCAGGGAAGCACCCCTGTTTTGTGTTATGAAAGAGACTTCACTGTACTCATAAATGCAACAAATTGGCAGTCACCTTGTGAGAGCTTCATGCTACAGGTCTCAAAGGCCAAATTAATAGAAAAAGTATCACATCAAATCACAGGGTTTCAGACAAAAAAAGAACCTTTGATATCACCAAAACCAGGTAATTACAAATTGAAGGAGGGAGATGGCAGGAAAACTTAATCTCCCCCCAAAATCAATCAAACAACAGGAATCTTAGAAACTTAGGTGAAAACAGACTAAAGTGGCTTGCTCTGGCTGGAGGGAGAAGGAGAATGCCCTTATTTCTCTCTGTTCTTGGCAGCAATTAGGTGCCTCCATACAACCACAGGTCACTAGCTAAGCTCAGAAATTTCTGATTTAGTACAACTCTATATAGCTGACAGATGAGAAAAGCTAAGTCACTTGCTCCCCAACATCAAAGATTATTAATAACAGAATTTGGCCAATTTCCATATATTCTGATTCTCAGTCCATTGATTTTTCTTTTTTTCTAACTTATACAAAAGCAGAAGCTGACCAAGAAATGCTGAATGGGAAAGGTTAAGAATAGCAGAGTTCTTTCTGGAGTAGGGGCTGGGGTTCATCATAGGTCCTACCTCAGGGAAAACGAATTATAATAAAATTTAAAATTATGTCATGAGTAGGTATAACTAACCAAAAGTGGATGCCTCTCTCTGCTCTGAACGTAAATGAGATGGGAAAATGATCTTTCAGACTTCAAGAATGGGCAGGCTGAGCAGGATAATCTTGATAATCATTACTTTTAAGTTGTGGGGGGAAAGAACACCATTTAAAACAGGAAAAAGGGGAAAAATATACAGAAGGCACACGGTTGTAAGGTTGGTTACTTTCTCTTTTTTAATCTCTATTTAAAGAAAATCACTAGCATGAAAACACACACACACACACACCTATACATACAAGCCTCAAGAAAATAAATATGATATATGATTCAGGGGAAAAATGCTAATATATACATGCCTACATACATACAAATATCAATATAAGATAAGAGAGGGAACTGCCCCCACTGAACAAGAATATAAAGTTGTACAAAGGGAACATTTAGAGAACAAAAAAGAGTTCTTGAGTATTAAAAATATATGAAATAGCTGGGAGATAAATCTCCTAGAAAGTAATATACAAAGGTCAAAGAATAGAAAATGCATGAAAGTACATAAGAAATTGGAATAACACTGCAAGTTCAACGTGCAAATAACAGGAGTTGCAGAAAGACAGACAAGAGCAATAAAGGAACTCATTAATAAAATAATTCAGGAAAATTTCCCAAAACTGAGGGGATAATTTTTCAGATTGAAAGGCTCACTAAATGCTTAGTAAAATAAACTGAAAGCACTGACATGCTAATAAAAAGACTAATTAACTGAGGCAAAAAGAAGGATTTAGAATTTTCTAGAGAGGAAAAAAGTCATATAAGGATATGACATTAAAATGGCTTTATATTACTTGAAGTTAGTCAAGAATGTAGTCTTCAAAGTATTAAAAATAAACACGATACCCAACAAATGGTTAATAATTTTTATGAGTAAAATAAAGATATTTTAGATATGCAGAGTTTCACAAAACTGACCTCCCAAACACTCTTTCTCTAAAAGCTACTGGAGAAAGCTACTGAAGAAGTAAAATGAGAAAGGGAGACGGGTGTGTTGGGGGTTGAATGGTGTGCCTCCAAAAGATATGTCCACCCAGAATCTGTGTGACCTTATTTACAGATACAATTAAGTTAAGGATCTTGAGATGAGGTCATCCAGTTTTTAGAGTAAACCCTAAATCCAATGGCATGCATCCTCATAAGAGAAAGGCAGGTGTGAATTTGGCTGAGGCCCAGGGGAGAAGACCATGTGAAGAGGGAGAAAGAGCAGAGCTTCATAAAAACCAAGGTAAAACATGCCTGGAGCCACTAGCACCAATAGAGGCAGGAGAGCATTTTCCCCAAAGCCTGCAGGGGTAGCAGGACCATGCCAACTCTTTGATTTGGGACTTTTGGCCTCCAGAACTGCAAGGAAATAAATTTATATAGTTTTAAGTCACCGTGCTTGTGGTTATTTGTGATAGGAGGAGCTCTAGGAGACAATACAAAGAATACAGAAAATAGCAGCTCCAACATAGGAAACAGGCAAAGAAAAGGACCAGGATGAGAGAGCAGGGAGATCCTAGGATGGTAACTACGCAACCAGTCCTGACCGGCTCCAGAAGAAGTTCCTTCATGAAGATGACATTAATTCACAACATCCTGGTGTCGAGAAATCTTTTAAAATGCTATTCAGACAACTGGCAGACAGTTTGGGTTGAGTTAGTGGCAAGTACAGAGATAATTAAGCAAATGAATATTTATAATGGAAAAGTAAATAAGATTTACTAAATGTCATAATAAGGTAAAGAATGAATACTGATCAAATCAAAATTATGATACAGTTGTACTCGGAGGGTCAAGGATGGAAGTAAGTGTATGTGCGGGAGTATAGTTATGGAGAGGGGGCCAGAGGTGAGGAAGGAGCAAAATCCTCATCTTCCATAAAAATGAATCCCTAAAACTGAAAAAGAAGAGCAAGACAAGGATGTTCGTGATATCATAGTAAATATCAAAAGGATCATCTAAACTGAAAACAGTTTTCTCTGGGGAACTGTGATATTTTTGTAATAATTCAATAAAATATTGAGTTTAATAAATCTGATTAAAATTAAATAATTGTAATATGACTCATAGTACTTACTACATCTCAGATAATATTTTAGATACTTTACTCTTATTTTTCTTCAGCACAATCTTATGGGGAAGGTACTATTACCCTCATTTTCCTAATAAGGACTGAGGCTACATGGTCCCACAATAGAGCCCGATCTGGAACCTAGGTAGTCACCAATAGAGTTCCTACAATAATCTCAACAGTTCATCTAAAGTGCAAATATTAGAAGGGAGCTGGGAATACCATTAACAAACCTTGTAGAACTAAGAGACTTTTAAAGATCCTTATCCATGTAAATTGGGTATAAAAAATAACCACTGGAAATACTAGGTCAGAAGAGAAAAGCTTCTACTCTGCCGTGTGTGTGTGTGTGTGTGTGTGTGTGTGTGTGTTGTCTCTGCCTCAGTAAATCTGGAGGTGAACATGGGAAGGGGTGCAGTGAGAGAGGGGATAAAATTTTCCCTCATCAGGTAAAAACTCGGTCTGACTCACTCTTAGAAGCTTTTGGTGGTAAACAGTGTAAGCTGGAAAGCACCACCCCAGTACCGCCTGGGACAGGCAGGAGGTGGCCAAATGTGTGGACCCCAAGAGAAGGGGGACCTTGGGAAGTTCCTGAAGAGAGCAGCGGGAAGACAGCACTGGGAAAGGAGCCTTGCAGCCACACGCTCCAGACTGGCACACATCCCTATGGTACTCGCATTCTTGTAGACTGAACCAACACCTATTTAAGCCTAAGAAAGTTTACGAATTGGAAAAAGTTATTTTGCATGAAAATGAAGCAAAATATTTAAACCTCAATAAATATGTTTGCTTCCTTTAGTTGTGCTTGAGTTTATTTATGAAAATTATCTCCATTCTATATGAAATGAGTAAATGAGGTATTCAAGGAAATCTTCATTACATGTAATAGACTTTTTAAATTTAACTTTCAAGGTGATACAGTGTGATAAATATTCTGGAAGAGGGATAAATTGCTCTTTTGGTAATTTTAAGGAGATTTTTCTGAATATTTGATCTATTCAAAACAGGTATATGAGAAGGAGGTTTAGGGTCTAGAAATGAGAATTTGAAAAATAATACTTGGCGGTAGATCCAGATCCTAAATATCATAGTGAATTGGTGAATTTGGTTGACGATGCAGAAATCCAAATAGAATAAATTGATTACAGCTTCAAAGCTACAGACCCTTTAGATTTATAGCTGCCAAATGGTAAATTCAGCAAGAACACTCATACTGGCCCTTCTTGTATTTCTAATTATCAGAATAGTTAATACTTTTTGTGTTTATCTGAAACAAAACACTGTTCTGATTGCTCAAAAAATATACAGACTCATTCATTTCTTACAATAAACAAGATATCATCATGATTTTATAAAAATCAGCAGAGAGAGGTCACTTTACCTTGGAGCTCTCAACCTATCTCCAGCTCCAGATCCTGGGTTCTCCACTAGTGCATTATTGAGGAGGAGGTTTGCTTGTTATTGTAAAAACTTGGACCCATAAGATCTTCACTGAAGATCAAGGAGCATTTGTTGGTCATTCACAGCTATATTTCCTGTCTCAATATCTTCGAGAAACATGAGGATCCTCATTTTAAGCTAATTACTTCTTACAATAGCTCAATAACCAAAGCAGTCACAGGTTTATTTAATAAATTACTAGTATTTTCCCCTCTTGATTTCTAGGCCAATGTAGTCTTGAATAGTGAGGATGGCAGAAAAGAAAGAGTAAGTGAGTCCTTTAGATTTACTCTCACTTGGGTCCACATCTCAGTTCTTAGATTCACTGGCTTTGTGAATTGAGGCAAATAGCTAGACTGCTCTAAATTTTAGGGCTAATAATAATTTGACTGTTTGCAAAGAGAACTATACAGATATGTAGCAGAGAGTTGATGCTCTATTCATATTAGCATCCTTTATGACTGGCGGAGTCTCCTATATAAATATGTGGTTTGCTAGCACAGAGCTGAGAACAAAAACACTACAAAACAGTTTCCTTCGGTGTGGTTAAAGCAGAGTTCAGAACACGAGAGAGAGGAGAAAAGTGCTCTTCAGAGACTTGCTTTAGCATGGGAGGTCTTCATTTTCCTCATTGATTTTTTTATACTAGCCTGTTGATACAGAAAGATCAAATCTAACAGAGAATGTTATCTGCATTTGTCCTCAAATTACACTTGAATGGATTAGTTAACAACCATAATTTTGGAATTAGTGTGTGAGAAAGAGAGGACCACTTGAAATAAAACTCCCTCAGAATGGCAGAGGGAGAGAGAGAGACAGAGAGACAGACATACAGAGACAAGATGGAGAGAAAAAAACTGACAGACAGAAAGAGAATGCACATGGGAAGGGAGGGAGACCAGTGTAGAGACATTACAGATATCCTAGGAGCTTTCATGTCTCAGAGACATTTCCAGAATTGTGCCTAAACAAACTATATGCTATACATGAAAATTTCAAGGTAAGATCAAGAAACTAAGAACAAAATGCTTAGATTATTTAAGATGATGAGATAGATGGGTTTCCGATGGTGACTTTTCTAATACTAGGCAGTAACAGAAAATTTACCCTAGAAAGATAGCTTGAGAGGACAGATTAAACCCTTCTTCTTAAGAAGACTATCTATGTTTCAGCATTTAAGAGTAAGAATCACTGGATCTTTACAATGAACCAGTTGCCGTGCTCAGCATCGTACATATCTGTACGCATCATTTAAATCTCATAACAAATCTATGAAGTAATTAGTATTATTCCCTCCATTGTCAAAGGAGGAAGATGAAGTATAGAAGTCAACTGACCTGCCCAAGGATAACACCTGTCAAGTGGCAAAGCTTAAACTTTTTTAGTAAACTACCACCAGGGCCAGCGAGTTCCACTCCCACATCAGCCATGCTACATCTCAATTGACTTTGCATTCCCCTCATTTTCTGGCACAATGCCTTCCCTGCATGCAATAAGTGCCCAGTAATCACTGACCATTCCTCCTGCAGTTAAAGGTAGGGAACACTTCTGTGAAAATGCACCTATGAGAGGATTAGCTCCTTAAATCATGATTAGAGGTAAACTCTGCAACAGGTATTCATTTATCAGATTAATCTAGCAGAAAACTTGGATCCTAGGGTCTAGAATAAAGAAAAAGGCAAATGGGATACAAGAGAGAAGAAAATATAACACTCGTAATTGTGGGGCACAGTCATGGCATTCAGGGTACCTCTGATGTCCAGTCAAGAAGGCAGTAATTTAGATGGAAAAAAAAGAAGCTACCCCTCCCTCTATCCTTCATATTATTACAGGGTGACCGTCCCCTTGGCTACAGTTGATGGTTGTGGTGCCGTGCACACAACTCTGTCAGAATCAAACCCCTTCTCATGATTCTAGAAATGGAGATTCCAATAATCAAGGCAGTTCCTTTCCAGAAAATGAAGATTTAAAATACATGGCGGCATCAGCCACTGTGACTCTATACTATATGATGGAACATGCTGATCCACAAGGGAGAAGATGAATCCAACTTGCAGAAAGAGCCAGAGAATGAAAACCCTAACGTCACACAAATGTCAGGTCCTAGTTCCTGAGACCAAGTTGCTGCTGATTCATCCCATGGCCTAGTGTTACTCAGACTGCTGTGGACATCCTTGGCTCATAAGTCCATCATTTTCCTTAAGCTGGTTGAAATTGAGTTATAGCCACATACAACTAAAACAGAGAAACAGATCTTCATAATATCACACTTTTAGCTTGTTCTCTATTGTTTTTCCCAAATCATTCACACATGATGCTTTGCATGATTCTCATGCTTGTGTTACAGGCACTCTGTGGCCCATCTTATGACACGAACCTAACTCCTCCTACTTGGGTGAAAGATGAAATCCTATTGTGAGTTGTTGGGGGTTGTTTTTGATAGCAGTTAGCCTACACTGACTCTTGTAGGAAGTGACTTATTCAAAGTCACACAGTTAATTAGAAGCATCCCTGAAACTAGGGTGAAAATCTTCTTGTTTGTTCAACGCAGTCTTCCTAAGACGCTACATAATTTGCAACAAACAAATGTGTGAAGGTGAAAGGGAGTAATTAAACTTTTATTCCCATTTAAATGAACGCTTTTGACTAAGCCAGTATGCTTAAAAGACAGGGGTAATACATGACAAATTATATAAACGAAAAGCTTGCCATAATCTGTGCAACATTAAATGAGTAAAGGGAAAATCTTTGCCTTCGGCTCAGACAGCTTTCGCATTTTTTAATTAAACACTCACTCCACACACACACACACACACACACACACACACACACACACACGGGTGTGCATGCACACACATACACACACATACACACCCTTAAACAATCACAGATCTAAAGCTGAGGTTCCTTATGCCACGAGCCAGATGATTTAGAACAAAACTTCAAATAGTTGCTGTCAGAAATGAAAAAGAACAAAGGGAAAAGAGACAATGTGGCTACATTTATGGAATATAAAATAGGAGTTAAGCTCTCAGGTGCTGAAGACACAAGTACCTTATTTTTAGCCTTGAAACCCAGGAAGGACATTTCGATTTTCACTGAGCCCATGCTGGAGGTAAGAGAGCGGCCTTCACTGAGACTGCTGGCTTCTATCTACCTCTAGAGCTTTGCTTCAGTTGTTTCAGGATTCAGACAGTTCAAGATGGCATCAAAGTTCTTATCCAAAAAGTACATGTAGTCATTATCTGGAAAAGAATGAATCTTCTTTCTGAATGATTTTCTTTAAAGCATAGAAGATGGAGTAGGATGGCAATGCGGATGGTCAGTTAGAAATCCTCACTGAAATTAAGACCCAAGTATTTCGACAGTTCCAAATAAATTATCTGGCTAGACAAAAAACAGGTTGTTTTTAGAAACTCAGAATTATTATCTTAAATTCATATTTATCCTGTGCTCTACAAAACTTTCCTTAATCCTGATCACCTCCTTTCCCTGCTCTTCCCTCTTCTATAATCTCCACAGCAACACAGCTCAGAAAGGCCAAATAATCTCTGCTAGTGGTTGAAATGACAAAACCCTTGCTTTCTTGGGTGGGTGGTGGAAAGGAGATGCTGCTAAGAACTCCCTTCTCCTTTAAGAAAATTTAAAGCTTGTCCCACCCCTAGCCTTATATCCATAGGGGGAAAAAAACCACTTGGCTCATAACTTTCTGTATCAACAACCCATTTTTTTTTTCCTGTTTCAAGCATAAAAGTAATTATGAGTCCAGCAATAAATATCACATTCTTTACCTTGACAGAAAGTGGGAATGATACAAGGGTTTAATGGTGTTATTCATTACCCGCCTTGCACGCATTATTTTCTGCCACTATTGAGGTTCATTTTCTCATGAGTTATTTTCATATTAGCTCTACCCTGATGAATTTGAGTGTTTTTAGAAAGCATTCTATTTTCCATCTGGATGCCAGTAGAAAGGCCTTAAAACATTCCCACGAAGTTGCTTAAATATTATCTATTTCTAGATATAAAGGAAGTAAAATGCAGATAGATGAAGCATTTCCTAAGTTTCTAACCAGAATCACTATGATTAGACCTCAGCCTCTTCACTTTTTAATGTGAGGGTAGGAAGTCAGCACCAGGATGACTAAAATTACAGTAAGTTCCCCAGATTTTTTCCTTGGATCCTTCCCTTAATGAGTCTCACACGTTCCCCATTAAGGCCAGCCTCCTTCTCCCAACTGCCTTCTACCTCTAAACCAGTATGGTAGTGTTTTCTGAACTGCTTTATTTTTTTTTCCTCTCATAAACCTTTTAGAATTTGAGTATGGAAAGTTGAAGTGATTTTCTCTTGCTTAAATTGTCCATGTCCATTGAGGCTGGGCTGCAGCTGTTAGCTCTCCAGAAGTTTCAATGTGATTCACTCTAAAAGCCTTTTAAAGATACAGCAATGTTTCTAGCAGCATGATATCAGTTGATTAGAAAAAAAAATGTGGGCTGAGTTCAAGTTCATTGCTGAATATGAGAAGGACATCAGAAGAAGGTGGAGGGAGCTTTGGGGGCACTCATCATTTCAGGAGTAACTGAAGGGAGGGGTTGAGTCTGCAGTCAGAATGACTCTGCTGAGGAATAAAACAAAGGCCCCGGAGGAAGATAAGTGACCTCAAGTTAAACGTGGAGGAAGGTGACGTATTATAAGAGATGTCAAATGACTTATTAAATCTATCACTTAAGACTGATTTCAGAGACCAGTGCCATCAGCCAAACGTTTAGAAAGAATCCTAGAGTTTTAACTATAGAAGCCACATTGAAGGCCACTTTGCTCTGGTCTTCTTGTAAAGGGTGAGCTACCTGAGAGTCACAGATAAATGGCTGGGGACTTTTGGCAGCCAAGTAACTGGAAGCAGGGGCTAGGCCCACATGTTCTGACTCCTAAGTGTCCTTTGTGCCCTCAAAGCAAATATCAGCTCCTAAAAACAACTGACCATTCTAGTGGGTTTCAAAGAATAAGTGACTTTGAAAACAACTTCATTTTTTCAAAATCTTACTTTGGTTTTGATTTGAAAGTTTTCCTAATATGGACAGATATGGCTGACACCCTTTCACTTAGGAAGGTAGGATCAGGGGTTGAGGTGGGTAATTCATCCAGTCACGAAGTTCTGTTTTTTTCCTTCGCAGCATAGGCGGCTCCACTCTTGTTGCTACTCCCTTCCTGTGTGCATCTGAGATTTGTCAAAAACTGTCCCTGACTAAAAGCTTTATAGTAACCTGTGATGATGGGCTGCCAACCTGAACCTGGGCCAAGAAAATCAGGGTCATTTACAGGTAGCTGGTGTCAAGTTACTCAGAGAACCTTTCTTTCTCATAAGAGTAAAAACCAAGATTTTAAAATGACACATTCATTTGGCATCAGGTCAACTGCATCCACAGCCAGAAGCAGAATTCAATGTCAGGCTTCTACTCCTCCCTCTGTCAATTCATCCACCAAGTTTAGTCCACTGAGCCAGCAACATCAATGCTGAATTTCACAAATCTCAAGAGCCACCTGTGTGAAGGAAGGCCAGGGATGTTTGAGGTATTCCAAGAAGCCCATTAATATGCTACCTGGGATCTGCTTCTGCAGGCAAATGCAGAAAATATAAAATTTTCCATCACATCTTCTCCACTATCCACAGGTAATAGTGGAAAAGCACAGCCAAAACTTGAGTTCATGGAGCCAGAGTTGTGTGACATCACACGTACAATCATACTACCTATATTTTTAGATCTAAGAGCTTCCCAATTGCCTCTATTTCTCTAGACCCCAAACAAAAGGATCTATTATCCCTGCCTGAAATTGTAAATACTATTTATACCTTTGGTTTATGGCCCTACATGGCCCTTTAAAATATAAATATGTTAACAGAGAGATAAAAGATATTAAGTTCCAGAGGATTGTGTGCACTCTGGAAGCAAATCACAACTTATTCATTTTGAAATCCCATAGAGACTAGCACAAAATAGGTGTAAAATAAATGTTAGTGGAACCGACGAAAGGAACTAGTTTACCCCAACGAGCACATTGTATATTCATTTATCAAACTGACTTTGGTCAGCCAAGCAGTTCCCTAAAAAGAGCTAAGAGGAATAATTTCCGATGGGATTAAAGAGTGATGGGAGGTAGCCCCAGAAGAGAAGGCAGGTGAGTGCAGGTGGGAGGCCTGAACAGAGGAGGAAGCAAGCCTGGCAACCTGAGGTCTCAAGATGCTGGACTGTGGTGATAAGGGAGTAAGACGACAGAGATTCTTGTCCATGAGGGTAAAAATAATTTAATGACTCATTTCTTCATACTGTAAAAGACATCCCTAAAAGACTACCACATTTTGCTTCAAAATCTCTTCTTTAACCAAGTTACTTGCAGACTGCATGATTTGAGTTCGGGAAAGTGTGCAGATGATGATCTAGTTTAAAAAGACTCTGGAATACTTCGTGTAATCCTACTTGGGTCTAGCAGCCCCTGTCCATCAGGACAACCTCCATGGGGGCCAGAAAAGTCCCAGCCCGCTCCCTGCTGCCTTGGGAAGCAACGAGGTCCTTGTTCTGCTGGGGAATCTAACTTCATTCCCGCAGACTTCTTTGCAGTCCTCTGCCCTGCTTGTAAGACAGAACCATGAACGTTTCCACATGAGAAAAAAATAATGAAAATTCAAGGTTCAGCAAGGTCACACGAAGTATTCCCAAACCTCTGAGACTGACAAATTTTCATTAGTGCTTTTCATGATTAAAAAAACGTTCTGTCGGGCTCACTTGTTTGCAAAGCTTAGGTAACGTGAGAAGAGCATGTGTTCTTGTCCAATATCCTGCCATGTCCATCTAATTTATTCTCCTCTCACTGGCTTAGAAACATGTTTCAAGTTCTCACTGTAATCCAGAGCTAGGTGCTGGTGAAATGAATTTCTTCAGGATTATTTCTGTTGTCGTTTTTGCTTACATTTACCTAGGTCAATAGAATACAATCTTGCACAGATGATTTGTTTAGTCTAATCACAATGCTAGCCCATAAATGACAACCGTCAATGATGACACACACTGATGAAAGCCTGCAAGTGTTGTCTTTAACACATCAAGGAAGAAATGAGCCAGCGGAGGGAGGTGACACTCTATTTTCACGGTGAAAAGAGTTATTAGAGTAAAACCCATGTAACCCACTGCCCCCCCCAAAAGACTGAGCATCGCCGTAGCACTTGAAGTCAGCATTAGGTAGAGAGTATTCTTTTTAAGTGGCTGATTCTGCCTGTTTGTTACAAGTGGGCAGTTCTTTAACTTACTGTGTTTGTGACACAAAATTAGATTTGAAGGTCAGAGCCCTCGCCCTCCAGGAGATCAGCATCTAATTCCAGAGACAGTAAGTGTGATAAAAGGATCTGGTGATTCATTCTTGGCTTTATAATGTTTTTAAGCTGTGAGAGAATATGATATTTTATCTCCAACTGTGGAATGCTTATGCCCTGACACAATGGGACACTTATGTGGGAGATCACTGGGGTTCCTGATCAGATAATTTGGAAGCCTCCCATTTTCTGCATCCTTGGAAACCCCTCAAATACAATGCTTTCTATCCTGTAATTCTGTAATTCCACTCCTGCCTTTCTGGAGGCATTGCTCCAGCAGACTGCCCTGATCAATCTTAGGGCAGAGATTTATTACCAGAGATTGAAAAGTCAGATGAAAAAATCTAGAATTTTGGGTAGAAAGTCGGGTGTTGTCAGTTGCATTCTGGGTCTTATAGGGAAAATGTTCATTATTTACATTTCATTTTTAAATTCTCTAGAACCCAATTCCTGCGGACAGGGAGGATATTTGCAGTCCTACTTTTGTACATAGTTGCTTAAGCTCACAAATGGACATACATGCACCAGAGCTGGGGGACAGTGGGAAGAGAATCGGGTCTACTCCTAAAGCACCAGAGACCATCAAGTCCCTGACTGTATTCTGCCTCTTATAGACAATTCTGATGATCTTTCCAGCATTTTATACATGTTTCTAAAATCCTTCTGTTTCTTCACAACCAAACACTCATTTGACCAGCTGTGACAGAGACAATGCCTTGTAAACACCACATCGCTTTTCCTTTCCCTCCAGAGCACAGGAACAGGCATCTCTGCAATTACCTGTGAGTGAAATCTGTCCAAAGAAATGTGAGTAAAAGTGACATGTACTACTTCCAGACCTTCCCCCTCACCCCCCACCCCTAAAAAATGATTCTGTTTGATTTCCACCTGTTCTTTCTTCCTCATCTCCTAGTTGGAGGTAGGGGGTCTGACTGATGACACCGATGCCCTAGTCATGTATGGACATAGGAAAAAAGATACCTGGGTTTCTGAATCACTACAAGAAACACAAAGAAATACCCACTACTTCACATTTGACTATGACATGAGAGGTTAAAAACTTTTAGTGAATTAATTAAACCACTGAGATTGTGTTCGTTGCAGCAGTTAGCGTATCCCAGTTAACACACTGGCCTAAGTCAGAAGAGCATTTAATTAAAGCTAAAATTTCACTGTTTTTATTAAATCTATTTTTATCTGTAATTATCAGTCAAAGTTTATGAGAATTGTACTGTTTACCGCATTTGTAATTACCAGCCTCCCATTTTTCATCCATTCTTATAAAATAAATATATCCTAATATTCAAATAATTAGATAAACACCTCTGTATGCAAAGATGGTTCTGTTGCCAAAACTAAACTGTTGGCTAATTCCAGCACCTCTGGAAGATGCTCTAAAATGTTTTTTCAAAGATGAACAAAAGCTTAAATTCAGCATTAATTAGGTATCTTATTGTTGTCAGTTTATACAACTATAGCCTGTTAAAAGTTAAGCGTAAAAAAATCACAGACTATTTACACTAGTGTGTGTCTAGTCCTAAAATAAGGAGAGGAACAGTTTAACAAGCAAACACTTTACTTTTAGACTTATGTCATAAAAAAACACAGAAGTTTAATGTAGTAACATCTATGAGTTTTGAAGTAGATGTGTAGACTGCAATCTTGGGAAAATAAATAAAACAAGTGTAAGGCTATTATTGGTCCTCTGAGGGTTAACTTAATTCAACTCTACTACTGTTAAAGTCTCTTGGCTCTTTACAATGGCAATGGTTGGTTGGGGTAGTAATTTTGCAACTGTTTTATTAATCCAAATGTTTATATGCTAAGCATATTAACTATTAATAAGCCTTCAAATCGGCCATTATGAAAATCAAAGAAATTAATGAGAAACAAATGCTACCATTAACTTGAAGTTTTGCTTGAAGGCATGGAATGAGGTTGACCAATAGAAGTGATTTCAAAAACAAATAATAATTAGCAATTAAATGTTTCCAAAGAGCCTGGCAAAATTACCCAGTGAGGTGGAAAGACTCACTTGAGATTTATTCCACTTTTATCCTTGTCTCTTCTCCTCCTTGTCCTTCACTATAATCAGCATTTCTGGAGGAACAGTTTTTATGGTCACTACATCACCTCAATTCCCCATATGAATTCTATGTCCATGTGGTATGTATTCTCTGTCCACCTCTTTTACAGTATATATAGTTTCATTCTGTCATTATTTGACTGTTTTCTATTTTATTTATACGCCTATCTCCTCTACTTGACTGTGAGCTATTCCAAGGAAGAGATCATTCCTTACTCATATCTACATCCACAGAGCCTGGCACATAGTTGGGGTTTGAAAATCTTTGTTGAATGAATGAGCATAATGATATTTTTTCACTGATTTATGGTGGCTATCCATATATATAAAATTATCATCAAAGCTCATCATTCAGTAGCTACTCTATAAGAACTATTTTTAAAACACTCAAACACAGAGAAGTACCACATAAAGGGTAATTTAGAACATGGGCTCAAGCTCAGGCTATCTGGATTTGAAATCCCAGCTCTGCAATTACTACCCATGTAACCTTGGGCAAGTTGATTATTATCTCCAAGCCCCTGTTTTCTCATCTTCAAAATGAGGATAATAAAGGCAACTTACAGCAATTCTAACAAATGCATCTAAAGTCCTTAACTAGGTATTTGGCACAGAGTAAGCATTCAGTAAATATTAGATACATTTTCTTTTTATTGTAAAGCATAGAAGGCTCTGTACAGTGTGTTCTGATTTGAAAGAAGACTAAATGCAGTCTCATTTTAGCCTAAATTATGATGAAGAAATGTCATTGAATTCTGTTATTTTGGTAGAAAAGCCAATATTGCTATTACAGACAAGATAAATATTAAGAGCTCAATCAAGGTCAACAAATCCTTTGTGAGGTACTGAATATGGCACCCACATGCAAGAGGCAGAATTGGACTAGAACCAATGATTCTTAAATTGTTCCCCCAAAGCATCCCCTCAATAAATGTCCCCTAAAGTCTATTCCCAAAACAACTGAGAAGGTAGAATAAGTAGGCAGGGGCCCCCATAAAGCTAAATATTCTCTGGGGTTTCCTGAGTTATACTATAGTTTTATGTGAATTTTCATATTGATCCATGGTTGATTTAACATAAAAATAATGTGGTTATTAGAAAACCTTGATATTTTTTTGTTAGATCAACCATAGACATATTATCCAGTATCTTCTAGGCATATCCCTATTTCAGAGCATGGAAGTAAGCTAAACAAAAGGTCTAGAAAGCAGTTTTGCTCTAATAAAAGGCTTGGAGGTGAGAGGCAGACTTGCAACCAGTCATGCATTCTGGCTTCTTGAAAGCTGTTTTTATTGAGTTCAACTATCAAACCCCTTGAATATCAAATAGTAAGAAAAAACGAATCAATAATTATTTCTGGCAATGCAATTTGTCAACCAGCATTGAACTAATTTTTATCAAAACCTGGCTCAATGAATTTGAAGAGATGAGCATGGTTTATCATTTATAAAATAAATAAAATCATAGCTAATTCCTCTGTGTCCACACGATAATTAAAAGAAATACTGTTCTGCCAAATACAAGGAAAGCCAGAAAGACATATCAATTTAAGATGGTTATGGGGTGGTGGTTACTACTGTGTCCAGTCTTGCCGTGACAGACCCTAGGGGAGATGTTATCAGCATTAACTAAAAAAGTAGAGTCAAAGGATATATACTGTATTCCTCTTTTCAAGAACTACCTTGAACAATTTCAAAGGGCTAAGCTAGTGGGCAGGCCTGAATGGAGCCACTTCAGGCAAATGGCCTTCAACAGTTGCTCCTTTGTCAGGATAAGGGGCCTGAGCCTCTTTCTAGATCAATTGTGATGCTCTAGTCCCTGAGGGCATCTCCACAAAACTTCAGACATCCCAATGACAGGAGGTGGCTATTATGCCTCTAATGACTGTGAGACTCCGGAAATAAAGGGCCACAGAAAGCATGAGGACACTTGCTGTGAAAATGTCCCTTTGGCTTGGACACATGAAAGGGAGATTTACTGACCAAGGAGTGTATGAAGAAAAAAGTCAATAACTGATACAGTTCCTTAGCTGAGAGTTGCCTGTATCACTTCTTTTAATCTTTACAAACTCCCACCCCACCATCAACTTCTGGAAAATACACTGTCTTTCAAAGGCAGACTACCTAAAAAAAAATTATTTTTTCAGCAATTTGCAGGGCAGCTGAGGATGCTTCCTAATTAGTAGGCTGAAGTTATTCCAAAGTTTAGTAGGGTGACTTCGGTGGATGGTCACCTAGTTCTGCAGTGCCTCGTGCTTCCTCAGTTTGAATTCTGGAAGTCTCATGCAAAATGGGAAAGTCAGATGCCTTCTTTCCAAAGAACAATCCCTTTTGTCAAATTAATACTCAGGCCAAAGATGGCCTCTTTTAAAAGACAGATTTCTACATATTCTCCTGAAGTAATTAAGAAAGGAGACCCCAGCAAAGACCCCTGCCTCCTGCAATCACAACTGCCTCCAAAAGAAGTCAGCTGTGGCACAGACAGGATTCCTGTTGCTTCAGGAAAGAGCCATTTTACACAGCAAAGTTAAGTATCAGATATGAAATTTCCATGGGGAGAAAAAAAAAAACAATAAAAGAGACAGTGTCAAGTGCCTACAGAAAGTCTCCCTCTCCGGTTTCTCACGGCCTGCTTTTTCAAACTCAAGTTGAAAGTGATGTTTCGTATTCAAAGTTTTAGAACTTGCCAGTACATATCTGAGCACCTGCTGATGCTGGGAAATCCGCATTTTCACCCGTTGAATGCGTAAAGGAGATAGCTTCAAATTAAAAATCACCACTTTGTGTCATTTCCATGCTCAGTGCAGATCTGATAGGCAGCTCACTAATCTGTAGCTCCTACTTAATGCACTTGCTTAATTCCACAAACCCTGGCTCTTCACACAGAGGGTTTAGTTACACCTCTTCTATTCAATTTCAGCTACAGCTGACATCTGAATATCTTTCTTAAGGAGGCAAGGGACTAGAGCACACACATTAGATCCTAAGCTCAGATGTTTGGGTGTTCTGATTCCATGCCCAGCTTCGTGGCTTTTGATAAATTACATCGCCCACCAGTACTTTCATCTTCCCATTCAAAAGGAATATATATATAAAAAGGGTCTCCCTACCTAGATAGAATTCAGTGAGCATGCATTTAAAATATTCTGTTTGAAGAGAAGAAAACTAAACATCTTAGGGAAGTAGGTTATTAAATACAGAGAGAAAGCCTTTAGATTCAATAAGTTGATAATATAATATAGTTAAGCAAGTACACACACACATAAAAATGCAGAATTGAAAACAAAATGGTAGTAATTTCATAGAAATTAGTCATATGTGCCTATTCGAAAGGGAAGCTATAAAGACTAAACACTAAATGGTGAGAAGGCGCATACTTCTGAAGGTATTAGGGAACCCATATTTATATCTATGTAAAATTTCCAGCCTTTGCTTGTGATTGTATAATATTTTCTACCTGGTCTAACTGAAGGTTTAATGCAGAAAGAATCTCTACTCCCACTGCTCTGATTACATCCCTAGAACTTAATACAGTGCATAGAGTATACAATTGAAAAATATTGATCCAATTAATTCTTCTGCAGATATCTCCATCTGAGGCCATGGTGCTTATGATCAAGGGCTCTGAGTTCAAATTACCAAGATTTAAGTCCCAGGACCAGTACTTAGTAGTTGGTTCTGAGAACCTGGACTGGTTGCTTAACATTTTTAAGTGACATCCCCCTCACTGGTCAAATGGAGATGGCCAAAGCATCTAAATGAGATATTAATATAGAGTCATTAGCACAGTCTCTCACTCATCATAGGCACTCAGTATATGCCAACAATTGTGCTTATGTCTCTAAACAAATATTAACCCCTCTATCAACCTGATCCTCTTCCTAGGCTCCTGACTGCTGGTCTTGTTCTTTCTGATCACCCACCCCTGGGAGGTGGCTAGGGCATCAAAGAAGCTTATCAGTTGAGAAAGTCAGCAGCAGAGGACATTGTGGCTTAGCCTTGAAGCTACCCAGGAAGATTGGATGCAAGAAAGAATCACAGGATCAGGGAACGAAGGCCCTTGTTCCTAGGTTGTGAGGATTAAAGCACATAGGCTAGAGCTGGCACTCAGTAAAATATAACTACTGTTATAAGTATTTTTATGATTAGGTTATTGTATGTTGAGAGAACAGAAAAAGACGCGGCAGCCATAGGAGTAGACGGGCCTCACCCAGGCTTCCTAAGAATCAGTGCATCCCATCAGGTATGGAAGAAGAACAAAAAAACCAGGGCCTTTGGAGCTACAAATAGAAACGGCCAGAAATGGCCAGGAGAAATAAAAGTAGAGGGAGTGTTTTTATAATTCATTCGTTCATTCATACATTCATTCGACAATTTCAGAGTGCTTACTCTGTGCCAGCTACTATTCCAGGCACCTGAGAGAACAAGTAAAAAAAAATAGACATAAATCTCTATCAAATTGAAACTTACATTTTTAAAGAAAAATAGGCAATAAATAATAACAATCATATATTTTAAAACCTATGATGTGGCTAGGTGGTGGTAAGTCCTATGAAGAAAAATGAGGTAAGGGGAATCAAGATGTGTGGAGAGGATTATAGTTTTCAAAAGCAGATCAAGTATGGCCTCACAGAGAAAGTAACATTTGAACAAAGACCTAGAACAGGTGAGAGACCTACTGAGTTGCAATATCAAGGGAAACTGCGTTAGAGGCAAAAGAAAAAGTCCGAGTGCCTGGGGTTGACATGAGGCCAGTAGGTCAGAGGCAGAGCACAGGAGGGTGAGAACTACAGAAGATGTGTTCAGAGATAAAATGGGGACATGGACACTGGATGTGTTCTGTTTACTGTGATTGACCTGGGAAACTATTGATTGGTTTTAAACAGGGAAATGATGGGACCTCACTTGTAAGTAAACAGGGTAACTCTGGTTGGTCCGTTGAATATACTGTAGTGACCAAAGGTAGAAGTCAAGAGACAAGTTAAGAGGTTATTGTCATAATTTTGGTAAGAAGTGATGGTGGCACTGACCAGGGTGGTAAAGCAGTGAGAAGTAGTTGAAGACCGTATATAAATGGAAGGTACAGCCACATAGAATGTGCTGATGAGTTAAAAGCGAGGTGTCGAAAAACAAAAGGACCAAGAATGACACCAAAGTTTTGGCCTGACCAATTGAAAGAACCGTTTCCACTAAATCAGAGAAAACTGCAAAAAAAGTAGGTTAAGGAGGGAAGGAGGCCGGACGTTCAGTTTTGGCCAGGTTAAGACTGATGCGTCTAATAGATGTTCTAGAGTTCTGAGAAGTGGTTTGACCTGGTGATAAAAACGGGATGTCTTAAGCCTTCTTAAAGTCATGACTTTGATGAAATCACCAAAAGAGTAAATGTGACTAGAGAAGAGATCCGAGGCTGAATCTTGAGGTATTTCAATGATTAGAGATCAGAAAGATGAATTGATAATGGCAAAACACTGAGAGGCAACCAAACAGGAAGGACAGCCAGAGAGTTTGGTATTCTAGAAGCCGAGTGAAGAGAGTGTTCAGAGAAAGGGAGAGTGAGGAGCTGGATCAGATGGAGAGGTTAGGCAAAGAGGACAACTGGACCACCAAGAACATCATGAATAGGTCTCTGCGTGATGGTGCAGGACTTGTCTGCGTCAGTGACACCATGTGGCATCATCCAAAGGCTATACAGGCACTAGGGCTCTCCAAAGTTAACTTTTACAGCCAAAACAGACTACTTTGACTGAGTAATTCGTTTCCTCCTTCCCTCCCCTCGCCTTTCTTTTTAAACAGTTGCGATTATAGGAATGGGCAAGACTTTTAAGAGAACAGCTAGGGTTTCCTAGTGACAGATCCCTGAATACATAATATTCTCTGAAACAGGTCATGTAAGCTCTTATTAAGCAAATATTTTGAATAAAGGAGTGAATTTATCAAAATCCACTGTTAAAAATATTTGTTCACTTTATTTCCACTCTCTCTATCTTAAGCATATTTTTAATTCAGCCCTCTATATTTAATTGTTTAGTGAAACACACTCTCTCTCACACACACTCTCTCTTTCTCTGAGGATGTTTTTATAAGATATTGACACATTTATGAACATGAAATAAAATTCGTGTGTAATAGGTCACAATGAAAAGATGACAAAAAATAATAACAGAAGTTTGAGTATTTAAATATTGGTTTCTTCTCTCACTTTGTCAATGATTGTCAGTACCCACCACATCTAAATTTTGTACCATGGATATATTTAATATATGGTAAACATGTACTATGTGGCATAAAAGTCATTCCCTGTGTACTGCTATATTAAGTAACACTGGATAACAAATTCCAAAATGGGCTGAATACAGGATCTTCATTTTCCTACCACCTTATGAGATATCACTCTAGATGAGATGCGGCTCCTTTGTAATTTCTCTATAACTATTTTATCACATTAAATTCCAGTCTTTCCTCTTCTGCTTTTCTTCTGACGCCTCACTTCAAATCAAACATTTCATTGATGAATTTTTTAAAAGCACAATTCATAATTACAAATGATTTCAACTACAAAAGTGAAGAGCCTTTTGTGACAAAGAGAACCAGAAATGAAAAGCTCATACAAAAAGCCCTTCAAGTGTTGCATTTCCATAAAGTGCAGTATAATAGGGATTCTGTTCACTTCAATACAAATCAGAGAGGAAATCCTATTTTCAAAAAAAAAACTCTGAAAAATAAAAATGCTAGATATTTTCTCTCTGGGAATCATAACTCTTAGCAAACAGTGATGAACCTCAGAAAGGACTCAGACTTGGTATTAGAAAAACAGAAGATTCTATCTCCAGCTTTGTGATTCAAGACTGGTCACTTACACTCTGAAGCAGCTTACCTATAAAATAAGGGGTGAGACCAGTTAGTTCTTGAGTCTACGGTTGTATGAAATCTATCTACAGGTTGTGTGTGTGCACACACGTGTGTTTGATTTCTTCACAACACCACTATGGCTATAAGTAACTTTTCAATATCCTTTACCTTGCTTAAACGTTTAACTCTTCAAACATTGGGAAAGTTCAAAATTCTGTCATACACCAAGACCTATTAAAGGATGAGATAAGACAGCCTAACTTATTTTTTAAATTAGAATATCACTAGACAGATTTAAAACTATATTATGTAAACATTTCACCTAATATACAATAGATAACGTAACAATAAAGTTGGTACACTAACAAATATAAAAATATTGGGCATTTTGAAAAAGCTTTACTATATCTCAAATGTGTGCTGGGGAAAGAGGCTGCTGTCCACCACTACTATCCTAGACAACAATATAGTCACATATTTCACGTGAAGGCATCAGAAAATGTGCAATATTCATTAATAATAAACACTTGAGTATCTATTTGAGATGAATGTGGAAAAATACAGTATGATGTAAATGTTACACTTGAAACACTAATAATAGTAATATATATTGTTATAAAATTAATGTTATTTGTCATTAATTTCCATCAGTACTAGAATATCATAGATCACCCACTTAAATCTGAGTCCTAAGAATAAATTATCCAGAAATCCTTGAAAGCTCTACCCTTAGATAAATATTATCTTCAAAAATGAACACCTCTAATGTATTTAAATAAATATAATATGGAAATCTGTTCTCAACAGAGAGCAAGGTACAGAGTGGCAATTCTCTTTAATACTGCAACAGTAATGACCAGGCAGAACAAGCTTATAGAATATCAATACAAGCTGCACAGAGATCCTGATTGAAGCTACTAATTTAAATCATCTCTGGAGATTTTAATGACAAGACTAGATATAAAAACAAGATGAGCATGTCTAAATAACAACTTGTGGTCCAATTTGGGGGCCAGGGCTACGTGTGCACGTCTAGGCATGTGCAATGAATCTGCATGCACCGGTGTGCATGTGTGTGTGCATGGGAACACAACACTTTCTCCATGTCACAGTACACCTGCCAACTCCTCTTTATCAACAAAACATATAACTACCCCCAAATAAGAGCAGCTAAGCTCTTGTAGAACATGACATATTGAATCAGCTCAGATTTCAGTATTGCAAATTATTCCCTAGAATTAATTCACTAAATAACCCAGGCAGTCAAAGCACAGATCCATTAGGCTCAGTGAAACACATTCTTTAAATGTTAGTGCCATACAATGAATATTTGATAAGTACACCATTAATAAATCTTGGTGTGACATAATTGATATGTGGATGTTTAATGACAATTCCAAATGATGTAGCACATGGCATCTATCCGTCCCTCAATCATCGCACAGGCTGCCCCTGAACCACACGATGGGTACGATTGGGAAAGCAAAGTCTGATCTTCATTAGTGCTATCCGTAAAAGGTTTTCATTACAAGATAAATGATTATGGTCTGCCTTTATTAATTAAGCATGCATTTCTGCAGACCAAAGTAATTGAATAAAATAGCCGGTAGCTTTTAAACTACACAAAATCATTATGTCGCAAAAGCAGATTCCACCGTTATTCCATGCCTTTAACCACCTATTTACTTTGAGGATGTACAACAACTGAATTTAAAGCACTGTGCATACGGACTGAACTTCGTGTACAAGGATAGTTTCCTCTGACATCTTGCTTCGTGACTGTCATGATAAACCGATTTCTCTTTCCTTTCATGTAATCATCTCAAATTCAGCCTGAATCTATTCCCAACCTTGCAAGGGCATAACCCCAGAATACGAACAGGTCGACAATAGCAGCATTGGTGCTAATGGAAATGAAGTGACTTGTTGCATCTTGAAAGAGAATTAGTGGCTACAGAACAGGTCACTAGAAATCCTCTATTCCTTTGTCACGAGATCATAACATAGAAAAGAAACTAATCACTCATGCTCAAATATTTAAAGTCCTTCTATATTTTGGAGTCAGAAAGAATGCTTAGAACATGATTGATATGTCAACATAACAGTTCTTTTTCTAGATGTGACTGTTTCAGCGAGAAAAATAAGGCTTCTTAGAACATCGACTTTAAAGCTTTAAAAAATCACTAAGGAAGGAATCCCTGGATATTTTTTCTTGCTATGACTTTTTCACATGTGCTGGATTTGGGAGCAAAAGAGCTATAAAATAACATCAGTAAATTTTGTGGTAATGTGTGAAAAAATCATTTTCAAGATAGTCTGACACACTGGAGTCCAGGAAAGAGAAGAGTAAAATCTACTCAATAAGACATGTCTTTGTACTCACAAAATCATCTGAGAATAACTTTGCCAAGTAAAGCTAAAATATACATGTACAGGGTGATCCACAATGAAGAACCTAAGATTAATTTTATAATATTAGAGAATATTCTGGCAATGAGTCAACTTTTCTCCCTAATTCCTCTATGTACTATTTTTAGTTTGTAATCACTAGTGGAAATAATCGTATTACTAAATTAATTCTACTTCTATTGACTATGATCATCATACAGTTCATCAACTTACTCTATTAACAAAAATTGGAAGCTTGACCCTCACCTTGTCTAAAAAACTTTTATTTGTAATGTCATTACTTGCATTTATTGGTAATTACTTGGATCCTTTATGATTATGCTATTGATTCTTCAGCATACCTTTCAACAAAAGCATTAACAAACATTTAGCTCTGAAGGTGATGTTTTAATTTCATTTTCTAACATTTTTAAGGACCCGACACTAACTCTGACTATAATACTTCAAATCACCATGAAGAGAAAAAGCATTTCCATAGTTTATTGTCTGCACTTCCATTGTAATGGCAAGGCTCCTGGTAATAGAGTACTATAGCGTGTAATTCCTACAATGGCTAAAAATACCACTAGACTATTCAAATGATTCATTTTGCATTAGTGCAATTGTTTCCAAGTGTGCTTCATCCTATTTTATTCATCCTATTTTCTTCTTGGTGTAGCATTAACCATTAAAGTCTGTATTATGAATGTAATTTATAAAGTTAAAATTCCCTTATAAAGTTATTAAGGCCTGCCCTGCCATTTATGTTATGCTCATTTTGATTCTAAAAAATAAATATATAAATAAATAAATAAAACAGATTTCTACACAGATTTAGAGATAATTCTAATTTAACTTCATTTGTTTTTTTGTTTTGTATTTCAGATACAAGAATCTCCATATATATATATATTTCAGTGTATCCCTTCTCTTAAATTTCAGCTGAGATCTCTTTGCTATATGATCTATTCTTCCTCCCTGATCATTCAAAGGTAGCAGATAACTATCTCACTTTTGAACTACTTAGTCTTTACTTGAGACTTACTACTATTTCGGGTTCTCTCTTTTTCTTCCTAGGTTCCAAGCAGATTGGATCTTTCACTAACCAGCTACATAACCTGAAGCACACATCTTTGTCTCAGTGAGTAATGGTTTCTGCAGGTATAAAATGAAGTTTGACAAGGACGTGGGGATTCTAAATGAATCACACCTGGCCTGTGGTCTTTAATTCCCTGTGTTATATATAGCAAGACCCAGGTGAAAATCAGGGCTTGTAGTGGAACAGTTAAGCACGGCTGGGTTTGAATTCCAACTTCTCTATTTAGTAGCTCTGTGATCCTGAGAAACTTACTTAACCTCCATGTGCCAATGTTTTTTCAACTGTAAAATGGGGTTACTAGTCCATATTCCACAGAGTTTGTTATGACAATTAAAATTAGCAAATGTGTTTGAGGGATTGAGACAGTGTGTGGCACATTATAAGCACCCAGTGAATGTCAGCTATTTTTGAGTCCCAAAAGAATTGAAAAGATGTGTAGAACCCTCTCTTTCATATGTAAGTCAACAACAAAATTCTGATGTCTGCATGTTAAATTTTAGTTATTATTTGAAACAGTAAAAATAATCAAAATTTTTATGCCCCAGGTCTGCTGGTATTCTAAGCCAGAACTCCCTGAGCACATGCTGTGTTATATAGCAATGTGCTATATGAATAAGCGACAGGTGAGCTGTCCCTTAGTGTCATACAACAAATAAAATTTTCTGCATGTTCTGTAACATGAATCAGTGTTCTGAGAACTTTCCTAGACTCTTATCAAAAATCTTAGTACTGGCAACACTGGCAGCCCATACTTATCCATTCCTGAAACAATGACCCTCCTCTTTGAATGCGAAAGTATCTGCCACCAAAAGAATCTGGGTGGAAAATTAGGAGCAAAGATGAAAATGGTGAAGACAATGGATCTGTACACCCACCCTTCCAGTATAGAAGAGGATACTGAAGACATGTTTGTGAGTAATATAAGCCAAGAAGAATGCAGAAGTTACTTTCAAATATTGGAAAAAATTGATACTGGAATAAAAGCACACAAGGCATATTAAAGTTATTAATATTTTATTAGAGCTCTGAATTTTCCTGAAATATATATGTAGGGTTTTATTTGTATAATATTAGTGGAATATATTTCTACCTAAAGCAAAATTTCCAGATAACCAAACATTGTATTAAATCTCAAAACTTGAACATTTATCTATTTTTGGATTTTTTTAAGTATCTATCTTTAGTCTAGTCTTTCGGAAACTAGCTTATCTGTAGCTTCTGTTTAGTGGGTTATCAGAATCAAACAAGATAACTAAACCCATTTACTCCCTGTATCTTCAAATTAGGGCAGGAACAGGCAATTAATTCAGATCTGGCAAACCATAGGATAATCAGAAAACTATGACACTACCAATGTGAAAAGATGAACTAGAAAAACTTCTTGGAATTGTATCAGAAAAAAAAAAAAAAGAGAGAAGAGAAGAAGTTCAAACCAAAAGGAGGCCTTGAATGGAGTCCAAAGAAATAATGGCAGACCAAGATGATGAGGGATCAGAATCGAGAAGAAACAGGTAACATGTACAAAAGAAAAAGATACCAGGGACCTACAAAAGAGAGATACACTGCCAAGTGCACGGGCTAACTCAGTTTCTGACCACTTTTACTTTTTTACTTGCAATCTCTAATCCCTAGGCACTTAATACAAGTGTGTATAAACATACACAGACACACACAAACACACTTCTCTTGGAATGCATTTAGGGGCTCTATTACTTACAACCAAAAAGCCCAAGTAAAACACCAGTTTCACTGAAATAGATTACATACTGTCTTCTTATTGAACGGAGTACAGTAAACCTACTTTAACCTTCTCTCGATGGCCCAGGGCCATCATTACTGACAACCAGGGCCAGGTGGTATAACACAGGGATGCTTCCTGGGCTGCTGGGCGTGCAAGGTTCTTTATCTCTCCCCTAAATGGCCTTAGAAATGATGCTTTTTGAATCCCTAGACTCCTTTTTGTCGTTTTTCAATCTTTTCCATTACCATAAATCTGTTTGCCTGTAACAGCTTTCTTTCTAACTTTCTGCCTCTAATCTTCTGGAGGCTGGAAAACAAGATAACCAAGCTTGATGGATTCCTGTGTAAAATAAGAATACAGCTCATATACCCTAGGTCGCAGCCTCTAAATATGATATCTATATCCAGTAAAATCCGGACAAGTGGAAAGGAGTGGAAAAGAGACATACTCTGGGCCTGATGCTGTTCTAAGAAGCTGTCTGCCAGTTTCCTCAGTCACAGATATTTGACTCCCAACATTCCCCTGGTAAAACTAATGTTTTGTATTGTTATTTCAACAACAGACAATGCCACCCAAAGCTTTAGTAACCAAGGAAACAATTTTATTATCTTTATATCTAAAAATTGATTTCAAAAGCCAAATAAATACATCCAGATATTTCTAAAATAAAATCAGATAATCAAATAATTTCCTTGAACTATTAAAATAATTTTTCAGTTTTTGTTGATCCCTCTTCATATTAAACCTGCTCTGCCTTAATGGGCATTGGCTGTTTTCAATCCTCTAGGTAAACTACAGTGGCAGCAACTTTCTCACATGGTGAAACTGCATTACATGCTTCACTCATAAATAACATATTTACAGAATTCCTATCATGTCCCAACAGTAATGTCTCAGCCAGACTCAGGAAGGTACTGACAAAGGTCCCTGCCTATATGAGGCTTATGTTGAATATAATACTTATGTAGTATTATATTCAAAATACTACAGGCAATTGTGGTTTAATGGCTTAGTAAGGCACGTTGGGCCACACCAAGGAGATATTCCCTGAGGTGACATTTCCCCAAATAGTTTAATTCTTTGTTTAAACCAGAACCCTTTTGAGACTAACACTGGCATTGTGGATAATTATATGGTCATTAGACATATGGCTGGACCTTCTAGCGAAAACCAGATAGATGGTCACCTCATCTATAGATCAATGCCTGGCACATAGTAGATGCTCAGTAAGCATTTACTGAATAAGTTAAAAAGGTATGAATAAATAGACCATCCAACTAAATATTAATGAAAATAGCAATTATTCCTTGACCAACTTTTCATTCTTTCTGTCATCCACGTCAGCAAGTTTAATCCAACCTTGGTTACTTCCTAGCTGTCTTGCCATAAGAATGATGAAATAATGTGGCTATTGGCCAACACTCCTGAAAATCACTTAGGAAAATTATAGGGACGGAAGGCAGTTCTATTCTATTTAAGTCTCTGAGACAAGCTTGTTTTTGAAATTGTTCTGTCTTCCCTAATAGGTTCTTTTACAAGCTGAATATTAACCCTTCGGTTAAATTATTATTTGTTATTTATTTTAATATATTAGATTTACTGGAGTACAGTCCCAAATAAGGCTCTAATCGAGATAAAAGTATCACTCCCAACTGTTCTTCCTTTAAAGCTTTGCCAGCTCAAGTGTCATCATTTTATTGCTATTTCCCTTCCCTCTGAACTAGGAGCAAATGCTGCAGTATCATAACTTCTACCTGAGTTTTGAAACTATTATTCAAAATTTACATATACTAAGTCATTCAGGAAACACAAATATAAAGATATTAAAATATTTGTTAATATTTTATAAAAATATAGATATTAAGAGTCTTTAAGGACTCTTAAGTTAGCATCCATGAATGTGTCTCAGAGTGACTACAAATCCCTTAAACTGTATGCATAATCTTCTCTATAAGTACATTTTTTTTCCTAAGGAAAAACTTTTGCCTAGTTTTCAATAAGCTCTGAGATTAAGACTAACATTCTAAGGAAAGAAACTAGTAAACATTGATTTCTCCATTTTACTTCCCATGAAACTATTTTCTAAATTTATTTCAATGCATTTGGCAAGTCACTTGGGACACCTAGGGTGAGAGGTATGACCACTAGGTGAGAAGGAAGAGTTTTACTATGAATGACCTGAGAATATACCATATGGAAACTACATATAAGGATTATGTCCACATCATTTTACTGCTGCCATTCTGATATGAGCACACAGAATCTCATCTGATCTCTAATGAATGGCAGTTCTCCCTGCCCTGCCATCCACCACCGCCACCCACCCTCATAGCCCACTTCACTCAGTTCTGGGCGGATAAATCTTAGAAACTCCCTCCTCAGAGTCTTCAAAAGTCTTATGGACTCTATTTCCCTTGGATAAAATTCAAATTCTCAGCCAGTCATTAAAATCTCTCCATAAGCTTTTCTAACATTATTTCTTTTCATGAACATTCTACCCTCTATAAAGTATATTCTTTATCCACCAAACAAAACATTCTACTTCCACGGTTAGACTGGCATAGCCCTGCAGTTCCCAGACTCAAATATCTTCCATTCTCATGAGATTGAGCCAGCCCATCCTTGGGGGTCCAAATAAGTAGCCCTTCCTCTGTGAGGTGTCTCCCACCACCTGGCATACTGTTGTCCTGTGCCTCTCAACTAGTAATGGCAACTATTTTCTGCCACAGAACCACTGACCCTTAACACATGCTGCCTGGTGTGTGTGTGTGTGTGTGTGTGTGTGTAACCTTTAAATTGTATGTTCAGTCTTCCAACTATGCTAAAGATTTCTGGAAGGCAAAAGTCATCAGAGACCCTTTGATTCCCTCACTATCTTTAGCACTGGCTATTTGTTGATGACGTTATTTGATACTAATATCAAAAGGTTAAAAGGCTAGACCAAGTTGGGGTGGGGGGGAATCTTTATTATGAAGGAGTCATTTTGCTTCTTTTGAAATCCCTAGGCATGCTAAGGGGTCCCTGGCGTCTCTTCCATCTGTAAGTAATGTTTTGTTTTCATAGGAGGACTGAAGCCTTTAAGGTCCTTTTAAGAATATGGAGAAGAGAATTGCTTTAAAATTGTTCTGAGGTTATTACTGTGAACAGCGTAACTCGCTCAGAACGACTCAGACAGAACTGAGGATGAAAACTAGCAAACAGCGCTCCTGAGACTATAACACAAAAACCAATCAATTGAATTCAAATGTCTCTCTGGGCATTATGCTAAATCTAATATAATCCCACGATTTAAAATTGGAGACAAGGTTCTCCTCAGCTCTCCTCAAAATGAACCGCTAAGGAGATGAAGAATCTCTGCGGGTCTGGTGAGTTTGCTCTGCACTTTTTTATTTTTTTAGTTTCAAGTATATAGTACATTGGTTAGACATTTATATCGTTTATAAAACGATTCACCTAATTTCTAGCACCCTTAATGGTGTTGTCAACTTGGGGGATCATGCAGGTTCTAGATAAACAGTGTTCACAGTTTCAAACATTCTACAAAATTTATTATCATCTTTCCTTTTCAAACCAAGTTAAAATGAACATTAGGCTGTTGTGTAGGGAGACAAGAGGTTTTGAAGTTACAAAAAGTGCTGAGGAGATTGCAGGCTATGGCCTCTATGTCCTTCTTTCGTAGGAGACACCACCATCTCTTAGCCAACATCCTCCCCCAATAGACTTGCAACACTAGATTCCCAAACTAGGGGCCAGTTACTAGAAAGTCAGGAGTTCTGGATATATATCTCAAGGGCTACACTGAATCTTAATTCCCTAGCAAAGCATCATTTTGTCTGAGTCGATTTGGTCTTTTCATTTCATTGAAATATTCCCCACTCACATATTCAAAATCCATTCTCCAGTTAGAGAAACTGAATATCTGAACATATTATTACCTTCAGGAGAGAACACACACAGGGAGACCCAAGTAGAGAAATAACAGATAAACAACATTTAAAATTTGCATTTGAAGAGCACACAATATATGTGAATTTATAAAGCAGGTGTATTTATAAAGAATTATGCAGTCTCCTTACAGTATTTTTCTCAGTATTTGTGTCTGCATAATGATGCCATGAAGAGAGAGGTAAATAAGTGCAGCTGCAGGATTCTTTGTGAATAATCTTCTTGGAAAATCAAATATCGTTGGCACTACTCCTGCTGTTCCAAAACCTACTTTTTAAATCAGAGACTACAGTAACCACTGCACTCATCGGAAATTGTTATTATTATTAGTTGTTGGCATTTTTCATATGTTGAGTGGAGTAACCATCAATTCTCTTGAATGAAACAGTTACTTAGGGATTAAACTAAGTTATCCCCCTGCTCTTTTTGTTTTGTTTTCTCTGTTTTTTCTGCAATAATGTCCTTATCATGATTGTTCAATAGCTCTCTTGCATTTGCCCTGCACTGTATGTCCCACCCTCACTAAACTTAATCACTGTTAAAAAAAAAAGAGAGAGAAAAGCATTGCTTTTGCAAATTAAAAGAAATTAGTAGCCTGCTTATAATATATCCACTAACCTCTCTGAGGAATATTATTTTAGAATTATACAGTGATTCACTATGTTTGTAATTGCTGGATTACCCACCAAAGAAACTGTGTTTGCTCTCAACCACACTTAAGGTTTGGATTTATTCTAATTTAAAAATTTAGGTGGTCATCTGTTCTCTCTCAGACCACTTGGCCACTTAGTCTAGCTATCTAGCTGAAGCGCTTCAATAAGTGTTTGAGATGAATACTCAGGAAACACTTTGGAGAAGGTAAATATTAGATTTCAAAACAATAGAACACAACAATGTGGTTTAATCCTATACTAAGCCAGAGAAGGAGAAAAGTATCTTTCAACCCTTCCCTCTTGATAAAAATAAAATTAGTTATTCCATATTAGAATGCAAAATAAAATGCCAAACATTAAATTTGTATTTTTGTGGGGGAAAAAGAGGACTCCTGTTTGCTTTTACCTCAAACTTCTAGCTCAGTGCTCATTAAGCCAGCTGAGAAACACTATGGTCACGTTTGGCAGGCATTTATTGGCTTTGCTATTGTTTGTTTTCAGCACTGAAATGTGTTATGCTAAAAAAAAACGTTGATTTTATGCTTCTTGGCATAAAATTTCCAATGACTGAGCTATTTCTAATGATTAGGGTTTTTTTTAACTTATAACGTTTTGGTATTCAAAGTCATATTTTAGTTTATATTTGGAGACTGTGCTAGAGAAAAATAAAAAAACACTTCATTTTAGTGGTTAATTTCTCAGGCCAGTGACTGGATGTATGGCAGGCTGGAGGCCTTCTCAGCCGTGACACAGCAGCAGCCCCTCTCCTGAAGCCTGTCTGGTCTGAGGCCAGTATCTGCCGGCTCCTTACCCTCTTCCTTGGTTAAACAGGCCATAGTCATTCCAGACTTTCCAGACAGAAACCTGGTATCTGTCTCCTCCATTCTTCCCTTTTCCTCTCTCTTAGCCAGTCAGCAGCCAGATCCTGTGAACCCTACTGCCATACATCCATCTCCTTCATTCTTCCAATCTCAACACCATTATAACCCTCATCAAGTACAACCTGGAATATATATTTCAATACTGGTCCCTCTTTCTTTTATCTCTCTCTTCATACATGTCATTTGAGTGATCATTCTAGAATAAAAAGGTGATGCCTCACCTACCTGATATCCTTAAATACTGTCTTAGTAACTACAAAATAAGGTCCACACTCCTTAGCACAGAGCTGAGTATCTTTCACGACTAGCAACTGTCTGCATCTCCAGCCTAATCTCCCTCTTCCTCTGTTCTCCATGCTCTCCAGTCAGCCCAATTACCTGCAGTTAGTTCTTTGATTCAGGTAGGATTTTTTCCTCAAGCTCTTTCTTATATGAGTGTGTTCTTTTTGCCTAGAATGCCCTTTTTTTTGACTTTTGGCAAATTCCTATGCATTCTTCACAACTGCCCTAGAGAAGTCTTTTCTAAGCAGAGATATGCAAGTCGTATTTTTTCTGTGGCCCTATAATACCAAAGATACATCTCTATTTTAGCTCTTTTCACTTTCTTCCAAGTATTTCTTGTGTACTTGGCTCCCTAGAAAGTCTGGGAGTATGAGTTTTTCATAGAGTAGAGCCTTATGTGTAGTAGAACTTAGATTCTTATTTATTGAATAAATTAATGAAGGCTTATTAAGGATTATTCATAAGGGTCATCACTGGATATACCTCATGAATCTAACCACATGGCTGTTCTAATGTTTAGTGTTCCCAATAGCACAGCATCACAGCATTGACTGCACCAGTATTTACAGTGACTAGTGGTACTAGCTGAATTTGACTTGTAAATAAGTTTTGTTCCCTAGTGTAGTCACTTTTGATTACCAATAACAAATTATTATAATTATCACATTAAGTTGTGATTTTCCAATTTCTTTAAAAAAAAAAAAGGTCAAGAAATCCTGGGCCCTATTTTCCTCACAAAAGCAGCACCTGAAACCTCAGGACAACTCTCTAGGTGGGGTGTAAATTTCTACGTTCACCACCTGCTTTTGGCTTGGTAACTGTCTGGCCCCTGAGTGCATTTGCTTTCAGTCCTGTAGCAGAGTAGTGTCACAGAGCAGCCCTGCATGGTGGGGAAGGTATCTGTGTAGAAGCAAAAACTTATGAATCCTTATAGTTGTTTTGCATTTAGTAAGTTCTGCAGCCTTATTTAAATCTATTTATGTTTTTGGCCATTAGAATGTTAATCTGTATAAATTAAAAAATGGGCTAAATCACTATGTTTCAAAGTCTCGGCAATGCCAATCTAGAGGGATGGGCAAAAAGAATAAAGGAAGACTGAGAAGGCCCGTGACCTATATCTAAATGAGAACTCCTGAACTTTGACTGTTTCTTTATATCCTAATTCCATATAATATTTAGTTTAAAAATGGGCTCCAATACTAAGAGCTAGAAAACCACTAAATGAGATGGATCTATCTAATATCTAAAGGACCTATCAGTTCAAAATCTGCCATGGCCAAAATACTAAAAGTTATATTTTTTGTCTGTCTTCACTTAGTTAACACAAGTGCTCAGCCTACCTTTCATTAATAACCAACAATTATGAGTTGTAATTTTAGCTGAAACATCATTTTGTTGTAGTGTTAGCTATATTATGACAACTCTACACAGCTCGAACTGTTCTTGACAGATGGGAAGTAGGAGAAGGTCTCTTTTTATAACAAAGATTATGAATGTCACTCTGAGATGTTCATGTTAGAATAGAGTTTAGTCTTCCAAAAGGGACAGAGATATAAAAAGAAAGAAATTCCATAACTGTATTACATTCCTTCTCCATCACCTAAAGGACAGTGTAATACCAAGCTCTAATAATGTTCGTTTGATTGACTCTGCCCAAACAGCCTTTTATCAGGCATAAGTTACTTCTCTATGATGGATGACTATGGTTTATGGTGCAGATCTCATTTGCAAACGGAGTTTGAAAATTCCACTTCACTGGCAGAATTCTGATGAAGCCTGTACCATCATTATTGCACACTAAACTCATTAGAATAAAAAGAAGGAAAGACTAGCTGAGGTTTATGGAGGATTTGCTAATCTCGTTGTATAAGAATAATACATTTAATTTTCCTTTGTGGGACCTGACCTGTCTTGAACTTTTGTTTGCTATTGCTTGCCAGATTCCCTTAGGTGCTTAGAGTACTTCCTTTTGTACTTTTAAGGTTAAAGAAGGGCAGTGATCAAATCAAATCCAGCTAGAAAATACCTCTATGGATTCAAATTTTCCAAAATGACTATGTCAGGCTGAAGAGGATGAAAATGCTGGTGTTTAAAAATTCAACAGTAGGCTCTTTAAATAGGAAAGAAATGGCAACGCAATGTTCAAAGAGAAATGATTGTGTTTGGGTTTTTTTTTTTTTTTTTTTTTGAATGGTGGGTGGTTAAATTTAAAACAAAAAATTAAGATAAAAATAAAATAAATAAGAGCAGATCCACAGCATTTCACAGACAGGGGGAAAGAACACTTGAGAAGCTTGAAAGAATACAACACAGATGCATTCATGTATTCATGTACTCTTCTTCATACATGAATACAAACACTTCTCACTCCTAATATCTCAGCCACTCATCCCATTTTGGGGGGCCTCTTATTCTCATTTCTCATTCACTATCATGCTGCAAGGATTGCTATTTATTAAAATAAATGGTCTCAGTCAAATGAATATTTCTCATGACTTTCCAGCTACTCTAGAAGTCAGTGCTAAAAATCAGTGATTCCAAATTCTCAGTGATTTTCACAGGGAATGAATCATAGGAAGATGTTATTGACTGTTTTCTTATGTCCACAGCCTGAAGGCAAACTCAAGAAAGATGAATATGTCCACAGATTTGTCATTAAGCCCCTATCAATTGATCCCCAGATGACTGTATCAGCACCCATGGTTTATAACAACAGTATATTCAAAGTAGATTTCCATTGTACTATGAAATTACTTGTACCTTTACGGTTTTCAAATTTACATGGTACTCTTGCAGAGGAAGATTCTCCTTTAGCTTTTCTTTTATTGTACCCTCAATGAACTTCCTTGAAAGAGGGGCCTTGGCATAATTATGGCCAATTCTTATTGGTATAAATCTGCACATGAATCATCAAAGAATGACTGATTTTTCCATATAGCAAAGGTGCTTAAGACTCAGAAAGTGTGAAATGAAAAACTTAATGTTCTCCTAACAGTGCAATTTAGAATAATGTCAATATACCACACACTATTTTTTCAAACCTTACATTTAAAAAAATCAAATCAAATCAAAATGGCGAGTTCCCATTGTGTGAGACATTTACTATGCAGTATCACTCTCTTCTAACTCATCTCTCAATTGTTGAGGGCACTGAGCAAGAGAAGCTGCACCATTAAATGTCAGCCCTATAATTCACACTCAATGGGCAGGCAAACAGTCCTTTTCACGGGCCTGAAATGAATGGATGTAGCAGCACTATAAATATCAAGCTCACTTATTAAAAACAAAAAAGAAGTGATAAAAAGAAAGAAAATCCAAGAGAATCTCACCAAGTTCTAAGAACTACCCTCATGGATTCTCACTCTGAAGCATGTGGATATGAATGCTCTCTCAGGAGAGATTTTTATACTGAGAGGGTGTATTATTCTGTAGGAATTCTCTTGAAGATCCCATCCTTTGTAACGGGCCCTGATGAAAGGCAAGGAGATAGAAGGGGTGTGTGGATCAAATTAGAATCTACTGAGAATTCTGTTTTTAGCAGGGCTAGCAATAGCCACATCAAAGAGCAAAATTTGGCGCTTCTTATTCCACATCCCTTTTTCACATTCTCTCTGAAATCCAGCCGTGTTTATGCCTTAATCTCCTAAAGTGCCTCAACTTCACTGCATGTTTCCCTTCTTTCCTAGAAAACATCTATGCCCCAGTTCTTTATCACCCTTTATTCATTTGTCCATTCGTTTACTAACAGCTATTTGATGAGAAAATATTTATTGAAAATTCTGTTAGGTTCTGTGGATGCAGAGATGACAAAAATTATTTTCTGTTGACTGATCCTATCCTATGTCATGTCTCTTAGATGTCTGATATTCAGTAGGATGAATTAATTGGTGTTAAAGCTTCAACAGACCTTGTTATCTTAAAATGCCAACACCCTGGACCCAATTGCAACCTAGATCCTGTGTTTACCTTTTAACAAGAATTCAGTGTCTTATTCCTGGAGTGAGTGATGTTGAAATGCCAAACACAGAAGTAAGGTCAACAATGGCCCATTTGCCTCACGTGAAGTAAGGCCATTTTTTATCCTGATATATATTTGAGCTAGAGGCAAAAAACATGGGGGACTTGGGGATTAAGTACCAGGCCCCAAACTGATCTACCACTAATGTGTTACTGAGTTCTGGATGATGATGGTTCTTCCACTTTGAGCTTAAGTTTTCTTCTTGACTCATACTCTCCAACTCCTATTATTTTAATCACTGTTAGAAAAGACCACCTATGTTATGTTCTGTGATTAGAGAAATTATATATACATTTGTTTCTTCTTGCTGCACTCTCTTAACCAAATGTGTATTAATTTTTGACCTGATTTTCTTCTCTCTGGCTCCCATACTTTGTAGGAGCAAATGGAGTTCAGTAACTACAAACAAAGTTCATTATTCCTATGGCTGAAAAGAAGAGTGTTTAGCCACCGTTCACACCTCTTCGACTGATCTCTCCAAGTCTTCCTAGTTTCTGAAGGGTGGGGATTATGGGTCCCTTGGCTTCACTGCTGTTTGGTCAAGACCATTTGTAATTTACCTAACTGTACCCCCGTAACCCATTTACTACATTAATACATTTTGTAGCATTTTAGAAGTAGACTTTGGGCTACGCTTAGGGGTAGAGTGTACAATATGATAACAAATTAGTGATGCCACTTGGAAATCTGAAGTACACGTAAATACATAGCCCCACTTTATTATTTTAGCCTCATTCTATTTTGGTGTGAAGAATATGCATTTTAATATATATCTCAATCTAATTCAAGGACTGTTTTCTAAAATGTTCTTTGTTTATATCAGTGCCTAAACGTAACTTTTTAAAGGTTTTTTTCACTTAACTTCAAAACTTTTGTTTGGAGCAATTGGTGTATAGTGTATTGAGCCATACAACTAAATTTTGCAGATTTTCCAAAGGGAAAATAGTCTGTGAGCTAAGTAGATTATATTAATGTAAAAAATTAATAAACTTCTACTTTGTGGTTCCAGGTGGGCCGTTAGAACTGAAACTAGCTTTTTTTACAACACTCTTAGTAACCAAAGCAACATCTGTTGCAACACCACAAACAGAAAGAGTGCCTTAGGGTTTCTTTAATTAAAACCAAGAGACTAACCAGAGTGACAGAAATCTACACTGCTCAAGATCATTTTTGTATGTCACAAAGTAGCAGCTGCCTATCAACAGCTCTGTGCATGTTAGGAATTCAGTAGAGCCATGGAAACTCTGTGAATGGGGCAGGGAGCTGGGGGAGTAAGCAGCCCAATCACAAAGAAACTCCAGTCCCTGGGTCTGTTTTTCAAAATTAGGAATAGTTGATAGTGGTAATAACAGTGGCATTGAATCAGCGAGCCTATATGTGTCACTATTCTACCCAAAAGCCCTCATCTTTTCACTGGCTCTTAAAACTAATATTTATGAAAACAAGTGAGTGAGGGGCAGTCTAGCTAAGAATGTGGTATCTAAATACTCATTTAAAGCTGATCAGATGAAAATTCAAATAGATGACCTCTAATGAGTGCCTCCTGGAGGACTTGTAATATATGCTATGACTGGAGAGGGAAGGAGAAGTATTCTGAATTTAAGCACTCTTCTAAATTATACGTGGACAGCCATTGGGACCCAATGGTTAAAATTTGCCTGAGAAGAGATAACTAATTTGAACATAAATAAAACTTATAGATCAACGTCCTGTGATATGTCAAATAAAATACAATTTTTTAAAAAAATCTCATTGATTCATTTTCTTCTTTCTTCTTATAATCATTAAGATCTAGATAGGGCAAGGGTTAAGAGGCCTACACAATCCAATGACAGAACATGTGTCTATACCTTTCGCTATCGAGGGGCTTTCATTTAAACTGTTGCTTTGAGGACAACTGTCTCTCCTTTGAGGCTGTCCCACAACCCTTTTACTCTTCCTGGCTCCATCTGTTGCAGCTTATTTCCAGCTGCTGTTTAGAGGAAAGGCCTTGGTAATTATCTCCTTAACACATAATTTATCTTGCTGAGACCATCCTTGGACTGCAAGTCTATTGAGAGCTCCAATGTGTTCTCTTTCTACCACGTAGCTATGAACTAAACTGAGCCATTCATCTCAGGTAAAACATACCATCTCTGCATGCCGTTAGTCCCTCACGTTTTTAGGGGCACTATCTCCCACGAAAATGTTTTTCCCATTTGGCAAATGACATCTCAAAGAGACCAAAACATTTTCCTTCTTAATATTTAAAATATAATCAAAAAGAAAAATAACTAATGCTGATTTCATCATAAATATTTATACAGTAGTGGTAGACAGTGAATAAATGTGGTGTTTTGTCTTTGTGTAGACAGGATTGAATTTCTGGTGACCACAGGCAAATGTCTTTACCACTCAAGAGCATCAGAATCCCCTTTGGTAAAATGGGACACTTCATTATTACCAAAGGAGATCGTTCTGGGGATTAAACGCAGTAACAAAAAGATCAGAGCATCTCACATTTTAATGTGCATATGCAGCACCTGAGAATCTTGTTACAATGCAGAATCCGACTCGGTAGGTCGAGGGTAGGTCATCAAACTGCATTTGCCACAAGCCTCCTGGTGAGCTGACATAGCAAATATTGGGCAGCACACTGAATAGCAAAAAATGAAAAGCTCTGTAAAGACTTGTCACATTTTGGCCCTCAGGTTCACAAGAGTCTAGAAAGAGTCCCCCACTACCATGTTCACTGCTAATGTCTGTCTCACAAAGCACACTCCCGGAATTATTTGAGTTAAAGAGTAAATGTGGGAACAAACTTTCCAGAAGACACTATAAAAAAAGTCACACATAGTGCATATTATTTAGAGATTTCCACGAGCCCTTTCCTTCTCCTCTTAGCTCAGAAGACCTCTGCGCCACTCGTTTCCCATTAGGAAAACAGTCACCACATGCTCCCCTCGAGGACTTGCCCCTCTCACTGTGTAGGAGAGAATCAAGTGCTTGCATTAAAACTAAGATCTGTGTGGGCAATCTGAGCACAACTTATTGGGAAATATGGTTGCCTTGGGTCATCCTGGCTTTAGTAAGTCGGGCCAGGCCCTGCTGGTGGAAACGAGAGCATTTTACTAGAAGTGGCAGCTTCCTGAGAACTCCTCTTGGGCAGCTGCTCCCTCTCACACAGAAAGAGGTGAACGGAAAAAGGAGAAACAAGACTGATTGTCCATGAATCTATAAGGGACCTTCCTGCCCCACCACAGGCAGCAAGAGTGATGATGCTCTTTTAGCGAACATGCCCACAGAGGCCAGAGCAAACCCAGGCATGGAAATGGCAAGTATCAATCTCAAAGGGTGGCAACAGGGTAGGGGGCCCGGAGGCAAGGCCAGGAATGTGGATTGCTATCACTATTGTGATAAATAAGAAAGGCAGCTCAATGCTACAAGAGGATGATGAGAAACCAGTCAGAGCTCGGTAAGCATCTAAGCAGTTCTGAACAGTGACAAAGCTGCAGGGATTAGAGAGCTTTCACGTGTGTGGTCCCAGCCACCTGGGGCTGGGTGAGGAGGTAACACCAGCAGCCAGGCAGAGCGAAGACTCTGGAGCTCTTCCTGACCATCCTGCCCATGAAAAAGACCTGGAAATAGAAAAATGCCACTTAGGGGTGCAAGGGAAGCCACTGAAGGAAGACAGAGCTATTTCTCCCTCTCCTCTACTCCCTCCATCTCTCTCTCTCTCAATCTCTCCCTCTATCTCTCTCTCACTCATTCACTCACAGAGGCCAATTGGGCTGGGAGTTTCTTGGTGCAGAAAAGCAATCAGCAAGGTAGCAGGGAAAACTGCTGAAGGAGAAATATTATAAATGGCAAAGGCCTGACAGGTTAGCCAGGCAAGAAGGTGAGCAGATTAGAGAGAGGATTTAAAAGGCACAAGCACTAATACTAGCCTCATGGGGCCAGAATGAGCACACCTAGGAAGAAGCTCATAATGCCAGAGAGACAAACTCATGTTTGAAAACAGTCTGAAATTACCAAATCATCTAGTTCTCACAAGGAACTATGATTCCCTAGGAGGAAAACTAAAACTAAAAACAAACTGATTGCAATCTAGGAGGACAAATACATACGTGCATAGATTTATTAATATAAGAAACACACGCTAAGGTCTGGGAGTAGACAATGCTATCAAAACTCAGAAGAAGGGAAATCAGAAAGAGTCCCAGGGAGAAGGGAGCTAGGCAGGGTGGGCACAGTGACTAGGTGTCTGATGCTTAAGTTAATAAGAAAATGATCAGCTCACTCTGATTTTAAGAGAAAAAATTTAGTGACATATTTGTGTCAAACAGTAACCAAAAAGGTACATAAATTCTTGTGCCTTTTTAAACTTTCTCCGGTCAGAAAAACATCTGAAATCTGTTGGTTTATTAGCAATATCACATATGTATATAAGTGTACAAACAGAGAAGTAATGTAATTTTCTAAAATTCGTGTAGCATATTATCACATTATCACATGTAGCATTTTATTGGTATATTTCCTCAAAAACGGATTATGCAGGGAGTTGAATTTTAAGAGTAATTGCAGCAACTTAACATTTTGATTATCAGGCAAGCTGAGCACTACTGACATTTTGGACTAAATCATTCTCAGTCATGGGCGCCTGTCCTGTGCACTGCAGGATGTTTAGCAGCATCTCTGGCCTCTATTCACTGGATCCCCCCAAAGCACCTCTCCGTTGTAACAACTAAAACTATTTCTAGACATCACCAAATGTTCTGGGAGGGGGCAAAATTATTCTGATTTGAGAATAACTAGTCTAAAGTATATTTAATTCCAGCTACTAAGCTAGCTACATAGATAAACCCAAGCATTACAGCTATAGAGAAATTAAAGATTTTATGCATTGCTCAGAAGATGAATTATATAACCACACAACACCTTTTTTGAATTTTCTAAGATTCTCTGATTCTTTGAGAAACTCTGCTAATCAATAATCCAAATGGCCTCACATCACACAGTTGATTAGAAGCTCTTGCTTTCCATCTCACTTGTGTCCCCTGGACCTGCATGTGGACTTTTTGACCACCTTGATCTTATGTGATTGTCATCCTCAGGTTCACATCACAGGGAACATGACAACACTTGAGTCTCTGCATAAAATCCTTATGAAAGGCTAGATCCTTACATGTGAAAGAATTCCATTCGATTTGTTGTTATGAAAGGGACAAAAATAGGGCTGACCAAATATCGGTGTTAATTTTTGTTGATGACAAAATGAAATGATCAGATGTAGAAAAAGGAGTCCAGAGTTAAATTTAAAGGGCAGGTTAATCTCTTGATTGTTCACAACTGTTCTATAATTTTTTATTAGCTTTTTCATCAACTACCAAAAAAATACATTCCCAATGTGCTATAATTCATGCAGGGTTCCCTTTATGGTTTCTGTTGTGACATATAAGAAATTTTTAGTGCATCTAAAAATCTATTTTATCAAATTATTATGTGTTATAAGATATGCAAAATTAGGCTTGATATGCTGTAAAGAGCATTGAATTAGGTCAACCTCCATCCTAGAATCCACTCATCTTTGAGCCTCCATTACTTCAACCATAATACACGACTAATAATAACTATCCTGCCTTTCTTACTCAAATGAGAACCAAGTAAATAAATGCATATGAAATCAGCATGAATATTGCACACATAAAGAGGCTGATATTATATTCAAACATGATTCTGCAATTAAAACTATTTCCACTCGAGGGTTTCAATGATGGCAAAAGAGCTTCATTAAAAAATATTACTGAGTGTGAAGTAACTCAGTAATAGATTTTCTATAAAAATTTCCAGATATAGATCTCCTAAATATCTGGTTAAATAAATTTGAGGATATTAAAAATGAATAAAACCCTCAGATCATCCATAAACCTCATTAACAATAATGATTCAATTTATTTTCTCACCAGTAAAGGTATGCAAATAAACATGGAAATAAATCTATGGTTCGCTTCAGATTCTTTTGTGTTTTTATTTATCTGCATATGGCCAGATGAAAGGCCTAAATTACAGTTAGTGGCCAGATGTTGGAGAGCAGAGGGAAACTGAAAGACATCAGGACAGAATTACCCTTTACCAATATGCATCTCTCAAGAGTCTAGTCTTTAGGGCAGGCAGCATCTGCGCCAGCATAATCCACAGGTGAATTTAGACAGCACTCCTGCACACTGCTGGCTTTGAAACAAATCCACTTAAAATACGTGGTTTTGACTATGTAGCCTAAAAAAATAGATTACTAGTATATTTAATCATAATGTCTATAAGTGATTATCGAGTATTAAACCTCTTTCAGAATCTGACTTAGTTTTATCCGCGGCCAATTCTCCTTGCATTAAAGAACCATTTATGCAAATGCAACATGAGGCAAAGGGGAGAGATAAAAAGCTGCTTAAGACCTTATGAATGACTACATTCAGCCTGATATTATTTGTGTTTTTTTTTTTTCCATTGAAATACTATACATTGTCAAAAGAAATGTTCCCTTACACTAATAGCTTCAGAGGGCGATTAGGCAAAAATTAGATGTGAGAAGCAGGAGGGACAATTCTTTATTTGGTTGCATATAAAAGGCATGCAGTGTACACTAAATCGGAATGAGAGCACATCAAAGCAGCTAAAATTCTGCTGCTGAGCCACAAATGTCCTCGTACATCAAAGGAGGCCCACGTCAGCAGGATAAACCCAAAGCTTAGGTAGCCCCAGACCTGGGCCTGTCTGCTCCCAATCATGAGAGTGATGCATTATTAAAGGAACAACAAGACAGCACAACACTCTGGAGATAAGTGGTGGTCAGTGCAACCAGGGGTCCACGACGCGGGGCAACAAGAGGAGCAGGGATGCTTTCACAGCCTGGACGGAACAACAACAACAACAAAACATGCTGTCAGGGAGAGAAGATAAAGCTGTAAACAGCCCAACAAGGGGTCTACTGGAGATAAAATAGGAGGAAGAGGAAGCAGCAGGGGCGGTTCTGACATTTCTGGCACTTTGCTGAAACGCACTTGGGTTTTGAAGATGTCAGAGTCTGAGGGTTGATGTCTCTAGCTGAGCTCCAAGGGATCATGAAGCGAGACAGATGGAGGGACTGCAAGCCACCTCCCCTTCGGCGAGAATGAGCGGTGCAAGGTGAATCAAATAGGGCTTGATATTTATGTTATATGTTGCTCACTGGTGAGACATTTCATGGGTGTTAATTCTGCCCAGTGAAGAAAGGCTAGTGGCCTAGGAAGACTGTTGTGGCACAGAAATTGAATATTTGTGGTCAGGTTGAGTGGGGCCAGGACCTCTCACCATGTTTCCTGCAGGAGGGCTCAGCAAGCACTGCATCTGGCCTTTGAACCAGAAACGATCAAACACCTTTAATTCTCCAAAACCACAACATAGTATTCAGCTTTAAGATGAACAACAATGTTCAAAAATATATTTTAAAAACACAGAAAACACCTTTTTTTTTTTTTTTTTTTTTGTCCTGTTGAATATGCCACACCTAGCTCAGTCCCTGGCATTAATTGGATTCTCAACAAATATCTGTTGAATGGATCATGAGAGTCACTGCCCCTAAGAGTGTTCACTCACAGGTTTAAAGAGAAAGTGAATACTGACTTTCCTGACAGCTCTCTTCTTTTTCTCTTGGTTTCTTTTCATATTTTTTTCATCATTTTTACTTTTGGGTCCACTGCACCGGTTCACAAACTTCAGCAAGCATCAAAATCTTCTGGAGGACTATGGCAATGCAGCTTTCTTCATCCCATCCCCAGCATTTCTGATTTCAGATTTCCTCAATATAACTGAATCAGACTTCTGACTCAGTGGGTTCAGGCGGGGTGGGGGGGGGGTCTAGAGTTAGTATTTCTAAGAAGTTCTCTGTCGCATTTGCTGCTGCTGGTCCCCGGCCTACACTTTGAAAACCATTTATTCTAGTCTAAGTATCTTTCTAAGATGGGCTTCAATATATGTCCATTGTTTTGTGAGATGAAACTAAAACCGCTCTTTCTGATCAAAACATATGAGTAAGAAATTTGTAAATTCTGAAAATAGGTGGGCATTAAAAGATGACCAAGAAGTTTTACAAACGGTGTTTGGAAAGGCTCCTGAAAGCAGTGATGCTCTTAGCTGCCGAGTGAGATTTTCGTAGTTAAAAGATTATTTGAATGTGTTTTCCCCCATCACTAAATTCACTGTGTGAGTTCTTTCAGCATTGTTTTATTTCTTCCTGAACAACTGTGCTTCACTCTAACTAAAAATTCCCCCTTGCAAATTGTATAACTGGGAAGCTACAAACATTTCACAGAGGTTTTGCCTGGTTCCTCTTTGTTGTTTGCATTACACTTTAGAGATGTGAATTAATGAAGAGTTTTACAATCATCCTCATAGATTCCTACTCAGACCCAATGCATCCAACCATATTTCTCATCTGCTAGGCTTGCGCACACCGTCCAAAGCCTCCCCTTCCCTAGCAAACATAAGCCTCAGGTACTTGGCTGCCTTAGGTAAGAATACTTGGGTCACACTGGAGTTTTCCTTCCCCTCACATCTCACAAAGGTCTTTTTACACTACTTTTAAAGTATGTTGCATCCACACGTTTTTCCTCCCTCACCACTGCTGCTTCAGTCCACAGACCCAACCTCATTAATAGGAACCACTGTGGCAGCCCCTGATTAATCTCCCATCTCAGTTTCTCTGCATTTTCATTTTCCTTTTACTCAGCTGTCAGCACTACTTTTCTAAGAGATGTGTTCCCATCACTCATGCTTAAAAACCTCTGAAGGAGTCTCGCTACCAACATAACAAAGCCTGGGATTCTCTTGGGGTTTTAGAAGCCCTTCAGGCTCCGCCTGGTCCTAGCTCACCTTTCAGGTCTAACTTTTGTTCCATGTATGTTTTACACATACTTTGTGTTCTGCTATGATCTGCTTTATGCTGTGCACAGCTTGTACCTGACCTGTTCCTCTACTTTAAATATTCTTGCACACTGTATGTAACTCTCAAATTCTGCAAATCCTCCCATGCCCAGCTCCAAGGCCATTATTTCTGTATAGCCCCAATACCCTACTCACTTCTTGACTCAACTGAGCAAAATCTGCATTCAATTCTAAAGTTCTTAAGAGCAGGAGCCAGGCTTCAGTTATGTAAAAATAATTCCCAAAAGTCATATATGTGGTAGCATGCATACTACAGTTATTCATGATAAACAAATGCTGCATTGAGTTGGATGAATTAAATTTGTCATAATAGTTCTCTGGTTTGGATGAATGTTACTCAGATGAAATGACAGAATGTACGAATTAAGAGATTTAAAAACACAGCTATCTTGTGATTTAGATGAGGCATAGCTGATCAAAACAGATCTGAGGAGCCTTATGTTGATATGTGTTTTTCAGGCATATAAACAATAAATTCAAAGAGGCCCAAAGTAAATTCGTGTATTATATGAAAAGTGTTTACACAGTCAAATAGAGGAAGTTTTTTAAAAAAATCTTTGATGATTAAAAACTCATAAAATGCTCTTACCACTCTAATATGAAAATGTAAGAGTGCTTACATCTTAAAAAGCAGATAGAAAAGTCAAGGGGTCATGTATACCAGGAGAAAGAGCACTGACTTTGGGTTTCCACATCCTTTGGTGTGAATGCCAGCTTTGTCACTTACCAGTTGTGTGTTTTTGAGCCATTTATTTAACCTGCCTGGGTCTCAGTTTCCTAAGAGTAAAACAGAGATAGAACATTGACCATATAGGTTGGTGACTAGTCTAGACATAAACGAGATAATGTGTAGAAAGTGCTTAGCAGAGTGCCTCACACTTAGCAGCCTCTCAATAAATGAGCCTCAAACATAGTATGAAGACAAGAGTAAAAATTAATCCTCTTTGTGCTGCATAAATGTGCATAAATTTAGGAGTGACATGGGATGTTTAGACAGCAGAATTAAAGGACCAGAGAGAGGAAAGGAGTTGGTGACAATGGCAGGATGAGATTGGACAAAGGTTTTCATCTACCTTCATGGGTTTCTAAAACAGGAACAGTTCCCCTGAGTATTTCAGAGGCAGCCTATTGCTTCTGCTATGTTCATACACGTGGCTTTATCAGCTACAGTGTTAATTCCCCATTGTTCAACGGGAGGCTTTGCATCCCACGAGATTTTCCAAGGGTTAAAGAAAACAGAGTTGGATTACTAAAATACTTACAGATTGACAAGCCGGAGCCTTTTGTTAGTTTGTTTTGTGCATTATTTCAGGGAAATAAAGAATTTTTAAATTATAATTACCAGGGTTTAATCTGTTTCCCACAAAATGCCTAGTACCAAGTTTATACTCTCCAATAGTTTGGTAACAATGAGGCTAATGATAACAATAATAATTTACATCAGTTACAGTTCAATGGAAGGCAAATTTGATTATATCATTCATTAAACTCCAAAAATAGGTGACTAGTTTATTATTGTTGGGTTTAGATTTTCTATATTAAAACACAAATCTTCTCTGAATCTAGTGCATCTCCTTTCAGCTCTGCCTAAGTTCATTCTTTCTATGTATGTTGTAAACCTTAAATTTCTCTCCTAATTATGACAAACATCTTTGTTATATTTTCAGCTAATCTTACCATGGCACAAATGCAGAAATTTATTTTACTACTTTTCCTGCACTAACATTGCTAATGTATTCTCAGAAATCCTCATATAAAAGAGTCAAACAATAGGTTTGTGAAAATGACTTGAATTGAACACAATTCTGCTCACCAACTTGCCATGAAGTAAGGCAGCAATAGATCTTCTCAGAAAAAGAAATTAGAGAGCTGATAAATATGCAGAAAGGCAATTTTGGTAGAAGTAAAACTAAGTGAGGAGGAAAGGGATGCAGAGAAAGATGACAAAATAAAAATGCAAGGAGAGTTTTTAAAAAGAATGATAAGGACAGTAGCATTCAGAATGCCAGTCCAAGGGGAATGAACACATGAGCAAAGAAGCCAAGACAATTGGGTCCAGAGACGTGACTTGGATGAACAAGAGCTGATTTGGTGGAGCGTTTGCCTCTTGGTTTCATATCAAGTGTGAGAGATATTGCTCTGAGTGCTTCACGAGATGTGAAAAAAATATATAGCTTATAGTTCTCTGATTTCTAGGAGGAAAAAAGGCACTGAACTATGAGACAGGGGAAAACAGAGTGAACATATTGTGATGTAAGCAGGTGACCTATGGGAACTAACTGATAAGTGCAAATATTGCTCCTTACAGGAAGAATCATGCCTAAGAGCAGACAATCACTTAGAACAAGCATGTGCTTCTCTTCACCATCCCCAGGCACGCGTCCTCTGGCTAGTCATGAAGCTGTTCAGACTCAGGCCCTCCACCAGGTAAACCCAATATTTTGTTTGATATAAATCTGACTTGAATCTGTTATCTATCTTCCTCTCTTTTATCTTTCCTTCCTTCCTTTCTCCCTCCCTTTCCCTCTATCACTCTTTCTCTTTAGTTCTTTTTCCTTCTTCCCTCCTTTCTTTCTTTCCCTTCTCCTCCTCCTCCCTGTCTCTTCTCTCTTTCTCCCTCTCACCCCTTTTTCTTCTCTCTCTCTTTCTGCCTCCCCCAACTCCCTCCTTGCCTCCCTTCTTCTTTCTCTTTCCCTCTTTTTCCTAAAAATAATTTAAAAAATGCTCTCAGACAATAAACAGAAAGTAAACATGGAGAAATAACCCTGGAAATAGTATAAGAGAAAGAGATATATTGACCTTAAAGGTCATCAGTGAATATGCATTCTCATCTGGATTTGTCAATAGGTAGCTGTGTGACCTTGGACAAATCACTTGAGCTCTCTATGCTTTAATTTCCTCTAATTTAGATGATATTAGATGATATTCAACTCTTTCACTTTTACGTACTTGGTGAAAGGGTTAAAAACTTAGGTTTGGGAACGAGATCTAGATTACGGTGCCAAATTTACTATTAATTTGTTGTGTGATCATGAACATGTTACCTAATATTTGTACCTCAGTTTCCTTACCTGTAAAATGCAAATAAAACAGCAACTACATTATAGGATTATTATTAGAATTAAGTGAGATAAATTATGTTCAAGTGAGATGAATGTGTAAGAATTTAGAATGGTGCCTGATCCATAGTGAATGCTCAAAAAAAAAAAAAAAGTTAATGATAATTTTTAACTGTAATGGAGTATTATGGTAAGAGGTAGTTCCTCATCTACAAATTCAATTTCTCTGATAGCAAGGAAGTAATACAAATTTCCACAAGCCATCTGAAAGAGTAAGGACAGTTGGACCCAATTAAGACATCCACAGAGATATTTGGTCCACCCAAAGGTCCTTGAAATTTGACCCCATCCAAAATGTCCATGGAGATCAAGGGTCCATGTCAAAAGGTCCTTGATATTTAAACCCTGCACTTCTGCAAGATTCAAGCCCTATCTCACCCAAACTGCAATGCATTACCACCTGGTTTACTGAGACAAGAAGGGTTATTATTGGCAATACAGTCACAAAACAGATATTAGACCAATAAAACATGACAAGATTTTTTATGTCTTAATCCTATTAACCAAAAGTATAAATAAATGGTATGGGCTACTTGAACCAAGGGATGTTTTCAAAGTGTCGATGTTTTTGACAGGACCAAATATCAAAGGCCATTTGGCACAGACCAGATAGGCTCTTGGATGTTTTGGTCAGGGCCAAATTTCAAGGTCCTTTTGGCATGAATCAAACATCTTAGTAGATGTTTTGAGCAGAACCAAATGTCCTGCAAGGATTTGAAAATATAATTTAAAATAGCACAAGAATCAAGCTATTTGCAGGTCCTATTCATATGTCGGTAATACAGATTCTCCTCTGAAAAGACTAAATAAAACAGATCAACAAAAATTCCTTTCTCAAAACTAGCAGTGGATATAAGATATTATAAGGTCTATAAAACAGATATTTGCCTTGTGGACTTTTTGGTTATGGTTGCTGGTGTGTTATTAATTTGTTTCTAAAGTTATTCACTTTTCTTTAGAGATGTATTTCTTGAAAAACATCAACTCTTACTTGTTATAAATAAAATAGACCATGTTGGCTGTTCATCACTTCAGAGGGGAAAGGAAAATTCTCAAAGATGTCAGCCGGGGCACAGCTTTAGCTCAATCTGTCAAGTTGAAGTAAGTAATATAGAAAATATCTGAGGTCATAGAACAAGCTTTAGTAAGGAGTATGGCTACTTTCTTCTCTGTTCTTCTTGCAAGGAAAATGAGTATTGTTTACATGATGGGCTGGAGAACACAGCTTTTTACCAACACCATGGGGCACTGAATGCTGTGATCAGACTAGCATGCTGTTCATTAAAAGCTGTTTTGAAACTAAATTTTAAATTTAAATTTAGTCCTAGGTGATAACTAAGATTAATCTGAGAAATAAAAATTTTTGAGTGCTTCTGTGTATGAAACAGTTAAAGAAAACTCCAGATATAACAATTGTGATTTTAGGATAACAAGCCCAATGTTTAGGATAACATTTGATATAAAAAAATAGGAAGATATAGTGGTGATGGAGAACATTAACCTTTATTGACTATACTGTATTTGCATAGGCAATAAACTACATTAAGTTTTTCCAACAACCAGGTGAAATAAGTATTATCTCCCTTTTTACGTATTAGACTTTAGGCACAACAAGTCAAAGTCATATAACTGATATCCAGTGAAGGTGGAATTCAAGGGCAGCCTACCTACCTCCAAAGACTCTGCTTCTCTTTCTGGGATAGTCATAGCATTCTCAGTGTATAAAAGTATGAGCAATGGAAAATAGAACCTGCTGATGGTACATGGTATAGTCGAGGCCCAAAGTCTACATTCAAGCATTAAACTTGAAGTCACTACAGACACCAACTGGAACTCTGCAAGTGTTAGCTCTGATTTGAAAAGAGACCATACTAATGTACAGAGTTATGGATCACCATGGGACTTAGAATCCTGTAGCATTCAGAGAGCAATGATGACAAAGAAAGTAGAAAGAAAAGAGGGACCCCAGCTTAGCCATACCTGAAATACGCTACCTATTTCATCAATATCCCATTGGGAAGGAATTAACAAGTAACATCAGAACTACAAGCATTTTGCTAATATATTATTCTGTAACATAGTTTAAGCTACTGTGAAATATTAATTTTCTGATATAGGAAACATCTAGGCTTAGCACTATCCAACAAGTGGTGGGAAAAAACAGGGAACCAAAAGGCAGGAATAAGGCAGAAAGTAAGAGTGATAATGGGAGATGTGTGAGAAAAAAATAGAAAGTAAAAAAAAATATATATGGTTCTTTGGAAATGATGTTAGGCATGATGTATAGAAGAAAGCTTTCCACTTACTGGTTTATACTAAATCCCATGTAAATGATCCACTCCAGAGCTTTCAATTTCCTAACCCATCTAGTCTCCCATTATGAATCAACAGGTACACCTTGTAAGGGCTTAGCACACTTTAGAAGCAGTGTGGCCATTTCTTGAATAGGATCTAGACAGATCTTAGAGCCTAGTGCTTTAGAAGTCATAAAGGTCCAATTTGGCTCTATCACCAATATCACTCTGTGTGACTTAAGTCATCCTTATCTTAACTTTGGAAAAATCAAGAGAAAAACTATGCCCCACTTTACCAAATATGTATTTCTCAAAACATACCTAAAAACTAACTCACAGTTTTTCCTGTCTGACACTTGTTATTCCCTACAAATATTGTCCCTTAGGGGAGAGGGATTGGAAGAAATATGGTTTAGTGGTTGGCAGTATGAACTTTAGAGTTAGAAAAATGTTGGTTCTGGTCACGGCTGTGTTACTAGCCCTGGGGCACAGGTGAATGTCCCAGCTCCAACCCCCACCCCCAAACTTGATTTCCCTGCCTTATCTGTGAATTAGTACGAATAGTACCTGGCACAAAGGGTTAAGAAATGTAATACTTAGCACCCTTACCTGATACATTGCAAGCGTCTGATAAATGGTAGCCTTCAATAAATACTTAGTGATGAAGACCATTTATATGGAATGGACTCCGATGCATCTTAAATCCAATTAGAAACTTAACAAAATTAGCAAATAAGTTTACATACATATTAACCTTTAGCAACATACACAAAAGAGCCCAGAACAAGAATCTACTGAACTCTCACCACCCACTAAGCTAGCTACCTCCTAGACCTTATAGACAGGGTGAATCAGAAACAGGTTTTGGAGAAAAAAGAGTCTTTGGGAAAACAATCCCCACCATTCTCAGCATTACCAGAAGGTGATTTTTAACATACAACATATTACAATCTTCAAAAAGTTATCTATTTTTAAAGATTAAAAAAGAAGTTCTCAATTTAAGCATGTTCAAGAAATGTGTTTCTATTCCAAAATACATTTGCTTTAACTTCCCTGCTGTGCATTATTATTTTTTTCCTTTCAAAAGCAGCTCTTACTCATCGATGCTATAAACCACACAGTTGAAGACAGATTTCAGATATTTGATTTGAAAACAATCCATGGAACATATGTATGAACAGAAATTAATTGTCATTTCGTAACCAGAATTTATTCTGTCATCCCCCCTCTGTCCACTGACAGAATGGATTCTATTTTTTCCTGATGGGGAAAATATGTCATGAGGAAATATGAAGCAGGAGGAGCCCTGCAGACTTGATCTCAGCCACCTCAATGACTACGTTCACATACGGGGGTTAAAAGTCTGTAGTCGTGCAGCCTCACGCTGATGTATTCATATCCAAAGACAAGAGGCAGGTGATCCACATACTTTATGACCCAGTGGTCAGGTCTACTCAGAATTCCTTCCCATCTGTTGGAGACAAGGCTCAAACCCCATCACCCTATGAAAACCTTCCAGACAGCCAAGTCTGAAAACATCTCTTCTGATGAACTCATCCTGCATTGGGTTTCAGCACTGCTTCAATACATAGCCTGTTGTGCCCTGTAAAGATTATTTAGGCAGGTTTTTACCTTTTCTCATCAAAGATTGTTAACCACTTACAGCCAGGACTTCCTTGTATGATTTAGCCTTCATTTTCCCATAGGGTCGAATACAGAGTCAGGCACACATTAAGTATCATCTAGATATTTTTAATAGAATAAATGAAGGCATGAATCCATGTGTCCTAGAAAAGGGAGTTACAGGATCAAAATGAACTTTCACTTTTCCGACTCAGATTGTTCAATATAATTTCACTAGGAGGCACATCCTTTTGGCACAACTCTGTCTTACCTAACACAGGTCTTCAAATTTAAGGTCCTACCACCATCTGGATAAACACTCAGAACAGAGTTAAGATTAGCCCTAGAAAACAGAATAGCCTGGCACCGGCCTTTGACTGACTGTCCTCATTCTTATATCTCTGATATCTGCTCATTTCTCTGGATCTGTCTGAAGCTTCTTCACATATTCCACTCTACAGAATACCCACACTGCTTCAGTTAGTACCCCAGCCTGTTATTACCCGCATAGTACTGTGTGGACTATACATCTGGTGGCCTCTCTGTGTCATCCCAGAATGAGTGTGAACAGTCTTACTAGGAGCTCTCATTTCAGGCTGTCCAAACTCCCTTCCTCCTGGACTCTCTAGAGCTTTTCCAATAACCATGTTGCAGATGAAGTGTGAAGAGGAGGACAAAGGGGAAATGGTAGAGCCACCACTCGGGGCTGTGAGACAGTAAAACAGAAAGGACAAGTCTGATGCAATGTTAAGGGGACGAAGTTCCAAAAGCATGGAAAACATTTCTCTCTATATTTTTCACAAGGCTCAGAATTATTTCTGCATCTTTTAGAGAAAATACTTTAGGATATTGTCTATGATGTGAATTGTTGTCTCAGATTAGTCAATCACTTAGCAGAACCTTTAAGAGATGAAACGAAATATTCATATATAATTTGTGTCTGTTTATTCATTCATTCACTCTGATTTTTGTTTATTTATTACTTCCTTCTAACCTTACAATGAAGACAAGACTGAAATAAAAAAAGTATCATATACATGCTAATGAAAATCTTCCTAGTTTCCTGTTTTCCAAAGATTTTTTAACAGGGAAAAAAAAAAGTTGTGATTAAGAAAATTTTGTTAAAACTTGATGGGAGAAATATTGCAGAATGGTCTGAAACCCTGGTCCCTGCCATGAATGGCAGGGCCTCATGGGGACACCATTAAGTCTTTGGGCGACCAGGGAATAGTGTAAGGCTTATCACAAGCAGGGCAGGGCCGTTACCCAAGTGAGAGCTGAAGAAAGGGGCATTATAAGGTTAAAGGAAAAACTTTATCACTCTGTTCATCTCCCTCTCCTAATTTTGGCAAATAGACGAGGACATCAATCTGTGGGATTAATTGAAAAGGCTTCTCCTGCCAGAACCATTCAGTAAGTCTTCAAAGCAAATTCAAAAAAGCCCTAATTGCCAAGGCCAGCTGATTCCCTTTCCTCTCTCAAAGTGGGCTCCAATGTAATGCAGCAGATGTGACACTCTGTGCCAGCCCTTACAAGGGCTGAGGGTGGGAGTAGGGAGGCCCGGGGTGGGGGCAGGGTCAACCACAAAGGGCCTTTTAACATCTGGACTCTGGGAACCTCTGGTGTTCTGACATTTAGGGAAGGGACTTGTAAAGGAAAAGAGCTGCAAGAGCCACTCACAGTGAGCTTGAACAGCTGTCATCAGCAAGGTACCCTGACCCAGAGTTCCCCATCCCCACAAGCGATAAGGCAGCCACCCACCATCTGCCCCATTTCCCATTTTGACTTGTGAGTCTGGGTACTTGGTACACTCAACTACGGTGTTCCTGAGAAGAATGTCTGCTTTATCCCCTTCTCTCTTTTATAGGTTATCTGCTTCAGCATTTCAATTGAAAAGCTACAGTAGCTCATGGAACATGGAATTTATGATACAGAAACAGTACAGTTTCAATAATATCGTATTTCCCCCTCATTTCACATCATAGACGTCTATCTGCTGCACTGTAGAGAGTCACCATTCAACATGATGAAAATACCACCTAGTAAGTAGAGCAACACCAAGATCCTGTATCACTGTCTTCTGGGCTTACAAATCTTGAGCACTGAATCGGTCTTTAATTTCTGATTTACTTTTAAACATCCACATCACATTATCCTGCACATCCCAGATTCCAACCCTCTTCCTAACCCCAATCCTCTTTAAACCTAATTTTCAACCAATTTGTCCCGGCACTCTGAGGCTCGCCTTTAGGGAATCACTGATATTTTGCTTTTTAAACACAGACAAGCAGACAGGTATAAACTAAAACCTGTTGAAATATATATTCATAGACTATTAGTCCTGGGTATGGGGGAAATTGCAAATATTGAGTACTTACTAAGAACTGGATGATTTTCATGTTACATTTTATGTTACATTTAATTCAATAACCTTAGAAAATAGCTATTTTCAGTGCCATTTTCCAAATGAGAAAATGGAGATTCAGAATGGTTAACCTGTCAAGGGTCATATAAATAGAAAATGGCTAGAGTGGGATTCAAACTTCAAAGTTCATGGCCTTCTCCATTAAGCCACACTGAGTTCTTCCCAAGGGTCTTCATTTTTAGGCCATTACTCCCATCGAGAATGCTCTCACTTCTTCGCTGAATAAAATTTTTTATTTCTTTCAAAATGTGCTCTGACCTCTTCAGCTCATCTTTATTTCTCCTGAATTCCTACTGAAGTCCTATCTGGCACAGTCATTTCTCATGTAGAGTCTCTGGCCTTGCCTTGTCATGGATTTCCATGTGATCACTTCACCTAATGATCTAAATGGGAGATTCAGACCTAAGCATCCTCAGCATTCTCCAAGGGAAGCTGTTCAGAATTCCATTCCAAGGTCGGAGCAAGACTGAGAGGTGGGCATTTTCAACAGGCATCTTGGTATTCTGGTATTCTTGGTATTCTGATGCAGGGGGACCAAGGATTGAACTTTAAGAAATGCTCGTCTAGTCCTAAGTTATTTAAAAATGGGGATTACGTGTCTGGCCTGGCACTGCACCTTGAAGGAGCCCACACATCTTAGCAATTAGAGCCTGGGCATCCCAAACAGTAACTCTGCAGAACTCCCCTCATGCCTGGAGACTGCATGTCCTCAATTGTGTGGCAATTCTGGGCCTTGCTCTGGACTCTGAGCCACTTGATTTCTATCTCTAGACCATGTTCTCCAATCAATGCGACATCCTCACCTTGGTGCTCTGACTCAGCAATCTGTCCTCTTCAGCCTCGACCAAGACCTGGCCTGCCTCCTGCTTCAGTATCTTGCTCTATTAGGAAACACCCTCCCCTGTAGCTGTCCATATGTTTCCTCTTGTTCCACTCAGCTTAGCAAACCAGGTTTTACTTTCCAAGCGCTGTCCCCACAAGGCCAGTTCAACTCTCTTTTTCAGCATGGCAGGACCACATAGTCCTCCTAATCCCCTCTCTCTGGATGTTCTCACTCCTCTCTCTCTTCATGCTCCCTCAGGTCTATGCACTGACCAGCCTGCCTTGCATTTAGTTACTGCTTACAAAGACATCCCTCCCTCCAGATTACAAACTCCTGGAGGGCGAGGTATCCACTATCTTCATCTTGGCACACCCCGTGGTGCTGGCATAGTGTCTTGCTTCTGGTACATGCTCCATAATTGTGTCAGGTAGAAATTAGCACTGGCTTTTTGTACTTTGTTTGTCATTTTCTCCTTTGAAGTACAGAACACATCACAGGAGATGGATGCTTTCCAGAGATTCTCACCACTCCTGAAATCAGAGGCACTGAACCACACTGAAAACCGACTTCCTCAAGCCATCACGTATTATAACTGGTAACAATCAGGCACCTTCAGCTTTTTATGCCAGATGAGAAGGTATTTGAAAAATTATATATGAAAAGGTTATGGCTTGTGGCAGGGCTGTAAACAACTTGACATGTCCACAGAGGTATAAAACTGTTCTTTTTTAAACCTGTGCAGTAATCATGGAAAAACCTCAGCAATTCTGGCAAAATCAGAAAAAGCTTTCAGGGAAGCCCTTGTCAGTTTTTTAGCATATGCAGAATGCAGACTCGCAGATTTTATTTCTCTCCCCACATTCTAAAATTGCATTTGTAATTCACTGCAAGAATGAGCGAAAAGGCTAATTTCTTGGTGTATGATCCTCAGCAATCACAGAAACATGCCAACTAGTTTTCCCGTCTCTCGCAGTCCAAGATTGTGGGAGAGAGAAGCATAAACCAATTAAATGTCAGGAGCAATTAACTTCTGCATTTTTCACGCACCACAGAATGAGAAAATTTTATAGCACTCCTATAATTAAAGTTAATAAAAATGAATACTGAATTCCCCAAAGACCTGTAAGTCATGCAGGTTCCTATGACCACAACATACAAATATTTTCCACCTTGCAGGGGACTCATGACTTCATTGGACATGGCCTGGAGACTGGGCCTCTTCTTGTTTATTATAGCTATCTTCTGCAGTTAACCCTCACTCTGTTCTCCCACTAAAAATACTGATGGGAGAATCCTGCTGGAATCATGAGAGAGAGAGAGGCAGTTGCCCACTTGCTCTGGCCATTTCAGGGCCAGTAAAGCAGAGAGAATTTTGTGCTCACAGATAGCAAGTCAACAGGAAGTAAAAGGGGTTAAAAAAATAAGTGAAAGCTTTGAGTCAAGGAAAAGAAAATTCATTTTTAAGTCTCATTTCAAATCCATTCAACATAAAAAATGGTTAAAAATCAAGGATACTGTCAGCATCTTCAAGTCTTAAGAGATGATCGGTGTGTGATAAACACAAATGGCTATTTTTAAGCATAGAGGTGCAGGTGTAATGACAAATCATTCTATTTGAGAAGCATCTTCCCACCAAACAATATGCATGTCTGTACATAAATATCTGGTGGTTAGTCCATGACCGTAATGTAAAGATGTACTGTTCTAAAGAAACTTGCAAATACTTCTCACAGGATCTCATCAAAACCAAGTGCTAAATATGTTCAAGATTAAACATGTGTCTGTGATCTACACTAGCCTGTTATAAAGGACTATGTTTATTTTTTTTTCTTTGAGGCTAATTAAGTAAAAAACCCAAATAAAAGTAGATTAACTAATTTTTTTAATGGACAAAAAAGTTTATGTTATATATAAAATAACTGAAGCTATCAAAGCAGATGGTCAATACAGAGTTTAAAAAAATTACATGCTACCACCAAGAAATATCTTTTATTATCATTTAATGACAATGATTCTTCTCTATATATATATCTACAATAAGAATACATAAAAAGAAAGAAAGAAAAGGAAGGAAGGAAGGAAGGAAGGAAGGAAGGAAGGAAGGAAGGAAGGAAGGAAGGAAGGAAGGAAGGAAAAGGGAGGGGAGGGGAGGGAAAGGGAAGGGAAGGGAAGGGAAGGGAAGGGAAGGCAACCAAAATGTGATCATATGATACATGCTATTCATATTAATTAACGTCATAATCATTTAGACATGGCTACACAAAACAGAAAAGATCCAATTTGTACTGATATAATTATCAGCTATTTTCTTTTTTTCCATATAAAGTCAGGTTAGAAATAAAATCTTAAAAGTTATGAGGTCTGCATACTTTAGAGTAAGCTATTTAATGAACACTTGTGGGTTCTGTGTACAATTTCTTTACTGATCATCTGGATAATGTGTATGTACCATTTAAAAGCAGAGAAACAAAGGTAATGATCTTTCAGGAAAAGAAATTTAAACCTCTAAACAAACTCAACTTTCCTGCCAAGATCTGCTGAAGGCAACAGAGATGGTAAATGTCACATAATGCAATCTAGGGAAAGTCAATCTCTCATAGAACTATTTAAGTTTAATAAGTTAATTGTCTGTGAATAAATGTATTGTAAAAATCCTATTTTATTTAGTTAAATCTGGATGAATCTGGTCTCCTAAAATTATACGTGATGAGTTATACTTCTAGTCATTGTTTCCAGACAAAAAGGGACATAAAGTTATTTGTTAAATGAAAAAAAAAAAGATTCTGTATACGATGAGATATTTCTTACATCTCATCCAAATTATTATTTCAGCATTCATCATAGTATATTTTACCTTTTAAAAACTTCCTTCTATGGTATCCAATTTTTGAGATTGGGAAGTATTATTCACCTTATATCTCCCATGTAACAGGTTATCCTGAACCTAAGAGGTATATAAGGAATGATTAAATAAATCGGTATTTATAAATACACATACCTATAAAAACAGACAATCACAGAAACACATTCATGCATATACTTATTTAGGCACAAAGAAGTATAATTATATAAATTTATATACTTATTTAGATATATTTAAGTGTCATTATACATTACAGTATAAGTGCTATTATACTACAAGAGCTTGAGGTGCACAAAAGAGGAAGTACTTCAAGGAATAAGTGGCATTTGAGTTAGATCTTGAAATAAGACATTAACTGGTGAAGATTGCATAAGGGAATTGTAAGTTAATAAGACACTTTGAGCATGGGTTATTGCTAGAGTATTTAGGATCTGGTATGGCTACAGAATAAGCATAGAATTGGGCCTCGGACAGGTAAGTGCAATGTTCTAAGCAAGTTTTTATCGATCAATCTACTGAGTTTCATGAAATTCTTAGCAGGTAGGTGGGTTATTGTCCCCATATGACAGATGGAGACACAGGTGCCCAGAAGGCTGCCTGCAGTCCTTTAACTAACCTGTGGAGGACCTGGATTCTCCACAATATTAAGTACTTTGCTATTTATCATGAATAAATGAAAGAAGGAAAGTTCCCACGGCTACTGAACACAGCCAGAGGTAGCCTCAGGCCAGGAGGCAGACCCTGCTGTGGTTTAACTCTTATTCAGAGAAAGCTTCCAAATACCTGGGAACATCTTCCCATTAACAAGAAGGGGAAACTAGCCAAGGCTCTTGGGTCCAGAGAGCACTGGTTGTCACACGTAAGGACAGTTTCAGGGTAACTTGCTTTCATTTCATGCAGGGTTTGACGTCAGAGCTGGACCAAGCCACCTTCACCAAGGACGAAGAACTCAGAAACAAAGAAGAGGCAGCATTACAATGATCCCCTGACAAATGCTGTGCTCTCTCACCACCTTGGTGCCCAGAGACAATAAAATTGAAATAAAGTGGGAAGTCATTGTGAAGAGATCCGTGGGAATTCTCTTAAAGCAATCCTGGTATGAAAATCCTTGAGTACTGCTTGCAAACCATAATAATTTCAAAATTCTTAGAAAGAAAATTTAATGCTCAAAATCTAAAGAAAAATTGTAGGTTTCAGTGGGGTTGATGGAAAGTATCATGTATAAGTTCCAAAGTAAGCTAGCTCTACACTTTACCCTTCTCGAAAATAGCCTAGGACCAATAATAATACAAAATAAAAAACTGTAGGGTGCTTTAATTATGGTAAGAACAAGGCTGAGGCTTGTTCTGAAAGCTGTCTATACCAAAATTTTACTGTACTCTCTGTCCAACTGATGGTGATGAGCATTTGCTCTATCATCAAATACTGCAGATTGAATTTCACTGTGTTTGGTTTCGATCCTACTCATAGGCAGCATACTGTTCTTTTTTGTGTGCATGTATTTTGATTTCCCAAAACAAATATCTAATATTGTGAGCTTCTCAAGGCTCAAGATAGATGAATGTACTGTCTTAACAGTAGCATAGGTTTTGTGCTAGATGAGCTGAGCTCCCTTCTTAGCTGTGCTGCTCCTGTTTGTGGGACCTCAAGCAAGGTGCTTCCCACCTCCCTGGGCCTGTTTTCTCTGCCAAAGAATGAGAATGAGAACAACTACCATTCAAGGTGGCTCTCATGATCACAATGTGAGGGCTTTCCTCATGTGGAAAAAAGCCTCAGATTTTATTAGTTTTTAAATAGACTTATTTTGTAAGAAAAGTTTTAAGTTTGTAGCAAAATGTAATGAAGGGTACTGTGATTCCCCGTATACTTCCTGTCCCCACTCATGCACAGCCTCTCCCGTTATCAACATCACCCATCAGAATGGTACATTTCTTACAACTGAGGAACTTATATTGACACATCATTTTCACCCAGAGTCCATGGTTTACATTAGATGTCATTCTTAGTGTATATTCTGTGGGTTTGAACAAATTTATAATATTGTTATCTACCATTGTAGTATCATACAGAGTAGTTTCATGGACCTAAATATTCTCTGTGCTCTGCATATTTGCCCACCCACCCGCCAGCCCCTGGTAATCACAGATCCTTTTACTGTCTCCACAGTTTTCCTTTTTCTAGAATGTCATATAGGTGGAATCACACATTATGTAAGCTTTTCAAATTGGCTTCTTTCACTTAGTAATATGCATTTAAATTTCCTCCGGGTTTTTTCATGGCTTGATAGCTCATTTCTTTTTAGTGCTGAATAATATTCCATTGTCTGGATAAACCAGCTTATTTATCCAATCATCCACTGAAGGTCATCTTGACTTCTTCCAGGGTTTGCAAATTAATACATTTTTTAAGAGAAAAAAGATGTTGAAAGGAGTGTTTTTTGGGGTATTCCACATCTTCATGACTTTACAAGGCAATAGCATAGCATTACGGAGCTGAGCCCTTTGACTAACTAGATGTTTTGGTAGCACTGCTATAATCACCTGGAGAAGCATCTCTGGTTACCTAACACCAAAAGAGTCATCTCAAGGGACCCTTAAAAGAGCAACTGTGTCTAGAGGTGTAGACTCTACTCTTGATCCTTTAACATTCTCCAACTGTAAAATAAGGATAAAGATACCTGTCCTTCCTACCTGACAATGTCCTGTTGATGATCAGTAATGGTATTAATAATTACTCACATTTAAATTATTGGCTTGTCTTTTTGTATACATTATACTATAGCACCTTCATTTTACCACTGTGAAGAAGGCCCTCTATCAAGTAACTATTGGTCAAAAAACTTATATCTCTTGAATTAGATTTCTCTTTGTTCTTACATGTCACTGTTCAGTCTTTAATGGATTTGTAAAGGTCACCCAGCGGGTAAGTGGCATTATTGGGATATGGACCCAGGCCTGGCTCTAAATCCAATGTGTTTTTGACCATGGCAGGTGGCCTTTCAAGAGGAACAATAAATGTGAGAATATCAGATTGAACTACGTGAAAATTCAGTTTTGTATTAAAAAAGCTGAATATCAGCAATTTCATATGCTTCAATTTATACTTTGCAAAAATGTAAAAGTTTATAAATATACAAGTTATCGTGATAATTTGTGGCTTGTTCACAATGGAATCAACTACCTTTGAATAGCATCTCTACTTAACAATTACATGCACCATATTGTTATTTGCCGACATGTGTTTGCTCTTATGTAGGTATATTCTATATCTGAGGCAGGAGTAATGCAAATGAGTCATAACATATTCCGTTGGTCCAGGAAATGTGCAAACTGCTGTTGTAAGTAGACTGCTTTCTTCTGCTATCCTTTCCTGAAATAAAGAACCAAAACATATCTCCTTTTTACAAGAAGTGTTTTGTGCTGATGAGAACTCAGAATTGTCTTGAAGGCTACATCCCAAGACATGCATTTGACTTTAATGAACAAAGGTGGGCAACTTCTAGATCTGTCTCATAAGAATGACATGAGCCTTACATTTCAACCTATTAAAAACAAATATAAATCCCCAAATACCCCAAATCACTCTGTCGACACTTTAAAGAGAACTTGAAAGTTTCAACTGTAGAAGATCTACATAATATTTTACAGACCCATTACAAAATGCACAAGACCTTGAGAAATAAAGGAACTCCAATAATCAACACAATGATCAGTTATGCTGAGGGATGCTTAGGGTGTGAAATTGTACTTTTGCTCGGGTCATATGACATAGTAAATCCAGAGTTTTCTGGAAGTTCTAGATGCCTAATGCTTCAGAGGGAATATTAAATAAAAAACTAAACATCCAAACAACGCCAATGTGCAGTCAACGTTTTCATCTGTACTGTGTCTGAGAACCTGGGGTGTCATTACATATAAAGTAATTTGCAAGGCCCAGTTGTTTTATGGCCCACATCAGGAATTCTCATTGCCAACAGGGACTCATAAAAACATATCTCATAGTTTTAAAATGGAATTCCAAATTTGTAATTTCAGTTCATAATTTTTCATGCATCCCAAGTCCGCATTTGTTGTAGTAGATGTTCCCTAAGAAAATTCAATGAACAATTTCTCTTTAAAGACTTTCCTCCAGGAAAAAATAAAAGAGTGAAATAAAATGTATTCTAACTACTTTCAATATTTAAAAAAAATATCAAACTGGCATTAAAACTTATTTCAGATATAAAAATTTCTTTAAAATATCTGAATATTTGACACATATGCTTTCTAAATTATATGTATATTATTTAGAATATCATTCATGATGTGTGGATATATGATTTATAATAAATCTTAAGTGGGTTATGTATTTTTGATTAGTTTACTGAACAATATATTTTTGAAAGACATTAACATTTATTTCTCAAAAAAATTCAATATTTACAAGTAGATACACAATTTGCCTAAATGTATCAGTTAGATTGAAATCTTAACAACATTAAATTAAGGGTATGCCAATAAAGAGGCTAGGGTTAAAGAGAACAAGAGGCAATATAAACAACTAAGATAATTTTCTTTTGTCTCTTTGCTTTACCAACAAAACTTCCACAGAAATGTAGGCCCAAAGTCAGCTTGGTACAAATGCTCTGAAGAGGGACACTGTACACAGAAAATACTACTAAATTAAAAATAAAGAACTTCCTTTTATAAAAATCTACTGTTTTGACTTTGGGGAAAGTTTTGAAATGTCTGCTTTCAAAAATAACCATTCATTCATTTATCCGTCTACATATTCAATAGCCTGCATATTGAACATATATTCTATAAATAGACAGGAGCATATGGGAGAACACCAGAAGAAAGGAATTTCTGTCCTAAAGAAATTTTTCCCAATCTAATTGAAAGAGAATATACAAAGTTGAAATATTTCTGTCTTAAGGTCTTCTAACTAGGGGCATGGATATTTGGAGATACTCAGAAAATCAACATCATGGAAGTAGTAGGAGTGTGAACAGGTTCTTGATATATTTTGAGTTGGGTCTTAAAGACAAAGATCCCTTTTTGACCTGGACAATAATATATATGATGCACATTTATCTCATGTCAGATCTCATTATTCCATGTCACTGTCATTCTTTATTTTAGTATGTTTCTAGTAAAACTATCTCATATTTAACTCAGAAAAGCTCTTGCTCTTCAAAGTCAAGGTATAAAGCTTTGCTTGACTCTTGTCCATAAACTGACTATAGGATTGGTCAGTCCAATTTTCATGAATTTAAATGACAGCAATAATGCAGTAAAAGTAACTGTTTACTACTAATCAATCTCTGGCTATAGGAGTGGCAATTATGTCATCAAATATTCCTAAAGAAAAAAAAAACTGTGGAGAGTGATATTTAGAAAAGACCACAGTAATCAGGTTTAGCAATCTAGTAGGAGAAATCAAGGAAAAAAAAATTCAATGGCTGAGGCAATTCATAGTGAAGGTGTCTATCTAAAATTACAAGATGAAAACCTATCCTAGAATGGAACCACATGCAGACACACACAGACTTACACAAGGGGTTCACTTAAAGAAACATAAATAACCATTAGATCAGATTGTTCAAAATCACAACAACTCTACCTGGGTGGATTTCTACACAAGGCCATTGTCATTAGTGGTCTCAGGGGTTTGGGAATAAACCCCTAGGGTGATCTCAAACCATAAAACATTTTTTTTTGTTTGAGTTTAATTTTACAAGATCTTATATGATATATGATATATGATGCTTATAAACATACAAGTTGTTAAGGAGAGAGAGATCAAAAGGTGACAGGACTGTCTAGATCTTTATCAAATCTGATGATTTATTCACATTGTATGGACACAGAGAATGGAAAGGATCAATCTGGACTGTGAAGAATCTACAGCCCATCAGCTAGAGCCAAAATAAGAAGTAATAATGCTGTTGTTACAGGCTTAGAGGAAAACTGACAACTCCAATCTTGACTGCAGACTGCAAAATAGAAATCTATCCATTTTTTAGCAATCTAAGAAAAAGGGACAATCACTTTTTCTATCTCTGAATTACGGGAAAGTAACAGAACAGCACACATTTTCTATGTATGCTCTAGGAAAGATTCTTTCCTTTACCAATTTCACAGTTATGCAAATATGATCTCAACATTTTTAGCGTTACAGAAGAATTCACTCTGTAAGGGGAGAGAGGGATATAGTCAAAATACGTCATTTATACTCGTGCATTATCTTTCAGCTTGAGTGTCAGATGCTCACCATCATGTGAGGGTGACTATTCTTCACAGTTCTACCCCACCCTCTTCAATAAAAGCACAGTCATCCTGACCCATGAAATGATGAGTTCTCTAATGACATCTGTGTATTTTCAATTTATTAAAACTGTGCATTGTGAACATAATCATTGTGCTCCTTAATACATGATAAATGATATCTCTAGATTGCAAAGAAATAATCAACTGACTTGACTGATAAACTCATGCATCATTGTACCTCTGCTTCAAGGATCCCACCTCCTACCCCTTAGAGGCATGGAGAACTTTCTGCCTACCAAGGGAACCTACCCTCTTGAAAAATACTTTTATTCTTCCAGAAAATGGCCATTTGGGGTCTGTGAAATATGCTGTAAATCACAGTGAGGGTCAACGCTTATGAACTCTCCATGACTAAAGCTCCATGTAATGACCAGTGACAGGGAACTCCACACAATGCATCATCTCTCAGCGCACAATGCAGTAATCAAATATACATTAAAGGAGACACACTTTTTAAGAGCATAAGGGTTGGCATCATGTGCTGCCAAGGAAAATCTTCTCAAGTGTGAACTACATTATTGAATTAGCAGCAAATGCATTATTTAGGGAAGGGTTAAGCTTTGAAGATTGGGAAAAATACAAAGGCATTCCTCCCTCTTTAGTTGGTATTTCCTGCAGAAATTTCTGTTTCATTTGCTTCTCATCAGTCTTTCATAGAGTCTACCAAACAACATACGGAACATGGGAGGAAATGGGAAGAATAAATAACATATTTTTCATTAAACTGTCTTCTCTAGAAAACGTGTCCCATGTGTTCTTATCAATGGCTTTTTAGAAGAGATGTTAAAATACACTCTGACCATGAATTAGAACATAACTGAGATGATAACCAGCTTTTCTTGAATATGTTTCTAGACCTTCAGTAAGCCTCAGAGTGAGCTGCCTTCTAAAAGGCAGAAATAATGAAAGACTTGGAACCCTTGCAATAGAAGTGAAGAGCACAGAAGATTGGTCAGCTTCCCCTTGGCTCTGCCTCCTTTACAGGGAGACAATGCCCCATTAAGTAAAGACAAAAGAAGAACCCATGACGTGCCACCTGGCAGACACTGCCACAATAGCATTCTTGTAGGGGCTTTATAATTATTAGAAAGCATATCTGCCTCAAACTCTCAAAAGAAAATGGTCAAGTGCTTCTTCTCCAATTTCAAAATTTCCCCCAATGTCTCATTCTTCAGAATCTAATTTCTGATTCCTAGCCAACTTTCCCCCTTACTTATGCTACACCCCAAGTTTTGAGCAGTATCCAAAGCAGTGGACACAAATGATCAATTTTGTCTGTTTTCTTAACCAAGTTCTTTCATTTGATACAGTCTTACATCACTCCTTCTGCATGGGAAGCACACACATTGTCAGTTTAGCCTATAACTCAGTAACTGAGCTTCCATGTTTGTTCTGGGCACACTTGGATACTGATTATACTGTTTAAATCACAATCCTATAGGATGATAATTAACTAGTGCTTCTTCTAATCACTTTGAAGACAAAAGGCACTATGTGAGCATACATTCATTATTATTCCTCCTCCTATTAGCAGCCCAAGTTTTCTCTACTCTCTCTACTATCATTAAATTCTTTCCTGCAAACTCTTTACAAACATTAACTAATTAATGATGAGTCTAGTCCATAAGTATGGCATATAAAGAAGTGCTAAAGAAAGGAGAATGGAAAATTAGTCCCATTAGTTACACATTTCAAATGTAAAATGCAATAGGAAAAAATCAGCTTATTTTATAAAAGAAAGACAGAAGTAAAAAGAAAAAAACCTTTTAGTATGAAGATTCGGGACTGAAGCCAACTCTTAAAAGAGGAGGTGGAATAATAATTCTTCGAAATTTTCAAGTCACTGTTTGATGTGTACTTCTCTGGGGTGCTTAAAGGATAGAGACAACAGAAAGGAAGACAAAGAGAACAAATACAATGGGTAAAATCAATCGGTAGAAAGGACTTCAGGGAGCTGAAAATGAGCCGTAGAGACTGATATCTACACATCACGTACTCAAAGGAATTCCTGCCTGTAAATGGAATATTCTGATCACCCAAAACACACCAGGCCTGATGCAGTTTCACATCTGCTTATATGTTCAGATAGTGAGTTATCAACTTTTCCTACTTCCAACATAAATTCTGCATATATACCATTAAGATTAGGTAATTACTTTTGTTAGTATGGGAGAACAAAATCTTAAAACCAAAAAGATGTCTAAAGTATAACCTGGTCAGATATGTCCATGTGCCTTGACTTGTACAGGCAACACTTGACAAGTAATGTACTTGCTTCCTATAAGACAAATGCCAAGTGAACCACTTTAAGTCAGATTTTATGTCATGTAATTATTATGTTATAAATTGGAATTTCCTTCCTGAAAAGATATTTCATTCTATTAATGTAACAGAACTGATCATGAAAATAATTGAAAAAGGAAACACAACTTTATAAAATAGGCAAAATAATTTATCAAAGAAAAGCTATGTCATAAATATTCCCTTTTGGAAAGTTTTCAGCAAGAACCAATTCTTAAAATTGAATGCAATGAAATTTAATTGAAGAAATCTTGTTCTTTTCCTGGTAAATAGACATAATTCACTGCTGTAGGACTTGAAACAGCATTCAAAATTAGAGCCCCCAAATTATCATTACAGAGTCTACATGCATGAAAGTACCTGTGAAAAATCTTTAAAAGACAAAGGCAGAAGAAGGAGTCATCTTCACTCATTCTTGGCTATAAAGGTAGCTGTACACTGAGTCAACTATGTCAGTTATTCCTAGAAAACTAAGTTACAGCTTGATGTGGACTTACTTAAGTTTAAATGGCCTGTCTAGGATGCTAGTTGACTTGAAAATCAGCTTTGTTCAGAGTCATTAAGCGATCTTAAAGTGAATTTTGCTCATTTTGATTCAAGATGTGACTAGCTGGGTGATGAAAATGCTAGTAGAGGTGAAGAAATAGGCAAGTTTAATTCTGCCATAACCTACACCATGCAAACTAAGACAGCAGTCATCATATGAATGTGATCAGACTTCTACCCTTTGTGAAGGTATACTGATGACATTCTGCTGACTTTTCTCAATCTCAATTAACAATCCTTTCTTTTGAACTCCAAAGGCCAAAAGAATTTATCCACTTTTGAGTTACATGCACTATTTAGTTTGACCAATCAGTTAGTGATGCATAATTATTTTTTGACTGACTAGATTCTATCTTTCCCCTAAAATTTAACTTTGTTTATAAGAAGTTTTGTTTAGAAAAGTTTAATGTACTAGAGAAGTCATGCACATTTCTTAGTGTCTGCCAACAGTACTAATTTCAAAATCTTCATTTTTAACACAATGCAGTTCTCTATTTTATGTTCCTTTCTCTTATGAATTAAAACCAGGACTGATATTTGCTCTATATTTTGGTTAAAAGGTGCCAAAACAAAAAGAAGGCATGATTGGCTTTGAAATTAATTTCACACATTTGGGTTGAGCTCTGAACTGCTATCAGTGGGATATGTTGCTTTCAAATATACTTTCATCACAACATGAAAATGTGATCAAACAAAAGTCCATAGCATGGTGTTTGGTACAGCTGTACTTATTTATTATCCATTAATTTATCCAACAAATATTTACTGATTTATTGCTCTTGGGCTAGGTATTCATTCATTCACATATTTAATACATTAATTCATATATTATTCTGCAAACATATAGTGAGTCAGAAAAGTATGGGCAAGATATACTGTCTTAGAAGTGTTAAAAATATTATTATGATTAGGAAGAGTTCCTTAACTTTGAGGAACTCAGAATACAATGAACAAAACCATGTAAATAACTGCCTTATAATAAAAGCAAACAAACAAAACACTAAATTAATGTAATCACATAAAGTTGTTTTGACAGTAAAGTGAGACAAATATCTCTGTTTCTAGAAGTATAGGAAGGCTTCTCACAAGGTTTGACCTTTGAGGTAGGCCTTGAAGATGAAGCAGAGATTCAATAGGCAAGAAGAGCCAGGTGTGACTCAAAAAACATAATGTTTGGGAATTATGAGTAGTTTAGCAACAGTGGATCATATGAGATGTGGTACGATGAAAAAACAAGTAAAAGAGTTAAAAAATGATGTTGGGCTTCATGATAATAGGTCTGCCCCTCTCACTCTCCCAAGAGAAAATTTTATAAACATTTTTTAAATAACAAAAGGCATACTTTATATAGACATGAAGATAATATGTGTGTATTCAGTGCCCATTGTTTATAAGACAATGTGTAAACCCAGTGGAAACATAAAGACATAGAGATCCTAACTATATCATTCCTAACTGATGTGCTATTATGAATGAAGGTTGTTGTTCTGTGGTATTTGTGTATGTCTGTGCATCTGTGTAAATGTGTGCACACACAGAGCTTGGCTCTCCTACTAGATCATAAATTCTTGGACTCTGGCTATAAAACTATTTTCCTGCTTCTTTGTATTCTTCCAGCAAACTGTGGTGCCTCATACGTAGTAGATGCTGAACAATTAAAAGAAGAGATGAATGAATACATTTGCAATCCAATGGAGGAGACATTACTAATACAGATAAAGAGTTAAATAACATTACACAGATGTCACATAGCAGCATGTGACGGAGTGCCAAATAAATGGTCGAAGTAGTAAGACTTAAAAGTTCACCTTGGGAGAAATAAACATTTCCTTGAAGAGTAAATAAACATTTGAAGGAGAGAAAAAGATCGGTGGGTCTATGTAGCTCTAGAAGATCTGCATGAAAATTTCCAAATACTGAGTTCTTTTAACGTAACTTAAAAACTTCACTAAGAGAATGTGGGTAAAGGGCCAAGGTCGTAAAACCTGCAAAACTAGTTCAATCCTAGGTCTGTCTTCCTCTGATACCAATGTATGAACCCCAAAGTTAGAAAAACTATCTAATTATGAATGCTGTTGCTGAGAAAGAAAACTAGATGAGCCTTGCAGCCCAAACAAAACACAGGGCTGTTCTAGCCTCTCTTTTCATAATGAAAAAAAAAATTGTTTTTACATTTTCACAAGAAAGAGAGTGGTTCTATGTCCAGCATAATTGTTGCACCTGATGCAATGCAGAATTAGTAGTTTGAATTAGAAGCTAATACAAATAGAAAGGCTTAATTTGAACAAAAATATTATACAAATGTAAAGGTGGAGAGCTAGGCAATACCCCTGGCAGGCTCTCATGCAATAGGTCCTGCTTTCATCCTGACAGCCCCCTTGTGTAAGGGGCCAATGAATCAGATAAAGAGCTGTAGCAACTGTGGGTCTCATCAGCAACAGCCAGTTACATTCCTAAAAAAATTAATGTGTGTCTGGGTAGGCATTAATAGCAATTCTTCATCACGTGAAGTGTGAAGGAACAAGAAGAGGTCAACAGGAAGCCAGATATGCTGTCCTTCATAGGTGAAGTATCTCAATGAACCAAAGCCATTAAGGCACACAGAAGTGATAGATTTACATTCCCTCACACGGCCTGGGATCACTTATGTAGTTGGCAAATGTTCCCCAGGGTGATCTCCATGTGCAAGGACCTGTGCTCTAGAAAAGAAATTACATGTAGATGAATAAACAGAAACTGTCACAGGGGCAGTACACATAGATGCCATAAACCAATGATAGTACCCAGAATAGCATCACCAGATTCCCTGAGAACTTGGAAAATGCAAATTCTCAGGCCCTCACTCTAGATCAAATGAATCAAAAACTCTGAGAGTGGAGCCCAAGAATCTGTGTTCTATAAATTCTCTAGCTCAAGATTGAGAATCACTACTAGATGCATTTAGGAAAAGAAAAGGATATGTCCATATACAACCCTTTCACTGAGAAGGGGCCACAGTGAACAAAGTGCCATATCCTTTTCTCTAAAGGAAAACACTTTTCTGTGCATTGATGCATTAATTTATTCATTCTGGGCATTGGCCAGGCCTTTTCTTTGAGGATCATAAAGCCTTCTAGGGCAACAATCAGTCTTTTGTTCTGCCTTCCTCATGCATGCCAAGAATTTATTTAATATGTTTTTTATTTATTGTTCATTAAACTGAGATGACCCATCAGTTATGAAACAACTACTTGGTTCAACTTATTGATTTTACATAAAAATTCACCAGTGTTTGTCACTTATTATAATATAATGCATTATTCTATTTTACTGAAATTTTTCGATAATAAAACAAAAAGGCAACTGCCTGTTGATTAAATATTAATCCCAATGGGAGTTACCAGAATTGATATTAAACCACAGAGCTTTTTCCTAACAAGGGATGAAGATTCTCAGGCCATCCCAGAATTTTTTTCAGTTGGCTCATGTCAACTTTCAGGAACTAATAATTGTGTTTAATTAACCTCTATATTCCTCCTGTAATGGGGTCACCAAAGATGTTTGAAACAATTAGCTGGCTGATCCTAATGCTGAGAATCAGCATCCCGTGACAAAGCCAGTAGTCAGAAAATTAGGGGTTATTCCAGTTGTTGAATTTTTCTGATTTGCTAGAAGCCCTAGCTTCTTCAAAAGCTTGGGGTTTCTGCTCTTGATATGTGAACATTTTTTGGGGGGCGGGGGGAGTTGGCAACAGGTTTCTCCAATGTTGTTTTATTATCAGTGAAGTTTATGTATCAGTAGGACTTATTGCCACAAACTGAAGAACACAGCTAAATCAAGTAATATGCAGATTATATAAAGATCTATGCACCCCTATATTCATAGCATCACAATTTACAATAGTCAAGATATGGAAGCAACCTAAATGCCCATCAACAGACAATTGAATACAGAAGTTATGGTTCATATATACGATGGAATATTACTCAGCCATTAAAAAATGAAATCCTACAATTTGCAATGACATGGATAGATCTAGAGGTCATTATGCCGAGTGAAATTAGTCAGAGAAAGAAAGATAAATACCATGTGATTTCACCTATATGCATAATCTAAGGCACAAAAAGAACTCTTCAAAAACAGACTCAGAAACATAGAGGACAATGTGGTCACAGACAGAGGGGAGGGAGGTTAAAGGGTTCGGAGCATGGGGTGAAGGGTTAAAGAAGTACACATTAATAACTGATAGATGGTCATGGGTATGGGGAGCACAGCATAGGAGATGCAGTTAGCATTAATGTAATGGCTAGGTGCAGAGCCAGAGGAGTAAGGAGCTATTAGGGGGATCATTTTATAAACTACATAAATGTCTAACCAATGTACTATATACATGAAACTAATAAAATATTTTTTTAAAGAACAATAGAAAATATGCAGATTATTAGGGCATTTTTTCCCCCTGCTTTAAAGGTCGTTAAAAGGAAACCCCAGAAAAGGTTCTCAGTTTGCCTAGAATTGCACAGTCCTCCAGTTTCAGTGCTGGTGCTCACATGTGAGGTGGTCTAATTCCTGGACCCACTTGGAAGACTGTCCTTTACTCAGAACACACTGAAAACTGGCTTCCTCGTGCTCAGTAGCTGAATAACTTCATAGGGATGATGGCCACCTATGTCCTGACTTATGTGAGTTTGTGAAAATGGAAATATTAACTATGATTGTGAGAGTCCAAAGAGTTCTGTATTACGAAATAGGTTGCATGAAGAGAAAAGTAGATATCAGACAGAAATTAGTGTAGGTGATAGAAACTAAAGGCCTTGACTTCAAGGGAGCTGTGACCTCTAACAGATGTGACATCCAAAATCTGGGAGAACAACTTCGGTTTCTCAAATTCTGGCTTCTCAACTGAACTTTGTATCTCCTCTACCAGAGAGTTTCGACCCTTGTAATTGGGCCAGTCCATTCGGCAATTCCTCTCCTGACTGTGTTTCTGGCCTGAGTATCTGTGGCTTTCCTGAAGGGACTAAGGGATACATGTTTTCAACCCTGAAGCAACATAAAAGTCCCTTCTCCTCTTCTATAATAGCAAAAGCTCAAAGCCCACTAAACCATGCAAAACCAAAGACCACTCACCCTGCAATGCTGCAGGCAGAGCCTTGGTACTGTCTAGATAAAACCCACTGCTTGTCTAAGAAGCTTTGTGACCATAATTGCTGGGTGGACAGTAGTTTTATTATCTTCAGACATGATAACTACCACTTTCCTAGCCAATAGTAGATTTCAATCTAAACATCAAAATATTCTGTTCTGGTCTGGATTTTACTGTGTTCTCCCAGAACCAGCCTGCCTTTAACTGTGGTGTTAGTAAAGTAACACTCAAGTTGGCAACCGCAGTGAAGAGAAAATAAATACAAAGGACTGTTGTCTACTTAGCTGCACTGGTCGCTCTGGCTCACATGCTGATGAATGTTATAGGGTGCTGTTTTTCTCTCTCCTGTTTCCCTGTTTATTTTATTTCCAATGACTTAGCCTCAGGCTGTGTGTGTGAAAATTGGAAGGGAGGAGAGCCTTTTTCTCAAAAGTGAGTTGCCGATCTGTCAAACATCCCTGCAGCTCTCAAAGTTTTTTCATTAACTATTTTTCAGACAAATCTTCACTTGCAACAGCTCTGGGTCCAGTCTACACCTTAGGTGTTTATTTGAAAACCAGTGTTTACCAGGAAACAGCATCAATTTGACATAGCCTAGCACAGGTGTTCATCATCAGAATGAAGGTCTGGGAAGCTGCAGGAAATAGTTCCTAGGGGCCTGCCCTCCAAAGTCTGCTGCCCACTGATTGCCTTTTCAAAAAGTCTGAAGTAGTAAGGATAATAATTCTGAATCTGTTGCAAATAGTATCCAAATAAGTGGAACCTGAAAGCTAGTGTTATTCAACATAGCAACTAGAAGAAGAGGTCCATACGTTGTGAGCATAGGGAGATCTATTAGGACCAAGTCTTTATGATGGTAGGGCTTAAAAATAAACTTCTCAGGTTGCATCTGTTGTTTTTAATCCATAGTCTTATGAAAGGTGCTGGATTTAGCCAATGCCTACCATGAAATGAACAGGAGATGGAGGGCTACGTAGCCCTAAGCGAGTATGATACAGACAGAGAAGTACACTATGGATTAAGAGCTAATTAACACATTTAAGGAAACAGCACAAGTATGTGAAAATCATGAAATGTGTTTCTAGAAGAGACTTTAGAGATAATCTGGTCCAGTAATTCTCACTCCTGGATGCATATTAAAATGTAGGTGATTACTCTGTGATTGGGGTCTGTATTGTTTTAAAATTCTTCCTGATGGTTTTAATGTATATTCAATTTTGAAAACCACTTTCCTAGAATAGGAGTTTTTCTTAGCTTCAACATATTTTAGAACTCCCTTGGGAAATTGTCAAAATTTAAATTTTGGGCCTAAGACCCAAAGATTCTGAATTAATTGAATCTTGTGTGAGGTCCATGAATTTGCATTTATAAGATGCTCATTGCTGATGCTGAACCCAGATGATCAGGGAATCACACTCTTGGCCTACTTCTGGCCCAGTGGTACTCAAGCCTCACTGTGTAGCAATAAAAATAACACAGTGGTTAACACATGGATTGCTGGGCCCCAACTTCAGAGTTTCTGATTCAAGAATTTTCATTCTGACAAGCTCGCAGGAGGCCCACATTCTAAGAACCACAGATTTGGATGATTTAAGGATGGAAAAGTACATTTTAGAACTATCTAAAGTGCTTTTTCAAAATATATCTGCTCTCAACTTTCTTGAAGATTCCATATGGTCCAAGTTAAGATCACTAATATAGTGAATCTCTTACAAATGGGCATATCTTCCTTTTCATTTATTAAATAAGGATATTAAGGTTTATACTGGAAATGACTGAACCATAACCACACAGATATTGAGGACAGACTATGATCAGCACCTGCCACATATACTGTCTCAGAGCAAATGTTGACAAGAGTTCCAAGTATAAAAGAAAAGAGAAGACACTGGATAGAAGACTAATCTCAACATTTCTCAGTTTTGCTAGGGCTGGCCTTGACTTTGACATGGAGATCGTTATGAAAGGCAAATAGCTTCCACCACAAAGAAAAATTATAACAGCCATATAAGCCTGGAAGAAAGTTCTAAAGAAAGATGATGTGACCATCCTCCTTCTAGATCTTCATACCTCGAGCACATGCTATTGGTATTGCATAGTTTGACTCCAATCTTGCAGAAGACTGGAAAATAAAAGTGAATTACTGCCTTTCCAACTTGTGATTTTATATTTTTTTTGGTCTTTATTTCTCTAAATGAAAAATGAACATTATTAAGATTTTTGGGTACATGGAACATACTAAATTAAAAAATGTACCCCCAAGTGCAGAAGGGTATTACAGACAGAGGTATCAGCAGCAGCAATGTAACAATCTTTTCCCCAACACACAATAAAATTCTCAAACCCCTGATACAATTGAGGAATTCTGGGTTACTATATAGAAACCATGGTCTATTAGAACTAAGTTCTTCCTCTTCCATCAATCTGCATTGTGTATACAGTGAATGTGAATTGAGCTTATACATATACTACCCATGTACCACTTATAGTCACTATAACTAACTATAAATTAGACTTGACAGAACGCACGTGCAGTTATCCTGTTAGCAGCATCAACATGTGGAGACGTAGCATCCAAGCTTCCTAATCAGTTGCTACTTTTTTTTGAACATGATAGTGACTCATGCAACTGCCCCCCTTGCAGCACAGGCTTAGGAGTTTCTGCGATCAGGCTGACAATACCATACTTTAGTGTACTAAATTGCATATCAAGAACCCCAAGACAACTACTTTACTTCATTCTATTAGCCATCTATCCATCTTCTACCAGTCACTTACTTAGAGCTTCAGGTTGATTCTAAAACATAATTAATAGACCAAGAAGGTCCTTATTCACACATAACTGAATGAGCATGTGTGCTCTAACAGGCAGGCAATCTGTATGCCTCATAAAGCAGATTTGATTTTGACTTATTGGTGTTTATGCCAAGAATTCAGGCAGTGGAATAGTTGACACATAGCACCATCTTGGCAGCTTTAAAGCTGATACACAGATTTGTGTCTGACATTAGCTTATCCCAGTGGAGCAGTCCCGTCACTCTTCCCAGCCAGCATCTGTAAGTCACCTGACAAAGGTGTGGTGAAAAGGCAGCCTGACCAACAGTATGGCAGCACAAGCAGACTTAAGTATGTTTCCAGCCACCCTGCCTCCACTAGACCTAGAGATAAGCCCAGATAGAGCAGAGATGCTTAGTCATGATGTTGTGCTCAACTACTATATGGCACTCATTAAAGTCTGAGCAGTGAACTCTGTAAATAAGCCAAGTATTTTACTCTTTTCTAATGCCCTCAAACTCAGATGGTCCTTGAACCTGTGAGCTAACTGAATACAGCAAATTAACAATATTCATTGAAAACCAATGGTTAAAGCAGGATAAAGACCTTGGTAGCTTGTCTTCATACTTCATTAAAAATAAACAAACAAACAAATAAATAAATACCTGACTTATTCATCCTTGTTGGGTCTCTTTTCTCATGATAAAATATCCTGCCTCTAGTCAAACAATTTCCCCAACTTCTTTCAATATGTTCACACTATATACTTGTTTGAAGATGCAGAGTCAGCAATGGAAAGAAAATAGATATATATCAGTCTTTATCGCCTACTAGTGTGTTTGTTGGCTTTCCTTAACAATAAATACAATCTGATTTTAGAGACTGAGATCCATACCAGTGAAGCAGCCTTTGAGGGTCCTCATAATTGTGCATTAGCTAGCTATGTGGCAGAGAAAAAGAAGCCCCTATAAAAAGAAGCCCAGCTCCAAGTTGGCTCTGCTACTCACAAACTCCCAAAGCTTGAGATTTGCCAGTTAATATCTCCAAGCTTCTGTTTCTTCATCTGCCAGATGGAAATAAGATTACTTTATAATATTGGTTTGAGAATCAAATAGCAGCATATATGTACATGGAAGACTGAAAGCTCAAATATACATGTACCACACATGCACACACACACATGCACACACACACACTTTCTGTGATAAGTTAGTCTATTTTTACAAGAAGCTGAAAAGCAAGAAGATGATAAAATTTTTATCAAAAAAGGGCACGAAATCCACAAAACATTGTATATATTCCAATCACTAAGATGCTGAGTGTTCACGATATGAGAGACACTGTACTCTGCTGAGGGAAATGTAATGAAAACAATTTGACAAATTCATACGATAGCAAGTCAGGAAAAAGAGGGGCATGCAGAATAACTAATATTTTGTCTAATGTGACAGATGGCCATAATTTTCGATCACTTAAGGCAGTTGCCAGGACTCAGGCTGCTGCTCTTCTTGTTATGTTGCCCCAAGAAGGCACGAGTCTCTTTGGAGCTCCCCGCACTCCTACTGCACATGCTAAAGAGGAGATGCCAACCTGGACATCTGCAGAGCGGGGGGAAGCAGTGGTCTGAAGGACAGATACCATCCCACTCACCAGCAAAAGCAAAAGTTAGTATAAGATCTTATGCACAAATTTAAAATAGACTCTCTGTGAACTTCTTCATTTTAAAACTCCTTAGGGGAAAAGAGTCCAAGATTGCTACTGAATTGGAGTGCCTATAGGCAGGGCCGGCCTCTGCCAGGCTCCCCAGGAGCCCAGCACTGTCACAGCTGCTCTTCCCTTCCCTCCCCTGGTGCGCTCACCAGAAGAATGACAGAAACAGCTTGAAAAATTAAGGGGTGTCTCCCAGCAGGTAGTTTTGGAAATAGTTCCACCTACCTCCAAGTGATCTGCAGTCGCTGTTCGACTACTAAGAAAGTGGGAACATACAAAATGAATTCATGGAAGTAAAGTCCACCATGGAGCCAACCAGAAAACTGACATATGAGCCTTGGAGAGAGAAAATGTTTCCCCTTTTGGGGATATTTTGCTACTTGGGCTCTGTGTCTGGCGAGGGAAGGATAGAAGCCTTGGGAGAAAAATATCCTGGACCCACACCCCACCTCTGCCATTCACTAGGACTGTGAATTGAGGTACAATGTAACTTGAGTCTCAGTCTTCCCATATGAAAAAAATTGTGGTAATAATCTTGTTTCGATTAGAAGCAGTATGTGTAAAGTGGTTAGCAGAGTGCAGCCCTTGATACTTCCTATATGCAAGGGAGTTTTGTTTTTATTCATTGACTGAATCCATAATCATCATTAATTAGATATATACTACATACTAGACTTTTGTGAAGGGAAGAGGTTCTCCGTTTTTCTGAAATAGATCAAATGGTGGAGAACCCATGGAGTACACACAGTTCTCAAGATTTAGTGATCTGATAAGAGGATTAATTTTGAATTATTTAGGTTCTGCCACATTACTCTGTTGCAAATTAAACTCCCACAACAGTAGCATTTTCCTTGATAAGTCACCCACTGTCTTACTGAAATCGATATTGTATTCTGCATGGCTATTTATTATGTTATCATAAAGGTATTAAAATAGTTCAGAATTTTTAACCTTATCATCACCCATATGGTGGATCAGATAAGTCTTTATTGCTCTGTGCTCTGTAGGATGTTAAGCAACACCCCTAAACTCTAGTCACTAGATCTCAATAGCAAATAAAAATACAGAATATCCAATTAAATTTAAATCTCAGATAATCAATGAATAATTTTGTAGTGTAAGCATGTCCTATGAAATAGTTGGTTATACTTATACTAAAAATTACCTGTTGTTTGTTGAAAATTCTAATTTAACTGGACATCCTCTATTTTACCTGATAACCTTGCAGTAGATCCTCCCCTGCTGTGACAACCAAAAATATCTCCAGACATTTCTAAGTGCCCTCTGGAGATACAGAATTGTGCAGCGGTTATGAACCACTGCACAAATGGACTTATCAACAAGATGACTCAGAAACAGAGAGGAACTCTTCAGGTGGGCTAGCCCTGTGTGCACACAATTGGAGACCAGGCAGTTCTCTAAGAACACAGGCATCAAGAGTGGAGCCATGTATCCCCCATATGCTTAGAGAAGAGAATACACAGTTAGATAATACCCAGGAAATGACAGGATCTGCAACAAATGACTGCCCTCACTCCTGGATGACCTCTGCCTGTTAACAACTAACAGCCTCACGGAAATTGCATCATGTAAAGATAACCATGCTCAAAGAAGACCCAAACACTGCTGTTTATACCTAAAACCACCATCTCCTCTTGACTGTGGGTCACACATCTAGTTGGAACACAAAACTGAAAATGCTTGGAAAATGCAGTTCCCGAAAAGCACTCAGTCTCCATGTATTTTAGCAGGTGCTTAGAAAGGCTGCTGAAAGCAGAACATGAGATCCTTACAGGAAGAAAGCCCAGAGAATACATCCTCCCTTCTTTCTCCGGTTTGACTGCAGGAAGCTGACAGCACAAATGGAAGTTTTGCTGAAATATTCTTACAAAGGGGCAGAAGGAGGCTGCAGGATCTTTAACATACATGTCACCAGGAAACGTAATCATCCAGGACCCCTTGTGGTCTCTCTCCTGTAAGACCCAAAAAGTTCCTGCCTCCCTTCCCATGACATTCATCCATCTCTCTTCCTGATATTATGTCATCAGCACTTCCACAACTTCAGGAAGTCTTATCACAGACAGCAGGCTGCTGGTGGACAGGGTCACGTCTGTTGTAAAACCCCAAATCACTGCTTAATACATTAAACAAAGAGCAAAGAACATTTGCAAAAGTTCTTGCAATTGAAGAATCTCTCCTGTAAGTCTATTTCAATGGAAAGGGTTATTAAACTATGGAGAAGATAGTTTCAGCTGAACTTGAAATAACTGGCTACTGATAAAACATCATACATCTGACCCCAGCTACCCTTCACTTCCTGATTCATCCTATTCTTCAAACTGGAGTTAAACCACTGTTTTTAAATTAACTAAAATTTATGGCATTAGCACCACTCCCCAAATGGTATCTGTAACAGGCACTAGACTGAAGAGTTAGTTTCAATGAGGATACTGCACTTACAGGGAAAGGTGGCTTTTTGCTACGTGGTACAGGTTGGGTGATGTGCACAGACTAGGTGTGCATTTTTCACATATTGGGAATTATACATGAGACACAAACAGGGCACTGGGATTTAATTCCTAACCATCTCCTTCCACAGATTCTAAAACCAAGAGTTGCTTCCCCTGCTAAGTTCTGCTGGCTGCCTTTTCCTCTGCCTAAATCACCTCAACCAAGACCTCTCAACATAGATTTCCAGAAATAATGTATCCACTTTGGGGTCTGAAAAAAATCAAGGCTCTTCAAGCTAATTAGCTTGGTTAATTAAAATATCACTCCATTTCTTTCCAGATTTATTATGCTCACAAAAGGCCTGTTGGAACAACAGAAGATGAATGAAAATAAATGACTAGGGAAATATTACTCAAGGAAAAACATCATTTACTAACTGAAAAACTAATATGTGGATTACCAAAAGCCCCTCATGACTTTCCAAAACAGGGTCTACATTTAAAATCGTTTCTGAGGACAAAAAAAAAATGAAAGTTATGTCTCTGCAAAGACATTAGAACTGGAATTAAACACAGGAAGCATCTTAAAAACTGTCACTGTTGTTTAGTAATCTGTCACATGGGAGGCAGTCTAAAATAGTCATTCAGGAAGACTAAGGTTTGTATGCAGTTCTGCCATCTGGGAAAGGTACTTCAGCTTCCACACAGCCTCTGTTTCCTCATCTGTGAAATGGGAAAACAACCTTATTAATGTTGGCTGACACTGAGCTGACTATATGCCAGGCACCTAGAAAAGACCTCAAGGATTGTGGTGAGGATTAAACAAATATGTATATACTGTGTGTGTATATACGTGTACATGAGCATACACATCTATATCTACATACCATGCTTAGCATGGTCCCTGACACAGAGTGTACACTAAGTAAATATTGTTTTCGACTAATAAAATGGCTATTAGAGCAATAATAACATGTAAATGGGTAATATGAAAAGAAAAATAAAAACACTGGCAGCTAAACCAAGCACCACAGAATATACGAAAAATTGTATGGATGACCAGAATGACTTAAAAGAAAAAGACATTAACTTGTTTGATGAGTAGCCAAGATTAGGCTTTAGAGCTCAAGGAATTTACATACGAGGAAAATATTATTACTACTACTACTAATAAGAAATTATATAGATTCACTTAATCCGCTGGGTAGTTTTGAAACATAGAACTATTTTCCTGGAATGAATGCTTCCTCAGAAGCTGAGAATGAACTAGCTGCTCTAAGATGCATAATTTCAAAATGACAACTTGCTGGTTATTTCATGGAAAGCCTCCACTCTCTTGGGACAAGAAAACAGCACGCAGCCAAGTGCATTCTCCTTTAACCTCTGCTTTTGCCTCTTCAGGGAAATTTAAGCAAGGGTTCGGAATCATTTACATTTAATTTTCCTTTGTTCTATACACTATTTAACACCCTAGAAGGCGTCAAAGCTTCTTTAAAAATCTTCTGGTGCTAAAGAACTCTAACCTTCCGTTTCATGCTTTATCACTGTGTTGAGAGCTGATCCAAAAAGTCATTAATTAGAGAGGCCCTTAATTAAATTAGGTCTTCCTGTTACTGTAAACACTGGAATATGTCTCTTTTTCATTACTATTGCTTTTCTTTATTATAAGGAAAGTAGACTCATTTCCTTGAGCATTGTAAAAAGTTTCAGTCAAATATGAATGCAGTAAAGTACTTCTGAAGTCAGAGCAGACCATCTGAACATAAACTCGTAGATTTGTTTTATAATTGCCTTTCATTTCTGCTGATTTTCCAAATGAACTTCAGTGAGTCAATTTCTAAATCAAGCATGCAAATGCAGGCTTAAAAAAAGACCCAAAAACTAAAAACAGGCCTATGCAGTGCCTCCCGAACACTCAGCTCCCCCATCCCTGCCTCCACAGCCCTCGCCCACTCCCCTCTTCAGTGACTTTATGACCTTTATTCGTGCTATGGATTTTTTATAATTTTAACTACCCTGGGAGAACCTGCATACTCTTCCTTCACCCCGCAAAGAATGGTCTCCTCATGAGACCATGTCACTCACATTTGACATCTACTCACTCACTAGTGAATGTGCTTTCAGATGTTATTATAAACTTAAATTATGGCTGAGATAAAAGAAAAATGATTCACACAAAGAGCTTCAGCAAAGACATGCCAGAATTCCAACTCCACCTCCAAAATGAAGTTCAATGTCAACTATAACTCTTTAGTATGCAGAAGTTTTCTGAGGATTGTGGGGTCAAGTGCCATCAATCACTCAACATCAAACCAGTAAGCCCTGTGTTCCTCTGTCTGCCCAGTACTGGGCTGGAATTAAGAGGTGTAAAAACCTGTACACTATGCAGTTTCTAGTTATAAGAAGTTTAAATCTAATTAAGACAAACAAAAAATAAATAGAATAATATTTTAGAATTTTATCATTATTAAAAATAATAATGCAAGTAAATTTTTAAATAAGAAAAGAATTGCTTAGGGGTGGGAAGATTTTACGTGATCAGAAAAATAATTTTTGTAAGGCATGCTCTGTGACAGATAGGATTCGCCTAGATACACATGGAAGAATGAGTTGGTGCCGTTCTAGGCTGACGTTGAATCAACAGAAAAAATTATTAAGATGAAAAATTCTGCGGTAAATGTATAGAATCCTAGAGACTGACTGACTGATGATGGAGTGAGACTAGGGAAGATTGGGTGATGAGGTTTTAAATTTTGTTATATTATACATACACCAACATGAATTCCAGGTTGAATGATAAACACAAAAATTGTAAAAACCATGTGAAAAACGAAGAAACCAGAAAAACAAAGGAAGAAAATATTAGAAAAAAATAAACAACCTTTGAAGTTATATTTTATAAGTAGAAAATTAGTGAAAGAAATCAATTTTGCCTCATAAAAATGTAAAACTCTAGGATAAAAAAAGACATGAAATAAAAGACATGAAATTTAAAACATGATAACATTTCTCACCAGACTATTTTAGGTAATACCTACTACTGGTTAGAATATGGCTAAATAAACTCAGAATAAATGGTCAACTGATACAATATCTCTGGAGAATCATCCACTGATACATATTAAGAGTGTTTATGTTCATTCTTTAAATCAAGAATTTTATCTTTGGGAATCTCTTCTAAGGAGTGAATCTGGTGTAAAAAAGGATCTGGTACAAATATGTTCACTACAGTATCATGTTAAATAATGAAGAACTGAAATTAAACTAGGCAAAACTAAGAGAATGATTAAATTACAATATTCCTACATAATGGCAGTACATATGGAAAAAAGTTAAATTCTATTTGTGGAGAATATTTTATGAAACAATTGTTGAGTATTTTTTTTATGTAATGATGAGTGACAAACATTATAAGAGTGAAGAATAAAGGCTTAGAAGTCAAATGCCTGATTTTCAACTCTGAATTTGCCTCTTATACAGATAACTAAGCATCACATTATATGAAAACAGGAGGTAGTGTCTGTCTTTCATTTAACCTACTGTCTCTTATGTTCATCCTCTCCTTTGAGGTCACCATTGATCCACCCACAGACCCAAGACAGAATCCTAGAATCTAAATTTCTATTATCTCCCAAATCCAATCAGTCATTGTTGGCTGTTTCCAAAATATTTCTCTAATTTGTCAGCATTCTAACAACTAGAATATTGGTTCACTTCCCCAAAATTTCTAACCTAAATGCCAGAAATAGATTACAAACTGTCTTTCTAACTCTAGTTTTATGTCAGAAAAATCTGTCCTATACATTTTACTGGAATGTTCTTTCTAAATGGAAATCTGATTATGGCACTTTCCTCCTTAAAGCATTTAAAAGGTTCTTTGTCACTTATAAAATTAAGTCCCAAATGTGTAGCTTGGTAAAAGAATGCTTTTGATATTTTGGCCCATACCTACCACATCAGCCTCATCCCCTCAAAAAAAAAAAAGAGATATTCTTTTCTCTATTTTCTATAATAGATATGAATCATTTATCTTATTAGATTTATTATTTGAAGTAGAAATAACTTTTACCAATTTCTCCCTACCCTCTTCCTAGGAAGGGTTCAAACATCCAGCCTCCTCTTTTCACATCTTTCAAACTGTAGATTATGATCCTTGAAAGAGTCATTAGATCAATTCATTGGTTCATAGCATGCATTTAGACGTAAAAAATAGTAGTCTCTGCATGTCATTACTTAAATACTGCTTTCTCAACCTTTTGTTTCAATTATATGTGGGTTACAGCCAAGAAGTTTGAAAGCCACCACCCTACTCTGAGTCCTTCGGCATTTTATAAAATAATTCTATTATAGCATGGAGACCACATGTTTATTTATCTCTCTACTAACACTGTGGTTAAAGAAAGCAAAATAAGGCAAAAACAATGTCCTACTCCTTTTTGTATCTCTGAATATGAATATGTTTGACACTGTACTTAGCATAGGATACCTCTCAGTGTGTGTTAGATGAAAATGTGCAGCAATCTTAGATCCTCGCCTGAAGGTGCGTGGCTCCAGAGGGCCTAAAAGACAGCATTCTCTCTCTTAAAAGGTGATCTCAAAGCATGGACTGGGCAGACAGCTCCAGTCCAAGACTTTCAAATATTATCTCATTTGTCTCTCAACCCTACCCCAAGATTCTTGTTGTAAATTTCTAAGGTATATTCTGGCAATTTTTAACATTTTATTTGGGAACATTCTAAAAGAACATCCTGTCCTCGCAATATGAGAATAAGATCAATAATAAGCAAGAGGTCCAGAGAAAGAGCTGGCTAGGGCAGACAAGAGAAAAAAATAGCAGCCCAGGTTAAGCAGACCTTGAAGCCAGAGTATAAGGAGTTTAAAAATCTGCAAATATTGACCTAATTTCTGTTTGGAACATTAGAACCTCAGATAAGATCTGTGGCTCTCTTGGTGGTGGGAAAAAGAGTGTGAAGTCAGTCTAAAATTGAGTCAGGGCAGGACCAGAGTATGATTATGCCAAGCATATAAAATTGGCGTAACTCTCACCTGGTCAGGTTCTTCAACGTTGCTTATGCTCCTGCTGCACAACTTGAAATACTTCAATATGGAACTTAAACCTTGTGACAAGTGAAATGTATCTAACCTGGCTACCCAAAGGCTTTTTCCTTAGAAATAGTGCATTACTTGATAAAGTTTTACTTATAATAAATTCTATCCCTAGTTTCCAAAAACTCATCCTTTCAACAACACTACACCAGCTTCATGCATCACCTGCCCCTTAAGTATTTCCAAATTGTCTAAAACAGAAATTTTGCATTTACTGTAGGATCAAAGTCTAGGCTTCAAGAAGCTATTTATAATTTCACAGTGATATCCCTACAGTTCAAACATGATTTGATTTTTTTTTCTTAATGAAGCCCTTTAACTTATAAATTCGGCAACACTAATTATTCCACTTAGGAAATAATTAGTGCCCCCCTTCTTCCTTCTCTAATTAATACCTTAAATTCAAGCTGCTAGCAAAGGTTAGAACAGGAAGTTGTTCTTTGTGATTTTTTTTTAATTAATCTGAATATGGTCCCTAATGGTAGGTACACTGCCTTCGAACAACTCCTTTATGTCTGGCAAGCACTGAAATTATTTCATCAAAGCTGAGATTCAAGAATCATCTTCCATTTCTCCTCCGCTGCAGACTCCCTGGGCTACAGCATAGCCATGTGAGAGAGAACAGGTAGAACCATTTCACCCACTGTATGTAAGAAGACGAGCACAGCACAAACACATACAACTTTAGATCTGGAACAGATATTAAAATTGTTTCCATTGTACATATCTCAACATCTTCATTTACAGAGGAGAAAGCTGAGGCTCAAGGACAGTTTCTAAATTCATCTAAGATGCTCCAAGAGACATATATAAAACCTGTGGTTATAAATGAAAAGCCAGTGTTCTTCCACTGACTCAAAGTGTCCATCTGGAACCACCATTGATTTTTGTTTTCTTTGTTAATAGCTTATGTGTTTGGTTACCATAAGCTACAATTTAAAAATGCCACTTGCTTCAGTGAGCAAAATGATGTAATACAGGGGCCCCCAACCTTTATGGCACCAGGGACCAGTGCTCCTATGAGAATCTAATGCCTGATGATATGAGGTGGAGCTGAGATGGTGACGCCAGAGCTGGGAAGCAGCTGCAAATACAGATGAAGCATTGCTCACTTGCCTGCTGCTGATCTGCTGTGTGGCCCAGCTTCAAACAGCCCATGGACCAGGACTGGGGGTTTGGGACCCCAGATGTAATATATCATCCAACTTGAAACTCATCTGTATAGTCTCTTATTTATTTGCTAGATGGTTTTGAACAACCATCATTTATCACAAGGGCTAGAAACTTTATTGATAGAGGACATTACATAATCACAAAATTTGAAGACCTCAAGAAGGTCTCAAGTCCAGAGATACCCCTCTGGTGGAACTCCAAGACAAGTGCCAGATTTCCAACTGCTTCAGGCTTTCATAGCCATCCTCATCGCCCTTTCACAGGTTTATGAGGGCATCTCAAAGGAGACAAAGCTCCCAGGGAGACTCATTTCGCTGTGCTCTTCAAAATATTGGTATTGACTCCTCTCATTCTATAGCCAATATCCTCTTTCTTGGAATAGAAACAGTAAAGGTCTGAATGCTTGCCAAATACAAAATATGTCAAATATTTTGCATGGATTTCACAGCAAAGGTAATCCCCAGATCTATGATGCAGATGCTATTATTATTCACAGGTCATGGAAAGGAAAACGAAAGCTCAGAGAAGTCAAGTCACTTTGTCTAAGGTTGTGACTCATAGCCCCTTGTGACTTGTTTCCCCAAACTTTGCTCTACGTTTTGCCTCAAGCCTACACCACCCCAACTCCACGTGTGCATGAGCACGCACGCACGTGTGCACACGTGCACATACACACATACACACACACACACACACACACACACACACACACACACATCACTCTTCTTCTAGCCATGAAAGATCTCAAAGCCACAGGGAATCTTAAGCATTTGTGTCTCATAGAACGCTCAGCATCTCGCAAGTCTTAACACGCCCATTTTAAATGAAAAGAGACCAAGGGATAAGAAAGTCTGTCCAAGATGACCCAGGGACCCAGTCACTGAACCAGAGCTAGAAATTAACTCTTTTGATCTCCAGTTAAGGACTCATTCCCTACATCACAAGTGGTGAGACAAAGGTAATAAAATTAATGGAAAGACCTTTGCCACTAAGTGATGCACAAAGATTAAATGAACTCTGCAGCTGGGAAAGGGAATTAAAGGGCTATTACTGCTAATAATAATTACAGCTGAAAACAGTCATAACAAGCATGGCAGCAGAGATGAGTGTTGAACAACAGAACAAATTAAATACTTGGTTGTAAGTGTTTTCTACTAGTACAATATTTTAATGGGTGAAAGCCTCCAGATTATATAATCATATGAAGACTGCCATGATTAGCAGCAGTAGTCAGGATTTAAAACCAGATCTTTTAGACCAGCTTAGGTCTACCCTACTAAATTCATCTGGAGTCTCTAGTTAATCAATTTTCCCTTTGACATTATGGTACCTTGAAACTTGATTCACAAAGAGTCTGTGTAAAAATCCAAATGCTAGAATTCTTGGGATCAAACTGCGGAATTCCAGATAACTAGGAAAATGAATGGTTATATCATTTGTGTTAGGTTTGAAGTGTTTAGTATCTGCAGTTTCTACAAAACAGAGAAAAAAAGAAGGAAGGAAGGAAGGAAGGAAGGAAGGAAGGAAGGAAGGAAGGAAGGAAGGAAGGAAGGAAGGAAAGAAAGAAAGAAAGAAAGAAAGAAAGAAAGAGAGAGAGAGAGAGAGAGAGAGAGAGAGAGAGAGAGAGAGAAAGAAAGAAAGAAAGAAAGAAAGAAAGAAAGAAAGAAAGAAAGAAAGAAAGAAAGAAAGAAAGAAAGAAAGAAAGAAAGAAAGAAAGAAAGAAAGAAAGAAAGAGCGAGCATGAATGCTATCATTAAAATAGGCAGGAAGCATGAGAACTGAAAGTCAAACCAAGCTACATTCAGAGCCTGCAATGTACTCTGCTAGACCATGGCACACCTATAAAAGAGTCCTAGTGGGATTGCCAAACAAACATTTACCCACAGTGTGAAGGGAAAACAGAGTCTTTATATCGTGCCTTATACAAGATAAACCCAACTATTCATTCCCTGTGCCCAAACCAAGGGGAACCTATGGAACAAAGATTGAGGACCACGAGCATGCTTATAACACTACGGACCCTTCCTTATCCCTCATACTGCATACCCACACGATCAAAGGAAAATAGGTAAACAAAGTCTTTAAATTGTAATTCATAGAAACTAAGAATTATATATGAACTGAATTCCCAAAACACTCAGAGTCTTTTTCTCTGTCTCTCTGTCTCCCACATCATTCCTCTCCATGCCTCTCAGTGTCCTTCATTCTCTGTCTCTGAGAGGAGACCCCACCCTGTCTATGGAACATTACTCCTGCTCCAATAAACTTTCCTTTTGTCTCTAACTCTGCCATGTGCTTGAATTCTTTCCTGCACTCGGTCAAGAACCCCCTCTCTTAGTGCAAGACTTGAGCCCCATTTGAGGAGATTCGCCCTGTCCTGCATCATGATGGGTGGCAAAGGTTCCACTTGTGCTATTATTTAAAGGACAGTGATGTTTGAGTCAGGCCTCCATGGCTTACGATAAAGGAGGTAAAAAAAAAAAAGATAAAGGCCAGTAATACCTAAATGGCTGCTGATAAACCACCATTGCTGCTCTGGCTTTTTCAAAAGCTCACGAATAATTAACAAAATAGTAACATGGCAGTTCAGAGGTATTCCTGGAGATTCATGAGAAAAATTACTTAAGGGAACATTAACCTGTAGAAGCTTCATAAATAAACATCTCTGATCACAAACTGATGTGCACTTTACCTGTCACCATCAAGAAAAGATAAACTGGACATATCTCTAAGTGATCCATTAGTTCTGAATGGAAAAGGCTCACGATAGAAATGAATGCGGGTTCTTCTCTTTTGCAAGTCATAATTTTAACAGCACAGGAACTATTTATCAGCAGCTAATTTAATTTCACATTTAGATCAATTAGATAATGAAAAAAAAGCTGAAGTTAAGCACTTGTTTATAAAATGTTGTTAAGTAAAATTGTTCACTCAAAGAGTATTGCCCTAACAGCCAGCTAAAAGGCTTTTATGCCTAAAACAGAGATTGTCTTCTTTAATGACACCTGCAGAGGGGGAACAAAGGGAGATAGGCTAGTTAGGGCCAGATGTAGCTTGTGCCCTAAGGTCTGCTCTAACACTTGTCCACCTCGAAATTGTTTTGATGACTTTACATTAACTTTATGTTCACCATACTCTTCTTCCTCCCTTCACCTCCTCAACTTTTTACACATTTTCACCTTTGTATATAGCTTTGCTTACTACTTCATTTATTCAATAAATATTAATTGAATATATATTTATTTAGGGTATGTGCTAAGTACTGAGGGGGACAGCAAGAGGCATAATTCAGTGAGATGGGATAGTCCCTGGAATAGTGACCACAGTAGATATTCACTAAATGGTTGCTGAGGAAGTCAACAAATGAATACATGAATGGAGGAGAAAATGAGAAAGGGAATCATCTCTTGGGGAACAATAATAAAGACAAAAGCATAGAGGTGGTCAACAACTGCTGGGAATGTTAGGGGAGGAAGAATATTTTAGTTTGTTTTGAGCACAGAGTTTTCTCTGGGTTGTCACTGTGTCTGCAGGCACATGTGCATGTTCCTACACACACGAGGCACCACAGTATTATTTTTGAGAAGTTCAAGTCCACCCTATCTACTCTTGACAGCACAATGGAAATCTTGGGAGACAAAAGAACTGATTTCTCCCTCCTTCCCCACTGGAATTTTAAAGAATTTGTCTACTTATTGGGCAGCTCAACATTTTCAATGAGTCAGGATGGTTTCATTTATTCGTATTTAACACCACAGTGTGATTTTCTGCACCTTTTAATTGGAGTGAATATGACATGCCATTGCACCGAATGCCTTCCAACTGAGGAACAGTGTTCTTTCTGAGTAAATGACAAATCTGGGATAAGGCAGGAGATTGCGACATCATCGAGTTATTTTATATGTACCACATTATGACGAATAACAGCTTTAATCCAAGCCATCTTCTTATAAAAAAAAAAAAAGGAAACTTGAGATGGATAGTTCTTTGCCCAAAATCATAACTGAACAACTGCTGGGCCCAAGGGTCTGGTCTTCTGGACTAAAATACAGTGCTGTTTCCACCCTGTTTTAAAATGATTAGGAAACCTAAACTTTCCTTTAGCACTAACAGCCTTTACCACCTGGCTCACTGATTTCACACCCCAACAGCCACCTTGACCTTATAAAGTTTTCTCCAGGATGGGGTTCTGATCTGACCTGGCATCCACAGGGACACTCAATGTAACCCCCCAGAATGTCTCAGTCTCTTCTAAGTAAGCTGGTTTTAGCCATTAGATGGTTTTGCACTGCCCTAAATTATCCAAGAAGAACTAAGTTAGTACACTTCTGACCACTACAAATCTATTTCAAATGGAAAGACAAGACTTCTGTGCACAAACTTCTCAAAGTCACATTCTGAATCAGGAAGAGAATGCCAGATGGAGGTTCGAGACCTCCACAGTTGGTCCACTGAGAAACAATACCTTTGAGCTAAACACTTAGCAGTAAGCCAAGATTTTTTCTTAGAATCTTGTTCTGAAGTGTTATTTGAAATTTCATAATGAATGATAAAGATTAATTATATGATATAATTAGTAATTTCTCAAAATAGCTAAACCAGGACTAACATTTCATTATTTTCCTATACTATTAATAAAAAAATTATAGAGAAAATTTGGTTTGCTAATTCCTTTAATCTTGAACAAATCTTTAACATGTGTATATAGTGTCATTTTTCTTAAATTCTAAGTCTGTTCCTACTTTTGCCCATGCCCTTGACTGGCTGTGATAGCTCATAGTAAAGTGGATTACAACCCAAATGTCACCAAAGTGTCATTCTTAGTTCATGTAGAACTAAGGGCTATATAGAACTAAAAATCTGGAATTATTTTTAATCAAGATCCTAATACATGCTTTTGTCAAAGGGCAGCCACAAACCCCAAAAGGAGTCAAGAAGAGTTAAAAGCCCCCAGGGTCCCCTTTCAGTAACATTAAACCTTTTATCAGATTGTTAATTCCAGGCATGGCCATGACATTTAGACTACATCAGTGTCCCAAGTGGCAGATAAATCAATATGGGAAGGATTTTAAAAGAAGTATAACACATTTATTCCGCCTTTCAACTTTTGTTCTCTCATACAAACCTGCCCACAGGCTGTGTGAAATTTGTGTTTTAGGTAAAAAGACATTTAGTTATTCATTTTCTAGAATACATCAATGCGCTGGTTCCAAGTCAAGGCTCAATCCAAGGAAGTCACAGGTGCTTCAACTGAAGCAGTTTATGAAGCCTAGCCCAGCTGATGTGATGTGACTATCTGTTTTCTGTTTTTTGTTTGTGTACACTACAAGCAAATCATTTAATTTCAGCCATTCTAATGCCTACCCTATCCATATTCTTGGATTCCTCTCTTGTGCCTTGCCCATATCATCAATGATGTTGGATCAAGGTGCATAAACATACACAGCCTTTGTACTTATTCAAGTAAACATGTCATGAGTACCGAGTCTATTCCCAACACTGAGATACAGAGAAAGATAGAAAATAAACCCAATATAGTATCTGTCCTTGAGCTCCAGGAGTTTAAAGCAAAGAGTTCTACCACTGTTAGCTTATAACGCCAAGAAGGAAGAAAATCCCAACGATGACTATCCTCACTAGAAACCAAATCCCATTTGAAAATGTGCAGTCACTTTCTCTAGGTTCTGTTCTGTACACTCTACAAGTGTGTAAAAGGCAGTCTAAATGCAATGCAACCAGACGTGTCTGAAATGATCTCGGGTGACTGGTTCCTTAATACGAAACCTGTCACCTACCTGGGGAGAGAGAGAACGCTTGAGATAAAGAGTGACTAGGGTATTAGCATCGTTTAATCTGCAAAGGCTCAGAAGGCAGGAGGGGATTAATTGAGGACATTATTCAGATGATAAAGTCCAACAGGGTCCACTTCCCTAAAACACAAAGAACAAAAGAGAAATGGGTTTTGTGTCATGAAACAAAAGCTAATTGTTGACATGGATATCACAAGAAGGTCACAATTTCAAAAACACAGCAAAACTGCTCCACTAAATGCTACATATGGTTATGTACGGTCATCTCTTTATTTTCCAGGCACACTACTGTAACACATGGCTGCAAAAAAATGTCAATTTACGGGCTTTGTTTATTTGTGAAAACCCCCTCCAAAGTAGAACAACATAGAACTCGGAGACCATGAGGCCCCATCACAAGTTTTCATGCTCATTTTAGACTGTCACCAGATTTTTAGCTCATTATAGCAGTTGACTTTGGTTAAGGGTTATATATGGTGGGGTGGAGAGCTTGTATATTTTTTGGAAAAAAAAATTTTGGCCACTAAACTGCCTCAATTCACCTTCTAAGCCAGAGTGATGGTGACATTGAATTCACATAGCTTTTCCCATGAAACTTTTCCTCCAGCTGTGTTAACGTTTTTTAAATTCCCTATCTCTACCTACCTACCTACCTATCTACCTACCTACCTTTCTCACTCTCTCCCTCTCTCCTTCTCTCTTTCCCTCCTTCCCTTCCTCCCATTCCACATCCTCTCCCTCTCTCTCTGAAAAGTGAACCTCCACTGCTACAGAGTAGGGTCACTGATTATAAACCACAGGTGTGCTGTCAACACAATCAAACCTGGTTTCTGAATCAAACCTAGAATACAGGTTTCTCAATTCCTAACAAGATAATGATGTTAAGTACAGGTTTTTAGTATAATGCACTGTATTTCCCATACAAACAACAAATTGTTTCTGCTGGTTGCCTCTTTTTTTTTATCATCTCAGCTTTTGCTATTCTATCTTTTAAAGGACCCAAAGCTGCCTTGAGCTATACAAATTAAATTCAGTGCATGTGCAGTGGCCACATTGCTTTTTGGTATTTTATTAAAATACTTTGATGTCTAAATCAAGAGGTGAGAATTGGGGATGGGTAGTGTGTAGATGGAATAAGCACACTCATATATATCTATGTGTACATATATTCGCAACAAAATCTTTTAAAAACATCATGTCTCATCCTCATTTTAATAAATGTCAAAAAGTTGTGTTGCATACACACCCCTACATATAGAAACATATAATAAACTGTATACAGCAGGTCCTTGTATTATTATAACATAGATAAAATGCTGTAGATACTTAACTCTTATATGTGTGTATCTATATCTATTATCTATATCTATATCTATATCTATATCTATATATATATATATATATATATATATATACATATATATTAGTCTATGGTAAAATTGGTTTTGCTTAAAGTTGCAGAGCATATTAACAACGTGAAGTGAGGACTTATTACAATTATAAAATATATCACTATAAAAGAGCATAAATCTCTATAGATAATGGCTGCTACTGACTCTAAAAGTCAAAAGGATGCCCACGGACACCTCAGTATATAGGGGGAGCCAATGCATGGACTCTCAAAGAGGGAAAAAAACTCCCCACCCTAACTGGAGTTACTCAATGGTACAACCAAGCCCCAGAAGGTTTCTTCAGCATCAGAGGTGAACAGAGTCTAGTACTATGAAGAGCTTATTTTTAGCGATAGTAAGAAGGCTCAACTAGAAATGTGTCCAGTGGTCTGCTAGCTAGTGAGCCCTTTTGGTAGGTGGAGGTAAAATAAGTGAGCATACCTGAAGTACTGCTCACTCTACTTACTGCTTCAGAACTTGGGAAGTCACCTGAGATATTTTATGTTTTCCATCCCTTCGTGCAGAATTTAGTAAAGTAAAAAAATTCCCAAATGAAAAGGTGATTAGAAGGAGACCATGATCATGGAGTCCAACTGAGGACCTGCCAGGCAAGTACCTCTTTATTCTGCAGACTGGTCTACTTTTTGTCATCAAAGCCTTGCCTGGATCACACCCAAGGCAGGAGTAGGCTAAGATAAGCAAGGCAGTGAGGAGAAAAATTTTCCTAGGTTCTGAAATTGCATCTGGTCCCAAATATAATACTATGTATGGGAAACCTAGTACGAAGCAGAGAGAAATCTGTTAGAGTCATTCAAACAGTGCTTTTCAAATCAATCCTACTTTTCCATGATTCCATGATAAATAAATGCCATGCATTTCTGTACACATCAGAAAGGAATAGAAGGAGGATGAAGATCTAGTTAGAAAGCCAGCTTTGTGGGGCTGCTAAACAATGTCAAAAATTTAAGACAGTGAAAATGGCAAATAATTGAAATTATTAGCAAATGAAGAGCACATGTCTTCTTCAAAGTTCTTAGGAACCATTAACTAATTAAATTTCTCTTTTTAAAAAATCAGTATGCATTTTAGGAGGTATCCAGGGCTCTTCCTTACTTAAACAGACTTAACAAAATATAAAGGACCTCTGGCATATATAATGAATGTCACACAGTTTAAGTATCATTTTGAATATCTCTGATGTAGAGGTACCAGCACTATTTTGACTTTGGCATGGCCCTGATTTTATTCATTCATTTATGCATATAAGCAATATATACAAATTACTTAGCACCTAGGTTCTAACAGTTGAAGACACAAAAATAAATGTTAAAATACCTGCTGCTTTAGGGGTAATACAGCAGCCCCCTTTATCGACAGTAAATACATTCCAAGACTCCAGTGGATGCCTGAAAACACAGATAGTCCCAACCCTACATATACATGCATGCTTATGGAAATTAGGCACAGTAAGAAGTTAACAATAATTAATAATAAAGTAGAATAATTATAACAATATATTGTAGTAAAAGTTATGTGGTCTCTGGCAATTATGTTTAGATTTCACTGGGGTATGTAGTCACATAGGATCAATTCTGTACAGCTTCATGCATGAAGATCAACTGAAAATAGCATTACCTTTGGGTTATAAATGCTATGCTGATATTTCACGACAGATTTGGTTTTTATCGCATTTTTTTTTCAGCACTGACCAAGAACAAAAATAAATGTCACAAGCTGAGAAAGGTCTCATGCCTTGATGATCTCTTCCACTTGCAGAGTGTTGGGCATCATTGCTACAGCATGATGGAAGCAATATGCATGACCAGTCTGCCCTCTTCGATGGCTCCCCCACTGTTTTCTGCCTGCTCCTTCATGTCTGCGCACTCAACACAAATGGTAAAATATACTTCTTTCTGAACTCTATTCAGCCACTTCCAGATTACTGAAGGTCAAGTTTCAGAGAGAAAAATTCAACTCCAGAACCATATTTAGGACCTAAATTGTGAAGAAACAGCCCATTTGCAAAGCAAAATTAAAAAAAGAAGAAGAAGAAGAATGAAAAAGAAAGAAAAAGAACAGTAGAGGTAAGATTTAAACAGAATTGGAAAGCATCTGAATACTTTCTTGTGGTGCTGTCATGCTTTTCTGAGCAGGAAGATTTTCAGTTAATAGCCCCAAATTCATCCTGGGAGGGGAAAAAAATTTCCATCTCACTTTTTCATGTAAAGAATTTGTATAAACTACCTTTGTAACCTTAATAGAAAGAGTTGTTATTCTCAATTGCAACAATGATAATCCGACAGGTGAAAGACACTCAGAACCGGCCTTCACTGAACTAGATCTGTCCAACCATATCTGATATCAACACAAACAATAACAAATTTGCTTGACAATGTGTATTTTACTGGGTACGTGCCATAACATTATCTCATCTGCCCCTCACACTCACTTTTCAATGTAGGCAGTGCGAACAGTATTCTCTTCGTGTTGCAAGTTATAATGTCTGGGTGATGTACTGTCCTGGTCTGGAGGCACTGAATGCTGAACCAGGAAAGAGCTTTTTCTACTCTTCTAAACTACCTTCCAAAGAGTGAAGATGTGGATGCTGTGGAGAAAGACCCTCCTCATTTTGCAAATGGTCTGACTCTTAAGCAATCCAGTTACCACTTCCAAAACAGAGAAAATAAGTCACCTGCCACCACCAGCTAAAGATCCCTTTAAGTCTCGGAGACTCTGACTTGATAATATAGTACTTTGTTGTACTCACTCTGTGAGCCACTGAGTGTGACAGGGCCATTTTTCCCACAGAAATACACGCAGGGAACTCAGGATATAACTGAAACTTGCCAGTTTTTCCCAGGTAGAAAGAATAACAATTCAGAGCATAGAAGGAGATGCACCAAAATTAAAAATTAATTTAGTTTCTTGCCTCCTCATTCATATATTTCAAATGACCTCCAGCCCTCAAAGTAACTATTGACCAATTCTGAAGGAAATGTAGAGCAACATGAACCCTACAGTGTTAAGGATCTGTCTGCAAAGAACAAAGCAATAGGGATAAAGAATTCAAGACACTCAAAACACGATTTTAGAAATAAAACTGACTGTACCTCGTGACTACTACTTCAAGGAAAATATATACATATTTTAAGTGTAGCCACAAGGCGTGCAACCGCATAAGCTTTCATAAATTCTTGCCCTCTGCCTCCAGTCAAGAGAAGATTTAGGCCAGTCTCAAACAGCAGAAACTTTCTGGGTAAAAAAAGGTCTGGAAACTGCAAAGGTCCCATAACTATCACAGCCTGTTTGCTTGTTAGTTAGTTCACAGATGTCCACCATCTGGACTGCAGCAACACCTCCAAAGAAAGGAGGCAAGAACAAAGCCTGCCTGATCAATACCTCTGTGACTCTGAGCAGCACAGAAGAACCTCTTTCCAGAAGGATACCTGTAATTCTTATAGTGCATCATCCTATGCAGAGACTTATCTGTGTGTAACCAATTTCAATTCTATCCCTCAGTGCAAACTTCCCACTGGTTTGGATTCAAAGAACATCTTCAGATTCTCTACATGATCAATGTTCACAAGAGGTGGCTTGTGTAACTGGGAGAAGCAGCCAGACACAGGCACTAGATTTGCTAGGCCAGTCCGAGACAGATGACCACCACAATCAGTATTAAACAAGAAAAAACAGATGAGCTTCTGCTCAGAAGAGCCCAGCAAATAACAGATGACATGGAGACAGGGATGCAGGATGGGCTTTCAAGGGGACTTATATCACATCTCCTGGGTCACCTCCGAGGAGACCCCTCTAAACACAGAAGTTTAGAGGAGGAAAAGCATGAGCCAAAATGAAATATTAATCACAGGCCAAAATCTCTCCCTTCTGTGGCCCCAAACAGCCAAAAATAATAGACACTACAAAGAATGTGATAATATAGGAATGTGATAATAAAGAATGTGTAGATTTGTAAAAAGATATAGTCTGAGAACAATTCAATAAAGTGGTACCTTAGGTTCCATACATAGGTTTATGATCAAGAGATGGAAGCCTAGAACAGGAGTCAGCAAAATATGGCCTGCGGGCTAAATCCAGACTATTTTTGTAAATAATATTTGACTCAAAGAGTGAAACCACACTCATCCATTTCCATATTGCCTGTGGTTGTTTCTATGCTACTACAATAGAGCTGAGTAGCTGCTAGAGATTGTGTGGCCCTAAAAGCCTAAAATATTAATTTCCTGGTCCTTGACCTTTATAGAATGAATTTGCTGACCCCTGAAATAGAACAATGCTATAAAGCTTTGAAAACTTAGCACTTACTCACTAAGTAAAAGCTGATCCCAATGGAGAAAGAGGACTTAGTTGCAACCCAATTTAGAATCACCCGCTGAATCGCTCCTCCCATTTTTTCTCAGTAATCTTTCCTTTGCTGTCATACTCTCCTCTGATGCCTCAGACAGTAATACCCACCCCAGCAATCGGGATTCCAGGCAATATCCTATAATCTCACTGATCCTTAGCACTCCCCAAATCCACATTTCTGGATGTTTTAAAACAGAGATGAGAATCCTTTTATTTCAAAGATATTAGCACAATTTTAATTAAATTTTACATAATTTAATAAGTAATCATGTGTTACTTGTTCCTCTTTTTCACTAAATGGTAATCAAGGAACTTGTCGATTGCCCATGACTATATCCCTCTTGTCTCAATACTTGACAAATGAGTGAGTTAGTTAATGGAATACAGCAATGTGAACTACCTTATGGGCAATCACTGCTGCTCAGGATAGCACTAATATTTGACATTTGCATAGCACTCCTCTTCCAAACATTCAAGCATCGAACATCGTCTTCTCATTAATCTTCTCAAGACCAGAGAACAAGGAAGGTGACAAGGAGACTTTTAAACATATGTTATGATAGTGAATTAACCTCTAGACATTTTCCAACTCACCTGTTTTCAAATACATCCTCCTATTTTTTATTTCCTAAAAGATACTGTGTCAAGCCCACTCCCCAAAAATCATGGAATTAGTAAACGTGATTTATTTCTTCTGAACGTTCAACAACTCTAAGGTTTTCTAGTTTGACTAAAAGACTTAAGACCCCCAACATAAGCCTCATAAAAAAAGAGAAAGTAGGAACCACAGCTAAAAAGCTCACCCAAGAAACTGACACATTCTCATGACCAAGTATTACTGCTCAGCAAAGCCTCTGGTCTCTCCCACAGCTCCGCCAGCTCCCACTGCCCTAGAGCTGTCCATTCTGTTCCACATTCACAACTTTGTGAAGTCCAAAGGAGCAAAACCAGGATCAATGTGTAAAAGATATAGAGAAAAAATTTAGATTGAGTAAAACAGAACTCTGTAGAGTAATTAATGATCCAAAATGAAGGGAGACATATGATAAGGCTGTGGGCCCCTGTCACCGGAGGTATCAAGGAGGAAGCTCGAGGATCTTTGAGAGAGATCTTAAATAAAGAAAGAATTTTTTTGTCCTTGGCTAGCAGGATAAACTAATTGACTTTCAAGTTCTCATTCAAGTCCTACAAATCTAGGAACTGTGTTAATGACAGACTGTTAAATTTTTTTAAAGTAAGTCTCTGGGTTATGTAATAATGAATGGTTTATGTATTTTTTCTATTTTCCTTTTTAAGTTTTCTTTATTGAACACAATTACTTTCATAAATAAGACAAAATGACAAAAGTTTTAAAAATTATTATAGAAATTATAGGAACCATCATTACATGTTATGTAATTTATTCTATGACTACCCCACAATGTCACAAGGGTACTTAATGTTTACTCCACAGAAGAGGCAACAAAGCATGTATGCCATTAAAAAATTAACAATCCATAGAGCAGAGACTCAGCTTTCCAGCTGGCTTTGCCTTCTCTCTGATCTAAAGTTCCCACTAACTTCTTTACGAGTGACACAGGGAACACCCGCCTGCTCAGCACCACGTTTCAGGGAGCCGGAGAAGCACAAGAGGAGCCCAGCGGTGTTGGGGGCCAGCTAGCACATGGGGGCGGAGGTTCATGCTGGGCAGTCTAACTGGCAGAATGAAGGGTGCCAAGATGACCTAGGATCTGGTGAGGGTACGTCTGGCCTTCTAAAGTCACAGGGGAAAGCCAATAAATGAGTCTCTTGGGTGAGCCTTTTAAACTCTTGTTCCCACCTTCTCTTTTCTACAGAGACTTGTGTTGGGGGACCTAAGCCTTTTATGTCCAATTGGAAAACCTTAGAGGTCCTGAAGTTCAGAAGATATAAATCATGGTTTGGTTTGATTTGGTTTGGTTTGTTTGGTTGGTTTGGTTTGGTTTGGTTTGGTTTGGTTTGGTTTGGTTTGGTTTGGTTTGGTTTGGTTTTGGTTGGCTAGACACAGTATATAGAAGAAAAATTGGGGGTTTCTGACTGGCATAGGCACTAGTCAATCAGAAAGGAGGAACTAGGGTACATTGGAAGGCCCTGGGCAGCAAGTACTTGCCAGGGAGTGAAGAAATGTTTTAATGTTTTAGCGATCTGAACATCCATACTGTACCTACTGGCTGAACACCAACAATGGTTAAAATAATATGTTATTCACTATTAGAACCTAATTCTCCTGCTTTTGTCTTGTGCCCTTCTTCAAGGTCTGTTGCATCTCCTAGCTCTAGAAATTACTGGGAATTTCATCTTTTCCTGACAAATATTTCTGGTAGTTGAGTCTTCTGAGTCAAAGAAGACACAGCCTGAAGTAACAGGCAAGGAAGGTTTATACCCCAAAGATCATCACCAAGAATCTTTCAAATAAGGAAAACATATTGTATTCATTATTGCCTGTGAAATGTAAGAGAAAGGAGAAATGGGGGACTTTGAGCGGCGTCCTTGTGAACCTGATTGCCACTTCCATGCTCTCATTTCAAAATGTAAGAGTCCTAGAAATAGAAACAGAACCAATCGATTACATAATTCCATTAATTAGTCTGAGCTGAACCTGGTCTGAATACAGACTTCATGACGAGCTCTGAGTCTCCTATTAGACCATAAACCAGCTAAATAAATCCCTAGAAAGGCACCTGGAAAGGAGTTAAGTAAATTATCATTTCCTTTTAACATAGGGGCTAAAAGAACAAAGATAAGCTTTGTTTGATTCTGCCCCCACTCCTCAGTCTAGTCATACCAAGGACCACAAGGAAAATTTCAAATTTTCTTCTTGAGCATTTGATAATGTTACAATATCTCATTTTCCTTTTAGGTTCTTTCAAAATTCTTAGTTTGAGGGTTTAGCACACACCCAAAACAGAAACTCAATCATAGACAGTAAGAGGGGAAAAAAATAAAACTATGGACTAAAATATAAAAAGCGTATGGAATTCAAATGTCCTGTCCCTAGCCTCCCCTTAGGAGTGTAAGGAAGCTTACTAACTGTAAACAGACCATTCCTACCACTGCCCTGATCCTGTTTTCAACCAGACAACCAGCCAACACTTGGAATGAGGATGTAGAGAGATGTGATATGTGAGATCTTGGTAGAAATTCAAGGAAGAAACTGACCACTTATCAGGTCATTGACTTCTCAGCTTCTGGTAGGAAACAGAACCATCAAAGTCGGATCTGTGGGAAGCAGAAAATGATTGGGTAAATGGAGCTAACATAACTAATAATCATCATTTTCCCCTTCATGGGAATGGCCCAGCTTCTGCAAATGAAGCTGCCATCCTGGAAGAAAAGGACACAGAGGCTAAATCTAATAGTTCCAGCTTTTGAGATGTCGCTTGCCCTTTCCATCCTGAAACACCTGCTTCAACTAGGAGAAGGCTTTCAAAATCCAAATGCCATACACAGTCATGGGCATGTTTCTTCATTCAATCAAGAGTTTAATTACATTGTTCCTGGAAAGAAAGCAATGCTTTCACAGAATAGTCAAACCATACATCTCAAGCTTGGAACAATTCAAGGCCTAAAACTTTTAGAAGGTGGACGAGTCCATGAAAAATACCTCCAAATGCATTATTTATAGAAAGCTCAGCTTTGATTCATTAAAAAGAAAATTCAGTGCCTTCTTGTTTTACTCCTCGATATTCATCATCCTTACAGGTCAAGTCATTGGTATGACACAAGGTGAGATATGATTTCCCCTCCTCCTCAATATTTCTGCCACAAACCAGAGACAAAATTCGGTTAACCTGATGTTTCCCATAGACTTTACTATAATAAAAAGCCTCAAGACTACTTGAAAAGTAGAGATCCAAGTTCCAATTGAAAGCACATTTCTCAAGCAGCGGGTGATCCATCATTCAAAGTTACTGCATTTATAATGCCCTAGATGACATTCGCACTCATCTAATCCATTAAAATGCTGCACTAGCAGTGGTATCTCAGTAAACCAAAAAGGAAGACTGGTTTGAATCAGGACAATATGTTGAAGTTCAATTTAATGAAGCAAGATTTCTTTTCAACATCTCTCAACTTATTCCTCATCACCTCTTCACCCTTGAATAATATTTAGATTTGATGTTTTCAGTTTAATTCTGATCGGCCCCTTGTATGCTAATTTCCAACAAAACAAAGTTAAGGTGCCACAAAAAAGGTCAATTAACTCCTATGTGTTGATGAAAAAAAAATCTGTTATTTGAAAATCTATTTGATAAAAATCAAAGAAAGATAGAGAGATAAAAGGCTTCATAGTACCATGGACATGAGAGGAAATAAGAATAAAACTTGCAATGCCTTTGTTTTCCTGCCTGCAGAGAGCTCATAGAATCTCAGCCTTCATACACTGTCTTCCTGTGAAGTCATTATAGGACAAGAAGCCAACCTACATTTATTTCCACCTACATTCCAAAAGAAGAGCATCAGTCATTTCTTTGGTGTTTTCTGCACTTTACATCGTCATTATCACAATCAAGCTCTAATGGAGGGACTAAAATAAAGAAAAAAATATCCTTGGTCTTTTTCTTCACTCAGCTAATGGTTTCATTGGGAAGAGTCTATGTGCATTAGCAAAATCACACCAACCTATACATGATTAGTAACAACTATTGGGATAGGAAGCATAATTCTTCAAACCACTGCAGATTTAAGTGCTTGGGGCCTTGAGACATATAGGGGACAAACGTGTTGGAGTGACCTCAATGAAGAGGATGGATGTAAGCCAGCCCCAGGACAGTCATTCTGATCTGGACAAGGTTTAAGGAGCACAACGTTCAGTCGTTTAGAGCATATCTGAAAGTCACGTGGAAGAGCTGTGATGACAGCAGCTATTTCTCTCACAAATTGCTAATTCATGAGCAATCCCATCTTTTAGAATATAATAGAGGTTGGAGCAGGAAACATGCTAGAACTAGAATGGTACTTCTCAAACTGTGATGTGCATACACATCATAAAGGGGTCTTGTAAAAATCTGAATCAGCAGATCTGGGATGAAGCCTGAGTCTCTGCATTTCTAACATGCACCCATGTGATGCTAATTTGTCTATTCTGCAGGCCACACTTTGAGAAGCAAGGCATTAGCAGTGTTCCCCAACCTTTTTGGCTCCAGGGACTGGTGCTCCTATGAAAATCTAATGCCTGATGATCTGAGGTGGAGCAGAGACAGTGATGCTAGTGCTGGGGAGCAGCTGCAAATACAGATAAAACTTAGCTTGCCTGACATGCACCTCCTACTGTGCAGCCCAGTTCCTAACAGGCCATGGATCTGTTCTGCAGCATGGGGCTGAAGACCCCTGTATTAGAAGAGAGTGGGGCATATCTGAGGCCTTGGAGATAACATTTTCCCTCCTTGTAGAAACAGCAAGATAGGCATGGATGCCACTTATTTCTCTTGGAGGTCCATGTGCTTTGTGATCATTTTCATCTAGTAAGGTCCTCTAAATGATAAAGTAAATGTTTGAGTTTTGTGTTCTGTTCCACTTTGTTGTTGCTGTTTTAAGATTTATCTATCTACTTATTTATTTATTTATTTGGTAAAAAGAAAACAGAGCTCAATATTTCAAAGTGATGCAAAAATAAGCCTGACTTTTCTCAAGTTCCACAGTAATTATATGGCATGTAGAAAAAAAGACGAAAAATGACTAAGCAAAACCAATGAACAGTGGTTTACCCAGGAGGCATGGAATATGGGGATGTTTCCTTCTCCAACTCATACATTTCCATAATACTGTCTTTGAATTTTCACAATAAGCATATATATCCTTTTAGGAAGAAATTATAATAAAGTTATAATTAAGTATATAAATATACATAAGACTTTGAGAAGGCTCAGTTTTCATCTCTACATGGCTATCAGCTCTATCAACCCAGAAACATCGTTTTGTACTGCAGTGACCCTATGTGAGCCAAATCAGGAGACTGTATATACTCTTCAAAATTTGTAAGAATGGGACAGAATTAATCAAGTTTAATCTTTAAATTCCAAGATTATTTTCACTATGTATTTCATAGATGAATTCATTAACACATACGTAATCATGAGTAAAAACAGTATATTCTTATCAGCAATCTTAAACTGATTCTTTCCTTTCTAGCAGCTGCAAAATAATACAATGCTTCAGAAACTGAACATTCACATCCAATTTCACCCTGGCTTAGTTAAGCAAAATCATCATTCTCTGAATAAAGGCTTGCAATGTTTTTGAAACAAGTTTCCTTGCTGATACAGCTCTTTTAATAAAATCATACAATGGTCGCTGGTTTTTTTAAAAAAAAATGATGTACCATCTCTTTAACAGAAAATTGGATTATTGATTAATTGATTATATGCTGCTCACAAATGCCAACTTAAGCACAAATAAGGAGACACTATTGAATGTTCATAACTCAAAGGCTGCAAGACCACGCTATGTGGTTGCATCATTGCCGTCTCCTATTTTAATGAAGACATAGCACAGCACTTTGTTGGCCTAATTTACACAATATATCAAAACTATGTGAAATTGCCTTATACTACGAATGGAAGAGAAATTATAACACACGTGTGACGTATAGAGCTTAGCCTAGTTAATAAGGTAGGGACTCGGTATTCCGAAGTTGTAGCTGAAATGTCTGTCTTTTACAAGGTGACAGTGGATTTCAGAGGAAATTAAAGTGCATGAAACTGTCTTATAATTGTTAGTGAAAACTGTGACATTTGAAAACGATTAACAGAAAATTGAGTTTTTATTTAGGTACTCAGTAATCTAGAAGTGTCTAAATAATAAATGGCTCATATGAAAACTCACTTATTCGTAGAGGAAAAGTGAACGTTACAAAAATAACAAAAATATATAATACTAATAATATCTACTGTCTGTCTAGGAATTATAGCACGTATACAAGAAGGTGTGTTTTAAAGCCAGGATTTGAATCATAGGACTGCAATTTGCCAGCACAAAGCTGTGGGAAAATGGGCTAACTTCTTGGTTTCTCACTTTCACCACCTGTAAAAGGGTATAATATTGTTTTACTGTGAGGAGTAAATAACTTATTATGGAAACACACAGCAGGTAGGACTGAGCGTAGCTGCAGGTGACAGAACCCCGTGACAGTGGTTTAAAACTAAACAGAGGTTTAATCCCTCACACTAACAAGCAGTTCAGAAGGGAGTGTCCCAAGACAGTAGGTGATGCTGCTCAAGGAAGTCGTCCTGGACTCGTTTCTCCCCATTTCCTTCTCATTGTCCTTAACAAAGATGGAATGCAGAATGGCTGTTCCAACTTTAGGCCTCACTTCTGCTGCCCAGACAGAAAGAAGGTGGTGACAAGGATGAGGGGAGGGGTACTTAGTCAGGAGAGCAAACTGTCTCCAAAATCCCAAAGAGCCTCCTGATTCCCTGCTGTTTGTCAGAACTATGTCACATGGCCACTCCTAGGTACAAAGGAATTTGGGAAAAAGAGTCCTTTAGCCGGCATATTGCTGCTTATGGAAAATCACTCCTTATTAAATAAGGAAATAGTGGGTAATAAATATTTCATATGCAATATCTGCCATCTTATTTTAAACCACACAGTCTCATAAACTTGATCATTATTATTCTACTTTTCTATACTTTAAAAATGCCTCAGCATCAATGAAACCTATCATGGTATATGAGTTAAAAAATGTAGAAATCTTTTTTCTAATAGCTCATTAATATAGGGGAAATTTCAATACTAATTAAAGAAGTTCCATTGGCGACTTAGAGACAGAAAGGCTAAATCTACAGGGAAACAGGACATGTGACATCTGTTCTCAGACCAGCCTTTCAACTGAATCTGAGTCATGTGTAGAGAAAAATTACAAACTCTACATAAATAAATTACTATTGTCTTAAAGGACTTTGTAAAACAAGGGACACAAGCAGTATGATAAGTTTGACAAACAGGAAAGAGTGTCAGTTCCCTCAGGCACTGGACACAGCCATGCTGTAGCACTAAAAAGGTTCTAGCACTTTGATGGCCTTACATAATGCCCCAGAGGTCATCTAGATGAGGTGGCAGGATGCCTGGCGGGAGATGGAAGTGACTTGAAAACAGGAAAGAAGTTTAGTGGGCATGGCACATGGCCACCTCTAAGACAGTGATCAGAAGGCTTCCCTGTTGATGACAAAGCTCCTGGAATTCCTAAAAATATGTAAGGAAGGCACCACAGGAGGCTGAAGGGTTGTTTTAGAGAGTGGGGAGCATTAGGGAAAACGAGGAGTAATTTAGGTGATGCCCATGTTAATGAAATCCAGACTAATAGAACATAAGTACAGTCATGCTAGTTAGGGTTATAGAAACATCGTTTCTCCTTCTCACAATAACCACACAGGAGTGAAAGTATCATGCTTATTTTAAAAAGAAACGAATTTAGTGCGGTAAGTTCTCTGCTCAGTGTTCCACTCTCACTGAACGATACTTTTTTTTAAATAAGTTCTTATTTTAGAATAGTTTTATGTGTTCAGAAGATTGTGAAGACAGTACAGAAAGTTCCCATATGCTCCACATCAAGTTTCTCTTATTGCTAATAACAAACTAATATGGTACATTCATTAAAATTAGTGAACTATGCTGATGCATTATTATTAAATTCCATACTTTATTGTTTTATTTAGTTTTTGCCTAAAGTCCTTCCTAAGTTCCAGGATCGCACACAGGATAACATATTACATTCTGTCATGTCTCCATAGGCTGCTCTTGGCATGGACAACTTCTCAGACGATCCTTATTTTTGATGATCTTGATACTCTTGAGGAGTACTGGTCTGGTATTTTGTAGACTGTTCCTCAGCTGGGTTTTGTCTGCTGTTTTTTCTCATGATTATATTTAAGTTTGGGAAGTGAAGGTCACAGAGATGCAGTGCCAGTCTCATCCCATCATACCAGGGTTACTTGCTATGGACATGATCTGTCATTGCTGATGTTGGCCTTGGTCGTTGGGCTGAGGTGGTGTTTATCTGGCTTCTCCCCTGTAAAGTCAACCCCCTCCCCCCATTCTGTACTCTTTGGCAGGAAGTCACTAGGCACAGCCCACAGTGAAAAGAGTGGAGGTTATACTCAACCGCCTTGAGGGCGGGTTACCTATATGAATTATTTGGAATTGTTCCACATAGGAGATTTGTCTACTACTGTCTCCCATTTATGTAATCAATCATTTATTTATAATAGTATAGACTTCTGGATATTCTGTATTTTGAATTATAATCTGAAATAACTTGATTTATTGTGTTGCTCACACTGTTCCCGCTTTGGCCTTTGAGAGCTTTCAGTCAGCTCCTGTGATGCTTTGGTATACTCCATCATTATGGCCTTTTCATTTCTTAAAAGAACTTTCTTGCTTTCTGGCATTGTAAGATGCTCCAGGCTTATTTTATATATTTCCAACCAAAATCCTAGAATCAGCATCAGCTATTCTTTCAAAGAACGCTTGTTCTTTTTATTGGAGAATTGTATTAGATATTAAGATTTGGGTGCTAGATGTCTATTTTTTTTTTAAGAGCATGTACTTTTGGTCAACAAAAAAGTAAATTGCCCTTGCTTTTTTAATCTCTCTTGCTTTTGGAAGGTATCAAATACATATTAGTGAGTAAATGAATTAAAAGGCAGAAGATTTAGGATTTTCTTACAGGACTAGTACCTTCGGCATGACCTCAAACAAATAAGAGACCACCAATGTCTGTAACTTCACTCACAAAACATGTGAGCCCAGTCAGCTATCCTACCCCACTTTGTTACAGGTGTTAGGATATGAATTTAGATAACACATGTAAAATCCATTAGAAAATAAAGTATCAGACAAACATAAAGCAACATCATCATCATTATCCTCATGTGTCAATTATTAATTATTGTAACCTTATATGACTATTTGGGGAGAAATAAAGAAAAAGTTATTTAAGCTGAAAATTCTGGACTGCGATACCTGCCCTTTAGCTCTAAAAAACACAGAAAACCTTTTAAGGGTGCGTGAACACTCTTTTATGCATTAGTAATAAAGGATTTGGGCATCCTGAATCAAAGTTTTTATACCTTTTGATGCTATGCTGAAAGGAAAAAGATGGAAACAGTAATTTCCAGCACAGCCTTACTCCAGCAGGGCAGGGGCCGAAATCTACTTTCTCAGCTACTAGATCTCAGAGCTGGAAATGTGATGTGTGATGGCATCTGCCTTTTCCTGAGCAATGTGTCCTTCTGAGACCTCCCTCAAATTATTTGTAAACGCCTTGTAGGCAAAAATCTCTTCTTCTGAAAATTACATTATTTATGCTGCCAAAGTTACTTCGCAGGTGACCTTGTCACTTCTCTCTCCCTTTCTTTTTCCGAGGCTCTCAAAAATCTGCTTAGGAAGAGGCGAGTGAGCAAAGGAACCACTGCCGGTGATAGGAACTGTGGCAAGTGAGTGGCTGACTGTAAGGAGTGAAGTTTGCCATCCTTCCTCTTGTCCTCCAGAGTCAGCACACATAACGTACAGTTTCCACTCAGGACTATGCTCTCTTCCCCTCCAAACACCTCGCCCACCAGACTCAGCCCTTCTTCATGTGTGAAGCCTCTCTGACAGTCTCTCTCTCTTCCTCTCCTCTATCTGCATTCCTCTCATTTGGTTCTTTTTTTTTTTTTAATTTATTGGGAGGGTGACATTTGTGAATAAAATTATATAGGTTTCAAATGGACAATTCAATAATACATCCTATGTATATTGCATTGTGCGTTCACCACCCAAAGTTAAGTTTCCTTCCGTCACCATGCATTTGACCCTCTTCATCCTTTCCTACCTCCCTTCCTTCTGCTTTCCCTCTGGTAACCGTAATCTGCTGTCTGTGTCTATGAGTTTTTGTTTGTCCATTTGTTGCTTTCAGTTTTACATCCCACATACGAGTAAAATTATATGGTTCTCAATTTTTTTCTATCTGATTTATTTTGTTTAGCATGATTATCCCACAATCCATCCATGCTGTTGCAAATGGCAGTATTTCATCTGATGGCTGAGTGATATTCTGTTGTATAATGTGCTGCATCTTCTTTATCCAATCATCTATCAAAGCACACTGTTTCTTTCGTTTGTTTGTTCTGGTTTATTTTATATATCTTGGCCACCCCAAATAATGCTGTAATGAACATCAGGGTGCATATATCTTTATAGATAAATGTTTTCAAATATGGGGGATAGATACACAGAAGAGGGATTGCTGGGTCATATGGTGATTCTATTCTTAATTTTGGGGGGGAGCCTCTCTACTGTTTTCCACAGTGGCTATGCCAATTTGTTTGTTAATACATTGTCTTGTGACTCTGCTTGTCTTTTTTTCTTTTTATTATTTAAACTGCCTAGTCTTATTTCCCCAAGTATTCTGTTAACTCTGTCAGAACAGTGGCAGTATGTTATATGCTTTCACATGCACAGGAATCAACAAATATGATAAACCAAGCATAATCTCATAAAACAGCTGTTGCATGAATGAATAAAAATAGAAAGAGTTTAGTGCTCCCTAGATGCCAAGGACTGTGATAGTCCTTTATTGTAACACATATTTTCAAATTAATCATTCAGCAATGGTTTTCCCAATTTTAGGGATGAGGATCCTGCATCATAATGAGGGTCACAGAGTTCAATCTTCATAGAGCCAAGATTTCATTCCATGTGTGCAAATATGTTTCATGGCACTCATTCTCAGGCTTGTCATTTGAGGGCTTTGTTAACTTCTTAGTTAACTTTCCTGTTTCATCTTCAGTACAATGAGAAGGTCATCTCAAACAACTGCCAAGTTCTTTCCCGCTTGACTGATATGTTAAAATACATGAAGTATTGACCTTTTCATCCTAGGTGCCTTTGTTATCTCCATTGTCTTATCTTGGCTTCCACTGACTTCTGCAAAAATAACCAGCCTCAGGAATGGTTCTTCTTAAAAAAACAAAGAAAAATGTAGAGTCTATCCCAGGGTTGATTATATAGAAAATAATTATTCACCTATTTTATCTTGTTCCATGTTCATACATGTGAGCAAACAGCTATCCCACATGTATTAGGAACAGGGCTTAAAGAGAGAGCAAATTCTATAAACTTCACACATTTAGATTTTAGTTTTTGTAGAATGTCCTTGATTTTTAATATTTCACAAGAATGCTGGAATACTGGTATGTAAAGAAAAAAAAATCCAGAAAAAAAGGAGGGGAGGAAAAAGAGAATAGAATAAACTTCTCAGTAGTTAAAAGGTGACTACTCTGAAATTTAACATCCTTAACTAAACTTTGTATGGCTTGTGCATAAGAGCAACTTCTTTATTCTTATTCTTTGCAAATAAGAATAATCATTATAACAAAATCAATTATTTAATGGTATCTACTGCAAATTAATATGCATCTAGCACTACTAGGCACAATAAAACACAAAAATATTAAACATGACTTTTCCAATAAATACATTATCCTGCCATCCCCCAAAGATATCCTGATATTAAAAATGACCTGTTTCTAACAGTGTTTTTGGCCAAGCAGTTGGCTAAAAAATAAATAAGTAAACCTTCAGTTTCGGACATCAAGTTTGACTTTAGCAAAGGGTTATAGGTGTCATGACCTATAGGTGTCATGAGATGTCATGGCCAAGGTATACCTTGTTTCTAAATCTCCAAATGGCCACCCATTTTTTTGGACTGCTGGAACAGTCCCCTCTTAATAGGTCTCGATGCCACTCCCTAATTATTCCTCCATCTGACAGCATGCTGTCTAAAATACCATGGCACTGCTGAAAACATTTTCCTCACTCCCACCCCCACTATGGGTCCCTAGTTTAGGGTGATCAACCATTCCAGTGTACCTGGGGCACTCCTACTGGTAACACTGGAAGTCCTGCTTCCTGGGAAACATCTCAGTTCCAGGCAAACAGGATCAGCTGGTCCCCCTATAAATGCTGCATCAACGAGGCCCAGAGCAACAAGGATGCTCTCTCATACTCCTGTTTCTTTTTGTATGCCCCACTCTCTCTGCCTGCAATTTTGTTCTCCCTCTCTTCCTTTAATTCTTTCTTGAAGATGGATTAAATGATCTTTCCTAAGCTATAGGGAATAAAATGCATTTTTTTTTTCCTGAGAGGCAGTTTTGCCTCTCTATATAAATAGAATTTTACTCTAGGAGGGAAAAAAAAAAACAAACAGCAGTCTTACATAACCTTTCACAAAAGCCCTACTCATTTCTACTGGGACCAGAAAAGGGCTTACAGTCCACAAGCTAAGCAGAAACATCTCTCACCAAGAGGAACACTGGTGATTTTCATTCAGATTGGTCCAATCTGCACAGCTGAGCCCCCAAGTTCTCTACTCGTACAGTCTGATTTGGAGCCTGCCTGTTAAAGCTCCAGTCTCTGCCGGGAGGGGCAGAGCAAAAGCTTCCAAACCTCGCAGAGATGTTGTCTGTCTGTAAAGCTTTACTTGTCTTCAAAAATCTCAATTGTGCCCCTTCTCCCCCACCACAGAAGCCCAGGCAAATGATCACTTGGTCTGTTTCATGCCCTAAAGCCCACTCCCAACCAAATGGCAAGTTTGGGCATGGGTTTGCCTGGCCTCCTGCCAGGGCCTCTCTCTGAGTGAGCGTGTGCTGGGAGCATCACACCTGAAAGGTAGAAGAGGGAGGGTAGAGAAGGACCACGGGCCCTGGTGGCCCTTTCAATTGCCTGTCTTTTTTCTCTGGGTTTGAGTCCTTTTAGGGAGGAATGAAGTAAAGGGAGGAGATTATATGGAATAAAAACCAGCAGTCCCTTTTAAAACATGCCTTCTTTTCATGAGCATCGATGAAAAACGAGAAAAGATAGATGGAACACCCAAAGGGCATTTTTTGGAGGTTTTTCAAGGGCTTTAAATCTCGAGGAAAATGAAACATATTATGCCCTCCAAGAAAAATACTAAACCAGAAACCAGAAGACTCTTTGATGGTGGCACAGTTTGTCATTACATGGCCAGCTCCTGAAGACAAAGCACTCCAAAGAGGTTTCAAGCTAAGGCTAGACTAGTATGGAAGAAGCATTTTCCCATTAACTAGATTTTTACAAAGAAATAGAAATAAGGGTCGCTTCCCATCCGTGGGCTTTCAAGTCTCCTAAGGCCGTGTTTCTCAGCCCCCTGGGATTTAACTCAGTGTGCCTGGGTATGGCCTGAGTCTGCGTGTCTAATGAGCTTCCAAGTGATGCAAACTATGCAGGTCTGTGAACCTCACTTTGAATAGCAAGGACCTAGGACACATTTCTCACACTTGACCACCCGTTAGAATCACCTGTGGAGGTTTAAAAATGGTTGTGCTGGGCCACATCTCAGAGATTCTAAATTAATTTGTATGAAGCAGGGCTAAGCACTGAGACAGAATCAAGGTGACAGCCCTTCCTCCAGAGAGAAGACCCTTGGGACAGACTGAACTTGCCACTACACATGAACCAAGCGAGTACTGGCTTCCAGACATTCATGCTGAGCGGATGCTGATATTGGGGGTGTGGAGAGAGCATGGATGTGGTTAAGCAGAGGAGAGTTAATGGGGGAGATGAATTTGAATGAGGAATCCCCAGGATTTGTGTTACACGGTGCCAAGTCTGATCAGGATGACACTGCGTCAGGTCTAACTTAGCTGAACCTGTTTAGCCTCTAAATCCAGCAAAGGCGTGGACCATGGCCAACTAAACTAAGCATGTGCTGGATTTCAAAATTCTGTCAGAATCTGACTGACTTCATTTCAGAGTCTTTAAAATCTTCAACTACAACAATGAAATGAGGAGAGTTCTACAGAGACTGCCTGTGCCTGTGAGATTATCTACTTGTAAAGACCATTCCAGTATAAATCTAGCTTATATTAAGATAACACAAAAAATAGCTAGTATTTATGAAATGCTTATTAGATGTCAGGCATCAGAATAGATATTTTACCAGATATTTTATCTATCTGCAATTTAGAGGTGGGAAAGAGAGGTTATTTTGACCTCATTATACAGATGGATAAATTGAAGTCAAGTTGTCAGGCTTCTCTTTCTAGGCTGTGCCATCTATCTCATGGTGACCGAAGACCAAAGGACCACGCAGCTGACTCCCGTGCAACTTGCAGGGGTAAAGGAAATGTCTCTCAATGCGCCTAAATGAGCTTAAATCTAAGGGAACACAACACATTTTTAAGAAATGGTAATGGTGAAAAAATGTATAGGAAAAAAGCATATTGAGCAAACGATCTGAAAAAAAAATTTTTTTTTTAAACTTTAGGTTCATTTTTTCTTCTTAATTCACCAAGAGTAATCAGGCACACATTTCAAAGGAGGTCACATGAAAAAGAAATGTCTCCATGCCAAACCTAGAAAAGGTGAAGTACTATTTTCTTTGCTCAGTGATAGCTTTCAAAGCAGCCTGCTACATGAGCTTATTATCATTTGCATTTGTCTAGCTCTTTTTACCTTTCAAAGTCCCTTTGACTTGATTACATTAGTTATGTCCACACAACCCCATAAGGTATTTCTAGGCATATAGGATAGATGGGTTCATAAATTCCCAGCAAAGATGGCCTATGTAATTTGCTTAGATTTTTAAATGATTGTGCTGAGATTAGAAAGGTCTTTGCCATGAACTCATTTCAATGAATTCAGCCACTATTTATAGTAGTCCCCCCTTATCCACAGGGGATCTGTTCCACGACTCCCAGTGGATATGTAAAACCTTATAGATACTATGATTTTCCCTATACGTACATACCTTTGCACTTAAATAAAGGGAGCACTTTATGCCTTCTCTTCGGCACTACACTTGTGTTTAACGGCTGTTAAGTGAAATAATGGTTTACCTGAACACAAGCGCTGTGATGCTAGGACAGTCGATCTGTCCGATCTGAGAGGGCTATTAATTGACTAGGGTGGGGGGCGGGCAGTGTATACAGTCATACCCGTTTTATTGCACTCCACTTTATTGCACTTCACAGATGTTGCATGACTTAAAACTGAAGGCAAGACCTTCCACCAGCAAAAAAATTCTAACTTGCGTTACTGAGACTCTCGCTTTATCGTGGAGATCTGGAACTGACCCCACAATATCTCTGAGGTATGTCTGGATAGTGTGAAGACACCAGACAAAGGGATGATTCGCATCCTGGGTGGGATGGAGCAGAACAGCGTAAGATTTCATCACGATGCTCAAAACAGTATGTGAGTTTAAATTTATGAATTATTTATTTCTGAAATTTCCCATTTAATACTATTGGACCACAGTTGACAGCAGGTAACTGAAACCACAGAAAGCAAAACTGCAGGTAAGTGGAGATGGCTGTACTGAGAATAAATAGCTACCATCCTCGAAAGAGGATCCTAATGTCTTCTCTGGCCTCAGCTGAGCTTCTGTTATGCTTAGCTCTCCTGCCCCTGGATATACTGATTCTCTTTGAATTCACTATGCTTCCTCCCACCCCAGGGCCTTTGCACCTTCTTTTCTTACTTAGTATTCTCTTCTGACCTTCTTTAAATTAATTCATTCTTCAAGTGCCAACCATAACTTCCTTAAGAAAGCCTTCTTTTATCTGCTGAGTTATTCTTCTATAATACTTTCTTGTCTTCCAAGCTTTATCTCATTTTAAAATTATGGATTTACTAACATACATATTGATTAGCATTTCCATCCCACTAGGCTCAAAGCTCCATCACCACCTTAGGACACACTCCATAAATAAAAGAAGAAAGAGTCATGGTAGATAGTCTGGGGATGTATTTATAGCAACATCCACACATCTTCCGGGAAAAACATTGATATCTGCATTCTTACCATACCCATAGCTTCGTTTAAACATGACTGACAACTCTTTACTCCCCCTTCTTTTTGTTTGTTTTGTTTTGTTTTGGCCAATCTAAGGATACAAGGATGAATAAATTGGCTCTCTCAGCTCATCTGGTTAACATTAATATATTAATGATATAATACATAAACATCGTAGCTGATATTTTTGAGTGTGCTCCACTTTGTGCTTATTTTCATTAATGAGTAGTTTGTTCTATCTTGTATCCTCTTTAGCTGTGTCTGTGTCTGTCATCTTGATTTGATACTAAAACCTTAGAGGACAGAAATGCATTTAGGCCTTTTATTTAATTATTTATAACCTACAGCAAAGGCTCAGTAACTATTATTTTGAATCAAAATTTTGATCTTATTTGATCCTTATAATATCTCAATGATTTTGTTAGGCATTAAAAGTCCTACCTGAAAAATGAGAACACAAATTTTAAGAGAGACAAAATGGGTACCCATGAGTGACTGTCCAATAAGCCAAAAACTATGCTAAACCTACATTTTCTAATATAGGACTTGGAACACCTTATTTAGAAGAGGCACATTTAATCTGGGGCCCTTGATTACCAGAACGATATAAACAAACTAGAGGGAGATCAGGTAGGAAAAACAAACATGATTAAGCTTCTGGAGAAGTCTGAGGAAAGAGTAAATGAACTAAATATTTATAGCCCAGTTAAGTAAAGACTAAGGGGGGGAGGCAAGAATGATTTATGGCTAGAATTATTCAACTTCAGCACAGAGAAGCAGAGTATCAGTGAGGAGGGAAAATGGGAACCAAGAGCTGGGTGACAGGAGCAATGGGAAGAACATTTAGAACAGGACCATGTATGATGAATTGTAAAATAAATTTTAACAGTAAGAACTGATCTGCTGCTGAACAAACCATCCCTTGAGATGTCTCAAACCAAAGAGAGAAAATAACTAGAAATTGTCCTGCAGGGAACAGCTCTGCCCAGATATTAGACATGAAAGGGAAAGCTTTGCAGATTTTCTCTCTAATTTATATTCTTCTGGGATCCCATGAAGCTGAGAAAAGATGTGGGAACAATGGATTAAGGATTCCGGGTGCCAGGGGTTTGTATAGACATCTCAGGCTTGGCTCAGATCTCTAATGAGTTGACATAGGGGCAACACACTGGAAAAGCCACTGCTAGCATATCCAATGCTTTATTTCATAAAGGGCCCTCCATTAGCCTGTCCCATAGGAACAGGTGACAATTATGAACCCAAACAAAAACTGGGAGGTGTGCATATGCACATGTGCAAGCATGGTTATTTGTTTAAAACTCACAGTCATATATATATATATAAAACCATGATCCTGGACTTACGCATTTTACCATATTGGAAACATAACCAAGGTCAAATAGTCAGATTAAGATATGTAACACAGACTTGGCATCTATCTATATAACTCAATGATTGAGTCATCTTTTAATTCTGTCATATTAAGAGGATTTATAATGTTCCTCAAATTAAGCCTGGCATCCTAGGATCCCACTTCCCTGTAAGCAATATGCTTCATAGACATAATATATATGATAAGGCAGAATACTGACAAGGTAAGGGTTTCTCTAGGTATTCAGTAATCTTACAGCAATTGAGGATCTCTTTTCCACTTTAAAATAAGTATACATTCTGGAAGGTGTTTAAGGAAAATCTGGGCTAAAAATAAGCATGATACCCTATAAGGCAACAACTTTCTAAAAGTTAGGGCACTGATAACATTTATGTCTGAAAGCAAAATGTTGCTTAGTAGGAAAAACCAAATAGCTTCTGAAAATATCGCTGCTTCGAAGCAAATGGCTGCTCAGTTGGAGAAACAGAATTGTAGAATTATCTTGCCGAAATCACAAACAGCCAATAAACTTATGGGGGGAAAAATGTTCAACTTATTAGCAATCAAAGAAAGGCAAATTAAAACCCATGAGATGCTAATTCATATCCACCACAAGGGCAAATTAAACATGTGATAATTCCAAGTAGTGATGGAGACATGGAACAAAGGGGACTTTCCTATGTTCCTGACAGAAATTTCTAGAGATGCAACTTGTCATTGGCTCCTAAAGATATTCTTTCTATTTCTCGGCAAGTTCACTCTTAGATCTGCACCGTAGACATGGTGGTGACATGTTCAAGAATGTTCATAGCAGCATCACTGGCAATAGCAAAAATTGAGTTCCCAAAAGTCCATTAGTGATGGATTGGATAAAGTATAATTAAGTGATATCATGGACTATTACACAAGGGAGTAAGTAACTGAAATTCAGCAATATGCATCCTCATAAATAAATTTCAAATATTTGTCTAGAAAATATGCAAATTAGAGAAGAATATACACATTTTATAATGGTCAAGAACAGGCAAGACAAAATAATATGTTAAAATATGTTAATATGTATGAGGTTAAAAATGTAAAGAAGGCAAGGGATTAATACAGGTTAAATTATGTTTTATATACTTAAAAGGCAGCTAAGTGAGTGGATAAATGTTTTTAAAGCTATAAAAAAATTAGTAAAATCTAAAAATGTTTAATAAGAAATTCAGTTATCAAGAAAACTGCTGAATAAATAATATTTGTATTAATCCTTTGACTCCTTTATTTTCTTACAAAAATGTAAAAGCAGATTTAAGGGCATTTTCTTTCTCTTTTTTTTTTTTAAAGCAAGGCAACTGTTGGTTGACCTCACAGATTACAATGTCCCTGTCAGTTTATAATCCCTTATTTTTTTTTATTTTTTATGCCTCCAGTACCTGGTCTTCCTAGGTGGTCTCCTATCCAAGTACTAACAAGGCTCCACTCTGCTTAGCTTCCAAGATTAGACAGGATCGGGCTTGCTCAGGGAAGCATGGCTGTAGACTTTAAGAGCATTTTCAATACCAGAATAATGTTGGTGCTGATAAGCCCTGCCATCAGGTTATAATACTACATTAATAAGTTGGCATTTTCATTATATCACATCATAAAGATTCACTTAATTCAATGAAACATTTTTGTCCTGGATAGTCTCAAGAGTAGACTTCTGGCAAGAAACAGTCTTTAAGAGATGAGCAAAGAACATGGGAGAAATCCCCAAATTGCAATACATCCCCCTGATAAGTCCCATCGAAATAATCACAAGTGGTATAAAGGGCCTTCTTCCTGTGAAACTGTGAAATGACTGAACAAGCAAGAAGTCACAGAATTCAAATGTGTAAAATTAAGCCAAAGTATACCACAAAGTAACAAGTTGGTTACAGGCACCAGGGTCATGAAATTTAACAGAAAAGAGAAACTTCCCCACTCGAGTCATACCATAACAATAGACTTTAAAAATATGATCAATAAATATGGAAAATTTCTGTTTTCTGGTCAAACTTTCCTCCCAAGCAAAGAAAGCTGTGGCTAATATGGTTGTATGGAACTATTTATAAAAAGTAGCATATACTAGTATTAACACTGGCTGATTACCATAAAGAGTGAAGAAAAAGTAGTACATCATACATGTTAGTATATATTTCAAAACCAAACCACTGGACCGCGTTCAGGCATTTCTACACTGCCAAGGGAAACATACTTAATTATTGAGCTGAAGAGGTCTGGTTTTTAAATCTCAGGCTAAAATTTGTGAAAGAACTCTGAAGTTCTTTTGATGATCAATCAGGCAACTGTACATCCATGTCCCAATATAGTGCTAAACCAGAGAAATGTAAGATAAGGAATCAACATCTTCATGTGGGAGGAAGCAAACGTGTGGTACTAAATTATGCTGTAATTTACCTGAGTGCTGCAATTATAAAAGTGTATAATAATTTGCATTTTATTTTTGCTATTACCCACTTGGCAAACGCAACACGTAATTTTATCTTGCGCATTTTTTTTAAATTAGCCTATAGGAAAAACTAAGCTGGATTGTTTGTCCTTTCTTATTGACAAGTTCAACATCTCCTTTACTTGAAGTCTTGTTTTGAAGGAAAATATCTTAAATGCTTTGGGTCAGTGCCATGCAACTGATATCATAATATCATTAAGAAATGCTTTGATCTCTGAAGAGTAGTACCTTTGAAGGAAATTAAAGTTCTAGTATTCCAACTTGGTAACACCCTCCTGATAAAACAGAATACCTAGGCTGACATGACATACTCTATTCTAATGCTCACTCTTATCCCTTCTTACTGCTTGTGAGTTCTAAAACTTCCATAACACTGGCAGAAGGGCCACCACTAGTTTAGAGTCACCTGTGACAGGAGCACTACTTATCTGTCTGTAGAACACAGCTTAACTCTCCACTAAAAGGAACATTCATGAAAATTTAAAAATGTTTTTAAGGCAAATCCCCATGGCCTCGCAAAGTATATAATACAGCATGTTAAACACAATGCCCGTGGATCGGGTTCACAGTGACACAGACTTTTCTGGGTTCTAGCAAAGGAGGCAGCATTGACGCTCTACAGGTTAGAAATGAGAGCTGTGATTCTGTAGAACCAGCCTGCAGAGAAGCAAGCAGCCCATGAGCAGCCTGCAGAACAATTCACTGGGCATCATACTGATATTTAATTCAGGTGTGTTTCCATCAAAAGTTACTAAGATTCCAGGCTACAATTCTTTAAGGATAACTGTTGTGACAATTTGTGAAGCTCTCCAGTCCTCCCCTGGATCAATAAATAAAAAATAATAAAAAATAAATCAATAAGTAAAAAATAAAACAGGAAAAAAGATGACTCCACGTTTACATTTTATGAATTGTAAATGTGCACAGTATTTATCACTCTTCCTTAGGAATTACAGTCTATTTCCAGAACCTAATGACTTTTTATCTTTAGTTAATTAATCGAATAATCCTCGGTGGGCTTATGTCATTATTAACTCAGGCAAAAGAAAGGTTTCCCGAAATTTACATAAAACAGTTCATCTAAGAGATTATCATCCGCGGTACACGGATCCATCAGAAATTTATCATTAGAGCTGGTAGCTGTGTAACAAATACCAAAACAGTGCAGTGTATTCCTGACGTGGTGCAAGGTTCCGAGAGCATACAGGTGCTATCTACACGCTGTGAGACGGTCCCTAGCCAGGTAAGGAGAGCTCACTCACAGGTGAAATCACAATGGTTTCCAAACACCTTTTTATGAAACAAGCACAATCCTAGTCTCCCCCAGCCATACACCGGGGAAATGGCACAGCAGGTGGGAATCCTCTCTTCTATGCATCTTTATGATTATGTTTTAAGAAATACCAGAAACAACTGCACTCTTTCTTAACTGAGTTATCCTCTCTGGTAGAAGCATGGAGAATGTTTACCTGCAAAGTTGAGAATGACAAGTTCTCCAAAGAAACGGTGAGAATACTTGCTTTAAAAGGAAATACTAGGGCACAGTATTCCATGGAATAAAATAGTCTGTGCAGAAACTTCAGCACTGCCTGTGATCACATGGTACCACCTAAAGATAAAAGGCATTTGGTCCAGAAGTCAAGACTTAAGTCAGGGGTGTTTCCAAAAGCAGGGAGAAGGTACTGGGTGAGCCCACTGTGTAGAGCAGAAAACACTCCAGGACCAAGTCACGTGCATATGAAGATTCAAACTACTGGATGCACAAAAAAAAAAAAAAAAAAGAAACTCAAGGCAGAAAGAAAAATTTCCTCTCATAAAAGATCTTTTTGAGGATAGAGTGCTGGGATTCCCTTGCAAGATGCAGTGTCATCCCTTTCCTCACCAGAAACAAGTAAAAACATTCCCTTCCACTCAAAAATCACCTCCCCAACCTCTTGTCAAGCTTTCCTTTGGCTGAGAAAACCACAGGACAGCCTGCAAACTAGGAGGAACTTTCAGCAGGGCTTTACTCAAGAATTCAGACCGGATTAAAGCTCTTCCTCTTCAATGAAAACAATAAGGGAGTTTGCTGTGAGGTTAACTTGCCAGAGCATAAATGTAAGTTATTCGCACTGAGAAGTTATAAATCTCTGCCCAGAAAAAAAAAAATGCCTATCAGCAGCTCGAGCCAGCCCAGCTTTTAACAGCATTAAAGCAAATGCACTAAACCTAACATATTCACATATAACACATGTGGTGACTGTTTCACATGCTTCATAACTCAGAGGGCAACTGCTGCTGTGTGGGAAATGGATGCTGTGACAGGTCGCTGGTGATTTACACTGCAGCACTCCAAGAGGAATGGACAGGCAGGCTGCCCAAGAGCCCTCGGGTCCTGCCATGTTCTACTCAGCAGCACACACAGATGGGGGCCTCTGATCTACTTTGGTTGGGGAGACACGCAGGGGAGAGAGGAGACAGTGAGCCATCTTTCACCATGTCCAGACTACACAAACTCTGATAACTTCTTTTCTTCAAAAGAACATAACCCAAACACAGATATGAAAAAATAATTAACACATATACCTGCTATTTCAATCATTAACATCTAATGTTTAAAATGTTCATTCCATCCGAGCTCCTCAAGCTCTTCTCGAGCTGTTGCTTGGAACTCAAATGAAATACATTAGAAGATAGCATCTTACAAGAGCCAAGTAAAAGAGCCACCACCCTCCTCTTCCAGCATCAGTCTTCATCCTGTTCTGACACTATTCAGGGAGGCCCTTTGTGTGTCATAACTATTTCATAAAAATCTACAGCAGCTTCAGACTGTATCTAGGAAGTAGGAACATCCCCAGTGCTATTGCTAGGCTCCATAATCCTTTGTTATCCATCAACAAAGTCTTTAAAACATCCTGGTGAGTGGGAATTTCACTGCCAGTAAACTAGGCACTTGGCCTTATTAAGGGCACCTCCTACTGGTCCTTTCATAGAGTGAACTCTGCTTCCTTCAGCCTCAATTCCCTGCCATGTACCTGAAGAAGGGAAATTACTACTAAGAAAAAGAGAAGCAGACTAATAAGCAAAGACCAGAGTGATATGAATTAACTATATCTCGAAACTGCATCATCCACTTGCCTGGGACCTGTGCAAACTGTCATTTGCAAAACACAGGAATGAATTTAGAAGTATAGAGAAGTTTAAAGATTTAGATTCGCAAGCCTATCCCTTGTATATGCACATTTTTGTCTGTCTTTTCAAACATGTACATACATGTCAGTTGACAAAAAAAAATTAAAATCAAGCAGTAATATATGGCCCTAACTCTCTAGACAAGAAACTTAAAATGGGAAAAGGGATAGTTCATTAATTTAGATATTAGTAGAACATATATAGACCTGACTGCACGTACCTCCACCCTTCGCCAAAGTCAGTTGGGAAAACGCCTTTAGAAGATTTTAGGGTAATTGATAAAGCGCCATTGTCTATTCTTGCACACCTTGCCTAATGCAAGATTTTTCAGCCGACTCACTTCAGGTCTGGCTGGGAAGGCTTTCTACCCAAGCTGGGGACACCCCTCTGAACTTCCCCCTCTCCCCTCTCTGGCCGGCTCCCAACTGCCCCAAAGAGCGCAACTCAATTGGTGCAGAAGGAGGGGGTCTCCCTGACTTCAGCATCCCGGGTCTGTGGGGAGAGCCAGGAGGGGATTTTGAAAAGACACCTATTCCTTAGGGAGGGGGTGACTCCCCCCACCCCCATGCGAGAGTAACTGCTGAGGACAAAGCTGCGAGAGGGGAGCTGGGGGGAGTGGGGAGGAGGGGACCGGCTGGAGCGGGAGGGATGCAGGGAGGGAGTCGGGCTGCTGAGCGAACGAGCGGATGCGGGTCCACGCGCAGCATATGCGCACGCGCGCGTGTGCACACACTCACACACACACGCACGCACACACGCGCACCCACACACGCACACACACACGCACACACACGCACACACACGCACACACACGCGCTTCCCTCTCGCTCCCTCGCTCATTCTTCCTCTCGCTCCGAGCAGACGAAGGCGAGGAGTCGGGGTCCGTGTGGATGCGCAGACCCCGGGATCCGGGGGAGCCTCCGGCTGGCGCCCCGCTTGACTGTCTGAATCCCCAGCGGCCGGGAGAGGCGCGTTCCCCGCTCGCTTTCGCAGTCCTGGGCCCTATGCAGTGTTTAGGAGAACAAGAAAGCCAGGGGTTCAGGCTAGGGGGCGGCTGGGGGGAGGGGGGCTGGTCGTGATTTACCTTTAGTTCCCTGCTCATTTCCAACGTCTGCCCCCTTGCCGGCACCTCCTTTCTTTTTGGATTTGGGAAAAGATACCAAAAGATCGTTCCCCAAGGAATGTGAATGCTCACCCGGCTGTTCTCCACTCCTTCCCCGCCAGGCCCACCCCCTGTACCCCACTGCCCATCTATACTTGCAGTGAGGCCCAGCAAAACGAGTGGACATTTAAAAAAAGACATTTTACTCTTTTAAAAAAATATGGTTTTTTGGCCGTCGAACCCTCAGTTCCATATTCGGAGACTGCAGCACCCCCGGCATCCCTCGGGTCGCTCTTTCTCCTGCTATCACCCAATCCATCCCCCACAAACAGTTGTGCCATGTTTAAGTAGACAAACTGTGCTTGCCAAGCAAGGGAGCCCAAGGGGCCGGGTGCCTGGAACAGCAATCATTCGGAGTTTGAAACTGTCCTGGAGGTATCTGGAGACAGCCTGTGAACTTAATCCACTGTTAAAAGATAAAATAAAACGCGCCTCCTTCCTCCTAGCAACTCCGTGCCTCTTTTCAGCACCACCGTCCCCTTCCCTAAGGACCAAAACACAGTAACTGTCCCTCACGGAATTCTCCATCCGCAAGTCAAAATCCCGAATGGAGGCGCTTGGAAACGACTCAGCCGACCGCCTGCATTCCGCAGATCTCCTCAAAGCCCCCTCGATGACCTCCTCTGCTTGGCCCTGTTGCCCCAATCCCCCTGCCCCAAGGTTTCCAAGGCTTTAAAGATCCAACCCGGTTCCTTCCAACGGCTTCCCCATCACCTGCCTCCTCCCTGTCCCAGCCCTCCAGCTCTTCAAATCAGGGCCAAGTATTTGCAAAAGCGAAGATGCAAGAGCACCAGATTTTAAAAGCAAAGGGGCAACCCTCTTCCCTGCCACCAACATCCTCTGCCCCCGGGGAGAAAAAGTCTTCCTGCCTTTTAGCATCGGTGAAGGAAAGGGGTGCAGAGTGAACACCGAACGTCTTGCTCTTTCTCCCTCTGCCCCAATTCTACTACTCACCAAACGAAATGAGGAGGAAAAAGAGAGGGGTTGGGGGCGGGGAAGTGCGACGAGAAGAAAGGAAAGAACCTCTTACCGGTGACCTGAAGATGTGCGCTGAGCAGGGTAGCTCCGAAGAGTACAAAAGCCAGCTTGGGTACCCAAACACATCCAAGACTATTCTCCATATTTCAACCAACACCTTCGGGGCCGGGGGTCCTGGGCAGCGGCTGCTCTCACACACATGCACTCACACACACATGCACACATGCACACACTCACACCGAGCCCCTTCGGCTTCCTCCTCCTCGTCCTCTCCCTCCACCTCCCCTGCGCCTCTTCTGCTTCCGAAGCCTTCTTCCTTGTCCACTGACAGGATCAGCAGCCAAAGGAGGCAGCAAAAAGTTCCATTCAGTCCGAGTGATCCTGAGCTCCCTGGAAAGCCTCCTCGGAAAACTAACTCAAGGAAACAGAGGGGACGAGAGGAGGGAAGACAGCTCTCTGCGGGGCTCTCGACTCATCAATAAACAGGATACCCAGGAGGGAGCAAGAGGAGATGGAAAAGCAATCCTGTGGCTGGGCTGTGCATGAAAAGCTTGAGTCCGGTTCCCTGTCCTCCGCTGGTTAAAGTTGAGAAGAAAAATCCTCCCGAGAATGAGAGATGCGGCTTGTCTTTCCTCCAAGAGCGCAGAGTGGAGGGGACCGAGGGAGGAGAAGTGGGGGCTGTGCGGTGGAGCACACTCTCACTTGTTACTGGGGTGTCCGCCAGCGGTGTGTGAGCCGGGAGTTGGAGCCCGTACTATCCATTGATCCGGAGATGCGGAGGGCTGCAAGGGAAAATGTGGAGACCGGAGGGAAACGAACTGGATTAGGCAAAGATTCCAAGGGAAGGGGGTGGGGGCAGAGGGATGACGGCGAAGGGAAAAAAGAGCGGTCGGAGGAGGCTCCCAGCAGCTGCATTCGCCTGGTCTACATATCAATGAGCAGGGATGCCCTCTGTGGGCAAAGCGTGGGAAGTCACTTTTGTCAATGGAGCCAGCGCATTGCGTGAGCGTCGGGGGGTTTTGCAGCTCTCTTGACACTCAGCCAGCGGGGAACTATTTTTGACTGGAAAACGCAGGTGGGTGTGTAAGCAGGGTCGGGTGGGCAGGATGTTAGTTACTTCTTTCCCTGCTCTCAGCATTGAAACATTTTTTTTTTTAATCTGGGAAGGACCTCCTAATCCAGTTTCTCCCGTCTAGGACAGGTGTGAAACTGAGGTCCAGAAACACACAGACAGATGCCAGGTCTCCTGACATAACAGCTAGGGTCCTCCTTTCACGGGACATCTTGTTTCATCTGCCTTCCCTCTTCCCTGCACAGGATTCAATGCTTTATTCAACAGTTTTTTAAAAAAGAATTTATCATGTTCTAGGTACCCTGTTAGATAAGAAGTTTAATGAGACTCAGCCTCTATCCTCAAGGGGTTTGTGATCTGCTGGGAGAGAGGCATAAATATATAATTACAAACTATCATGGTAAATATGATGGCTCATGTAATGAGGAAATGCTATGGGAGAACAAGAGAGGCATTTCTCCAGTCCTTGGAACATGAGATGAAGCGCACGCACACACACACACACACACAGAGAGAGAGAGAGAGTAGGAAATTTAGGATGGGCAAACAGTGAAGTCCTTTCTGGAAACTGCTTTAGACTGACTCTCCCTGCATATTTATCTCCATTGCAGGACCTCCTGCTCTTTGAAAAGAGAGGTTGCATGGCATTCATCTCTGCACTCCTCACAGACCTAACACAGGATTTGGAATACTACACGTGCCAATACACTGTTGCTGAAAAAATGAACTTACAAGCAAATGAATTTGGTGAGGAAGGATGATGAATGGAAATGCCACCGGGTGAAAATTTTGTCTTTTAAGGAGCTGTTCAGCAGCAGGTTCTCTCCATTCCTCACTATAGTACCTGGTCTATTCCTTTTTTCTCTCTCCTCCCCATACTGTCTTGTCACTCTCTGAAATTTATCAGTTTCTGAGAGAAGAAATGGGGGAAGGGGAGTATAAAAATACAGGATAAAATCATCCTCAGGAAAAGCCCCACGACATGAGAACTGGAAAAGTGTTTCCAGAACCTCAGCCATGTCCATCCATCCCTTCCTGGCTTGGAAGAGTTAAAATTAAAGAGTTAAAACCTGTGGTCTCCAAGTCAAAACCTCCTGACATAGCTTAGTTGGGTGGGTCCCTTCAGAATGCAATGAAACTCCTCGGTGACCCCCAAGTTTCTCAAAGGGCTCAAAGCTTCCTTTAGCTCAGCAGTCCCCAACCTTTTTGGCTTCAGGAACCTGTGCTCCTATGAGAATCTAAGGCCTGATGATTTGAGGTGGAGCTGAGACGGTGATGCGAACACTGAGGAGCGTCTGCAAATAGATGAAGCTTCGCTTGCTTCCCTGCTGCTGATCTGCTGTGTGCTCCTGTTCCTAACAGGCCATGGACCAGTACTGGCCCAAAGCCCAGGGGCTGGAGACCTCTGCTTTAGCTGATGATGATGTCTCTGGAGATACAGGCTCAGTGTCTACAGAAAGGGTCCTTAACTGGGTCCATGGATCCTCCAGGGAGACCTTCCTGACAAACTTTAGGGAGTTCATGAATGTCCTGAAATGTTATGAAAAATGACAGACTTCTGTGTACATGCTTTCTTCCTGGGAAGAGAAACTTCAGCTTTCCTTAGATACACAAAATGAGTTCAAGCATGGCCCTGCCAAACGATGGAAAGAACTTCTGGTTTATAGTATGAGGCAAGAGTTGCGATCTCTATTTGAATCCCTTTAAATAGATACTGCTCAGTCTAACACAGTACAACTAATGATTAAGTTTCTCTTTCCTATGGTCCTTGACGACTGTACCCTGAGTAGAGCAGGCCATCTGCCCCCTGAACAATAAGTTTCTACAAAAGATCAACTTATCTCCCTCTTAGATATTCATTTGGTCCCACAACTAGCTTCTGACAATTCCTTGTACTCACATCCCCAATATACTCTCTTTCTTCTTAGATGACTCCAGATTGATTTTGGAACCTTCTCCTAGAAACAGCTTCAATATTTTCTGATTCACAGCATGGCCATTTACACTTGGGAGACACAGCACCTCCTTATCACTCTTCTCAGAGGTGTCATGTCCACTTCCCACTGGGCCTCCTTATCAGGACAAAAAGGAAACTGAAGACCAGATAGGAAGAGGAGAGAAATGCGAGCCCCAGGAAATAGTTGAGTATAACAATTAGTTCTCTTCACATAGTCGTTATTACATTTAGTGCTGAGAATCCTCTTCTGGGGTTTAATCTGGCTTTTAAAAAAAAGAAGAAGAAAAGAAAAGAAAAGAAAGAACATACAGACACTCTCTTGAGTTCTGAAGGCAAATTCATCAACATTTATATTTCTTCAAATTATATGTACCTTAAATTTTGTGTGTGTGTGTGTGTGTGTGTGTGTGTGTGTGTGTGTGTGTGTGTGTGTTGGGGCTGGGGGTTGGGGAACGAGCTCAATAGGAACATTGACTTTCTGAGATTAGTCCAAGAGTATGAGTCAAATTAAAAGCATATAATTCTTTTTAAGATATCAGTTATGGAACTGCATTTCTTGTTTACCAATTTTCTTAGTCTTTTTCTATTCTTCTCTCAGTATCAATGTATCAGGATCTAACTTTAAAAGATACTTTCTATAACATGTTTTAGCAATTTATTTGCCAAACTCATAACATCTAGTCAAATGGTACATGTTAGGCTATGAATTTGATTACAATGCAGAGAAAATCAGGTGAACATGAAAAGGTAATAATTTATCATTTAGTCATTAAGAATGCCAATCATTATATTAGACATTCAGGCTATGTGATATCTACAAAGAATATACAACTATAAATAAGATAGGGTCATTGCTCTTAGCTAATGTGCAATCATGGGGCAAAGGGATGAAGGGATGTATTTTACTTTATATTTGTTTGTTGTTTGTTTGCTCAGTATCCACTCATCTTTATTTTGGTAAAAGGTCTCACACTTTGTTCAGAGGCTATTACTACTCCATTTTCTCAGCTACAAATTAAAGAATCCTGAGTCCCTTTAGTTATGTAGAAGAGGCCATATTCCTGATCAAGGTGGTAAATTCAGAGCTGAATCCATCAGCTAATCAGAGCAAAGGAGACATTTTCTGGAGATTCCAGAAATGAAAAGCTTTCTGTCTCTCACAAGGTACTACTCAGAGAAACCTTATTTTCCCTTGGGACTGTAGAAGCATAGGAGCTTCTGTGAAAAAAAAAAAAAAACTAATTTAGAAGAAATTTATGAAGAACTGTGGCAGCAGAATAACTTCTCTCCTGTCCCTCCAAAGATGCCCACAACCGGACCCCTGGAACCTATGAATATGTTACCTTATATGGAAAAGTTCATTTTCAGTTGTGATAGAATGAGGAATAATAAATTGGAGAAGTGATCCAGGATTATCCCAGTGAATCCACTGCATCACAAGGGTTCTTAGATGAGGAAAGCAGAAAGTTAGGGTCTGAAAAGGTGATAAGATGACAAAAGCAGGGGTCAAGGCGGAGTGATTCCATTACTGGAAGGCATCATGGGCCAAGGAACATCGGGGCCTCTGAAAAACCAGAAAAAGTAAAAAAACAGATTCTCCTTGAGCCTTCAGAAAGAGTACAGTCCTACCAATACCTTGATTCTAGCTCTGTAGAACCTTTTTTTAAAAATCCATTTCCCATTAGCCTTGAGAATACTCACTGGTGGCAATTGGGGCAGCATTTACCCAGAGATAACTCACGGATTACAGTCCTAAGCTTACCCCTAAAGTTTGCCATGAAAGATTTTGCTTTTATTATTATTTTTGCATCACTCTAACATACTGATAGTCTTTGGAAACAAATGATATCATTCTACTTACAGCATTCTGTTTTTAGTAGTGGTATTTCCATTTACAAAATATAGTAATTCTCGATACTGAAAATGTCAACTCCTAGAAAATGTAGTATTCCTATGTGTGATATTAACATTGCTCTCAAACAGTTGTTAGCCGAAGCTTCATTTGATGAATTTGATTTATCTATACATTTCTGTTACATTAGGATTAGAGACAAGTTCAGTTTAGAAATAACTCCAAGAACAGTTTTTACATTTTATTTTCACACTGAAAACCAGTCAGATTTGCTTTAGCCTCAAAGAGCATGTTCATATAAAATTAAATTAATGCTGGTAGCAAGCTGCACCTTTTCTAAACAGAAAATGGGCTAAATAACCACAGCTGTAAGATTTTAAAAAAAGCTTGCATTGTTTTAAAGCACTAAACTTCTGATAGTGTGTTATGGGAGTAATAGGAAGCTCGCACAAATTTTGGTACCATGAAGTGAGGTGCTACTGTAATGAATATCTAAAAATGTACAAGTGACACTGGAATTCAGCAAAGGGAAGAGGCTGGAAGAATTTTAAGAAACATGATAGGGGAAAAACAAAAAAACCAGATTGCCTTGAATAACTGTTAGTAGAAATACGGGCACCTAAAGATGCTGTTGGTGAAGGCTCAGGAGGAAATGAGAAGCATGCTATTAGAAACTAGAAGGAAGAGGAGCCTTGTGATATGATACAGTGGAAGAAAACTTAGCACAATTGTGTCCTACAGTTATGTGGAAAGCAGAACTCGTAAGTGATGACTTTGGGTATTAACTAAGGAGATTTCTTTCGCAAGTATTGAACATACAACCTGATTCCTCTTTGATGCTTACAGTAAAAGAGATAGATTGAGGGAAAAACTAGTAAACAAGAAGAACTAGGACTTGATCTGGAAAATCGTTAGACTATTCGGAATACAAAACACTGAAATTAAGAGCTTCAGTCAAGAAAATGTGCTCTGGAGAGAAAACTATGAGTGTGACTGGACAATGTTCTGCTCATGCCTCAGAAAGATCAAAAGGTCAGAATATTCAGGCACATGAGGGCTCTTTGAGGAGATTAGCCAATGTCACTCACGGGTACTCCCAGCTATTTCATCAGAAGTTAGGAGTAGAGAAGGGATTATCTAAGAAAGATTTGTAAAGGGACATTTAATCTAATAGCGTAATAGCATGAATCTCCAAGACATGTATGGAAGACCAGCATGGTTCTTAAAAATGTTATATGAGTGGAAACTGCCAACAAGAACTGAAAGAGACCGAGAGGTCAAAATGAGAGAAGGTTACTGGACTCCTAAAGTCCTATAGACAGAAACCAGTCCTGCAAGAGTACTCAGCTGCAAATTCTGCTACCCTTCATTTAAAAGGAAGGAAGGAAGGATATGCCAAAGGCAGAGGTGTGAACCCAGAGGGCAGAGCCATGGACTCAGAGGAGGGAGCCATGAACCACAGAGAATTATTTTCAGGCCTTGAAAACTGTTACTTGCCTAGTTGAATTCCAAGACTACTTGGGAATAGTAACTTCTTTTTTTCTTCCACTTCCTCCCTTTTAAATAGGAATGTCTATGGGTAGTTTCCTCTGCCTATTGCACCACTGTATTTTGATATCAGATAACTTATTTTGTAGTTTCGCAGGTACACAGAGAAAAATTTCTCCCCACTATGGATTGGGCCCAGACCGACCATCCATAATCAGATTCAGATGATGAAACCTGGGACCTTGGATCTGATATTTAAATGAGAACTTGGACTCTGAGTTGATGATATAATGAATTCAAAATGGGGAGGGGGAGGCTGGGAATGGGTGAATCTGGTTTGCATGTGGGTGAATGTGAATCTTTTGGGCCCAGAGGAAAGACTATAGTAGGTAAAATAATGACCTTCTAAAGATGTCCACAGTCAAATCCACAGAACCTATAAATATATGTTATTTTAAATGGCAAAGGAAACTCTGTGATGTGATAAAGTTAAGGATTTGGAGATGAACACATAATCCTGGATTATTGCAGTAGACACATTGCAATCACAAGTGTCCTAAAATATGGAAAGGGGAAGCAGAGAAGCAGAGTTAGGGACGTGTGATGCCATTGCTAGAAGGGGTTTGCAAGGCATGGAATGCAGGCTGCTTCTAGAAACAAAAAGGCAAAAACCAGCCTCGCTCTGAGAGCCCCCAGAAGGAGCACAGCCTTCAGGACACCCTGGCTGTAACAGTCCAAAAGCCATTTTCAGAATTCTGACATACTTAACTGTTAAATCATAAATATGTGTTGTTATAAGGCACCAAATTTGTGGTGATTTGTTACAGCAGCCATGGAATAGAATAGAGAACATGAAAGAAACTGTAGGGTTAGAGTGAACAAAAGGAAAGAAACTAAACTCTTAGTTATATTGGAATAAGTCACTTTGCCTGAAGCCAGTCCTACCTTTGGAGTTCTCAGTTACTGGAGTGGCTAGTTCTTTTATTATTTAATGTGGGTTAAGAAGGGTGTCTACCCTTTACAACACACAGCATCCTTTTAAACCAATTAAAAACGAAGTCAATCTTTCCTAATCTTTCACACCATGAAATTTTTGGCTTTTATCTAGTTTCAGTTTTGCAACTGATTTTGGAGTGGCAGAGGGTGTATGATGATGTGACAATGAAGGATTGGCTTTGTGATTGATTAGTCAGCAAACCTTTCCCAAGGCCCACTCTATATGTAAGATAACTTCGAGGTTAAAAAGAGGACAAGTTCTTGATTTCAAGCAGCCTCCAATATAGACAAAGAAGACAGACACCTGTTATGGCATAAAATGTAACACTGTGTACATGTAGCAGCTATACACACAGACACACAAAGTACTTCAGACAAAGGAAGAAAAAGTAATAAGTAATAGGACTCCAATGGGACTCCTAATCTAGCAATGAGTTTAAGGTGATTATGGATATGGAAAGTTCTGGAGGCTGAAATTAAATCTGCCTGATAGGAGAGGTTATTTGAGCAGGAGCATAGGAGGAAGAAAACTTGCAATCATAAGAGTCCTAGAGAGCCTAGCTCTAAAAATACCCAATACTTTTAGCTTCAAATATTTTCTAAAGTGTAAAAATTACTTGCAAAAGATGACTGAATCACCTTTTTTTTTAATCTTTAAAGAAAAGGAAAGGCATTTATGCCTGAAAATAGGCAAGTTTCCTGGGTTTACACAGAAAATGGATGGACTACAGGTGAGTGAGCTGGAAATCAGTTCCAGGCAGGAAATGAAAATTACTGATTCAATACGTGATTTATAAATACTTAAAGAGGATGTAAGATCACTGGGAGCCAGCATGGGTTCACTGAGAAGAAATCAGTGCAGACTGAAGCAGCAAGAAAATGTCAAGGGTAAATCATACCTGGATTTTACAATATACTCATGATATGGCTGTAAATACCTAAGTTAAAATATGACCTAAACAATGATACAGTACAGAAAATCCATAGTAACTATTACTGTGGTGTTGTATTAATTGGTCAATGCCAATTTGTGCCCACTCTGAAAACTGTTCTCCTGTGACTTACCTCAGGGCTCTCCTTCTCTTTGCCCCCAGAGCAAATGTTTTAGTTGATATCTCGATTAGAGATAGTAACATGCTTAACAAATTAGTCAGTGACATAAAAATAGAAGAAATAATATATAATATATTTGTGAACAAATTTGACATTCAAAAGATCTCTGCAGGAAAGAACAGTGAAATTAATCTAAAAAATAAAAATGAACAAGAATACTCATATTTACTAACTCACCCCACCCCCAAAATAAAAACAATTTTGTAAATTAAGGATTGGAAAGAAGAATTTGACTTCAACTGAGTGTGACCAAAAAAATGAGCATTTTTAATGGACTTTGAGCTGGATAGGTAGGATACCTCCACTGAAAAGTCCAATGTCACGTTACAGCACGTTAGACACAGTGGTGTGCCCAAGCAAGGGTTGTGAATGCTGCTCTGCTCTGCACTCATCAGTACACTCTGAGGGGGTGGGGGAGCATCTTCAGAGAGGGCTTAATCCAAAATCACATGCCCTCCGTCTTTTAAATTACCTCTTTCCCCTTTATAATCCTGTAAATGTGGGTGTCACCCACTGAGTTTAGAAATATAGTATGAGTCCCAAATAACTAACTATACATATTATAGACTTATTATATTAATACCTATTATTTTTACATTAGTAGTATATAATGGATTATACTAAGTAATATTTAACATAGATTTAGTTACGTGGAAACAATTACAGGTGGTTAAATTCCAAAAGAGGTAAGTGGAAGTGGCCTTTTATGGTCAGGTCAGTGGGCTGAGAAGGGATGAGAATGTGTGCACCTCACACTGTGGGAACAGACTGGATCAGAGCATCTAAATACATACGCTCGTTTGGTCCTCTTAAGAACCTTGAGAATCATTATTCTTCCTATGCACAGATGGGGAGCCTGAAACGCAGGGAGTTAAAGTTGCGAACATCACACTAGTTAAAAAGTACAAGAGCTCAAACTTGAGTAGGCCTCACTTAAAGGATGCCCAATCGTCCCTGGCTTTGCAGTGCTGCCTCCCATCTTTATACAAAGAAATGAGGGCCCATAAGGACCAGCTCCCCCGGGAGGTACCATTTCCTTTCTATAGAGAGCAATGGCTTCCTCAGGTATGGGCTGTGTCTTTAGTTACCTCTTATGTTTTTGTAAAATGGTAACTAAAGAACTCAAGAAGAGCACCTTGGATAAGTGATGACATTACTGTGGTAGGAGGAATGGTGAGGGAAATTCCCCTGGGCTCTGGGAGACGTTGGTTCAAATGCTCTACTGCAACCTTCTAGAAACAGCTGATGTCTGAGCATTAGTACCCGGGTATTCTTCACATTCTATCGACCGACAGTCCCCAGCCTCCAGATGGTTGCCCACAGGGAGGGCAAAATAGGCCCTTTTTAAATCATATACAGTTGTGTTGAGGAGCACAGGTTGTTTTTTCTAATAATAACCTATGGCAATGGAGGAAAAAGCCTCACTGGTTTCCAAAATGGTCAAGGAGTTTTCCTTCTGCCTCGGAAAATAACAAAAGCAAGTTCTCTTGCAAGTAGGAAAATGTCATTTTTTATTTTTTTGCAGATGAATACTCCTGAAAATCGATACTTTGGTACGATTGCATTCTTCTGAGGCTTGTCAGACTGCTGCAGAAATAGCCTCGCTATTGCTACAGTGGTGAACTACAGAGGTTCAATTGAATAATTCCCTGTCTCTACTTCCGCCATGTGAAGTATTGCAGAAGGCCTAAATGCTGGCCTGGATCCAGGAGGAACCAGATGATTTTCTTACATAATGTGGACTCTCTCAAGGCCACAGCATTGAGAACTCTTAAGAAAAAAGGAAAGGATAAAGTTCATTTTTTGAGGTAGGAGGGTAAAAGAGGTAAGGGAAACTTGAAAAGCCTGGGAAAAAAAAAAAACTCTGAGCACTGTACTGGCCAGGAAAAGTAATAGATAAGACAACAGGGGAGAAATTACACTCCTAAGCTGCTCTAAGAGAAAGGGGAATTGAGAACATTATGAAATCATCATCATCAAATCAATGAAAATATTAAGATCCAATGTTCCAGAGGGTGAAGGAGGAATCTTTGCCCACCGAATTTTTTTTTAACTAAGATCTGAAAATACAGACACTTTAACTTCTACACATAATACTGCCTTTCATCATAAACATACTGACTGCATAACCGAAACTGCTTAATTAGTTTGGGTTTGTTTCATGCTTCTTTCACAAAATGTGAAAATGTGACTTTTTAAGATGCTGTATTAAGTAATTTAAAATAAAAAGGGCAATGCAACATTAGCGTTTAAATTGATATTTCATATATGAAAGATCAACTTCTCTTCAGCAGGAAACATGTTTTAAAATATTTTCCTTGGGATATTTGGCTCTTTTCCCAAAGAGAATGAAAATGTTCTTGATGCAAACATTTTCTTAGATTTCCCAATTAAAAAATAAATAAATAACAACAGGAGATAGGTTATCTGAAGACAGTCCATCTATAAAATGAACTAAGGTGTAGGCCTTTAAAATGATGCTACAGAAAAAAATATTTAAAGTCATGAGGCTTTATAACATGTTAAGTGAAAAAGTGAAAAAACATCTAAATTTCTAGTATTGTATGATCTTATTTTTATAATTAATATGCATCCCCACACACACAAATAAACACATCATTCTAGCATGGTAGAAAAAGCATGGACTTAAGGATCACGACTTAAGTTCAAGTCAAATCTAGGCATCATATGACTTTAGCCAGGTTAAGGTCTCTGAGCCTCAATTTCTTCTCTGTAAAATAGAGCTATAAATACGCTCTGAGCATCACAGTTCTTCCAGCTTTTACTCTATACAATTTCTTCCCAACACAGCCCAAATGCTACTTTTCAACATAAGTCAGATCGAGTCACTTTTGCAAACATTTCCGTGTTTATATATCTTATCCATTTCACTCAAATTCAATTTCATCGAACTCAAAATTCAAATCCTTTACAATGCCCTATAATGACTATGAAGACTCAACGGATCTGCACCTCCCTCTCTTTCACTCTCTGACCTTGCCTTGTAGATGTCCCTTCACTTAGTCCACTGCACTAGACAGTGGCCTTCTGCTGTTTGCTCCTGGGACACATGGGGCCCACCTCAGGGCCTTTGCACAAATTTCCTCCATGTGACATTGCTTCCCACACACCACTGGGCTTTCTCCCTAAGCTTCTTTAGGTCTTTGCTCAAACGTCAAGTTCTCAGGGAAGTCTTCCCTGACCACATTTCTTACAGAGGGTAACACAGATGAAATACATTTTTAAGTCAGAAAGTCAAAGTAACTAACTTTTGTTAGTTACTCCTCGCTCATCCTTCAGATCTCAATTTAATCATTACTTCCTCAGAAAAACCGTCACTGAGTCGATAAAATTCTTCTAGTATAACCCCTCATATTCATGTCTCTCTCCTTCACTGCACTTATCATAGTGGCAATTTTACATTTAATGTTGATTAATGTCTGTCTTTTTCAATATACTGAGAGCAAGATGAAGATACAGGTTTTTGCTCACCCTTCTATTCCCAGTAGTGGTATAATGCCTGGCACATAACAGATGCCCAAGGTGTACTTTTCGAAGAAACGATTACATTACCATCATACACAGTGGCCGTGGAAGGAGAGGGTCTAGTGATCTAGGATCCATGGGCCTAGCCGCCTTTACATCTTGTCTCAGCAGACGGCAGACATACCAGGAACAGCTCAAGTCACTAAAAACAGTCCTAGTGCAGCACTACTATGCTGAAGCTGTGTCCTGGCTTCAAGACTGGGCAGCTGAACTGAGCCACAGTGCAGCCCCAGTCACTGTGTGGAAGTCAAACTCATAAGCAAAGACTGGACAGAGGACAGGAAGACAGAGGTCAACCTCAGAGATCAAGTGCAGGTGGGTGGATCCACACAAGAGAGAAAATGAAATGCTTCACAAAACGTGTAATGCAGCCATCAAAATTATTTATGAAAGGTTATTCACAGTTCTGGCCAAATTTTGATTATTTAATGGAAGTAAAAACACAGCCTCCATAACTGTATCTGATGGCCACTGTATAAAAATGACACAAATAGAAAAACAATTACGACTAAATGTTCCTCGTAGATCTCCCTGAGAGATGAGGCTGTGATGAGTGCTAAATTTGTTTTTCCTTCTTTCATTGTTCCCAATTATATACAATTAACATGGGCCACTGCTAAAATGGGGAACATATGTAAAAATGGAGTGGACATCTGTTGTTTTTGCTGCAAAAATCCGTTTATGCTTTTTCAGACTGTCAAACCTCCATCTCCCTATGAAGAACAAAATCTTCCTCATCCTCATGTCAGGACGTTCTTAGGATATGTTTCCCAGCCATGGTGATGTGTTAGCAACATGCCTGTGACCCATCCAGAATAGTGGAGATAAGTGTGTTCCCACTGCACCTGAGCTGAGAGGACTTCAGACTTGGAGCTCCTGCCCCTCCTTTCAGCATGAGGGAGAGCGTAGCTGAGGACGAGCCACATGTGCAGGGAGAACACAGCTGAGAGACAGAAAGGGTCCTGGTGACATCCTTGGGGCCCAGATAAAGTCGAGAGAGAAAGTGGTGGGATTCCAGACTTTTCAGTTACTTGAGCTATCCCTTCTTTTTTGTGTATTCAGTTTGGTCCAGGTCTTCTTGCAAGCACAAAGTCCTAAGTGACATGGGGAAATGGCTGATGGGGGCAGGGGTGGGACATACACAGGATGAGGCAAGCCTTTGCAACTGCTGTGGCTCTGACTACCACATGGTTTGGTTCTCTGAGGAGACTGAGAGACTGAGTTATCTGAAAACACATCCAAAGGGCAAACGTCACAGTCCTGTGTCCTGTATCCATCATGCAGTGCTCACTGAACCAACAAACAACACACCTGTGCATTTCCTCCAAATATACGGCCTTTCCATAAATAATGCCATCTTCCATATTTATAACAACAAAATCCTCATGACATTTTTTTTAGCTAATGAGAATACAAAAGTAACTCTTAGGGATGTTGATAAAATAGTGAAATTCTACTTGTAATAGATAATCTTGCCATTTTAACTCATGCGTGTTTTAAATGCATACTAGGTTAATGATGTATTCACTTCGACATATGCTTCTCCACTCTCTCATTGTAGCAGTTGTACTCACCCTCTGCACATGCATTCTTAACAGCAGCATCTACGTATTCATGGGAGTCATTTCCCAATCATGGTTACCACCATTTTTCAGACCACTTCATATTTTATCCTGTTAAGTAGAGACGCAGCCGTTTTGAATCTATAGATGGGTATCCCAAACCATTTCCAGGGCATTAGAACAATTTATTCCTCTATTCATTCCAAAGCTTTAGAAATGGTGTCTTCAAAACATAACTGCTTTCAGTATTGCTTTTGTAAAATTATTTCAGTATTGCTTTTGTTCAAAGGCTTGTTTAAGATTATCTCGAATACCTACAATCTTGAGGTCATATCCTCAGGAATAAGTACAAACTCGTGGTGTTCTTTTTTTTTTTTCACCTTAAAAAAATATATTCATGAACTGTTTCAACACACGAAAGTGGCATTGACTGAGATCAGCTCAGGCCCAACATGATTTTCTGAAAGGTGCTTTATTATTCACAATAAAGTAACAGAGGAAGTGTTCCTTAACATCTTCAAATTTGGGGGAAAATATAACTTACTTAGGAAACATATCATCTTAGCTTGGGGAATGTGTGGTATTTTGTGAACAGTTTAAACATGGTCTGCGCCCTTACAGAGCTTAGGGTACGATGGGTGAAGGAAATGCCCAAGTAAACAAGTGTAAGTCACTATCAGATGGGAGGCATAAAAGTGGGACGTCTAGCTGGACCCCAGAAGGTCAGAGAGGACTGCTCTAACAAAGGAACAGTTAGGCAGTCCCCAAATGATGCATAAAATGAATAAAGAATGTGTGTGTGTGTGTGTGTGTGTGTGTGTGTGTGTGTGTGTGTGTGAGAGAGAGAGAGAGAGAGAGAGAGAGAGAGAAGCAAATGGCAGAATGCTCCAGGCAGAGGGAACACTACCTGCAGAGGCACAGGTGAAAGAGATACTGCATATTTTATCGTAAAAGCTCCATCCTGCCTCTAAAAGGTCAGCTAGTGGTTGGTTAATTTGCTTGTTGTTGTTTAAATATTCCGCTGCATTGAGAGCCAGTGAGGACACTCTTGGAATAACAGGGTCCCAGTTTTTCAAGGCTTTAGGATTCCCCAGGACAATATGGCATTTCCCCAGCAGATGAGAAAATGCTAGAAATAAGCAGCATTAGTACTAGAGGCCATATTCATGGCCATTTTTAAAGTACATGAAATTCCAAGATGTGAAATTCATTTCAAAGAGCCAGGTAACTTGCCAACTTCCCTGCAGGGAAAGCCCCTTGGCCAAGAGATGTCCGCCCACCCCATCCTGGCTCTGCCCGCAGGTCTGCTATGCTAATGGCTCAGGACACATCTGCTTAATGGGAGCTTGCTAAACTGGCACCTTCATTCACAAATATACATGAGCTTCCACCGTGTACAAGGAATGGTATGAAGTGATGAGGAGGACACAAGATTGAATGAACCATCGAGTTCCTGCCAGCCATCATGAGTTTACAGTAAAGGAAGGGAAAGACACTGCTATATCAGACACTGTCAGTATCAGACACACATATACAGCATTTCATTACGTGCCATGGTGAATTATTTTCTAATTGTTTCCTATAGCCATGAGACTTTAATATTTTATCAAGATATGTAAAATAAAACATTTGAAATATGAGGAGAAATCGATGAAATCCCCCCCCAAATTATAGTGTGAAAATTCCCATTCAATTGTTTTTAGAGTTTGACAGATGAAATTGGTTTTAAAAGTAAAGTGTAGATGCAATCGCCAGTTAAACTAACTGGATGCAGAGCCCCTGGCTTGGAGCTCTTCATGTTTTCTCGGCCTCAAAAAAGAATTGACCTCAGAGTCTGGGGCGCACCAGACCTTCCAGCTTTCATTAACTGATTTCAATTCATATGGCTGGAGAGTTGCAGAGCCACAAAGCCAAGCTGACATTATAAAGCCTGGGAGTCAGAAGATCTGGGATTTAGCCTCCTTCTGACCTTGGGGAAGGTCATTTATAACATGAGAGAAATGACCACATCAGTGGTTCTGGAATGGGGTTGCACATCAGAGTCATGAGAGATGTTTGTTGAAAATACAGATCCATGAGCTCTGTCAAACATACACTGATTCATTATCTCCATGAGGTGATGTCCAGGCATCTACACTTTTATAAAGCTTCCTCAGAAATTTTATGAAGGAAGCTCAGCTCTGGGCCACTGGCCAATGCTTGGAAATCATTGAATTAGATGATCTCCAGAGCTAATTTCAATTCCAATTTTTTTCTGGTTCTGTAATCATACATGGTCTTTCATAAGTAGGCCAAAGTGGAGGTTTAATAAGGACTGATTTACTAGTTGGTCAAAACTGCCTGAGTTGGTAAATGTATCCTAAATTATTTCTGAGATGGTGAAGCCCAATTATACCTAAATTTGACCTTGACTCTCCCAACGAGGTAAATAAATGCCTTAGGAAGACAAGCATAGTTCTCTTTCCCTTGTTTTTTAGTTCCCAGGTTGCTGTATGCTCTAACGGTGGTCTCCAAGGCAGTTCCCAAATAGTTCTAGACAGTGGCAATATAGTTGAAATAAATCTCCTGTGATTATTATTGAATAAAATGTAATTGGGAAGTACATGGATTTTGCTTCAGAGGACCTTGGGCCCCTTATCCACAGGGGATATGTTCCAAGACCCCCAGTGGATGCCTGAAACCAAACCCTATATACTATATTCTATATGCAGTGGATAGTATCGAACCCTATATATGCTGTTTTTTTTTCCTATGCATGCATGCCTATAATACAGTTTAATTGGTAAATTAGCCACAGCAAGAGATTAATAATAATAACTAATAATAACATGGGGCACTTATGATACTATATTGTACTAAAAGTTATGTGAATGGCATTGGGGCCTTCTTAAGTAAAGTAAGGGTTAGTTGAACATAAGCACTGTGATATCGTGACAGTTGATGTGATAAACAGCCTGGCTACTAAACAAGCAACAGGTGGAGAGTGTATACAAACGTGGAGATGCTGGACAAAAACATGACTCACGTCCTGGGAGAGACGAAGCTGGACGATGCAAGATTTCCTCACACTACTCGGAATGGCACAAAATTAAAACTTACGAATTGTTTCTTTCTGGAACTTTCCATTTCCTATTTTTAGACCACTGTGGACCACATGTAACTGAAACCACAGAGAGCAAAACCGCAGGTAAGAGGAGGAAGCACTTACTGCAGCCTGAGTCATGGTCGTCTTGTTCCTGACAGGGTTATCGGAAATAATCACTAACCTCTTTGAACTGATTTTCCTTTAAGTATTGCTGTAAGCATTAAATACAGTAATGTGCATGAAGAGGCTTTGTAAGTTAAAGTGTTCTACATATACATTATAGTGTTAATCAAAAACATGGAAGGATATAGTATGCGTGGGATGGTATAAGCAATAGGAAGGATATTTAATAGAAAATAATCTATCACTTTTTTCAATAGGTAAATTTCATAAATTGAGTTTGTATTCACCGCCAGATATTCCTTTTAAGAACAGAAAATGAATTTTACCCAGAAGTAGCCTGCATGTGATGGGGGCAGGGAAAGGGCGAAAGGGGAGAGGGGAAGCTCAGATTCAGGAAAGGCCTGAGCTCTGCATAGTTCTACAAGGACTGGCCCCAGCAATGTCCCAGCACACAAGCTTGAAGAAAACTTCCACTCTGTTTGATTCTGAAGGTCCAGAGGTTTTCACTGCCATGGCCTATAATAACAGTGGGCTTCAGATAAGTGATCTTGTGTCAGTTTTAAATATTCAGAGCCTGATATTCAAAGCTATTTAGGGAAGCTCTGCATTATTCTGGTAAGTAATTACTTCATAAATGTGTCACTCACATACTTTAAATAGAGCTCGGCCCTTCTATTGAGACTTCCAGAAACACTGTTACATGTGCATGTGAGAGGTGTGAGATGTGTGCCCCAGGTAAGTGCCCTGAGCGTCCCTGGGCAGGGTGTCAGCCGCTTGTGGAGCTGTCACTCTTCATGAGCGTTCCTGGAAGCGTCCTTTCTGGTGCTCCAGAGCTAATGCAGTGCTTCTCAAGATGTGCAGTTTCATCACCCAGAGGACATTCTGCAAGGTCTGCAGACATTTTTGTGCGACTGGCACACAGGCAGCAGAGGCCAGGGATGCTGCTGAAAGCATTCTCTCCTGTATAAGACAGCTCCTCATGACAAAGATTTACCTGGCTCAACATGTCAGTAATGTCCAGTTTGAGAAATTCTGCTCTAAATGGAGTTTTAGCGTGTCTTGCCTTTGTGTCCCTGGACTCAAGTGCCTATAACCTCTAGAATTAAGTCAAGCCTCACTGTGAAACCTCTTGAGTGGGTCTCCAGAGCCCAAAGCTAAGCATCCTTGCTGCCACCACCTCCCTGCCTGACATCAGAAAAATCAGTTTACTCCTCAGGGCCCCTGCTCGCTCAGTGGTAAAATGAAGACTGGGCATTAAATGGGTAAATTTTGAAAGCTGTCCTTCCATGTCATGTTATTTTGTGACAGTGTCTCTACAGAGGGCATTGTTAAAATCCAACTTTCCTGACTGCCTGCACAGGGCAGGTACTATTTCAAGACTTTGCAGGCACAAACCCATTCACACGATCAACACATCATGGTGGTAATGATTGTAATTACCCACCATTTATAAGCTGACAGGAAGACTGAGACACAGAGAGAATAAGTAGTTACCAAGGCTGCCTCCTCGTAGGTGGCAAAGGCTGGATTTGAACTTTGTAGTCTGATTTCAGAGCTTGCACAGAAAGTGACCTGAGCACACCTTGCCATGAGAGGGAGAACTCAGGAAGGCATCGAGCTAGAAGGACCGTCCCTCACCTCTGTGTCACCCCTAGCAGGGCTGCTTTCTATGTCTCCTGAGGCTCCCTGTGAATGTGCCTCTGTGTGTGTGTGTTTAGCATGAACCATTTGTTGAACAATGTTTTTGAAAAACCACTAGATATGTGATTCATGACCTTTTCTTCCATTTTTGCAAGTTTATTGTTTGAATCATCCAAAACGGTTAATCTGAAATAAAACTCACCTGAAAGCATAAATAATGAAAATAATGATAATTCTAAAATGACAATAAATTACTTAGATGTTATATGTTCATAGTAATAAAGAAAATCCTGGATTCATACGACTTTTCCCTGAAAAAGTATAAAGTACATAACCAATTTAAGAATAACCCAATGTGAGAAAAATACCAGTTTAGAAAACTATTGAACATTCAAGACTCAGTATCTGTGTTTCAAATGAAGTCTTGGCAACACAGATTCACGACAATGTTCCTTTAAATAATAAGTTCTACCGCACTTAAAATTGATTCAGTTTACAAAAATTCACTGTACACTCGACTTTTCGGGAGCTCATCTGTTGCATACAACGAAATATGCCTGCAACACCTCCCAATACTCTAATTTCTCCAAAAGCATTATTTCCCAAATTTTTGAGAGAAGCAGAATGATAACAGAGCATTTTATGTGAGCAGAGAACTAAACGAATGCTATTTGACGAGAATGATTTATAGACACACGAGGATGACAATGACAATGGTGAACGTGAAATGACCACGGTGTGAGAATTAGAGGCAGAAACTTTCATTTGGAGAATGGAGATCTTATTCCTTATCCTTAGCTACCAGCATGGTAACTGGGTATTATAAATGGAGTATTCCTTTTCAATTTCGACCACATGATATCGAAAATGTGCCAACCATGAGAAATGCCCATATGAATGCATTCAAAAATTAAGTATCATCATTGTATCAGGATTATCGTGGCAGATGCTGCTGGTTATTTACTCGACAGCCCTTCTTCCTCGCCATGGCCCCTTCATCCCAGCAGACTAGGCCTGCTTCTACTACAAGGGCTGATAAAGCTCAGTACTTGCTTCCCTGAATTCTCTTGCAGCCAGAGCCCAGACAAACCACTTCAAACATCAAGAGAAGTCTGAGCAGAGTTTGAGAAGGAAATTCCTATTTCCTTTAGACATGGTTATTTAAACATGTGAAGACTGGGGCAACAACCATCTTGCAAAAATGGGATGGGATGACGCAAATCACGAAAACCACTACTTTGAGAGAGGTAGACTGGAGAAAGAAAATGCTGAAGTGCATCAAATCTTTGAGAGAGGTATAAAAAAAGTATAAAAGGGGGGGCTTAATACACAACATTTTCCGAAATAGCTGATATTAAACATGTATGTTGCCATATAGTTTGTTACTAATGTTGCCTTCTCTCTCCAGACAGCGAATACCATCAGGAAAAGCATCATAACTCTTTCATCACTAAATCCCTAGAATGCCATAAAGACAATAAACGGCTAAACGAATGTTGAATCAAAAACAGACGGAAATCATACACAGAACCAATTCCTTCAAAATACTGTCCTCTGAAATTTAACCTGTTTCTTTCATTGGTCAATGAGGAAAATAGAATAATTATATTATTTTAATAATAAAATAAAAAATGAAAGGTTAGCTACAGCATTTATAGATGTTTTCTTCAGTGCTTTGGTCAGCAGCCAACATATTAAATAGGCAGAGTTGGAGAATCAGCCTTAAATTCTCATAATGACACTGTCATTTCCAATCACGTAGTATGCAGCATGCTGGCCCCCTGCCTCAGATTCCCAATAGGCAAAAAGGAATGATGACCCCAGGCTTGTGACAAGTACCAAACGAGAGAGCATGTATGAAAACGTCCCTAATGTGAATGTCTCTATGAAAAACGTCTCGCTAATGCCGCTGAATGAGGGGGTTAAATATATTTTAGGATGAAACTCAAATTATTTTACTTTTTTATTTGTTGCATTAAAGTCATTCAATACATTCTGTTACAGTGGGTAAATGACCCCACAACCAGGACAGAATAAAACTTATTAGGTTTTAAAAATCGAGTCTTCCCCAACCATGAGGAGAACTATTTTTCTTATTGCTAATTGTTTGGCCTCTAATGGGCAGGTAAAACCCCTTCTCTTGTGCTGGGAGGGGCAGTTTTGAAAGAGAGAGAACTGGACTTTGGAAATCAGGAATACCGGGAGTGGAAGCAGGAGAAGTGATGAGGCTGGGAGCATGGGAAAAGGAAATAGGAGACTGAATTTCAGAGGCCCCGGTCAAGGAGGTGGTCTTGCACTGGCTAGGACCTGGAGTGTACGTGTGGATCCGCATCTTGCCAGCTGACTTCCTGCGATTAGAAACTGCTTGTGGGCTGTAACCTAGATCTATGCCAACCAACGACTCTGCATCGTGAGGGCCTAGTGTCTTCACTAGCAGTGTCCAGTGGGAGAAATGCCCAGAAAATGATAGACCTTCACTCTTTTCTTGTCTGGCAACACTGAGGACATTGACTGCAAGACCCCATGACACACTGATAAAACAAAGGAAATCTGAGACATCTGGAAAACTGATACACAGGAGAGATCCATTTTGAACGCAGGGAACAGAACTGAGTGGACCAGAGCTGAGTCGGTGGAAAATGCACATTACCGTTACATTAACATTATATTGCCAAATTCTAGCTTGAAGATAGATAACTGTAGATCAGTGTGCTAAAAAAACAGTCATTGATTCCTTCCTTTTCTGAAATCTTATTGCACTTAACATGACTATTGGGTAATTTAGCAGTCAGTCCTTTGCTGATTTTAACTTGCACAAATCTCTGACATCTATTTTTGTTTGTTTGTTTCCATTGGTACCACCAAAGGTCCTTCCTTAACTCCAACATGAACCAATGACTTGCTAAAACTCATCCCCTTGTTTTCAAAATGTCCTCTTTTTTTAAAGGACTCTACACGTAGCAATCAGATTAGTATTTCAAATGCTCATCCAAGATAATGCCTCCCCCTCCCTACAAAATCTTGTAATATCTTATTGTCACCAGGATTAAATACAAATTACTTAGGATCTGACCTCCACCTTTCTTGATATATCATTTTATTCCCATTCACATTCCCACTACTCAGCCAAATCTACTGCTTGGTGAACTCAACCCATGCATTAGCATTTCCATGTCACTGCTCACCTTCCCTCACTGCCTGGAATACTCTTGTCACTCATCCCCAGCTGCCGAAATCCTACTCTCCTATCATGACCCACTAAACTGCTATCTTACCCTTTAAGATTTTCTCTGAAGTATAATCATTTCTTTGTCCATATTTAAAAACCATATTACCAGATTATGAACTCTTCGGGACCCATGGCAGATGCTTGAAAATGTTTACTGAAGATAAGAACTTTGCGATTTTGGCTCCTAAACTATATGTTCCTTGAGGGCAAAAGAACATGTTTTTTGTATAACTGCAACCCATTCTTCCTCCCAGCGTCTAGCACAGAGCCTTGCTCACAGAAAGAGCTTTGGACATATTTGAGAAATGTCGGTCTATTTATTACTTCTTCCCCTAACACTTATGACAGAACTTTCCATGTGGCACACGTGGCATGTGTTCAACAAATACTTTTTCCATACCGGTGACTCACTGTCATACAAACAATTTAACCACAGCTTTAAAAAAAGAAAGAGAGAGAGAGATGGAGGGAGGGAGGGAAGGAGGTAGAGAGGTAGAGAGGTAGAGAGGGAGAGAGGGAGAGAGGGAGGGAGGGAGGACCATGCTGAAAATCTTGGTGATTTAGGCAGGACAGAAGAAATATAACTAATGGCATTTTTTAGCCAGATCTTTCCACTGGCATGGTCACTGTCAGGAAGAATTGCCCCCTGATGTGTCCTGCTGACACCAAGCTATACAGCCACCAAATAGTGGCAGCATCCATTCCACAAAGGCCTGGTTCTGATGGTTTGTTATATGGAACAGGATGAAAATTCTTTTTGTTTTTAAATCGGCTGTTTTCCCCAGCTTGTCAGAGAATATTTTGGAGCATCTGTCCTTTATAAAACAGTGTGGGTTAATTCCAGGTACATACAGTCTCTTTGGAAATTTAAATGATTCTGGTTGGCCTTCTCCACTGCTTCTGCAGATATTTCCAATATATCTCTCCCAGGCCTACCATTTCCTGTTCTAACTTCATTAGTTCCCACCTCCACCCCCATTGTTTAATTAAGAAACTCTTAATTTTTTCATCCTTTAATGACCGCACAATTGCAACAACATAAATGCTTTAACTGTGATAGTTGCAACAAAATAACATGCCAATCTCTTAAAAAGTCTGGGATGCAAGCCATCAGGCCCCAGGACTTAGATTGGAACACATTTGTCTTGTTTCCTCCTGCCCCTGCTACTTTCCTCTCCACGGGTAGTGAGTGTTTGTCTACAAATTCTGATGAGCTGAATACAGCAAGTTTCAGAATCCCATTTTACCTTCAAGGAAATGCTGAAGAATAGAAGGTGTTTTAATGTCTCTGTAAAGTTTTAGACAAGCATCTGTTTGTATCTGGATATTTAGCTCTTTGGTTTTGGTTTTTAATTGCCTACTTAGTGGAACAATCAATAATCCTGAACGGGTGACCTGCTAACCACATAATTATTTTACATCCCATTTCCCTCTGCAGCCTTTGGATACAATGGAGACAAGGGAGAGATTTTTATTTTTGTCAAGTCTTCAAGGGTCAGATAAATCTTTCTAGACACATAATATATAATATAAAATAAATGTAATTATATTTATATATGGGCATACATACGCACATTGAGAGCTTTTTATTGCCATTATTTATAATTAATTTATCTTGACAAGAATATTTTTTAAAACAAGATGATCTCCAAAGGTACTTATTTAGAAACAAGATGCTGTCATTTTATGACATAAATATATTATGCAATCATATATAAGAGAAAACATAGAAAAACTTAAAGGGAGTTATTTTTTTTTTAAATATTTCAGAAAAAAATCACTGTGGTCTGTTTCTGTCTGCTCATGAAAGCTAATCCCATCGTTTTGACAGAATTGGAGTGTCTGTTCCAAATCATCAAATGATTTATTACTAGCTTACTAAATTAATACAATATTCTATTATGAAAATAGTTTGCATATAAAGATGCAGTGAAACAGCAGACAGAAGGATCCTGTGCAAGAATGTCATTAGAAGCAAGACTATGAAAAGGATGCCTGTCCAGGATGAAGTCTAGACAAACAAGGAGTCATAAAACTCCTTAAACTTCTTTGTAAGTGTCACTGATTTATATGTCAAAGACCTGAAAAGATTCAATTCAGCATGTAATATAACTTATTTAACATCTCATTTTTAAAAACAATGAAATAACTTATCCACTAACCATTTCCACTCACCTTTTCTCCTTTCTAACTGGACTAATTTTTTGACCCAATAGCAAAGTCCTTTGCCCCTTTGGTACCATCCTCAGCCTTAGGGATGTTGACTGTTCAAAGTCCACATACTTGTTCCCATAAACCTTACTTTGATTTTGGCATGGACATGTGATTAAATCCTCATCAAAGAATTCATTTGAACAATGGTTGCTGACCCTGCAATGCTTCATCCACTCCTCTAGATTCTGGAGAGATGTAGCTTATAAAAGAAACAAACAAAATTCCTATAATAATGGATAGAAGAGGGATATAAAGTGTGTGGAGGGGTAATCTTCCTTTCTTACAGATATCAATATAATTAAATTTGAACTCATAAAGATACAGAAATCTTGAAGCTATGAAGATAAGATTGAGGAAAAAGCCATGGTGGCAGTGACCAAAACAGGAAGAGAAAGAGGAAGAAGGATGAGGAAGAGGGGGAGGAGGAGGAGAAGGAGGAGAAGGAGAAGGAGGAGGAGGAGGAGGAGGAGGAGGAGGAGGAGAAGGAGGAGGGGGAAGTGGAAGGGAGAGGAAGAAGGGGAAGAGAGGAAGAGGAAAAAAGAAGCAGAAGAAGAAGCAGAGCAGAGGCAGAAGCAGCAGAAACAGACAGAAAGAGCAGCAGAAGCAGAAGCAGCAGAGAAGCAGCAAAAGCAGAAAGAGAAGCAGCATCAGCATCAAAGCAGAAACAGAAGCAGCAAAAACAGCAGAGAAGCAGCAGCAGAGCAGCAACAGCAGAGCAATAGCAGCAGAAGCAGCAGCAGAAGCAAAGAAGCAGAAGCAGGAGTAACAGTGGAAGCAGCAGAAGCAGCAGAAGCAGCAGCACCAGAAGCCTTAGCAGCAGGAGTAGAAGCAGAAGATGCAAAAGCAGAAGTAACAGCAGAAGCAGCAGCAGCCACAGCAGAAGCAGCAGAGCAGCAGTAGAAGGTGCAGAAGCAGCAGCCGAGCAGAGACACCAGAGTGCAGCCCCAGAAGCAGCAGCAACAGCAGCACAAGAAACAGAAGCAGCAGAAGCGGAAGCAGCCAATGCAGATGTAGCAGCAGAAGCAGTGGCAGAAGCTACAGAAGCAGAAGCAGCAGAAGTAGCAGAAGCAACTGGAGCAGCAGAATCAGTAGAAGCAGCAGAAGTAGACAGTAGAAACAGCAGCAGCAGAAACAGCAGCCGAAGCAGCAGCAGCACAAGTAGCAGAAGTAGCAACAGAAGCAGCTGAGGCAGCAGAAATATCAGAAGCAGCAGTAGCCCCAGCAGCACGAGTAGCAGAAGCGGCAGCAGAAACAGAAGCAGAAGCAGCACAAGCAGGAGAAGCAGAGGCAGAAGGAGCAGAAGCAGCAGGAGCAGCAGCACAATCGGCAGCAGTAGCAGGAGATGCAAGAGAAGCAGCAGAAGCAGAAGGGCAGCAGCGGAGGAGGAGGAGAGAAAGGAGGAGAAGAAAGAATCTGTTCCATGATAACATAATTAACTTCCAAACTAACCAACTAACCAACTCTGGAATCACCCCTCTTCTGGACAAAATATCAACGAATTAGGTTAAATTGTATCTCCCAGAAATATGTCTAAATTCTAATCCCTGGTGCCTACAAATGTGATCTTTTTGGGAAATAAGGTCTTTGCAGATATAATTAAGAATTTTAAAATGAGTTTATTCTGGATTTAGGGTGGGCCTAAACCAATGACTGGTGTCCTTATAAGAGAAAGGAGGGAAATATTTGAAGTATACAGAGAGGGAGGTAGTGAGAAAACACAGAGAAAAAGATTCTGTGAAAATGAAGGCAAAGATTCAAGGGATGCATTTAAAAGCCAATGAATACTAAGGACAGCCTACAGCCTCAAGAATCTAGGAGAGAGGGATGGAACTGATTCTTCCTTAGAGCATCTAGTAGGACCAGTTCTGTGGCACCTCTGACCTTAACTGTTAAGAATAAAGTCTATTGTTTTAAGCCACCAAGTGTGGGATAATTTCAGGAAACGAATGCAACAAAGTAATATATTTCCTTAAAATTTAAGCCACTTTGCCTTCTCAAGATTTGTTCTTAACACATAGAAGCCAGACAAATGGTAATATTCCTTGCTTAAGGCCCATCAAAAGCCTTTTTGAGTCCTATTAAAAGCCCTAGATCCCTTCACTGGCTCACATGACCTGTTGTACTCTCAGGTAACCTCTCAACTTCTCATTTCAAACTTCCCTCTGCATCTGCCTTCCTGGCTGTTCTGGGAACGCCTCAGCACTGTCTGCACTTTACTAGTTTTTCATCTACCTGAAATCTCCCTTTCCCAAATTGCTTAGTTTCTTTACTCGTTTCCTTTAAAATCTCTGCTCAAACTTGTCCTTATCAGTGAGGCCTACTGACCACTACACCCATACTAGGAACTGCTTCTGATGACTCCACTGAAGGCGGCAAACCACTCCCGCCCCACTGAGCCAGAGCGAATGATGCCCCTTGCCTGTGGTCCAGTCTGTACTTCCTTTTGCTCCACAGAACTTATAACTTTCTAACATTTTCTATAATTTAGTTACGTTACTGTGTGTACTATTCATTGGTTGCCTCTTGCACTACTAGACTACAAATTCTACAACACCAAAAATCTTTAGCTAGGTAAATAATTACTGAATTAAATAAATGAATGATTTGTTGTTTTTGTTTTTTTTTTTTTTACTTTTAGCCTAAACCATTCCCTAAATGATCCTAACTGATATGCAACGGCATTATCATATTTACAAATATGCACGAGTACTTCTCCTACTAATGTGCTCTCCAGTTTTCCCTCATTTATTCTCAAAAACATTTCAAAAGCCTGCATAAAGTTATGTGGCTGTATGAGAAATTTAAACAGCTCAATTTTTCCCTTATAACCCATTACAAAAGAAAGCCACTATCACACAAATTCTGGTGTACTTCGCTTGTTTCTGTTTTCCTTTCCATGTGACTTTCCTCAACCTATTCTCCTGATGTTGCATTGGTCTCTACAAGTACATATATCTTTCTGGAAATTTGAAAATGATTAATTATGTCCATCTTGATAAATTTAATTTTTTTCTTTTTAAATCTCAAACATTTAAAGGTAGTCTAACTCTTCTAAAACAGTAGCTGCCCAATTGTTTTATTTTTGTGGGTTTGTTGTCCTGCTCTGGAAAGCCATCTGGACCTGTCCATTTATCTCAAATCCATTTATTACTGTACTTTGGAGATGTAGTTCCAACAGCTACCCACGTTCAGAACTTAGGTTTTAAATAATTTCAACAAGGTTCACAGTGTTCACTTGTGCCTAGAAATAAATGTGCACATCAATCCTGAAGACTGTTTAGTACTCAGTATGTCCAGGTGCATCAAAATAGGAAATATGTTCGTAAGATGACATTCTTTTTTATTTGTGAGATTCTCTGTACTTTATATTGTGTCCCTTCAAGACAGATGAGATCAGTAGGATCCAGAAAAGAGTAATAAAAGTTGTTAGAGATGGGGAATAGAAGGAAACTTCAAAAAAAAAATATGAAGACCGTGGAAAAATAGGAACATGTATTAAAGAAAATAGACATATTTTAAAAAGAATCACTTGTGACGGAAAAATCTGCTTACAATGTTCTGGCTTATAATGTTTTCTTCCATCCTGCATTCATCATTGATAGATGTTTTATGATGCACAGCCACATTTGATGGACTCTATGTTTTCTTTCCCTAGGTCACAGCAATGCATTCCATTAGAGTTTTACCTTAGCAACATGATCAAAGCTTAGTCCCTAAAAGACCTCTTTATTTCCAATATGAGATTTGTCTAGGGTAAGGAACCGCACTGATTACAGTCTCTTGTTTACATTTAATGATGTATCCAATTTATCTGGATTTAAGGTTGTTTATGAAAATGCATTCCACAAATGCATTTAATGATATAGCTGAGTGTGTGTTTCTGTATACAGATACACACAGACAGACCCAGGGAAAGTTAAATCGAATGGCAAGTGAAGACAGAGGAATGTTAATATGAGGGTATGCAGGCCACTGGTTACTATAGAATATTCATTCTCAGTGGAACATTAATAAATTCTCAGAGATAAAAAAACAATCTTACTCTTTTTCTGTATAAAGCATAGATATACATGTGGTACATAAACAGATACACAGTATATCTGTGCTATTAAAATTTCTTAGGAGGGGGCAGAACTGGATGTTTGGGAAAAAAATATATTCCTTAAAGGGCTCCTTAAAGAGGCAATAGTGAGGAGAAAAAATGGTTGATAAACACTGGTGAATAGTGTGATTAAATATAAATTGTAAAATCCAGACTAAGAGATTCCTCTTAGGCAAAGCAAACAAAGAAATCTTATAAATGTCAAAATTCACACAGTTCATGAAGCATACCAATTTCTACGAGAAAGCTTTTTTCTATTTTTATATAACAGAAGGTTCTTTTATGTGCCTTTATTTAGCAGACTTTCAGTGAGTTGGTTTTCAGCAGATTTTCTTTATTTGCTCCATTTAATACAATGTCAAAATGCCAATCGTGGAGGTGTGTGGCGGGGAGAGATGAATACAAGGCAAGATAATCCAGGTATATATTTCTAGGATGGTCTGTTTAAATCCAGGGCTGAAAAAAGGACCTCAGAAGTGAATGAACTACACATTTTCCAAACGATTATGCCTGCATGTTGTTTCTTTTAACTGAGCTTGAAAATGCCTAGTGGGGGTCAACCTGAGTTTGTATCCTGTGGAGAGATTTTGGAATGCACGTATTTGTGCTGCATAGATCTTTCTCACAACGAAAACAGCTCTGCTTTATTTGGTTATATAAGTCAGAGGTCCACACAGACCAGGGCTGGTCCATGGCCTGTTAGGAACCGGACTGCACAGCAGACAGTGAACAGCAGGCCAGCATGTGAAGCTTCATCTGTTTTTGCAGCTGCTCCCCAGCATTAGCATCACCGCCCCAGCTCCACCTCAGGTCATCAGGCCTTAGGTTCTCATAGGAGCACCAGTCTCTAGTGCCAAAAAGGTTGGGGACTCCTGACATAAATGACACATGCTTATTGTAAAACATTCTAAGAACACAAAAAAAAACTACATAAAAGAAAATGTCATCTGAAGTCCCATCATCTTGAGCATGATCATTAATTTTTGATAATCAACCTTTTATTATTCTTTCTGTATTAAAGTATATGTTTATATTTATATATACATGTTATAATCTTTTGTATTATACAAAGCAATCACCTCTTCACATATTTATGTGTACATACATGTTATGTGAATACATATATACATGTTGTGTGTGTGTGTGTGTGTGTGTGTATAAATGGAGCTGATCCTTAATTTTATTTTTAAATCATAGGCTCCTTTTTGGTCCTACTTTATTCTCATTTTAAAAAATTACCAGACATATATAGTACTGAAATATTTTCATGAAATTAAATCTTTTTTGACCAGTAACATCCCACCTACTCATAGAAATGGACGACCTCACGCCACAGTTCGGATGTTCAGAAGTAACGGGTATAGGAAGGGACCACCTCTCCCTAGCTTCTTGCTGTGCAGAGCAGCATCACTAAACCTAACAGGCAAAACTTCCGTGCTCACAGGCAGTATTGAGGGTCCAGCACTTAAAGTGGAAACAGTGTCTTTCTTTATACCCAGTACAATGCCTGACACACAGTAGATGCTCAGAAAATTGGGGAAATGAGAAAGCTGAGTGAAGCCCCATGGGAAGGCTACAGGTCTGTATTATTGATAAGGTAGAATGTTGACAAACTCTTCAAAGGACTAACTAAATCTCTCTTATTTGTCAGGCAAGTTTATTCCCAGACAGAGAAATTTTTCTCTCTTCATTCTACAAACCAAATTAGCTACCTAGGCAGGTGTGCTCTGAGAATAGCCCTGCATGATTATGATCCACTAACCCTGAAATAAACTCTATGCTAGGACATGAGCAAAATAAAGCTCACCTCTGCATGCCCTGGCATCAAGGTGTCCTAAACCAGGGTCTCGTGTTCAGGCTCAGTTGTGATAGTTGAGTTCTACTTTCTTTTGATTTCTTATTAATATGGGAGAAGCATTATATGCAATGACAAAGAAATACCTGAAGATAGAACATTTAGATCAATCTTCATTTCTGATTGTCATTCCAGTTTTGCTTTGGAAGGCAAATTTGAATGTTTATATTTATATTTAATGATTAGATTATAGCTTCATTTGGTTATATATAAATAATGTACCTGCATGAGTTGTTTTCTTTTACAATTTAGTTGTTTATCTTTTTAAGTTTATATTTTGGTTTTGTAAGAAAACTGGAAATAAACTCTAAACACATAACTGAGAATGCATTTCATTTTCAGGTCTACTTTTGAAGGAATGCAGTCAAAGGTTAACATGATTACGTATGCTGAATTCTTCCCAAAGTTGTTTAGCTGTACATATGTGAGGTTTAACAAGACAACGAATGTCTCCTGTAATGTGATAATACTCTCAAAAGGATTTTCTATTGGATTCTCTTCATAGTACTATAAGGAGTTGGGGAAATACAAACTGCACAGGTACCTTTAGGTCAAATTCAGACCAATAACAACAGATCTTATATAATTCTGATACATAATACATCTTAGCTTTAATTTAAAGTTTGTTCCTCTTTTACTTAAGCATGACTCTGGCCCTTCTCCTCTAACACCCTGGAATAAAGAAATGCTTTGATTTAGGTAATGATTTCTCAAGAGAGTCTTACAAACTTTCTTCCTGTGAAGGAAATGGAGGTAGCTGATTCGATTGGTATTTGTTCTTCTCATTCAAGTTGCCTCCTGAGAAGAGTTTGAGAGAGTGAAAGAATAGTTTTGTAACCTTTTACTATTTTTCAACTACTGGTTGGGAGAGATTAGCTACTTCCCTGATAACAAACAGTACTTCAACAGGTACTATTAAAAAGAACAAATACTTCTTTGCAATTTCCTAGAATGTAACAATTGCTTTGAGATATGGGGAACTCTGGAGAAACCCTACAGAACCGCCTTCTCCATCTCTCCACCCAGCTCCCATCAGCCTCACAGGGAGCAGAGCCCTCTACACATGCACTTGCCTCATGCTTGCCAAACCACGTCCTCATCCCTTGCTTTCAATCAGAGATTAGCAAATATCTGTTCTTGGAAATAAAGTTCTATGGGAATACAGTCACACCTGTGCATTTACATCTTGTCTATGGCTGCTTTCAAACTAGAGTTGGGCAGTTCTGTAAGAGACCATATGGCAGACAAAGCCAGAAATATTTAGTGTGTGGCCATTTGCAAAAGATATTCACCAACTTCTGCTTTGAACTGATAGATTTTCCCAGAATCCCATCTGGAGATTTTCAGAGATTCATTCAGCTGCCTCTCCAGCATATCAGTGGTATTTCCTTTACATTTCTAACAGAGAGTTCTTACAGATACAAAGTTTAAGGCTGAATTTTCTATTAATAAAGCTTAATTTTTAGAGCATCTTTAGTTTCACAGAGATGTTGAGCAGAAAGCACAGAGTCCTCATACATCTCCTGCTTCCACACATGCTCAACCTCCCCCATTATTAACACTACAGTGGTACACTGGTCACAGTCAAACCTACAATGACTCATTATTGTCACCCAAAGTCATCATTTTCATTAGGGCTCACTCTTGGTATTGCACATTCTATCAGTTTCAATAAACATATACTAACATATATCTACAGTAAGAATATCATACAGAATAGTTTCACTGTCTTAATAATCCCCTGTGCTCTGCCTATTCATCCCTTCTTCCATTCTAACTCCTGGCAACCACTAATCTTTTCATTGTCTCCATAATTTTGCCTTTTCCATAATGCCATAAGGTTGAAATCACACACTATGTAGGCTTTTCGGATTAGCTTCTTTCACCTAGAAATATGAATTTAAGGTTCCTCCATGTCTTTCCGTGGTTTGAAGTTTGTTTCTTTTTCGCACTGAATTACATTCCATTGTGTGAATGCACCACAGTTAATTTTCCACTCACCTACTGAAGGACGTCCTGGCTCTTTCTAAGTTTTGGCAATTATAAACTGAGCTGGTATAAACGTCTGCATGCAGGTATTCATGTGGAAATAAGTTTCAATTCATTTGGGTAAATACCAAGCAGAATGACTGATGGATTGTATGGTATGAGTCTATTAAGTTTTGTAAGAAACTGCCCAACTATTTTCCGAAGTAGCTGTACATATTACATTCCCACCATCAGCGAATGAGAGTTCCTATTGTTCCACATCCTCACTGGCATTTGGTGTTGTCAGTGTTTTGGATTTTGACTATTCGACTAGATGTGCGGCAATATCTCACTGTGGTTTTAATTTGCAATTTTATAGTGACATGTGATGCTGAACATCTTTTCATATGCTTACTTCCTTACTTCCCATCACTCCCCACCACCTCTCTCTCTCTGCCTCACTCCTTCTCCACCCTACACACACACATATATTTATTTGGTGACGTATCTATTCAGATATTTTGCCTATATTTTAATTGGGGGGTCTACTTTTTTCTTACTTTAAATATATCTGAAATATAACAGTGTATAAAATTTAAGGTATATAATGTTAATCTGATATATTTATATATTGCAATATGATTGTCATTGTAATAATAATTAGCACATCTATCATGTTAAAAAATTATTTCTTTTTGATGATTAAAATAAAAGTTCTCATTTCTTAGAAAACTTAATGATTACAATACAATATTGTTGCCTTTATTCACTATACTAGGTTGTTCATTTTCTTTTTGTTGAGTTTTAAGAGTTCTTTGTACATTTTGAGTAACAGGCCTTTATTAAATGTGTCTTTTGCAAATATTTTCTCCCAGTCAATGAAGGCTGTATTTTTGAAAGGGGCTATGTTAAATTGCTATTATTAAAACCAAGTGACTAACCTACCATAATTTATAAAGTATGAAAATAGACTAAATCAAGACCTTTAGTAGATTTGAAAATATTCTTATTACAAATTAATACTATGTGTTATAGAAAATCTGGAGATATAACACATAAAAAATAAAAAAAATAAAAAATCACTGTTACCTTTTGGTGTACATATAATACATGCACATCACATATAATATAAAAATTATATAATAAAGTATATTGTAATATATTTTTTAAATAATTGATCAATATGTTGTGAATATTTATTGAAGCATTAAATATTCTATAACTTTGTTTCAAATGAAGGCATAATTTTCTATCTAATTCCCTATGTTAGCTATATTTATTCTTATATTTTATCTCTTAAATAATGCATTGATGAGTATCCTAAAAAAATCTTAGCATATGTCTTTGATTTTTTCTTTAGCATAAGTTTCTAAAAGTTGAATTATTGTGCCAAAGCATACAGAAAATTTTAGAGTTCTTGATACATATATTGACAAAATATCCTCCAGAAATTTTTTTACGTCTAACACTCTTGGTAAATCATTATGACAGTGTTATAAATACTCCAACATTTCGTTTCACGATGTACACTAACTCATTTCCATTTACAATATGATAATTTCTTTTTAGACACAAAATTATATTAAATAACTCGATCTATTCGGTAACACTAAACTTGATTCCAAATTAATCAGCTTCTTATCAAACACCACACACACTTTTAGAAGATAAAAAGCTGGGGAAAAAAAGAGTTATAAAAAACAAGCAAACGAGCAAGGAAACAAACAAAAACAAAAACCCTATGACACTAGATCTGAAGAAGGTGTTCTAAAAGATGTTTTCAGTGTGTTCAATATCCTTAGACTAAGGATATACTTCTCCAGTATTCACAAGGGAAAAATTAACTCCCATGTGAAACCCTAACTTTGTAACATTTGTTCCATTACCTCAAATTTACACCTATCTACACAGTAAGTGCTAATAGACTCCCTTTAAATATTTGAATTTCTTTCCTTTTGGTGGAATAGGCCATAGCATTAGGAGCTTCCTCTGAGAAGCAACGTGGTAGGGTCGGTCAGACTTGGGGTCAAGCTCTAAATGGTAAATCATTTAAGCCTTAACATCTTTGTAACAGAGGCAAACTATCTCATTAAGACTGTTAAGAAGTTTAAATAAGATAAAATATACGCAGCACCTAGTAGTTGACCTCGTTATTTTTATAATTCCTATTTCTTCTTCAATGCAGAGCAATTGCATCTGTTTTAGGGAATGTGCAAGCTGTATAAGGGAATATTCCCAAAGAAAATGAATGGTACTAAGTGAAAGCCCGGCCCAGCCCACATAAGTCTTGTAAAACTTCAGCTTTGCCCAGTGCTAACAAAACCTGGCCAGCACAGACAGCTGATGAAAAAACGCATATTATTGAGGGTATAACATTAGAATAAGAATGGAATTCAAGCATTTCAGTAATAACAATAAGATAAAGAACAGAGAAGTTAGAAACCTCAGTCAAGTATTGTATTTGCCACTGAATATCAAAGTAATTTTTGGATATTCTGATTTATGTCCAAAAGATTTTCCCCAAGATTAGATGGCACTGTAATGCCACCAAATAAATAATGCTCACATTCTGGTTCCACAGCTGAGTGATGGCTTCTGACTAGAAATTGAATGAACAGTTTAATGGTAGTTCAAATAGTAGCAAATAGTTGTTTGCCAGTTTACAATCACTTATTCTCATTCGCTCTCTGTCATTTTCTGAGCTATGCTGCAGTTAAGAAAGCTGTCATACAAAATGAAAGTGGCTTTTTCAAGCAGAAAACAAATGTACTCTGGCTGGCAGACTGGCATTTAATCATTCAGTCTCTTAGCGTCATTACTCTGCTGCTAGCATAAAACATCCCGCATTGTTTATGGGGGAGATAGGCTGTGAACACCTGGCCCTTACCAACCTCTGCAAGGAGGTGACACCGAGGTCTTTGTTGTCACTCTGAAAAGCCACCTTTCTTGGTGTGACATCTGGCTTTATCAGCAATGGCAGCAGTTGAATGGCCCTAGGGTTATGGCTCCTGAATTCACATCTCCTGGTTTGGGGTGAGGTTATTACAAGGCAACTCTAATTCTTTGATTTGAGTCATGGTATCAACACCCTCTATAGCTAAGTTTAGAAAATTCAGGGTTTTCCTCTTGTATACATCTAGATTCTCCCACCCCCCACACACCCCTCATTCTAATTGGTGCCTTTGGGGAAAAAGAGAAGGATATTGATTAAATTCGCACATACAGAGTAGAGTCAAATCAAGCCTGCCCACAAGTGGACACTATCCTTCCTGGCACCAGCCCAGGTGACCCAGAATCAGGTAAGACTACTACTAAAGTTCAGCAATAGCAAATTTTCCTCTGGACCCTAGCAGCATCCTCCAACTAGACGGGTAAAACTGAGATGTCTTGTCACTGAGGAAGTAGTTGAAATTTTTCTTTCTTCTGGTTGCTTATATAATAAAATGCTTCCTTCTGAAATCTCAGTTTCAACTCCTTTGAACAAAGAAAATATTTTGAAGAGTACTGTTACTAGAGCAACTTCAAGAAGAAAACTCAAATCTGGCAATCTCTCCAAATATCACACTCAGGCTTTCCATACGTGTGCTTTTTAGAATAATTCCTTAGAATATAAAAGTTTACTTTTTTAATTGTCTCTCAGTAAGGGGTTATCTATAATGCAATAAATTTGGCTAGTCCAATACATTTAAAAAGATGCTTTTCTGTCATCTACTCTACACTGCACCAATTCTTCACTTTCCAATGGTGCATTCAAGTCTCCTTTCAGTGTTTTTCCTACAATTTATTTATTAGAGAAGATAGACTGAAGAAGATTCTCATTCCTCCTATGCTTTAACATTTGGGGATTTCTTGTGAGAAAGCCAAGGTATAATTATCAGAGGTGTGGACAGCAGTCTCTATCCAACCTACCATTTGGATCCTCATAATCATCAGATATCCTCTATTTCTTGAAAAATACAAATTGATGTTTAAAATATCAGATATACTGGCAAGGAGGATTAACAAACATGAAAAAAGAAGAGACTGAACTGGAATTGTGTAATTTGGAAGAAAGCATGAAACCACTGAAACTTTTGTTAGGAAAACTTGTTGAGAGTGTATCAAATCAGTGATTTGTATTGTTTCACTTCCATGTCAAAAACATAGAACAATACTTCTAAGACGAACTTTCAGGAGCTGGTATTGGCTTAAGATCCTTTGGAAATAAATTATAAGTAAATAAACAGCATCTGACTTTAGGCCACTGTGCTCCATTCATTCGTCCCAAATGAACTTCATACAATCTCCTAAACCCAATTAGAGTACCAACCAAAGGTATTAAGAAGTCAAACTCTTCTAGAGGAGTCTGTACTACAAAAATCACCTCTATTTTCCTCTTGCAGGAAATACCAGGATTAATCAAGGCCAAGTTTGCCAATATATTTGTATCTCTACTTAAAATCAGCACCCTACTGAGCCCTCTAAGGCACAGGAAATAAGAGAATACCAAGAAAGTTTTCACAGTAGAACGCGAAGAACAATGTCTTATTCACTCGTTCCCAGGACTCAGCTTTAGGAACTGAAGTTAAAAACCATCACATATTACCAGGAGTTGATAACAGGTTATTTACTTCCAGTAAGAAATAGAACAGAAAGGCCAGGGGAAAGCATAACCTAAAACTAGTTAAAATGAGATATTTGTGTTATTAAAGTGTTAGGCGGAATCTCACACCCATGTAGGATTTTGTGAATCACCTGGCACCCCAGCATGTCAGGGACATCCTTCCTGAAGTGCTTGTGTCTTTCATCTTCTCACTGTGCAGCCATGTATAGGTCCTTGTTATTAGATCTTGTTTTATTTTCGTTCCTGTGGGAAACTGGTTAATACCATTGTCAGAGCCGACAGAGCTTGGAACATTTTAATCTTGTAAAACGTTCTCCTCAGTTACACAGGGGAGTCTGCTTTTGAGTTTCTGCTCTTTTCATGAATGATGGGGGGCCCATGTGCATATCTCTTTCTAATTTATTATATTAACAACCTTAACATCTCAGATAATTTTAACTTATTGTCATGTATCATGTGTCTTTAACAGTTAGGAAGTGCATTCTAGTTATCTCTGTAAACACATTTATTTTATTCTTGGTGTGTGAAACGTCTGCTTGAACAGTGGTGGTGAGAAGGGGCTGGAATGAGTGTGGACAAGCCCAGCTGCGCTGCCAAGTGGAATACCAGGAAGAGGACGGAGCGGTTGTCAGGAAAGACACTGGAGGGAGGAAATGGAGTGTGGTGTCAATAGGAGGAGATGGGATGAGAGAGAAGAAAAAGATTCCCAAGGTCTTGGTTTAGGCAAGTGGGAAAGTTTCCAGAGATAGTTTCCCAGAGATTATTCAGTGTAATTACTTGCTACACCATTTAATGAGCTAGTAGTGTTCACACAGATGACCCGAGGCAAAGTACTGTTCATTCATTCACTAATTTGTTCATTCCTACCTGTATTGCATTCCCTACTGGGTTCCTAATAATCTCTGAGATTACAGAGACAAGAAAGGCATGATTTTTGCCCTCAAGGCTCTCACACTCTGGGAGGACAACTGACAGGTGCCTTGAATCCTTTAAGTCATGTGAGGCACATGTCAGTAGTGGAATGTGTGCACGTGACTACCCATGTGTCTACAGAGGTGGGGAAACAGAACAATGAGGAGAGAAGAGAACAGTGGAGGAGGAAGAAGCAATACAGATGACTCTACAGAAGGTAGAATGCTTAAGCTGGGCCTTGAAGAATGAGTAAGAAACCACGAGAAAGAAAAAATGAAAACACCATATCAGGCGAAGGACACGAGAGGCAGAGAAAATCAAAGAATACCTCTTGCCCACTTCTTCGTGTCTCACCAATCCTAACAGCCTGATGATGCCAGGCTCTGTTGCCTTCAATACCATGGTCTTTCACTGTCATCTTCACAAACTGGCAACCATTCTACAGACCAATTGCTCCTCAAGACCTTGTGTCTTGCTCATTGACAAATGACAAAGGGTCTAGAACTCTTTCACTACAAAAGTGTGCTCTGTAATGGAGTCAGGTCAAATGGGGTACAACCTTTCAACCTGGAAAACCAAGGCAGGACAACTTTAGGCTGGCAAGACGGTTTGCCTTGTCTGAAGAAAAATACCCAAAGCATATTCTGCTGTCACACAACCAGAGAGGAAGGGGGCTTATTGTGTTCAATGTAATAAGGGCATTCAGGCCAACTAAGAGATACGAATGGACAGACTAGAGGGGGGAAAAGCAATGGAATAATCTTCTGTCCCAGGAAATGTACAGTTTTCACAGAACACTTAAAAAAAGGTAAAGAATAACCTTAGAGAGGAGTGGTTGGCACAGGCAACATAACTATACCTCCTTTTAAGTGGCCTTCCCAGAGCCCTGTCTTTGGAGACTACAAGTTGGTTGTAGGATGAATGAGCTAAGATTTGCCCTGCACATGTAAAATCACTTTGTATTTTCCTCCCATGCTGCTATTGGTGAAGTTCTTAAGTATGTTCCTCCCTTAGAGCTGAGGAGGAAAAGGAGCTCTGTCCAATGTCCTGAATTTGACTCTCTGGAAATTAAAATTAAATTAAAATTAAATTAAATTAAATTAATAAAATAAAATAATAAAATAATAATAAATAAAAATCAAATAAATAAGTAAATGATAGATAATAAATACATAAATACATAGAGATAGATAGATAGATGATAGATAGATAGATAGATAGATAGATAGATAGATAGATAGATAGATGGATGATAGATAGATAAAACCTGCCTTTTAACAGAAATGCTCCTGAAAGAACACTGCTTACATGTTTTCAAAGATATAATTGGCATTATAATTCTGGGGTGACTTCCTTTCCCAGCAGCTTTCACTTTACTTATGTTGATAACATACCCTAAACACCGAACTGACTTTTAATAAAAGAGATTCTGATTGCTTAATATGATTCGAAAGCACTCCAAGAGATTGGGATCAGTGGCTTCAATTGGAAACATTTTATTTGTTTTTATAATAAAAAGTATATAATTGTTATGAGTCCCACGATTCCCTCTGTTGAATACAACAGTGTTTGCCTTTTCCCCAGACTCCATTGCTTTTTATTCTGCATCATGTGCTTTATTGATTTTCCTGTTACTATTATTTCCTTCCATAATCCATTTGAAAATAACACAGATTTTCTTCTTTAATTTTTTTTGAGGGGGGCTTCATTCCTACCCTCAGCTTTCCCCAGAGCTCAGAGTAGGACTGTATTGTGGTTTTTACAGTGCTTCCTTTTCCTTTTCTGCTTTCTCTCATTTATTTCCTCCCTGATATTGTGTGCCAAGATTTTAGGTGGGGATAAATTACCCCTTTCTCCTCCTCTTAAATTTAAAACCAACTGGGAAAAAAAGAGGCAACAAAAAAATGGAGATCAAAACTGTCAGCCTACTGATAAAGCTGGTTGTAGAGCGAAGCTTCTGGCTAATAACAGTCCCTCCTTGAATATGGTCACAGATAGCCCTGGACAACTGCAGTTCTCCCTAACACAAGGAGATACCCTATGGTCAACAAAGCTGAGTGTCTATGTGTCCTCACTACAGGCTGAACTGAAAGGTAAAATTTCTCAGATTAATGAATTTGAGTTAAAGGTGCAACTTCATTTAGACAAGGGACAGAACTTTGTAATTAAGCCAACAATAGTTTCCTTGCCTTGCTCCAAACCTTGGACCTTAGTATGCATAATAAAATCCTTTTATTGAGAGAAAGGAGGCTAAAGGCTGTAACTAAGAATATAGAAATTTGTAGAAGTCATGGGATGTAAGGGGCTCATAAAAATAAGACATGAATTTGCCTGGGAAGCCTCAAGATTTTGCCTCTATATTTTTCTCTCTACACTTGAGCATGTATGTAGGTCTTTTCAGTGGACCCCCAATGCATATCACTCACAGCATTCTGTTATTTTCTCACCAATGACAAAGCTAGGTGACCTTACACAATAAACAGTTTGGTTGCACACTCAAGGAATGTCAGTCCTTTCCACAACGTGGTGGTTAATAGCACAGGCCCTAGAGTCCCACTGCAAACCTTCCTGTGACAACACTGTGATTGAGAGATCCTTTACTTTCCTGAGTCTCATTTTCCTCATCTGGCAAAAGGGGATGACAGTAACTCCCTCAGGAAGACTAAATAAGAAATGCACAAAGGTCATAGCATCGGGCCTAGGGTGGTGTGAGCATGCAATCAAAGCTAAAATTTAACAGTAGCAAAAATGTTTCAAGGAACAGCATGTAGGAACACCAGGTTGAAAGGACAGACAAGAATTATATGTGTAGAAAATAAGTAGAACATATCACGTTTTTTAGAGCCCTGTTAATACAATCCCAGGTTATCACATCTTAACATTTTACTATTTCCTTCAAGCCTTTTTAAAAAGAAACGTAAAATTAGAAAACAGTTGAAATTCCTTCTGTGTAACTTCACCTTCCTCTCTCCCTGTCTTGCCAGTTATCTACTAACCTGAAGTTACTGTATATTCTTCCACTATAATTTATATATGACCAATGAACTAGTCAAAGTATTTTAGGCAACATACTATGTCTTTCTGTAATGTTCTCTTAAAAAAATACACTTGAGAAACTCATTTACTTTTATAAAAGTAGCTTTAACCCATTAATTTTCATTCTTGAATAGCATCCTGATGTAGTATTCCCATAATTAATTTATCACTTCTGTTGATAACATTGAAGTTGATTACAATTTTTGTCTATTCAAACACTGCTAGAATCCTTCATGATCACGTTCACTTTTACACATAAGCCAGGGTTTTCTGAAACGTTGTCACAACAATTTGCATTTCCACCAGTAGTTTATAGAATTGTTGGATTTTTAAAAATTGACAAATGTGAATTTGCATCTCATTTTTAATTTATAATTTGCTGATAAAGCTGTACATATTTCATTTGCTCATTTCTCTGAGCTGCCAATTCCACCTATACTTTGTCCACTTTTCTATTGTCTTGATTTATTTTGTCTTCTTGATTTGTACAGATTTTTAATCTATTCTGATTACTACAGCTTGGTTATTTATATATATATTATAAATATCTTTTAACTTTCTAGTATTTTTGTAATATAGATGCATTAAATTTCAAAGCCATCAGTGTTTTTATTCTATCTGTTACAATTTATCCTTTTTGTGTTTAAAGATCCTTCCTATTCTAATATTTTAACAATATTCTCCTATTTTTTTCTACATATTTCAGGTTTTTTGTCTTATTAGGTCCTTCATCTATCTGCAATCTACTTTTGTAAGAAATACAAGACAGCGAGTTAATTTTTTGTTTTTTTGTTATTAACTTTTCTTTTTTTGTAACCAGTTGGCCTAGCACCATTTATTGCATAGTCCATGGCAATACAAAATGTACTTGTGGGATACATCACATTTAAAGATATACAGTGGGGGTATTTCTGGTTCTTTACTTTGTTATTCTACTTTTTATTCTTGGGTCAATAATACACTCAGACAGGGATTTCTTTTTTTTGAGGTGGGGAGATTTGGAGAGATGAGTAATCATCAGCATATGTTAAATGTCTACTATGTGCTACTAAGTCCTGAGTATTTGTTTTTATATCTATTGATATGTTCAATCTTTACAATAACCCAATGAAGTGAGAATAGCTTTATTATAAAAATGAGAAAACTGGACTTAAAGAAGTTAAAACTTGCCCAAACTTATATAGCCTGAAGTGGGAGAGCTGAGAATCGAACTCGGCTCTATCTAACTCAATGCTCCTTCTCTTAAAAATCCACAATACACTGGTCTCCATGGATGAGATATTAGGGATCATCTTGTCCAGCATTTCTTAGCCTGAAATGCACATTAGAAACACCTGAGGCACTTTGCCAACATATTGATGTTCAAACTCCACCTCATCCAAATTAGATCAGGACACTCAGGGATTAAGCTCAGGTATATAGATTTTTAAAATGTTCCTTGGATTCTAATGTGCCTTTAGGCTTGAAAATCACTGAATTACCCGTATATACTTATTTACTCATGAGAAAACTATTAAAGGTCATATATATCTGAAGAGAGGTTTGTGGCTCAAAAATATGAAGCTTGCTTTTGCTTTATGCACAAGTAAAAGAAGAAACTTAAGAGACATCATTGTAGCTAAAGGTTTCCCTTGACTTATGTTCATTCTGTTTTTATACAATCCATTTGCTTGCACATTATACATCAACAGCCCAAACTAGGTTTTATACACTAAATTTGGCCTCCTATATATACATAGCTGATAAGCTGAAATATTCAGGTAGCACATAGAGTTTCTGACTGCCAACCAGTAGTATACTTTTGGCAGCATATTTATACAAGAGTGTTCATGTGTTTTGAATATTTTATTGCCTTCTGTCTTCATTATTTTATAAAAACAAATGGAAGATGAAAACGCTGATACCAGAAGTGTAAATCTCGTAAACCTAATATAGTTGAGACAAAGATGAAAATCACTCTGAATGCCAAAAGTGGTAAATCAACAAGACTCATTGGGCTAATGCCAGTCAACTGTTTATTCAGTTGTGAAGAGAAGATAACAAACAAGAACATATTTGAAATTCTAGAAATAAATCATAGTGATTTGTGTAAAAGGCAAAATATAATTGAGGACATGTTACCTCTCTGTGCCTGGGTCCACCTCCCCCTACTCTTATTATATGTAAGTTTAGTATTTAACCTTTATGTGGTCAAATTTCATACATATTATTAAGAATGCATTATGTAGGATATTTCTTGTATTGTTCTTATAAGCCCAAAATAATTCATTCCACATCACAAGTATTTTTTCTGAATGCTGAGACAAAGATAATGTAACAATTCTTGTGCACACACTAGAATGACCCTTGATCTGTCTGGTCTAGTCCTATACCAACAATATATTGTGAAGAGATAACCCTCCCAAATTCTCATTTCTTCTATAATTTATTATGAACGCTTAACTGATTACATATGCATCTTTAAATACTCTCTTCCCCAAGGAATCATACACTCTCCCTCCCCCACTTACTTCATTTTGGAGACTTAAAGGGCAATCCTTCTCAGAAGTATCTGTTTCATTCATTTTAATTTACTTAGCTTTTAGTAACATGCACGACATAGAACAGATGCTCAATATAACTTTTGAACTGAGCTTCCTCTGATAGTGCCAAACCTATAAAAATGTTTTTATTCATCCATTCATCAATCTATTTACTTATTCAACATATATTAAATAGTTAATGTGTGCCAATCTCTTGGCCAAGAGGATGACTTAAAACCTGGCTTCTTGCCTTCAAGAGTCATCTGTCTAGAAGGAGATATTAACATATAAACCATAAATTTTACTGTAAGGCAGAAAACTGTAAATGATACAATTTTTAAAAAATGTTCTATTTCAAAGATATATGAAAACATAACTGACTAGAGATGGCAGAATGAAATTCACAGATGAGGCAGCATTTGACCTCAAAACAATGAATAGAATTCTGAGTAAGCAAAAAGGAGGCTTCTTTTACTGGTAACATGGATATTAGAGGCTTAGAGAAATCATTCTCAGTTCAGCATCAAAAAAATCTTTAAATTTTTTTTGACATGTGGTTGAACTAAGGATAAAATAAGGGAATACTATGACATTAAAAACTATAAAAAAGAATGAATCCATAAAAAATAGTGAAGTTGAAGTAGATATTATCTACTCATAGATGATGTCCTAGAGCCATGAGTTTTAAGGAGGGCTTGGCTAATGGAGAGTGGTGGGCACCCAGGTCTGGAAGCCCAAAAAGACCTAGGATTGTATTTAAAATAATGTTAAAACTCTACATAAAGTAGGTTTCCTAAAGGATGACAAGCTTAACCAGTAAACAAGAAAAAAAAAAAGCTGTAGTTGTACCTCAGGAAATACGGAAATATTTGTGTTTTGGATTTTAAGTATATTAGAAGAAATCGAGAGAAGACTCTAATGAGTATTCCTAATCAACAAACCTACCTTCGAGCAAGATCAACAATGGAATTCACACTTCCTACATTGCCCCCAAAACTACAAGCTGGATATTTAGTTTAAAGTAGTTCTGAGTTAGTAGATGTCCAGGTGACTGACTGACTGACTCAGATAAAAATCAGTTCTGGAGAAATGAAATTTCAACCCAAGATACATATGTATCTATGTCCACATATCCAATAACTCTATGTATTTGTCTATTTAGTTAGTGGGATAAATTGAACAACAAAATAATTAGATGCAACAAAAGAGAAATAGTGAGCTGAATGTTAAATCTAAAGAAATCATCCAAATGTAAGACAAAATCCTTGATAATATGTAAAAATAAATTATGAAACAAAACTTACAAGGCAAAGACAATAGGCAATATTTCAACATTATCTTTGGCAATATTATTGTAATAAAGGCAATTTTCAAAGAGAAATATAACAGATAAAGTACAAAATACACAAAGATAACATAGTTGATGCAAAGTATAGAATTCTGAAATTCTAACATATCATGAGCAGGAAAAATTAAATTTATGAGTAAATATATAATAATGAAACTGCAGAATGTTAAAGACAATGAGGTGATCTAAAAGAACAACCAATGGGAAAAGAAAGATCATCTAAAATAATAACAATCATACCGACACTTAATTTCTCAGCAATAACCTTATAAACTATAAGCAAAAAAAAAATTATATCTTCAAAGAACTAAGATAAATTAACTACGATGAAATAAATACTGTACACAGAATTTTATGTACAACAAAACTACCAAGAATGAAGGTGACACTTCTGACTTCTTACTATATAGAAATCTGGAAAAGAACATCACTCCCATTTTTATAACAATAAAACTAACTGGACAATGGCAAGTTCACAATGTTGCTCAAAGTTATCAGAGAGTTGATATTGCAGGGTAACCAGGTACAGTGCACCTTCACCTTTGTGACTTCTTGACACACACTTTGTTTTCCTCGTACCTCTTTCGGCCTGACTTATCAGTCTTCTGTGTTGATTCCTTCTCTCTTACACCACTATCATGTGTTGGAATAACACAGGGTTTGGTAGTAGGCTTTTTTCTGTATCCATGCTCTCTCCAGTGTAATCTTATTCAGTCCCATGGCTTTGTATATAGTCTTCTGTCTATGATTGCCAAATTCATGTGTCTAGGCTTGATCTTTTTCCTTGAACTTAAGATGCATGTATATAACCACTACAGAACATCTTTACTTGATTGTATAATAGGTACCTCAAAATTGATATGTCTAAGATGTAACACTTGATTCTGTTTGTTCCCTCCCAATACTCTTGTTCCTTCTGTTTTCCATCTTATTAAGTAGTTCCAGGACTCACTTAGTAGCTCAGTCCAAATATATGTGCTTAATCCTTAGTCACTTCCTTCTATAACTAAAAATTTCAAGTCCCAAAAGATATTTCTATGAGCTCTACCTCCAAAATATTTTACAGTGGATTCTGCCCACATCCACGTTAGAAACTAGAAGTTTCTACTACACTATCCCATTTACCATGAGACCAAATACTATAAAGATGAATAATGAATCACTGACTAAAGATATACACTAGCCTCAGGCAAGCCTGATCTACCATACAAGGTCACTATAACTTGTAGGTGGTGGATACTTAGCAACACAGTGGGAAAAAAAAAAAAACAAGAAAAAGAAAAAACAATGAAACTAATATTTATTTTATAAATATCAGAGCATCACCAGAAAATGCCTATTTCCTTACATCTCACAACTCCAAAAGAGAAATGAAATTATTTTAACATAGGAAACTGATATTCCCAAGACTATATTAAGTGGTAGGAATCTCCCCTTTCCATACTCTATGGGGCTCTGAACGATACCTCGGTCTTAATATATGAAGAAAAAAATAGACAAAATAGTCTATCTCTAACTCTGTATCTCCCAGGAATTAGAAAAAATCGACCTATTGATATATAGTGGATATAGTGACAAACCTTCAGGAACAATTACCTGCATGATAGAGAAAAATAAACCAATTTAAGGAGCTCCAGAATCATTGTGGCACAGTATTTCAAAGCCTACAATAAACCAAACTTTATTCACTAGGATAACAGTCTAGTGCTATTTTTTTATCAATAAATTTTGATTGAGAGTGTGTGTCAATATACATCTTAAAAAAATATTCTGCCCTAATGTCAAATCACCTATCTGATCACATGACTGATTTTTATTTGTAAAAATACTGTGGTTATCAATGTGTGTTTATGTGAATAAGATTTAGGGGATTCAGACCTTGATAGAGCTCACTGTGAGAGCAAAATTGTTAGAAGTATACTCGATAGACTTTTGTATCAGAATCATCTGGCAATACATGATAAAAAAATTCTTGGGCACAACCTGAATTAGGATTTCATAGGGTGTTCACTGGAAATCTGTCATATTTACAACAAAGAAGTTTTGAGAAAACAACATGAGCTCTGGAGAACTTCCGTGCCCACAGAGAGAAGAAAAGCCAATGAAAAACCTTTTTCCATTATAAAGAAAATTGGGAGGGTTAATCTAGTGAAACAAAGGAAGGGACTATTAGAGGTTTTTTTCTTATCCAGTTTTTAGAATTACAGGTATTCCCTTTTCTGATTTTTGAGGAACTGCTGAATTTTTAGTTTGCTTTTTAACAAAAATTGCCATTTTGAAAACCATATATATGTTATCAAGTTTAGAGCCAGCTGGGTGGATTCTAGTTACAATAGAAAGCTATGCAAACCACATACCCTCTATATGTCCCAGCATCCCTAACCGACAAAGTGAGGCAATGAGACCACACAATCACCCATGTTCCATGAAATTAAAGTGTATATGCATTTCCTAAAGACACTGGAAGTGGAAGGTTATACTGCTGGGCTTAGTCATGGGCTTTTTAAAGCCATCCAGTCAGAATTAGGAACTGAGAAGACAGTTGTGTTTTCAGGAAGGTGATGTATGTGAAAACCCTAACTCTGACTCTGAAAAGCAAGAGAATTCTGACAACCATAATGAAAGAACCTACAAACTGCCTTCATGTCACTAATTAGATGATCTCTGCCTTAGGTCTCCTTGACATCACCCCCATCTCTTACCCAATGAAATAAAAATGGATAAAGATGCACAAGCATCTCTTTCCAATCATGTGAAGTTTCATAGAGTCCCTGGCAAGACAGGGTGATAAACAGCAGAAGCAGTAAGTCAGGAGTTACAAACATTGGTTACCTGAGGGATAAGGATGAAAATAGGCTGAAGGCAACTGAAGTATTAACAAGGGGTTGTATTCTTTTATTTGGTCAGAGACCAAGAAATATCTATATTTAACTAACACCCAACCACTCTTCCTTTGGAAAAGGAAACCAAATTTGTAGGAAACAAGCATACAGAAAGTCAAAGAAAGTTGAGTAGTTTGAGCCCCAGATGTCAGTACTGAACTGTCATGAGTTAGTCTGACACTATTAGACAACTTTTCCCAAGTTGGGCCTTGTATAGTTTGATCCAAACATTATATAACACAGTCAAAGGAAAAGAATTAAAACAGAATGCCATCAAGAATAAATATATCCATGCCCTCCACCGTGCTGCCACCTACAACTTTCTACAACTCCAGACCTTCTTAGAGGGGAGAAAAACTTCAGATTTCACTGCCACTTGGATAAAAGGAGGGTCTGAGAATGAATAGAGAGAGGGAAGGGAGGTGGGAAAGAGAGACAGAGAATATGACAAAACCAAACGAGAGCTGAGAACACTGGTAAACTTCACACTGCCAAGAGGTGTATTAAAAGAAGAGACAATAGAGTCATAATTATGGCCACTGTGATTTTTTTCCTTTGCAGTTGAAATTTTTACTTCCTGATTTGTGATTTATTTAAAGGTTAACTCTAAAATTTGAAAAGCAAAATAATACTTACATTATTAAGACAAAATAAATAATTTTGACGTCTGACAAAATATTATTCTCCTCTTCCATGGACACATTCCATGTTTCCTGACTCATAATTTCATAGTCTGAAAGATTTTCTCAACTCTGTCTTCAAAACTTTCTATTATTTGTTATGTTTAAATATAATTCTTTATAATTTTGAGAAGCTATTTCTTATTACAAATTGATATTTTTAACTGTTCCTTTTGAAATCATTATAGATTCACATTACAGAAGTGGCAAAGATAATAAAGAGAAGTCCTATTTCACCTACTTTAACCCAATGCTTATATTAACTATAGATTTAACTGTTCATTTTCTAAAAAATACTTCCTGTTTTATAGCTATAATGTCTTCTTAAATCTTTAGGGACACTAATCAGGATATCTTTATTTATTTCAATTTATTTTCTTTTGATATATGTCTGCCTCCTATAGAGTTACTTTGCTCTATCATGGTCTTTCTTTCATTTACACAAATGTTTCTCAAATATCTGGTGACCCTTGATTGTCCAATGATATTTTAACCAATGACTCCTGAGAATAGCTGAGGGGATCTCTGTGTACATCAGCAGGGTGAGTTGATTGGCAGACTCTGATTTAGGGTAAATGGGCTATCAAGTAGCAATTACATTGAGAAAACTCTAAAATTCCCAGGATGAGGAAAAGGGCTTTCTCCTATAGTCCTGTTTTTTGTACAAGTTCCTTTAGCACACCCTGGCACCATTTTCTAGAATGTAAATATCTGCTTCACCACTGACCTAGAATCTGTACCTGGCTCTGGCTGACCTGCATGCAGGAGGAATGAGGAGTGGAGGGAAACAGTCAGCTTTTCCTTATGTAAACCTCAAATTTGTCCCCCAGTTATGAACTCCTTCTCCTCTTTTCCCTGCTTTACATCATGTATCTCAGAGAGAAAAATTCCTCTAGGGATCCTCAATAGCCCTCTGCACAAGTAGACAAAAGCAGTATTATCCAGTAAAAATACAAATTGCAAATGAGAGCCTTTTGAATAATTTAAAATTTTGTAAAAGACATAGTAAAAAGTTTAAAAGGTGAAATTAATTTAATAACATTTCATTTACCCAAAATATCAGAAACATCATTTCTACATGTAAGCAGTATAAAAACTGAGATATTTTACTTTTTTTCACACTAAATCTTCAAAATCTGGTGTGTATTTTATACTTACGGTACATGTCAATTTGGGCCAGCCACATTTCAGTGACTTAATAGCGACACATGGCCAGTGACTACCGTTTTGAACAGTACAGCTTTTATTGTGGCTCCAATTATGCTTCTTCCAATAATGCTTCATTTATTTTTAATTTTCCAGAAAAATGCATGAAATTGATCACCCACGGATGGTCATCCTCCTAGTCTCATTACTGTTGTGAATCTAAGCTGTTTTGAATTTAATTTCATTTTAGTATCATATCAGGAGGAAAAGTAAATAAATGTATAAACTCTGCTATTGAGAAACTCAAAACACCATCAACAACCTCCAGCAGAAGAAAGTACAACATGTAGATTTTGTGGCTGTAAAATAAATAACAATAACAACAAAGTATAGCTCTTGTAACTCCGTCACACTTCTTCTGTTTTATTTGCCCTAAGGGTCATATTCCCATTTAATTATTTTGATCCATTAGTATTTGAGTACCCTGTATTGTAGGTTCCTCTGCAATCTGACAATAACTAATATTTATTGCTTACTTTCTATGTGTAAAGAACTCTTCATAGGTTTTATGCATTCACTCATTTAACTCAATAACCATAGGAAATGGGTGCTATCATCATCTCCTTTTTATATATGAGGAAACTAGGGCACAAAGAGACCAAGTAAATTGCTCAAGTCACCCAGACCCAAGAACTGAGATTCCACAACATATGATCTTTATCACTACACCCTATGCTTCTTCAAGACCCTATGTCTAGAGCTGGACCATTTGGACTCAGTGCCTCTACTTGCTAGCTTTGTAACCTTGAACTTGCCACACAGCTTCTCTGTGCTTAGTTTTATCATCAGGGTAATGAAGTAACAGTGCTCACCATGGTCCTTTTAACATACATGAGTAGTAAGATGGTAGCTGTGGTCATTAATGGGATCAGATACAGCTTCTGAGTGTCCCCAGTGCTATATATGTACAAGCATCTCTGCTGAATGTTGATCTCACCTCTCGATTTCTTCCATGGAGGTATTTATTTACATGACTTTGACCCCACAGTTTTCCTTAAACCCTTGCATGCTTCTTCACAGAATGGTAATTGGTGTAATTTAAATTTTTCTAGAAGCCACATTACTGGAGATCTGGCTATATTTTCTCTTTTTCTTTAGGTCTAATTTAAATCCTATTTGAATTACTGCCCAGTTCAGGTCTGCCCAGTGCTCAACAAGTCCAGTAATGACATTTTAAGTCACTAATTCACTGGCCTTACGAGGAGTAAGTCATGAGACACAGAGTCCAGTTGAACCTATATTCATTATTAGAAAAATAATGTAAAAAGAAATAGCTTCATCTGAAATAAAGACAACTTCTAAAATAATAGCATTTCATATCCTAGACCTAAATTTGATCAGTGGGCAAAAACAATTTATAACACAGGCATCTTAAAAACAAAATAAAAACTTTACACAACTGTTATATGTGGGAAACTGCAGAGCACATGATTTAAAATATTTCATTCTCAAAGAGCCACAAGGAATAGATGATATTTGCACTTTGGTTGACATCTTGGGTAGAAGATGCTTTTTTAGAAAGCTTGGCTCAGACCCAGACAAAGGCGAAGCCACTCTTCCTCTGGTAAGTAATGGGCCATGACCGTGCTAAATATAACTCTTCAATGGAAAGCCTCCAAAATGAAGGGGGATAAACCTGATTAGAAATGGTTTGGGAAACTAATTCTATTTGTGGAAAAGAAAATTGATAAACAACATTGGGTGATCTGCTGGAACAAATAGATATTCTTGATTCAGCAGGAACCAGCTGCTATTACGTTCCAGGCGAACAAGCATTACTTAAATAAATAATTCCCTTCTTTTTTCAGTACATGCTTTCCAGGTTTGCCACATGTATTGTTAGGAGTGAATCCAGGTTGACGAGGCACAGAAGACTCCTCTGGGAGACACCATGGAATTAGTGGGATAGATAGAAAGGTCACTGAGCTCCAGAGAGGGGCAGGGTTGTGTTTAGCAGCTTTCTCATAACTGAGCCTGCTATTATCATAGTGGTATTTTGAATCTATAAAGCATCTTGCAGCCCTGTGTCTCTGTGTGTACTGCAAACATTAATTAAGCCTCATAACATCTCCCAGAATGTGAGGAGGTGTAGTCCACATCTCACAGATGATGTAACCTAGAAGCGGAGAAGGTAAGCCAGTGGCCGAAGGACATACAGGTCAGTCAGAAGACACGAGTGCAGAGTTACAATTTTCCAGCCCCAAGGAAGAATGTTCAATTATGTGGGCTTTAGCAGGTAAGCAGGAGGAAAAGGAAAGCGTTTCCTAAGGCTTATAGAAAGATAAATAAGGAATCAACCATGGAAGAGTAAGTAGGTAAAAATTTGCATGCATTGTGAAGGCAACTTTTGTTCCACAAAAATTTTTTTCAAGTAAAAACAAAGGCAACCCATTTCGTGAATGCAATAAAATGGCATTACATCTTAAGGTAAAAATATAAAAGAAATTCAAGGCTATCCAATTGTGTTACAGTGAAACCACTGCTAATTAGTAGTTCTAATATATAAGAAATTAATCTCTCATTCCTGTTGTAAAAATAAGAACCCAAATATCTCTTTTTTATTATTTAGACTTTGCTCTCTGAAAATAAAAAAAAGGAGTGAAAAGTTTCACCCAAAAGGAGTGGGAGATGTCATTTATTGAAAAGGCAGATTTCAGGCATATTTGACAAATGACAGCAGTGACATTTTCAGAATCACAAAAGCCAGAGCTGTATGCTCGCTCACTGAGGTGAAATCTCTCCAAGTTGCAAATAGGATTATAAATAAAGTGCTGCTCAAAGACCAATCACAAAGCCATTTTCCATGAAACTTAAAATAGAACAAAAATATCACGCTTACGTTTGTATGGTACATTTTACTCCCTGCCACTTTAATCTTCAGAAGAGTCAAGCTTAACAATAATAGCAAAGACAGGTTTATTATCAAGGTCCACATGTTCTATTCTCCTCTTACTAACAATCTACCACAAATGCCAGACACAGAAGTTATTCCTGGTGCAACATATCATTTAATTCCTTTTTGACAGGTTTACTATTCTTTGAAACTGTAAATTCATTCATTAGATAGAAGAGACTTGTTAAGCTCAGATATATTATTTTTTTTTTGTTTCAAGGACAGACACTATCGCTTTGATATATGGCATATCGCTTAGATGTAGTCCTGTTTGTATTAATGGAGGAAAATATCGATGACAGCCAGAAAATTAAGTGCTTTGTCTTGTGTTTCTGATTGAAACCGCTAAAATTAGTAGTATAAATTAAGAAGCAGGACAGAGTATGAATTTGAGTGTGGAACAGAGAAATAAAGGTTTACAGATGTACACTTTACCATAACATAAATAAGGGGTCATAAAGCTCATGTCTAGTTTTCTTAGAGAATAAGGCTCTTCTCTGGGCCTCCAGATCTTTCCTTAGGTTGGTATTCTTCTCTAAGTGAAAACCGTCTAAGACCGCCTTACTTAATTTGCCAGCATAAAAAGATAACTTGTAGGAGAGTATCATATGCATAGAAAAGTATAAGGGAAGATGGTTTTAGAAAGAGAACAGGGTTAATCAGTAGTTATGACACTTAGGGAATGTGATGTGTCAAGGAAAAAATCTTGCCAACAGACAAGCACCTCTGATAGTCCAGCCAAAACCCATACTCTTTCCAAGATGACATCGTATCTCTAAAGCACTCTGGTCACAACTTAATTATTTATAACCAGCTCTGGTTCCAAAAATAATATCCAGTTAACTTAAAAACATGCAAACATCACAGAAGAATTAAAGTTTCTCTTAAAATGCAAAATGAGATAGGAACATAAGGACAGAAGAATAAGTGAGAATCCTAAGTCTGTTGGGGCACACCGCGCCACCAGAAAGTCTCTTTGGACTTGGCTGTAAGTTTTCAAGCAGTAAACAGGAAAACATATGTAGGCCACGTTTTGCTATAAAAGCCAACTGGTTATTCAGAAAAATGAGACAGATGCTTCTTCCTGCTCTAAATTCTCATACAAGGCTGTGCTTTGATGAACAACATCCTCACCAACACCCTTTCAAAAAATGTCAAGGCTCTTTTCCCATAAAGTTAGAGCAATGGTGCCACATCAACACACAAACTAACAAGAACAAATCTAAGCACAGTTTTTGGGAGACTGGGGAAGGGAGGGCAAAGAAACAATACTCAATCCAAGCGCCCAGCTTCTTAATTATCTGGCATAATTCAGGACTAGCTGGTAGAGTATCTGGAAGAATAGAAAAGGCTATACCCCCACATCAAACCTTGAATTAATATTGCTTCTCTTACTTGAGTTTTTAACATGTATTCAGTAGGGTAAATGTAAAATGATAATCCCTGATAAGTAGCAGGAGCTCAGTAATGCTCTGTGGACAGTTAATTGTGAATCTACATGTTCCAGCAGCCATAGTCAGAGGTTACAACTTTGTGTTAGGTATTTTAAAAAGATCTTGTTAAATACAAGTGCATTATCTGGAATTAAGATATTATCAGGATTAACATCTTAATCTGTGTTAGTTCTGCAAATTAGCTATTTGACAGCAGGGGCCTACAAGAATAGGACTGCAGGATACGTATACCTTTTTAAAAGTTCCAGAAACGTTTTTCATCTCTATCTCCAATGCCTACAACAGTGCAAAAAAAAAAAAAAAAAAAAAAAGAGTTTGAATGAAAATTTGCAATGTGCTGCTGCATGATTCTCCGGGGAGTTTTAGATGGAAGTTGGAGGTCTGGGGCAAGCTCAGGGACACTGAAAGTCTCTGGGATTGAGAAGAAACAATGCCATCTTAGACCAGACAAGCAGAGGTCTTTGCTCTCGGTCCCTCATCTCAGAAGACCCTGCATTGTGCAGAGTCTTTGTCGAAACTATCTAACTCTCTCTCCTTCTGATAGCTTGGATCCAGCTAGAGTTGGCCCGTCTCCCCAGTCCCTATTTTTCTCATTCAAAAATCTCTTTGATCCTCTTCTTCCACCTTTGCTGAGCATTGGGTCAACTAAATGCCCCAAGAAGAATTTGTGGTGATGTGGTCATCCCAGGGCCTTGTGGTTGAGTCTTCCCCAGTTCTAGGAGGGTAAACAGATCATTCTAGGTGGCTGGTCTAAAGTTTCTTTTGCAAGACTCTGTAGAGCTGAGCTGCAGAATGGTTCTGACACACAATTTGGAGTGACTCTCACTCACTTTGGACCCTGGACCAGTGCAGGAATCCAGGCTACCGACCATCTACCACAGGCCTTTCAGCCTGCCCTTGACCCTCCATATTCCAACAACAGGGCTGCTCTGATCTTTCGCATCTGAGTAGCACCTGGGAACCATGCCAGGTGTTCCCTCTGGGTCACCCAGCGAAGGCTTGGCATTCCTTCAGCAACCTTTGTGCCATAATTGAGGAAGACTCTTGGGAACTGCCACACTTATCTCACCTGAGGGCCTCTGAGACTATAAATCCCAACCATCTTTACCCTTTAAATTCATATGCTTTTTGGCCTCTGATCAATATGGTGACATTGTGCTTTCTTAAACTGGTCTTAAACCGTGCCAGGTGAAAAAGGACCTTTCTTGTGCAAATGGGAATGCTTTTCCCACTTTGTACAAGTGGCCATTGCCTCTCCTCCCCACTGGTGGAAGTGTGTAGAAGCCAACAGCACAGTCAACATTAAAAGAGATTACTTTCAGGGACGTGGTGATGACAGCCTAAAACATGAATGAAAGATGTGTCATCCAACCTTTACACTAGAAAATTCTAGAGTAATCTTAGCATGTTTAAAAAATTATTGTTCACATTTTCCTATATACTTTGAGTAAAACTTATTTGAGGTTGTCATCAACAATACATATTAACAACCTCTAAGAGAGTCATTAGAAGGAAATGTTCCTTTGTGGCTGGACAGATGATACAGTGTCATGAGTAAGTGGTAGCAGGGAACTGCAAAGGCAAGAAGATCTAGATTCTTTCAATAAAACGGGTTCTAAAGAGCCATGACATTGTGGGTAATAGCTTCATTACTAACCATGTCTCATAGGGAAAGATGAAATTAACCAGGAATGGTACATCTGTTACCGATGGAAAGAAGAGATGGTTCTTGGAACAGAATAAAAAATGGCACCTGGAGACTAAGAAAAATCTACATGTGTACTGATGGGACAAATAAATGTCTAAGTACTGCTTTTCTATACATTATTGTAAATCAGGGGTTCTACAACTACAGTCTTTGATATTTTGTTCGGCTTGTATTTGTATGACTTTATGGCTAAGAATAATTTACAGTTTTATAAAGTGTTATACACAAAGAATACGTGACAGGGACCATACATACCTCATAAAGCCTAAATCATTTATTATCTCACCCTTTACGAAAAGTTTGCCAAGCTCAGTTTTAAATCATCAGCAAATCACACTATCTTACTTTTTATGTGAAAACAGGTTTAGAGTTACAGAAAAATTACAAAGATAATACAGCAATTTCCCACATACCCCACAACCACTTTCCCTATTAATATCTTACATTTGTATGGTACATTCGTTACAATTAATGAGCCAATATGCTACATAATTATTAACTAAAGCCATATTTTATTCAGATTTCTTAAGTTTTTCCCTAAAATCTGTTTTTGTATTTTGTTTTTAAATTTTATATAAAGTCTACATTATATTTAGTTGTCATGTCTCCTTAGTCTCCTCATGGCTATAACGGTTTCTCAGGCATCCTTTGTTTTTTACGACCTTGATGTTCTGAGGAGTATTGGTCAGTTATTTTGTAGAATTCCTTTTGATTGAGATTTGATTCATATTTGTCTAATGATTAGGCTGAGATGTGGATCTTGGGGAAGAAGACCACATAGGTTCAGTGCTTTTCTCATCACATCATAACAAAGATACATAACATCAGTATGACAGCACTGCTGATGTTGACTTGATATTGACCTTGATCATCTGGCTGAAGTTGTGCATATCAAGAGTCTCCACTGTAAAATTACTTTTCTTTCCTGCCCCCCATTGCCATTCTGTGCCCTTTTGGAAGGAAGTCACTATACTCAGCCTACAGTGGAGGGTTATGTTTCATTTTCTTGAGGGTGGACTCTGGGCAATGCTTCTGGATGGGAGATTTGCATGTTCTCCATTTATTTATTCTTCAATCACTTATATCAGCATGAACTCAACAATACTTATTTTATACTTTGGGTTATAATCCAATATTACTTTGTCTCTCAAGTTGTTCCATCTTTGGCCATTGGGAGCTCTTTCAGTAGTCACATGTATCCCTTTGATATAACCAGCACCACTTTTTTTTTTTTTCAGCATTTTCTTATTTGCTGGCCCTACAAGATATTCCAAGCTTATCTGAATATGCATTGTATCTTACAAAATCAACTTTTTTATTTATATATGGGTCTTTTAAAAATATCTGGATGAGTTCCCACACACTCAAGGCTGAATTGTGGACCAAGAGGCTGGAGTTCCGAGGAGAGTTATCCAGAAGACAGCAGCAAAGCAGAAATTTAAAACAAACTTTTCATTCTTCGCAATTTTACTGCACACGGTCCTGTTCCAGAGACCATTCAGTCAGTTTAAAATCTTTAACGTGCTTTCTAGCCCTTTGGGGTTTGCTAATAGCATGCGGGCTGCTATAAATATTACACGATTCCAGATCCCAATATTATTCATCCAATTACATGATGTAGTTCACTGAAAAGTGGTTTTAGAATTCTAAATAAAGCTATTTTTACAAAAAATAAAATAAAGAAATAATTTGAGTGTATCGAGGAAATAATACCATCATGCATTGCAACGAGTGGCGATGTTTGATAACACTGCCATATGGATATTTTAGTTAACATTTGAAGCCTAGCCTGGCATTTATTTTTAAAATTTTCAAGCTTTCTATAAAAACGTTTCTATACTACACCCACTATTTGCCATTTTCTTGCTTTTTGGAATTAAAATTTAGACTGTGGTTAAATACTAAGCAGCAAAGCTGGAATCAGAAACTGGATCTACTGAACAGTAGCGTGGTTCAACCTGATAAAACTTTTAAACATGATATGAAGAAGCTGTTAAATGGCTCTCAGTGTGATTCTATTATATGAAAAAGTGATTTTATCAAGGGGTTTATTTTGGGGGATTACATCATGAAACTAATAAATTACTAGTTTTGCTAATAATTTATTGTTTCGCTAATAATTTATTATAAACTAACAAATTAATAAATTATTGGAAACTATCATTTTTAATAATACATTGAGAATTTCTACACCTTAGATGGCTTTTGGCCATGTCTAAAAATATTAAGTTAAAACAATGAAAAGTTGCCAAAGGTGAGGAGCCCTAACAGCAAATCTCAAAACAGAGTTTGAAATATTTGAAGCAACGATGAATCATTGGGAGAACTGTATTACTTTTTAAATTAGTTACATGTACTTGAACAGATGAGATAAAACTCCAAAACCTCAGTGGCTCAGCACAATAGAAGTTTATTAATTGCTACACGACAAACCAGGGCAGGCATTCTGAATCAGTGGATAGCAACTCAAGGTCAGGTCCACTTCTATCTTGTTGCACTGGCATCCTTTAAGCCTGAGTCCTCTGTATCCACCTGACCGGGGAAGAGAAAGGAGAAACAAGCAGCACACTTGCTGCTTCTCGGCTAACCCTGGAATTGCTACATGGTCCTTGCACTCACACTCCACTTGTGGGAACGTGTTATTTTGCTTCCCTTAGAAGTGAAAGAGCCTGGGAAATTTCTAGAGAAACAGCTCTGCTGTATGAAGGGAGGGAACAGGAGTTATTGCTGGTCGCTAAGGGGTCTCTGACACATTTCTAACATTTCCAGCTTTAGTAAAGAAAACCAGCTCCTGGATGTTCAAATTAGTCACACTATGTCAGATATGTTGCTTTCTCAAGCACAGTTTAAATCACAAGTCAAAATACTACATAATGAGTAATTTAACAAGAGCTATTACTGAATCATAACTACACTTACTATAGTTACAGAATGTTCTGGGGAAAAAATGGGAAATATTCAAGGATTCTTTGATGAGTGGACTAGCCATCACATTTTCAGGCAGTTCAATACTGTCTTTAAAAGCTACTGTCTTTTAGTTTTTCTTACAAATAATGAATAGAATGTCAATCTTAACAGGCCTCGACAACCGTCAGGGAGCAGACAGCACTGTCCAGGTTATGTTCATAAGAGCTTTTTTTGAATGCACTTTACGTACATCTTCTTCTATAATGTCTGCTCCATTCCTGAGATAGTTACCGATACAACCCTCATTTTACAGAGATGGAAACTGAAGCTTAGGGAGGTAAACTGAAATTTCAGGGCACAGCAAGGCCAACCTCTGGACCCAGGCAGAATGGTTCTGGGACCCATCCCATAGAATCTAACAGGCAGAGCCACTGACTCTGTCAAGAGGGTTGGCACACAGAAGGTGAGCCTGGCATTCCCTCCTCTGTAAGCCTCTGCCTTTTATTACATAAAACAACATACAAAAAAACATTTTATATTTGATTAAACAACTTGAGATTTCATCTATAAACCTTTCATTTCTAGCATCGTAGGGAATCCAGATATTTTTAAAATAAAACAAAATGAACCATCACAGATCACAGTCTTCAAAACAGATGACTGGCAGAAACCTGTGTGCTGAGATCTGAAAGCCAGGCGAGGGCTAGCATGAACTGGTCAGGCCTCTCTCTCAGACATTGGCGTGGCTCCATAGTACATTCAGCCAGGCACAGAGAGAAAGGAGATATCTTGGTCTGAATTTCACTAAGCTCCTACAGCACACTTGTGCAAGAGAAAGACTGCTTTCCCAACCAATTTCTTCCCTATCCCTGTCTGTAGGATCCTGTGATTGCTCTCTCTTCTGTTCTTTATATCAGGTCTCTATATCAGAATATCTATGTGTTTGCGGTGGTGGGGAATAGATACAGTGATTTTTCCACTTTCTCCCTACATGGATATCTACTGAGTGTCTGACTGACTTTTAGATGGCCTGTCCCAAGGAGTCAGGAAAAGGAGACAACCAGGCCTAACAGGAATAAAATGTCTAGCATAGAGACAAACCATTTTGTTTGGGGGGAAAGGATTGTCCTACTTGGATAACATAATGTCTTTGAACCTTGAAGAAGTTATTTATTTCTGATTAAGACAAAACTGATCCAATTACACTTCTAAATAAAGCAAATATAATCCAATGTGATTATCTTACTTTAAAGCTAATAAAAATTATATATATAGTTATACATATAAATTACCTGCGAACATATTTTATTTATAAAGAATGGGTCTTACACCTTAAACCAAGAATGCTACATGTAAATGACTCATTGAAGTATTCTCAGGCATTTTTTTTTTTCTGATGTAGAACCATTTCCCTGAAGGGTAAAAATCACTTGAATAAACGTATAAAATAGGTAGTAAAGTGTTTTTAGCTCAGCTGAGGAGGTGCTATGCTGGTCTTAATGAGGTGTCCACTTTTGAAAGAGTGTTAACATATTTACATAAATCATTTGTTTCAGTGGCATTAGAAACAGCTATTAATGCAAAATTTTACACCAATAAGCCCTAGTTTACCATTTTTAACACATTTCCAAGAGTTTTGACAAGCTTGACTACCTACTATAAACATTCCCCTCCCTAATCTAAAGAATTCATTTTATTTGAGAGCAAGTAATTGTTTAGATTAAAAAGATTTTAAGTAAAAACACTGAGGCTCTTCATTCTGCCTTTTTGCTTATGACAAATTATCTGAGTTTGGTTACATTTAAAAATTCTCCTTTTCCATGACCTTTTTCTAATTGTTACCATGGTTAGGACATATGGTTCCTCAAATTAAGCAAAATAATCAGTACTTGCTGTTTGGAAACTTTGATTCACAGTTACATGGCATATACTAAAAAAAAAAAAATGATGTGATTTCTGTTATTAGGGACATTTCAGAAAACCTAACTAAGTACAAGGATGAGAAAGAAGCTGGTGGGTTACAGAGAAAGCAGCAAACTTCTCTTTTGCTCTATTTCACTGGTCTGGGAGAGTGGGCTCTCTGGAAGAAGAAGTATCATCTGAAATTACAAACCTCAAACTCAAGATGGGCTGAGGTTGCATTCCACACTAGAAGCAGGATGCAAGCCATCTTAACCTCCCAGAGTGTGTGGTTATGGAGATTAAGATCTGGAAGGTATTTATTTATGATCTGCTGTTCACAAAAAGAATCTTATTTTTCTTCTGGGTCTCTGTGATGGGATAGGTACTTCTATTTGACTTGTAAACAGATAAGTGATCTAGTTGTAGGGAATACAGAATCAGCTGCCAACCAGTCATGGAAATGTTGAATAAGGTGTGTAGTCTATAAGAAATTAATCAAATCACTGTCAATGTCAGCATTTTAACTCTTGTTAGTAGTAAATGATATCCCATTCACCTTAGCTTTTCTCTACACAGGTGTGTGCCTCCTTCTCGACCACCTTTTAAGGTTAAGATTCAAAATACAAAATGATCTTCCAGGTCTCTTCAAGTGCTAACGTCCAATGCTAATTATTTAAAATCTGGCATGACACAAAGCGTGGTCCTACACATTTTTTTGTTGGTGGTGGTGTTGATATCTAAAACATCTGATTCCCTTTGGCTTAGACATACCATAAAAGTTATACTTAAAAGCACAGCGAAAGACAGACTGTTGTCACCAACCTTCCTGCTCATGATGACAATAAAGTTTCATTTCATCTCAAAAAACTTTGATCTGAACTACTTTTCTTTCATATAGACAGCTAGAATAAATGAAAACAAAAGCAATTCTTTACCAGCAATTCTTACGACTGAAATGCAGATACATAAGTTAGGTGCATGGAATCTGCAAAGCTACAGCAAAATGGGCCCCTTCATCGGATCACATTCTTTGGAGCAGCTTGTTTCCTACAGGGAGTCTAAAGAGATGTTGTTACTAACTATTGCATCTCATGTCTGCTGGCCTTGTTCTCTTTAACACACACGGGCATCCTCCATGTACCAGCAAAGATGAGGAATCGAGAGCTATCTTTCAGCCCCCAATGCAGAAGATCCAGGAGAGAACTCTAACTGGCTCGACTTGCATCACACGTCTCTTTGCAGGTGATTTCAAATTAAGTAGTCCAGCTTGTGTCACACACCCATTACTATGACTGGAGGTGAGGACAGAACACTGTGTCTGATAACCGACAGCAGCATGAGAAATAGGGTACGTGCTACAAAGAAAGCACATACCACTTACAGGGGGAAGAAAGAAAAATGTGCTGGACAGACAATAATCACATGATACATGCTATATTAATTAGGTGCCCCCATACATCAAAAAGGTATTTACTGGAGGATAAAAAGATCTACTGACCTTGTTTAGTCTCTTCCAAATTCTATTCCTCTTTAAGAGTTCTGCATAGTGAAAATTATCACCTCTAGCTTAATGTACAAATTTGCTGATCACTGGTGGCTATGGTCTATGACACACTTGACAAATGCACATAAAGACACAAGTACACCAGTGCAATTTGAATTTTCTTTTATCTAAGTTGTTTCTTCCTTCCGCTCAAAGCAATAATTGAGTTAAATTTTTGTAAGCTTTCAGTTTTACATCTTAAATGGGTTTTCTTTGTTAAGTAAGAACAAAATTACCTGGAAGAACACATTACCTATTTTTATAAAACCTGAGCCAATCCCATTCCAGATGACATTTGCTAGTAACCATAAAATAAATAAACATAAAGCTCATTTGCCATTATACTTCCCTTTATAAAAGCATGAGGGTGAAGGTGCTTAAGGATGCTTTCCAAACAGACTACAACCTTCATGGTGTGATGTGAGCAATTTCAGTACAGCTCCACCCCTGGCCATACCTTCTCAAAGGACATTCAACCTTCTCTGCTCATCAGAATTGCCTAAGAAATTAAAATATGTCTTTAGCCTAATTTCAGACCCAATTCCTAGAGATGAGCCCTGACCATTATAATTTTTAGATGATCTCTGGTTCCAACATGTAGTGATGAGAACCATTAGCCTGGAATTAAGGACTTGAAATCAAATCAACATTTCAAATGCAAATGTGTCACCTGAGACAGTACAGAAAGCCAATGTGTGCTAATAGCACTTCACTTGTTTTCAACTGGGGGGCAATTTTGCTCCCCTAGGGGACATCTGGCAAATTTTAGAGACATTTTTGGCTGCCACAACTTGGGAGATGCTATTGGATCTAGTGGATAGAGTCCAATGATGCTGCTAAACATCCTAAAATGCAAAGGACAGCACTACAGAACAAGGAATTATCCACCCAAAACATCAATAGTGCTGAGGTTGCAAAACAGTACCTAAGCCAAACACAGATTAGGGTGAGAAAACAGAAGTCAAGGGCTATGAATTTCTTCTCTGAATGTTGGGTATTAGATGGCCTTTCTAGCTAATAGACAGAATAAAGTGCTGCAAATGTGATATGATAGATTGGAGAGGGATGTAAAGGGGGCAAAAGAGTTGAAAATTCTCCCTGACCATCAAGAGTAACAAAACATCCAGATTTATATAACAGTTGCCTTGTTTCTCAACCAATTATCAAGGCAATGGAGGCAAATGATCAATCAATTCATTTATAGTATTTGCATTATAAAGTTCAATTCACAAGTAAATCCAGAAACTCTAAGTTGTTAAGCTGAAGAAAATTAATTATGTCAAGCTAATAATAGGTGCTTTGAAAAGTTAGAGCTGACCATAACAATGGCCTTTGTTAGCGCCTTCCTTTGGAAGGAGTGCTTTTTCCCACCACACTCACACACACACACACACACACACACACATGCACACACATGCACACACACATGCACACATATGCACACATGCACATATGCACACAAACATGCATGCACACACTGATCTGGCTGCTCTAGAGATTCATTATAATTGGTGCAATGGATTTTGCATCTTCCTTTCATCCAATTTAAAATCTCTTGCTAACTTTTTTTGGGGGCTTGAGCAAAACTGAGTAACTCTTCTTTTTGCTCTTCAATCTAGGGCCAAGTCTCATGAACCAAACTATTAATAAAGACATATAAAACCTAGTCTGCAAGAAGCCAAAAGCTAAATGGAGATCAAAGTCACCAGGTGGATGTCAATGGTCTGACATCATTGAGGTCGATACAGCTGCGTTTAGTCAATACATACACAGAAAGCTTCAACCATGTGCTGGGTGAGTGGTGCATAAAAACGGAAATTAAGTTTTTTCCTTTCAAAAATGGCCAAAAAGTACACCAGAGAGCAATGATTATTTCTGAGTAGTAGAACTGCAGATGACTAAACTTCTTAACATTTTCCTATGCCCTCCTAATTTATTACAGTGAACATGAATTATCTTTTTAATAATTTCATTTAAAGAAACACCAATAATCTCAAAATTTTCATGAAATATTTTTATGAGAATATGGCTTAAATATAATAAAACTTCTATTTAAACAATTCTTACATAAACCATGTAAAGGGAGTGTCCAAAAAGGTGGACAATGGGTCTACTCTTAAAAGATGATCTGAAACCCGTTCTGAAGGTAAAGAGACCATGAGGTCTCAGCATGTCCAGCTGGGGCTCAGCCATCTCCACAAGGCCAGGTGGCATGTTTGCCCTGTCATTCCTCCCAACCTCCACCTTTCTTGCTTCTCCCATTTCCAATATTCCATTCACATGTAATTTTCTCAACCTGCCAATTCCATCTGTTTCTCACTTCTTTTGAAACTCAGCTTGAAACCTCCTTTAGGAGTAAATCTTCTGAAATATTTAGACCTTAATGGGGGAGTCTGACACTGAGAAATCTCAAATAGGATCCATGCTTTTAAATAATCTAACTCCTCTTTCCAAGAATAACCCTAACTGAGAATAACAAAAACAAGATTCTCTCAGTTCAACGACTGTTTATCAAAGTTTCTATTTTCTGGAAGACTGAATGAACAACACCTAATTCTATACATGGACTCTTTAATTCTAGGCAGTTTACTATGCATGTGTTAAGGTCATGCAGGTTCCAACATTATTTAGCAGTCACTTTTAAATATACACACACTTATGTGCATGTTTGTGCTTGATTGTTCCAACTACAGCCATTCCTAATTCTGGTCGATATAAGAATAACCCAGAGACAAATCTGAAAATACCAATGCCTGCAACCCATTGTAGATAATTTAATCAAGCTTTGGGGAGAGAGAGATCTGGACATGGGTATGTTCAAAAAGCTCCCCAAGTGATGTTAATGCGTAGCCAGTGTCCAGAACTATTTGGGACAAGAAGCGAGCCTTTGTTTCTATCCTGTCCACTATGACTCTTTATCCTATGTCTCACTACACAAGCTCACACACCAAAATAAGCACATAGCATGCTTGAAATACAGACTTGTTGATTTGGTTTGGCTATAATAATATAGGTCATAATTTATTTTTCAAGGCCTCACGACTAAAAAGTAGGGAAAATGATGGCTGAGCAGAATGCTCACCAAAAAGGAAGCTGCCCAAACTCACAACAATAGCAGTAAAGAAAACAATAAAAGAATGCTTCAATTGCAAAAGGAAAAATTCATTTATTAAAGGTTTCCAGAACTATAAAGGATCTAAACCACTCCCTGGAGGTCTGTACAGGCTTTTAGCTCTATGATATATGAAACTCTGATTATTCTGGACTGTAGGCTCCTCTCACAGATGCAAAAGAGCTTTTAAATTCTGAAAGCCCTATTTTACTTTTCTTTTCCTTTTATTTATTTATTTTTTATTTATTTTATTGTTTGCTCTAAGCAAAGGAAAAGTTGTACTCTAAACCCAGTGAAGCACATTAAAGTGGGTATCTTACCCCATGGTCTTTTCCATCCTCTACTAAGCCCTTGAAAAGCATTAGGACACTTCATAGGACCGAGGGCCAAGCTCTCCCTGTTAGGATAAGTCAATGGGCATAGCACTTTTGGGCCGAGTTGAGAGCCAGGAAAGCACAATCTTTGGCACAGATTTAATCATCTTAATTTTGGAATTACCCATCAAGTCATATCAGTAAGTGACAACAGACAGTAACAAAAATGTGGTTGATCTTCACTCAGAATGATGGGCTACGTGGAGCCTCATCTCTAGCAGATACAATATGATGATAAACCCCACGATTTTGAGATTAATTTAGCAAGAATTGAACTCTTCAACTCTAGTCATCTCTCAATGAGTCCTGGCCCTCTAAAAGTCTACCTCCTGAAATTCACTCTATGGTGGATTAGTAATCCAAAGATTACTAAACAAAAACCCACAGGGCCTTTCTTTTTGTAAGACTTTGTGGCCCTGGAAGTAAGATAAAAATATTATTTTTAGGTTGGCTGGCAAACCCCTTACTAGCATTTCCAAGTGGGGAAAATGTTTTAACTTCACAGAGATTTAATTCTAACAAAGAATAAGCTGAAGACTGTATCTTGCAGGAATCAAACTAAGCATTTAGATAAAATGATCCTTTCATTTTGAACTGTCAGCTCACTGTGCATCACACCATAGTATGTGGAAAATAGTTACATCACAGTTGAATTTTCTTTATAGACTTTAATCATGAGCTTTCAGACCATACAAGCGTCTTCTAAACTAGGTGCTGGGAAAGGTGACTAGGGAAACAAACTGAGGACAGAAGACAGAATAAAGAACCATTTTTTAGCTTGTAGCATGGCCATATGAATGCTCCTACAACTCCCTGTGCTCTTTTACCAATATTACAGAGAAATTTACTCTTGCTGGCAATTAATCATCTCTATTAGACTTCTGGTCTCTAGACTTCCCCTTGTAAAGGTCACCCTCTTCCCTGTCCCATGCAGTGTGGAGATGACTGTCTTTTCCCTATACCTTCACATAAATTTTCCTGTGTCTGTCTGTGTCCTGATCTACTCTTCTAATAATGACTCCAGTTATACTGAATTAAGACCAACCCAGATGAACTCACTTTTACTAAATTACCTCTTCAAAGGCCCTATCTCCAAATACAGTCACATTCCAAGGACTAGGTGTTAGGACATCGACATGTGAATTTGGGGTGGGCACAATTCAGTCTGTAACAATACCTACTGAATCCGCCTCCACTCTACTATTTTTTAGAGTAATATCTAAATAAATACAAAAATCTTGGTATAAATTAGGTACTTTTTCTGTCTTAGAATAGTCCCTTCTCCCCTCTCTTTTCTGTACACTCACCACCCCACAACCCCAAGTTTATCGCACCTTTCTACCTACCTAGGACAGTTTCCTTTGGGTTAAAATTTGCTTTTAAATATTAATCCCTTTTTCTTGCTTCAGGGTTCTGGATTTTAGCCTCTGGACAGCTTATTATTAAGGCTTTTCTTTGGCTTTTGACATTTATCTAGCATGATACACCTTGAACTGTCAGCTCACTGTACATCACACCAAAGGTTATATTTGTCCTTATAAATTCCCCGTTCAAGCCTCTGCTTCCTTTCTCTGGCAACAAAGCAGAGCAGAAAAAGAGAAAAAGATCACGAGTAACATGGATTTCAAGGGTATTTTCCCTCAGCAGAGAGTTTTCAGTTCTAATTGGCCATTTCTCTTTGGGAAGGTGCCCCTTTTACCATGGCCTTCATGCTGGTCTACTGCTCGATGCCCACAGAATGTGTTACACTGAACGTTAAACAGCACCCCATTTGGTAATTTGACAAATGATTTGGACTGGGATTCATTAAATCAGTTTGAGGTTGCTAAATTTCCAACCCATAAATGAATATACTTTTTAAGAGAAAGGGTTACAGGTTATGGGGATGGGTGGTCTGGGAACATCTCCTGAGATAGGCATACAAAGGATTTCTGGGAAAAGGCCGAGGGGAAGGAGATCCATCAGACCACGATGTACACCTGACAAAGTCAGACCCACAAGGAACTCTGGGGCAAAGAACTTTTGGTCAGGGGAGTATTGTGCTGGGGGGAACAACCAGACCCTTATGCCAGGATCCTGCTGAGTTACTGATGGGACCACCCTGAAAACAGTGTGCCTCAGCTACCACTGACTGGCTCTTCTCTGACTGGGGGCTTTCCAAAGCATGAGACAGACTCTGAAGGTGTCTGCCAGCTAGTTTGTCAGGTGGACAGCATGTTCTTTCTCAAAGGGAATGTGAACTGTGTAGCCCTATCTGCCACACGTACCTTTGAAAAGAGAGACCCCAAATCATCTAATTTTTGTATGCATGTCTACTGATACAAATGGTGACATGGTACTTATTGTCCAAAGTAGGGCCTTTTGAAAGTAAAAGGAGTAGCTATTAATCACTACACCAGGACTATCAGTACATATAATCACTCCACTTATATACCTGTCTACCTTTATTACTCACACCAAGTACCAACTTCACTCCTAAGAGACTCACCCATGCATCTATCACGATAAATTTCCTCCATGTTTACTAAATATTTACTGTTTACAGGAAAGTCAAACTTGGATGTGTGATGGAGGTCACAATAAAGGAGCATGTGTGGAAAAGCAGAGGCATTCCTATGCCCCCTTTCCTGCCTTTTCCTACCTCTGTGATGGTATTAGGACCTGGTTATGGGTCCCACTCTAGTCATTCTCAACCTAGGATCTGTACACGTGGTTCTGTGAAGCAGCATCCAAGGGCTCATACAAGTTTTATTAACTTAGTCTCAATTTGTTGTTCTCATGTTCAAGTACATGTGCATGAGAGCTGATATCTTGTTTATCCTAGGTTTCTGGTATAGAATCACTTGCTAAAGTGATAAATTTCAGATGAAGAATTAGTACATGTAACTTTAGTCCTTATTAGACAGTTTTCTTTTTTTCAAGACTCACTAGCAAAGTAACAAACCTCAACCGTATTCATTTTAGCCTAGGCAGTCAGTCTACTTTTGTTTGTCAATTTGAGGCCAATCTGTCACTCAAATTTACTTCCATTTCTGGAAAAGAGGAAGTGGGAAGTGGAAGGAAAAGAAAAGGCATATGCCTTTTCATATTTATTTTCTGGGCCAGGTGACTTATTTATCTTGGCCCTAGGAATTGGGATACATTTTTCTGCCAGTCTTTTCAAACGAGGAAATGAATCAGAGAAGAGAATGGTATTCTGTTTACTCTATTGCCCTGAATCTCTGAAGCATGATTGAGAAAAGAGGAGAGCCTTGTCAGCTTTCTAGCCATGCATCTTCATCTCCTCACCTTCTATATACTATGAGTGGCAGTGAGCTCTTCTTGAAAATTCAAGGTCCAGCTCTTTCACCTCACCAGCTATGTAATATCAGTTACCTGTTTAACGACCCTGAACTTTAATTTTAATTATCTGAAATCTCTTTAAGGCCTAAGTTTTACTGCCATAATGCTATAAATTACGTGTTGTGGTTAGTGTCATAATGCAAAAAGAGAGAAGAGTCTCTTATGTCTCTACTCACACAGAGGACACTGAAGATAGTCTAAAGCAGTGGTCCTCAAGCTTTTTGGAACCAAGGACTAGTGCTCTTGTGAAAAGCTAATGCCTGATGATCTTAGGTGGAGCTGAGGCAGTGATGCTAGCGCTGGGGAGCAGCCACAAATATGGATGAAATTTCACTGGCTTGCCCACCACTCACCTCCTGCTGTGTAGCCTGGTTCCTAAGAGGCAATTAACCGCTACTGGTCCATGGCCCGGGGATTAGGAAGTCCTGCTCTATAAAATGGTTCAGGAGGTGCCATAAGGCTATAATGGGAGAGGAAAAAAATAAAGTACAATAATGAACTGCCAGAAGATAGAGAGGTCTCAACAAACTGAACAGCTGAAGTAGAAATAAAATGGAAAATATTCTGGAGAATCTTGTCATCAGATATTGGTATGTTACCTTCTTAGATGATCCCAAGTGTGCTGCAATTCTCCAGATATAATAAAGTCCATGATGAGGCCATGCACCTAGAGCATAGATGGACGTCCTCGGATGGGTAAGGTCAAGCTACTGGATGAATTTACATGAGTAATGTATGAAGATTGCCATAGATGTTGGCAGAAATGGGGATGAAATATAAAGAAGGTACCCATACCAAAGTTCTCAAAAGCATAAACTATTCAAATGACTAGGAATATGTCAGCTAATCAATGATGTAGCTGAGTGGCATATATTACAGAGGAGAATGAATTATTGCATGGCTATAGAAAAATTATGGTCTGGAAGTAGCTAAAAAAAATCTAAGATTATCTCCAGATCTCAATGTATGCATAATGTGGTAACACCAAGTGTCTCCTTTGCATAACACTGCAAAAGAAGCAGGGTCATTGGGAAAGATCCAGAAGACAAGGAGTTTGAAGAGAAGTAGGGACTCTATCTAAAACTAAATGTTGTCCCTAGGGCCTCAAAGGAAGGAGACCCATGGGGACAAGAAGAATCAGAGGAGAAAAAGCTCGAAATAGTAGCAGAATGAATATTTGACTTAATGATCTTGGACTATCACTGGTAGGCAGGACAAAAGATTATGGTGCATGGTTTCTAAAGTCCCAGGACTAAACAGTGTTGAGGTTCTGAGTATTAGATAAATACCTGCCTATGTTCTGGGTGTAGTTACAGGAGAGAAGCCCAGAGCTTATGCCTAACATTTGCTATGGAAGCAAACATTATCTTTGTTATACTGGATAGTAAGCATGTCTGCTCTTTGCTTAAGAGAAAGACACTATATCTATCTTCAAAAGCTATTCATTAAACATACTTGAAAGAACAGACCAAAGGCAGTCAGTGCCTCCACAGACAAGATGTACAGAAGCATGAGAGGCCCTTGGAGAACTGTCTACCAATGTTGATTTGTGACCTTTTTTTCTAGGCTCAGGGATGCCTGAACATTTTACCTTAGATTTAAACCCTCTTGCAACACTAACTCAAGGAATCTATAAATATTCTGTATCCAAGATAAATCAGAATTTAGCTGAGGTAACTGTGCATGAAACCAAGCACAAGTACCTCACTGTTGGAACTGTCATGAGTAACTGGTAACCATGAGGTGCAACTGCACTAGAGACCACAGTAGCCAGTAAGTCCCGAAGGCGTTACCACTTGATAAGATGTAATAACTGAAGAGACCCAAGAACTGATGGTTTTCCTTGGGCTAAGATGATCTGACCTCACCCAAGTTTGTCTTGTTGTAACCACACATGTCCTAAGACTGCAGTGGCTGGTAAATGTTGTGCTAACTCTTCTCTTTTCCTGTCTACTTTCTTACAGCCTCGTGTAGTCTATTGCATCTGTAAATGTAAATGTCCACATAAACCTGCTGCTGCTGTACACAGTGGGCATGACTCCATTTGTGTTCTGGGAGCTGACTGCGTAGACACTATTTTTAGTTTGTTATTTCTGTCTAACATTCAGCAGTCCTCTACTCTGTCTCAAGAATAAATGTCCAATCTTCAGGTGTGTTAGAGAAAACAATTTGCCCACCTGTGGATTTAAGAACTATTTCTCATACAGACTTTTCACAACCTTGTTTTTACTCCCACCCTCATTACCATGTCAGAGGTATCAGTGCCACCTGAGCCTTTCTGGGTTCATTTCCTAGAGTTTCTGCCCCATTAGCTTAGGTTTCTGCTCTCTTATATCTGTTCTTTGTTATGATTTGTCATCTGCTCTCCAGTTTTATAGTATGTTGCTATTGTCCAATATAATTTTCTTTGTCTTGATGAGTTTCTCACTTTGTTTTTGTTTTAAATAAAATTTTAAAATAAAATCCACCATCCTTTTAGTTGGATCTTGAGAGAGAAAAAAGGATAGCATATATAACTTACCATTATAATCACAAGCCCTCAGAATAACTTCTATACTTTTCAATAATTTAACCCTCAAATAAATTACCAAAGGTGTCTTCATTACTGAGAGCACACTTGGGCAGGACCTCCAGAGTGTGATTGTCTTTTTACTTCCAGGTTGAGAAATTCAGGAGACATTTATTGAATCTTATTTATTCAGACTAGATATGGAATGATTTATGTATACTTCAAGTACAGCAATATTTTACTTTGGCTAAATAATTTTATAACAATCACCTATGACATACATACATACATACATACATACATACATACATACATACACACACACACATACACACACACACAAAGTCAGATTTGAGGAATAATTTACATACTACAAAATTCTCCCATTTTAGAAGCAGAGTAGAATGGATTTTTACAAATGTGTACAGTCATTAAGCTCCCAACAAAATTAAGATTAGAAGGTTTAATTACTCCCCAAGGAAGTTCCCTCTTTGTTCCCTTGTAGACAATCTTCTCACCTCAATCCCAGACCATGACAACCATGGTCTATCCCTATGAATTTGTCTTTTCAAGACTTTCATATGAATGGAAATCTACAATATGTTGCCTTCTGTGTCTGGCTTTTTATTACTTATCATACTACTTTTGAGATTATCCATGACGTTGAAAGTATAAACAATTAGTCTTTTAGGTTGCTGAGAAGCAATACACTCTATGGGTACAAGACAATTTCTTACCCATTCACAACTGATGGGAGCTGAGTTACTTCTAGTTTTTGGCAGTTACAGATAAGGCTACTACAGGTTTTATTTGCATACAAGTTTACTTGATGTGTTATATGCATACATTTCTCTTGAGTAAATAGCTAAGAGCAGAATTCCCAGATTATACAGTAAGTGTATGATTAAATTTGGAAGAAATTACCAATTTTTTAAAGTATTTTTGTCATTTTGCAATTGCACCAGAAATGTATGAGAGTTCCACATGCCTTTTGTTAATTTTTTTTCTCAACTTGCTAGGAACTAGAGCAAATAGAAGTGAAGAGAGCAGAAACCCTTGTTTTGTTCCCAGTTTTAAAAAGGAAAGTAGTCTTTCACTGTATAGTAAGATGCCTGACATAGGTGATTTTGAGGATGCCCTTTGAGAGAATGATAAAGTTCCCTTGTACATATATATTGCTGAGTTCTCATCATATACTGGTGTTCAATTTTGTCAAATTTTTTATGCATCTATTGAGATACTCATGTTTATGTGTATGTGTTTGTTGAGATAAGTGAAATCCATTGACTGATTTTTCAAAGGCTGAACCAACTTTGTATTCCTGGTATAAATACCATGTGATTATGATGCATTATTCTTTCTACCTATTTAGAATTTTATTTGACAATACTTTGTGAAGGATTTTTGCATCTAGGCTTATGAATGATGTTGGTCAGTAAATTTATTTTTTGTAATGTGTTTGACTAGTTTAAAGTTTTAAAAATATTTTCTTTCTTCTGTTCCTAGAAGAGTTTCTGCAGAATTGGTATGGTATTTCCCTGAAATTTTGGTTTAATTTGCCAATGAAGCCATCAGGCCCTGGAGTCTTCCTTAAAGGGAGAGTTTTATGAAATTCATTTTAAATGTATCAAAGTCTACCTTAAATTAATATTATTTCACTTTAGGTGTATTAAATATTATAACAATATACTTTTATATTTTGTGATATTGAATATATACATTTTACTCATCAGACATTTATTATAAATTATGCAACAAACATACTGTTACATATTTTGTTTTAAAAACTCAATTTATTTTTTTAAAGATTAAAAATAAAAAATATCCATCTTTATTCTCATAGCCACCATTTTCTGTGTTCTTTTTTTGTGTAGATTCAGATTTATATCTGGTATCATACTCATTCTTCCTGAGGGACTTTGTTTTTAAATATTTTGTTTAATGCAAGGATGCTGGATATAAAATCTCTTAGATTTTATCTTTATTTTGCCTTCATCGTTGAAGGATAACTTGAACGAAGTGGAATTTTGGATCTCTATTAGATACATATAGTATCATCAAATTAAAGAGCTTTAAAGGGACTTTAAAAATTCTCTCTGACAGTGGTTGTCAGGCATTTTATGTTGGTGGAAGGCTAGAATTTGTAAAAACTTTAAAAGAATTAGATTGTGAACAGAAATTATAAAGATCAACCTGGAAAAACTAACAAAATTATATAAATTTTTGATGGTTGTTACACTATTTACTGGTCACTCTTTATCACTGGTTAGCTATTTATGTCAAACTGTTTACCACCCTTAGCATTCAATTTTAAATATCAAAGAGGAAAAGCAGTTGCACATTCAAGTAAACCCAAGTTCTACCTTGGACTATGGCTTCACGTTGGACCACATCTTTCAGGCGCAGTAAATTATTCTCCACTTTGTGCTACAACAAAAGTCCTGTCAAGCTCAAATTTCTATCATTTGTATTAAAGTAAAACACACATACTCATCAAAATCTAGCAACACAACTCTGAAGGATTTTACTTGACATGCCAGGAGATTTACCATTCTAGTCCAACTCCTACATTTTAATCGATGTACAAACAGAAAGCAGGTTAATACCATATAGTAGCCGAACCAAGACTAAATGTTAGGCCTCATGAGTCCAGTTCTATTGATTTAGAAAACCAATGTTCTATAGGAAATTAGTAGACAGTAACTTTGTTTCTTATCCAGTTCAAAATTGAATGGCTCATTTCTAAAACTGCTATGAAGTTTAAACAGAAAGTTCTATTTTTATTATTATTGTATCTATAACTGCTCTATAAATTTAGGGGGAACAGAAGAAATATGTTATCTCCTCTTTTCCTTGCATCCCCCAAAGAGCTTAGAATACTGGTCACATCGGAGTTCATCTATATATATGTTAAACTAAATGAATTTTTTTTTTGGAATTAACGTAGACTAATAATAGCCATATATATCACACAACATCTATGCAAACAGATCCATATCCACATGTTTATTTTGGTACTGATGCTTTGTTAGTACCATTAGAGATGACTTAAGGACTCCATCCTGTTGTTTTGTTTTGTTTTGTTTTGTTTTGTTTTGTTTTGTTTTGTTTCAGAGTCAGGGAGTCTAGTTCTGCTCTTAGCTAAGGAAAGCAAAATCTGTGCTTTTGCAAGTGTCTGTATAAGGCACTCCACAGTACTGACACAGGTAATCATTTATTAAACATCGTTTGTGATGACTTAGCACTGGTTCAGTCATCAACTATTAATAACACAATCACACTAAAAAAATAATAGTTGGGTTATTTAAGGTAAAACTTACTTCCACTGATTCACCAGTGGCACAAAAATGGTTTTGTCTTATAGTACAAAGAGTAAAGATGAACAGCATTTCCCAGAGGAAAATTAAGTAGCAAGATAGGATACTTTCAACCTCCTCTGCAGTTGTGTCACAAAGAAAAATCTTGTCCAAGCTGCACATTACCAAAGATATCTCATACCTCTGCCAAATATGGATTATAAAGACCTAATAAAGGAATAAAGTAACAAAAATCACTCCATTCCTTTTACTGAATACAACTACCACAAATTACTGGAAATCTTTTCAATTATGGCTCTAAAATTGAGCATTCAATTGGGAACTAACAAAGCCTACTCCACTGCTAATCCTTAGATAATTACACAAATTCTAAATTGCTTGTCATGTGATTGAAGTAGACACTTATAAGGCACCAGGGTGGTCTTGGTCACTGAAGAGATGGAAATTCAGGTGAAGGATGCCACACTGCAGGTGTTAGCAAATGCTAAGAAAAGGACACCTCTCTTTTTCTTTACTTGTTGACCTTTTTGCTCCAAATGTTCAGTCTCTGGAGCCAAATGCATTTACATTTCCTGGAAACTCGGTTTGAATTTTCCCAGGAGAACTCCTCCTTCTCTATGTTCCATGCATCTCCAAGTAGATTATCAGTCTTTATACTTAAAATGTCTGACTTATGTTGGGTCAATCTCCACCATTATAAAGTTCTAAAATTACTGGATAATTCTTTCAAAGCTTCAGTTTAACAAGTGTCCAAAAAAGAACCACATATCATATGGGAAGATTTTATACAGATAAAAGATGAACCTATAGGATATGCAACATATCTGATATTCTGAGTTTATCAGTTATTTGTAGAAGCATTACAAATCGACTACTTCACACTTTCAGTTTTAAAAATAGGAAAACCAGAGCCAGAAAGATTTATCCATGATTACACACTCAGAGTCCAGCCAGAAAATAAGAATACTTCTGTGCATTTTAAACAAGAATTTCACATACGGAATTTACTATAATGGTGGTTAAAAAAAAAAAAAACATGATAATAATAAATAATTTTTTTTTTTTTTAATGAAAAAGCTAAGAAGCCGAACAGGGGATTAGCACAGAGATCAGCCAGGACAAAAAGCTGCTATTTCCAAAGGCTGGAGAGACACAGGAAGTGGTGTTTCCAGAATTCAGAAGCCAGGTTCACCTGACAGAATGCAGAACCAAAGTGTGGCTTCCCTACAGAAGCTGGGAGTCTGAAGGAAAGAGTGAAAGTGGTAAGAAGTTCAATCTCCTTCCTCCAAAGAGGAGCTTAAGAGCTGGGAGGGAGACACACCCTGATTTCTCTCCCACCCACTCCTGCTACCTGTGCCTGGCACTGGCGCAAACCAGTTTAAAGCTGTTCAGCAAGGGGTCTGTTACATGGAGTTGGTAAGAGAGGAAAGAAAATCGATCCTGGCACTATCAGGTAATGACGGATTCACATGGTAAGTGACATAAATAGCCCTGAATAACATGGTGATCGTGACATCACTGAGCTTCTGCTCTCCTTTCAGACCACAGATAGGAGCAATTCCTGTAACTCCGAACCTTGATGAATGAACTCCATAGTCTGGTTCTCCTAGGGTCCAACTTATGTGTGTTACGTGGTGTTGAGTCAGCCTCAACTCCTTGCAACCCTGTGGTTGAGTGATGTCCACAATGTCCTGTCCTCTACAGCTCTGCTCAACTCCTGCAGACTCATACCTATGCTTTTTTATGGAGTCAGTTCATCTCATATTTGGTCCTCCTCTTTTCCTGCTGTCTTCTATTTTTCCCAGCATGATATCTTCTCCAAAGAACCCTCCCTTCTCGTGATGTGCCCAAGGTAAGACAACTTCAGTTTTGTCATTTCTGCCTCCAGTGATATTTTAGGCTTAATTTGCTCTACAGCCCTCTTGTTCATCTTTTTGGTGGTCCAGGGTATCTGTAGAGCTCTCTTTCAATACCATATTTCAAACAAATCAAACTTGTTTTCCTATCAGACCTCTTCACTATCCAACTTTTACATCCATCCATAATAACTGGGAATATGAGGGTCCTACTTACAGGAGAAAGTTATTCTAAAATTTCCCTCCATCCATCCTATTAAGCACATTCATAAATACTCTTCAAAGGTTCTATTTCCAGTGTCATCAGATCTCTTTCAAGCTTATAAGCCAACCAGCCTAATGGCTCAGCATCAGTTTACACTGCTCTTCATTGGCATATCTTTGATACTCTTGACTCTATAAAAAAAAATGACCTTTTGTCCACATTTTCACTATTCCCATCCATATGTCTTATAAGGTCCTACCACTTCTGTGGAGCCATCCATGATTTCTCTACAGCATTCTTGGTCGCCTCTCTGTACTCATACAACACATTAGAAGTAGCCACACTATTTAGCCGCTTATCACTTGCTATTTTGTATTTATTTTCTAATTGTCTCATGTATTACTCTTGGCACCCCAACAAAGTTCTAAGCTCATGATGAAAACGACTATACCTTATACCACTTACGCATGCTCTGTACCTTTTAGGTTTGGGCTGATTACATAATAGGTACTCAATATTAGCTTTTCCTCCATTTACGTGTTCACAGTATCTAATAGAAATCTGTTATCATATTCACAGCCCCATTGCTGTACTTGAATAACCTTCACCCACTCATCTCCTCCTGTCTATATTCTCTTGTCCTATAAGGTTTAACACAGTCTCCTTCTTAATCCCCTGGACTCCTGAGATGTTATATGATTGTCAGTAGTTGTCCAATGTTTCCTTATATTCCCTTATGAATATATTCTCTTTCTCCTTCAAGTCTATACACCCTCTTGAAGGCAGGAACCATATCTTAAATCATCTCTATATCTCCACAGTGCCTAGCACAAAGGATCCCCAATGAGAGTATAGATTGAGTTTTACTCTTTTTCTGTGTGTCCCAGAACATAATGCATGCAGTACCTGGCACACAGTAGGTAATCAACAAATGTTTGTTAAATGAATTAACGATAAAATAAACAGTTAAAATCCAAAGGTAGGTTGAGTTGAAATAGTTTCAAAATATTATTCTTTATTAAAAATATAGGTGCAAGAATCAACTCTGATTTTCAAGAAAGTTGTGGAATGAGAAAGATAATCTGATGAGTTACTGATCCTGAAGTAACCTGATTTTGGTTGGCAGTTTCAAATTCTTTCCACATCAAAACTCTAACCAAAGGACCTAAAATTTGCAATCTAGATTAATTTTTATGTTTTTTCCCCAGTTTCATTTTGGAGACTCTCTGGGGATCCTTCTTGAGGATATGTAAAAAGCACAGAAATACTCAAAAAGCAAAAAAAGAGTAGTGGGAGGCAAAACAAGAGGCTACACCATGTACATGTTACCTAATCACATGGTGGCTTTTACGTCTTGAAACAGAATATAACACAAGAAACTGTACAGTCCATGTTTTAAGCAGAATCAATCTTATGCTTAGCAGAGCTGGCATCTTTTGCACTAAAAGGTTGATCACCCTCTCTCACCTCTAATATATTTGCCAAATGGGTCTCTGTAAGCCCAGCAGTACTCCCAAATGGTGAACAACAGACAGCTAAGAACCAGATAATAATCTAGTGTTTGCCCTTTCTGAATGAGTGGAGGACCATGGTAGAGAGGGGAGCAAGGGGACCCTATGCAGAAGAGGAAGGAGAGAGAGGACAGAAATGAAAAACAAAGGTTGCTAGAACTGTTGCTCACTTCACAATAGTGCCACAGATTCCTTTGTGCATATATTGACCTGACTCAAAATGTCTTCTTTATGACATTTTAAAGAAAGGTAATTTTATTATTTCATTTTTTACTATAGAATACTTCTGAGGCAAAGTCTAGATATAATGTCACAGAAAGTGTCTATTAGTCTGGCACTAATATTTCCATATAAAAGACCAGAGACAATCAGCAAATCAGCTTCAGTCTTTCCAAGGAAATCATGAGTCATATATTATATGAATCTTAGGAAACCAAAGATGCACCTCCCTCCCCTGCTGTGTCACCACCCGGAGCTCTGCTCCTTGGGGACCTGTCTCCGAATGGCCTGCTTTTCCCCTAAATTTTCTGCATTCCGATTGGTGTCACGGGAGACATTGTTTACTCTGACACTGTGGAGTAAAACACACTTCCACTCTCCTTTAAATAACCATGTGTTCTGGCTGAATTCCACTACACATTATGCATACATTCACATGTGGCCAACTTCAGCTAATACAATTGCTTGTTTCTTCTCTCCTCAAAACCAAGTGATTTTGACCTTTTGGGGTCTCTTAATCTGGGCCCTAAAATTATCACTGCAGTTACTCCTGCCCAAGTCCATGTTGCTGCAGCTGGGGTAAATCATCATTACTTTGTCTTCAATTTTAACGTTTACTCCTGAGCATTCTGATAAAGATTCCAGTCCAAGCAGAAAACACGCCCCCAACACTATCCACAATTTGTGACACTCATTTTGGACCAAGTCAAAAAGAACCCTGCGTAATAGCTCAGTGCTCAAAACTATCCTGTAAGTCCTTTGCCTTAAGAAGCCACAACTTAAGGACCTGAAAGTCAGTGGGTTACTGCCCTCGAGTTGCGAGTGAACTTAAAAGAGAAGATGAAGAAGGGAGTCTCGTCCTTATAATTACAAGAATTGAAAGTATGTCAGAGTTCATCTATTCCAAACTCCTAAATGACTGCCAAAACCACCTTATAAAACAGCCCGACAAATTTCCATGCACACTCCACAATGCCGTTTTCATCATCAGAAGGGGGAGATCATGACCTTGAAAACACCCGCCCAGCTTTAATAGCTCTCTTTAATAGGATGCTCTTCCCGGGCATTGAGAAGAAACCTGCTTGCCTGTAATCCCCACCCATGACTCTGGCCTCTGGAGTGACACCAACTAAGTATAACCTTGCTCTCAAACAGCTACCCTGAGAGTATTGGACGAGTTCTCCCCTTAGACCTTTATCTTCAATTTAGATGTTTCTAGTTCCTTTACCGTGGCTTCCAGGCCTACAGACACCCTAATCCCGCTCCTGTAGATGAACTACAATTTGAAAGCATCCCTTTAAAATGCAATCCTTGAAACTGAGTTCAGGAAACACATCAGTTGTCTACCACTTAGGATGGGGAAAGCTGAAAAAAGCAACAGTCTCATCTAACAAAAATAATAACACACACTCATACACAGAGAGACAATCTGCAAATTGACAATTGTCTCGACTCTATCAGAGCTGAGCCTACAGAGCAAACGACTAGCCGAAAATGTAAGGGAAGACAGGACCCTCTAAAAGAGAGAAGGGAAGCAAAACACATCCTTACCTGGAATAGATGCTGTGGGACACCGTACACACTGGTAAGAACAAGTCAGCTAAAATTTCAAAAAATGCTAAAGGCCCAATGTGGGCTAGTATGAGAATATAAAACCCAGACTTCATTTCATTAAGATAGCTTTTTCTCTGACTCAAATAGTATAATAGCATTGTGACTCACTTGCTTTGTCTGCACTCATTGTTCTACCTTTGCATGCCTAGTCCTTAATCAATTAAGCCTTAGGACATAAGGTTCCAGCCAGTGCCAAATATTTTAAGAATGAAGCTTCAGGTCTATGATCATGAGGACAATAAGCTCCCCTTAAACTAAGGACAACATCTCGGCCTTAGGTTGTTTCAGTCCCAGACGCACCGACCACTGGACCAGATGGGGTGATACCATCCATAGCTGATGCCAGAATCAAACATGATGACCAATTACCCCAGCCCCATCCGATCAAGTACCTCCCACGACTCCAACTCCTGTAGTTTTCCTGACTAAGGATTTCCCCTGATATAATCTATCCCTTGAGATGCCTGGGAACCAGGTTTTTGAGAGCAAAAGCTCACCTGTGTCTCCAGGACTTGCTACTCTCTAAAACAAATTTTTACTTTCTTTGCTGCAAAACCTGTACTTTCAATTGACTTAACTCCATGCAGGCAGACACACCCTTTTGCTCCAGTAACAGGAGCAGCAGACTCAAGGAGAATTTGTACTCACTCACAGGCTGCCTTTCCACGTATGTCAGGGTGTTCAGGAGGAAGGCAGGAACAGTGGATGAGAAGGGGACAGGCGCCCTGGTGGAGCAGTCACCGTGGGCAAGTGCAGAAGCCCTCCAGAACCCTTCTTCTTAGGGAAGAAAATCCTTAAGCCACTGGAAGAAGGCAGCAAATTCTGTCACCTGAGGGCACAGGCAAAGACTTCCTGAGTTAGGAGAAGAATCAGATAAAAAGTGCTACCCTGAAGGAGTATAATTATACATTCTGGGCGTAGATACCTCCTGCCTCAGAGGCTAAAACAGGATGGCAGGGAAAAAGAGCCTCAGGGTTGGTGCACGGAGAGCTGTTTATGCTGCCATCTCTGAGCCATCATTTCTGCTACTTGTATTTCTCACCTCAACACTAAACATCTAGTTTCTGATATCACCATTGGCCACTAGAAAACTTCTAAAATCTCACTCGTGGTTTTCCTCCAGCCATGCTACAGGATAAAGCTTTTTGAATGGCTGACAGTAAATGGGGTTTAGACAATCCTTTTACTCCAGGGCTTTGAAAATAGACAATAAATAGAGAAGAGGAAACAATGTTTGGGGATTAAAAGTTCAACAGGCCCTCAGCAGCTTGGCTCTTCTTCTCTTTATGATATCCCTCCTCTAAATCGACTTTTTGAATATTGAGATGACTGAGACAGAACAGGGTAATAAAAAAATGTGGGAAAAAACTCTCCCCATCTTCAATCATTTTCTCTTTGCCCGGTTCTGAGCTGACAAGTAAAGAAACACCAGGGTAAGAAGAATGTTAGGTTCCCCTCTGCAGTGGATGCACGTGCCTGAGGCTGAGCTGCTCCCTCCACCGGACACCTGGGGCCTCTGTCTGTAATGACGAGGGCCCAGCATGGCTTCCTGCATGGTACTAACCCTTCTGAATCAGCCCCACCTTGCTGTTCCCTGTGTGCTTGCTGGGAGAGACTCAGGTTTTGTTGTTGGCAGTCGTCTCAATCAATACTGCCAGTGTCTTTTAATCTTCCTTTCTATTCTCCATCCCTCAATACTGCAAACTGCTGAGGGACTGTCATGGTGCAAATCGGACTTTAGCCCACATGCACTGTGTTGCATTAAATAAGGTTGGTGACATTTCTAAAGCCTCATGGGGAAAAAAAAGGAAAGAGACGGTTACAGTCCTGTTCCATGTATTCTGCTTCCCTCCATATAATCCTCAGAGCCTTCTAGACATGCAAACCCCAATAGAATGTGTTTTGGAAGTCACCTAGGATAAGAGGCACAGGCTGAGGGGTTACATCATCAGAGAACGTTCCTCCCTAATGGTCTAATCATGCTTTAGGCTGTTTGTCAGGGATTTGTGTTTATTTTGTGCTGTTTTTACTTATTTTTCTTACTATTGGCTTTAGTGCAGTGTTCCCAGAGTTTACAGTAATATCTTTTTGAAAAAAAAAAAAACGTGAAGAAACCATGATTTATTTCTATAGCTGGAATCAGAAACTTCAGCTTGTTTTAACCAAAAGACTTCTCCCTCCTTCTCTCTCTCTCTCTCTCTCTCTCTCTCTCTCTCTCTCTCTCTCTCTCTCCTTTTCCTCTTTGCTTCTTTCATCAGCTATTTATTGAACACCTCCAGGTGCAAAAATGTCTTTACCATTCTACTGACAGTTGATTAAAGTTAACGTAGAAGATAACAAAAGTGAATAAAACGCAAACCCTTTCATCTTAGAGCTTAAGAACCAGCCGTGTCACCCCAGCAGGGCTGTGACTATTAGCACACACGTCCCTGTAGCACAGTTGCTGCCTGTGCATGGAGCTTCTGGGGGACAGGGTCCAGTCGGTGTGCTCACCATGCTAGCCCCAATGCCTAGCACAGTGCTGGGCAGAAGCTGGGCTCCAGAAAGGTTTTTTGAACTCAGTGAGTGAGTAGATGGATGACTCTAGAGAACTTTTCACGCACATGTTCTATCACCAAGTTTCCCCAAGTCAACTTTCAGATAACAGTCTGCATTATAAACAGTTTCGACACACCAATACCTGATAACTTAGACGATAACTCACCTCTGCACACGACAGTGGGGATTTTTCAGTTCTTAGAGACTTTTGGAAATTTTCTACATCATGGTAGAACATACGAAAACCACCAAAATGCAAGCAGGACCACAGTCTGTGAAGTAGGTACTAAGTCCTGTGGGAGAACAGAAGAGAAAACTATTATTTCTATAGTGTCTGAGTAGGTGTGAGTGTTGGCATATTTGCAGGGCCTGGTGGTGGCTGAGGTTTGGCCAGGAAGGCTTCCTAGAAATGTTAATATTTGAGCTGGGTATAACTTGGGTATAACTTGGCGAGACATCCAAAGGAGAAAGGGAATTTCAGTGGGAGCCAAAAGCACAGAGATACAGCAAGGCATGGCGTCTCAGGGGGTGGGGAAGTGCGGAGTTAAAGAGTAAGTGTGCCAGACTGATGATGGGTTTTTTGCCAGACAGAAATGTATGTGCTTTCTATAGCTGGTAAGGGGTGCGTGGAAGGATTTTAAGTAGAAGAGTGACATACTCCAGTCTAGGCTCTTGAAAAGTAATTTGAGGGGCAGTGTGTTAGAGGGCCATGCAAAGGACAACTGGGGTTAGGAAGACTAGCAATAAGGTTCTTGGAAGAATCCAGAAATACACCCGTGTGTGTGTGTGTGTGTGTGTGTGTGTGTGTGTGTGTGTGTTCACGTATAATATGTGGGTTATCAGAAGGAGAGGCTCAAAAATGGCTCATCCCAGCCCCACTGCACACCTGTAAAATTCTTCCCCTTCGATCTATACTCAGAAAGGATGAAGACATGGCCCAGAATTGTTATAATCTTTCTACCTTTTAACTTACTTTCCAAATAAACAAAAGAGCCACATTATTCAAATAGCTTCTGACACCCAGACGGCACGAGCCATCTCTCTTCTAGTACCGACCTCCCGCAGCAGTTTTCCCCACCTGAGTTTAGGTGATTCTTGCAGTATACAAATCACCTTGACCTCCCAAAGAATGTGTTGTCATAGTAATGTGTTTGGGAATATTGTTGTGGTTTTCATGTCTCTCATTAGTGCAGGTCAGAGCCCAGGGTGTTATACACATTTCTTCCAGTGAAGGTAATTGAGCTGTGCAACTGGGCAGGAAGAATACACACGATGACTCAACAAAGGGGGAGAAATAAGACTATTTCCTTGGGAAACTGATTATTGATTATAACTGTACTCCATGTGAATAAGTGTCTTTTTAAAAAAATAAAAATAAAAAACAAGTTTTAATTCTGAAACGTTTATCTATGGACTGGGCTTGTTCACCTCAGAGGTTGCTGACCTTGCACAGCACACAGTTCCACACTCCAGGGGGTTGTCCCCTACCCACACTAGGCGAGGATATGCACCCTGGCTGGCGACATGGGCTCTGTAGGCTGGCTGAGTTTGAATCCATCTCTGCTCTGTGCTCTTAGTGAGTTACTTAACTTTCCTCAATTTCTTTTTTTTTTTAATCTACAAAAAATGGTAGTACCTATCTCACAGGTTCGTTTGTTCATTTGTTTCTTTTCTGAGAATCAGATGAATTTCCAGTGGACATACCATCAAAGAACATACATTCTAGGGAGTGTAAGACAGTAAACAATAATTTGTAAACATATAGTTGTTAGCAAGCAATGGTAACATAAAAGAAGCAGAGCAGGGTAACAGGGAAGGAGACTGCTGGGTGGGAAGGGTGAAAAGAGTAGCATGAAACAGGGTGGCCAGGGCAGTCACTGAGGTAAGACCCGAGGAAATACTTGAAGGAGCAAAGGCAGTTACCCAAGTAAATACCTGGGGTAAAGGCCCTGACCTCCTGTGTTCTACAGGCTCCAGAGGCCTCTATGGCCACAGCACTGGGGTAGGAAGGGAGTGTGAGAGGTCTAAGTGAGGCCAGATCACTAGGGCCTCTGAGCTATCTATATGGCCTTTGGCTTCTTGGAATGACATAGGTTTGAACTGAGGGATAAGAAGACCTGATCTGCATGTTAAAGGCTGCTGTATGTAAACTGCAGCAGGAGAGTAAAGAAGCCCAGAGGCCTTTCAGGAAGCTATTCACCCAGGTGAAGGATGGCAATAACTATATTCAAGATAGTAGTTGTGGAGTGTGCAAGAAACCATCAAATTCTCTCTATATTTTCAAAGTATAGGATACCCTAATAGACAGGATCAGTCTCATATTTTTAGTGTAGCAAATTGGAGACATACAGTTGTCACTAACCGAGAAGCCTATGAGGGAAAATGGTTTAGGGAACAAGATCTTCAAGAGTTCAATTGCAGTCTGATGCTGAGTTTGAATGGACTCTTAGGCAAGTGCAGAAACCGATATAAGGTTCTGAGGTTCCAGGAAGTGGAGAGAAGAAATTGGACACTGCATAAATATAGATTGTGTTTAAAGCCTGGAAGCAGGTTGAGATCATCAAGAGAGGAAATAAACAGGACAAAAAAAAAAAAAAAAGAATTAAGGTCTGAGCCCTGGGGCACAGAGATGCAGTAAGATCAGATTCTTTAGAAATTCTGGCACCAGAGGCAGTTTAGTCAAAAAACTGATAAGAATGGAGCTTCAGAGGCCTTTCAAAGGCCCTGTAAGATGTAAAGTTTGCACAAGATATTTTAATCATATCTCAGTTAAGATCACTGTCTCTTTCCTCCTTTTGCAACTTCTCCCCTTTGAATGGGGCTTTCCCTTGGGATAGAGGATGCAATTTTTTAAAAGCTGGGAATGGCTTCCAGGAGGAGTTCTAACTTCCATGGTATCATTTCAACGAGGGCCTGGAAACTACTCTATGGTGCCTAAGCTGGCGGTGACTCACAGCTTCCAGCACCAGATGCACACAGGCAAAGAGGGGGAAACAAAGTCTGAGATGTAGGAGGTCAAGGCTCTTCTGAAAAGTTCTTCCAATAATCAGCTATGCATCATTGTGACTGGAAGATTTCAATTTCTTGGATGCCAAGTTAAAACAGAAGTTCTCTCTTGTCAAAAATATTATAGAAAAGGCAAAGTGCATGTAATTATAAACACCTCAGACCATTTTTTCCTTTTTATGGGAATTGGGCTAAGTAGAATCTATCAGAATTCTTGCGGTTGTACAAAACTGTGGCAGTATTTTAATGAGTATACCTACAATAATTCATTTGTAAAGGTAAACTGATAGAAGTTTTCCCAAGTTAGGCAGCAATCCTAAATTCTTAGCAAATCATAAAAGTGAAAAAAAATCTGATCAAGAAGAAACAAAATTTAGAGAAAAAAAATTATTGAGGAAAGTGAATTATCTCGCTATACTTCTAATAGAAAATTATACTGCAAATCATTTCCAATGACTAAGTGATGAAAAATATGTAGCCAAATATATATATATAGGTAAAATAAAGAATTATAAAGCTTTGCTGCTAAGTTAAAAAAAAAATAAGAATTAACTTCTGTTACTTTTCTATTTATTTTTTGTGATACTAGCTGCTTTTATGTGTTTATAGTTTGTTATAATTTCTTTTCTCAGTCTAAATAGATATTCATTTTTGTACTTAATTTTGTGTTTACAGGTTTGTATTTTTTTCTTAGAAACTCAAAAAATTATATAAGCTTCAGGCACCACAAAATATGAATCCATCCCCACCTGAGAGAGAGTAAGCACATTTCACATTAAACATTCTTCATTCTTCTCAGAGTTCACCCTCCTCACAGCCCAGAGTTGAAAACTGCCATCTATCCTCCTGCACATACTCTCTCCTTTAAGGTAACATGGTTTTCTATTCCAAGAAGTTGACAGCCGTGTGCACACGAGTGTGCATGTGTGCATGCATTTGTGTCTGTGTGTGTGTTGGACAACGGTTAAATGGATCTTCTCTCAATTCAATATCATCTTCAGGAACCGAAAAAATATAAACCTTGTCTCACCGCGGTAGTATACAGGCTATTTTCCCTTTGTTGACTCAAGATTACCTAAGAACCATTAGCTCCATCACATATTCTTCAATATTTACATTTGTGCTATTTGAACGCCAGTCTGCACTTAAATGCTCCACATTCATAGATGCAGAAACAGGGCTATGTCCTGTGTTGGTATGAGACTGTGCACAAAGTAGGCACACAAAAGGTACTTCTTGAGTATGAAACCACAGGTCAAAATTCTCTACAAATCAATTATGTAATCAAATCAATTGATAATTATCTCTAAAATCAATTATCAAAAATATCAAAAATTAAGAATTGAATGACGAGTTATGTTATAAATCACATGATACACATGCAAAACCTTAATATTTGCTACATTCTTCAGATATTGCAAATTAATAAATAAAATGTACTAAATACCTGACTGAGTAGTAACTAAAATTTAAGAACTATGAAAACTGTAACCTTTCCAAGTCATTATAACTTGAGAAATCTTATAAAGAAAACAAGCAAAAAACAAAACCTTATTCTAAGTTTTAATCATCCAAGATGAGCTTGAGAACGACAATAAGTAGAGATACTGCACAGCATGGTAGGTCATCAGGCTCTGTCTGTGTATAAAACATTCCTCTGAGAGTATGGTGATAAGCTCCTTACTTCAGAGGTGTTGGACCCTAAAATGGAACATAGACGTAGCCCTCTAAAATCTTCCTCTCTGATGATTTTGGTCAAGAGATCAACTTCTTATAAAGGCAATGCAGAGGTGAGCTAGAACCCCGCATGAGGGCACAATGTTGAGTAAATTAAATTTAAATTAAATTTAAATGCAGGCTGCTGCTGAAAAAAAAATATCCAAGGGTCTTCAAAGACTGAGGATTTAACTTGAAAACAGCAGGAGCTGGTTTTCCTTTTTCTGTTTTTTTAATCTCTGCCTGGGTGATTAGGGAGATTTTTTTTTTTTTTTTTTTTGCCTCAAAGAATTCTATCCGGAACAAAAATTGCATTTAGCTTAATAAGATGTCAAACTTCCTTAAAATTTATCAAGAACTTGGAATAATAGAAGTCTTGAGCTCTGGGTTCCAGTCTAGAACTTTCCAGTCTTGTGTGGCCTTCAACCTGGGGCTTCTTGGAGTCAGTTCTCTTTTCCATAAAATAAAGGAGTTGGATTTCATCAAAAGTTCTTAACCTGGAAACCAAGCTCCTTTAAGAGGCTTATGAACAAGACTTAGAGAATCCATGATCCCTGGAAATAACTTGCAGAATTTTGTGTGTCCATGCATTTTCCTGGTTAAGTCAAATTTCCAGAATCTTCAGGGCTATATTTTATTTTCAAAAAAGTTAAAAATATATGTCTCTGAATTAGGTGATAACTAAGGCTGTTTCCATTTACAACCCTAGAATTCTTTTTATAACACTATTTTTAATTTAATAGCCACGTATTCTATCAGCAGAGTATCAGCCTCTGTTAATTAGCAGTGCTAACTGATATATACTGCCTTAGTTTTCGCTATGGACTGGTGAGGTTAGTTGGGAGTTATTGTGCTCTTTGTCAAAAACTAAGGGAATAAAAAGTCAACTGAAAAGGAGCAAGACAATAATAAAATGAAAGGAAATCAAGTTGAATTAGCTACCTTCTCCATCTTTGAGCTCAAGCGATTTTTTTTCTCAGACATTTTTGACCTATCGAGATGAGCCCTTCCATCCCCACCTTAGCCCCCACTTCCTATTCATTTGATGTATTCAAAGAATATTTACACTGCTCATTGTGTGTCTGCACCCTAAAGGCACGGAGTAAAACTTGAAAATGACAGGAGCTGGTTTGGATTTGGCACAAACTTATTCTTCCATAGAATGAGGCTGGCTTCACCCACAGGCCTACGTGTAGTATGATATAAAAGTCCCCAGGAAAAGGGACTGCCCACAGGCACCTCGTTCTCTGGCCCTGCCAGGTGCCTGCAATTCTCACATTAGTCACTTACCTTCATTAAGGCACTGAAAATCTCCCTGTTATAATGCAAAGGTTACTTGGGAGGGGAAACAAATTAAATCATTAGCACAGATGAGTTAACCGCATTAGCTTCGCCCTGCAGGTATTGAAGAAAGAACAATGGGATTGATGGCATGGCCTGGAGAAATATTCTAGAGATCAATAAAGACAGTTCCTTTTGGTAGATGAACTTTTTAATGTTGCAAAGATTTGGACCCTCACATGATAGTAGTTTGACTTCTAGGACAGTAATAATGATTTAATCTATCTTAGAGTGTGCCAAGCACTTACATACCTGTTTTTTAAACTGTCTTGTGGCAGAGGTGTTGTAATCCCCATTTGCAAATCAAGAAAATGAGTGTTCAGGGAGGTTCGGTAATTTTGCTAAAGTTACACAGATCAGGATGCATCCACGTTTCTCAGTTTTCAAAGCTGGAGATTTGAACCTAGCATGTTTTGCTGCTTTCCTTTAAGAGAAAAAAAATACTTAATGTTAAACCTACTCTTCTTCATTCACAAGTGTTTTTAAATGGCTTTGAATTGTATCACTGACAAGCTATATGAATGTCTCAATTTGTTCATACCATAATCACCTTGCTGAGACTATGAGTTTTCAGCCCTTATACTTCTTGAGGACATACGGGAATCTGGAACTCTCCCAATTTGGGGAATCACAACTCTAGATGATGTGCCACTTACTGGTAAACTGCCTCCCCTTACCTCACGAAAACCAGGAAGGTGCAAGGTGGCCTGTAAGTCTCAAGTGATGAGGTGAGGAAAAGCAGTAAATAAAGAGAATTCCATGTGCCTCTCTCTTTTTTTTTTTTTTCCTCACTAGACTATGATATGAGGAGAAAATGGCAATGTCAATGACACTGTTGAAAACTAACTATCCAGCCAGGAAATTGAGCAATGTCAGTAGAACTCCAGTTGGGTGGCCTGGATGAAGAAAAGCAGGTGGAAGTCTCAAGCATGAAATGGAGTGGGAGGAGGCAAGTCACTCACCCAGCAACTAGAAACTGAGTAATATAAGACCAAGAGTAGACAAGAGGCCAGGGCCTTACTGCCTCACGACAGTCACCATGAGACTTGTAAAAAGGTGAGTTAATGTAGGAGCATCTAAATTGGTTGTATCTCAGCCTAAGCTCAAACTCAAGATCAACCATTTCCCATTAAAAGGAAGGAAAGGAGAGGGAGGTAGGAAAGAGCAAAAGGAGTGAAAAAGGAGCATCCATCTGACACTGTACTGCCATTCAATCATTACACTATTTATTTCCCTCTCTTAAAAACAAACTTTTAAAAGGTATGAAGCTTGCTGTCTTCCTTTCACGTCCTCGCCCACTCCCCAGTCAGTGTGAATGCCTTCCACTACGGTCTCTCCTGTTACACTGTCTGCCCAGGGCACCGATGACCTGCTGGTTGATAAAACATAGGCCTCTCTCAAGTTCTTGGCTTATTTACTCAACTTCTCAGGAGCATTTGACAACTTAGTTAAACCTCTCTCTTAATTGGCTGTCTTGGTTTACCTCCTAACTTTTTGGTGGCTCTCTTTCAATTTTCTTTTCAGCTTCTTTTTTCACCTTTTCATTGATTAAATGCTTGTGCTGCTCACACTACACACTCTCCTGATGCCGCCTTGCCTCCTGGACAGCACTGTGCTGATGAATGCAAACTTTCATTGCTAGTTTAGATCTCCGCTACGAGCTCGATTTCTATGTCCATCTTCATGTGGCTCTGCACCATGGGTCTGTATCTCAGATTAAATGTATTAGTCAGGATTAACTTCAGCAGTAAGTGACTAAATTCAATATCAGGGACTTAAATGGGATCAATGTTTATTTTCCTCTCACATTGGCAGCTGTAGACAGTAAGGCAGCTCTATAACCATCAGAATCTCAAGATACTTTATATCCTTTCACCACAGGGTTATGATTCTAAAAAGAAACAGAAACAATAGAATATTTTAAAAAATGTTTTATATATGTAAAGGGGTGTGTGTGTGTGTGTGTGTGTGTGTGTGTGTGTGAGTGTGTAAAATCTCTCTCCTCTTACTCCCCACCCCTGGGCATGCATACTCGCTCTCTCTCTCCCTCAATACACTTTTCCCTAGATAGAGAGATATAGATAGAAATAGAAAGATAGGCATAGCTATGTCTAGGGAGAAAGAAAGAGAGATGTATATTCTATGTACTACTGGTTCTGAGTCTTCAAAAGGCTATTCTACAATTCCAGCAAACCACGTGTTTCGGGATGATAGGGAATGTGCTAAGAACAGTGAATTTCATAAGCAAGGCCCGTTGCCACTCTGTTGCTGGAAAGTGAGCAACCTGATCAGAAGCACCGCCGTGTGGAATACTGTGGTGCATAAGTCATTCTGCAACCCCGTGGATGTTATTTCTAGTAGAAGCAGAGTGTGCAGAACAGGCAAATCCACGTCCAGAGTAACTGTCTATTCCAGTAAGAAAAAACACTGTCCCTTCCATGACAAAAGCGGTCCAATATAAACAACCTGTTGTCAGGTAGCTGCATGATCAGCCCAGATGATGATGCCATATTGGGAACCCAGAGTTGATCTCTGCTGCTGACAGACTGGGCACTCAGCTCTGGTTGAAGCCAGGTCAGCCTTGACAAGTAGAAGCCCATGTAGCTAATCCCATGTATAAGCTTCCTCTCTGCCACTATGGCCACTTTTTTCATGAGCCCATTGAGCAATAAAATGGGAGGCTAAGAGGCTAAATGATCTACAGAATGACAAACTGGAAGCCAAGCCTAAAAAGGTGGCTCTATAATCACCAGGGTTCCAAGATACTTTATCTCATCGCTCTACCATCTTCAAAACGCAGCTTATATCTCAGGGTCTAAGATGGCTATTAGAACTCTAGCCAACATGTCCACATCCCCAGCAACGGGACTGAGGAAACAGGAAAAGAGAGAACATGGCTGGAGGAGGTACACAACAGGCGTGCTCACATCCACTGGCGAGAACTTAGGTCACATGGTCACACCCAGCTGCAAGCAAGCTGGGAAAAGCTTAGCTAATACATGGGCATTTATATTTTAAGAAAAGGCAGAAAATGATTATTTGGGGCCAGCAAACATTCTCATTATCCCATCAACATGTTTAAAAATAAATTTATCCACCTCCAAACACACAAAAAAAAAACTGTTTTCCCTCTTAGTTTCCACTCTTAGCAAGTGGCACTTGCTTTCCTAAATTGCCCATTTAGAAACCCTCCTCCTTTATGTCTCCTACAGTTAGCCTGGCCAAACTGTATTGACCCTATTTTTCAATACACCGAAAGTCTGCCCCCTCTCCTGAAATCTGAATGCCACTTTCCTAGGCCTTATCATGACTATGTGTCACTTTCATAAACTCACATGTCCTAAATGATCTCCCCAATGTCAGTCGCGCCCCTCAGCCATCCATTTCCCACTCTGAAGGCAAAGCCACTTTCTAAGCACAGATTGGATGACAGATGTGTCTGATCATTCTCCAATGGCTTCCCAAATCCCAGGCTGATCAAGTTCATGTCCTTTACTGCAGGCTTACTGCATACTAAACACTCCTGCTCCGTTTTGCACTCCACAACACACACACACACACACACACACACACACACACACACACACACACACACACACAAGATGCTCCTAGCTCCTCAACTACTCTGGGCATTCTTCAGTTTTGGCCTTCCCACTTGCTGCTCATTACTTAGAACAACTCTCTCCCTGCTTAATACCAATGTCCTAACTTCTAGTCATCTTCAAGGATCAGCTCAGGTGTCGTCTCTTCCAAGAAGCCTTTTATAAAGCCCACAGATTATGAAATTTTGTTTTCCTACAGCATTCCTATCACTGGATTTTCCACGGTACATTATAATTAATTTTCCTTCCCTCTTCCCCAAGATTCTGGAGAAGAACATTATTTGTCTTTATATCTCCGGTGCTTAGTATCGTGTCTAGCATGTCATCCATCTTCAATAAATAAAAGTGTTCATCAAATAGGATTCCGGATCTCTTGCCTATCGCCCAGATTCTTCTCAGTCTGACTCGTGGGTACTCCACAGTCCTATTTGTAGTGCATTACCCTGATTCATGCCAGCTTGTCCTGACATTGCTGCCCATGACACTCTAGACTGGAATGACCTACCAGGCAGTGACTCCTACCCCGTACATGTCTGTCTACTGCATACCAGACACATCCATTCATAGTACATTTTCAGCCTGGATCTACTTGAAACTACTATATGAAACCCTATGCTCAATCCTTGTCCTAGAAGACTTTATTAAATTTACTAATCTAATTTAGATTAGACCAGCATTAATTAACTCAAAATCATTTACTGCAGCCTTCCTGTGTGCTAAATACTTCGTTATATGCTAAAGATGCAGTGATGAGAAAACAGTTCCTCCTCCAATGGAGCTTCTAGCTTAGAAGAATAACGTTAAACAAATAATTGCATTAGGAGAAGTTTAATTACAAATATTGAGAAGTACCTTCAATGAAATGAAGATAATTCTTGGATTACTAATATCAAAAAACTGTACTTAGATGGCGGTGGAGGTGAGAAAGTTTGCGGAGGGTATGGGGTAGTCCAGAAGGTATCTGAAGTATAAGCTAACATTAACTAGGTTGGGAAATGGGATAATAATGAGAGGAGCAAGAAGAGAGGAAGAACACTGACAGCGGGAACAGTATGTGCAAAGGCCCTGCGGTAGAAGTGTGATGAGAAGGGAGAGGTGGCAGGTGGCTATCCTAGCGGAGCCAGGTCAAGTATATGGGTCTTCAGAACGATGGTAACTGAGGTGCTGTCACAAGATGGGAGTTGAAGGAAACTCATGTGCTTTACTAAAAGATGAGCCCAGTAATTGCCAGACATGATAAGGAAGAATACATATGGCATGGTCTGTGACTTCAATGGGCTTACAATTAAGAATTAGATATCTGAACACATGAACAAACAGATATCAAGGAAGAGCTGGATGATTTGTAAACGACTGATTCAAGGAGCCACAGGAATTCAGAGACAGGCTCAATCATTCACTTCCTCTAAAGTTTGCAGCCTGGTCAGCACCAGAATGGATAAGGCTTCTGACAACAAAATGTACTTTATTTCACTGTATGTTTACCTGCCCAGGGGATCTTTCATAAGTATTTTTCTTAAGCTAATAAATCAACTAGAGAGTTCCAAATGAGGAGTGAGAGAGTCTCAAAAAGAGATGATATATAATAGAGTCTGTCCCACTATGAAAAGCCCAAACAGGATTTTTTCCTCAAAGATTCTATTTAATTAGCTCCCAATTTGCTTCTAGAAACAGAAGGGATTTAACAGTTTATGGTAATGATATGTAAAAGGTTGAAATGCTCTTGAAACATATGCCAAAATCTGCTACTGAATAGTGTGAGAAGCTATTGGTGTCGCTGCATTCCTGAAGTCATTCGGAGGGCAGCTGGCTGTGACCTTTAGGATCTCTGCCTGAACAAAGGTGTGTGACTGTCTGCAGTCAGGCCTCACTATTCTTAGAAATACACTACAGCTACGGCCAGGCCCTTCAGGCGAGAATACAATTTTTAATGCGTAAATAATTGTAATAATAATAGCTGATTCTCAGTGCTTATTACGTACTGGGATCTGTTTTGCATATTTTATATGCACTAAAGCATTTACTTCTTAGGAAATTTGTACAAAGTGGGCATTATTAGCTTCATTTTGTAAATGAGGAATCTGAGACACAGTAGTTAAGTAACTTCTCCAGGCCTCGTAGTTAATAAAGGAGCTAGTTTAGAACCCAGGCAATCAGCCTCTGAAGTCCTAACTCTACAAATAAGTCACAGTATTCTCAGGTATGTACTTAGGTAACTAAAATGTTTAGCATAAGAATAAACTGCGTTTATGTGCATAAGGAGCTTAGAACAGTTCCTGGCACACAACAGTACCCAGTACCCGTGTTTGCTTTTGACATTTTTTTCTCTCTAGCTTTTAGTCTGCTCCGCACTTTGTCTCTTTTACTTCTAATCTGGTTCCCTCCCTGTTCACCTGACTCCCAGCAACCAAAATATGATTTGTTAATGTTTGGTAATGAGCTGCCTTTTGTCCAATTCTTCAAAGAAATGTTAGGGCAGGAAAAAGGGACAAGGAGTTCGCAAGGACACAGGTGATTTAAGAGAGATAGGAGAGAACACTCCTGGAAACACTAAAACTCCACGTAGCCGCCAACACAGTATTGTGCTGTGTGGACATGAAGTATTCTAGGAAAGCCAGAAGCCTGAAGGTATCAGATCCACTCCACAGGTCACAGACATGTCTCTATAGTCTTTCCCAAGAGTGGGAATGAAGGGGCCAAGAGGTAAAACAGACATGAAAACGTGTGCGATACGGATTCATGCAAGGGGGATTCAGAGATGTGAGAAGAGAAATCAGAGGCTCGGGCATGACAGTGTAACCACACAGTTAATGAATGAAAAGGTTATAGTTGTAGGTGACAGGTAAGGTAATGACATAGTGACTTGGGGACTTAGACTTGAAGGCAGGGGGTAAAAGATAAACTGTGTACATACTTCCAGGATGAATGAAATGGTAATCTTTCAAAGTCAAAGATGCCCAGCCTTGACTTCTCTGGACTAAAGAGAGAGATAATCCCATCAAAAGACACGCTGTTTTGTCAAAGGTTTAGCCTTGGGGCTTATTAGTTCAAGGGACAAGCTGCAAGTACAACTGACAGAGGCAAATGAAGGAGACCTTTGAAACTTTCAGAGTGTCTTTTAAGCAGTGAGGCCACTGAGGGCAGAGACGATGGAAGCCAGGGGTTCTGCGGATATTCTTTAAGCCACTGCCACATTGCTTTTGTGCCTGTGAGGACAGACTGGTATCCTGCAACAGATCCTGAAGGCCAGGCACCTGGAGGAGAAACAGCAGCTGGAACTAATAATAGAGCAGCCCGGAGCACGGGCCCATTGGCCGTGGCAGTCCTGGTGGGAGGCACAACCCGCAGGGGAACATGCAATCATCATTCCCCACGCCTCGCCCTCCTTCACCCTGATTAGCTGAAATGGCTGTGATCAGCATTCGAGGGAGTTCAGATATGGCAGAAGAGCTCGGAAATCAATACCTGGCCCAGGTGCACCTCTGGTCTCCAGGCCTATAAGAAGGCTTTCATTTTGTCTCATAACATTTCCTAAAAGTGAGAAACACTGTAAGCTAGTATTTGTGAAGTTCTTCCTGGGCACGAGGCACATTTCCATTTTTATACATAAATAAATGGAGAGTTTGAGAAAAGAGAAACTTGGCTATGGCTCACAGAACTATAATTCAAATCGGATTCCATTTAATTCTAAACCATGGCCTCTTGTCCCCTCTGCTCTGCTGTTTCTAAGATGGCTTTCAACCATTAGAGTGTTGGGTGGCAGAGGTTTTATTCTGAATTTCCAGTCGTAGTTCTAGTCCATTAACAATTTCTACCCCTGCCCTTTGTATGTATACTGCAGTATGTGAAGTTTCTCAAACATCTGTAAATTTTCAACCCTCTACAGAAGGAAATATAAATTAGAGCAGGATCATTTTAGCTAGATCCTATCCAAAGTGACTCATTTTTACCTTTCCGAGGAGAATCTCCCAGGACAATTCCATATCTTATTAAAAGCCTAGTATTTTCTGCCACTGTGTTTGCAGCTACAGATAAACAAGTAATAAGACACAGAACTTGGACATCATGAGAGGACTAATGATGCTCAATCACGAATCTTCCTTTCATACAAATACTTGCCCTCCTACTGCTTTGCCTCAACAAAGACACTGCTGGAGTTTTCTGAACTCTTCCTGCTCTCACTGGGGACACTCAGAATCCTCATTTTTTCACCCATGAAGCAAAAGATGCCCAAGGCTTGGGGACCGAGCCCTCCCTACTGAGCTGTGGTTGCCATGGACATTTTCTCTCCTTTCCCCTCTTCAGTCACTGCTACCACTGAGACCTCAGTGGGCCCTTACTCCCCACTCTGTCCTAGTGCAGGGGGAGGAATTATGCTGGAAACAGGCATGCTCATGGTATGTGAAACTGGAAAATTTAAATGGGTTCTGTAAAAAATTAGCATCAAGAATGAGAAAACAAGGTTTTAAATAGATTTTACTGTTCATCTACATTCTCTAAAGAAATAAAACAAGGCAGTCTAAATTAATAAACAGCCCATATTTTATAATATTTTTATGGAAAAATAAATTCTGAATTCCTAACGACCAACTTGAAGACAAAATACATAAGTCTCCTTCAGTTGTTGTGAACCGGTTGCACGTTATATTTTTAAATTTTATTTATTCCATGGCAGTATGCAAATGTCTGATAGAGGGATAGACTGCCAGTTAGAGATTCTAATAGAAAATGGCAGACAAAACTCAGGGAGAATAGCACAGCGTGTAGATCACCTGGTGAGTCCAGACGGTTTATACCAGGACGAAGCCAGATCTGCCAGTGGAGCTGCCTTCTACTCTGTGAAAAGAAACCTGAAGCACTGGCAGCACGTGTGTGCAGGCCATCAGAGAGGAGAAAAAGAACGGCCTTGTGCCTGTTCCTACGACAGCCTCACTTATTTACAAAATACAGAATTACTGAGGCAGATTCATTAGGGTGGGATCATTATGCAGATGTCCAAGAGAAACATTTTTCTCTCCATCTCGATTTCTACCCAAATGCCTGTCAAAAACAAACAAACAAACAAACAAAAAACCAAAAAACTAAGAATATCTGGTTAGAAGTCTTTGTCAAAATGGTGTTGAGACTTCTTTTCAATCAGCAGAAAGGCTAGAGGCAGGAGCCCCTATACATAATTTGTATCCCCGATGGGAAAGAACCAGATTAATTTGTTATTTTAAAATAGAAATCATGACAGCACCTAGCCCCTGATGACTGGGGCCGATCCTTTCTAAGAGACATCAACAGTCTGCTTAAATCCCCAAGATGTCTCCAGAACAAAACTAAGTCTCCTTTCAGATAAATTCGTTCCAGCCTCCTTATTAAAGAATTACACAGCGCAATCAGCAAGGACACAGTGTCCACCAAAATTTCAGACTGAGTGGCACAGGGAGAAAGGTGTGACAGGATAAGGAAGGACAACAGGGGAGAAAATGGTAAACTAACTTGTGTAAAGTGCCCAGGATTTGTCAGGCATTTCAGTCTTCACAATTCTGTGAAATGAGCATTTGCAAACCCTTTTTGCTGAGTTGAAATTCTGAAACTTTTCACAGATCATGAAAATGAGTGACAAAGCTGAGACTTGAACTTAAATCTTTTGACCTCAAAACCCTAACCTTCCTACAACAAAAAAAAAAATTAAGGATGGGACAGGTGAAGACTTTTAGTTCCCTACTGGGACTTTACGGTAAAGTTCACCAAGGCTCTGATGACAGAAATGGGAGATGTCACCTCGAGGTTGGGCCACTTTTTCTGTAAAAGGTAAATATTTTTGGCTTTGCAGGACATGAAGTCTCTGTGCTGACTACACCATTCTACCACTGTAGCACGAAAGCAGGCACAGACAATAGTGAGAGAGAAAAAATGGATGTGACCGTGTGCCAATAAACTTTACTTACAAATCCAGGCAGCCAGCTGACTGGGCCAAAGGACTGTACTCTGCCAACCCCTACACTGATTTATATGAAAGAAATCATAGATGCTCCTTCTACAGTCCAGATCCAAACAGTGAAACCAATGCACTGATTTTCTCAGAAGCAGTTCTGGCAAAAAGAAAGTCTCAGGCCTATCTATGATCAATCAGACTAGCCTTCCCTTCCTGACTCTCGGTCTGAAATGTCAACTATTTTATTCTAACACCTTACAGAGGGCATAAAAGGCAGACAGGAGGAATGTCACATCATAACCATGATCTGTCATTGGTGTGGACTTACTTTTAGGTGATATGAAATCACCTACTAACAAGAAAATCTTGGTCTTCCAAGACTGGCAGTGGAAAATGGATCTCATGAGTGTATATATCTGTGTACTTGGAAGATGTAAATCTTTTTACTTTCTGGCTTTGTTTTTAAAACTTGAGATAATTAGTTAATATGACTTCATTTTTTTGTCTCTTGTTTTCTGTGGATGTATATGTGTATATTTAGGATTTTCTCTGCTATCTGCCAAGGGCTCTTATGAAGGAATGTCATTGCCCTATGAAAAAAATCTATCTCATCTCTTTCCCAAGGATGGTCTTACCCTCCATATTTCTATGCTCAAAACTCCTTCCTTGGGTTTGCTGATATCTGCCAGTCCTCTGAACATGCCCATGTAGATCCACTTGGTAAACTCCTCTTGCTCTGGGGTCTAGGCACTATCCAAACAAATGCCATTTCATAACAAAAGCTTTTATCTTTGATCATGAGATTATCCCCATAAGCAGTGAAAGCCAGTAGTCCAAAAAAAAAAAAAAAAAAAAAAAAGCCATCTGATGCCACTGGATAATATTACAACAGTTTAAATTTAAACTCTAGTGTTACATTTGAATGGGAACATGTGCCTGGATTTTTCAATCCTCTCAAAATGAGAGTAGAGAGAAGCTCTGACATGAAAGTTCACTCCTGATATAACAGGAGACTTTGCCCTGAGCTGGACCAACCCTAATAAAAGGCAGGTCTACACTCAGCTGATCCCATGAGAGGGGGGACCTCAGAGCTATTCTTCAAGGGCGGCTAAGGCAACAGTAGCTCACTTGGTCACTGCTGATTTGTTTTCACTTGTGGAGATCCACTAACCGAATGGCTATTTCTCTCTGATAGTCAAGAAAAGACACAGCTTCTGTGAGGACTTGTGGCCTGTTTGGATATATGTGCTTGCCCATCCCTGCCATCAGAGTAAGCACTAAATGCTGCCCGGAATGGGGAGAAAAGAGAACTCTTTCACAGAGATGCTTTTTTATTTTTTTCCCCTCACTGGGTCTCTGGAGGGCAGAAAGAGGCACTAAATTGTGCTTGTATGTACACATTTTCTGTGAGACTGGTTGGCTGTGTTAAGACCCGCTCAACTAACTTAAGAAAAAAAAAATATGAAAACTTTATCTCTAGAAAGTTAAAATGTGATCCTTCATCAGACCAAAACGAAGCTCCTTCAGTTAATCAATGTACCACATTAGCTCCTCCTGGATTAAAGTGGCCTACTCCACCAAGTAATGGCTTATGAGCTGATGGATTCAGCAGAACTCATAAAAGAAAGATTTTGTTGGAAAAACATGTTTAAAGCAGGGCAAGGGAGGAATTTAGGAGTTGGGTATTTTAGGGTTTGGAGACCAGTTTAGAATTCCTAATCTCCCTCTTGTATTGATTGTAACTTTGTATCTCATTTTATACCCTTTTCACTTTCTCTACATTTGGTAGATATGTCTTTGGTGAAGAACTTTGCATATTTTTTGTACATATGTGTTGGGGTATATAGGTAGGTAGGTAGGTAGGTAGGTAGATAGATAGATAGATAGATAGATAGATGATTGATAAATAGATAGATAAATAGATGATAGATGATAGATAGATGATAGATAGATAGATAGATAGATAGATAGATAGATAGATAGATAGATAGATGATAGATAGATAATGATAGATGATAGATAGATGATAGATAGATAGATAGATAGATAGATGATAGATAGATAGATAGGTAGATAGATAGATGATAGATAGACAGACAGATAGATAATCTCAGGTAACTTCCTAGAAAGCTGATTGATTGGCTGAAGCTCCATTTCACCAATACCCATGAGAAGAAGAGATCATCTTCTCTCTCCTGCCTCCTATAACAAAGGTCCCATGAATTATGAGTTAAGCATGGGCTGCATCTGGAAGAATTATGAATCTGCTTATAATGTGGGGAGAGATTTGGACAATATGAACTGTCTGACAGTTTCCTCTATGAGTGGCTACTCCTGGAATGCTGATGTCATGGGATCCAGAATCAGCTGTTAACCTGCAAACTAAGTGAGTATCTACTTTATTATGCTAGACTCTAGGGAAGCCAGGCTTATCAAAAGTGTGATTCTAATACCTACAAGTCCTTTGACTTTATTAATGATGCCATGTAGTAAGTTAGAAAAGAATAAAAAAAGGAACAGCGTTTTTAAGTTACTTTCCTTGCTTCCATTATTAATATTTCTTTTCATTCTCATTCCTATTCAGTGGCTATTTACAAAACATCCAGATCTTTGCTCAGATGATGATGTCCATCTGCTCTGGCACCTTATTTCCCACCCGAAGCCCTGATCGCCTGATAGTGACGTCATAGGCATTTCTGCTTAGAGTCAATTATAATTAGGGCTCCAGGTGAAAAATTAACATCAGGAACAGATGGGCTCATAAGAGGCAAAGAGTCTGTTCACATGCAAATTTCATCAGTACCTGAAGAGTGAAGAAAACTGTAGAACACAGAAAGGTGCTGCCCAAAATTGTGACTTCTCATACTGTGAAAAATTTGAGGGTGCCACATACCCTTCTTCAGGCCATTGGGGAACATTTTTATTTCTATTGTAAGGCAGGGTGGGCTGAGGAAAAGCACAGCAACAAAGCTATTAAAATTTAGAGCTTTTGCCTTTTAGCACAGGGATCTGGGCGGATGTAGCATTGCCGAGGCATAAAGAAGTGGGTGTTCATTGGTTTGCCTCAGAGGGAAGAGCTGCAGCCCAGGTGCTGTCAATCTCGATTAGCTCCTTTAAATAACTTTTGTGACATAAAAATAAAAATGATGCAGTAGTGTGAAGTGGAAGGCAGTAATTACAGAGTCTTCTCAATGGATGTTTTATGTTACTGGGATCCTGCATTACTGAAATCACTGCCTTACTGGTTAAGTTATAAATTATATATATATATACACACACACACACATACACACATTTATATATACATACATATACACATATATACATACAGACAGACAGACAGATAGATAGATAGATAGATAGTCTTTTGTTCATCACGTGGTTCCAGGAAGCCCATGGTATCAGGTCAGGGCTTTAGGCATGGGAAATAAGGGAGGACAGAGGTCCATCTAAATTGGCCCTGAGGTCTTCTTGAATTGGCATAGCCCATCTGAACTCACCATCCTCCTCCCACTCAAATTTCTTTACAAACTGTCATTTTTTTTTCCCTCACAAGGTTTAGCAGACACTACCAGCACACAATGATGGATATTCATACTTTTCCCTTAATTACACTGAATATATTCTAAAACTTTGTCTTTTGTGATAGTTAAATGAGTCTCTATTTCTGTTGTCTCCCTCTTCCAATCAATTCCTACAAACTCCCAGAACTATTTCCCTAAAAGACAATTTGGGCCATAGCTATTCTCTATCCAGATCGCATCCATAGCACTGAATGGAAATTTAATTGGCAGTACAATTTCTTTGAGAAAAGTTTGAAAATATCTACTGAAGCTGAATAAAGTGCTTGCTTAACTTTTGACTCAGCAATTCCATCTCTAGTTGGGTATATATGTAGCAGATTGTTCATAACACCATTGTTCATGATAGTCCCAAACTAGGAGATGAAAATGCTTATAATCATAGAATGGCTAAATAAATCATGCTATATTCCCACAGAAATGAGAACAAACTATAACTATACACAGCAATAATGATGATCATAACAAACATAATTTTGAGCAAAAGAATATACAGGGGAAAAGTACACACTATACCATTCCATTAATATAAAGAACAAAAACAAGTAAAGCTAATCCATACCACTGGAAGGCAGGGGAGTGGTTATTGGTGTTCTACGTCAGAGGGTATGAAAGGAAGTAGGCAAAGGGAAAGCTGATGGAGTACTGACAATATTCTGCTCCTAAATGTACGTATTGATTACAGGGGTTTGTTCAACTTGTGAAAATTCACTGAACTATGCATTTAAAAAATATGTGCTTTTCTATATGTATGTTATACTTCAAAAAGAAGCTGAAAAAACTGAAAGAAAAAAAATGCCATGGCATTCAAAGCTTTTTTTCAGTCTTGTATTAGGTTGCTCAACATAGGGAGCAGTGTCCTGTTCATTTTAGTCTCTCTGGCATTTACATAACAGTAGTTGTTAAATAAATTTTTTAATGAAAAATATATAGATGGTGGAATTTCAGAAAGATGACAGTTGTGGTGGCCACAGTCTCTAGTCTTTCTGAATCCCTGAATAAAAATAGAGACACTAGATGGAAAACTAAAAAGTCTATGTTCAATATTTTCAACAAAGCTGGGTGACAAGGTATCTACATGAACCTGTGATGGGACAAAAGACTGATGACACAGACCTATAAACATTGTTGGCATCATGTGGGAGAAAGCAGAGGAACCAACAGGTAATGTGATGAACCTGAGAATAGGAAAACTCCAAAAGAAAGAAAAAAAAGGTTTTACTTAAAAGTAGGGTGGACTAACTTAAGGACTCTAACAGCAGTGAGTGTAAGAGAAGCCTATGGAAATAATTGATGGGGCTGTGGTGGTCTAGCCCTTGAGAAATCATGAAACTGACTTTTTCTACATGAGAACAAACTGCTGTGAAAGAAATGATGATTGAGCAGGTTTGGGACAATACAGAGAAAGGAATGAGAATGTCCAAGTAAACATGGGGAAGGTAACAGAACCAATAAATCTCAGAATGTGATCCACCATATTTTTTAAATGTCAACAAAAGCAATGGATGGAGCTTTGTAAAAAAAAACCTATCTGATTTAAACATACTTCTAAAATTTCAGGACAACAAAAACATTAATTTGAGCATCATAAAGCTTGAGATCAAAGTCCATACAAAGTTACTATGAAAACTAATGAAAGAGGGAGAAAACACAACAGAGTAAATGCAAATGATAAAAAAAATATCATCAAAGCATACTCCAATAAGGGTGGAAGTGAGTTAAAACTGGAAAAACAATTCCGTCAAAATTACCTAAAATACATATAAAATTATAAAACAATAAAAAATAACATAAATCAGATTAGAAAACCCTAAAATTAAACTCAAAATTAAAAATAAAAATATAGAAGGAAAGCCAAAACTATAAGAAAAACAAAAGAGAATGATGGCAAGAAAAAATGCCTTAGGAGAAAGAGAGGTGAAAAGAAAGAAGATTTCAGAAATCAAAAAGAAAGTGAAAACGATAATTTGATAGAAATGGACAATTATTAAAGATAAGCAAAGAAGATCCAACATAGGAAGAATAGCATTTTCTGAAGAAAACAAAACTAAAAGTTAACAAATACCAAAACCCTTACCTCATGAATCATTTTACGAAAAGAATAAGACCTAAGTAAAATATTGAGAGAAGAGAGCACATACCTAAGGCTATCAACTATCACCAAGACATATGCTAATAAAATTCCTGAACATTAAAGGAAAAAAAAATCAAACTTTTGGTCAATGTAGGCAAAAATGTCATGTGACTTACAAGGGAGAGAAAAATCGAATTATCATCAGATACTTCAGCAGATGAGTTATGCCAGAATACTACTGAGTAATTTATTTTAGACATTCGAGGAAAGAAAACATAAGACAAGGATTTTATAACAAACTAAACTGTCCTTCAAGTATAAAAGGCACAAACTGTTACTGGCATGCATGAATTCATGTGCTATTGTTATACTGTCCCTAGAAGAACTTCCTAAAGAATCTTTCAGAGGACAAATTTCACCCAACAAAAATTACTAAGGAAGTACCAACATAAGGACTGGTGATATTATGTGATAGAAAAATTAAAATTAAGACTAAATGAAGGTTTAAAGGGAGAATGTAATCACTACATGATCTGACAGTGTCCACACAGTATGACCTATAGAAAAAAGACTTGAGACAAGGTAAAAAATATAGTAACTTCTTTAGTAATCATAATTAGAGGTGGTACTTGTATTGCCATTCTGAGACTGTGGTATGTATAAGGTAGGATAAAGCAAATAAATAAGTATAGAACATTCTAATTCTATTATCCACTGTGTTCTTGAGAACAAAATTCTCAGATAAAAGAAAAAAAGATACAGCTATAAGTGTCAAAACTGAAGGGTCTAATGTTTTACCCTTCTTGAAAGCTCACAGGTGAGCTCACTGATTTTTATGGATGCTGACAGAATGCACAAGACCTTGGGTCAAAGACAAAAGCATTTATTACTCATTATTTTATCATGCACAGAAAGAAGTATGGACCTGATGTTTTGATTCATCCTCTTTGCCCCCCAAACCCCACCAGGCTGACACAGAGGAGCTAGGTTGATGCTGCACATATAGCAAGTTTGCATCACAGCTGGATAACCTGGAGTTTAAGGGAACTGAATCTTTTGTAATAGTCCGCAAGCAAATCTGCTTATGATGATTAGTTTTCTGTATCAACCTTAACTAGGTGATAGTATTCAATGATTTAACCAAACACTAATCTATCTGTTGCTGTGAATGTATTTTGTAGATACAGTTTACATCTATAATCAACTGACCTAAATAAAGGTTACACTGGACAGTGAGAGTCGCCTCATTCAATCTAGTAAAAGTCTCAGGAGTAAAAGCTGGAGCAGAAGTTATCCCTCCAGATTGCAACATCAATTTCTACCTGAGTTTCCAGCCTGCTGCTGGCCTGCCATATGGACTTTGGACTTGCTAGCCCCCACAATCACGTGAGCCAATTCCTTAAATCACTATACATACTGTTGGTTCTGCTTCTCTCGAGAACCCTAACTGACACACTTGCCTTTGTCCCGGGGGAGATATTATCTTTATTGCACTAAGCAGTAAACAAATCCACATTTCATCCCAGAGGGAGACATTATCTTTATCTTTCAAGGCTCTTTACTCCACAAATATTCTTTAGCATATAGTCTAGAACCAAAACAATCAGTAACTTTGCTCTCAAGATTTTCAGAAACATGACAGATTCAGAGAGATTTCCCAAGAGTGACATATGAATTAAGTAGAAGTCTTCTAGCTCTAAATTTAAACTGGAAATAGCAATATAAACTCTCAACATGGCATATATTCCTATTTTTTCCTTCCTTCCTTCAATGGAAAGTTTAGAAAAATGTAACCAAACTAGCACCCACGGCAAGTCCCGGCTCCTGTCTTAAAATCCCTTTTCACATTAAAGGAAACTAAAGAAATATTAAAGGAAACTTAGAGAAATGGCCAATTCCTGGTTTGGGCATAGAATGTTTTGACATAACAGAGTGGATGTAATATAGACAGCCAGGGTGATGCCAAAAGTACACAGGAGCCATTTCAAGACGACTTTTACATGGGACAATTTGAGCTTTAATAGAGTAAAAATGGCAATTGATTCAAACTCAAAGTAACTGGTAAACTGATGATGATGATAGGGAACCAATTCATCTGAAACTGGATAAATTAAAGGTAAAACATGCCATTATTCTGCCTTTCTTATATGAACTGATGGAACCATTAGAAAGTTATTAGCTACAAATTACACAGCTAATCAGTGGCAGAAGGTGAAACCAGGTCCAATTTCCTATCTATTGAGTAAATCTTTATTTACGTGCTACATTTTAAACTTTGTATGTGCCCCTCACAATTGCACTCTTTTTTATGGTTTGAAGTAAAAGATCTCAAGTCCTTTCCAGGTCAGAAATAGGTTTTATAGTCTGAATTGACTGTTTTGAGATAGTGGTAAATAGCCCCCAAACCTGAATGGCTTAATTCCAAAGGAATATTACTCACACCTGTTATCTTTCAGAATGTTCCCAAGGTGATCTCTGTAGTTCTCATGAACAGACAAATGGAGAAACAACAACCTTGAACACTATTAGTAGCTTGTGCCAGAGAAAAAAAAACTCTAATGGTTCTCACATATACAGTATATAATCAAATGCTTTAGCATGAAAGTACATTCATCATTTGGGTTTATAACCTACTGCGGGGAAAAAAAAAAAAAAAAACTAGTACAATCACAAGCCAAGAAATGCAATCCTACTATGCTCAAAAGGGAAGAAAAATGAATATTGTTGGCAAACTGCATTAATGATTTCTGAACTATGTAACTTATCATCTCGACATCCCTGACAATTCTATGTCCAGAAGCAGAGAAAAGACCATAGTTGCCCATGTAATATATATGCAACAGGCAAACTACAATGGTTTGTAAGCAAACCCATGCACTCAAAATTGAAGTCCTCAAACTTTGTGATTCAGAAGAAAACCCCCAAAACCTCCAAAGTTAAACAATTTTAAACAAATAAAGACTCTCTGAAGGTTTAAGTACTCTCCATTTGACTCTGGTCTACCATCTGCCATTATAGCTCACTGAGGAAATGGCTTGTGTGTGTGATAACGACATGAGAAGACCCACTGCTTGTCAGAGAGCATGCATTTCCTTGGCATTTGTTCAAAACATACAATAAGTGAGCATGCCTTTCTAAGGAAATACTATGAAGCAGTTTCATTCATAAAAGCAAGTACTGACTCCAAAAGGGAGAGAGCTCAGTGGGTCAAAGTTATTTCCTAATCTAAGTGGTTAAGAAGAGCCAAGAGATAGTTGGATCTTAAGTACCTATTTTGGATTCTTGAAAAGAATCCCACTGTCCAAGTAGCCATATCTACCTTTGCTTTAGGTCCCCATCTTTGTATTTCTACAAAGAACTCAGACATATCGGAGAAGGAGCCAAGGTTCTCATCAGTACACCGGGATCTTCCTGTCCATCTCTCTCCACCCTTCTAGGACAATTCCCTTCAGTAATTCCAATCCCTTCTATTTTCTCTTACCCTACTTTCTATAAAATGATAATCTAATTATGGTGAGTGGGAAGATCAAGGCACAAAATGGTTATGTATCTAAGACTATACAAGCAAAATTAATTTTGTGAGTGAACACCGAAGAATTTTTAAAATGAAAATGCTTTTCTCTTGATTTTCTAAAATCTAAAATCATTAACACAAATTTAACTGAAAATCATTATGTAACACCAATATGTGTGTTACCTCTCAAGAATATTTCCATCTGAAAAGATGTTTCTCTTTTTTTCCCCTTTTCCTAGAACTGTCAAAACAGCATTATCTTGTGAATACTGGCCTCCTGTTTCCTCCTGTATAAAGAAACCCAGGGAAGTACAGTGTCAATTATTCCTCCAAACTTTTTTTTTCCAACTCTTTCTGCAACCTATACACAGAATATTAGAGGATGCCTTTCTGGGGGAGGACTTGCCTAGAAAACAAGAATTGCTGTACCTGTAAAAGTGATGCCACATACTGAATTCTTTCTCCCTATTCAGAGAATAACACACATTTGGAACTAAGAAAGGTCTTAGACATCATTTCTAATGCAACCCCCGCCTTTTACATACAAAGGAGGTCTGGTAGACACAGTGATTTGGCTAACTCAACGCATAATCATAATCCCTTTCTCCTGCCTGTCTCACCAGAGACTGGAACAGCTAAGTACTTAATTTCCCAGCCTCTCTTAAAGCTGGGCAGTCATGTGATTTTGTCAAAAGAGTGAATGTCTGCTGGGAGCTTCTGAGATGGCCTTCTCTTTATCTGATGAAAGGTACAGAAGCAAAGGGCTGCTTCCCCTCCCTTCTTCCTGCCCAAAATGTAGACTTGCATATTGAGACAATAAGATGAGGCCAGAGAATTGCAGTTGTTGGCCCTAACTCTATTAAAATGAAACAACAGCAGAGTTTGCCAATGGTGGATACCTTGTTACAGCAGAGAATAACCCTCTGTTTCATAACACTGCTGTTACTCCATTTTTCTGTTTTCTTGCAAAGTATTCCATCAGGAAATTGAATTCCAAAAAGGTAAGATGATTTAACTAAAGTCATGCAGCTAAATTATTTTCAGAGTGAGGGCTGGAATCCAAGAATAGAGACTCCCAACTAAACTCCCTCTCCACAAACAGTTTCTCGGGAGAAAGCATTTTGCTGCAACTGCAAGTGGAAATGGGTTAAGCTGATTCATGAGCCCTCTGCCTAACTAGGTTTGTGGTCAGAAAAAAGTTGGAAAAGCACTTAAGGAGAAGAAAACATAAGAATGCTTAAGTATATACCATATAACATAATCTACAGTCTCACTATGGGAAACTAAAATAAAGATTATTTTTCTTTTCTCCCCCAAAGCCAGTGCCTATGCGTATTTAAAATGTTTGAAACATTGATTTTTAAAATGAAAGATGTTTGAAACTTGAGTCTAGTCTAAATTGTTTTCTAGGTATGAGAGAGTATGAAAGAAGATAATGCTAAGAAAACTCACAAGTTCCATCACTTACTAAGAAAATGGTCTAAGTTATCTCTGCATTCGATGGCTGGTTTATCAGAATGGTTTGATAAGGCTGCTAGGGGAACAAAAATTCAGGGTCTGAGAAAAATAAACCATTTCACCAAACTGAGTACAAACAAAGTGGACTGCCAAGGGAGAATGGTGTGGAGGACAGGAGGGAGGCTGACATATGGGTAAAATCTAGAGTTTGGCCAATGAGTATATAATTTTGAAAAAAGTGAGAGTTAAACTGCTCATCATGAGTAAATGGGAATTAAGAGCATTTAAAAGAAGCATTAAGATGAGTAATTTGAAGGGACTCGGTAATAATACAAGGAGATACCTGAGCAATATGTCTTCAGACTGGGCTTACTGAGAAGACACCGAAAAATTATTCAAGGGCAGGACTAAAGGCTTTTTTATAGTGTGGATGTCTACTGCTATGTCCCATTTTACATGGACTTGGGGAGACAGGTGGGCTACAAACACATCCACTGTAGAGGGTGGTGGGCATGATATTAACAAAGCCCTGGAAGACCACAGCTTCTCTGAGGACCACTCATTTCATAACCTAAGACTGGAACCAAATCATGAGAGGATGTGAAGAAATATGAACCCTTTCTCCAGATATACTAGGAATAGAATGCCTGCCCAGAGAGGAGGATGATGGTGAATGGGAGAGAGGCTGACATCCCAGTGGACTCTGGGTGACTTTGGCCAACCGAGCAACACCTCTGGGCCTTGTGGCCTTCATCTTAAAATAGAAGGATTATCGTTAATGATTTCTAGAGTCCCTTTAAGCTCTGAAACTCTGTAAACTTAGTTTTTAAACAACTGTCCTGCTCTATCTAATGTCCCCCAAGGAAAAGTTCCCAAAACTTAGTAGGAGTCATAAGGGTCTGAAGATCAAGTTCAGAAACTAGAACAGAAAGATAGGATCCAGAGAGCCAAACCTTGGTTCAGAGTTAAGAATCTCAAAGTTAAAAAAAAAAAAAATACAGGAGTGAGTCACGAATCAATCTAGGAAACTGGCAAATGAAAGCATCACATCTAGAAAAAGAGTTAATTATTCAGGAACACAAGCCAGGGTCTTGGTGACAGCAGTGGACTCTAAATAATGAAAATTAATTTAAGCATCTCTGAAATATCTCCCTAGTTATTTAATAGCTTCTCAGGGGAAAGGCTCAATATCAGCTAAAGCAGAGCAAGACCAAGTGAAAAAGAAAAAGACCACAGGGAAAAATGAATGGCATAAGTGGATCTCTTTCATCTCCAGGAAGGTGCCACTGGAGGGGTCACATAACAATACATTCATATGCACATATACACATTTCATACCTATCAAAGTATCCACGTGTCTCAGAGGGAAGGTGTGGGCTGAGTTATGGTGAGACAGAAACAGATGGACAGCAAGTCAATGGGTTGGTTTTGCCACCTGCATTGTCCTCTAGCCCTGTAGTTGGATTCCAGGGAATATTTAGCATAATACAGAGCAATGACTTTCTGCCCTCCAGTGCATCAGCAGAAAGTGGAAATTTACAATTGAATAGCAGTCAGTATGGGGGCCTATGGAGCTGAGCTACAGCAGTCAGATCATTATGTACAGCTCCAACAACAGGGCTCATTGTTCCCCTTGTGGATTCTCAACTGTCCTGGCAAGTAAGCAGTCCCAGAAAAGCTTCAGAGGGGACCTTCAATGTTAATGACTCCCTCTGAGTAACCACCCTGACCTTACATATAGACGGAGCAAGCAATTTCCAACATGGCATAATTTCAGGGCCCTCCAAAGACCCTTGGATCAAAAATATCTCTGCTACTGCCTGCTGCCTGACCCGATGCCCAAAAATCTTCTTCTGTAGAATTGTGTCCCTTTTAATTAAGAAACCAGTCCCTGTACAAAAGCAAATGCATTTCAAGCCAGTGTAATCTATTAATATCTTACTGAAAATTTACCAGATCTTACCTAATTTGAAATGACCAATTTTGAGTAGGCAGGTGCACAGTGATACTGTAGAATAGGGGTTAGCTCCCAACATAGGCCAAATCTAGCACACCACGTTCCCATAAAGAAAGTTAACCTGAAACACAGCTACACTCCTGTTTTTGCACATTATTTGTGCCACAGTTCAATAGTTGGGACAGAAGTTATGTGGTCCACAAGGACTAAAATATTTACTATCTGGCTGGCCCTTTACAGAAAAATTTTGCTGACCTTTGATGTAGAATAACACACTCAAAAGGAAACTAAAGCCCAGAGAGGGCAAGAGACGTGGTCCAAACTACAGAAGTTATTCCTGGTGGAGCTGAGTCTCAACCATATTTCTGGACTCTTACCTCAGTTCCATTATGTCATGTTGTCCCTTCGAGTTGTTTTTACAGTAAGAACAAATAGGCCTTAGAATGAAGGAAGGCCTGAGGGGCCCTCTTAGGAACAAAGCACTAAACATGTGCTCCACAGATTTTGTGAGTCAGTTTGCTTATTCAGTGGGCTTTTGAGCTATCCTACAACTGGACGATGATGACAGGTCCTGAGTTTTCACTACAGTTTAATAAAGGATTAGAGACTTGAGAAAAAAAAAACTCTACATATGAAATTGAAAAGCTGTGCATTGGGGAATCTTTAACATTTGACCATGGTTCCTGAATCAGGGCTCATAGAATCAGAAAAACCCTTCTGGTGCAGTGAGTGTGTTTGTATGAGTGTGTAAGTGTGTGTTCTAAGGAGCTAGACTTGTTTTTAAAAAATTAAGTCATATGCAAAACATAAATAGGTAAAAATGTATAAAGTTAGAGATGTTTTAGCAGATTTTTCTTGCATGGATCTCCTTAAGGACTTAAACAGAAACACAGCACCTATGGAACGCTTTGAGAAAGTTCCAACTTATTCTAATTGTTACTTTAGCCTATACTGTAATACACAAAGACTCCAGAGAAAATGAATGCACTAGTTCACGCACACCACACATAGCCATCCTATTGTTACATTCCCTTGACTTTGAACTCACATATCCCTCTCTATAACTCCTTTTACAGTCTTGTCTCCATCATTCTTCTACATTTTACTATTCACGTATATGGTCCCTGGACAAGCAGCATGGACATCAGCTTGAAACAGGTCAGAAATCAGGATCTTGAGCTCCAATCCAGGCGCAAAGAATCTGAATTTTAACAGAACTCTCAAATGATTGATTTGTACAATAAAGTTGAAGAAACATGGCTAAATCACAATAGACTGTCAAATTCCTTGAAGAAAACTATGAATAATGAAGTTCAATGACCACATTTTAATAAGTACCAAATTATTCAATTATGAAAACAACTAATAAATCTTTTAAAACAGTATATTTTGAATGTTTTCCTCTAGGCTGAGCCCTGTACTAGAGAGGCACTGAACACCAGTGGAAGATGCAAGAGCCTCTGACCTCAAGATCTCACAGATTAATGGGCGAGTCAAATGTATTAACAGCTATAGGTGATTTTTAAAAAGTATAAATAGAATGCTGCAGGATTCCCAATATTGTCTGGACACATTTGCCATAGAGATGCCATTTAAAATCAGAGTGGAAGCAGAGGAAAGAGTTCTCCAAGCAGATAGCTCTGAGCCAGCATGAGGGGTACATGCTAAGGCATGCAGTAATAAAAGGGCATGTCATGTCTGGTGGGTGGGTTCTGACAATGGCCCCTGCTTCCTAGTATTCTTAATTCTATCTAATCCCTTCCCCTTGAGTGTGGGCTGGACCTAGAGACTTTCTCCTTGAAAAACGGACAGGGCAAAAGTGATAGGATGGGACCCAGAACCTATGAGTTATATGGCAAAGATTTTGCAGATGTGATTAAGAATCTTGGAATGGGAGATGGGGGGTGGGGTGGGGGTATCTTGGATTATCTAGCTGGGCCCTAAATGGAATCACATCGTTATAAGAGAGAAGCAGAGGGAAATTTGACACACACAGAAGAGAAGGCAATGTGACTGCTAAGGCACAGATAGGAGTGATGCGTCGACAAGTCCTAAAATGCTAGCAGCTACCAGATGCTAGAAGAGGCAAAGAACATATTCTCATACCCAGAGAAAATATGGCCCTTCTGACCCCCTGATTTTGGCCCAATGATACTAATTTTAAACTTACCACCAAAACTGTGAGCAAATACATTTCTGTTGTTTTAAGTCACCATATCTTTAGCAATTTGTTACGGCAATCGTAGGAAACTAAAGCAAGGCCCAATTAGAAGTGTTGACAAGTTTAATGTGGATGGTGGTATACATTGAAAAATTTTAGTAGATAAGATGGTCCTGAGAAGGTAGATTAGAACCATACTATTAGTACCCTGTGGTGCTAAATACATTTAATCTCATAAATCACTGACAGCTAACTCCTTGGGGTGAGAAAAGGAGTTAAGTTTAAGCAGAAGAAATGACCTGATTAGATTATTTTAAAGCTGATGTCAGTGGAATTCTGAGCATGGCTAGAACAGGACAGGCTGGAAGTTCTTCAGGAAAATTAGTGCAGCAGAAACCTGAGCACAAGCACTAGAAGGACCTCATTCACACAAGGCATTTTCCTCAAGAGGGTGAAGAGAGAAATAAAACTGGGGTGCAAGGCAGTGGTGGTGTGGGGCTGGGGTAAGAACGCTGAGCAGCCAGAAGCAGCTAAGGGCACGTGGAAGCTCCAAGTATTCTACAAACAGACCAACTCACTTCAAAATCATGCCAAGAGTCAGAGTTCTAGACAGTCTACCTGGTCCAAAAGAGTGAGTCTTGTGGGCAAAGACCAGAAGTAGAAGTACTTACTTCTACTTCTGGGCGAACTAAGTCAGTGCAATACTTTGTCTTCAAGGGCTCTTTGGAAACAAAGAGCACTCCAGCATTGTAAGGAAGCCTGTCAGAATGCTGTGGAGAGCAAAGCCAGGCAGACGACTTTGATTCTGACTTATAGTAAGACTAAAGGCAGAGTGGTATGGGGTCAAACAGAACTTGCTCAGCCAGTTACAGGTTGTATGGCCTTGGACTTGTGACTTAGTCTTTCTGTGTCTCAGCCACTCCATTTTTAGATCTAAAACTTGGGAATAACAACATTACAGTGTGATTATGAGGATAAATATGGGGTAAAACATTTTTTAAAATATCTCTCAGTATGACAGCTATTAATATTAAGATAAATTTCCAAAAGAATATGTGATATAATATAATATAATCATACAATATCAATTATTTCCTCATTTAATTTTTTCTTGGTTTGTATAATACCTAGTATGAAACTACAGGTTACTAAGTAGATATATATACAGGGTTTAATACTCCACGTATACAACAATGTTTAAAATTATTGTTACAGATATATGTAGTTCTACTAATAAAAGTATAAGTAATTATGTATAAATAATATTTTTAGATAAATCACAAAATATGCAAAGATTAATATTTAACTGAACATTATAAATCTACTTGTAAAATACTAATCTCTTGATTTAGCTTTGAAAAAGTAAAATTCAACTTATCCTGAAAAAATGTTTCTAAAAATACTACTTTTACTTAAGTATGAATTATTAGCATTTGGATAATATTGCTCTAATTTAGAAGTTTAGGTCATTCTGAATAAATTAACCAATTCATTGACCTAATAGTTGATTTCAAATTCTTGATTTTTTTTTCAAATGAAAAAATAATAATAGCTCATATTTACATACAGTTCTTTCCAAATTACAGTACTCACACAAAACCATAATTCCTAAATCTGTGCTATGCAACTGAAATTGATTTTTTGGAACAGCACTGTAATGAAAAAAAAAATAGGCTCAAGAATGAAAAATTCAGGGAAGTAGATTTTGGCTCATTTAGGAAAACTATCAATTAATCAGAAGTGCATCAAATAGAACAGACCACTTCACAATGTGGGAGCAACTTTGGAGGGATAAAGTATCAGCTACATGATCGTATCCCTTGGAAAAGATGTCGGAAGGAGACTCCAGTAGACCTGGGTAGTCAACTTAGTACACTGTTAAGGTCCACCCCCCCTATTCAAACACATCATGATTCAATGCCTATTTTTATAGTGATAAACTATATACGACTGGTCTGTGTATGCCAACAGAAATGTAACATCCCAGATCTCAATGTCTCTAAACTGAAAATTATAAATTTAAAAAAAAAGAGGAGCAAAAAGGGAAAATACAAACTCCCCATTTCTACATTCGCACTCATTCCTGGACTTACCTCCACACATATCCCCATTCATCTATTTTACTATTCAAATGCTAAGCAAATTATGATTGAAATTGCAAAAATTAATAAAGACTTTTCTAAGGTGCTAACACACACATAGAAACTATTAAATGGGAAGATTTTCATCTTAAACTGTCCTAAATATCAGACTCTTATTACCCCAGTATAGTTCAAGCACAATAGAAGAATAAAACAAATGTATACTTCCAGGGCACTGACATTTTCACAGGAGAAAGGATGAGACTTTAATGCCTTCTTTGCTTACCAACTTTCTCTTGATGCCTTTTAATCCTGCAGTTAGTGGAAATGCTTTAATCTCTTAAATGTCTGGGCTAGCCCACTAAGTAGGGCAGGTATAAGGAGAACTGTAACTGAAGGGAGAATGTAAAGATGGGAGGTACCTGGTGGTGCTAAATGCCAGGAGACATCTTGAGAACACTGCCAACAGGGGAAAGTCACAAATTTTCAATAACCTATTAGTTTAACTATCTGAAATTGCCATTTTTGAAGGTCAAAAAAACATTGAAAGTTGATAAGTTAATACAGCTCAAATTTAAAAAAAATTTAAGGGGATATGTCTATGAAGCTGTATTTACATGGAATCTGCACAGATGTATTTAGATAACATGTGTCTATGACCATACCACCCTGAATGCACCCAATCTTGTCTGATAACATGCTTATTGAAGGTAGCTTTGAGGATGCTGATGTAGTTTGAGGGGTACCCCCAAACTTCCCAAACTTCCTCTTGTCATCAGTAGGGGTAAAGAGGAAAATTCAGTAAAAGATCAGATGCTATAAAACATTAAAACTAAAGATGCAAAGGTGACATTGGAAAAATTTGGTTGAATTCTTAGTAAAAAAGTGAAAAAAAATAAAGCAAGTGTTAAGTAAGAAGAGTGCAGGGTCAGAAATTAAGTCTTTAAAATTTTTTCAGACTTCCTGCTACAATGACGTATTTATCATCAGTCTAGTGTTCTCCACTAGCTATAAAGGTAGACTACATGAAGGGCCTCCTTGTAGCCACACCTTTTGTCATGAAACTGCATGGTCTCTACCTGTTCTTCTGGGCTGGCTGAAATTTCACATAATATGGCCCCACACTTTTCTAGTCTCTCTCTTGCTCTTGGTGAATCTCATACTAGAATCTGTAGTGGTCATTCCTGTTATAATCAAATCCATGAATCATGTCCATGAGATAGTACCATATATTGGTCCCTGATTTAGAGTGTATAACACATCCTACATGGTACTTCTCAGCCCTGCTAGGTGTTGTCACCCCACCTAGCACTCTTACTGAGACTTCAAAAGCCATTCCACCATCCTCTAAGACCGGCTGCTTCAGGAAACATGGTAATATCAGTGAATTCTATGAGCAGGGGCAACTTGGCATGTTTCATTGATTTTAAAATAAATGCCTTGGTCAAAAGCAATGACATACAAAATACCATGACAGTGAATAAGATATTGTGTAAGTCCAAACATGGTTTTAACAGAAACATTATGGGTAGGGAAAGGAAATCCATATCCAGCACTTCTACACCAATGAAAACAAAGTGCCTCCCCTTGCATGATGAAACTAATCCTATATAATCAAGTTTCTACCAGGTAGCTAACTTATCCACCCAGAGAATGCTACCCTAACTGGAATTCAGTATTTATTATCGGAAGACTGGATACTCAGCAGAGAGTGTCACCAGACTGGCCTTGGTGAATGGAAAAACCATCTTGCTAAACCAAGGCATGACCTCCATCTCTACTATGGCCACTTATTTCACAAATCCACGGGAAGAATGGGGTAAGTAGGCAAATGGGCTGACTGATGTCCACGGGATGAGTCATCTTACCCACTTGACTGTGAAGATCCTCCTTTCTCCTTGGTGAGCATTTGCATATAAACCAATTTATATTCACTTTCTGCCCACTCAGTGAGGTCTACCCATTTACTTCTCCCTAGACTTCCCTTGTTACTAAATTTGCTCTACAAGCACTTCCAGTTCAGTTAAGATTTAGTCAGACAAGGTAAAATTCTAGTAGATAAAAAGCAGAATGGAAGGAAAGAAGGAAGGAAACAAGGAAAAGAAGAAAGGCAGGGAAATTTCAGGGATTTATCTTTGCACAATTGCAAAAGCTGGTTACATACACTGTTTGAGGCTGTTATGTACACATCTGGTTCTCACGTCCAAAGGTCAGGCACTTGGGAGAAGATGGAAACATAGCAGGGGAAGCAAAGACAGTCTGAACCTATGAGGGTGAGTAGTGAGGACTGACTGGAACTTGCATCAGTAGCTCATCCCTCCAAGACTCCCACTTGGATGACAGGGTGTCCCTGCAGGAAGAGCCAGAAGCTGTGATCACAGAGCTGAGTACTCATCCAGCCCAGAGTCATGTGAGCTGGAGGAGCTACGGACCAGTCGCTGCTGGTACCAATAAAATGACCCAGGAGATAAACAGTAACCTGGAGCAGCTGGTCTTATAGAATGATGGAATGGATTATGACGTCCCAGGAACCCTCATAGCTGGGGTGGCAACAGGTAGCAAGGCTGGGAAAGGTCATGTAGGATGTGTTGCATGCTCTAAATTAGTGACAAATATATGGTGCTATCTTTACTATGGACAAGATTCGTGTTACAGCATCACATGCTCAGCACCAACTTTCTGAGCACATGAAGGAGGCTTCACTTCCATCTTCCACCTCTTGAACAAAATGCCACTCATGGCCCACGTGGACTGGAAAACTCAAGGAAGGGAAATCTGGGAAACAGTTCAAGCTTACCTAAAGTAACACACAAACTCAACATCATAGACCCTAGAGTTTTTTTTGTATTCTTGTTTGTTTTCTCACAATCACTACCTGATACAAGCTCTTAAAGGCTTGATCTCTGCTTGGGCATCGAGAAATAATAAATAAGTAGATTCCAGCAGTAGTATTAATTATTTTTCTCTGAAAACCAGAAACAAAGTGTTGAGATTATTGAATAAAATATAATGGGTTTTAGTTCATAAATATAATTTGAAAATCTAATAATAAAAAACTAATAATACTAAGAGTAAAAATAAAGGCATTCGATAAAAATAAATTAAGACCCATACAATAGCTTACTTTCGATAACTTAAATTTTCATGTGTTTCCTCAAATTTTTTTTCTTTCCTATTGCCTCTGAAAATTACTCTTTGAATCTGCTTAAAACTGTGAATAACACCAAATCTAAATAAATGCAGCAATTGCCATCTCTTTGTGGTGTCATAAGGTTTCTTTTTCTCTCTCCTATCCCTCTCTTCACCTCTGGACTTTAGGTGCATATAAATTAATACTCTCTGCTCCCGAGTTCATGGTACATTTTTTTCATCCTCAAACCGTTTTTTAACTTTTCTTAATATTTGGGTTTGCTTTGTCACACATCTCCAGGCTTCTCCCTCCTTATCCTGCCCTAACTCCCTAAGGTAGGTTGGGAAAGCAAATGGATTAATCCCAGTGTTGGGATGAGGTTGAGTAAAAGTGAAAAGGGTGGTATGAAGACATCATTTATACCAGCATTTTGCATTTGGTTGAGTTACACCTATGTATATAAATAAGTGACCTTTTACTCTTTTTAAAATTTTGTCTTTGAAGTTTACAAATTTAAAAAAGACAAACATATCTTCCAATTCTTCTAACCTTGGAACATTAGACTTTTATGTAAAGATAACATTTTTTAGGCATCTTAAAGTAGATTTTCCTCCTTTCTTTTTCCTGCAAGAAAACTGATGAAAGAGCTTTTTCTAAAAAACAGAGAAATACTACTGCTTAAGAAATTTTTTATCCCCATTGTATAATGAATTCTAACTACCAGGATCAATTTTATGACCATTACATTACGCAGGTGAATACATTCATAAATACAGAAAAGGCTTTTTCTCACCCAAATATCTCAGTCACTAAGAGCAAATCTTGGCTTTCTGAAATGGAAATAATTTGTTTGAGGAGGACAGGAAGGTAGTAAAGAGAATGGTAATTTTGGGAAACAAGCTTATTTGGTGGTCTGTAGAAAGGCTTTTCCTGTGTTTACTTGCTGAGGAATTTAATAATCTGCCCATCGGCCCCGGAAGCCCATAGATGGTTCTCACTGGGAACACCCACTCTCTCAGGCTGCATGTGTTGGCCTAACAGACCCATGGTGAGTCTTGTAATTCTCACCAGTTGTCTGAAGTGAGATGGGGCAGGTGAAGAACCTGTATTGGGGGCAGTAAACAGGGTAGAGTGGATCCATGGGGCACACCCGTATCCCATTTCAGGACAGATGTGCTCATCACTCTAGCAAGATACAGTTGGTGGCTGACAGCTCTCAGTCGGATTCCTCTACAGCATTTGACTTCAGCCCAAGAAAGCCAGCTCTTTTTTACTCAGGGCCACAGCTTCTCCCAGAGGATGACTCTCACCCAATGCCTGGTACCTGGTATGGTGAGAGGATTGGGACATTTCTCCTTTACTGCACAGGCAACAAAGACAGCCCCAAAGGCCTACAAATCACATGCCTATGGGAAATTTCTTTTAGTCACTGTTTTTCCTAAAAGCATGCAGGTTTTACATTCTACTCTAGGATATGTCCATTTTATGTGAAAACATTTTAAACTGTTTACTATCTTCTTTCCCTAAATTATCAACTAAAATTAACACTCCACAAAGACTCATTCTGCAGCTTTATTGTCTCAATTTAACACCAAGAGTAGAATCCCCATTTTGAAAAGTATAGATGTGTGGTAACTGGGCCTCATGGTAACTGGTTCAGGTAGAAGAAGCTGACTGGGAGCTCAGTTCTATTTGTGACAAGTGACACGTGTATTTAGCATCCTTAAAGGCTTGCATCGGCCATGTTTTTAAGAACCACAACATTCCATGACAATGGATGTCTCTAGCTGTTTCTGAATCATATATAAAAATTTTAAATGGAGTTGGGTTTCAATAAAAGAGGTAGCTGGACACATCCAACTCTATGTTTGTTTTTTTTAATTCTCTGTAAGAACAATTTGGTCAGAATTAGCTTTTGCTCACATTATGAAGTTGGAAGTTTGTTTTACAACAGCAGCTTCCCTCCAGCGTCCCCTTGATAGGCTGTTATCCAAATTACTATAGCCTGTCCCTGGGTGCTTCATGAATCTTCCCTGCCCTGTCTTCCTCTACTTTGTCCACCCTCAACACATGCATGTGTGCGTACACACACACACACATACACACACACATACACACACACACATACACACACACACCCATTCTGATCTAGTGGTTGAGGGAGGAAAGCAACAGTCCATCAAACAATGAGTAAATAAATCTCCAATAATTCCATGGGTCTGTGCGATATTTTACTCTTTGGGACTAGATAACATCTATATTTAGATTTAATGCCTCTTATGATCTTCTAAAGAGATGGCGATCTCAAAAGTTCTTTACGACAAGGAATAGAACAGGAGGACAAAAGACAGCGTGCTAGAATGTGTGACTAAAAGCAGCACAGAGGAAAGTGGGGACACGCTTCTATTTGTTCTACTCTCACAGTACACCTGGGGGCAGGTCAGGGGCTCACAGTTGCCCCACTGAATGTGCTGAAAATTAAGAGGACTGTGAGAGGTTATTGATCAGCCCAAAATGCAGTCACACTGCTCTGCAACGTCTCTGAGATGCTGAGTCCAGAATTCCTATGTGAGTGTACCTTTCACTTCAGTTCAGCTGTTTTTCAATAAGTAATTTATGATGAGTTGTCTTTGGCATTGGCCAAGTCACTTCTTCTCTCTGAATCTTATCTTTAAAATGATGGCACTGGGCAAGGTGACCGATGAGGTCCCTTTAACACTAACATTCTGAAATTCTATTATTTTTATAACATAGTTGGGACAAGCACACAACATCCCCTCAGTTCTCATTCTGTGTTCCTTTCTACAATACTTAGAATTCTTCCTTAGGCTCCATGGAATTCCCCAAGGCAGTGATAGATGACCACGACAGGGAGGAAGGATGATGTTCACCTTATCTGTCTACATCTCACTATGACTGATGACAGAACACATGTTGCTTAAGATTTGATGGCGCGAAGGTGGGAACAGCTTGGCCTCTATTACTTAGCAATAATATTAGACAGTCTAAAATCTGTTCCGACTGCCCAGGAACCACGCAGAATGAGTCATTTCTTGCTCTGAACAATTTCCGAAGGATGACTGATATGTCTAAGAAGTAAGCGAGATACTACCTTTGTGTTGGATAATGCAAACATAAAGCTCTTAAATTTTTAAATTAAAATTCAAACAGCACAAGAGATTTAGAATGTCATTGCTTGTTATGTAAAACCTCCTAGTTATCTCAATGCCCAGAATATTTAATAATAGTTTAACTTAGCTCAAGAGATCACTTGCAAAATTATTCCTGGTTCTCCATGAACATATTTCTCTCACCTTGCCTTAGGTCATAGATCTGGGTGATTCAAAAGTTATTTCATGAGTTTTCCTTAGTTCTTGGATAAATTAAAGATTTGTTTTGAAACCCAATTTTGAAAGAATGAGAGTGATTTTATAGTATGAGGGATGAAGTGTGTTTTACTATAAATATTCCTAAGTACTTTTAACATTATAAGCAAACAATTTGTGTATAGGATGTCTAGTTTTTTTTTTTTTTAAGTGTTAAAATCTTGCTCTATTTACTTCAAAAGTTTTTTAAAGTAATGAAACAGTTCCAATCACATTTAAATCTTCCTAGGACCTATTCTTTTCCCTGCTTCCTCAGAGACAGTCACTCTTCTGAATTTGGTTTTTATCCATTATATAATTATATTAATAATTAATATATGGCCCTGTTGTGCATTCTTATACACTTAAGATAAATGATGCATTTTCCATACCAGCAGGTAGTACTGCTCAGAGCCCAGGCTCTGGAGTTAGGCTGCCACCTGCTAGCTATGTGGAATTTGTTATGTTGCTCCACTTCTGTACCAATGTTTTCCCACTTTAAAATATAGATCTAATCCTACTTCCTCCCGTAGGGTTACTTGAAAAATTAAATGAGAAGATATACATAAAGCACTCAAAACAGTGCCTAATGTACAGTAGACATTCAATCGAGTTTTCACTTTAAACAGCATTGTGTGTCATAGCTTTATCATCCAACATTATTTTTCCAGATTTACTCACTTTAGTTCATTCAGTGTAAAAACTATGTAGTATTTTGTTACTTGACTATATTTCAGTTTATTCAATCTCTTATCAAAGACTGTTTAAAATAAATATCTAATTTTCTACTATTACAAACAATAAGGCCATGGATTTTTTTGGTTCGAGTTTTCTTGCATAGATACATCTGATTTTCTCTAGGATTTATACTTAAAAGTAGAGCTGTTACACCTCCATCAGTGTAACAGCTTGTCAGTGTCAAACAGCTTACCAACTTTTTCCTCTAAAGCAGAACCATCTGAAGGCTTTGGAATCACTTGGAAGGCTTATTAAACAGAATGCTTGTCCCTATGCCTGGAGTTTCTGATTTAGTAGGTCGAGGATGAGGCCTGAGAATCTGACTTTCTACCAAGTTCCCAGGTGATGGTGATGCTGTTCTGGGGAGCACACTTTAAGAACCATTGCTCTAAGTAGTTGTTAAATTTATTTCTCTGTCAGTGATATTATAACTGTCTACATCTTTACGAAAACTTGAAACTGTCAGGCTTTTCCATTATTTTCAAATTGATGGGAGTTATATGGCATTCTCTGTGGTTTTAATTTGGATGACTCTAATTACTAGTGAAATGAAACATTTTTATTTAATCATCAGTCATTCGTAGCACACTTCTTGTGAATCACCATTAGCACACTGCTGACTAGAAGTGAAGACAGTGGGTGTCCTTGTCATTAATAATAGTCCTAGTTAATGCAATAAGACAAAGAAGTAAAAGATATAATAATTATAAAGAAAGGCAAAGTTCTCTTTATTTGTCTACACAGACAATCAAAGAGAGTTAACAAACTAAGATAATTCAACAAGGTTACTGAATAAACTATATATAAAAATCAATAGTGTGTATAACTAAAATAATTAGAAAATGCAGATAAGTACAAGATTTCACAGAGTAGCAATAAACAAGGTAAGAAAGCTCATAAAAGATTTGCAAATTCTTTGTGAAAAAGATTATAAAGTTTAACCATTGAGAATGTTTTCAGTCAGTTTTTACTAGATATATCATTAATAAAGGCCTATTTTTAAAAAAAATTGTCATATCTTCATTTATTAAAATGTTTATAAGGTTTTCTCCAAAAAACCATTACTACTGATACCATGTTTTACATTTTCTGATGCTGAACTAACTACATGTTTCTAGTTTATTTTCTTCTTAGTAATTAGGTAGTCTTTGTATATACAGTTTGATTCTATTCATGTTTGATTTAGAATATCTGTATCAGTGTTTCAGTGCTCAAAAATGAATTTACATGTGATTATCTTGATTGTGTTGTCCTGTACAGTTTTATTACCAATGCTATCTTAAGCAATTCTGTTTTTCTGAAACTACTGTTCTCATGTTTCATATTGTTGGCAAATAAATTCATAAAATGCCTGAAACTAGTGTCTTTCACAGAAGTAATTTGATTATCAATTCAATGACTTCTTGTTTGGTGTGTTTAGGTTTTTGATGTTCTTTGGTAAATGTTGGTCATCTGTATCCAAAAAAAAAGTTCATTCTTATTTAAATTTGTAAATGTACTCTCATAATACTGTTAATATGATTCTCTTAAGATTTAAAAAATCTATACTATCGTTAATGTTTTTGTCTTTTTCTGTTCGTTGATCAGATTTGCTACATTTATCTATCAGTGAGTGTCCTCTTTCAGTTTTGTTGCTAATCTCTGTAGTCTTTTTAATTTATGTATTGTAAAAATATGCTTTTAAAAAATTTTATTCTTTTCAATTTTTATGTTAGTGGCAAAGACTACAAGTCATTTTTAGTATTCTGAATACCTGAAGCAGAGAGGTTAATAACTTGGCCTAAACCTTGTCATTAGTTAATAGGAGAACCAGAATCTGGACCTAAAAAATTTAGTTAAAGAATGTACATTGTTAACTATTTTCCTAAATTGCTCCACACGTATTTGTTAAATGAGTAAGTAAACATATTGTTTTCCTAGGATTATTGTAACAAAGTACCACAAACTGAGAGGGTGTAAAACAGAAATTTATCCTACAGCTCAAAGGCTAAAAATCTAAAATCAAGATATCAGCAGTGTTATGTTCTCGCTCAAAGATCTAGGCAAAAACCTGTTCCATGCTTTTCTCTTAGTGTCTGGTGGTTGCTGTCAATCTGTGGTGCCCCTTCAATTGCAGCCCCACCACTCTAGTCTCTGCCTCCGTATTCACGGGGAGTACTTCCCTTTGTGTCACATCTTTTCTTATAAGAACACTAGTTGTGTTGAATTAGGGCTTATCCTAATCAATTATGACCTCATGTTACCTTGATTACATCTTCAAAGACTACATTTTTTACAAATAAGGTTACATTCATAGGTACTGGGAATTAAGATTCACATCTGTCTTTTGGAAAAACATAATTCAACCCATAACAGTAAGAATTAGAGAAGGTAGAGTGACTCACAAAAAATAATAATAATAATCATTTCTTAGTAAAATATACCTGAAGGCTTAATCAGATTGCGTTGGGTTTGAATTTAAGCTTCATGGTTTACCATCTATGTGAGTAGTGTAAGTTACTATAATTTTCTAAGCCTCAATTTCCATATATGTAAAGTAATAATGACAATAATGCCTACTATAAAGAGTTGTAAAAATTGAATGCCAAAACACATGGCTGAGAAGAAAGTAAATCATTTCAGGTCAATGATTTCTGAGGAGAAATGGAAATAGCACAGGGAAAAGGTAATATATCAGTACTGTTTTATATATTTGTTTTATATTTATTTAAGAGAATTTAAAATCAAGATGGCAAGATTTAAGATGGTAAATATCAGGTTTGGGGTTGGACATGGATTTTTGTTTTGTTTTGTTTATGCTTTTCTATATAACTGGAATATTTCGATTGTTTAAAGAAAGGAGTAAAACATATAGTAAAAAAAGTATTGAACTCATGTCTCAAGACAACCCAATTTTCTCTTCATTTTCTTACTCAGTGGATTAAAAAGATTAGCTAGATTAAAAACCAGATTAGCTACTTTTTAACTACTATTTTTTAAACCACAGAAGTAATAACTGATCAAGATTACTATTCAAATATTATATTAAAGAATAAAGTGAAAATTAAGTTTCCTTACTCTCTAACCCTTGATAAATCACTTCTTAAATGTATTACATTTAAAATTAAAAGAATTTTGTATTCTTCCAGAAAATATGCTTGTTATACAAACATATAACAAATACCTTTTTTTTTTTACATAATGGAATCATACTCTGTATGTATCTTAGCCATATTTTAAAACAACTCATAGAAACTTACTCTATTCATTTTTGAGACTGCATGGTTATTCCACTGTGTGAGTATATCATCATTTATTTATCTTTACCTCTATTAATTGATATTAGGTTGATTCTAATTTTCTCCAGGTATTGAATACCATTGTTCATATATTTCTCATATCACTGGAAGAGAAAATCTTAAAAGCTGAATTATTGGATAAATGCCTATGTTCAATTTTAACTGGCTTCAAATTATGAGGGCAATTTTTACTTTGTTCGGTGGCTTGGACAAAAAAGAAAGAAATTTTTAAAAGAGTTTTCAATTCTCTCCAAGTAAGTGCAAAATAAGTGATATTAATTTTGGAGTACCTACCTTGTGCCAGATAGGATTCAACTTAGATTTTCTGATCTAACCTCATGATAATCCTCTGCAGTATTTATTATCATTAGCATTGACTGGTGAGATGTTACTGCTGTTACTAAGAGCGGTTAAGGAAATTAGACAAGATGGACAGGTAATGTGTGCTGGAACCAGGTCACTGACCTTTATGTGTCTCATTCTAGATCCAAAGCACCCCCCAGTACCTGGGACTGCTTCCTAGAAAAGTTTTGGGAGAAAAGCGACATTCAGAGAGCTAACTTTCCAAAAAGGCTTGCCTGGGTTCTTGCTCTTCTAATGTCTCTAATTTTAGGAACAATCTTCATTTAATCTTCATCCCATTGCCTGGCCTAATTCTAAACTCTGGGCTTTTTTCTTTCCCTGGAAATAGAAATACAAAGCGGCTCCTGTGGTAGTTCAGCAAATGGGTATCCCATCAGCCTTTCTCAAGAAGATAGCTAATGAAAAAGAGCTGATTCACTTTCCTTTCCATATTACCAGTCACTGGCTTCCCGAGTTGATCATTGGTCTTCACATTCTTGCCTGGAGCCCCATTTCCCAAGGCCAAGATTTCTTGTCCCCAAAGCTTGGTCTCTATGCTTAACCAGTTCCCCATACCCAGTCCAGCCCTACTGCCCTTCATGGCATGTGCTGCTGGCTCCTCCAATCTACAACTTGAATTTAGATTCAGATTGCCCTATTTAGCTAATTCAATAAAACAAATCTTTTAAGGGCACTCTATTCATTCATTGTCCAGCTGTTCAGAGGTCAATCTAAATAGACTTATTTTCTCCAGAGTGCATGCTTCTTTTCTATTAGGGTTTGTTTAAAAAAAAAAGTGAATAATTTCAACTCCTTGTCTTTGAAACAAGTTGATATTTATAACTCTGAACCAAAGGTAACTTATACAACAGGGATATTAGACATATGAGCAAAGATGGATTTCAGTTCCTGGAGGACTTCATCAGACTCTTAACTTCTTATTCTTACAGACAGTTACAGAGTCCTAATTCATCAATGAATCTAACCAGCGGGTAGTTCCAGATTTTCTCTATAGAAGAGGCTTAGTTAAGGAAGGACAGGAGACACATTTTGAAACTGTATTTTTATACTTAACAGATTATGGTTGCTTATAATTTATGTCAGAAATCAACAAATATAACAATTTTTTTCTAAATAGTGCCCCTGAATTACACACTTGTGTATGATTTTAAAATGTTAGCCTTTCATGTCAAGCAATATTATTACTATTACTAACCTTTTTGAAGAGATGGAAATTTTAGGAAGTGGAAGTCCTGTTCCTCAGCCATTCCTGGGTAAATCACAAGGACCAATATCTGTTTTCCCAAAATGCAGCCAAAGAATGGTGTTCAACATCTATTGTTCTGTATTAAGGTGACAAATGCTGAGCTACAGCACATGATCACAATCACTTCAACAGTGTCTTTGATGTGGTTTTGAAAGGCCTGGAAGCCTATCCTTAAAAATAACCCATGGCTTGACATTCTCTGGTCATTCTAAGTGCACAAAATAAGGATGCAGTGGAGAAATCCCAGCTGTCTAGACTTTAGATAGGAAAAAGTGCAAGGTTGGTTGACTCAATATGCAACTGTTACCACAAATCATTACGGAAAGACAGTTTCCTGCCCACCCCCCACATCTGAGTCTAATATCTTCCCTTTTATCATCTTTTCCTGAGGTCTTTCTACAATCCCTTTGGGTTAAAAATAAGTGCCATTTTCTTGATTAATAATGATGGGAAATACTTATATGGCACTTGAACTCACAAGCTGGTACTGTTTTGAGAGTTTTACAGATAATAAATCATTTAGTATTCACAATAACCCTATGGGTAGGTTACTCTTTTCATTATATCATCATTTAAAGGAAATGCAAAAAAAAATAATAATTAAAAATAAAAGAAAATAATAAAGGAAATGCAAACAAAAGGAATAAATATTTTGCCAAAAGTCACACAGCTGAAGTTGTCCTTCCAGGAACTACCTAAATAATCTGGCTCTAAAGTTATATAGATGCCCAGTCCACTTTTTGCAACTCACTAGAAAATCATGCTAGAATAGATGATTCTGGTTTTCTGGGTGTACAATTTATCATTTTGCTAAGCATCTGAATAAGGGTTTCGACCAGTTAAAGGCGTAAATCAGGTAAACACAATGCTTTAAGAACTAGAGAGAAAAGGATAAACACAATATTGCCCTTAGTAAGGTAAAGCTTGCATGTGTGTGGGCGGGGGAGGGGGGTGGTAATTTCTTTGAAATCTCCACCTTGACTAACTGTAACACAAGTCACATTGTGTTAAGGGCTATAATAAAAGTGTATTGAAAATGTGATGAGATACTGTGACAACATTCATAACCAGAAGAATTTTTAAAATCATTTTACTTGAAATTTTTATTTTTTTTAATATATGAGAGATATTGACCATATTTTTATATGTGTAAGGGCAATTTTATTTCATTTTCTGTGATCTGTTAGTGGCCTATGTTTTCTCATTTAAAAATAACTGAACTGTTGGTATGTTTCTTACTTTCAGTTCTTTATATATTAGAAACATTCATTTGCAGTTTGTACTATAAGATGAAAATACTGTACCCAGCTTGTCATTTTTCTTTATACTGTGCAGATGGAGTAGTTATTTTCATTATTAGGAATGAGTTTTGCCTTTCTCTGAATATAGAGTAATTTCTCTTTCTACTTACATGACTTAATTTTTTTACATTTAAATACCTGATCCATTTGAAATTTATCCTGGTGTGCAATGTGAGAAATAGATCCAACTTGAAGTCTTTAATATAAATATTCACTTATCTCAATACCAATAAAAAAATCAATAATTTCACTCACTGGTTCAGAGGTTGCCCTTTTCAAATACTAGATTTCTCTACACAATTGAGTCTATTTTTTGGATTTTTTTTTCTGTTCTCTTAGTGTATTTGTTTATTCCTGTGTAGCACCACACTGTTTTAAATATAAGGCTATACATTTTGATTTATGATAATATTATCCCCATCTCATTAATCTTTTCTAGGTTTTCCTGGTTATTCTTATGTATGTGCAAAAATATTTCTTTTAATTTTTTATATTGAAAGTTATTTTTTATTCTAAGTCCTTATATTGTAGGAATGTCCTGGTTGGTTCTAAATTAGAGGTTTGTATAGGGCTAAGGTGTTGTGGTACATCTGTCCTTGAATTATCTTACATCCATGCACCACATAGTGATGTTTTGGTCAATGAGAGGCCCTATGTCTGGCAGTGGTTCCATAAGATTATAATGAAGCTAAAAAATTCCTAATACTTAGTGACACTGTAGCCATTGTAGCCATTGTAATGTGATTTGCAAGATGTCACTCACATGTTTGTAGTGATGATGGTATAAACAAACCCACTATACTGCCAGTTGTAATAAAAGTATATAGCACATACAATTACATTAGTGGGCAACACCATGTAGGTTTGTCTAAGTACACTCTATGATATTAGCACAACAAAACAGCCTAACGATATATTTCCCAAAACATATCCCTATTGCCAAATGGTGTATGACTGTATAAACAAGAACACTCTGATACTCCCTATTTTTTGGGCCAAATTCATAGATATACCCAGGTCACTCTTGAGGCAGCCCATGTATCTGCCCATAAGGCTCTTTCAAGTCTTTTGTCATCTCTATTATGATGAGGGAAGGTTGAGGCATAGACATTTTCCTGCAACTTCTGCTTCACCTTGGAACAAAAGCAGCTCTACTTATCTGTCTAGTGCTCTGTCCACCTGGACCCATTATGGCAGACATTCTTTACTCTCACTGCTGGTTTTTCCTCTCTGTACACTCAGAACATACTGTTGTTCAATTAGGTCCCAACTCCTACTCTCTCAAAGATCATACTTTTCCTTTTCTCATTCTCTTATCATCTCTCCTCTTTTCCTCTCCATCCGTATGATTTTTTTCTGATATAGTTAAGAGTACATGAAATACCATTTTCTTTTTTCTGCTCTGGCAACTATTTTAATCAAAATCCTCTAAATTAACCAAAATAATTTAAACTTTTGGAACACAAAAGCCAAAGACTTTGAGGGTCCTTTTGCTTTGTGTCCTGTCACATACATTCACTAAAATTATGATCACAAAGTCAAATAATTTCCTTCAAAGGGGCAAAAACAAGGAAAAAAATACCCATGTACTGACCATTTCTGTTAGAAATAGGAAAATGTTATCTAAATTCAGAAATAAAAGCAGTCAACAGAAATGCCCTTGAAGTGGGCTTAGCAGACAAGGATTTCTTGGCAGTTATAATAAAAATGTTCAAAGAACTGGAGGAAACCACACTTAAAGAAGTAAAAGAAGATCACAATGAGTAACCGAATAGAGAATATCACTAAAAAAATTATAGAAAAAATAGAAATTTCGAATTTGAAAAGCACAATAACTGAAATAAAAATTTGCTGGATGCTTTCAAAATTACATTTGAATTGGCAGAAAAAAAATCAGAAAACTTGAAGAGAGGTAAATAGAGATTACATAGGCTGAAGAACAGAGAAAAGAGAATGAAAAATAAATAAATAAATAAACGGCTTTAGAGAAAAACATACCAACATAGAGGTAGTACCAGGAAGAGAGGAGAAAGAAGTGAGGGAGCATGAGAATGACCAAAAATATAATGGTAGAAAACTTCCCAAACTTGATTAATCTCGAGTTCCAAAGAAAACAATGCAAAGACAGCCACATTCACACAGCAAAACAAAAATGCCAAAGACAAAAACAAATTATTGTAAGCAGCAAAAAAACAATGACTCATCACATGTAAGAGAACCCTAACAAGATCAATACATATGAGGGAACCCTAACAAGATCAACACCTTGCTTCCCACAAGAAACTACAGAAGCTAGAAGGCAGTGGGAGGACCTGTTCAAAGTTCTGAAAGAAACAACAAAAATACCTGTCATACAAAAATTTTATATCCATCAAAATTATATTTCTATCAATAAAGGTAGAATGAACATCTTCCCAGATTTAGATGAACAAAAACTAAGAGAATTCATTGCTAGCAGATCCACCTATAAAGAATATAATAAAAGAAGCTTTTCAAGCAGAAAGCAAGTGACTCCAGACAGTAACTCAAACCCAAATGGAAAAAGAAAGAGTACCCACAAAGGTAATCATTTAAATATAAAATTATTTTCTTCTTCTAACTGATTTAAAAAGTAATTGTAAAAAATAAAATGTAATTGTATAGGTAGGCCAATATAACTATACATGTGTAATATATTTGACATAACCTCATAACAGATGAGGATGGAAGCAAAGCTGTACTGGAATAAGAATATAACACCAAATTCTTACATGACTCTATAGGAACAAATGAGGAAACCAGAAATATTAAATAAAAATTGGATATAACAAACATTATAAATATAGACTTGCTCTCTTTTCTTCCATCACCTTTTTTGAAAACATTAAATTATAAATAGCAATAATTATAGCAATATATTTTGGGACTATAAAATATATCATTATAATAGATAGATAGATAGATAGATAGATGATAGATAGATAGATAGATGATAGATAGATAGATGATAGATAGATGATTGATAGATATATAGATAGCTATACATAAAGATATAGCAATAATAGCATAAGAAAAGGATCATAGTGGATATACAGAAATAGTGTTTTTTTACCCCTTGGAATTAAGATTTAAATTTGAAGTAGATTATGACTAAGGTATATGGTAATCTCTAGAGGAACCACTTAAGAAAATAACTAGAAATATATATACTGAAACTTTCATTAAAGGAATTAAAATGTTACAATAGAAAATATTCACAAAATGCAAGAGAAAACAGTAAAAAAGGAACTTATAAACAAAAAATATCTATGGAAAGAAAAAAATTACAAATAAAAATTCAGCTCTGTCAATAATAACATTGGATGTGAATGAATTAACTAACCCAATATAAAGGTAAAGATAGTCAGAACAAGAGAATAAACAGCATCTGATTATATGCTGTCTATAAAAGACACACTTCAGATTCAGATATAAATAGATTAGATGTTAAAAAAAAAGAAAAATATATATAATGAAAGCATCCAGAGTAGATATACTAACAGACAAAGGAGACTTTAAAACAAAAAATAGTATTTGAGATAAAGAAGGACATTTTATAATAAAAGGGTCAATCCATCAAAAGGATGTAACAACTATAAACATACATGCACCTAACCACTGACCCTTCTCCTGCTTTCCTTTCCTCATCACCTCATCTTCTCTATAGTCACCTCCATGTAACACTTGCCACCAGAATAAGGTAGAATGACCCAGAATACTACGTCCCCTGCTCATTTGTCCTCAGTGGTTTATCATCACTGAGAAGTTTGACCATTTTTTGCTGGTTTCCCATTAGGAAGTGAGGGGTATCCTGGAATGATGCCTCCTAAGTTTATAGAGCAGAGAAACATAATAAGTATTACATAAGCAAAGCATCTATTAGATGCATGTGCGTATGTATAATACACATATACATATTTGGAAGAGTTCTAAACATAAAAAAGTATCTAGCTAAAAATGTATCTAGCACAGAGGAGGACCAGAAATATGTATGCACATATTCATGGCAACATTACGCTTAATAGTCAACAGGTAAAAACAATTCATGTCTATCCTTATGTGAATGGACACACAACATGTGATATATCTATACAATGGAATAATATAGTTATAAAAAAAGAAAAAGCTACTGATACATGCTACATCATGGGTGGAGCTCAAACACAATTATGCTCAGTGAAAGAAGCCAAACACCAAAAACTAAATAATGTATAATTCCATTCATATGAAATGTTCAGAAAAGGCAAATTCCTATAACAGAAAGTCGATAAGTGGCTATTTGAGACTAGGGCGGAAATGGTATTGACTGCAAACAAACATAAGGGATCTTTCGGGGAAAATGAAAATGTTCTAAACTGGTTTGAGCTGATGGTGGCATAAGTCTGTAAATTTACTAAGAATCGTTAAATTTCATACTTAAAACCAGCGAATTTTATAGCATAGAAATTGCATTTTAATAAAGCTAGTGAGAGAGAAAGAGAATGTAAAAGCACAAGCATATAAGAGAGTGAGAGAGAGAGAGAGAGCAAAACAGCAAGAGAGAGATATTCAATAGCTGTTGACGCTGAGTATCCTGGTGCTGGCTCAGAAATCCTGCCAGCTGAGGGAATGCAGCTATGTTGGACTGCAATACTTTCTTAATTTGGGCTCTGAGTCACTTCCACTCCATCCAGACACATGAGATCCATAGCATTCCTGCCAACACACAGTCCTCTCACCTGTTAGATAGCAGTGGTGACAGATGCTGACTCATTCTCTCTCCTTCAAAAGGCTAATCAACACTGATGATGATTAGCAATTACACTACAGTTAGTCCCTTAACTTTGTTCTTCAAAGCTGTGGTAGCCCTTATTTCATTTGCAGCTTTGAGGCGAGGCTCTACTGTAGGCATCACTCTTAACTTTCAGAGATTTGTCATTGCCACCTGAATATCAATGACAGGACAAGGTCACTGAAAAAGATTCTGAACAAGGTCAGTCTACAGATAGGAAGTCATGCTTATAAATCGAAACAAGATAAATGTTTCAAATCGAGTGAAATATGATATGATCTGATAACTGTATGAAATGCTGTTTCTTAGCTTCCCCTCTGGTTTTGATAACCACTGCTAGGGACTTCAGAATTCATAATTTCTGAAGAAAATACACTACGTCAACTACACAACTCTAAAATGTAGCTATTTCATAAGTCTTTAGAAGAAAGTTCCTTCAAGAGAATAAAATAAAGATGAGGAGGAATACTCCTTGTACATATTTTCCCATTTTTTCAGAAGAAAGGGAGATTTAAGGAGTATATTTAAGGAATAGAAAAGAAGGGGCTTTCCTTATGTACTCTAAGAAGTGGCTAAAGAGGTGCTAAGAAGCTGAGATATTTTGGGTGATGCTTTTTTATCTTTTATGAGGTCCAGGGGGACCAGAATTTTGTCAAGTTCAAAACAGTACTCTCAGATTTAAGATTACCCAGTACATAGTCACACTTAATAATATTCTTATATATGAAGGATTAAAAATCAAATAACTTAGAGATGCTCTATAAAAATTTTGAAGGGCTCAGAGATAGTTCCCAAGCCCGAGTAGAACTTAGAGCTAAGGGCATTTGCAGGAAAAGATGCCAGAATCCTTATGGCCAAGATCAGAAAGAAAAAGATCCAAAATTTCTTTCTATGGACTGCTTGGAGTTGATAATGGTGTTCATGAAATGGTAACTAGAAATGACATAAACACTTCAGATAAGTAGGTTCATGATGCTTCTGTTCTTTTAAATGTTTTCTAAGATATTTTGTAGAGTATGCAATTCTGTGTAAAGTGATGGGGTGTCTAAGCTTTGTGCAAGGGAGCAAAGTGAAAGTCAATGTTCTCTCCTAAAAGGACATATGTATTCCTCATGATCTAGAAATCTCTAGGGTGCAAGGTATAGCTTAGAATCCTACAGCTTGCAAATGACTTTCAAGTACAAATCTCACTGGTTCAATATGAAAACCCTAAAATGGTGAATAGAGAAAGGAGTGCTATTCTCTTTTTATAGTTAAGGAAAGTGAAACCAAAAATGAATAAGAGATTTTCGCAGGGAACAACAAAGTGAAGAATTCAATCCAGATCCCTTGATCCCAAGTTCCCTGGGAGTTCTTTCTTATAATATGCCCTAGTTGAAGACAGATAGCACCTGGCTCCCTAGCTTGGGCTACTTCATCTAAGTGGACTTGCTTGTTTGTGTTTTGTTTTATTTTGTCTGAAGTGCTTTTAGATCAATTAAAGAAGCAGACTCACAAACTGCCTTACGCAGTGTGTGTGGGTGGTCATCTATGTCAGAGAACGATAAAGACACTGAATTTCAGAGCAAGAAGACACTTAAACTTCTCTGGGGCCAGGTGCTTCATTTTACAAGTGAGGAAATAATGGCCCAAGGAGCCTAAGACAGGCAAAAATAATACTAGTACTGACTTCAGAGGTCAACTCAAATGGCAACTCAAATCAAATCTAGTTTTCCTGGAGTGACGTCAGACGCATGATAGAGTGAGGGATCGCCTCAGATCTCTCCCCTTGAAATAACAACAAGCAGAACATCTACAAGTCAACAAATAACACCTAACCTGCACACAAGCATGTCTGAGATCTATGCATCAGAGTACCCAAAGGTGGGAAAACCACATGAGACTGGGAGGCAGACAAGGAGTATGAAACAAAGGAGCTACATCAAGCAACCAGGACTCCCTGCAGGAAGAGAGAGAAGGGGACATTTTGTGGCCGGGTCTTGGTCCCTTGGAGCCCATAGCAGTGCTGCCTAAATAATCAGCATATAACACGTAGTAGAGTCCAGGGATCAGGGGAGAGAGCAGAGCAGAGACTGATTGCAGAGGGGTGACAGCTGTGGCTTAGCAACTACCATTGCCAAGTGGGAGGCTGAGTCATGGGAGCCTAGCTTCGCCCTCGCCCCACCTACCAAGAGCACACCCTTCTTGTCCCAGTATCTTCTCTCAGAGCTACCACCACTGAGCCTCAGGGGAATTTGCACAACCAGTACTGAAATATACTCTATAGCCAGTACCAGACAGACACGGTGATATCGAAGCAAGAGAGCTGGAATCAAGGGAACAACCACTAGGAGAAGGAAAACAGCCACATACTGTAGGCTTCTCCCAATCAACCCCACCCCACCCAGTCAGTCTGAGTCTGAAGGAAGTAGCAGAACATTGCATCCGACTTCTGGGGCAGTAATGAGACTTCAGGACCTCTTCAGAGACTCAGACTCCCATTACCCAATCACACCTTTTATGGGAGTGGAACCCTGGCACTGAGGGACCTAATCACAGGGGAAACACACACCCCATCAGAGACAGAAGGGCATTTTCAGCCTCAAAGCAGAAATCAAAGAGGCTTGGATGCCACCTACTGGAAATTAAAAAAAAAAAAAGAAAAGAAAACCACCCTTATCAACTTTCTAAAGAGAGATCACTATCTAACAAATATTCTTTAAAAAATAAGAAAAAAACAGAGTACTCCCATTAATGCCCAGGCAGAGAAATAGCCATCAAACACTATGAACAATCAAGGTAACAAGGCAGTTCAGAAAGAAAGTGAAAAATCTCCAGAAAATAAGCTCAAAGACATAGAAATGTGATTTAAGTGACAAAGACTTTAGGATTACACTTCTGAAAAAAACTCAATGATATGCAAGAAAATTCTGACCAACAATTCCAAAAAAAAAAATTAGAAACTAAATAAGCAAACAAAATGCTTTACAAAAGAGATGGAAACCATAAAAAGAACCAAATTGAACTTTTAGAGATGAAAAACACATTTAAAGAGATGAAGAATGAAATAGCAAGCTAGAAAACAGAAATGACAAGATAGAGGAAAGAATTAGTGATATTGAAGACAGAAGTCAGGAAATGACACAGAGGGAAAAGAGAAATTGAGAATAAAAAATAATGAAAGAACTACAAGAATTCTCTGACACCATCAGAAAAAAAGCAACAAAAGAATAATGGGTATACCAGAAGGAGAAGAGAGGGAGAAGGAAACAAAACATATTCAAACAAACGTCCACGAGAATGTCTCAAACCTATAAAAAGAACTGGATCTTTGACTCCAAAAGGAAAGAGAACACCCAATTATCTCAATCCAAAAAAGGCATTTCTCCAAGACATTTTTTTTTAATTATCAAAAATTAATGACAAAGAAACAATTCTCAAGGTAGCCAGGGAAAAGAAGACAGTAACTTTAAAAGAAAACTCATTAGACTATCATTGGCATTCTCAGCACAAACCTTATAAGCAAGAAAAGAATGGAACCAAATAATCAAACTATTGAAAGAAAGAAATTACTAGCCAAGGATAATATATCCAGCAAAGCTCTTCTTTAGATATGAAGGAGAAATAAAGACCTTTCCAGACATACAAGGGCTGGGGGAATTCTCTGCCACAAGGCCTGCAGTACAGGAAATACTGAAGGGGTCATTCTACTTGAATCAAAAGGACAAAAAATACATGCCTATGAGTAAGGTGACAAATAGGCAAACAGAGGCAGGAAAGTGCAACCCTTATTAAGAAGAGGGTATTACAAGCTTAAGTATTACATAATGGTTAAAGGTAAAAAATAAAACAAAACAAAACAAAACAAAAACCTCTAAAAGTAGTAAAAGATAACAGCTAATGCAACTTACAAATGAATGTTTAGCTTATACAGTGATAATTTGCAACAACAAAAACAGAAAAGGGGAAGAAGTAATGATCCAAGGTGCATGCAGAATGGACACAAGGTTGTATACATACACATACACACACACACACACACACACACACACCCATCTGAATGGGAAAATATATTTGCAAACAATGCCTCCAATAAGGGCCTGATATCAAAACATACAAAGAACTCACACAACTCAGTAACAACTATCAATTAAACAAGCAATTCATTAAAAAATGGGCAGAGGACCTGAACAGACACATCTCCCAAGAAGACATACAAATGTCCAGCAAACATATGAAAGGATGCTCAACATCGCTAGCTATTAGGGAAATACAAATCAAAACCACAATGAGATATCATCTCACACCTGTTAGAATAGCTGTTATCAATAGGACAAGAAATGACAAATGGTGGAGAGGATGTGGAGAAAAAAGATCCCTCATATACTGCTGGTGGGACTGCACATTGTTACAGCCACTGTGGAAACAAGTATGGAAGTTCCTCAAAACACTAAGAATTGACCTACCATATGATCCAGCAATCCCTCTATTGTATTTTTACCCAAAAAACCTAAAAACATTTATCCACAAAGATATGCACCCTGATGTTTATAGCAACATTATTCATGGTGGCCAGAACATGGAAGCAACCAAATTGTCCATCAACAGACTATTGGATGAAGAAGACATGGTACATATATACAATGGAATATTACTTAGCCATAAGAAAAAATAAAATACATCCATTTGTGTCATCATGAATGGGTCTCGAGGTAATCACGCTAAGTGAAATAAGTCAGACAGAAAAACTCAAAAACTGTATGATTTCACTCATATGTGGGATATAAAGCTGAAAGCAATAAAGAAACATGACAAGCAAACAGAGACTCATGGACAGGAACTGTGGATTAGCAGTTACCAGAGGGATGTGAGGGAGGGAGGGAGGCAGAGAGGGGTAAAAGAGGTCAAATTCTCAGTGACAGAAGGAAATCTAACTTTGAGTGGTGAACACACAATGCAGTGTATATAGGACATACTGTTGAATTATACACTTGAAACTTATTTGATTTTATTAATCAATGTCACCCCAATAATTTTTAATAAAAAAGCATTTTATTTAGTCTCTTATTATCCTCTTATTTTTTCTATTACTGTCAGTCTGACTTGTCATGAGCACATCATAAAGTCTTTTCAGACAGAGCTTAAGTGGAACACCTGGTTGACTTATCCTTAGAATGACTCGTATAAATGCAAATTCTTAGCAAGAACTTCATAAGCAGCACCAAGCATGCCTAGGGCTAAGGGGAATCCCAACAAAATATGCATTCATTAAAAATTCAAATACAGCAAAACAAAATTAATCTTTAAAATTATTTGCAGAAGTGCTGCCAAAAGAAAAATTGAAAATAAAGTCACCTTGAACAAAATAAGAGCTTGCGAAACTATGTTTCTAAACTTAAAATTTTAATTGATGTGAACCCAAAAGAACTTCAACTGAGCAGATTTAGCTAAAACTTATCAGAAACCGCAGAGTGCCACTGAGCTGAAATAACTGTAACTCTCTCCAGCTCCCACTGACGGTAATAAATGGGCAGGGAGTTTTTTTGTTAGTTTTCATTGTCTGAGACTCTTCCTTCTTCTGCTGAAATAGACTTTTGATTTCAAAAGTCATTCTGCAGAGTTAGGTTAAAAAAAGAGGCTCACGAAGTGCCTCAAGCTCTCTTGGGTGGTGGCCATCTACATCCCAGATCTACAGCACAATTCTTCAACTCTCTACTAACAGGGAACTTTAAGAATGGGAGGGTTGGCCAGGGGAGCAAAGAAGAACTTCATGTCACATCCCATTACAAACCCAAGGAGATCAATATTTCCCCAACAATAAAATGAGGGAGAGACTCTGGATACTCTAAGTCACCCTCAATTTTAAGAGCTATGATTGAAAATAAACATTGACTCAACTGAGTGATATCATTGATTGAGCTTATTAAGAAATAGTAAGCAGAGTCAGCAGCTGACTACAGGATTTGTTTTTAAAACATATAAAGCTCTACGTTGTCAAGTAATCTTACTTTAATTTGTCTCTGGGCCGAGTGGCTAGCAAGTGCCAAAGTGAAGTCTCATTTCACTCATAGCAGCAGATGTAATTGTTGTCTGAATTCATTTGTTTGCTGACAAAGTCTGACACTTTATGCTCAGGCCACAGTGAAAGTTCCCTTTGATATCCTGCACATATCTCACTAAATGCAAAATCTTGACAGAGAAAAGAGAAAAGACAATAACCTAAAATAAAAGAGGAATACTCTCCCTACAAAAAGGTGGTATTTTCATGTCACTATATAAAGAATGACTTGTACATTGATCTTACTCTGTTGCTGCATTGATTAGGATCAAAGTCAGCCTCGCTGCAATGAAACTAAGATCTGTAAGCACCAGTATTAGCCACCCGCTCTATAATGAAAAAAATAAATAAAATGGGGTAAAATGCACATACCCATTTTTTAACAGGACCAGTCCTAACAAAACTCTCGATCCTATCAAGTTTCTAATAGAAGTTATATGTAATTACAATAGTTAACACATGAATCACACTTGCTCTGTTCTGATGCTAATATTAATTTTTCTTTATGTATATTTAGTTTCACAACGAGTTTATGGCAGTGTAATTTTTATGCTCATTCTGCTCATGAAAATATCTTATAAAAGTCTAGGGACAGTACGAGCTTGTACAGTATCCCCCACAAAAATAATATCCACCTAGAACCTGTGAATGTAACTATATTTGTAAACAGGGTCTTTAAAGATGTAATCAAGTTAAGATGAGGTCATACTTCACTACAATGAGCTTTAATCCGATCTGACTGGTGTCCTTATTAAAAGATGAAAATCTGGAAATACAAAGGCACACAGAAAATGCCATATAAAGAGAGACAAAAGACTGGAGTGATACAGCAGCAAGCCAAGCCACGCCAAGGGTTGATGGCAAGCAGCAGAAGCAAAGAGGCCTGTAGATACTTGAACCTACATTTAAACAAGAACCTGCAGGGAGTACAGTCCCGCATACCCCTGTTTTAGACTTCTGGCCTCCCAAACTAGGAGACAGTACATTTCTGTCGTTTTAAGCCAACCTGTTTGTGATGATTTGCTATGGCAGCCCTAGGAAAATAATACAGATACTTTCCCCAAAATCCGTTCAGCTGTGATTAGAAAGAAAGCAGTTTGAATCTAGAGTCCACATGCTTAACCAACTCCCTTCACAACATCCTGTGGTTCATAGTGTTGGCACTCGATGGCAAAGAGGACAAATGGGCAGAGGGAACTGCAGTTCTGTAAGTTTCCCTCATGCTCTGTCCTCTGTGGGTTAAGATCAACTGAAGTCAGCCCAAGTTCTCTTTTAACAATTATCATTATTACCTCAACCTCCCTTAGTCTCACTTCAACTTGTTTATCTATAAAATGGTGCATTAGCACTTAATACACTGAATATTTTTGAGGATTAAATGAGTTAATACTACTATAGGGCTTATGGGAGAGTTTGGCAGGTAGTAAATACTCAATTACTGTTACCTACTCTCATTATTATTGCTACCACTATCATGAAGATTAAAAGGATAAATTCCACTCACCTCAATAAATAGTTGAGATTTTTTAGACCTGGATTTGCATCTTGTTTCTGCTTTTTTTTTTTTTCTGTGTAGCCTTGGGCTACTTATTCAAACTTTATAAGCCTTTTTTTAATTGGACATTGGGATATTAATGTATGCCCCCATCACAGAGTCACCACAAAGATTAGAAATAATGTATGTATACATAAATGTGTATATATGTCTACATATACATACGTATATATACATACACATATATTCAATATATTGTTAAGAATGTAGTAAGCAGAGGCTCACAATACATAATGTTGTTTATTGTTATCATAAATTATTCTAGTGTGTAGTAATCTTTTCAGTCAAGAAATGCTATCATTACCCTAACCTAAATCATTCTAATCACACTTCAAGCATTTTCTCTATTGTTACCTTTAGTGATGTTGAAGGAAGGAATTTGAAGAATAAACTTTCCTAATACCTACCTTGAGTCAACATTATAAGTGAAGGTGAACATTTCTAGAGAACATGTATTTTTTTTCTGTAGATACTTGAACCTACATTTAAACAAGAAAAAACTGAACCTATAAAAATTGTCATTGTGAAAGTGAATACTAAAATGTCTTCTGGGAAGATAATGAGATGAATGAGCTAATGAGAAATCTCTTTCCTGTGCCTTGTGAAATATGGGTTTAATATTATTTTTCATTTTTTCCTAGCATGTGTCCCAACCACCCCCTTACCTGCCTATGTTAGTATGCCATTATAAATTAGCTCTTTTATTTATTTTTAATTTTACATATACATTTGGATAAATTGCTATGTAAGTGGTGAGATGAATGGTTGATGGAAGAGTTGTTGCTGATGACCAGGAGGAGTAAAATCTTTCATCTTTGTCAAGGATACAAGGTAATTTTGCTGTAGGAGTGACATTATAAGGAACACCAAAATGAGATTTCCATTATATCCATTCCTCTCCACCCAACTCTACCTTCCCCAATTTTGTGTTGCAATGCAAATACATCACTTAATCCTACAAGGAAATAGTTTTCTTTAACCCCACTTTGTTTTGTAAAGGATGTCACACACACAAAATTCTATTTTAGGAAAAGAGGGAAGTCTCATTTTGATGATCTTTAATCACTGGAAATAATTAAAGACCTTCAGCAGTGTCCACAGGTATGCTGAGAGGTTTAAATTTCAGGCAGCCAAGTGCAGAATAACAAAAGTAAAATAATTTTTAAAAAAGGAAAAAGAAAATGAAAACGCTTTAGTTATTTGTGGATTTCACTAAATATTACCAGGTCCGTCCTCTTCTGGGCACATGATAGGACTGCATATCCCAAGCACCTGGGAGAGTCCATGTGGCTATTTTTGGCTCATAAATGTGAGTGGCAGTCATATGTGCCATTTCCAGTCTAAAGCATTTAATATGAATGTGAGACCCTCCAGAACTCCCCTTTTTCATCTGCAATGGCCACCATCGTGATGTATATAGAAAAGAGAATAGTTGGGTGAAGAGGTTTATAAGAGTATAAGTTTGCCCAACAAGATTCTGGGTTCCAGAACATGGACAAAACAAGAGCAGAGAGTACCCAGGACCACTTCTATGAACATGTACTACATGAGAAAACTAAGTCTCCATTATTCTGAGTTATTGAGATTTGGAAATAATTTGATATGGGACATAATAATCTAGTCTATCCTTTTCTACATGGAATAATAACAAAAAAAAAATAGTCACAATCATTTAAAGCAGGGGTCCCCAGCACCCAAGCCATGGACCAGTACAGTCCATGCCCTGTTAGGAACCACGCTACGCAGCAGGAGGTGAGTGGCAAGCGAATGAGTGAAGCTTTATTTGTATTTGCAGCTGTTCCCAGCACTAGCATCACCACCTCATCTCCACCTCAGATCTCCTAGGAGCACTGGTCCTTGGTGCCAAAAATGTTGGGGACTGCTGATTTAAAGAAATGGAAAAAATGCTCTTGAAAGTAGCAAAAGGTAGCCTGGGGTTTGAGGAACCTTCAAACTCCCCCCTATCCTATACTTCCACAGACTCACCAACCAGCACAACCTATCACACTTTTCTGATGTGGAAATTAATTAAATCTCTGGTAGAGGGAATTTTCTTCCCACTAGTCTAAAGGTCCTCCCTCCAGCCAAGCATTCTCATAGCTCACATATATGGCTTTGGTTTTACCATTTCTATACCACTCCACTTTGGAACCCTTTTCCTTCTCTTCCATAAGATCTTGTCAAAATCTTTCTCAACCTTAATTCACAAATTATCTATACCTTCTTGTGAGAAACTTTTTCTGAACCATTGTAAGTCCACAGTGAGTACACTGTGCCTTCTCTAAACTCTCAATAGATTGTAACCTATTACCTTTTTGTTGATATTTCATTTGTATAGGGGTCAGAGGATAAGCTCTTACTCAGCATCCTTCATGGCTTCTGCAGTGGCTCAATAATGGTGAAGAGGAAGAAGCCAGGGACCAATTATTAAGAAACGTGGCACCTGCTTTGGCCAACTAGTCTCAGTTTCCTTGTCTGTAAGGGGAGAGTTAAATTGGATTTTTCTCTCTGTCATATTGAACTCAAATATTTTATGACTGATTTCAGACTAATGAATGAGCTGTATAGATCAGTCTCATGTTTTAAGAACAAAGTCTTCTTAAAATAGTTTTTATGAGAAATGGAAAAGGAACAGGCATTGTGTAGCTTAGCCATTAAATCATTGAAAGCACTGCTTTGTGTTGAATTTGGGTGAATCAAACAATTCACCTCTGTTAGTGAAAACTGCCTCAAGAGACTTTCAAGTGCAGTATGACAGGGAAACAATAAACAAGATATGACAGTCATCTCTCTTGTCTAGGACTCTGAGAGAGGAAATTATCTTACGCCGTAGTATCAAACAATCAGAAACTATTTACTAAAGTCTACTTAGTGATCATCAAAATCTTTAAGCAGTGTACACAGACTGTTTCCAGCTTAAAGGATCTTACAGTCCTGTTTGGCAGGCAAAAGTGAGACATGAGACAACAATAAGTGAGATGAAATTAAGTTCTGTATAGTGAAAGCTCCTGACATTTGACAACAGAGCTCACCTCTATAGAGCAAATGGTCTTAGGCAGTAACTAATCCTTCTCATCCTCATTTGCAAAAATGTGGATACTAGTAGTATCTACCTCACAGGGGATTGGGAGGATCAAATGATAAAATATAGATAAACTGCAGTCTTGACATATTGGAAGAGACCAATAAATATTGACCATTATTACCATCACCATCATCTTCACCTTTATTATAGTTTTATATGCCAGTGAGGAGTAGGATGGATTGTCACTGCATTGAAGATTGAGAGGAAAATGAGGGATGAGGAAAGACCTGTAAAGTGAAAGGGAAAACCTAAGGAACATGAGTAGATACAACCAACTGAAAATCTTATGCGGTAATAACCTTTGACAAAGGCCTCTCAAAATACAAGTGGCCCTTGTTTTATATGCTCTCCTGTGGCTGTTGGACAATCTAAATGTTTGCTCACCTTGGACTACACCACACATGGACACATCACATGAAGAAGCTGGAACATGCTGAAAGCCTACTGAATTTTAAAATTCAGCTATAAATGTTGACAAAGTGAAAATTTTGCATTTTCAACTGGAGAATTAAAAAGAATTGCGTCAAATGCTGGTGGATTCAGAAAATAGCATATTATAGAATATGACCGTTTGATACCATTAGTAATATTTAAGAGTTATTGTGCAAATCCCTCCTGTCTTTTCATAATGGCCTTCTGCCCTGAAAAGTTTTCTGTTATCATTATGGCTACTGGTTAAATTAAGCTGTGAAGAAATAGAATAATTTACTTTAGGTTCTAAAGATTTCCAGTAATAAACATTACTAATGCTTCATTTTGGGGCCACTGGTAACTTATTAAACTCTTTTTCTCATTATATAGTCAATTTACTTAATTTGAGGCCATATATTTTCCTTACTTTTATTATCTTTTGGCTTTTCTCCAACTTGTCTTAATCAAAATGCTTATTATTTGTGCCTTGCTATTAAGGATAATCTACTTACTTAATAAATAGCAAATCGCATGTTAAAAATGAGGAAAAATTTAGTCGCTACCATACAATTTCTTCCAAATGAAAGCAGGAATATTTGTAATTCAACAGCATGCAGTCCTTCTAGGACAAGGGCTAATGGCAGTTGAATGAAATATTCTTTGCCAACAGCATTGGGCAAATTAAAGTTCTTTCCTTTAAAAGTTAAATGATATTAACTGCATTTCTCCATTGTCACTAAAAAGAGAAGAAACTTCATAAACATTTCATTTCCCTTTATCAAATATTCATTGACCCCCTACTGTGTGCTGGGCACTCATGTGGGCTCTAAGGATGTAACTTGGAGTGAGACAAAGACCTTGCTCTCATTGACCTTAAATTCTAAGTGAGGAAGTCAAACAGCCAGCACTTAAGTATGTATGAGGTGATGATAAATTTACAAAGGTACATAAAGAAGATAGGATTGAAGTGAGACAATGTCATGGACTAGGGATGGAAGTTAGAGTGTCATGGGATAGAAAGGAGTTTTGCTTTATATAGTATGGCCAGCGAAGACCTGTCAGATGAAAGGAACATCTGACTAAAGACTTGATTGATGTGAAAGAGTACTCCAGTGGATAAAAGAGGAATAGACTAAAATACACTGTCCACCACTCACAGATGCTTACATATGCTCATAAATTAATAGCTTGAGTAAAAAGACTTAGAAGGGCTTTTCATTCATCAAAATCCTCTAAACTTGTACTGCTAACCAGAACATGGGTCTATGTATTTGAAATGTTAATAAACGGTGGCCTCCTTAATTTTTACTCAAAGGAAAGACTGTAAATCTGAGAGGTTGCCATTCTGTTATACATCATGCGTACTACAGAAATTAGCAGGCTCGAATTGACCAGAAGCCTGGACAAAAGTGGAATTTATACTCCTCCCTCACTGATCTTTCACACATGAATCAAATGATATATTCCCAAAGAAGAATTAGAAACTGACATGCTCTGTGCCAGCATGTAGATAAGGTTGGGACCTGTGTGTATCGATGGTTACCCTGGGATCTCTTCTGTCTCTCTGCCATATGGAGATTAATCTGACTCAAGCCCTGCTGATAGTTGGAATTAATAATTATCCTTTCACAATACAGCTAGTCACCACAGAAACGTGTTCCCGAATGGAGCCAGAGCCATCAAGTACAACACAGCCATCACCTGCTCCCATTTCCCCCTTTGTTAACCTTAAAATTAAAAAGAGTCACAAACCACTTATGGAGAGGACAGATTTCCACAGCCCTTAAGAATACCAGAAGCAGCTTTTACAAGGTCTCAGTATCGAGGGTCCTATTCTTTCATTCAGTCCTATTGACTGCTATTTAAAAGCAAAAAACTCAAAATACTCATACATCTAGATTTTCAGCTCTCAGAGAATTTTAATTTGCTAACAAGTAGAGGCAGGAAAAGGAGACCCATAAAAGAAGTAAATAATGGAAATCAACTACTTGGTAGAAACAGAATCTGGGGGAAAAAATTAAAGATGCAGCAAAATGCAGCAATGAATTATAGCACAGAACAGAAGTACATGCTGACTCCGAAATAGGTCTGTCATTTCCTATCTGTGTAACTCTAAGTTCCATAAGTTCTCTGTGCTTCTTTTTCCTCAGCTGCAAAAATAGAATAAACAGTAATACCTTATTATGAGGCCTAGAATTTATACTACATGACAATGTAGACAGTGACTATGCATATCTAGGTTGGTGAGGTTTACTCTACCCTCTAAAGTCAGTCTTTTGTCCTGATCAAGAATATACTTCCCAGAACTTAATATGAAAAAAACCAGCCACTGTAAGCATTTTTAAACTATTCTGATCCACACTGAAATGAGTTTTCACTAGTAAAATTAAGTAATGTGTATTAGTAATGAGTTTTCACTAATTAAAATTGTTAATATTTAAAATGTAGGTTGGCTAGTATATTGTAAAGGCAATTTCTCACCCCTCAAGAGGGTGTAAGATCTTATAATTCATACACTCTTAGAAGTAGTATCTTGGGCATAATTCCTAAATAATTATTTCTAAATAACTATTGGTTATTAGAGTTTAACCTACTAAATTTTACTAGATGGTTAGCCAATTCCCACTCTAGAATATTGTCATATTTGCTTTGGGGAACCTTTTAAGCAAGTACCAGTCTGATCTCCTTAAAGCATCTTATTGAAGAAGTTATAACTATTATTTCATGCCTGCACACTATAAATGTCTGTAGTATTTCTATCATCTGTTTAAAATAGCACAGGAATCTCTTTTATATTTTTGGAATGTTTCCATTACAAATATTTATCATTTCAAATTTTGGCACCTGCAAATATAAGCTTCAGTTATATGAAAATGTCACTTACATGAAACACTCCATTTCCAATGAAGTTCCCATTTCCAGGTGCTTTCTGACTAGGCTATTATTGCAAAAATGTTCAACCTCAGTGATTCACACATTTAGAAGACAATGTTCCATGGGTCTCTCACATTTACGTATATGTTGTATCCATAAGCACTACTGGCTACCTAACTTCTGGACAGTCTTTTCAAGGATATTTGTATAACAATCTTGGCACAATGATTTACTGTCAAGTATAATAAAAATAATGTCTCTGTTTCTGGTACAAAGTTTAGACAGGATTATTAACCATTATATAATATTTGTCATATACAAGATTCCCAGTAAGATTAGCAACTGAACTCTTATGGAAAACAATGGACACTAGAGGAAGTGGGATGGCAGTTTAAGTGTTAAAAGATAAAAAAGTATCATTCAGGAATCTTATATCCAGCAAAACTGTCTCCAAAAATTAAGGTGAAATAAGAGTTACACTGGAGAAATAGTTCAACATGACTGCCTAGGAAGATGCTGAACTCACTTCTTTTCATAGCTACAACAAATCTACAAATAAATATGAAATAATTCCTTCTGAAAATGATCTAAAATTTGGATGATCAGAGCCCACACAACAAAGGATAAAAGGATAGTATTGAGATGGAAAGGAGAGGCACAAAGAAGTTTTTAGGAAGAAAGAAAAATACAACGAGCTGTGGCAAATCCACAATTGGGATGGAATCTTAAAGGTACATAACTTGCCCCTGAGGAAAGAGGAATCTGGGCACCACATCAGTCAATCCAACCCTTAGATTCTACAGAGAGACAAGCCCCAAAATACCTGATTTTTTAAACTGAAGGGAGTGGGGGCAGGGGGAGGAGCAAAAGAAGAGGAGGAGAAAAAGAAAATTACAGGCCTATATCCTGGATAAACACAGATGCAAAAATCATCAACAAATTAACAGCCAACCAAATCCAACAATACATTAGAAGGATCATACATCATGATCAAGTGGGATTTATTCTCGGGATGCAAGGATGGTTCAACATCTGCAAATCAAATCTAAGCACCTGACTTAAGGGTTTTCCTAATTACATTTTGAAAGATTCCCACTTATTTTTTCCACATGGTAATGCTTATGCATATGACATTAAGGACTAATTTCATAGAATTTCTAAATAAATAAGGCAATATCTAAATAATAAGTCATATTCTCTTCTCTGTCTATTGCAAGTAATGTCAGTCTTATGAATAATATGTAGGCAATAGTGTGAGCAATTTGAGCCCTTAAATGAATGAGTATACCTGAGGCCGAACGGTGGAACTTATGTTATCAAGTCAACACTATACTTCTTCAATGCAGAATTTTTAACAGATGTTCTCACTGGGGGCTGAGGTTGGGGAGGCAGACAAAGAATTGAGGCTGAATCAAAGGAGAAAGTTAAAGTGAGTTTTACCAATAAGAAGCTGCTATATTCACAAAGCTTCAAGGCACAGTGGCAAACCCATTCTTGCCCTCCCCTGACTTCCCACTATTTTAAACCTCAAACTCTGGAACCCTTGCCTCATTAAGTAGAGGTCAATAATCACTCTTACTACTAACCTAAGGGATGCTCAATAAATCTCTTAAAAAATTCTAATGTATCATCTAATTTACAGCTTGATATATTCAGTTCAGAATCTTACCAGAGCCTAATACTCTACTGTTTTGTTTTCCCCAAATTAGACTGTTAGTTCTTTATCAAAAGAAAAAGATTGAGTCCAATTTTTCTTGTGAATCCTATAGAAGTCCATAGAATATTACTAGCTAAGTGCATATTAGATACTCAATAAATTCTTATTCCTTTGAGCCAATTTGAACACATGGTCTTTTAGTATCTAAAACAGCCAGTTTCCCTGAAAGGTAACTTTCATTTTCCTTAGCAAATGGAGCAGGAAAAAAAAAAATTACATGCATGCTCATAGCACAATAGATAACAAAATTACTGAATGTTAGTTCCCTAGATATCATCTGCTGCACTCATTCTACAGAGGGAGAAACTGAGAACGAGAGAAGTGAAGCTACCTGGTCAAGGTGCACAGCTAATCGTGATCTCAGATCCTCTTCTGCTCTTATCATTCCAAATGCTCTATAATTATTTAAAAGAAAAAAAACCTTGTTCTTGCTCTATAGTAATTTCTCTTCAGTCTGCCCAACTCACCTACTAGCAGTGACTAACAGTCTCTTCAAAGGGTGTACTTTCAGCAGGCTCTCAAAAAGACTTGAATGCCTCCATTCATTTGTCTCAGTTTTCCTGTTCTTTATTATACTAAGTAATGCTCAGTATTATCTCTTCGCAACTTTGCTTCCTCCTTTATATTTGAAGCAGTGTGGTCCATACTGCTTCTTCCTCCATAAAAAAGCCAAATGACATTCCTATTTCTAATGTTCATTGTGCCAGATTCTCAGGAGTAGTAAAAGCATGAGTTGACCTGGAGAGTTGCTGATTTAAAAATCCTCTTTCTAGGATAAAGGATCTATCTAGGATCAGATAACAGCCATAGAAACTTCAATTACACCTCAACCAAACAAATACTAAGTGGCAAGGGCAGAAGTCATTCCATAAATAAGAAAAATGCATTTGGAGATGAATATAGAGAGGCTGAAAATGATAATGCTATTATATAGGAACTTGGTAAACCTTTTTCTACACAGAATGTTAGGGACTTCCAAAAATGTTAATTTTCCATTACATATTCTATCCTGGCTTGGAAAAGGTAAATAGTCTAATTATAACAGAGCTTGGGTGATTCTGAGATATTTTTTAATGGCAATTGATTTTTTTCTCACTTCTCCAATGTGTCATGGAATTCTTAAACTGTGTGACATTGCTCTGTCCAGGCTTGACAGTATAGTCTGGTGAGGCATTACTAATATTTTTCCCTCAGGCTTCGATCAGCCATCACAGTGTTGCCTCATTGGTGGAACAACACGTCTTTACAGATCATTAAAAACTGTGGAAATTCAGGTACCCATCTTGATCACACATTGTCTGGGGATCCCAGAGAACTATTCTGTCATTAAGGGACCTCATTCAAGTAAAGAAAAATGGAGTATAGAGTTTAGGGGCAGACAAATGGTTTATGGTAGAATTTCAGACACCAAATGGAATGGAAACTACAAACCCAGATGTGCACAGATTTTTGCTGAAGAGAAAAAAGAAAAGAGAGAAAAGAGATTTCTCTTTTAGTGACATATAATTTAGCTTGGTCTCACAATGCTGGTGTTTGTCTCAGTGTTATTAGTTTCTGCCCTAAAATTCAAGCAAAAGCAAAAGTAGAGTCTTATTTAATAATTTCTAAAACATGAATTTTACAACCAGCTCTCAAAGCAGAATGTGTTATAAATACAGGTGAATAATTGCACTAAATGACAATAATCATTTTAGCACAAGGTCATCAGTATGGGGTACTCTGAATCCATGCTGAACTTCCAATATGGCAAAGTTGTTCGATAATCTCACTTAGGTCCACTGACCTAATTTGCTAAATCTAAATTTTGTCTCAGTCGTTATTGGTATGTGATTCTAAAAAAGCAGGGTCGTAAGAACCTTCACAAACTAAACTGATTTATTTCTGAGCCTTGGGATCAAAATAAAAACAAGTTATCTCAGTTCAACAACCTATCTAAATATGTCCAAGGGAAAGCTTTGATAGAACTCCATTTGCAACAGCGGCCGAAAGATCTTTGGCCCTCTGAGAAATTATTTCTGCTCACTCCCGTAGACCTAGATCAGCTGTGCTCCCCAGATGGTCCAGATTCTTGTGTTGAGCCCTGCCCCTGCCTCGACAATCACCTTGCATATCATATCCAGACTGCATTGGACTTACCTCTTTTGGTTTTTACCTTATTCTACCCGTGAAAGGGCTTCTCTGGGAATAAACCTTCCCTATTCATGAACTTTGAATTACCACTGTTAACAATGTTCCCTTCCCAGCTTGCTCTTTCCCATATCCAGCTCCAGGTATCCCCAAACACTGCTGCTGTTCTATCCCTGCTAGGTCCTTGTGAGAACTACATTACTTAACCTTTCCAGGTACACTCTATCTGGTGCTTGGAAATTTAAGAAGAAATGTAATATTTAATAAATACTTGAAGGAATGAGCAAAAGAGTGAGTGAGTGAGTGAGTGAGTACCAAGAGCACTAGGCTTGAGATCAGGAGACTGAGAATCAAGTGCTGGCTCAAGTGCTCTCTGGCTGTGTGATCTTGGACTGTGCTTAATTCCTTGATCTTCAAGTCACAGTTCCAGTTGCGATATCAAAATACCACCAACTAGGTGGTTTCAACAACTCTGGAGGCTGGGGTGTCCAGGATCAAGGTGCCTGCAGATTCAGTTTTTCGTGAGCGCCCGCATCCTGGCTGGGAGATGGCAACCTTCTCACTACAGGCTCATATGGTAGAGAAAAGAGGCTCTGGTATATCTTTACCTCTTCTTATAAGGGCACTAGTTCCATCATGAGGACTTCACTCTCACAAACTCATCTAAACTTAATTACCTCCCAAAGGCCCCACCTCCAAATATCGCATTTGAGAGTTAGTACATCAAATTATGAATTCTGAGGAGACACAGGCTTTCAGTCCATAACACAGTTTTTTAACCAGTGAAATGGAAATAAATACCTCTCCTGCCTATCTCACAGTTTTTACGAACCTGACAATGAGTTTTTCAAACTGCAAAGTGCTAAAATACTTGACTGTTATTATTAAAGAGACTTACATACGAACTTTTATTCAACTAATGTCATAGTGTGCTTCTTTAAGCAAAAGTCTACAGCTTCTGAAGATAAATAAGATGGTTTAGCCTACTGAAAAGATCAAGAGAAAACTAGAAGCCACAAGTCATTCGGCCTAGGAGTATCTAGAAAAGTAAAAATATTTCCAGACAGAGAGAACAGTTTGGCAAACAGAACTTGGAACTATATGCTGTTCTATTGGATACTCTGCTCCCTGTCTGGAATTTTCCCTTGTCCTCCCATTCTTTTAACACTCAGCCCAGGCGTTATCTCTGAGGGTTTTGTGTCACAGTAGCACATGGTACATGGTGGGAACAGTGAGAGAGAAGACTGCAAATGTGATTACCCAATGCCAGGTGTGCCCACAGCTACAGAATGTAAAATAACCAGGACACTGTCACTGATAAGATAGCAGAGAAGTAGAACATTGATTCATTCAACAAAAAAATGTTCTGATGCTTGCATGTGCCAGATGCTGTACTAGACACAAAGAAACTTACATTTTGTTGAAAGATGTCAGACTAAACCTAAGTTAACAAACTAAGAAACATATATTTGATTTAAAGTGTGAGAACTACACCAAATAGCATATAAAAGTTATATTTTGAATCTGCAGCATGTGAACTTACTGTTTAGGAACTTTGCCAGCTTGGAATGAACTCCCTCTAGAGTTACTCAAAGGGATTAGATGCCAATCTAATTCAAAGCAACCGATACCACAGCTTAATTAATAAAGAGAGTCAAGAGATATTTATGTGCAACCTTTTATGTACTGGACAGAGTGTGAGGCACAGAGCTGCAGTGTGGGGTGAATGAAGACAAAGTTATGCTCCTTACCTTCATGGTGCTTAAGGGTCTAATGTGCTAAAGTCCAGATTTTTAATTTCAAAATCTAGAAAAGTCTTTAAAGATTGAGATCGTCTATCATTACCATTCTATAAAGAATATATTCACATCAAATTTAGAGAGGTCATATAAAAAATTTTTAAAAAATGAGTAAACAACTGTCTGAAAAACTGTCTACACTCTTTTTGTTTTCTTATTTCCCTATTAGCCTGAAGAATTTTGTCACCAGCTAACCTTAGTTATTGGAATTTGGGTCAGGAAATACTGTTCTAGTAAATATGAGATTTTCAGGATCCAAAGGTACAGAATCAAGTCAGTCTGAAATAAGGAGGGAAAAGCAAATTATCTCCTCCTCTTATATTGTAGTGGTGACAGAAAAAAAAATATTTTGAAAATATGAAAGCTCATTTTGAACCTTCCTTTCTGCATCTCTATCTTACCTCTCATCAAACCTCTGGCATTCTTCAACCACTGTAAATTCCTTCTCAAAAGTAGCCCTTGCTCTCAAATGACTTATTTTGAACCCTTCCCAGATCAAAATGCCCTCCCTTCCTGCAAATGAACTCAGTTGCTTCAAGAAAAACAATAAGGTTGAAACAACTTTTCCAGATGCCTTTGTATTTGCAAAAAAAAACTTTTATTGCTTTTTTTCTAATTAAAAATTCACTCTTATTGTAAATATATATATATATATATATATATATATACACATATACATATATGTGTATATATATATGAAATATAAAACAGTATGAAGAAAAAAATTTCTCAAAGCCTGTAGGATATTTGCATTTCTAAGAGAGAATGTTTGCTGACAGATGTAGTCATCAGTGTAGATAGACTGAGGGTCTGCAGTATTAGCAGGAAATTGCAGTTGGAACTTTGAGAAAATCAAACTGAGGCAGAACCAGATCTTATCTTCAAGTAACTTGTAGGATAGTATCCACATTATTCTATTATTAGTGAATTAAAGGTCAGCAAATGCTCTACATTTCAGATGGAGAGTTTAACTCTAGCTTTGTTAAATTCTATTTTAAAGCTGCAAAAATGATTGTTCAGTTTTGGAGCTGGGCTCAGTGCAAGAAACTTCAAACATGAGTGCTGAATTTTCTCTATGGAATCTGCGCTCCTTGGAAAACATGAATGAGGCAGAGAGAGAAGGTATTGTTACAAGTTATGTTTCCCTGAGACAAAAAGCTTTTTTTTCTCTCATATTCACTTTCTCTCTGTCTGGAAATTTTTTTTTAAGTGAAGTCATCTAATATGAACTCTAATTTCCTCTCCTCCCACCTCTCCTGTTTCTTCTTGTATTTTTGTTTAATTATTTTTCATTTAAATACAGTAAATCTCTCTGTTGGTGGTACTCAATTCTGAGTTTTGAGTAATGCATCAAGTTGTATAAGGACGAAAACATGATGCAGAACAGTTCCCTGCGTCTCCCCCGAATCCCCTTGTGCTCCCTCCTTCAGTCAAACCTTCTCCTGCCCAACAGTCTTTGGCAACCACGGATCTGTTCTTCATCTCTATAATTTTTACCTTTTTCAAAATGTTATATGAATAAATCTGGCTTCTTTCACTTATCATAGTGCATCTGAGGCTCATCCATGTTAGTGTGTGTGTGTGTGTGTGTGTGTGTGTGTGTGTGTGTGTGTGTGTTAGAATTGTCACTCACAGATCCCTCAGTCAACTCAACAGAAGCCAGGATGCAGATTAGACTGTGCAGCATACACTATACAGGAGACTATCTCCTAATGAAGTGAATCTCCATGATATACATGGGAGACCTAAAGGTTCTTGAGAATTTTATACCAACAGAAGCATTGGTCAAGAGAGAAGAAGAAGAAGAAAAAAGAAGGTATTAAATCCCCCATTGAAATCCCTAAATGCAGGAAACAGGCTGATAAAACCAGTCAGCTGAAAATATGTGCTACTCCTCAGGTAAGAGGAAGAATGACTCTAGAGGTGAGGTTTGAGCCCAGAGGCTAGAGCCTTAAGAAACAAAGAATTATCCCTAGGACTTCAAACCTAATGGAGTTTGCCCAGTTGAATTTCAAAATTTCTGAAACTGATGACTCCCTTTTCCCTTCTATTTTCTCCTTTTTTGAAAGAGAAAGTCTAAAACTGGTATCCTATGTCTGCCCCATCATTGTATTTTAAAAGCAGATAACTTGGTTTCCAGTGTTATAAGTACATGGATAGAAAGGAATTTTTGATCATACCCATGGTCTCACTCTTTTCTTATCTAGATGATTTTCATAAGATTTGGGACTTTCAGATGATGAGATTTAGAAGAAAGTTTGCACTCTGAGTTGATGCTATAATCAGTTGAGATTTTTCAGTGACTTTAAAAATAGTCAATGTATTTGACATAGAGAATGGTTATGGATTTTTGAAAACCACAGAGAAGACTGTGGTAGACAGAGTAACTGCCTCCCAAAGATGTCCTTTCCTAAATTTCTGAATCCGTGAATACATTAATTTACATGGCAAAAGGACCTTGCGGATGTGATTAAAGATCTTGAGGTGAGGATATCCAAATGAACTGAATTTAATCAGAAGGGCCCTTATACAAGGGAAGTGGGAAAGTCAAAGTCAGAGGAAAAGATGTGAAGATGGAAGGAAAGGTCAAAGTGATATAGCCATAAGCCTAGGAATGCAGGCAGTTTCTAAAAGCCGGAAAATACAAGGAACAGATTCCCCCTCGATCCTCCTAGAAGAATGCAGCTCTGTCAATCATGTTAGAAGAGCTTTTCCAAATCTTCCCATTCCCAAATTTTAAAGGCATTTGCTTATGTTTTCTTATGGTAACATGTATGGTTTTATTTTCTCCTATGTTGCTAAAAACACAATAAGAAATTTAAATTCACAAAAACTATTATCAAAGAATCACTAAAACACCACACTTAGTTATATAAAAAGTCAAGTTCTTTTGTTGTAAAAGAAACACAGAAACTTGTTGCTGTGAATAGTTCTTTCTGTCACCAGACTGGTATGCATTTATATAACTCTGTCATATTGAATTTATCTGAATATATAATATGAGAAGCAGATCTATCTTTTTTTAAATTATCTTTTTCAAAAGTCCCAACAACTTGTATTAAAATGTCTATATTTTCCCAATTGATTTAAGATGCTACATTATTATGTCTAAAATTTCCAAATGCATTTTGTCTATTCTAGAATTTGATTCTGTGCCCCTGATTTGACTTTTCATCTGTTCATGAACCAACACTATATCGTTTTAATTATATAGGTTTCATAAGACGTTGTAATATCTGATATGGCTACCACTCCACCTTAGTCCATTTGAGCTACTATAACAAAATACAATCCACTAGGTAGTTTATAAACAGCAGGAATTTATTTCACACAGTTCTAGAGGCCAGATAATCCAAGATCAAGGTGCTGCCAGATTCAGTGTCTGGCGACTGTGTGCTGTCTGTCCTCACAAGGCAGAGGAGAAGGTTGCTCTCTGGAGTCTCTTCTTACAATCAGACTAATCCCATTGGTGAGGGTCCACCCTCATGACCTAATCACCTCCAAAAAGGCCTCCTCCCCTAATATTATCACATTGAGGGTTAGGATTTCAACATATGAATTTTGGTAAGACACAAACATTCAATCTATAGCTCCTCCATGTTGTGTATCTTTTTCCAGCATTTCTATAGCTATTCTTAAATATTTATTATTCTATTTTAACTTTATAGATGACATATTTATATCCATTAAAAAACTGATATCTTTAATGGGATTGTATTAACATTTTCTATTAACTTGGATGTAACCGACATTATTATGATGTTTATTCTTCTAGCCTAAAAACATTTTCATATCTATTTCATTTATCGCTGTGTACCAATGTATACTGATTTACAATTATCTATGAAAGTTTAGATAATACCACTACCTATGAGAATGGCTAACCATGTTACGAAAACAAACAAACAAACAGCGTCTTCCTCCTTTGGCATATTTTGGCAGGCTCATCAAGTTACAGAAAAATCATTGTTTTATTATCTTCTATCTTTGCTTTCAGGTGTGAAATGCCTTAATTTTTATATTACTGAGTTATTGTCAGGATGTCTCTACTTTTAAAACATAGGTGCTGATCCATCAGAATTCCAAGTTGGTAAAATTCTTTATTGGATAAGGGACCTTACCAAGACTCTGTCATGTTTGCGAATTAACCAAAATGTTCTCTATGTCTCAACAGTGTGTATGTGTGTGGGGGGCGGGATCTGTTTCCCTTAAGGCCACTTAAAACCCTCTCAGCCCTTTCTTTCCTGGTTTATCTCTGAATTCACCAAAGCAGGGTTTTAGACATTTAATATGTACATTGTGCATATAACAGTCATTCATGAAGTTCTAGAATTGATGATTTGGTCTCCAGTGTCACAGGGTCACATTAATGGGACAAGTTGTTTATCTCTTTAGTTATACCTTGGGTTTTTGGTATCATGTATGCTTTCATTTTTTTCTGTATTTCTAAAAATATAGAAATAAATAAATAAATTTAAATTCACAAAGACTAAAAACTATCAAAAAGTCACTAAAACACTACATTTGGTTATGTAAAATAGTAAAAATCATATTACCAGCCCTGCAACCACAGGGAATGCCTAACAGGGAATTTCCACATCTAACAACTTCCCACCACTATAGTAATAAAGGCTCATGCCCATGCTTGTCCCTTGCTTCTTCCACCTCCTAACCAATCCAGGAGCTTCCCCCTGTGTAGCTCTGTGTGGCAAGAGGCCCTTCTTCCTCTTAGGAATTGTGATTAATAAACTCTTCTCTCATTATCTTACCACCCCTGATTGAAACAAACCCTGAGTATGTTTTAAAACATTGCAACCTCTGCTTTCCTGCTCTAGGAGCTCTCCTTTTCATCCATCTTAGATATAGTCCATCATTGCTTTGCTGATGGCTTTAATGGCAGAGGAACTATCTGTTCATGATAACAGTGACACATCTTTTTCTTTCGTGCTGCTATTTATAGCTCCTTTCATCATTGCTATCCTTAAATTTCTGGTACAGACAAATTTATCGAACAGGCAAACAAATTTTCCTTCATAAACTCCCACAGAATAGGGTTATTTTGTTATTATCATGGGATTCCCTTCTTCCCTGGGTATGCAGTGCCTCCAAGAGTATTGAGCTAATAACAATTTCTGTTCTATTTAGTGCTTTATAACAACCCACTGCTTTGTTCCTACATTCAAGCCTAGTTGCCTAATTCCACCAACAACTTTCTTGGTTTTGGAGACTTTCGTCCATGGATTTCATTTGTCCATCTCACCACCTGCAAATATCAGGCTAGGAACAAAAGAGCTTTTAAGGCCATAAATGAGTTTCTCATCTTTTTCCAGTCAAAAGTGATGACTTTAGAATCAACTACAAATCATGAGATATAAACAGTTGATGGTGTCAAAGAAAGGATAGAATTTGTGTCTGTGTGTATGTGTATGTTTTGTTTTTTTGTTCTTGTTTTTTTGTTTGTTTGTCTGTTTTTAGATCATGACTTATAACATTAAAATGAAATACTCCTGGTAAGGAACAGAGTTTCTCATGGGATCTGAGTAGAATGTTTTCTATGAGACTTGCCAATATGATAAAGAGATTTCAATTGAAACGAGAAAAGAAAGAGAAAGTGTCCAGCTTGCACTACAAAATACTGCCCTTGGAGATTACTAGGTATGAAGTAAGAAAAAAAAAAGAAAGAATGATGGAGGAGATGCCAAACAATTCATAAAAAGAAATAACAGAGAAGAGAATCAAAGGATAAATATAACTTCAGAGTGTTCATAGCAATTAAAGTATGGGTAATAAACAAAGTGACTTCAGATGTTTAACCCAATAAAATCCATATAAATTTATGAATGTCACTGGGACTTGGAAGAATTACTGGCAAATAAAAAACCCTGCTTGAAGGAGGAAAAAAAAAAAACTCAAGAGAGGAAAAGGGCAGATTTTCTTTTCAAGAATGTCTAAACCTAAAAGGAAGCCCAGAAAGCTGGAATGAAATCATACTGTCAAGTACTTGGATGAAGATGCAGGAAAACCCAATAGACATGGTGTTGTAACAGTGACAGCCAGAGAGGAAAGTCAGTATGCCATAGTAGGAAAAAAACCACCATCTGGTTCAGAAGATACAACTCTTAGTAACTACCAACTTATTCTTTAAGAAGGTTGAATATGTCACAAGGTTTTCTAATCAGGATGAACACAGGCATAAATAGAGAGACATGCCTATGATATAAAAGTTTGTAAACTATTATCTTAAAAAACGTTATCCACTAACACTTTGACTATATGTAAATAATATATCAGACTAGAGATAATGGGTCAGAGGAGGGCATTCAGAGGCCAAAATCATGTGTTCTTGGCACACATACACACAGTTCAATCACTTCTCTCTGACTAGGATTTGAGGCTGGAAGATGACAGGAAAAAGAAGACATTTATTGAACTCAAATTGGCAGAGGTACTTACCCCAAAGGGACAAGAATTTGAACTCCAAAGACCACTCTCATTAAAAGTATCATCAAAAGTCTCCCAACTATGTGATTATATTAGACTCTAGAAAATGTTCTGCAGTGGAGTGCTGTATCCACAAAAAAGTGGAAGGAATCATCAAGCAAAGGACCGATCTAAAGTACAAAAGAGCTTTCCTGAAGAGTATGAGATTAATACTAGAAAGTTTGAAGAAGTGGTTCACACTTGAAGGAGAAATGACACCAAAAATTGAGGAAATACCCTTGAGTAAGATACAAATAAATGGAAGCATATACCATGTTCATAGGTAGGAAGAATCAACATTGTTAAAATGGCCATACTACCCAAAGCAATCTATAGATTCAATGCAATCCCTATCAAAATACTAACAACATTTTTCAGAGCTCTAGAACAAATAATCCAAAAATTTATATGGAGTCATAAAAACCCTGAATAGCCACAATAATCTTGAGAAAGAAGGACAATCACATTACCAGATATCAAACTATGTAGTACATGGCTAAAGTAAGCAAAACAACATGGTACTGGCATAAAAACAGATACATTGATCAATGGAACAGAATAGAGCACCCAGAAACAAATACATGTCTCTGTGCTTATTCAACATATGACAAAGGAGGTAAGAATATACAGTGGGACAAAGAGTCTCTTCAATAAATGGTGTTAGAAAAATTGGACAGACACATGCAAAAAAAGAAACTAGACCACATTCTTACACCTTATACAAGAATAAACTCAAAATGGATTAGAGACTTAAAAGTAAGACCCAATACCATAAAACTTCTAGAAGAAAACATAGCATTAAACTCTGATGTTGTTAACAGCAATTTCTTTTTGGATATATCTCCTTGGGCAAGAGAAACGAAGAAAAAACAACTCAGACAACTCAACAACAACAAAAAAACAAGCACCCCAAGTAAAAATGGCAGAAGACTTGAATAGATAATTATCCAAAGAGGAAATACAGATGGCCAACAGACATATAAAAAGATGCTTAAGGTCACAAATCATCAGAGAAATGCAAATTAGAACCAAAATGAGATATCACCTGACACCTATCAGAATGGCTAACATCAATAAGTCAAAGAACAACAAATGTTGGCGAAGATATGAAGAAAAGGGAACTCTCATACTTTGTTGGGATTGCAAACTGGTACAGGCACTATGGAAAACAATCTTGAAGTTAAAAAATTAAAAATGGATATACTTTTTGACCCAGCAATTGTACATCTGGGCGTTTATCCAAAAAAAAAAAAAACCCAAAACAATAATTCGTAACGATTTATGCACCATCATATTCATGGCAGCACAATGTACAATAGCCAAGATATGAAAGCAACCTAAATGCCTATCAACAAACGACTAGATAAAGAAATTAAAGTTCATATATAGAATGGAATATTACTCAGCCATTAAAAAATAAAATCCTACTATTTGCAACAACACGGATGTACCTAGTGGCTATTATGCTGAGTGAAATAAGTCAGACAAAAATAAAAACTATATGATTTCACTTATATGAGGAATATCTAAGGAACAAAAAAACAAACTAATCCAAAACAGACTCACAAATATAGAGGACAGTCTGGTGACAGCCAGAGAGGAGAAGGCTGGGGGCTGGGAGATTTGGGTGAAGCATGATAAAAGTACAAATTAGTGGCTCATAGATAGTCACAGGATGGGGAGCATGGCATAGGGAATGCTGTTAACATTAATATATTGGCTAGGTGGGGAGCCAGAGGGAAGAAAGAGCATTTAGGGGGATTGTTTTATAAATTATATAAATGTCTAACCAAGGTACTGTATCCTTGAAACTAATACAATTAAAAAAATTTTTTTTAAAAAGAGTTGCTAGATTTAGAAAAAAAATAGGAAACTCAGACAAATATGAATTTCTGGTAAATAATAATTTTTTTTAGTATATGTGTATCCCATGAAATATTTGGGATATACTTATATGAAAAATTGTCATTTATCTGAAATTCAAATTTAACTAGGCCTTCTACATTTCACCTGGCAATCCTACCATGAGAAAACTCCCATTTTTCTTTTCTCTTTGACTCTGAAAGCAGTCCTACATATCACCCATCTTTAATTTCCCACGACCATCTTTAATTTGCTCACTTTTGGAGAAATGTAACACACACATCATTTGTTTGTTGATATTGTTGAGGATAAGTTAAATATTAAAAGATAGGCAAAAAGGTCCATAACTTTTTATTTTTAATTAAAAGATGGGTAGAGGAGATCTTTGGGATAAGACAGAGGAGAGAGGGGCAGCACTTGCTACATCCACCCCCGCTAAAGCCTTTGACTCTACAACCATGGTTATGACTATGCTCCAGGTAGGGTTCCACAGAACAGCAATCAAGCCTCTAAGACAGAGCTCAAGGCACAAGTAAGTATCAGGTGATATCATAAAAGCAGAAGAATATCTCAAAAGGGAATAACTTCTAGCCCCTGCTATTATGTGGCTGAATTCAACAGGCTGCAAATAAGTCAAACTCATTGTTTTAACTAATAATTTAGCTCTTTTCTAATTACTCCATGAAAAAAGAAGCTCCCATCTGTTGTCTGTATTGTTAAGAAAGTTTCTTCCCATCTAATAAGAGATTTTTTTTCAGCTGAATAGGCCTGTATTGTGTAATACAGTAGCAACGAACACCTATTGAGTTTATTGTGATTATTGAGCTCTTGAAAAGTAGCTAGTCAGAACCAAGATATGCTATAAGTGTAAAATACTGGATTTCTAAGACTTAGTATGATAGGAAAGAATATAAAATAACTCAATTTTAAGTTGACAGAATGTTGAAATGATAACATTTTGGACATATCGATTTAAGTAATGGACATATTATTAAATTGATCTTACCTATTTCTTCTTTTTTTGCATGTCTAAAAAAATTTTAATTATAATTGTGGCTCACAAAATGTCTTTCCATTGGATAATGCTGTCAGACTCTACCCCTCAGTTGTCAGAGCTGCAAGTCACCTGAAATATAATCTAGTTTAATTCTATCATTTAACTGGCAAGAAACATGAGACCCAGAAAGGTAAAGTACTTCTTAGTATCTCAATTTATTAAAATTATGAATTTTCAAAAAAGAATCTTAAGCTTGGAAAGACCTTTAAAACACATGGCAATTATCTTCTGTTCTGGAAGGTTTCATCCAATAAAAATTCCATTTTGTCCTGGCCAAATGGAAGAAGTAACAGTAATAGATAATTTCTATTTTAAAAAAAGTGCTTTAAAATATATCTATAACAATTATCACTTTATTGTGAATAAAACTACTTTTAACAAAATATTTAAAAATCACAAGCAAGACTTGAACTTTGTACTGGAATAACTTCTAAATTTGACCTCATTTTAAAGGTAAATAGGGCTGTCTCCATAAAAAAATATACAAAATCTGGTAAAGTCTGACATCATCACTCCTTAACTTAAACCCCACAGCATGTAAAGATCACAGTTTAAAGTCTACATCTCCCCTGAAGACATTCAATCTCATCTGATCTCAGAAGCTAAGCAGGGTCAAGCCTGGTTAGTACTTGGATGGGAGACCACCTAGGAAGATCAGGTGCTGTAGGTGTAAAATGGTTGGATGCATGGATGGATGGATGGATGGATAGATGGATTGATGGATGGATGGATGGATGAACAGACAGATGGACAGACAGATATAGTAGATAAAGTCCAAATCTCTCTTACTTTTTGTCCCTCTCCCCTACCCTTGATTTACAATAAAAAAAAATTATCTGATATTAGCCACTCACACTTGTTGTCTGGTTAATTAAACCTCTTTCATATGATACATATACATTTGCTAAATTGTATGTCTCCAATTGTGTAATTTCATGGAAAGATCCAGGTAGAAATCAAGCAAGACTGCCCTTTAAGACAAATTCTGAGCAGTGGAAAAATTAAAGATATTTGTGAAAGTTAAAAACAAACAAACAAACAAAAAGCAAGCCACTTTAAGTTACTTATTGTCTACACACTCACTTGGACCCTGCAATGGCCTGGATATGTTCTTCCCACATTCATATATTGAAATCTAACCCCCACAGTGATGGTATCAGGAGTTGGGGTCTTAGGAATATGATTTTAGCTCATGAGGGCAGAAGCCTTATGAATGCGATTACTGCCTTATAAAAGAGGCCTCAGAGAGCTCCCCTGCCCCTCCCATCATGTAAGAACACAGCAAGAAGTTGGCAGTTTGTAATCCAGAAGAGGGCCTTCACCATTACCTGATCATGCCAGCACCTTGATCTTGGACTTCCAGGCTTCAGAACTGTGAGAAATAAATTTCTGTTGTTTACAAGTCACCCAGTCTGTGGTACTTTATTAGAGCGGCCCAAATGGACTGAGACAGACCCTCTCATCCTTCACTCCCCATGCCCCATGTCTTCAATGGGCCCACATCTCTACTGCATTAACATGTACCTATGTGGAGTTAAAATGTACCGAGCACTGTTCCTGGTGCTTGGAATAGTAAGCTGAACAAGTTGGTGACAGTCTGTCCCCACCTGTCCCTGCTCACGTGAGTTCCTCACCTTCTCAAACAATAGTCCTCTAAGCTTCCTTCTTTTCTTGTTTAGGCCTCAGGCGCATGAGGCTCATTCTTTGATTGACTCTACTCTCTAGGTGCAAATGAATGGCTCCTGATCATCCTGGCCCTTAGGCCCTTCACCATCCTGTGACTTCCTAGGGGTTCTCTGCACTTATGAATTACAGCACAAACTCCACAGAAGACAACCTCTAAAATCTAGACCTAGCTTTCTCCTGGCTGTTGGGTCACAGGAGATTCTGTCCACTTTAAAACTAAGCCCTCTAAGACCTCCTGCGCAGGGCGCCCAGCTACCCCTCCTTGATACTCTTCAGCATTCCCTTCCATGTCCCCTGCCTGGGCACCAGGACACCTCTTCCTGCGTGCATCTTGGAGAATCCCATTGTGCCTGGAGACCACACATAGTTCATGCATACTGCTACAGCTGGCATTATTTCGGCTAGCACTTAATGATTTCTTCACCTCACAGTGCTTTCTTCCTCATGTGACATCTAAGCACAGATCCCTATGCTGTCTATGCCAGGGAATGAGATTTCTGAGAAATATGAATATAATCTGAATGTCTTATTTTGATAACAGAGGTATTACCCAATTACAGACACAGGGCTTTAGGGGTTTCATTTCAGACCAATATTGCTCCTTAATTAAAAGGCTCCCATAAGCATTTTTTCCATTTAAAAGAGTAACATGAAATATTAATTACTTATATTAGAAGTAAACAACTGAAAACTAATAAATTTACAAATTCAATTACCACAAAAACTATCAAATGTCTTTTTGTTTAATTGCTATAGATTCCCCTTTAGACATCATAATGGAATTAATAGAACATTCTGGTAATCAATTGAAATTGATTAATTGATCAGTCAGAAGAACATGGTTAGATTATTTAACCTCCAGACACTTTTATTTATGCCTTAGCAGTGCCAGAGCAAGCACCTAGCAAACAGATATGACAGGCACACAACCAGGAGAGAGGGAGGACATTTGGACATTATCCAAAGTTCAGTGTGGGGTGAGGTGGCTTTTGCATATATATGGAGCATGTCACCCTTGAAGGGTAAGCATTATGCTGCTCATTAATATATTATCAAGGTCTCTTCATAAGGGAAGAAACACAGTCATCCTTCATGGATGAGCTATTGCATTTATTCCTGAGGATTTATTAAAAATTAACACTCCATCACTTTACATTTCTTATAACTGCCAGCACCTAAAAATACAGAGTGATAAATTTTGGCACAAAACTTTAAAAATACTCTATGTAAATATCTTATATTAAACTTGACTCTCCCGCTCTGACACCTTAAAGCCTCCTCCTGACCCCCTCCTCCTGTGCTCTGCTTACCAACAGAGCATTCTGTATATCACATGTAGGACTCACAAGCTCTCAGAAAGCAGGGTCTCCTTGTGAAACAGGAATGTATTCATGGGATCACGAACAGTCTGCACTGCAAGTTTACAGAGCAATGGGGCTGCTCTGTCCTAATACTCAAGCAAAGCCTGCCACAGATCCAGGACACCAGGCTGGAGCTGATGCTGCAGAACGAGGCCAGAAATCCAGGACAAAGGCAGTGGCAGTGGGTTCTTAGGTCTCTGTCTGAGCTACTGTCCTTCTGGCACAGGACCATGGCTATGGCAGTGGCCCTTAACATGTCTAGTTTAGGATGATATGTGTCTCAAAGTGTAGCAATGTGCCACCCAAACGGTCTCCTCTTTATTACTAACCTACAATGAATGTTATATTAATTAATCATCTAAACTTCTTAGAAGCAATTGTCAGCTTTATCTTGTAATTCTTAGTAAAGCAAAACCCACGATTCCTATCATATAGTATTAGCTACACTTACTGAACCCACACGAAGTGCCAATTACTTAATAGGCCCTTTGAATAGATCTGTGATGCACACTGCTCCTGTTCACTCTCTTCCCCCTTCGACATTTAGGGACTGCATGCACCCCCTGTATCTACCTGGACTATGCTAATCTTTTCAAAGCCAACACTTTCTTCTTTAAATCTTAGATTAACAATTGAAGTTTCAGGGAAGTCTTCCCAGATGACTACACTAAATTAAGTTATTACTACCTTTACTCTACCTATACTCTTGTATTACTGTTTCTATTCTTCTTTCAAAGCATTTATTATTGAAAAGAAATAATCAGATGTGTCATTATTTTTCAGTATTTTCTCTTGCCTGCAATAAGCTTTGTGAGGGCAGGAAAACTTTACTGCCCAGTACTACTGCTAAGCACACAGGGGCCCAATCAATAATTATTATAAGAATATGTCTCTCAGCTAATTCTCACTAAAACCTTTTGAGGTAAGTAAAGCAGGGACTCTAATAACCAATCTTAACCGCATTGGTGATGCTTTCAGCTTCAAGTCTCAGAAAATCTCAAATTAAAACATAATAAACAATAAAAACACTTTATTGTGTGCTCCAGGGCTGACTCTGCAGAACAGGACTCTCGTTCTTTAGAACCTCACACTGTCATGTCAGCTTAGCCACTGGGCTGGCTCCAGCAGGGGCACATAGTGCCATCACATTGGGGTGTAGGGCATCAAAATTTCATATGAATATTCAAAGGACACAAACATTTAGCATAATCGAGAGCAGGCTACCTGTCATCACTCCCAGGTAGGATTAAACCCCTTTTGTTACCTCTTACATTAAAAACATAAGATTTCAGAGAACTCAAGAGAAGCACTTCATCAAGAAGGGGTGATACTCCTGATATAGGAAGGGAAGGCAACCTGATTACAGGGCTATGCCAACCCTAAGAGACTAGGGCCCAGGAAGGACAATGACACTGCCAGGGAACTTAACACTGAAAGTGGGCTGATGAGTAGAACAGACTTGCTGAACCCACAACTGCATGGATGCTGGACGAGGAGGAAGAGAGAGAAGGAACTGGCTGCACGTAAAGCACTGTGCTTCTCAGAGGTCCGTTAGAGGCCCTATGTCGAGATTGACTGGTTAGCAAGACTCTCAGACACATCTTCTCCACTCTCCGTACTATGCTGGGGGGAGCGAATGCTGGTCAGCTGAAGAAAGCAACTGTTGGATATATTGATTCTGTAGAAAAGCCAAAGTGATTGGATCTTTCAGAGTTGCTTACATCGCCATTAAAACAAGGCAAAGCCAATAATGTCAGTGGAAGTACAACATTTCATGGAGTCAAAAGTGACAGTTATGCTCTATTTAAAACAACTGTTAAAATGTTCTAGGTCCAAAGGACAGCACCTCTGGTCAAGTCAGGAAAGTCTATTTCTTTTCTGGATGGCAAGAAATTAATATTTTGTGTATCTACTACTATGTGTACTTCTGCCAATGTTGGGAAATAGACAAAAGCACTTTTCTTCAAGGAACGAGTACTTCTGCTATGACACAGGCTATGGAAGACACATAAAAGGTGAGCAGCATAGCCCCCAGTCCAAAAAAAAACAAGTTCAAGTCCTTAGAAAAAAACTAAAAATAGCTACAAAACAATATAAGATAGTATTAAACTGCAGGGTACTGATCACTAGTATTGTTTAATTCCATTATAAGCCGGTGTCATCAGGAAAGGCTTTGTGTAAGGAGTGGGACTTAAAGAGTGATGGTTAGAATCAGAGAAGCATCCAATGTTGTGGCTACTTCTCACAACTGATCTCTCTCCTTTATATATTTTTTTAAATTAAATGTACTGGGGTGATATTGGTTAATAAAATTATATAGGTTTCAGATGTGCAATTCAGCAATACATCATCTGTATATTGCAGAGCTATGTCCATTTCTGAAACGAGAAATAAATTTGCATCTTTCTTCTCTACCAATCAGAATATATCAAAATTCCAAAAACTGGAATACTCTTTTGATGGGAAAAAAAAACAGGAAGTGTTGTTTGAAGTAATGGAAACAGGCTCATCTCTAGCTCTCAAACATATGTAAACCTGTATACTCTCCGCCTTAGAAAGAATGAGATGAGATGCTCAGGAGGGTAGAAGAAGAAAAACACAATGCTCTGAAACTTTCTTCAGCTTTCAAAGCCTCAGCAGATTTGCTGCAAATTATTTGTTGTGTTTAATAAGCATACCAAGTGCAAATGTGCTAAACACATAAATATAGCAAAGTCATAATCACTAGGTTCAATGTCAAGCACCATTTAAATCTGGTGATTAAATCAATTTGATGACAGTAATTTTTTTTTTATTAGAAACACTGTCTGAAGGAGAAAGCAAAACTTAAGCAAAGGAAACCTGTACCTTTACACTCTTCCCTTGTAGAAAATGAAATCTATTGATTTTATTAATTCCATTAATGGTTTAACTACTTTTCTTTGCAAAGGGCCTAGTACAATCTAATATTTTCTTACTTAAAGCAAAACCATCTTTCTCTTTTTTCCTTGTAGGGTTGGGGTAGTGGGTTTATCTATGGATGGACTGAAGTTCCTCTACAAAGTCTGGTGGTTAGAGCAAGGATTTGTTCTCCCGTGGTGCAAGAGTCCATGCTGGATACCTCAGCTGTGTTCATGAAGAAACTGCAGAAGCCTGGGCAATGCACAGGAATTTTCTGGTACCATCCTGTCAGATTCAGAGCCAACACTGGGCCACCTCAACTTTGTCCTCTTACATAACCAACGCTTCAGTCTGGACAAAACCACACTCCCTGCCAACTTGGAAGTGAAGTCATGATGACCCTCACACAGGGGCAGTGTCATGCCTCCTAGATGCACCAGTAGAATGTAGGTGCTAGGGATTCAGAAGGAAACATAACATATTTAACTAAGTTCTTATCATTCATGGGTTTTCAATGAATTTAGAGGACTAAAACATAGCTACGTTATAATCACAGTATACTATACAAGGGCCTCTATGGTTCCTTTCCAGGTCAGTATGCAAGCTATTAGCAGTCAAATAAGAAAAAAGAATTAAAGTGAGGTGGAGAAGCCATGGAAAACTGTTTGGAAGAGATAAAATTTTATCTGAATCTCAAGCAATAAGTAGGATTTTGACAGAGAAGAGAATAAAGTATGGAATAAAAAAATAATAATCAGAATGATATGATGATTTGGGTGGTGGTAGTGTTACTTCTTTCATTTCCAACTCTTTATCTTCTTTTTCTTGCTTTATTGCATTGACTAGAACTCCAAATGTGATGTCTAACAGAAGGAGGGAGAGCAGCCTTACCTTATTCCCAGCCTTAAGGGGAAGGAATTGTCTTTTTGACATTAAGTGTATTAGCCATACATTTTTGTAAATGCTCTTTTTTGGATATTTTTAAGGAAACTTGTCATAAGCAGAAAAGTAAGGCACACAGGAATAAAATATTGAAAATGTACAAAATCAATAAAGAATCGATATCTGGAACATATAAAAAATTCCTGAAATTCTTGGTTAAGCTGCAATCTAAATTTTCACATGGAGGATATTCAAAAAATATTCAAAATCTGAAAAGATGCTTACACTCAGTTACAAAGACAGAAAGTTCTACATGACGGTTAAATTTCAATGCTGTTGAAAGCACTTCTTTATAATTAAATTAATATGAGAGAGAGAGCTTATCAAAGAAGTCATTGCAAAATGCTGGGGCTGTTTTGATGCTTCATAGGTTTGGAACATAATATGGTTGAGGTTTGTAATTTTAGCTATATATAAATTATTTAAATAAGTTGCATTCATGAAATATTATTATATTTTACGCCAGTTATGCTTTATGACTTTTCATCATTTTAAGCACTTTTCATGAGTCAGACATAGTTTCACAGCATACATGAGGAGTGAAATAACTGAATAATAAGTCTTTTTCCCTTTACACTGATTGAAAAGAAAAACCCTTACACAAGTAACCTGTCAACTATAATGGTGCAGAGCCAAGTTTTCAGTTTTCATCTCAATTTGATTATTTATCAAGCATGTTCTTTGTTTAGCTTTCTGAGTTATAACTATCCTGTAATCTTAGCTTTTCTTACCAATAAAAAGAAACAATTTACAACATCGAGCCTTTACCAAAAAAGTATTTTTATGTCTAAAGATTGCTTCAGATTTCACTTTTAATTGAAACTAATTCCCTGTTTAAACAGAGACACATTTATCTCACTTCACTTAATGTTTAAACCAAAAGGGAGCTTTTATTAATTTTTTACATCAGGTTTATCAGGTTTAGGCGAACTGAAACAATAAGGTACAATTTTATTCCTAAAAATTAACGAATGACAAAATTTAAATCTGATACTGTCAAGTATCAGCAAGTATGTGGGGTAATCAATACTTTTACCCTCTTCTGTATAAAAGTTCTAAAACAGTAAAATAATTCCCATACTTTCTCTTTATTAACCTACTATTTTGGTCCCAGATAATTTTAGGCAGATAGAATAGAATATGAGCAAGATCACTAGGTGAGAAGATTTGAATTCCTACTCTGTTTCTTGGGGATTGCATGATCATAGGCAACAAATTAAATGTGACTAGACCTCAGGTAACTCACCTCCCAAAGCAGGATCTCAAGAGTGTGCTGACTTGCATAGGCTCACAAGAGCCAATTGTTAACATTCGGAATTATTCTGGGGTCTTTGTTAAAATGCTGGTAGTTTGAAATCAGCAATAGTGGAAATTTTTACACCATAGAAACTGGCAAATGAACAACTCAGGATTCTTTTATTTTTCTAGAGAACACCATACCACTTGGGATATCATAAGGAAATGCAAAAAAAGGTGTCCTAGAATTCTTAAAATTTCATTAGCCTATCCAGAAAAGTCCAATTCAGAAGTAGGAAGGCAAATAAAAACAATACAAACAAGTTCATGTTAATTATTGTTTAAGTTATTTATATCACTGCCTCTATATTAAAAATAATACAAACTACTTTTATAGAAAGCCTACAAAGTGCTAGTTAGTCATTGTTCCTCATGTTTTTAATACTTTTGAAAAGGCAATTCTCTCAAATATTTATAAAATAGCTATTATATTACCCATGTTATTACTAGGAATTGAGACACAAATAAGAACTTGGTCACAACTGCATGTGACAGCACGAGGACTGAATCTGGGACAGTCCAGTCCTAAAGCCTTTGTCCTCTTCATTATGTCATCCTCTTTCTGTCACTGTGACAACTGAGGTTTAATTTAATCACCTGCCAAAGATTTGGTGAAGCTAATGTTTCCGAGTGCAGCAATAATGTACACGATAATGCCAAAACAAAGTTCAAATCATTCACTTCCATTTTCTCTTTCACATCTAAGTGTCATTAGCAACAACAGGTTGTAAAGTAAATGAGGTGGAAAAGAACCTCGACTATCTCCCTCCCTTCCCTACTTCTCGAAGAGCCGACTAACTAGTTATGGGAAAAGACGTCTTTGCAGCTTCAGACTGAGACTGGTAATTACTCCTGACCTCCCACTGCATATCCACAGGCAAAGCTCCCATCCGTTTACTCATATTTGCAAAAGTAATCATCCTTTGCTTAACATACCTTTGCATTACCCTTTTATAGCCTTAAAAAAGTGTATCACACTTTCCCACACAAGAAACAAGCACTAACATATACCACACAACACTGGTTGCTGCACTTGACCCGTGAAGGTTTTGGAGGAGTTTGGGAAGCCAGGGCTCTGACTGTTGGCAGGAGATCTTGCATGGCTCCCCTAAGTCCTCAGCCCAGAGACTGCCCACAGAAACTTGCTGGGTATGGCACAGGAATTCACTTTGGCTAATGTTTGTTTGCTCTCACATGAATTTGAGAGTCAAACCTAAAAACTGAGAACAGAGACATAGGCAATGCCCTTTTGCAGCATGTGCAACATTTAAGTGCTCAGATAGGTTTGATGTCCAGTTGGCTTAGCACCAATGGTGGCAAGATTTTCTTCTGAGATCAATCAGGATTGATGACCTGTGTTGACAGATCTGCCTTAGTTGCCATGGGCCATACAATATGGGGCAAAGGGATGCCCTTTTATGTGAGCTTTTAGGGGTTAACCAAAGCCTTAGTGGAAAGTTACTGTCAGCAATTACAGAACACACCCATTTTCTTATCTCACAAAAATACAGAGAATATCTTTATGCTTTAGCTACTTTGAAAATTAAATTATCCTTCAAACAGCAAAATGGAGGGAATGAGAAGTCAGGAGGTGGGTGTAGTTCTTATAAAATTTAAAAAGAACACATAATTAATAATCAATTGACCTCAATACATTTGACTTTTTAAAACACTTCCATAAATACAAAATTTAAAACAACATACTGTAAAATAATTCACAATGATTGGACCGGCTCTAAGAAACCCAAATCATCACAAGAGGATGATTCCTTTAGGGGCCAAAGGTAGGGTAGCAGTTCCCCAAATCACCTTTGGACAAGTGTGGTTTCTTCTCTTTTGTCTTTAGGCCTGTAGATGCCAGAGTCTCCTCTTTGAGAAAGAAGCATTTTTGCCTTATGCACATAAACTTTTTATCATGTGCCATAGCTTTTGTTTGTTGTGGAATAAATCACAGTGGTATAAAGGCCGAAATGGACACCCAGAAAAAAATGATGCCTCTCTTCCTCACAATCTCTAGCCCTGATCCTAATACCACCCTGAGGCTGAGATTGCTGAAAAGACTAAGTGCTTAGCTCATAGTGGGCTTTCAATAAATGAATGATAAAATGACAGATTGGCAGAGCTACTGAATAACTGCTTAAATTTAGAAGTGAAATTTTCTTCCAGATATGAATTTATCATCTCTAGGCATTATTTATCTTGGCAGAGGGGAAAAGTGTGCTCATTTTGCTTATTCTTAGCAAAATTCTATCTTAATTATTGATATTCATCAGAGCTACATAATACATTCAATTGATAGTCAATAAATATGTGAATGAATGAAGCCCTCACAAAGCCTTAAGGAAAACTACATAAAAAAAAAATACCTATGTTAAAGCTGCCACCATCACAGGAATGCATGAAACAAGACAAAATTTATAAATCTGCCATGTTTAATTTCTCATTCATTATTAAATCAACAAATACCTATTGAGCTCTACCGTTTGCTAGATATCGTTCCAGATGCTTGGGAAGCACCAGTGAATAAAACAGTGAATGACATCTGCTAGCCTGGAGCTTATAGTGTAGCAATGAGGACACAGATAATAAATGATAACCATAAATAGGTAAATTAAGTAGCATCCTGGACAGTGATGTTAGCTATGGAAAAAAAGAATACATGGAACAAGATAAAGTGGAACTGGGTAGCTGGAAGGATAATTGCAGTTTTAAAAAGAGTGGTCTGATAGGCTATATTGAAAGGCAACATTTGAGCAATGACTTAAAGGAAGTGGGTATGTGAGAGATCCGGGCAGTAGAATAGCCAGTGCAGAAGCAAAGATGAAAGTGCTCTTGGCATGTTCAAAGAAAAGTAAATAGGCCTAAATGAAAGCAGCAGAGTAAAAGGGGGAGATTTGAGGTCAGGGAGGTAATGGGGTTGGGAATAAAGCAGGCACATCATATAAGGTTTATGAGCCACTGTAAAGATATTAGCTTGTTTTTTTGTTTTTTGTTTTGTCTGAAAAAAGTCACTGAAATGGTTTGCAATGCGGATGATATAATTTAAATTTGTTTCAGAAAGGTCATACTTCCATGTTAGAAACAGGTAAATCATTTAGGTGGCTAAAGCAGTAATCCAGATAGGATCTGGAGGTTTTGAAACCTGAGTGGCTCAAAGAAGATGGTGAGAAGTGGCTGGATTGTGGACGCTTTGAAGAGAGAACGAACAGTATTTCCTGATAGGCTGGATGTAGGGAATGGGAGAAAAGGGGAAATAAAAGATTACTCAGGTTTCAGATGGATAGGGTTGTATCAGTCAAAACAGGTGAGTTCCCAGCTTGGGGCAGGGAGGAGAATCATAGTTATTGAAAAAGGGACCTCCATCCGGTAGCCATGAAAATGCACCCCTCAGATCTCCAAGTCCTGGGAGTATAACGGCCCAATGAACTGAGGCCCAACTCCCCAGATCAGCGGCCACTCAATGGCTGTGGACAACAGGGATGCTAATCATGACCCAGTTCCTAGGAGATACAAGGCTCTTCTGACAGCAGACTTTGGCTTTAATATTCCCAATCAGCTCTGCCAATCAACTCTTGGAACTGCATGGTAATCTAGGACTTGCCCGACTCACCCTTCCTTCCCTCTCTCCACCACAGGGGGCTGCCTTTCAATCTGAAGTTTCTCCTGCTGGGGCAGAGGTGCTGCTTGAATTTGGTGGTTAAAGGTCATGAATACTGTGACATGTTCCACAGTGCACGGGACAGACTTCAACAATAAAAATTATCTGGCCCCAAATGTCAATAGCGTTAACGTCAAGAAACTCTTCATTAGAAAAACAAGGTGAAACAGGCTCAGAGCAGACGCTGAGGAAGCAGAGGCTTTTTGCCAGTCCTGGACTGCCAGTTCCTGAAATCGCCACGGGAAGGGTTTGGGCTGGGGAAGAATGGCATAAGGAGACAGAATAGGCCAGGTACTGACCCTAATGGGAACTAGAGTCTGGAGGTGAGAGGTGACTGGGAGGCCTGGTTTCTTGTGATAATTGGTTCAAAATGAAATAGCATATGTGTGCTGGAGGGGGCTGCAGGGGTGAGTTTGTGTGGCTCCCTCTTCACTCTTGATGGGGACAGTAAGAGGCAGAAGACATGTGACCTACGGTCTCAGTTCCAGTGCACTGAATTCACCTGGTCTCCAGCCTGGAAAGGGCCAGCATGTACCTAACACACGTGTGGAGTCCTGACTCATTTTCCTCCTTTCTAGGTTCTTTCTTTTCTTTTCTTTTCTTTTCTTTTCTTTTCTTTTCTTTTCTTTTCTTTTCTTTTCTTTTCTTTTTCTTTCCTTTCTTTCCTTCTTTCCTTTCTTTCCTTTCTTTCCTTCCTTCCTTCCTTCCTTCCTTCCTTCCTTCCTTCCTTCCTTCCTTCCTTCCTTCCTTCCTTCCTTGTCTCTTTCTTTCCTTTTTTTTTGTAGTAATTCCTGCTAGCCTTCTCAAGTCCTAAGATATGTTCAGAAGCCCTACCAGAAGCTAACAGCACCCCTGATGAAGACTCACTACCTTTTTGTCCTGAGTACCAGCCCCTGCCACCGCATACACACATGCAGCCCTACCAAAACGTGCCTGCTGGTCATTTCATTACCTCAGGGCTCCAATAATTAAATTAGCAGTTGTGTTAACCACTATTCCTAGATTATGTTAAGCCTATTAGAAAATAATTAATCTAAACAAAGGATTTCTATGTTTTAGAGAATTACTGCCACTGGGATTTCAGATATGGAGGCAGAACTACTGATAGAGATATTTTCAAATCACACTACCCAGGCAGCCAATTCTATTCAAGAGCTCTTACAGAAGGAACAAACTTTTATTAAGACAGTCACCTCCTTGTGATTCAAGGACTCCACAAAGACAAATTCTGGAGGACAGTCCTCGGATACACACTGAAGAGCTGCACCTCCTACATCACACTCAAGACTTTGTTCCTATTTAGCTATTTACACCAATCAGGAAATGTTACTCCTTTGGCTTGAGTGTCCTCTTTGCCATCCTCGTCCTAATGCAGTGAGTACATGATCAACCTGAAAAGACACTCTCCTTCCAGTCTCCTGAGCTCCTTCCCCTCCTGCTTCTCCATCAGCTGCATTAGATGTACTCCATGCTCCCAAAGTACCAGTGCATTTATCACACTACATGCCGCTTCTTCTCTTGCCATTTTCCCTAGTGTTTTTGTAACTCTTGATTTACTCAATTCTTCCTTCAAACAGAATTTGAGCACCAGAGAAGCGGGCACCATGGGTTAGCCACCTTCACGTAAGCTGACCTGCCACAGTGCCAGGCACATAAATGCTTGCTTAATTAGTGAATGGATGGATGAATAGATGAGTGGGTGACTAATCAGCTCTTGAAGAAGGCACAGGAGGTTCTAACAAACAGTGATGCTGCTCTGTAAATGGCCCTGAACTACGAGAGGTCTGAATTATCTCTGTATTGCTTATCTCTCACATTTTTTATGGCCATGTAATAAATTCTTGCCACTGACCACCATGCCTGTTTCTACCACTGTTCCCTACAGTCTCACTATCCTACCCACTTATTTCTATTCTGCTTCAAGATGAGAAACCTAAGGTTAGCAAGACTGTGATAAAGTTGCTAAAGCTAAGTGCAAGTAGGTAGGATTTGCCTTAGGACTTGAAAAACGCTCTATGAAACGCTCTACGATCTTCAGGACCTGTTACTGTTATGTTATTCTTGTCTCTCAGAAATCCTTTTGCTTCTTGTGTGATATTTGTCTGTTTTCTTGATGGTTGAGGTCATCAGATAAAGGAAACATTATCACAGTCACATATATGTCAATTATAGACTAAAATGCTGCTGTTCCATTCTGGTGACGTGACCTCAAAAGTACGAATGCTGTCTAAACTTACCCAAATACTCACGAGTGCTTTATACACCCCTTTTGTGTTCTTTAAAAGTTCAATTAAAACCCTCATCTGCAAGTATTTTACAGCACAGCTTCCACCTCCTCACAACGACTTAATAGCCAGTAAAAAGTTCTTGAAATATCTTATTTTTCTTTTTTTGTCTTTGTTTTTATTTTCTTTTACTATAACACAATATAAATGGTTAAAACACAGCTTTTAAGAAAAAAAAATCTACTTCTACTTCCAGTTCCATCACTTAACTAGGTGAACAGACATTGGGGGGAAAAATCTCTTAACTTCTGAGACTCGGCTTCCTCATCTACAAAAATGAGGAACATTCTAATACCTAATTCCCAGGATTTAGATGAGAACCAAATGACTTAACATAGTAAAACACTGTAAGCTGTGAGTAGCTCTACATGTTTCTATGTTGGAACTGAAGGAGGGGACAAAGGGACTAGAGAGTCACCTGGGCACAGAGAAAGAGAAGGAAAAAGCTTATGTGTGGGGAAAATGAGGAAGCAGAAGACATTTCCTAAACTCAAGGAGTGTACAATCTATTTAGAGAAAAAAGATATTTATATAAGAAACCATCAGTGAACATGACCAAACAATAGATAATCAACCAAGAAATTTGGTACAGAATATTAACTGCTTTAGGGTTTTACAGAAGGGAGACGTATGTGAACTGCACAAGTTAATTAAAGCATCTGAGAACTAGATTTCTTTTTTTAATCTTAAAAAAAATTCTAAGCAATCTCCAGTTCCAACTCCGTTGTTTCAGAAATGAATAACTCAAGAGTTCATCCCACTCCCTTCAAGAAAACTCCAATCCCCAAGCATTAAATGATTGGGTCTTCCAGAAAAGAGCTTATATCCTTGCCTGGTGCCTCTGATTTATGGGGCTACTAACAGGGGACACCAGCAGAGTTGATGCTTACTGGTGCCACAGGATTGTAAGCGATGGAAATAGAATTCTTAAACAGGTACCACCCCCAGGGCACAGCAAGTGGCCACAGACCCAAGAGCTCAGTCTTCTGAAAGAGGCCTATTAGCTTAATGTAGCTGCAGTCTGAGAGGCAGACTTCTAATTAAATACGTTTCCAAAGGATGACTGTAAACCTTTCTTCCTAAGGTCTCAGAGGGCAGGTATTATCTTCACACTCCCCCTCTGCCACTCCAAAGCTCCAGTATCTATCAGAGACTTTATAAGTGTCTGGTGCCCTGGTTTTTTACATCTGCTGACCTGAGTTTTTATGGCTGCTGTCCAAGGGATACCCCTCGATTGCCTGGCTTGGTGGCTGGGGATGCCTGAGTTCTGGGGCCTGAAGGACTGTAACAATTGAAGAGACAGTTCTTGGTAGGCTATCACCCCCATGACACTGCACAGATGGCACACTAAAACACACCCCCAGCCTTTCTGTGAAAGAGGCCTATTGGCTTATCCTGGAGCTTTAGGCTCAGGGGCAGGCTTCAGGTGTGGTCCACATCTAGGAGCTACAAAGGTTCTCTCAGAAAATGTAGGCCAGGAGACGCCATCCTTGCAGACCCCCTGCCTCACTGCAGCTTGTGGTTTCTCCCAGTAAGTTGGTTACACACTCATCTGGAGATCCAATTTTTGCAACTGCTGCCCAGGAGAGGCCTCCAGATCACCTTGCTCTTGGTGACAAGTGGGGCATATGCTTGTGTTCCCCCAGGCATATTTTTCATTCTTTAAAAGCTACTGCCTGAGGGTCTGGCTTCTAACCAGCCCAAAACTAGGTGTTAATTGAGATGCTTCCCTTTGGGACACTAAGTGCTCTTGACACACCCTCAGCTACTGAGTGGTTTGAGAGACAACCAGGGGCTAAAGCAAGGTTGAACATAAGGTTCATCCCCCACCCAAGTGAGACTACCTCAAACTAAATGGCTTCTGCACAGCAAAGAAAACCATCAACAAAATGAAAAGGCAAACCACTAAATAAGAGAAAATACTTTAAAATCATATACCTGTTAAGAGATTAATATCCAAAATATATAAGAACTTATACAACCCAATAACAAAAAAATAAAAAATCAGTCTCAAAAAATGAGCGGATGATCTGAACAGACATTTTTCCCAAAGACATATAGTTGGCCAACAGCTACACAAAAAGGTGCTCATCACTAATCATCAGGGAAATACGAATGAAAACCACCTGATGTATCATCTCATACATGTCTGAATGGCTATTATTAAAAAGATAAGAAATAACAAGTACTTACAAGAATATGAAGAAATGGGAACCCTTGTACACTGTTGGTGCAAATGGAAATTGGTATAGCCACTATGAAAAACAGTATAGAGGTTGCTCAAAAATTAAAACTAGAACCTTGATATTATATAGCAATTCCCTTCTGGGTATTTATCTCAAGAAAATGAAAACACAAATTCAAAAAGGTACATGTGCCATGTTCACTGCAACGTTAATTACAATAGCCAAGATATGGAAACAACCTAGGCGTCCATCAGTGAATGAATGGATAATGAAGACACACACACACACACACACACACACAATGGAATATTACTCCACCATAAAAAGAATGAAATCCTGTCATTTTCAGCAACATGGATGGACCTTGAGGACATTGTGCTAAGTGAAATAAATCAGAAAAAGACAAATACCATATGATGGCATATGTGAACTCTAAAGAAAAACAAGCTCACAGACATAGAGAAAACATTGGTGGTTGCTAGAAGGTACAAACTTCCAGCTATAAAAGAAATAAGTCATGGGGAAGTAATACACAGCACGGCAACTACAGTTCACAATACTGTATTGCATTTTTGAGTTTCTAAGAGAGTAAATCTTAAAAGTTCTCATCACAAGCAAAAAAGAACTCTGTAACTATGTAGGGTGATGGATGTTAACTAGATTTATTGTAGTGATCTCTTTGCAATATATGCAGACACTGAATCATCATATTGTACACCTGAAACTAACATAATGCTATATGTCAATTATACCTCAAAAGAAAAAAAAAATGAAACTGAGTGAGAAAAGAAAAAGAAAGCAGAAAATAACTTCAACGATGCACAGAAAATAATGTCTGGCTTGTCGTATCCTAACAAAATAAGTCAATATTTTTTTTGTCACACATTTGATCAATATCCAAGAGTTAGGTATGTCCTTCTAATCTGAGACTCCTTCCCCCACGTTTCACTTGGAGAAGAAAAAGAGCAAAGGCAGGGCCTGTAGTTAAGTAGATATTATTAAAAGCCCGTGTTTTGACTGGTAGGTAAGTGTAAGGGGGTGTGGAGGGCAGGACAACCAAGGCAGCTACAGCCTGAAACCCTGATGAGTCAGGGATGCACTAGCTCTGAAGGCCAAAGCACTTTCTGGTTAAAAGGAACAGCTGAGAAATTTCTGGGACAATAAAGTTTCACCTCAACCTTCCCTCCTCACCAAGGGAAAGGCAAGATAGAGCATCTCCTACAATTGTCTGGTATGTTGAGGATGCCACCATGATTAGAAGCCCTTCCTGGTAAGCAGCAAGGAGTATCAATCAGATGAAGCTCAGATGTTGCGCCGAATACGAGAAGTACTCATATTTTAGATAGATTCCAGAGGGCACCGGATTTCAGTTCGGAAAACTCTCTGATGTCCAAGCACCTCAAAGGAGTGTTAGGAGGTAGGAATATTAGGAACTTGTCTCTGTCCCTAAGGGACTCACTGTCTAGCATGGTTATAAACAGAATAACTAAACAGTTGGTTTTCACATGATGCACTTGGTGCTACAAGAGAGAAAATCACTAGAAGCAAAGGGAATCCAGATTCAATTCAACTTTTTAACTCAATCAAGATTTTAACCCTTTAACTCAGCCTGGTGAGGGATGGGGTTCCCACTTCATGGGAACATCGTTCCTGAACTATGGAATAAGAGGATGAGCTATAAACTGTGAGGTACACAGTAAGGCAAGGAGGACACCATGTTAATTACTGTTACTTTTTCCAGTCCTGGGCATTGAGAATTTAGTGTACCCCTTTTCTTGTCTCAAGTCTGGAATTAATGGAGAAACAAGACACAGGAGATAGGCAGATGAAGATCAAAATGATATTTTTACGATTGATAAAGCAGAGTAAACAGTGTGGCTTCCTATCTGTGGCTACACTTGGCTTGCCACTGAAAGGCTTACTCACTTCCCACAGGAAGATGTGGGAAAACTGGGGGTGCTCCCTGTATTTCTTTCTCTCCTGGAGCATGTAGGCCCAGTGCGTGATTCAAAAGTGTTTGAGTGAAAGGAAAAATGTGTAAATATTTGGTCTACTAAGCTTTCTGAGGAGGCAGGCAGGCCCTGTTTTCTAGTGAAAGCTGCCCTAGCAGTGCATGTATTACTGCCATTCCTTGCTGGAAGGAATCAAAGGCAAGATGCTGTTCTATAGGAGCTGCCACCAGTCACAGAAATATACTGAATTTCTGCCTACTAGTGGTCCTTTTTAAAAGGACCAGGTGTCTTGTTCTTGTTTCTACTTGGCAGTGCCAGTACTTTTTGGCTCAGAATTTATTTTTCAGTTCTCTTTAGCACTGTAACTTTAAAAGCCATCTCTCTCCCTGACCTCCTCCCTCTCCCATTCTCTTCTCACATCTTTCCTTTCTGTGTATATGTCAGACCACGGTTTTCTTGCCTGCTCAAAACATGCCAGGCAAAACCTGTCACTCACATAACCATAGGTTTGACATGACCCTACCAGTAAGTACCACATAACACAGAAGTTAAAAGAAATTATGATGCATTTTAATGCAGAACCAGTGCCACTGTTTTATCCAGTGAGATGTTTCTCTGCACAAAGTCCCTTGTGCCTCAGAGAAAGGTGATCTTTCTTCATCTCTCTCTACCTATGTATTCAAACGGATAATGCTCTACATGGGGCAGGACATTTTTCTCTGACTTCATGGCAATCACTTTGTGCTCTGAAGCATGAGATTCAATTACCCATATCATCATCTTGGCCTGCACAGCTACAACCATTATTAATGATCATAAAATTACCTACTTCTTTGATATAAATTCAGTCACAGTTATGCAGTTCCAATCATGCATCAAGGAATAGATTAAAATATATTTTTTTCAAGTTTCTAGGGAATAAATGTCCCCTAATAAAGTTTGCATTCTATTTAACACAAATTAAAAAAAAAAAAAAAAAGCATTTGTGAAATTGAAGTGACTCTAAATAGCTTTGCACTTACCCAAATTAGAAAATGCTTCGTAGAGGGAAAAAGGTGACTCTAAATAAGTTTATTTTCTCTACTGTGTATTTGATCTATATCTCTATTTGGGGGATATGTATTATATTTGAAATACTTTTCTGAACAAGCAGTGGGTCTTTTCATTAACAGAGAATGGTTGGTGCCTTAAGACAGAGATCACAGGACACAGCAAAATTTGAGCTAGCATAGCAAGGACTGCATTTCACCTACTGGCATGATAGCAAAATAGTAGGCTAAATTTGAGGAAACCTGTGAAATTTTTCCTTAAACCCCAGAGAAGGAACTGCCCGACTGGAATTTCTTAATATCCATGTCACATTGTAGCCCTCTCAGTGATATTCTGGTACTGCAAAACATAGTTATAACGTATACATCTTAAATTTGGAAATCAAACTTTTTATTTTCATTTTTCAGTATATATCTCTAAAAGATAAAGGTTCTTTTTTCTTTTACAACATGACCATGATATCATTATCACACAGAATAAAATTAATAAGTTGTTAAAATTAACTATCTTACAAATTTTAAAATATCTAATTGAGTCTTAAATATCACTTCTTGGTTAATGTTTGCCTGAATTAGGATCCAAATAAGATCTGATCATGGATTAATATTATTTTGTCTCTCCTCTCTTTAAAACCAATTTTATAGAGGTATAATTAACATATCATATTTATTCATTATAAATATACACAAATTGATGAGTTTAGTAACTCCATATTGTCTCTTCTAATCTGTAGGTTTCCCCTCTATCTTTCTGTGTTTTTAGTTTATTTGTTGAAGAAACTGGATTATTTGTTCCATAGTTTCCCAGATTTTACAGAGTTCATCCCTCTGTACAGTTTTACATGGTTCTCTATTTTATTATTTATTAGTTGTTATGAATTTACTATTTATAAATTTACTTTAGTACATTTTATAAAGATAATTTAGTTTTTTATATTTATTATTTACTATAAGGTCACAGTATCAATTGGTATGTACTACCTTTAGCTAGAATATTCACTGGTAGTGGTGTCTGTTTCATCAGGATGCATCCCTTTGCTGTAATGTCAGAAGTGGTTCATGATGAATGCCTACCTATATTAATCCATTAGAGGTCACCAAATGGTAATATTCTAAATCTATCATTTCTTCTTAGTTTATTAGTTTTTAAATGGTCATGAAAGAAGTATCATTCTTCTAGTCTATTATTTAGTTACTCAGTGGTACAGTTTATATAGGAAAGCCAGGATGTTTGATTTATTTTCTTTTATTTGCCAGTTATCAAAGTAATAAATTGGTTTCTGAGCATCCTCCATTAGTGAATAAAATTTTTTATTATTACGACTTGCAGATTTTAAAATATTTGAAATGTTTTGATCCTTTGAGGTAATCATCATTGTTTCTCAAACTGTTTCACTTCTGGCCTGTGGTATCCTCCTCAAACTGGCTCCTGAGTCCTTATGAACCAAAATGGAATAATTAAATATTCCTTATCCAGACCTGGAATTGGCCCTAAGAATCTAGACATTCTTAAATTGTAATTCCATGTGCACATTATGCACCAATTAACCTCTCCTCCTGGTTAATCACTGTGCCTCTGAGAGTCACAGTGGTTACTTCACTCCCTTCCCTGAGTACAGTTCCTGTGTCTTCATTTCTTGAAGAGAATAAAACAGATGTTATTTTTAAAGTTAGACTTAAGTTATTTAATCATATTTTATTAATATATTCATACATAAATAATACATATGCATAACTATTTTAGTCTTCATTTCTATAACTGGTCAAGAGGTTAAACATGGATTTTAGAATCACCTCCATCCACTACTGACTCCATATTCCCTGTGCCATTAGCAATCTCCTCAGTCATGTGTGGTTCCTTGCTTGGTACAATGATCCAAACCTCAATTCATGAAGGATTTGGGCCATTAGCAGTCTTGCCTACACTGGGATGTAGTAATTTTTCAGTGATTTTTGCAAGAGGATATGAGAAAATGGTAATCATTATCTGCAGAGGTTAGCACAGTGATGTTCCAAAACTCTGAGGGTCTGCACTGTGATCTGCCTACAGGAGCTTTCCAAAGGCATCCCTATACAATACCTGAAACACCACAGAATCTGCTGGATCATATAGTTCAGGAAGCAGCATAGCTTACATTGTGGCTGGACTTATTACTAAACTTTTCTTTCTTGTCTGGACCCAATTTAAAACTGGTAGCTTTTCAAATTTTCAGTAAATGATGTAATAGCACGCACAAATCAGATGTGTTTTTTTCCAAAATACAAAGAGGTCCACCAATTATTATGTATATTTCTCAGTGGTAGGAAAGGTCAAATGCAACAAATTGCCCTTCACTTTGAAGAGGATATTCTGATTGCATCAGGTCAAGGGACCCTGAGAAATTTCATTGTGGTGTGTGGTCAACCAAAATATGTCCTCCCAAAGATAGCCACATCCTAGGACCCCAAACTTGTGAATATGTTACATTATACATTAAAAAGGACTTTCCAAATGTTATTAAGTTAAAGATCCTGAGATAGGAAGATTATATTGTATTATCCAGGTGGATCCAATATAATTACAAGGGTTCTTATAAAAGGGAGACAGAGAGTTCAAATCAGAGATGTGATCATGAAAACGAACTATATAGAGGTATAATTAACATACCAGAAAGAGACAGGAGACTAAGGCTGTGCCACCCTGAACAAGACCAATCCCGTCTGATCTCAGAAGCTAACCAGGGTTGGGCCTGGTTAGTACTTGGATGGGAGACCACCTAGGAAGACCAGGTGCTGAAGGTGTGGAAGGAAGGAAGGTAAGAAGGAAGAAAGGAGGGAGGGAAGGAGGGAGGGAGAGAGGGAGAGAGGGAGGGAGGAAGGAAGAAAAGAGAAGAGAAGAGAAGAGAAGAGAAGAGAAGAGAAGAGAAGAGAAGAGAAGAGAAGAGAGAAGAGAAGAGAAGAGAGAAGAGAAGAGAGGAGAGAAGAGAAGAGAAGAGAAGAGAAGAGAAGAGAAGAGAAGAGAAGAGAAGAGAAGAGAAGAGAAGAGAAGAGAAGAGAAGAGAAGAGAAAAGAAAAGAAAAGAGGCAGGAGCTTTAAAACTGCTAAGCTTTGGACATGAGGCAATATATGTAGGCAGTCTATTAAAGCAGGAAAAGACAGATTCTCCCTTAGATCTTTAAAAGGAACACAGTCCAGATAACACCTTGATTATGGGGCTTCCGACTTCTGGAACAGTAATAAATTTGTTCTGAGCCTCTAAGTTTGTGATAATTTGTTACAACAGCAATGGTAAACTAATATTAGGTGAAAATTGAATTTTGGGGGGATTTCTTTTCTACCATCTGTCTAAATCAGATAACTAGAGATTTATACTTCCTGCTCATCTGATCCACTTATCACGATATAATCAATGTCAGGGAAGAATGTGATACCCCGTGAACTAGAAAGGTAAGGAAAGTCTTTGTAGACTAGATGATGACATTGGATTAGAAAGTTGATATACTCCTGAGATCAGACAGTAAAGGTATATTCCTGACCCCTTCCAACTGAAAGAAAATTACTACTAGTGTGGTCTTTACTAATAGTTACAGGGAGGAAAGCAATTGCCAGGTAGAAGGCTGCAAATCAGATGACACGCGATGTGTCAATTTGCCATAGCAATGAAACCATATCTGGACAACAGGTGCAACTGGAATCATCATCTAATTAAATTTAAAATAATCTACGGTCATTCTTCAAGAACCACCTGTTTTCTTACAAGTCAAGAAGGTTAAAGTGAATGAAGCAGTGTTAGGAATCACCACTTCTGCACCTTTCAAGTCCTTGATGGTGACAATAATTCTGCAGTTTCTTTAGGAATGTTTTATTATTATTATTATTATTATTATTATTATTATTATTATTATTATTATTATATTTTGTAGGCAGAGAGAATTTTAGTGGCCTCCACTCGACCTTTGCTACCTGTATTATTTTTCTGTTGCTGTGTAAAAAATTATCACAAATTTATGGGCTTAAAATAATGCCCATTTATTAGCTCGCAGTTCTCTAAATCAGAAGTCTTAGACAGGTGGCTGGCTTCTCTGCTCAAGCTAAAACCAAGGTGTTGACTAGCTGCATTCACATTTTAAGTTCACAGTCTTCTTCCAAGCTCACTCTTGTTACTGGAAGGAATTCAGAGACCAGCCATTAAAAAACTCTTTTTTTTAATGTTTCTTTCTTTCTTTTTTTTTTTTTTTAAGTACATTGGCATACAATAGTATATTAAAGAACTCTTAAAAATACTCTCCTCACAAATGTTTACCACAGCCTTGGTGAAGGAATTTTGTCTCCTGGACCCTCGTGGGAAACACAGTGGGTAGACAAACAGATCTTACTTGAGAAATGTATTCTAGCATTCAACCCTCCCCAGGCTTTTAAGTATCTTCCACTACAACATACCAAGGAAGCTTTGGCAATTCTACTTCATTTAGTTTTTAGTTTGGCATGTCAAACTCCATAGGAGACTTTAGGTACAGGTTTCAGTCAAACAACCAAGCAGATTTTTAAAGAGACTCCCAATTACTCAAGATAACATATTAAATCCAGAATTACTGCTCAGTAAGCCACATCAAAGAAGTTATCCAAACCCAACTCTTTATTCCTTCCATCCTCCTCCAACAAAGTTAGAATCCATTCCTATATTTTTCCCTTGGTCACTCTCATATAAATTGGCAGAACTTGTATTTCTTCTATTTTGTACCTATGCATAGGTCATACTTTGTGTCTTATCCTCTCAGGAGTTGTCTAGACTTGAGTTTGGTTATAGGTCTAGAAGCAATGGAAGGTTCATGTGTTGAGCCTGAGGAAGAAAAGTAGACCCTGCAAGGAGAATACCATTAGGGACCCATTTCAAGTTCTTTAGACAAGGGTATATTAACCTCAACAGATGAGAATAGGAAATGGAAAGGCTGCTTCGACTGACAAAAGAGGCTCAGTAAAATTTAGGCATCCAACATTCCCAGATTTATTGGAATGTGCACATATGAACCCAGTTTTCAGGATACGACTCCTTCCAAATAAATACCCTAACTTTAACACAAGAGGCAATTTAATCGTCTTATAATTTAGCCACATGCGAGTTTAGATTTTTTATTTAATATTCAAAATCTCGGTCATGAGGCTATGGGAGATAAGAGTTTCCTTCAGGGCAGTCTTAGAGCTTCCTGGTTTCTTCCAAGACATTTGAAGCTGGGAATTTAAAGGCCTGAGCTCATAATTTTCCTTCTCTAAATCCTCCACCACACTTAAACGCAATCAACTAACCTCACTATACTCCTTACTTTCTCATCAGTTATTCCATGCCATATCATTAGCCACTCAAAGTCTTGCTTCTGTCAGCACCTGATTATCATGTATTGCCTGATGCTAACGAGATGAACCGGCAGATCAGCAATGACATACGTGGGCTGTCACAGTTCATGCACCAACCTTCAGAGCATTAAAAAATGGCTACTGCTTCACTTCTGCCTTCTAGATTTCATGTAAATCTCTCCTACTCCTAACCTGGAACCTTAGAGAGAAGAAAATTCATGGAAACATAGTTCCTGCTTAGCTGACAAAGCTACCATTTAAAGCATCTTCCTGTGCCAGCCAGTTCCAGCCAGTGAGCCCACAACTTGAAGATAAAAAAGTCAATGCCCCTTTGGCTCTGGAAATGATCTGGAGTAAAATGTGGTTGACAGACATAAAAAAGACACATTTTGATATGATGCATTCTGTAGGAAGACAAAGAAGGAAAACTAGCCCTTTCTCTCACACCCAATCTAAGAGAAAATAAGTCAGTGAGACTACTTGCTGATTCACTGAACCCAAAAAGCTCTATGCCACATTCTAAGTTTTGAGAAGTCACTGTGTTCTGAAGATCACCTTTTGTGATCTTTCTTCTGCTTGTGTTTCTTAAATTCACATTGCTGCCACCTTAGAACAACATTTATTACTTTATTTATGGACAATAATGTGTCCACCTTACTGGTTTGCTGTCCTCAATATCCCATTGTGACACATCCTACATACACCAGCAGATTCAATTTACTTAAATTTTCTCATTTTTCTCCTCAAAATCCATTATAACCCACTCTCCAATCCCCATTCCGCATTGACAGTAAAATGCCCTCACTCCATTCAGGACCCTTTTCAACTTTTGTCCCGTATCCACACTATATTGAAAACTCATTGCTTTGATAGGTAGTAAAGAGCCAGATCCAGCTAGAGGAGCTAGGACTCTACAAAAGATAGATTTTTCCCTCCACAGGAAGAGTCTGACAAGTTCTGTAAGTCAGTATGTAGGTCAGATTCTGCAGTTGTTGACATACCCTATATGATCAAGTGGACTGCATAAATTCAAACAGGCCAGAATTCGTGTTCATAGATGGTCATTAATGCAAAAAGAGTAAAGGAAGAAAAACAGCTCTAAGAAGGCAAAGTCTAAAGTCAAGGAGGTCATACTATCAAAGATAATTGCACCGAAGTACAGATATTGAGTCAAACCTTCAGGGAAGGACTAAAGCTCATTTTTCTCTTCTGCATTTTGTACAGCCTGAAATAGGGTAGCTACCTCTGATCACCCAATTATCACAGTCAGAACCAATTTAAAAATATGGAGTCTCTCTACTGATTGAGCGAGGGGCACCACTAGGATGAACATGCGTCTCAGTTTGCATGGAGTGGTCATAGTTTGTACCTGTTGTCCCTGCATCACACACAGTGAGCAACCACTTTCGCTTTCAAAAATGGCCCCATTTGGAAAATAAATTATATGTTCATTTTATACTTAGATAAATATACTTAGACAACATCTCAGCTCCTGCAAGACTGAACTATTTATATATATCTTACCTTCAAACCAATTCATATGAACTTGAACTTCTTTTCCTAATTTTCATCTTTCTGGTGATTAACATCTTTCTGTGCCAATTCATGTTACTGCCCCTCATTTACATTGTATAATGTTGTTAATCTGGGTGCTATGCCAGGCTTTGTTGCCATTGTGTGACCTTAGGTAAAATACTTGTGTATCAGTTTCTTCATCTTTAAATAGACATAACAGGTACCTACAATATGAGTTTATTGTGAAAATTAAAATTGGTTAATGTAAGTGAAGCGTTCAGAATAGTGCCTGAACATAATGTGCTATATAAATGTCTGCTGACTTTATTAGCAGAAATATCACTGATGAGCTCTCTTTACCTGACCTCACCCAGCATTCTCATTTGGAACTTGACTTGTTAGTTAAATCTTTACTTGTGGCTATTTTATTTCCTAATTAAATTCTAATCCTAATGACAGAAACTATGCCTTATTATTATATTCACCAAGTACCTACCACAATACCTTGTTCAGATCAAGAGCTTAGTAAATAAAGATAATTGAAAGATAATCTTTTAAAAATAATTGACCATATTTAAATAAAACCAATGGGCAAAATATTAACTTTATTTCATGTGTGGGACTTCTTCTATCTTGAGAATATATTCCTTATGACTAAGACACTGAGTACAGATGTGAAGGAGAATGTCAGGCCATGAACCAACTCCTAGGAAACCAAATTAAAGCATGTGATTTTGTTTTTCTTAAAAGGAAATGTTTAAAGAAAAATTGTTTTACTGATTTTTGTTTATTTCTCCTAAACATGGTTTCTTTCTTTGGATAATTAAGTATTTTACCTGGTCACTATATAGGTTCCATGCAATGAAAATTTGGCCATAACTTTACTAAATGTACAGGAATTGGTACCAGTCTTAGTACTGTGCTAGGATGGGTACAGGGTGACACTTAACAATACAAAAGATAATATCCCTATCTTTGAAGGATGCACAATCTAAAGAAAAAATTAAAAATACAGTTTATGTACATCTAAGTTTAAGTAATAAAATAATGGAAACAAGGACAAAATATATGAGTGAGGGTATACACAGTCTTAGTTCTAAGAGATATTACAGGTAAAGGAAAAGCTATTATGTTCTGCACTATCCAATTTATTCCCAAACACATACATATTCCATAATTATTTTTATCTTTTGAATTGAAATATAAACCTATCAAAGACAAAAAAAATCAGTATTCTCCTGCCTTTGCATCTTTCAAAGAAGAGCAAACTATAACCAATTAATAATAGAAGTTAGATTTTTAAAAAATCACTACATTAAGGATGAAGTCAAGATTCTTCACACTATTTTAAAATATTACTGTTAATATTAACACAGAGTAACTTTCATTGTACTTGAATAGAGGGGGAGAACAGGTGGTGTTTCCTCAGTTCAAGAGAATTTGATTGTTTTTATATTTGTCAAGTAAATAAAAAGTGAATTTATAATCACTGATTAAATATTACAAGCTGGATGTAAACTCAAATTTTTTCCATAGATGCATATGACAAGTAAACATATTTCCTACAATAATTAGAAAACAGGCCACCATAATCAAAATTAAATGTTATATAACCACATATTACTATAGTTAAAAGTGAATCTAGAGAACATCTATGAGGAGGAGGTTGCTTGAACCCACATATACCATATGTCTTCCTCATAAAACACTGCTAAAATTGTAGTTAAGAGATACATATTTAAGACACAAACCCCAGAAAGCTAAACTCTAGGCCAACAATGGAAAAAGCTAATCAATAACCAACCTGATTTATTTTGTCCTGAAAAGGTGGCATCAGCTATCTCTAAGAGCTAAGGGATATTTACAGAGTAGTTACATCATTGATCCTTCATCAGTGGGGAATTATGTCTCAGCACCAAGAGGACACAAGATGTTTACTTTCTGAAGAAGATAAACAGAGGGGCCCTGGACAGGAGCACGCCAGGCTCAGTTAAGAGACTGTAATGAAAATGCGAGAGAAGGGGAGGAATTAAGCACATGTATACATACCTAAACTTCAAAAACTTCATTTAGAATGGGAATCAAGGTGAATTTAGAAGAAAATGTTATATAATTCAGAATTTTTTCACGTAAGATTTTGAAACTGTGCATAAAATTAGCCACCCAACATCACTGTTAAAACATAGAAGTTAAAGGGTAATTTTATCAAGCTGCAAGGTCAGATATATGTAACTTCCATAGTAGCAAAGGACTCCACTATAGGTCTCTCCTGCTCTCTCCACATGTCTTATCTGTGCAACAGACACCTGCACACATGCTTGGATGCCAAAGTGAAAAAGTGAAGAGAGGTGGAAACAAGAAAACTACTATGATGAAAGGGAAAAATCAATTTAAAAAGTATTCATGAGATTGACAAAAGTAGAAATTTTCCTAACCAAAATTTAGTGAGGTTATAGTGTTCTTAATGGTGCATACTTTGATAGTTCTTCCTAGTTTGGAAGAATATTTTTATGCAATTCTTCAAATTATCTTCATTTAGCATTAAACTTAAAATATATTTCTGAATAGGAAATGTGTTCACATTATAAGAAGGTGGTACTTTTTATTTTGTACTGCTGGGGCCAAATTGAGTCACCGAAGAGGTGATGAAGAGCACAGGACTTTAATATAAAGTCATGGAGATTTACATTTATACTAAAAATTGAGGATTATTTTATCACTGATTACTCAGAAAAAAGATGGAAGAATCTTTCCCCTAGATTCTACCTTGTCTTCACAAATACGAAGGTATGCTGCAAGTCCCTTGAGAGTAGTAACTATGCATTATACTTAATATCCAAACAGCTAGAAGGAAACTTAAAGGTCAACTACTCTGGTTACTCACAGAATATATAATAACTGTACAGCATTCCTGACACACAGTGGTAAATTCTGCTGACAATAATTCATAGACAGGAAACCTACTACCTCAAAAAGCCATTTAGTCCATGTTTGGGCCTCAAGCAGTTAGAACAGACTTTCTGGACTTTCTCAGCGTATCAAAGGCAGTACTTCTAAGGAAATAGTGGCTACATATGACTAACTTTAAAAATAATAATAAACCAAACAAAAACATCTTTGCATTGGTAAGGACAGGCTGGTTAATTCTGCCTTAAACAACCCTCGTATCTTAGTAGTTCAACACAACTAAGGTTATTCCCTTTACATGTTTCATAAATGGGGGGGCACTCATTTTAATCACCTGGGGGCACAAGTTGACATAGTCCCCATCTCTGCATACACTGCCTGGATCAGCACAGAAGAGGAAATTGTGCACTTGCTGTTGAAGCATTGGCCCCAAAGTGATATAAACACTACTGTTCGCATTATTGGCCAAAGCAAGTCATGTGACTATGTTTAATTTCAAAGGGGGCAGGAAAGTGCAGAGGCCTAAAAATTTAAGGGAGCAAAACTGACTACTGTCTTTCTGTGCATAAAACCAAAATATTACAGATACTATTAAATGGCAGAGGAAAAAATTAGGGAAAAACACTCAAATGTTTCACAAAGATTTGCTATCTTTAATGTAGGGTAAACTTTCATAAATCAGTAAAAAAGAGAACATTACCTCCAATACATGAATGAATGAAGGGCATGAAAAAATAATAATCAAAAGCAGAGATATAATTTTTAAAAGACATTGCCAAATGCTCAAACTCCCTGGTAATGAAAAACTAGCACTTGTAAAAATAAAAGCCAATTCTTATCGAACTGTTACATGTGTCAGGCAAAAAAAATTAAAATTCATACACAAGATATGAAAGCTTCCCAAATCTTGCTACAAGATGAGTACCACTTATTAGTTCCACCTTTGAGATAAAGCTTAGAGATATAAACCTCCTGGGGCCACATAGCTTACAAATCCACGTGTCTGATTCCAAAACATGTATTAACGTCTAATCCACATCCCTTAAATATAAATGAAAACCGTTATAATTATCACCCATAATTGTTTTTAGTTACAATGCCAGCAATTACAAAAGAATGAAATCTAGTGGAGGTATAAATTCTCACAATCTTTTTAGCACATATTTAAATTGTATATATCTTTAAAAAATTCCATGTACATACTATTTTGGGGGTTTTATATTTTTATATACATTTCAGTTTTTCAATTATAGTTGATACACAATATTACTTTAATTTCAGGTGTACAACACAGAGATTAGACATTTATATAACTTAAGAGGTGATCACCCTGATAAGTCCAGGACCCATCTGACACCATATGTAGTTATTACAATAACACTGACTATATTCCCTATGCTATCCTCTACATCCCCAAGACTACTTTGTAACTACCAGTTTGTACTTCTTAATCCCCACCCCTCTTTACCGACCCCTTCACCCCCTAATCCAGCAACCATCAAAATGCTCTCCGTATCTATGAGCTTGCCTCTATTTTGTTTGTTCATTTATCCTGCTCTCTAGGTTCCACCTAAAAGTGAAACCATATGACATTTGTCTTTCTCCGTCTGACTCCACTCAGCACAATACCCTCTAGGTCTATCATGTTGTTGCAGATGCAAGATTTCATTCTTTTTTATGGCTAATATTCTCTGGTATATACGTACCACCTCTATTAATGGACACCCAGGCTGCCTCCATATCTTCGCTCTTGTAAATAATGCTGCCATGAAAATATGAATTCACATGTCCCTTCAAAGTGGTGTTTTGGGGTTTTTTGGATATAAACCCAGAATGGGGATTATTGGGACCTTCTTTATCTCTTGTTACAACCTTTGTTTTAAAGTCTATTTTGTCTGGTATTAGTATTGCTACCCCAGCTCTTTTTGCTTGCTTCCTTTATTGAGAAATATCATTTTTCATCCTCAGTGATAGAGCTCTAAGCAAGTGAGTTTCTCAGTGAGTAAATCCTTTAAAAGAAGCTCCTAGGACTCCAGCTGCCCTCCATCTCACTCAGCCAAAGGCTCTGGTTTTTTCATAGCCAGTTAGAGGTGGTATCCCACACTTCTCTGGTTGGACCTCTGGAGCCAAGATATCTTCCCTGATTTTTAAGTGCCACACATGAGTGTGGGGTCATCTTGTTTCTTATCTCCAACCTGCCTACCCTTAATGTGGCTTCTTCTGTATATTCTTAGTTATAGGGCTTTTGTTCAGCTAGACTTCAGGCAATTCTCAATGCTGGTTGCTCTGTAGGTTTGCTGTAATTCTGATGTCATCACGAGAGGAGACAAGCACGGCATTTACCTATTCCACCATCCTGACCGGAACTTTGATGTGCATACTCTTCAACTCAACAATTCTAGTTGTGGTAATCCATTTTAGGGATATAACAAAATTTGGGAGCAAAGACACATTGTTTGAGGACCAATTCAGTAAGCAGGGGCAACAGAGTTCTTAACCTCATACACTTGCAGTCTTGCAGTAATGAAATTACAAAAACTACTCTCCTTATGTAGAAAGGCTCAAGCATAGAAAGTATCCAGTAAACCATATCTGTTGCTATCCATTGAATTCAAAATTGAAACCCTATACTAAATAAACTAATAACTAATAAACTCATTTACTTTTCTTGTGTAATTCGTTCCTACTTTTCTGATAACTTACAATACGCTATATAAATGTTCCACCATTGCCCTGATTCCATCAACATTTACTAAGCACACTGTGTAAAGTACTGGGATAGGGGAGGAAGGATAAATCGTAGCTCCTCTTTTGAAGGTGCTTAGCCTAGTGGAGATAATGCCCATACAAAAATGGTAAAATACTTTGGAATATGTAAGCCGAGGTAAAAAGAGAAAGAGAAGGTATCTGCCCCAACCTTGAGCATCCAAGAAAGACTTCTTATAGGAAGAAGTGAATGATTTGAGATAATTTAATTGAAATGAGGATCAATTTGAGTTAGTCAATATTGAAAAGACAATAGAAATTCAGGTCCAGGAAGCAGCATAAACAAAGCCATAGAGGCATGAATTGGCATCACAGGGGCTCATTGTGTCAAATGTTTTTGGTTTTGTTTGTGGGCCTGACTTTGAACCTCTTGGTGTAAACTTTGAAGAAGAAAGAAAAATAGGAAAACTTATACCTTGTTATCTCAAGCCTTCTAGTGAGATTGTCATTCGGTGAAAAATTACAAAATTGTGTCTTACGACAATCTTTTTCTTTTTGCCACTTTCCTCAAATTCAGTACAACACCACATATATTGATTTGGGATTTGAACTTGCTATTTATTTAAAGAAAAGGGACGGCCAAAAATGTGAGGTGATAAATCAAAAGCTACCAGAATGTCTTGTGTACACTTAATGGGCAAAAAAAAAAAAAAAAAAAAAAAAAAATGAGGTCCTTTTTTTAAATGTGAATATTATTTACTGATATGATGAACAGGCTTTAAGTTCTATTCCTCTGAGCTTTCTTTTCATTATTACTATTAAATTGTGGTTTCTGATGGTTTCTGATGAACTTCATTACTTCCCACTGAGACTGATTCTAGTGGTATGATGGTGAAAGGCTGCCCAGCCTGTGAGCACTCTGCTGGCTTTTTCTCTAACATGTAGTGTCCCATGAAAGCACTGCCATAGTCATCAAGGGTCTATCATTTGTAAAAAAGAAAACATTGACCTTAAAGAACCAGGAAAACATGAATTTTAAAACTTTATCCAGGACAACTACAAACTGGGATCTTGAGATTATATACCTGGAGACTAGTGGCACAGTGAAGATCATGATGTAGTTCCCCAGGTATCTTTGTGGAATCATCTGGTAGCTTACACAAAAACTATAGGAGGATACAGTCAGATGTTTACAACGATTTATATTAATTTGAGATAATTGTATCTTCCTATGCCATTGGAAAAAAACAGTAAAGAAAGATCCCATTTCGTCTTTACCTCTTGCTTCCAAAGATAACATCTTTCAAATCTAGAGTGCACTATCACAACCAGGATATCACTACTGATGCAGAGAACACTTCCATCATGAGAAAGATTCCACGTCTTTGATAGTTATGACCATGTCCCTCATGTTTCTCTCCATATTGCACTTTACTTCACAATGTCTTTAATCCAAGGCAACCACTGATCTGATCTCCATTTCAATCATTTTGTCATTGCAAATTATATGGAATAAAAAAGAAAATTATATGAAGGGAATCATTCCTTGTAGAATTGATTTTTCTGCTTAAGTATGATTTTCTAGAGATTCATCAAAGTTGCTGAATCAACAGTGTGCTGCTTTTTATTGTTGAAGGGTATTTTGATGCACCAGTTCTGTAACCATTTTCCCACTGAAGGACAACTGAGTTGATTCCAGTTTCTGGCTATTACAAAAAAGCTATGAACCGCTGGTGAGACTGCAAGTTGGTACAGTCAGTATGGAAAACAGTATGGAGGTTCATCAAAAAAACTAAAACTTGATCTACCACATGATCCCGCAGTCCCTCTATTGGGCATTTACTGCAAAGACTTGAAGACCTATATTTTAAAAGATATTTGCACACTGATGTGCAGAGCAGTATTATTCATGGTGGCCAGGACATGGAAGCAACCAAAGTGCCCTGTGATAGATGACTGGATAAAGAAGCTGTGGCACATATGTACAATGGAATATTACTCCGTTATAAGAAGGGATGAAATACTGCCATTTGTGACAACATGGATGAACCTCGAGATAATCATGCTAAATGAAATAAGCCAGACAAAGTTGAAAATCGCATGTTATTACTTATATATGGGATAGAAGTCTAGAAGCAAAGCATGAACAGGATAAGCAAACAGAGACTCATGGACATGGACTATAGACTAGTGGTTACCAGAAGGTAGGGGATGGGGAAGAAGAGGGAAGTAGACATGGTAAAGGGGGTCAAATATAGGAGGGTAGGGGGAGGGTGAAGTGGGTAAAGGGAATTAATATATGGTAGCTGAAGAAAACTGGACTTTGGGTGGTAAACACACAATAGAATACACAGAAGTCAAATTATAATATACACCTGAAAATTATATAATTGTATTAACCAATGTTATCCCAATAAACTTAGTTTTTTAAAAAAAAAAAGCTATGAATAATTTAGAGTTTTGTTTTGTTTTATTTTTTGCATTAACTTAAGTTTTAAATTTCTCTGGAATAAATATCTAGAAGTGCAGCCAGTCGGTCATGTTAAATGTTTAGTTTTTAAAGAAATGCTTTTTCTGTATCAACTGATATAATCATGTGTTGACATCAGTGTTGACATCTAGTAACTGTAATTTTTAATTCAAGTTGAAATTTTTCTCGTTCTTTTCTATAATTGATGTTTTATTTAAACCCAGACATTTGGGGTACAGTAGTCCTCCTTTATCCATGAGGGATATGTTTCAAGAGCCCCAGAGGTCCTAGGTGATGCCTGTGGATAGCACTGAGCCCTATAAATACTATTCTTTACCACCCATATATATCTATGATTAAGTTTAATTTATAAATTAGGTCTATGGCCATGCTACCCTAAATAAGCCCAATCCCATCTGATATTGGAAGCTAAGCAGGATTGGGCCTGGTTAGTACTTCGATGGGAGATTATCTAGAAAAAACAGGTGCGGTAGGCGTAAAAAATAAAAAAAAATAAGGGATTGTAAACTGACAAGGTCCTTGCAATCTGTGAGGTCAATCAAGGGTTGCCTCACCTAAAAATAAATAAATAAATAAAAATTAGGAACAGTAAGATCAATGACAACTGATGATATAAAACAATTATAACAATATACTCTAATAACATTTATGTGACTGTGGTTTCTCTTTCTCTCAAAATACCTTACTATAGTGTACTCACCTTTCACTTAAAGGTGGTTTAAGTGAACAGTTTTTCGTTGGCATGTCCAAATGGTCAACATCACTACTCCTTCTCTTTGGGCCATTATTAAGTAAAATAAGAGTTACTATAACACAAGCACTACAGTACCACAGCACCTGATCTGATAACTGAGATGGCTGCTAAATGATCAAGGGGGTGGGTAGCATACACAGCATGGAGAAAAGTGACAAAGGGATGATTCACATCCTGGGCACAGTGGAGCTGGATAGAGCAAGATTTCATCATTTTACTTAGAATGGCACATAACTTAAAACTTATAAACTGTTTATTTCTAGAAAATTTCAGTTGATATTTTTGGACCATAATTGACCACAGGTAACTGAAACCATAGAAAAAGAAACCATGGACAAGGAAGGAATTACTGTATTATGTTATCAGACTTTGGTTATCATTTAAACCTTCTGTTTCAGCAAGCTTACTGACATCATTCCAGAAAGAAAAGTGTCATGCTTCTGTGTTAATGTCAGATATAGTTATAAATCCAGGTTCCCCACTGGGTTTCCACCCATAACCAAGGCTGACAGAAGCTCCTTGCACTGTTGGGTGAGGATTGAAGTTCTGGATCCTAATTAGGCCTCTCTTGTTAAAAGTGAGAGTTTTCCAACTTCCCTCACCCGGTGAAGGAATTAGACATACAACCCTAGAAAGCGCAGAGTCCCAAAAAAGATGAACCCAAAGAGGCCCACACAAGACACATTAAAATTAAAATGCCAAAGCTTAAATACAAGGAGAGGATCTTAAAAGAAGCAAGTGAAAGCAGTTATCTAAAAGGGAGCACCCATGACTGACAGCTGATTTCTCAAAAGAAATTTTATAGGACAGAAGGGCTTGCTTGGCACAAAATACTCAACATGATGAAAACCTAGGAGCTACATCCAAAAATACTTTATCCAGTAAAGCTATCATTTAGACTCGAAGGACAGATAAAGAGCTTCTCAGACATAAAAAAAAAAAGTTAAAACAATTTATCAACACCAAGCCAGTATTACAGGAAATGTTGGAGGAGCTTCTTTAAGAAGAAACAACATGTATCAAAAACATGAATAAAGAATGGTAATAACCATATTCCTATCACCAGGTACCTCAAATAGAAAAGAATTAAGTGTTCCAGCTAAAAAATAGAGGGGCTAAATGGATAAGAAAATAAGACCCCTACATATGCTGCCTACAAGAGACTCACTTCAGATTAAAAGACTAAAAGAAAGGGGATGGAAAAAGATATTGCCTTGATGGACCTAGAGGATATTACACTGAATAAAATAAGTCAGATAAAGAAAGGCAAATATTGCATGATTTCATGTACACATGAAATCTAAAGAACAAAATAAACAACAACAACAAAATGAAAATAAACTCAGAATATTTTGAGGGCTACTAGACAAAAAGAAGTTGTGGGGGATGGTGAAAAAGGGCAAAAGGATTAAGAAGTACAAATGGACAGTTACGAAAGTAGACATGGAGATATAAAGTATAGCGCAAGGAAAATAGTTAATAATGTTATGATAAATATGTAAGTGGGGAAAAGGGTATTAGATTTAGTGATCACTTTGTGAGTTATATAGATCTCTAATCCCTATGCTGTACAATTGAAACTAATATATTGTATACCAACTGTAATTGGAAAAAAACTCATTGAATTGTATAATGTAAATATAAGCAACTAATTGTCTATTATATTTCAATAAAGCCAGAAAAAAAACTGAGAGTTTTCCATGGTTATTGCTGGGTGGAGGTGGAAGGAAGTTCAGAGTCTCCACTGATAGTGCAAGGTACCTGGGGTTGTATCACCCAGGAGGGGTTAGAGGCCCAGCTCCTTACTCAGCTTTCTCCAACACCACCCTGGTACGCCAGCTGGTGTGCCTCATTACAGCCTGATGAGGGTGGAAGTCTAAGTTCCACACTGGATTTTGGCCGCTATATGTAGGGAAGGCCAGTTTTTTTTCCCCACAGCATTTGGCTATACTACAGTCGTTATTATCTACAAATTTTTCTCTTACCAGTCTGCCCCCTTTGCTAATCCTTTTGACTCTAAAAAACAGGCTTTCTTTGGAGCTTTTCTTTTTCTGCACTCATTGCATTTCCAAGTTGCTACCTTCTTCAGCTTCAAGTCTGAGACATATAAGACAGAAAGAAAACCCAGTGATACCACTATGCCATTCTGTGACTTCTAAAATCCCTAGACACCACAAGCCACAAGGGATCACCTGGGAGTTGCGCTGGGACAGAGAGTGAACCAGCAGAGGCTATGGGAGGCATGCTTTGCAGTAGTCAGACAGTGGGGTGATTCCCATTTTCCATGTGATTGGCTTATCCGAGTAATTCTATAGGCTGGCAGGAAAGTGAAATCCATTAGGTTGAAGACCAGGTGGAGGGCAGCTGGTCTGACTGACAGAGAATGAGCTGGTATGGGAGCCCTTCCTGCTGGGTGGAGAGCAAATCTGAAGAGAGCAGGTTAGGTCTTCTGAGGCCCTCCTGGTTTCAGATGTTAAGGCACATTATATTGATTCTTAATTTCCAACCTTATACCACAATAATGTCCAGAGTTTTTAGTTGTATTTCCCATGAGGATGGGAAAAGAACATCTACTCCATCTTCCTGGAAGTAGAAGTGGCCTTTATAATTGAACTACACATTTGCTAACGAAGATTTATCACCTGCACAATTATGCCACAGAGCATCTGGATATGGCCCTACTGCATTCTTCAAGAAAATGAAATTATCTTCCATATTTACCAAATACTTAACATTTGTTCATGGCATAATTCACTCCATTGATCTAGCAAGAAGTCGCCAACTACTTATTCCTCTAATATCTTTTAATTTCTCCCCAAGACCATCAGCAACTTCACTATGACAGAACCAGAGTGGCTTGGCCCCTTTGCAGCCGACCCACTGCAGAACTACAAGTACTTGGGCAACAAGAAGCTGGTTAAATATCAGTCTTAAACAAAGTAAAATAACTTTAGAATTTTAATGGGAAAATAACATTCAATTTACCAACCGACCAGAAAATTCTACCTAAAATTGAACAGAATCCCTCATTTTTTCATAAAGTGAGGTCTCAACAATAGCACACTGGATTAAAGACCAATGGTTTAAACAAAGAGCATAAAGAAAATATATAAAGGTAAAATTTTGGATTTAAGACATATTAATTCATGTCAAAATTATTTTTAGGTGATATTTAAGAAAGTCATTTAAGCTGAATCTGCTGCAAGATATGGGATTTTACCCATTTATTTATTTTTCCATTTATTTACTTAGCAAAATTGATGTTAATAAGAGAACAACTTCATTTTAACAGGCAAAATAACAGTCTTCCTTCTAGTGGACGATGCTATAAAACCCCAAACAAAAACACGGTTTAAGCCTAAACTCCATTAACAGAAGCATTATTATTCCTGAAACTGATAAGACCTGGATCTAGAAATAATAAGTGGCCAAATTTAATACTTATAATTTTATAGCTGTCAAGCTGTTTCTTAGGATGAAGTAGGGGCAAAAAAGGGAGGGAGAGAAAGAGAGGGAGTATAAAGAGGAAATACTTGATGTGGGAATTATCTAATCTACAGACAGATTTATATGCAACTGTTTCTATCTAAGTCCTGAGAACCAAACTCTATCCTGGCAGGAAGCATGGGCGCAACATCTATTTTTGGGTTATGGGCAAATTAAAAAAAAAAAAAAATACAAGTTTTAGCTTCCCTTCTCTGAATTGTCTTTCATTTGAGGTCCGATGAATTTGGGGGAAAATAATAGTGCCACTTTAAGGCATTTTGAGGTTTCATCTAATTCTTGATTTTAGCATTATATATATATATATATATATATATATATATATATATATATATATATATATATATATTTTTTTTTTTTTTTTTTTTTTTTGGAAAATCCCATGCTTTTCTTACCTGTTTATGTGTGTGTGTGTGTGTGTGTGTGTGTGTGTAATTTATATATATTACCTTATCCTCTGTCAAAGTACAAGATGTGCAGGCTTAATTAAGTAGATAATAGCACCCAGAATAGTGAGTTTATACCTTGCAAAGCATATTTTTAGCCATTATTAATGGATGTCACTTTTACTATAACTTATCAGATAAATATGGCAGGTAAAAGCCACTCTTAATTTACAATGAGGAAACAAACATGCAGAGGTTAAAGTGCCAAAAGCAGTACAACTGACTGAATATAGAGAAAATGACAAAACTATATCCTCCTGACTCCTCAACTTGAGTTTTCTCCCTCTAGATTCTTGGTTCTTTCACTGAGAAAACAGATAGAGGACTTCGGGAAAGGGCATAAGGATTTGGAAAGGCATTCTGGAATCTGTAAATACATGTACTAAACACTGTGGACCTAATAAGTGCATTGCACATATATGAGCCATTATTCTTGAATATAAAGATACATTTACAATTAGCTAAATATAAGTTCACTTTAGATGCTTCCTGAATTCATATTATCCATGTGTATTCCAAAGCAATAAGAACTAAAAGGTATCTGAAATCTTGAATGAACACTTCCTTTTTTGATGTAAAAAAAGAGGATATCTATCTAAACTTTAAAAAGCAAGGGGGCCACTGCTTTAAACCATCATTTCCTTTAAACAATGGCTCGCATGAGTTAGCTACAAACTTGAGAGAAGCAGGAGCAGAATTGTCAAATACAGTAAGGGGAGCACCCTGCTCTCCTCGCTGATATCCTATACACAGACCATGTGAAAAAAAGGAATGTATAGAAAGGGTTGTTGTACAGTTCTTCTTTAAACCAGTTCCACAAAAGGGGCCTGAAAGAAGGATTCCTCCTGGAGTATGCATCCAGGAATACTGGTGAATTAGGTAATTTTTGATTTACAAATCTGTTTTATAGAAAGGAGAATAAATGGGCTACAAACTATACCCAGCAATAACAGAAAATCAGCCATAAGGTTAGCAATAACAACAATGATGCTACATTCAAACAAGGTACCCCACTGAAACTAAGGAAACCCCAGGATAATACTAAGTGACCCATTAATATTTTTCATACTACCACGCAGCACGTTTCTCCTGTGCTGGAAACATACTTGAATATTAACAATGATGGCTGCATCTTAAATTGAGTGGCACTATTTAATTTCAGGGGTGGGCATTAGCCGAGGATTCAAGCTACCCTGTCTCAAGTGAATTACCAAAAAGAAAGGAGACAGGGGGCTCCTGCTTGGGCTTTGTGTTCACAGCAATTAGTTTTAACTGACTGGAAGCCGACTTTAAATAATTTTATAGCTTGTGCTAGATCTCTGCCATTTACCATGTGTGCCCTTCCTATTTTTATGGAAACCAGGACCTCATTCTGGAGTCTCCTGCCTGTCAGGGCTGCAGGTGAAGGCCAGCTGGGGCCAGAGGCACTTTGTGTGAATATTAGCATCTGAAGAGGGTTTCAGGAGGCCTTAAGTCTTTGGGGGCTTAACGCTATAGTCAGATGGCAATAGCCCTGCCTGGAAGTTTCCTTGCCAGGAAATCCAAATCTTTAGGAAATGAGCAGTCTGGACTCAGTGGCAATAGTAGTCAGAGCATTTTGAGGACAAGAAAAATGGGAGAAAACAGAATAGTGTTTGGTTGGGGTTTTAGGTTAAGGGGGTTTGAGAGGGAACATGGTGACAAGGCAGGATGTCAGAGGCTGTGTGCTCTGGCAAAGCGACTGAAGTTTATTAACAATTATTTTCAGGCCCCAGGGCTCTGTGTACATGATTTCATATAACACACATGCTGCCCTTGATTAATGGGTGTAACAGTATCCCCATGATGGAAATGTTAGCTTGTCAAAAACCACAGAAAAAGTTTGCCAGAAAGATATTTGGAAAAATCTTTCCTGTGTCAGATATTAATGTTAACTATACAGAGAGAAATCAAAGACTAATTAATTCCTGCACTGAAGGAGAAAGTAGAGTTAATCCAGTTTCCAATATCCTGAAAGCTGTAATCCTTATGAAAGCAAATCTTTCATGAAAAACATCAAAAATTATAAACGTGAAAAATCTTCAAATCCAGGAAAAGCTTTTAATGGGAAGAAAAGGTTAGCAAGTTCGTATTTCCACCCACCCACTAAAACAAACATATTTCTTGACCTTTATTCCCACCACCTACCTGAAAATCATACGGAATCTATTTAAGGCTCTACCTAATTGAAATTTAAAGATCACAAATAAGTAGAATATAATCAAATGAAACCAAGAAGTCTACATTTGGAGGGTACAAATATAGTTATAAAATCAAAATATTTTGTTTCTGTAAGGAACTTTACTGGTCATAAAACCAGTTTCCCCTTGTCTTTCAGAGATAAAACTGAAGGCTGTAGTGTAGCAGCAATTTGAAAATGCTCCATTTCACTGATAAATGAATGCCAGGTGATCCTTGATTAGAAAACAGAAGAGGGTGACAGAGTATGCATTAAGTATACAAGTTTAGCATTTTGCCTTTTTAATAAATATTTAAATATATGTATATGTACAGAGTTTAAACAACTATAAATTGAAGAATCATGAGCAGTCCACTCCCCTTAATAAATGGGCATTATTACTGAAACTCTCATTATGACACTCTGATCACATCCTCCTCTTATTTTATTTTGTGGAGGAAAAGGCAAAAAAAAACTATTTTGAATTTTATTTTTGTCATTCCTGTTTTTATTTATAGTTTACCACTTCTGTTTTCTTGAATTTACATGAATGATTTCATACTATATGCACTCATTAACAGCTTCCTTTTTTATTGTTTTTGAAAGTTATCACTACATGTTAATTCATATCATTACATCAATGCCATATTTTATTCATTCTCCTACTCTGTGGATAAATTAAACTTAGTTTTTGGGCTGAGGGCTGAGATGACGAGTCAATATAACTATTTGCTCTAGCAGAGTCTCTCACAAAAATGTAAGACTGCAACCTAATAAATAACTTCACCCTTACATTTTGGACATTACTGCAATTCACTTTATCCAAACAGTTTGCACATTTAGAAAAAAAATTAAAAACTCTTTTATAAGGACAATAGTTTGTCGGCCTGTATACAAGATGAATTTATCAGAAAAATCAACACTATGTTAACCAAAGGAAGGCAAGAATGGGCGTGGGGCAGGACCCAAGAACAGATGAGACAAATAGAAAACAAGTGAGATGGTAGATTTAAATCCAACTATATCAATAACAACACTAAATGTATTGTCTAAACACTACAAGTAAAAGATGGGGAGTGTTAGACAGGATAAAAGCCAGAGTTATTTGTCACCCACAAAATGCCAACTTTCCATAAAGGGAATAAATTGGTAAACCGTAAACAGATAGGAAAAGATATACCATGAAAATGCCAATCAACAGAGAGCTGGTTTAGGGGCACAGGTGAAGAAGCCACAAAGTCACTACGATGTGTCTGTGTGGATGGTGCGGCACAGCAAGAACTGCCATCTACACTTACCCTGAGTAGGAGGGAACAGTGGTCCCAGGCTGGAGGAACCAGAACATTCCACTGAGCTGGGATGCTGTCAAGGACTTCGACTGCTGCTGCCTCTCTCTGCAGCCCTCACATGACCCTGCCGTCAGCCCGGATGGCTTCTTGTTTAGGCATCAGCCCATCATAGAGTACATATTGCAACACCCTCCAAAAAAAAGAAAAACAAAAACAAAAAACAAACAAACAAACAAAAGAGACCAGCCTGCTAGAAGCAGTCAGGCACCTAGCCCAAGAAGCAAAAAAAGAGCTGCCACAGGTGTGACCAGGTAGGGGACCTCCTGAAGAAGGAGGAGGTATCCATGGCAAGCCAGTCTGTCCTCAGCCCTTCATGCTCACAACTACTTCGGGGAACCTCCCAGGTGATGCCAGACGCACAAGCAAGGGCAAGAACAAGGCATCGCCTGGTATCTGTGCCCTGTGAGACCCACCGCGTCATGTGCAGTGTGCGGTCATCTGGGGCCACAGTCACCCTTGAGTGCCTGGAGAAGCTGATTTGAAAGGACAGCGTGGACCTTGTGAGCATGGACCAGCTCTCAGATGTCAGGTTATGCAGCCACAGGGCGACTCCAAGTCATGCAAAGACCAAATAAATGGGCTCGAACACACACACAAAACATCTGTGCCCGGTTGCCTGGGTACAAATCATTGCCCACTGCTTACTGATTGGAGTAAATGACCTTAACCTCTCTCTGCTTTCCTTTCTCCTCCTTCAGAATGGGGCTCACAGTCTTTCCCAAGGGTCCAGTTTGATGACTGAATGAGTAAAATATGTGAAGTGATTAGTCTAGTTGATGGCAGGTGTCAATACTCAATAGATATTAGTTATTTGTATAATTAGTAGTTGAAGTAACAATGCACATGTTTGAATTATCTCAGAACAGGAATGCTTTGAATACTTCACTTTCTTCTTACGTATGACTCACAATGTTGGTTTACAACTGGAATATAGGCCAATTAAGTATACTTTCAGCTACAAGAATTCCAAATTGTGGTTTAAACAGTCTGCTACAACCTGGACAGGGATTTTTGACCTTGGTAAACTGATAACTGCCTTTCAATTAGTCTCTGATATCATTGTGGTCCATTTGGGCCCAATTGTTTGCCCTCTCAGCAAGTAAGCTCTCAAGGTAACAATTCAGGGAGAAAAACTGTTTCTCATTTTGAGATGCAAAACCTTACTTAACCACTGAGACCGATTTCTGAGCTCCTTTCTTCTCAAGTCTCTTCAAGAGATGTGAAAACTGGAGAGCACCTCATATTTATTTGGCTCATATATTAACAAGGGAGTTAGCTAATATTTCTAAAGCCAAAGATCACTTCACTTGAAGAGTTCATAAGACTGAATAGATGATGATTCAAAACAGAGCAGTCCTAGAGACAGTTCTGGCCTCTCAAGGTAAAACATACGCCATCAAAGGAGAAGAATGTTGTATATTTACATCTTGACATTTGTAATATTACTAAAAAGATCTGTGAAACACAAATAGAGATGAGAAGGGGGTTGTGTGGAAAAAAACAATGCTATAATTGGGCTAATACTCATATCTGTTTCTACATACGCTTCAGCTTGAAGTTGAAACCTGGTTTAATGTGAGCTGCCTTGACTAATGGTTTACATGTGAACTGCATCCTGATCAAATTCCTTCTCTTAGTGTTTTCTTCTGTTGCTCAAATCCCCATTGTTTCAAATGCTCAGCCCCTACCCTGTCAAGTAATCCAACAATGATCAACCAATAGAAATGAGAGAAATACCTAATAATTGTACAAGTAAAACTGACCACTCCCAGAAACTTGATATGTGATCACAGCAATTCAATCAATGGCATGGATCTGGATTAATCATATCCCAAGAGGGTAATGATCTTGCAGTTCAGGCTGGAAAATGGTTCCAAGGGCAAGGAGAGCTGAAACTGAGTCTGTTCAACATAACCGTTGAGATGGCCCAACTTAACTATGTAACTTAAAAGACAATATGGTCTGTGTCAACGTAATTTCACTGTTAGCCTCAGGAACTTCCTCCGTTCCAAGTGATCTGAGCAAACAGTTTACTCATCTGGAAAAATAACTTTCTTATCAGGGTAATAGTTTACTCAAAAGGACTTGTCTTCAAACCCCTGTCCTCTCTGTCCAGTAGTTCTAAATTACTATGCATCAAACCTAGTCCCATCCCAACCACTTTTCTGCTGTGCATGGGACCCACCTCAACTATTAAGCCCAGAATCCAATGTCCCATGAAACCCTTATCTAATTTCCTCCTTTTTCAGTACCTCTGAGACTTTGTAAAGGTGGGATTCTTCCTTGCGGCTTTAAGTTTAATAATTCAGATTTTCTTAATAAATTAAGGAGGTTTTTTTGTTTGTTTTGTTTTTGTTTGTTTTTAGTTTTGAGGACTCTAAAATGTTCATTTTTCTATCTGGTTGTATATCTTTCTCTAATTGATTAGAAATCTTTATATGTCATGGATAGCAATATGTGTTTCAGAAATTTCCTTATTCGGCTTGTCTTTTTATCAAAGTGGTTTCCTTTGATAAACTGAAGGTTTTCATTTAAAATGGAGATAATGAAACTCATAGGGTGGTTGTAAGTATTAAAGAAAAAAAATGTGTAAATTATTAACACAGTAAACTCCCATAGAGTAAGCTCTAAATACTCTCCATACAGATTTGGAAAGAAAATAATTTTTGCTTTTGCCCAGTAGTAAATACTTAGTCATTTTCGTGGTGGCTCAACAGGATGATGATGTTCTTGTCCTATTAGAAGGACTGAAAAACAGCTCTCAGCATTTGAAGCTTCTCTGATGCATGCATTGTATCCTTCCAAGGTTTGCCTATTTAGAAGTGATGAATTAAAAGCAGCAGAAAGTTGAAGAATCTTGATAATTCTGTTAAATGCCCGACAGTCCATAGATTGAAATCCATATAGATCCAACTACAGAGGGAGAGCTCAGTAGCACAGTCCTGTTAACTAACTTGAAAAAAATGCAGAGGCAAAAGGCAACTTAATCCTTCCCATTATGTCATTTGGTCATTTTCCAGTAGTTGTCCTCAGGTAGCCTTCAACTCATTGACAGTTTTCCTAATGTGTTCTTTTAATTGTTGAAGGGAGGGTAATTAAAAAACAGTAATTTGATTTATTCCAGACTTTTAAAAAATATCTTCGGCTCCATGACTCGATGATTTTGAGAGAAACTCTTTTATAGCAGATTTCCAAATTCTTTACACTTCCCTCTCCTTCACTCTGATTACCAATCTTCGGGGATTTTGAGAGGCAAACTATTCCTGATCCTTCTTAAGCCCAAGATACACTGATGTTTCTCTCCAATACTTATAATATTGCATTGTAATAGTTGGTTTCCTTGCTAGTTGTGTCTTCCTTTAGATTGAAATTCTCAAAGTCTGTGAACTTATCAATTTTGCATCTCACAGCTAGCAGTATCTGATATCTATTGGACCTAATATACATTTTATAAAGGACCATTAAATGACTGAACAAATAAAGATCTCAGGAAACCCCATGGCCTCTTTATTTAATATATCTGTTGTTATTTCAAAACATCTTCATTTACACTCACTCAACCAATATTGTGCGTCTGATATATATGAGAGAAACTGTATTAGAGTCTTTGAACACACAAATATCTATATGATTGTATATGACTTGGTGATTTTAATGGCCCCATGGGTAAATTTTCCATTGGTGGGACTGAGCACGAGGGGTCTATTACTCATTAATCAGCATAGTATGGCATTGCATACTATACATTATTACTTTGGCCATAATTAATTATATAGGAGTCAATGTCTAGCACATATATGACTAGCTATAGGCTAGACAGTAGCCAGTAATCTCTGAGGTGTTCTTGTACAAGAATGCTGATCAACAACAGCTAATTTAAATTTCTTGGGAAATTAGCATATGAGATACATAGAAAAAATGTGAGTCCACAGCAAAAAAAAAAAAAAAAAAAAGGAGGTATAGTAGAAGAGAGAGATAGAAACAGTTAACAGAATGATGAGCATTATCATCAGGGAGGTGGCATTTACAAAGGACCAGTGCAGCAACAGAGGACTAAGTCCTGAATAATAGTAGTACTTCAGGCCACTGGGATTATTTCTGTTCCTATTCTCTGTGTACCTATATAATGAACCCAATTTAAATGAGCTAGCCAGGGAGTGGTCCTACTTCTCATCAATGGAAAGAATTTGATTAACACAATAGTATAGCCACTGCCTTCAAGGAGATATCAGAGTCCAGTAGGAATGCACTAATGTTTTTCAGTTACATGCTAGAAGTACGCTGGGGGTATAATGGGCACTCAGTTATTATCTGTAAAGGAAGAGGCAAGTCAGAAAAGTCCTCACAGGGAGAAAATACCCAAACTAATTTTTTTAAAGAAAAGGAATATGCAAGAACCAGTATCAGCAACAGCCCTGAAATATGAAAGTAGATATTCATGGAACTATAAGTGACCACTTCCTGTGTAATATACAGCATTATGACTATAGTTTTAATACTATATTGTACGTTTGTTGCTAAGAGATAAATCTTAAAAATTCTCATAAGAAAAAAGATTACAAATATGTGTAGAGATGGATGTTAGCTAAACTTAATGTAAAAATTATTTTGCAATATACACATTTATTAAATCATTGTTGTACATCTAAAACTAATACAATGTTACATGTCAATTATATCTCCATTAATAAAGTTAATTTAAAACATTGAGTATTATCAAAATAATAAATTTTGTCAAATCTGATGAGTAAAACATAACTTATTATTTCACTTTGTATATTTCTACTTATAGATGAGGTTAAGTAATTTTTATTTCTTCTTGAGTTAATTTCTATTTTATAACTGTTATCATTTTCTTAATATGCAATTACCTATCATAATGTGGGTGGTCCTCATCTAATCAGTTGAAGGCCTTTATAGTAAAAGACCGACCTTTTCTGAGGCAGATGAAATTTTGCTGGCAGATTTGAACTGAAAGATCAATTTTTCCCTGGGGTTCCAGTCTGCCAGTATACTATGAAGGTTCTGAATTTTCAGCCTCAACAACCACATGAACCATTTCCTTGAAATAAGTCACTCTGTAGAAAGATAAACACACACATGCACACACCTCATTGGTTCTGTTTCTCTGGAGAACCCTAGTATAGCATCTGTCCTTTTTATGGCCTTATATTTAACTCTCCTATCAAAGGCCTATTCCTATCATTTCCCATTTATTAAAAAATATTTTTGATCAAGTATAGATTGTTTATTTCACACTATCTAAGCTATTTTATTTCTTTTTCTCATCTTATTACTTGAGTTAAGATCATTAGCATGTCTTATTGTAATAATAGTGAGTATGCTTACCATTTTACTGATTTTAGTATAATTAACTCTTAGTATAATTAACTCTTCTAATGTTTCATTTTGCATTATTAAGCATGGTGTTTCTCATCCTTACTGGTAGTTATACCTTATTAAACTAAAAAAAAGAAAATTTACTAAGTTATTTTTTAATTATATACAAGTCAAATTTTATAATTTGCACTATCTCATCAAGATTTATCATTGGATGTAAGCTATGTTTGTATTTATGCTGAAGGCTTAATTGATTATAATGCAATTCTCTTTTAATACAATCCTAGCTTTGTTAACATCCTAATTTGGATCATTACTTTTTTTGTATAATCTTCTTATTTAGTTTGGGGAAAATTAGGAAGCTTTGAGTCATTTTCTATGCTCTGGGATAGTACATAGAATACAGATATTTTTCTATTTGTGAATGTTTGATAGAATTCAGTCACAAAATTATTTGATTTTAGCGCATTTTTTTGGTAAAGGTTTTTACTGCTTTTCATTTTTTTTCATAGTTACATCTTTAGTTTTTCTATCTTTCTTCATGTTAATTTAAGTAACTAACATTTTAAGGCATAGAGTAGAAAACATTATCCTCTGATAGTTTTACATTTCTCTATCTCTGTATTTATGTCTGCATATGTACTTATTCTCATAGCTAATATTGTTTTTGATATTCTTTTCTTTACTTGATCAGATTTTCTTTTTTATGTGTTAAAAGAACTAGATTTAACAGATCAAATTTACTGATTTGACATTTTCATTTTTATTATTGTAAATATATTTTAATTGCTTTATTTTAGGCTCTCTCTTAGTGTTTATTTTATAATGTTCTTTCTCATTTTCTTAGCTGAAAGTTTAATTTGCTTTAATTTTAAACTTTCTTATTTCTAATATAGATATTTTAGACTAAGAAGTTAAAAAATATCTGTATGTTTTTGTATTTCTGTCATTTTGGGGTGGTTTCAAACAGAAGAAAGGTTGATGCATGTCTGATATCTTGATATAATTGCTTCTCCTATTTTCTTTCTACGAATTTCAGTTTTAATTAAGTACTAGTTAAATATATAGTTCTTGAGCTCATTAAATCTGCGAAGAATTCACCTGTCACAAGTGATTTAGCAAGTGCTCTCCAGGTCATCATTTCTGCTCACTAAATATTTCTCTGCTCTCTGCTATCTGAACACTATCCTTTGAGTCTAAGCTTGGCCATATGATTTGTTGGGCTAATAAAATGTAAGCAGAAATAGTTTGTGTCACTAGTGCATAAACTTTAAGAGACAGTTCATGATTCACCTTCCTACTATTACGGTGACTGTAGAAGCAGGAATCAAGTTGCAGCATCCATCAGTCTGGGCTCCTAATGACTAAAATGAGCAGAATCACCTGCTCACTTATGTGAACATTTACATGGGTAGAAATAAACTTTTGTATTCAGCTCCCAAGAGTTTGGGGGTTTGCTACTACATTATAGCCTATCTGTTCCTAATTGATACATGTGCTCAAATAACTTTTTCATAGTCAGAGATCTTGAATCCCTCTTCAATAGAAATGCTACTCACACAAAAAAAGTGAGTACTCATTATTTTCCTCCACAAGGTCACAACAAGTCAAGATATAGTTAAGTTCCCCCAGAAATGACTGATTAGTTATATCTCTGAACTGTGAAAGATAAAAGCATAAAGATATATTTCATGAGAAAATGTAAGAGCAACATTGCTGGTCATTACCTGTGTCTAAGCTCTTTTCGTAGAGCTGCAAGCATGGAAGGTGTCTGGCAGATAATTTTTGAATTCTAGCAGAGCAATAATTTATACAACCATTGCAGGCTCAAGGTGGACACTGCCAAGTTCTCCTTCTAAATCTCTTCTGAGAACATACTTTACCTCTATACGATATTTACTGATCTGGGTGGGTGGTGGGGGTAACATCTTTGCTTTCTACCTGTATGTAGGAAGTCTTGTGACATCACATAAAATATTACAAAAGCTACTAATAGTCATCTATAAAAGCTACACAATTATTTCCAGAAACCACCAACTCCCACTCTCCTTTCAAACATAGAATACCAGGGAAGAAGAATACCTGACCAAATGGACTTAGAGACACAACTAGGTGCTCTTAATCATCCAACAGCCTGTCTGTACTCATAGTAGGCTCATCATATTGATCTGCACATAGACACATTTATGAGGTCATCTGTCTCTCTTAATAGTTTCCTGTGCTTCAGGAGAATGAATAGGTACATCTTCATCCAACTGTGGTCGTGTAGGCTACTTCTCTAAAAAAATCCATTTTCACATTTTATGTATTTACAAGCATTTGTGAGGTTATGGAGTGAAAAGAATTTAAAGCAAAATATCTACTAGATATTTCAACATTATAACATAGCATTGCTAATTATATCATTTTCTGAAATATGTACCCACTGTATTAGCCATTGAAAACTAAAATAGACAAACCAATCCTTACTAAGCAGTGTCAGGGTAATAAATCTACTGCATCATCATTATTTGGAAGCTAAATATAAGATATATAAATTTTGTATAACTTGAATGTAAACTCCTTTATGGTCGATAAACATCAAAGAAGTAAAGATAGGGAAATGCCAAGTGATTTATCATATTCAGAATAATATCAAGCTATGATGAATCCATGTAACCTTTCTCATCCAACATGCATTTTAACAACTGATGGTACTCAAATATTAGATGAATCAAATACTATTAAATGAGAGAAATTTTTAAATCATATTTTTGAATCAACTTGCTACTATATTATGAACACAAAAATTATCACAGATGTGTCACAGGTAATGAAATGGAAATACTTTGGGAATTAACAACTCTGAACGACGGCCAAAACAGAATGTTGGTAATGCAATTCTAATTTCCTGTAAAGTTGTATTCACTGAAAGTAGCATTAACGGGAAATTGTCACCAAATGGCTAAAATACATCAAGTTGTTGTGTGACTATTAGGTAAAATATTATTACAAATACCGGACTAAGTCAAAGGGAAACACCAAATATGATTACCTGTAATGATGAACTCAAAGCAACATTAAAAACTCTACTGAACAGAAGGCCTACAGTGGCCTCTTTTATTATTTAAATGAAAGACACCATAAACAACTCTTTGATAGTCCCATGCTGGGCTGTTGTTCTGACCCAATCAGATTTGATTATAAGTGCACATTCAGCCTTTTATGAACACCTGTGTCTAAAGCCCACAAATAATTAGCTTAGCCATACCATTTCACTCTAATAATGGTGTAATTTGCCACGCCTTTCAGGCTCTGGACAGCTGGTGCTATTGAAAAGCACCTCAGGATTAAGCCCTGACTCCCAGGCTTGAGTCTTTAGAGGGTGGGGGGGGAACTTGGGTATCCATGGCAACACACTTAGACTGCAAATTATCACCTCTAATAATAACTGGGACAGTCTATCTTTATTTTATTCGAGTTATCCATAGAAAAAGATAATGTCTTAGAAACCTCTAATATAAAAAAATGTACATATATATTAGTACCTTGTTAATAAATACATAAGACTGAGAAGGTCAAGGCTTTTTTTTTAACTCACACCTGTTCAAAGTTCGTTTGATTATGTAATATAGATCAATAGATAATCAAGGGAAAATGAGGTCCACCACTGAATGTCAGTGCTAATTGATGCTGTTACCTACAGCTGCATAGAAATCTAAAGGTGAATTCTCATCTTTGAAATCTCTTCAGCTAAAAGAAATGTTGTGACTGCTACCTTTTCATCTGAAGAAGGTTATAAATTGAACAGCCTAGAAAACGCTGATGGTCATACTCTGGCTCTCCACAGCTTCTCAGCACTTAGTGTGGTCCATTAACACACACACGTGGCACACAGGTGGAACTAATCATGGCTTATCTCAAAGGCTGGCCCAGTGACATATCAGTCTATGGGATTTGCAGGAGGCCAAAAAAGACGGTCTTCTCGTATCAGTCCATACTACACTTGGTTGAAAGTAAACAAAATGAGGCTCTGCTAAATAAAATGAGCCTGCATCTGTTTAGGATGAGAAGCAAATGGATATTCCTTTTCTCTTTAACAGGAAATTGTACATTGCATATGGATTATCAAGTTTTGAGGAGCTGCATTAAGTGTAGTGTAGACTGTACAGTATAGCATTGTGGTTAAATACTTGAGTTTTGGAGTCAGACTGCTTTGGTGATAATCCAAGCCCCACCATTTAAACTCATTGTAGGACTCACAAGCCAATTACCCTCTTTAGCCTGTCGTCTCGTTTGCACAAAAGGAAGAATAATAATGTCTACTTTGGGAGGTGGGGAAAGGTGAGAATTAATGAGATGATGTGCATAAAGGGCTTTTTGCAATGTTCTGGCACATAGTAAACCACAAATATTAGCTACTGTTATTAACTGTGGCAGACCTGGAGATTTGCCACTCAGATCCCCTTCAAGAAAAGATCTGTCACCCTACCTGATAGCAGACAGCCTCCAGCTGCCACCTCCAGAGAATCACCTCACCCAAATTCATACCCTTCTGGAATTAGCCTACATCCAAATGATGTATTGAGATGAGGTGTAAAAACCCAGCATTTCAGCCCAACATGTGACATCTGTGGATGAAATCTTTCAGGTTAGCTAAGGCTCTGTTAAGACTGCATTGCAGTTCCACGTGTCTTCCCTCCTATGGTTACAGATCCCTAATGAATACCTTGAACAGCAAACTCCCTCTTTTTATTTCTTTCTTATATGAGTACTAAGAGGAATTAACCAATTACACTAGAGACTACAGAAGAAATTAACTGCAAGAAGGAAGGATACCTGTAATAGATATAGTTGAGTAGAGAAGCTACAGATAAAGCCAGAAATGTTATTTAAGGGTAAGTGATGCAACACTTTCACCACCATGCACTCTCAGTTTTCTCTAATAAAAACTAGGCATCTGGTCACCATTTTTAATATATCATTAATCACTCCATTGTTTTAAAATATCTTAGGTAAGTGGTAGAGGGCACGGTAGGGTGCATGCTAAACAACTACTAAATGGCTAAAATTGAAAAATAAAATAAAACCCCAACAATACAAAGTGCTGATAGGGATGCAGAGCAACTGAAATGCTCATACTTTGTTAATGGGAAGGCATGACATATCCTGCTTCCATATAACCTAGCAATATAGCTCTGAGGAATTATCCAAGTAAAATGAAAACAGATGTTTACACAAAAGCCCATGTATTTATGTTCGTAACAGCTTTATTTATAACCACCAAAAGCTGGAAATAGTCCAACTGTCCTTCAAATGTTAAATGGATTAAAAAAATAGAGGTGTATCCACACTACGAAATAAAGAGGAACAAACTATTGATATATGTCATAACAAGAATGAATCTCAAAAGCATTATGCTAAATGAAACAAGCCAGACTCAAAAGGTAATGATTCAATTAAATTAAATTCTAAAAGGCAAAACTATAGAGACAGAAAATCATATCAGTGGCTGTCAGGGTCCAGGGAAGGGGATTGACTTGACCACAAATGACCATGAGGAAAAATTTTAAAAACATATTCACAGGTTCTTTTTCTGAAGTGGCTCTTTTAGTATGGCATGAGAAGCTCCATTTTTAATTGAATTTTAATTTATATAATTGTAGATTCACAGGCTGTCGTGTGGAATAGTACACAGTTGCAAGAAATAGTACAGAGAGATCCCTTTACATTTTGCTCAATTTCCTCTAAAGGTAACATTTTGCAAAATTATACTTTAATATCATGAGCAGGATATTAACGTTGATCCATCAATCTTATTTGGATTTCCCATTTTACTTGTACTCATTTGCTTGTCTGTAAGTATGCAGTTCCACAAAATATTATCAGGTTTGTGTGCCTACCACCATAGTCAATATCCTGAATAGCTCCAAAACCATAAGAAGTCCTCCTATTTTCCTTTTTTAACTTTAATTCCCTTCCATTACCCCCCCACACACACACACACTCCTGTCCCAAGGCCCTGGCAACCACTAATTTGCCCTTTAGTTCTAAAAGTTCATCATTTTAAAATGTTATAAAAATGAAATAATATGGCATATAACCTTTTGAACTGACTTTTCCCTGCTCAGCGTAATTCCCTGAAGAGGATTCATGCAAATTTTTGTGTGTCATTAGTTCATTCATTTTTAATGAGTTCTAGTCTATGATACAAATGAATCATAGTTTATTTAACCATTGGGCTATTGAAGGATACGGGGCTCTTAACAAATAAAGCTGCTATGAACAGTCTTACACAGAATTCTGCTTAAAAATAAATATTCATTTATCTGAGATAAATGCCTGGGGGTGCAGTTGGGCTATAAAATATTTGCAAGTTTAGCATTTTAATAAACTTCTAGACTGTTTTCTCAAGTGGCTGTACTATTTTCCATTCCCACCAGCAATATATAAGTGATCTAGTTTGTCTGCTTTTTGCCAGCTTTGGGTGCTGTCGTTATTTTTGTTTGTTTGTTTTCTTTTTGATGTTGATTTCTAGGAGGTTATTTTTTAATCTCAGAATTTTCTATATAAGCATCCATGTCATCTGCAAATATGGGCAGTTTTATTTCTTCCTTTTCAATCTGAATGTCTTTCATTTCTTTTTCTTGCCTTATTGCACTAGCTAGAACTTCCACTATTGTGTAGAGGAAGAGTGATGAGAAAAACATCCTTACTTTGTTCCCAATCTTCGGGGACAAGCACTTAGTCTTTCATCGTTAAGTTTGATGTTAGCTGTAGGTTTTTGTGGGTATGCTCTACCAATCTGAGGTAATATTCCTCTAATCCAAGTTTCCTGAAAGGTTTTATCATGAATGAGTATTGGGTTTTGAAAATGCTTTTTAAAAATCAATTGAGAGACATACTATTCTTCTTTAGCTTATTAATATGGTTTATATTAATTGATTCTGAATGTTGAAATCCTAGAATAAATCCCACTTTTGTCATAGTGAATAATTGCTTTTATCTATTGTTAAATTGATTGTATAATATCTTATTGAGAAATTTTGCATCTAATTTCATGAGAAATATTGGTCTATAGCATCGTTGGGTTTTTGTTTGTTTCTTATTTTTTGTTTATTTGTTTTAGATACTACCTTTATCTGATTTTGAAATCAGGGTAATCCTGGCTTCATAAAATGAGTTGGAAAGTGTCTCCTCTCTTTTATTTTCAGGAAGCAAATATGTAAAGTTGCCTTTAGTTGTTATTGTTTTCTTTTTTTAATCTTTAGTTTTCAAAAGTTTAACTATGATGTCTTAGTATAGATTCCTTTGGACTCATCCTGCTAGGGTTTTGGTCTAGTTCTTAGAGCTGTAGGTTTATGTCTTTCACCAGGTTTGGAAAGTTTTCAGACATTATTTCTTCAAATACTCTCTCAGCCCCACTTCCTTTCTCCTCCCCTGGGACTTTGATGATACGTATGTTGGATCTTTTATTATTGCTACACAGGTCCCGACTTTCTGTTCATTTTTCAAATCTGCTTTCTCTCTGTTGTTCATGATGAGTGAATCCTATTGTTCTGTCCTATTGATCATTGATCCCATCTCTTTCATCTTCACTTTACTATTGAGTCTACTTATTGAGTTTTTTTCTGTTATTGTATTTTTCAGCTTAATAATTTCTATTTTTTAATAACTTCTATTTTTTGCTGAGATTTTCTATTTTTTAAAATTTTTCAAGAGAATCTGTAATTAATTGTTAAATATTCTTACAACAGCTACTTTAAAATCCTTTAAAATTTTACCATATTGTTTCACCTTGGTTTTGGTATTACTTGACTATCTTTTCTCACTCAAGTTGTCATATTCTTGGTTCTTGCAATGATTGGTGATTATTGCATCCTGGACATTCTGTTTGCTATATTAGGAGATCCTGGGTTCTGTTTATATATTATATTTTGACAGGGAATCACCCTATTGAGATTTAGCATGATGGTCTTGGCCTATCCTTGTGGGCTGTGATTCTAGTGGAAGTTTAATTTTCAGAGATGTTTTAGTATCTTTGGTCCGCTTGGTTTCTCTGGTGTCCCAGGCTCCCACTGGTTGCTCCTCCTACCACCTGAGATGTAAGAGGGATTTCCCTAGGCAAAACCCCACGTATCTCTCTGTGGGAAAGGTATGTAGAGACTCACTACCATAAGCTCCTAACTTCCCCAACGTCTCTGAGCAGGGGAGGAGAGACTTGGGTGCATGGAGGTAAAGAGGTTTCTCATATTAGGCTGCTTGCTGTGACCATGTCACTTTCCCCCATTTCGCCTGCTTGCTCTTGGGTCTGTGGGTGGGAGAGTAGAGGCTCAGACCCATAAAGACAAAATGGCTTCCCCTTCGGGGCTCCTAACTATGACTAGGTCATTGTTTGTTGGATTCCTTTTACGTTTTCTGTTGTCAGAGGGACTTCTGTTCAATGTGGGGAGGAATGAGCTGACCTTGGCTTCAATCCTGGGCTAAGTTATGGGTTAGGAAACACTGGATCTTCGTGGCCTTGCTCTCTTTGGGGAGGAAGATGCAACTGTCCTGCTATTGTGCTATTCCCCCCATCATGGAGTCCTGAGCCAGTTTGTCTTTTTTTAAAACCACCTTTGGTTTGTCTCTTGTGTCATTTATAGGATTTATACTTGCATATAGCAAGAGGTATGGAAAAAATGGGTCTGCACCCTCTTGTCAGAGATGAAGAATTATGGATAAACTTTTTGAGTACATGAAAATATTCTATATCTTGATTTGCATTGGTGATTACAAAACTGAATAATTGTCAGAATTTATTGAAGTTAGAATAGATAAATTATATTTTATGCACCTTGTAAATTATACTCCAATAAACCTGAAATTTATTTAAGTGTGGATAACACTATTAAAGGCATGCAGCTTATTAAAGAGAACAAGAGCTCCAGCTGGAAGGAAAAGTTACCATCTGGGTGAAATGAGCAATATGGCCCTGCAAAAACATATTTGGAGAAAGGCAGGTCTGCATCCTGGTTTTTGTCTGCCAGTTTTATCTGCTTGACACTGAATATTAAATATTCTTTCTGGGCTTCCATATCCTTATCTTGCTTATGAAGGGAATGGCTCATGGAAATTATTTCACAATTGTGATTCACTTTTCCTTTCTAGCACACCATGTTGATAACATCTATACTTCAAGATTTTAACTTCGAGATTTTATAATTGCAAGACAGGCACTCTGGTTTAATGCTTGCCTACTTATGTTTATTAGTGGTTTAGAAATAGAGGTTTGATTAAACTTATTTTCAGATTACAGTAATACTTAATTGCAAGTAAATATTTTACAAAAAAAATTTTTATTAGGGTTTAGAGCTTCTATAAAACCAGTGTTCCATATGGTAAAAGGAATTGCGCTAACTTAAAATGGGAGTAATCACATCTGAAAGATGGTAACATTCAGAGATACTATTGATCTGAAAATCAATTGAACAATGTCTTTAAAATTAACTTTACCCTCAAAAGAAATTTAGGAAGCCCAAAAAGCATTGCATGCTTAAGTTCAAGTATTATAAATCTTTATATATCTATAAGTATAGATAGATCAATAGATGATAGGTGATAGATTGATGATAGATAGATGATAGATAGATGATAGATAGATAGATAGATAGATAGATAGATAGATAGATAGATAATTATAGATAAAGAATAGATATAGGTACACACACACACACACACACACACACACACACACACCCTTTATTGGAAGTGGGAGCCCTCTTCAGCAAGTGTTCACCTTTATGAGATAACTACACGGAGTCCCAAAGAAAAATAAGGACTCCAGATCAGCCACTTTCATCTGTGTTCAGAATTAAACTTTCCACAGGAAGTTCCCTCTCACAGGGTACCTTTGGATAGTGCTTCAACATCCACAATCATGAATCAACAGCCACTGACAAATGCAAGAACAGGCAGCCAGTTAAATATTTAAATGGTATAAATTAAAGTGCACCATTTTCCCTCAACTAGCACACTCTAGACTGAAATTTGGCCATAATTTTTGGGAAGTCTACAGTGTTTCTTGCCTTTTTTTTGTTTTCAGTCTTTAAGAGCCCATATGGGAACGCAAATGCCATAACAAAGCTGGCATCCTACATGAATTTTCTGTAGGCAGAAATCATGTCTTAGGCAAATCTTTGTACTCCCACATATGTCCATTGAAATTTAGGATTTTATTCCATTCACAATTCTTTCTTTCTCAATTCTTCTGTAATATCACAAAAAAAAAATGTGGTTTAGTGCTTGTTTTTAGCGCTTGTTCCATATATGGCAATGCTCTTTTCAACAAACTGAGAATAGAGCTCAGGAGGAGTGTCAAGAACAGGCCACAGTGTCCATTTAAAATATAATGTTAAAAATTATTTAATTTTTCACCGGCTTTCTCTTTATGCCACGTGGTGCTAGTTTTACATTTACAAGAGCAAATGCTACTTATACGTAGATTGCATCAATAATACAAAATAAATAAAGTTGAATTGGTCTATCTAGGGGTGAGTTGTCTATAGCATGAAAAGATGACACTAGATCTGAGTCCTAAGACATAAGAAAAAGTGAGATGCTAGAAAGAATGAAAAGGGCATTCCAGGGAGAGAAAAAAGCTTGGGCAAAGGCATTGAAAGGTGGAGAAACATACCCTAATTGGGAAATACAATTTATAATTACTGGGACAAAGAGTAAACCAAAGATTATGAACTTTACCCTAAATCTGTAAGAAGTCAGTTCAGAGTTAGATAACCAATAAGCAAGATGGGTTGTGATCATATTTGCTATTTCAAAACACTAGTCAAACAGCAATTGGTAAATGGACTAAAGGGGCAAGAACAAGTAGCTTAAGAATTGAGCCAGAAATTGTGTAATGGAGAGGTATTTAATCTGTGTCCAGGGTACATTTTATCTTTATTATCATTTAAATTTTTTAATGGCTATTTTTCTTTCATGTTTTTTGATATCTTCTTATATTCCGGACCACTGTTTTTTTAGAAATGCATTATTTTACCTAAGTTTCCCAATCTGTTAGGACATAACAACTGTTCATTGTATTTTGTGCCTTTCTACAATCTACTATATTTTAGAGATTTTCACATTTTTTCTTTGAATATGTTTATTATGTTTCTTCTTTTCATCTTGATCTGTTTAGCTACAAGTTTATCTGCTGTAATTGGTTTTTCAAAAGACATAGTTTTTTAAAAATTATCCTGTTGTCCTGTACTCTATTGATTTCTGGACTCATTTTTATTATTTCATTTCTTTTTGTTCCTTTCAATGTGCTCTTTTTCTCTTTTTCTGGCCTATTGAATTGAACCTTATGTATCTCCAGCTTTTCTTATTTTCTGATAATTATAGTCGAAGCTATATATTTTCTTCTTGGTACTCTCCAGGAGCATATCACACATTGCTTTCACTTTATTTGGCTGTAGTAGTTTACAATTTCACTTTTGATTCCTTTTAACCCATGTTATTTAGAGGAATGATTATTATAATTCCTATTCAGATGAGAATGTTAAATATGTTCTTTTGTTAATCATCTCTAATTTTATGGCATGGTGGTCGAAGATCATAATATATATGGTGCTGATTCTTTGATTTTATTGAAATTCCTCTGTGGCCTGATACAGGAATGGGTTTGAAGAATGGTTCGTGAGTGCCAAAGAAGAAATGTGTTCTCTGTTCAACTGAGTGATGTATTTGTGGTCTTCAAGTTTTCTAAATGCTTGCATGTATACATGTATATATGTATATTATATATATGGTGTTTTGTACTAATCAGGTGTTTTATAGAATGTTCCTCAGTTGAGAGTTGTCTGATGTTTTTGTCATGATTAGACTAGGGTTATGAATTTTGGGAGGAAGACCACAGAGGTCAAGTGCCATTTCACCTGCTGATGTGAATCCTGGTCAGCTGCTACAGGTTTCTACAGTTACAATTTTTGCCCTTCTTCAAACTGTACTCTTTGGAAGGAAGCCATTATAAGCTCTCACTCGTACAAGTGAAGAGATGTGTTCCATTGCCTCAGGGGCAGAATATTTACACAAATTATTCAGAATTCTTTTGCATTAGAGATTTGTCTATAATTTGTCTTGCAAGAAAATTATTAATAATGATTAAAAATAGCTCCTCTGTAGTACTCTAAATGTGCCAAATTCTATGCTGTTTTATCACATTTATGTACATATACATATACATGTGTGTACACTTTTTATTCCGTTTTGTTTGACGTTAAAAGTTCAATTATTCCAGCTTTGTTTTATTTTATGCTTACCTAGTAGCTCTTTCCCCATATCTTTATTTTCAACCTTTCTCTATGCTTAGTTCTAAGTTAAAAAAAGAAAATTCTGGATTTTTAAGTCTTTTCTAAGTCTATACTTCTAAATTTCTTATTTTCATCCATTGTTATTATAATACTAAGGAATTAAGATTTATTTTCATTATATTTTCAGTTTGTTTCTTAAAACAATATTCATTGCTTAGATCTTTCTTTTTTTCTTTCCTTCCTTCCCTCTTATTTCTCATTGCTTGCTTAAACTTAGGCACTTTATCACATTTTCTAATGGTTACAATTCTTTTATTAAAGCACATAGATCTTTTTTTCCTGGCAAATGTCAGTTTCTTTAACACCCATGTCTCCCTCTCTCACATGATAAGAACCTTGTCAACTTTTATCTCTCTTTGTTCTCTCCTACAATTCATGTCACCAGTTTAGACATGACATTAAATTGTAGATTGTTTTTTAGATATATATATATATATATTTCTTTTCATCAATGTTTACTAAAACAAATAACATTTATTAATGCCCTTATTTATTCCTGCTTTCCATACTTATTGTTTTCTTGGGAATTAATTTATATTTTTGTTAGGGAAGATGCTCAAAAGAAAAAAACTTTAGATGAGTCCTAAGATATAAAGATTTTTATTTTACTCTATCATTTAAACTATCTATTTTCCATTTGCAACAACATGGATAGACTTTAAGATAATCATTCTAAGTGAAATAAGCCAGAGAGAAAAAGCTGAAAACCACATGATTTTAATTACATGTGGTATATAAACCTAAAAGAAACAAAGAAGACAAACAGACTCATGAACATGGATAATAGACTAGTAGTTACCAGAGACTAGAGGATGGGGGAAGGGAAGGGGAGAGGTAGATGGGGTGAAAGGGATCAAATATGTGGTGACAGAAAGATATCTAACTATGACTGGTGAGCACACAATGCAATATATACATGCCTTACTGTTGAATTGTACACCTGAAACTTACTGGATTTCATTAACCAATGTCAACATAATCAAACAAACAAACAAATAAACTGTCTACTTTCTGGATAATCTAGAATCAATTCCTTCTGCAATACATCATTTTGATGTCTTGTTGTTTTTGAGAAATCTGGTGTCTGTCCTACCTCAAATCTGTGGCTCTGTTTTGTTTTACACTCTGGAAGCTCTTTGTTAAATTTCACTTTGACGTGTCTGAATATGTGGTTTTATTTCTTTTTTTTTTCTCTCTACTGTGTCCTGCTTCACCCTCTGAAACCACTTTTAACTTACCGTCATATGCCTTCTTTTAGTTCTGGAAAATACTTTTTCTTCAAAGATTACCTTCTGACACTGTATTTTTAATATTTCTTTCTGAAATTCCTGCTAAATATATATTTGCGTTCTAATTTGATCTTCTTTATTTCTGATTTTTTTTTCCAAATACTTTCTGCCTATTTATGCCCTCCCTTTAATCTGGGATAATCTTCTCAATATGATTTTCCAGGCCATTAATTAAGTCTTTAGAGCTATTCTGCTATTTAAATTTTTTATTGAATCCTTTATTTAAATAATTACATTGTTTCACATCCAATAACTCTAACTGGTTCTTCTTTAGAAACATCTGCCCTTTTTTCATGTTTGGAATAAATTTCCTTATTTCCCTGAGGATATGTATTATGCTTATTCAAAGTTTGTTTTTTTCTACTCCATTAGCTCTGCTTTCTCTACTATACATTTTTGTTGTTGTTACTGCTGTCACACTCCTCAAATATTTTGTAATTTTAAATATTTTACTGTTATTTTATTGATATTCCTTTTTCAGGGTCAGCTCCCTTAAATTATAACCTCTACATCTGGGAAGAGTAAAGTCTAATCCTAACCATGTTCTTCTAGCTGTTATTTGGAGGCCAGGGAGCTATAGTCTAGGTGGATTATTTATTGATATGCAGTCAATCCTCAGTATCTGATGGTTTTGCATCTGTGGGTTCAACTAACAAGGATTAAAAATAGTATTTCAAACCATGGTTGGGAATCCAAGGGTGTAGATGGCCAACTGTACGTGTTGTTCTACATCATTTTACATAAGGGACTTGAGTATCTTCGGGTTTTGCTATTTGCAGGGAGTCCTAGAACCGATGTCTCACAGATGCTGAAGGACAACTGTCCCTGTGACATCAATTGTCACATCATCCGGGACATCTTTTATCCAGAGATATTCACCCATGTGGCAGTTGTCTGGCTTAAGCTGGAGATAGAATATGGGGGAAAGTGTTCGTGGTAAATGATCCAATTACTACGTGTTTATTGTCTGTTTTCTCCCTTTAGAATGGAAATTCCTTGGGGTGGGAACTTTGTATTGTTTAGCACTTAGAACAATGCCTAATACAGAGTGGCCATTCCATAGGTATCTGTTGCATGGATAAACATAGCAAGTCAGCTACCCACTCCATCAGGTCTCTGGGCTAACTTGCTATAATGCACTCATGCCAGGATTTTATTACAGGCTTCTTAATCATATGACACATGGAGCAAATCTATAATCTGGGGTAGACCTTCAAGGCAATGTATAGCCATTTATTCCAAGCTCTTTCTTTTTAGGGCTCTAGGGACTGGGTGAGTGCCAACCAAATTTTGCATTACTGTATTGGGTGTATACTGAGCTATAGCCAAAGGAGTGCCCTGCTGGATCGTACTTCCAGCCTGGGCAATCTTAGAGAAAGAAGCAATGGTGTGCCTGGGACCCTCCACCCGAGTTATCATTTCTTTCACTTAAAAAAAAAAAAAAACAGACACTTTAAGCCTCCTAAGGTATTTTCACAGTTTTGTACCAATTATTAAAGAAAGCTAGCTCCACATTCGCTCACATGAATTGTATCTTTTCTTGCACCTGTTAAATTTGACATAGAAGACAGAGTCAGCAGCCAGTGCTTAGTTTGAATTCTTGACAAGAAACACAGCTTTCAAGTGTATTTTTATATAAATTTAAGTAAACAGTAAATTGATTTCAATGAAAAATATTAAGAAAATTGTTTCTGAGGTGATATGACAAAAATCGTGGAAGTAATATAAAGGGTATGAGCTATGGGAGAAATTATGAATGTTAGATAATCAATGCCTTGAACACCGTGCTCGACAGAAAGTTGTTGGATTAATGGAATGCATGAATGAAGATTTGTCAACTAGTATAAACTCAGACCTCCCTGGAGATCTTATTCCTGCAGAGACATGACAGGAGAAAGCCAGGAATGAAGAAATAGCACAGAAGGGGGAGATATAGGTAAAGACTAACTTTTCCAAACTTACAATTTTGTTAAAACCTGCCCTGTTCACAGCAATTTAGAAAAAGACAAATGTTAAAAGCTCTGACAGGCTGAAGCAAAGCCAAGGAGAACTGGAATATTGGATCAATGTTTTAATTGACCAGGGGCAGCACAAAACAAATATAAAGATCCCAGCACTGAAAGGAGCAAGCTACTCAAGCACACAGAGCAGTCTGCTGAGGAAGAACCGCACCGCAATCGACAAAGACGCCTGGGCCTCAGCCCTACAGCTACGTGTCCAATATCTGCAACACTGTTATCCCTTCCCTGCAAGGAACATGGATCTAAATGAAGGGGGTGGGAGGAGGGGGGTGACCAGAAATTAGAAGCCACTTAAAATCTATAGATTTCTCATGCATGAGATGTGATAAATGTTTGACAATTTAAAGCCAAGCAGAAGGTAAAGGAAAAAAAGTGTCACTAGTGAGCTTGGAAATCATGCAGGTCACTGGATGGATGGAAGGAGCCAGCTCTCGATTCCACCATACTGTTTCCTCATTTCTAGGTACCATGTTATTCATAAAAAGAAAAAAAAAATCTGCCCATGAAATTATAGTTAAAAGCTCCTAAACACCCAATCTAAGTATATTGGAAGTTGAAAAGATAAGGAAACATCCACAATAACATCTCTTATGATGCATAATCTCTTTTTGTCCATGGTGTTGATGAATTCATGCCTCTCACTGGCCCTGTGCTTGAGGGTAGCTTCCAATTTCTGCAGCTGTGAGAAGTGAGAGAACCATACTAAATGATGGCAGTTACAGACCGTGGAAAACAAGCAGGTGAACCTAGCTTCGGGTGGTTAGAGCAACAGGCTAAATATCAGAGACCTGGTTTTGACTCCCTCTAAGGCCTTGGACTCTATCTGAATCTCAGTAAAATCATCAACAAATGGAGGGAGGTAGATGAGGTAATCTCTGAGTCCCCTCTGGTTTTGACATTTTTGTTTATCTTTGTCAGTGTTCCTGCAACTTGAGCCTCATTATAAGAATAGCAAATATAGAAAGAAGGCAGAAGATTTCTTGGTCATTTTACATATTGCTAAAATCGAGAGCTTTGGACTGGTTCTGAATCTTGCTTTCCGTTGTTTTCCTCATCTTTTTCTAGAGATCTTATATTGCTGAAGTCCAAGTAGACCTCCGAACTTATTGGGCTGAGGCTGAATAAATAACAGATATGTGCTCGTACACACTGAGAGAGAGAGAGAGAGAGAGAGAGAGAGAGAGAGAGAGAGAGAGAGAGCTTTTCTATAGTCTGCTATGTTAAGAAAACAGAATCTGTTAGCTAAGTTTTGCCAGACAGGTTGAGAACAGTTTGGTCTGGAAAAGAGATATGGCTGGACAAATTTGGGGGAATTTCTTTCCTTTGAGGTAGAAGTCAAGGTAACGCTTTATTGACTGAATTCAAAACAAAGGGTCAGCAACATCAGCTATAAAAACATGATTGGAATTAACCCCTGAACTGCTGAAATATGATTTCCAGAAGTGATACCTAAAACAGAGCATCATGAAAAATTATTACTAAATTACAAGTAGTTTACTTTGGAGATTTTTCTTTCTTGACGATGTAATAAGGATTAGTTATACTGGAGGAGAACATTCTCTCTTCTCCTCTACGTGAGCAACCACCTAGTTAATTGTCAGTTCCAAATTTAGACAGAGACTTGAAATAGGCTTAATTAGACTGGAAAGGATTGAGTTATTGAGTAAAATTTCCACTCACCATCTTATGTTTTGTAAAACAGAGAAGTCCATCATTGAGCTGGCATTTTGTTGAACGAGGTGGAAAGCTGATTTAGGGAGGAGCAGGAGGCCGAGCTGATGGTTTTATGTTGCCACCAAAGCTAAAAAGTAGCCCCCAAAGTAGCAAGGAAGCTCTGGTAAAAATCACATTAAAACCTGTAAACCTCGTCTGATTTAAAGACCTGTAGTTTTCTTAGTGGAGAGATGATGATAACAAATGATGATTCATTTTGGAGAATGTTTAAACCTATATGTATGGAACTTGCATCATATAGAGAAGAGCATGGGCATTGGAACTTAGTCTTTAATGCAGGCTTTTTCATAAACTAGATTCATATTCTAAGACAAATAAACTTCAGATTCTTGTTTTTGACTGTAAAACATGGATAATAAATACCTACATCACGTCCTACAGCTGTAAGAATTAGAAGTACTGTTGGTCTGCTGCTCAGTGCCATCACAGTTGAGCGACTCAAATTCCGCAGCTAATATCTTTTCAGTTCAGTGACAAGCACAAATCAAGATATTTTAATGTTCAAGAAGTCTGTTATTAAAAAAAAAACCTTGCTGCAAATCATTTTATAAAGTAAACAATTCTGCTGAAATGTGGCCAGTGGTTTATCATTCTTGTTTAGATTTTTTTTAATAAGATTTTTCTTAAAATAGGAGCACATACCAAAGTATTTTAGGATTTGAACAGATGATGTCCTAAGCCTTTCTACATCAGAGGCAGCTTGACTTAGTGATCTACAGGTTAGGATGCTCTTCCAAGAAGGTTGCAGCAAACACTCCTTCAGAGGTAAGAATTACTTGCTATAATGCTGTGGCTCGGGGTGGAGAGAGATGGTATAAGCATTGTCTTTTCTTCAAAAAAAAGAAAGAAAATGCCCAATTTTCTGTGGTATCTTCCCTGAACACTTTTCTACCCTAATAAGTTTTTTCTTTCTCTAGATTCCCAAAGCACTTGGCTCATACTTAAAACACTATTTTCAACAAACACCAATAGCAGCTAATGTTTATTTAGTACTTCTCATGTGCCAGGCATTCTTCAAAGTGTTTGACATGTATAAATCACTAAGGCACAGGGCAGCTAAGGCATTTGCCCAATGATCTATAGGTAAGAAGTGGTAGAGTCAAGGTCTGAACACAAACTTTGTTTCTGTAATCTAGGCTCTAACTACATCAAGCTGTGTTGTTTCTCTGGGCTACACATATGAGAATCAATCTTTTGCAACTATTAGAGTTATTTTCTGGGCTCTTATAGTTGAGGCAGGATCTGGAGGAGTTGGTGAACCTGACAATGTAGAAATAATCTTTAAGAGAAACAGAGGGTGGCCAGAGAAACCGTTTTTACCCTTCAATGTTTTTCTAAAGGCTATACTGGAATGAGATCAGAAGTCTAGAAAGCCAATATGTTGCTAAATTGCTTGCCAATGCTGAACAAATTTATCAACAATTGCATCTCCATATGTTAGACATGAAAGAAAGCAAAACCATTTAACATTGCCCATTCATTCTAAAAGGAGGACTGGCAAGGAAGTGCCCTCTCCAGACCCCAACCCACAACTCACTTAAAGTCGAAGTAAAGCCCCTTAGGGATTAGTCACTGATGAACATTTTTAGCCTCACATTTTCCCTCTTTCCTTTCAAATTCTACACTCCAATCATATTGAAATAGACTAATTCACCAGATAATGTTACAGTTTCTTTCTTCTGCTGGTCAGAGTACCTGCTGCTCCCTCTGTAACCCCGCATCCATCCCTATTTTCAGGCTAATTCTTTAGGTTATTTTACCCAGGAACCCTTTGCTGAACCCCTTGTCCAGCTCTGGGGCTTTGCCTCTTATCTTCATTACATTCTGTGTGGTTCCCACTAATTCCACTAATTTCTGGTCTCCTGCAGAGAGGGTAGAAGTTAAGAATACAAAATTTGGAGCTAGAATCTTGGTACCACCACTTACTAGTCACCCAACCTTAGGCAAATTATTTATATTCTCTGCATTTCAATTATTTACTTGTTTAATGAAAATAATAATAGCACCTATCTCACAAATTTGTGGTGAGGATCAAATGAGTTTAATGAAAGAAAAAGTTTAAGAACAGCGCCTGGCACAGAGTAAACTGTATATGCCCGCTACTTAGTAGCATTTCCCATGAAAGTTTACCAACTCGGTCCAAAAAGGTGGAAACTGAGATCAGAATATATGGTCACCTTGGACTGTTTTATCCCATTAGGGAGATGTGGAGATTGTGATTCTTCGATGTCAGTTCTAATTACTGATTTCAGGGTGACACGGGGACATGCTGCCCTTGCTAGGAAACATTTAAAGGGACCCACTTTGAAAAACTGCTAGGCCTATTCATTCTTTTTCTGGACCAGTTGCTTTCTTCTCTGAACTCAGTTTCAAATATCGCATCAGCATTTTCTCTGCTGACAGCATTACAAGTTCAGGGATAACTGCTCCTTGGGGCATCATTGGCTGCTTCTGGTAAACAATGCTCAGTGTGTTTGCTTTAGTTCTGCAAAGAAGCTAGAAAGAATAAGGTTTGAGGCCCTGAGAATCATCCTAGACAGAGGCAGGGGTGGGGTGGAAAGGTGGGTTTGCCACCTCCTATTAAAGTTGTAGAAAGTTTACTTTTTCTTCTTCCACCTTTCCAAATGGCCTCCTTTTCAGCATTACTGTTCTTTAGCATCAGTTACTGATACCCAGAGCCCCTGGGGGTACCATCTTCTGTCCATCCCAGACCTCTGGGCTGCTGAGAGGTGTTGGCAGGAGTAAGTCAAGGTCTGTCTTCTGGGACATCTCCTCACATTCCATGTCCTACTCCCATAAACTGACCTACAATATGCACATGCATTTATGCCTCTGCTCCTGGTTCCTCTGTGCTTTGGCCGTTAGTGTGTGCATTTGACATCTCCCTTTTAAGTAGTGTAATCACTTACTTGAGCTCAGCTTGCAGATAAAGAATGAGGAAATAGCACTTAGGTGGGGCTAAAACAACAAAAAATCTATTTCAGTTCTACTTTTATATTGCTGGAAGACCTTAATCAAAATCATTCTACTTCTTAGGTCCTTAGCACCCTAGTCTCTAAAATCAGCAAATTGGAATAATTTCTCTGGAAACTCACTTCAAGATTTTATAATTATGATTAAAACTTAAGGCTTTTGGAAAGTTTGATAGGTAGGTATTTAGGGACAACCCAACAGCATCTCTCAAGAACTGGATAGATGTACAAATCTTTATTTTACGTTGGAGAGAAAGGTGCTTTGTAAGGCTGGCTGAGTCAGATGACCTCTGTCACTGCCTGACTAGGTCCCCTAGAACCTGGGAGAGTGGGAAGAACACCTACAATAAGGTTGATCCAATTTCCTGCCAAAGTAACTCCAAAAGACTGTGTACTTCAGAGGGTCCAGGATGTAAATTAAATTAGCATTCTGAAAGGCTGGAAGTCTTTTTATGTCTCATATTTCACCTTTAAATTCATGCAAATTTCACATTTTATTCCATGATATTTGTTGTAATAAAAATAATGCTTGAAATCACTTCACATGAAGTAAAATTAATGTTCCAAAAATATGCATTAAGTTTGGTGCCCCGGGCACCCTCCTAGGGTATGTGTCCTCCAATTTCAGAAGCACAAATTTACCAACAATGGCAATTCATTAAGTACACTCTTTTGCCAGCCACCTTCCAAATGTTTTGCAAGAAAATTCCTTTAGATCATAGGATGTTTTACGATTGGTGAAGTAGGAAAGCAGAGAATGTTGTTTCAACAGTGTCTCTCTGCTTATCTATAAAGTAGAAAAGATAATAACAGCAGACCATGACCTATAAGTTTGAGGTAAGAATTAGATAACATAGAGGAAGACACTTTATAAGATGGTAATATCACAAATATGATAGCTGCCCATGCTAGCTAATGCTAACCTCAACCAGAATATCTCCTAGAATAGAAGAAACAGAGACTATGGTTAAATGCGGCCACATTGCCATGAGGTCTGGGGTTGGTGAAATTCTCAGGACCTTAAAAGTCCCTTGGAGCAGTACAGGGAGCCAATAGGAATGGTATATTCCAGGGTGGAAATGGATCATACTGGACAAAGATCAGAACATATCTATGTCAAACTATACTATTTTTTTTAAACCAAGGTACTTTTGGGTGAGGGTAGGGAGTAGGACTATTGTTGAATCACTTTATTTTCAAATGTGTTCTTCATGTCCATTACAGATTTTTGACCAAAACAGTATACCACCAAGGAAGAGAATTTTACTCATAAATTTTGGCCCAATGAAGCTTCTTATTCTTCCTCTCTCTGGAGAGTATGGCTTTCTTTCTATTGCACTAAAAACACAATCTTTGGGGTTTTTTTTTAATGATATTGGTTATTGTTATCTTTTTTGATAATGCCAGTTTTTGAATCAGACATGAATCTTAGGTATTTAATTTAAAATTTAATTGAACATAGCAATTTAAAATGCAGCAAGACAGTGAGAAGAAAAACTATCGATAAATGTATATTAAAAGAAAGATTGCTTCCAAAGACAAAATTTGACTTCTCAAGGAGATCCAGTTTCTGATATATGAAGATATTAAGCAGCAGTTCATTAGGTTTTATTCTATTTTATGTTCAAGCTCACATTATTGGTCAAAGACCTGGCATAGCAACATGGACACCTGGGTTGAATTTTAACTCTTGAACTTGTGCCTTTTGGAATTTGTTTATTTCTTGGGAAAGATACAATTCAGGGACAAGGTTTCTATAAAGAAATGGAGAGGCAGATGATCTGAGATCACCAGAGCCCCATAACCTTCCCTCATCCAGATAATAATTAATTTCCATCCCTTTTCTATTAATTTCTATGAATAGGTAGTATAACTAAAGAATATCATGAAATTATTTTTGAAAATCACTCTAGCTGTTTTATAAATGTGTATAGTTAGTTTTAGCTATATAGTTATATATAGTTACATCCAAAATAGTCACCCTGGTGCCTACTACACTTATTTCAAAAATGCAGATATTGCTCATAAATTTTGTTCCTCTTGAGAATGGATGTTGGAGTCTAAAAATCGAAAATCACACAATTAAGTAACCCTATAAATCTACTTCAATCCAATATATTGCTTTTCAAACACGATTTTAGGCATTTATTATGTAATAATCGGCCTATATACAAATAACTCCAATTGTCCCAAGAATGTCTGTTATGGCTTTTTTTCCTCCCTCCTTTCATTTCTTTCTTTCCTTTCTCCCTCTTTCTCATGCTTCCATGTTACTGAACCAAGGCCCTATCAAGGTTAGTTAATGCATTCCATTTGTTTTTTATGGACCTTTAATCATTTGTAATATATTAAACAAGAGCCCCACAAACCACTTTTTTTTTCCTAACAGTGACCTTTTTGAAGAATCCAGGCCAGATTTGTTACATGAATATCACATTTGGAATATATTTGACTTTTCTCCTTTATTTTTAAAAATTTGTTTCTCTACTGCTTTTCTTTTTCTGTAAAACCAAGATTATAACAAGAGGCCTGGTGGAATTTGGGTTAAACATTGGAAGCAAGAATATCTCAAATAGGAGAGTTTGATACCTCATATGGGACAACAACATGACCCTTACAGGGTTGGAGAATGTCAAGGGATCTCACAGTGTTCACGCCAAATTTGATCACTTGGTTAAAATAGTGATGACTAAACCACTCCATGTTATGAGATAGTTCTCCCCTTTGTAATTAGTAGGTAATCTGTAGATTCATTCTTTGGCACAATGTAACAATACTTTTCCCCAACAAACATTCACCTAATTGTTTTAACACCCTTGTTGGTCCCTAGCTTGAACCAGTTCTTCCACTGGAGTTTCCAAACTAATGCTATTTAAATTCTATCATTTCTTCCTACATATTAGCTAGTATTTATGTAAAAGAAGGATTTTTGCTTTCTTATATCTTTTGACTATCACTACAGACTCAGAGGTTTTTATTTGTTTAAATGTTATAATTAATTACACTTGTTATTCACATGATGCTTAAATTGTCCCAAATTTGGTCAGTAAGAACACGCTTAAGCAAGGTTTTGTGTCTTGTTGACATATTTGCATTAGTCTTTGAATACTTTCAAAGCATGATTTTCAGCATAATCAGAAGTCCTAACTCACATTTCATTTTCCTGTAGATATGTGTGGTGGTTTTACAACATAGCCATAAATTCTTTGACATATTCCCACCAAAGGTGGATTCTAGTTTCCTTCCCCTTGGATATGAGCTAGTCTTAATGACTCACTTCTAACAGATAAAATCAAACAGGAATGGTATTTCCAAAACTTTGTCATGAGAAGAGATACAGTTTATACCTGGCTCTCTCTTTTTTGAGACATATTCCTTAGGAATCCTGAGCTAACATATAAGAAGTCTAGTTATCCTAGCCACTAAGGTAGAGAGACCACATAGAGGTTAAAAAATAAATAAACAAATTTTTTAAAAAAATATGTGCAAGGAGCTCCAGCTGTTCTGGCCCTAAGATCTTCTAGCCCCAGACTGTTTGGGTCTTGCTAGTATAACTCACCAGCCATGAGAGTGAACCTTCAAGTGATTCTAGCTTCCGGGCTGTAAGCTCCAGCTGACACTGAGAGGAGCAGAGATAAGTTGTCCCTGCTGGGTTCTGCCCAAATTGCAGATTCATGAACAATATTGATGCTGTTGTTTTGTAAACCACTAAGTTTTGGGGTGATTTATTGCACAGCAGTAGATAACTAGAACAACCTGAAATCGGTCAATTTTTCAAAGAGCTTTGTTTTCTTTTAGTGGGAAATGGTATTAGAAAAGAGATTTGGATACCGATTCCCTCATCAGTACTGGGTAATTTTGTTTTAAGCCTTTTTAGTAGAAAAGGAAAAACATTTGAAAAGTTATGATTTTTGTATTTATATTTCTAATTAAATTTATCACTAAAGGAAGTTTTAACTACTTTTATTTCATTATCATATCTTTTTACCCTGAAAATCTCTATTCATAACATAGTATATTTGCTTATTTGCTTCTTTCTATAAGATTAAAGCCTACTACTAAAAGTATTACTATTAGCATTAATAAAACCTTATCATTAATATTACTATTACTAATAAAACTACTGAGGTGAACTTAAGACTTCCATGTAATCCTTTTGGTTCGTTTTTGGAAAATTAGCCTTAAATAATGTACAGTCATCATACTGGGTACAAAACCACTTAAACTTGCTCTTGTATCTGAGTGCATATATTACCAATTTGATATTACTTTAGGTTTATTAATTACTCTTTGGTTCAGTTTTAGAATTTGCCTTTTTTTCCTTATGTAACTTTATCCTTAAATTAAAAAAATAAAACATTTGCATCATTTAAAAGTCAAAACTACATAAAATGGTAAACTCATGGCTAGCCCTTATACTGTATTCCCACATACCATCTAAGGTAAACATGTACATTAGTTTCTCATTTGTCCTTCTTATATATGCACAATCTTAGTTTTTCTTCTTTCTTATTAAAAGTAACAATAATCTTGCTTTTTTCACTTAGCAAAATAACTTTCAATTCACATAAATCAGCTACTGGAGCTATTTCTCACTCTTTTTTAAGGCTCTATCCTATTTATCTACTATAATTTATTCAACCAGTCCTTTTGAAGGACATTTAAGTTATTGCCAATCCCTTGCTATTACAAAAAAAATTACACAATTAATAACTATGTGCATATTTTTGTTACAGTGTTTGTTTTGTTTTGGTGGAGGTATAGCTATAGGGTTAATGTCAATAAGTGAGATTTAGGAATCAGCTAAATATATAAAGCAAATATCAACAGACCTAAAAGGAGAAATAGATAGCATTACAATAAGAGCAGAGACTTTAATACCCCATTTTTACCAATAGATATAATACCCATACAGAAAATTAAAAAGGAAACATTGGCTTTAAATGACACATTAGACCAGATAGATTTAACAGACATTCCAAACATTCCATTCAAAAGCAACAGAATACACATTCCTCCAAATAGGCATGGAACACTTTTCAAGATAGGTCATATGTCAGGCAAAAAAAAGTCTTAAAATTTCTAAGATTAAATTATGTTAAGCATTTTTTTTTTCTGACCACAATGATATAAGACTAGAAATCAATTAAAAGAAGAAAATTAAAAATTCACAAATATGTGGAGATTAAACAACATGCTACCAAATAGCCAGTGGGTCAATGAGGAAATCCAAAAACAAATAAAATAATACTTTGAGACAAAGAAAAATGTAATACAACATACCAACATGTATGAGATGCAAAAATAAGGAGTTCTAAGAGGGAAATTCAAATTAAAAACCTAACTTTACATCTCAAGGAACTGGAAAAAGAAAAACAAATGAAGCCCAGAGTTAGGGGATGGAAGGAAATAGGAAAGCTTAGAGCAAAAATACATGAAATAGAGATTCAAAAGACAATAGAAAAGATTGATGAAACTAAAGCTGAATTTTTGAAAAGATAAACAAAATTGAAATATTTAGCTAGATTCATGAAAAATAGAAAACTCAAATAAATAAAATCAGAAATAACAAAGGAGATGTTAAAATTGATGCCATAAAAATAAAAAGAATTGTAGTAGACTATGATGAGCAATTATAAACCAACAAATTGGAAAACCTGAAAAAAAAATGGATAAATTCCTAGAAAGGTGCAAACTACCAAGACTAAATCTTAAAGAAATAAAACATCTGAACAGAACAATTACCAGTAAGGAGATTGAGTCAGTAATCAAAAACTTTCCAATAAACAAAAAGTCCAAGATTAGACAGCTTCACTGGTGAATTCTACCTAACATGGACAGAAGAGTTAACACCAATCCTTCCCAAACGCATCCGAAAAATAGAAGAGGAAATACTTTCAGATTTTTATGAGGCCAGCATTCCTCTGAAACCAAAGCCAGACAAGAATGTTACAAGAAGATAAAATTACAGACTAATGTACTTGATGAACATAATGTAAAGATGCTCAAAAAATATTAGCAAACAAATTCAACAATACATTAAAGTACTATACACCATGATCAAGCGGGATTTATTTCAGGGATGCAAGGATGATTCAACATCCGCAAATCAATCACTGTGATACACCACATTAACAAAATGAAGGATAAAAATTATACGATCATCTCAATAGATGCAGTAAAAGCTTTTGTAAGCAAAGGCAAGAAAAGTGAAAATACCAAGTGGAACTACATTAAACTAAAAGGCTCCTGCACAGCAAAGAAAACCATGAACAAAATGAAAGGAAACCTACCAAACAGCAGAAAATACTGGCAATCATTTAGAGGTATACCTTACTTTACTGTTTTTTGCTTTATTGCCCTTCACCGTGTTGAATGCTCATGTTGCCATTTTACAAATCGAAGACAAGACCCTCCACCAGCTAAAAAAAATTACAATTTGCTTCACTGTGGTACTAGCTTTATTGCAGTGGTCTGGAACCAAATCCACAAGGTATTCTGAATCTGATAAGGGGTTAATATCTAAAACACATAAAGAACTCATACGACTTGATAGCAAAAAAGTGAAAACCTATTAAAAAATGAGTAGGGGCCCTGAATAGACCAATACACCATAATCCAACAGGAAAATGAGCAAAGCTCATGATAGACAAATTCACATGTACAGAAACAAACTGTGAATAAGCATGTAATTGGGTAACAATGATAATAATAAGAGTAACGATAATGATAAGTAGCAATTAATTTCCACGTGCTATGTTATGTCAGGCACTATCCTAAGTGCTTTACTTGTATTAATTTATTTCAACCTCTCAGAAAGGCTTTGAGCTTGGTATTACTATCATCTTTATTTTACCAATAAGGAAATTATTAATAATAAAGTAAGATTCCTATAAAGAAGGATAGATATGCAAACTGATTAATCATTTTGAAGCTGAAATACAATTTTCCATTAATCAGAGTTACAAATATAAGAAAAAGCTTATAAAACACAGTATTGCTGAAAGCATGAGGACCTTGATGGTCTCATACATTTTGGGGGGAGCATTAATTGTTATAACCTCTTAAGAATATCTAGAAATTTGTTAAATATATGACTTTAAACTATGGAAATTTCTAATCAAAACTTCTCAGAAATATATATTATCACATGTATGCAAATCTGAAAATATAAAATTTTTATTATAGTATTTTTTTTCTACTTGCAAAAGACTAAATTAAATTGCCTTGTCAGTTAAATAAAGTATGTCACAGTCATACAATGAAATACTCAATAGCCATTTTTGAGTATGAGGTCCGTTTTTATGTACTGATTATGGAAAGATTTTCAAAGGCAAGGTACAGAATTGGGGAAATAGTCCCTTGTTTATTATGTTAAAATAGGCAATGTGCTTCCATATGCAACTGAAGCTCCTGGAAGATATATAAGAAACTCTTAACAGTATTTGTCTCCAGGGAAGGAACAGAAGGTCAAAGGTGAGAAAGACATTTACTTTTCATTGAACTGAAGTTTTTGCCATATGTAAGTTTTATCGTTGAGATTTAAAAAGAAAATGATCAAGAGAGAGTAGGGGAGGGAGGAAACAAGGAAGGGAGGGATGGAGGGAGAGAAGGAGAGAAGGAGAGAGACACAGACAGACAGACAGACAGACAGACAAGATTTAAAACAAAACCACCCCTTGGGACCAGAGTCTAGTCTCTCATGGTGACTGTGTTGAAGGGAGCCATTCTCTTTGCAATGAGAATATTTGTCTGTGTGTGAAAATTAGATGATGTATCCTCATATCTTCAATTCAGGGACTGTCTATGGACCTCTGACATTTCAGTTCTCATTGGACTCTTTCCTAAATTGGTCGAGAGGGTGACAAGCATAGCTTATATATATTTTTTGTTTTGTTGGTTTTTTGTTTAATTTTATAAGCTTCAATTACACTAGTTAGACATTTGTATAGTTTATAAAATGATTCCTCTAATTGCTCTTTCTCTTCTCTGGTTCTCCACCTAGCCATTCATTAATGCTGACTGCATCCCCTATGCCGTGCTCCCCATCCCTGTGACCATCTATCAGCTACTAATTTGTACTTCTTTAACCCTTCACCCCATTCTCCCAGCCCCAAAACCTCCCTCCTCTTTGGCCATCACCAGATTGTCTTCTATATTTGTGAGTCTGTTTTTGATTAGTTTTTGTTGTTGTTGTTGTTCCTTAGATTCCATATAGCATAGCTGGTTTTACTTGATAGAGAAATCAGATTCTGTAAGGCAAGCTTCCTAGTAGATCTTGGTAATTGAAGCTGCAGCAGTACTGTTTATAAAATGGAGAAATGCTTTGAAACTGAGGGTTTATTTTGTAGCCCAGGAAGTCTGCTCAATACATAGGATTTCACTAGCTTTAAGTTCACTTGAAAAAGATTTCTGCCTAATGTAAAATCATATAATAAGCAGTTTTCAAACTACCTCCCTAGAGACAAAGCTTGTTAAAATTGTTCTTCCCTACACAAATGTGTATTTGAGGAACTGGGGGAAAATACTCATTTCACAGCTATTTTTTTTGACATAGGGATGACTCAGAGAGTCTCTTGCTGAATTAGGACCAACCTGAGGGAAACATTAGCTGATGCTGGCAGGGGTCAGTCCTGGGCCCAGAGTTCTCTCTGACGATTTCCTGCCCACAAGGGACAGACTCATCAAGGGTGCATATGGTACCAAGCAGCTAGGAAGAAAGCAGCACTTTGCAGACAAGTACAGAGTTCAAATTATTTTAGTAAATTGGTAAAGTGAAAGAGAAAAGTAAAAGGAGGGAAGAAAATATGAGAAGTACTTAGAATATGGAAATGATAATGGTAAAAATCTAGGTGAAGAAATGCTTACAATTTAATATAGGCACCAGAGAAGATGATAAGCCTTAGTGAGTATTTAGCCAGAAAACCCATTCTTGGATCACAATGGAAGAAAAGCATTCTTTTATACCAAGATCTAGTCAGGTATAATTTTGAGGTCTCTTTATTTCTGGGTTCTAATGTCTGCCTAAAAGTACATTTAAAAAATCAAACATGGTAATGAGAAATACAACCTTAAAAAAAACTATATGACTTAAAAAAAAGTATATGAGCAGAAAACATCAATTACACAGATTTCTAAGAACTTTATATGCATGATTTCTGGAATGATGCCTTGCCATCACTAAATCTATAACAAAGGTTCATCTCAGAGCACCACTACGTAATGTTTTGTTTTTAATTAATTAATCAATTAATTAGTTAATTGTTAATTAATTAATTAGTATTTTATGGTGCATTGGTTAGCGAAATCCAGTTTCAGCTGTGCACTTTAACAGTAACACACACACATACCCCACGTTTACACTGTGTGTTCACCTCCCATAGTTAGATTTCTTTCTGTCACCACATATTTGACCCCTTTACTGCATCTACCTCCTCCCTTCCCTCTGGTATCTCTACTCTATTGTAAATGTCCATGAGTCTCTGTTTGTCCTGTTCATTTGTTGCTTTTAGGTTTATGTCCCACATATAAGTGATATCACGTGGTTTTCAACTTTCTGCATCTAGCTTACTTCTCTTAGCCTGATTATCTCAAGATCCATCCATGTTGTCACAAATGGTAGTATTTCATTTTTTCTTATGGCTGAGTAATATTCCATTGTCTATATGTACCACAGCTTCTTTAGCCAATCATCTATCGTAGGGCACTTCAGTTGCTTCTATGTCCTGGCTACTGTGCTGTTATGAACATTGGTGTGCAAATATCTTTTCAGATATGTTTTCAAGTCTTTGGGGTATATATCCAGTAGAGGGATTGGATTGCTGTATCATATGGTAGATCAATTCTTAGTGTTTTGAAGAACCTCCTTACTGTTTTCCATGGTGGCTGTACCAATTTGCAGTCCCACCAGCAGTGTATGAGGGTTCCTTTTTCTCTGCAACCTCTTCAACTCTGTTTATTACTTGTCCTGTTGATTATAGCTATTCTAACAGGTGTAAGATGGTATCTCACTGTGGTTTGGACTTGCATTTCCCTAATTAGTAGCAATGTTGAGCACCTTTTCAAATATTTACTGGCCATTTGTATATCATCTAGAGAAAGTGTCAGTTCAGGTCTTCTGCCCATTTTTTGACTGGATCGTTGTTTTTTTGTTGTTATTGAGTTGTATGAGTTCTTTGTATATTTTGGATATTAGGCCCTTATCAGAGGTGTTGCTTGCAAATGTATTTTCCCATTTGGATGGCTGTCTTTTTACCTTGTTGACGGTTTCTTTTGATGTTTAGAAGCTTTTTAGTTTGATGCGGTCCCATTCATTTATTTTTGCTTTTAGTTCACTTGCCTTGGAGGTCAAATTCATGAAATCTTCTTTAAATCCAATGTCTTTGTGTTTAGTTCCTGTGTTTTCTTCTACGCATTTTATTGTTTCAGGTCTTATATTCAGGTCCTTAATTCACTTTGAGTTAATTTTGGTGTGCGTGATAGACAATGGTCATTTTATTCTTTTGCAGGTGGCTTTCTAGTTTTCCCAGCACCATTTATTGAAGAGGCTTTCCTTTCTCCACTGTATGTTTTTGGCTTTTCTGTTGAAAATTATTTGCTCATATAAATATGGGTTTACTTCTGGACTCTCAATTCTGTTCCACTGGTCCATGTATCTGTTTTTCTGCCAATTCCATGTTGTTCTGATTACTGTGTTTTAATGCTGATGAATTAAGCCTCCTAGAAGCCTTCATTCTAGTTCAAATATCTCTGGGAGTGGATTAAGAAGATAACTATTTTTTTTTTTTTGCTATAGACTCTTAGAAAGCTCTATACTTCTTATTCACAATACTTATTAAAATTGTAAATTATTCTTGCCACCCACAAATATTTATGAGCTCCTATTGTCAAGCACTATTCTAGGTACTAGGTATATATATAATCCCTTTAAATTATATTTTCAAACTAGTCAGTTCCTGGTATAGCTTACTTTTTCCTTAAAGTAATATATCTTTTACAAGTATTAAAAGCCAGCTGACACTATCATTTTTGCCTAGAGATCCCTTTGTCCAAATTCAAAAGATCATTAGCTACATTTTCCATTTTCTGAGTTACTGTAAGATACTGCTTTCCCAAATCTTTCACAATTATACAGAATAACCCCCATTTTTGGTTTCCTATGGCAATTTCTGTGACATTATTTTAGTCTGTGGTCCATTTCCAGAGATGAAGCCAATGACACATATTTTAGTTCTTAACATCTCACTCCTGGCATCAATTTTTGTATAAGCTATCTTTAGCCATAAGAATTTTATGCAAAATAAACTACAAAATGCACTGGCTTAAACTAAATAGATGCTCATGAATCTGTGAGTCAGCTGGGTAAGTCTTCTGATCATAGTGGATCTCATTACTGTCTGTGGTCAGCTGCATGTTGGCTAGGCAAGTTGGCTAGATTGGTTTTCTGATCTAGAATGGACTCAGTTTGGGCAACTGGAGTGACTTGACTCTGTGCCACATGTCTTTCATTCTCCAGCAAGACACCCCAGGCTTGTACTTAAGGCAATTGAAAAGGTGAAAGAGATAAACTAGAAATAGGCAAGATTTCTCTGTTTTACTCCCATTTACCAAAGCAAATCATATAGCTAAACTTAAAATCAAAGAGAAGGGAATTTTTTTCCACCTCTAGATGAAATTACCTGCAAAGACATGTGTAGAAGTCATGAGTACAGGGAGGGGTAAATAACTGGGACTATTAACACAGCAAATCTACCAAAGAAACTATCCCCATAATCCATATCAAAAATTATAAAAAAAAATAGTCAAATCCTGGCTATTTATTGAAGTAAAGATGATACAATATTCTGACTGAATAGAAGAATGGTATGAGAAAAGAAAACTGAGTTGACCAAAGTTTGGCCCAAGTAAGTGGAAGGTATTAGTTGAAGTTGAAAGACAGAACAATAAAGAGCAGTGAAGGATAAATCAGGACCTTCATTATGGACATTGTTTCAGTTAAAATAGCTGCAAAACAAACCATATCAAAACGTAGTGGCTTATAACAACAATCACATTGATACTACTCACAGATCAATGGGGACTAACCATCTTTGCTCCATTAGTCATCAGCTGATGGGCTTGTAGGCAGGGTTTAGAATCATCTGAAGCCTTGCTCTCTCATAGATCTGCAGTTGATACTAGGAAGACTCAAATAGTTGGGTGTCCTCATGCAACCTTATCTTTGTATAGTCTCATCATGGTCTCTAGAACACAGAGGCTTTGCAGTAATCAGTCTTCTTACATATTGACTCAGGACCCCTAAGGTGTGTATTTTAAGAGAGAGTCAGCTAGGTAGAAGCCTATTAACCTTGTTAGCTTTTCTAAACTAGTCTCATAAGTCACATAGCATCACTTCCACTGCATTATTTTCATGAGGTGTGAGTCACTCAGATCAATCAACTTTCAAGAAAAAAGAAATTTAGACTCCATCTTGCAGTAAAGGAGTGTCAAAGTATTTGTAGACATATTATTCAAGCCCCATAAATGTGATAAGCAAGATGCCCATTAAAGTTTTAAGTAGAGAAAACAAGGAAAGACTCATGTTAACAAGCCTGCAATTCAGAGCAGAGATCTAAGCTGGCAGTATAAATTTTATAATCAGAGAAGAGATTCAAATACCAAGTCCTAGAACACTCCAAAACTTAAAAGTTGGGGAGATAAGGCAGAAGCAGCAAAGAAGATAAAAATGAACAGAAAAAAAATTCTGTGGGACAAAACCCAGAAAATTTGAAACAAATGTAAACTAAATGACATTGTTATTTTTCCCTTTGTGAATTTCCAGCACAATGTCTGTATAAACTCAACAATAAGTAGTTTTTAGATAAATAAGTGTTGAACTATAGGAAGATTCAGGGTAAGGGCTCACCGACTGGGAGACAAACAAAAAAGCATGGGTAAGCAGTCTGAACCTTGGCATGTACATAAAGCAGATAAAAATACATTTCTTGAGTCCTATAGTAAGTTTGGGTCAACCACAGAGATAACATTTGACAAATTGGAAGAGGATAAATTCTCCAAAAAAAGGAGGCAGTAGAGAAATCAATGACAGAATCTTAAGGAATATAACTCTTACCACAGTCCCCCAAGATCCAAATGATCTCGTTCTTTTTAGCTTTCCAGCTTCACCTTATATCTTCCTTCCCCTTGATTTCTGTGTTCTAGCTACAATAATACCTCTTCTACCCACCCCCCCAAAAAAATATGTTTGATATAACAAGCATTGTAAAAAAGTATTATTTGACATTGTTTGCCATGTTTCAGGTATTCTTGGTCAATGGCCTCACCTATCTCTGCTACTTGGTATAGGAGCAGGAGCAAAGAAGAATGAAGTTGGAGTCTGGCATATCAAGACTAATAAGTTAAAGGATAGGCAGGATGGGAATAGGAGAAAACATATTGAGCACGTGTAACATAAATTATATGTTATTTAATTCTCATAATAACCATGTGAATTTGGCATTAACTCCATTTTAAAGAATAAAAAAAGAGAAGGTTAAGCAATTTTTTTCAAGGTCACCTAGGTAGTAGTGGGAGCCAATATTCTAAAGCAATAAATGTAATAGGAATGGGAACTCAGTCATGGGAAGACTGGGGTTCCAGCTCGGGGAAACTCAGCAATTGGAAACTAATGTTTGAAGCAGCAATTCATTACCAAAATCATAGGCCCTGTCCTTGGAGTCTTGGAGGGCAAGCTGGAATCACAAGTTACTGGGAAAGTAGTATGCCAGGCACTATAAATTTGAGCCAATGAAATTACAGTTGATATTTCTAAGAGAATTATAGTATCTGCATGAGCCCCTTTGAATAGCATGTAGAGACAGCATTTGCATTTCATATGTTTGTGATAATTAGCCATTTTGAAAGGTAATGTTGGTGGAGATAATTACACAACTGCACATATATTTATAGTTCCCAAAACAATCATAGGTGAGCAGCATACTTCACTGTTCAATTAATGACTGTTTAAATAATAGTCTAAACCACTGGATCAGCTCTCTTGTTGAGATAATATAGCTTTGCAAAATAACATCAGGAGTGCAGAGAAATGCTCTTGGAAACCATGCCATAATGTCTAATAGTGGGAGACTTGGTCCACAATAAAGGGACCTGAGGTTAATGTGCATAAGCACAGAAGGTCTTCTTTTTTACCGCAGTAGAGGAGCCTAGGAATTAAACAAATATTCATTGAGAATCATATGATGTATTAAGCGTTATTGGGAATAGAGTCTGAAAAGAAATAGTCTTTGTCCTCAAAGACCTTACAACATGTAGCTAACAGTCCCAGGTGGAAAATCTCAAGTATAATAAAGGTATAAAAAAATAATAATTACCTTTCCTCAAGTTCCCATAAAAGGAAGAAATCACTATGTGTTAAGGATATTTTGGAAAGGAGTCCCACAAACTAGGAAGAAATAGATGAGCAAAGTTCTAGAGGAAAAAAGGGCCATAGCATGTTCAGGGTAAGGTCAGGGGCCAAGTCTAGCTCAAAAGGAGGATTCACACTAGATAGTAATAGAACTTGAGACTTAAGAGGAAAATTGAGCCTAGGTTTCAAGTTCAAACCTGATCCATTGAAAAACTTTATGCAGAAATATGACATAATAAAACATTTAGGAAGTTTTTTGGTAGAATATGCAAAATAGTTTGGTCCTTCTAATACTTTTCTCCCTCCTTCTAATCTAGAAAAATAAACTGTAGTCTATGTCCTAAAGAAACAATCTACTGTCATTTTCTATATATTAAAATTCCTTCCCTGCCACAATGTCTCTTAATAATCTAAGAAAGATGATAACATAGCTGACAATTTATGGAATTCTCAATCTTAATATTTAATTCTAATTTTAAATCAAATTCATTTGTATATAACCAAGAAGGTCCATTCACAAGTTTTGTATGTTATCATCTGAAAACAAGGGAAGTAAGATATCAATCTTTGGAAAAATGCTTTGCTGTCAAAAATTTTTTTAAAAAATTTCACAAGGCAAGAAACTCAAAACACACAAAATTTACAACTTCAAGAATAATTTCCAACTATGCACCTATCCTGGGGGAGGATCCATGAGTAATAAATATTTTTCCTACAGCAGATTAATATTGAAACTGAGTCTGATGGAACTAACTCATAGCAAGGGATTACTGACAACACCTTGACTCAAAGATCAGCCTCAACTAGCCAGATGGTCCACTTTCCAGAGGGCCCAGAAAGTTCCTGGACAATCTTTTAATTCATGAGATGCTCTTAAGAAATGGCCAAAAGTACAGTGAACTGGAAATAGCACACAGAGATACACATAGGAGAAAGAAAAGAAATAGCTGGGGCACTTTTATAACAATTTGGTAGGATGTCGTTCCATAGTGTAGCAGTTAACATGTTTGCTTTACACACAGAGGTCCAAAGTTCCCACCCCAGTGAAGCCATGGTCCATGGTCTACAGTCATGCCACCCTGAACAAGCCTGATGTATGATCTCAGAAGCTAAGCAGGGTCAAGCCTGGTTAGTACTTGGTTGGAAGACCCCCTAGGAAAACAAGGTGCTGTAGTCATAAATAATAAATAAATAAATAAATAAACAATTTGGTGAACTGCATATCATTTTTTGGTGATGTGATCTGCTTCCAATTTTCACAGACCTTGTCAAATATGTGGGTCTGAGTCTGAGAAGAAGGTGGGATAAACTGGAGGACGACAAAGTAAACAATAGAGCAAAATGCAGTAAACTATTTCCTAGGTCAAAGGGGATACTAAGACCTCAGGGAGACTTGGATGCCATGGCTAGGAATAATGTTACTTATACTTCTCATTTCTGAAATTAAAATGAAAAAGAAAAAGAAAGAAAGGATATAAACACTTGAGGGAAATAAAGGAAAGAGTTACCCAGAGAACACAAATACTTTGCAGCACTAGGAGATTTGATTTTATTTGCTTAAATCATGATGATTTGCCTAAATTCTTTCCTAATAAAATAGAGCAGAAACCAAAAGACAGCCATCATCAGTTGCTAGCTCAGAATTGTGTAAGGCCTCAAACTATTACCTCATTAGCTTTTACTTTAGGACCCCTTTGCCTCAATTCCTTTTTAATCACAACCACCATTATGCATCTTTCATATGGCAGGCATTGCACAAAGTACTTAACATTTACTATATCACTTAATATTTATAATTCCCCAAGGTATTGCAAATATTATGCCCATTTTACAAATGAAGATTAGAGAGGTAAAGTTAGTGATTCCCAAATGCACATATGGAGACACCCCAAAAGCATATCCTAAATGTAAAGCTGGCTGTTAGAATTACACAAGAGTTGATAAAATAAAGATTATTTTGCTTTATACTCAGAGCCTATTTGTTAGAGATTATGAACTTGGGCTCAAAACCCGTATGTTTTTTTTTTTAATGTTATTTACCAAAAAATTCAGATGGGTAAGATTCACAGATACTAAGTTAGGTTACTTGTACCTTAGTAAGCCATAAAATGGGAGTTTGAATAAAGGTCTCTCTTGATAGGCTATGCTATATTTTATATAGTCCTGTTTTTCCTGCTCCATCTAGTACATTCTCAGGCCACATTTATGGGCCTCTGAACTGACTTCAAGAGAGGTATACTGTCAGCATTTGCTGAAGACATATTAGTAGTAGCCTACTGATCCAGAGGCCCAGGTCCCCAGTGAGACTCTTCATGACTCCATGTGGATGGTCATATGTAAAATTAAGCCCCAGTGTCTTCATGTTTTTCCTTTAAATCACCAATGAAAATATAGGTGGTGAAGAAAAGAGAGAACCCCATTACTAAAATGTATTTTAAAAATAAAGAAGACACCTGAAATGGATATAAGTTTAGGGCTCAGGAAGCTCCTGTTTCTGCTAACATTTTGGATAAGAAATGTGCTGATAATCAGGGAGCACAGGAGCTCAGACAAAAGACTGAGAAACACAGGACAGTTCAGTCACATTGTGTGGGTGACTCTTCCACACTGGAATGTCTCTTAAAGCTGGCAACAGGAGGATCTCTGCTGAGTCTCAGAGGGCACTATCTCCAAGTAGTAGAGAATTTACAGGTCTCTGGCAGTGACTGAGTAAAACTGTAAAAAGACCATTGGGTTGGGGTTGCTGGGAGAATGGGGTAAAGGGTTAAAGAAGTACAAATTAGTAGTTGCTGTTAGTTACAGGGATGGGGAGCATGGCAGAGGGAATGCAGTTAGCATTAATATGATGTCTAGGTGGAGGGCTGAGGGAGGGAGGGAACAATTGGGGTAATCATTTTATGAAATATATGTGTCTAACCAATGTATTATATACTTGAAACTAATTTAAATAAATACATTAAAAAAAAATAGACCATCAACAAAAAAGGTAATGGTGAGGCCCCAAAAGGACAAGGACAAGAACTACAAAGAGTAGTTTGAGTAGAAAGACAGATGTGATAGCCAGAGGATTGCAGAGGGAAAATGGTATCAGTAGGTCATGGATGACAGGCAAAGGGAGTTGAATTGCGAAGAGGACAAGAAGGCTCGAAAGAGCTGTGATTCTCTGATAGCAGTTATATCTTCTTCATCCAACAAATTCAAATCCTTTATTTTATTTTTTTCTCTCACTATCTTTTAGCATCTCATTTTATTTCTGAAGGACATTGCTATTTGTGAATTTTCATAAACAATTCACAAATATCAATGTGAATTTCATAAACAATTTTTAATTTGAAGTTTCAAAATTGTTACAAAAAAAAGTTACAAAAAAATCTTACAAAAGAACTTTCTTTTCCTTCCTCTTTGATAGTCAATTAAGTAGAAATACACTGTCTACACAGCAAGCCTATTTTTCCAAATGCTGTATGAAATCAAGCAGTTAAAAATATATTCCATCTTTTTCAAGTGGTTACAATATGTCAGGTTGTTTCTTTGAAAATGATTGTGATATCAAAAGGGAAAGATTAGGATTTCTGGTAGGAAAGAGGCAGTGGTAGTTTGGGGAAGATTTTTATCTCTAAAAGACACTATCTCTGTGTTAACAGCCTCAGGAGAGAAAAACAGAGAAGGAACCCACTGCCAAAAACAAATCTTCTTGATATGGAAAAGATTCTGATCTGAACTCAAAGGCTTTCAGAGTTTTAGATGTCAAGTCAACACTTCTTTAACCCTGAAAAAGTAGGACCAGAATATAATTGATTAATTCAACAACTTCAAGAGGCTCACACCCTTAGAAGAGCTTTTTTAATAAGGCAAAGAGAAACAGGGAGCCATGAAAAGCACAATAGTGCATTTCTGTAAGAATATAGTGAAGAAACGGAAGTGAAAATTAAGGCACAGGACACGACAATAGTCTGAGTCACCAAAATCGGCCAGCATCTCTCCTCCAATGGGGAAAAAGAAAAGTATCACAGTAAACAAAAAGTAGAAATGCTTGCAAGTCAGAATATACTCTCTTGTAAGGTTTAAGAAAGATGTTCTTGTTAGGAAAAGATCATTGTTCCTCATAATATGGACTGTTTCCAAGAAAACTGGTTTATACTTTTCTTTGTCGATACTGGCTTATTTGAGGCAAAATATTTTTGCTATTGTTGTTGAAGGTTTTTTATTTTAATTCCTAGAAATGAAGAAACAAATGGATATGAGAACTCTAAATGAGATACTTTAGAGCCATTTAGATATGTCAGTAACTTAACATGAATCAAGATGGACTGCAAAGGGGAAATTTATGAGCTCAAAAATGGCCAGCTCTGAAATCCAGTATAATTTATTTTGTTAATGTCTGTTGCAGGGTGACCCACCACAACTCACACAACTCTTCTATCCTGCAAAGGAGGAATAATTTTCCCATCCCAACCTTATAATCATATAACAAAACGTAATAAGATAATAGTTCTTAAGGGATTTCAATAGCCTAAAAGAGAGAAGCAGTAAAACATATCTTATTAACAACATATGCATTTTAGAATAATTATTTTAATGGCTCAGTTTTTTCTCATAATAATGAGGACTACTAACTTGACTAATTTAACGGAGGAGTATGTTTCACGCTTGAGTTACTATACACAAGAATCAAATAAAAGGCTGTCTCCCCTCTTCCTGCCTCCCTTTTCTCCTCCCTTCCTTATTTCCTTCCACTGTTGCTATTACTTTGGATGTTAGGTATCTCCTCCACAGGGCAAGCACATTTTTGCCTCCTGTTACGCTTTATTTTCTGATGTATCCCTATGGGGATACCTCACAGGCTGCAGTTAGTACCTCCACTAGGTTGTTGTGATGCTGCCTCTTTTCTCACCTGGCTCCTCTATACTGTCTATGCTGATGAACATATATTCAGAACAGCATCTTTGGAGTATATTTTTATCTAGCTTGACTTGCAGAGAAGAACAAACAGGAAGCTAGGAGGGCTAACTGTGCCACCGAAAGAGCCAGAACTCATTGAGAGTATTGAAAATAATAGTTCTTTGTATAACTTTCAGAAAAGGGTGAAAACCCTCCCAAATATTTTGAAATATTCAGGAGACAAAGCGATTACCAACATGAAGAGGAAGTCGGTATAAACTTGTGGCATCTGATCATTTCCTTGCAATGGAGTTGACATTATGGAAGTAACCAGAACAAAAAGAAAGTGTTCATTGGAGTCAAGATGTCCTGTGGCTGGCCAAAGTCTTAGCCCAGGGCTTGAGGAAATTCAGAGATTAGCAGACATGAACTCCATTCTCTTCCTTGCTGTAGACTTTGTGTGTTCTCAGATCTTTAATTCAACAAATGCTTATTGAATACCTCTTACATGCTACATAAGTGCAAAATGCTAAGGTTCTAGAGAAGAGTAAAACACATTCCTTTCTGGTGTCAGTTACTGTGCCTGGTTCTGTTTAACACCCTTTTAAAAGATAGCTTATTTCTTAATTCAATAAATGATTATTAAGTGTTTACATAGATCAAGGGACTATGTTGAACAATCTCAGGGAAGAAAGAAGTTTGAACTTGTTTGAATGCAGAGCGTGAACTTGAATAACTAATATACTAAATGGTAAAGTAAATTCTTAGTGGGGGATGTAAATAACAAATAATTATTATCATAATTATTTTGCAATGGCAGTCCAGAGAATAAATAGATGATTTCTAGCTAAGAAGACTGATGAATGCCTCAAGAAGTAGGTATGTTTTGGTTCTCTATTAAAAGACAGATATGGTCCTATCAGAAAGAGATGAGAGAAGTGCAAAGGTCCATAAAGAGAAATGCTTGGCAAAGATATAGATGGGAATATACAGTGCAAGATCAAATAACATATGGGCTATTTGGATTGGCATATGGGGTTTATAAAGGGTGCAATAAAAATGTCTAAAAAATAATAACTCTATTCTAGACAAGAAACTTCAATTCTATTGAAAGAAATGGAGCCACAGATCATAGCCAGGTACTTCTCAACTCATGTCTCTTCTTAGATGTCACCACTTCTGGTCTCAGTTATTTTATATTATTATACTGTGTTTTGTTTTATTTTGTTTTTCATAGCACCTAATAAATTAAGATTTTTAATGACAAATTTACTTTAACTTTTACTTATCTGCCTCTTTCCCACACTAAAATTCATGAGTAGAGACAATGGCTCTTTTGTTTATCATTCCAAAACAAGCACCTAGCATGATGCCTAGTAGAAAATTGGGGACACTTTAAAAATATTTCTTAAGTATTTCCTTTTAAAAAATCCCTCAAAGTGGCATTTTAGGAACCTTTTTGTGACTATCAAGTAGATTAGCTGCAAAGAGTCTGAGGCCAGACAGGCACAGAAGCTCTATCACACATTCTGTCAAGTGATGAGAACCAAAATTAGGGAGTGGAGGTGAGAAAAGATCACATGGATAGATCTGGGAAGGAAAGAATCAATAAAACTAGATTTCAGGAGCCAAGAAAATGAGGGAATACAAGATGTCTCAAGTTTCATATCAGAGGGGTTGGGAAGATATAGACCTCACTAGTAGAAAACAGGGAAAGTCAGAAAAGGGGGATGATTTAGGAAATAAACAGGTAAGTGTAGATTCAAACACATTAAGTTTAAGATGCCAAGAGAACATGCAGGTAGACGTGCTCAGCAAGCAGATGCAACTCCCAGCTGGGGATATGTAAGCAGGCAAAGCTAAGAATGGGATCATCTGATCTGCGATTGGTTTCTATAGTAGCAAATGCATGCATCACCACGGGTGAGTGTAAGGAGAGTGAAGCAGAGGGCAATAGAAAGTCAGAACTATGAGCAATGTCCATCCAAGTTGAGGAACTGGGAGGAAGAGTAAAAGGCAACAAAAGAGATAGTGCTCAAACACTCAGGAAGTTATAATAAGGCCCTAGATCAATCATCTGTGCTTTATAATAACCTGTAATAAGAATGGCTTCTAATATTTCACCCCTCTGGCCCTGCTGCCTGTTCTCTGCTACCACTCACATTTTAGCAGATCTGAATCGCAAGTTCTCATGTGTGAACCAGAACTGATTCAATTCAGAGGCAATTCTGGATCCTTTGGCCCTCCATAATCACCATTGGTCTTCCCAAGTCATTCTCTGACAAGTAACCCTCATGTTTGCCATGTAAATGCAATTTCAGAAAAATTCCCTGGGTGGCAACTTTCCCACCCAATGGCCATTCCCGCTGGCCTAAGGGGAAATCTATGTAACTGCAACTGGAGCACACTGGGGTGCAACCTCAGCTAAGCAGGCCCAAGGAGGTCTGAGAAGGGGAAACAGTCCCTCTCTGGTAATGACCTGTGCACTTTCTAGTTGACAGAGGTAATATGGCATTATTGACCATTTTTCCTCAGAGACCCTAAGATCAACTTTCCTGAGCAGGCACATGTCTTTCAATTGAACTGTTTTGTTATATCGTTTCTCTTGGACCAGGGGTTTGGACACAGGTCATCTGTATTCCATTCCTACAACTTCCAAGATGAGTCAGTTCTTCTGCTGGCTCCTTACTTCCTCCATTTAGAGAGAACAATGAACTCTTATGATGGCAGTCACTTTAAAAATGGCTTAAATCTGATCACCCAAGGAAAGTGGAAAAATTTTCATGGGGAGAGTGATGGTGGTGGCAGATGGAATTCATCAGATTCTGGTCCTCCCTGAAAGCAGGCATAGAAACCATGAAGATGCCTCAAGGTTACTTCTAGCATGATGGTTTTTCATGAAGAGTGATAAATACTTAGAAAACCCTTTTAGTGATGAGGAAGTTAATAAATCAAACTGGCTGTATTAATCAATGTATAAAACCATAGCATTGACCTCATATTTGAAACAAGGGGTGCTTAAACTGCAAATCTTTCAGAGACTTTTGAAGCTCTGTTCCAAAAAACTACAATAGGTCACAGTCTTGTCAGGCTACAGTCAATTATTTCATAGATTTAGCTGGTATGAATCCCAGCATAATACAATGTTGGCCTGTAATCAGGGAGTTTCAATAGCTAATCAGAGGTTATAATTTAAGAAAATCAAGGCAAGGCCTGCTTTTGACAAGGAATGATACTTTGCTTTTAAATTTTATTGAGGTGATAAAAATAATTTAGAGAAGTTTTTAGCACCTCTTTCCAAAGGAGCTCAAAGCACTTAGCAAATATCAACTTATTATTCCTAGGGACACTTGCAGTGGAAGTAGAGGAAAAAGCAATTATTAGGTTGTGGAGTTTATAGATTCAGCAGAGGAAATGCTATATGCAGAGTTTCCTTTCTTTTTGAAAATAGCCCATTTTATTCAAGTTCGTGCAAGCACTTTGGAAATAATTATTAAACTACAAAGCCCACACCGGGAATACTAGGAACAAAGGTATCAGACTTCGGGTCAAGATATTCCAGCTGTAATTCTGATTGGCAGTGGTGCCATGCATAGTCACTTTATCTTTCTGTAAAGTGTGTGTGGGGCAGACGGCTTGTTCTAGAACAGGTTTCTCAACTTGGCATTCACATTTCCAGCTGAATAATCCTTTGTGGGGGTAACCTGTGCATTAGAATATCCTGTGCATTAGAGGATATTCAGTGGCATCTCTGGTCTCCACCCAAGGGATGTTATTAGCAAGCCCTCACCCAGTGGTAACAACCAAAAATATCTCCAGGTCTTCAGACATTGCCAAATGTCCCCTCAGGGCAAGGATGGAAGAAATGGCACTAGTAAAGAACCACTGCTTTAAAACATTTCAAATCCCCACCTGTTCTACCATCTTATCTTTTTGTCTCAGACGGCCACAGTATACAGTGAGAGTGGGTGGAGCAAACATACGACCTCTAATGAAACTCACTAGAACACCACAAGGCTGCACTTGGCCAGAGCCAACACCTAGCTATGTGGCACCTTTCATGGAAGTTGATTTAGACCCTTTTCCTCTCCTCATGGTTCTCTCTTGCTCAATTCCCTGATGTTACAATCTCTATCTTCTTGGCTTTACTGGTGCGGCCTAAGCAAGTGAAATCTAATGACTACTCTAGTTGGGATGTGGCTTCCATTTATTCCCCAATTCCTCATTCTGAGTCTCTCTGGGCAATTATCTTCCAATTTTTCTTCAGAAATCTTTTCTCTCAACTAATAGATCAGAAAAATACAGCATTCATATTGAACAAATGTAAATTTTCAATGATATGTTTCTTTTCTTGTTGGTAGTTTGAGGTAAGAAAAAGGAAAGGGGAAATGTTGGAAGCAATGGGAATTTCAAAAAAAATAGAAATAACATGAGGCTTTAAAAGGTATTATTTATCACTTATTCCATAAATCATTCCTTTGTTTATTTAGTATGGAATTAAGCATTGTGCTACATATTAGTTTAAAAACAAAATGCTATCCAAAGGAATTAAAAGCAAGGACTCAAAAAAATATGTGTACACCAATGTTTAGAGCAGCATTATTCACAATAGATGAAAGGTAGAAACACATCAAATGTCCATAGATGAATGAATAAACAAATAGTGGCATAGCCATGCAACGAAACATTAGCTTTAAAAAAATGCTGATGCATGCAACAAAATGGATGAACCTTGAAAACCTTATGCTAAGTGAAATCAGCCAAACATAGAACAAATATTGTGTGATTCCATATGAGATACCTAGAATAGGCAAATTCATAGGGTCAGAAAGTAGACAGAGGTTACCAGTGATTGAGGGAAGGGAAGAATGAGGAATCATTGTCTAATGGGCATGGAATTTCAGTTTGAGATGATGAAAAAGTTCTGGAGATGCATGGTGGTAATGGTTGCATGACACTGTGAATGTAGTTAGTACCTCTGAACTGTGCATATCAAAATGGTCAAAATGGTAAACATTGTATATTCTACAATAAAAAACAGAAAAACAAAGTATGAAAACAAAGGTAGATAAGTCAGTTTTTGCTCTGAAAATGCACAATAGAGGCTGTGGTATGCCTAACCATAAAGGTCTGAGAGAAGCAGAAAAAACTGTTTTAGGAGAAACAAAGGTGGAGGCTACTCTTTTCCAGAATAATTTAGGGATGAGAAGAAATACAAATCAGGAGACTGTAAGATTCTTTTTTGTTTTACAATGAAACAATATATTGGGTGCAACCATTTCCTAAAGGGCAGGTAGAAATATGGGTGACCAAAGATGATCTTGGGAAGTTAAGCAGAGAAGCTGAAAGTCCATAAACACATTAGCTAAACTGAAGTCCTGAGCTAAGTATGAAAAACTCAAGAAGTGTGGGCAAGGTAGCAGGAAAGTGGAACAGGAGAGCAAATGCACGTAACCCTCACAAAGGCAGGGCAACGTCAGCCACGAGCACAGATGGTGCAGCACGGGCACTTAGCAAAACTGCGTTGAATGAACTCATTCTGCCAAATTCATTCTTCTCACCTAGGCCTTCTATTAACTGGTTGTCTGCAGACACTGTCACCAGAGACAGAGTGGTTCACTTGGTTGCGTTCCTAGAGGAGGAACTGCTTCATCTTAAAGATAAATCAAAATTTACTAAGTGAGAGAAGAGGTTAAAGGGCATTTTGGGGGAAAAGGATGGCATGAGAAAAATCATGATGATAGGAAGTACATGGAAGGGCAAGAAGCCCACTGCAGCTGGCCTGTGTGTGTTTATGTGTGTGAGTGTGAGTGCGTGCACGTGTGCCCTTTGTGTCTTGAGGTGGGAGATGGTGATGAAACTTGAAAGCTCAGTCAGGGCTAGATTATTTGTTACCTTTTATCTCCCACCTCTTGTAACTATACAACCACTTCGTTGGTTGAGAATACAATGCAGTACCTATAAGCAGATGTATTCCTACATAAGCAATAGTTATGCATTTGTTATTCAATATATCTTGAATGCTTGTAACTTTTTTTAAAAAATCAAATTTACTAGACTATAAGGAAACGCATATTTTAGTCTGTGCTGGATGATAGAATGCCAGCTCAACACAAAAACAGAATAAACTATGTGTATTCCTTGGCTCTAAAATAAGAATATTAATGTTATTTCCTGGGATTCATATGTGGATTAGCTGAAATAAATGCTAAACACTTTTTAAGGTGCCTGGTGTGCAGCTAATGTGCCATACAAGGTAGTGATTAGTAATGCTCTTATAAAACAAAATTACAGTGCAGCCTCTTTATCTGTCACAATCAAAACTAGTAGTCAATCAATAAAGTCCATTAAAGCAAAAAAAATCATTAAAATGATACATACAGGTATCAAATATTTTAACTGAAACAGCTAAATGTTGATTTATCTGTAAAACTTTTGATATAGGAATACTTTGAGATAGTCCTCTAGTAAGGATTCTGTATTAACTGTATTGCATAAGCCACACCTTCAGTATTTCCAGTTCACTTTCTTTAAAAATTTCAAAATCACTGACAATGCTTTCTGAGTGCAGAATCTATCTAGATTTTGATGGCACTGAGTGACTTGCCCACACACTTAATTGGACCTATTCCCCACCCCCATGGGACAGTTTGTCTTTATTGAAATTTTAAGTTCTTAAATTATTTTTCAGAGTAACATGAAGGGGATACCTTTCTTGTCACAGTAATATTTTATTGGTGTGTAAAATATTTAACTAAATTACAACAAGTTGACACCTGCTGCAAACAGGATGCCCTGTTTGAGAAGTAACAGCCGACTCAATGGGAAAATCAGCAAGGAGTGGGCCTAGACGAGCCTCTGGCATCCATGGTGGAGTGGCCAGTGGTCATGTTGCCTTTGAGTCTTGGATTCAGACTGTGGTTCCCTCACCAGAATGGGTATCACTGGGGCCTCATCCCAGCCCTGCTAAATTGTATCTGCATTTTAGCAGAATCCCCTGGTAAGTTTCATGCACGTTACAGTTTTTAAAAGGTTCCCAAACTTTTACCAGCAAGACTTCAGACTGGTTCTCAACTCTGACTATGCCTTAGAGGCCTCTGGGCGCTCTTAAAATCCCTGGAAGTGGCACCCCAGACAGATTACTTCAAAATGTGCAGGAGTGAAAACTTTCAAGACTTTAAAAAAACAAAAAACAAAAACCTTACAAGGTGATCCCACTGTGCAGCTAAACTTAATTTATGGTCTTCTCAAAGTTGAGGTGCATCAGAACCACCTGGAGGCCTTGTTAAACACAGATTGCTGGGCCCCAACTTCAGAGTTTGAATCTGTGGGGTAGTGTGGAGTGAGGCTGATACTCACGTGCTGGTCCTGAGAACTCACTTTGAGAACTTTGGTGTGGAGGTCAAGACTTCATTTAATCTGATGAGTTCGGATTGACATTAGCGACTTGGTTCAGTAGGGTTATTTAAAACAGGGTCAGCTGTTTCCTGCTTTTGAAGTTAGGGTCTGTTCTACTCAGACTTATTTAAATGCATTTAGTTTTTCAAAGAGGGATATGATGCAAGAGATAAAAAATTTTAAAAAGCAATGAACATGGTTCACACAAATATGTTGAAGAAGTTTCTGTGTGAGGAAAAATATAACTTTGACTAATTAGACTCATTTTCTGAGCCTGTCCTGCTAACACTATTGAAGCTTAATTGTTATCACAAATTTCTGAAAAATTAAACTTTCCCAGTTTAAAAACAGTTCCCTGCATTTTCCCCCTCCCACCTAGTAACCATCTGTTGGTTCTTTGTATCAATGGGCATTTCTGTTTTTGTTTGTCTTGTTCTTTAGATGCCACATATATGTGAGATCATATGGCATTCGTCCCTCACTGTCTGACTTATTTCGCTTAGCAAAAAACCTTCTAGGTCCATCTACATTGTCACAAATGGTAAGATTTCATTTTTATGGCTGAGTAATAGGTACCACAACTTCTTTAGCCAATCATCTACTGATGGGCACTTAGGTTGCCTTACCTAGGCTATTGTACATAGTGCTGCAGTGAACACAGGAGTGCATATATCCTTTTTTTTTTTATGTGGCAGGCATTTTTCTGAATCAGACTCATTTCTTCCTCCTGTAGATAGTGTGGACTCTGTGGCAAGAAGTGGAATGCTAAGTCGTTCTCTTCAAAGGACTTGTAACAAGTTGCTTAAAGAATGTACTGGATCTCAGGTTGCACTTTTTTTTTAATCAACCAAATAAATAATTTTTCAGGCATGCTTCCTACTTTATAATTTGCCAATTTAGCCTGTAACAAACCTTGTGAATATTTCTTTGGATCATGACTCTAAGAGATTTGCAGTTCCATGAATTATCTGGAAATAAATGTTCTCTAATCTTCAGCAGAGTTTCAAAGAAATGTAGCAACACAGTTTAAGGACAACCTAATGCATAAAGGATTGCTGTCGAGCATGAACTAACCCAATTTTACAGATAGAAAAACTAAGTCATTGCAAGGTTTATCCTGCATTTCACACTGATATGTAACATGATCACTCTGGAATTTTGCTTACCAGGTCAACACATTTGGAAATGAAATCAGCTCAGCTACCTTTACTACACAGTAATAAGATACAACCCTAACAAAATGAGAGCAATCAGGCAGAGGACGAGTTTTCCCCTGGCTGATGATTGGAGAGCTGATTGTTGGTAGCTGCCTGGCATACACCTGAATCCTCACTGGTGGCTCTACACACGAGGCATGCACTGCATCTAAATGCATGACAAGCATGAGTAAAGGAATCCGAAGGGTAGAAATGCTTGCTTAGTGCTTGTTCACAGCAGCTCCTCTGAGCTGGGCAAGACCATAACTGAGGAATGCAGATAACATCAGAGAAGAGCAGGCCCTGTCTGCAGCTATGTCTATGCCAGGCAAGGCAGGTGAGAAGCTGGGAGGTCAGGATGGAGGTTAAAAGATTTTTCTTGGTCAGAACACATAAATAACCAGCAGCTGACTGGCTTGGCAGAACCAGAGTCTAAAAGTATGAAATGTCTGTGCAGAGCACAGGAGTGTTAGGGAAACAATCGTGGGAGGGCAGGAATCCCCAAGGTGCAGTCTGCCACACTGTCATGTCATACTTCCTTGGAGCAGTAGATGATAGAAGTCCTTGACGAGTGGAACAGAATGTTCTCTGGGGATGAGTAGCAATCCTGAGGACCAGGACACCCTAACTTCAGTGTCTTTTCATCCTAGAAAAAGGCCTCCAGAAATCCATATTCTGTCTGGGGTGACTTTTTCCAAACTGTGTGTGGTGGCTGGTGGAGGGAGTCGGGGGGAGAAAGAGAAAAAGATTTGAAGAGAAGGCAAATTTGAAATGCCCACTGGGAAAAGCACAGCAAAGTAATTACGTCATTGTTTTGGGTTTCTAAATTAATCGTCAGGACCTTGTAACCCCCTACTTCTTCCCATCAAGGACCCAATTATCTGCTCTGTTCTCTGGGATCTAAGTTGATCTGTCCTGTGATTCCATTCTGAATCAGCAGAAAGTAGAAACAAACTTTCCTGGCAGCGGGGATACTTATTCTCAGAATAAAAATATCTCTGCAGCAGGAGCCCAAGCTTGCTTTCCAGACTTTCAGCACACCTTGGACTGTTAAAATGAATGCCTGGGCTTCCAGTGACCTCTGCATGAATGCTGTCTGGCTTGAGTGCCCAGCTTCTGAGATTCCTGCTCAACCACTCAGCTTACTGCCTCCCTGAAGTTACAGCTCCCTCCCTGCCTGCCCTGTCTGTCCCCTGCTGACTAGACCAGTACTGTAGTTTCGAACAATCCTCTTATCAAGTCACCAAATACTCTTTTTATTCCTTCCTGGCTCTTGGCTTTATAACCTGGTTCCATGGGAGCAAAGGAGCAGTGCTGAGTGTTGTCTGGACTCTGCAGCCTACCTGGCAGGTTCAAACCCAGCTCTGCCACCTCCCTGTTGGGTAACCCTGGGCAGGTTAGGTGACCTCCCCATATCTCGATTTCTAAAGTGGCGCTAACGCTATAACCTACCATACAGTGTTCTGATAAAGGTCAGACGGTTAGTGTCAGCAGAGAGTTTACAGTGACAGCACACAGCAAACACCATGTAAATGATAAACCTATTCAAGTCCATTCCCTGATGTTGGTCCCCTGCCCTGCGGCTTGTAGACGGAATGTTTTTGTTCCACCAAACTCTTATGTTGATACCCATTCCCTGACGTGACAGTATTTGGAGGTTGGGCCTTTGGGAGATGATTAGGTCAGAGGGTGGTAACCTCATGAGTGAGATTCATGCCCTTATAAAAGAGACCCCAGAGTACTCCCTTGCCCCTTCTGCCACGTGAGGACAGAGAGAAGATGGCTAAGAACCAGGGAGCAGGCTCTGACAGACACTGATTTGCTGGTGCCTTGATTTTAGGCTTCCCAGACTCCAGAACTGTGAGAAATAAATTTCTGTTGTTTATAAGCCACTAAGTCACCGTATGTTCGTTGTAGCAGCCCAAACAGAACAAGACACCTGCTTTTCTCTTATCCTCGGGTTTCATTCTCAGTTTTCATTCTTTGCATTTCATAATCTTCTACCAACATGGCAATTATAACTCAAGCCCTTTTTCTGAAAGTTTCAGTTCAGGGAAATCTTCAATATACTTATTCAAGAACTTTTCTCCTTGAATTCTAAGACCTTGTTAGGAGAACATTCATTCATAGCACTCCGAGTATATTAATACCAGGGTCTTAAGAATACTGCTTTGGAAAGTTGTTCAGGAAAAAAAACCCAGATAAGCCATTCGACCCAGCTATTGATGATACCAGAAGACTCCATTTGTCCTCTGGTAGCTAACGTAATTTCCAACCCCAAAGCTGTGAGCTCTGAAACTATTTTTTTAAACCAATGTCATTTAACATTATTAAAAAAAAAAAATGCTTGAACTGATTAGAAATTTTCAAAGAGGAAGCAAACTCTTATTCAGTGGATGGAACCAGGTCAGTTGAATGACCTCTCCATATCCCATAAATAATATAATCTGTACCTATTTTAAAAGGGCAAAGTATTGAATGGCTCAGTGGTTTTGAGTTACAGAGACTTTCATCTCAAGGTCACTAGTCTGAAGTCAGCCCACTTTAAGGGGAAGCCTGTAAATCCAGTCTTCCTTGTGAGCCAAAAATGTATTTTGGATAATGAGTATTTATGTGAGACTAAAGGATAATGAAAATATATCAACTCATTTACTCTTAAACATGAAACTAAAGAAATTACCCTGAGTATCCATGTTCATCAATTCCACAAACACAGCTTCTGTGAGAAGGAGGGAAAAAAGAAAGCAAGGGAGAAGGGAAAGCAAAACTATGGAAGCAGTAAAAAAGATCTGGGGAGGAAAAGAGGAAGTGAGGGAAGAAGGGAGGAATGAGTAGATGGAGCACAGGATTTTTAGGACAGTGAAACTACTCTGTATAATACTATAAAGGTAGATGCATGTCTTTATGAGTTTTTTAAAGTGCATAGAATGTATATCAAAAGTGAGCCCTACTAAAACTATGGGCTTTGGGTGCTAATGATGTGTCAGCGTAGGTTCTTTAGCTGTGACCAATGTCCCAGGCTGATGGAGGTTGTTGATAATGAGAGAGGCTGTCCAGGTAGGGGCAGGGAGTGTCTAGATGATCTTTGCACTTCCCTCTTAATATTTTTACAAACCTCAAACTTCTCTGAAACTAAAGGCTATTCATTAACAAACAAACAAAAAAAAATTCTTAGAAAGAAAGGAAAACATTCCTAGGAAAAAAACCCCAAAAGTATTGTCTAAAATGGGAAAGCAGGGTAGCTGATAGTACCACCCAGAACAAGTACAGATGACTCTTTTCTATAAAGTTGAATGGGACAAGGTGGTAGAGCAAGAAAAAGGAGACTTCAGGAGTTAGGACTTGGAGGGAGTCAAGGGACCAGGACTCTGATCTTGTAGACCGCCCACCCCTGCCTCCTGCACCCTGGCTCTGGGACACAGGCCATATCACTTCTCTCTAAGTTTGTACAGTGGCAGCACTGCTCTGCGGTAACTTAAATAAAGAATGGGAGAAACGTTACCAGTATTACAAGATGCATATTGATAAGCAAAATGGAAAGATGCCATTAATGATTAAATTGGCTTTGCCATATTAGGAGTGCCAATCAATTATGTAGTAGTATGTATTTGGCACTTATTATATATGAAACACTTTCAACATTATTTGAACCTTGGTTCAATCATGTGAGATCTGTCCTAGCATGTAATCAAGATTCCTTACAAAATTCTGACAAGCATTGTCTCTATCATTAGCTTGATACTCACAGTATATTAGTCCAAGTCTCTTTATGCATTGTTACCTTTTATGTCTAGTTATCTTGTCTTTCTCACTAAATTGTAGGCTGTATATAGATTTAGCTAAGCAGAATAAGCAGACTTTCATTTCTGCCAATGAACTGTCACTTCTCTTTGCCTAACAAAATCATCAAAACAAAGTTTTCATATTTATTTTATATTTCATGAGTCACAAATATATTCTAATGGTTTTTGTTTTTTGTTTTGTTTTGTCTACTTAGAGAACATCACAGGTAACCTTGACTTTTGTATTATGAATATTATTGCCTTTCAAAACTGATTTAGAATAGTCCTCCTTGGTCCTTGGTCAGGGACTTATTATTCTTTTATACTTTCTAATGGATAGATTTCTACAGTATTTATCATGCACACAAAGAGATAGATCAGCCATACGATAAAACATGTTAAGATGATGACTCGATAGCCTTTTCCTATGGTTACTTGAATGACATCCATCAATTGTCTCTGCTATCAGAGAAGGAAGAATTAAGTTGGAGAGAGTCACAGATAGGAATGACATCAAACAAAACCTGATAAATGGAAACTCGGGTGGGCTGGTTAAAATCTGGTCAATTTGCTAAATATGTATGTCCAAATGCAAAGGTTAATAGTTAAACACATTCATTTCATTACTATCATAAGAAATCATGCCTTGACAGCAAAACCTCTGAGGGCCAACACTGAAAAATTCAAACAGCAGCTGTTATTGCCTAAATGACTAAATGCCCTTAATAAAAATATCAGATAATCCAAACCCAATTAATTCAGAGCTCATTTTTCTGGTCCCTTGCATTTCAAATTAACAAAGTTTTTACTCTACCTGACTGGTAAATGTTTCCTATCACATTCTATTTGCATCTAATTATTTCTCAAGGCAGCAGATTTGAGTGGTCTATGGAGCATGGGTTATTACAGGCTTTCTCTACAGGTGAAGATATCAACACTGTCAGGCCTCACCTGCATTAGCAGTCCTTAGTATCAATGTCACATGGTTATCACATTTCACTACAAAAGACAGATAATTGCCTTCTAATAAGAGATAATAAGCTTATGCCATGTGGCTATACCAGTACATGGGTGTGGAACACCAAGTAATCCCTTTTGTATTGACTATTTGCTAGGCCCTGCAGGCAAAGCTGTATTGTGTGGAAGGCTCACAGTGATCCCTGCCCTCCAGAGCTCAGGACATGTGTGGGTATGTATATACTTAAGTTGTGGAAAACGACAACAACAAAAACACACATATATACACTACTAGAAAGTGCATAGTGAAAATTCTATTGCACAGTTATTGAAGGCAAGCATTTTCTTATTTATTATCTGCCCTGAGATCTATAAAAATTCCCTAAACACAAGAGCAAACATTAACATTTGTTAAGGAAATAAAATCATGAATGAAATTTTAAAATGCTAATTAAAGGATAAACATCAAAAAGGCTATGAGGATTTTCAGAACAGATATACTGGCACAGGTGGGAACATTCATGAAGGAAGCAAAAACCTAAACTGGTTCTTGAGACATAATTAGAGTCTAAGGAATTCAGCCGTAATCCACATAATTCAGCATTAGGTTCCCACTATGTTTTAGATACTGTGTTAAATACTTTTGAAAATGAAAATCTGAATTATGCCAGACTCTTGTCCCCTTTGACCTTGAAATTTAGTACAGGGCATACAACATAAATAATAAAACATGTTAGAAAGTGCTGTAATAGAGATAACATACAGTATAGAAGGAGGCTTCACAGAGTCTGTGTTGGAGGAATTCAATCATTTGAGTATTAACGAATTAATGGTAACCAAAAATGCAATGACAAGGAAGATGGATGGGAAGAAAATGTCATTTTGGGTGAAAAGAACTGCTCTTGATCATAGCAAGAAATTTCAAATTTTAAAGTATTAACAGTTGAGTAATGTGTCTAGTAAGTTGAATTTTAAATGTGTTTACTAGTAGAAGTTTTGTTACTTATTCATCCAATGGATATTTATCGAACACTTATTGTATGGCAGCTACTGTTTTAGGCATCAGGATTATAGTAACCAATAAGACCAGATTAAATTCCTGAGGAAATATAGATAATAAAAAAGCAAGACCATTTCAAATAGTCAGAAGTCCTTAAAGAAGATGAGACAGAGTGAATTTTCTAGCACCTTCTTCCCTATACCTTTGCCGTGAAGCCATGTTAAAAACCCATGGACTACAGTCTCAAGTTTGTAAAAGGAGGTCACAAGATGTCAAGTTTAAATAGAAGGATGAGGCCTGAATGTGAAGGTTCTTAAAAGTCAAATTAATAATTTTGATTAGCTCATGGCTACTTATGAGCAAGAAGGCGAAAATGCCCAAAGCTTTATTACAGTGCTACTCAATCCCTGTGGTCCAGGGATTGGATCTGGCCTATGAACTGTGTTATGAGTTGATGATGTGACACTGCCCTGAACGGATTATAGACCAATTTGACTATTGTCAAATTTAAGTGTTAAGTGGCATGTTGTGTGAACTTCATACAAGTCATGCACAGTGAAGCCACAAATAGGCTCAAAATATACTAGAAATCAAGCAAACACATAAAAAAATGTTCCTTTACCACAGAAAGTTTGAGGACTATTGCTTTACGATAATGGCTACTATTATTTATTATTTATGTGTCAAGAACTATTGTAAGTGCTCACGTGGATTGTCCCATTCCATCATCAAGGAAAATTTATATGAAAGGTGCTACCATTATCCGCATTGTGCAGGCTAGGACACTTAGATTATTCAGAGCCATGTGGCTAGGAATGGTCAGAGCTTGGATTAGAATCAAGTGCCTTTGATTCTCTTCACCATTATACTCCACATTCCCTGCATCTCTGTCTCACTGAGTTCTTTGAGGTGAAGGTCAATGAGTTTTTTATCTTTGTTCACTTAGCACCAAACATACAATACAGGGCAATAAATGTGGGTTATATGAATCAGAAAGAGCAATGGGGAAGAAATATGTAGGATAGAATGTATGTGTAGGAGGGAAATGCTGGAGGAGAAGAAAACATACTTTAAAATCGGTGGTGCCTGTCAAGAAACTGAGAATAAGAACCAAGAGGTGCTGAAGGAAATGGAGAGAAATAAGACTTATAGAAAATAGTGTCCAGGAAAAACCCACAGGACTTGGTGACATAGCTATGAAAGTAAGGGAAAGAGAAATCAATGACGCCAATGTTAGAAGCTTAGTGACTGGCAAGAGGGAACCAGGAGGAGGGCAGGTGCTAAAAGAGGTTTGTGGGACATAAGGGAAGATATCCAGGTAGGAGGTATCCAGCTGGAAGTATAAAATGCCCAACAAACAATGTTTTATATCATGTGCACTGATTTAAATTGGGTAAGGACGTTGGGTAATGGCACCTGAAATTTCTTAGGGGCTTGGTAAGATGGAAATGAAGGGGAGAATTGTAGTCCTAAAGCTACACTTCATTAAATTGAGAAAATGTCATTAATCAGCCATATCACAGAAAGGCACCTGGTGTAGACCAGATAGATATTAACAGAGAGGACTAAATCTTTCCAATTGGTTGCTTGTCCCCACCACCACGTTTCCTGGGGTAAGCTGATCTATACTGTAACTGATACACTCCAGCATTCGCAAGCTTTTGTTTTTAAATGGAGAAATCTCTTTCCTATCCAAAGCTCACAGTTTTTCTCTGAGAGTACTCGATATTCTTGGCTCTTTTTAAGTAAGAATGAGTCTGTGTCAGGGTAAGGACCCAGAGCGGGTAATTTCCCAGTTCATCATGTTTATATTGAAGACATAGTATAATCTACAAAATGAATAGTCATTTAATTATGTCAGGGCCTATAAAAGGACTACATGGGACTTATCCAGCTTTCTACTCTATTGTACCTATAATTAAGATGATTTCTGTATTTTCTAAAATTAATTTGTTATCCCACTTCATAGTATTTAACCTTCTGATCTTTTTATTCATTTAAAGTCTCCTTAAATTTAGCAGAATCTCATTTTCTTTCATAGGACAGTTGACGTGGCTCTTTCTCACTTTGCTATATCATAAATCTTGGCAAGGACATTCAATGAAAAGGAACAGTCCGTGAAAGGGACTCTGGCTCAGGGACCCCAGGGAAGATGAAACAAGCTGACAGAAGCCTGGTCCTTATCCCCAGGGAAATTTAACTCAACCCTCTAAGGCTTAAGGAGGTTAAGAAAGATACTGCCTAAACTAATAGAATTCTTTATTTGTAGTGTGAGTTTTCTTTATGAGAATAAGATAAGGTTTGAAATCTGGAAAGGTCAGATTTGGAAAAACTACAGTGGCCACTATATCCAGACTATCAAAAAAAATTTATATTTATTATCTGGTGTGCTTGGACTTGGGCAAGATAGCACTGGAGAGACAATTCCTACAGGCAGCTTCCGCCAGGTACAATATTAAATTACTGTCCCTTCTTCTTATTCCATTGGGAATCAGGAAACCCAAAATTCTGGCTCTTCTGCAAACTTCTTTTGTGAGTTTAAAGGGTTTACTTCGCCCTTGGCCTTTGTTAAAGAGATTTGTACTCAATTAAACTCTGGGGTCCTTTCACTTATAATGTTCCATAATCAGTCATCTTCAGCTCCCTCCACCTAGATCACAACTACAGGGTATTTGAGGTGGAGATGCTGGGGAGAAAGGGACAGGAAGCATGGATGGGAGGAGTGAAATAGAGAAGAAATAGGGAGGAGAGCTGGGTGAGTCAGCATAAAGAAAAAGAAAAGGAGTAGTCTACAAGCCACAGCATGGGTGTCTTCCATTGCCCTCTTTTCTACCACTAACATCTCAGAAATCCAAACTATGTCACACTATCTAGAAGCTTTTTAGAGACCAAATAATGGATAACATATTTAGGTAAAAATATATATATATAAGAAAATAGAAGAAAGAGCCTGAAGGTGAGTTTCCTTTAAAATTAAAAATAAAGTAATAAATGAGACTACATAGGAAGGAAGGAAGGAAGGAAGGAAGGAAGGAAGGAAGGAAGGAAGGAAGGAAGGAAGGAAGGGAGGGAGGGAGGGAGTAGGGAGGGAGGGAGGGAGGGAGGGAGGAGGGAGGCAGAAAGAAAGAAAGAGAGAGAGAGAGAGAGAGAGAGAGAGAGAGAGAGAGAGAAAGAAAGAAAGGTCAATTTAAAATTCAGATGAGAGAATGGTTTCTGGAGAACTATAAACATGTAATCTTCTCTAAAATCTTACCCAAACACATACATATTTAAGTGTTCAACAAATGTTTATTGGGCACCTATAATGACAGACACAATCCTAGGCACTAGATGTAATACAAATCAAACATCTGAATTATAAAATGTATAAATTTATGAAAACACTCTCTCATATGCCATGCATTTGGATATGAATGCTCTTAGTATGTGAAAGCTACTAAATTTAGGATAAATGAAATATCTGGTGGGTTTCTGATATAGAAAATAAACCCAAATATGGGATCGTTGCATTCTTCTAAAAGCTTCTATTATTATGAACCGGATCATGAACTCATCTAACAATTTGGAGAATTAGTTCCAGTGTCTGCCAGTCCCTCAGATCACAGGAATCAAGTTGCAGAGGAAAGTAAGAAGGGTGCTCCTCTCGATTTAGTTCAGCAAATATTTTTAAGCACCTTTTCTATTTGGGGGATTTAGGAGAAATACAAAAATGAGAGTGACAACAACAACTTTACAGATTAGTGGGAGAAAGCAAATTCCCAAATAATTAAGTACTTGGCAGAATATACTAACTTCTGTTACAGATGCGTAAAGTGCTATGAGGGAGAAGCAAGAAAGGTTCTCTCTGATTAGGAATAAGCAAAACTTCATGAAGTAAGTAACATGTGCATGGAGCTTTGCAAGACATTTATCATTTCAAAGGGCAGAAAAATGGCAATGTTGGAAAGTAAAAGAAGATTTGATAACAGGTTGGACCTTATGGATATTTATTGAGCACTTACCCTAATCAGGAACTGAACAGGATTTCCTTTAAATCTCATATCTCTGTAAAGCAAGTACAATATATTATCAACTCTCTATCACTCAGGATCTAGCCAGGAGAACGAACAGCTTCTAATATTTATAACCAAGGACATGTAAAGCAGGAAAGGAGGTAGCACAGATATTGGCCAAAGAAGGAAGGCAGGGAGGGACAGAGAGGAAAGGTGGGATGACAAGCGCCTGGGGCCCGAGTCGCAGTCTCTGGGGTAGTTAGAATCACAAAGCAGACACAACCACCCTAGAGAATGCAGAGTTGCCTCCTGCTTCTCTTTGCCACCTACCTTTCTATCTCATCCCAACACCTCCCTGTAGCCAAATCCAGTCAGAAGCCAGCTTACCTGACCACCTAGGAATCTGCCACCTGTAGGGTGAACTCTTTCAGTATAAAGCAGAGCAGGGGAAGGTCAGAAATACAACTGAGGACAAGGGGACACAGGCCAGGGCTGACACACACACCCTTTACTGATGAGAAATTCAAGTGCAGATGGATGGAGGTGACCTGACCCAAACCACTCAGTAAAATGGCAGAGCTGATTTGGACCCAGTTGCTGATTCCAAGTGGAATCTTTTTTGAAGGTCACAGTTGCCAGTTTCATGAATGTTCAGAGGACTCACCTCTGGCAGACAGAGTTGCTTTGATGAAGAAATCAAACGCCATTCTAAGGGATCAGAATTAGTGTGTGAGTTACTGGCAGAGTTCATGGAGGAATGGAAGCTATGACTTGATGAACAAGAAAATACACTTGAAACCTCCTAGTACATCTGAGCGAAAAGAGAAGGAAACTCATTCCTCTCCATAACTCCCTACATTCTCCCACATACAAGTCTGCTTTTGCTCACTGACCAGAAAAAGGGAAATCTAGGTAAAAAGGTACAAAAAAGAGGAAGTCAAGACCACTAGTTGCATCCATATCATCTCTGGATACAGACACCGTAAGGACTGGGTTACCTGATGCTATTGTACAGGTCAGCTCAATCTCCAAAGCCTCTTCCCCTCCTGTGCAAAAAGACAACAGCGTTTTATGCTCTCCCAGTATTTGCTTACTGACACTTACAACCTCAGTTTGGTGTGTGGATTCTCGAAACGTTATCCGCACAGTGGCACGAGGGAAAGAGAGGGAGCCTAATTTGCAGGCACTGAGAGGTTAAATGACTTGCCCCTGGGGTCCCACAGAGACCCAGCAAGGAGTAGAGAAAAAGAGAGGTCTCCCAATTTCTCCAGCACGGGGCTCTATTCTGCCACTTCAAACAACCTCATAGCAGGGAAAACAACACTCCTATGGAGAGGCTCGACCCTGGCAGCCCCTCATTACAGTCTGGAGATCGATGCTTGTTAGCACCTCTCCCTGAGCACCTGCCCAACACCAAGCAGGCAGGCAGAGAAGTGCCCTGATTTTTATTATTTCTCTCATCGATGGGCTTCATTTCTCTATAGATAAGACACTGTAAGAGCAAGAAAATCCTTGAGTATCGGACTTCCTATAGATGGGGAAAACCCATCTGGCAAGGTAATTGCTGAAAGTCACCCTAATAATTAGTAGATTTTCATTTATATTAGCTCTGAACAGGGGTTGGTGGGTGGCGGGACCCTGATTCCTTGAGTTGTTGTGTTTGTCGGTTTCCATGGCAAAACCCACTATGATGATTTCAACCAAGGATTGTCGACTGCTTGCAAAACTCCTGAACATTTAATAATTGGCTCTCATGAACTTTTAAGGGCACCCATAGAGGGCTTTGGATATCAGTTATGCTGCGTTGCTTTGTATTGTCGTCCAGCACACTACAGACAACTAAACTCCAAAACCTCCAATCCTATTTGCCTTTCTATCCAAACTCATAGTCTCTGTCAAGATCCAGTCTGAATGCCAACCACAGGGCCTGGTATGTGATTGGAACTCACCCAGGACCTTTTCAAGAAATCAAATGTGTGGAATGCTACCTATCTAGAGTATCCCTTCCCAATCTCTGCTATCCTCCCTGACAGCCAGAATTAAGTTTTGCCTTTTATGACCCTATAGCATTTCTTTGTATGTCACCTTTATGGAATTTTTGATTTTTTATCCTTTTTGATCTATATTATTCAACATTTATTCAACACTGACAATGCTGGTACACATTGCATCATCTGAGCTAGACGCTAAACTCATTGAGGATAGGAATCATGTCTTGTTCATCTTTGTATCCCTGAAGGATCCTCGCCTGTGCCTTGCACGAAATCAGCACTCAATAAAAGTTGAATGAATGAACTCAAATAAATCAACGTTTGCCCTGGGCTGCCTATGGATTGAAAATAACTCAATGTTGCTCTGTCTAAAATGGGAAACTTTGAAATGTTAATGTCTTAAGCTATGAGGTGCCTACAGGAAAAATGAATATAAGTTGCCTGTCTTCTTAATGAAATTGTGCTCCTTACCAGAGCGAGGTAGCAGAAAGAGCTTTTCTTTAATTAGGGAAAAGCAGCCTGCGGTGGGGTGGGGGTACTGAAAAGTGAGAAGGAACCACATGAATGCTCTACTCCCTGCTCTGTTGTCTCTTATTGGACATTTCTGTCTTTATCTCGAGTGTCCCTCGCTTGGCTATTCCCCTCAGTAGCTGATAAAATGGCATGACAGTAAGATCAGGCAGAGTTCAGAGCAGGCACTGGCCACAACACTGGTTCCAATGCCTCTGGCAAGCGAACACAGACCAGGATTCTGCTTGAAACAGACGGCAAAAATTCAGTTTTCTAAACTAATAACTGTATCATAAGAACACTTTCATACTAACATTTTCATAATGATTGTGTTCAATGTGAAGTATATTTATTAATATTTTGGACACTATTTAGACAAAGAGAAGTAAAAGAATGTAGAAGATTTGTTAATGTAATAAAATATTGAGTGGTTCAAAGTGAAATGCTTGCAGATAAGCAAACCGATGCAGTACGGTTGGTATCAAAAGGGTTCTGCTGCTACAGTTTATCTCTGGACATTTAATAATTTAAAGTTCAAAATAAAACATATTGGTAAAATATTATTCTTTCCTCTTTGTTTTAATTTGAACTCGATCATATGAGTTTTTTTTTTTCCCCCTTAGCATACGCTCTTCTCTGGAAACCACAGTATTTTATTTTTGCTTATATTTTTAACACTGTTTATCTCCCCATCATAAAGTATGACATAAAGTCTGTACTTAATCTTTGTGGTCAGTACTACTGCAAATTCTATGGAAGAAGCACTTCATGGTGTTATAAACATTCTGCCACCGAGTTCCTTCTGTCTCCATACTTTCTCAGTGAAGAATATGATGTCAAACTCTACTTGCTGTGTCTTTGACAGTAGGTGTTTCATTGTTATCCACCCTTCTTCATTCCATGACATCATATCAACACTAAATGCAAGGCTGCAACATGGAACCAGAAAGTGCTTGAGATTTTGAGATGTTAGGTGGGATGGATGTGGTGCTAGCATAAAAGGCTATACATGTGAGAAAAAGCAGAGAGCATGTGTAGACACTTGTTGGTACAACAGAAACTTGGTATAACTTTTTGAAGTTGTCCAGATGCATCTCTCAAACCCACATTTTTGGTGAGAGAGCTTGTGAAGAGCAATACTAGCAAGTAATGTGCAGATGTGTCTTGTACTCAAGGGGTACCCACAGGTGTTGAAAGACTTTAAGTGAGCTTGGTTTCTAGGTACCTAAACTGGTTAAATGTGTTGGATGAAATGATGTTTATATTTGCCCTTGTCAATGCTGTGAATGCTGTATCCTAGATAATGTCTTGATTTTGATATACAAACAGAGCATGTGAATTAATGCTGATGAAGGATTATGATGGAGAATATTGACTGAGTTTCTGGTGGCTTTGAGGCAGAAATCACCAATAAGGTCATCATTAGTTTCAAAGGAAGAAGGGAATTCTAGTAGCTATAACAACTGCAAAAATGCTGTTTGTGGCAGTTTTGAGTTTTAGACCTGGATACTTTTTATATCATGGTTAATGTTGAAAATTCTTAAATAAAAAGGTCTTTTTAAAAAAGGAAGTTGATCTTGCTTTCATTTTAGATTAGAAGCCGAGATTCAGAGAGATTAGGCAATTTGCCCAACATCCCACAAATGGTGAGTAACAGAGATGGATCTTGGACTCAGATCACTCAGTGACTCCGTATTAACGATCCTCTGAGCACTTTCCTTCCCATGTTGTACACACAGGGCACAAGTCACACCTATTCCTGCTCCTTCTGCGGTCTCCACGGCTTCTCCTTGTGTGCAGCCACCCTTTCGTGGCTCCTACTGTTGAATCTATCAATAAGTCTTGCTTGAAAGGCGGAGGCACATGGCATAGGCATATGACCTTACCTTGGCCACAAGAATTAGACCTCAAGTGGGCATATGACCCAATGAGACTCATCAGCTACTTTTAAGGGGCTGATATTAATGACAGAAGAGAAGGCAGCTTTTCTCGCATGAGTGTGACCTGTACACACCACATAACCTGAAACTTCTAGATGTCATTTTTATACTCTGGAGAGATCTTGCTAAAAATGAAGTGAATACAAAGAAAAGCAAACTGAGAAAAAATTCAAGGAAGTTAGAGATATCAGTTGAGCCTCTGGATCCACCTTTACCTGAAGTTAGTGAAGTCCTAACTTGCTGGATTATTAGAACTAAAAATGTTCCTGCATTATTCAAGCTAATTTTCCACTTTCTACCAAATCCTTCTGATTATTATTTCACTGCTGCATTGGACACCTCTTGTGCTCTGCTTCACATCACCTGCACCAAGCCTTAAGTGTTGCTGTGGCCATCGGTTCCTTGCAGGTAAAAACACAAAGCATCTGGAAAGCATTGCTTCACCTATACCATGAATCTCTCACTTTTTGCCCTGGGTTTGTCTAAGTCTGAGAGGGAGCTTCTTGGAACCACCAGGCACAAACTCAGAAGGGACTCCCATCCTGTGGGGTAAGCAATGAGCAGTGGAGGCCTGAAGCATGGATAAATGCTTTCCTTTTCCATCCCTCAGGCAGTTGATTCAGGGTTATATCCTTCACAACTCCTAAGAAGATCCAGAGGAGTCCAGCCTCTCTTGTCTAGTGGAGGTCAGTTAGATAGCTCACCTGATGTTGGTTTCCTTCTTTCATTGGCATTACTTCCCAAAGAAACCTACCTGAGTGTTTCAGCATCTGCTTTCTGGGAGGAACCCAGGCCAATACAACCTCTTAGTGGCATTTAACAAACCCCATCACTCTCTTGGAACTTTCTCCTCCCTTCACTTCTGGGATACTGTCTGTTTTCTGGTTTTGCTTGTTCCCTTCTGACCCCTCCTATAATATGTCCTTTATGAGCATCTCTTTCTCCATTTGCTTCTTAAACGCCAGTGCTCTGTGCTCAATCGTCTTCTCTTCTGCACTCCAGAGATCTTCCACACCAACAGCTTCACCAACCACTTACAATCTATTCCTAAACCTCAATCCCATTCTCACATAAATGAGTAAGTAAATGTGTCTCTAACTTTCAGAGGAAATAACAATCAGACTATACCCTATTTGTGTCTTCTTTTATTTTTCACTAATTTGATGCCTAGCATTGAGCATGTTTACTTGGCCCCTCCCAATACCTAAAGAGGACCTTATACTTCACAGTCACATACATTTCCAAAGAGATGCTGAAGCCTATTCTCTTTTACAAATATCATTTAAAATTATTTTTAGAAAGTTGAGAATTAATTTTTATGTTGCCCTTTAAGAATGATAAAAAGGTAAAGACTTCCTGCAATCATTCTTATGGTACTCATATTTCCTTGATGCAGGAAATTTGGAGGTCTGGGGAGGCGGGGAACATTTGTTGAAATTGTGCTGCTGTACCTGTTGGCTCCTTTTGTCTCCCTGAGTCACTGGGCAGGTGTAGGTTTTGGGGTTTGATTTGTTTGCAAAACTCCTGGACGCTGGGATCCTGGAATTCCAATAAGTTGTATGCAACATAATAGATCTTAAGTCTAAAGCTCAAAAACACCTAGAAGAGAATTTAAGTGAGTAAGAGATTATAATTGAGCCTACAACTTTACTCTGTTCTCCTTTTCTTAGCATGCCCCCACTCCAAGATTTACCCCCCAGGGGAAAATTTAACTGGAGCCCAACTAGGCAGCCAGCCACTCAGATACTGGAAAGGTGTGTGTCTATGCATCTTGTCAATGACTTTTTTTCTTGCTCCCAAGATGCCAGGTTCCTGAACTTGATCACATTATACCCAATTGCTCTCTGTAAAATACCAATCCAAACCATGCTCTCTAATTACTCTATTATGTTCAACTCAGCTTGCTAATGCAATTATAAATTGTAAATTGTAATTGCTTTTCTCTGTAGGCTTATTAGAGACCTGTGTTAGAAAGGTGCTCTGAATGAGAAGTTTTGATACCAGCACTACAACCTTGTCCTTTGATTGCCTCTTTTCTGGCTGTTTAGAGGCTAACACACCCTGACTTTTAACTTAAACTTTCTCTTCCCAACTTCTGTCTTCTCAGTACTGAGCAAGTAAGCACAGAGCAGTGGGGAATTGATAGAAGCCGACTCCAACTTCCCCTCCTAAGATCTGAGGTTGAATGTGAAGAGAGTCCTGCCTCATAATAAAGCATGAATCTGATTCAAAATCCCTTCCCCTGACAAGTAAGATGATAGTAGGCATGTGTGGTGGAAAGATAGGAGTTTCTCACACACATGCTACTTTACACTTAGCCTCCAGCTATTTAAAATATCAAAATCACTATTTAAGTATACATACCATTTAAGTATACAGCTCCAGAGATTACATCACTATTTAAGTATACATACTATTTAAGTATACAGCTCCAGAGATTTTGGACTCAGGAAAGTGGATCTCAACTCTGATTCTCTGAATTCACCTGTCTCTCTAGATTTCTGGGTGACAGTTTGCCCTGAGACCTCAATTCTCCTGTAAGTCTAAAAAAAGTCATTGAGTTTTCAGCTCTATTTTTTTTTTCTTATAAGGATGAGAATGGCAACATCCCAACATGTCAAATGAATTTTGGTGTGTGTGTGTGTGTGTGTGTGTGTGTGTGAGAGAGAGAGAGAGAGAGAGAGAGAGAGAGAGACAGAGACAGAGAGAGAGAGAGAGATCTCTTGTGCTGCTGATACCTTAGCCTTCTTTGCCAAGTGAAGCAACATCATAGTATTTGGCTTAGTGCAAAGAATGCTGTATTAGCACTGTGCCGTTAGACTTTGCTCTAAGCTTTTTCTTTGACAGTGTCTCTGAGTCTTCATTTTCAAAATGTGAATAATTATCCACAAGAATGACTTTACCATACAGAAAATCCCAACTGTTTGGATAGGATTTGGGTTAATCCAAAGTTTCATCATATATTACAGGTGAAAGGTTAAATTGCATTAGCCACTTTTGATCACCATTTGACAGGTTACTCTAAATCTAAAAACATGCATATACCCTATCATGACACAGTGATTTTACTACTAAACCTACATTCAGAAAAAAAGTAAAATATGTTCCCAGTAACACCATTTGTAATAGCTACAAACTAGAAACAACACAAATGTCACTAGAGTAGATAGATTGTAACACAAAGAAATAAACTGATGAGAATTAATGATGAATTTTGCAAATATGTTGAGTAACCCCCTCCCACAAAAAAAGTACATACAGTATAATATCAAACTATTTATTTCATAGTTTAAAAGAAGGCAAATGTAAGATACGGTGTTAGAAGTCAGGAATGTGGTTATCTGTTATGTTGTGACTATTAGTGATTAAATGGATGTAAAGGATGGACATGTGGGATATTGGTAATGATGTTCCTTGAGATGTTTACATGGAATGTTCAATTTGTGAAGACCTACAGAGCTTTAGATTTACAATCTGTGCATTTTTTATATGTATGTTGTACGTCACTAAAAAGATTTAAAGAAACATGAATGATGAATCCTTTAGCAATCTCACTTGATTCTTGTTAGGTTGTGGTGGCAATGTATGTAGAAATGCTATGAAAATCCAAATACTATAGTGATGCAATGAATTAGTATATTCATCATCACCATCATCATCATCATCTACTTTACATATTATTTATATGTATTAGAACTCCAAGTAGTTGCCACCTTTCCAAATTAAAAAAAAAAAAAAGACTCTAACCTATTTAAATTTATCTTAGAAGATACGAGAAATCTGAATTCAATTTGAACTTTCTCATTACTCAGACACCTGGATGTTTTCTTTTAACTGCTACATTTTATGGAGCCAAATGGTACCCTAAAGTCAACGTAAAAAATGACTATCAGAATTACCAAGCACAAGTTTCCTCATCTAATAAGATCTCATTGGATAAGAAATATAGTCCTCCTCTACCGTGCAGGTGGAATCCTGCACATGTGGCAAATTATTGTCACTTGTGTCAGAGAGTATTTTTTCTCTTTAGTCTGCCTTTTGGTTTACCAGATGAAGGCTACTGGTGTTCACACCAATCTTGACAAAATTCCTGATCCTTTTGGCAGAGTATACCTTGTATCCCTACCTCCAAATGTTCTCTAATCCACGTTACTGTTCTTAAAATGGTTCATTCTGTGGAAGGAAACCTAAGCCCTTTAAAAGAAGGGAGAATGTGTTATACTGAAACTATAAACAGTAAGAAGCATTTGCCCTGGCTTAGGAAACAAGCCAACTGAATGCAAAAGTAAATGATCTAGATGGTAATTTTAAACAGTAAGATAATACCTTAAAGGTTGATGAAGATCTTTCTCCCATCCTAGATTGTAAGTGCCACGAAGGCAGGAACAAGACTGTTTATTGGCCACTGCATCCCTGGTGAGTAAGACTGCTACCTTGTAGGTACTCAGATGAGTGAACATGATAGCTGCCGGGTAGAAGGATGACATTTATAAGGTTAAAACTGTCATAGCAACAATGTACTAGGCCATTCCAATGGACAAATACCCTCAATAAAGTATGATGGTTTAAAGGCCACTCACCATATGAGACAAAATTTTTGCAAATCTGATAAGGGATTTATGTCTAGAAAATATAAAGAATAATTACAACTAGATTATAAAGACAACCTAATTTTAAAAATAGTGAACAGGTTTTAATAAACATTTTTCAATGAAGATATAAAAGTGGCTAATAAGTATATGAAAAGATGTTTAATACCATCAGCCATCAGAGAAATTCAAATTAAAACTACAATGAGATACCATTTTATACTCACTAATAAGGCTAAAATCGAAGAGACATATAATAATAAGTGTTGGTTAGGATGTGGAGAAATTGAAACCCTACACATTGCTGGGGGAACGTATAACAGTGTAGCTGCTTTGGAAAACAGTCTGGCAGTTCATTAAAAAGTAAGAGACACTTACTATACGACCCAGTATTTCTATTCCTAGTATATACCCAACATAAATGAAAATACATATCCTCGTAAACACTTGTACAAAAATGTTCATAGTAGAATTATTCATAATAGCCAAAAAGTAGAAAAACTCCAAATGTCTACAAACTAATGAATGAATAAATAAAATGTGGTATGTTTATATAAGAGAATGTTACTTGGCAATTTTAAAAATAAAATTGTTTTAAATGCTACAATGTGGAAGAATATTAAAAATATAATGGGAAAGAAGACAGACCCAAAGGACCACCTATTGTATGATTCCATTTATATGAAATTTTCAGAATAGAAAAATGTCAGAAAGTAGATTACTAGTTGCCTAGGGCTGAGAGGCTAGGGGATTTGAAAGTAATGACTAAGGGTATAGATTTCCTTTGGAAGTAATAAAATGTTTTAAATTAATTGTGGTGACAGATGAACAATTCTGTAAATATACTGAAAATCATTCAATTGTACACTTTAAATGAGTTGCATGGTTTGTGAATTATATCTCAATAAGGCTGTTAAAAATAAATTAAAAGTGTGATGACTAAGATAGGGGTAAAGGCACTTCTAAGAATGGTGAAAGTAATGGAGAGAAGGTAATATAAACCCAATGAAAAAAACTTCATGTATGCAATTAGCTATTTTGCCTACAGAGGACCTGTAGGGGTAAGGCTCTGAATTTCAGGGTTCATTTTTCCTGCATATATGCAACTATAAATAGAGAAAGGAAATATAAAAAATCAGGACATGTAAACATAAATCATGATAAAAACTCCGTTAGTGCAGATTCTAATTTAATCAACATGCAAAAGCAGGACCTCTCAGTCAGAGAAAAACAACATCAAGGAAAAACATCCCCTGGCAGGTCCAAGCAATCACAACATCTCTTTTGCCAGAATGTATTTTCCTTCTCCAGGTAGGTCTCTCAAACAGCTCTTAAGAATTCCATTAAGAGCATTTCCCTTTGTGCATGTCTTTGTAGTTCAGTCATTGTTGCTGATACAATACTAAATGGAGACCTTTCTTTAAACCACACTTCTGCATATTATTAAAGCACGAAACAAAGAACAACATGTCCACAGGTCTGACAATTTCTAGTAATCTTTTGCAGATATGTCTGCCATTGTTCGCTTTTATTTCTTTTATAAATAAAATGTCTGCACAGTTACGACAAAGCATAATTCCTGTCTCTTAGCTTGAAGAATATAAAACTAGTGTTTATTAGACAACTCCAAAAGTTCATCTGATATTTAGTAAATTTTTAGAAACTTTCCAGAGATATCTATGGGGCTTCTCTGCTCTTATAATAAAAATCTTGTGTTCTTACTATGAAAATCTATGAAACTTAGAGACAAAGGACCATCATTTTGACTGATTCCAAACAAAGAGGCTGTTTGGGTCTCTCTCATTCTGTTTACTCTGTTCTTCTGACCAGGCTGGTACATAAATCTCTCCTGACCCCTTCAAAACTACTCTATCTTATACATGTAAATTCTGCATGATAAAGAGAATAAAGTTTGCAAATTGATTTATTGTGCTATTTACTGATATTTTCAAAATAGGACCTGAAGGTTGGAAAAGACCTAAAACATCATACGGTCCAACCATATACTGATGACATTTGAACGCCCTCCAACAAGCTTAGAGTCAAATTTCTCAACCAAAACTAAGTAGCCAATTTATTTCTGTAGAGCTTCAACTGATTTAAAGTGTTTTACAGGTAATTAAAATTATTCTGCATCTATTGCCTGAGAGTTATATCTAAAAGTAGCCTATGTATTCTTTTATCTTACTTACTATTATCTCACTGAATCTCTACAAAAGTATAGTAAATTAGATAACATTATCTCCATTTAACCCAGGTTTAAAGCGAGATTCAGTAACTTAAATAATTTTCCCAGGCCCATGCTGCTGATTGGCTGAGCCAAGATTCCAAAGATTAAGGTTTGCACAAAAGTCTGTGCTTTTCCACTTCGTTTCTCCAGTCCCCTGAATCTCTGTACTTCAAGGCTACTACTCATCCAGAAATAATTCCTCATTCTTTCAAGACCTAAGATTTTTGGAATTCTACTCAACACTGTCCTCTGAATGCACTCCTTTTAGGTCAATTTCTATCCTGATGTACTATATTCAGAACTCAGCAGTCCTGGAATGGTCTTATCAGGACACAGCAGAACAAAATTATCACCTCTCTCTTTTTGTAATTGCATCTTGGAACAAAAAATGAACTTGCTGAGTTTTATTGATGGTAGAAGGTTTGGTTGTTTTGTTGTATTGCTATTAATATTCTGACCTATATTTTGCGAGTATTCAAAGTGCCTTTTAATTGGTCATAACATTCACTCTTATTCCCATGATTTGAAAATCAATCATATAAAGTAGGTAGAGCAGTTATTAACTCTATTTTACAGAGAAGAAAGATGTGTCCTACCCAATATCTTCCTTGCCTTATATAACCCAGTTCCCTAATAAGATATGAAGATCAGATAGCTAATCTTTTTAAGGAAATCTCTAGCCAGGAACCTTTAAGGCTAAGGTCTATATTAATCACATATCACCGCTATCAATAATGCTGCCTAAAACCTACCCCAAACTCAGTATCTTAAAACAACACTTATTTATTTTTCATACTCATGGGTCTACAGATTGGCCATGATGCTTCTGCTTTAGTAGGTCTATTCTGTATGCTTCATTTTTCCAGTGGGCTTGCGGAGGAGAAGCTACCTGATGAATGTACTTCTTATGGCTGAGGTCAAAAGCTTCCAGAGTACCGAGCAGGAAGCTTTAATCTCTTAATGCTTTGGCTCAAAACTATCACTTTTACCTATATTCTATTGGCCAAAGCAAGTCACATGGTCAAACCCAACATCAATGGCATGAGTATATACTCCCATACAGATGCAGTGAGTAAATGCTTGTAATAACTTATTTGCCACATCCAAGCCAGCATTGTCCTTTAGAGTCATGTTTCTACCTGTCATGAATGATACAATTCTCTATATCTATCAGTAATTGAAGGAAGGGAGCCTGGATAATGAAATCATGGCTGACCTGAGATCACAATCCAGAATAGAAGAAGATTCCCTTATAATCATGACCACTGAGTTCTTCTGACATTTCAAAACATACATAGAACAATGCTTATAGAATTTCAGTTACGAGATATCTGAGGATAGATACCCTCGCCCATGCAGTCTAATGACAACCAGGCTGGTTTTCACATTCCCTGTGAGCTGAAACCCTCGAAGTCAGAGGCCTTTGTTTGCATAAATTGCAGTGTAGGTCTCCTGGCCTGGAAGCTTTCCCAAAGATTTAACTGCTGTATTCCATGTTTTCCAGCTTACTCCTTTTATCCTTTCTCTAGGACTAAGACTGGAAAGGCCATATTTAGTGGCCCCTGGACTGATTCTCTCTTCACACAAAAGCAGAAAACTCTAGTTACCACTGGACTGATTTACTAGCTGCCATCTTAACTGATCCAATTAAAAAAATGAGAAGATGGAAGAGAATTCTGAAATTTTAGCAGAAACAATTATGTATTTTTATCTTTGACTCTTTTCTCAGTGAGGGGTAGCACTAATATTTGATTTTTTTCCCCTTGTGAACTTACTTTAGAAAACATCATCTCTAAAAATTTATTATTTAAAACTGTAGATTATAAAGGCATAATGTAAAGAATATTTGAAGTCATATATCATAGAAGTTTTTTTTTTCTAGAGGATTGCTTAAAAGGTAGTTTAGCTCCTTAGTGACTGCCCAGATCCCTGGGGTATTGCAATTAAGTATTATAACACAAACGGCTCCCATACTTAAAATGAATTATTTTAAATATTAAAAGGTAACTTCTTACTGCAGATGCTTTATTGGCATCATGAGACCTTAACTCTACCTGATTAAATCCATTGGTAAATCAATATTATTGAAAGGTACTAGAGTGACATGAATTATTTTCCAAATTGCCACAATGACAAGAATGTCTATTGGGCTATAGCTTAAAAAATATAAGCAAGAAAGAAAAACAGAACAAATGATAGGTCTGTAAGATCTCACATGAGACTGTCTTGGGAGCTATTGATAAATCCATGAGGTGATGGATAAAATTCATTGGGATCAAACACCATCACGCATAAATGCAGAAAATGGTGACTCAGAGTGTTCATTACCTTTGACTTCCATAGGGAGAAGAAACAGTGCTGAGAAGCACTGTTTGTACTATATTATCTTGCATTTTTTCTTAGATTCTCTGTGTTTGTCTTGAGTTCACAACTATAAATTTAAGCATAATGTTTATACCAGCACTTACCTCTCAGCGGGAAGGGCCCTGCATGCTTTATGTCAATTAAGTCAGTTAATTTTCACAATTACCTCATAAAATGGGTTTTCTTATTTTCTCATTTTACTACACGAGAAAACTGACAAACAAGGGGTAGGTAAAACTGGCCCAAGATTGCATGCAGTTAAGCAGCAGAGCTGGATTTTGGACCCAGACGTTCTGACCCCAGAGTCCACAGTCTTAACCACTGCGTTAGACTGTTTTCTGCTCTCCTATACTCGCTACTCCCACCTCCAACCCCAGCACACACACACCTCCTAGCTACATGCTGGGCAAAGAAGATTCCTTGAATATGTTCCTCTTGAATAAAATTTTATTTTGCTAACAAAATAAACAAAGTTTCATGTTTTCTCTCATTTTCTAACAATTCTCTTCATCTCTACCTCAAAGTCTTCTGTTGGACCCAGATACTCATATATTCCTCTATTCATATTTATCAGAAATGCAATTATCTTTCATATATTATGCCTAGAGAGTTGAGTTCATAAGAATTCTGGGGCTGCATCCAGGCTCAGGAAAAAAAAAAACAAAACAGTGCTTTAATCAATTAGCAACATCTGCCATGGGTATAGCATAGGATCAGGGAACAGTAGTACACATCCCAGAGCTATATAGAAAAGTACTGTCTGACTCTTCTTTGGAATGTCCAGACCCCAAATGGTACCATTAGTGATCTCCCTCCTGTCCTATTGCTTGTACTTACTCAATGTGTAACCTGCCATTATAAATATTACAGAAAATTATAGCACAGTTTAGCAGAAAAGCACAGGCTTTCAGCTCTAGGACTAAATCCTATCTTTATACTTGCATATTAAAAACTAAACAAACAAACAGAAAAAACCACCTCAGTTTCTCTATCTGAATAATGTGTATATCTGTCTCATGGTATAATTATAATGAGTTAATGATAACAAGGCAGAGAGCAGCAAGCTTTTTTGATAAAGGGCCAGTTTACACATATTTTAGGCTTTGTGGGCCATAGCCAATGTCTGAAATAAGGGAATGATAAAGCACATTCTAAGGAGGTAAGAATGCTAATTTTCTTCAATGCTTAGAGATTAATTTTTCTTATTTTAAGACACTGAAACATCCAAATTGTTTCATAATAAAGTGCCAAATATATCTTGGTGATATTTAATAAATTATTGTTAATTAATGCCTTAATATGGATCTGTCAATCATACTTAAGAATAACAATCTCATTGCAGATAGGTCAAATTGTTTTAATCATGTAATTTAGTAGTAATTTTTATCCTTATACACCAATATGCAAAGATATGTAGTCATAAATTATATACATTATAACTCCCGAGTTATATTTTATACCTTATAAAACATACACAAAATATAAATTATTGAAGAATAAATGAATATTGAAAGAAGCTCTAATGTTGTCTTCCTACCTCCCCTGATGGGTTAGAACCCATTTTTCTACAGAATGGAGAAAAGAATGAGTACTCCTTCTTAGCTGGGCAGGGTTTTAATTATGCAGTCCTCTCAACCAGCCTGTGTGAAAGGTATTATAAATTATTACCCTATTTTTACTGTTAAGAACATCAAAGAGTGAATAAATTCTCCTAAGTCTACAGATGGTAAGTGGCGATTTCAAAACAGTTCTGTACGAATCCCAAAATACTCTGTTTCTTCTACAAGGTAATAAGAGGAACAAAATTTAAGCATCACCTAAAGAGATGATTTCTGTAGGGGACGTGAAAGGAATGAGCTTCCAGGGCCAAGTTCTATACACAGAATAAGTCTGAGTTCTGTAAAGCTCCAGCTAGGAATGACTGTGCTGTTTGTAAATGTTTAACTACTCTAAGAGAGACTGGGGGACTCCTGGCTTGTGGCATCTGCCAATCAGTGAATAGTACACAATCAGCCTCCATCACTGAGGCTAGCTTCACTACCACTGGACGTGGTACAGGCCACCTGGGCACAAGGATGAAAGGGGACCAGATCTGAATGAGGCATTGAAACAATGAGGCCATCTTAGCTTTGCTCACTCCCAAGTAATAAAGCTGTCTCTTAGACATTGAGCTTCCATAACTGAGGATGGGGTACCAAATGTACAATTTGGGGAGAGAAAAATAGGGTATTGGGTGTTCCTCAATTCTGTTTATCTGAGATGAGAAAATGCTATTTGAATGTCTATTTCACGGCATTGAAACAGCATTGAGTCCACTGGGCATTCCAGAAGTGATAATGTTTGTCTCTCCTTCCTGGTTCTTCTAATTGGTCATTATACATGAAAAAGGATAAGAAAAAGAGAGGAAAAATTATTTCTTATCTTAGGAACCACAATGGATTTCTGAAATGCCGTTGCTTGTATATTTCTATTGCAAAGAAATACACGTGCAAATTGTTCATCTTGGAATTATTGTATTCATCATAGCACAATATTATTAAGGCCAACTTATAAATAGTAGGTGCCCAAATAATCTCAATATTTGGGAAATGTGGCAAATAATTCTGAGAAAAAGCTACAAGCTAATTAAGATAACTTGTTTTTACTAATGCATGATTCTGCAAGATGCTCTTAAATGTTCATTTAATAAGTGAAATTGTTGGGAGCTATATGTCAATACAACCCAAATGTAAAGTGTAAAAATAGAACATAGAATTTATCTTCACTGAGGTATGGTGGGTCCAGATATACTCACTCTATCCTGCTCCAGGTCTAAGCACTATTCAAATCTCTCCCTACCAATTTCAGTCCCTTGGGAGAGAAAAACATGCTCCTGGTTTTTCCAATATTTTGCAAAAAGCAAATGAAGCAGAAAATCACAGAGTTATATCTGGAGCCTCTATATGCCTGCTGGTATTACACCTCCCTGCTCTTAATAATCCATTTCATTTATAAAGGGATTTAAGCTTTTTAAAGCCTTTTTGAAAGGCATCTGTAATATAGAATCTCAGGGTTGGAAGTTGTCTCAAAAGTCATCCCACCCACACAGCTTCCAAGTCTTGAGTGCCCTTGACATTACTTTGGTATGTGAGTCACAGTAACCATGTGGAGTGGGAAGGGCACATGCTGGTTTCCCATTTTATAGGATAATAAAACAAGGCCTCATGAAAAGCCAGTGGCAGTGCCTGGGTGAGAAATCAGGTTTCTGGTACCCTGAGGCAGTATATAGGTCCTCTCTCAAATTTCCATGTAGGTAGAGGAGCTTGAATCCTTTCCCCACCCTTAGGAAAATGGCACCCAGTCCTCTGATAGCAAAGAAAAGGAGCCCAGAACAGTACAAATACTCAGACGGGCATTCCCAATGTGTCATTATCCCAAACCCTGATCACATTCCACTGCAAAACAGGAAGCTTTGGAGCCTAGCAGTTGCCCTGGCCTTGAATTTCAGCTCCACTCCTTACTACTAGCCTTGTGACCTTGGGTAAGTTACTTTGCCTCCTGTGGCTCCATTCTTTCATCTATGAAATGTGGTCAATAATATCTACTTCGCTGACAATTGTGAGAACCAAGTGAAATGAGAAATGTAAGTGCTTACCTCTAAGCTGGGCACACAGGAAGCATTCAATAAATGCAAGCCACCTCTCCAGAAAAACCTCCAGAGGGCCAGAGTCACCACCTCCAGCCTCAAGGTCATTGAAAACCCTTACAGAAAAGTGTGAGCAAGAAACCACACAGCTTAAATCTTCTTTTAAATGATTGGTAAATAGATGTTTTCTAACTCCATTGTTAATATTATTATTGCAATAAAACTTGTCACAGTAATGTGTTACATTGTCAGAGATGGAACTGCTGCCCTTAAAAAGAAACATGGGACATTGACAGCGGACGAAAAGGAGGCATGTTGTGATGATGGTCAGTAGCTTTTTCTCCCTTTCGCCAATAAATTAAAGCTACTTTATGTGGTTCCTCAATTATAATCTTATACTTCTTGCCATTCTCATTGAGTTCTCAGAGGGGAGCCATCCTATTGTTGACATTTAATAATGCCAAACAATAATTGAGGGCTCATTATGCCAGAGGGGACCAATGTTTGCTGCCTCTGTGTAGGGTCCCATTTAAACTATTTGAGAGAGAGGAGACTCTGAGCCATTTTTACAACTGCTAAGAGAAAGAAAAGCCACTGCCACTGCTCCAATTGTGAATAAAAGATGGTGAAGACAGTGATAATTCTGCTTTGTACACAGGCTAGGAAGGCTGAGGATAGGGGGAACTCTGAACTTGAGCTTATCCTTGAAGGAAGGATAATATTCAGAGAAACCCAGAAGCGGTAGAGATGCATTCTGCATTGGCACTGAGTGAGGAAATGCACATCCTGCTCAGGACACGGCAGGTGAATTAAGCAAGTTGCTCTTGGGTGCCCTTTTCCAGGTTTAAATAGTTCTTCTAGTATAGAGGCCAAAGGTTGAAATAAGATTTTTCTTATTTGCAAAGGTGAAGACATATTTCCCAAGGAAGTGATATGTCTTCCCTCTATTCAAAGCTTTACTAGGTGGTATCCACATGCCCTAAGCTACACACTATCTGTAATCACCCCCTCTGTACCCCTCCTCGTTCCAGGCACACTTGGGCATTGCCAACTCCCAACATATCTATTATCTGCACATCCTGCATCCCTGATGACAGCATATCACATTGGGCCAGAATACTTAGGGAATTGGGGGCATGTGTTATATTTAGGAAGGAGAGCTTCTGATGAATAGGATTTTTTGCTCAACTCAGAATTAATGAGTTCACTGATACCGAAAATCTTTCAAGAAATGATTAAGTCCACACTTCCAACTCAGTGGGCAGGCTAGTGAAGGGGACTGAAGTCCTTCTTGATGATGCCCTGGGAAGCCACGGGTCCCTAGGTGTGTCATTCATTTGAGCATGAAGTTTTATCACCTTGCACTAGAGATGGAGAAAGAGAAATTACAGGCAAATGGATAGATTGAGAGCTGAGTCCATGATAATCACAAGAAATCAAGAGGGAATAATTGTTTTTCCTTTTTTCATTTTTTTAAAATTAAATTTGTGATACCAATTTATTTTCATGTGACATGTCTCTCTTTTGAAAGGTGGTAAAAGAGAAAAAATAGTTAATTATGATTTTAGAATATGGTTAATCAAGGCTTTGTTCTATTTTACAATCTCCTCAAAAGTTAAGACCTTAATTTTATTTTTTATGTTTCCACCCTCAATATATGGCATGTACAGTAGCTGGGAGCAGATGTTACTTATTATAGTAATTCTACATTTATCTAATATATATGAAGATGAGTTATTTTTTAGATAAGTGAAACACCAGCTTTTATGGCCATTTTTCAAATTACAAAAATTTTAATTAAAGTTGTTTTAAATGTGTCCCTAACTTCCTGGCTTATAGAAAAAACTTCATTTAAGCTATAAAATAGTAATAATTTTAAGAGACTTCTTGGTAGGTAAATTAAGCCTCTTTACCTTCTTTGGCCATTTAAAATATGCTAATATACTACAAAATGATAAAAAAGAGATAGCCAAAATTATTTAAATTAAGTATAATTAAATAGTTCTTAATAAAAGAGCTGAAAAGATTGCATATGAATATAATGACCATGTATATGATGTCCGTCATGTTTGAAAGTGAATGGAGAGGGTATCAACGAATATACCAAAGGTGTAAACCAGTGCTGTTCTGGGCTAACGGGCTTATGCTATATATACAGACAGTGTGTCTATATTTGTGCCATAAAGTTTCTTCTTTTAATTCCAGTCTGGCTCTTAAAAATATTCTAGATACCTTATTTTTTCATCTATCCATCTATTCTAAGCTAAAAGACTTTTAGCCAAGCTCTTCATATATGTGCACTCCCGTGCTATGCACTGAACATGTATGAAAATGGAAACACACACACATACACACATGCATAGAGATCTTAGTAGTTCAGAGATATAAATAAGTAAGATATTTCTGTAGCTGGTTTTCAACTTATAAACAGATTCTTTGTCGCTGAAGTGGTCTTAGATTTCTAAACTTTTAGATTTATTTGAAGGCTTTGATTCATCCTCCCAAACAAGTAAGTTAATTAAAACTTGGAATTGACTATGGGCTACAGCAAGGGTTCAAAGGAAAGAGTATTCACTGACAGAAATGTAATAACAGTGCTGGAGTTTAGAGACAAAATATATGGGGGCAGGGAGCGATCACCAGAATCCTACCTTTCATTCTTAGGGGTTTTCACTGTTTTGTCAGGCACAGAGCATCAGAGTCTTTGAGGCAGAGATCAGGAAACACTGTTTAAGTCTCGTTGAAGAGAGTGAAAATTATAGGAAGAGAGAAATGTACTGAAAATAGGCCAGGATGCTTATTCCCAGACACAAAAGACTATATACTCACCTCAATCTGTTAAGAAATAATTACCATCTGGGCAAAGACACTATCATGAAGAGACAGAGCACACACTGAACCCAGCCAATTTTTTGCAGAGAGGGCAGGATGAGAAGGAAGCTTAGAAGAGGGCTCAATAGAGAGGCAGCATTTACTCTGCTAAGAGCTCTATGGCATGGACCTGGGAGTCTGATTATCATGCCTCTTGAGAGAGAATCTTGCCAGGCCCTCCTTCAGAAGCTTGTCCTCTGCAATGCTGCCTTGGGCAGCTCTGAACTCAGTCACAGCCTGATGCCACAAGAGCCACAGATTAAGAGACAATTGAGGAGCCCTCTGATGATACCTTGAAAGTGCAACCTAGGCATGTTTGCCTGACTGTGGTCACTCTGAATTGGTTTCTGGAAATTTTTCCTGGAAAAAGATACTAGACTACACAGTTTTCAATAACTCTCTGATTGCAGCCAAGGAAGTTCTTTTGCCTGTCTCAACATGCTGAGGAAATGATGACATGAGAGATAAAGAGTCTGGTGGCCTAATTCTGGTCTTTTATAACTCCTTTCTCAAGGCCACTTCTGGGGCTGGTATGGTTGCGTCTGCCACCATCACTCATAATTCCTGTGAGTTTATATTCCCCTCTATACACACATGGACTATGAACCATTGCATGAAGAAATCCTGTTTCCCTCTCTTCAGTTGAGATATGTCTGCCGATTTAAAAAGGAATCTTTTCTATAACATGAAGAATAACAAACCTAAAATAAAACACTCACAGAAGCAGAGAAACAAGTGAATTCTAAACTCTATGCTGCCCATCATGATAAGCTGAGGAATGTGAACATGTATTCTCAGACCCCTACACCTCACCTACACATTAGTCCTTTAAGCTATAAATCTCTATATTTATTGAAATTCTCAGATAATGCTTATGTGTCAGCCTGCATTATCCTTGGACCAGTCTTGGGTATCATTCCTCTACTTCCCTGATCTTATCCAACTTAGTCTAGCCAAATTATCATTGATGTAATTTTGTTTCATGGCAGTGGCAGCATCCATTCTCTCATCGCAAAGGGGTACATGAAACTGTAGATAAGTTATTACAAGCCAAGTCTCATTCTGTGTAAATAATAAAACCTATCTTATCTCAAAACACATGGACTAATATTCTGACCATTAATGATATTAAAAAATAATGATAGAATCTTAACACTGGGAAATTTTTATAGACCAAAATTTTACATAGTGAAGAAATGTCATATACTATACTTGATTCTTGGGTATTTGGCCTCAGTGTGATTATTTCAACCATCCTTAACTTGCAATTTCAAATCTCTATCCTCTCATAAATAGCTCAAATTAATAAAATATTCTTTGTTATATTGAGTCTTTATATCTCTTATAATTTCCTCATATAGGTCTTTTTTCTGCCCTTTATGGAAAGATTAATTGCTATCTGGCCAATATCATTTAGTCATCATTTTATTATCCCTATATCCCTTAGCATAATTAAGAATTTAAAACTATGCAAAATAAAAGGGAAATAATTCTACAAAAGTCTGAGCAGACATTATAATTTTCACCTCAGCCCACAAACTAATTCTTCAGGGCTATTTTCATCCTCAATATGGTAGCCATTGTGAGCCCTGGAGAAAACCTCAGACCCTCTCAGGACTGGACAGTGCAGTATAAGTGGTCTCATCAGCTCTGTCCATCTGCCAAACAAGAATATCTTGAATAAACTCAAGATCTAACTAGTGCATCTCACTAAGTAAAGTCTCACTTAGAGAGATTGCTTTTGGAGTATTACGGCTATAAAACATTATAATACATAGACTGTGTATGCTATAAATTCTTTCTAAGTATTTGGAGATGACATTTATACTGCCCCTATTCTCAACCAGAAATCCCTAGAGAGTGAAGATTTCTATAAATATCTCTTGGTCAGTCTTCACTTTGGGAACTCAACTGTAAATATCAATGGGGACTACTACCAGCCTGTATTCAATTATTAATCACTCTCTTATTTTATACTCTCAGAACCAAGTCAGACACATTCCCTTGTAAAACACAGAAATTTCGATTTATAGGTGTTTTCAGAGAACAGTTAACATTTGATATGGCTGGACTGTACAGTAAGAAGAGAAACATGAGAAGAAATGAGAGTGGAGACTCTGACAAGGGCTTCGTCATGGAGAGTCTTGGGCTGCCATATATAGATTTAATCTTAAAAAAAAAAATGATAAGAAACCCATAGGAGAATTTTAAGTGGGAGAGAAATTAATATTACTGAATTTTAGTTTTTAAAAGATAACTCTTATTTATAGGATTCTGAATTGCTAAATTGTATGCATAGTATAATACTATTGTTATACACAAACCTATATGTGTGTGTTCTTATATGGTTTATATGCATAGAAAAATGAACATATTCAAAATAAACTCAGCAGTTACCACCAGGGAGTGGCTTTGGGCTGATGAAAGAGGACTTCTCAACTTTATAAATATCATATGATTTAAATTTCCCCAACATGATTCTACTTATTTTTAAAATTAAAAAGAAAGCTCACTCTAGCAGCCGTGTTGACGTGCAAGACCAGAGTTAAACCAATTAAGAAGCTGTTGCAATTTAATTGTCCAAATGATAGACTGTGAGAGTCCAAACAGAAGCAGTAGCATCAGGGAGAGAGAGGAGGAGGTAGGTTTGAGCAATATTAAGGATGAAGACATTGGCTGTGTGAGGAAATGAAGGAGCAAGAGGAGGTTAAAGTGACATCCAGGTTTCTAGTGGGAGTCACTCACTCAACCAGCATAAAATATATAGGATAAAAAAAAAACAAACAGAATTTGTAGAAACATATACCTTCAGGTTTGGAAATGTTAGAGACATCTGTGGAGTATCCAGGCAATAATTATCTAGTTGTGTAATTAGATTTACATACCTGAAGCTGTGAGGAAAAGCTGGGTTGCTAGTGGCAGAGCTCAGTGTAGAATCAAGTATGTTAACCCTATCTGGTAGTTTCCCAGCAGGAGGCAGAATGAATCCCAGATGGTTCAAATGAAGATGGGTAATCATAGGAGGGTGGAAAAAGAACAATCCATGGGAATGAGGCACCCAGAAACTAGGAACTGTGGGAGCTACTACTGCTTGTAAGGGCACCGAAACATGGGGAAAAAATAAAGTACGAGGACCACTGAATACTTAAAGAATGGAGGAGGGATACCAGCCCAAAATTTGAGTAGTGAAAGGGTACAGTGATTGACAAAGTTGGCTCAAAGCAGAGATGAAGCATGGAAGAAATACCCTGGCCTCTCTCTCCTCCATTCTCCTACCTCTATTTTTCTGACTCTCATTGACCAAACCCAACCTGAGGAAAGGGGTCAAGGGAGCTCTGGATGACATGGTTCACAGAAGCCAATCTCCTGGGACACAGAGGTGGACAGAAAAATATAGAAAATAAATCTGTAAGAGAACAGGCATCATCACCCTGACTCCTACTCAAGGATCTTCTCTGAGAAGTCTACAGTAAGGAGGGAGAACAAATTGACACGTGAAATAATTACAAAGAAACTAGAGGTAGCTGTATTCTGTCCTGGACTTGGAAATTATTGACACTTACGTTTCAATTCCAACTCTGTTACTTGCTGGCCATGTGGCCATGGATAATTTATCACATGTCTCTAAACTTCATCTGTAAAAAGAAGATAAAAATATTACTGAATTTATGGAATTATGAGAATTAAATTCGATGTTTTGTGTCAATATTTAAACCAATGCTTGTTATAAAGCAAGAACTCAGTGAATATTAAAAGGTGATGATGACAATGACTATGAATCACAGTGGTCACTAATTCAGATCCTAAAAATATCAATGTGAGCTGGACTATAAAAGTTTCCATGGTGGTAGTACTAGCATGCTTGATTGTAGACCAAGTTGAAAACAGTGTAGTGTGGGCAAAGGACCACAGGAGAACTGATGGAGTTAGGTTTACTTGCTCACATACCATCACTGAGAGCTAGTTACAGGAAAGAGACACCTCCCACATATATATTGCCTGATATCCTCCCGTCAGTTGTATCTTGTGGTCATCAACTCTCACTTCTCTGCTAAGAAATTAGTTTTAAATATCTTCATAGGTTTTTTCCTTGAGGAGCAAAGTATAATTTTACAAGCTCTAAGTAACATATTAAAAATACAAACCTGTGGAATACAAGTTCTCCTGATTCAAGTCAGAGCAGGGAATGTAGCTCAGAGAGGCTGAACAAAGACCTAATTTTCAGAAAGATTTTGACAAAAAGTGGCTTCCAGTTCTCTCCCAATAACTTTAATTTCCAACAGCAAAATTCTAATCTACTCCTCATAGGCTCATATCTATTAATAGCTGTCTCATCTGATGTCCTAGTTGTTGCAAAAGCATGCTTATGGGAACCTCCCCAACACAGTGTAAAATCCTGAAGAGAGGGACATGTCCACCTATTTGGCAAGCAGTGAGGTGGGTCTGAATTAAGGGGCAGTAGAAGTGAAGAGGATGGAAGAGATGTGAACATCTCCAGCAAGAAAAAAAACAGGGATGGATTAAAGATTAAGTAAGTGAATGTGGGGAGCAAAGGCAGACAGAAGTGTAAATAACCACAGTGTTTCTGATTTGAAGGCATGGGTGGGCAGAGACGCAGAGGAGGACTACAGAAAGAGTAACAGATTTGGAGTTGGGGAAGTTGCTCATAAGAAGGATATTGGCCAAAGGATTGAATTGAGTTTCATGATCCAGCATCATACTTAAGTGATTCTATATAGTTTGGTACATAAATCTCAATAAAGCAATGTGGGCCCCAGGTTTAAATTTGGGAATTATTGGCATACAAGTGTTAGGTGAAACTATGCGTGTGGCAATATACTCCAAAACGTTCACATTGATTGAAAGAAGTATTATGGAAGGAAGACGTTTATGGAACAGGTTGAAGATAAAGGGCCTCCAAAAAAAATTGGGAAGAGTAACCAGAAAAGTAAAAGAAAAATCAATGCAAAGAAAAGTTGTAAAATCATAGGAAATGAGCTCCCCATGATAGGAATTATTCATGCAGAACAAAAATGTCATTTTTGGACAGTTGTTGCATCAGGCACAGGGCTGAGCCCAGTGCAAGGAGGAAATATTAATCCAGAGATACAGGAGAAAAAAATGAAATCAAAAGAATCTATTTCTCACCACTTATTATTTAAGTGACCTTGGATGAGTTATATGGTCCTTTGAAGCCTCAGTTTTTCACTTTCTGCTATAAAGTATCTATTTCAGCAGACTATTATAAAAATTAAAATCATATTAAAGAAATTCTTGAAATGTTCTTTTCCTCACCTACTTTTAATCCATAAATAAAATTTCAAGACAGTGTGACAAAAAACTCTTCTTTCAATAGGTAAATATCTAAGTCTGCCCATTTTATAAAACCCTAATGACTTCACACACCTGAAAATAAATTTCATTTGTTGTCATTTTTTTTTAATTTAGATAATGGGCATATTTTGTGTATTATAGAAGAGGTTCTTTTGCTGGGAGAGGATTGGAGAATACTTCCAAATCTAAAATTCTTATGATTGATGTATTCTGGAAGATGGATGGAAATTGAAATTAGCTTCTTCCCCAGTTATTTGTGTAAGCCATTCTTTCTCTCCTTTGAATTTTAGGAACTCTGCCCATCTGTTTTCTGGCATTTATCCCATTTCCGTGATTTCTGAAAGATTATCAGCAGGTTATACACAAATCATCATAATTTTTATAGCAGGAAATATCTTTTCCTCCTAGGTAAAACAACAAGCTTTAATTTACCTTTACTTAAATGCCACCAAAGGAAAGAAGCCATTTAATTATTTGTCTTTTAAAACATGTTTTTCATTGCATTTGCAAAGGTTTACAAGGAATACATCTACAGCTTAATTGCTTGTAGCTAGGGAATACAATTATTCTTCTGGAGTTTCCAAATATTTATTGTGATTGCCTCAGCCTAGGTTTCAGGCTCACGCCACAAAGATTGAAACTAATTGAGCCCAAACCCCAAAGCTATTAAATGATAGCAGATTCATGTTGAAAAACAGGGGTGATGTCAAGCCTTTGACACTGTGGGGGAGAAGGGTTGTTAATGTATTTTTCTGTGCTGCTAGGAAAAAAAAACTGATTGACAGAATTCTTTCTTTGCCACATAATTATCTACTTCTTTGTTGACCCATCTGGTCCCCTTAATGGTGTGCTAATACCATCATAAAACAATCAGACTAAATTGGCCTTCTGGTGATCAATGGTTAATATGGTTTCATACAAATTATTCTTAGACTGTGAAGCCTTTCCTATTAAAACTATAAACAGAACGTTACGTATTGACAGGGCTTTTCCCAATATTTGGGTGTGTAGATTAAAAACCATAAAGTCTTTTGGCATCTCTTTGACAGACGGCATTTTTTACGGAGCACCATTTAAGCTCAAAGGCTCCTGGGTAACCTCTTGATTATATCTAACATTCATTACAGATATAAAATTGGCCACCCTTAGCTGTTTTTCCCCACCTGATCTCTACTTAAAATCACACAGAAGCTCTTACTATTAGAATAAAAATCTTACTCAGAAGAAATAAATTACGGAATTCTAAAAAAAGGTCCATAGCCATGGCTGCTAAAGAAAGAAAATAAAGGTAGAGCAAACCCCAGCAATTTCAGAGTTCCAGAACTCAACAGTAAAAGGGCCCTGTGTTGCAAAAGAGAGAGCACTTCGCCATAAGAACACCAGCTGTCTTACAGCCTGGATGGCTCTTGATTTCCACTCTCAACATTTTGATTCAGAAGGCCATCCCTACCTTACCCTACACACAGTTCATACTGATTCCTCTTCCTAAAGCAGAGAGCTGGTCATGTCACTCCCCTGTCTCAGCTTCTTTGATGATCTCCATTACTTATAAAGGTCCAATTTCCAAGAAAGGTATTAAGGTTCTTCCATATTCTTGCCCCTACCTACATCTGACTTATATATTAGTGCATTTATCATACACTCTAGCCACCCTAAAACACTCTTTGGTCCAGGAACATAACAGCCTCTTTCATGTCGCTTCATCATGAAATTCTCTTCTGTCTCCAATTCCCTTTCCTACAGCTTCTCTTGTTCAATCCTATTCAATAACCACTTTTGAAAATAGTTTGACATTACCATAGAGTTTCTTATATACATATCACGTGACCCAACAATTCCATTCTCAGATATATTCTGAAAAATGCATATGCCTGTGCACCTAAAAGCATATAAAAAGTTCATCTCAGCATTATTTATAAGAGCCAAATGCTGGTGAAAACAATCAAATTTTTACTAAAAGTAGAGTACACGAATTGCAGTATATACATCAAGAGGAATACCACTGAGCGATGAAAATTAATGAAAAGCTTCAATATGAAAAATAAACACTGATCATATTTAGAAACAAAATGTTGAACAAAAGAACCCAACATAAAAGAATATACACTGTGTAATTTCATTTATATGAAGTTCAAGAAGAGGAAAGACTAGTTTGTGGAGTTAAATGTCAGGACAGCGGTTACTTTTCAGGAAGAAGGAGGAACATGGAGGAGGCAAGATTTTACTTCTACTTCAAAATACTCATCCACCTGTACACTTCAGGTATGTGCACCTTTCTATATGTATGCTATACATCATAAAAAGTTTTAAGTTCCGCTTTATTTTTCAAAGTCAAGATCAATTATGATCTTTTCCATGAAATCTCAGCCTGATTTTCGCTTTCAAGGCATTTAATTAGCATTCCTTAAATTTTAGGCATGATGATAACATATGATACAGGTTAGGTAATTAAAAAGAGCCTTTTTAAATGAAGCAAAAAAATGAAGAAAACTAGAAAGATGTGATAAATCCTTCATGTCTGCTTTGTTTAAATCTGGGTGTTGGTGGACTCCTCAACTTATCAATGGTACCTAATTATCCTGACCAGTTTCCTCTTTCCAGGTCACATTCCTCAACCTCCCAATAAGTTGCTTCTTATTCAACTGTGCAATGGTGTTGTCGTTGTTTGTTTGTTTGGTAGGTTTATTTATTTGGTTTAACAAGGTATATGTTTCTGAATATTAGAAAGGAATGAGCAACACTACCTAGCAAATGAAGCAAGCCCTCACTGGCACAGGTGGTGCCTTCAAAATATTCATAGGGATGTGCTTCATGAAAATCAGCTGAACTGTCTCCCAGAGCTTGACAGTGACATTCAGTCCTTGAGTCGAGTTTTTCAGGGGCACAGGGCAAAGCTGTCATCTATACTTAGCAAACCCAGACCTGCGGAAACTCTTTCCATAACTCATATCCCCAGAATCTGCCATACTTCTGCAGGAAAATCTGTTTCACTACCTCTAGTAATCACACAGGACCATGATACCAGCCTCCTAGGGGCTTTTGTGAATTGCCTTAAAGCCATGTAGTCCTGAACCTCTTTCCCAGAGCAAACAGTCCTCCCAAGACTGAGTTTTTCATAAAGTCATGGAGCAGTGCTAGACAGCTATGTCACTTAGCTCTCTGGCACTCAGACCTGTCCTCCCTGTCACCTGCACTCTCCCCTCCAGCCCCCGTCCAGCACACATGCTGGGAGCTTACTAAGGACAAACTGTATTATTCCCCACAGCACTTTGCCTGTTGTTTCCTGCCCAACAGGATGAAATATGAAACAGTGTGAAGATAATTTTCATTCCCCTGGCTCAGTTTTCAAAATGTGTGGAATGGGTCATTATCCATCTGAGCCAGAAGGATGCTTTCAGCTTTTAAACGTCCCAAATGCAATTTTTCTTTACTCAGTTCCAACTTTAAATGAAGGAAAGAAGGAAAAAGACTTTCAAAGTTGCTCTTAGCCATGCTCCCCAAAGCCTGGAAGCATGGGTTCAGTAGCTGAGATGTGGCCTTCAGAGAATTTAATCAATACATAAGAAATGTTCATTCGGGCTTTTGACAATAACGTCTTGTCTGAGCCCCTTGCTCCCTACTTCTGTGCCACAAATTCCTCACTGACTTTTATTGCCTACTCCTTTATACAGATTTAAAGCTATCCTGATGTTTCTTCTCTTGATTATTTTCCCTCAGAAGCACTATAATTTCGATTCCCACTGTTTAAACTAGGCTGGTTGTTTTGTTGTGTGTTTTCTTGTTTCTTTGTTTGTCTGCTTTTATTTCAATCTCTTCTTTTGATAGAGCCTCCTTGATAGAAATGTTACATTTCTAAGCTACTAAATCTTATATATTTAATCACTGGGGACTTGGCTACACCAATCCTCCCTTGTTTTTATTTTTGTTGCTATTTTTGTTTTTTGTTTTTCATTTTCAATTTTTTAAAGCAGACATGAGTCTGGTCTTCTCTTTGGCAGTAAAAGCATTGGGCTTTTGTGGTTAGTCTAGTAGCTATAACAAACCAATTCTCATTTTCAATGATCTAACACAACCAAAGCTTAGTTGATGGACATGTCAGTGTGTATTATATATGGTGTGGCAGATCAGCAAGCAGTTTTCCTACAAGAAGTGATTCAGAAACCTGGGCTTTCTCTGTCTTGAGAACACACTATCCTTGGAGCACTGAGGACATCTGTATCCAGACAGTTGAAGGGGAAAGAGAGAATAGAGAAGGCACAATGACTTCATTAAACCAAAAACAGGCCCAGAAATTATAAGCATCCTCCTGTCCACATCCCCTTGGCATGGGAACTGGGAAATATCATTCAAGGAGGAGTCACTGCCTCCTCATAAGAACTCCGTGAGCATGAAATTTTGGTGGACAGTTAGCCAGCCCTAACATGGTACCTGCAAGTTTCTCCTCAACTGTATAAATGACTCACAGCATTCCCCTCTAACAACTTCATTCACCATTTGTTAAAACACTCTTTGGAAATTGCTAGATATCAGGCACAGTACCAGGCCCTGGGAAATTAATGACATGGTCCTTGCCCCCAAGGATCTCAGGTTCAGTCTTAAAGGAAATATGGAAATTTGATCTGTAAAGAAATACATTTGAATACCTGTGCCTGGTGCTCAATTTGGTTAGAAAGATAAATATTAAACAATTATTAATTATTAAATATATAATTACAACTGATTAAAGAGTTGAAAAGGAAAGATATTGGGATATATGAAAGGAAATCAGGAAGATTTATCTTAGTTTAGAGGGGAGAATGAGAAAGTAAAGGGTAATGGGCAGAAAAGATTGTTATGAGAAAATAATTTTCCTCAAATTTTAGTTGACTACTTTTCAACATTTTGTTCATTTTTTCTGAAAAATAATTTGAATCACTGTGCACTCAATCCCATTTTTAAGTTGACATCTGACATTTTTATTATGTTAATATGAACAAGCTTTAACTGTCAGAAATTTTTTCCCTTTTTTCCTTACAAATTCACATTTTTTATTCAACTTTTACTATAGAATTTCAGGTGTTTTGTGCTTGAAAGTTTTGAAATTTTTCTCAGCGTATAACATATCTCTGAAAAAAATGTGTTTATCTAAAGTCAAATTTAGTTTTTCAAGTATTTCCTTCAAGTATAAGACTAAGTGCTAATGGTTGCTTTCTGACTTGTGATACTGTCAGTATGTAAATGATAGGAGTGAAGAATAGAGAAACAGTTGCCAAGTGTCAGATTGTGGAAAATGTTTTACTCTAAAAGGGAAGCAGAAGGAATTTGAGGGGATGAAGTCATATTTCTGTAGCTCGATAGTGGGGTAGTTACACAACTGTGTATCTATCAAAATTCATAGAATCCAATACCAAAAAGAGTATATTTAAAAATAAGTATATACAAATTTTAAGAGACATATCATTGATGTCTGGCCAATTCTTTTTGTAGCTCTTCTCCTTTTATACTTTCTGAATCTCCAAGGTTTGCATTTTAGCCAAGCATTATTTTTTTCTGATGCTATTTTTCTCGCTCAGTATTATCTGTATTTTACTCAAATCACTGCTACCACCTAATTTAGATTCAGCAAATTTTGAAAAGTATTATCTTTGATGCTGCCCAGCTGAGAAGTTTGCTTTCCTCCTGTTTGATAGACTAGCATTAGAAAAGTGACTAAATAGTGTAAGTGACAGAGCAAAATAATATCATGCCACGAAGAGGAAAAATAATCAAAGTATGCATAGACATTATCTTTGGGCACTTTTCAGCAAACTACTCTTTTAAACATTTTTAAATCCTAAGCATTAGAGTTAAAACCCCAGATATTTTCTCCCAAGACACTGATATAAGCCTATTTGACCTCAATTGCCCAACTTTTGTTTCCATTTCTTTTTACATACTTTAGGCTTCAGGATTTTCATAAAATAAAAAAGAACTTTCTATGAATTGCTGTGCAGAGGTAAGTGTGTACTGGAAAAACATAGCATGTATAGGGCATTTATATGATCTGCAGTTTCAGGCATTCCCTAGTGGTCTTGGAACAGATCCTCTGCAGGTGAAGGCGTTCACTAACTAGACTGTATAACTCTGCCTGATCAGTCAACTATTTCACCAGAGGGGCCATGCTAGCAGCCACATCAAGTCAGCTGTCACTCCATAATCCAACTGCTATCCAACTGACTTGTAAAACATTCAGTGCATAATTTTATTAACCCAAAGCTTTGGACTGACTGTACGATGTCCATGTGGTGGCCTGGGTTCAGATCTAACACACTTCACTGCAGAGTTGTAGAGTAGTGAACACTGATTGGCCAACATCCCATTTATCGGAGTCCAAGTCCACAGCTCTGAAGACCATTATGGCAAGAGGAATTAGCTACGAACTATATGAAGTGATTTGATTTGGTCAATAGAGCTTTTCTGCCTACCAAAGAAGTCTGATTTTCTGTTTGACACTTGCAAACCAAGCCTTAGAGCTTAATTCCTTTACCTTAATTACATCTCAGTTTTGAATCTGTGGCTTCTGTTTGATATTTAAAAAGTTCTTTGAAGGAGGGTTCCAGCCAGAAGAGGCAATCCCCAAGAGGGTATAGTGCCCAGGTCTCAGATGGTGGGGAGAAGGCAGACAAGGATGCTCAATAAAGAAATAAATGCAGTTAAAAGGGTAAAAAGCATGTGGACATTGGGATCTGAGAAGGGACAGGAGAAGATGGGGGTAGTGGAAAATAAGAAGGAGGAGTGGACATAATTAAAAGCCTAAATAGGAAGAACACGACTTGAAGATAATTTTGGCAAATTCTAGTTTATTGTTGACCCACCTTAAGGCATCGTAAAGACTTGATTCATGAAGAGGAGATTACATATTCTTTAGTTTGTATTTATTTATTTATTTATTTACTTACTTACTTACTTACTTACTTACTTACTTACTTACTTATTTTGCATCAAATGCACTCTTTGTTTCAACTTAGAAACTCAGGTATGAAAAATAATGCAATTCTCAACTAAGGACATTAATGGGTTAAGCAGGGCTGTGACTATTGAGAGCCCACTCTAATGGACTGCTCTACATCAAACTTTCACTGAAAGCTTTCTCCCATAAACAGTGTGCTTTACAACAGCCAAGTATTTCTTCTCTTCTCCCTCCACTCTTCTCAACAAGTCCCTATGTATCGCTTTATTTTCCACACAAATGACTCCAAGAAAAAAGTCTAAGAATTTCTTTCCCCTTGAAGACTGAAAAATCAATCAGCACCTCTTTTCTGCATTCTTACTCTTGTACCAAGGACAGCTATGTATCCTCTCCTCCAACTTATCTTTTAGAGTTCATCAATCCTGGCTGCATTTCTAACAAGAACTTGAAAAGAGAGTACAGTGTAATATTGGTTTGTCAACTACTGCCTTCCAAATATATTGCATTGAACTATAAACCCTCAAATCTTTATTCTGTAAGTTGATATGCTTGGCTGAACATAATATAGACCCAGCAGAAATATTAAGTCATGCTGAGGTTAAATTTGGTATCGATAAAGCTAGTTTAGACAAACTTGAAACTTAAATATATTAGTTTCATATGGTAGGTAGCAGGAATGGTAATCTGTGATATGTGGATAGGAATGGGGACAAGGAGCCAGGAATGGGCAGCACCAGACATAGGGGAGAGCACTGGCTAGCTTTAAAATTGCCTGTCTTCCAGGAACAGAAGATAATTTACATCACAGTCCAAAGGGACAGTGTTCATTCCAAGCTTCCCCGATGTAAATGGGATCCCATCTGTTGGACACCAGGAGTCACCAAGCAAAGCCAATGCAAAAAGTCAGGTGGGTGGCAGCCTCCGCATTTTGGGTGGTCCATTTAATTTGAAACGAGACTCTGTCAGTGGCTGGAACTAATGGAGACAGCATCCAGCAGCCAAATTACATGGAATGTCAAGTGCTAGGTTTGTTGATCAGATCCTAGTCAATTAGGCTGGAGTTCAAGGCAAGACTCCAAATCCAGCAGAGAACTGAAGTACTAAGCTGAAATAGAGACATAAAACCCATTCTAGAGATTGTCCCACACAGTGTCACATAGTAGGTTAATACAATATGGACAGACAACTTCCCACTCCAGGGATGCCGACCTTATGAGTGCAAGTCTAATTCCAGGCCTAGGTGAGGTTTCTTAAGATCTCTCACATGACTTGATGAAGACTGGCAAAAGAACTTGGTAGAATGGAGCCTAGTGACAGAAGGCATGGACCATGCAGATAAATGGAGCTGTTAAAGCAGAAGTGGACTCTTAATGAGGAAGGGTTGGATCTTGTCTCAGCTGTAAAACTTGACTCTTGCCCTTGGACATAGAATCTCTTGGGAGTCTGAATGAACCAGTTTTCTGGTCTACCCCGTTAATTATGAAAGCGCCAGTTACTCATCTTTTGTCCCCAATGGACTCAAACTAGACAAAAGGCTCATATCCATTACTTAAATATTCTGTGTTTCCACAGATGTTCAAAGAAAATGGCAGAGCCTGGATCATGAGCCCTTTCTGAAAGGTGATAAGCAGATGGCAATAATTTGACATTCAGTGTGAAGATATTTGAGGGGACTACTGCTCTACACATGCACCCCCAAATACATCTGCTCGACTAAGCTGCCAGTATCCGCACTCCCACCATTAAGGTTTAGACCCTTTGGAGTTGTCTTCCTGGGATCTTATCCCAAAGGCAATTCCTGAAATATAGATTAACATGGATGCTATTGAATTATCATAGCTTTTCCTCCAAACATTAGGGACCTGGCAACAGGAGAGAATAGGAACTTGAGGTTTTAAGGACGCAGTGGTGAAAGGGAATATAAGACATAGAGGGATAATAAGAATGGTGCTAGGTGTTATCTGAAAAATTGAAACTGTTCCATAAGTGAGGATTATGAAAAACGGGTGAAAAGATAGAGATACAGGGGTGCCAAAAACCAGGCTAGCCTGCTCCATGGTGTTCTTGGTGACATTAAAAGCAGGCACACATCTGAATGTTTTGTGTGAAATTTTAAAAGATATTATGAGTGCTCTGATAGGTGTAGACTCTTACTGATCCGGGCTTAATGATATTTCTCCTCAAACAACACCCTCAAATTAAAATAACACATTGTATTCAAAAAGGTTCAATTTTTACTTGTTCCTCACCCCATACATCATTTTTAAAGCCAGCCTTGTTTCTCCACAACTCCCTGCATTGGCCTAGTGCCAGTCTTTAGCTTCTATCTCCTGAACTATGGCCACAGCCTCCTGACTGGTTTCTCTTCTTCCCTCTAATTCTACTGAATTGACCTGAAAAACAAAAATCACATTTTGCCATTCCTCTGCTCCAAAGTCCCTTGATGGCTCCCAATTGCTCACAAAATAAATTCCTAGTGTCTTAACATGTTTCATGAAGACTTTCTCTTCCAGTGGCTGCTTAACCCTCTGCTTTGTACTCCCATCAATAGGTGGCTCACCCCTCACCCTGTAGCAACACTAAATGGCTTGTAGTTTCCTGCACCCATCATGCCAAGTCTCATAATCTTGAATCTACTGTAACAACTAAATTCATGGAAATTAAGTACAACAAGATAATCAAGAATGCACAAAAAATCATGTAGAAGCAGGAGACAACCTCTGGGCTCAAGTTCACATTTTCACTCCCCTTCTTGCTAAGAAAAGATTAGTTTCACTGGGAAGAATTAAAAATAGAGACCAGGGGTTCCTTGGTAATATTAAGCACTAATGAAGCATCCACAGAAAATGATATTAAACATGCAATATGAGCATATTCATACAACTATGAGTAAATAACTGTATCCCACATTTCACATCTCTGAGTATTTTTAAACACTGTAAACAAACTAAAACAAACTAAATAAATTATAAAAATGATTGCTGGATTAATAAGGTAAATCTTTGCTGATACTCAAAAAGACTTAGTACAAGTTGTTGCAGTGAGCTGTTTCCAAAGAAGGACCCCAGAGCAATAATGTTGGGGTCCTGAGGCTGTGCTTCATCTTTCCAGAGAGAAGGATGGGTGTGTGTGTGAGAGAAAGAGAGACAGGGGTGAATCCATGTGGCAGGGCTGGGTTTATATTTACTAGTTCAAGAGACCAATGTATAAAATCAGGAGGGCACTTTTTCCAGTAATAATAAATATAACCACAGAAGGAACTTGTCAATTTTAAATGCCACCTAACACAATCTTGCCCAGGATGCAAAGTACAGTCAAGGTGTTGGTTTATTAATTTGTAATGAGAATCAAAACGGCTGAGAATTCCAACCATCAAGCCCTCTGCCTAACACATGTTCTCCCTGTAGGCACATAGGGAACAAATGAAAGAGTTCCTTAGGGAGAATGAAATTAAATCAATACTAGTTAGCAGCATGATTTAAATGTTTAATAACTTTGCCCTAAAATAACTGGTTGATTGGATTGAGTCTGCTTTCAAAACCATAATGTTGACTGACCCACCTAATATTTGCTACTTGAACTCACATTTTAATTCACTTCCATAGGTTATTTTATAAAAGCCATGGTCTTTCTTCAGATATGGCAATAAATTTATTTATTCAGTCAATTTTGACAGCCAGGTAGCCATTTTCTTTTTAACCTAAATTTTCATCTTTATATTCTACTCCATTATGTATTAATTTCTAAATTGACTACTCAGGGTATAACTTTATTTTTGCCATTTCCAGATTCTTAGAAAATAGAAAACAAATCTTAATATATCAAGAGCTCTTAAAAACCAATAAAAAAAATTTTAAAACATCCTGATGGAAAAATATGGTAAAAAAAAATGTGAGGTGACAACTTAAAGATGAAAATATACCAAAGAAATTTATATAAAAATATTCACTTCCTTTAGGAGCAAGAGAAATGTAAATTTTTAACTATGCCAAATTCCCTTATTTGCCCTACAAAATACATATGTATATTCCAGGATTGGCAAAGGTAAAGTAGAATAGGCACTCTGATGTATTTGCTCCATGATGCAGAGCTATAATTTAAAACCTGGTTGTGTAACTAAATGAATGCACTGGCGAGTGTTACAATCCCAGTCCTCCAGGCCCTACTCCATACCAAGAGCATCAGAATCTCTGGGAATGGATCTGGGATGGAATAGTTTAAAAAAAAAAAATAACTCCCAAGGTAATTCTGAGGCCTCTAGTGTATGGACCATTTTTGAGTAACCATCCCTTAATGTCCATTATAAAATATCCAATTTACATTCTACATACAGTTAATAGAGTTTTTTTCAATTTAAAGTGCTGATAAAGTGATAATAAACAGTTATATTAATAATAATAACCATACTATATAGCCTCCGGACTACACCAACTGACAAGGCTACAGTGAAATGCACCAATCCCTATTTTTTTTTCATTTCAGTCCTGTTGGACTCTGTGATAGTTACATAAACACAGCCCTTGCATGTAGGAATAAGCTCGTGTTGTTACACCAATGTCTTGAGTGATGTTGATCTGCACTCAGACTGTGCCAGCCTTCATAGCATCATAATGAAGCTTCTTCAGTTCTTAGGGAGCACTCTTCATAAATGTGAAGAAGCAGAAATTATAAGGAATTCCTCATTTTTTTGGTTCTATTTTGCATCACTGGTAAGTGGTACAGTACACATTCCTGAAAGATGTGAGGGCCAAAGCTTATGTAGGGGGCTTTCCTGTCCACTCCAGGCTACCTGATCTGCCCCTTCCTTTGTATCATATATTCTCTGTACCATTCACCTTTGTCCTCTTACTAGTATTGTTATTCATTCAACCTTCATAGAAGGCCATTTTGCAATGATGCATATCAAGAAGTTTAAAATGATTCAGATACTTGAGTAAGTAGTTCTATTTTTAAGGATTTACCATAAGGAAACAATCAGTATTTTTATGAGAAAAGGACAATAATTGCTACATTATTTATATAATCTCTGATGATGTAAAGGGTATATAATGTTTATGCAAAAGGACATTTATTGCAACATTATTTATAATACTGCTGAATTTAGAAACACTAAATATTCAACCATTGATTAATGGTTAAAATCATGACAGATGCTTGAAAACTGTGAAGACATTAAAATGTATGTTTTTATTTACAAGACAGGGGAAATATTCACAATAAAGCTTTAGGTATAAAAAATTTGCAATTCAATATAATTTTAATTTTGTTTTAAAAGGCGGCACATATGTGTTTTACAAATGACCAAACACTGAACAGTCTGGGTGGTAGAATTAGGGTAATTTTCATTTTATCCCTTTTTTTCTCAGATTTCCCACAGCTAGCATGTTACATTTTCCACTTAAAAATATTTTAATTTTCATTTCAAATTAACAAACATAATGAATAAAAAATAAATGACCCCTGTATTAACCCACACTTACTCCAATCTTGCTCCCCAAAGGCATTCATTAACATTTTTAAGTTTTCTTCTTCTCATGGTTACCATTATATTGCCGAATAATGCTCATATTACAGCATTCATTGTTTACTAATTTTAAATATTCTCTTTGCTTTACTAGAGGTCAATTTAGATTTCACATGCAATACTCCTCTTATTCCATCCTCATAAAGAAGTTATTTCATTTTCAATTAACTTTATGAGTACTTCTATTATTATAATTTTTATTCACTGCAGAGTCAAGTAAGACATTAATATATTACATTCTCTTTCTTATTTCATGTTTTCTTTCATAACTGCAAGTTCCTTGTTGTCTTTTTACCTTCTTCTTCTGATATCTTTCATATAATAATCTTTTTAGTTCCCTGAAAGATATTTTATCAATGTAATCTGTCAGGCCCCATTTGTCAGAGAGATGTGTCTCCCGGAGCCATTGTCCCTCTCTAATCTGGGTGGTTGATTTCCAGGCCTGCTCACTGACATCATCGTTAGATGCTGTTTCCTAAATCCCAGGCCATCTTCTTGCTTGGATAACTTCCTCATTTTGTTTAGTACATACTATGTTTCAAAGTGAGGTTTATAAAAGATAAATGCTCTGAATTCATATGGTATACAATGTCTTTATTATGCCTTAGTAATTAACAGTTTGGTTGTTTCCTTTTTTTATTTGTATTTTGCTTTACGTTTTTGAGTTACTAAGTGCATACAAATTTAGGACTTTTATGTTTTCCTGTTGAATTAAGCATTTCGTTATGAAGTGTGTCACTCTCTATACTTAATAATGCTTCTTAAAGTTTATTTTTTCTGGTACAAATATAGCTATACTCAGCTTTCATTTAGTAAGTGTTTATATGGAAAATTTTTTATCATTCTTTTACTATTGGCTTTTGGGTTTATTTTATTCAACATGCATCTCTTTTGAGCAGATTTGAGTTTTTTTTAAATCTAGCCTGATATTTTTCTCTTAAATGAAGTAATTTAATAAAATTACTAATATAGCTGGCATTAAATCTATATATCTATCTTTTAAATTTTGTTTTGTTTGTTCTTTGTTCTTTTTCCTTTTTTATATTTTAAGCGAACAAGTTTTTTATTATTATATTTTCCCCTCTACTTTCTACTTAAATATGCCTAGTTGTTCTTTTAGTAGTTCACTAAAAGTTATAACATACCTCCTTGACTTCTTAGAATCTACTAACTTATAGTAACTTTTAATAAGTTATAATAATGGTATACATTGGCCACATTGTCTGGGCTGTAATCAAACAGAAAATGCAAGATCTTTAAAATACTTTAACTCTATTTATCACATTCCAGGTTTGCATTGTTTCTTTTTCTTAGTGTTATGAATGTCATTGCCCTTACCAGTGCTCTTCATTCTATCTTATGTCATAAAATTTCCAGATGAGATCATTTTATTGTTAGTATTTCTTTCAGTATTAGGCTACTGGCCACAAATTAATTTCTGATTGTCTGGGAAAATGTCTTTATGTATTTTTCCTTTAAATGATATTTTAAATGGATATAGAATTCTAGGTTATTGGTCATTTTTCTTTGGCACTTTAAAAAATAACTAAATGTGTCATTATTTAGTCTTCATTTCTATTGGAAATATAGCTGTCAATGTTGTTTTTCCCATTCTCTTCCTTCTTTCCTCCTGGAAATATAATCCTCTGTCTATTTTCAATAGATCCCTATTTCTTTTACTTTTTTGTCTACAATTTCAATCAGTTTTTTCCTTTTAACTGACCTTTCCTCCAATTTACTAATCTCTTAATTGTGCCCCATCAGCTGTTAAACCAATCTATTGAAATTCTAACGTCAGTTATTAAAATTTTCCTTTCCAGTATTTCAATTCTGATTATTTTTTTAAAAAATAATTTAAGTCAGATGAAATCAAGATCTACTTAATATATTACTACAGTTATTTTAAAACCTGTGATAATTCTAACAGTTATGTCACTTGTGGGTCTGCTTCTATTGTCTATGTCTTCTTTTGTAGTTGTTTTTATGTACCTGGTAATTATTCATTACATCCTGTTTATTTATAAAAATTTATAGGAGTTGTGGATAAGATTGTCTTCCTCCAACTAGGACTCACTTTATCTTCTGGCAACAGTAGGGGTGCATATTATTTCAGTCTTATCTGGTATTGAGATAGCTTGAGGCTGAGCTGCACCTTGTAAGTCTGTGTCTAATTCTGGAATATCCTTAATCCTACAATATATTCATCTCAGAGTCTGGATAGTTTCCTGCAGCTGCCCATTTATGAAGGATTCTAAATTTCAATTTTTGTCTTCCAAAGTACCATGAAAATGCTAAAACCTCTACACTATTTTGGACTCTCTGCTCCCTGGATATTGAGACTTGTTAGAACACGTGAATTTTATCTCCCACAGATCAATGGATATATACTTAAGTGGAATCTGAAAAGCTATATGAGATTTATATAAGATAACTAGACTAGAAAGAGGGAGCTATTTCAAATGGTAATGAGCAATATAAGCTAAAGACACAGAGACCAGAGACCAGAATGCAAGCAGAGGTTTCTAAGGATGATAATTAAGCAGTCTAATTAGAATGAAGTGTGTTCTCAAGAGGAATACCGGCAACAAAATTCTAGGAAGATGAATTGGTTTCAGTCTGTATAAGGTTTTTAAATGCAGAGTGACACATTTGGATTCTATTTGGGAGGCAATAAAAAAACCATGAGAGTTTTATAATAGGTGAATGAGGTTGTAAAAGCAATAGTTTGGAAAAATTATTTCAATAAACCTAAAAAAGAAGTTACACATTAAACAATTTTAAGCAGGAAGGAAAATTATAATATTTTCAATGGGCAAAGAGAAGCCAAATGGATAGTTTGGGAAATGTTACATCAACCAGAGTTAGATAACATTTGGTAGACTAAGGAAGTCATAGAACACAAAAAAAGTGATTTAATTTATGCCTAAATTTGAGGCTAATAATTGTTTCCAATTTGTTCTAGAGTGGCCTTAGAATAGAATCTTAGCCTAATTTAAGGTCTTCAGAATCTAGCTTTGTTTCTCCCATATTCTCTGGCACTGTATAAGTGCATAAGTATCTAATCATGTGCTATGAAGAGGGAGTTAACGATGATATTTATTTAACCCTTCTATTGGGGGAAAAATAGCCAACTGTTCATAAAACTCAGTTATTTCATGTGAATCAATCTATAGTAAAAGAAGACATTATAACGTTACTCTATCATTTGAAAATTATCTTTTCTCAATTTATCAAAGTCCAGAGTGCTATGGTTTTGTATTTCAACACTAGCATATAGGAATATCTGTCCAGGATGGAGATGTATGCTAACGGCATTTGTTAATAGTTGTGTGTTTAAGTGCTACCAGCAGAGTGGAAGCAGGCATAACACAAGGCCTGCTACAGAAAAGGGGGACCTGAAGAGTTATTCCAATCACATCATGGTACTGCTGACAATTGTATGATGACTTGCAATCAAACTCTCTCATTAAGAATACTTGTGAGGAGAGAGATGCCTTCATATAAAAGCAGAAACCAATCCTCACCCTGACCCTCACTCTCTTCCCCCCTCTTGAGCCCCCAAATCCATAAATATTCAATTTTAAAGTATACAGACATATAAATTGGTTCTAGCATTAGTTTCAACTTTATATTTGAAATTACAGCAAATTTACCTGGTGATGTCAACTCTTTCCGTGATCAATAAATGGAACCTATAGTTTACTCTCTGTGTGGCAATCCAACAGCCACATATGGAGCCAGTTTTATCTTTCAGCCTTATCTGCTTTGATAAATTCTTCCCTTTCAGCTGTTTCAGCTGGTTATGCCATTTTATTTCTATTGACTGGAAACAACGAATAGCATTATTCCATCTTTCAGTGGTGGAGCATTAGTGCTCATATTTTGTCAGGATAGTAATTTGGGATAAAAGAAGCCTTGTTTTGTACATTCAAGCCATTACTACTAATTGTTCAATTAATATGCTATTGTCGATGAATAAAAATAATGGGTTTGCCTTCTTTTTCAAAATGTCCCTTAAGCACAATTACATTGCAATATCTGTGCAAAGACAGTCCACAAGCATCCTCAGGTAATTGTCACTGGAGAAGGCTCCATATGCTGATGAATTCTATTACTGAGAGACAAACAATCTTAAAGACTTCTCTGAGGCACACTGATATATCAAATGAATGATAAGCCCTGCCTTATCACAAGAAGAACTGGAAATCTCCAAGTGCTACATCATCATTTCAGCTCATTTAAGGCATTAGCATTTTGCCATTATCATTTGGTTCCCTGCTACCACCTTCTCCAGGGCAATAGATGTGCTGTGCCTTCATGGTTCCTCCCACCCACAGACTTCAGTGTCACCAGCACTGAACCACAGATGGCATGAATGATGGTACAGATTACAGGCGTGACCAGAGAGAACAATGCATATATTTGTATGGAGCTCCCACTCTGTGTTAGACACTCTCCTAGGCACTCTGAGTAGAAAACATGTCTATCCTAAGGACTCTAAGCCTAGTAACTCTTCCACTATGCCATGCTGCAGAATAGGTTAAGGATCTCTAATTAACTATCTTTTGACTGTGATATCTGGGAAATGAATTCGCTCAAGGATCTGCTCCTAGGATATTGTACCTTCCTTTCCTCTTCTCCCAGACAGACTCTCAGTAGCACCCAATATAACCCCATTAGTACATTGATTCAGAGTGTTTCTAATCACTCTATAAATTTAGAAAATATTCCATTTTAACAGATTATGTGCTTCTCAGACCACAAAGATTAGCCTACAAGTCTTTCCAATCCTTTCAGTGCACGGCACAGTGCTGTGTGCATACCTTATGTGCATATTTTGACCAATATTTTTCTAAAATGGCTATGAAACCAAATCATTAGGTGAAGTGATTAAAAGATACAGATCACTACAACACATTCCATATACTCTGAATTCCATAAGACTCTGGGAATGAGAACCTGGAATTTCTATTGTTTTTAAATATCCCAGGAAATTGTTGAGATACTGAGCAATGGCCAGAGAACCACTAATATCTGGATAAATGTCTCTTCTCTCTCCCTTTCTACCATAAAATTCCTGACCTGTGTTCCATTTGCTGCTAATAATTTAATCAAAGCTTTGATAATATGAAAATGTATAATTATATTAATTTTAATCATAACCACAATCTTTTACATATATGTACAGATGCATATTCATTGGGTTAATCTGTTTTCTAGTCCTGGGACCAGATGACAAGGCCTTAGAAAATTAAACTAATTAACTTCTTTCAGTCCTTTTGGACTCTGCCCCAGTTGTATAAACACAGCTTTTGTAAGCAGAAACAAACACCAGTTAGTTACACTGAAATCTTGTGTGGTATTAATCTGCTCAGAAATTGTGGCAGCAGTTAGCATCTTAATTAACCTGCTTCATTTCTCTGGGAATATTCCATACAAGAAATGCAAAGCAGCAGAAATTGTGCAGGCAGAGCCTCCTTGATACTTGGTTTTATTTGGCATTACTGGTGAATGGTACTGAGTGAAAGCCAATATCAGTTTTTCTATAACACCTGGCCTGCCCTCTTGAATACCCAAATCTGCTTCCCTCTGTATTCTGTAAAATAGATTATCAGTACCACGTGATAGGGCCCCAATAATGCCTTGCTTCTTAGTGATGCTGTTCACTCCATGTGTTTGGAACATGTTCTTTTCTCCAGATTGTAGGCTTCTAGATAATAAGGAGTAGCCTCCAAGTCTTTTAAGTCCTATCAGTGCATGACATACTGTTGTGTGCACAAATACTTTATCATGATTTAAGCATCATTTCACTGCCTATGCTTACTAATGTTCATTGACTTCATTAAAAGTAAACTCTTCTTTGCCAATAACTTGCATTGTCCAGAACACTTCATTTGAAATGTACTTTGTGTTCTGTCAATAGGAATTTTCTGGTTATGAAAAAAGAGTTTGGGAGTATAATTACTAAAAGATTCTGCTAACTGATATCCAAGATACTGAAGTATGAATATTACACATTCCATATTCTCAGTCCATATCTAAACATAATCTCAGCTCTAGTCTCTCTTGCCTGAAAATAATTATAACCTATACCTGTTTGGTATGTTAAATTCAACTAACATAGCTTTATGGGGGAGGAGGGCAGGGAGGGGCAACGCTCATGCTCCTCAAACTGTGATTTCAGAACCTGCAACATCAGCATTATCTGGGAACTTATTAGAAATGCAAATTCTCCCCACCCAACAATGTGCTTTAACAAACCTTCCAGGTGAGTCTGATGCACCCAGAGTTTGAGAACCACTGTTCTAGATAATAACTATTATATCCTTTTCTGTACCGGGCATTATATTAAGTCAATTCCATTTATAAATTGTTATATTGGTTGATGCCAAGTGGTAATTTCTATTTGGCCAGATCCTTTACTATCTAATCAATCTGGTCATCAGATCTACAAAATTGAATTGATCATTTAATTCTTGAGAATAGACCAGACCACTAACTTGCACTGGCCAATATGACTCACCCTAGAACATACATTCATAAATAATTTACATCATGAAACAGGAAACTGAACTGCAAATAAAAGTCTTCATTCTCAAATAATGTATACGATCAATTTTAAAAGATCATTCCAGCTGCACATTGTACACCTTGAAAAAGGTTCAACTCAACAATATTCACAGAAATTCTGTTAAGATCCCCAGAGTGTCTTAGAGCTTTGCAGTGATTCACTCATTCGCTCTATATTTACATCAGTTTTCATTTGGTCTTCTTAGAGATGCAATATAAGGTGTATTGATAACATGACTGACCTCCTAGCAATCATTCTAGGAACTGCATATCCAAAGGAGTGTTCACGCCTCTAGTCTTTCAAATGGCTCTTTGGAAGCCTGGACCCTCATTCATGAGTCCCCACAGTGTTTAAATTCCAGCTCTCTGAAATCTAGTCTAGAAGAGGTCTTTTGCTACCCAAAAGGCACAGGTGTGAATAAATCATTGGTAGACCAATTCTTACACTTGAGGGCATTTAAAAAAATAATAATTTCCATTTAATCATAACAATCCACATGTGGTAAGTAAAATTAATGATACCACTTGGGCATTACAGTTTTTCTGATCAAAATGTGACTGGTTCTGTCTCATGCTTTGAAATCTGGACCTGAAGTTCATCTGGCCATCAGTAGGGCTATGTACAGCTTCTATTAAAGATGACTGTTGGATTTCTAAGTTTCAGTACACAGGTTAAAATATACAGGTATTCATTATTTTTAACAAATGTTTATTGAGCTTCAACACTGAATGTGATGCTGAGCTACAAACAACAATCAAGAAAAACATATACTTCTGATAGAACTTATACTAGGTTTAGTAACACTTTTATCATTCCAAGTTTCAGGTAGCCTATGACTGCTGACATATGTTAGTGATTAACGGTGAAATTGCAATTGTGCAATTGTAGTCATCCCCCTTTAACTTAAACAAAAATGGTTAGACCTCAGTCCCCTTTGTATCAAGTCATTTTATATCGGTAGATTCAAGCAGATTGTCAGCCTAGATGTCAAGGTAGCAGAAAAGGATAGCAAGGTCCACACATACTGAGGTATCAAGCTAACCGATATCATGCTAAGTTACAACATAATCAAAAGGGATTAATACAAATGCTACCAATATTATCTAAATACTTTAGTTATTTAAATTAATTTAAGCCTCATTAAAACCCTAGGAGATGTGTTTTTATGATTCTATTTTAGATGGGGAAACTGAGGCACAGAGAGATGAAGTAACTTACCAAGGTCCCATAATTAGATGGAGCAGAGCCAGGCTTCTAATAAAGGCAGTCTGACTCCAGAATTAGTGCTCTTAACTGTTAAACGAGCCACACTCTATTTCCTTAATGAAATGACAACATAATATAATATGAACATAAATAAAACCTTCATAACTAGAAGAGCTTTATTACTGTGCCTGCAATTAAATTTGGCAAAATCCCTCCTCACTTAGGGAACTGACAACAACAATTGACAACCCATAGGCCAAGGGGAGCTAGGTGTGGCTATGCCTTTGATTTTATTGTCCTCGACCCACTGACCTGTTCTCTTCAACTGCTTTAATTTATAACTCCCATAATCTTGACTCCTAAATTCCTGATAATTAGCTGTCACAACTTTGAACCCACTATCTCTGTCTCTTTCTGTTGTCTTGTTTTGGGGGCTTCAAAGTAAGTCTTCTTATACTTCATTTTCCAACGTGACACTCCCACCTTATACACTATCTCCAGGACTGTGTCCTTTTCTTTCATTCTACAACTCTTTTCATTTGAGCTCAGTGTAGCAGAAGCTATCTTTTTACCTCTAGGTAACCCCATCATTCTGAAAGAAAAGGCTTGACACTGGGAACTGTATTAATAAGATCAGCCTCCTAGGAAACAAATTCTCTGTGTCTATTGTCTCTGGTATCTGGACAGAGGAAAAGTGAGTTTCTTCACCACAAATTATCTCATATCCTTAATCAAGAGCAAAGAGAAATAGCATAATCACCTCAACCTTTCTAAACATTAATATTCATGAATTTGATATAATGCAATATTTTATCAAATATCATATGTGCCATTGTACAATATTACCATGGGAACTATCTTGCAGAGATCTTCATGGTTTGCTGCCTTATTGTCATCAGCTCTCTGTTCAAAACGCACTTATTCAGAGATGACTTCCTTGTATAAAATAAGACACACCGCTCTCCAGTCATGGTCTAGAGCCCTCACTCTTGTTTTATTTATCTTCATAGAATATATCACCATCTGAATGCTTTTGTTTGTTTATTGTGTGTCATCAGCTCCTTGAGGGTAGGAAATTTGTCATTTTCATTGAGTTCCCCAGTGTTAGAAAAAAGCTTGGAACATTGTCATTGTTCAATATATATATTTTTTAATGAAATAAAGAAGGTATTGTACTTATATTTAACAAGGTTAAAAAGCTCAACAAAAGTGAGCTTTAAAAATATATTTACTGAGTGCTTTTTATGTCCTACCATTCATCTGCTAAAAGTGTAGAAGGTAGAAACATGAAAGTTCCTTAAGTCAATTTCCACTAATTTATCGAGTTAAACCACTTGACTAATATATGTCTTACAGAACTTCAGAAATGGGACTAAAATTGGTCAAGAAAGCTGTCCTATAATAGGTAAGATTTGAATTACATCTGAAGGATGGATAAATGGATAGGTTGAGAGGAATTTGGGAGTGAATTCTCATGTCAGAATCAATATCATGGCTCTTGCCTACAAATACTCACTCGCACTCACACATTTTCTGTGTAGCTAGTGAGATGACCTCTCTTATTCAGAATGATTGGGGGGAAAGAGGGAGCTATATTTCTAAGTTTTATATTCTTTGAAATGTGATTCCAAACAGGAGAGTTGGTTTTGTGCTGAACTTCCTGTCCTACAGTAAAGATGTCTTTAGAAAAGATGCACTTTGACTTTTAAAAATATCTTGAACAAGAACAAGAAGGCTCTTTAAGCATTCTTTAAGACAACTCCGAGGATGGAGTAGCAACTCCCATGTAGGAATCATGACCCAGGAAAAGGACACTGGTGTTAAAGTTGAGACACCTCAGATCTTATTCTAACTCTTTAGGTGCTCAGACATTCACAATCGACTATTCTTTACTATCCTCATATCTATCTTTCTCTCTCTTACCCTCCTCCTCCCTCCTCCCTCTCCCCCTCTCTTTCCTTCTTTATCTCACACATATAGTGATTAATAAAATAATTTGAGTTATACATTCAATAGCATGTAACTTATCCAGCACATTTAAGACGGACTGAATTAGGTCTTCTGCAAGAGACAAAAACAATACAATTTTGGATTCAAATTTTATGTGCTGAAAATATACCATCTACTTCCTGTTTTGATCTAACCCCACTCTCTTTCAAGAACAATCTCAAGCTCCACAGTTCTGTACTATGCAGTACTTAGAATTCAACACCAAAGTGAATAATACTAGTTTATTGAATTGCTTTTTTGCTAAATGAGAATAATAATCATACTTATAATACAATTATATAAATACAAGGAGATTAATATAACATCATTGACCTTATAGTAGGTTATGAACAACAGAAATCAGAAATCACTAGCTCAGCACCTTCATTTTACAGAGAGGAAATTGAGAACTAAAGAGGTCCAGTGACTTTTTCAAGGATCACTAAGCTAGAAAGTGACAGAGACAGGATCATGACCTAAGTCTTTAGATGCCTAAAGAGGAGTCCTTTTCTTTTTTTTCTTTCTTTTCTTTTCTTTTCTATTCTTTTTTTTTTTTTTACCACTTAAAATTACTCAATTAAATGCAGGTAGGAATAATTTGGCAAAGTAATTTTACATAAATTCACAGCATAATTATAGCTCAGTTTCATTATATAAACTAGATATTGTAGAAGCCACAGAAAATGATCTCATTCTCAACCAATGTTGTTCACAGTGTATAAAGCAGAATACAACCTTCATGGAGAATAGATGTCATTCAAAAACAACAATAGAGACTTCCGACTAAGATATAGAAAGTTAGGAAGAATATTATTTCTACCATAATAAAAAGAGACATTTAATTTACAAAATCATAAATTTCCTTGAGTCCATCAGAGAGTTTGGGTTGCTGGGCAACAAATTACCCTAAATATTAGGAGAGTCAGGGACTTGTTTTTCTTCAGCAGAGCATACAAGAAAGACAGGGCCACCATACAAGTAGATACAAAAAAATTGACTAAAATTTTCAATGAATTTCTAGATGCTGAATGTAGCATAGTGTGAGGATATAGAAACTGTGGTTTGAGGGAGCTGCAAACACAATGTGGGTTATTATTCATTCTAAGACTTTTCTTCATAGACCTCCACTGGTTGCTCATGAAAAAAAAAAGTGGAGACAAGGTAGGAAACTAGAGGAAATCTTATCAGTGTGAGCCTCAGGGAAGGGAGCAACCATTGCTATAGGAAAGGCAGAAAAGTCCTACTTTCAGCCTTTTCCTCTCAGAAACAAAGTTTTAAGCTGCTAAGAGAAAGACATGAAACACTGTGGCCCCAGGACACAGCCAAAGATCCTTTGAGTTGCAGGTGAAGAACAGGAGAAAGAATGGGAGATGGGTAAGACACCACCTTGGGTTCAGGCCATTGGTCTTCTACTTAGGCAGTATCACTGAGATCACCAGGCTAAGCATTTATTTTCTGTTTTGATCCAACCCCATTCTCTTCCAAGAACAATCTCAAGTGCCACAATTCAATAATATGCTGTACTTAGAATTCAACACCAAAGTGTATAATATTAGTTTCTTGAATTTGTTAAATGAGAATAATAATTAATAATAATAACACCTGTAATACAATTACAAGTATCACTGAGAAAGGGCTACTTCTGAGATCCAGACACAGGGCCTGATTGAGGCTGAAGCTGGACCAGAATAACCAACAAGGCTCCTGACCACCAGGCTAATAAGTACAAAATAAGAACTGCGAGACGTCTCCTACCAGAGGAAGGTCAGGAACAAATAGAGAGTTTTTCTATGAGGGAAAAGCATATGGATGTCTGATGCTGAGGGTTCACTGAGAACACTGAGAAAAAAAATTTCAACAAACATGACTCCATCCTAAGTAGACAGTAAGAACTGGGAAATCTGAAGTCACTGGTACATTGAAGGTAAGCATAGCAAAAACAGATTCTAAATCTAACTCAACTACTAAATTTAGTCAATATCCCACCATAGCAGCCTAGCAGAAAAGATGTGCCAGAAGGCATACATAGTCTTACCTCAGCATCCATTGTTATACACAAAATATCTAGCATTTGCTCAAAAATAACAAGACTGCAACACACACACACACACACACACACACACACACACACACACACACACACCAAGCACGCACACTCACAGCCAGCCCACTACCAAGAGAAAACACAATCAAAAGAGTCTCTCACAAATGATCCCAATGTTGGAACTATTAGACATGGACTTGGAAAAACAATTAATTATTATTAATATGTTAGTGGAAAAGATGGATGACATATATAAATAAATGAGAAATTTTAACAGAGATGGAAACTATAAAAAAAATAATAACAATGTTAGGATAAAAACATGGTAGCAAACATTAAGAATGCTTGCCACAGACTCTTCAGCAGACTCAACACAACTTAGGAAAGAATCAGTAAACATGAAAATAGTTCAATAAGTTACTAAAAAAGAAAGAGGAAATAGAGCATGGGGTAAAAACAGAATATAGTATCTAAGTCCTGAAGGGCAATACCAAACACACATATAATTGGGAGTTAAGGAAAAAAAGAGAAGGAAAATGAAAAAGAAACACTTAAAGGAATTGTGGCCAACCATTTTCTAGACTCTCAGAGGACCACGAGTCATATAAATAACAAACCAAAACTTAAAATGCTTTATATTCAAACTACTAAAACCCAAAGATAAAACAATTTTTTTGAAGGCAGACAATTAAAGTCACAAAAGAAGAAATAAATATAATATAGCAGACTTTTGTCAAAATCTATGCAAGCTGTAAGACAACATGTCTTCTCTAAAGTACTGAAAGAATTTCAAACAGTGAAAATATCTTTCAAAAATGAATAAACTTTCTTTAGAAAAATAAAAATTTAGATAATTCACTACCATGAGACCTACAGTACAGAGACAGAGATCTCTAAAAAAACGTGAAATAATTGTAAATATTTTAAAAACAAGAAAATATAAATTACCTATTTTCCTTATTTTTTCATCACTCTGAGATAATAAGTAAGGCAAAATAATAGCAATGTATTTTAGGTAAACAGAATATGTTAAAATGAAGTATATGACAATAGCAAAAATTAACAAAGTAGATAATTGGAAGAAAATTAATTTAAGATTATTACACTGAACTTGAATTGGTATAGTATTATTTGAAGATAGGCTATAATTAACTCAAGACATGTGCTTTTTACCCTAGGGAAATCGATAAAAAAATTTTTTGAAATGTGAATATAAATACATACATTAGAGTTAATATGCTACATATATACCTATATATACACATATACACCATGTTAACTCTCATTGGAACACACATATCAATTAAATACTATTGTCTTTATTAATTTTAAAGTAAATTTGTAAAACACCTATACTTGGAACCCCAGGACAAACATATCTTCTGCGAACGCTTCTGTAAACTCTAATTAAATTTTATGTCTCCCCTCCTTTGTACTCTTACAACACCTAATTTGAACCTTCATCATAGCTCTTACGACTCCTTTGTGTAAGGTGGAAATCTATAACTAATTCTAGCCAATGAATTGTGAGCTAAAATAATGTGTGTCCCTCCTGGTTCTGAGCACTTAATTGCTAAGGCAAGTTAAAGGCCAAAGCCCTTTCCTTCCCTTTGACATAGCAACAACCAGTATTCACGGTGATCACAGCTCTGTCTTCCTGGATTTAGGAAAGAAATATGAGGAAGAAACTATAGTGAACCAAAAGGTAGAGGTGACATGAATAAAAATAAGTTTTGCTGTTTAAACCAGGGGTCAGAAAACTATGACCGATACCAGGTCAATTGCCTGTTTTTATAAATACAATTTTATCAAAATGTAACCACGTCCATTCTTTTATATATTGTCTATAGGTGCTTCATGCTACATTGGCAGAGTTGAACAGTTGTGATAAAACCGTAGGGCCTGCAAAGCAGGATATGTTTACCAGCTAGTCCTTTCTAGCAGGGCTAGGACTAAGGTGAGGTAAGGCACCTGGGGTGCAAAATTTAAGAAAACACAATCTCAGGGCCATGCAAATACTAACTCTGCACTCATACTTGGTAACTGGACTTGCCAATTTCAAAGCAGTAAAAAAATTTAAGGACATGGAAGCAACCACAGTGTCCTATGATAGATGATTGGATAAAGAAGCTGTGGAATATTACTCAGCTATAAGAAGAGACGAAATACTGCCATTTGCAGCAACGTGGATAGAACTCGAGACAATCATGCTAAGCAAAATAAGCAAGACAGAAAAAGTTGAAAATCACATGATATCACTTATATGTGGGATATAAACCTAAAAGCAACAAATGAACAGGATAAACAGAGACTCATAGACATTTATGATAGAATAGAGGTACCAGAGGGGAGGAGGGAGGTAGACGGGGTAAAGGGAGTCAAATATGTGGTGACAGAAAGAAATCTAATTATGGGAGGTGAACACACAGTGTAAATATATATATATGCCTTATGTTAAAGTGTACAGCTGAAACTTATTGGATTTCATTAACCAGTGTCACCATAAGAAAAATTAATTAATTATTTAAAAAATTTAACTTTGGATGGTAAGGACACAATGCAATATACATATGACATTTTATTAAATTGTACACTCGAAACCTATATAATTTATTAAGCAATGTTAATACATTTAATTAAAAAATAAAAAAACATTTCAAAGCAATACTTAGATTCAGAAATGAATGCGGGATCGTATATACCATGTTTAGAATTACATGGGTCATGGAAATAAAATCATGGAAAAAATGTTCTATTTTAATTTCAACATGCAATTCACCACTCTGACTTATGTCATGATTTTCACTATATTTAAAGCAATATCTAAGCTCATGGAATTATGTAAAGAATCGGTATCATGCTTCATGCACATTATAGCTAAACCTACTTTAAAACAACTTTAAAATATAAACTGTTCAATATTGTAAAGTGTTCTTTTTCCTTCATGTGTAACCATCAAAGATATTGTGTTGATACTTGAGTACTTCTAGATCTATAGATTAGAACATAAAGAAAAGAAAATGGACACTTGGCACTCCTGGGAAATGATGGTTCATTATGTAAGAATGTATCGTATTCATGCAGTCTGAGAGGAAAGATGTGACAAATTAATTTGTCTTTCTTCCTATTTAAGTGCCTCTGCTCAAATCCTTCCTGCATGCAAAAACAGAATTCGTCTAAGACACCAGCCAGATCACAGCCAACAAACCTTCAAATAACCCTTTCTAATCACCTTTTGTTTTGGAGATAACCTGCAAAAGATGTGGAGAAACTTTCCCCCTGGGGCCTGAACTGTAATAGTCAAATCACAGATATTTAGAATTACAGGTCATGCTGGATCTTGAATGATAAAGGTAGTGCAGTGTGTTTAATTTTTTTATTTTGCGTGTGTGTTTGAATTTGTGGAGCTCTCTTAAGGACATGACCCACAGCAGGTGCCTTTCTTGCCTGAGTTCAAGGACTGTACCAGAAGAGACTGGTGTGAATAAGGAACAGAGAGGCTTACCAGTAAAAATCGCTAGCCTTCCATGGAGTAGTCACAAGGAGCTGGGTCCCTACACAAGGGCTCAAGGTCAGACAAACCTCCTGCCTCACTGTTCAATGGACCTGTCCCAGAAAGCTCTGGGAATGGCCCTGTTGTAGCCAGATGGGCAACACTAACTCCCCTTTTCAGATCTAGATCTACCTCCTGCGGTCATTATCCTTCAAGCTCAGGTGCAGTAGTGTCCTTCAAGCCTCCCCATGGGACAGTCTGCTTCAGCTCTGCTTCCTACCCCTGTTCCTAAGCCTGACTGTATTCCTGCTTTTTTGCCCTGCTTCTGAAGAAGAGATGGACTTTAACTTATTTATCAATTTACTCATTTTTTTAAAATCAGCAAAGACTTTTTAACTCTGTGCCTTTCGTATGCAAGGGAATGCACTGAAAAGGAAATAAAATGGTTAAAATGTCATTGATCTCTCTAGGAGGACAAAAGGGAAGGGATAGAAAACAATGGAGAACAGACCTTTCCTGAGCACCTGTTTTGCTGCTGCATTATGCTGTGTTACTTTAATTCCCAGAACAGCCCTATCATTTTATACTTCAGAGAAATGAGAATCAAAGAGGCCAAGGGCACATAGCTAATAAATACCAAGTCTATGGCCTAACTTGAGATTTCTCTGACTCCAAAGCTAGTTTTTACATCAGATTTATTATTTATTATAATGCAAAAATAAGATACATATGCAAATATCATAATAAAAATCCATGGGAGTGTTGTGGAATTTGGGTGGTGTGGCCTGTTAGCAGGAGCAATTTTCCTTGACCTTCCAAATGTCTACTATTAGCACCAGAAGGAAAGAGACATGTCTACCTCCTGCCAAATGGTGTGAACAATCTGAGACCAGGCACTGTGTCTTAGTTCACCTTCCTAAGTGCTGAGCAAATAACAGATATTCCACATGTGCTGCAGAAATGAATTAAATGCCAAAGGGCCAAAGGAAAAAGTAAGAGGTCAGGAGAAAACACTGGAGACAGAAAGAGCTCTGAGGTTTGACCTCTTGGGGCTCAGCAAGCAGAGAAACGAACAAATATAGAGGAAAAAAACACCCCAGCTGGGCCCCAGGGGACAAATTATGCAGGTTAATGAGTCTCTTCCCATTCTCATTTTGTGATTTCAGCTTTTGAAATTCTGCAAAAGGCCCTTTTCCTTCCTTGCTTTTGGGTGGAAGAAATCTCCTTCAGGGATATATCAGAGTTTATAAATAAGACCTCCCGCATTGAAAGGGAGTGGAGCAGGGGGATATCCTGTTGAGCTGCTGTTGATGAAGCCCCTTGCCAGGAAGGTGACCTGGGGAGCCGCCGGCAGTGTTAATTATAGAATAGCCAACCGCATGCTTCCGCCAATCATCCGGGCAAGTTTGAAGAGCAGTTGTCTGGAGGTGCAGGCAGGCACTCCCACTGCGAGAAGCACTCCTGGGCCAGGCAGAAGACAGGCTTTGATCTAAAATTCTAAACAATAAAAACCTGCCTCCTTGACCCAGGCACCCTTTGGGTCAATCAGATAGAGAAGCCGCGGGTGCAGCTGGATTCAAACTCGGCTTTAGAATCCCACCAGGGAATGGTCTCTCTACCCCTTGTTGCTTGGCCTTGTATTTTAGTTAAGTGCACACATATCATGAATCCCCACAATCTATTGGGTTCTGTGGGGACACAAATTCTGTGTCTTCTTCCCTGTTTTCACCTATGCACATGGTAGCTAGGTACTTAAGAGATGATTCCTAAACGAATAAACTGCAGTAAAGGAGTCATATTTTTCATAAAACTGAAACTCTATGGTGCTTTCAAGGGTTACATTTGGGGGATTACTGATACTTCTTTATTTCAATATGAAAGAAATTAGTGGATAGAAATCAATCAATACTCAATCCTCAATGCTCAAACACACAGACTAATTTTCCCAAAACAAACTCAATAGCTTCCTTTTTTCTCTTCTTTCAAGAGCAGGCTCCTTTGTCTAACCCCCTATTAAGCAGGCCTGTCTTTGTGTCCTATTCTTCTCCAATCCCTATTTGCCTAGGTCCTCCTCATGAGTCCAGTATATTCAGGTAAAGACACTACCCAGGTGTGGTACCCACGATGAGTGGGCTCAAGATTCCTGGTACATGGCTGGAACAGAGAAGAGGGAGACAAAGTTCCATTTGGGAAGAAACAGGGAGTCTAATCCAAAGGCAACATGTAGACATAGAAAAAAGAGGGGCAGAGTTAGCATCTGAGAGTGTCAAGTGCAAGCGGGGCTACATGCTAAGAACAAAGCAAATGGAGCAGCTCTAGAATTTAGCCACGGCCAAGCAGGATGAGCCAGGCTAGCGCCTGTTCAGAGCACACCTGGCAGATTTGAGTACGCTGATTAGGAATTTAGGTCCAAATGAGGAGCATCTTCCAAGCCACCTGGGGTAGAGGCCCACCTGCACACTATCCCACTCTGCTCTTTCCTGCCTCCATGCTGTTCTGGAACCTCTGGCTTGCCTTTATCCCCTGTGTTTAAAAATCTTCACTGAGGACTTACTAAATCCTGATACTGTCTGATACTGGGGACACAGCAGTGAGTGCAACAGATACCATCCTTGCTCCCTCAGATTCCTTGGGATCCACTGAACCCTTTGCATTCTCATAGGCCTGAGGCATCAGCCCAGCACTAGATTCTTCCATAAAATGGCCTGTGTCCACCTTATTCCCTGAGTTTCCCATCCAACAACAGAATAGAAATCCAACTCTCCACTTCCCCCTCTGTGAACTCAGTCCCTTCGCTCTTTAAGATGTTACTGCCAAGCCATCCTGTGAAATGCTACAGTTACAGTTCTTGGCCTATTAGTTTCAAACACCCTTCTTTGGATGACATTTGGTTGGAGTTTTACCTTTATAAAATATGGCTGTTCTGGCCTTTATCATATGCCCTTCACTCCATCAGACAGCTGCCACCTCCTTCTCTGTTTTAATTTAGTTTGCGAAGGTCAAATTTTCTCATTCAAGGAGGCCAAGTACAAGCCTCAGTGTCTCCATGTGGCAACCTGCTCTCCCCAGCCCTCCCTCTCTACCCCCCACCCCACTTTCAACTCTGCTGGGTGTACCAGCTGAGCTCACTTCATTGCCTTTCTTCCCAACTCCACCCAGCTCCTGAGTAAATAAACACAATCAAGAAGGTCATCCCTCAATGATTTATAAGCCAAGTCACAGGATGCTTCCAAAATGCTCAGTGGCTCTGCTATTTTCTACTCTTTTGGTGAATATGCCTTTTGGAATACATCTGATGTACCCCTTCCTCCTTCCTGTCAGTGCCTCTCCTGGGCCTAAAGTACATAACTACTCAACAAAAACTCTTCAGGACATAGCAACCTTTGCTCCAGCAGTGACTTCTGTCCAGAATATCCTCCTTGCCATCCTCATTCTCTAACAAACTGATTAAACTTCACATTGACGATCATTATTTAAATGCCTATCTCTCATGTTAGACTGAGAATTGTGTTTCTTGATCTGCAGGAAATTGAATAGTGTCCCCACGGAAAATAAAAAATTCACATCCACCTAGAACCTCAGAATGTGTCCTTGTCTGGAAATAAGGTCCCCAATTCTAATGGCTGCTGTTTTTATAAGAGAAAGGAGAGGACAAATCAGACAGAGAGACACAGAAGACATGCACAGGAAGAGGCCATGCGAAGACAGAGGCAAAGATTGGAGTGATGCAGCGAGGAGGACATGGGACAGATTCTCCCTCAGAACCTTCAGCAGGAATCAACCCTGCCAGCACATCTACCCTCCAAGAAATATGAGAACAAATTTCTGAGGTTTTAAGCCACCTAGTGTGTAGTAATTTCTAACAGTAGCCATAGGAAACTAATATAATATCTGAGTCCCAATATCTATCTAATAATGCAGGTGGCATCCCATATATGAGCAGTGTGACTTTGGGCAGATCACATTATCTTCAAAACTAAAATAGAGATAATAATAATATTTCTCTTCAGAACAGCTGTGAGGCTCAAATGTGGCAAAATTATGAAAAACACATTATAATCTCAAATGAGTACCATAAATATTAGCTGTTAGGATTAAAGTTATGATTTCAGTTATATTATGAGGGAAGAAGAAAGAGAAGGAGGGAAAAAGAGGAAATGAGTGAAGGCAAGGAAGGAAGGAAAAAGAAAAAGCAAAAGCAGTTTATAAGTTCTAAAACTGTTAACCCCTTGAATATTTTTATTTTAGAAATGTAGTGCTTTATGAATTCCAGATAATTGATCTTAAAGACACTTTAAAAAGGGGCCAAAAAATAAATAAAACTGGATTAGACCTGACTCTCTAGTGCCAAGGAGTTAAAAATAAAGAGTAAATGTCTACTAAATTCTATTAAATATTTTGTCTGCATCATCTTATTTAACTCTCAGTTCTGCAAGTTATGGACTATATACTCCATTGTGCTGAGGAAACAAAGGTTCCAAGAGGCTTCACAATCTGCCCAAAGTTGCAAGGTCAACCCAATCTTGTCTGACTTCCAAACCTATGTGCTGGACTACTCCCAATACTACTTTTCTCTCACAGCTAGAAAGCCAGAAAACACACCTTCCCCCTGTCAGAATCACCCCCCACTGTGGCACTTACACAACCCATTCCATGGCTTCCCCATGAGAATTCACTCCTTTCCCCATATGCCCCAGTTCAATGGCAGGTGCATCACTGTCCCCTCACTAATGTGCACTTCAAGGCTGTTATTAACCTGCTGGAATCGGAGTTGCTGCCTCCTACTTGGGCAATTTTCCAACCATTTAGTGGCATAATCATCAGAAACAAGGATGTAAACATTTCCTCCCCGCAGCCTGGGAAGAGGGCCAGAGGACACAACCTTGGTGATTTCCCTGTAGGAAGCTGTGCTTTGGGCAACTCTGTAGAATCGGGCTTATCAGGTGACACATTTGAAGAGGTTGAACCCATTTCTTGCCTCCCCCACCACCGCTTCTCTGTTACATAAATAGAACCTATATTGAAAGTCAACAGATTCACGAATAAAGAGAAGCAAAACACCAAACATGCTACAACATGGATAACTCTAAAACATCACACTAACTGGAAGAAGCCAGACACGAAAGGCCACATATTATATAGATTCATTTACATAAAATGCCCAGGAAAGAAAAAAAAAAAACAAAAAGAGCAGAAAGTAGATTAATGGTTGTCTGGGGCTGGGGGTAGACAATGTAAACTATAAACAGGTATAAGGGATCTCAGTGGGTTGATGAAAATGTTTCAAAATTGGATTGTGATGATCAACTTAGTATATTTACTAAAATCATTTAATTGTATACTTAAAAGAGGTGTATTTTATAGTATGTAAATTAATCCTTCATGAATTTGTTTTAAAAAAAAAAAGCCAACTCAGGCTTTCTAAAATTCCTAAGGTGTTTGCTTACTGAAAATTCTAGAAACAGAGCTAAGATATCAAATAGCAAATGTATGCATATTCCAAAATTCAAAAAGAGATGTTCAATTTGGGATGCCTTGTTAATGCTACAGAATTTTTTTTCAGCTTAGGAAATGTAAAGAGTAATGTCTTATATTTTGCACTATTTGCATGATTTGATTTGTCTCCTCCTAGAAATAAGACATTGATTTTTTTCTTTGGAATTTCATGGGAATCTATCTCTAGTCCATTTTCAACTCTATCACTGGTTAGCTAAGAATTCTGGTAACTTATTTCATCCCTTGGGGCCTCATCTTCAGAATGTAAAAGTTGGTCTACATGATTAAAGAGGAGATTCCTTTCAGCTCTGACATTTTATTATAATATTAGCTACATGCCAGATACTATGCTAGGCAATGTCTATACTCATTTAGTCTTCTCAGCCACCTAAGAGAAAGAATTATTAATCCACCTTACTGATGGAGAGACTGAACCAAGTGGTTGCATTTCTTACTCAAGGTTTCACAATTAGTCAACAGCAGAACCAAGATTTAAGCCAGGATCTTTTGACTATAAAACACAGTGCTTCCTAATTTCCTTCTAATCTCAAAATAGACAGTGACAGTATGTCATGAGATACCCAGAATGAGGGGAAATCAGAGACTAAGAATATTCTCTTTAGAATTCCATATACCTGTCATATAGGCACAAAATACAAATAATGCCTCCGAGAAGATGCGCTTCCTGCACTAAACATGATACAGTGTCTCTTTCATAGGCAAATTAGAATGCAAATGCAATTGCTCCTTAGACCAGTAATTGAGAATCTGGGTATAAAGTTGATGTCCTGTGGCTAAATATGAATATGTTAAAATGAATATAAATAAATGCATGTATATATTCTATAGGTAGATGTACAAACTGCTAAAATTATGAAATATAATATGATAAACAGTTTTGGTGTCTCCCATAAGGTACAAAAGATGGTTTAGAAGATACCAATTGGCTGTCAAAATGCAGAACTTTCAAGCTGTTCAATTGATTTATTATGAACAAACAGCAGGACTGTCTTTAACTCATAACTATCTTAGAAAAAGTGTGGCCCCACACCTGTACCTCTGAAATCCACAGAGAAGACATATTTCTACTAGTAAATGATGAGTCACTTTGATGCCATTCTATTGGGAAATTTTCTACAGGGACTTTGTAAGAGCATCATAGTCATCACATGGGAGAAGACTTCTCACTCATACTTCTCAGATGCCACCACTGTCCTGCCATGCCCACTAACACAATTTTAACCATTGCTATCATCATAAAAACTGCCCAAGATGCTCACCCCACAAATTACTCCAATATATCTGGGGCAATTGTCTACTTCTGACCAGAGCACCCATATTTCTTTAATAAGAAATGGTGGCTGCCACCCTCTGCCAGTCCCTGGCTTTCTTGGGCCAGTCTCAATGGGCTACTGGATTGTCCAGTCACATTCAGGGTCAATGCAGGAGCCCTGAGGTAACCAGTATAAATCAGACCAATCAACCCACTAGTAATTTGAGTCTAGAAATAGTCAGTTGAATGGTTAGTTATAATGAGCCTCTGTGTGCTGGGAAGGTCCGTGGGGTACTGGAAAGGGCATGATTCTGTGGCTGGCTCATTGAACAAGATCATGTGTCCTGACCACCTACCTGACCTTTTTTCCTGAGCCCAAATACAGCTTCTCTTCATCTTCTAGGAAATTCAGTGATAAGAAAGGCGTCCAAAATTCCAGGCATGGACTCACTCTAGTCTTGGCAATTTAAGGAAAATTGACTCCATTTTTCTGCCAGTAACATCTTTGAAGATGCTACAACATTGCTAAAGTCAGATTCTTTTGTTTTAGGGCCAGATTTTCAGGTCTACATTCTTTCCTCTGCCCTGGGACTTTTAGCTCTTGAGGTCTGTCTCTTCCTCAAGTTATGACCCAGGCTTGGTATCTACTAGACTTTTTCCTTTCCTACCTGCATGACCTTGGGCAAGTTAATTAAACACTTTGAGATTCCATTTCCAGTCAAATAAGATAATGCCTATCCAATAGAGCTCTTAAGAGGATTAAATAAGAGAATGCATGTAATTCCCCCAAAATGCATAACACATGTTCCATAAATGCTAGCATCTCTCTTTCTCTGCCTTTTAGATGATACACAGTCTGTAGGCAAGAAGTGAGTACTCTCCCTCTGTGTTTCTCCCACAATTCCTTACGACTATCTAAAGAAATAGATGGAAAATGGCAGACACCTAAGGGTTGAATGAATAAGTAGCACAGTATGATAAAATGCAGCAAACTTAGCCTTCATGTACTAAAAGCAGAAATCTTAATTAAGCTCCCAAAACACAAGGTAATCATGTCGAAAGCTTTTACAAAGACATTAAGCATCCTTCTCTGTTCCTCAATTTTCATAGTACAATTGTCACTCATATAATATGATTATACATTTTACATTTTTAAGAGCTTGCTGTATGTCCAAGAACTGTGTAAGTGCTATACAAACCTTCCCTTATGTACTATTTCTGAATAAATCTCTGAGATCACCTCCCACTTTGAAAGATGGAAATGCTAAACACTTATTCTCTACGCTCCCACAGCTATAGCCCAAGCACAGAAGCCGGGCTTTATCAACCATATGCATCCATGTCAAATTTAATGGAAAGCTAGTGACAGACAAAGTGCTGAATGCTTCCGGGTTAGAGGACACAGCAGGCACCACTTCCCCAAGACCACAGTGACAGTGGTTCTAGCAACAGTGTTATATGTCAGTGGGGCAAGTGGCATGTCAGGATCAATAATACAATTTTTACCTTGTTCCTAACTGTAGCAGCTAAGTGTGGTTCCCTGAAACTTCTAGAGATTCTATGGCTTGCCCAGTATATTTTAGTTAATTTTTCTGGAGCTTAAGTTAGCTTATATTGATATATGGTGCTCATAGTTAAGAAACCTGATTGATACAGGCAATAAGGCCTCAGGAAAAAGGGAAAATATGGCCTCAGGGGAAAGATAATTTGTAAATCTAACAGTCCATGGCACAAAGTGCAGAAATAGAAATTGTCTCCTATGGTCACTTGGTATGATGTGCCCACTGAAAACAAGGCTTGAGAGAACTGCATGGCTTCTGTTTTTTTGTTTTGTTTTGTTTTTAAGAAATTAAGAGTTTGAGAAATTCAAGGACTACAGAATTGTAGATATGCTTCTAATGGTATTAGACAACTTAAAGAAGTAGCATGACAAGCTCAATATACTGAATTTTTGGCTTAAGGCACAGACCAAAAAAAAAAGAAAATCAGGAACTCTCTACAGTTTTACTAAAATAATCTCTTACCACTTATAGCTGCAGGGTTAAGATAGTTGAAAAAATCAAACTTGGTGTTTGATCCTGTAGGTTGTGAAATATGTCAGATGAATTTATCAGGTCTCTTTAGGGAAGTTAAAGTATTGATTTTTAAAATAAGAATAGAATATAGAATAGAATTGAAGACAATCCCATGAAAACACAAGGGCTTGACATTTCAGCCAGACTCTTTAGGGAAATGATTTGGTCAATGTCAAGAAATACTCCCTGAAGAAAAGGACAGGTAGCTACACTCTGCACACTCTGCAATCTTAATACAGCTCTCTGAATTATGGTGGCAAAATATACCATACCTGGACGTGTTTTTCTGACCCATTTACCAGATGATATAAAAAGCTGACAACTTTCTGCTTTACACCAATGATTATCAAAGTTTAGCATACATCAACATCGCCTGGAGAGTTTGCTGAAACAGATTTTTGGTTTAAAAGAGCTTCTGATTTAGTAGGTCTGGAGTGGGGCTTAATAATTTTCATTTCTAATAGGTGCTCATGTGATATTGATGCTGCTGGTCCAGGAATCACTGTTTGAGAAACACTGTCCTAAAAACAAGAAAAAAGTTATTCATTTTGTTCAGGCTCTAATAGAAGTAGTCTTGCTACTTATGGTCTAGCAGAGCTGATGATACTAAAAAAATATATTTGTGGTTAATTAGAATGTTAGCTAGAATAGGATGTGTGGCGAGCCAAAACTTAGGAATTGAATAGTTGGTTCTGAGACTTTGGAGAGAAAACCATGCAATGTTCAGCATTTAATAATTCCATCATCGAAAGAAAGCTCTTGGGCCCTCCTAATAACTTCACGTGATGAAAAGAGGAGACAAGGTCAAATGAGTTAAGTAGCTTCATTTAAGCTAATAAGAAATAGAGCTAGGGCTTGATCCCAAACCTTTGCCTTTATCAGTACCATCTCCTGCCTCCCTAGGCTCTTGCATGTTGATCTTGGCTAATATTTATGTTTGCAGTAAGATAACTGGGGAGATAGAATACTTGTCCATGAAATCTTTCAGATTTTGAATAATTGCAAGGGGTTTACAACCTTGAGGCCAGACAAGAGTTACAGCTCTTGCTCATGTTTGGGCTTCACTTTCCTCACCTTTGTTCTAGCTCTAAATTTTTGAGTATACTTCTCAGGTCTTTCATATATCCTATACTCCCTCCACCGAAAAAAAAAAAACTTAGATTCCCCATTAATATTTGCAATGTTTCTAAATGTTATGAAAACACTTTATAGTTAATTCTTGCTGTGCCTTATGCAGTAACAGCAACAAACTATAAAATGAAAAAAGAACTATTTTCTTGTAGTTTTCAATTGCATAATTACCTTTCTCTAAAAGCTCCAGTGAGTTTTTCTGTATCTGAATTTAAGATAATTTACACTTTTTATTTTTTCACAGACTTCATATTTTAGAGCACTAAATCCATCACATTCTCTAGACAGCAACAAAAGACTTTCCCCACAAAATGAGCTAAACTTAACACAACAATGACACATTATGTTTTATGGGCTGTAAATAGTTGCTAAGTACTAACAAGAGCCTCAGATGTCTTGACTCAATAAGACTCAAGACAAATTCAGATGGTGACATTTTCCTCTGTAATTCGTTTATTTCTGTACCCATTTAAGTGATTTCCAGAGCCTGATAAATGTCATCTAAGTTACCTAAAACTTGAGAAACTATTTTGAGGGGATTTTTTAAAATACAATTATACCTCTATTTGACAATACCATCTGCCACTAGCAACTCATTCTGTCAGCTTTCAGTTCAGTTAACTCCTTCGTCACTGAAACTATCTGATTGCTGAGAGCTCTTTTTAACATGAACCAAAGGAATTTCCAAATAGTAGAGACATATACCCTTATAAGAGTCAAGATTACCATGATTACCAGCAATAAAAGTATTGCTCCTTAGTTAGCCCTAATTAATACGTTCACCTTTATTAAATAAAGAACAGTGCAATACCTTAATTTCTTATGGAAAGTTTCAGGAATCAAAATGGTCTTTTAGAGAAAATTTAAGAGTCTACACTTAAAGAGTACTGAGACATAACTGAGGGACTTAGTAGAAATCTTAGTTCCAAAAGAATTAACTCACACACTTTGAAAAGCTGTATGGAGAAACATGGCTTTGTAAAGCTGCTCTAAAATTGATGTCAGACTCCAGGGCACCTTCAACTTATAGTAAATAATCAAAAACCACCTTGGGACAAAGAATGGATAAAGTCTACATCACCGAGATCACACATCTCTCATTTAAACAGAAGAAAAATATCCTAGAATATAAAATATCCAAGAATATCCTAAAAGATGAGAGGACTGTGAGTAATAACTTATTAGGAATTTGGAAAGTACTGCTAAGTGCTCCCAAATTATGACAAAATAGACATGAACAACTAGGACCCTGTGATATTAGAAAAATTCATTACCACAAAACTGATGAAAACCCCACATTAGCCAGTGGGACCCCATTGGTGAGTCAGACACAGAGGTCTTGAAAGTAGAAAACACTAAAACCCTCTTCTCCAAGCTACAAACCTATCATCCACAGCCCTGTGCATTGCACACTATTGACCTTGTATCCAAAAATTTACATTCTAAAGAAATATATGCATTCACTGCTGCAATTCAAGATCAGGACATGTTTAGACTTCAAAAGCAAAAATGTTAAATATACACTCAATCAATAATTCCTCTTTGTAGAAATCTTCATTTATTTAAGTGATGTAGAGTTCCATCCTTTCTACAACTTCTGAATATTCGGTCTATTCAACAATCTAGTACCCAATTTATTTAAAAAAATAATTTATTTTAAAAACTGTTATCATTTATACCTAAATAGATTTCTTCGAAATGCATAATCCACTTTAGAAAAGGAAGAGAACTTAGAGGAAGACTTAAATCTGTATACATCATTGTACCTCTAAATACATCACACTATGTTCAGTTTCAATAATTCAATGTTTTAGCATTTCATGAATGACGCATTCTTTGATCTTTTAGACTATGACATAATTGTGTATCTAGAAGACATTTTGATGTATATCCTGAGATGCTGAACAAAATACTACTCATGTTTGCTTGGTATTGGCCTGCCCCTAAAAACGCTCACTCTACACCAAGCTTGAGAAATGTCTGTTCTAAGCCAGATAGAATAGAAACGCTTCATCCCACTTTCAAGGTGCCCAGATGGATTCATAAAACATCACCACTGTCTTGACTTGACATCCTTCTATTCCCTTCTAGGAACAATCAATCCTTCCTGAAATTTTCAGAGCATAAGTATTGCTTTCTTGCCTATTTTTCCAACTTAATCCCTGTAACTTAACAACTGTAACTAACTTGTATATGAAAACCCAAGCATACCATTGATCCAAAGAATAAAACTAGGTCTCAAAAACCTTAAAAGCCAATTTATTACTGCTCCATTTGTAATTTTCCTATATATACAGTTATACTTTACCATTTATATTTATAATTCTATGGAGTTATAATTCTGTGGAAGTCATGTCACCCCAGTGAAAGCTGGGTAAAGGTAGTATAATATTCAAACATGAAAGACCAATGGCCAGAATACAGAATATTTCATTTTTCGTATACACACTATTTTGACCACAAGATCAGTATGTGTGCCTAAATCTGAATTTTATGGTTACCTTTTTATTTCTTCAGGGAAAAAACTATGACACCATACTCAGAGGGCCTTGAGTAACATGAATATAGCATTACAGCTTTCTCCTTATATTCTTGGATAGTCTGTCTTTAGTCACAAAGGAAGAAAAATCTTTGACCCCCTCACAAAAGAGTCATGACCTTATTTAGCCAATTCAATTTCTCTGCCTGAAACATAAAGGAAATTCATGCTGCTGCTGTTTAATGCAAAGGCAGTCAAACAAACAAAAAGAATATCATATTTTTATGAGGACATTATTTTTTATTTACACCATTCAAACACCCTAAGCTACCATCATTTCCAGGAATTTACTCCTCCATTCCCAACCTCATGACTCTATCAACTTTACCATAAGTCTTCTGAGATTGCAAACAAAGTACTGACCTTTCTTGTATTCTGAATGTGTCTTAGAACTTCAAGGCATCGAGTTAGTAAAGATTAGTGGGACACTAGAAACACCAGTAGAGGAAAACAAATATGAAAGGAAATACAACACAAACTTTGTAAGACGTGAAGGAATTAAGGACACTGATAACAGTAGAGCAGCCATTTAATGAACACATACTATATACTAGGCTCTTTGTCCAGGAGTCTGAATGTATTATCTCCTCTATCCTCACATCTAATCTATGAAGTAATCTTACCATATCCATTTTCAAATAAAGAAACTGAGAAATAGAGTAAAGAAAGTGCTTTCTTTTTATAAACCTGTCTAGTGATAAAGGTGCTAAGATTTGGAACCAGGCAATCTGATTCCAAATTCTGTGCCCTCTACCAGCAAGCCTCGCCATAAAGAAGCAATACTAAATTCAAGTTTCCAATACAGAGAGCCAAGTCTTCTATAATTTTTCCCTGGTTTGAGCTATCCAAGTAGAATTCCAAGATTAATGAGTTTCCTATTTTATATATGTCCTATCATTTCTCTATGAAAACTAATGGGTTTGCAAGCTGGTCCAGGATTGTTCTGTACCATCATTGAAATTTATAACCATACATGGCCCCTAACAGGTGCTCAATAAACATTTATTTAATTAAATTCTTAACCAACTTTGAGTCTATTGTTTTTTTAATTCTGTTGCTATAACTAGGACTCACTGAGAATATTAATTCAACACTTAAGATCTTGGGGGGGGGTGGAAACTGAGAAAATAGCTAGTCACAGAAAGATGTGACTTGTTTAGGGTTACCAAGCCAGTTAGTGGCAGAACCAGGAAAAACAATAGGGAATCAAGGCCACTTTGGCAGGAGGTGAACAATTTCTTCTCTTGTAGATAATGAGAGGAGGATTTGGAGAGCACTGGGACAAAGAAGAAAAAAAAAACAAAGGTTATAACCTGGAACATTTGAGGAGAGACAAAAATGGAGACCCAAAGGAAATATTTGATATCCAGAATGTCCCTGTCATGGAAAGTGTAAAGTAGGACAAAGAAATGACAAGCTAATGAGAACCCTGGTGGGAAGCAGCGGGCACATGATTTTCCTGAACTATAATAGTTTAAGTGATCATTGTCAATGTCAGAATGGCCTAGTGGATTCAGACAGCAGCAGTCTCCAGATTTCTAGTGTCCTCGATGGGAGAAGCGGTATGTCCTAAGAAAACCTGAACCCAAAAAGATGTCTGAGAAACTTTGGAGGGTCAGAAGAGAAGATTTCAACAAGGATTCTGGGCTGGAGGTTGGAAGGAGGGAATCACTGTATGAATGTCAAGAATGTTGCAGCAGCTACAATATCCATCACCAGAAGGAATTGTCTTAATGGAGAGCCAAATGACAGACATCCTACCCACTGGAGCATTCACGCAGACTGGAGGACAGGAATGTGCTCAAACAAATTTAAATATCAAGTAGGTTGTTAGACTATATAATTTTTAGATTATTTTCAAATGCACAAATTCTAATATTTTAAATCAGCTCATACTATAAAATGTATCCCAAAATTATCAAATTAATTTGACTTCTCTTAAATTCAAGGCAAAGCTGTACTCTATAGTACAACTTACACTATAGGCTAGGTGGAATAATACATCTCATATTTGTCTATAGTATTTTAAAATTCATGCAGCACTTTAAAATTTATGCAGCGCTTTTATTTCTAGGATCTCATATGATCCCCACAGAACCCTAAAGAAAGCAAGGCACAGTCATTACTATTATTTCCCATTAGATACAAAGAAATGCGGGGTCTTTCTTAGCTAAGAAGTTATTAAATTTCCATTACATGGTAGGCACTTTTCAAGACCCTGCAACTACAGGGGTGAAAAACAGTCCTAGATCCAGCCACATGAAACTTGTGGAGACGGACAATGAAACAAAACAAATACATATTATGTCCTGAGGGGATCAATGCTATAGACAAAAACTATTCAGGGTAAAAGGAGTGAGGGGTGCTATCTTATAAAGAGTGGTAAGGGAAGTCCTGAGACCTTTAAAAAATGATGGAGCAAGACCTGAAGCTATCTTTAAAAAGAGTATTCTAGGCAGAGGGAATGGTATGTGTAAGGACCCTGAGATGAGGCTGTTTGGGTATTTTCAAAGAATGAAAAGGAGGTAAATATGGCTGGACTGAAATAAACAGGGCAGAGAAAAGCTAGAGAATAGATCAAATCATAGGGCATGGAGGACCACTCAGATGTTGGCTTTTGCTCTGGGTGAGGTGAAAAGCCACTGAAGTGTCTGAGTATAGAAACCTATGACCTAACAGTTTAAAAGGTTAACTTGGACTGCTAAATAGATTATCATCTGAAGTATGAACAGGGGGAGAAAAAGTCAAAACTGCTAGAAGGCGGTTGCAAAAACGCAAGCAAGGAGAATGATGTCTTGGAACAGGCTGCTAATGGTGGCTATGCTGGGAAGTGAACGGATTTGGGATTTATCTTGAAGGTAGAATTGTAGAGTAAGTGCTAGATGAATGAATGTTATGCGAGTCTATCCTCATCTAAGTTGTATCACTGACCTTGGGCAAACCATTGAACTCTGTGGATGATCTTCAACAATTTAAAATTGAGAAGCTAATAACACTTGCAAACTTTGTGCAGTCCTTTTTTCAGTTTAACGCTTTTAAGTGCTAACTCTGATGGCTCTTCTTACATCAAATCGGATTAGGGAATTGGGATTATTTTGGTACACAAGGCCCGCTTCTTAGAGATTTACAAATCCCTGCTTATTTGAAAAGAAGGTAACACCTCCCACCACTGCACGGATATGCACTTAGAGGCACACAATTAACACACACAGCTCGGTACATATTTGTGGCATTGAGATTGCCTGCTTTTGTCTAAATGTGTATCTATAATATTCACAGGATACCTGGGAGACAAATTGGCTCATGGAGAGACTGAGGCAATGAGACATGAAACACTGGCCTGTGGTCACTGAGATCTCAGTGGGAAATGATTTCGGTTTCATGCTCAGTGCTATTCTTTTCAGTCAATCAGCAGTGCTTTTGCTAAAATGCTCCCAGAAATATATTCATGAAGAGGGCCAGATGGATTCTGCAAAACTGACATTTTTGGGTTTAAAAGTAACTGAGAGACAATTTACATGTTCCATAAAATGAGGGGGCATTGTACTTAACGATTGTGAAATGCTTTGCTGGTGGCAGTTTGCTTTCCACGCAATTAGAAATTGTTTATATTGTTGCGAGCGAGATTTACAATCTGTACTTCTGAATACCATTTCAAAAAATTATGCAGGCCCTGGTGCAATTAGAGCCCATGTTAGCAAACTGGTAGGTGGAGTTTTTCACTGGGTGGTTGACTGAGTCTTCTATTCCATTCTGTGAAAGCTTCTCAGGAGAATATACTCTCAGCAAAACCTTTATTCAAACTACAGATCAACTGAATTTGTGTTCAATCCCTTCCCTCTCATCTGCCCTTTAGTGTCTCATCTTCACCTCCTGCCTTATTCTAGGACACCTGGATTGCCCTGATCCAGAGTAAACAACCCCAAACATCCATGAAGCCTTTTCTAGGTGAATGTGATGGTTAAAAGAGGAGTCTGGACAGAGCAATTCTAAATCCGAACAAATAAATCTTAAATGGCAAGTGTAGTGTCCTGCGACCTTATTTGGAAATGGGATCTTTGCAGATGTAATTAGTTAGAGACCTTGAGATAAAATCAACCTAGATTTAGAGTTAGTTCTAAATCCAACAACCAGTGTCCTTACAAGAAGAGAGGTCACAGAGAAAAAAGTCCTGTGAAGATGGAGGCAGAGATGGAGTTATGCTGCTAGAAGTCACAGAACACCACGGGCTGTTCAGGATGGGGAAGGAGCCTTCAGAGGAAGTAGGGCCTTGCTGACATCTTGGTTTCAGACTTCTATCTTCCAGAACTATGAGAGAATAATATGTTGTTTAAAGCCCCCCAGATTGTGGTTATTTGTTATAGAAGGCCCAGGAAAGCAATGCAGTGGGATCTGGGTCATCAGGAAACATACAGAAGGGATGGAAGTTATGGGCAGGTGACCTTTATTGAGCCACCAAATCATACCGTCATGTAGAGAACAACCCATGTGCCTACAGTGAGTGACTCACAGAAATCTCTAGTTAATAGAATATTTCTGTCTGCATTGAATCTCAGCCCACCTCTTCTTAAGTGTGGGGCATTGGGGAAATAACATTTGCAATTCTTCATTTTTTCATCTGTAAAATGGAGTTACTATTATCCCTTTCTTAAAAAGCCATTCTTAGGATTAAATGAGAGACTGCATGTTAAACTCTCATAACAGTGACCAGCACATACCAAGTACCAATAAACATCTGCTAATTTTTTTTATTCCAAGAGGCTATATCCTGATTTTTCAACTACTAGTTTGCTTTCTGGAGTCACCTTATTTAAAGTGAAACATGATCAAAATGTATTGTTTTTCTTTAAAAGGTGGAATCCTCCTCTTTGTTCTTCTCAAAGCAAGGCTGTTAAAGGACACAAAACAAGGAAGAAATTGAGATCATAATCAAGAGCCTCCAGGTTGCTAAATAAGGCCTCTCGTCTCCCTATCTGGTATGCAAAGGGCCACTCTGCTATTCCTCTACAAATTAAATGTCAGTTTTCAAGGCAAGCAGTAGTTCAAAATTTAGGTGGATACAGAGAGGTTCGATTCTGTCATGTTTAATCTCTTTTTAAAAATAACAGAAGCAAACATGGTCAACATTCTTTGATAGGGCATGTGTCCATTCTATGGACACCTTTATTATTTGAAAGAATGATCTAAGTAAAATTATAAGAATAGCGATGAAAACAGGTACGCCAACATGAATCAGAATATAAATACTAAGAGTCAAGGCGAACTCTCGTCAGAATTTCAGTTGGGCAGTAAAAGAAAAAGAAATCACAGAAACTGGTTGGGTAGAAAATATAGGTAAGAGAAGAAAGCACCTGTATCAGTGCTGAGACAACCTTAGATCTCCCAGTGAGACAACTGTCATGACATCTTTCTAGGACAGAGGCCACTCTCTGCATATGGCCTTTTTAAGGCAGGGAAGAGAAGGAGGATAGTCTCTTGTTGTCAGGGAGTATACTCTGCTCAGCACACCAGCACAGCTCTTAGGACAGTTGGTCCTAAATAAGTTTCTTGAATTGAAACGAGCACCTTTGAGAGTGGATAAACAAAGTCAGACATGGGACACGGCACCTAACGATGCTGACTCTAACCAAGGCCTGACCACCTTGCTCCAAGAGAACATCTCGTTCCCCCTTGCTGGCTGCTGTGGGAGTTCATTGCAGGATGGAATAGCATCACAGTGTTTATCCATAGGCCTCTCAACAATGTTCCGCTTCTAGTCCCCACACTCAGGATCACACTGAGTTGTTTGGATTCCTGTTGTTACTTCTCAGAGCAAGAGCTCCACAGAGCTGTGTGTCCTTAAAGGCCAAAGGGTGAGGCGCCTGGCTGCAGCTGGGGATCTAAGTAGCAGAAATCCTTTCTTGCCACATCCCATTCGGCATCACTTCTAAACAATGCTGTTGAAATTGCTCCAGAGGCCAGATGGGATGTCTGTAGCCAGCAAAAACCTCCCAGGACTCAGCCAACTGGGGGAGTGCCTGAGGCCTGGCAGTGTGAACAGCTCTTTACTCAGTGAGCTCAGCCATGTGAAGCCCATGCATAGACTGATAATCAGCTTCTCTCTGCTTTCCAAAGCAGAAAGAGAAATGGAGCTCCTCACTTCCATATCCTGCAACTCCTTTTCATGTGTAAAGATACTCTCTCTGATCATCCTTTGAGTCTGATTTCACAGTATATAATGCTGGGCCAAGAAATACATGGCAGGAAGCCTTGCGTTCTACCCAAGAGGCACTATCAGAGGCAATTGGAGCTGTCTGGGATTTGAAGGTCTGGAGGAAATTAGCCACCATCAAGGCCTTGTACATCTTCAATATGGTACAGATCCATAGGGACATGAATCCCCCAGTGGGTGATGCAGAGAATGAGAATGCTCTTCCCAAAGCTAGGATAGGGACAGGGGGAAGAAAAAATCTCTTACATGGTAGCGAATGGTTGATAACCACTTCTCCAAAGGCTTCAGTAACTTCATCTTAGCTCATTTTTGTGTTCTAAAGCTTGTAATCGACCTTGATTTGCCTTCTGACTGCTGAAGCCCGTAGACTGAAGGGAAATGTATGTGACCAGACCTACCCACGAGGCAGATGACTTGAGCAAACTCCCCCTGAGGGGCACTTCTGACCAGACCAGTACTGAGGCTGGAGGAACTAAAGCTGCAGGAGCCACACTCAGAAGCAGAGAGTTTTACTCTTTGTAATCGGGTTAGTGGGCAGCTCAGAGCATCATTGGACAGGACTCCTCAGAGCCATCTGCATTCTGCTTGGTGTGCAAACCAAGATACACACATTTGCCTCCTGCTTTGTGATAGCTGGGGCCAAACGCCCTACTTCTCTCCCTCTCGCTAAGCTCGTCCGGAAACAGTGCCCAGACACTCAAACTCTACCCTTTTGGTTCAAAGGCAATAACCCCATCCCCAGAAAAGCAAGGTGTTTGTCAAGGCCCCAGGATTCTCATTCCTACAATGTACACTGTACCTAGATGACCCAGTTGCAAGCATTTTATCTATTTATTAAAGTGAATTCTGGGGGTGAAAAACTTCGGCCATGATATTTGGGTGTAATACACAATATTTCAAATGTGGTTTTTTTACAACTGATCTCTGCTCCCCAAAATCAAAGTGACTTTGCCAAAGATGTCGAGGGCTGGACTTTCATTTGGGTGTCCTGTGAGATCAGGGTCCAAGAGCTATCCGTTTATGCATACCTAGCACAGATTAGCCTTCAGATACGTGATAAAGAATAAATCCATGAATGAATAAAACAATAGCCTCACGACTCTAGGTTGAAATACAAAGTTAGATTCTGGCTGTTTGTTTGTTGTCTGTCTGATTTTCGTTTATGGGCTTCTTTTGGTTTCAACGGGAGATCCCAGGGCAAAACTGTACCATAGTGGAAGTTCTTCAAGCTTTGGAGGGACGAAGCCCACAGAACTGAGGCCCACCTGACAACAGCCAGAGTTTGCCTTGCAGACAGAAGTCAAAGATGTTCCCCCAAGCTCTCCTCCACCTGAGAATACACCTGAAAATAGTCTTTCTGCAAGAACCCCGCAGAGTCCCAGATGTCTTTGTAGCTGTTTTCATCCAAATACCACAACTAGCCATGATGCCCTCCTAGGAAAGATTGTTTCCGTATCCCTTCTTCAAAGGCCAGGGAACTATGTTCCTCTAACTTCAACTTCAGTAGTCCTCTGCCACCATTCATAATGGCCTGAGGCCAGGGTCTACCGGTAAAGTCCTAAAATTAGTCATTTTAGACTTTGGGATTTTTTGATATCTTTGGTCAGAAGATGCTTCAGCCAAAAAAAAACATGTATGGGCCAAGCCCTCCCCAGAAAAGAGAAGTTCAGATACACACTCACTGTCACGGCACCCAGGCAAAGGCATGCTCAAGCTAGTTCTTCCTCCAAATGCATAGGTAGCTTGTGGCCCCAGTTCATCTGCTGGGATCAGAGGCAGAAAGCCTATACAAGACACAGAGAGGAGATTCAACTCCAGAGCACATTCTGCCCCCAGCTCAGTGGTACGTAGCTCACTCCCCAAATGTGTGTGGGAGACTCTCATCTGAGGTTTCCTTTCCAGCCCTGCTGGGCACCTTCACACTGGCACTGACTGATGCTTATAGAAAAGACAGCCTCACAGGGAGGGAAGGAGAAGGAAAAAGTGAGCAAGAAATTGGGATAAGTGAGTAGAAGAGGGGAAGTAAGAGAATGAGGAATAGAGACGAAAAGAAAAGGTGTCCTCAACACTAATGAATGCTCCTGTCTAGCTCTCTCCTCCACCTGCACTTTAGGCTCCAGGGGCAGCATGCCCCACCTAAAAATGAACCTGGGGAAAATAACGACCAAGTCACAAATAACTCTTCCATTTCAGCATCTGCATTTTAACACGTGGGTGAGCCTTGCCTCTCTAAGATTCATGATAACAGACACTTTAGATATGTTACTCTTTATAGTTAGTGCTTTCACATACATGTTTTATTACATCTACTTAACAAGCTTGTAACACAGTAAAAAAAAATGTCTCTTTTTTAAAGACTAGAAAAGTGGGAATCAAATATAAGTTCTCATCCAAGACCACTGTGGTGGAGTGAGGACTCGAACTCAGGTCTCCCGGCTCCAGTCTGGACTTGCAGGGTGTTTATGTACAGACAGAGAGCTCACTGGATTATGAAGGAATCCACAAAGCATTATCAGAGGGCTCAAGACACGGCCCTCGGTTACTGTCATTTGCCTCATTTCTTGGCTTAGACCGTGTGATTACCTGCTAAATTACTCATCACTTTGGAAAGGGGAAGATAAAGCAGAGTGGCCACCTCTTCTCTGGCCCTCACCGTCTAGGCTGACTGCTTCATTAGTGTCACACTGTCACCTAGGATGGTCCAAAGAGTGAGAGAAACATGTTTCTTTATCAAGGTCTTAGTTAAAAGGCAGAATGGGGATATATTCCAAGGGACTATATTGGGGCTCCAGCTACGATAAAAGACCCCAATGATGGGCAGTCAGGGAAGGACCCTACCTGGAGGGAGGGTCGGGAGAACCTGTGTTCTTCCTCTCGTCTGGGAGTAGCTGCACTGGGGCATCTTCGTCCTTCCTTAGTCACTATTGCCATGGCCAGGAACACGGCTTCTCTAAATATTAAGTTTTTTTTTTTTTGTTTAATTGTATTCTTTGCTATCTGTGTGTGTGTGTGTGTGTGTGTGTGTGTGTGTGTGTTTAACATCTCACAGGAGAGCCACTAAAGAAACAGAGAGGTTAAGTAACCTGCCCAGCTGCATTCAGCATACTCGGTGGTATTTCAGATAAAGACTTTGCTGCTTACAAACATTGTTTATTATATATTGCCCATATTACTATACTGTCTCCCAGTGATAGTGCAGGGTTTTTGACACCAGGGTCTAACTCATATGTATCTGTTCCATGCTGCCTTGGAAGTAAGAAGACAAAGAAGAGCTCAGTAGAAATACAATATCTGGACTCCTCCAGTTGATTATGTGTCCATAGGCCAAGCACATCCATCTGGGCACCTCAGCTTCAATATCTCTAAAATGACTGGACTCAGTTTGTAGGGCCTTTTCCAGCTCGCGCATTCAATGAGTCTATTGAACCTTGTCCCTCCACTCACACTGATCTGTACAGCACAGCACAACAAGAAATAAGCCTCCTTCCCCCCTGACCACTCGGCCCCTTCTCCGTGGGCAGCCCCACCCACAACGAGTAGACCAGGAGAAGGTTGACTCTGGGAGATATAACCCCTGCCACCCCCTCTCTGCTCCCTCCTCCCTCTGCACCTGTCTCCAGGCCTTAGCTTCCTGGGGCACAGTGGGAAACTCCCACCTACCAGCTGGTTAGTTTTATTTTGGAGAAAAGAGAACAGCTGGGTGATTTTAAAGACGGAACTTCAGACTCACTTAACTAGCCAACTCCAGTTGTTAGGCCCCGGAGCTGCATTTAAGGACAGGAGTTGTGGATGTGACATGAAAGCGAAGGGGCCCAGATGCTTTATTCCCCCCAGCAGGAGGGAATGCACATTTTATGAGATTTTTTGAACAAGCTTCTGCTAGATTGCTTTGGTCTTATTCTTCTCTCTATAAAAGGTTTTTCCTAGAGTCTGGTCTTTTGAACCTTTTGGCGTAGGGAAGAAAGAGGTCAGCAAGTTAACAAATTAGACATGTTCCACCTGGACAAGCCACCATCCAAAGCTAATTTTGCTTGGTCTCAGCCTAACCCATCTCTAGATCCTGATACGTATCAAATGATGAAAAGTTCAAATTGATAAAATATTTTACAGAGGGCTAAAGCAGATCTTAAAGACCCATTTCTCATTAAAAAGATCAATGCCAGGAACATCTGATGCTGTACAACTCATTCAATTTAGCAGGTCAAGCCTGACTAATCCTGTCTTCTGATTGGGGACAATTCATTTCTCCTGAAAATAATTCCCACAAGCCACTGGATTCTGTACTCTAAACCTATATTTTTTATGAGACATTACTAGAATGTTGTTCAAACCAAATCGACGCTTAAACAAAACAGTGGTTGAAAATCTACATCACAAATCAACACTTAGAAGTCATATGCAATGAATTCTAAATCCTATTAGAAATGAATTGTGTCTTTAGCCAAACAGCAGTGTCAGAAAGAACAGTTGGAAGCAAATCTGTTCAAAGTTCACATATTCTGAGTCCACAGCTGTTATAGTTGGAACCAGAGAATGCATTTTTTTTTCAGACTTTCCTTAGAATCAATAAATTAAAATAAATAATACTACAGAACACAAAGACCACCAGACCAGATTCAGAACTGGGTTCGATTTTTGGCTCTGCTTCTTCTTACTCTCTGTATAATACTGGGGGGGGGTGGAAATGCTTCCAGTTTCTGGACTCCAGTTACTTCATCCATCCCATGAGGGTTTCAAAGTTGTCTTTTTTACTACACCCAGTGGTATTATTCTTTGGTTCTAAATTTCAGTATTAATTATGTAGACAGACTTCTAATGTGGGGCCTAAACATTTAGGTCTCTATCCCCAAGGTCATACACACACTCATTTAGTTAATCCTAAGGTCATCTTTGGGATTGCTTAGTTTCTCATTTTAGAGTGCTGCTTTCAGAGACATGGATATTTTTAAAGTTATTTTTTATGTGTAATCCTCAGTGTTTTTCTGGGTGAACCATTATCAAAATACCCAAAATAGGATTTCCTGTGCATTCCCCCCTAAAATCCCCATTTCTTCTACTGGGCAGAGATAAGATTATATGTCTCTGTGCCCTTGAATTAGACATGATCTTAAAACATGATTTAGCAATGAAATGTGACAAATGAAGACAGAGAGGGCCCATCATTTTCTACATTATTTTCCCTCGCCACAGCTACTGACAATATTATGGACACTGGCTGCTCCAGTGTCCTGGATCCAAGAGCAAGTAAAGCAAAGCAGAGCCCCTGGCCAACCAACAACCAATAAGGACTGTGAGTGTGAAGGGAACATTTGTTTGATTAAGCCACTGAGATTGACTGATAGGACTCCACGTCAAAGAGATTCTCATTTGGGTGGGCTGTTAGAAGTAGAGTAAGAATAAGCAAGGGATTCTGTTATATTTTTTCAAGTTTTTGCCCAATAGCAACAAGGATGAAGGCTTTGGTGTTGCCAAATCGAGTGCCTGAGACAGATCAGGGTGGAGCCTGGAAAGGCCAATGATTAGGAAGAGACCAAACAGTCAAACCATAGTAGCTGGATTACAAGTAGGTTTAAGTACAAAAGAACTGATTCTAAGATGCTGAAGGTTCAAATTACAGAGGAGGTCCAGACTGAATGCTGAGAACAAAGAAATCCCATCACTGGTTTGTTTCACTGTTACATTCTGCCTGGTTTGCAGCTTTGCCATCCCTCGGTAAAGTGGTCATAATTTTTGGTTCCTTTCTGTCATCTGTAATCTGCTGAGCAGTCTTGGGAAGGAGCCGTGCATAAAACTAGCTAAAAGGGGCATCAAATTCATCAGAAGATATGTTCTTCATTACTAACCTGAATGTTTCTTGTCCTTGCTTCGTGTTTCATAACAATGCAACAGCGTTAACTTTCCCCACTAGTATAAATGGCATTAATTGCTGCAAGCAAAGAAATGCCATTAATTCCCACAGTCAAAACAAAGGGGGCCAGAAGACGTAGGGGCACTGCTTTCCTTACCAAAGTCAGTACCAAGGACAGCAATGAAGAAGCATGCAGGTTGCTCTGTCAGCAACTTCCTAGGAGCCACACTTTAGCATCTGTGGCCCACTTCATATTTGCCCACCTACGGATCTGTGAGAACTATAACCAGGGTTATGATACAGTTTCTGAGCAGAATAATCTTGGGGCAGCTGTATAACTGATGTATTTGCATCAGACAAATGTAGTTAGTACCAAGTTGCAAGGCCTACAAAATGAGGTCATATTATCTGAATTGCAGATTTCCCCACCTGCTTCCCACGCAAACCTGAAGGTATAACTTTCTATTATTCTCATGGATTTTAAGTTCCTAAAGAATTGTTCTGTGAACCAGAGAATGAGGTCACCTCTAGGACTGTGGGTCTCAAAGTTGGCTGCATATTAGAATAGAGAGTTTTTAAAACCCTGCCATCCCACCACACCCCAAACCAATTACTTTAGCATTTATGGAAATGGGACCCAGCTATCAGTATTGCTCATATTGTTTAGGTATCCCCATACCAGGTGATTACTTTTTTAAAAAGAAAATCTAACTTTGGGTCCTTTTGCCAGAGATTCTGATTTAATTGGTATAGGGAAAAGCCTACATATCAGAATTTTCTAAAAGCTTCCCCAGGGAGTTCTAATATACAACCACACCTATAGAGGACACATATTGGAAGTGTTACCTCTCTAGCCCTTCCTTCTGAAGATGAGTGATAAATGCCCTTGAGGTGGTTATAAAAGAAAAGTATTTGGATTCATTCATTAGATTACTTTATTCATGCCAAACATTTACCAGCCTATAAGCATGGATTGAACATAGTCCCAGGGGATACAATATACTAAAGACCAAAATCCTGACACTCAGAATCTAGCTCAAGTACTATAAAAATGTATAGTAGAGGTGATATGATGGAAGGGGTAAACAATAGGTATTGTAATGAAATATTGCCTCTACCTGAGAAAGAAGTCAGAATAAGTTTAACCCAAACAGAAGAAAAATCGATGTCTAGAAGATTCAGTAGTGGGAAACCAGTTAGGAGCATGGCATTCCAAGCCGCTGGAATAAAATGTGCAAGGAAACTGAAGCACATTTTTCCCAAGTCAGCTTTGGTTCCAAGTACAAAAATTGATTGAAAAGTATTTTAAGCAAGAAAGAAAATATATGGTAAGAGCAACGTAAATCATGAAACCCAAAGAAAATAACTATGAACTTCAATAGTGTCCTCTCTATCTCTGTCTCTCTCCAAACCAGAATATTTTTTCTTATTCTTATGATGGCTGAACTTAGTTTCCCTAGAATGGTAGCCTGCTCCTAAATTATCATGTTCTCATTTCTAGCAATCAGCATAAACTAAGTTGGTGTCTTTAAACTTTAAGTTCAAATTGCTGGGAATTAACATGATTGGTCCAGCTTAGGTCAGGTGCCCACTACTGGTCCCAGCTATACGGTCAAAAAGACAAACATGGCTGTCAGTATCTTAACCCTCGACAGAGATGAGGACAAAACTTTTAATGAATAAGGGATTTGGAGGGCTAAGCAGACATCCCAGAAGTTGTCTGACAAAGATATAAGACAATAAACCTAGGTTAGGGACCAAAAGCAAGGTAGGAAAATGGCACATATACTGAAGAATGGAAAACGAAATTAAAGAGGAGTTGATTTCAATAAGTATTATGAAATCAAAGCCAGGACTTACAAAGGGATAATACATCATAACCAAGTGGGGTTATCCTGGGGATGTACAACTGGTTTCAAACTTAAAATAAATGAAGTAAATGTAATTTATCAGATTATCAGACTAAAGAAGAAAACCATGTGATTATCTTAGTAAATGGAGAAAATGTTTTGACAAAATTTAATATCCATTTATGATTTTTAAAAACCTCAGCAGACTACCGACTAAGGGAATTTAACCAACTTTTAAAAAGTAATCTACACTCCTATTTAATATGATACTGGAGGTCCTAGTCAGTACAATAAGAGAAAAGAAAAAGAAAAGACACACAGAAAAGATGAAATAATACCATCTCTATTAATAGGTGACAATATTATCTACATGGAAAACCACAAGGAATCTCAAAAAAAAAACCTACTAGAATTCTAAGTGAATTTAGCAAAGTTGCAGGATATCAATACATAAATTTTAATCATATTTCTATCTATTGGCAATAAATAAGTACAATTGGAATAAATAAGTACAACTTACAAAATTATCAAACAATATGAAATGCTTAGGAATAAACCTAACAAAATATGTGCAAGGTTTGGATTCTAAAAATTCTATAACACTAATGAGAGAATTCAAAGAAAATCTAAAAAATGAATAGATATACCATGATCATCAATTAGAATACTTAGTATTGTTAATAACGTCAACTTTTTTCCAAATTGATCTATACCATTAAAAACAATCCCAATTAGAGAGAGAAAAAAAAATGGTATAGATGATAGAGGTTCTGTTCATCCCTCTGGAGACCAAATCAAAGTTGTGATGGAAACAAGGAGCAAACAACAAGGAAAAATCACCTGGGGTCTAGATGAACAAGCCATACAACTACGGAGAAATCCAAGAAAGCACCCTGCAATGGCAGAAGGTCGGATGGGGCAGGGACGTGGTGCTGCCTGGTCCAGAGCAGCTGAGTGAGACAGAGGCTGCAGCAGTGGCAGACGCCCCTTAAAGGGGTCACGTCCAGGAGCAGATTTTCGCGGTGATAGACCTGCTGGCTCTGAGCATCAGTGCCCATTCAGCTGCATACAGGAGGTACCAGGGACTTACAGGGAGACATTGTCAGAGTGAGGGCCAAGGCAAGACTTGCTCAGTACAGAAATGCCGGCGGTATCCATTGTTCCCTGTTGGGCCCTCCCCTCTACCAGTGCACCAGACACAGCACCACCATAGCTGTGATGTCATCAAACTGGATAACAGAAGTCACTCCACCCAGAAGATTCCTTGAAACCCTGCCTCCCTCAACTCGGGGCTCTACCCAAGCCACATCCAGGTGTGTCCTCAATGTGTCAGGTGCTCCTTGCTGGGACTCACACTGGTAGAGGCAGCTGACCTTGGTTTCTGGTGTGCTATAAGCAAAGCATCTGTGGATTGCTTGCTGAATCTTACCAGGTAGCCCGGGAAGGGTAGAGGCTTGGACTAAGTTTGGCCTGCAGCTGAACCCCTCTCAGGACTGTGCCACTGGACACCTACTTCACAAATCCGTACTAATAGGACCAGGAGTCTTAGGAGCTTTGCTTCAAACATAGAAATAGACATGGAAAGGCAGCCAAAATGGGAAGACAAAGAAGCAGAAAACATATGAGAGAACAGAACAGAGACCCAGGAATAATGGAGTCAAGTAATCTAACAGGTGCAGAGTTTAAAATACTGGTTATAAAGATGCTCAATGAACATCTGGGAAGTGTAGATAAATTCAGTAAGAACAACAAAGAGATAAAAAACATAAAAGTGAAAGTAGAAATTATAAAAGGGAACCAGTTCGAAATGAAGATCACATTCTCTTAATGAGGAGTATATTAAATGGAATAAAAAAGGAATAAACAAAGTGAATAAAGAAGAGGATCAGATGCTTTATTTAGAGGACAGGACAGCCAACCAGAACACTCAATCAGAATGACAAGAAAAAAGATGTCAAGACTATAAAAATAATTTAAGGATGATATGGGAAACTATTAAGGCTCCAAATACTCATCTGATTGGTGTAACAGAAGAAAATCAAGATGTTGAACAAATGATGATAGAAAATTTCCCTAATTTGGTGAAGAAAATGAACAGAAAAGCCCAGGCAGCTCAGAGAATCCCAAAAATCAGAGATCCAAAGAAGCCCACACCAAGATACATCATAATTAAAATGCCAAAGGTTAAATACAAAGAAAGAATATTAAAAGCAGCGAGGAAAAAATTACATATAAGAAAACACACGTATGACTGGCAGCTAACTTCTCAAAAGAAACTATGCAGGACAGAAGGGCTTGGCAAAAAAATATTCAAAAGGGTAAAGACACAGGATATACAACCAAGAATAATTTATCCAGCAAAGTTATCATTTAGAGTTGATGGACAGATAAAGAGCTTCCTGGACAAAAATAATCTAAAGGAATCTATCACCACCATGCCAGAATTACAGGAAATGTTGGAGTGACTTCTTTAAAAAGTATCAAAAACAGAAATAAAGAATGGTAACAACTATATTCCTATCAATGAGTACCTTAAATTGAAAAGAACTAAGTGCTCCAACCAAAAGATAGAGTGACTGAAAGGATAAGAAAACAAGACTCCTACATATGAAAACGAAGAAAACGAAAAAATTTATTGCTTTGATGAACCTAGAAGGTATTTAAATCAGACAGAAAGATTAACATTATATGATTTCACTTATATGTGGAATTTAAGGAATAAAAAGAATAAACCAATCAAAAACAGACTCACAAATATAGTGGACAATTTGGTGACGGACAGAAGGGAGGTCTTGGGGGGCTGGGAGAATGGGGTGAAGGGTTAAAGTACAAATTAGCAGCTGATGGATGGTTTTGGTAATGGGGAGCACAGCATTGGGAATGTAATTAGCATTGACACATTGGCTAGGTGGAGGGTCAGGAGAGGGAAGGAGCAATTGGGGGGGAGGTCATTTCACTAACTATATAGATGTCTAACCAATGTACAGTATATTTGAAACTAATTAAATTTTTTTAAAGCTATGTTGTGGGAAAACAAACAAACAGAAAACAATTTCAATCAAAATTCCAGTTTATAAGGAAAGGTGAAGAAACTAGAATAGCCAAATTATTTCAAAAAATAAGAAAGCTAAAAAACATCCACTGCCTGATTTTGAAGATTTATTTAAAACCACCATAATCAAGACAATGGGGTATGAATGAAAGCATAAATACCTAGATCAAAGGAACAGGATAGAGAGTCTAGAAATAGAATTATGTGTGTTTCAGGGGGCGGGGGGACAGGTACAGGGGGAAGGGAAGGAGGATTGATTTTTGACAAAGGTTCAAGATGAATCAATGGAAATGAATAGTCTCTGTAACAAATGTTGCTGGAATAACTGAAATTTGTATGCAAAAAAATTAAACTCAATACATGCACTGTGCCTTGTACAATGTTAAATCAAAGGTGATCACAGTCCTAAAAGTGAAACCTAAAACCATAAAACTTCTAAAATAAAACGGAAAATATTTGTGCCCTTGGATGAGTCAGAGACTTTCTAGATATAACACCACAAACATGGCCCATGAAAGAATATTAGGAAGTTAAATTTCAAAGCTAAAAATTTGCCTTCTAGGGAAAACCTGCTGCTACTAAGGCAAGGGCACCACAAGCCAAATGTTGCCTGATGGGCAAAGCACTGATCTGATGACTCTGAGGGACCCTGGGTGGTCATCACAAGTCTGCCACATGCAGGGTGAGCATGAGCGAGACACTGACCTTCTCTGGCCTCAGATTCCATCTGTAAAGAAGCTTGGCTGATTTTGATCATTACTAAAAATACTTCTGGATGCAAAATTTAAACACTAGAATTATTTCTTAGTTGTTTACCTTCTTTGGGCTTCAATATCACCACCCTTAAGATGATTGAAATGAAGGAAATCTAAATTCCTATTACATGTAAGCCAAAACAGATTAAGGGGCTAGGTGAGGAGACTTTCATGATATCTAAGCTAATAAGTCAGAGCAGAGTAAAAAAGCAGGAAGTAGTCATCCACACAAATTTTACAAGAATGAACAACAGTGATTCATTAAGGAAAAGTGGTTCTTAGCTAGGCCCACTTTGGAGCATTCTTATTTGCTAATGGTGCATAGTATATTATATCCATTTAATCATAATGTTGCAGATATGAGGCACTCTATTTCTATTAATTGAATATCCGTATATATTAATGTTGTCTATGAATTAGGAAAAGAGTAACAGTAGACTAAACACAGATATGAGAATCCAGAAGGAAATTAGGATTCTGAGAAAAGCCTTCAAAAATGGAAAAACTAAGTTTGCTTTATCGATAAATATTTGAGGGTTTATTACACAGAGATCTTTGTGGAAGGTATTACAGACTTCAATTTGCTAATCTTTCTGGACTCGAAAGGATATTTTAATATATTTTGACCTTTTAAATTGGACCATTCTTGTGGCTTCTAATGGAGGTTATGTTTTGCTCCATTACCAGGAACTACCATGAGCAGAAAGCATCTCCCTATTTTTAAGTTACTCTTTGCTAATATATTAGACATTTTTATCCAAAATAGTTTAGTCCCTGCTTCAAAACACTTTGATTTAAAAAAAAAATTATTTATAAACAAAATAAAAACAGGTGCCTCAAATTTTCCCTCAGATACCTTCTCCTTAAGCAAATAGTTTGTGCCTATGCTCCCCTTTGGGTCAGCTTCATTTCTCTCCAGGCTGTGTTGACATTTGCTTTTCACGCAGTGGAAAAGCCTCACTCCCTGTCTGGTTCTCCTGCCTTCCATCAATGCCCTGATGCCCAGGGAAGTTACCGCTGCTGTTAAGTAACTAGATGGATGCCACTTCCCTGGCTCCTGGTACCACCCCAGGGATAGACTACTTAGCAGCTGCCTGAACTTTCTGAAACGTTTGAAAATTGCTCCTGTGCATGGCCTTGCTGATGACTTCCCTTCCCTTCAAAGGTAGTGCTTTGACCTTCATGGTACCCTAACTCCTGGGAGGCCTCCCACTCACCCCAACCAGCCTCATCCTGCCCACAGCTTTCAGAAGTCTCAACCTCACCAAGGCTGCACACCCCTCCCACCAGAAGTATTTGGGCTGTGGGGGATGGGTGTCTCTCTAAAGCCACACACATTCTCAACTGCTCTTCTTAATATTTGAATCCTTGGCACATAACTGAACAAATATCAGTGTAGCTGCTTTTAAAAGAAAAAAAGAAAAAAAAGGGCTTTCCTTCAAAGCAACACTACTCTTTCTCTGTGCAAGTTCTTAAAATTCTCCTTTATACAATCCTGTGGTCTTTAAATCCCTGTTTCTTGGCATTTAAAAGATTAGAGGCCTACTTGGAGGGGAAGCATGAATGCTAAGCCTTTTCTAGAATTAGTTCTAATAAATAATGTCATTGAAGGAGCATGAGACTGGGATTCGAAAAACCCAGGTTTGATTCCCGTCCCTGTATCTTATCAAATGTACATATTGGGAAGTTTAATTTCACCTCTCCGGGATTTGGTTTACCCAACTGTAAAATGGGGACAGGGCTGTTGTGTTGAATGTCAGAAACATAGTAAAACTTGTTAGATATGCCATGTCAGAAAACATTTATTCTGACCAGCCTGGTTGCAAGAAAGCTGCCCAGGGCTCATTTTTACCCTTTTTACCTCATTGGAAACACTCATTGATGCCTCATTGAATGAGCCATTGTTTCTTGTGTGTGTATCTGTCTTCCTTCACTACACTATGATCAGTTTTATCTTTTTTTGTTGTTATTTCCCACCACACCAAGTGTGATCTTTACACTCAGCAGGCATTCAACAGATGCTAATTGGTGAATTGATTATACTTGAATTTTAACACTCTCTCAGCACCTTCGTGAATCAGAAAAACCCTTATGCAAACACTAAAACAATTTACCAAGCAAACATTCGTTTTTAGGAGACCTTTGCTTCTGTAGAAAGAGCACTGACCCTAGAAAGAAAAACAGTTGGGCTCATATTCCGGTTTTGTCACAGACTGAGTGACCTTTGGTAAATTACTCAGATTGAGCCTTGGTTTCCTCATTTTAAATGGAGTCAATACAAACTACTGAAATTGTTTCTATGTTGTTGATGTTAAGAATTATAAGATCCTATGGAAAATAATAACATAAATAAATAAAATATGAAAGTGCTAATAGAAACCGCTTCAAATCTCTCAGTTATTGATATCCATACATTCATGTTGCCTCCACTGAAACAAGGGTATGCTTTGTAATTTGGCCAGCAAGCTTCAGATAGGAAACCTATGGCATATATAATCCATATAAACCTTTGGGTTATGGGATACCCTGAAACCGCTGATGCTTATAAGCAGCAAGTCATCAAAAGTGCCTAGAGCTCTCAATAAGTATTGGATTGATGGCGGGTAGTCAGGCTTTATTGGCCTAGGACAATCACATGAGCTGGCAAGAACACTAACTGGCTGTCAACAAATGTGTCACTCCAGAGATGACCGTAGGAACCTACCTACGTAATAATGTGGGGATCAAGATTCAAAGTCTAAAAAGCAATCTTTGACACAAATGAACACCAAAGAATAGAATATTTCTGTTGAAAAGGAAAGAAAATGGACCTTTTATTGGATGTCTGCTTTCTGATCATTGCACTATAATACATACAACTGTTTCCTTCATTGATTTCTTGCATCGCAGGCAGAAGAACTGAGATACAGGCAGTTAGTAAGACGTGCCTGACATCACAGCACGTAGGGGTTACTATGAGGGCTGGACTTGGCACCGGGAGGCTAGAAAGGAGGGCCTGATCCCTCATCCTTTTCTTGGTATTCTACTCATCAAGCAGGAAAAACCCTGGCTGGGCTAATTTGTTACTGTACCTGTGTGGAAAGATGGTCCCTCCCTTCTTCAACATCACGAAAGAATCCTGAAAACATACATGGCAACTCCCACTCACACCCCCACCCCCATAGTCCTGTGAAGGATACTACACAGTACCTGCTGCAATTTAAAAACACAGAGGGCCATGAAAAAATAAAAGAAGAAAAAAAAACACAAAGAACAAAGAGAAGATCTAACCCCTTGCCTTCATTTTACACTGGAAGAAACAGGCCCAGCAAAGAAAGCTAAGTAATTTTGCCTTAAGTCACACAAAAAGACAGGAGAAACATGACCATTATACTGGGGTTCATATTCCTCTGTCTTTTGGACAAGAAACCAAGAGCTCTATTTTTTCTATCTTTTATGTTCTGGAAATTCTACAGATAAGTGGTTCTCAAACCTAAGCAAGCATCAGAATCATCTGGAGGGTTTTTTCAAGGAGCGAAGAACAGGCCCCACCCCAGGGTGTCGGATTCAGAGATTTGGACTAGAGCCCAAGATTGTGCCTTTCCACTAAGTGGCCAGGGTTGCTGACTCTGCTGGTCCAAAGACCACATTTTAAAGACTTCTTTGTAGAATGAATGTTGATTTTAGTGCTTTACTCTAGTACCAAGTTCCTCCTTCCAATCTTTTGCAAAGAGGAGTAAAGGTTTTGTTTAGACTTCTCTGGGATTGCAAATGTGGAAAGAAATATTCCTGAATCAGTGCAGTAATGGTATGACTCTTGCTGGGAAATTTTTGGACAAAACCTATGCAAACAGCAGCCAGACCTTGGAGACAATGGGGTCCTTAATTTTGTCTGTCCCATATTCTGTCAGAGCAGCTACCAGCAACCTGTCTGTTAGAGCAAACTTTCCTGTGTCAGGACATATCTAGAAAAGGATAAGGTTTGTGTAACACTGGAGTGAAAATAGAGGCTCTATGTGTCTGGACACCCCAGGCTTTGTAACTAAGGGAAAGACTATTTTCTTCTACCTGAACTGCTTCATGGCATGGTTGGAAAGTACTCTGTTACAGAAACACAGCGAGCAGGGAAGCTGAGCCTTCAGTATTAAGATCAGACATTTTAAACATAGAAGGGCCACCAATGTTACTGGTTCCTTCTTATTAGCACGAGCAATGGAATCACAATGATCAGAAATAGTAATTAAATTAGAAAAATCTTAAGCAAGAACAAAAAAATTTAATTCAAAGGATAAAGATTCTTTGCTAAATAGTAACTAAGGATACCAGAACTCGGATTCCTTCCCTGAATTTTAAGATACTGTCTTTTTTATTGTATAAGAATAATTTTTATTTGACTCATTTTTTTCATGTCACCAAAATCCCCTTGATGCTGATTTCACTGAATCTAAGAAAACATAACACGTTAGATGTACCATTACGAGGATGTATCACTAAGAAATAATTCTGCCAACAGAAAATATGGCCCAATGCTTTATTACCATCTAAAAGCAGAATTTGAACTTACAGAAAGGACTCTTTTAAACTCACTTAGACTTAGCCAATTTCCATATATTATTCTATACATCTATCATGAGGAAAACTAAGATAATCCCATCACTACTTCATATTCCACCCCTCACACTTACCAGTTTGACTCCTCCATAATACATGCCCTTTTCCATGCTGTGCCATGCCTTAGCTCAACAATAATGACCAATTTTTAAAAAACAAACAAAACAAAAACAAAAACTGATGTACTGTTAATGCTAAGATTTTCTTCTACCTCCCATTCCTTCATTCTGAAAGTTTTCCTGTCCACTCCCCAAAGTAACCCCTATAGCCCAGTCCTACTGGCCTATTATGATTGCAAGATTTACCCTGAATTCAAAGATGTAAAAATATTTCTTAAATGGGTCTTAGGGTTTATGAAATATGGAAATGCCATTTAATATTGCTAAGAGTTCACAGAGAAGCAATGCCCCTGAGTTTAGGGACAACCTCACTTTTGTTTATGGAAGGGTACCCTTGCTCTATGTAATAAAGCCCCCATATGAGATTAAAAACCCTGTTTCTTGGTGTCTTCTTTTGAAGAAAACTCTCCTTTTGAGTCTCTGAGCTGAAGCACGCCACACTTTGAAATCCTAAGCTACTCGTATCAGCTGCTGCCTCTGGAATAGTCAGTGCCATAGGTGACTATTCAACTGTTTTGGCAGCACAGGGGACTCAGCCAACGAAGCCTTTTACAGGTGTATATGTCATATATTTGTGTCAAGCTTTCTCTACAGAACAAACTGAGCATGTCCCATGTTGGCAGAAAACCACTCTTTCCCAGCTTAAACAGGACTCCTGGCCAATAGCCATACCAGCCATCCCCTTAGGAAGCAGCTTTTTCCAGGTGAAATGAAAATCCAGCTGCTGCCTTGTTAAGTCAGTCTTCATACAGATAAGTTCAACTAGTACTTTGCCAATGGAGTACCTGTCCTGTGCCCAATAATCTTTTAAATCACAATTTCTTGCAAGTAAGGGATACAGGTTATTTTGGTAAAGATAAGGAGTCCTCCCCTCAAGGAGTAGATGTTTTGACTGATT